>JASJET010000055.1:2032500-6832500 GCA_034092305.1 Diaprepes abbreviatus | reverse complement strand
TTAGGCAAGTGAAAATGTTTAATAAAATTACAAAAATTCCGTTTTTGTAAAATAACTGGGAAATTCTTCATATGCACCTAATCTACCAAAGAAAATATAATATAAATGGATGTCACTGTTCTCAAATTTTGTGTAAAATCTTGACTTGATGGCGAATGCGCTCGTTAAAATAATTTAATATAGGACAGAATACATACATATACACCAAAATAAACCGTGTGATATGCATATTGTTAACTAGAACATTAATACCCCTTCTTTTTTAAATATTATAAAAAAACTTAAAACAGTAAAAGAATAGTCAAAACTAGAGTAAAACAACCAAAACTTTTTTGTTTCTATACATTCTAATATTTTTTTGGAATTGAGACGTTTAAAAGTAGAAATTTTTATAAAAATGGGTACCTCTCTTACGTAACAATATCCAGACAGTCCCTGTAAACAAGGGAGTTGGGTTACTTCCTCAAACTTGTATGACGTTTCAGCATTCTGAGCATTATTGGGGAATACTCATTGATGGGCTAGACTTTTTAGCAAAAGGAAGCAAAGTCTTCTAAACCTACAATGTGAAATATTAATCTAGTTTTTAAATTTCAACATTTTCCAGTACTTTGGTGTACATTGACTTTTAATATTTTATAGTGTGACATCCAGATCATGGGATGGTCATTTTAACATTGTAATAGTTTTATGTAAATTTTGATCTTGGTTAGATTCGTTTCCACATAGAAAAGAAAATGTCATTAATTTTTTAAAGTATTTGATTAAAAGTCTTAAATCAGTTTTTGAACCGCTAAACAATTTTGATGAACTTTCACTTGTATTGTTAAATCAATCAGTTAAAAAGAGTTACCAGGTCATTTAAAAACAACGTCCAAACCAATTGCTCCAAATTACTTTTAAAAAATCCAATGCCATTTTTCACGAAAAATTTGAAAGGTATATGGGGCCATTTCTTGAAGTGACATTAATAATTTACTATTACCTTCACTATTAGTTTGTAAATAATAAATTGAATCATGCCAGTTTGTTTTGGTAAGCGAAGGTGGAATTTGCTACATCGCAGTATTATTTTATTCATAAATAAAAAATACAGGAAACCTTTTTACTTGTTATTTCACCAAGGAAAATATTTTCACAAAATTAAAATTTTTTTCTTAAATCCTATTATGGATTTTGTGTTAACGTACAAATTTCTGATCACATTACTTATTTTATTTATAATGTTAAATACTGTTATATAGTGTACCCAGAGAAACACTGGAGAATTATTCATATGAACTTGATTTCACCAAGGAAAATATAATAGACAGGTTGAAATACTATTAAAGAAATATTAACCTTAACTGATATGTGGTCAAAGAAGATTTTTAAAAACTCTTAATTAAAACAAATCTTGACATAGTGGCGTATGCGCTCGATAAAAATATTTTTTTGATAGGACAAATACAAAAATTAACATCGTGATTATCTTTTAAAAAACTATTTTCAAGAAAAAAAGAATAGTCAACATTGCAAAACTTTTTTACTTCTACACAAAACTGCGGAGCTCAGAACAAAAAAGATTAGACATCCTTAATTTTTACTAAATGTTAAATTTTAAAGTATGAACGACCCATATTTATTTTTTAGTGTAAGGATTAGTTTAGTGAAAATTCTTGGTACTGGTTGTAAATTTTCGGAGTATGAACATTAGGTTTTGTTTAATTCTCGAAAATAATTTCATTTTAATTTTTTTAAGTAACATGTCTGATTTTTTTGACGTTTTAATTTTATTTTCAATTTTTAAATGACGCTTTGTTTTTGTTGTATATCGGAATTTGTTTTTCGTTTTTTTTGTGACCAAAGACACTGGATTAATTTTTTTTACATTTTACTGTTTGCTTCAAATAAAATATTTCTTATTTTTGTTTTTCTTTCAATTTATGGCTACATTTTCCTTTTATATACAAAACTTAAATAAAATATATCGGCGAATCAATATTTTTCCATTCAATACGTACTGATACATAATATCGATACACCTGGAGTTATCGCCCAGGCCTAAAAATTGTTTATGAACGCGCAAATTTTTGCTGCCTGCCACAACTTCAATTTTTACTAATGTAGACGCGCCATTAAATCTACTCTTCCAATCTCCGTTTCAATGGCTTTGCTCGTAAGATAATTTACCAGCTTATACCTTGTCCGGTGCTCATTTAGAATCAAAGCAACCCTTCAGGATAAATTATACCGGTTTGTGAACTTATCCGTGGAGACCTTCGGACACGCGTTACACGGCAAAGAGAAGGCATGTATGGGTTCATGTTATCTCTCTCATTTCGGAGTAAGAGAGATAGTATGACCTCGTATTATCTCTCTCTCTCTCAATTTGCCTTGTAACAAGTGCGGAATATTTCGTAATTGTATCTTCCCACTCGGAGTGGCGGGTTTGAAGAGAAGCCGAACGGCTATAAAGACCCTTGTATGTTTTTTTTTTTTAATTTCTAAAAATATTAATATTTCACATAAAACTTCAAATTTGAACATAATCGACTTAAATCCCTAAACACGAAGTTGTAGTTTTGTACAAGGCTGTAAGTCTAAGAACCTAGCAACTTTAATATCATATCCCAAAAAAAGAAAATTCAAAATATCGTCGTGTAAGTATCTTTTAATATATATTTATTTCAATCAATGCAAACTCCTATCGAGGAGTCTCTTGAGCTCATAACTGGTGGCACATAATGCTTAAAAATTATATTTGCTTATCGGTGATGAAGATACAGTGTACTAAAAAAAATGCAAATTTGAGTCAAAGCTAAATCTAGGTGTAACAAATAGATGGAATCAAGCCTTCGTAAAATTAGCCAAAATACTAATATTTTATCGAATCGTAAAACTGGATTAGAGACGTAACTCAAAGGTAGGTATTCTAGACTTTTGGTCGGCTTGGTAAAATAACAAGAACTATAAGCTGTGTAAGTGATAAAAAATTTTATTTCGCTATGAACCTACATATACATACTTACCTTGAATTTCTCAAATATTTTAAAAGCAAACATGTTTGGCAGCATGTTCTAGCAGTTTGAATTACTAATAACCAAAATGTCATTTTTCTTAATAGAACAAAAATGTAATTTTCAAATAATCTATCTAAAACTGTTATTGTCAGGACTGTTCTTATAGGCTGTAGGTATGAATAATTTTATAGATTTGAGGGCGCTTGCCCCTTAATAGGGTTTGTGTTTTTAGAACTTTCTGAACGCTTATTTATGCTCATAGATAGGGTGTTGCTCTCTGTTACTTTATTTAGTAATCAAAAAAAATTGGAAAATAAGGTGTATTAAACTTTCTAGGTTTTCCTCAATAAGTTTTTGATTTTACCAAGTTTTTAAGCTTAATTTTAAAATTTGCCTTCTGGTATGGAACTTTATATTTCAGTTTTCTCAGCAAAACCACTGATTTTCTCAATAATTTACTGACAAACAAACAAATGAGCAAGTTCAAAAAATAAAACAATTATATTTTTTGAATACATTTATTTTATAATAGTTTTTTTTTCTAATACAATTTAATACAACAAACTATTGATCGTCTGTATTTAATTAAAGAAATAACTGGAGAAATTTATACAAAATATTCGGTATTATTTTTACAATAAAAATATATTTTTTTAATATATAGAATTTTGATTAACAAAATAAATAAATAAATAAATAAAGTAATACATATAAGTTCTTCACAAGGAGCACTATAGTATTTTCTTCAAAAAAAAGGCTGGTGTCTTTGGCTTTGTCTATGTTGAAATTTGCTTTACATGTATTCGGGAGACATTACTATTGACCTATAAGGGAAATAACAATGTAGCTCGCAATAATGTATATTAAAATTAAAGTATGATTATTTGCCAATAATTATTATTTAACAGAAATACTACTTGTCATACGCATTATGCGAAAGGTGATTATTTTCAGAATAATGGCAACTTAAAAGTGATCCCCTTAGTTCACTAATGTGGTCTAAGTTGACTTATTTATTAACAAACCAGTAAAAATGAAAAATTTTATCTATGTTCAAGTGACAACTATTCCAGGATGTGTTTTTAAAGAAAATGTATATTTTTATTACCACATCGTCAACACGTATTTTTAAAAGTAATTTTGTATTATTTATCCAATAAATTTTATATTTTTTTTCTTTTATAATTAGTAGATTAGGAGCAGACAACTTATTAAAAAACGTTTTAGATTTGTGTAACCACAACCATAGACATTAAAAAAGTCTCGGATTCTCTACCTGAAAATTTTAATATTTTAACCCTAGACTGTCTTCGCGGGATAATTTTGTCTTATAGGGCACATTTTTGTTTACAATTCTGGTTCAATAGAGGCATTAATTTTCTGGTACCATATAATCTCAGTAGTGATTGAACATTCGTAGTGAGTGGATGGGCAGTCGGTCAGCCAATGGCAATGTAGGTATTTACTAACTATATAATAGACTCCCCTCAAAGTCAGAAAATTTCTTTGCATTTTTAATGGACTTCAACAAGTGTTACTCTAATTCCTTGGGTAGTTTCTTTATAAACAGCAGCATTGCTATATTTTCGGTGTTTTCAAGGTCAGCATTTTTTTTTAAGAATAAGCCCTAGTTTCAAGTTGGCGATTAAGAAACTAAGATAAAATATCTAAGTAAGTAATTAATAGTCACTAAGTAAGATAGTATACCACAAAAAAATTTCATTTTGAAGGGTGTTAACAAATTACAGAAATTATGAACTGACATACTTAACACAAATGATTTAAAGCCTTATTTTCTTTTCAATTTCTTAAGCGCAAATTTCAATATTTAAGTTAATTTATTGACTAAAATTAGGCAAGTGAAAATGTTTAATAAAATTACAAAAATTCCGTTTTTGTAAAATAACTGGGAAATTCTTCATATGCACCTAATTCTACCAAAAAAAATATAATATAAATGGATCACTGTCCTCAAATTTTGTGGAAAATCTTGACTTCATGGCGGATGCGCACATTAAAATAATTTAATATAGGACGGAACATATACACCAAAATAAACAACGTGGCATATGCATATCGTTAACTAGAATATTATAAAAAAAAAACTTAAAACAGTAAAAGAATAGTCAAAACTAGAGTAAAATGAGCAAAACTTTTTTTATTTCTATACATTCTAATATTTTTTTGGAATTGAGACGTTTAGAAGCAGAAATTTTTATAAAAATGGATACCTCTCTTAACTAACAAACAAATATCCAAACAGAACCTGTAAACAAGGGAGTTGGGTTACTTCCTCAAACTTGTATGGCGTTTCAGTATTCTGAGCATTATTGGGGAATACTCATTGATGGGCTGGACTTTTTAGCAAAAGGGAGCAACGTATGACAAAGTCTTCTCAACCTACAATGTGAAATATTAATCTAGTTCTTAGATTTCAACATTTTCGAGTACTTTGATGTACATTGACTTTTAATATTTTATAGTGTGACATCCAGATCATGGGATGGTCATTTTAACGTTGTAATAGTTTTATGTAAATTTTGATCTTGGTTAGATTCGTTTCCACGTAGAAAAGAACATGTCTTTAATTTTTTAAAGTATTTGATTAAAAGTCTTAAATCAGTTTTTGAACCGCTAAACGATTTTGATGAACTTTCATTTGTGTTATCAAACTATCAGTTAAAAAGAGTGACCAAGTCAATTAAAAACAACGCCCAAACCAACTACTCCAAATTACTTTTAAAAAAGCCGATGCCATTTTTCACGAAAAATTTGAAAAGTTTGGGGCCATTCCTTAAAGTGATATTGATAATTTACTATTACCTTCTTTATTAGTTTATAAATAATAAATTGAATCATCCCTATTTGTTTTGGTAAGCGAAGGTGGAATTTGCTACATCGCAGTATTATTTTATTCATACATAAAAAATACAGGAAACCGTTTTACTTGTTATTTCACCAAGAAAAATATTTTCACAAAATTGAATTTTTTTTCTTGAATCCTATTTTATTGATTTTTTATTAACGTACAAATTTCTGATCACATTACATATTTTATTTATAATGTTAAATACTTTTATATAGTGTGCCCAGAGAAACACTGGAAAATTATTCATATGAACTTAATTTCACCAAGGAAAATAAATAGGTCGAATAAACTATTAAAAAAATTTTAATCTTAACTATTATGCGGTCAAAGAATATTATTAGTGTTAATTAAAACAAATCTTGACCTAGTGGCGAATGCGCCAGATAAAAATATTTTTTTGATAGGACAAACACAAAAATTAACATCGTTTTTATTTTTTAAAAAACTATTTTAAAGAAAAAGAGAATAGTCAATATTGCAAAACTTTTTTATTTCTACACAAAATTGTGGAGTTCAGAACAAAAAAGATTAGACATCCTTAATTTTTACTAAATGTTAAATTTTAAAATATGAACGACCCATATTTATTCTTTAGTGTAAGGGCTAGTTTAGTGGAAATTCTTGGTATTGATTGTAAATTTTTGGGAGTATGAACATTAGGTTTTGTTTTATTCTCAAAAATAATTTAATTTTAACTTTTTCAAGTAACGTCTGATTTTTTTGACGTTTAATTTAATTTTTAGTTTTTAAATGACACTTTGTTTTTGTCGCATTATTAGAATTTGTTTTTCGTTTTTTTTTTTGTTACCAAAGACCACAGACACTGGATTAATTTTTTTTACATTTTACTGTTTGCTTCAAATAAAATATATCGGCGAATCAATATTTTTCTATTCGATACGTACTGACACTTAATATCGATACACCTCGAGTTATCGCCCGGGCCTAAAAATTGTTAATGAACGCACAAGTTTTTACTACATGCCACACAACATAAATTTTTACTAATGTGGACGCGCCATTAAGTTTACTCTTCCAATCTCTGTTTTAATGGCTTTGCTCGTAAAATAATTTACCAGCTTATACCTTGTCCGGTGCGCATTTAGAATCAAAGCAACCCTTCAGGATAAATTATACCGGTTTGTGAACTTATCCGTGGAGACCTTCGGACACGCGTTACACGGCAAAGAGAAGGCGTGTTTGGGGTCATGTTATCTCTCTTATTTGGAAAGTAAAGTTTTGTTCTCTACCCTCATCGAAGTTTGTTCTGAGAGATAGTATGACCTCATATTCACTGTCTCCTTCTCTCAATTTGCCTTGTAACACACGTGCGGAATATTTCGTGCTGGCACTGTCCCACTCGGAGTGGCGAATCTGAAACAAAGAAGTTGGAAGGGGTAAAGTCTGAAGAGAAGCCGAACGGCTATAGAACTAACCTTTTTTATTCCGGGCTATAGAAACCAACATTTAAAGACCTTGGTATGGTTTTTTTTAATTTTTAAAAATATTAATATTTTACATACAACTTCAAATTTGAACATAATCGACTTAAATCCCTAAATAAGAAGTTATAATTTTGTACAAGGCTGAGAACCTAGCAACTTTAATATTATATCCCAAAAAAAAAAGAAAATTCAAAATATCGTCGTGTAAGTATCCTTTAATATATATTTATTTCAACCATTGCAAACTCCTATCGAGGAGTCTCAACTGGTGGCACATAATCCTTCAAAATTATATTTCCTTATCGATGATGAAGATACAGTGTACTAAAAAAAAATGCAAATTAGAGTCAAAGCTAAATTCAGGTATAACAATAGGTGGAATCAAGCCTTTATAAAATTAGCAAAAATACTAATATTCTATCGAATCGTAAATCTGGATTAGAGGCGTAACTCAAAGGCAGGTATTCTAGACTTTTGGTCAGTTCTTTTAAGTAAAATAACAAGAACTATTAAGCTGTGTAAGTGATAAAATTTTAATTCGCTATGAACCTACATATACATACTAACCTTGGATTTCTCAAATATTTTAAAAGCCAAAATGTTTGGTAGCATGTTCTAGCTGTTTAAATTACTAATAACCAAAATAACTTGTTTTTCTTAATAGAACAAAAATGTAATTTTCAGATAATCTATCTAAAATTATTATTGTCAGGACTGCTCTAATAGGCTATAGGAAGGAATAAATTATATTCTGAATTATTTGCTAATTAATTTAAGTATAAATAATTTTATAGACTTAAGGGCCCTTGCCCCTCAATAGAGTTTGTGTTTTTAGAACTTTCTGAACGCTTATTTATGCTCATAGATAGGGTGTTTTTCTCTATTACTTTATTTAGTAATCAAAAAAATTGAAAAATAAGATGTATTAAACTTTCTAGGTTTTTCTCAATAAGTTTTTGATTTTACTAAGTTTTTAAAGCTAAATTTTAAAATTTGCCTTCTGGTATGGAACTTTATATTTCAGTTTTCTCAGCAAAACCACTGGTTTTCGAATAAGTTACTGATAAAAATGAGCAAGTTCATAAAATAAAACAATTATATTTTTTGAATACATTTATTTTATAATACTGTTTTTTTTGTAATATACAATTTAATACAACAAACTATTGATCATCTGTATGTCATTAAAGAAATAACTGGAGAGATTTATACAAAATATTCAGTGTTGTTTTTACAGTAACTATTTCTATCTTGGTTAATATATTTAACAAAAAAAAAAGATAAAGTAATATACATATAAGTTCTTTAAAAGGGGCACTATAGTATTTTCTTCAAAAAAAGGCTGGTGTCTTTGACTTTGTCTATGTTGAAACCTGCTTGACATGTATCCGGGAGGCATTACTATTGACCTATAAAAGAAAAAACAATGTAGCTGACAATAATGCATATTAAAATTAAAATATGATTATTTGCCAATAATTATTATTTAACAGAAATATTATTTACATATTTTGTTATACACATTATGCGAAATGTGATTGTTTTCAGAATAATGACATCTTAAAAGTGATCCCCTTAGTTCACTAATGTGGTCTAAGTTGACTTATTTATTATCAAACCAGTAAAAATGAAAAATTTTATCTATGTTCAAGTGACAACTATTCCAGGATGTGTTTTTAAAGTAAATGTATATTGTTATTACCACATCGTCAACACATATTTTTAAAAGTAATTTAATATTATTTATCCAATAAATTTTATTAATTTTTTTTTCTTATAATTAATAGATTAGGAGCAGACAGACAACTTATCAAAAGGCGTTTTAGATTTGTGTAACCACAAACCATAGACATTAAATAAGTCTGGTGCTCTCTACCTGAAAATTTTAATATGTTAACCCAAGACTGCCTTCGCGGGACAGTTTTGTCCCATGCAGTACATTTTTGTTTACAATTCTGATTCTATAGCGGCATTACTTTTCCAGTACCATATAATCTCTGTAGTGATTGCACATTCGTAGTGAGTGGATGGGCAGTCGGTCAGCCAATAGCAATGTAGGTATTTACTAACTATATAGTAAAGTCTCCCCTCAAGGTCAAAAAATTTCTTTAAATTTTTAACGGACTTCAACAAGTGTTACTCTAATTCCTTGGGTAGTTTCTTTCTACATACCAACACTGCTATATATTTGATGTTTTCAAGGTCAGCATTTTTTTTTTTTTTTTTTGAGAATAGGCCCTAGTCTCAATTTGGCGATTAAGAAACTCTAAGATAAAATATCTAAATAAGTAATTATAGAAATTATGAACTGACATACTTAATGCAAATGATTAAAGCCTTATTTTCTTTTCAATTTCTTAAGCGCAAATTTCAAAATTTAAGTTTATTTGTTGACTAAAATTAGGCAAGTGAAAATGTTTAATAAAATTACAAAAATTCTGTTTTTATAAAATAACTGGGAAATTCTTCATATGCACCTAATTCTACCAAAGAAAATATAATATAAATGGATCACTGTCCTCAAATTTTGTGGAAAATCTTGACTTCATGGCGGATGCGCACATTAAAATAATTTAATATAGGACGGAATACATATACACCAAAATAAACAGCGTAGCATATGCATATCGTTAACTAGAACATTAATACCCCGTCTTTTTTAAATATTATATAAAAAAAACTTAAAACAGTAAAATAATAGTCAAAACTAGAGTAAAACAAGCAAAACTTTTTTATTCCTATACATTCTAATATTATTTTGGAATTAATGCGTTTAGAAGTCGAAATTTTTATAAAAATGGGTACCTCTCTTACCTAACAAACAAATATTCAGACAGTCCCTGTAAACAAGGGAGTTGGGTTACTTCCTCAAACTTGTATGACGTTTCAGTATTCTGAGCATTATTGGGGAGTACTCATTGATGGGCTGGACTTTTTAGCAAAATGGAGCAAAGTTCTAAATCTACAATGTGAAGTATTAATCTAGTTTTTAGATTTCAACATTTTCGAGTACTTTGGTGTACATTGACTTTTAATATTTTATAGTGTGACATCAGATCATGGGATGGTCATTTTAACGTTGTTAATAGTTTTAAGTAAATTTTGATCTTGGTTAGATTCGTTTCCACATAGAAAAGAAAATGTCTTTAATTTTTTAAAGTATTTGATTAAAAGTCTAAAATCAGTTTTTGAATCGCTAAACAATTTTGATGAACTTTCATTTGTGTTATCAAACTATCAATTAAAAAGAGTGACCAAGTCAATTAAAAACAACGCCCAAACCAAGTGCTCCAAATTACTTTTAAAAAAGCCAATGCCATTTTTCACAAAAAATTTGAAAGGTTTGGGGCCATTCCTGGAAGTGACATTGATAATTTACTTTTACCTTCTTTATTGTTTGTTTTGGTAAGCGAAGATGGAATTTGCTACATTGCAGTATTATTTTATTCATAAATAAAAAATACAGGAAAATTTTTTATTTTACCACAAAATTGAAAATTTTTTCTGGAATCCTATTTAATGGATTTTTTATTAACCTACAAATTTCTGATCACATTACATAGTTTATTTATAATATTAAATACTGTGATATAGTGTGCCCAGAGAAACATTGGAAAATGATTCATATGAACTTAATTTTACCAAGGTTAATATAATACAGCTCGAAGTACTATTAAAAAAATATTAACCTTAATTGGAATGTGATCAAAGAATATTTTTAAAAACTGTTAATTACAACAAATCTTGATATAATGGCGAATGCGCTCGATATATTTTTATAGGACAAGTACAAAAATTAACATGGTGATTATTTTTTAAAAAATTATTTTAAAGAAAAAAGAAGAGTCAACATTGCAAAACTTTTTATTTCTACCCATATGAACATTTTTTTTTTTTCAATAATTTAAACACTAAAAAAATTACAAGTGAAAATATTTATGAAAATGTTTACCTATCTTACCTAGTAATCTCCATAACCAAGTAAGTTTGAGGTAACCCTCAGAGAGTACTTCAACAATGGGCTCGAATTTTCAGGAAAAGCTTCAAATGAAAAATATATCTGTTGATCTTAAGGACGCAAAACCACTTGGGGTCTTTTGCTGGGAGCAACTTTTGACTAAGTCATCCAATCCTACAATGTAAAATCTTAAGCTATACTAGCTTGCTTCAGCATTTTCTACTACTTTAATGTGTATATGAATGGGATTTGACTATTCATATTTTACAATGTATTATTGAATCAACAGTAAATCATGGACAGTTATTTTAATGTGGTCGTTACTTTCTATAAATTTCATTCTTGGTCTGATCGATCCATCTCCACTAATGAGAACACCAAATGGAAATATTTCGATATCCATCAGGAGAGATTTAAAGTAAAATTCACAGAAAAAAAATCATTACACCTTTTTTTTTTAATTACTAATATTAAAATATATTAATCACTTTGTCCGTTGTTGTTCATATTGTTGAATAATTTTTTAATAAATTTTATTCTTGATCAATATGGACCGTACAACGCTGACGAGTCCTAAGTAGGACGAAACAAATGACTAATATATTAGAAATTATATATGATTTCTATTGTTTTAATGGAGTGGCTACTCAAACCACCAATTTGGAACAAAATGTAAATATCACTAATTCAAACAAGATTCCCAATATCCATTAATTAACATATGAAGTAAACCTATGATAGCAGAAAAAAGGATTGCGGGTTCAAGTTGGTGACCTACTGTATACCCAGCATTCTAAATCACAGGAAGACAGTAAGTAATTGAAAAGAGGAATAACCAGGTTTGGGTAAGTATAAGTTTTCTATATTATGTGTCATGAAACAAGAAAGAAAGACCTAAAAAGTCGAAAACTCATAGAACAGGTAGAAAATCCATAATAACCATATTTTAAATAATATTGTTTGCTCATACCATTTACATACTGTTTGGACTTTTTATGGTATTTTAATTTTTTCCATTTTTATACAGTTAATAAGAGATAGAAATGTACGTATTAGAAAAGGAAATTTAAATATCAAATTTCCATTTTTTGTTGTTTAATATTTCGATTAGTAAATAAACAAAAGATCTTCTATTGTCTAAGAACAAAAGGAAGTGACCACAGACGACCCAGGGTAAATTTCGTAATAAATGTGAAATTGGAACGAAATTAACTGCTGAAAAACAAAAAATAAAGAAACTCTAAAATAACATAAAAAAAACCTAGAGATCTACAGGAAAAAATAAAAAGGAACGACAATCACTAGACCAAAGTAATGAAAAAATAACAGGTGCCAAAGTTAAGGCAACAAAAAGCAAACTCTTGACGGTACTAAAAATAAAACTAAACAATGGTATCAGTCAAATAGACCAAATTCTAACAAAACAATAACATAAAATTCAAGCGGAAAAATTGAAACAACAGATAACTACTTTCAAAAGCTAAAACAGCAATTAAATAAATACTTTCTATATTTTTCAAGAGTGAAACGAGACAAAAATACACAACAAATAAAAACATCAAAAATAATAGAAGAATAGAGGATATGCCAGAAACAGAGGTAGATGAGACATGCCCTGAAACAATTAAAAAATAACCGTGCTCCCGGGAAGAACGCAGTAATTCCCGAGCTCCTAAAATTAGGAGAAAAAACGCTTTAGTTAAAACAAAATATTCAATAGGACAGTGAAATCAAAACGATTCCAAAAGACTGGAATAATGCAGTAATCATCTTATCTCATAAAAAAAAGATTGTTCAAATCTAAGAAACTATAAAACATATTAACCTTAATTAGAATGTCGTCAAAATTGATAATTAAAATTAATCTTGATATCGTGGCGAATGCGCTCATTAAAACGAAGAGACAAATACGAAAGTTAATATAGTGGAGAATGCGTCGTATTATGACCCAATTTTGTTAAACCTTATTAAAAACTATTTTAGAGAAAAAGAAAAATAGTCAAAATTGAAAACTTTTTATTTCTACATTTTTGTTTTGAATAATGTAAACACTAAGAAAATTACAAGTGGAAATCTTTATGAAAGTGTTTATCTATCTTACCTAGTAAACAAATATCCAAACAGTCTTCATAACCAAGCAAATTGGAGAATCGTCTCCTCGAATTTACATGCCCTTTCAAGATTTTGAGCTCTATCAGCGGGTACTTCAACAATAGGCTTGAGTTTTCAGCAAAAGCTTCAAATGCAGCAAGGTATCTATTGATTTTAAGGAGGCAAAGCCACTTGACGAAACGGAAAACATCATTTGCAGCAATTTTTGACAAACCTACAAGGTAAAATCTTAAAGTATACTTGCTCTCAACATTTTCCACTACTTGTGTGCATATGGATGTGGTTTGACTATTGATATCTCACAGTGGGGTATCAAATTGACAGTTGTAAATCATGGGACAGTTATTTTAACGTGGTCATTACTTTCTGTGAATTTCACTCTTGGTTTTCATTCATCTTCATTAATGAAAAGAGCAAGTGATCAAAATCCATTTGGAGAGATATTTAAAGTAAAATTCATAGGAAAAAAATCGGTCCGTTCTTCACTGCTTTTATGTAATTAAGAAGGTTAAAAATAGAAAATGTTTATCTATCTTAACTAATAAACAAATATCTCGAAGTCCCAGTAAACAAGGGAGTTGGTGGGTTATTACTTCAAACTTACATGCCCTTTTAGAATTTTGAGCAGTATTGGGGTGCTTCAAGCTCGACGATGGGCTAGACCTTTTAGCGAAAAAGCCGTAAGCAACGTTTGACAAAATCTTTTATACCTACAATGTAATCTTAATCTAGTTTTTAAATTTCTACATTTTCTAGATTTTATAGTGCGATGTTGATTTGATAGTTGTAGATCATGGGATTGTCATTTTAATATAGTAGCTACTTTCTGTGAATTTTGATCTTGGTTTGATTAGTCTCCACTAATGAGAACTGCAAGTGGTGGATGAGTTTGGATATCCATCTGAAGAGAGGTTTAAAATAAAATTCACAGGAAAAAAATCGTTACTTTCTTCAAAGCTCTTTTTAAGTACTAATATCAAAATCTATTAATCACTTTGTCCGTTATTGTTTATAATGTTCAATAACTTTTGCAATAAATTTTACTTTGCATAATTATTCTTGATCAATATGAACCGTACAACGCTGACGAGTCCTACGCAAGACGAAACAAATGACTAATATGTTGGAAATTATATATCATTTCTCATACTTTTTTATGAATTATGAAGAAAAGTAAATGTCACTGATTTAAACAAGATTTCTAATATCTATTATTTAAAATATGAAGTAGACAGAGGGTTCAGCTTAGTTACCTACTATCCACCCTGCATTCTAAAATACAGGAAAAAGATAAATGATTGAAAACCAGGAACTACCAGGGTTGGGTATGTATAAGTTTACTACAATACTTGTCATCAAACAACAAAGAAAAATTTAAAATAGTCAAAAACAACAATGAAAAGAAATTATATATGATTTCTGGTAGTTCTTTGTGTGGTTACTCAAAGCCACCAAATTATTGATATAAAAGGGAAATGCTGTCACTAGTTTCAACACAGTTTCCAATATACATTATTAAAAATATGAAATGAGTGCAGGATAGTGACCTACTGAAAACCCAGCATCTTAAAACATATGAAAAGTGTAAGTGATTATAACATTTGTTTTTTGTACTGTTGAACTTATGTTTTAGGCTGAAATTTTCAACCAAAAGAATATTTCTCAATAACAAATATAAAAAATTAATACTTGTGTTAAGTGTAGAAATTAATATATGATATAAGAAGTTGTATAACTAATATGACCCTCTTAAGTAAAAGATTATAAAGGATAGAAGAAAGCTTAAATAGATTAAGTGTCAAACTATTCATTCAATAATTTGAAGTTGTTTGCAAAGCAATTCGAGACTGAGATTTTGAAAAGATGAAAATGTTGCATTTTTTAAGATCATCTATAACTTTCTTATTTTTGAAATTTTTTTAAATCATCAAAAACTTCCAAAGTCTGCTTGTAGGAAGCTCCTTGAAAAGTAAAAGAAGTGAAAATCAGACATGCTTTAATTAATTCTTATAGGGTGGGGTATATGGTGTTAGTTTGCAATATATCCGATGTTATGGAAACTGAATCACCATTATTTTAAGGCGCATACTAGTGGAGGAAATAGTTTCTAGTGTTGAAGCCTCCAATAGAAAATTACAAGCAGACAAGATTCAACAGGAAACAGAGAAGATCATAAAACACTCAAAGCCTCCTAAATCAAATATTACATCAGTGGAAAGGAAGGCTATTAAAAAACTGAACGAGAACATCATCATCTTGGTTCTCGCAGCTGACAAAGGAAATGCAACTGTTGTTATGGATAAGGACAAATACACTGAAAAAATAAACCAGTTCTTGGACGACAACACTTACAAAGTCTTTCAGACAGATCCAATAAACAAAATCAAAAGAAACCTCACATCTCTAATCAACGCCTCAAAATTTTGTAGATGAAAAACTGACCAGATTATATGACTGTGACATATAGACGAACAGACGGACTATAATAATTAGTTTTCTTAATTTGTCTTGCATTCTACAAGCCATTTCTACATATATAAATATATACTCTATAAATCTGAACTAACCTGGCTCATACTTATTACTGTTTGAGTGAGGATAGATTTTTTTCTATATATTTAAGAAATAGATGCTACTGTGTCTGAGAAATTTGACTTACACTGACCAAATTTGAGAATACATTCAGTAATTTCAACCTGATGTACCACTCTGTGAAGTCACTGATATTTATCTATTAATCTTTTCCCAAAGAACAGTCTGTCTATTAGTTAATATTCAATTTTAAGAGCAAACAAGTATAGTGAATCATTAAGTTATTATTAGAATCTACACTATATGGTCCCTGAACATCTGGCGACTATGCACAAATTTGCCTGCCATTTTCAAAGTTCATCAAGTTTTCCTTTGGCTTGATTTTTAGTATTTTGTGCTATATTTAAATAAAATGTTATAAACAATTTTTTCTGAAGCATGCTATATGCATATGCAAATGTGTTTTACTGAAAGAGGCAAAATTTAAAGGATTAAGTCAGCAAATACAGGGCGAAAGAGATTTTTTTTGGAAAATTATGTGGGATAACCTAAAAAAAAAACTTTGAATTTGTGTTTTATAACCCCAAAATAGGCCTTTGTAAAAAATCACTGGGAGATTCTGTGTTTCCAATATTCTGAACATTTACCAAAATGGTTTATACTTTCAGCCAAATATTTCTAAGGAATACTTACCATTAAATTTGAAAAATTCCAACATATCATGTAGAGGATACAATTTCATCACTAAAATATGTTAACAGTGAATTTGTGGTAATAGGGATAATGGCTGAAGTATACCATACACATCATCTGCTTCTTGTATTGTGGACCTGAAAATTTTAAAGACAAACATTTCTTAATACAAACTATTAACTATTTTTTTGAGGAGGAAAATTAACAAATAGCACATAATATGAGACTAAAAAACTTGTAAATTTATAAGGGAAGCTTATAGAAAGTTGACAAGTTATAAATCATACATATTTCTCTATTGAAAGGTCTGTAGTTTTCTTTAGCTACTAGGAAATACTTTATTTTAAATAGGATATTTACATGCAACATTAAACAGTCTCCTTGGTTAAAGTAAAACATTCTCACACCAAAACTGAGGAACAACAAAATTTTATGCCTATTTTCCTTGTACAAAAATTTATTAGAACAAAGGTTTAAGGAACTGTCTAGTTTAAACACAAAATCCCGTCATTTAATAACACCGTTATTCATTCTGCGTCTATAGTAATTCATAAAATTATCATATAATAATAATTAAAAATGAAAAGAACTGTCCAACTCAAAATTTTAACGACTTCGAAGACCGACACAAAAACAAGGTTAATGTTTAAATGTATTTTATTTCTTTTTTATCTCTATGGCTTCTACTCCGAAGGGCAATTAGCCAGCTCATAAGAATAATTCCCCGATAGTGGAAAAGGGAAAGAGAATTTCATAATAATGATCTTGCATCTTTGTTGAGTTTATAACTTCGAACATACCCCTGTAGAAGTAGCATAACGTCAGAACTACGGCCCGGTTGTTTGAACGCTGAATAATGTAATAATATTTTTATTTATATTTCAAAAAGTGTTGATAAACAGTAGATATTTAATTTCTTGGTACAGACATGCCGATTTTATGCTATCCTTTTCTAATTGCATTATTTAAACGAGTAGCATCGGTACGTCCTTCGAACATACCCCTGGGTACGTCAATTCTGAAAACAAAGTATGAATATATGGTTGCCTAAATTTTTATTATTGTTATTTTCAATATGTAGACAATCCACGAACTTGAGATATAAAACATCTCAAGTTCGTGAGACAATCTAACAATATTTACCAGGGGTATGTTCGAAGATATTTACTGATAAAAATAAGTTTTTAAATCCTCTTTTTGTTAATATTAATTGTAAACTTCGCATTTATAGTAATTTCTAACACTTAAAAACACCGAAAAAAGTCACGACAAGCAATTAAACTGAAAGACAAGATATGTAAATATGTTTATGTATGTCAAACATCAAAAAAGCGTCTCCCCCACCGACCATAAATAGCCTTCAGACAAATCTATTGTTGTTTATATGTAGAGTATGATCGAAGGTTTATAATAATGCATAAGTATATAACCTGAACCAACTTTTTTTGTTCCAGGAAGTATATAACTGTCTTGAAAGAGATAAGAAAAGGGAATGTCAAGAAATATACTTTTTTAATTTTAAAATTTACATCGCTGAATAGTTTAAAGAAAAGTTAAGAGAAACTTTTTGGATTTCTATACGGAATAATTTATTTTTTATCTTTTTCCCCTAATAATCAGCTATAATAATTCAAACCTTTTAAAATAAATAAAAAAATCACATAATTTTCTGTTCCTTTGAAGTTTTTGCTCCCAAGGACAAATAGCTCACCCGCTAGGGGAATTCAGAAGTTACAGGAGTCCTAGTAATTCTGAGCGATTGTATAATGAATAAAAACAAAAAAGTGTTTTTCAAATATTAAGGTTTAAAAAAATACTTTTTGTCAACGAACTCTCTATACCTGGCCTATGCTTTTTGTTATACTTTTGTTTTCTTAAATGTGCAAGTTGATATTAAAGGGCTAATTTTGGTAATTTTTTGAAAAAAAACAACTTTTAAAGTAGTGGGAAATTTGAAATTCATAATTTTTTGTTTCATAAAAATTTTGTATTTGGGATAAGGAATAAGAAACTAAGTTGTGTAAACTTACGCCATTAAGATACTGTCATTCCTGTAGCCTAAAACTTTAAAAATTGCTAAGAAATTTACATTGGAATCTACAGATGATAAGAATGATATCAGCAACAAAATATCTCATTAAAAATAAAAAATACAAAACGACCACTTTCCAATATAAAAAAAAAAAACGAAAAAATATGCGAGGTTAAAGATATAAATAAAATTAAAGCAAGTAAGAGGAATTTTTTCGAAAAATTTACAAGTTAAAAATATTTTCTTGACAAAATAGTGAATACATCTAAAATTTAGTTTAACCATAAAAACTATACCAACTGAAAAATAATACCATCACTTTAAAAATACATATAAATTGAGAATTAGAAATATTCAAGAACATTTCATATATATTTTGCTACTTGTAAGTAAAATAATATATCAAATATGGTGTTAAATAGTGCTTGCATTTGCCACTTTCTAAGCTTTTTAAGTACAAAAAATTACAGTAATAACTCTACTGCCTTTTGCTTTTATGTAAATATGTGATTTCTATTAATGTGAAAAAAAATAACATCAGAGAGGCTGCCGAAAACGTCATACAAAGGAAATCGAAGAAAGTAGAAAAGCTTGGTTAAAACATGAAAATTAAAATAAAAGAAAAGCAGCTGTTATTGAAAGAAATAAAATGTAGAGAGTTCAGAGAGATCGCTAAAGAGAACCGAAAGCTGATAAGGAAAGACGCGGAGAAATATTATGAATGGAAGTAGAAAAAGTAACTGAAAATAACAGGAGTATTAAAAGTGTTAAAAATCAAAGGAAAAACTGTTTGAAAGAAGATGGTGGTGAGAAAAAAAGAAACCTAGAAGTTATCCTGAAAATAATTAATTAGACATTGATTTTACAGTAACCTTATTAATACCTACATTCACCCAGTAATAACAGAACAACCAAGACCAAATACTCAACATAAAATCGGAAGAAATGCCCAATATCACACCACAAGAACTAGGATACTCCCTAAGTCAAATGTAAAACAATAAAGCTCCTGGACAGAATTATGTACTCATTGAAATAATAAAGGAGGAGACATAGTCAGAACTAAGCTCTGTGAACCATTCAATAGGGGCTTAAATTAATGTTTAATTGTTTAATCCCCGAAAACTGGAATAACGCAATACGGTAAGATACTTTGACGTTTTACATCTATATTTGTGATATTTTTGTTAGTTTTCTAATTAAAAAATGTAAACCTGGATTGCTAAAGATGATTTATCAGGAAATAAGCCAAGAAAAAGAAAATAAATTATATTTCAAAAACGGCCAGGAAAAATAATTACTATATTCATAGTATTACTTCAATAGAATAAAACAATTTTTGTATTCATAAATAAAAATGCCACAGTTTGTGTAAGTTACTTTATGCAATAAAATATTTTTTGTATTTAAATCTTTGTTTTATTACATACAGGGTATTACGGAAATAGCGTAATATATTTTAAATTTTCAATCTGTATGTTATATTGAGAAACAATGACTATTGGTAATGTACACGGTGGCAGAAATAAACTTCAATTTTTTTTTCATAATTATATTTTTAAAAATAAAGATAGAAAGTTGATATTTGGTTAGAGTGTTAAGGTGCATTAATGATCCAGTGACGGAGCTATCTAACGCTATCTAAACAACAATTAGTACAATTAAAATATTTACTCGTTCCTGATGTTTTCTCTTGGTATGATCAAAGGATTCTTAGCAAAACTTTAGGTATAACAAATGCGAAACCGGACGCAACTACCAATTATTGTTTTTTTCTTGTTTAAAATGGGTCGTCAGGAACTCTGCCGATTATTCAAATATAATTTTTCTATATAAAACCATTATTATGTTGTGGCGTGATAGTAGTTTCATTGTCGCCCCTTATTACAGATGGAGAACATTTTTAAAACGGGATTCGGAAACTTGCAAACAAATGTTTCTTATAAACACAAATATGTAGGATGTTTCAAAAAGCTACCAAGAAAATGTATGCACAGCTTCTACAACCAAAAATATGAAAACTAATATTCGGAAACGCATTGTTTCGGAGACACGAGGTGTTGAATATTTTATACACATCTTCAATATTTTATTTTTTCTATATTTGAAAATCTTTCGCAAGAAACAATGTGCTATCTTAGCTATTAATGTCACATTTTGTTCCTCAAATTAAGTTCCCAGCATATTATGTTCTTTATTACTCCATTTATTTAAAATACACTATTAATTTTATTATCAATTGAATTTTTTTGATTTTCTGGAAGGGCAAAATGTGTAATAATTCTTTATTCTCTTTTAAAATACACAGATTTCAATTAGATACAAGGTGTCATAAAAATGTATTTAACAAAACGATTTAGTCCTGCCGCCCAACTACGTCACTATAAAAGTTATTAAGGTTAGTGTACTATCAACTTTTGCGAAATATTAACATTTATAGTTAAATCCATCTAAAAATTGTGAAAGAAATCATTTTTAAAAATTTTTAATTAAATATATAAATGCCTTTATTTTCATTACACCTATACACTATACGCCTATACAGTAAAGTGACTGTATAGGCACAGACACTTCTCCTGTCTTTTATCTTAAATATAACAAATAAAAAAAAGAAATAGTAGTGGGAAGAAAGAGATCATAAAGATAATATATATATATATATATATATATATATATATATATATATATATATATATATATATATATATATATATATATATATATATATATAACTACAAAAAAGAAAAGGCAGAGAGAGAAAAAATTTTTCAGAAATAAAAATGAAATTAGGGCCTGTATCTCCAAAATTAAAAGGTTCCGGATAAGTGTAAATAAGAACTTTTTTTCATATTTTTAGTTGTTGAAGATTAAATTTCCTTGGCAACTTTTAGAAACATCTTGTGAAAATGCTTATTTTTCTACAACTATACGCTAATGTACACTTTACCTCACAAGTTCGATAATGATCTTTAACGTTGTTATAACAGGTCTTTCCATAATAACCACATCGGTAATTTTCAATTTTTTGACACTGACGCATATCAAATTTTCTATGGCAGAAAAAAAAATATATTTTTTTACATATATTAATTTTTGGTAAATAAACCCTTGCCTTAAAATAAAATTTCTCGTGTGATAATTAAGTAATTATACCATTAACATATTTCATATTTGGCCCAAAATAGCACATTTGCGTGGTGAAGACTTACCACATACCTATTCAACACATAATATCGGCATTTCATAAAATCTTTTTTTCATACAGTTTAGCAAATAAAAATCTAATTATTGACTGAAAATATTATTAAATTATCTATATAAGCTATGGCAAAATAATGGCTTAAGTTAAAATAACATGACACATACATTTCTACCTTATCTACAAAAACCATACCTCGATTATTCAGACTGTCTGTTCTTAAAAACAAGGTTGCCGGTATTCGTGGAGGTCAGATTTACCGCTATACTGATTTATTAAATATACATTTGACTGACGACAACGCCATCAAACGATGAGTTGAATACACTAAGATGTATTATTTTATCAAGAATTGGTCAAAATGAGGCTCCATAAGATTTCACGTTTATTTGATTAATTATAATATTTTATGGTCAATGACAAGTTTTACATTGAATTGCAAATTAGCCTCCGTATATCGGAGCCCAAAGTGTCGTGGAGGCCAATTTTACCGTGGTTTTTACATGTGGGGCAGCCACTTTGAGCGCTGTATATATATACTACCTCACTTTAAAATAAAATTAAAGACAATTACAGTTAGACCCAGCTGGAATAATCTTTGGCAATATATAGAAATTTTAAAACTTGAATTTGTATGCGGAATGTGCATGAAAAATAAAGTGCCTTACCTTGGTCAACTCAGCAGGTTGCTCTAATCTAGCTTATGTCCCGAACATTTTAAGTTTTCATGATGGCACTTAATTGCTGTCCCCGAGATAGATCCAAAAAACAACTGCTTTTTGTAATAACTTGTTCTAGGAAACAACAATCAAACAGATACGGAAACTACTGCAGTACTGACCAGATTTAGTTTCATGTGAAATTCAAGCTGAACTAATTCAAGAGAGAAAAAATAATACTAGTCTTAAAAAAATGAAAACGATATATTCAATCCTTCCTGTACGTTCGACTAAAAAAAACTGGATAGAGAAACGCGTGCAAAGTTTCCCTGTCTTATGCCACCCTGAAAAATTCGCGACCCGACTTTATATTATCCTGAAACTAAGAAAATTTATCATTAGTTATAAAATATGGTTACATCATACACAGTGAATGTATTAGCCATTTCTTGTCAGTTAATATATTCAATAATAATATCAAAGAAAAATAATTTGTCTATTTATCTTCGTCTGTTACTGCATTTAAAAAGGATGTTCCTAAATTTATGTTCAACGTATGATACCGGCAACTCCTTTTAGATTGTAAACGTTGTTGACAGTACTCATATTAAAAGATTTATAAGAATATGAAAGTCGACATTTAGTAACCAAGGAAGCTATAAACTTATTTAAAAAGTTATATTTCTAATCATACAGATAAAGGCGTATCTTCAGGAAAGAATTTTTTATACAGGATATTCCAAAAATTCATAATTACATTTCTGAATTGTTGGATCTATAAAAATTACCTGTTTCACATATTTGGAAAAAATTTTAACTTAAGTTACGAGGATGGTTCGATAAGTTCTCGGCCTGAAACAGAAAGGGCGCTAGTAGAATCAAATAACTATAATATTTTGTAAGCATTAACCTTGAGATGACGCCCTGTAAAGTTTCAGATGTTTCCGTTCAGTTACTTGATTGTGGAGGTCGAGTGAACACATAAGGTTTGGTATTTTGTGAAAGATGGATAAAATTGAAGTTCGAGCGGTTATAAAGTACTTTGTTTTAAAGGGCTTAACACCTACGGACAAATGAGTTAGATTCTACTTTAAAGGGTTCTTCTCCTTCGTTTTCGACAGTAAAAAAATGGGCTGCTGAATTTAATCGTGGTCGTACATCAATTCAAGATGATGAGCGCTCGGGACGCCCAAAAACGGCTACAACTGACGAAATTATCACAAAAATTCACAATGTCATACTTCATGACCGCCAACTGAAAGTACGAGAGGTTGCTGGTATAGCAAACATCTCGATAGATCGTGTCCACTTCATTTTACATGATGTTCTTGGCATGAAAAAGCTTTCTGTGCGATGGGTGCCGCGTTTGTTAAAAGTCGACCAAAAACGCCTTCGAATTACTACTTCGCAAGAGTGTTTAGACTTATTTAGACCCAATCCTGCCGAGTTTCTTCGACGTTTTATAACTGTAGATAAAACATGGATTCACCATTACACGACAGAGACAAAGTAGCAGTCTAAACCGTGGGGGGGGGGGGCAGGTAAAAGTGCGCCAAAAAAAAAAAACAAAAACGATTCCGTCTGCAGGAAAAGTCATGGCAACAGTTTTTTGTGATTCACATGGCGTGGTGTTTATAGACTATTTAGAGCAAGGCAAGATCATCACCGGGGAGTATTACGCTTCACTACAAGACCGTTTGCAGCATGTGATTAAGGCTAAACGTCCACATCTTGCCAAAAAAAGTGCTCTTTCATCAGGATAACGCACCTGCACACAAACCTATGGTTGTTGCTGCAAAACTCCATGACCCACGTTTCGAACTG
Organism: Diaprepes abbreviatus; assembly: GCA_034092305.1. Taxonomy (NCBI): domain Eukaryota; kingdom Metazoa; phylum Arthropoda; class Insecta; order Coleoptera; family Curculionidae; genus Diaprepes; species Diaprepes abbreviatus. Next base: position 6,808,175 of record JASJET010000055.1, on the reverse strand, counting down.
CTTCCACATGCGCCATATTTGCCAGATCTGGTTCCCAGCGATTATTTTCTCTTCCAAAACTTGAAAAAATGGCTTGCTGGACGAAAATTCCCTTCAAATAACGAGGTCAGAGCAGCGACAACCGCTTATTTTGCAAAGTTGGACAAATCGCATTACACTACGGGTATTAAAATGTTAGAACCACGTTGGTCGAAATGTATTGAAATACAAGGGGACTATGTTGAAAAATAAATAAAAATATTTTCAAAAAACTTTTGTTTTCTTTATCAGGCCGAGAACTTATCGAACCATTCTCGTATATTCGATACAAACTATAATAGTCAAATTTGATCGAAATTTTTAAAATTTCTAATATATCGGAACACCAAACTGGCATGATTCAAATGCCAATATTTTGAAAATACTTAAATATAGTTACACAATGTTTCTTACAAAAAATGCATTTCTAAATTTTGAAAAATCAGAGGATAGACCGCATTTAATGTACTATCCAAACCATTGAGATAGAAACATTGTACATCAATGATATAAACAGAGATGCGTTTGAAACTTGATAGTTAAAAAATTTGAGCCCATAATTTATTACTACATTTATTACACACGAACTAGAAATAACGGACAAATCCAGCTCATTTTTGGAAATACTAAATTGCGCGTTCTCAATGCGGACCATTCCCACCGTGAGAAATGGAAAGAAGAGTGAATGCAGTAATCTCCTCTCTTTCTAATACGCTGCGCATAGAACCCAAATGCGAATAATACTCTATGCCTGGTTCTATGCTCCGCCTATTAGAAACAGAGGAGATTACTGCTTTCACTCTTCTTCCTCTCTCGCACTGTGGGAATGGATGGCATATACCAACTAAAATAAGGAAGTGAAAACTTTGAAAGATAGATTTAGATATATTTTTCTCTTCTGAAAGTCTTTCTTCATGGGTTTAATAACACTGTTCTATATTTATAACTTCTGTTTTTGGTAATCAGTATTATGATAACATATACTCATATTTCTATATTTAGATGCTTCTATATAATTTTGTATAATAATTTTACCTGTTTTAGAATTTTAAATTTATGATAGTGGTTAAAATAGTGTGCATATGTGTTAACAATCTATTAATAAAATTGTGGTATAACTACAATATATTGTAAAGTTGCGATTGAAGTGATGACGTATTCTAATATTCACCGTGATGAGTTGAACTATTAACGCGCTTACTTGATTTTGATCATGTAATCAGAAAAAATAAACTTACAACGGAAGGGTCCGCAAGTGAATATTTAAACTCGTCTTTGTTTAACTTAATAATATTATACTTAGTTACCTTCTTGTACATCTCCATTTGTATGATAACATTATCATCTTCCTTGCTTCATGACGTCGTTTTCTTTCTTCGCGATCCTACTCTCCAGGGTACGAATAAAATTGGGTGTCGAAGTTCCCAAGACAGCCGGCTGCCTAGCCATTTCCAGACATCAGATTGTCTTCAAAAGCTAACTGTGCCGCTCTTCTAAACCACGACGATGTTTAGGAAAAACCCGTGAAGAGTAGAATCCTCACTCGTGCCACGCACTTTATGTTAAATTTTCACCTGTAGAACAAGAATGGTAACGGACGACTATACGCACCATCTCCATGGTCATGATCTTCGACTTATACATATCGATTACTCAATATCTACAAGTTCTAGACTTGAGAGTCATGGAGGTGCTGCGCATAATAGTGGGCTAGTTAAAAAGCCATTATTATTAAAAACATACTTATTTTAATTTACTGAATGTATCTATTTTCATTCTACAAGCAAAAAACGCGCGGGTTGTCAGGCAAAATATATCTGAAACAAACAAAAACATATTAAACGACTTATATTTTTGATTCAATGAATGAATATTCTAAAAACAAATTATGCCCCGAAGCATGCTATGAGCATTGTTGGAGCACTATGCAATAATATATTATAGTAGAAGAAATTACATTGCAATATAGGATACTACGAGAAATCCTACAGGTATTATATTTTAATTATACTTCATTTATTCACCTTTAAGATCAATTGGCATTGCCATGTAGATCAGAGGAGGATCCAGCCCCTCTCCTTGGGGGAGGGGCGGTTATATCATAAAAGTGCAGTAAGGCAAGCGAAAGCAAGTTGTCGACGGGGGGGAGACATCAGCAACATTCCCATTTCTAGTATAAAAGGCAGGGTCGGGTCTATTTTTCAGGAATTTGAAGCTGTTGGAGAGGGGGGGCGACCACAAGAAAAAACAAATTGCCGACAGGGAGGGAGGATGCGAGCAGCATACACATTCCTAGTATAAGAGGCAGAATCGGGTCTATTTTCCTGAATTCAAAGCTCTTGGGGGGGGGGGGCTATTGCAAGAAAAACAAGTTGTCAACGGGACTGCCAGCAGCATACACATTCCTAATATAAAATGCAAAATCGGTTGTATTTTCCTGAACTCAAAGCTTTTGGGAAGGGGAGGGGCGATCGCAAGCATACACATTCCTATACTCTATTCAAGAACTAGAGAGAGTAATAAAACTGTTATCGCCACCTCCAACGTACCTGCTCTAGTGCCGCAGGTATCTGAGGACTGCCGTAAATCTAATTATATTTAAATATATTTAAACATTATAAACTTTTATAAATTTACTGCTACAATAAAATTTCTGGTAGTTCAATTTAATTTCTGTCAGTGAGCAAAGTACACCTTACAGTGTGTCCTTAGTAATTTATCTTATCTGTGCTTGTTTTTACATATTATTTGAGAATAGTGAGATACCCAAAAGATATGGCTTCCAAAATCATTAAAACCAGGGCATTTTTTCCTCAACGAAAAACTTATTACGACGAATGTTCAAGATATCAATATCTAGATAATAATGTTAAAAACTCTGTTGAGTTGTGTTCCAACATGACAGGAGTTGGAAAATCTACTATGTGCCCAATACTAAAGGAAAAAAAAACGACTGGAATTGTTAGTACTCCCAAGCTACATTCGATCAGGGGCAGACAAAAAACCTCGTTGGAAGAAGAGATGTAAACTGCAATAAAAGAAGTTGTACACACATTTTATTATGAGAAGCAGATCCCAACCGTTGACAAAATTCTAAGTAAAATCAATGAAAATCGGGATTTACCTGAAATTAAAAGAACTGAGTCTGGAAATTGCTAAGAGAACTTAATTTTTGCTGGAAAAAAAGCATCTGTTCTTATAGATCGTCTGGAATATGTCCGCTGGAGAACGAAATATCTCTCTCAAGTAAAAGGTAGAGTTGCTAGAAATATCACAACTTACAAAGTTAATAATTAAACTGAACTTTTGAAAGATTTTTTGAATAAAGTTAGTGCAGAAAATTGGGAACAATCCATATAATAAAAACATAAAAGAAAATGTGAAAACTCGATCTCATGATCGGTGAGATAGAAGATCCAATTATAATTAATTTGAGCGAAGATAGCTTCACTGGCTTTGATTACGAATTAGATACGTAATGTTTACCAGCGTAAACACAATTTATTATTTAAATTTTCTGTAACTTATAAAAATAAATTACATTTCAATCCCTTTTTAGTGTTTAATTTTAGTTCTGCAGATGGTTTCAGAAATAAATAAACTGAACCGTCAAATATCCTAAAAATGTTTTAATTAATAATAAAATGACCGATAGCCCCAAAAAAAATTTAATATTATATGGACGAATTTATTTTTTTTATCTATGTTTAACTTCTTGTATTTTTGACAATGGATATTTTGTAAGTATTCAAATTATAACTTACAATTTTTTGAGAGAAAAAGGCTACATTTTAGTCGGAATGTGCATAAAACGATTTCTATGTCACAATTAAAATTAATAAAAATACAGTTGTGATTTGTGTGAAATATGTCAAAATTTTCTATATTTTCTAATGTATGTGAATTATTAAGAAATCATAAGAAATTAAATAAAATTATAAAAACTTTTTATTTCAGGTTTATTATCGAAATAATATTCTCTGCCAGAAATACTTAGTGATAAAATAAACCTCCTTCCGACGCCTATGACAAGGATTAAAATCCTTTTTAACACTTCACATATCCAAATATCTATTATTATCCAACCAAATAGTCCATTATTATAGACCAGTATTTTTGATTCTAAAATTTCTAACCCATTTCTATGAATAATATATGTGTCTAACAGATTTTGCCAAAGAAATCGGACTAAAGAACAAAGGTAGTTTGCGAAGAAAAAAAAAGGGTAAAAAATGATTTATTACTCTCTCTAGTTCTTGAATAAACTATAGCATAAGTGGCAAAATCGGGTCTATTTTCCTGAACTCAAAGCTCTTTGGGGGGGGGGGGGGCGATCGCCCCCCCCCCCTTGGATCCGCGCCTGATGTAGGTACATCACATATCCAAATATATAGTAAAATAACACTAGCAGGAATGGGCCAAAAAATTTAAAACTAGTTACAGTATTAAGCAAGAATAAACAATAAAAATCGGACATATAACTTTAGTTACACACTATCAATTTAAGAAGTTTAAAAAATTTATCCTTACAGCTTTTGTTATTATCAGCAAATCAAATCAAATATTTATCCACCTTTAACATCAATTATTGACGTGGATGATGTCATAGAGTCAGATAAATATTAAAATCATACAATATACATGAAACACTAGCTATACTTATTAAAAATTAAAAACTAGTTAACTGTAATGAAACAAACAATAAAAATAGAACACAATTTAAGTCAATTATCTTACCACTTCAAGAATTCTCAAAATATTCCCCGAGTAGTAGAGTAGAAGCCCTTCCCAATTAAATATTTTTTAAACTTATTCTTAAAGCTATTGTAGTTATTGGCTGACTTGATAATTTGAGGAAGTTTGTTGTATATACGAATAGGGTGATAATTGACAGATCTTTCAAAGTGAGTCGTATTATGCGAGATGTAAAGTGGAACATTTACATTTCGGGTGTTATACTGGTGGTAAATAGAACTCGTTTAAAAGCGTTTAATGTTGCTTTTAACATAAAGACAACAATTAAAAACATATACACATACAAAAGTTAGTATTTTACGATTCTTAAAAATATCCCTACATGATAATAATAATAATTCTCTCATTTTTAAATTAAATATGTCTAATAATTTTCTTCTGTATTAGAAATACTCTATCTGTATTTGACGCAGCTCCTCAGAAAACTACATGGTAAGACATCGCCGAGTATACCAAAGCATAGTACACCTGCAGCAATGTAGTACGCGATAAGTCAAGCCGAAGAATTAAAAGAGCAAAATATGCCCTATTGAGTTTATTGGAGACCTCCCCGATATGTAACTCTCACGTACTACCGCTATCCACTAACGAGGGTATTGTAGTATTTTGTGACTGCGCATGCGCAAACACCAAAAATATGTTTTAAGGGAAAATGCCCCTTTTATTCACATATTGTATTAAGTCCATTATCAACCGAATGTAGGTGTTTATCTTTAGATATCGTATTACAGTAATTCACTACGTCAACATAATTAAACTAAGACGCAGTTTCTCACATTAATAGCTGATTTAGCATCAGACTTCCATAGAAGTTATAGAACAAAGAAACAGACGTGTCATCATAATGTGCAGAACCTATAAATTGTCAATCGATCTATTCATCCTTAACATAAAGTACTATTATTTTAAATTCGAATTTCTAACTTTTAACTTAACGTAAGATTCGGTCCTGTTAAACTTTATAAATAAAAATTAATTTAAAAGTTTAAAACTTTTATTTAACTTCAATCGTTGATGAAGTATAAGCGTGTAAAGCAACTTTTTGACGCGCCATTTATTAATTTTCTCAATAATAATTTTTTTAAATGACAATCCAATTTTTGCATCTAACACAAATTTTGTTTAAATTTACCAAAAATTGTGGGAATAAAAATTAGTAAGGGTTCGCACGCTTATATATATTTTTTTAATTGAAAGAGACAGAAACACTTGGTTGCTCTACTTTAATCCATTAGAGTACAATCTATTATTTATTTGAATGGTATGGTAAGAAAGATGCGGTGCTAGTTATAACACAGTTACATAGTGTGATTCTGGAGCAAAGCAAAACAATGGAAAATTTATTGACCGAGTTAAAATCCCTACAAATCAACAACACAAAAATAGAAGAGTTAGAAAGGAATGTCAATAAACTTCGGGATGAGATAGCATCTCTTAAGGAGGAACGTGGCACTCATATAAATGTTCTGAGCACGGAAGCTGTTCGGGATGCTTCCGAATCTGTACTTAAGGAAGTTAGAGATAGAGCGACGAGAGAGAATAATATTATTTTGCACAATGTCCCTGAGTCGAATTCTGATGATGTTCACGAGAGAATACAGCATGACAACCAGATGGTGATGGATGTACTGGCGTCCGTGAGCGTGACTTCTGAGAATTTTAAGACCATTAGATTAGGCCGCCCTTCGGGAAATGCTCGACCATTGAGGGTAGTGTTTTGTAATTCTCAAATGGTCAGAGAATGCCTGAGGCAGCGGCGAGCTTTGGTGGAGTCTCATTCTGATGTTCGTATGTCGGCTGATATGACCATTGCTCAGAGAGCTCATTTAAGGAAAATGTATCAGGAGTTGGCTGTTAGAACGGAAAATGGGGAGAATGATTTGGCTATACGTTTTCTACCGGGTGAACTAAGAATTGTTAAGTCGAGACTATCAAAAAACGGGGCATCTCAGGCTCAGCCAGTAGCCTGAGCTTAACCCATCCCCTGCTCTAGTACCAAAACGTACGTGGTCTGAATACCAAAATTGAAGATTTTTATTGTGCTTCTTCTAACTGCGAGTATGACATTTTGTGTCTTACAGAAACTTGGCTGACAGATTGTGTAAGGGACTCAGAACTTTTTCCGGATGAATATATTGTGTTTCGGTGTGATAGGGTGACATCAAGAGGGGGAGGTGTAGCTGTTGCAGTGAAGAAATCTACAGACACTTCCCCGTTGGATATCGGTGGATTCTCTGAAGTGGTCCCGAGTGTGGATATGATTGGCTGCCGGATGTTGTGGACTCTGTTCAATTTGTTTTAATTTTAATCTACATACCTCCGTGTTGTGTCGTGGCTGATTATGTGGCATTGTTAGAGTTTATTGAATCTTTGGAATATCTTTATGATAGGAACCTTCTGGTGATGGGTGATTTTAACATCCCTAAATTTGACAATTACAGATATGGTAACGATCCTAAAAGTGAGTTGGAATATCTTTATGATAGGAACCTTCTGGTGATGGGTGATTTTAACATCCCTAAATTTGACAATTACAGATATGGTAACGATCCTAAAAGTGAGTTGGCTTACAACTTTATGGATTTTTTCTCCCTAAACCAATACAACAGTATTGTTAATGCCAACAATAGATATTTAGACTTAATATTTGCTAATTTTAATTGTGTTGTGCGAAGACATGAAGGTCCAATGATCTTGGAGGATGTTCATCACCCATCGCTGGCGGTCGAGTCGGCGGAGGGGTTTCCTCGTGGATAGTAGCAGTAAATTTAAGTGCTACAATTTTAAAAAAGCTAATTTTAATGCTCTTTATGGTGACCTTGCGTCCGCTGATTGGGCTGAGCTGGATCGGTACTCAGATGTTAACATGTGTTGCGATCGGTTTTATGAGATGTTATATAAAATATTAGATAGATCCGTGCCACTCTTCAAAAATAAGGGTCGCTCTTTTCCTGTATGGTATGACGCGGATATTATTCGTAGTTTGAAACGTAAGAATAGCGTTTTTAGAAGGTATAGAAAAACGAAAAGTGTCATTTATTTTAACAAATTTAAATTGCTGAGAGCGCGGACCAATCAGATGATAAAGGCCTCATATCGGCGTTACATTGAGCGTATAGAGAGAGATATTTGAAAGGACCCCAAATCATTTTGGAGGTATGTTCAACAGAAAAAAAATTGCTGCGCTATTCCCGATAAAGTGTCTTATCAGGGTAAAACTTTCAATCACCCTAATGATATTGTTAAGGCTTTCGCCGAGTATTTTAGGGGAGTTTATAATGGAATATCGTCTACTGAAGAGGTTAGTCTGGGGGATTTGGGCAATAATACAGTTGCAGTTCCGGTCTTTACGGAACAGGATATAATAAAAATGACGAAAGGGCTTAAACCTAAAATGTCTAGCGGGCCAGATTTTGTTCCAAGTTTTCTTATTAAAGACACTATAAATGTTTTAGCTGCTCCTCTATGTAAAATTTTTAATGCCTCTCTTAAGCAGCTGGTGTATCCCAAAAGATGGAAGGTAGCTAAAATATGTCCCGTATTTAAGAGCAAAAATAGAACCGAAGTGGAAAATTACAGGCCTGTCTCTCTGATATGTGGTTCTTCTAAGATCTTTGAGATGCTGCTGTATAACTTTATTATCAACAAAGTCGAACATTTGTTGTCTACAAAACAGCATGGATTTTTGAGGGGTAGGTCAACATCCACTAATCTGGCGTCTTTTCTGCAGTTTACAGCGGATGCTGTGGATGCGGGCGGCCAGGTCGATGTGGTGTTTACCGACTTCTCAAAGGCCTTTGACAAGATGAGTCATAGTTTGATTATGGCAAAGCTTGCAAAGTTTGGTTTTACTGATCAATTTGTGCGGTTTTTTAAATCATATTTATTTAATAGGTCTCAATATGTCCAATATAATGGCTTTCAATCAAAGTGTTTTGCGGCCTCTTCGGGGGTACCTCAGGGCTCAAATTTGGGGCCTCTCTTGTTTTTAATTTTTATAAATGATATCGTTGAATCAATTGATGTTGAATTCCTACTATTTGCTGATGATTTGAAAATGTACGTCCAAGTTCAGTCGAAGGAGGATTGTGAAGAAGTAAACTTGAATACTGTTCACTTGTTTGGGCTCCAATTTATAATAAATATGTTTTGGCTATGGAGAACGTTCAGCGCAAGTTTATGAAGTATTTGTGGTTCAAAACTGAGGGAGTGTACCCACCAGTCGGGATAGACAATCGACTGTTGCTGGATAAATTTAGTTTGCAAAGTTTTGAAATGAGACGTAACTTACATTCAGTTTTATTTTTATACAAGCTAGTCAACGGCCAGATTGTTTGTCCTCAGCTTTTGGGCGAGCTAAATTTTAATGTGCCACGATTGACGAGCAGGCATGGTGTATACTTTCATTTAAGGATGCCTAGGACTAATGTATATTGTATGTCGCCAATATATCGAATGTGTTCTGTGTTTAATAGGGTGTCGCAATCGTGTGATCTGAGTACGAGTTATACCCAGTTTTTACGTTCCTGTTCAATATTATTGTAGTTCTGGGACTGCTATTGTGATATTATTTCTGTTATTTTGTAATAAGTACGTTTTTTTTTGTGTTATATTTTATTACGTGATATTATGATATAATTTTTTTTATTTTGTAATAGATGTTTTTTTTGTTTGTTATATTTTATTACAGCCCTATTAATTATTGTTGTTGGGCTTTGATGTTCATAAATAAATAAATAAATAAATAAATAAATTTTTGGTTACGACTTTACAAGAATTACTAATCTGATTGTGAGTACTACACATCAACAAATGCCATAGACCTATATTTACCAAAACACATAAATTTGATTGAATTATTGTTTTTCCTATATAAAAACCACCTTTGCAAGTAAAAAATCAGTTTTCAACACAAAACACCCTAATAATCAGGAAAAAAATAATCCAAATATAATGTGTTTTGGAATAGGGTACTACAAGAATGTAAAATAAATTTATTAGATTTAAAGTTTTATTGCTTCATGCTTGGTTTATAAACTGTAAAAAGTCCAATTTGTACCGAGACTTTTTGTTTTAATAGTGACTGTATAAAATACACTGGTATCATATTAAAGACAAAAGAATGTGAGAAGCATTTAAAAATATTTGACCTACATTTCCTTCTTTTAAATTTACATTTTTCCTTCTACTAAGGTTATTATTCTTTTCTTTTTAATTTATAAAGAAAAGTTACCTATTTATCGAATTTTCTAGACTTAAAAAATGGTCTAAAATAAAAGTTATTTTCTCTATATTCTTAAAAAAAACTCTCAACTTCTTTAATTAAACAAATGCAAAATTACAGGCTTTGAAGTTTTCAAGTAGTTTGAAACTGATTTTGTCAATTCTTAAAAGTCCATTTTGGTGTATACAGATTATTGTTAGATGAAAAATTGTAGTAGTATGAATGTAACATTTTATGAATAAAAATGACACTTTAAATTCTAGCAAGGAATTGCAGGACGTTATAATACATTGCATGGCTATTTCGAAGTATTAGCGTGAGTTGCAATGTATATTTCAAACTAGTATTAAAAATATTGGCAACAATTCACCCCATATGTAAAGGGATCAAAAACAATATCTATATATTTCTTGATACGAAAAAAAAACAATAGTAATAAAAATAGGACTTACATTAGTTAGCATCAATGTTCACCTTGAAGACATGCTCTGCTCCGATTTTTAATAAACGAGTTTATGATCCAGGAATTTGCCGAGGCCGCCGTAACCATTCCTGGACCGAGAGAAATTTTTGCAACCCGTCGTGTCTCCTCCTCTTTCACCGGCCGTACTCCACCCAACTCTTCTGATGGGCCGGCAAAGCGCCTAAGAATACGACTCAGGGTGTAATAGTCCCTAGGTACCCTCAACCGCAAGTAAGCCGCTACTGAAGTACCCCCAGGGTTGGTCCACATCACTGGGATTCAGTAGTGCGCCGAGGCTTCAAACACGTCTGACCCTGGGCCAAGGGATAGAGAGTTACTCCTACGTGAAATTGGATTCGTCCGCGTGGCGATGGATATAACATAATTTTCGCGTCTGGAAGAAGAATATTAGAAAAATTTAAACAGAACTGTTAGTTATAAAAAGGAAAGAAAACGATGTCACATTACTTAAAATTTTGAAAAGAACGATATTAGTTTTTTATATAATTTTACCTGACATTACATTGTTCGCAAAAATAATAGAAATTTGACTTCGCAGTCAGTTTTTAATCAAATGCATCACGTAGTTTACATTAATTGTTAATATTTTTCCCAAAACCACACTACAATGGGATTTTGCAAAATTTCTAAAAAATTAATAAAAATAAATGTTTGTAATTTCATACGAAAATCTAGATTATTTTGTCGTATTGGCATGATAAAATATTATTATTATTATAATAAAAGAAACTGATTATATCCTTAATAAGATATAGAAAAAAAAATAATTTCAATTCAAATAGGAAAGTTATGAGCAATCAGTCATCAAAAATTCTAAAATAAACAGATTTCAAATGGGTAATTTAATAAATATTGTAACAAAGAACTAGGAGACTTTTGATGCGTCCTTATACAAATTGATGAGTTATTATTATTTAGTCATGTTTTTTGTAATTTCTAGACTTGTATTCTCGTATATTTTAGTAAGTTTTATAGGTATATAAGTACATAGGATTAGGAGATAAGTTTTAGTTTGTATTTGAATATGAAAATGTTAAAAAGTAGTTATGATAGGGTTGTTATTTAATAGTAAAAATGTTTTTTTTTTAATCGAACCCAGCGAGTGATTTTAAGGAGAGAAAATTGTAACAATATGAGGTGGACCAACAATACAAAAGAATTATTATTGGGGCAAGCTTCTTTTAGAAAATCATTAAAAATTTTTATATTTTTTACCATTATTTCCAGAGAAATAAAACAATTAGTATATAAATTGTTAAAAATGTTTTTTTTTTTTCGTGAAAAGTTTAACTTCGCCAATATTCTAGGAAGATTAGATTGATAACAAGCAAAAATAAATATAAAATGCAAATAATCTTTTTTTTTTGAAAATCATTCTTCCAGGGGATACAAAACCACTCTCATTTTTAGCGTCTCAAATTTTGGTTGGCTAATATTTTTTGTAAACAATATTAAGAGAAACAATCGGTTTTCTTCATTAAATTCGAAAACTATTGTTTCTACTTAAACACGTAACGTTGCAAAATTATAGCAATTAAAAAACTGTTCAAATGTTTATTTGTTTGCAAAGTCCTTTCGGTGATTGCCGAGATGTTTACAATAGACAAAGAATAGTGTTTTTTGTTATTATTACATTTGCAAAAAAATGTTGAAATCGTTAACGAACCTATAGATAATATGTAATTAGTGATACAAAAAAGTTGGCATAAGACGGATTCTGGGTGTTCAATATTATTTCGTACTGTGTGTTAGTTTAGTGGAAATTCTTAGTGGTAGTATTAAGAGACCATAAAGTGAAGGTGCGTGAGATAGCCAACATCGTTTTTAAAGGAAAAAACTGCCCCAAATGAAGACTGTATGAATTGAACTTCGAATTGTTTCTGCCTCCAAAGTATTCTTTAGATTTGGCACCAAGCGGCTGTTACCTGTTCGCAAACCTAAAAAAAAATGCTCACCGAAAAAAAATATGGTCCCAATGAAGAGGTGATTGCCGAAACTGAAGCGTATTTTGAAGGATTAGACAAATCGTTCTGTAAGAAAGACATGTTGATGAAGAAAGTTGAATTTTCCTAAAAAATTGTGTTTTTATATTTTAGTTTAGAGACTTGTCAAACCATCTGTTAACCTATAATGGGAAGAATAAAGCAAAAAAAGCCCTTTTTAACGAGCCTAAGTTTGTTCAATTTCTTTTGGCCAAACTCGAGTTATCAGCATTGCGTTCCCCACCACTTTATTTTAAAGAATAAAGTAACAAGTGTGAAACAGAAAAGGTTTTCAATTTTCTGATGATTAAGCTGCAAATACTTTTAATACAAATTAAATGGGCAAATTATTGAAAAAATACTTTTTCCTAGTTGGACATAGTTGTTACGCCCCCTAGCGACTGGCGTAATAACTTGAAAATAAATTCCAGCGATTTTTAAGATCCGCTTTTACTATAAATATTTTTTCAGAAGCTATGAAGTTAACGGTTCCTGAGATATAACCGGCGTTCTCTCTTATTTAGCCACTCGATATACTTGTAACAATTTAAAAAATATGGTAAGTGACATCCACAAGCCTCGTATTTTTTTTTCAGAGCTTTTATTCCAAGATATGGGTACCTCAAAATAATTTTTAGAAATAAAAAATACCCTACTCCCTATAAAAAGCTTCCTTCCTTTATATTCACAAAGAAAAAAATATAGAAAAATTAACTTAAAAAGTATTTATTCTATACTGTTTAAACATTTTTAAAAATTAACGATATATCTACAACTTCTTTTCTGCCCCCTCTCTCTCAAATTTTGAACACTTAAAAATAAGTTGAATATTTAAAAAAAAAAATTTTACTCTCTGTTGGCCTCTCAGTAAAATTTCAAAATATATTAAAAATTAAAACATGACACAATTAAAAAATATTTTTAGGAGGGACGATCAGAACTAAAATATACATATTTTTTCAATAATTGCCAATAGGTCCAATGTCAATTATCTAAACTTTGATGCGACTCCCATGCATTAAAATGTAATATTAATCTTTGTGGAAATATAAAAAAAAAACGTATTAATAATACAAAAAAAATCCTTTGTTCTGGGTAGTTCGACAATTCAAAATACATGTATTTTTTTGCACTTGAAAATGGATTTAAAAAAGTCTAAAAAAAAGTTTGGTTCTTTGCAAATCGTTCCCCTTTGATTTCAAATATAGAATGACCAGAACATAAGAAATTTAAAAAGAGTTAACAATTCAGTTTTAGATTTTCACAAGGGTAACCTACAAAAGATCTTAGAGGCGGAGGTGTTGTAGAGGGGCAAATAAAGCCTTTACGACCCACACGCAGTCTATAATCTAGATTTTCACAAAAACTATTTCCTTATATTCTCCCGGTATAATTAGGAAAAGTTACTCTGAATAATATAAAATTTACCATTTTCTCTCTCTTTCTCTCTCTGTCTATCTCTCTCCCCCTCAGAGAATTACACTAGGGCAAAATATAAATATAGTTTTCGAAAAAATCTAAAACCTTATGTTTCGAATGATTTTAAATTTAATTTAAAATCTCTTGTATTATTAATATACTTTTTTAATATTCTTAAATTCTAGGCATTATGAAACAATTACAAAATACTTATATAATTGTGTATATATATATATATATATATATATATATATATATATATATATATATATATATATATATATATATATATATATATATATATATATATATACAGTGAACTCTCTCTTAACGGACACCTCTATTCAATGGACACCTCTTCTATATGGGCAATTTTTGAGACAAAAACCATTCGTATATACCAGTCTGTACTTTTAAACCTCCCTCCAATGGACGCTCTCAACAACGGACACGGACAGTAAATTATTTATAAAAAATAATTCTAACGGACAAATATTTTACTATTTTCCTTTCAATATTTGCCTAAATTTTAAATTTTATTAAAGACACATTTTATTTGCGTAAATACCCACAAAATAGGCGGCAGCCAGGTATATTGGTAGGTAATTAGGGTTTTAGGGTTTTCCAAGGAATTTTATTGGTGCACGTGAATTCTATTAAGCACATTTTACTTTATTATGTACGTATTGTTAAAACTGCTGCGGAAAGGATAATATCATTTTACTTGCATAAACGTTTTGTGACGCGAATAACATGGCTACCAACAAAAGAAAGTTTTTAAGTTTGGCAGAAAAAGTCGATGTAATCCATTATGCGGATACGAATAAGTTAAGGGTTAGACAGTTAGCAGAAAAGTTTGGAATTGGAAAAAGTCAAGCTAGTGAAATTTTAAAACGTAAGAGTGATATAATTAAGCAGTTTTCTGAGAGCGGAAACACCGAAAAGAAAAGTAAATTTTTGAAAACTGAGGGTGCTGCATTAGATCAAATTGTTTTCGATTGGTTTTGTAAAGTGCGTTCTAAAAACATTCCTGTTTCTGGTAAAATTATTCAAGAAAAAGCATTAGAAGTTGCAACGGAACTAAATTTTGACATGAAGGCTTCCAGCGGATGGCTCGAGAAGTTTTGTAAGCGGCACAATATTTCCTTCAAATCTATATGTGGCGAAGCAGCGGCTGTAGATTTATCAGTGGTTGCTGACTGGAAGAAAAAACTGCTCACTATAATGAAAGAATACTCTCCTCGTGATATTTTTAACGCAGATGAGACGGGACTATTTTTTCGTGCCTTGCCTAACAAAACATATGCTCTGAGAGGAGAAAAATGCACTGGAGGTAAGGCTTCCAAAGACAGACTCACAATTCTGTTTTGCACCAATATGATTGGAAACAAAGAAAAGCCACTGGTAATTGGAAAAAGCAAGAATCCTCGTTGTTTCAAGAACTCCTATGTAGAAAAATTACCTATCGAATGGTATTACAATAAGAAGTCATGGATGACAAGAGAAATCATGACAGATTGGCTAAATAAATTTGACAGAAAAATGCAGAGAGAAAATCGAAAAGTACTTTTGTTCCTAGACAATGCTGCGTCTCATCCACAACTTGTATTATGTAATGTTAAATTGATATTTCTGCCGCCTAATACTACATCTGAATGCCAGCCCCTCGATCAGGGGATTATAAAATGTTTCAAAAGCTACTACAGAAAGTTATTGATCCGAAGACTGCTATCGTCGATAGAAGAGTCTGATTCTATAGGGGAACTTGAGAAGTCTATTAACGTTACCAATGCCTTGATTTGGACTGTAACTGCATGGAAGGAAGTACAACCGAAAACTATCAACAATTGCTTTCTTAAAGCTGGATTCGGTACACAGGACAACGTTGAGCCTGAAGAAGATTCTGAGGACGATCTGCCACTTTCTGAATTATGGAAAAAAAACAAACACTTTTCCATTGATTTATTAAGTTATACGGAAATTGATGGAACTTTGTTGACTGAAAATCCCGATTTAAGTATTCAAGAGTGTGTACGTGAGTTTCAGGTGAATCAGGTTGTTGAAACATTATCTGAAAGTGAAAGTGACGACGAAGAAACGAATACTTCGAATATAAAAGACATTAATGAAGCCTACAAAAAACTAAAAGACATTGAAACATTTTTTGTATTACAGGGAAATTCTAACATTGCACAACAAATCTCCCAAGCTGTAAGTTCAGTAGAAACCCAAATTGTTAAAAATAAATTAAATGGCCTTAAGCAAACCACCCTTGAAAGTTTTTTTTTAAATAACAAATGATTTATGTGCATATTTTAATTACATATACATAGGTTATATACATATTTAGTATTAAAAACTTGTGTTTTTGCTAACTAACATTTAAACATTGACTACATATACGTAATATACATGTTTAAATATTTGAAGTTTATTTTATTTTCTCCATTCAACGGACACCTCCATTCAAAGGACACTTTATGCTACACAAGTGCTGTCCATTCAAGAGAGAGTTCACTGTATATAATTTTAGGGTGTAGAAAAAATTTTTAAAAATTATTACAAAATTTACCAAGTCCGTATTAAATATAACTTTTTTAGATTTTCTTAGAAACTTTTGGTAATTTTTCCTGAAGGAAGTAAATTTAGGGGAGCTAGACTTTTTTTTCAAATGATTTTCAGAGTGTAAAAAATTAGCGGAAACTTTTAGGTATTAAAAATAATTTTTTTAGGACTCACCAACGTTATTTTTTTTATTAATTTTTTTGCTTGGAAATGAAAGGAAAGTTTCAGAAAAGTAGTATTAAACAGGTCTAGGTTGGAAAAATAATGGAGAATAAAAATTTTCCAAAGCTATTTCGAATTGTCAGAAAATTGAAAAAGAAAGTCTTTTTTATGTTTTAACAAAACTTATTTATACAGTGCCTTCATTTCAAAACGAACCATCCTTAATAACTTTGTTAAATAGAAAAATTTAAAAAAAGAAAAAACACGTCAATTTAGATATACAGGGGGAAGTTTAATTTTGCATTTGTTAAAAGTCTGTCAATCACCTCCTCACCTTCAGCTAACCTCACTTTGATATGTCAAATGGGAACCCCCACCTTGTGACACATCATTGTAAGCAGCATAAAATTGTCTATCCAACCGTATAAAAAAAATTAAATCGGTTGACGTACAAGCGAACAGTGTGCAAAAATGTCTTGTAATAATGCATAATATATCGGCCTCGAACTTTAGTATGTCAAACGATTACCCTATAGTGTGATACATCATTTTAAAGGGCATACTATCTCCTATTTAGCCAATAAAAAAAACAAAATCTGTTGATGTACAAGCGAATAGTAAGAAAAGATGTGTGGTAATAATAAACACCTTATCACATTAAACTGTATTATGTCAAATGGCTACTTCATAGAGTAAAATATTATTTTAAATTTAAAATAAATATTTTTTTAAAATAATAAACAGTTAAAATATTTGCGAGAAAAAAACTAAGCCTGTTTTAAAATTCATCGCAAAATTCATTGCAGTCTAATCAATCTAGTGTATTTATTTCAATGATATTTTTTGCGGTACCTGATAGATACAAAAAATCACTGCAATAAATAAAATTTTTAAGATCTTTAAACACCAGTTGTTTATTATTGCTAAAATTGTCATTGTGACGCCTAGTTGAAACGTGAATATAAATGGTGTATACGCTAGCCGAAAGAATAGAAATAATTTTTCTCTGTGGAGCTGAAGATCGGTGCGCTCGTAGAACCGCCAGAGCATTTAACGAGAGGTATCAAGACAAAAACGTGGGCCATAAATATGTACTCGAATTGGTACGAAAGTTTGAAGAAACGGGATCCGTTTGTAATAAAAAATATATTGAGAAAAGCATGCCAAATCGAGGTACTAGGACAGTTTGCAATAGATCCAACTTTATCCATCTCAAAGGTCGCAGATTTAACCAACATTTCTGCTGGCTCTGTGCATAAAGTTTTAAAACAAAATAAGATTTCCCTACAAAATTCAAATTCTTCAAGAATTCGGAGAAGACGATTTTGATAGGAGAATTCAATTTTGCGAATTAATGTGCCAACGAATCGACGAGGCCCCCAATTTACCTAAGAATATCTGCTTTAGTGATGAATCAACTTTTTTTCTAAATGGACTGGTTAACAGACATAACTGCAGATACTGGGATAATGAAAATCCGCACCTTTTCCGAGAAGGGCATACTCAATATCCCGAAAAAATTAACGTGTGGGCAGGAATTTATGGCAATGAAATCATCGGGCCATTTTTTTTGGAAGATAATTTAACTGGGCAAATTTATTTAAACCTTTTAGAAAACACAATATACCCTGCCATTGTGCAATCTTTAGAAAATCAAGTGGATGAAAATGCTGTTATGGTACTAAATGAAAATAATTTGCATTTCCAGCAAGATGGAGCTCTCCCGCACTACGCTTTGGCAATTCGAGAGTGGCTTGATGAACATTTTCCAGGGACGTGGATTGGCAGACGTGGTGCAATTGAATGGCCAGCACGGTCTCCAGACCTAACCCCTCTAGACTTTTTTCTTTGGGGGTATTTAAAAAGCAAGGTTTATAAAACCCCACCTGAAAATATTGACGATTTAAAAGATCGAATTGTTCGGGAATGTAGAGGAATTAGCAGAGAAACCCTTGCCAATGTTCGTGGGGAATTTCAAAATAGGCTTTTTTATTGTCTCGCTAATAACGGCGCACATTTTGAACATTTAATAAAATAATTTTCTTCAACTGAATAAAACTGAATAAACTGCTTATATTTAACACACATTTTTGCATCCTAATTGCCTATAACGTCTATTAACTTAATTTTTTTTGACATCGTTGGATAGCAGATCGTACGTCCTTTAAAATGATGTATCACACTATAGGGTAATCATTTGACATACCAAAGTTCGAGGCCGATATATTATGCATTATTACAAGACATTTTTGCACACTATTCGCTTGTACGTCAACCGATTTAATTTTTTTTTATACGGTTGGATAGACAATTTTATGCTGCTTACAATGATGTGTCACAAGGTGGGGGTTCCCATTTGACATATCAAAGTGAGGTTAGCTGGAGTTGAGGAGGTGATTGACAGACTTTTAACAAATGCAAAATTAAACTTCCCCCTGTATATCTAAATTGACGTGTTTTTTCTTTTTTTTAAATTTTTCTATTTAAGAAAGTTATTAAGGATGGTTCGTTTTGAAATGAAGGCACTGTATATGTGTTCACGAGGATACGAAAGAAACTTATTGTGAGAGTCAAATTTATATTTTCTTTTTTACGATTATTGTAGAGTGTACGAAAGCAGCAAATACTTTGTCAAACTGTATTTCTTTTAAATTAATGTATATTTATTATATCTTGTTTGTACATTTTTCTGATGTGGCCGCCAAATATCACATTCCAGCGTGACTACGTTCAAAGTATCAAACCCTATTAAAACAATTTATTATGTATATACTTAAGAATATAATTGCACTATACTACAGATTTATTTCGTCAACTAGTTACATAACCAGGAAAGAAGCAAATAGGCAAATAATTTTGAAATAAAAAATTCTTCAAAAACTTTAGAAAACCGAATTATTTATAAATAAATGTATCAAAAATCGTAATTTATATAAAAATATCGGCCTATTTGGAAATTTAAAAACCAAAAAAGTTAAAAATTTACTTACAAATAGAAGGAGCAGAGCAACACTTTATATTAGGATGAAAAACGGTAAAATTATATTAAAATACACGACGGGAATATCCGTGATCATCCTGAGATGACCTCCTCTAAGTCGAACACGGGACCGAGCGGAAACTTGTCCCCCCAGAACAAGAAAATTGTTCCCGCAACACATTCGATACGAAGTTTCGGTATGAAAGAAAGAAATAAAGACGCAGAATAAAAATGGTCACAGCAAAAAACTCCACATCGAGCTTGGGTCGTATAAAAAGAGTTGAAAAAAACAATGAATCATGCCTCTCTCTTTAGGTAATCGAAGACGTCACGATATTTTCTACCTGAAATGTTAATTTTTGATCAATATAAAATTCTGGATCAGGTTATTATATTATTTGTTACGAAAAAATACTGGACAACTATTTATTTTTAATTTTACTAAAGGAAATATTTTTCACACACATTTAAACAATATTGAAGTTGCAAAAATTAAATAAATTATTTTATGCATCTTTTTTTATATTTCTGATCAGCATAGACATTTCTAGATTGCATTATATCTTTTATGTATAACAATAAAAATTGTTATTCTACAGAGTGTCCACAAAAACTTTGTGTTTGAAAAAAAAACTTAATAAATTATTTTTTCGAAATAATTAATTTTTATTAAACATATCAGAAATGTAAAAGTTAAGATGGCATATACGAGGTGGAGAAAAAATTAAAAGTATGTAAAGTAAAATTAAAAAAAGAGCATATAAAATCTTCATTTTAGTGAAGATTCTCGTCGGACAATATTATTTAAAGATGTGCTATAGTAAAATATTATTTTATTTTTGAAGATTTACGATGAAATTAAGAAAAAATCAAATGACCCAAAGGATTTCGCATAACGGTTCTCACAAGGAAGGAACCTAAAGTGTCCGGATCTGATTTTAATGAAACTTCAATATGTTGTAGATAGTACAAAAATAAGAGACCCCTATTTTTTTATTTGTTCACATTCATTATAACGGGGTGAAAATCGCCCCTAAAGTTCACCCCTAAAAACAGTATTTTTGAAATATTTCAGGTTCTAAGTGAAATATATTTACAAAACAAAATGAAAATGACTTATTCGAAATGACGTTAAACTATGGTTTTTTCATCCCCAAGGATATAATCCCTTATTTTTTATAATGGTAAACCATCTATTCGCGCATGTAATTTAACTCTAAAAATTACGATATTTAATATAGTTGATTGGAAATATTTTTTTCACGAATACCATAAGTAACTTTAGTTGACGAGTTTCGGGATTTCTAAAAATAACTAGTAAAAGAGGGTGAGCCACCCCAAATAGTTCTTTTCTTAAATCTCAAGTTCTAATCGAGATATCTTTACAAAACAAAATGGAAATTACTTGTTATTTGAAATGATGTTGAACTAAGGTATTTTAATCCCCAAGAATATCATCCCTTATTTTTTATAAGGGTAAACCAACTATTCGCTCACGTAATTTAATTGTAAAAATTACGAAATTTAATAAAATTGTTTGAAAATATTTTTTTCACGAATATCATAATTCACTTACGTTGACATCTTCCGGAGTTTCCAAAAATAAACTAGTAATTCTAATTAAGATAACTCTACAAAACAAAATGAAAATTATTTGTTATTGGAAATGATGTTAAACTATGGTATTTTCACCCCCCCAAGGATATCATCCCTTTCCGCACGTAATTTAATTGTAAAAATTACGAAATTTAATGGGATTGTTTGAAAACATTTTTTTACGAATACCATAAGTCACTTAAGTTGTCATGTTTCGGAGTTTCTAAAAATAAACTAGTAAAAGAAGATGGGCTATCTTCAAATACTTTTTTTTTATATTTCAAGTTCTAACTGAGATAACTTTACGAAACAAATTGGAAATTACTTGTTATTTGAAATAAAGTTTAACTATAGTATTTTCAGCCTCAAGGATATCATTTGAAGGATGTCATTTCGTACAATTATTCATAAAATTGACAAATTTCAGTTGATATGAACGTTACAGAGCGTACTGAAATTTTTTTATTTTAATTTTTAATTAAAACGGTATTGCCAATAATACATATATAACGAACACTTTACTTCACTTCGTCACTCATAGAGGGCGCTAATACATCAATAAAAGAAATATTTCGTAATTCTCCTAACCTAACGTTCTTGTTCTGGGCTCCTGACATTCAAAATATAATTTACTCCTACCTACAGCCTAATAGAACAGTTTTGACAATAACAGTTTCACATGTTAATTTTTTTTATAATACCTCGTTTTATTAGGAAAAATAACTTAGTTTGGTTGTTAGTAATTAGGTACGTATCGAATTAAAATTTTCATTATTTACACAGCATATACTTCACCATTTTACATCGAAGAGCCAAACCAAAACTAGAACATCCGCTTCTGAGTTGTTGGTTACGCTTATGATTTGATAAAATATCAGTATTATATGCTAATTTCACAAAGACTCTGTTATACTTGGATTTCGCTTTGACACAAGTTATCATCCTCTTTTAATAGACTTTTTGTTTATCACCCATAAGAACATACAATTTTGAAACATTAGATGCCACTTATGAGCTTAAGGGACTCCTCGATAGGAGTTTGCAATGGTGAAATAAATGTTATATATTAAAGAATACTTATATGGCGATATTTCGAAATTTTCTTTTTTAGGATATGTTGTTAAAGTTGCTAGGTTGTCAGACTAAAGCCTTGTACAAAATTACAATTACTTGTTTAAAGTTAATTTTAAAATTGTACATAAAGTATTAATATTTTTAAAAATTTAAAAAACCAACACAGAAATAAAGATTTAACTACTGGTTTATATGGCCGTTGCGATTGAGGCAACCTAATCAGCGTCTCTTTTTCCCTTCTTGCACTTATACCACTTTGTCTGGGAACCCGTCCGGAAGGTGTTACACGATAAACTGGTTTGGTAGACCGTTTCCTAAGGTGAAAAAAACTCAGAAGGATGCCTCATTTAAGAGGGTCTAAATACTTCCATAATCCAGCCAGGATTGTTGGTCATGTATGTGACCGAGTATAACAAAAAAGTCATTTATCACGTGTGTGTGACATTTACATATATAACTATCCGTCCGGTATATCTATTCACTTTTACTGCATAAGGGAATGATTAGTTGGCAATAAATTGCTCCGCTCTCCGTAAGGCACACAGCCACGCACAAACTTTCTCCTAAAAACTTTAGGATTGCCGCGCAATGAACGTTCCCCTTTTACACCGTACATTTAGCCTGGACCACCGGCTTCGTCCCTAAATGAGCAAACTACGTTTTTCTCTCTTTTTGCAAGAGAGCATTCGGATAACTGTTTTATCTGATGGCTTCCAAGAGGCAACAGTTCATTATGAAAGTTTCCAGATGACTGATTGTGCCTTGTTTTTAAAATTAACAATCTTCTTACGAGGAAAAAATGAAAAAAGCCATGAAGTATTAGGGCTATTCTTTTGAGTCATTATCACTTTCAGTTCTATCACTTCAAGTAATCATGATCACTTCGACCCAATGACAAGTAAATGCATATTCAAAAGAACATGAAGTTACCATTTACACTTTTTTCACTTTGATCAATTGATAATTACTCAAAAGAATATAGCCATTATTGTGCAGTGCAAAAATAGGGGGTTTTGGGGGTATAGACCCGCCAGTCCGAGAGTTTCGATCACGAACATGACATAACTCCACGCGTTACACGGCAAATAGAGAGAGATAGAGAATACAAGGTTATGCTATCTCTCGCGCGCGGTGAATTATCCTGTGCTGTCCATAGATAAAAATAGGTCAGTGGTGCTGTCCCTAGTAGTGAGTGAATGGCTTGAAGGCACGCACGTATAAAGTATATGTACTGATCGTCAAATACACAGAAAATGTCCAGACCATGCTATGCGCCATTTTGGGTAAGGTGAAGTTATAATAACAATGAATACGCTGTCGCCACTGAAAAATTATAACGACTAAACGTAATCGTTTACCTCCCACTGACAAGGTTTGAAGCAATTTGCATTCCTTTCCGAAATTTCATCGACATAAGTAATTGAACGAAACGAATGGTAGAAAGAGATAAAAATGACAGTATTACGTTATAACCTTACTCAACTAATCCAATTGGTGTCAATAGATTGTTATGTGTGGATATGTCATTCTATTGGTCGGTCGTAAAAATAAATTAATAATTTTTATTATATTTTTGGTTGTTAAAAATAACTAGTCCTTAAAAAAGCAATATGTTGACGAACCGTTTCTTCAAAACGTTTTATTTTTTGAAAAAACAGTTGAAATATTAATTAGGTAGTACCCCGTTATTTTCAGTATTTTCTAATTAAAATTTCCTTAGAAAGTTGAATGTTTCGCAAATTTCAAGTAAATTTGAGATTATAGACATACAAAATTATTACACTAAATTTTGTTCATATCTCAATAGTATGAGCGTGCTGCTTAAAAATTGTTTTCCTACGACTAGTTCTAATTATGGATTTAATATAAACACCTGTGTCCGTATGTCCATAATTTACTTTAAACAGTTAAGTGTAACATAATTGTTTTCATCAACACAACTTATAAAAAAAATTGAGAAGTAACAATTTGTAAGATATTTAAAACTTTTATTAAAATAAGTAACATTCAATTTTATATTCAAATAATGTTAAATACAACATTTTACTTCCTTAGGCTGTGTTAAACACTATACTACACTACAATTAAATAAATATTATTGATTATAATTTATTAGGACATATAAATTGGAACCATACAAGCCAACAAACGAGGTCCTTCAGAATAAAAAGCTTATTTATAGTACGTTTGGTCTTCAAGCCCCTACAAATCTTCACAAAATAATAAAAAAGTATATTAAGGGTTGAATAGTATCATTAATGGGGGTCTTCGGGCTGGCCTATGGTTCCGGCCCCTGCTCGTACTCAGTTCCTCTATCACCGGTCAAGTTTCAGGTTTTCTTTCAAACTTACTGGTCAGGACAGGAAGTCTTACAATAATCGGCTAGATGTTAAGTGAATTCATACAATAATTGATTGGTGGATAGCTAGGACGATGGATTTTAGTAATACTACATAGAGCAGAGGTTTCTACCGTTTCAAGTTTTATGAGTGCTGGCTTCCTGCAATTACTGTATATAGGAGGTATGTATTCCTATTAAAGTCAGTATATTGCTTTGTATATATGAGTTGTTTTTCTTCAGATGCCTTTTTCTTTGTGTATTAGACTCCTAAGGTATTTGACCCTTTGTATACATTTTTTGTTTAACAGTTCTAAAGTGCCAATTTAAGATAATTTTGTGGTCTATATTTACACCTAAATATTTGACTGATGGCTTGGTGCATATTACTTGGTTATTAAGTTATTTAAAATAAATTTAATCCAAGGAAAAACAAAGATTATTTCACAATAATAACAACAATGACACTATTTTTGACTTTTGACGGTTAATTTGACGTGCCAAAACGTCACTCTTACCCAAAATGGCGCAGAGCATACTCCGGACATTTTTCGTTTGACAGCTCCATTACCACCTGTCATCCATTTATGTTCAGAAATCCGTGCTTGAAGGTCTCCAGGGATAAGTTCACAAACCAGTTTTGCTGAAGGATTGCTTTAATTCCAAATGCGCACCGGAAGTGCAATAAGCTGGCGAATTATCTTAAGATTTAAAGCCAAAATTGATCTAAATGCGTGAGGGTGAGTCCACACGATAAGAAAAATTTGAACGTAGGCGTATTATGCGTTTTTGTGTTAAAAATGTTCGTTCACATGGGACATTTCATTACGCGGTCATAAGGGGTGTGTTTTTTTTTGTCTTAACCTAACTTTTATCAGGTTTTTTGTTTATATTTTATCTAAAAATTAAAATGAAGCAAAATAAAACATTAATTGCGGTAGTATTGATATATTCTTTATTGAAAAAACAGGAAAGTCGTCGCTACTGGGTCCGGTGTGTATTTGAGGAAAACATTGGAGAAAGGCTTGGACATACTAATAATTTAATTCGACAAATGTGAGAAAATGATTCTGATTTTTTAAAAATATTTTCCTGTTACTATTGGTGAACTTGAAGAGCTCTTCGCTGTTAATGGGACAATAATTAGGAAATACAATATGAAAATGTGTCCAGCTATACCTATATTACTAGGTTGGAAGTAACATTGTGATATTTAGCTGATGAAATCAGCATGTGAAAGCAACAGTGCTAATTCCGAGTCGGTAAACAGTGTTTCTGAAATTATTCAGGTTACTTCTGCGGTAATATGTGATTCTTTAAAAGGAGTTTTATTTCCAAAGTTTACCACTTCTACCTGGTAAAGAATTGCCAAGGAGTTCAAAGGCGAGAATTTAAATATAACAGTGTAATTTTAACAATCGTTTTAATAATTACAAATGTTTGTAGTTTTTAGAAGAATACATAACATATGATACTGGAGTTCTGTTATTAAATTTCCATCAATGTTAATTTTTACTTTTTAATTGTTTATGATAGGTTTATATAAAGTTTGCTAAGGGTAGGGTTACCAGACGACAGGAATTTTCCTGACATGTCTGAAATTTTAGCCCCCTTTAGGGAAACAGGAAAAAACTGCAATGGTCAGTATTTTTTTGAAATTAAAAGAGGAAAATATAAGTAATACAAAATATTTATTAATCATTCTAGTAAGAAAAAGTAAATTAATTAAACGTTAACAAAACAAGTGAATTGTTAATTGAGTATATTAATAAATTAAGTTTCGTACTTTTTATTGCTTGATGTTTCTTTTGGCAATTGCTGATCTTTTATAACCATTTCATGACATTCTTCACATGATATGTTCTTTAAGTTAAATTGTGTAGAACCTTACAGAAGATATTGTTGTAAACCAACTATTACTACAAATTATTAATTATTAAATTACTATATATAAATATTTCCAAGTTACTCTTATGGATTAGTAGATAATTATAGTCTAATATTTAATACCCTCTTAATAAGAAGTTATATCTTAAGTAAATTTATATTCTAATAGGCTCAAACAAAAGCATGACTTAATCTCCGAAACTCTAAAACTTTACTTTTTACAAAGATGCCATTAGCTTTGTTCATATTGTCATCGTCCCATAAATACACACTTTTTCATTTCAGTAATCATGTAAATAAATAGTTATGTTGTATTTGGTAGTACACTTATGACTGAAAAATAATAATTTAGATACAGAAATAGGATATAACTAGGACATGAACATAGAGACGAGGGGAACTAAAATTAAAAAACCACAATAGAGACATTAAAATAGTAAGTAAGAAGAAAAACTGTTGTTATAACATTGGTGGCAGCGAAAATCAGAGCTTATAACAATATAGAGAGCCTATTTCTCGCTAGATATTCTTATTTGGTGCTTCGATTGCAAATATTTTGAAAATCTTACTACCTTAACATATCACATACAACATTCAGATAAAATATCCGGATATTTACTATAAAGTCAGAGATATTGTCAGGAAATCTCATTTAATCTTGTAACCATAACTAAGGGCATGACTGGATTAGCGTCTCGATATCAGAGATTGTAGTTGAATAGAAATTGTATTATATAACGGCCTTTATTTCATAAGTTATAAAATTAATAAAAAAATTAACAAGAATTGTTTTTTTTTTGAGTACCAAGCAGTAATGATCTTCGGTAACCAGCATTTTTAATAAATTAACATAATTTAACATAGTTCATAAATATCCATTATCTCAAAACTCGCAAAATAAAAAAATATAAATAAAACAACAAACTTCTGAAAAAAAAACATAGGTTATGTTCACATAAAATATTAAAAAGAAACAGTTTATGCGATATGTAAAGCAGTCTTTTGGCTGGATGCTGGAAAGCTTCGAACCCTGTAGAAGTAGCATAACGTCAGAACTAGGGCCCGGTTGTTTAAACGCTGAATAACGTAATAATATTTTTATTTGAAAAAGTGTTGATAAACAGTAGATATTTAATTTCTTGGTACAAACATACCGACTTTATACTATCCTTTTCTAATTGCATTATTTAAACGAGTAGCATCGGTACGTCCTTCGAACATACCCCTGGGTACGTCAATTCTGAAAACAAAGTATAAATACATATGGTTGCCTAAATTTTTATCATTGTTATTTCCAATATGTAAACAATATCTAACAATATTTACCAATAATAATAAGTTTTTAAATCCTCTTCTTGTTAATATTAATTGTAAACTTCGCATTTATAGTAATTTCTAACACTTAAAAACACCGAAAAAAGTCACGACAAGCAATTAAACTGAAAGACAAGTAAATATGTTTATGTCTGTCAAACATCAAAAAAGCGTCACCCCCACCGACCATAAACAGCCTTCAAACAGATCTATTGTTGTTTAAATCTAGGGTATGATGGAAGCTGGAAAGCAAGAGGCCATTAGAAATCTTCGAACAAAACATAAAGCAGTCCGCTGAAAAGTTAAACACTATTTTGCGTAATGACTTTGGAAAAGGCGGATTTTGGCGGGAAATCTTCGGTCTTTGTCTTTTTTTAAATTTAACAAATCACAATGCCTAAAATTTGACATATGTCTTATTACACTACGCTTACACCGATTTTTCTTATCGTGTGGACCCACTCTAACGCGCAAACCATTGTAGGCTGTTTTCAGTAGTATATGCTGGAAGATTCTACAGCTTGAAGTTTTTTATCTGAATATACCCTAAATATGTCAATCTGAAGTTTCTTTGTATATCCGTCTCTTTTCTTATCAATTTTTTGATATAACCTAAAATTGATAAAATAAACAACGATTCTACACGTGTAAACTATAAACCATAATGTATATGTTAAAACCATAATAAAAGTAGTATTTGGGTTGTATGTAACGCCAGAGATTGCTTTGGTGGTAACTGTGACGATCAAATTTTAAAATTATACCGCTTCAGTTTTACGCATTAAAATGACCGATATCAAAAAACAAGTAGAATATCTTGTAGTAGATACAACAGCCTTCATTCAGAATGCTTCTCTTCATGTAAGTATATTTTATTGCAATATAGAACCTCACACTCATTGTAAAGAACATGAATAATATAAAAATGTTCCCATTTGGGAAATTGTGGCATCCTGTATTGTAACTGCTAAAATTTATAATAAATTATTTTACTATTTTAGGAAGTGGCTGATAATATTATAACCTGTCAAGAAGTAGTAGATGAGATTACAAATAAACGACAGTTAAGGAGATTAGTAGTTCTCCCTTACGATCTTATTATAAAAGATGTATTTCCTGAAAACATCAAAGTAGTAACAGAATTCTCAAAAAAAACTGGAGATTATCCTAGTTTGTCAGCAACTGATATAAAAGTGATGGCCCTTACCTACCAGTTAGAAAAAGAAAAAGTTGGTGTAGAACATTTAAGAACTGAACCAATTTTGCAAAGACCTATGATAAACACAGAAAACTCTGTGTCACAGATAAATCCAGATATTACTGGGTTTTATCTACCAGGGAAAGATAAAAGTCAGAATGGTGAATATTCTCGTGAACAAAATGTAAATGAGGACACAGATGTATTAAAAGCGTCCGAATCAACAAATGTTGGTGATCAAATTGAAGAAAGTTTAATATCACAGAAAGACCATTCAGACGCATCATTTGCAGAATTAAGTGCTAAGTTTCAAACTTTAGACTGTAGTGAAGATGACCTAAAACCAACAGATGATGATGTATTAATATCTGTCAAAAATGATTCTGAACTTGCTCTGGATAGTGATAGTTCTACAAATGATGATATAACTGATGAGGACGATGATGAGATAGGTTGGATTACACCATCCAACCTAAGTCAAGCAAAAAAACAAGTAAACTCACAGCTTATGGAAGAAAAATATGTGATGGTAGCTTGTATGACCACCGATTTTGCAATGCAAAATGTCTTAAAACAAATGAATCTTAATGTATCAGCACTAGATGGACGGTTAATTAAGCAACTAAGAACATATATTTTAAGATGTTACACTTGTTTTAAAACGACTAGCATCATGACCAAAAAATTTTGTCCAAAATGTGGTAATGATACTTTAAAAAAAGTTGCTGTGTCAGTAGATGAGACAGGTAAAATGCAAATACATATTAATGCAAGGAAACCTTTGACTGGCAGAGGCAAAAAGTTTAGTTTACCCAGGATAAAAGGTGGCAAACATCCAAATAATCCTATTTTGGTAGCAGATCAACCAATGCCTGATAATAGGCCTAGCAGGCTTGCTAGAACAAAAAATAATCCTTTAAATGATGACTATATTGCAGGTAATGCTGAGAAAAGTCTAGATTTTAATTATGATGAAACAAAAGTTTTTCAAATTAACTACTTATCTTTATTTTACTGAAATACACCAAATTTTGTAGTTATATTACTTTTAGAAACAACTGCCTGATGCCACCTTTGTTCATAAAAAAAAATACAGGTTTTAATTCCTGAGGTTATTTTAAGACAAAAAGTTCTTATAGGGCATGGTTCTAGAGGGTACTATTAGGAAGACTAGCAATGTTAAAATAAAAAAAAAAATTCAAGAAGTTTTGAATATTGTTACCACATTGTCAAAGTAGGCATATGTCAGATATGTTGCAAACATTTTTTCTAATATGAATATTTATTTAATTACTTATTTCTCAATAAGGTTATACCACTAACAAAGGTTTTATCCTAATCATAAAGTATTAACTTAAAATGTAGACCAAAGTTAAATTTACAATAGAACAAGAAAATTAAACTAATTTTTGGGTCTGATTTATGAAATGGGACTTACTGTTTTATTCAAATGAGCCGTTTGGAAAAATGTCAATGGTTTATGTATAGTAACCTAGTGGATCTTTCGTAAAAGTTTAATACTATGAAATTTTATCGCAGTTCTGTCACTGACGATTTATTGTAATGCCAAGAAGCCTTGGGTCACTTATGAATTATAAAAATGTGTGCAGGGCAAAAACCGAACCTTGCACTGCTTCAATGTCGACTGTGTGGTCTGATGAAAATAAATTTCCAACTTTTACTAAAAACTACCTTTTTTTGTGATTAATAACAAAAGTAGCATGTATTTCCTATCATTTCTATGGTGTAGAATTTTTTTCGGTCACAAATTCTTTAAGTTGAGTGTATCAATGGCCCAAGATCATCATCATCCATTCCCGATATCTCTGGTGAAGAGATTGGTTACAGTAATTATTAGTTGATAGGATTCTAGTAAGTTTTTCTGCATTTTGCAATTGATATTAGATTTGTTCATTGTAGATACCAATGTTAGGAGAACCTTTGTTTAAGTAATGAAGTTTTTATTTCCCTTCTTGGTTTGATGATTTACCTTGATCCCATCACTAAATAGATTGATTACTTTTAAGTTTAACTGCAAAACATAAATTGCATTAAATTGGGTTGGTATTCGATTCTTCTCTATAAAATATTAGGTTTGCGATTCGTTCTTGTCAAAAGTTTGATGATTTGGATGCAGTTGTAGCTGAATAAAAATTATTGGTGTTTTTTTTTATTAGAGTATGCATGTATCATTTGGAATGGGTTCAAAGAAAGTTTTTGAAGTTTTTATATTATAGAAAATTTATTGCTTAAAACTTATAGAGGATTTAACCGTAAACAAGTATCACATACTTAAATGCGATGTATCCGAATCGGTGGATTGCTAGAGGAATCTACCTAACCAACCATGGCTGATCAGATTACCTGACTTGAATCGACTGGGCTATTTCTGGCGATATTTCAAGCCCCTAATTTAAAGAACACCAGTTGGAAATATGGAAGATCTCATAAGCTGAATAATAATGGCTTGTAAGACTATTAAAAATCCTTCTGGAATTTTCTAACGTGTCTGTGGGTTTGATGAGGATAAGATCAAATGCTTGAAATTGCGCTCTGATATTTGATATGGTAGATATTTCGTACTATTTCTTTAAACGAAATGTTACTTTATTTTAGTAAAAATTATGTTAATTTAAAATTAATCAACAAGTAGTAAGTTTCATTGTTTTAGTTGAGCGCTTTATCCGAGCACTAGATAGTGTGATAACGTGCTCATAAAAAATTGATTAAATGTAAAAAGACAATTGAATTTAGGTCAGGATCAAAAACCAAATATAAATTTTAATTTTTCTCCAAATAGCTGATTTTATCAAAAAATTTATAGATTAACTTTTAGATCGATAATGTCGAAAAAATAGTCAAATCAAGGAAAATCCAGGGACGACAATTTATTTTTACAACAATATTTCATTTGTCTTCACTAGACATGCCACTGATAAACGAAAATAAATTTTATTTGAGTAAAAAAATATATTATGAGCTGTAAATTGATATCTTATTTGAAAACAGTACCAAGTATTTAGAGTTTTTTTTTAAATTTTAACACCCTGTATCTTCCTTACAGAACTCCATCAACTATGCTCTAAAAAACCAATTTTTCTTAAATAACCTCAGGAATTCACTCCAAAATTTTCTTGAAGTGCTTAAGAATCGCCTTGTATATAAAACAAGTAAAATTGTATTTTGTAGGTTATTCTCCATTTATTATGAGGGATGTAAATTCAAAATCTGCACAACTGGGTATCCGACCGGGTTCTGAATTTAAACACTGGATGAAAAAGAACCCTAATGAATCGAGGCGAAAGAGGAAATGAAACCGGATTTAATATATTTTATAGAATTATATCTTATGTTAAATGTTTGTTTGGAATTATGAGGTTTATAATTTATAAGCAATTTTCAAAATAAAATATTTATAAAATTAATATTTTTAAAAATAAATAAAGCAGCAGAAAAAAATGATCAAGCATATACTAATTAATTTTTATTGTATTATTTGTAACTTTTGGCAGAACATCTTTGCTTACAGTAGAAAAGTCGAGATTTGTTAAAAATATATAAATTTCCATTGTCACCATTCGTGAAATAGTGATGTTCTTCATTGTTCTCTATAACTGGTGCATCTGAAAAACTTTGTACATAGACGGCTATCCACAGTTTCTCATCTTTATCGTTATACTCCCTAAAAAGATATAATAGCACTAAAACAGTAAAAACTATAAAATTTTAATTGTTTATACAAAATTAAAATCTTTTAGAAAATGAACTCTGAACGTGCTTGCTGTAAGCATTTTTTTAACTGAAAAGAAAAATTGATACATAATATCTTATGGAAAATTTTTAAATTTTGATCAATAATTCACAAATAGTGTCTTGAAATTATAGCAGTTAAAATTTTGTAGAAATACTTCCTTAAAATATATTCTGTTGCACGAGCGTGATTACGAGTTCTTATGGAAATATATGCTTTTACACAATTGAAAAACTATAAGAGAAGTGCGTAGAAAAGGCTGATAAGCTCTTACTGTCTCCAGCTCCACGTACATAATATTTGTAAAATATTGGCGATACTTTCTCGTATTCCCTAAGGTTAACAAGAAAAATACAACAAAAAATAAATATTATTTAAGACTCTGCACACAAAAAACATTATGGTTAAAATCAGCAACCAGATTTACTAAAAAATTTTAAGTTTTAAACTGGATTTAGTTGCCATGTAAGTTGGAGCTTCTAGTTGGTCATTTTGTGTTGTTTATGATATATGAACTTTAAATTCAAAATAGCCCTCTTGTCTCAAGTAAAATGCTCATAGACTCTTCTTAAAATTTTAAATTAAGGCACAAGTCTAAAACAGCCATTACAAATATTTTTTTTATTTCTTTAAGAAAAGGTTGCAGAGTCGGACCAAGTTAAAAATAAAAGGAGCCTTTAAACACAAACTTAAATTAGAGTTATATATTTATGAGATACTAAAACACATGAATAAGAAGTGGACATTTTAAATAATCTACATAAAAAACACAAACAATGGCGACGATCTAAAAATCGATAACTACCGGTCCATCGGTCCACTTCCCCACCCATACAAACTTAACAAACAGACTGACAAACTACAAGCCTATCAACCACCTGAACAGGCCGGATTTCGATTCATCTTATGCTGATCGGAAAAATGTAATAACAGAACCGGATTTCGATTCATCTTATGCTGATCGGGAAAATGTAATAAATATAATGAACCGCTGCATCTGGCGTTTGTTGACTACAAACGTCTTCGATTTAGTGGAATTATGGGGAATTTTCAGAGCTCTAGACAGTGCAAGAATTGGTCCCAGATATAAAAATTTACTTAAATATATATATATATATATATATATATATATATATATATATATATATATATATATATATATATATATATATATATATATAACTCGACCATCGAAGTAAACATCACCGACGATATTATAATTGAATAAAATTCAGTAAAAAGAGGATTTAGGCAAGGGGATACCATCTCCCCCAAGTTATTCACTCTGTCACTGGAACACGTTTTTAAACAGATAAACTGGGATTTCAAGGGCATAAATATGATCGACGGTAGATATTTAAACCATTTTCGTTTCGCGAATTGCATATAGATATGCTGGGAGAACTTCATTCAAAATCAGCAAATATTAGGTTAACTATGAACCTTAGCAAAATGAAAGGCAACGCAGATGTGTATACATGGGCGACCAACTCGTCGAAAAAGTTGAAGAATATGTCTACTTAGGACATAATATCAAGTTAGTAGAGAGAATCAAACCATCGAATTAAACAGACGAATTTGATCGACTTGGACAGCTACAGGTGAACAATAAGAACTATGCAATGGAAACCACATACGCTGGCACGACGATATCAAGAAGGTTGGCAGGAATTGGCACCAGCTGGCGCAAAAAAACGAGTCGTGGAAGAGTGGGCAATAAAAGGCTGTTAAAAAGGATTTCTAGTGTGTTGACTTCAATGAATCGATTTTTTTTGCATTTGTCGATACTCTGAAGCCTCTAGAAAGGAACAAGAAGGGATATTGTACAGACCAGGCATTGCAGACTAAACGTGTGACTATTTTTATGCAAACCACTTCCAAAAGTTTAAACGTGTTGGTCTACAAACCATGTTTTTTGAGTTGGCATGCAGTACTTCGATATGTAAAAATTATTAGAATTGAGCAAACTCAGGCTTAAAACATTTCGCACACATAAGATTCTCGTCCTGACCAGATTCAGACTTTTCGCGGTATTAAGAACAAAGTTACGGCCCCTTAAAGACGAACAAGCATGCAAACGCAAAAATTCTGTTCGTTGCATTTATCTTACTTTTCCCAGAATAAATTCGCAAAATTAGGTCTCAAAGTTAGGCTCACCCATTAGAAATCTCCCTTAGAAGAAAAAAAAAACAAAATCCGGAATAATAATATTTCAGTAAAATCTTAATAATAATACGAATAACCAAGTTAATTAGTTAATCAAAACTATCGTTTAAAAACTCGAGCACGTATAATACGTGAATAGTAGTAGTACGAGAATGGAGTGTTACGATTTTTTGTTTTAAAAAAACTGGCGTACACTTGGCGTAATTGCGCTTTTCTGCAAAAGGAACATGCCATTAAACCACTTATAGAGGAACCGTAAAAACACACACCATAATACAAGCGGAAAATGAACATTGCTTGCAAAACTAACACTTTGTTCGTTTAAAATCCTGACTGTGATAGCTCTTTTTACTTACTTTTTAGTCAAAAAACCTGCTGTAAAAATTTTAATTTTTCAATGATATATAGGCCCAGAAGTTTAGTTTAGTTTGGCTACCTAATTGGATTTCGTTAATTTTACCCTTAAGATTAATTAAATTTATTTTTGAAATGTTTATAATTAGGGAATCTGCTTCACACCGAGTTTTAATCTTTTCTAATAAGTCACTCATGACAACCTTTTCCACTTGACCCTTATCTGTATTATGCCATAGAATGGTAGTATCATCAGCGAATATTAACTAGCCAGACATGTTTAGTTTTGCTAAACCGTCAATATAAATTAGAAAAAGCAAGAGACCTAAAACGGGGCCCCATCGAATTCCCGATTGAATAATTCACTTTTCAAACAGGGTTCCATTAAATATTATACTCTGAGAACGTCCCGGCAAATACGACTCGAACACTTTCTGAGATTTCCCTCTAAAACTGTATATCTCAAGATTACTCAGTAGTATTTTATGAACCATATAATCGTTTTAATTTATATTACTATGTCAACAAGCAAACTCTTATTTGGGAAAATTATTGATAAAAACCTAAATATAAAGCATTCGGTAAAAAGCCAAATTGTTTTCCAAAAACATCCGAAACTTTTCATTTTGATACTACACGAAAACAGTTTTTTTATTTTTGTATTTTTAAGATTCAAAATTATTATTGAGCTTATCAAAACACTTTCATTAAGGCCAGTTTAGGGTAACAAAAGTCATCCATATTCTAGTGGTTTTGTTACTTGAAACAAATTTTAACAAACTCGATGAAATACACTTACTTAAGAAATTTAATCAACTGCAAAATCTGATCCTCCTGATAAAATCCTCTCCACTGTAAAAATTTTACTTGCCCCATTTCAACATTAGGTTCAGGTACTTCATAATTATTGACATAATTGCCTGCATCTCCTGTGAAATCTCCTTCAACAGAAATCATGCCCAACCATTCAACAAAGTCTATGATATCATTATTATCAATTTTACTTTCTGCAAGTGTTGGTGTCTTAATGGAATACACGACATGTGTCTGATACGCGGGTTCGCACACTTCAACTTTATACTCGAGATCACTGAAGAATTTTGCAACGGATGAAGGACATATTGATTCTTGTGGTGGGTTCCAGGAAACGATTACACTAAATTTTTCAAGCGAGCTTAACGCTAGTTTGGTTTTTTCATAGTTAGCCTTTCCTGGCTGTAGTTTTAAATCCTTCAAATTAATTGTGACAACTAAAAAATACACATTTAAATTAAAAAATAAATTTATTACCACCCTTAAAACAACTTACCCTGTATCATATCCAACAGTTCAATGTGTATAATAATTCTGATCAAGGTAGTGTTGTTTTTGAGGTGGCAAATAAAAACATACCTTTAGGTTTTATTAAAATATATTTTGATATATTTGACACAATAAAAACACATCGAAATAACAGCGCAATACATATTGTATAAGAATATGAGTATTTCTCTTCTGCCATTTTTTGAGACGATTTATATTAAAAAAGTACAGCTACTAAATTTATTTTGCAAAACAACCAAGGGTACTATTACTATGCAAGTCAACTGTCTTTGTAGTAAAATTTTTTTAAATATACCTACAGCCGAGAAGAACAATCATTCTTAGCATATAATGTTAATGTCTTACATCTAAAACACAAACATTTTGGGGAACTAATCACAATAAATAGAGTTTCAGAAGAAATATTGACTACAAAATATTGCGTGTTATTCTTAAAATTAAACATCAAACGAAGAATCAGCTATTGAACATTAAAAAAAAACGCAGGCAAGGTAAGCCAGAAATAAATGTATGAAAATTACTTATAAAAATATAAATTATTATAAAAAGAAGTATCTAAAACATTTATTGTTGCAAAATATTAGTATCCGTTCATTTTTTAAAAGGTACTTTTCATACGTGAACATCGAGTACCCCAGCCATTTTCAAATTATTTGTAGTACTTAAGTATTATGTATTTAATTAATATCATCTACAATTTACTGTTAAAAAATTCTATTAGAAACCTAAGAAATCTTTTTAAATTTTAAACGTATATATATATATATATATATATATATATATATATATATATATATATATATATATATATATATATATATACATACATACATACATACATACATACATACATATATGTATATAATATACATAGAACCTCAATAAACCGAATTTTTTCTTACATAGTTAAAGTTCAATCAATGGATTCTCATGCATTAGACCCGAGTTAATTCGAATTTCTTGAAACAGAATTTCTCGAGACCTATATCCCTGTCGTATCGCGACCCCTAAATTTCTCACTTTGTACTGCGTCCCAAATATATACCTATGGCCAGTCTCGTTGCGTATTATACTAAAATAAGCACACAATTTTTTTGTCGAAAATTAATATGAAATAACCACATTAGTTGGTAAAAATATATGTTTATTACAATAAAATAAATGTTAAAAGTAAATTACTCAATTGATTTACATAAGTATAGACAGAAATACTGAAATATACTAATCAAATTTTATATTGTACTGTAATTTTTCCCAGTCATGATCAGACAGATTTTCTCGCTTCTACAAAATCTCCGACAGTTTTCTGTATTTCACAATCAATATCTTTGTACACCTTTCTTCTTTTTGACTTCGTTAAATATAAATCAGTCCGTTGTTTAACAAATCTTGCACGTATAGAATCTTTATTCAACCCTTTAAAAGTTCCACTAAACTGGGGTTATGTTTGCCAATTGCTTGGTTCAATTTACTATGTTATGCTTCTACGCTGTTGGTTGTTTGGTATTTTCCCTAAAACAAATCCAACTGTGTCGTTTTTTAATCACTGGTCAACAAAGAATCGGTAAAGCGTCGTAAATCTGAATTTTCTGGACAGTGCTCCATAATATATAAGAATTCATCTTCTGTTGCATCAAATGGTAGATAAGGGGGAGTCATTGCTCCCCCCTCTAAGATCTTCGAATTCAGAAAAATAGACTCGTCCGTGCCTGGTGCATTAGGAACGTGAATGTCGTTAGTACTTGTGATATCCCCCCTCCCAAGAGAGAGACAGGATCCGCCCCTGTCGGATACACACGTATGTTGTTAATTTTTACTAACAATTTTGTTATTAACTGTTGTTAAACTATTACCACACTTGTTCCGATTTACACAAGACCAATTTTTTGATCTGTTTTTATTTTTGCGCTTCAGGTAATGATATTCCGAATAAAGAGCCATTTCACGACCCTTGGCACTTTGTACTAACTCAATCACTTCTTCCATAGCCTTCGTCCGTTACATCTTAATCAACATAATAGAAACCAACTGAAAAATGTTTATTTGCCGGTATCGGTAATTTTAATTCTCCCACTACCATGAATGAACGAACAAAGATGGGGATACTTGGTCATCGATGCTTAGACCTCATTGGACCCTTTACATTCCACCGTAGCTGCAGGTCATTCGAGGCCGATCACCTTCGCGAATCCAAGCCGCCTCGTTAATTGAACTTGCCTTCCGGTATCAATATTGTATTTCTGAAATATCTCTGTCCAAGTCCGTTGAGTGCTGAGCACTCTCTGAGGACGTGGTCAACAGATTTGTCCTCCTCCAGACACCATCTGCACATCGGGTCGTCTACGACACTGATCTTATAAAGATGGTCTCTCAGGTGACAATGTCAAGTCAACAATTCCACTACAATTCGCAGCTATTTCCTTCCTAATAAGCCGTGCGCTAGGTCCAGTTATATGTTCCTTGGCACAACTCATTCCAGGAGCTCTTCTCCACGAATCAATAAATTTGCTTTCCAGCAATAATTTTAATTTCCTTTTACCAACGGCAATTGGGACAGGTAGAGTTGGTTGGAGTTTATATGGTTCAGAAACAGACTCTCAACTTTACCAAACGGTCCGCTTCGTCATTCCTGCGTATACCCGAGTGATCCGGAACCGACACGAGTTTGTGCAGCCGTTCCTTGTCAGAATTCAGTACATCCTTGCCCTCAGGCACCAGTAAGTTACGACACTGGACTCAGGACATCCTTGTTACTAGACACCAGTAAATTATAACACTGAACTTCAGTGCCATTATCGCAGCCTTACTGTCTGAGCATATGTTTATTACCCTATTTTTATTTATGTCCCTCTCAAAGAGATGGGTACACTGCAGAAAAGCATAAATTCGCACGTTGTCCGAGAGAGTAGAACTCTCCTGTGCTCTTGTCGAACACTCCGGCTCCAGCTCTTTCGTCTGGTCAAGATCCATCTGTATACCACCAGTATCCATTTCTCGGAAGATTTTGCTCTCCCTCCCAATCCTCTCTACTTGGCAGCTGGCTGATGGACACTTCTCTACCACGCTTTCCGAGACATCTGAGTAGCCGCCCGTTTCACTTTCCGATAGGCCCTACGCAACTGAAACTACCATGTCTAATACAAGAATAATTTTGGTAAGATCCCAAATAACCATTAAAAGTGAAATGCCTCGAAAAAGGGTTGCTGTAATAAATTGTTCCATTTGTATTTATTTAATGAGACAATAAGAATTGAGACTGAAACGGTACAAAGTGAGACTCCACTATTTCTCAATAATCCAAGAAAATTCCTTGAATTATTGAAAGTATGACTGCAAGCTTTATAGCAGGCAGCTCAATATTATTATATTATATCCTAAATACTGTACAAATTCTATATACAGATTTTATAGATGAATAAATATTATTACTGTTATAAATGTTCGATTAATAAATACTTGAATATTAAAAAATAATTTTGGAGGAACCAAATCTTCAAAAACTGAATTCCTCAATAAAACGAATTTTTTCGTTGCCCGATAATACTTCGGCTTATCGAGGTTGGACTGTATATATAAACTGAGAAATAATAGAGATGACAGATATATTACACTGCTTAAATTTAAAATAAAAATAAATAAGTTATGATAGAAAAAGTGTAAAATAATTTATTGTTACATACGTATTTTATTTTACAGAGCCTTTCCTAAAAATGTTCTCAATCTTTCGGTAATATTCTGTACATCGGTTTACCGCTATTAAACTTATATACATTAATTTC
Organism: Diaprepes abbreviatus; assembly: GCA_034092305.1. NCBI lineage: Eukaryota > Metazoa > Arthropoda > Insecta > Coleoptera > Curculionidae > Diaprepes > Diaprepes abbreviatus. The sequence continues at coordinate 6,767,806 of JASJET010000055.1, read as the reverse complement.
TCAAATAGGTTATGGTAATAGCATATAAAATGATACATCGCGGGTCACGTCGTGAAATCGTGGCTCCCGATGTGATAAAAAAAAAAGTAACAGGTACGGAACAAACGGTAATATACACCACCAAGTGTGGGATGATCATATGTAAAATTTGCCTTGCCCATTAGAGTGGGACAGTCGATCCTCAGTTGTTACTTCCTTTCTTTCTCGCATCGGAAGCCACTTTCATTGACAATTAAACCACGCATTTGTTTAGCTGTCAACCATAACGATAAACGAAATCGCAGCTAAATAATACAAAGATGTGAACTTTTTCTATTTTAAAGACTAGATACAAAATGATTTGGTTTAACACACATAAAAATTTTAGTTTTAAATCACACTCACCGTTATGTACCGGCAGAAATAGATAAAAAGTTTATCTAAAAAAACATTTTATTAGACTCATTTTCAGTTCTAATTAAAATCAGTTTTAACTTTGAATCAAGTTGTGAGTATTAAACAAAAACAATCAAGAAATGCAAGAAATACACATGCCTCGTTTCTGATTTTGAAGCAGTGGTTTTTCCTTTCCAAATGTTCATTATCTGATTGTTAAGTTGCACAAATAACATATTTCCAAAACATACGCATTTAAATAAAATTTGATACATATATCAGACTTCCAGTACATTTACATACATACAACACCATAGAATAATAAAATTATGAAGTTGAAACTAATATCCACATTCAAAGATTAACACCAGACTGTAGAATACATTTGCGATAAAAATCAAAACAAATAGGAAATAAAAAATAACAGTTTTTTAAGCATTAAGTGAATCGCATACATATTAAACTAACAAACACACAGCCATTAAATTAAAATTTTGCCTTTTAGAACGCTTAAAATAAGGAATTAAAAATTATATATCATCTGTAATAAAAGATCTCAGTTTTTCACTAATCCTTTGTAAGAGTGTCTATTTCAGCCTTAAAAAGAATAATTACAACCTTGTGCACATAATAAAGCTTTAAAAATTAAAACAAGAAATAAACATGTACTTCAGTAAATGTTAGATTATAAAATAATAAATTGAATTGAGTGAAATCAAAAAAATGTTTGTGTATTCTAAAAATATTAAGTATATCTGCAATAATGGAGATATGCAATATTAGCCACCATAAGACATAATACACCAACTAAGTTGGTGATTTACCCCCTACAACTTGCTCGTAATACACCCATTAGGAGTTAAAAACCCAGACAACTAATTTCTAGAATTTAACTCTTAAATAAAAGAAAGGATATATTTAATGTTTAACACAAATTACCTTTAAAATAAAAATTTAAGCTTATTGGCATGTCTATTTGAAGTTTTACTTCCGCCCGATGCGAATAAACTGTAATAATTCTTTAAAAAAAGAACTATCTCAATAACATATATTCTATATTACTATATCACAAAGCACATGAAAATAGAAATCTATTTCAACTGGAAAATGATAAAGTAGGTCTTATGTCCAAATTGAAATTGCTGGTAATAATATGATTTTTAAATGTTTTAAGTTCTTCTAAATTAATACCCTGCCAACTCTCCAATTCTGAAAGTACTTTAAGATTAGTACAGCTAGCCAACAGTAACTCTACTGTTCTCATGTTCATATCACTGCTATAAAGTACCCTGAATTCTTCAAGATGTTTCATTGGATTGGCTCTTAGAATATTTACAATGCTTGCATGAGTAATACCCGTTGAAGAACCTAAATGAATATATTTAATATTTACAGCATGAGCTAAAATAAATTCTAGATTGCTTATAGCACTATCCACCACCCAAAATATTCGCTCCAGGTGTTGAAATGGTTGCAATCTTAACACGTTATGAACGGACGGGTTCCTTCCAAATGCATAATCACAATTATAAAATACTAGACTCTTTACTTTCGGACAAAATTGGCCAATGTGGACTAAAACGCTAAAATCCATTTCTTCAGCATGTTCTAAATGAAGACTAATTAAATTTAAACCTCTGACCTCCAGCAGTTGTTTCAAGTAGTCACTATAAAATGCACACGACAGAAGTTTCAATTCTTTTAAATGGTCTAATGAAACTAATATAGTTAGATCTGCCACTTGCATGTCATGGAACAAAGAAACATATTCTACCTTTGGGAACATATCAACAAGAAGCCTCAAATGTTCAGTTGAAAGATCTCTAGTTTGAATTTTTTTCAAACCAAAAGGTCCGCAGTTTGACTGACTTTGGTATATGTATTTAACAATGTGTCTAAATTCATCACACCGGCCGATATCTTGAAGTTTTGGTAGCCCAGATATTAATTTGGCCAATCCAGTTATGGAAACTGAGGTTCTGTGTATCTGAAGTTCTTTTAAATTTTTACAATTAAGCAAATGTGGAATACTTCGATCAGTCACAGAACGAGAAGAGGTTACATCTATAGATTGTATATTAGGACAATTTTCTGAGATTGTCTGAATTACCAAATCACTGCAGTCAAAACATAAACAGATGGAAGTTAAATTTTTCATAATTTTAATTCCATCCAAAATGTTTTTATCATGTTCACTTGTCCTCCAACCCCCTGTACATGATCCAAGGTTTAAATTTTCAAGGCCGCTCATTTTTTCCAAATTTTTGTATAAAACGTATCGCATAATTTTAGGCCACTGAGAAAAATCTATACTTCTTAAACGATTATTTAACACGACTTCGGTAAGACTAACCACTACATTCATTTCTGTCAGAAAATGAGACATTGAAATATGAGGATAATAATTTTTTTTTGTTTTTTCTATTAAAGCTTTTACAGCTTTTAATACTTCCACAGCCATCGTTTCATACAAATAATAAGGAACGTATGAGACCAATGTGTCATTTAATCTATCAATACTTTTCTGAAGACTCGCAATTATTTTCTGAGGATCTCGATGAACTTGTACTTTAGCCATAATTGTGGGTGTCATATGTACAACAAAGGACCCAATGCTTTTTAATGATAGGCTTTTCAAAGTTGGAACATCTCTGAATTTTGGCATTGTCTGAAACAATTTATTATATGTCAAACGTTACTTTTTATAAATAGTACTTATTGAACGCTATTAAGGAAACAATAATATAGTGTGTAGTACAAGGTGTTTTAATATTATATTGGATATCTTCAAGTACAACAGACAAACAAGTGCACTCTTGGCACCATCAACAAATTACAAATGCCGCCTTTGTGAACTACGAATTCAGTTGGTCATACTATTCATACCTTGTCCTATATTCAGTACTTTAATGAACAAGTTTATAATTTTTAGTTTTTCACAAATGCTTTTAAATAGTACATTTGTGTCGAAATGCAAGATATTATGAAGATCATTGCAAAAACCCGCCTTTATCCAAATAAGTCATATATATGCGATTTATATAGGCCAGAGTGGCAGCTTGAGTTGACAACTCATCACAAATTATGGATTCCAATAGCAAAGTAATTGTATAAGTTGAAGAGACAACAATTAACTACCTTATATCATAATAAAAAGGCCGTTATAAACAATCTGAAAATGTAACATTTGATAGGTTGCCAACTCAAATTTGAGGTTATTAGCCATAGATATCCAAAGTACAAATCTACTCAGTGACTCAAGACTTTAAAACTTTTTAAATTCTATTCAGCATCAGAACTGTTTGTGTCTACCATATATGTACAACATCTTGTTTTTAGGTAGTGCATGATGTTAGAATTAATGGCCTAACTACGCCTCTGGGAGATGATGGTGGAGGGCGACCATAACAAAAAATTCTACACCTACTTTCTTTACAAAAATAAAATCACACCACAGTATAACTTTTAGATTTTGATTTTTCAAGCTAGTTAGTACAACTGATGATATTACATGTAGTTACTTTTTTAATTTTTATAATGAATTTAAAACACATTAATAAAACTGCTGTCCCCCTTGGTGAAGCTCCATCAACTTTACTTTTTTTTTTAATGTTTAATCCATTTAACATTCATTTCCAAAATACCATTTAATATCTGGTCCATTTAAAAAAACATTAAGGATAATAATATCCCAAAAAATAACGAACTATTTTTTTAAATACTTACTATATCTGTCTTTATTCTTCTTAGTGAAATGAGAAGCTTTCCCTTCGAGACCTAAGATCTGGTATGTATCCTTCTTTAATGATAAAATTAAAAAACCAGTTGGTGTAACAGCAATACAATTATCACAATCAATTCTGGTTCCAACACTTAGTAATGTCAGCGTGCCTGAAAATACAACTAGGATAAATTGAATATAAAAAATAAAAAAGCAGCAGTTCAAGTAAACTAAATTTGAATTACAAAAAATTCATTAAGTTCTAGAAATTAATAATATTGCATCTACAATTTTTTAAAATCCTTGGTCATTTATTAAAATAGTCTACTTTTTGGTTAAACCGCCAAAATGTGTCTAAAATAAAATCGACTAAATCTTACCATTTTTAGTATGCTAAAACTAAAACAGAACTTTTCTTTTAATATTAGTTCAAGTTTTAGCGATACGTGATGTCTCCCTATATATTAACGATATAACAGCAAGAATGCACGTAGTATATTTCTATTGTTATTAAAAAATTTGTTCTTGAAAATTGAAACTAGGTTTCAATTTCATTGTCATTTTTGTGTTCAGCGCCCCAAAATTAACAAAAAAAAATGCACTTTTCATACAAGATATAACAAATAAACTAAAATTTGTTGCGTAGTATTATTATATGATGTATATACATTTATCAAAAAGAAGTTAGAAGTCTAATTTTGTCCAAAACAAACATTTTTAGAAATAACAGCAAAATCAGAAAATACAAGGCAATGACTTTATTTACAAACCTTAATAGATCTCCAACCGCAAAAAAATAAAAAACAAAACAAGCGCTGGCTAGAAATTAATGTGATATTTTTATATTTTTAAGTTAAATATAATATTGAGAGGTATATAAATAACTTTTAAAAATTCCATTGTTGTTGTTAGCATTAAGGTACAAACAAAAATTCTCACATATAAGAGTAGAGTATCTACTAGAAAAATATTAATCATATTTTTTTGATAGTTATATACAGGGTTTTTCTATATAATTTAACACAACTTTTAGAGTATATTTTAAGAGATAACACAAAATGACAAAAAGCTGTGAATATATCTTAATTCCCCCCTCAAAAAAAAAAAGATAACTAAAAATGTCAAATTTTTTGAAGAATATAACAGATTCATAGGACATCAGAAGTCTATCAAAGTTCATTTATAGAGAACCTATTAACTTAAATAAGTGTAATGGGAGTAGAAACTACAAACTATATACAAAATTTTTATTTCATTTTATAGATTATCCATAAAAGAATTTCAAAAGACCTCCATAAACTATATGGATAGACTTGTCTTTCCTTCGATACTGATAAATGAACATTATGGCTTTTTCAGTAATTATTTAATTATTAATTTTTTCAGTAATTATTTAATTATTGATTTCTCAGATCTAGTGTACATGAAGTGAAATTATAGGAATTGGAGGGAAGTCCTAAAATTTCATTGCCATTTTCAATTAACATAAGCCTAATAAGCTTGTGTGGTGTAGTCCGAAGGCTTCGTGACGTGATCACTGCAGAGACTGTTAGGCTTTTCTACTTTAGGCAAATACAATCTCCTGTCTCTTATGGTATTTCCTTTTGGGGATCATCAAGAAAGGCTATCAATATATTTAAAATTCAAAAACGCATAATAAGATGCATCTTCCACCTACATCCAAGAGCTTCATGTCGACCATTTTTTACTCAGTTTAAGTTGCTTACTGTTCCCTTATTATACTTTAGATCTTCAGTCATGCTTGTCAGAAGGAATACGGAATTATTTCCGCTAAATAGACAGTTTTATGGGGGAAACATGGTTATGACTACCAAAGGGGCGAATGACCTAAGGGTACCTTTACATAACTCCACCTTCTATGAGAGAGGACCACACTATATGGCGATTAAAGCTGTAAGGATATTGCCAAGAGAAATCTGGCTTACCGAGTCGATTAATTGCTTTAAGAGACGCGTAAATGAATGGCTGTCTGATAGGTGCTTTTACTCTTTCAATTTTAATGAATAGTTTTTGTAATGTCAATATTTTTAACTTAATATTTTTTGTTTAGTGGGTTTTTTCTCATGCATTTGTTTTGTGTGTAAAAATTTTATATCTTTTAAATTGGAATATCTTATTTTGCAAACTGTAAAACTTTGTTCAGTTTAAACTGACTTTCTTATTACTACTTTTTAAAATTATCTTGTATCTGTCTTTTTCTCCTTTTGTTTTCCTTTGTGTAAAGTTCCTATCGAAATGTCGATTAGTTTTTTTATTAATTGTAGTTAGATCGATATATTTACAATTCTTATGGTTAAACATTTCTTTCTCTGACTTTGCTTTGTTATGTGATCATAATTTTGTTGGCAAATAAAGGATATTAGTATTATTATTATTACTATCCAAATATCTTAAGAAACCAATTCATAAAAATTTTAAAAATATATTTCAGCTTGAAAAAAGACGAAAAATTTAATAAAAAATATTATTATCGACTTAAACTTACCTTGGTGTATAAAACTGGCCAAAAATGTGTTATTAAGTAAATCTGAGAGATTGAGATCTAAAATCCTATAGTATTCACAATCATTGGAAAGGACTTCAACTAAATTTTGTGGTACTTGTAACGAATCTGGCAATACTACAGACACCTGAAAAAATATATTCCTCAAATATATCTGAAAGGTTATTAAATCAATACTTTTTTTATTCTAGGCTGCACCACCTAGATAAATATTTATCTTTAATTTTTTTGTTTAGCACTTAACAATTTCTTTCTGCATGGATGTACAGATGAAAAATATAAATTTAATAATCTTTACATTAGCTGGCAATAATTTTAGCTTATAACTGATATTTTTAAGCCTCATTTACAGGAATTTTATACAATTTGTATACCAGTTTTACAAAAATAATTGTTATTAAAGTTAATCTGAGATGTCCAACATTTTTCTACATTTATATTTTTTACGTTTAAAATATTGTTATTATAGTCGTTTGTACAATAATGTGCTATAATACTTTATTTAATTACATTAATAAGATTCTTCTGTCAGATGGTAGTAGCCCAGTCAGAAGTAACAGCAGCTGAAACTGTGTTACTTGCCTTGGTAATTTGCAACATATTTTAATTAAAAAAATTTAGCGAGCCTTCGGCCGAGCCGTAACTGCATTTTGATTGTGATATGTTATATGGAACTCAAATGGGTTTAAGCTATTTTTTTACAGTGCTTTAAACTTACTTAAGTGTGGTGTTTCGGAAGAAATATAAAGAAACCTTCAATGTTTACAGGTACAATGTATTTTCTACCAGCAATTTTAGTATGGTTTTTTCTTAATTTAGTAGGGTATTGTATATACAATTTATAAAATATAATAAAATATGTGTTGTACAGCAGTGTGTAATTGCCCGGTCTTCGTGTATCTTGTTTTTTCTTGATGCGATATCCTGGGCTTTATCGCATTTTTTATGCACGATAATCGGGTGATACACTGCACATTTTTAATATTTTGTGATGCGGTTTTTATTACTAATTAAATGCTATTTCGTCCCCCGGATAAGTGGCTGTATAGGAGCTACCTGTAACCGGGGTGGCGACGTAGCACAAAATACTCAAGGGATAGGTATTAATAAGGACATACTGCTATTTAAATGATTTATAAATGGTTTAGGAACCATAGAAATTTAAACCAGGGTTACTCAAAGATATCAAACAGTGGTTTTGTTATCTGAAATATAACATTTGATGTATGGTTTTATTAATGGTAGTATTTTTAATATCAGTGAAATTTTTACAAATAATTTAATATAATGGTTCAAAAGTATAGCAAAAGCTTGAAATATTTAATATTTGTTAGGTCACTAGTTAATATAGAATTGGTTACAGAATATCTATTAATTTTTTGGCTTAATATTTGTATATAATCAATGAAATATTTTATGCTAGTCATATTATGTATGTCCACTATAGTTGTGTATTGACATGATGCAGTAACGAGTCGTAAAAATTTATTTTGTATTCTTTTGGAATCTTCCTAATTGCGTGGTGCTCATCCCCTCACCGGTTTAATAATTTGTTTTATTGATTAACAGTAATAATACTGGGCATTCAATAGAGAGTATAGTTGCTGCATGGTAGCATCAGTTTTATTTAAGGTACCATTGTATACAATTTTCCGGTACCTATGCTATTTTTTTGTTAAACAAAAGTTGTAATAAACAGAGTTTTCCTAACTTTCTCTGTTTTAAAGGTACTGGGCGAAATTAAAATTTCCATTTATCAACTCCCTCATTTCTTGGTTAATATGCAAGTTAAAAAAAAAGGGGCTATTGTAGAGTTTTTTTACATTAAATCCACTGGCCTACTTGGTGTTTTGTGAAGGCATCAAATTTTAAATTATAGACCAAACTTATGGTTTTTTAAATAGAACACCTTGTATATGACAGCTCGATATAACTTTTGTTAAGCTTTTCAAAAATCAATCATAGTTGACAATTGAAACTGAATAGTTGATATTTTTTTGAAAATCAGACTTCAATTCGCAGTAAGCTATGATAATAAAGCTTATTTTGAATTTATTAATAACACCTTTGGTACAACGTCTTGAATATTATTTAGAATAAGTTTTCAAGGTCCTTGTAATATAATATAGTTAAGAGTTGAAGACAATTTTTTATACCCAGACTTCATACATTCTCAAAATTCAATTTAATTAACCAAACGGAACCATATATGAAACATTTTATTTTAAGTACTTCTAAAACTGGTTGCTATTTTCCCTAAAACAGAAATGGAACAATTCTGCAGTTTTTCTTAAGGCATTTAAAATAATAACAGGATTGTTTTGCAAAAATTCCACAGCCAAATTTGTTGCCTCATGAAGTTCTACTGAATGATTTCGAGTCCTATAAGTCATGTTTTGTAAAAAGCGTCATAAGAAAATATCCAGAAAAGACTGATTACGCGATATGGGGCCCACTGATACCAATGCATATTTGAGGAAAACTAGTTTCCAAAAAAGGTCTCACTACCTAAGAGTTGTAACTCAATGCACTGTCTTGCTGAAAATATATATCATTATATTTTGCGGTACCTAATTGGTGTTCCTAAGATAAAATCGGCTACATCAAATCTGAAGTATTGCTTCCTTTCAAAATTGATGAGGGTTTTCTGCTGGTCAATATCTGGTACTGTCTGTTAAAATTACCAGCACTGATAAAATAACAATCATTGGATCAGATTACCACTCTTCCAAAAGTCTCTGGCTCTGACTTGTTTCATATCCCAATTGCAGAACATTACTCGACAATCTGCATCAACGGGATGTAAATTTTGTACAATATGAAATTGGGGTGGGTTGGTACTTATTTATTTTTAATAAGTTTGTCCAAGACCATTGACGAGTCCAATTTCCATTTCTATATGAAGTTGAAGATGCTGCTTCTATACAAGCCAGAACATTCACTTTATTCCTCTCTCTCTCTCTCTCTCTGTTTCCTTTGTCATATGTTTTGGCCGTGGCTGTGTAAAGAATCCAAGTTATTATATAATCTGGATATGTCTCGATATAGTAACTTTTTTTCTGGATATCTATAATGCAAAAGGAACTATGTATTATACAAACCTGTTAAACTAAAATTCAGAAGCCTCATGAGAGATCTCAATTGATTGAATAAAACATACTACCATGTCACACTTCTCATAGTTTTCATAATTCTGGACAGCCATCGACTATTAAAACTTAAAGAAAAATTCAGCAGAAAAATCTCTTTCATGAGTCAAATTGTGATGGAAATTATGAAACTTTTATTTTCCTCAGTAGGCGCTTGTATTTTTTATATTGGGTAGTCCAAATTTACAACAAAATAAAAATTGTCTCTCTTAAGCCATAATATTTAGACAATCTCAAAAACTTTGAGACTAAAGTTCTAAATGATTTTCAAGACATTGTACCAAAAGTATTATTATTAAAATATGTATTCAATAATCTGTTGTACTTGGCAATTAAACCCTCCACTGTCAACTTGACTCGTTTTTAAGTTAGACCAAGTTAGTGAATTGGGGGGAAAATTTTTAGATTTATTAGTGAAATCAAATATCAACCAGGTATTATATATTTTGTAAACCTTGAAAAAATTTAAATTGAGCTGTCAAATAATATACAGGATGTTCTGTTTAAAAAAGCATAAGTTTGGTCTATAATTTAAAAATCTAATGCATGTAAGAAGAAACTAAGTAAATCAGTGGATTTTACATAAAAAACGGTACAATAACCCATTTTTACTTTTTCATTAACTTATATATTAACTAAGCCATGAGGCAGAGGCAGCCCTGTAAATGGGAAATTTTCAATTTCACCCTGAATCTTAAAAACAGAGTGGGCTAGAAAAATTTTGTATGCGCGAAAATTGGACACCCTGTATAATAAAAAAAAACTTTACATGTGTTATCATCCACTTCTACCACTAAATAATTTTATGTGGGTAACTAATAGACTAGTTATCAGCGATATTATAATTAGACTAGACTGCAGTTGAAGATTCCACAAGCAACATTAGCCTGTACATTACCTATTTTATATAAAAATTCATCACTGAAATAGTGGAAACGCGAGTTTAATTTGTTCATAAGATGGTTTAATATTTATAACTTAATTTCAAGATTGTATTACTCTAATCAGAAATCTGGAATCAGGATGACTGCAAGAGTTGTCAGCAAAATAAACCTACCAAGTGATTAAAGTAAAAACTGCGTAAATTTTTAAGAGGTAAGTCGGAAGATTTAAATTCTTGAACTTGAAAAGATGACTGCGGCTCTTGAAAAGTCCACACTTCTGGATTTTGCATTCTATATTAAAATAGTGGTTTCCAGCAAAATGTTTCACTACTTTCAATTATTTAACAAACATTTATTTTTATTTCTAAATTTCTACGTAGGTAAAGCTATGCAAGAGTCAAAATGATCAGCTGTTATAATTTGAGTTTATAATGTTGGCATAAACAAATAGAATATTTGTCTCGTTGTTGCCAATTGATGAAATATTAAATTTCATTTTAAGGCCGGCACTAGACTAATGCGTTTTCTCCCATAGTTTTATCCTCAAACTTCTTGATGTACTGTGGGACATTCCGCTTCAATTTATTTTGTAACTTTTATCTAACAACTTTTTTTGACGAGAGTTCCGTTTGCGTCATTGAAATGACATCACGTGAATATTTGCCTTTTTACGAAAAGTGTGAAAAACGGGTTGAAAGTGAAAAAGTTAAACTGATAACTTCATGTTCTTTTGAATATGCATTTATTTGTCATTGGGTCGAAGTGATCATGATTACTTCAAGTGATAGAAGTGAAACTGATTATGACTCAAAAGAATATACCTTATATCAATCAAACATCTTATGGGTATCTATTCTCGTTTTCGAGAGAACTATCATCTATCAAGATAACCGTTCTCACGAGAACAAGAATAGGCGCCATATTGTGAATGTCGCATATGACAAGAGATTGTAAAGTTTATAAATTGTACGTATCCAATTTTCTTGAACGTTTCACGAATAGCCTCCAAACCAGCAATTGTGTAACTTTTCGAACCTATAGTACTGGAAACACCATTTAGAGCTCTGCGAGCGTTACGCAGCAGAAGAACGTTTAGTTTTTATACCCACATAATTTAATTAAATATAAATTTTAAATATTGAAACAACTATCTCCTAAAGTTCGAAAATAAATCCAAAAGTAAAAAACATATAAATGCAACAAAAAGCAGATAATGTAGTGATTTAACGGTTGTCGGATGATGACGTCTTAAATCAGCCGTATCTTTGTATGCTAGGAGTTGTTGATAATGTGCGCTAGGGAAGGACTGTTCCAGCTTAAATTAAATACTGGATAGGGTAAAATTGGCTGAATGACTAGTATCAAAGCCCACATTTAGAATCAACCATAGATAGTAGAGGTCAGTGGAATCAACTATCTTTTTTGTTTTCGTATTTTTTTGTTCTGGGATTTCTCTTGCAAGGTTGACGTATCTGTGGCTATTAATTATTTGGTAACATTTTGAAAATTTAAAAAAGAAAACAAAATTTGACATCGAATATGGACCTTTTTCGCAATTTTTTTGGATTTTCCAATAATCAACGAAATGATTCCCAAAGGTAATAAATTCCAGCCATGACTTATACTATAGGTAGATAAATAAGTATTGTATTGAAAAATTTCGAAAAATTGCCACAAATCCGCAGATGATCTGATTTAATATATTTTGCCCCCATAAAGGTCAAAAATAAAGATCGGCGGTCAAAATTGAATTGCTATTTTAATCCCATTAAAAGAACATACAGTCTTAATAATTTACGATTTTAGATTTTATGGTTTTCATGAAGAGGACAACTCTAATGAACCTAACAGAACATTTGATGTATTTACCGATCCATTGGAAATGCATCGTTATTTTGAACAACAAATGGATCAAATAATTAGATCTTTAGGTATTCCAAATTTTGGAAATTTTTTTAGTAAGTATGTTTACTTAAAGGAAAATTTTCAAATTACCGTGGAAAACAACAAAAGTGATTTATAAAAATTTGTAAATTTCAATATTAATTTCTCTTATTGTTGACTTGCAAAATAATCTGATTGAATAATGGACAAAAATAGAATGGAATATGAAATAGGGGTTGCAATACAACTTTACCACTTAAATCTATGAGATTTCTGTACCAGAAATTACAGTTTTATTGGTGTCAAGAAAGTATATGTAGTAAAACAAAAAGAACCAAAATTTTGTGAAGTGTGAATTGCAGGCATCTTCCAGTCTTCCAGGATATGCATAAATTAAAACAGCTATTTACCTTTTATCATAGTAGTTGTGCATGTAAAAGGCATTTTCTATAAGTTAAACTCTTAAGGATATTTTAAATTTATTCAACGATCCAATTTTATAAATGTTAAATAATTTATTACAAATATAACTATAAAGACAATACGGACTTTTTTTTATAAGCTGATAAATGAAAATTGGATATTAAAATATTTTTGTTATTTCTCATGTTGTGGTTGTGAAAAGTAAAAACAGCAGGGAATTGGTGTCGTTTGGCATAAACTGCAGCCTCCATTATAAATATACTTACAATGTAAAGTTAAAATATCTGAAAATTATTTTTAAATCTGTCAGATAATGCGCTACAGTCTTTGGCTAGCGCCATTAAGTACTCGACTCATACTGTTTATGATCCATGCCTAGGACGAGTCAGGGTTGTCTCCATATAGAAGGGTGGTAATGACTCATCGTCCTATTTCTCTCTTATTGACATTCTTGAAAGTTATAAAAAAATTGGTAAAGAAGAGAATTCTATCTTTTCTAGCATAACACTTCATCCTTCATAAAAATCAATATGGATTTCTAAATAAGAACACTAATGATGTGATATTTTTATTACTGGAGAGTGTATATAGTCAGGCCGACAGAGGGAAAGTTTCTGTACTGGCTTTTTGTGATTTGCCAAAGGCATTTGACTGTGTTCATCATGGAACCCTGCTGCGGACATTTGAGTTTTATGGCTTGGGGATTGCACTGAGTTGGTTTCAGTCATATCTTGGGTGGAAGAAAAAAGGATCTGCATGTTTGGTTAGTTTTCGAAGTGTTCTGTGATCATCTTGGGTGTCCCACAAGGGTACATGTTAGGACCAATTCTTTTTTTGTTGTATATTAACGATTTGGCTATGATGGATTTAAGGGGAGTATTCATACTATTTGCAGATGACACTACTATATTATAAAATACACAAAACGCATCTGATCTAAAGATTATTATAACATTTTGTTAAAGTAGGCGAATGGTGCCATTTAAATTTTTTGTCCCTTAACATGAGTAAAACTAAGCTTCTTGGTTTTTGGTGTGAAGTGGATCGGGTTGCCATGGAGATATATATGTGAGTGAGCAACAATCGCTATTTTTGGGGGTTATAATTGAGAGTGAGCTAAGGTTTCAGGACCACATCAATTCTCTTGGAAGCAAGCTGAGCATCTGCTTATTATGCTATCAGAGTTGTGGCTGATTGCTGAGGTACTGATATCGCTAAAACGTTGTAGCTTTCATTGATCGAGTCTGGCCTTAGATATGGTAGAACGTTCTGGGGCATGTCCAGTTCATATCTTCTTAATACACTTTTTGTTATATGGAAGGGAGCTCTTCGTTTAATCTATGGACCAAGAGACTCGTGCAGACTATTGTTCTTGAGCAAACAACTATTGACTTTTACATCTTTATTTATTTTAAAGACTGTATGTTTGGTGCCATTCATTTGGATCATTTGGTAACCAGTAGCATAACTTATAACTACCAATACGAACATCCAGTCTCATCAAGAAGTCATTAATCGATGAAAGCATAAAGATATTTAACCATAAATCAGTGTTTATAAAAAAGCAAGGTCAGCACATGCATATTAAAATATTGTATAAAGGGTACTCTCTGGAAAAGTTTATTATTCCTTTGAGGAATATTATGCTTATAATCTCTAATAGAGAATGGGTTTTTATTTAATTTTCCTCAACTAGTGTTTTGTATGAATTTTGTATTTATCTATTTTACACTTGTGTGAATTGTGCTTTGTCAACAAAAATTGGTATCTTTGACAATAAAGTTTATTTTGAATTTGAATTTGTAACTGGCATACTTTCTTCTCTCAGCCCCATTTCTAATATAGAAGGAAATAAGCTCTGTATTAATCTCTTTTACTTTCAAATTTAATACATCAAATTGGTCCAGAGAGCCTTTCAAATTTAAAAGCCTTCTTGAGATGACATGCCTCTAAAAATTTTGTGTCTTCGTCCTAGTATGTTAAGGGCTGAACACTGAGAACATACTGATGCCAATCTTATGAAGGTTAATGACAATGTAATATCAGTAATCCTAAGTAAGACAAAGATTCTCAGTTCTTCAGCTATAATTAGTTGGGGTCTGTTTGGTTTGACCTTAGACTCCATCCTGATTAAGCAATCTGCTTCCACGCTTCCATATATACCTGGCCGTCGTGACCAAGATACAGAATTATTAGGTAATCGGCATAGGCCTACTTCATTTAGTTCATTTAATAGGCTGTCCACTACAAGACTCCACAGAAACGGTGATAGAACTAGAGTTGTCAGTCCACTAAAAAGATGGTCTAAGACTATAGTGAATTAGATAGATAGTAAATATCTATAAAATATGTTTTAAATATTAGATATTTTTACATAAAACTGGTTTTGAAAAAATATATTTTTATTTTGTTGTATAAAAAGAAATACATACACATTTTTAATAAAACAGGTATAAATTTTAGATCACACTCCTGCTATTGAGGGTAGATTATATGACGAAGATTTAGAAGAAGAACCAAAAAATCTTAGGAACAAATTTTTAAAGAAGGAATATGAAAAACCTCATTATGAACATTCTGGAGAGAAAATGGATAACGATATTGATGGAAAGTATGTTATATCAAAAATATAGTGTATAGTTATCTTTTTAATTGATTCAATAAAGATTCTTAATTTTTTATTATATTTAAGGTAATAACATATAGAATTTGATGTCTTTAATCACTTCAAAATATTTTTCAGATTGAATTTGGGGGAAGTTGATTCAATTTTTAAAAGCCCTAGTAATAAAAATAGTTTAGATGTGTACAGAGAACGAAAACCATTTGAAGGTACTTTTTTTAACCGATCAGTTCAAGTTAAAACCATAAGGAAACCTGATGGGGTATGTTTTAAATATGTTTAAGAAATCTGTATTTAGAGAGATATGTATTGTATACCAACAAAATTAAATGAATGGAATGTAATTTTGTTTCCTGTCTTAATATTTAATAGATTTCTGTATTTAATACTTTCTCTTGATCTTTAATAACTCTGAATGTAAAAAATGAGGATACATTAGGAATAATTTAAATATCTGTTTCTAGTCACTTGAAACTCAAAGAACTGTTCGCGATAGTCAAGGAAATGAAGAAACAACTATAACTCAGAAACTCGGAGACAAAGAATACACTATTATAAAAAAATTAGATAAAGATGGTAAAGAGGAAACCCAAGAAATTATGGTTAACATGGAAGAAAATGATAAAACCCTGTTTCAAAAAATGGATCAAGAACCTGTAAAACCTTTTGCAGAACCCTTTGATAGTTCCCTATTTAATAAGTTTTTCAAATAGTTATTGATGACTTGATTTTACCTAGATTTGTAAATATTTAGAAAGAAAATAATATATTACATTAAATCCATATCTGTCCATTATTTTTTGAGTAATAATGTAACTAAATTGTAAAGTTGTGAATGACACATGACTAGTAATTATACTATTGCAATAATTTAGGACATATCGTTTTATATTTAGAAATAATGCATATTTAGACATAAACATGACGGGTCATAACGGTTTTAAGTTAAAAAAAGACGCTATCGCCCGTCTGTCGATATCGACGTATCTATGCATTTCTAATGGGTAAAATCACTTCAAAAATGGAAAAAACATAATTAACGGAGTTTAGAAATGATTGAATTAGTAATGAAAACCTAATTATAAACGTGTTTTCCTCCAAATTCTGTTTTTAACCTTATTATGTGTGTAATTCTAGAACTAATTATCCAATTAACTTGAAATTGTTCGGAACATTCAATTTATTATTTCTACTGCTTGAACTATTATAGTGCATTCTTTTTATTCCGTCTTAAAAATTTACACATAAATATTGACAACGTCAAGAAAAAAGTACAAATACATGTAGTAAAACAAAAAGTGCTAAAATAGTATGAAGTGAGAAGTGTCAGGATTTTCCAATCTTTCTAAGAGGATATGCGTGAATAACGAAAATAATTTACCTTTTATCATAGTATTCTTGTATAGAGTAGAAGGTAACCCCTTTGAATTTGTTAAACAATCCCATTTTATAAAAATTGTTAGGTAATTTGTTACAAATATAACTACAAAGGCAATATGGACTCTTTATAAGTTGGTAAACGAAAATTTGGTATTAAAATATCTTTGTTATTTCTCGTGTTGTGATTGTGGAGAGTAGGTAGATACAGCAAGGAATTGGTGTTGGTGTCGTTCGACGTAAACCGTCATCTCCATTATAAGTATACAAGGCAAAGTAAAAATTTTGTTTTTTAAAATGTGGCTTACAGGATTCAGTAGGATTCAAAGAAAATAATTTACGAAGTATGCGCATTTGCAAAATAAAGATGCACGTTATCTCAGGAGACTGCCCCCCCAGTAAAGGATCACATACTTTAAATGACTGTACACCAAAGCATAGTAAACATTCAACAGTTGATACGATATTTTTAAGGTTAACAATGGCAAAATAAGCCGAGTTTAGCTTTCCTGCTACAAAATATATGTGTTAACCATGTCAGTTGACTGTCTATATTTAGACCAAGAAACCTGTAGGTTTCCACCTCCTTCATTTGAAAACCATTCATACTCAATTGAAACTGAGGAAGTATATGTCTTTTATGAAAAGTTAAGTATTGCGTTTTAGTCTCATTTACTATCAATTTTTATAATTCAATAGACGTAAATTTCGTAAAAAAAGTAATCTTCTATATGATGCCATTTTTTAAAAATTATTTCTCTTTAGTTTCTATAATTCTTATAATGGACACTCTATAAATTAAAAAGAAATGCCGCCGATTCGTTGGGGTTCAATTTGCAGAGAATTTCACACCTGTGAAAGTATGTAAATTTCAACAGTTTATGCATATCATCATGAAAATTGATTGTATTTATAATTTATAGTATCCGAAAAAAAAATCGCTTCAAATAGGATATTATTAAGTATAGACACAGCTTATTTCAGCTTTAATGTCAAGTTTTAACAAGTAAAAATCCCAAAAAGACCAGATATTTCACATAGATCAACTTACAGGTAATCAATCACTGAACATTTAATAAATAATTCGATATTTCTCTCACCACAAATTAATACAACCTACATACATTAAAGTATATTTCCCAACCTTTTTCTTAGGCCAGTCGACGAACAAGAAATCGGTCTTGATGAAATTCCAGAATAGACCTGTGTCACTGCTGTCATCTGTGTCAAAGGCCTTTGAAAGAGCCAATATAGACTTCTTAACCCAACAAAATATATCAACTGATAATCAATATCGATTCAGACCTAAAATGTCTACAGAAATGACTATTTTTAAGACTCTCATACATAAAGAAAAAACACAAGAATGAAAAAGTTGCAGGTCTTTACTTTGATCTGTCGAAGGCCTTAGACACATTTGTTCATCAGTTGATATCTAAACTAGAAAATTATCAGTTCAGGAACATTGCTGTTTTATTGTTAAAATTATATTTTACAAATAGGCAACAATCTGTCCGTGTTGCCAGTACTGATAAACAATGATTCTCCGAGATGGCTGAAGTAAAGCAAGGTATTCCACAAGGTTCTATATTGTGCCCTATTTTGTTTTTCTTGTATGTGAACAGTCTGTGATCACTTCTCGTCTGAACTCGTGTCAATATGCCCATAATACATTGGTCATATTGAGGAGCCGGTCTGTGGAGACTTTGGATCGTGTTCGGATACAGCAGGGAGAATGTAAGTATAGTGTCAAAATAATTACCTAACACTTAATATGCGAATAATATTTAAGAAAGCATCAGCAAAAAATTATTCACTTTGGGCTAAAGTAACTGTTTTTTTGGGGATCATTATCAACTCAATTCTAAACTGGAAATATGTATCATAATCAAGAATGAACAGTGCGTGTGCATCAATTCGCAGTCTATGGGACTCAACTTTTTACAGACACCATACGTACCTTCTATTCTGCTTATTATGAAATTTTGTTTTGGGGCTCATCAAAATATTTTAGTAACGTTTTTTGAGCTCGGAAAAGTATAATAAGATGTATTCTCAAATTACACTGTTGATCTTCCTAGAAACCTCATTTTAATAATATGGTTATCTTAACCGTTCCCCGTCTCTATTTTTTCGTCCTGGTGATGTTCATCAAAACAAAACATCATCTGCTTAGCACGAAGTCCGATTTCTATTCTGAGTCAATCACAATTGTCGCTAGAAATTGGGCTGGCCTTCATATACAGGGTGTCTCAAAAGAAAGTACACATTTGTTTTGCTTATTGCGTGAACGCAACTATTCCGAGCGGCGCGGGGGGTATGTCAATCGGTAGCCTGGCTCTTGGGAATTTAGTCGCTATGGAGCGTTTCTCGGGAGCGGACCGTGCTTTATGCGTACGTGAGTTTTACAAAAACGGTAATTCGGCGACTGTAGCGCGTAGAAAATTCGGCAATTTTCGACATATTCGTCACTTAAATGATGCACCAAGCGCTCGGCTTATTGGAAAATGGGTCCAGAAGTTTGAAGAGACCGGTTCAACACTAGATAAACCAAAATCCGGGCGTCCGAGGTCTTCGAGAACGGTCGAAAACGTAGAGAGTGTTACTCAGTCTGTTCGTGACGACCCAAACGTTTCGATTCGTAAGCGTGCTGTTGCTTTAAATGTGCATAGGTCATCATTATTCCGCATTTTACACAAAGATTTAAAGCTGAACCCCTATAAAATTCAGTTGGTGCAAGAATTGAAGCCTCAGGATGCTGGTCAGAGGCTTGACTTCGTAAACCAGATGACTGAACGCTTTTCAACGTTTACCAACATCTTCTTTTCGGATGAAGCCCATTTTCATCTTAATGGTCATGTAAACAAGCAAAATTGCCGCTATTGGAGTGTAAACAATCCAAAACACAAACATCAGAAACCTCTACATTCGCCGAAAGTGACTGTATGGGCTGCGTTGTCGGCGCGAGGAATTATCGGCCCGTACTTTTTTGAAGATGAAAGGGAACGCACAGTAACAGTGACTTCAGAGCGGTATGTGGAGATGTTAGACGACTTCTTCGTGCCTGAACTGCAAAATTTTCCTGGCTATAACCAAAGAACATGTTTCCAGCAAGACGGAGCAACTTCACACACGTCCAACATGTCTCTGCCACGAGTGCGTGAAATTTTTCCTGGCAAATTGATCTCAAAGAAAGGTGACATAAGTTGGCCTCCACGCAGTCCTGATTTATCACCTATGGACTTTTTCCTATGGGGTTATGTCAAATCAAAAGTTTACGCCAACAAACCGACTTCCCTGGCACAATTGAAAGAAAATATCCGCAACGAAATGGCAGACATCACGGAGAATACTTGCCGAGCCGTCATGGGCAATTTTAGTGCTCGATTAAATGCCGTGAGCGCAACGGATTACATTTGGACGATATCATTTTTAAAAAATAAATTCCCAAACAATGTATTTTAATATGGAATAAACATTTTTTCAATAAAGTCCTGACTTTTTTTTAAATCGATTTTTTAAATGTAAACTTTCTTTTGAGACACCCTGTACTTCATAGCTTAACTTTTTTTGAAAGGGGACCGTACTAACGCGCAGTGGAGGCTTTTTAATTCGCAAAAGGTTTTAAAACAATTACGGGAAATTTTATATTACAAACGTGTTGACTCACTTGTGTTTAGCAGAACTGATGAAATTGAATAAACTTTGTAACACACTTTCTGAATACTAATTTCCTTTTGTGAAACAAAAAAAATTTGGAACCGAAAATGTTTCAAGAAATTTCGTTAAGGTGCTAAAAGAAATAAAGTAAATGGTTGTACACTGGCGTATGTATGTTAATATACATTTATCAAAAAAATAAACAAATTTTACAAATGAAGTGTTCCAAAATATTGATAAATGGCGGGGTTATCGGGTACAGCCTATTACGGTATGTAGTTTTTTATTTTTAGATGAGGAAAAACTAAATGCACTATCAATTTTTTTACCTATAGTCAATAATAAAAAAAATCCCATTTGATGACATTGTACATAGAAATCTTAACCGAATTCAGTGTGGTGTACTCTTAATTGGGAACGATGTAGTGTGGTCCTAAGTATTTAGGATAACTTGGTGGATGTGCGGCGAATAACACGATGTGAAGTATCGTTGTCTTGGTGGTTGGTGACGCGGCGAGTAAAAGAAAGGAAATTTTATGAAATAAACTGGATATTTACTAAATATGTCATACTTATGAAATTAAAATTATAAAGATTATTTGAACAAAAATATTCGATTCAATGGTTATCCAATGCTGTTTGAGCAAGAGCTTGCTTTTTTTTATTTTCCGAGGACCAGCCGTACAGCTATGGTAAGGTCAATTTTTACGTGTTAAAAAACCCCAGGTGCCACGGTAAATACTGGAGTTTGGCGTGCTCGACGACTACTCTTCGACTGATTTAGAATTTCGATTCATGGCGGTGTAAATAACAGGTTCTAAATTTCTGTCGCCTCTACATCCTAGTTAAGAGATCCTGAATATTGTACAGTCTAATAGCATTTATAACCATTCTTTAAACAGAAAGAATATCCTCAATTGCATTTTAGACTGAAAAGGGTTCTTAAAAGAAAAACATCTTCGCTTATAATTATTGTAAATAAATGGGAGATAAGTCTATCGATAAATAATTTATTATATTTTCTGCGTTTATATATACATGATTTATATTTACATTTTCTAGATGCTTTACATTTCTACATAATTTTAGATATTTATATAACACGTTATATAACAAATAAAAATAACATATTGTAGAGGCCAGAACTTTTAACATATACTATTGTATGTATTTAAACATAAAAATTAATCCAAAAATCAAGTAATGTTAAAAATACTGACCCACGGACAATCAACTTTGGTTTAAAAATAGGCCTTGTAAAAAGTTATGGAATGTGAATATAACTTTGTAATTACAAAAAAGATAAAACAACAATATATACATAAATACAAGCAGTTAAGTAACATTTTTTAAGAAAATAGAACTAAACCTTGATACACCATTCTACCAAAATAAATATAAATGGATTATATTAAATATTGGATGATTGTAACTTTAGTCAATAAAATGCTTACTCTTACATTTGGGAAAATTATTATTTCTAAGACACTAATGTATAAAAAACATTATTGCCATTATATTTGGTGTTTGACAATCCAATACCCATTTGTAGTAATTCTGCATTATTTAACTGGTTATTATTATGTTAACAAATTCCTGATAACTGCGAGTTATTTGCCCACATAGTATACCCATTTTATTAAATGAAATCTGTTCATATAAATATAAGAATAGGATCTAAATATCACAAAAAATCTAAATACTGAAACACAAAATATTTTAATAGTTTATACTCTCATAATTTTTATAGAACATAATTTGGTATATTAATCTCTAATAGAATAGTCTAGTACCCACAGAAAAAAGTATTTTTACCGTTTTTCGGATAACACCAACTTTATGCTACCAATTTAGACTTTGCAATTTTTTTATACCTCAGAATTAAGAAGAAATATAAAATATAAGTTGTTACAAAAAAAAATTTGGTCAAAATTTTTCAAAACTGATGTAGTTTATAGATATAAATATTTGTTTAAATAATTTTAGAATGGTTTGAAAAAACATTCTACAACTTGCTTACTAAAAAGAGCTTAATGTAACTGTAGTAAATATACTTTTATTTATAACAATCAATATCTACAAAAAAGGAATAATGATTTTACGTTGTAAAAAAAAGACATACTTTACTTCTGTGAACACTATTCTCATAATTAAAATCCATTTTAATAAAAATTTAGAGACTTTATTTAGAATCAGGTACAGAACATTTTAAGAGCAGTTCGTTTTTATTCTTGTCCAAAAGTATCAGTTTCCTCAATAGCGTAAGTAAGTTTTTCTACTAATTGTTCATAACTCTTGTAAGGAGGTAAATCTAACCTGTTAAAGCAAGTATGTGATCTAGGCAACCAAGATTCCTTGCCCACCTTTTCTATGCAAAATCTTTGAGGTCCATTTGATCCCATCAGTTCTGCAAATCCTCCTACCGGTACTCTGCAAGTACCGGTAACAAATTGCAAAAGTCTAGCTCTTTTTTCGTTGTCTGATTGCTTCACAAACTACAAACAAATAAAAATGTACTAAATATGCTGGCTGGCAGCTTACTAATTCTTTTAACATGTTTCAGACTGAATGATAACAAGGAAAAAACACAAAAATATAAAAATATGGCACTACTTTTATAAAGAAAAACAAGAAGTGTTTTACACTTCGTTTACTGTTTTATAATTAAATCTATTGCTTAAGTGTTAAAAATTGGTATGAATTTTCTGCAACAGTGCTAGGTAGTACCGCAAATATCCATATTGGAAAGACTTAGAATTATGGGTAATTCCAATTCGTTATCGCCTAAAAAGTAGTCAAGAACTAGAGATAGTAATCAGACTATCAGCGAAACCTTCGACGCATCTGCTTCAGTGCCGCAGATAACTGTGGACGCACCATAAATCTAATTATATTTAAATATTATAAGCTTTTAGAAATTTTTAGCAGCAATAAAAATGCTTAGTTCATTTTATTTACTGTCATTGAGCAAAGTGAATACACTTTTCACAGAATCTTCTAACTAAAATCAATGAAAATGTGAATTTACCAGAAATTAAAAGAACTGGATTTTGTAAATTAGTCAAAGAACTAAATAATAATAATAAGGAAATCTATTCTAAGAGATCGCCCCGAAATTGTCCGTTGGAGGAGAAAATATCTCCGAACAATTAAGAAACAACGCAAAGATGGAAAAGATATGTTTTATTTAAACAAAACATGGTTAAGTGAAATATATACTGTAAAAATGTTGCACTAAAGGTTGGTCTATCGGACTAAAACCACCTACAGGAAAAGGCCGCAGACTCATAATTACACACATCGGTAGTTCCAAAAGTTTTGTTAAGGGCGGTTTAATAACTTTTCTGTCTAATAGGACCGGGAATTGTTACGAGGATATGAACAGGGACGTCTTCGAGGAGTATTTTCAACAAATGTTGATTCTTATACCACTCATGTAGAAGTGAAAGACATGTCAACAAATAAATGGAAAAAGACTTTCCATTTGCTTACAAATGACATGATCAAAAGACAGCTTTTAGACATAGAAAATATGCATAAAGATAAATACAACAAATGTAGAATAGATGAAATGGCTGCATCAAGAGAAATATCTGTTCATTTCCCACATTACCATTGTGAGCTAAACCCAACTGAGCTGATATGGGCTTAAGTAAAAGGTAAAGTGGCTAGTAATAACACAAGTTACAAAATTAGTGATTTAATTGAAGTTTTAAAAAATTACTGCAGAAAATTGAAAAAAAAAATAGAAGGAAACAAAATGTGGAAACTTAATTGTAAGATCGATGAGATAGCAAAACCAATTAGAATTCAAAAGTTTAATTTCATAATCAAAAAAATTCATATTTTCACTAAGTTTGTACAAAATGTTAGGATACTTTAAGCAAATAAATCAAAATAATCACAGTGATGGTTAAACTGTTAACAAGAATATAAATAGCATATCTGTTATTGCTTCCAATAAATATAACCATAAAGAAATTAAAAAATATGTTAAAATAACTATAATTGTATACTTACTTGCCAGAACCAAACCACTGGTTTGCTATTCCTGGTATAATGTCTATAAATTGTGTGTCTTTGCCAGTCTTCAACGTCAATTTCTTGCATTCCACACAGGAGAAGCTCAAGTTCCCTTTCATCAAAATATTTTAACCACTCTATCGGTACGACTTCATTAAATCCATCAAGGAATGCTTGTGTCTGCTGCTCTATTCCCCTAGTCATGCGCCAGTTAGTCATTAAAGTAAGATATTCCTCCTTATTTTCTTCCGTTACCCGTTCCGTGTCTCCGTTTTTCTGTAGTTCATGGTGTACTACTTGCCCCAGAACCTAAAAAAAGATAATTTAAAATATGACAATTTCTTGAAAAACTAAAAGTACTATATTCTTCTGCTATAATGGACATGCACCTATGTGTATATTCTTATTCATTTTTGAGGTTTTTTAAGTAATATATTAGGGGGACTGGAAAGCAATATCGTTTTTTACATTAAATTCAAACAGATGAGTTTTTAGCAAGTTTTTATTTTTAGTCAAAAATAGTGTGAAAATTTTCAGTGCCGGATCCGGACCCATTTTTCATCTTCAGTGATCAAGCGATCAAAAAACGCTTCTGTATAGTGCCGCTGAAGCAATAAGTTGCATGTGGTGGACCGATTAGCTTTCTTTTCTTAGGACAGATTATGCGGGACCCAAACACCTGCTCTGCTTACTTTACTAATCTGCTGCAAATGTTCTTGGATGGTCGACCAAGGTTAGTTAAGAACGTTCGACAGTTGCTCGATTATCTGACATGGATTTGCTTTCACTTCCGTCCTTAACATGTCATGTCTAAAATTGTTGGTTGGTCTTGATAGACATGAGCTGGAAAGATCACAGTTACCGGATTTGAACTCAGAAAACCGCCTTTGACATTTACGAACATTTAATGCACTTGGATAAACATCGCAAATGTTTTTGGTTACAAATGTTACGTTACTATCCTTCTGAAATTCAAAAGGCATAAACTGTGGAATACGTACCTCTTCTGGTATTTGGCTGGCTATTTCACCATAAATTGCAAAAAAAAATTAAGATTTAATTATTCATGAGTAAACAAGTCATTCTAACTTTAAAATGCCTTTTCTACGACTTTGACGAAGACAATGAGCTGATAATTGATAAATGAATATCGACATGCGCAGAAACGACATTACTTTCCGGTTCTAATAACTTTGTTAACAAGCTATTAGTTTAATACATAACAGTTAAAGAGAATTATTTGTTTTTATTTTAAATCGCCAAAAAGAAAGAAGTTACACTGTACGAAATTCGACAAATTAATAAACAATGTTCATTTCTTGCAAACTTTTTTTGATCACTTTGTATAATGGTCTTACCTCAAAATCAACGCTAAAGAATAACTCCAATCCACAATCATCTATATTATTTTCTTTTATCCAAACCAACGAATTATAAAATTCAGGATCAATACTTTCGATATCTTTCATTACTAATTTCTTTCCAAGCATCCTCTTGTAAAAAGGCATGGTAAATCCCGAGTAAATAAACCTGCCATGGTACAAAGCCATAGCTATAAATCTTCCTATAAACTTAAAATAAGTTAAATGCTCAGGGTTTACGTACGAAGCGGGATTGATCTGCAAACTATAGTTATTTTTATTGGCATACTCAAATAGGCAGTACATTGGATTAAGTGCTTCATGTGATACTAAAAAGAACCATTCCCTACTAACACCACCATAGTCTAGACCTTCCTCTCCTTTGAACATTATGTATAATCGTCTTCGAAGTTCATATGCGGGTAGCCGCATTATAGTATGGAACGAATCTTCGAACAGTGTCTGTCTGGATACCTGAATTTTTATATGACTTGGCAGGGCATTACTTTGACACAAAAACCTAAAATAAATTCGTATTTATAATTCAGTGTTAATAATTTTAAAAAAATAACAGATTTTGGAAAAAGGAGATAAAATAACAAAAATATCCCTTAAAACAATGTAAATATTCCTGTATAATGGCACAAATACTCAAAAATATAATAACTGCTAAAATTATGGTTACTTTAATTTATTAATTGATACTATAAAAAAAAACTTTTTTTTTAAATTATATAACAGGAGTAATACTTCTGAAGTACCCAGCAGTTTATTTTTAAATGGTTATGTATTCTGAGACCTTGGTTACCTTTTCCTAGTCTAAAGAATAAAACTTAACAGTCTAGTTTTATCTTATTTAAAGTTATAAATATTTGTTGTTACCTGAATTGGCTAATTTTCCATTTAAATGATCGTTCATAAGCCCTTGGTACCCCATACGCTCCCTTAGGCCCTTTAGGAGCACCAGGCCTGGGATCATCAAATGTTGTTGTCTTTGTATTATGATCCACAAAGTACCTATAAAAGAAAATATAGACAAATTTATTTTATAGAAATATACAGTGGTGACGAACTAATTAGAAACACTATGAAAAAATAGATAAAACTCGAAATATTCGTAGGTAATTAAAGTATATTTGTTTTTATTCAGTATATCGTTCTTTTGTATGTGTATGTGTGTGTGTGTGTAGAATTGGGGTCTATACACTGCGATCTGGTAGATCTATTGTGCCCTCCTACTGATGCCCAGTCGTAAGAGTTACCTTATCAGCTAGAGCAGGTCCTCCAGTTCTATTTCCCTCAGGAATCTCGTATCGTTCTAATAAATGATCTTTTAAATAAAAAAATACTTTTTTTTTACAAAAACGCATTTCAAACCAAAGTCAAGTGTTTCTAAAGAATTTCAAACCAAAGTCAAGTGTTTCTAACGAATACTGTATTTTATTGGCTAGTTAATTAGAAACAAAAACCCTTTAATGGAAGAATTGTTTTGAAACTTACATATTATAAATTAGTTAATAATATATAATACAATGTTCAAGATTCACTGGGACTCCTTTGTTCTTCTACACATTGACTCGACCAAATATTGACGTCTCTTCAAGTGTATAGACTTTCATTTGTTTTTGATTACTTCATATAGCTTAAGGTCATCCTAAAGGTTTTCTATGGGGTTTAGGTTAGGGCTACACAGTGGCGCACTTTAAATAAATTATTAGTTTCACAATTACTCCTATCCTTAGGTTAATTTTGAAGAGATTTTATAATATGAAGAAATTTTCAGTCAATGTAAGATAAAATAAAAGAGATGTTAAAAGTGGGCAACAGCATACGTCAAATAGTAGTCAATAATATTAAAGTGAGTCAAAATACAGTTCAAAGAATTAGAAAAGAGTGTGGAAGTAGTTTTAAAGAAAATGTCAGCCAAAGAAGTTGAGTCTTAGGAGACAGTAGAAATATAATTAGATATTGGAGAAGCTTTATCAACATCTAAAATTGCAACTAAAATTGTTCAATGTGGTACTGGAAAATAAATAAGTAGGCGAACCGTAAAACGAGAAATACACATAAAAAAATTTAGAGCAATTGAAAAGAAAAAAGAACCATTACTAAGTATGAAAAATATAAAAGCAAGATTAAACTTTGTAAAAAAAAATATGCTGGCTAAACAGAAGAAGTTTGGATGAAAGTAATTTGGTCAGATGAGACAAAGATCAATCGATACACAACTGATGGTCGGCAATGGAAAAGGGAAGGTGAGGCAGTAAGTAAAACAGTTTTCATCAGAGTGCAAAGCACAGCAGAGGTAATATTATGCTTTGGGAATGTATGGTGACTTAAGGGCTGGGTCCTATTCACAAAATGGTTGGAAATATAAATAAAAAATGTATCTAGATATTTTAAAATACATTTGTTTGAAACTATGGACAATATGAGTCATCCAGTAAACGAAGTTACCTTCCAGTTGGACGATGATTCAAAATACACAGCCAAAATAGTAAAGAACTGGCTTACTTCTCAGGACTTTCAGGTATTGCAGTGGCCGGCCCAACATTATGACTTAAACGCAATTGAAAAATTATAGTCACAATTAAAACATGCTCTACTAAATAACTATGATTCTTCACTATTTTCATTAAAGATATTATGGGGTGGATTCCAAGCAGAATAGGAAAAAATTTCACCAGACTACTGTGAAGATCTAAAAAGTATAATAAAACGATTACGAACCATTAAAAAAGTTAAAGGCTTATAGATAGATTATTAGAAAGTGTAACAATTAAGATATTCAGCCTAAATTTATTGTTATTGCCAGTTTATCTTTTTATTGACTTAATTTATTGTCATGGCGTTTTGTTATATAATTCTGAATGTATTTTAGAGTATTATTTCGTTATTTCTTAATAAGTATGGTTTTAAAAATTCCTAAATTTCAATATATTACCTTTGTTTCTTTAATACTATATTTTTTGTTGTATTTCAAGGCTGGTTACTTTTAAAACATTTTTTTATTGTTCTTTCTCTATATGAATGTTTGCAAGGTACTGAGCCGAGTTTTAAATAACCTGGCATAAGTAATCTTTTCTGGGCTTCCCAAATAATTAATAACTGATGAGAAGACAATGACATACACAATATATATTAACCTTGAGATGACCTTTAAAGAATTTTGTAGAACAAATAAAAGTTGTGTCTTATGAACTGCATTAAAAACAATTTTTTTTCTCTAGAGTGTTTCTATCTAGTTAGTCGCACTGTATATAAAAAAGCACAAGTTATACAGTCATCAAATTAAACTTTCGGCCAACAATAGTGACCCATAAAACAGATTAATGAATTAAAAATCATTAAAATTTTAGGAAAAACCAATTTATGTTAAAATTGATATAAAATTTGTACTAACCTTTTGTTATCCTCTGTGTACCGTATCTCCCACCCTGGCGGTAGCGGCAATTCATCAATATCACCAATTTCTTGACCTTGTGTTCGAGGATCCTCCCATTGTGTTGTCCGGTTCTTAATAACAAAAAATAAAACAATAAATACTAGCGATAAAAAACTGTTTAAGGCATTCAACACCTATGCGTGGTCTGCACTCAGTTACTCTTTTGGGACTGTGAAATAGAGCAGAATGGACATGAAAACTCTGCAGAGGGAAGTCAAAAACACTCCTGACAAAGGCATACTAACATCATCCTCATAGTGCTACTGCATGGATAATACTACCAAGATACCATGGAGGAAACTGATTGGTGGATATTGGTAAGCAATTCAGGGTTCCTACGCATTTTTAAATATAAAATACTCAGACTTTTCTAGACATTTGTACAAATTTACAGGTAAAAGTAAAACAGACTTTCATGTGTTTGAATGTACAGTATAATTCATACACGTAAACATAACTGCAAGAAAAAAACGTATCCAATATTGGTTCAATGTCTTTGTACATATAAACACATTTTTATCAAGATCTTATAAAGTCAAAACCAGACCTTATTGAAAACAAGGTCAAGCATAATGAGAAGATTGCCAAATACAAAGACCTGACGGTACAAATTCGCATAGTGGGCAATGGATAATGTTCGGACGATCCTCATAATTCTAACAATAACCGTTGTAGTACCTTCTGTTTAATATCAAGGAATTGGGCCTTAGCCAACATATGCATAAGCTATGTAAAAAGCAATGCTACTTGGGACCGCTCAAACTGCCTCGAAATTTATGCAGAGGACCATGACATCACCTAGAGCCACAAGCACCCTCCTTACGATATTCGAGTGTATTTGAGATGTGTGAATGCTCCCCCAGAGGAGATACGGAAGCCGTTTAGCAAAGTCTATGGGATAATAATAATAATAAATTGTTTTTAAGAAATGATTAACAAAATTACAATTCCTAAAGGACAACGTCTACCTAATTTTTGTCAGCTACTCAACATTTACTATTTTTTATACCAAGTCCATTTAACTTTTTCGAACGGCAAAAGAAAAGAACACCAATCAATACAAAATAAAATAAATCCTGTTAGAAAACAAACTACTAAACTATAAGTTAACACATTCGTCCAGTCAGTGATAAATGAACTGATAAAAAAAGTGAATTGATATTCCTTACAGGGTAAAAATACGCATGTTGTATCCCTTAAATAGTTTTCTTAAATTACAGACTTCCTTTGAACAGTTGTTGGATGAACAGAATTCACAGTAAGCAAGTAAACATTAATTTGATGATAAACTCCCTCATAAAAATAAATAGGTGTCTGAGGTGAAAAATGTATATACTCTTAAATCTACAAATATAGAGACAGAAATAAACAAAATATTACTATAAAAGCGAATTTTGACCCAGCAAAATCGCTATACCTATATAAAAAGCTAAGCTTACCAATTCTGAAATAATGAGCAAATTTCTGAAAAAACAAGTATCAACCTAATAATTTCTTACATTTGTATAGACAATTTCCAATATATTTTTTATTACTTACTTTATGATTAACAAAGTAAACTCTTCCCTCTGGTTGCACCCTTCTTTCCCATCCTGAGGGTAGAGGACCCAAACCATCATCATCTTCTGTGGTAACTGAAGGACCAGGAGCAGGACTAGCTTGGTATTGTGGGTATAAAAATCTTTGGTTACCTAAAAACAAATACCAATTACAACATTGCATATGCATTTTCATAAAACATATTTTATTTTTTAATATGTATTAAGTTCCAACAACTTGTCCTAGGAAACAATAATCAAACAAACTAGAAAACCATTTCATTATCAACCAGAAATGTATACAAACATAAATTGGATTAAATTTAAATTTTCATACACACCCTGTTGAACGACATTTTGCCTTTGACCTTGCCACTGTTGAAAATGTTGTAACCTTTCCAAATTCGGCCGTTGCCAAGTAGTTGTTCTTGTATTGTGGTCAACATAATAAACCCTTCCTCTTGGGTCCCTCCTCATTTCCCAACCAGCAGGAAGAGGTTGAGGCCTTTCCCAAGAAGTTGATCTGAAAAAATAGGTAGAATATATAGATTATAAAAAGTAAAACTTTAAAGCGTGTTGATTTTGCGTCTTTAATGTACTAGAACACAATAAAATGCATCTAGCTTCTCCTACCTTGTGTTGTGATCAACATAATATCTCCTGCCATAGGTGTCAAATCTCATTTCCCAACCAGGTGGTAAAGGTTCATCTTGTCTTTGTTCATCTTGTTCAGCTTGGACAACGGAACCATTTGGCACTGTCGCTGGTGGTCCAATGTTTTCTAAATTACAAATGTCACTATAAACTTAGTCAACCTTCTATACTCGTAATGTTATACCTTTATTCATGACTATTTGTTTACCTGTGTATTATAGGTAACATAAATTAATCATTACAGCAAGATCACAATGTATAGAGTCCAAAAAAGTGTAAAGTATATCAAACTTTGTTTTTGTTGAAAAATTTTGAAAAATGTTTGGAATTTATTACCACACACTTTGGGAGTTGTAACTAATTCTTTAATGGTTAATTGCTGTCCTAAAGAACCACACTAATCGATTTATTTTTCTAATAATTTTTCTTTTTAAACTTTAAATTTATATTAAATATAATAACTACACCTCTATTTACTTGATATAATTTAAAATTTTATTCAAGAAACTATTTCATTTAGAAAAAAAAAATGGAAAACGAAGCTAGCTAAATGCCATAAAGCGATCATCAGTCATAAATAATTTCAATTGTACTAATATAATTATCAGAGCTTTATCATTCCTGGGTTTTTATTATATGGATATATGCTTTATCATTTTTTGTTTGCAATATTTTTGCGGAGTTATCTTGTTTTTGTTTAAGAGAGTTTTTGGGATTTGTCGTTATCTTCTGACTGTAAATAAATTCGATATGTAATTGATTAACGGTCCATTTTGAAGCACCAAGTATAATAATTTTTTGTTATCTTTACAGGTTTGCTGCTCTTATCAAGATATATTTATATACCGCTAAATGAATTATTTATTTTGCAAATCAACAATAAAACCCTTGTTGTCTACTTTTAAAAACACATTACAAATGTTTAGTTTTTTTTTCTTAAAAAAAATATAAATTTCAGGTATTATTTTAAGAATTAAGCTTCACCTTAACCTGTCCATTTTCCATTTTAAAAATAAATACAAAGTTGATTTCTCACCATTTGGAATATTATTATTACTAGAAGATGTTGGTAGCGGAACTACATGTTGGGAGGCAACGGCATTTTGTTGAACAGGTGGAGGTGGCGCTGGTCTTTCAGGACGCATAGGCCTATCAGAATTTGAAGTTGTAGGAGCAGCATTTTCGGTTCCCGAATGTCTCGGCTTAATTCTAATCCCTGAAATAATAAATATTTCTTTATTAAGATGTCTCGCCTTAGATTACATAATCTTATCAAATCTAGGATATTATTGTTCATTTTCTTATCTGCTTATTTTGTTGGTTATTACTATTGTTAACTGGTTACATCAAATTAGGTAGAAATAGAAATATTACAGTTCATATTTGCATATATATATATATATATATATATATATATATATATATATATATATATATATATATATATAGGATTAATTTTATCCTTCAGGAAACGTGGAAGTTCATTTCTGTCGGGATTAATTTATTTTAAGAATTTTCGGATTATCAATTATTTGTGTAAAACCTAAGTTTTAATACAAATCAGGGGTTGTTCGTGAAGTCCCGCCAAACAGAAGGGGAATGAGTGAAGCTCAGAGTTAACGAAGATTAATTAAGTTTTAATTTTGTTTGGGAAAGCTTTTAGAGAATGAATTATTTAGAAGGTTATCAGGTAACACTCATCCTTGACTCTTAGTTAACTTTTTATTCACTTTTTTTTAGTACTGTTTTCCGCAAGTCAAGTTCGGGATTATTTTACTCTCCAATGTTACGTTCGGGTTTGTCAAATTGGGATTTTCATAACTTTATAGCAAACACGAAGTTGACTATTAGTCGTAATGTCAGTATCAGGTTATCTCCACTTGGTCACGTTCTGGTAATTATGTTAAAGTCAGGACGCGTTTTTTCAAGATTACAAACCCTTCAGGACTGGCCAGAAATCTTTTGTTGTTTAGCTCTGCCGAGCATTACACTCGACTCGTAGCTCATCCTAAACCGAACGAACGATCGCATGGATTTATTGGCAAAACCCTTACTAAACAAGATTTAATCTCCGAATCCCGAATTATTTACCTTTCCCGTCAATGTAAGAATTCGTACACGCCACTAACCTCGCCTTTTTATCGACGGTCATTTTCATTTCAATTTTGGCAATGTAAGCCACGTGCACGATCTTTACTGTCAGAAGAATTTATGTTGTCCAAGGCAACCTACTTTAAGAACCACGATTTGACCTAATAAAGGAACAATCTCGTGGCCCCTGAGAGCTAAACTCAATCGGAAAAAGGACGAATTATCTCAAGAAGAGTAAACCGTAATGTCTTTAATTACGCCGTTGCCTTTTCGCTTTTATAGCAGTGGCACGCTCTGAAATCGGGGAAGTACAGAATCAAAGTGCCTGGGTTTCACCCGTTTCGACAATCGAATAATTGTAGTTTTAGCACGGTACGCCGTATTATTTAGATTATTTAATTTATTTAAGAAGTTTGGAGCAATATTAAATCTAAAATTTAATATTTTGTCTTAAAATAAACGTGCAATTACAACAATATATATATATATATATATATATATATATATATATATATATATATATATATATATATATATATATATATATATATACATAAGTAGAAAAATCTTCAAGACGTTTCACCAACATCTCAGCTGGCATTTTCAAGTGATGCTTCCTCGACGGCTGCTCGACTTGGAAATGCAGTGCCAAAGAAATTGGAATACGCTATGCAATAGAAAAAGAACGACAGAACGAATTTTATATTTGTTCATCCACTTAGGGCCATCTTGGTCAAAACTGATTCAGTAAAATCCAAGATGGCAGACAAAAAAATAATTTTGTCCGATTTTCTCCAAAATTAGTATTGGAAAATTTTCGGGGTCGCACATAACGAATCCGAAATTATTTCTAAAAAATTAATTTGTCGGATCCAATAGAGCAGAATTTTAAATCCTCGACTTTGTCCAAAATTGGATTCGGAGGTGTAAATTACAAATTTAAAACTATTTTTGAAAAATTCAATATGGCGAATGTATTATGGCATCCTAAAATTTTACATCTCACGATTTTGTCCAAAAGTGGTATAGGGGGGTCGTCCAAATGTAAAATTATTTTTAGAAAATTTAATATGGCTGATGCAATATGGCGGTCTAAATATTTAACATTTCCTAATTTTATCTAAAATTGGTGCTGGGGATTTTTAAGGGCTTAGATTAAGGGTTTTAAGTTATTTTTTTTTGAAATTCAGTATGACAGATCCAAGATATTTGGTTGAAAATTGTACATAATTCACATTTTTTCAAAACTGGTATTAGGGGGATTTGAAGAGTTGCAGGTAACGAATCTGAAATTAAGTTTTTTTAAAGATAAGTATGACAGATACAATATGAGGCACTAAAAAATTTATATTTTTCCGAATTTGTCCAAAATTAATATCGGAAAGTTCTTAGGATGTATACTACGGATCTTAAATTCTTCTTCCAACTCAATATACTGCATAAATTATGTTCAGTACTGGAGGGTTTTTGAGGATCTTGATTAAGAAACTATACTTAATTTTTTCAATTTCACAATTACAGTTACAATTACTATGACAGACTAATTTGTTTAGGGCAATTTCAATCCAAACTGGTATTTAGAAAATTCTCAGGATAAAAGAATTTTTTGCTGTTCAATTTAGTCTAGTTTACAAATCGGGTTTAAATAATTTATAAATATCATAAGTTCAAAACTAAAAATTGAAAAATTCTCATAAAAAAATTTAACAAGCTTCCAAAGAAAAAAAAGCGCAAAAAAGCGAAAAATAATATAAATTTTTCTAGTAAATTGAAATTTTTGAAGTCGATACCAAATTATTACTAAATGAAACAAATAACTACTAACAACGAGATACAAACAAGCTACAGTATTTTTCAATCTTGCCAAGTATTAATTTGATGTTGACTTCAAAAATTTTAATTTCATATTAAAAATAAATATTGTTATTCTTCGCTTGTTAGCGTGTGTAGGTCATAAAAATCTCATAAAAGATGGGTCTTAAACACAAATACTTTTATCCACCACCAAAGCCTGAATTGGGTATGGCACCCGAAGAAGGTTTGTTAAAAATGTGATGAGTTTTTATCTACACTTACCATTGAGTACTGTATGTGAGGGAACATCAGTATTACTTTGAGCTAAAGCCATCGAGTTAGCACTCGCACGCCTTCCTAGTACATCTCGTCTTCTGCTATGACTGGTGGTAACATCTATATGAAGGCCTTTAAAAAGACACATAAGCTCACCTACTTTAACTGGGGATTCAGATTGTTTATTATTCATTAAATCTAGTGTCACATCTAAACCATCTCTATAACAGAAGAAAAACACACATCAAAATTATTCTAAGCTAACTTTTAATTTTAATATAAGTTACCACTTTTTAGATAACTGAGCATTTAAACAACTACAAGTGGGGCCGAGCTACCTTTCCAATTATACAATTATTCTTGTTATTTCAGTTTTTAGTTTGTTTTTAACTAGGAATTAAGCTACAAGCATTAAGTTGTTTTACCTTCTTGCTATGTAAGATATAATTTTTGCCATAGGAATATTAATATTAGGGGCACTGCTTTGGAACCTAATAATGGATGGGCTTCTGCGAACCCTGAGTGGGGAGGGTCACTCTGTGCTGGGATATGCAGATGACTTGGTAATCTTAACCCAAGGCAAATTTAATACAACAGTAAGAGAGAGAATGCAGAGGGCTCTTAAAGTTGTAGAAAGATGGGTAAGGCAGGAGGGACTCAATATAAGTCCCCAAAAGACTGTCCTAATCCCCTTTACAAAACGGAGAAGGATAGAGGATCTCGGTCCCATCATCCTCCAAGGAAACACAATATCACTTGCCAGAGAAGTAAAATATCTGGGGGTGATTTTAGACTCCAGGCTGACCTGGAATAGACAAGTGGAAAACAACCAGAAAATCGGAAACATCTCTTATGACTGTTAGAAGATTATGTGGGAAAACATGGGGTCTCTCACCGAAAATAGTACATTGGTTATACACCAGTGTTGTGAAACCAGCCATCACTTACGCAGCCTTGGTCTGGTGGCCTAAGGTAATGCAGAGAGCAACTATGACAAAGCTGAGTGGAATACAATGGGTCGCCTGTTTATGTATTACTGGGGCTATGAAATCAACGCCCACTTCGGCAATGGAGTGTATTCTGGATCTGCCTCCGCTACACATAGTGATTCAGGCAGAGGCAAGAATGGGACTCCACCGACTAAATCACTCAACAGTAAAATCGCAAATGACGATGTCAGGACATAAAAACATATGTAAAAAAATCAGGAGCCCTGAGTTGGAAATGGACACGGACCATATGAACTCGAGCTACCGTTATAATATACCGTTTGAAGTCACAATAGAGGATCGAATGGCAAGTAAAAGAGAAGGACCGGAAACATTCTCGGGTGCAAGTATCTAGTACACTGACGGTTCAAAAACTAGTGAGGGTACTGGAGCTGGGATATACGGGTTACAACCGAGGAAGGAACTAACCTTTCCCCTTGGGAAATACCCAACAGTGTTCCAGGCAGAAATATACGCAATCTTACGCTGCGCAGATGAGATAAACAGGAGAGCTTACAAATGGAAGCAAATCCTCATTTACTCTGACAGCCAGGCAGCCCTAAGGGCCCTCAAGGGCCAAAAGGTATCATCGAGGCTGGTTTGGGAATGTCAGAGCGAGCTGGAAACTCTGACAAAAGACAACAGAGTTATGTTAAAGTGGGTACCAGGACACGAAGGCATACATGGAAATGAAAAAGCTGACGAACTAGCTAGAGCAGGGTCAGCATCACAATACATTGGTCCAGAACCGGCCTTTGGGGTACCGCGGTGTGCAGCACGAGAAGCAGTCAAAGAATGGATCAAAAGAGAACATAAAAACCACTGGATGACCAGACAGGGTTTAAACCACAGCAAGCTATTTATTGGGAATCCGGACCCGAAACTGGCAAAGAAACTACTACAAATGGGTAGAAACCAATTAAGGACTATTACGGGTATAATGACGGGACACATGGCCGTCAAAGTACATCTGAATAGAATGAATCTATATAACGGAAACTTCGGCTGCAGACTGTGTGGACAAGCCGAGGAAACGGTGAAGCATATCATATGTGACTGTGAGTCACTGGTGAGATTTAGACAACAAACTTTCGAGTCAGTAAAATTGGAACCGGGAGAAATTCTCACTCACTCCTTAGCAGGACTGTACAGATTGAGCCAGGGGGCTAGGTTGGCAGAGTGGCTGTAATGTCTAGGGTGAGCACAATAGGCCTACTCTGGTCGCAGTGCATCCGGCTTTAGGACGGACCCGGGAATATATATAAAAAAAAAATATTAGGGGCACTCGAATGATGAAATACAAGACTAACTATTTTTCTGACAATTTTATTTTTGAAATATTTGCCCCTAATTTCAACGCCACCTGTTCTACCACTGCTTTATCGTCTGCAAAATAACGTGTACTGAGGTACATAAAAACATGTCAGATTGAGTCAAATCCGACCTATGTTAGTAAGACCAGCTCAAAAAAGTTGTACTCGCGGAAAATGGGTTGAACTTTGGCTGCTTTGTGAATTCGTACATTGTCAAAGTCAAAAAATATGTGATTGTATAAGGATCTAAATCTCATATACAAAGTTTTCTAAACAAAAACTAGGTAGCTATGTTGTTTTAATCCAAACGTAAAATTTACATAATTGAAGGTTCTACTAATTGAAAGTAATGAATTGTTCCGACATATAAAATTTGATATCCAATCAAAAAAACAGAATTAAAATATAAAAAAACTACATTTCAAGAATAAGGATTTAGTAAAATACTAACAAAACCTAGTAAGTCATAAATAGAAACAATACAAGAAACATAATATAATAATAACAACAAATTATTTATCTAAAATTGGTTAAAGTTTTCATGAAAAAACTCATCCATGGCATAAAATGGTCATTCCACAAGATTTTAACCCTTTCTCAGTATGCAAGTATCTACTTACCGTGCAAGAAAGGTGTTTTAAAATTGCTCGGCAGAACTATTTCACTTGTGCTTAGAATGAGTAGAGAAATATTATAGATTAAGCGAGTATTTCGTTCAGATGGGAAATAAGTAATATATTTCAATTTTTTATGCATTAAACATGCAGAATTCAGTATATAACAAGGCAAGATGGTGTCAAAATTTGATGCTTTATAAATGAGGGCCTACAGAAGTTATCACGTTTTGCCCTGAACATACACCAATCCTTTCTTTCATCATAGAAATACACTATTAAAAATTTGTCTAAAATAAATATCCCAGAAGCTTAAATGAGGTTTGATCAGGGCAAAATATGAATTTCTTCTTATTGTTCTACAGTCATTGAATTTTTTATCACCTAAATATCTGAATAAATTTACTTTTTTACCTGTTACCAAAAATACATGTGTACTCTGAATGGAAAACAGATATGGTGATTTAGTTCATAAAATAGTGACTTTTTTTTGATCAGACAATAATGCTCAAAATGCTGTTTAATTTTCCATGATTATGGACACAATATTGGAATCGCCATGACATTTTTTTTGAATCACCAGATGGCTTTCGATAGAGGTTTGAAATACAAATATTTTAAGACACCAAACACTAATATTGATGCATTCTAGTTTTGGGCAGCCCCTTGTGCCTTTTCAATGAAATATGTATATAATTTTACATCCAATACCGCATAATACACAAATGTACTAAAAAGTGAGGTTAATGTAAGAGTATAAAGTCAAAATTGGGCTAAAAATAGTGAATATGAAGGGATTCTTATCTTGCACTCCATCTACATACTGTAAGAACATTTCCTTGGATAGATCATATTTTGTAACATTAGTATCTATTACCCCTCTGTATATTTCCTTATGCAGAGTCAGTACAATAAATCTCAAGCACTTATAATTTATTTTTTTGACCTTATATTTGATTTAATAGGTACAGACGGTCTTTGAATGTTTATGTAACTTAATCCCTTATTTTTGTGGCAACACACCAGCTCTTTGTATTGCTGATTAGCATTTTAAAATTTAAAAAGTTAGAATAAAACTGATTGTTGAGCAGTTATCAGGAGTATTATTTTTCTCTCTATCTTTGCAATACTAAAACATCCTACCAGGAACAGGAGTGACTTTACGATTCTAAAACACACAACAGCATTATACGAGAAGTCGTTCTATTACGCATTTGTTAGGGCCTACAAAAGATTACCAACTGACATCAAGCAGGCTAGGCCGGCAATCATCTTCATGGAAAAACTAAAGACATTATTGTTTAATCAAGCTTTCTACTCATTCAAGGACTTTATGGAATTTAAGCCATAAATTACAGTAAAGGGGGTCTAGCTACAATTATTGTGGCTGCAGTGTACTTTGTTTTATATCATTACCATTTTATTTTCCAATGTTAGTCTTAATTTTAATCCTTTTAAATCTAAATGCTGTAATTCTGGTTTACTTTATTTTATTATATAGCCAAGTTTTAATCTATTCCTGAATTAGTAAATGTCATGTGAATGATTTATATACATTGAGACATTATTTGAATTGATTAGTGCATAAGAAAACTTTGTAGCGCCATCATATCAAGAACAATACAATCTGTGCCCCTTATAAAGGAAACAAGAATTTAAAGTTTTTATCTCATAAATTAGTAGACATAACTTATTTGTAATAATTCCCGTTGCATATGTGTATAAAGAGCAATTTTTAAAGAGAAAAGAGAGACATTTAAAAAGCTAATTTGGACGCTCGTATTTCGCGAATAAAGCACCAATTATTAAATTGATTTAAAACATTTATTTGTATTTTTTTTCCTACTTTTTATACAAGGAGAGATACCCTAAATTTTCCGCCTGAGGTTTGTTTCTGGTTTAATAAGAAGCATGTGGCTACAAATTTTCATTGTAAAAGACGAACAACTGAAGTAGTGACATATAGATGGATAGACATGACGAAATTAGAAGGGTCCCTAACTGGTTAAGGAACCATAAAATCCAATAAAAAAAACTGTCCATTCTTTAAGGGGTTACATGGATTTTGAAGGTTAAAAAAAGCATATTTTCTCTATTTTTTTTTAATATAATTAAAGAATTATTTTATTCAAACTTTTAAGCATATAAAAGAACAAACCATATTTAATACAATGTTCATTTAAAACTTTTGAAAAACCAGCCGTTGAGAACGGGTTTTTGAAGACCCCTTAGAAAAAAAACTATCATCGCGGTGGTCAGATAGCTTTATTCAAAATCAAAGAACCGAATATTTTCTGTTAGTAGTTGAAATTTGAATTTTTCGTCGACTTATTTGCAAAAAAGGCTTGACTAGTGACTCTATCCATAATTGTGCAAAATTTCAATAGAATTGGTGCTTTAGTTTTTGAGAAAACATTCCACCGACTTCAAAAATAGAATTTTAGGAAAACACCGATTGAAGTTTGAAATTCGATCATCTCGTAACTTGATACAACTGCATTTTGTAAAAAAATGAGTAAAACTTCACAACGCACACCACTCGGCTCAACAAACAACGCCAAACGATGATGTTTATAAAAGACAACCCTTAGAAAGGGACTGAGAAAGAGAGAGAAAGAAAAACTAAACACTTGCCTCGATATACGAGTACCTACAACAATTAACGCTCCCTGCCGGTCAAGTCCAATGGGAGGAGTTTGTAAAGGTTCTCTCTCCTAAAACTTTACTACGATTGACTTTAAACTTGGGAAAATATTCTTGACATGTTGTACTATTATATCAAAAAAAAATGTATTTTTTAATTTTTAAAACCCATGTAACCCGTTAAATTCAAATACACACATTTTATTTTAAATTTTTAATGGCAATGGTTTTTGGTCTTGGTTATGCTGTCAACCAATTTATCATTTGTGGTTAACAACTATTTTTATTTATTTATTTATTCAAATGGTACACTACAGAATAAATTATTCTAAATAGTACGAAGAAAAAGACATTGTAAAGGCCACAAAGTTTACAAATAAAATCAAACAAATAGGTATAAACACAGTTATTGCAAAATAAAGTAATACTAACAGTTATTAACACTTATTACTTAAGAGTCATAAAATCATCCCATATTTATCCATAATTAAACGTTTGTTTTAATTTACACAAATCCATATAACATATATTAATATGCTGAAGTTTGAGTTGTAACTTATTAAAAGGCTATAGTTAGTTCAGTGGATTCTTATAGAGAAGAATTGTATGCTACTCGTACTTCTCTGTAGAACCCAGATTGATACCAAGCTAACAATATCCTGGTAATCTATAATACCATTAATTACTTTGTATAAAAATATAAGCCATAGCATGTTCTCTAAGAATTTTTAGACCACACAATAAAAGCCTAGTGTTATAATTGATGTTTTTGCATGAAAAATGGTGCTTAAAAGGTAAATATTTTAAAAATATATTCTGAACTTTTTTCAGACGATCTATGTAGCATTGATAAAAGGACCAAAGAGCGGAACAATGTTGTAACAGCTTTAGTATCTCTTATATATTTGATGTTTCACTTAATGAAGCCTATCAATTTATAACTTTTTGAGATAATGCCGTTTATATGCTTATTGAAAAATAGGTAGTGCTAAAAAATAACACTCCATCTTTAAATTGAGTTACAGTATCGAGAAGGGAACATTATTTACATGATACTGAGCAAAGAAATTTGAGATTTTATTAAAAATTAACGACTTACGCTTATTAACGTTTAAGAATAACAAATTTCTTTTACACTATTAAACTACTTAATCTAGATCTGGTGCCAATTTAAAGAATTGTTTAATTATTATAAAATTTTAAATCATCTGCATAGAGAAGAAAAGAGGATAGCTAGAAACAAATTCTAAAGTCATTAATAAATAAAGAAAATAATACAGGTCCAACATGAGATCCTTTCGGGATTCCAAATTTCACTGTTATTATTTTTGAGCTAACACCATTCATACTAACAACCTGTGTCCTCCTTTGATTTAATTTCGCGCTATGACAAGTAAACCCAGATCCACCCATCACAGAAAAGTTTTTTAAAAATAGTGTGACAAATACTGCTAAATGCCTTTCTTACATCAGTCATGTTAATCTGTTTATTTTCCACTGCGTTAAATATGTAGTTGTAAAAATTCACTAGACTGGTAGTACTTGATCTTCCTTTATAAAAACCATGTTGCTATTTAACTATTATTTCTTTTAAATGTTTCAAAAATTTATTCTGTAATAATAGCTCCAAATAACTTGGGAAGATATGATAGAAATGCCTCTATAGTTGGCGATATTGGTTTTGTCTCTAGATTTAAAGATTTAAATCAAA
This sequence comes from Diaprepes abbreviatus, assembly GCA_034092305.1. Taxonomy (NCBI): domain Eukaryota; kingdom Metazoa; phylum Arthropoda; class Insecta; order Coleoptera; family Curculionidae; genus Diaprepes; species Diaprepes abbreviatus. The sequence goes on along the minus strand of JASJET010000055.1, from coordinate 6,724,734 downwards.
GAAGATTCGTTACAATTATTTAAATTGGCCAATGTTAAAGGATAGTTGAAAAAGGTTACGTAGGGAAGTAGCTAATGAGTTGTAGCAATATTTTGTAAAACAATTAGATATGCCATCCAATCAGGTATTTTTATGCGTATCTAGACCTTTAATTTTGTTCAGAATTTCATTCATGGTAAAAGTGTGGTCGCAAAAGTTTACAATGAATTCAACTTTTGAGATGTGAACCTGTGACAGATCTAATTTGATTGATCAACGAAACAAGTCTGAAAATAATATATCTTCATAATTCATTTGCAGAAAATTCCAGCATTCTTGTTTAAGGGATGAATATAAAACCAAAAATGTTTTAATACTCCATAAATTTTGTTTTCGATGCTAAGTAAATAGTTAAGAGTGATTTGCACCTTACATTCCTTACATAGGAATGAATATTTATCATAATTCTCTTTACAATGGTTTCTTTTATATCTCCTGAGAGCCTTATTTATCTTAGCTAAAGGCCTACATAGATAATAATAGAAACAATTTAGCATGTTACCTTTCACAGTTCTACAAAGCAAAAAATTGCTCTGTCGACCGATATATGATGTAAAACATTCCGAGAGGTTTATTTACATCCATGCTCATTTCTAAAAGAGGCCAGTCAGTATTTAAGGCAGCATAATCTGCTTTTATGGCATTGTTAGAATTTAAGTTTTATTTATAGTAAATTTAATATAAAACAAAGAATGTAAAAAGCTTCTATTGCTTTATTTATTAGGATGTAACCCAGGATTCTGTTCACATTGTTCTTAGCATTGTTTATTTGCTGTAATTCAAGATAATGCATTGCATCTACTAGCATCTCAGGTGCAGCCGGCCAAATGTCTTCAGGAGTATAATGACCTTCGTCAAGAGACCATGTAACATGAGGAAAATTAAAATTACCAGCGGTTAAGAATTTGACACTTGGGTGTCGATTTCTTAGACTTTTACATGTACATAGAAATGATTCGTAGCAATTTATGTTATTGTTGGGGAGAAAGTAGACCCTACAGATTTACATCTTTGCCTTAAACTTGAGTTTTTATCCATGTCTACAAATATATTATGCTCTGTTGCTATTATGCAGGCCTGAATGTGGCTAAACAGAACAGCAGGAATACCACTAACACATTTTTCTTTCAATCAATTATACTCCCTATTTAGTCTGAATATATAAATTATGGTAGTATATAAATAAAAATAAATTTATTAAAAACATAATACAGCATTATAATTAAATTTCTTACCTTCCCTCTGAGTGAGTCAATAGCTGATAAAGATCTACTATCTTTTCACCAACCATTGTATCTTTACGAAAACTATTTCTGTCCAAAACAGCAAAGTTTATTTTTGACTGAAGAGTCACCAAAAGATTAAATGTTTCATTCCATTTTGGCTGGGTTGAATTTTTTATAGTTTCAGTCTTTCGGGGAGACTGATCATCTACTGTAATTTCTACATAGGGGCTTGGTTTTATAAAGGAGGAAGATCTTATGTGTGCACATTCCACTAAAAATAAATTTTATAACAATAAAACAAATTTTACAACAGTAAATCTGATTTTGTAACGCTTTTTTAATGTGCTTGCCTCGTAACTAGATCTATATTTATCCTAGTTAAATATTTATATATTACTTTTTAAAATTTTATCCCAGTTTAAATACATAAACTTATGATGTTGAGTAGTTATTTACTGTTACAGTTATTTGTAGATATTAAGTTCTATTGTTTTTCTATTTTAATTTAAATTCTTTGTATTAGTATTTGGTGTTTGTAAATGTGTTAATGGACATTGTCCGTGAATAAATAAATAAATAAATTATCCTGTAGGTAGTTTCTAATTTAAGAAAAGAAAATTTTGATGCCATTTTCCAAAATGCTTGTAAACTTAGAAGGTTAATTATTTAATTAGAACAAGCGGTGGCTAGGAAGATATAGTATCTGGAGAACATATGCAAATGTTTATTAAGAAAACCTATGAGAGTGCAAATTTTGGTTATTCTGTGACTAAACTGCAGCATAGATTGATGAAGATTTTCATGTATTCCTGAAATATGTTAACATATTATATTAAATACTTTTCATTTATCACATTGCAGTAGTTGAATTTATAAATTTTGTTTTGCTATTAATAATGTCAAAAAATTATGTATTACTGCTTCAAAGAAAAAATCCTATAAATAATCTTAATACAATATACATGGGCAGTTTCTAATCCACTATTTAAATTGAAATTAAATGTAAAAAATAATTTAAAAATATTGATAAACATTTTTTATTTAGTCATTGTCTCCAAGATTACATTTTAAAATATTGACACAATTATAAGTGTTTTTTAATCTAATTTGAAGAACAATAATAATTATAAAACCATTTTGTTTATTTAGATACAATTTTTATTTAAGTTCACTACTTATTTATTGTTCTTTAAGATTTAAAATGATTTATTAATAATTGTATTTTATTCCTAAATACAAATATATTTTGAATAATATAACAAATGTCTCTTTAAAATGTTTTATATTTTTTTAAAGTTAAAGTAATTATAACTGTTATTTCACATCATATATAAGTGAATAACTTTATTTCTTTATAAATTAGAAGTAATTACTGTGTATAACTAAGACTATTTTATATTCTTCAAGTTAGTTAAATAATGTTTTTTATTCCCAACCCAGTGATTTAAATGGAGTGTGACATATTTCTTTGTAAGATATATATATATATATATATATATATATATATATATATATATATATATATATATATTCCAACATACATAAAAATACAATGTAACCATATGTCTATTACTGCATAATTTCAAATTATTAAAATACTATCTCAATCTAGATATGAGGTAGTGTGACAAATATTTTTTGGAATAAAAGATAAACTTTATTATTGTATCTTACTGTACCTATTTTCATCTTAAAAATTACATACTGTACGTTTAAAAAGGCATTTAAAATTTTTTTGCTTCTTTTGTTTTCAGCTGTAAATAGGTTTTCACATAATAACTAATTCATACAATTTGTTTCTTTTTAATGAATTTCTTCTTTCCTTGGAATATGGCTATTTTTTCACTATGATTTACTACAAATTATTTTTAGTTCAAAATATTCTGTAGATTCAAGTTTCCATTGATTTTTTTTAGTTTTATACATCTCATTATGAAAAAAAACTATTTAGGGTACCTGTTACACAGATTTGATGAAATCCTGCTCCTCCTACAGCTACTTGGTTTGATACTTGTTCCATTTTTACAACTAATTCCTAAAATAATCATAAATTTAACATTTTAAATTTGTATACTGATTCATTGTAATTTTAGGTGTAATAACTATTGGTCTGATATTTTTTTAGAACCTTACCTTACTTCAACATTACTCCACTTTGTTTCAAATACACCAGAGTAGGTGTATATAAAATCTAGTTAACTTTAAAAATTTTATCTTTGCAAAAATTTACAATTAAATTAAAATTATCAGATGATAAATAGTAAAACTACCCAATTGAATGGTGACGTTTCATTACACTTCCGAGAATTGTGAAATTGTTTTGCGAAAAGATATTTACACGCACAATACGTTAACAACCGTAAAATTAACAATAGTCAACAAATGGCTCAATTTTAGTACACACTAATTGTAGTTTTACTATAAAAAATATAACTTTAGGATAGAATTAAATCTATCCACCATTTTTAGCACCAGCCAAAACTTCTTGGAAATGTCATATGTCAAATAAGTAAACAAAAATACCCTAACTGGCAGTGTTACTAATCATAAAACTCGAAAATCGGAGATTTATCTTAAGGTGGGTCCCCACAAAATCTAGGAACATAAATAACGCAACGAGAAAGTGCAAAACCATTTCAATATGCCGTGATACACAATCAGCTGTTATAATAAAAAACTCATCTTATTGTTTCACACTTTCCCGAGTTTATGAAAAGCCTTTTAACTCCATATTTACGTCTTCTGATTCCATTCAAAACCTAATTGAACTAAGCCGAGATTTTTTTGTTATAGTTCAAGTTAACCTAAAGACCCAAAACAAAAATAGTTAGTTCGGGTTAGTTCCTAAAAAACCTAAACCTTAAGCCGCGTCCACATTACTACAAAATTTACGTTGTGCGAGGCTTGCGCCAAACATTTGTGCGTTCATATACAATTTATGCGAATCCACACACAACGTAAATTTTTACTAATATGGGCGCGGCTTTAGATTGTTTCGTGGTTTGTGGATGATACAAACGACTATTAGCGACTACAAAACACGAATGCAGACTATACTTGTGTATATCAGGCCAAGTGATATTCTTATCGTGTAGTTTTAACTATGACGTCATCAGTGCCCTGCAGAGGAATATGAATGTCGCTGACACCTTTTTGTCCCTCGTCGACAACTCGCTCTCGCCTGCTAAGTTGTACTCTTGTAATATCGCAGCCTCCCCTCCCCCCCCCCCAACAAGAAAGAGGCTGGATCCGCCCCCGAGGCCGTATTCTCGACCTGGGGAACGTGAAGTGAACAGTGAAAGGGCGGCGAATGTGTATTCTTGACGCGTTAATTATTCATATCCTTGTTCCCCTGGTGGAAGGCAGGCGACCGGTGAAACATGCGCAAATGAAATGTCAGCCGCTAAATGACATATTTGACGATTAGTATTAAAAAAGTAATATGTTGACAAACCGTTTCTTTAGGACGTTTTGTTTTTTGAATAAACAGTTGAAATGTTAATTAGGTGGTACCACGATATTTTTAATATTTTCAAATTTTTAATTAAAATATCCTTAGAGCCGTTTTACACACACAAGAATTATTCCGAAAATTATAACAAAAATTTTCAGCAAATTTTTTCCGAAGATAATTTTTACAATAAAATACCACTCTGTTTGATACGTACAAGAAATCTGAATATAATTTTGGTGGTAATTTTGTTGGTGCTCATGCGCATTTTCATAACATGTGACGTTCAAGCAGTTAAATAATCTAGGAATAACCTTAAAATGTCATAAATATGAAAATTTCCATACATATATAATCAAAAAACCACAAAATAAGAGATATTTTGTGCAAGAAACAATGAGTAAACATTGAGATTAGGTTGATTACCAAACGCAGGTTGTCAATTCACATATTTTATTCTGCGTCGATTTTCGCGCACTTTCTGCATTTTAGTCATAAAAATATAGAACACGTTCTATATTTTTATGCCTTTGATGTGTAAAACAGCAAATTAGTTTTATGAAAATTTTCAACATAATTATCAGATAAATTTTGGCTATAATTCTTGTGTGTGTAAAACGGCTCTTAGAATGTCGATTATGTCTCGCAAATATTAAGTAAATTTGAGATTACAAACATATAACATTATTACAGGAGATACTATTTATAACTCACCTGTATGAGCGTGCTATTTAAAAATGTTTTTCTACGGCTAGTTCTGTTTACGGATTTAACATAAATATTTGTATCTTAATTTTAATCAGCTAGGTCTAACATAATTCTTTTCACGACGCAACTTATAATAAATTTGAAATATAACAATTGTTAAGCTATCTGAAACTTTGACTTAAATAAGTAACAAATTTTATATTTTAATAATGTTAACTACAGCATTTAACTTAATTAGACTGTGCTAATGACTAACTACACTACAATTAAATAAATATGATTATAATTTATCGGGACATATAAATATTACCCCTACAGACGAACAAATGAGGCCTTTAAGCATAAAAACCTTATTTATGGTACATTTGATCTTCAAGCATCTACAAATCTGTATAATATAAAAAAAAAACTATATTAAAAGTTGAATGTGAAATCTGCCAGTATCTTTAATGAACGTCTTCTGCGTGGCATTTGGTTTCGTTCCCTGGTGTTAAACGGTTTCTCTATTATTGTTCAAGTTTCAGGTTTTCTTTCAAATTTAGTTGTCAGGACAGGACGTCTAGCAATAAGAGGTTGAATATTTTGTGAATACATTTAATAAATAACCGATTGGATACTTTCAGTAGTGGATTGGGATGATGGCTTTTAGTCATACTACGTAGAGTTGCAATTTCCACTGTTTCAAGGTTTATCAGTGCTGGTTTTCTGCAATTACTGTATATAGGGGGCATGTATTCCAATTGACGCCAGTATATTCCTTTGTATACATGATATGCTATTTTTCTTAAAATCCCTTTTTCTTTTTACATTAGAATCCTAAGGTATTTGGTTCCTTGTATGCATTTTTGTTTAACAGTTCTAGAGTGTTAATTTAAGATGATTTTGTGGTCTATATTTACACCCAAATATTTGACTGATGACTTGGTCTACATTTCTTGGTTGTTAAGTGATATAAAATCAATTTACAGTACAAATATTTTAATCGTAATCAATAACTTCATAACAACAACAAAAACGAGAATATTTTTTTACTTTTGACGGTTAATTTGACGTACCAAAACTACTTTTTGTTTAAAATGGTGACAAAACATACTATGAACATTTTCGGTCTGACAGCTCAATTCAATCTGTCATCCATTTTATTTTTTGAAATCCGCGGGTTTTAGCACGCTCATATCTGGCAACATTGCCATTTCAAGAATACAGCTTTTACTGTCATAAGTATGTAGGGACAGTTCACATCGCCATTCTAATCACGCTTTCGCCCCGGGCCCGTATACTCGAAAGCGTGATATGAATGGCGATGGAAACTGTCACTTCAAACTTATACAGTAAAAGCCGTATTCCTGAAAAGGCAATGTTGCCAGATATGAACGTGTTAAAACTTGCAGATTTCAAAAAATAAAATGGATTACAGATTGAATTGAGCTGACAGACCGAAAAATATCCGTAGTGTCTTGTCGCCACTTTAAGCAAAAAGTAGTTTTGGTACGTCAAATTAACGGTAATCGTAAAAAAAAATAGTCTCGTTTTTGTTATTGTTGTGAAGGTATTGATTGCTATTAAAATATTTGTACTTTCCCTGGATTAAATTTATTTTATATCACTTAACAACCAAGAAATATAGACCAAGCCATCAGTCAAATGTTTAGGTGTAAATATAGACCACAAAATTATCTTAAATTAACACTCTAGAACTGTTAAATAAAAATACATACAAAGAGCCAAATACTTTAGGATTCTAATATATAAAGAAAAAGGTATATCAAGAAAAACAGCAACTCATATATACTGACGTCAATTAAAATGCATGCCCCCTATATACAGTAATTGCAGAAAGCTAGCACTGATAAACCTTGAAACAGTGGAAATTACAACTCTATGTAGTATGACTAAAAGTCATCATCCCAGTCCACTACGGAAACTATTCAATCAGTTATTTATTGTATGAATTCACAAAATATCCATCCTCTTACTGCTAGACGGACTGTCCTGACAACTAAATTTGAAAGAAAACCTGAAACTTGAACAATAATAGAGAAACTGTTTAACACCAGAGAACGAAACCAAAGGCCACGCAGAAGACGTCCATTAAAGATACTGGCAGATCTCGCATTACACTTTTAAGATAGCTTTTTTTATTTTATAAAGATTTGTAGATGCTTGAAGATCAAATGTACCATAAATAAGGTTTTTATGCTTAAAGGCCTCATTTGTTCGTCTGTAGGGGTAATATTTATATGTCCCGATAAATTATAATCATAATATTTATTTAATTGTAGTGTAGTATAGTCTTTAACATAGCATAATAAGTTAAATGCTGCAGTTAACATTATTTAAATATAAAATTTGTTATTTAAGTAAAAGATAGCTTACAAATTGTTATTTCTCAAATTTATTATAAGTTGCGTAGTGGAAAGAATTATGTTACACTTAGCTGTTTTAAACTAAGATACTCGGCTGTTATGGACACAAGTATTTATGTCAAATCCATAAACAGAACTAGCCGTCGAAAAACATTTTTAAATAGCACGTTCAGACAGTTGAGTATAAACAGTATCTCCTGTAATAATTTTATATGTCTGTAATCTCCAATTTACTTAATATTTGCGAGACATATTCAACTTTCTAATGATATTTTAATTAAACCTTTGAAAATATTAAAAATATCGTGGTATCACCTAATTAATATTTAAACTGTCTATTCAAAAAATAAAACATCTTAAAGAAACAATTCGTCAACATATTACTTTTTTTAATGACGAATTATTTTGAACAACAAAAAATAAAATAAGTTTTTTTAATACTAATCGTCAAATATGTCATTTAGCGGCCGACATTTTATTTGCGCCTGTTTCACCGTTCGCCTTCCACCGGGCGAACAAGAATATGACTGATGAACGCGTCAAGAATACACATTCGCCGCCCTTACACCATTCACTTCACGTTCCCCAAGTCGAGGATGCAGCCCCTATTTGTGATTTAAGGTTGGAATGAACCTATAATCAGGGGCGGATCCAGCCTCTCTCTTTGAGGGGGGGGGGTGATATAACAAAAATACAGAATGGCAAGTTGTCAACAGGGGAGAGAGACGCCAGCAGTTGTAAATATGAAGTTTTTTTTTTTTTTGGGGGGGGGGGGGGGAGGGGGCGATCGCAAGCGAAAGCGGGTTGTCGACGAGGAAGGAGATGCCAACAGCATTCATATTTCTAGTGTAAGACGCAGAGTCGGGTCTATTTTCCTCAATTCGAAGATTTGGGAGGGGGAGGACAATCGCCTCCTCTTGGATCCGCACCTGCCTATAATAATAATATTCGGCAATAATAATAGTTTTTTGTAATTATTTTAAATAAATATGTAATAAATTATGACCCAAACGGTGAGAAAAAAACGGTAGATCACTTATAGTTCCCTAGATCAGAAAATTATTGTTGTGCGCTGGATTAGCCCAAGATTGCTGGAACTATTTTATTTTAGTGCTTTTACTTGTTAATAATTTTATGTGCAAATAAATACAAAAGAGTTGATTTTTTTCCTATAATTTAAATTTTTAAGCTATCTATTAAAGCCTTTAAGTGAAATAATTTTATATGTCTTTTCTAATTTTATTCGATGTTTTGATTATATGAATAAAAAACCGGTTATTTACTGTAAGATTTGTCAACGGTTATTTTTTCCGAAAATTTGACCGGTTAACCTATCAACCGATTCTTTTCAATAATCGTCCGTCACTAGAAAATGACTTAAAATAACACCGATCGTGTGATATAGGGAATTCGAAATTCTTTAGATCAGTAAGTTATTGTTCTATGCCGTACTAGCCTAAAGTAGTTGATATAATTAATTTATTGTAGGGCTTTTAACTTGTTAATAATTTTGTGCGCAAATAAATAAAAAAAGGTGGTGTTTCCTATACTTTAATCTTTTACGCTATGTATTTAATTGGAATAATTTTATAAAAAATTGCGAAGAAAATTTATCTTCCTGTCCTGATTTTGTACCAACGTGATACTAAAATGAATAAAGTTATATAAACCAGAACCACTCAGGCGTGTTACTAATGTCATAGTCACTGACCTCAGATAAATTCGTTCCTATTCTTTATCTATATAAGCATAAACGAAGGAAGGAGAGCTACATTTTGAAAATAACAGCAACCAGAAAGTAATACATTCTTAAAACAAACACGATTTGGGGTATTAACTCCTATTGGCGTGTTATACTTGTTAAAATAATACATTTATGAACATTTTCCCAAATATAAATAAAAATATTATCAAGTGATTCACTGACAACAACAAAACGGACCCTACTTCTGACGATATGTTATTTCTACGGGAGAATTCGTTGTTCTATCCAGTTTCATGTTTGGTTAACCTTTTGGTTTCTTAATCAAGATCACAAACTAGACATAGTTTTATATGTCAGGTTCGTGACTAAGACCCCATTATCTGTGGTCAGACGTGTTACCACAAGTACCAATCAGGGGAATGAGGTTGGAAGACGCATACGCGGTGTTTCAAAACATACTCGTGGGAACAATTTTCACTAAAGAAATAAGACGAACAGTTACTTCCAACAAAATATGTTTTTCATCCATAACCACAAAACATGTTTATTACGTTCTTAAGATATGTTTGCATTAATGACCATGTTTCGTGGCGAGGAAAAGTTAAGATTATAAAATTTTGAGGAATTAAGTAATCAATAGATTTATAAAGTCAAAGTAGGATTATAATTTCAAACTTGGCTTATATGTATAGTCTAGGGGCCATGTTTCTTCCCAGGAGGCTCACAACAGTGGGGATGGAATCCATATTTCCATCTCTAGCAGAGGTACAAAACAAATTTGAATTTTGACCATAGCTAGGCAATATTAACAATCTTAATAATTTATTAATTAGGAGGGATAAAAGATGCGTTGCAGTAGGGGCGAAGGAGACTTCAACATTTTTTAACAGATTTGTTACGTTCCTCGTCCCCCTGAAGTTCGTGAACTTCACGAATTTTGGGGGACGAGGATCATGACGTGAAGTTATAATTTTAAGTTTTTTCAAGTCGTTGATTAAAAATGTTTTGTAGTAATACAAAGTTCTTAATATATCTTTAAATGTGTGTTTGGCTTGCTTAAGATAGTTATTGCTTGGTATAGCAAGACCTTTAAAAAGTGCCTTATAAGAGAATGAAAATCACACATATATCCATCAAAGAAAATAATAGTATATTTCATCACTGCATCCATCTAGCGATTTTAAATAATACCAGAAACATAGATGAATGTCTATTTGGAAATTTATTCTTTGGTCTATTACTTTTTGTTACTTTATAATATTTTCAAACTTCTTGAAAACACTACATCAAACAAACCAGTAAAATGCCATAATAAAGAATAGCATTTAGAACAGTAAAAAATAGTAATCAAACAGTCTAAACAAAATATTTATCCGCATAATGGCGCTTTATTAACCACATTGAATAATTTTTTATAATTTAAATTGTTTTATAAATTATCTATATAAAAAACAGAAATTAAGAGGCATCAATTCTATTAAAAACAATTTTTGCAAACTTATAGTGGTCATGTTTTTGATTTGAAAGTCTACATTCTATTTTACAACTGTAAAGTAATAAATAAAAGTCTGTCACAGATAATCAAGAAACAGGTTTTTAAAGTAGTCGAAACAATTAAGGCAACGTATCAGTGTTTGTTCTTTAAAAAACACAAATTCATTTAAATTTGTACAGTTCCATAATAACTAAATTTACATTTTCCCTTTAAAGACAATCAAATTTGCATCTTTTATTAACACTGTTCAGAATAACGAGCGGCGCACTGCGAAACCACAATATGTTGTATTAATTGCACGAGCTTAAAGTTCAGTTTAAACAATTCTTTCAACCAGCTCAGGCAACGTAGGTGTAAACTTTTCGATCTTCTGGCGTGCGAGCTAAATATTCACGTTCAATTAGTCCTTCAATCCGTTTTTTTATTATTACTGGAGATGGTAAGAAACGACTACGTAGCTGCTCTGTTACTTCGGTCACCAAGATGTTGTGTGCCATGCGTTTACGTGACTTCATGATGCGAACAATTGCAGCTTCAATTTCATGTTTTCGATCTTCATCAACCTTAAAAAAATGTATATTTGAAACTGTTCACTTCTATAACAATCAATAAACAAAAAAATAACAAAGAATATTTTATGCAATGCATCTAGGATTGATCACAGAAATTAAACATTAAAACCGATAGATATAGAATGATGTTTGTTTTATCATTTGAGACACCTGTATTGCATTTTTATGTCGCCGAGAAACCAAACCGCCAAGACACCAAGCAAGTGGTTTTATCAAAAAGTAATTTTTATATGAACTTATGCTTAATTTATTCTCACCTTGCTGCGCGTTTCCCTTCTTTCCGGCTCACTTTCTCCCTTGGCCGCTACAGTCTGAATTTTAACCCTATGTAACTTTGAAGTAAAAGAGTCATTGACTTGAAACTCATGAGAGGACTCTATTTCCTTTGTTTTAGGAGTTTTTATTAAGATACGTTGCGTGGCTTTTCCCATAGCAAGTGATTGTAAAGCACGAATGAGATCTCTATAAATAATAAATTAAAGTTATATGGATGGGCTTTTCAATTTTTTACATATTCACAAGTAATTTATTGTATTTGGTGTTATTTTAGTAATTTGGCAATGCTGCGTTACATCAAACCAACAAACGACAATGAATGCAATCTAAGAGATTTCATTGCCATTCGTTGCCCTCAGCTCGTGACTTGGGGGAGTGGCAATTACAAGACATCTCGGACATGCTTGACGACCGACGTTACTTTTGAATGATTCAATAGTTATAAAGTCTGGGAATTTTTAAATTACAATCTTCAATAATATGTACCTAAATAAACACCCTGTTTAGCGACATGAGAAAACAAATGAAATACACCATCTCGAAATCGCAATGTCGCCTCTTTTTGCCAATACCTGTATTACCTGTTGAATTTTAAAACTTTTAAATACAGAGATTTCAATGTTTAAGAAAATGTATGTTTTTACTCAAAGAAATTAGTTACTTTTGATTAAAATGTCATATTTTGATCATTTATATTAAACAAATGTTACTAAATCAAAAATCCAACAAAAACCATTCTTAGTTGCAAAATTTCAACTCTTACTTTCTTTTTCTAGGCTGAAAATACATGGTTGAACAAAAACAACAGACGATTTTTTCACTTCTCCGGTGTGTATATAAATGTCGTTTGACTGTCGATATTTTGCATGCGTAACATTCGGCCAAAACATCATGAAGTGGGGATTTAAATAGAAAAATGTTCTTCCAGTAAATCTCACTCTTGGTTCGATACAACTTAAGTATCAGATAGTATGTAGCGAGAACTAGAATGGAATAAACTGTCTAGTTCTCCTTATAGGTCTTATGGAACTGTTTAGAATTTTTAAAAGCATGTTAGTTTAGGGATGGTTCTAAGGCAGACCGAGTTTAAAATAAAAGTAACATAAAAGACTTCAATATAAATATACTAAGCTCATTAAAATTTATTCCTGCATTATTTACTTTTAAACCATTATGAACGATTTTTTAGAATTTTATTAATATAAAAGTGGTCTAAAATTTAGAAGTAAGTCTTATATCATTTGTTATAATTATTAGGCCTTTTTTGAAAATGATGCAGTTGGTTTAGTGAACGTTCAAAACTTTATAAAGAACGGAAGCTTTCACGGCTTTGGTCAAGTTGAAAATCATGGTTCTAGGGTTTAGACCATGTTTTGTTCAAAACTTCAGTTGCAAGGCGAATATAGCATACTGTATTGTTGCCACCCTGAATGCTTTGTAGAAATACGGTAGATTTCGATAATTTTTGGTGGATTATCAAAATGAAATATTATCTAACATTGATATATTGAATGATACAGGAATTTTTTTGAACATTATTAACTTAATTGTCATGTCTAAATCCTAACAAGTAAATTCGTTCTTTTTATAAGTTAACGTCAAGGATTTACTGAAGGCTTTCACACAGATATATTTTGGAAATTCAAGTGGTTTTACTTAAAAGTGTTTGAAGGTTTCCCAATTTGTTCACAGTCAGCAAAGGCACAGTAGAAGACTATTATCATTCGGTTAGGCAACCTTTAAAGCTGATTTATACTGCGAGTGGTCAACTTTTTAAAATAATGTCCATTTAATATTTCGGTTCTACATAGATACATGGAGAATTAGTGTATTTTATAAAAAAAAAGATTTTAAAATCGCACATCACTATTTGAGGTGAAAATTCGGTATTACTCAGTGGTATTTCAGTAGATTAAGTAATTGAAGTAAAAATCGGTAGATCTACCGGAAATTTCGTAAAAGTGGTAACAGTCATAAATATCTTATTGGAATATAACTGTATCAATATCCCTCCCCGTATATGTTTGAAGGTGTTATTTCTACTGATGTAACTGCCCACTCCGTGTATCACCAGTGAAGGTTCATTGGTTTAGTGTGTAATAGGCAGCATAAGAATATTAGTTTTTTTTTTAATTTTTTAAGAGGTTTAGAATCAGATTGTAAATTGACAAAAAAAAACATATAACTTGTTCTTTATTTAATTTACCTTTCTGGTATGTCAGATTCATTAAGAATTTCTTCATAGCTAAGTTTTTCATGATTATTGAACAACATAAGAACTACCATTTGATAGGTTGACACCTGAATAATGTGTTTTCGGGGGCCAGCCCGTGAACTACCAACCAAGCTCGTGGATGACGAACAAGCCCCATCAGTTTCTTCTTTTCGAGGTCCATAAAATACCGCATTGAGATCGGCATTACCTAATTGCGGTTGTAAAGTCAGCTGCCGTCCACTGTGTTTGGCTAGGTAAAACCTAATAAAAAAAAGAGAATAAAATAAGGAATAGTACAAAAAATTCAAGACCAAAAAATTAGTTTCTTGTGAAAATGATTTCAACACAGCTACGTTTAAATATGTCTGTAACATGTTTCAAAATTTTTAATATTTTTCAAAAATCCTAATATTCTGCTTTACAATGTATCATATGCAAGACAAATTGACCTAACTGATTTAGAAACACAAAAGAATAAAATCACATATAGTTGAGAAATCGGTTTAATTTTATAAGACCAGTGGCAATATAGTTTTTTAAAAATTATGAGCAATAGCTAATTACAAAATTTTAATGGGATTAAAGAGGTACATTTTCGAAATAGTTCAGCTTATATATATAAGCATGGTGCATAATTTTAACTTTTTTTTTTAAATGTAATGACCTACATTTTTTTACCTCAAGTTGGAGGCTAAAATTTGTTCGCCTTAAAATGAGACATTATCAAACTTTTAAATATTTTTTGTGTGAAATTAGTATTTCTTCACTTATATTTTAATACCCACGCTATGGTTCTTTTTGTATACAGGGTGTCCAAAATTATTATTTAAATTATATTTAGTGACACGCATGTTTACCCTTATCTTCAACAGTTTTATCAAGTTACTATTAAATAATGCATTACAACTTTTACGAGGATACAAACCAATTATTTTATTTTATATCAAGTATTAACTCAATAGGCGCTGTGCAGTTGTATACAATTATTTTTCGTAGATTTTCTAATAATAAAGAAAACTATATTAATAAGAATAAAATGTCATATTAATACTCAAAATTTATTCATTTAAAACTTCGAAAATATCTTATGATTAGGCGCCCATGATTTTCTTTGTTCTTTGTTGTGTTAAGTATGTGTTCGTTTTGACGTTTAATAGTCATTTAATATGGGGTATGTATTCCATTTACAAAAATGGCAAAAAAGGGAAATGAAAATATTTAAAAAACAATTTTGAACACCTTGTATAAAAAATTGTAACATTGCGAGACAAAATAATCTCAGCTAAAACTACTCACAAACTTTTACAAAAAATCAAGAGACGTGGAAACTTAAATGATCATTTGGCAACGCCGCGTTTTGAGGTAAAAAAAATTAGAGAAAGAGAGGGTTCAGTAATACTTTAACTTTTTTGGTACACCCTGTAGAAGCTAAACTATTTATAAAGAGTACCCTATTTAACCCCGTTTAAATTCCGCCTATTACATTTTTCTATTTAACGATATAGCCGCAATCATAACAGTGACCGGAATTATCGAGCGGACATCTTTTTAAAATCAAATGCATTTTTATCGAGAACCGCTCCATCCGATTCACTAATGCCTATTTGTTATTTTCTCTTTAAAAATGGCATCAACTGTATTTCAGGTATGTAGATGTGCCCAATCAATTTGGAAAAAAAAAACATAAATAAGGTCAATTCTACAAGAGTGGAAAAATATTTAATTTCATCCCTTTCCATATATTCACTTTCTTACTTTTTTTTTGTTTGTGACATTTTATTCAAGAAAATATTTTAAAACTATTTCAATTACCAGTTTCATAAAAATGAGTTTTTTTTTATAATTTAAATACTAGTTTATATGGCCGCTGCGACTGAGGCAATTTAGCTTTTTTTCCCGTCCCGCGCTTATGCCCTCTTTGCCCGGGAATCCATCGGGAAGGTTTACACGTTAACCGGGATTGGGAGACCGCCTTCTAAGATAAAAAAAAAAACCAGAAGGATGCCTTATCTAAGGGGACCTGGATAATTTCATCATCCAACCAGAATTTTTATTGTAACAAAAAACTCACTTGACATATATGACAGACATTTACATATTTCAGATCGATTCTTTTACTTGAACTTCCCGATGCAAAGTTAACCGTCCGCCATAGGTATATACATTCATTTTCACTGCACAAAGGGACGATATATGGAGTGAAAATAGCCCCGTTCTCCGTGGAGCACGCAGCATGCACAAACACGCCCCGCAACGATACTTCCCCGCTTACACCGTACATTCAGCCCGGAACCCTAATTTCGTCCCCAAACGACCGAACCACGTTTCTCGACAGTTTAATGACCAAAACGGAAGCCCAAATGATAGGTCAATATTTAACAAAAAAAGAAATCACCTATCGGCTTTTATTACGTGTATTTCAAATGGATCTAACTGCATCGGTCGGTCCGATCGGATTCAAATGCTACGTTAGGAACAAAGTCAGTGTATTTAAGAATAATACAATAAGGAAAGATTCTATATGTTGTATCATTTTGTTAAATATATCATACGTGCACTAATAATAAAGCGGGAAAACGCAACACAATTATTATTCTTGCCGATAAATATTGGCTTACCTCCTAAAACATTCAAAAGCAGATAGTGGAGCAGCTGGAATATGACATTTTGGAGTCGCACTTTGCGTGGGCCAAAAGCCTGTAGTTAGAACACGCATAAATAGGTCGACTCCGCCTAAATTAGCCTATAAAAATAAATTCACGTGAATTAAAAAAATAGGAACTATTGAAATGATGGTACAATAATACTAAACTCAATTTCCAAGGATTTTGGTTGTGAACTGCCAGTTTCAAAATGTTATCATAGCAGAATTACAATAACTAGTAGGTTCACTCAGCTTCGGGCCGACCGAAGTTGTCGGTGATCTCGAAAAATCGAAACCAATTCAGGGTTGTAGTGAAAGCCCATAGCTTTGAGTTTTGCATGGTGATAATATTATTACATTTCAAATTAACTAAGAAAACAGGAACATTTTTGCATTTTTTTTTGTTCCTTGGCATGACTGTCTAGCCCTATGTTATTTAAATTTGATGTTAACCGCAATTCCGATTAGTGAAATTGAAAAACAATTCAATTCGAATTTCAATAAAATAGCGCTAAAAGCAGTACTGCCAACAAATAAAAGATCCAAATTTTTTTATAGATGGCAATTATTTGAAATATATGAAAATAGTCACGTAAATATGTTAATATTATTCAACAGGACTTAACAAAGAACGGACGTCTATGGTGTATTTTTTATAGCGCAAGCAAAGGTGACAGAAATCCTACCGACTTTATGAATTAATGTTGGTAGAGATTATATTCTGACGTTTCGTCATCTTTTTGAACTGTTCCATTTAACGACTATGAGAGACTGGACTAACAATAATATAATGATTTAAAATAGCATAGCATAGCAATAGCAGGGGCCATTCTGTACAATCAAACCAACGAAAATACTTTTTATTTAAATAATGCACAATTTATACTGTAAAATATTACTTACATCAGTTTTGGTGACATGTTCTTTAAATTCTTCCATTATGGTATTTGACACTGTCATATCTTTAAACATTCCTTCCAACTTTGAGGTAAATTGACAACCACATTCGGTCTGTAAAAATGTGACAATTTATAAAAGTGTTTATATCAATTTCCTATTAGAAGATTGTAAAGAATTATATTTTATACCATTAGAACTTTGTTAGTTATTAATGTGTGTGATAAACTGAGTCTTCTCACCTTGAGTTTAGAAATCATATTTTTTTCCCAATCGTCACTGACAGATTTATTTAGAAGCAGTCGCTTAGCCAGGTGTTGTTTGTAATATCGTTCAAATACATCTTTTTCTTGAAGAAATCGGAAAAGTACCATTGATTTGTCCAATACCATTTCTATGTCTTGCTCTGACATCTACAAAAAACAACCAAATAATATAAAAATATTTACCAAAACTTTAAGGAAATACTTACCCCCTTCACACCCTTCTTTAACTTGTCATCAATAAAAAGAGACAAGTATTCAGGAGATTTGGGATTTAAATTTAAGAAATGTTCAAAATCCGATGCAATCATTTGCTTAAAGATTTTATCTTTATTAAAAGAGTTGTTTAAGAAGTGATCAAATCCATCTTTTAAGTCCAACAAAGACTGAACAAAAGTTATAGCGTTTGTGCCTGGCTGATGTTCCTCTTCTTGTACTAGAGCCTTTCCCTGCTCTCTTAAGTAGTGACTTACACAGTCTGCCATGGTTTTGAGACCATCTTGAACTCGGCCGAATATCTTATACATGCAAGCCAGATCTTCAGTCTTCTGATGCTTTAACATGTGAACTACGCCAGAATTTTCCATCTACAGTAAGTTGAAAATTAAAACATTTACAATCTACGTTAAATATCTTTATTTATATCAGTTGTCTAGATAATTTCAAAAAAAAATTGAAATTATGAATAGTTTAGAAGCTAATCAGAAATAAACCAGAAGGTTTAAAAATTTACTATGTGTTAAGAAGAACGATGCAGGCATTTTAAAGTGTAATAGATAAATTTAAAACACTTCCAGCCATATATGACATTGCAATAGCTAAAATTAGCGAACTAAAATTCGGATTGTTTGTTTATCCAACTTATTCGCCTTATTTAGCACCCAGCGACTACCACCTGTTTCCTAACTTCAAAAACTGGCTTACCGGACAAAGATTCCAGAGCAACGAGGCAGTTATTGATGTTGTAAATAGCTCTTTTGAGGAGTTCGACGCATTATAAAGATGGTATAACTAAATTAAAGCATGAAAAATGTATTAACCTTTCTAGAGATTATGTCGAGAAGTAAAACCAAAAAATTTTTATTTTCAGATCAGGAGCTTATCATATCAGCCCACCCTCGTATATTAACATACATATAGGTATTAAGCTTAGATTTTTTCATGACATTGGAATAAATCATACTTTGCTCATGACTAAACTTACGGTGGTAGTTTGCTGGTATGTAAAATGATATTGAATTAAAAGTTAAGGATAGTAAATCTATTTTAATATCCATTAAAATGAAAATAATGCATGTAGATTTTTTAAAATATTAATTTTTAGAGTCATTTTTGTAAATCACAAAAAATAATGACTCCCTCTGAATTTTTTTTACCGGCATCAGGACTATAAATATTTAAAATTAAAAATAAAAAAGAATCACATTAAACTTTGATATTACCTCCACAATTGTTTTCATATGCTTTTTAATAAGTTCTTCTTCTACCACTTCTACTATTCTCGGTTCAGTTGATTCATCCAGATAATGTTTAGCCCTGTCAGATTCTTCATTGATTCGAGCTTCTACCTTTTTTATATATACCGAAGCACTGTTTTCAGCTAAGAACTTTTGACTTTCAACCTGTAAAAAATAAATGTAAGTACATATTTTTGTTTGTAAAATTAATGCAACAAGTATAGTACTATTCAGAGAAGTAAATTCCTGTCCTAGATAAGAAATTTAACTGGAACGCACAAATTAAAAGATCATCTCAAAAGCATCAGTGGCATTAGACTGTGGTAAAACAAGGGAACTAAAACTGAAAATGATTAACAGGTCAAGTAAAATAATTGTTGTACCAACGGGTACTTTATGCCTGACTGGTCTGGTGGATAAAAACAGAAAAAGTAACTACATAACGTAAATTGCTTGGACTGCAAAAACTAATGTATCTAGGAATCACGGGGCAATAAAAACATGCCAAACTGCAACTCTGGAAGCGGTCCTAGACCTGCTTCCCTTGAGCTTGTGCTTAAAGGGAAATGCATTACAGAATGTCATCACAATTTGAACAATGCTCATTAATCTCATTCCATAATGAAGGGGTTGAAACCGGTGCATTTCTTCGGACCCATAGGCGAGAAAACTAATATTCAATTCTAATAGTTATGATGGACCCATAGAAAATGCACTTTGCAAATAAAGTACAAAAAAACTATCTTTCATAAATAGCTTAACCAAAGAAATTACTAAATTATTTAATCACGTGCAAGGTATCAAAATAGCAAAGTACAATTCAATAAAGAACTTTGATTTATTCTCGGAAATAAAAGAATAAGCAGCTTTATTACTGAAGAAGAACATTATATATCAGTTATCCTGTTTGAGATGTGATGGATAGTACGGTCAGATATCACCATGGCTAAGGCAACGAACTACCCAACACAGGAGTGATAGTCGTTTAGGAAAAAATTCTTGTGCAGTGGTCGAACATAACAAAAAGACTGGTCATAACTTTGAAAATATTGATTGAAGATTCTGGCATCTGAATAAACCTATAAAAAAAGGTTATTTCTGGAACTGTATCATAGTGAAAGAAATAAAATGTTAATTAATTACAAGACAGACCTAAAAGACTTAAGCAAAATCTATTTTAACTTATTAAATTTCGACAAACACCAAAATTAAATTCCAATATATATTTCCCTGAGTAATATTGTATTTGGTCAAACAATGGATGTAAAATAAATAGTTGGAATGTAAATTTTTATGTTTTTTGTGACATTCTATTTGTATATATAGGTTGAATGTGCACACTTTTGTTATACTGTTTTGAGCGTAAAAATGTGTAATTGTGGAAGGGATATATTCTGAATTCTTGTAAGTAACAGCAAATTGTTTTTATTTATAAGCAAAAATTAACTAAATAAGTTTTAATTCATGTGACGATTTGTGTAATATTTCTAGCTGGGTTCATTTATTTGTATTTTTGTAGTTGCTCCTGACGAAATTAACAAATATTAACGAAATATTGAGCATTTAAATATATGAGTGTTTTTATTATCCACAGACCGCTAACCCAAAAAAAGCAAAGTAGTCTAAATCACTGTACGGTCGAAAAATATAATTTGATGTATATATATATATATATATATATATATATATATATATATATATATATATATATGTATGTATACAGGGAGGGCGATGAAATTGCCGATCAACTTGCAAAGAGGGCACAGGTGATATTTTACGACCGGGAACCTTTCTGTGAGATAACTAGAGGTCACCTCTGTGGGGAACTTAGGAGTATCTAAATCTTCGTAAGAAGAACTAGTCAAAGACTTTCCAATAAAACATGGCCCTTTGGGGATCACCTAGCAAAAAAATATGATAATGTAGTCACCAAACAGTGACTAAAAAAAACATCTTGGAAGAGTGTTTATTGAACCTATATCGTTTACCGAAATATCATAAACTTGGCAAAAAATTCAGAAATTCCAAAGCAATAAATTACGAAGGTTATTCACAAAAGCTCCTTTTGGGACAAAGTTACGTAGGGCCTAGCGACTCTATTCTATAATACAACATAATACATATTACTGTTATTAAATTAGGCTAGTCTTACCTTATAAAACTCAGCGGACTGTTGTAAAAATGGACGCTCAAAATCTTCTTCATATACAGCTCTAGAATTTATTCCCAATACCATTAACATTTGACACGCATTTTTAATAGAAATACGATCTACTTTTTCACCTCGTCTTTCTCTCATGACCATTTCTAATAACGTTTCTCTTAAATGATCACGAATACAACCGTGTCTTACAACCTACAAAACTTAAGCGTCACTCACATTTCTAAGAACAGAACAAGAATTAACTCATTTACCTGATCTCTAAAAATAATTAGACCTAAATTATAAACATTATCAACATCATTTTGTTGCACATAAACTCTATCCATATACATGAGTATATCACGTATCATAACCATTGATGTTTGATGATCATTCCACGCTTGATTTAAAGTCATTAAAAAGTTGTTGTGTAAAGACTTTAAAACATCCTCTCTGACCTAAAAATATAATTAAAATTTACAAACGTACAACTATTGGTAAACTAATCTTACTTTAAACTCTAAATGATGTGTTACAACTTCTTTAAGACCAGTATAGAGTCTTTCGCCATGTTTGTGAAGAACCATAGTATAAGCATTGCGATATAGTTCTTCGAAACTGAGACCTGAGTTGTTTTTCTTTTGAATTTCTTGTATAGCATTTTTCAGAAGAGCCCATATACTCTCCACATATTTCTCATCCATGGTCATCTGAAAAATAAAAATACGATTAATGCATAAATGAAAGTAAAAATGTTTTAAATTACGTTATCTCCTGGAGGATCCCATTTGGTGGAATAATCTGAATGTCCACTCATTGTAAAAATTGTATTATGCATTAAACATTGGTGAAACGTAAGAGTTGCTTTTCTTTGATGTATATTATTTTTAATTATTTTAAAAACTTTAGTAAAAAAATATAAAATATGTAAAATGACAAACAATAATTTTTGTTTTATTTTTTATCGAAAAAATGACAAGGCGATGTTGTTATTTATGACACACTTCAAATTAATAATCTGGTGCCAATTAGTATACTTACCTGTCCATTTCCTATCACCAAAATATTTGTTTAAAATAAATAAGATCAATGCAACCACAACATGTTAAAATAATATTAAATAACATTGCGATTTTCATATATGGAATTTTGTAGATCTTACGTAATAAATATTAAAAAAATATATATGTTGAGAGATAACAGGCAACTACTCTTCTAGGGCAATCGTTGAAAGTACTATATTATTATAAACATGTTATAATGTGCAAAAGAATAATTGTTTAAACACAGTAATGTTACAAATTCTGCCCATAATAAAATTATGAAAACTGTATAATAGACTAAGAATCCAGAAAATGTAAATATTTTATTGCCTACTTTCCATATAATAAATATCCAACACGTCTTCTTTCATCCAGAGAAATGTTTATTTCGGAATGCCTGACATTTATTTAACGGTAATGCAACTGATGAGTGAATATTGGTTAACATTTGTATCCTCTTGCCTCTAAATTATTCAACAAGTAGTAATCAAAATGAATTTAAATATGAGCTCCCTTACTCCCAATAAATATAGATAAATTTACTTTTAGTCAACGATTTATAGTTTTAGCTCTTTGATAAAGCTTAAAATTATTATGAAATGTTTTCTTGAAAACTCACTTTAGAGCTTTGTTTCTTATCGAGTCATGTCATAGATAAAACTTAGCTGGACTATATATAGTACAACTAACTGGTAGGTTAAGTCGGCTCACGCGTTCAAGTTTTGTGTTGTGACAATACTGTGATTTAATATTTTTTATTGTTTTATATTTTAAATTGAGAAAGAAAGCAGACACAATTTTTGCATATCCCTTAAATGTGTTTAAACAAATTTTTATATGACATATATTCACCCTACCCCCCTTACCTACCAAAAGGCATTTAACAGTATACCGCACAAGTCTGTATATCTGATAGATTTTGCTGTGCTCAACAATAAAATGTTGGAAAAATATTAAGAAAAGTATGGTGAACTGGTTCTAAAGATTCAACAAATCTGACAGGTTGATCAAATGCAAGTGATACCGACCATCGTCAAGCCTTATAGCAAAGAGTTTGGGCGACAGCCTCAGTAAGCTGCGTTTGTCACATCAAGAAGACAGTCATTCTGAATATATACTACTTGGTCAGAAAATTTTTACATCAGAAACTTTAGTCAGCAAAGAGGGAAAAATTAAAGGGCTATTAGACTACAAAATACTTAGGATTCCTAACTAGGATGGAGATGTGGGAGAATTTTAGAGCATTATTTTAAATTAGTAGGAGTGTAATTATCGAGCATGCCAGAACGTCAATATTTATCATAGCAACTGCGCTTTTAAGTACGCAAAAATAGGCATGGCTAGTTGCATGAAAATAAAGGAAAGAAAAGGGACGTGCTTCGTAAACAGCAAAGTATAACCATAGTATCTAATATTTATGTTTAAATAATCTTTATGATTTTTATTCCATAAGAATAGCATATCTTTATAAATATCGAGAACTTTTAATAAAATTTCCTCTCCGCTACCACAAGAACGATACATCAGCTCGCGTAGCTGGCTGCACACCGACCAAGTAGCCTAAACGGCATTAGACCACATTAAATCGTTTTTTAATTAATGTTTTAGCTAAGTAAAGGAAATCTACCTAATATTGGGTAGTCTAAAACGCTATTAAGGACTTAAAATAAAGTAATTCTTAAATAGGCATAGCCATGAAAAAAAAGATTTATATTAAAATCACCTACTTTCGACGATATGCACTTTGAGCTGTCCGCTAAACGCCCTTAGAATAGGAAACGTTTTAATTTGACTCTGTATAGAATTAAACAGCCTAGCGCATTATACCTAAAAGGGCCTTCGAAATAAAGCAGTTGAATGTCGGAGCACACTATATAGGTCACAAAGACGACTATTGCGTAAAGGGTGGAACACACGTTAAATAATTTTCATACAGATTAGCCGGGGATTGAAAAACTTACAGAAACATGATCGAATTTGCGAAGGTTATAACCAAACCGAACATAAGCATTTGTCCCCTCTCTCCTTAACTCGATTTAAATTGGTTGGCGAATAAACCAGACTAGAATAGGCAATATACGATAAAATTAATGAGTCACAGTGTTTTTAAACATGTACAGACCTTAACTTACAATATGCAGTTTGAATAATGTTATTAATACAAATGAAAAAAAAAAAACAAAGAAAAAATATTTTAAGAATTACTGAAATTAAGAGCTTTATTATTTAAAATGATTTTAAAATTCAAGTAAAAATAATCATCTCATCTCTCTGACTGCCAAAAATGATCATATCAGTCTCTTATTTATTAGGTATACTATGTAACAAATTTTAGTTTATTTGTTGTAACTTGTAAGAAAAGTATATTTTTTATTAATTTTGGGGCGCTGAACATTAAAATGACAGTGGAATTAAAAACTTAGTTGCAATGTTCAAGAACAAGTATTTTTTTTATTTTATTTTTAACAAAATAATAAAAAATACTTTTACATTTGTAGAGACACTGAATATCCTATATTTTCGCTTTTCTTTTGTGAATTGTTTCTTGAGCATCTTTAACAATAGTCCAAAAGTAGTCCGCAAGCATGGTACCTTTTCTCTATTGTTGATATATCCCGTTCGCCGTGCTCATCACTTACAGCTCCGCAGTTGTCAGAGAAAAAGTCCAGATGTGAGTGAAGGAAATGGATCTTTGAAAAATATTGTGCAACCCAATTTTTTGAAACGATGACAACATATTTTCAACAAGGGTAAAGTAATTGTCAGCTTTTTTATTTCCGAAGAAATTTGTGACCACCAGGCGAAAGCCATTCCAAGCATCTTTTTCAATATCTGATAGAGTGCTATCAAAATGTTTGTCTTTCAGAATATTTCGAATATCTGGCCCAACAAAAATACCTTCTTTAATTTTTGCTTCACTTAGCCTTGGGAATTTCTAATGCAGGTACTAAAAAGCTAGCCCATCTGTATTCAGTGCCTTAACAAAGTTTTTCATTAGGTCCAGTTTGATATGCAGTGGTGGCAATAAAGTCATTTTGGGGTCTACATATGTTGTACATTCTTTTCACCTGGCTCTAATGATGAATGACGAACGGATCAGTCTTTTCTCTTGTAATGAGGTGTCTTTACTCGATTGTCTATTCACACAAAAAAACAGCAAAACTTGGTGTAGCTTAGCTGCAACCCAAGTAAAAGTGCAATCACGTTTAAGTCGCCACAGATCTGCCATTGGTGCTCATCGTATTTTATACTTGTCAATAGGTAACTTCATATTGTCGTAGGATTCTTTTATGTGAACTGCATATCCAACAGGAATAGACGGTAAAATATTTCCCATATGCAATAGTGCTGCTTTTAAACTCAATGTTGAACTAAACAATCTGCATTCCTCTGACTTGTAGTTTATATTTAAAGCCGCCAATAAACCACTAATGTTATTGCAGAAAACCACGTTCTTTTCCATGTAAAAAAATGGTGCTTGGCCTTTATGGCGTTTACGAAAAACACATACGGAAACATCGTCTTCTAATAAGTTCTACTGCTGCAATCCTGATCCTAGTAACTCTGCTTTACTTTTTGGAAGTTCTAAGTCTCTCACAAGATCATTTAATTCTGATTGGTTTATTTTGTGCGGTTGGCGGTATAACATGCTGGGTGTGAAATCAGGATCTCTTGATGTTGATGAGATATCATCTTCTTGAGAAATCGTTGTTATCTGATTCGTATGTGAATGTTTCTAGGGGTTCTGGAATAGGAAGTTCGTCCCTATGAGGCACGGGTATATATTGGATAGCACATATGGTATATTTGGATAGCTGATAACCGACTTTTTCTCCTGTGCCTTGCCTAACACGAGGTATGAAGCAGAAATAGCTAGTATTAACATGATTTGAAGGCTCTCTCCAGATCATTGGGATAGCAAACCGCATAGATCGTTTTTTTACCATTTAACCAGTTTCTCAGACTTGAAGCGTATGCATTATATCAGATATATGGCGCCCACTGTTTGTCTTGATTCCCAATATTGTAATTAAAATAAAGCTGATATGCCTTTTTTATCAATTGGGTAATAAATCGCTTCTGATATGCATAAGTCACCTCACCACAAACGAAACAGAAGTGATCTGGATTGTTTACACACATCTTACAATCTCAACTATTCGATTCGATTCACTAACGTCGACTGACTAAGCCCTCCGCTTTGTAGCTGCTTATATACCCAAATACGGCTTCTGCATTTTTAGAGAATATTCCAGAATTTTCTATTCAATTCCAGAAAATTTGCAATAGTGGCGTTTATCATTTGTTCGTATACAGGGGCTGTTCAGTACAAAGTAGATATAAAAGTCGATTTACATGCGATTACATGGCTATCTCCATTATTTTAAGCCCTGGGAGTTTGGGACTTCGTATACAGGGGTTATCCCTGGAGATCTCCTATGCGGTGTTGCCATTAGGAAAATATCTAAATCTTTTTAAAACCTATAGTAGTGGCCCTTGATATTTTGCAAAGGAAAAATGCAACTATTTCACATAATGTAGTTTAGGAGCTGAAGGTATATTCTAGACTTCATACATTCCCAAAATGTAAACCACGTCTAACTTTATTATGTAAAAAAACAGATAAATTAACCCCACGGAACACTAGATGAATCATTTTAAGTATTGTTGAAAATGGTTGCCACAGGATTCAACCGATTTAAATCGCGATTTTAATCAACGGTTTAAATCACGTGATTTTTCTATTTTAGTCCATGATTTAAATGAAAAGAAAATCAAAACTAAAAATATAGGTGTAAACATTGTTTAATACAAAATAAACATAAAATAGTACAAAACAATCATGAATAAGAAAACACTTCTTAAAACAGGTAGGTACTTTATTAATAATAACACACATTTTCAGTTTTCATTGTAATATCTGTAAAGGAATACTAATTTTCCTGCTTTTTCTATTCCTAATTTATTTCTAACATGCGAGTGAATGAGCCCGAATGTAGAAAAAACCCTTTCTACTGAAGCTGATGACGAGACAGCATACAAAAGCTGCTTTAGAATTGGGAGAAAACGTTCCACACCATGAATGTTTTTTTTGTGAGATCCGCTACTGTAGGACACTAACATTAGATAAAAACCACTCCTGAAAATATAATTGTTGAAAATGGTTCCATTTTAGTTTGGAGTTTTATAATAAATGGAAGAAATCTAATATTTTCATACATTCCTTTCACAGTTTTAAATCTTGGTTGGTATCAGTCAGTTTATATTTGGTTTTAGTTGCTTCTAAAATATAAGCTATAAACTGATAATCCGCAAGTGCCAGTTTATATTGTTTTTAGACAATATCAAGCTGGGATAAACATAACTCTAATTCATCCTCGAATCTACTACTCAATTCCCTCCACATTAGTACTGCGTCCAATAGAAAACAAGTTTTTCTTTGTAATTTATTAATCGCCACGGCTATAGGTTTCAAGATTTTCAGATTCCTCAGTTGACCTTTTAAAACCAATGTTTGAACCTTTTTGATATATGGTCGAGTCTATTATTTTTTCAATTTTCTTCACAATTTTTTACAGTTTCTCCCATTGGCTTACATATATATCAAGACAATCTGCCATCTATTCCATCTTACGTCACTCTGAAGTACCAGTGCTTTTACATCAGCCTGTTTGTACTTTGCTCTTACCAAGTGGTTATTTCTGAAATATTTAATGACTTGTGTAATATGTTCTTTGACGTATCTTATTTTGAAGTTTTTGCAGAGTAGGTTTAGAAGGTGAGCTGAGCATCCATATGTTATGACTAATGTCTAACTTGTCTTCTATAGTTCTACTCATAACTGCCACGTTGGCTGCATTATCTGTTACAAACGATTTAACGACACAGTTGAATTTAGATTGTATTAAGAAAATTTGACATCAAATGGCAAGCAAACTCAGTTAAATAATCACCAGTGTGAGGATTGCCCGAAGTATTTATTGTTTCATATTAGAACGCACATCGATCTTCAGTAGTTATTGTGGCACAAACTACAGGTTCATTATGCACATTAGACCAACCATCAATCGACATGTTTAACATCCTGTGCGTGAAACATTTTGATAAACAGACACTTTTTGAAAATAGTGAAGATCCATTTAAAGGCATCCAAAATATGCATTTTGCATGGAATCCAAAAAATATTTTTTCCAAAAACAATAACTACCGTATTATACTAAGAAGGTAAAATAAATCACATTACATACCTGCCATTAAATCAAATTATTCGTTAATTACTTCCGCGACTTCCGTATTAACACTCAACGTTTCGCACTTTCCATGATGGTGTTTTAATCTTTTAACAAGACCTTACATTTCTTTATGACAATTTCTACAAATTGATCTACTACCAGTCTTTCCTTTTTTATTTTTTCTATAAAATAATCCCAAAGATTACCTTTTTTCCTTCCAGTCATTTTTATTTTAAACTTATTTACTTTTAATTAAACTGGGGCGCACTTGCTTACTTTATACAATTTGATTGTTAAAATACGCTTGGATGGCCTGGGTCTCCCACACGGTCGACGAGGAACTTCCCCGGTTTTCGGCTAAAATAAAGGATCTCAATTCATGGAATCGATTTACTTATGCGCTTGCTTGCGGTTTGCGTGGACTTTTATTGCAAAATAACTGATTTTTTATCCATCATTAGACGGATAGTTAATAATATTTATTATTATTTAGACTATAAAAAGTACAAATCTATTATTAGTACAGTTATTTTCAGTATTAATCCGAGAAGTAATGTTAAAAAAGAAAAAAATCAAAATAATCATGATTTTTAAAAATTTTTTGATAAAAATCATTCGATTTTTGGATTGCCATTTTCCTTGATACAGAATTAGCACATTTCTGCAATTTTTCTTAAGACATTTCAAATAACAACAGGTTCGTCTTTCAAAAACAGAAAAGCCAAATTTAAAGCATTGCGAAGTTCTTCTACCGAACGATCTCGAGTCCTATAAATCATGTTGTGTAAAATACTCCATTAGAAAAAATCCAGAACCGATATATTAGTAACAAAAATTGTCTTTCTTAAACCATAATATATTTTAGAGGCTCTCAGAAAATTTGAAACTAACGTTCTAAATGATATTCAAGGCGATGTACCAAAAGTATTATTATAATTATGATTTACAAGCCAAACGGTTTCGCACTCCCTCCAGGGAATATTGACTCATACCAGGTACACAAATATACCAAAAGTATGAAGCTCTGTGGGAACCCTTTCCATGTTATCGGGTCCTAGGTGACATGGTCTGCTGTATTTCCTACGAACTTTCAGACGGTTCGCGCTGTTGCTAGAATTGCTTTCTGCATCGGCTTATGCAGATGCTCACTAAGGCCCAGTCCCTTGATGTTCTGCAGGAGGTTCTTTGATATCACTCCAGTCGTTGACAGTACTATGGGAATCGTTTGGACGCTGTTCATTGCCCAATGTCTTCGGATTTGCACCTCCAGATCTCTGTATTTGGCGATCTTCTCGTTGTATTTTGGTCTTAGGTTGCTGTTGTTAGGTACAGCGATGTCGATTAGTGTAGTCCGCCTAGAAATTTTATCTATTTGTATAATATCTAATCTATTATGAGCAACTGTCTGATCCGTCAGAACCGTTCGGTCCAAATATAATTTGAACTGGTTGTTCTCAAGAATAGGCTCTGGATTTTATTTGTAATAAGGCACTGTTCCTACCTATAATAGGTTTAAGTTTTCTGATAACTCTTGGTGGAGTATCTTAGCGGCTGAGTCGTGTCTTTCCTTATACTCGGTTGCGGCAAACGCTTGGCATCCTCCAGTTATGTGCTGGATTGTCTCTGATGTTCGACAGTCATATCTATATTGGTCATTTTCTATTGAGGGATCTCTAATGATGAACTTCCGATAGTTCTTCGTCGGAATAACCTGATCTTGGATAGCTAACAAGAAGCCCTCCGTATCCGGAAACATCTGTCCTGAAATCAACCAGTAGTTCGACGCTGAGTTGTCGACATTGTCCTGATTGACCTCATTTGGATGCCGTCCATGAAGTGGCTTCCGTAGCCAGGTTTGTAACTTTTCTTAGTCTCTTTGGTGGTGAGAAGTAATATCTTGTTCCCTCAACTGTAGCGGCGTTGAATCGTCTGCCTCGCATATTGCTCGATGTAATGTGGAAGAGTCCGCTAACCTGTGGAAATATGAACGTAAGTTTATTATTTATTTGTCAAGCTGCTTACCAATATTCACCAATCCTCTACCTCCTTGGTGTCTTGGAAGCATTGTACGTTCAATAGCACTCTGATGGTGATGTTTTTGTACTTTGGTTAGAAGTGTCCTTATTTTTCTTTGTAGGTTTTGGATATCCGTCCTGCTCCATTTTACAATTCCAAAAGAGTAGCTCAGCGCACAGCAAGCATACGTGTTGAGCGCCTTAAACAAATTTCTATTATTTAAATTAGTTCGTAATACCCGCCTTACCCTCCTGACAAATTCGGCTGTCAATTCAGCCTTCATAGTGCGATGGTCAATTCTTTTAGCCTGTTTCATACCTAGATATTTGTATGTTTGGTCTGCCTCCATTGCAGCTATAGTTTCACCATTCTGCATTTCAAAAGCCTCTGGTTGTATCTTCCCTTTAACGATGTCCGATCCCGATATCCCCGGAGACTCCTCTACAATTTTAAGCATTTGCTCCAGCTGGCTTCTAGTAGCAGCCATCAGTTTAAGATCATCTATGTATAGAAGACGATTCACTATTACTACCTCCTCATTGTTATTTCTAATACTAAAGCCGTATCTGGTGGAGTTCAAACGGCGTGATAGTGGGTTCATTGCAAGGCAGAACCACAATGGGCTAAGTGAATCGCCCTGAAATATTCCCCTTCGTATCGGAATGGTGTTAGTTTCGATGGTGTCGCTGGATGGCATTTGTAATTGGATCCTAGTTCTCCAGGTTGACATGATGCGTTCTAAAAAGGAAACAAAATTATTATCGACTCTATACATTCTCAATATAGTTTTGAGTCACTCATGTGGCACCGAGTCGAAGGCCTTCTTATAATCCACGTAGGCAGCAAAAAGATTTCTTCGGTTGGCACAGGCTTGGTTACATATGACAGAATCAACAATCAATTGTTCCTTGCATCCCATTGTTCCCCCTCGTGCATTCTTTCTGTTGAGTTGCAATGATGTTATTTTGCTCACAATGTGCATAGATGCGTTGGGTCAAGCAGGAGGTGATCACCTTATACAGTGTGGGTAGGCAGGTGTTCGGCCTATATTTAGCTGGGTCTTGTGTGTTATGTTGGTCCTTTAGTAGGAGGTACGTAATACCTTCGGTCAAGAACA
The DNA here is from genome assembly GCA_034092305.1 of Diaprepes abbreviatus. NCBI lineage: Eukaryota > Metazoa > Arthropoda > Insecta > Coleoptera > Curculionidae > Diaprepes > Diaprepes abbreviatus. The sequence continues at coordinate 6,692,868 of JASJET010000055.1, read as the reverse complement.
ATGGCATTTTTTCTGGGTTAAGAAAAACATCATTAATAAGATCAGCCAGCTGATGGTGCATACACCAGAACTTTTTGAGCCAGTAATTCTGGATTCCGTCGAGACCTGGAGCTTTCCAATTATGGGATTCCTTGATTATTCTTGAAATTTCCTCGGTGGTAAAAGGCTCAAACTGCATCTGGCTGTAATCTTGGCAGATCTGGTGTTCTTCATTGATCCAGCCAGCTGCGATGTTACAATTGGCTGGTGTGGAAAGCTGGTTTCCCCAGAACTCTTTTACCTGCTCTCTATTGGGATATCTATTATCTGCTATATTAGGTGGAGAGTTTAGTTTACGGTAGAAAGTCTTTTCTGATCGTTGGAAGAGCGCATTGTCTCGTTTTCGGTTATTACTGGTCTTGTACTTCTTTAGCCGTCCTGCAATAACACAGAGCTTCTGTTTCAGCGAATCAAGGCATTGCTGAGCAGTAACATTCGCTGGATCTTATTGCGAATGATATCGGACACGATTCATGATTTCTTCAACTCGCCTTTGCAGTCGACCAGTTCTTGTGCCCCTGATGTACTCCGTCAGCTGTCTTATATATATTCGAAGATTTTAAATTTTTTTATTTAGACGTCTTTCTCATGGTGGTGTGTTGGGTTCTGTTCTTGCTGATCGGCGCTCTGTTGTAACTTTAACTTCCAGAGCTCTAGCTATAGCAGTCGCGGCACAGTAGATGGTCATATGTAAGGACTCCAGAGTGTAGGCATCTGAAACATAAGCTGGTAAAATCCGATTGTTCATGATGTCTAACATGGCACCCAGTTTTTTGGATGAATTAATTTTTGGCAGTGCCGGTCTTCTTAACAGATTGCTTCCATCATACTCCAACACCGCAGCACTCATTTCCGTTGACAGTTTCTGATTATTATTATTAATAAGTACAGTTGATCCAGTAAGAGAATACCTATGCATCATCAATCTACGAACATATCAAAGACAGTTTTGAAACATGTTCATTTTTTTTGTATAGAAATAATAAAAGGGCGGAAAACAAAACATTCAGTCTAAGCCATGGGTGCCAATAAATCTAACATTATGGGTAGAGCAAGACAGAAAGGGACAACCGAGTCATTTCGTTTTATGAATGCAGACTTTCTTTTGACTTCAATCAAAACATTACTTTATTGACAGTCATCGTTCAGAGTTTCATTTACATTGTGTTTTTGACAAATTTAGATCATTCAAGTGAATTTAAACAGAAGATCGTTTAACAGAAAAGCCAATAATTATTGTTTTATAATTATTACTGGAATAAACATTTCTAACCTTCAAATCTGTCGTCGGTGTCTAAATGGCCGATACACGTATATAACTTAAAGTCTATTTTATAAATATAGCTTTCAAAAGAGCTATAGAAAAAATTATAAATAACTTTTTATAATTTTTTTAAACCTTATTGTGTCATATCTAATATTCTTTTGAGTTAAAAGAGGTGTTCTAATTCCGTCTGTTTATTCAAATTCAAAAAACGTTTATTAAATATAAAGAAATTACAATTAACATTACATTGCTTTTTGTGAATCTATTTATTATTATTATTTTAGATATTTTCACTTACTCAAACCGATGTTGCAATTTTTCCCTTTTCCTGATAGCGATTCCGAAAATATAACGGAATTTTTAATATACTATTTACTTCCGTTCGACGGTACAATAGGCACGTCTTTATGAATATAAACGTTATATTGACTAATTAATTTTGATTGAGTTCAGATCATAAATAAAATATTTATGGTCAGTGGGTCAGACGAATATTATTGGTGGCGCATGTGTATTATCTTGATGGATCAACTGTATTCAATATTAATAACCTACTACGAATTTAAGTGGGAATTTTCAAAAAAATTGATATTTTAGATTTATTAGCGAAATCAAATATCAACTATTAGGGCTATTCTTTTGAGTAATTATCACTTTCAGTTCTGTCACTTGAAGTAATCATGATCACTTCGACCCAATGAAAAGTAATTTGAAGAGCTTGAAAAAATTGAAATCGAGCTGTCAATGGTGTCAATACAGGGTGTTCTATTAAAAAAAAGACAATATTGGTCTGTAATTCAAAATCTGATACCTTTAGAAAAAAAAAGTATGCCAATGGACTTTACGTAAAAAACTCTACAAAAACCCATTGTTACTTTTTCATTAATTTACATATTAACTAAGATATGAGAGAGGTGGGTGAATGGAAAATTTTTAATTTCGCCCTGTATTTAAAATACCGAGAGGGCTAGGAAAATTTTGTTTGTTGCATCTTTTGTCTAACAAAAAAGTAACAATGGTTCGCGACCCTGCAAAAGTGTCGAAAATTGGACTCGGTGATTATTTAGTTACACTACATCACAAGAAAACTGACCATTTTTTTTCAGGATACATCTAATTTTAGACACAGATTGCCAAAATTAAAACGAAATTTCGAAAAAACTTTTAGTTTTTGAGCTATTGCTTATTTAGATGTACGTATTTTAGAGGTTAGATTGTCAATTTTCTTTCTTGACCGTTATGTCTATCAATATTTTTGCTCAAATCATGAAAGTCGCCCTTCTTTCAGTTTGACAACATTACGACCTAGATTCACTGAAAAGCTTAAGACTTAGATCCGATCTAGTTGCCATGGAAGTTAGATCTTCTAATTACCCTATTTTATTTTGCTTGCGATATGGTTATAACTTGCATTATATGTTACCAAATAAACCTTTATAAGATAAAACTCTTGTAATTAGTAAAAGGAATAATTGCCATATGAAATTTTCCATTTTTACCGGTGTAATAATAAAAAATATATATTTTATAATCCTTGTTTTTAAGGTTTAAAACTTGATCGACTTATTGTTGCACTTATCAATTTGAAATATTTATCGCCAGCTTAGATCATTCACCATAATGAATTGGGAACTAATAATTTTAGAAAATAACAGTTATCATATAAACTAAACGGTATTCTGACGGTCTAGTGCTTCTACATATTAGAATGTTTAATGTTCTTTTTTAAAAACAAAAGTATATTTGAACTACCAGTTTTCCATCAACAACCGACAAAATTTCCCCTAACATCAGACTCAGAAACGAGACTATACTTTTCCAAAAGTTTTGGACGCGCCAAATCCGAATTTGACTTCCGATTGGAGGACCCATTAGCTCTGGTTTTCGAGATATCCTAACCTACAAGTTCAAAAAACGCTGTTTTTTTACACAGACGTAGAAGAAATTAATTATTACTCTAATAATTAATTTATTCTACGTCTATGTTTTTTTATTATATTGAAGGTTATGTTTCAGTGTTGCATGAAACTTTCCGACATGACACGACGGAGCATCTGAAAGTACCACTCATTGCCTTTAAAACCCATTCTGAACCATCTCAAAATCTTTTTTCTCTCGGAGTTTTTTCTTTTTAAGTTGTTTGTCCCTTCTGGGAGAAATGTATTTGTAATATGATCAGAAATAAATATTATTATTATAAATGTAAGGCAACCACGACCATACAAAACCTTATACAAATATAACATTAAAGAAAGGAAAATGGCAAATAAAGCTTGGACCTAGGATTACCAGATGACAGGAATTTTCCTAACATGTTCAGAAATTTGGTACTCCGTTAGGGAAACAGGAAAATACTGTAATCGTCAGAATTATTTTGAAATCGAGGAGCAATAGCTTTTTATTGTTGTCGGCACTTGCGAGTTTTCAAAAAGTATTCTTTTAGAGGCAGATACATTTTCAGGATTCGTTCAATGGCTGGAAAAAGCTCCATCACTTTGTTTTTGCTATGGTAGATTGCATGCGTGACGCGGGAAATTTTAAAATTAGGCGCGCGACACATATTTTGAAAATCTCGCTCCCTTCACATCCCAGATACAACATCCTGACAAAATGTTAGGAAATTTACTAAAAGGTCTGGGATTTCAGGATCCCCACTTGGACCTCCAAAATTGGTAAATGTTAAGGAGTCTCTCAAAACTAAACTTTTCCACGAAACTTTAAATTCATTTGACAAAACCAACACCCCAAAAATATCTTGTTAGGAATTAAATGGAGCTTTAAAAAAAACACAACATAAATTGAACAATAAACGAATGAAGACAGAAACGTATAAACATTATATTGCCTATTTCCCATAAAATATAAAACAAACAATTTTGATTCCTACACAATTCTTGTTTCATTCAGACGCATGCCTATTGTGGCTTGCATAAATTTAACGCTAATGCAGCTGATGCGTCAACAAAAGTTCGCTAATGCTGATTTGAAGTAGGCTCTTACCTATGAAAGGTTCCACAAGTAAAAGTTGCTTTGTTATGTGATCATAATTTTGTTGGCAAATAAAGGATATTATTATTATTATGAAGATTTACAAGCCAGACGGCTTCGCACTCCCTCCAGGGAATATTCACTCATACCAGGTACACAAAGGTACCAGAAGTATGAAGCTCTGTGGGAACCCTTTCCATGTTATCGGGTCCTAGGTGACGTGGTCTGCTGTATTTCCCATGAACTTTCGGACGGTTCGCGCGGTTGCTAGGAGAGTTGCTTTCTGCATCGGTTTATACAGATGCTCACTAAGACCCAGTCCCTTGATGTTCTGCAGGAGGTTCTTTGGTATCACTCCAGTTGTTGAGAGTATTATGGGAATCGTTTGGACGCTGTTCATTGCCCATTGTCTTCGGATTTGCACCTCCAGATCTCTGTATTTGGCGATCTTCTCGTTGTATTTTGGTCTTAGGTTGTTGTTGTTAGGTACAGCGATGTCGATTAGTGTAGTTCGCCTAGAAATTTTATCAATTAGTATAATATCTGGTCTATTATGAGCAACTGTTTGATCCGTCAGAACCGTTCGGTCCCAATATAACTTGAACTGGTTGTTCTCAAGAATAGGCTCTGGATTGTATTTGTAATAAGGCACTTTTCCTACTTGTAATAGGTTCAATTTTTCAGCTAACTCTTGGTGGAGTATCTTAGCGGCTGAGTCGTGTCTTTCCTTATACTCGGTTGCGGCAAACGCTTGGCATCCTCCAGTTATGTGCTGGACCGTCTCCGATGTTCGACAGCCATATCTGCACTGGTCATTTTCTATTGAGGGATCTCTAATGATGAACTTCCGATAGTTCTTCGTCGGAATAACCTGGTCTTGAATAGCCAACAAGAAGCCCTCCGTTTCCGGAAACATCTGTCCTGAAATCAACCAGTAGTTCGACGCTGAGTTGTCGACATTGTCCTGATTGACCTCATTTGGATGCCGTCCATGAAGTGGCTTCCGTAGCCAGGTTTGTAACTTCTCTTGGTCTGTTTGGTGGTGAGAAGTAATATCTTGTTCCCTCAACTGTAGCGGTGTTGAATCGTCTGCCTCGCATATTGCTCGATGTAGTGTGGAAGAGTCCGCTAACCTGTGGAAATATGAACGTAAGTTTATTATTTGTTGATCGAGCTGTTTACCAATATCCACCAATCCTCTTCCTCCTTGGTGTCTTGGAAGCATTGTACGTTCAATGGCACTCCGAGGGTGATGTTTTTATATTATTATATGATTTACAAGCCAGACGGCTTCGCACTCCCTCCAGGGATTATTCACTCATACCAGGCACACAAAGGTACCAGAAGTATGAAGCTCTGTGGGAACCCTTTCCATGTTATCGGGTCCTAGGTGACATGGTCTGCTGTATTTCCCATGAACTTTCGGACTGTTCGCGCGGTTGCTAGGAGAGTTGCTTTCTGCATCGGTTTATACAGGTGCTCACTAAGACCCAGTCCCTTGATGTTCTGCAGGAGGTTCTTCGGTATCACTCCAGTTGTTGAGAGTATTATGGGAATCGTTTGGACGCTGTTCATTGCCCATTGTCTTCGGATTTGCACCTCCAGATCTCTGTATTTGGCGATCTTCTCGTTGTATTTTGGTCTTAGGTTGTTGTTGTTAGGTACAGCGATGTCGATTAGTGTAGTACGCCTAGAAATTTTATCTATTAGTATAATATCTGGTCTATTATGAGCAACTGTTTGATCCGTCAGAACCGTTCGGTCCCAATATAACTTGAACTGGTTGTTTTCAAGAATAGGCTCCGGATTGTACTTGTAATAAGGCACTTTTCCTACCTGTAATAAGTTTAACTTTTCTGCTAACTCTTGGTGGAGTATCTTAGCGGCTGAGTCGTGTCTTTCCTTATATTCGGTTGCGGCAAATGCTTGGCATCCTCCAGTTATGTGCTGGACTGTCTCCGATGTTCGACAGCCATATCTGCACTGGTCATTCTCTATTGAGGAATCTCTAATGATGAACTTCCGATAGTTCTTCGTCGGAATAACCTGGTCTTGGATAGCTAACAAGAAGCCCTCCATTTCTGGAAACATCTGTCCTGAAATCAACCAGTAGTTCGACGCTGAGTTGTCGACATTGTCCTGATTGACCTCATTTGGATGCCGTCCATGAAGTGGCTTCCGTAGCCAGGTTTGTAACTTCTCTTGGTCTGTTTGGTGGTGAGAAGCAATATCTTGTTCCCTCAACTGTAGCGGTGTTGAATCGTCCGCCTCGCATATTGCTCGATGTAGTGTGGAAGAGTCCGCCAACCTGTGGAAATATGAACGTAAATTTATTATTTGTTGGTCGAGCTGCTTACCAATATCCACCAATCCTCTTCCTCCTTGGTGTCTTGGAAGCATTGTACGTTCAATAGCACTCCGAGGGTGATGTTTTTGTGCTTTTGTTAGGAGTGTCCTTATTTTTCTTTGCAGGTTTTGGATGTCCGTCCTGCTCCACTTTACAATTCCAAAAGAATAGCTCAGCGCAGAGCAAGCATACGTGTTGAGCGCCTTAAACAAATTTCTACTATTTAAATTAGTTCTTAATACCCGCCTTATCCTCCTGACAAATTCGGCTGTCAATTCGGCCTTCATAGTGCCATGATCAATTCTTTTAGCCTGTTTCATACCTAGATATTTGTATGTTTGGTCTGCTTCCATTGCAGCTATAGTTTCACCGTTCTGCATTTCAAAAGCCCCCGGTTGTATCTTCCCTTTAACGATGTTCAAAATACGGCACTTGTCAAGTCCAAATTGCATTCCGATATCCCCGGAGAACTCCTCTACAATTTTAAGCATTTGTTCCAGCTGGCTTCTGGTAGCAGCCATCAGTTATTATTATTATTATTATTATTAATAGTCGAAATTAATTCGAATGTGAGGTCCCCTATACAAAATTTTCAATATCAATAAACTTTGATTGATTCGTAATAAATATTGTATAATTTTGGCTCTGTTTCAAGGCTTTAAATCCTTTTGAAACATTTAAAGATAGTTTATAAACTTCACACACACACACACACTTTACAGCTTTGTTTCCTTATTGAATATATCACTCTGTCAGGTTACTGCTCGAGTTTCGACCTTTTTTCGTAGAGACGTAGCTATGTGAAGTCTTCATATTTTACTTCCCAATAAATCACAAAACTAAAGTGATGTCATTTTTCCTATCTTAAAACATGTTCTGAAGTTATTTAAGAAATATAAGTCTATACCTTGTCATAAAGGTATTACAATTTTAAATCTAGATTTTTTTTCTTATATACAAGTATATAAATATATTTATCAGTGTCAACCAAAATTGTTACACCAAGAAATGTGACCGTTTTTCTGACAACTGCTAAGGGAATTGTTTGAAATTTTACTTCTCTGGGGTGAAAAGAAAGCAAATTAGATTTTGAAGATCAATTAGATACCCCTAGGGAGGTGAAGTTTATTAAAGGATGTATGAAAAATAAACAGTGTCTGATCATTTTTCAAAAATTATCCTGAAGATAGTTGAAAAAGTTATCAATTGTTCTCACGTTAGGTGAGTGTACCTAGAAATTCACTGAAACTAGAAGACAAAGTCATCAAACACCTTCAAGAAAAAGACACAAAAAATAATAGCTGCATAAGCAAATGTTGCATAGGCAAAAACGCAGGCCTATAGCTGTTGACTCTTAATATTTCTAACTCAATTTAAATCTAAAATCTGATTTTTTCTATATTGAGAGTTTGGAAATATTAAGAGATGCAATGATGACGATAAAGTTGCGCGATATAGTACTCAATAACATACCGACCGCAAGTATTACAAAATTCATTACACTTCAGAAAATATTTAAATTTTAGTTTTGTTCTCTCAAGTTTATTCTTGAAGATATTGAGAAAAATCAAAGAGGTCAATATATAAACAAAACAATGGTGAATTCCAAAAAAATTGGAAACTAACTGAAGTAGTTAACACACAAATTTAAAAAATATATACAGTATAAGGAGCCAATATTAACTATATTAAAAAAATTAAATCAATAATTATCTAAGAATTTTTCAAAATTAAAATAGGATTCATCGATAATGAAAATTGAATTTTCTGTAACTAATGGGCCTATTAGACTACCTAATATTCAGTATCCCTAAATGCGTCACGAACTGAATTCGGTGAGGTTTGCGCGTGCTGATCTTCCTTACTCAGGTAGTGTCTCAATTAGTAAACAATTTAGTGAGGAGTAATAAGATTTAAAATAGAAAGTCTAGGAGGCAAGTGACCATAGAGCTATTAGGGATAAACTAGAGCCGCATCTAAGTGAAAGCCAATAGAATGAGAGAGAGAATATCTCTTCAAGATTCTGTGCACAGAACAGAGCCCTCTTCCCATCAACACATGATGTAGACAAAACAATAATTGTTTTACCCAGATAATATAAACTATTAAACAATCAGAAATGAAATAATCATGAATATTAAGAATTAATGTAAAGCTAACTAGAATGACAAAATCACTAAAACAATTTAAACTATGATTAAACCCAAACTATTGGGATCCATATCACAACTTATATACAAGTTCCAAACGTTTATTAGCTAATAATTACTGCGGCCGAGTGGATAAGGAGTTTGCCTCATAGTCAAACGTGCGCGGGTTTCAAGTCTTTGTGTGAAAACTTTTTTCCTTTATATGTAATTTTTCATAAAAATTAATTACGATTCAATCTAAGTTTTTACATTTGTTAAGAAATATATTTTTAATATTTTTGCTTTACAAGTAAATATAATATAATACTCTATCTATATCTCTGTAAGCAACACAAGCTGGAATATCACCGCCAAAAAATGACAAATAAAAGAAAGAGTTTAATCATATATTCTAGATATTTAAAAAAAATATGCCATACTTATGGAATAAAAATTATAAAGATTATTTAAATAATAATATTAGATGCAATAGCTATAAGGTACTATAATACTTCTTTTTCTTTATTTCCATACAACTAGCAACTATGGCTAGGACAACTCATCCTTTTACATGCTTAGAAACCATGGTTGCCACAGTAAATATTATACTTCTCGTATGTTCGACATTCACTCTCCATTTGGTTTAGAATCCTTATTAAGTAAGGTGTAACTGGTGCGCTCTAAATACCTTTTTTTTCTAGTTCCTAGTTAGGAATACTAAATACTGTAATCTAATAGTTCCTTTACTACTGAAAACAAATATACAACACTCTAAACTGACTTTTTAAACTAAGTAATATTTACATTTTCAACTAGTTAAACTTATCCTATATGCAATGGTACTGAATGGCTAGTAAGTTAGTTATATTCTCTCTCTCAATTTCAAGTCTACAAAAATTGTATGTGACAAAACAGAGATAAATTCATGGTATAGGTCAGATGCATAATTCACACATCTACTACCCAACTGTAGCTTATGGCTGAGTACAGAGACTGGAGACACCCAGTTTATGAAGTGTCAAACAAAATGTATGGGAAATACTGACCTCAATATGTGGTAATTATTAGTGGATGTGTGGTGACTGGTTTGAGTCGCCAAGTGTGCACTGAACCTCTTGTTTATATTGCTCACTTAAAACTGTGTTTATTTCTTATTTTAGATACATATCTAAAATCACTTAAGGGAACATGCTGTACCAAACAGATGCCTTATTTACTTTCTTATTATCTCTAATCTATATTTAAAACCCTAAATGTAGTTTAAAAGTTTTAAAATGTCTATAATTTTTATTTTTAATATTCTTAGGACCAAATAGTGTTTTGTAGACTATTTTTTTTTTGATAATAAGGCATATTTTGAATTGGAATGATGTTCATTTACAACATTCCACCTAGTTTTGATTCATATATTTTTTTCTCCTTATTTGTTATTAATGAACCTTATCTGTTTGGCTTTCCTATAAATTTTATGTTTAAGATAAAATAAATTCTTTATATAAGTTGCTACATCTTTCACAGATCTTACTTATATTTTAATAGAAGGAAAAAGTACCAGCATTCTCCTTTTTGTCATGATATTTTCAAAATATTGGATATTAGATGGAATGCACTTCCCATTTTTAATGCAGAGATTTTTTATTTTTAAAATTTAAAAAATAATTAATTAGATGTATTCAATCCTTCATTAATTACTCATTATTAAACATTTCATAAACAGAGTAAAAAAAATCAATAGGTTTAATTACATTGATATCAAAAGTTATAAAATGGCATGTAGTTAGTTATATAAATGTACAGATTTATATAACAATGATTCAAGCAAAATTTTTAAGCATTGTTTGTTTTTGTCATTGTTTTATAAACCTTTGATAATAATGACCAAGAGAAATTTCATATCATATATTTATGTTTTTAAAAATTTGCCAGTGGTTGATTGATACTTGAGGCAAATTTTTTAATTTATCAGATAGTTTATCTGTCAATTTAACAGCCTTTTCTCATTGTTTTCATAACATTAAACTGAAAAATAAAGAGTAAAATAAGTCTATATAATAATTTTAAACTTATTCTTAGCCCTATTCTAAATGAAACTTGGTTAGTATTTACTGAATAATCAAGTTAACAACAAGCCATTTATTTATAAAAAAAATAAATTTTCAAATTAATAAATGATGAACACTTTTTATTGTTGAAGCCTAAATATAACAAAATTAATAAAAAATGATAGGTCATTTTGTTTAATTTTTCTTGTCACCAAGTTTATTATAGTACCAAATTTGTTGATGGCAATAACCTCAATAAATTACTATATAAAATAGAACTAATATGAATGAGAAATAGCTATGACACCTATTATGATGTTTACCATAGTGTTACTTAAGGCAAATATTTGACCTGATCTGAACTTGAAACATGATACTATTTAGGTCCTATGGCCTAGGCTTAGAATCTGTACATTTTATACATATTTTCTGTGTTCTAAAGCTTCAATTTTACTTACAGGGAAGGCACGGATTCTCATCTTGCCTTCCTTTTTGGCCAAACTTCCACTCTTCATAGTTGACATAGTTCCTAAATTTGTTATTCTTCTTGCAATTGCCAAATAAGCACACTTTAAACAGTCATTATTTAGAACTAAATGAGAATCTGAAACTAGAACTTGCGTACTTCATATTCACACATGAATATTAAAATAATACGAACAAATTGTGCATTAATGACAATGATCGTCTTGTTTTTTAACACTGACGGACATTTTTCCTGTCATCTATGACGTTTTCTCAAGTTGCAGTTTCAAGTTAACTTTCACTAAATTATTTTTAACGTATTTTAGTCACCACACAGATTTACAAATATACCAAATATGTTTTAGTGTTTTATATGGAAAATAATCTAACGAATACGAACAAATTAATTCATCATTCTTCTTCAATATTCGGAGCTGCAAACAAATGAATAAAGATGTTTTTGTTAGATAGGGATTTTTTTATTTTAGAATGGTAACACTGCGTTTGATTATGGTTGCATCCCAAATTTAGAATATTGAGGAGACGCTTCAGGCACGACTTCGTGGTTTTAGGTGTTTGGAGTTCACTCATACCAGGGTACCTATTCTCGTTCTTGAGAGAACGATCATCTTGATGGAGAGTGGGCGTGGTTCTCGCCAAAAAGTACGAAAACGTATTCAGAATAAGGTTTCTTACTTTTTCGTGAGAACCACGGCTACTTTCCATCAAGATGATCGTTTTCTCGAGAACGAGAAAAGCTACCCAGAACACGGTTTCATACTTTTTCGTGAGAACCACGCCCACTTTCCATCAAGATGATCGTTCTCTCAAGAACGAGAATAGGTACCCAGGGCTGCTTCTGACTAGAAGAGTACCATGGGAAGAACTGGTAATAGTCTTATCTAAATAATCTTTGGTATAAATGTCATAGATGAAACATGATAAGTGAGCTATTCTTAATACTCAAAGTACTGAGAAAACTCGTCAATTTGACAGTCAAATGAAAATCACCGCTTTTATGGGGGGTTTCAAATTTCCCTAGATTAGTAAATTATTGTTGTATGCAGTAGTAGCCCAAAGTGGCTGAAATTATTTTATTATAGTACTTTAAACTTAATAATTTTAAATGCAAATGAATTTTAAAAATTGTTTTTTCCAATATTTTATGCTAGATACTTAATGTCTTTATTTGGAATAATATAAAATAGCAAAGGAAATTTAAAGTCCGGTAATGAAATTTATACCAATGTGTTACCAACTGAATAAAGTTATATAAACCAGAATCACTCAAGTCTGCGGCTAATGTCATATGTCATTTGTAAATTCTTACCGTACTTTGGCTGTATTCTTTAGAGTAATTAACAATTGATCAAAGTGAAAAAAGTATAACTGATAACTTCATGTTCTTTTGAATATGCATTTACTTATCATTGGGTCGAAGTGATCATGATTACTTCAAGCGAACTGAAAATGATAATTACTAAAAAGAATAGCCCTTTTTTAACTATACCAAAGAAGATGTTGATGTCACAAAATAGTAGAGGGATATTTTGTGGTTGATGTCGGCATATTGCTTTGTATATAAGTTGCTGTTTTTCTTGATATCCCTTTTTCTTTATTACTTACATTACTAAAGTATTGTCTCTTTGTATGCATTTTTGTTTAACAGTTCTGGAGTGTCAATTTAAGATAATTTTGTGGTCTATATTTACACTAAATATTTGACTGACAGCTTGGTTTATATTACTTGGTTATTAAATAATATAAAATAAATTTAATCAAGGGAAAGGACGAAGATTTTAATGATAATCAATAACTTCGCAACAAAAACAATGACAGTAATTTTTTTGACTTTTGATGGTTAATTTGACGTGCCAAAACTTCATTTTTCCCCAATATGACGACAAGTAAGCTCTGGACATTTTTAGGCTGACAGCTTATTTTATTTTTTGAAATCCGTGACTATTCCGAACTTTGCACTTCCTCTACAATCTGGACATGGCCTTAATTAAAATAAATTTCGAATAGATAAAAACGGTCTAACTTGATTCTAGCCAGGCAATACTGGTTCTAAACCAGGTTAATTTTTGGCAGCCAATGTGCTTCTACTATCAGCCTCTACTTCTTTGTCCTCATTGATAATAAAAGAAATTATTGGAATTAGGCAAAAAATAACCTTTCTTAGATCTCATTTTATCGTTTCAGCCTAACCTTTTTTATTCCGGGGTTTCAGCTTTAACAATGGCTACTGCATCTGGAGAAAATGTGGATTTTACAAGTTGGTTAAATATAAAATTAAAAGAACTGAACACCGACGAGACCGTATTTGGATCTTACATTCGCGGAATATTAGATGGAGATGATACCTCTGAAGAAAAATCGGAAGCTTTACAAGGGATTCTGGCAGAAATCATAGAAAATGTAAGCGTGGTGAGCTGTAGGAAAACCTGTTACTTAACATGGGTTATATTTAGGTAAAATATTTTTGTGTCCGGCACCCATTTTGGCACTACCTTTTTGATTCTTTGAGAATGTTATATTTTTTATACATATCGTATGAATAAGTATTAAAATATTGTCAGTTGCTAAATTCTAGTTGAGTTAAATAAATCTGAAACAAAAAGCTCTTCGTAATACTAGGGCACAATCACTTTAGACTGCTAGATAGGTAATTGAGTGACTGTACCTTTGGTTTTATTAGGACTGTAGCAATAGAGTTTAGGGAGCAGGATAATCAAAACTAGTAAACACACTACAAATATTCATTATATTTTATTTTTTTTGTATTTAATTAGTATCAAGTATATCTAATTTTATTATTTTGGAATGGTAACTTGTGTTCCAATTGATTGGAATATAGCTTATAAAATATTAAAATTATGAAAAGCTAGTATTTAAAATGGAAAACAATATATATTGTTTGTCATTTCATACATAATTTTTGTTAACTCTAAACAAACCCAAATTTATCTTTTATAATTCTAAATATGAATTATAAGAACAGGTGTAAAAATAATATCCTCGAAGGAAAAGTAAATTTCTTTCTAAGACAATTTGGTATAATATCATCTCTTCTTGTCATTAAACTTGGTATAATTAGATTTATTAACAAATTATTTATTCATATTGTTGATAAATGTCTATACAGTTGTGTTATGTATATAAAGTTATGTGTTCAATACTGGCTCTTTAATTTTTTATTTTCATTTAGGTCTCTTTTATATGGCATCTTGATTTCTGAAACCTTAAGCATCAAAATTGTTTAAAAAAGGTCTGTCAAAGCAAGACACTCAATTTTAGAAAATGTAATCAACATCGAAAAATAAATTATGAAATATAGCTTTTTGACAAATTTTCTAAAGTCCCATTTTTTTCCTTATTAACTGCATTATAAAAAGTATGCAGTTACTAGTCACTTATTTTTAACTAACTAGTTGTTTATTGTCATTTCCTTCTTGTTGAATTTAAATATATTTTAAGGGCAGTGATATAAACAAAATTTGTGATGAAATTTTGGAAAAATGGCAGTCTTTTAAACCAAAAGAACCTCCTCCAACAGAAACTTCTGGTGCTGACTTAAATGAGAAACTAGCCAAACTTTTAGAATCTCAGTCATTGGCAATAACCAAGCAGAAGGAATATACTGAAGAAGAAAAAAAAATAAGGTATTCAGTTACATCATAGCATATAAGTGTATATAAAGAATGCTTTATCAAATTTGGTTTATATGGGTTTATACCATATTGAAGGTGATCTGGTTGGTAGGCAATAGGATGACACGTAATTCCAGCTCCAAGATTGTCAAAAAAGCAATATGTTAATATCATAGAATCAAAGAAACTAAATATTTTCACTCCTATAAAATTGTTCCCAACAATGTTCTGTAAAGGCATGTCCTAACATCTATAAACCAGATTTTCATTTTTCCACTTCTGATTAAAACTATTAGATAAAATATCTTTCACATAATGATATAAGACATGCTTACCATTCCAATAGTGTGAGACCAGACTGCCTTCTTCAAAAGTACAGTTTGAAAATTTGATTTAAAAAATGGACAATTAATACCTCCAAATTTATCTTTACTAAATTTTGAGACGTTTCAACATTTTCTGTTGGTCTGGTCTAATTTTTTTATATAGTTGCTATTTTTAAATGAAAACTAATCATGTTTTAGGCAAGCCATTTTATCTCAATATAGCCAGATGACCGATTCTGAAGAAGATGATGAAGAAGGAGGATCAGGTGAAACCAAAGATAACAATATAGAAAAAAATGTGAATGCTCAGTTGGTGGCTGATGCAGAAAAGCAAAAGAGAGAGCAGTTCCGATTAGAGAGCCAAAAGAAGAAGGAAAAAGATAAGGAAGATAGGTAAGAAACACAATGTTTTTGAAGGTAGTGGTGCGTGATATTTATGTAGTAAGGTCGCAAAGTTCTGGCAATACCTCTTATTTTAATATATTCCTCATTGTAGTTAATTAAAATTTCTATGCCAGCAAAAAATAGACCAGAATCTTATACTGACATCACACTAAAACCACAAAACTGAACAGCTAATGAAGATTCAGTGTGCATCTTATACTGACCTCATTCATATCCAAACAATAATATGGGATTGAAAGTCCTCTTGGTGTGATTTTTTTTGTTTTTAGTTGTATTTCAGTACATTCTTCTTCACTAATTTAATGTTTTTATCCATAGCTGACTTGGGTACAGTTGGTAGTCTTGTCAATGTCACCCTTTTATGATAGAATACATATACATACACATTTTCTAAATATCTTTTAAACTTTTTTGGCATTTTCCCTTTGGCCCAATCAAATCAAACACAGCTTTATTGTAAGAAGAAAAATATTTATTAACAAAGCGAGCCTAAAACTATGTACATTTAAAAAAGCAAACAAATAGTATATAAGGAATTAATATTTTCTATCGAAAATGATCATCATATATGTAAGAATGTACTATAATAAAAAAATTCATATAATATTTATTATACAGAGCTAAAACTTAATCATTGCATGACACTCGATTTTGAGATTGTTAGAGGGTTAATCAACAACCTGTGTTTACTAAATCATATCTCAAGAACCAAATGATACTAAAAATAATTTTTTTGTTTATAAATAATGACTAGTTAATTAACTAAATAACATGTAACGTCTACATCATGATTACTATAAAGTGAAAGTTTTTGACCTTACTGTGTAAATGTGGATGAGATACTATGTCTAATTACTTGTAGTATTGGTATAAATATCAATATTTTTAGTTTAAAACAGGAATAAATAGAGAAATATTATCTGTAACAGTGACAAATCCTTACGGAGGTTCCATCGCTAAACTTGGCTTTTTGAAACATACAGATTTCTTTTTTTGCAAAACAATATTTAGCTTATCATAGGGTTTACTAAGATATCAATTAAAAGAGATGACATAAAATTTAAAATTAACTTGCATTAAAACTTGAATCCATTGATATTTTGAAATAAAACAAATTAATTAGTTATTGTGAGATATAAAAATATCTATATATTTATCAAATTAGTACTTGCCAAAAGATAATTTGAAGTTAATGTCAGCGTTTATGATGTGTGTATTACTTGTATGAACTAAATTTATACTATCACATTTTATGTATTTTACATGAAAATATTTACTAGCCCAAAAATCTCCTCTTTAACGACATGTCTTAAAGATATTGTTAAATCTCAATTTTTACACCACATATCAGTAATACATTTTATTACCATCACCGTGGGCTTGTATACGAGCCTTTGGGTGTACATGGGGGCTGACACCTAGAGTGTTATTTTGTATGTTTTAGTGGGATGTAAAGACATCCATGATCAAGTATCACCTCCTTTGTTTCATTCATTCATTTCTATCACTCAGTTATTGATACGAACATACACGACTTGTAAAGTGAAATTTTCTTCTAATTTACGTTTTTTTTATATTCACTGTATTCTGACAACATTGTTTACATTCGAGGCTTACAAACATACCAGCATCTTTGCCATAAGACATCCGAATATTATGAGTAAACATTTTACTATTTTATGAACTTTCTATGAA
The DNA here is from genome assembly GCA_034092305.1 of Diaprepes abbreviatus. Classification (NCBI taxonomy): domain Eukaryota; kingdom Metazoa; phylum Arthropoda; class Insecta; order Coleoptera; family Curculionidae; genus Diaprepes; species Diaprepes abbreviatus. The sequence goes on along the minus strand of JASJET010000055.1, from coordinate 6,675,512 downwards.
AAGTAAGGTTAGGCTGTTTTGGATATAAGCAGTAAAAACAAAACATTGCCAAATCACACACTAGATATTACCGGCTGATTTAAATTAATCTAATTAATTTCCATATTTAATTATTTTTTTTTTATCATATTTTCTAATTCATTGATAAATGCCTTACAAACTATTTATTTTTAAATTATATTATTTTTTATCAGCATTTTAATTTAATTTGTCAAATATTGAGTAGTATAGTTCATTTGAAATACGTGGGAGCAAACAGACATCATTAAAGGTTCAGAAAAAATTTTGGTTTAGGTTTTTCTTAGTTTTTATTTTTCATATGTGTCTTACAAAAATATTCTCATACTTTCATAAAATATAATTTTTGTAAATTACACTTGTCTAATAACTCTATTTTTTTCTTATATATTAATTGATCTTATTTTAGTAAAGCGTAGGTCTAATATGACAATAAGGATTTTAAAAAGACAAATATAAAGCAGTGAAATTTTCTTGTTACTCTTCTGATACAATAATATAATTATATAGATGATCATAACTTGTGAACTTTTTAGCTACTAAGGTGGAGATATACATTTTAGATTTTAGTGAACTTCAAATATAATAGTAGATTCTTTATTTTTTAGAGAAAAGCAAAAACAATTGAAAGAAGAAAAAAAGGAAAAACGAAAAACTCAGAAAGGAGAAAGAAAAAGATAGCAGAAATAAATTGTGCCCAAATTTACTTGTACATTTTTTTCTGTGAGTTTTGTTATTACCAATAATTATCATTTTTTAATTACTATCACAATTTATTCTTGATAAATTAATTAATAATTAAAATTAAATCCGTTTTACTGAGAATATTTTAAAATATAAAAAGTACTTTTTAGTTTTAATCATTATAAAAGAAAAAAGTAGTACCCGATTTTCTCAAAATTCTAAGTGATATTCAATTTAAATAATGCACTGTCCTCATTAAAGCTTTAGTTGCTGAAATAATATTACCATTTTTTTAATGCCTAGTAGGGTTATACTTAAAAAAACGAAAAAATATATACACACTTACTTCTTCTCCTCACTTAGTAAGGATTTTCCTTACTGTATTTCACAAATGCAGCTGCAACGATTTCATTTTTTTTAGTACTATCAGAACTGAGTCTCAAAAAATGATAAGACTTTAGTTGTAAAGATTTCTTAAGGTTCCAAATTTTGCATTTCCAGCTTTAGTTGATTTGAAGATTTTAGTTGTCAAATTTCGAATTAATGTTTTCCTATTTGGCGCGTTTAAAGTTTTCTGTCTATATTTTATATTTTTAAATTTTACAGTTTAGGTTATACAATAAGAACATTTGTTTTCATTTTATTCCTTTTTCGCCTTTACTAGTGTTAAATATTGTGAAAAATGAGACACACTTGTTTACTTTTAATAAGGTATTCATCTGGCGAATTTTACATTATTAGCTTTAATGAATTTAGAAATATTCCATGGAGGAAAAACATTCACCTTTACTTGAGTTGATTTTGAAAAAACTAGTGGGTTTAGAGAAAACCATTATAATGGAAATAATATATACTTTCTTATTGAATGCTTATGTCAATAAGGAGTTAAAATTTCCTGTTACTTGTTTAATTTGGCCTAGGTTTGGACTAACGAGGCATATGTTTATGAAGAATGTAAATACTGTGAATTAATTCCGGTAGTATGCGTGATAAAAGAAAAATTGAACTTATCTATGTGAATATATTTTTAAAGGTGAAGCTCTTATTCATTAAGAAAAAAGCTGAGCATTAGGTAGTTGGATTGACATGGTCAAATTCCAATTTATCTTGAGATTATATTTGATATTTATTTTACTACTGTAATAGTACATTACAGGTTTAACCTAAATAGTATAGCAATTAAAAAATATAAATGATTAACATCTAGGTAATTTCACAATATTAAGCTCTAATAATTATACCAGTAAACTAGAATATGAAATAATCAAAGTAGTTAAGAGTAAAGAAGCATTCACAGTCAACAGCCAGGTATGCCGTTCAAGGTCAATCTCAACATCCTCTTGAAAGAACAGTAAAAATTAAAGTCGCAAGGCAGGAACAAATTGTAATGGTTCATAAGCTTATTAGCGATGCTATTTTTGCTAATACCAATCTGGGCAGTCTTAAATGTGGCTCTCAGCTGACCCAATGTTTGAAAAAACGTCATGAATTCGAGTAGATTGTCGTTGCCTATGATTACTGCATTTGAATTTGACATCTTATCCATAATAGAATTTATTATCCTAACGTGATAATCATAAAGAGCAACGAGAGAGGCAGGTGGAATATATAGTGTAAAAAATAAGAACTGCACTCTTCCTAGAATTATTCTAACTCAAATCTCCTTGACCATATTACCAGCATAACATGATTGACTCCGATCATCACGCCCCCATTTCTAGTTTCATTAATAGAATCAGGATCAAGATCTTTTCTATATACGACATATTTACTAGGAAATTGTTTCTGATTAAATATGCCTTTGTTCAACCAACTCTCTGCAATAACCACAATATAATATTCTGAATTCACCACATCATTGTAGAAATTAACAGTTTTAGTACGGAGGCTGTGTATGTTTTGATAATATATCTTAACATCAAAAGCTTGACACAACGGAGTTTGGACGATGACATATGTTTTTTTAATAATGGAGGCTCTTCTGAGCACAGATTATGTCCCCGTTATAGCTTGGTATCTATAATATTACTGCATGACAAAATATCAAGATTGTGCGCAAACCAGGCAAGAATCTTCCTGCTAATATAAGGAACAATTCATAGTTTCACTGAAAGCTATTTTCCCTATGATCTGTAAAGTTGTCCAAACTGAGAAACGAAACTTTGTGGCCATACTATACACTATTATGTACCATTTGATTCGCCTCGTAGATAAACTGGTTGAAAATTTGTCTCATGCATAAGGCGGTGCCACAATAATCAAGTTTGTCGTCCTTAGAGTAAACTTCCTAGACAATCTCTCTAGCTAATCAGTGAGACTTCAATTATTTGGGTACTGACAATATAGAAATGACCACAAAGATAATTTTTAAATAATATACCAATCATCGTCACGCACGATCTAAATTCTAAATTATGCAGTCATACATATACAAGGGCTGAGATTGTGTATTCAGTTCTGTTTATGTAAACGTGCTAAACGTTCGTAAAGCATGTATTCAAAATTTTAATCAACCTCGACAAGTTTTTTGCTCGACAGAGCAGATTGGTGAGTGCGGTGTGAATTTCAAAATACAGCGTGTCGCGCAAGGCACAGCGATAAAATACGTTCAGAAAATATGTATGGCGCCAACTGAAATGCAGGAGGGCTTGAGCAATTGAGGAATACTTTTGGTAACTAGGTTGTTTTTTATGACATTGTGAAGCGGTGGTGCCGGCAATTTAAGTGTGAGAGAATTTCATGCGGTAACTTATGATTCTTGTTCTGATGGTGAGAGACTTAGTTGAAGAAACTCATCCGTCATATAAATTTAAAAAAATATTTTATTATTCAAAGAAACTGCGCACAACGACGAAACTGGCAGTACTGACGTTTAACATTTTGGACGAAATACCTACTCGGAACGTCTTGACATACGGGCGCTGTTTGTGTTTGTTTATAGTAATTTCAAAACTTCATCGTGGCCAAAAAATAGAATTAATTCGTGAAATTTTTCGTGCGATTATTTTTCGCAACTTGTTACGTAGTTAATGTCAACAAGAATGCATCGATTAAATCTTTATATGAAGTACCTCCAAAAATCGCTGTATATTGCTCGTTTAGTGAATTCAACTCTGACCGTCGTTCACTCACATGAGAGTCTAGTGAAGGTCGACCAAAATCGGGGTAGTGTAAGAATACATCGATTCTATGCCAACGGTATATAACATAATGCATGATCATCATGTTATATACCGTTGCTGCCGTAAATCCAATAGTTTGAGAAGGCTGAACAAACTTTTTTGCAGGATTCCAGAGAAATGCCGAACCATCATAGGGAAAAGTGTATAAAAATTATGTGTAAAAAAAAGGTACAGATTTTTTCCAGTTCTTATTCTAAATTGGTCAGAGTTAGAACAAAAGAATCAGTCCTTGTAGTATTAAATAATTTTAGATTAATTGTTAATAATTCATTTTTATTTTAAACTTTTTTAAAGCCAATATAAATTTGACTTTAAAACAACTTGGAATAAAAACATTTAATGATAAAAACATTGCTACATTGGAGGTAACTGTTCGTCCGGATCAACTCTTAAAATTTTATCAGCCAAAACTAACTTATTTATAGATTCATGTTGGTTTCTTCCGCCGGCGACTTTGGCTAAATTAAATGATTTTTTAAGCATATCTTTACTTGTTCTGGGCAAATACTCTGGAAAAACTATATCAAACCTTAAAATTAGGTTACCCTTTTCTGGATATTTTTCTAAAACTGGTAATCCTTCATTTTCAACAATTTTTTCATAGGAGGGCCTAAAATATAAGAAATATATTTAACGATAGCCCTATATAAATTTTTTAAACTGAAAAAGTGATTTCCGGTCGAATTCGAACTCAGGTCTTCGTTAAAAGTCTTACCAATTGAATTAGACCATACCAGATTATGGATTTGAAAGTCAGTTTTATCTTGTATATACAATTTACTTATTTTACAAACAGAGAAATCTTAAAATCGAGGCTCAACTGCGAGGTCCTGATAAAAGTTATTCAGGCATATATATATATATATATATATATATATATATATATATATATATATATATATATATATATATATATATATATATATATATATATATAGGGTGCGCCATCGTTTATGTCGGTTTTTAAACATTGAATAACTTTGAAAAAAAAACTGATATCTATATATGAGGTATTTTTATTAAATTTGGTCCTTTACAATTTATTGGGACAAATTTTTGAATACTACATCGATCAAGTGGCCACCTTTATTGGCCAAAGGAAAATGTGACATTTTTGCTGCGATTTCTATTACCTTTTCGAGCATCTCGGGTGGTATAGCCGAGATTTCGATACGAATGTTTGCCTTGAGCTCTTCAATGGTCAAAGGCTTGCTGGCGTACACTTTGCTTTTTAAATAACCCCGCAAAAGTAAGTCCGGAGCGGTCAAATCTGTTGATCTGGGTGGCCAGTCAATGTCGCCTCTTGTTGATATCAGACGTCCAGGGAATTTCCGTTGCAGAAACTGGATTGTTTGATTTGCAGTGTGGCATGGCGCACCGTCTTGTTGAAGCCAGTAACCATCAAAACCTTTTTCACGCATTTGTGGGCAGACATGAGCCACTATCCACCGATATCGATTTCCATCGACTATTTTCGTTTTCTTTGAAAAAAAATGGCCCAATGATGGTTTTGGCGTAAACGGCGTTTCGTGGATCTCGTGTGGATTTTCCGTCCCGCAAATGCGGCAATTTTGCTTATTAACGCCGCCAGAGAATGTGAAATGGACCTCGTCGGTCATCAAAATTTGCTTCCAAAAATCAGGTTCAGTGTGAATCATTCAAGCGACTGTTTGGCCGTATTTCAAGTGATGTGGACGGTCTGTCGGCAATATTCTTTGTGTTAACTGCACTTTATACGAAACAAATGCAAATCATCCTTTAAAATGCGCCGCAAAGTGGTTCCACTGGCGCCAAAATGCTGAGCGCGGTGACGATACGACACAACACTTTTGGGTTCTAGGCAACGCTCTCTCTGACCGCTTCGACCAGTTCATTGGAACGTCTAAGTTGTTGATGAACGGTATGTTGACGATCTCCCACTGTCCCGTACTCAACAAAATTCGAAACCAAACGACGGATAGTGTTTTCAGACGGTGCCTGTTGGTCACGATATTTTCGACTATAAGCACGTTGAGTTAATACAACTGAACGACTATTTTCAATGTACATTGTCACTATTTCGGCGCGTTGTTTCGGTGTAAAGCGATTCATGGTTAAAAATAAACTGAATTGACATTTCACACGTATAACCAAATCAATCGGTTGGAAAACGTCAAAGTTATTCAATGTTTACATACCGACATAAAAATATATATATATATATATATATATATATATATATATATATATATATATATATATATATATATATATATATATATATATATATATATATATATATATATATAGATGATTGATGAGCTTTATAGATTTCACCTTGGTATGAGTAAGATGTCTTGAATTTAATATTTTGGATGTCGATTGGATAAATCGGCAGGAAACGTCTTTCAATAATTTTTATACAGTTAAATATAAATAAAAAAAATACGAAGATGAGATGAAAAGTTTCCAGCCCAACAAGGGAAATAGAAAAATTATGGCATAAATTTGCTTGATTTTTCTACTTAATCTCCTTTTTAGGATATACAGCGGTGCTTCATTACTTGGATTCTTTCTTTGTAAGCGCTTTCACCTAATTTTGCTTTTGTCGCGGTGATTAATATTGCAATTGGATTCGGCGGGAAATTTTTTGAGATTTGGGATGAGGTTGAGTTCGATGGGACCAAGTCGGGTGAAAAATGTACATTCAGTACGACTTAAAACATTAGTTCATGAATTTTGGCCATCAGTGATAACGTTGTGGTTGAGAGTGTTCTTCTTATAAAAGAAAACTTTCTTTTTCGCCATATTTAATCCTTTTTTGCTTAAACTGATCTAGAAGGAGTCTAATATTTGCTGTTAATGTCGCTCCCTTTTTTAGATAATCTACCAACAAAATTCCTTTAGTGTACCTAGAAACAGTAACCCTGTCCTTCTTTCGAGACGCTTTCGCCTTTTTCTGTGTTGATTCTCTCTGACCTGTCTATTGTTTAGTTCAAGGACGTTCGAAGGGGTAACAGGGAGCTGCAGAAAAAGGTTCAAAGCCTATAGAAATATTCCAACATGCAGAAAAGAAATGTCATAAATTGAGATAAAGGGGATATATGGATTTGTTATTAAAATGGTCAATTCCAGTCCTGTCTATTGCGCAAGTGCAGTATATTCGCTATTTGAGGAGTACATGCTCAATTAATTTTACGGTATTCTCCTTACGTTAACCCCCTTTAACTTTCTCGGTTAGATTTCGGGCGTATAATGGTAGATTCAAAACTCAACCACCACAAAAAGTCTATTGAGTTGGACTTTCGAGTTTATGCTTACCTGGAGCTAGCCTTCAGTGAGTAGTTCAGGTTAGTTCAGGTTACAGTCGGGAGACAGATGGAAATAAGTAGGTGGTTTACTATCCCTCTATAACCGCACATGACTGGCTAGGTAAAACAAGCCGTCTTCAGGCGCAACCTAAATACGAAATTCAAACGTCATGCACCAAAACTGCAAGTGATTCGGTCAGTAAAGCCTTAAATTTTGTACTTTGGCATTAGCATTAGGTACATGTTCTCTTTTTTATTTTTTAAGTAGTAAAATTTGTTAAAATGTCTAAAATTTATTGTGTTCCGAGTTGTAAAATCAAGAATGGTGATCCGGGATGCTTGAAAGTACACTTAGGTATGTTCTGTATTTATATCTGTATATATATAAATGAGATTAGTTAAAATCTCCGATTAATGAAGATTGCCATTAAACGAAGAAAATAAATAAAAACGGATTGGCACTATTACTAAACGTTTTGATAAAGAAATACACTTCACGAAGAATTAATGCACTGCTTGTCAAAAATATTTAAAGATTTCGTGATACACGTATGGGAAATATCTTAGGTTAAAGATTGATTATGAGTAGGAAAATAAAATTGAAAAAGTTCAAAATATAGGTCGAGCATATTCAAAAATGATGTTATTTAAAAATCAATAAAATATTTTAAAATTATTTCTGGTATTATTATTTCAGAACCGTTTCTGTTACATATAATATATGCATTCTATTTAACTGTGAAAGAAAGAATTTAAAAAAAATCCGATTTGAACTTGCACTTACTGCCAATGCAAAACGTACAAAGTCGAACGCTTTACCAACTGAATCACTCGTATGTTTGACGCATTTCATATTAGGTTGCGTCTAAAGGGGGCTTCTTTTAATTTGCATATTACTTGCGGTTAGAGAGAGACAGCAATCCATGTGCTTATTTCCCTCTGTTTTAAAATACTCACGGTTCTGCGCGTGGGCAGGCTAGCTCCAATAGTATACGGTTGATGAGTTGAACTCGACGAGAGCTGTTCTTTGGTCCGAAGTCGGCAAATTCGGCACGCACCTTGCTGGCAATTTTACAATCCCGGCGATTATTCATAATTGTTTTGCATACTTTTTTGACAACTTGTTTAATTGTGGCAAATTCTGGTCGCTCAGAATGCTCGACATTTCGAGTGTCCGCAACTCATTTTTAACAGTTGTAAATGATGGAGCAAGCTCCCCCAATATTGTGTCTAACTTCGCCTTAATATCTGGAGAAGACAAACCTGAATAATAAATGTCATTCGCATTTCGGATTTTCCATACTTGGAAAACAACAGAACTTGATAAAATCTTAAAATAAAACAACACGAAACAGCTCTCTTAAATACTCGGAAAATACTGAAGACAGATGATGTTTCAAGGTGAAATATTTAAAATAGCGTTGCGAGCGCCATATATAGGGAAGGCTGGAAACTTTCCATCCCATCCGCGTGTGTACAATATATGGATACTTACGAAACTATGTCAGTTATGGGAACTCTAATAGTTCTGTGATCAATAGTGTGCACTGTAACTACCGTTCCTACGAGAGCTTCTTCTAGAGAGATTCGAGTGGTTAAAATAAGATCATCTTCTTGTCTAACAAAAATCTCGTGTGGTCTGTCTTCGGTGATAAATATTATATCCGCTAAAATAATTTTTAAAGATTCAAAATTTAAAACTATCTATTGGTTCAATTCTCTATCTATATATAGGTCACTACATAAGTATTGTAATGACAACTTATTATTTTTTTTTTAAAATAGGTCGCAACCAGGTCAGGCTTAAACTCCTCTGCAGCGCTAACACATATCTCTTGAAGTGCATCGATTTGTTCAACGTCGGTTACAAAATATCTTTCATATTTGCCATTTCCTGATCTAAGGGACAAGTGCAAAGTCACTTTTCGCTCAGTCTAGGCTATAGGGAGGATGTCACAGAAATTTAAATTTTGGCTTGATTAAATAATCCATAGTTTCCCCGCTTGCTGTTCCGGCTCGTTATCTTGAATAACCCATATATCAAGTCTCGAATTAGGGTTTTCAGTTTCCAGTGATTCGGTAACTCTGATACCGATTTCGTCGGATATAACGATTGAATTAACATAATTTAAAAGGCAGTAATTAATTAGAGTGTTACCTAAAGTGAAGTTTGCGTATTTGAAAATGTTCTTGAAGAATGCGATGTACTCGTCTTGAGCATTTCCTCTATATGACGGTATATCACATGTCTGTCTTCTATCACTAGTTTTTTTTACAGCCTCAACGTTTTTCACTTCAACTGGCTTGCCGTACCTTGATCATTCAATAAATTATAGAATTTTCGAGTTGAGAAAATCGTTGTTCTTTCGTCCTTTAGGTTGGGCAAGTTTCTCCCAACACTTGTGATATTTCTTCAAGACATTCATGTTTCATTAAGCCACACTTATAAAGCAAATCACTCACAAGAAACAACAAAATGTTGTATAAAAGGTAAGTATAGCTCGAACTTAAAATGTATACTGATGTTATTCATACGAGTTGAATTTTTTTAATCTCGCGAGTTTATAACCGTGTGACAAATATGTAGTGACCTACGTAATTTTTGTTCTATTTTTTTTTAACAAGCCAATTCAAAATTACTATAAACCAAAACTTCGCAAGTATTAGCGGTTTTGCTTTAACGATAACTCATGAAGGATCAGTCGAGTACCCATAACGATTAAAAATGATAACTGAAGAAGGGAAAACCTTTGGGTTTCTTCCTTATTTTAAAGTAAAATTAAACCAAAAAATAGTCAACAAAATCTGATAAACCATGAAGCTTTTTACCTGGAATATGAGCTGGATTTTGATCTCCTTCATTAGGAAAAATAATTTCAGTTCCTGCTTTAATACCAGGTTTTATTGGAATTGTCAATATATTTTCGCGAACATCCGTTTTTGTGCGCTCTTCATTGATAAAAACCAGTCTATGTATTTTCATTTTTTTAACGCCACCAAAAAACACTTCGTGTAGAGTTAAGTGAAGGGGGTGTCGTACAGGAGGCTGTTTTTTGCATACTTCTATACCACTTACAGTCTTACAGAGTTTTGGTGGGTCCTTTAGAACATCCAGTAAATCTGCATATGGAGAATATGTGCCAAAAAAATCCCTATATTAATAAAAATAATATTCAATAGATAATAAATGTAAAAATTAGTTGAAATGGTCCTTGAAATGCTACACAATGAGATTATATTTTGAAAATTCATTTTTGGGTTAGCATTTTACAAATCTACAAATATGTTTTAAAAATTCAATAGACTTGTTTGTAGAAAATTCACATACTGGGCACCGCCAACCAGAATTCACATAGAGTCGCGAAACAGTTAGCAAACTGTTTTTGAACAATTTGATTGGCACTAACTAGTTTCTGAATGTTTTGTGACTGGAGCTATCATGTCAAAACTAACGACGGACAAAAAATTTAGCATCCTAGTTTTGACTTAAATTAACATGTGGAGATTTTCGGAAACGTAGTGGTTGTATGAGAGAGTAGCAGTAATATACACTTTCATTAATATTTGGTTTATTTTAACTGCATATATAATATTTGCGCCCCCCTAAAAAATAGCTCAAGAAATAACTTATTTAAATATTATTTTACAAATATTCTTATTCCCCTGTTTATGTCTAACTTTCCACCTCTCTGAAGTTGCTCTTTGTTTTTGGAAAAAATAGAACTACGTCTAATTTATTTTTTGAAAATTTCACAACAGACTTTTAGCTTGACTAAAATGTGTTTGTCGGACTTGCTTTGTCTTTATTTTTGTTTGTTTTTATGACGTTACGATTAAGTTGTATCTAATTGTTATCAAGTATAAACTGAATGTTTTGTTTTAAGCCTAGGAGCTTATATAGGGACTGTGTCCATTGAAGCGCAAAGTTTCGCGTTACTGTACATACCTCAATGATTTGATGTTATAAAGTAGTGGTTGTCAAAGACTATGTATCTCAACATTGGGTTTACAGAAGATTCCGTTATTGTTTTTAATGTAAGCTGCTTCTATAAATTTTCTTTTTTTCATGTTGGGGTTCCATATATATTGCCGCAGCCTTAGACCATTTTATATGGTGTTGTTTATCCTAGGAGTGTTCTGCAATATCTGATCTCGACGTTTCCCCTTTTTGTGTATGAGTTTAATGTTCCTTAATTCTAAGTTCTAGTGGTTGTTTGGTTTCTCCAATATACATTTCACCACACTCACATGGAACTTTGTCAAAACATTCTTTCTTATCGCCAGTTTTTGGTTTCGTTTTTGTTAAATGAGCCCTAAGTGTATTTCCTGATTTAAAGGCTGTTTTTATATTATAACTTCTGGCAATTCTTATTTTCTCCGAAGTTCCTTTAATGTACGGAATTGTGACGAAGGAATGGGTTTCTTACTGTCCAGTGGTCGTTGTTCTAAAGTTATTTATAACATCGTCAATTAATTTTAAAGGATAACTGTTCTGTTGTAAATCGGATTTATTGTTTGCTACCTCTTTTTCCAATGAATCGGCACTATTACATATAGATATAGCGCGATTATAGAGGTTGCGTATAATTCCCCGAAGTTATAATATAAACAGCCTTTAAATCAGGAAATACACTTAGAGCTATTTAACAAAAACGAAACCAAAAAATACGGATAAGAAAGAATGTGTTTACAAAGTGCCATGTGAGTGTAGGGATATGTATATTGGAGAAACCAAACGACGACTAGAAGTTAAAATTAAGGAACTTAAAACTCAGACACAAAAAGGGGAAACGTCGAGATCAGCTATTGCAGAACACGCCTGGGATAAACAACACCATATAAAATGGTCTGAAGATATATATGGAACTCAACATGAAAAAAAAATTATAGAAGCAGCTTACATTAAAAATAATAATGGAATCTTCAGTAACCCAGTGTTAGGATACCTAATCTTTGGCAACCACTACTTCGTAACATCAAATCATGGAGGTCTGTACAGTGAAGCGAAACTTTGCCCTTCAATGGCCACAGTCCCTATATAAGCTCGTAGCCTTAAGACAAAACATTCAGTTAATATTTGATAACGATTACAGATACAAACTAGTCGAAACGTCGTAAAAATAAACAAAAATAAATACAATGCAAGTCCAAAATTCACGTTTTAGTCAGTCTACAACCTTCGAAGAGACTTTTAGCTGTTCAAAAACTAATATGACAGTTCTTAGATAGGGGCTATTCTTTTAGTCATTGGCTGTTTTCTTTTGAGTAAATTATCACTGATCAAAGTGGACAAAGTGAAACTGATAACTTCATGTTCTTTTGTATATGCATTTACTTGACATTGGATCGAAGTGATCATGATTACACTGAACTTTGACAGAACTGAAAGTGATAATTACTAAAAGAATATACCTATTATCACTTTCACTGTCACTTGAAGTAATCATGATCACTTCGACCCAATGACAAGTAAATGCATATTCAAAAGAACATGAAGTTATCAGTTACACTTTTTTCACTTTGATCAGTTGATAATTACTCTAAAGAATACAGCCATAATTGAAATACAAAATAAGGGCTGGTCTAGAATTATCTTTCTGCGAAATAATTTTGATCGGTTTCATATGACATCGTAGGTAGGTATTTTCTCTGATAGAGTATCACGTCTCGTTCAATCTTCGAGCAAACACAATTTTCGTGTTTTGTGGCATACACTACTGGAAGCAGCATGTAAAGCATCGTGCGCTTTACATGGCAAAAAAAGAACTTCATGTTCTTTTGGATACCCATTTTGTTGCAGTTTAATTGAAGTAGTCATGATTAATTCAAGGTGATAGAACTGAAAGTGATAACGTTACAAAAGAATATTCTATTACATGCGATTTATAAAATTGTTAATGTTTCGAAAGTGGAAGAATAATGATTTTTATGATTTCACTAAACCATGGATAAATATAACAGTACGAAGAGAAATAACGTTAACAATCAAGCCTCCAATGAACAAGTTTATTGAAAAAGACCACAAATTTGGTATGTTGAAATCTAGAGAAAGAATTAATATCGTCTTTGTCAATATAAACTTAATCAGAGACCTCCGTTTTGGTCGTTAAAGCAGGAAGCAAGAAAAAAACGTGCTTTGGTCATTTGAGGACGAAAGCGGGAGTCCGTACTGAATGTACTGTGTAAGGGGGAAACGTTCGTTGCGGGGCGAGCCCTAAAGTGCTTAAGGGAAAGTTTGTGCATCGTTGTTTGCTCTACGGCCAGCAGGGCGATTTTCGTCCCACAAATCGTTCCTTTGTGCAGTAAAAGTGAATATACCTGTGACGGACGGTTAACTCTGTATCTGACAGTTCAAGCAAAATATTCGGTCTGAAATATATAAATGCCTGTCACAAATGTGTCAGATGGCTTTTTTTTATTATAGTTGGCCACACACACGGCCAATATTCCTGGTTGGATGATGGAACTATCCAGGCCCTCTTAGATGAGGGATCCTTCTTTTTTTATATCTTAAAAGACGGTCTTCCACCCAGTTAACGTGTAAAAGTTCCCGATGGATTTCCGGGACGGTATAAGTGTTGGACGGGACAAACAGAAGCTGGCTAAAATGCTTCAGCCACAACTTGTATTTAAAAAAAACCTACAATGAAATATCCCAAAGATTAAACGTTTCGGAAAAATTTCTTTTTCTTTTTTGCCATCTAAGCTCAAAAGTAATCTGAAAATTTTGGCGTGGTTTAGTACAGCTAAATAATTATTAGATTTTTTTTTTAACATCTGCGAGCGAGCCAAAACCCTAAATTATATACTTTAATATTAGAAATTTATAGTCGCGTATAAATATTCTAATGAATTGTTATGTCTTACTTGTAGGTTTGCATTGGATCACCATGATAATGATATCCTGGGATGTAAGAATTAGGGCCTGGCACGCCCCTTTTAAGCCCCTCTTCCCCATATTGATCGAACACAGCTCTTCTTAACGGATCGCTTAAAACTTCATATGCTTCCCCAATTAAAGCAAAGACTTGTCGAGCATTTTCATTTTTACACCTTTCGCTATTGAATTCTAATGCCAAATTTCTATACCTATGGGTTTAAATTATTAGTATTCTTGCTTTATTTCACTATATCTTACTTACGCTTTTTTTATTTCCAAATCTGTGCTAGTTCTAGGAACTTGCAAAACACCGTAGTAATCAATACCCATAATTAATTTGTCAAATTTTGATGTAAAAGTAATTTTTTTTTAGTTGGTAATACAATATATATTCAAAGTACCGAGAGCACTCGTCGATTTGACAGGCAAATGACGTAAAAATGACATGGATCATGTGATGTAGGGAGTTCAATATTTCCCTAAATCAGTAAATTATTGAATAACGTAGCTGAAATTATTATTTTATTTTAGTGCTTTGAACTTTTATGTGTAATAAATACAAAACAAAGTTGGTTTATCTTACACTTTAATCTTTTAGGCTATCTATTCAATGTCTTAACGGGAAATAATTTTATATAAAACAACGAACCAAATTTAAAGTCTAGTTTTGAACATTATACCAACATGATACCAACTGGAACGAGTTATATAAATAAACCAGAACTACTCAGGCTTGTCACTAACGTCATATGTCATTTCTAAGTTTATTCGGTACTTTGACTATATTATACATTAGCCAGTAAAGAAATGTAAAAGTGTAGCATTAGTACTATGAAACCTTATAAAAGAATATGAAGATCCAAGTATGCTCAATACATTTACATATATGCAACTAGTATGAATACTGTTTGCACGAGTAGGACAGTTATTTGGTTTGCATCAGTTGACGACAAGTATTATAAATAAATACCTTTCCAAGTAAATGTGAATATTATTAGCAACGATTTGGTCGAACATTATGGCGGAGTTGGATGGATTGTAAAAGTATTGTTGGAGATCCGGGCAATTCGACCAAGATATATTTTTAGTTTGACGACAATTGTTAATAGTGAATAAATATTAGTAATTTTGAAGAAGACATGCAGCATACAAAAATTATCTTGTGTTCTTCGGGCTTTAAATACCGACAAAACTTGACTTTTAGCATAAGCATTAATATCATATCAGACTTAGTGATAATATTCAGATGTAAAGAAACATTTGTGTGCCTTGATGTAGCAAAAAATGCATGAAAACCTGTGCCATATAATAAATAAATGAACCAATAGGGCTACATTATCAAACTAGTGTTCCTCACCATCTAGAAAGTACCAATGGCTCGGTATTTACGCAACTAGTACTTTGTCGCGACTCCATAATTTAAGGATAATCGGTACTGGCATAAGATTTTTGACAACCAAGAAAAACAGATAGGCTCTTCAAGGGTTGTGGCTACGGAACAAATTAAGCGACAACTGGTCTCAGCTGTCAATGGTATCAAGTAGGATTTGTCGCTGTGTAGCTTAACGGTAACTATCTAACACCGGCTTTGTTACTCGTGCGAATAAGAGAAACTGACAATAAAATATTATAGTTCATTTCTTTCTTGTAACCATTAATATAACATATCAATCTTCGCAAAACGCGACCTCACGAAGCTATGAGCTAGCAGAAATACAGTAGACACATCACGTGCCGCATAGGGCTTGCGTGTCTTAACAGCTCCACAGCGGTAACGGTGTTTCCAATTACTACTAGAGAGTAGTGAGTAGGTTGGTTTTATGGCCTTATATCAAATGAACGTATAGCCTACTTTTACGTTTTATCGTAGAGGGCTTCTTGATATGTGGCAAATCCCTCTATATAGGACCTAGACTCTTGTAGGCTGTTGAAGTCAAAAACGGCAAAACATGGACCGTAAAAATACGTTTGTGAACATCGAGCACAGTCACTTGGTTTACCAGCGTCACTAATAAACGAACAGAGCTGGTTCGACCCCATTGTTGTTTTGAGTTTTTTGCCTTATAGGCTGTGTGCGATTTAAACGGATTTATAGTATTATAAGTGACTCGTCTTTTGATGTTTTGTGTGTTTTATTTAGTATAATGAGCTCTGTGAAGTGTTTGTTTAAGTGTAGCCAAAACGAGATCAAATAAATTTTCGTTCCATCCTGCTGATGATAGACTGAACATTTTGCAGTGTACATAACCAAAAGTACAATATTATTCTTAGCTTTTAACATTGCAAATTAGCAATTTTTGAGATTAAACTGTTCCAGATTCACTAAGAAGGTTTAAGACTTAAACCCGATCTAGTTGTCATGAAATTTAAATCTTCTAGTAGGCCAATTTTGTTTTGCTTATGATATGGTTATATTACATATGTCAACAAATAAACTCTGATAGGAATATTAAGAACAATAACCTTGCGATAAAGCCTTGAAATATGTAAGACAAATAGTTGTATCCCGAAAATAAAAAAATACTCCATATTTGCCAGTTCAGTAATAAAAGAAAAATGATTTTTTTATGCTTGTATTTTTTAGGGTTTAAAACTTGCTTGACGTATTGTTGTCCTTGTTACTTTCAGCCCTATACTGTTGATTTAGGACGGTTTTAAAGTAAAACCATCTTGGTGAATTAGGGGGTGAAACTCTAGGAAATATTGGTCATTCGTAACGAAACTTATAAGATATGTATGACAGAGAGAAATATGTGTTATAACTAAGGAGTAAAAAAGACATTTTAAAGACACGCCCAATACCGTAGGAGAAACTCCCGATCGCTTAATTTTATCAGTTGCACGCATGAACTTGACATATAAAACATGTCATGTTCGTGGTTGTATGTAGGTATAAACTTCAGGACCGGCCTTTCAACTTCCTTTGGTATTTATTATAAAATTATTCCATTTGAAGACATTAAATATATGATAGCTTAAAATATGAAAATATAGGAAATTGAAGTTTTTTTGTATTTACTTTGCACAAAATTATTAACAATTTCAAAGCACTAAATAAAATAATAATTTCAAATACTTTGGCCTAATACGACATACAACAATCATTTACTGGGTGCCTATTCTTGAAAGAGAATGATTATCTTGATAGAAAGTGAGCGTGGTTGTCATAAAAACATCTAAGAAATAGTATTCTGTCATGATCAAGGGAAATTTCAAACTCTGTATCGCATGGTCGCTGTCATTTTTACGTAATTTGTCTGCTAAATCGACAATATTGCACAGTACTTTGAGTATATTGGATCAAGGTAAGTTTGACTAAAAAGAAATATTTTTACGTAAGGAACTTGTTGTGGTTCTGTGTACCATTATTTATGGAACAGCTTGTATATTGGTTCTGTAATATACCACTTTTTTAGCTTTGTAAGTTTCAAGCTTAACAGTTTTGTGTTTCCACAATTTGAAAAGAGGCAAGTGTTATTTGTTGCGTTAAATACTGCCCTCGATTCATTAGCATGAACAGCTCGGAGCTGTACAGGTGCAAGAAACCCTCGCTTTATTCAAGTAGTGCATTATGCCTCGGCGCTTGTCTGATCTGCTTTCCCCTTACCCCTCAAGCACAAAAAAATATATATATATATAGCCCTAACCGCTATCAGTTATCATTTTTAGATGCTATTTTTGGGTAAAAAAAACATTTTATACATGAAATGGGACACAAAAATAAGATTATTTCACAAGATATCGAACTTACCTTCATAGTTTTTTTAACGAATTGCGAAATATTTATGGCCTAAAATGCCATGACACCAGGCAAAATTAAAAACTAATAAATATTAATATAATATTTTTACCTTTTTGTCTTCAATATGTTTCGCTATGTATATTAAAAACACAAATTCTGAAAAAAAATAATTTGTAGGTTATATACTGTTCCAATTAATATTTTTACCGCTTTATTCAGATTTGCTCGGAGCTACTCAGGGTTTGATGCACCCGAGCTTAAAACTCTTGAATCGAGGGCAGTAAATGCATAATCCGGTGTTCAGAATAGCTTCGTGTTTTTTTAAGTGCTTATAAGTATCAAAATAATTTTTATCACGTACCTTAAATTACTGATGAGCGTGTGCTCTTTAGTCCTACGCTGATTAATGGGTCTATTGTGCCTATCGTGTATATTTCGGCACTGCTTTTAAATTGGTACAAAATCCCCAATAATTTAGAGCAGTTTCGGATTCTGAATGTGCTGTTTCTCACCAATATGTTTTTGCGTTTTTCCAATCGGGTCACCCCCTAAATATAAGAAGATGAAAATGAAACTAACCTATATTATTTGTCAAACTTGTCAAATCATTCATCGACGTTACGCTGTCACGCTAAAATTTTGCGTAGCCATTTTTTTTGTAAGCGGTTTCGGAATTTTATAAATTCGATTTTTAAGGAAGTTTAACGGTTTCCTTATTGTATATAGAACTTTCTGTAATAACGTAATATAATTAATTATGAGTACTGCTTTGTTCGCGTGTTCTCGCTGCTTTGCCCGTTACCCTTTCGAGGAGCTATCTGCAGGTCAACAACTTTGCAAAGTGAGTTTCGTTCTTGCCAATTTTAGAAAGATACCATTACAAGCTTTCACTTGTTAAATATCTACAAAATATTTTCTAAAATCGCCCTTCCTGGTTATCTATTTATCCCTTACAGATTTTGTATGGATTCTAAAATTTTATCTAGAGGGAAATCCCATTACATTTCACATAACCATGACCCTGATGAGCACGTATTGCATAAAAAATTTCAACAATTACATTTCATTTCGGAAGAATGGATAATCTCAAAGATAATTTATTTAAACATTTTAATTTAAAAATGGTCAAATAAGGAATTTTTGAGAAAATCCTTGATAATATATTTAAAAAACATTTCTGGGAAATAGCTTATGCGTTTTTTCTGTAGAATTATTTTGCTTCGTCTAACTTACTATTTATTGTAACATCTGTGATAATTATAAAGCATATTTTTCTAATCAGCAAATTTTGTTTGATTTGTCAACACCTAAATTTGCAATATAGATTACTAATACTTTTTTACTGTTTTGATTCCTTGTTATTTTTAGTTAATTTGAGAAAAATAACTTACAATCAAAAAAAAAAAAAAAAAAATTAACATGAAAATACTGCCTATTTATTTAAACATTTTAATTAAAAAAATGGTGTAATGCAGAATTTTTGAGAAAACCCTCGATCATGTATTCAAAAAAACACCTCCTAAAAATAGCTTATGCGTTTTCTTTAGAATTATTATCCTTATTCTAATCTGTTTTTAAAAATATTTGTTGTAACAGCTGGAAAAATTAAATGGCATATTTTTCCAGTCATCATATTTTATTTGATTTGTCAACACCTAAATTTGCAATATAGATTACTAATACTTTGGTGCTGTTTTGATTTCTTGCTATTTTCTGTCAATTTGCAAAAAACAATTTATAAATACATAAAAATAATATACAATTTTTTTTTCTTTTAAATTAGTTACCAGTTTAATCCTAGAGAGTTGAATGATAAAGAAGACCCTGCCTTCATATCCCATATATATATATATATATATATATATATATATATATATATATATATATATATATATATATATATATACACACTGTATTTGCAGACTGCTGTCTCACCTGTTGGTATTTTGTTTTCATAAGAGATTTAGCTTTGTTTAGGTGACTGTCTTGTGTGGTTTATCATTTTTCAGCTGAGTTGGGATAATTTTTTCTTGGTGTATATAACTTATATATCTCCACTACATTTACAATGGTTGTCCTTCGTAAGTTCTTACAAAAATAAAATCTTGGATAAGAAAATTCTTTTTTTTTATGATCCCATTTTCAAGTTAGTTTTGAACAGGGTTGGATAACTCCTTCATGCAAAAAGTGATCCAGTAAATTAAATCTTTTTAGATGAACTATACCTACATAAATTCAATAGTTCCAGAATTCAAAATTCTTGAACTCGTTTAGAAAATATATCTAATATTAATTCTACCTTTAAACTATCGAAAATGAAAATTTAAAAACCATGATTATAGTATATCTCTTGTACGACACCACGGAACTAAATTTTTTTTTATTGACGAACAAAAATTTTGTACCTACAGTTTGACAAATTCTACCTTGATTTATTTAATCACAAGACTGAAACTGTTTGTTATTGTAAAAAAATTACTTCTAAAAAATATTAAGAAATCCCAAAATTTTATTTCAATTATCAAGAAAAAATTCTAAATCTTATTTTCAAAAACGGCAGTAACTGAAGGGGAAGGAATTTTTTATTGTACCAAATGATATTAAAAAAACTGTACGTTTATGTCGAAGGCATGCTAGAGATAGACATTTTTTATACCTAGGTTGAACTAACTGTTATTAATGAAAATATGAAGATAAAATATTAAAATCTGAAAGTTGTTTAAACGACCCCCTAATTGTGAACTCCTTGTGAATGATTCAAGATGTTTTGTTTATAATTCCTGAAAAATATAAAAATTACTCAGCATGTGATTCAGGAAATATAATATGAACTATTTCATTTACGACTCTCATAAATCAGATGGAAATGTTAGGACTTTTTGGAGTAAGAATTATAGGATAATGCAACTGTAATAATAGCTGTTTTACCAATAGTTTCCCGATTGCTTACAAAAAAAAAGTGTTGATCACAGTGGCATAAATAACGACCCTGCGCAGCGGGGGGGGGGGGGCAGCCAATCCAGGGGCGCACTCAAGTCTCTTGATGAAAATGAATAAATACGAAGGATCCAGATAGGTGCAAAATAATAGGGCGCATTCAAAGCTTGCCGGGGGGGCACATATTCTTAGTTCCGCAGTTTTAACCCTTAAGAAATCTCTTGGACAGGGCTTGCAAATTAAACTGCTAATGGGCAATCATGTAATTTTTTTCCACAAAAAAAAACTCGTACTTTTCACACAGTGTGAAAAGTTTTCAGTGACAAGAAATTTAACTTTTTCCTTCAGTGAAGAAATTTTTTTCTTTTTGCCTAGTATTACCTTGTTTGTCAAATTTTCGTAAGAATCTTAAAATTATGAGAATATAAATAACTCTCATTTGGACTAAATATCTTCTTCAGATTTAACCATCGATAATTAAGTTATGATTAGAGATCGGTATGAATAAATAATAGTAACGCATCTATTGATAAAGTCTGGTTGTCATGATATCCAATAACTATGGATATAATCTAAATTTTATGTAGCAAGTATCTACATTGACATTCTTTAGAAGTTATTAACATTACAAGAGTTCAGCTTTATCATTTGCAAAGGTGTAGATGATATTAATTTACTGTATTTTGGTTGGGATTCTATAAAAGTATAAATAAAAATTGTCAAAATAAGAATTTTTTCTGCACTACCTTGAAAGCATATGAAAGGGATGTCATAGAATACAGAATTTGACCTTTTGTGATTATGTTTAAAAATTGTAATTGGAATACATATGGTATCATCTGTCATCTAGATTTTCTCACATGCCAACCACTAGGCCATTCTGATATTAAGACCATGAGACAACTAATTCTTATGATTATAATAAATAAAGAAATTTTATTGTTTTATTTTGAATAACAAAGTTCTGAAATTATAATAAATTACTTTTTAATAAAGTCTATTCCATTATCCTAAGTTAATCGTCAAGACCAGCAGTGGTTAGTAAAATCAACAGTAAAAATTCAAAATAAGAAAGGTTGAGCAATTTTCAATTTTAAATCCCTTTAACTTTTTTTTCAGATTAATTTATGCTGATTTATTTCTAATTCTATATAAAAATGTTAGTAATAAGCTTGTAACCCTATTTATCTAAAATGTCTACTTAAAATCAGTCAAATATATTCTTTTTTATGACCGGTTTTTATTTTTTTGATAGCTTTATCAAGATAATGATTTGTATAAAAGCTATTGATAATACAATAGGCTATTTGACTCTATTAAAAATATGTTACAAATTGCTGTCATCCTAATAGATATCAGCGTAAAAAACGTAAATTACATAAAAGTTTTTATTGTCTAATCATATGATGGAAAATTCTCCACGATTGGTTGCAACTCTGGTGACGTCACATATAAGTAAACAAACAGGATGTGTGTACTTATATGCGATTTTAACAATTCCTGGTGTTATCTAGCAATTTTTGAGTTGGCTACTAATATATTTCTTAGGAATCTTATATAGTTTAGTCATTTTTTTGTTATAAATATCAAAATGTAGATAAATTTTGTGTAAGCCGACAACAGTAATCTTCCCATAATAGATGCACTTATGATTGGACTTTTCTTTAGAAATAAGTATGATTTTTTTGCTACAGCACTCATAAACGTAATGTAAATATTACTTTTAAGGTACTTATTCAAAGAAATCTCTGAAGAGTCATATCAAAAAGTACATTACAATATAAGATATGTCAACAATAAGTTTGAAATGATTATAACAAATTTATTTGGTTTTATTGGTCTACAAGAGTTTAGCATTTCATTCTAATCCTTAAGAGAATAATAACGCCTTTGTCTTAGAATAATAATTTGAGGTCTATGTAGGTTATATACACTGGGTGAAGCTTTAGACGAGGAACATTGATCAAAATTTATAACAGCTAAGCCATGAGATATTGCAGTAATAAAAAAACATAAATATATTCATTACAATGATTTTCACACATCAAAGTCATAGAATTAGCTCCTATACATCTGGAGTTTCTACGAGCTAGTTCTAGTCACTATTTTCGTCTTTTAGAATTGATTGGGACAGAAACAAACAGCTTTTCTGGACTGAACATGAACAATAACTGGAAACAAATAAAAATTTTAAAAAATCAAACAAACCCTCGTTTATTGTTGCTTTGTTTACTATGATGTAACGTCATACGTGTCACGTGACCAACGCCATTACTTAAATCGTGTCGGGGCTCTTTATTACCATTCAAACTTTTTAATTGATTTTTAACCAAAAAAACATATCTCCAGGAAATATTTATGTAGTGTGCATTAAATGAAATAAAAAATAACATGAAATAATTTTGCAATAGTAGTCAAATACCCTATCGTTTCTATTGAAATTATTTACATATAAATAAAGTTACCAGTTAGATAAACAGGTTGAACCCTAGAATTCTAATTCAGTAGTTAACTGCTAAATAAACTTGTTAAATTTAATTTCTTGACTAGTAGATAACATCATATTTTTTACAATGGACATAAAAATTTACCTTTCTTTAAACAGGAATGCCGCGGTGCGTTTCCAGTCGTAAAATGCACGTACTGTCGATCCGAATTTCAACAAACATCAAAAGGTAGCACTAGTACAATTTGCAAAAAATGTGAGCAGAACGTTAAGGCTTATGGAAAACCTACAGCTTGTGAATATTGTAACATTATAGCAGCCTTTATCGGTAACAAGTGTCAACGATGTACAAACTCTGAAATAAAGTATGGACCGCCAGTAAATTGTGAACAGTGCAAACAGAAATGTGCATTTGATAGGCAAGATGATGACAAAAAGGTAACTTGCCACCCAACAACTGTGTTAAATGTACACGGGACAACTATTTGTTGCTTTTTAGGTTGATGGAAAGCTGTTATGTTGGCTCTGCACGCTGTCATTTAAACGAGCTCTCGCCAAAACCAAACAAGGAGATGCAGAAAGGAGAGCACATCTTAAAATGTCTGGAATTCATAAAAAACACAAGGAAGGAAAGTGAGTGGTCCCGTTCGGTTAAAATTAAATAATCAAACACTGAAAATCAATTTTATCTTAAAATAGAAAAATTATTTATCGTTACCACGTTGCTTACATTATTACAAAGTTTATTGGCAAATGACTAAAAATAATTTATAATTATTTTTCAAAGTAAAATTCCTAGATATAAAATTATACCTATTAGGGGTGTTGTTCTCTCCAAATTGTTACCAAAAATTTCATATGAATAGATCTGTGCTTTAGAACTGGAAAATAGTTTTAAAATTATTAGAAATTCGATTTTAAAAATTATTGAGTACTCATGTACATGTTCAAAAAGTGATACACCCCTATTTTTTTTTTATATCTGACTATATTTAAGGGAACTATTTTCATAAAAGAAGATTATTTAAATGTTAAAACCATAAACCTTGAAATTGGTTTTTGCATTTTTTGATGAGAAAGCATTTGCAGATCTATGTTAATAGAAACTTTTCACCTACTTAAGAGGAAATATGTTTAAAATTTATGGATATGCCCAATTTAATATATTTTTATAATTCTTAGTAATATAAAATTTTTGTTTGATAATATACTCATAAATTGTATGTTAATTTAAAACACAGAATCTGATAAAAAACTCATTTTAAAATCTGGCCTAAAATTAATGGGTAGGCAGTCAGTTTCTTAAACAATCTTTTAATTTCATCAAACAGATTTTTGACTAACTTATTGTTGGCAAAATTTAATTTACAAACAAATGGCATATAGAGGTCCACATAGTTCAATCAGCACCATCAAAATATCAAGTAAGCTTCTTCCACAAACATTTATTTATAAAATCCCTTTATTTTTATGACCAGCCAGGTCGTGATGTATCAATTTCAAGGAGAAATACCATTATGTCATAGGCGTGCGTTCTTTGTTGGGCTTGTTGGATAATATTAACACGATTATTAATTTTAACATTATATATTCAGTAGTTTCAGTAATTCCTCACTTATATCCTGCCAAAATTAACCATTTTGCAGAATAACTGTATTTTCGGTCGTAGGTTGTGAAAATTTTACGGATATGTCTAGTTTTTTACGACATTCCTTCTTAAAATGCACCTACTTTAGAGGTTAGGTTGTTGGTGCTTTATTTACTATTTCCTTTTTTCACTGTTATATATTTTTTGCTAAAATGATAAACTCACTCTTCCACTTTGGAGACATTTTTATGCAATTATAAATTTTAAATAGTCAGATATTCTTGATGTTAATAACCGCCGCCCATAAAAATTTAGGGTTTTTTTTGTTTGTTGATTGAACTATTTTTAGCGGCATTTTATTCAGATTTGAATTAAATTATTTCTAAACTTCACTATCATAATTTCATGTAAAATATATGCCCTATACAGACCAGGCATGTCATGATTTGAAACAAACTATAATTTTGAGAAATACAAATATTGTCCGTATTTGTTCTGAACTTTTAATACTTTGATGAAAAATAAATCCTCGTCAGTCAGCTTTTTTGTGGTGCATTCACCATTTTGTCATGCATAAATATCCCGACAATTTTTTCTTAATGCGCATTTTCAATTTTCTTTTAAAGTTTTTGACCCTATGCTCTTTGAATAAAAAGGCGGATTTAAAGATTTGTCTTGGGCCCTAAAAATCTTGAAATTTATTTTGACATCATTTACTGTGTGAAAATTTAAAGTCAAGGTTAATATTTAAGAAAATAAAAGCGATTACTAGCAGATAAATGTTTAGTATTACATCTTTAAGTTTGAATTGGGTTTTCTACTTTTTTTTTTATCTGAATGCTTTTCTGGTAGACATAATCTAACGAAAATTTTTTAGATATTTAACACATTCTTCAGCATTCGCGGCATATGCTGTCGTAGGCCCTGTACTAAAAACGGTACCAAAAATAGGGGTGTGCGTTCAAAAATACATCTTGGTATTTTCAGTTGTTTTTAAGATGCAGGGCCCAATTTGTACTGAAATAAATCTTATGACCTCATCTGCTGACATATGCCAAAAAAACGATGGCGTCATGCCCTACGAAAACCAAGATGTCTAGCCTCTATTGGGCCCGTTACATCCCACCATAGCTGCAGGTCATTCGAGGCCGATCGTCTTTGTGAATCCAAGCAGCGTCGCTAGTTGAACTTGCCTAAATGGTTCCCGTAACAAAATTGTATTTCCGAAATATCTCTGTCTGAGTTTGTTCAGTGCTGGGCACTGTCTGAGGACATGGTCAACAGTTTCTTCCTCTTCCAAATACTATCTGCACGTCGGGTCGTCTTCGACACCGATCTTATGAAAATGGCCCCTCAGGTGACAATATCCTGACAATCCCACCACAATTCACAGCTCTTTCCTTCCTAAGGAGAGAAGCTTCTTGGTACGCCGTGCGCTAGGTCTAGTAATATGTTCCTTGGCACACTTCATTCCAGGAGCTCCCCTCTACGATTCAATAAATTTGTTTTCGAGCAAAGCTTTTAATTCCCTTTTGCCAACGGCAATTGGGACAGGTAGAATTGGTTGAGGTCCACATTCAGTACGTGCATGCACTCAGACATCAGTCCCGAAATTATGACACTGGACTTCAGTGCAATATCGCAGCCTTACTGTTTGAGCATATATTTATTATCGTATTCCCGTCTATGTCCCTCTCACAGAGATGGGCACACTGCAGGATAGCATAAATTTCCGCTGAGAAAATCGTCGCACATTGTCCGAGAGTGTAGTAGTATCTGACTCCCGTGCTCTTCTTGTCGAGATCCATTAGTATACCACCAGTATCTGTTTTACGGAAGATTTTGCTCTTCGTCCCAATCGTCTCTACTTGGCAGAAATATATCCAGAGAGAGGTTGAATTTTAAAAGCGACGTCATGTAATCTGTCTGCGTGGGGAATAATGGACGCCTCTTCACCGTGCGTTCCCAGACACCTGGGTAGCCGCCTGTTCCAATTCCAAGATGCCCTAGGCAACTGAGACGATAAACAGTCTTCAGGGCCTCGTTCTCTATGTATAAGTGAAGAGGAGGCAGGTTCACCAGGCCTTCAAGAACCCTAGTGGGAGCAGTCCTCGTCGCACTCAATATTCCCACACAAGCCATTCTTTGAACTTCGTCAAGTTGAAGGCTGTGTTTGCGCTTTGTTTTACTACGCTACTATACAATAGCGGAGTTATTATGGGACGGATCACCATAGCGTATATCCAAAATAGCACTCTAGGTGTCAGCTTCCATGTGCACTCAAAGGCTCGTTTACAAGCCCAGAAAGCACATATGGCCTTCTTGGTTAGAGCCTCAATATGATCATTCTAGCTTAGTTGTAAGTCCAGAATTACTCCCAGGTATTTAACTGTCTCCTTGTGTTGAAGAGCCCTTCCTGCCAATGTAGTTGTGGGAAGTCTCCCTATTTTCCTCTTTTTTGTAAAGAGTACCACCTCGGCCTTGTGCGAGTTTATTCCGAGCCCTTCCCTGTGGCACTATCGTTCCGCGACCAAGACACAAAATGACCAGGTCATCTGCATAGGCCTGTGTATACCAACCAGTATCATTCAGTTCACACTAAATGACAATTTTCTGATTTAAAAAACGAAACATATAAATTAGTGTTATTAGTTCATAAAATGTAAAAAAGGAAACTGCTAAATAGGTAGCTAAGGTATGATCGATTGGCTGATTAGATCTGCCATGTTTGAAAACATTCCGTAACGCAAAGTGGTGGATTTCCAACATATCCACTGCGCTGCCAAGATATTTCTTTTCACTTTTTGTCTAATGAACATTGTTGACATCTTTTATAAAATTTTCCCTTTCTTTTTCATTTCTATAGAATCGGGATTGTCTGCAATATATCATTTTCGTTATTTCCTCGTCTAGATGCCCTTCTTCTGGTTTTAACTGGTACTTTAGTAACAAATTCTCAACCATCTGCGTTTTCTGGAATTCCGAGCAATTCATTTATTATTTGTCCCCGGAACGACGAAAAACTGGGCTGTTTGTCTAAATTATAGGTATACAGGTCAAATGCATTCCACATAGCAAGATCTAGCAAGTGAAAAATTACCTTTTTATACCATCTAATCGTTCTGCTGAGACAATGCTCATTATATTTTACATCTAGCGGTTTTGTAATTTTGGTTCCAAAATGATTTCTAGTTATAGTGCATCGCGTTTATCTTTCCATTGTGATACATAGACATCACTTGAGCGTCAACAAATGTTCTCTCCACGTCTATTACTAAGTATCCCAGTTGAATGCGTTTTTTTGGGATAAGAGCTTATTAGATAAGGTAATATTGTTATAAAAGTTGTCCATGTAAACATGGTGTCCTTTGTTTAAATGGGGTTCCATTAAATGTAAAACAAGCGAATCTACTTTAGATGAATTCACGTCCTCACTTGTTTTACCTTTGTAGATCTCAACGTAAAGCACATAGCCATCAACGTCATAAAATTTTATGGTATATATTTTCTTCTTGTTTTTTATATCGACGCTAAATCTTAGTCGTTCTCTAAATAACAGAATAGATTTATCCGAAGATGAAGACTCCTTTGGATAGTACATAGATTGGCTATTTTTTATTATTTTTTCCAAAAGCCAGCTTATCTTGCCTAAACTATCATTTTTATCCTATTTAGAACAATTTAGGGCTCTCATAATCTGTTCAAAACAATGACGAGACATGGTAGAAGAGAATATTGGATGGAGAAAAACGTTTTCTAATGGAACCGAATTTAAGTTGGCCAGACAGTAAACAGAAACCCAAAAAGTGTTTTAGTCCTTCTGTACCGATAGGCCGAAATATCCTAAACCTCTCGTTCCTTCGTTTTCGTCGATTCTTTAAATTAAGCAGTTGGTCATATTCATTTATTGTCTCATGCAGTAGGTATATCTACAATGCAAGTAGCATTAAAGTCTGGATTATCTCAAACATCAATTTTAAGGATTTTATGGAAACACAATTTTCATTCCTATGATTTTCCATGAAGAGTAGAGTTCTATCAATTTATTTTACTTCGGTCTCAAGAAAATGCGGTTTTTTGGATAATATTTGGTTGGACGAAGCCAAATTCACAAAAAATGGATTGTTTAATCGGCCCAATACCCACTATTGGAGCGACTCAAATGTACATCCATTTAGAGAATTAAATTTTCAAGAGTCTTGACAGTTTAACGTGTATTGTGCTATAAGAAATGACGGCATCGTCGCCCTAGAACTCTACCAAGATAATCTGAATGGTAAGTTAGCCATTTTTGAAGACTTTTAGATACAAAATACGTTTTTTAAATTAATAGGTGAGCCCTACTTTGACATCTTGGGAAATTTGGAAGTGAACTATTTAGATAACTTGCCGCTGGCTGATCATAGAAATCTATTTTATCAACATGATAGTCATTTAGTTAATAATCATCTGCAAAACTTTTTTTATGATCAATGGATAGCCAAGAATGGATCATATCTGTAGCCACTTCGCTCCCCCGACCTAAAAGTACTTGATTTTGTTTTATTTGGAGGATAATCAAAAATAAAGTATACAACACCGCATTAACTACTATGGAAGATTGCATGCAGCGCTTCAGAATAGCATTTGAAGAACTTAATCCTTAGTCATTAAGAAGAGCCACACATGAAGAATTCCTGCTTAGGTGCGAAAAATGTTTGGAAGTTCAAGGTCGTCAATTTGAACATTTACTCAAATAATTTTTGTAACTTTATTTGATTAAAAACTGGTTTATTTGTATTTCTTTTAGCTTTTATAGATCCAAAGTTCTGGAAGTTTTTTGTAATCTTTTTAACAGTTGATAGTGTTGGTTTCTGTTTCTTCCTTATACAAAGTTCCCCTTATTTTTTATGCGTAATATGATAAAATTATAAAAATAGGTGCTTTCTATTTGAAAAAGTTGACTTTTGACGATTTTTTAAATATAATTTTTATTCTTCTTTTTTGACCACTCTGTACTAATAATTTTCAAAATATCATAAAAAGACTACCAAATTCGATCTTAGTGTACAAGAAAACTAACCCAAATTAAATAATAAAGACTTCCTTATAGGAAAAATGTATAGTTAAGTTTTGGTCCGCAAACGTCATTTTTGACATAAAAATTTAAATATATCCAAAACTGTGAAACTTAGGTATAGAACATTATACATGAAATATGTCTAGAATTTTATTTAGAAATAAAAAATGCAATAATATATAAGGTGTTCCATTTAAAATAAGCACGTTAGTACACTTTCAAATTTTCAAATTTTTCCTAATTATAGTTTTTCCACAATCGATCGATAAAGTTCCCGGAGAATATAGTAAAGGGGCAGTAAGACATTGGAGAACTTCAAAAAACGGTCAGCATGATGTTTTGGATTTAATTTCAAATGCTGTACACCTTTGATACTGATCTATGATTGAATTTTATCACTTAAGATTTCTGGTTTTACTGAATTGTATCACTCCAGTTTTTTCAGTATTGACTCCCTGTTAACTATCCCGACATCACTCACACATCTGTTCTGCAGACGAGGTGCAATCAGCCTTCGAATCCGTAACTACTCGATATTTAAAGAAGCAGTCTATGATTAATGTATCAAAGACCTTGGAGAGATTGAAGTAAAAGTTCGCTACCTTTTTAGCATTATTAACTCTCTCCACTATGTAAGTGATAGTTTGGAAGATCACCAATTCTGTTGATTTACTAGGTCTAAGTCTGTACTGTTGATCTGCAAAAATAACATAATTCAAGAAAGGCCATATTCCGAACGAAAGCTTTCACGGCTTTTGTCATGTTGAAAATCATAGTTATTGGGTTTAGACCGTGCCAAATTGGAATTATTATCCGACGTTTCGCCTACGATTGCACGAGACATCTTCAGGGATCTTTACTCCATGAGATTAGAATACTGAATTCGTAGAGTAAAGATCCCTGTAGAAGCATCGTGCAATCGTAGGCGAAACGTCGGATGATAATTCCAACTTGACACGGTCTAAACCCAAGAACCATGATTTTCAAGGCAATATTCCTTTAAAAAAAAAAGCCTTTTATAAAACCGACACACAATGAGACTGGATGGTAATTTTTTACACACCGGCTGTCCTCTCTTCATTATAGGCATCATTTTTGTAATTTTAGCTCTGAAGGAAATACTTCATTTAAAGCAGTCATTTATTCTATCTGCCAATGGCTAACAAATTCCGCAAAGTTCCTATAACACGGTACTGTTGTGATTCTATGTTCGAGATAAAATACATTTTCAGAAACCTAGTCAAGACCATTTGAAAACTCACTTTAAAACTCGGTATTATCTGAAATGCTTCTTGCCCATTCACGGTATTTAAAAATAATGTGGGATAGTAGTAATGTGAATTTGAACATGTACCACTACCAGAGGTATGAGATAAATCAAACTCTTTACAGAACATCCGAACTATTCCACCAGGATCATCAAGTAGGCTTATACAAACTTTAGACGTTTAATTTAGTTCACCTTTTTTTTTATTTGTTTCAGAATTAAATATATGCCAAGCTGCATACCTCTCGTTTTATATATTTTTTTCTTAAATCCACTAAATCTGTTACCCCAATTTGTGTCCAGGCCTTATCTCCACCAAAGAATGCCCAGGACAACAAACGGGAACATTTTGTTTATTACAACCTTATGTCCAATTGCTTCTGTGGTATTTTAAACCGTTAAATTTTCTTTTATAAAATTACCCACAACATAACTGCACTTTTTTAAAAATAATTTTTGGTGATGGCCTTCTTCCTGCTTTAATTTTATTTTTCCTTTATGAGTATGTTGGAAAAATATCTTAACTATAATAATAAAAAATATCTATTTTGAATATACACATATACACATTTCCTGAATAAAATGTACGTCGTGCAAAAATACACGCCATGTTCTGCCTAACGGTAGCACAAAGTGCCATATTGAAACGTGTAATAAGCAGTGGACTAAATATCGAATTGTTGAGTGTATCTCGGAGAGGTGATATGGTGATATCGGTGCATAGAACTGTGTCGGGTCGACTGTTTTCTTATAAAATGAAAAATATTTTTTTGACTGTTCCTATTTAAATTATTTTTGTAGGTTCTGCAGTTTTCATCTTGCACTCTCTCCACTTACAACACAGCACGATGTGAAATTTGTACATTGAACAAGAACAGTCATTTCTCGTATATTTTGGCTCGCTGAATTCGAATCTGGCCTCAGAATTGCTCCATAAAATCAGTTTGTTTTTTTTAAATATCCTAACCTGAAAGTGCAAAAACGCCATATTTGGATTATATTTGATGTTATGTACCACGCGACATTTTTTTCTCAAAAAACTATACATAGCATCTTAAAGTATAAGTTTTATTCTTTCAAATGCCGTTGAGTTTGTTTGAGATATTCATTTTTGAAAATATCAATTGGCATGAATTTTTCAAGTTTTGGAAACCTTCACCTTTCGTGACCCATAAGCTGTCAAGCGACATTTCTGATAGATGTTTGAAGGCTAACAAAGCATCGCTCAATCCAACGTTATTAGTTTTGCAAAATAAATTTGTTTTGACAAATTATTGCAAAATTCATTTTTTAAATAAATGCTTCCATTACGTTTAAAGGAGTCGTTATCGGTATTACTATATATTTCCTTGCAAACAAAATCATAAACAATTAATTTTGCAATTTAAAAAACCAAATTCTACAAATACAAAGTCTACAACTGCATATCGTTAAAGAGTTTATATTTAAATTGCAAAATTTGTTATTTAATACTTTGTTTATAACAACATATATCCTAATAACCATAACGACTCCTTTGAACGTATTTATTTTTGTAAAATGCAATGGAAGCATTTATTAAAAAAATAATAAATTTTGCAATAATTTGTGTAAACAAATTTATTTTGCAAAACTAATGATAAATTTGGATTGAGCGATACTTTCATAGCATTAAAGCATCCATGATTTATCAGAATTGTAGCTTAAAAGCCTATCGGTCACGAAAGGTGAAAGATTTCAAAACTTGAAAAATTCGTGCAATTTGAAATTTTCAAAATTGAATATCTGGAAGAAAAAGATATTTAAACAAACTCAGCGGCATTTGAAAGCTTAAGACTTATACTTTAAGATGCTATGTATAGTTCTTGTGAAAAAGTGTCACGATGATACATAAGCTCAAATATAGGCCAAAAACGAGTTTTTAAAAAGCCTGATGTGATGGAGCAATAGAACTTTTTAGGACAAGTTTAGCGCAGCATCCGCCACATTTAAAAGGCGGTAAGATGAAAGTTTCGGACACTTTTTATAAATACGGCTGGACAACAAGGATTGTTGCAATTAAATAAAAAATTAATTGATAGTGCTTCATTAGTGCATCCCACAGTAGAAGCCCACAATTGTTTTCAGTTATGACTGTAGTTAAAGTACCATGGTCGTCCTCAAAGTGGAAATAAAGTAGAAGTAGTTGAGAGGTTAGAATAACAATAATATTG
Organism: Diaprepes abbreviatus; assembly: GCA_034092305.1. Classification (NCBI taxonomy): domain Eukaryota; kingdom Metazoa; phylum Arthropoda; class Insecta; order Coleoptera; family Curculionidae; genus Diaprepes; species Diaprepes abbreviatus. The sequence continues at coordinate 6,642,227 of JASJET010000055.1, read as the reverse complement.
ATAAAGATAATCTGTGTTATTAATTAATAAAATTATAATTAATCATAACCAATAAAAATAATTTTTACTAAATTTTTTACTTAAAATTGATACGGTTGTAAGTATTTATCTTGATTAATTAGTATGGTTATTTTTTTACACAGCTGACGAAGTCAGGATATTCTGTTGTTGGACCACTTTCTCCTTCAAAATGAGGTGAACAAATGTATGTGTCTTTATTGACATGATCAATCACTTTGAATCGACCATCACCTCGTCCGCATCTCTTAACCCACACATTTAGCACATTTTTGTGTTTCTGTTTCGTTGATTTAATAGGTTTTCAACGATATTCGAAACAAGGCTTGAGGAAACTAATAAAATAATATAAATTCTCCAAACATGATTTACTACGCGTATCTCTGCGACATACTCCATAACAACAACGTTTTTTTTGGTTCCTTTCTTTACTGATAACATTATATATCTTAATTGAAATACTTATATTGTTATTCAATTGTTAGTGTATAACAATTAAAATTGTACTGCTAAAAGTTTATTAAGAATGATTTTTTTTATTGAACTATATTCAAAACATTATATACATTGCTTATACCCATATAAAGTGCCCGAAAAACATGGCGGAAGTTGAGGCATACGAACAAAAAATTTTCAACTATGAAAAGGCCTATTATGAGGCAAGATTTGAATTGAGCCACCCAAAATCAATAAGAAATTCCTAATCAGTGTATAAAATTCACGTCTTGTTGGGTAATCGATTAAATAAATTAATATATTTATTTCAAATCATGTTTACGACGTAAAGTGAAATGATACAAAAGAGTTACATAAATAATATATAATAAATTTTACTAATTCTAGCAATAATCTTAAACGATATTGGCTCTAACTCTATTAACATATGTTTAATTTCATTTTTAAATAGTTTCTAGGATTCTATTCTCCTAATTCTGTCCAATTATTACATAATTTCCAGCACTTGGAAATTTTCTATATATAGTGCAATTCTCTTTTTTTTTATTTTCACACAACAGCCACTACAGATAGGACGAGGCCTATTAGGCCTTTGTAGATGCTTGATTTAAAATCTAGAACTGTTTAGTTTTTGTTCATTAGGTACTTGAAGTAAAAACCTGATAATGTCTGACCTTAATGCTAAAACGGTGACTTTATCATAGAAGGGAACACCTATCGAGAATTCGCTGTAATAGTGTGCATTTCTGCATGGTTAAACGTTTTTGACAGACAGCAATAGAAAAAATTACTTGGTCGAGGACCGCTTTATGGCAATTAGACTTTGAGTAACCGCATTTTTGCAGTTTCTAAAATTCGACATGACTTTCAACGAGTTCGACTACTGACTGTAAGTACTAAAATGACAAAAAGATTTAAAAAAGCTAGCGTAAACTCCTTCATACCTGCTAACTCTCGCTCGAAATCCTCAAGAATGGGTAGAGGCGGATTGGAGTTGTGTATTTTTTACTGATGAATCCAGATTTTGTCTAATCAGGCGATTGAAGAGTAACGATAGAGAAATGACGAAGATAAAAATGTGCACAGGGCAACATTGTCATAAGTTTAAATGACATATCTGATCTTCTCACGAAAGAATTAAATTTTGTTATTAACGATACTTGTCTTCTTAGAAGAATATATAACAAACATCGTTAGCCACTTGAAATAGAAAACTATCCATTTCGTCACAAATAGACCAGACCTATTGAGGACTTTTAGGTAATTTTAAGAAGTTAATGCAAATGCTTGGAAAGCTGATGATACTCGTGTACAGTCCAATCGGGTCAAGTCTGAGAAAAATGAATCCAAACCTAAGTCTAGATCAAAACGTAAAGAAATTAGTCGGTCACATTTGCAGACGTGGTGTAATTGAAATTCCTTAGACCTAGTAAGTTATGATGTACTAAGTTGGATTATAAAATTGCAATAAATTCTGTTTTAAAGTTTGTGCCGATTTTTTCTGTACATCCGCTATAATACGTATTATAATAATATAAGCAAACGATTTTCAACGTATGCCCCCCCCCCTTTGGGAGGGGCCATGTATATTTTATATATATATTTTTAAACTTTTATACTTTCAGATAATGCAATAAAAAAATAAAGTTTTTTCGAACTGTCACAGTGGTGTCCCCCCTTAATACTTGTTGGGAGATATCGATTTCTGATGGTGTATCTAGACCGGGGGGGCTCCTTCACTAAGTTCCAAGGTCCAAGACCTAGCTAGCTCATCATAGCAATATACTATAATTTTGAATTACGCACAAATTTTCGTACTGGAACTAGCCGGCGAGTGAAATATATAATAAATATCTACAAATGTAACTTTTGAAGTCGCTGCTGATAATTTTCACTGGTAAACTTGATCTACAAGTGCGAACAATTGTCAGTGAAATTTACAGCTACATATATAAATATCATTCACAGTAATTGTAATGTTTAATTTCATTTTGTGAGTTACCTACTTATGTCATTAATTGTAAGTTTTTATGATAAATTTTATATTATTAATTACAGTTAAATGTTCCGTTCTATTAGGTATGTCAGTTATTGAGTTTCTTAATTGGTCGTTAAATAAAAACATTGATTATTATTTTGAATGATTTACTTACATTGTAAATTTCACAATGTAATCAAAATAAACAATGGCGGGTCAGATTAATGGTGCTCGCGAGCCGGTGTTGGCCCTCAGGCCGTAGTAGAAAAAAATCCATAAAATTCATATCAAGTCTTATATATAAGATTATTAGCAAGTTGGTAGAACCAGCAGGATAGAGATAAACAGAATGCAATTGTAAATGCGAGTGATTTTGACTATTTTGTTCATCTGTACTATGTTAGGACTTTTTACAGTCTCTTAAAACTTGGGTTCGTCAGTAGCATGTCTCGATGTAATTGGGTATTCCTGGTGAACCTTGGGGAATTATTTGCAAGGTTCTATTCTAGATGACTTGAGAGTTTATGCTACTTATTTGTAGAGATGTTTCCAGGTTTTGCACGAGTATGTGAGGGCTAATCAGATGATGTTGGTTGATGATCAAATTGTTTTGTAGTGAAAGCTTACTTAAACGGTTGATCAGCGAGTAAAGCATGGAGAGCATGAAGTTTGCTTCCTTAGCTACCATCGCAGACTGGTCCATCGAAGTAAGTTTCTTGTCATACTGTAGTCCTAGTACTTGACGCCCTTGGAACACGAGATTGGGGTGTTATATATTGTGATGTTCAGAAACGGCTGTTAGTATTCGTGAATAGGATGCCCTGTGTCTTGACATTTAGGTGGGCGATGGGTGATGTTCCTGGAGATATGGACCTTGCTATGTTGTCAGTGAACAGTGATAAGTTACTCAGTTCACCCTTCAACATGTCCTTGTCGAAGATTTTGATACATTCAACCTAACGGTTCTCAGATCAGACCATTTGTTGAATTAATAATTTGTTGGGCCAGTTTAGTTGTCAGTTGGGTGGTTGAGTGGCCTGTTTGGAAACCTAGCTACTCTTGTGACATTCGCAGCTGGAAGCTTACATTCTTCACTTTTTCCAAGATGATCATTTCTGCTACCTTCCCAGTTCCAAGGATATCATTTGCCTACAAATTATTTGCTCTTGCTTTTAATACTTCATGATTTTAGTAACTTATCGAAAAACATTATTTTCGAATTAATATTAAAAAGTGAAAAACATTACAAACATTGTATAGAATGAAACCTGATAGATAGATCAGATTCCGTTGTTGTAGAGTAGGTGCATCAAAATATTTCCTTAGGAAACAAATTCGAAAAACTTTTTGATATCCTCAAATTTTAATCACAGAGAGAACTGAAAATATTAATATTTTGAGTATTACAAGACACGATAGGAAAACGAGATCAAAGTAGTAAAGTGTGTAGGGTAGACGAAAGATAGAGAATGAAGTTTCTAGAATGAAAACCTAGGCTGGAATAAAAGATTGGATAAAACTCGCCAATAAAATGGATAGCTGATATAAAATTGCATCAAGCTCTCTCCTACCAGTATAAGGGAATTTAGAGAAAGCTCCAGTAGATGAAACAGTCAAGATGACCATCATTCCATGTTCTATTTTTAATACTTTTTTTGAATAGACACAAGAGGCATATATATCACTGGAACTTTCCAGATTATTTAGTGTTTAAAAAAGATGTTTTATGAATTTTCAAAATAAATAAATAAATTTCCATTTGAATAGAGACTGTATTTTTGTTTTCAGATTACGTGGACACAACAAGCGGCCCAACCGACCTGACGTGACAAAAATGCCAGTCCCTGATGAACAACCACCAAATAAAGTGGCAAGAAATAATGCTGCTCCGGGAATGGTAAGAGCTGATCTTGACCCGAACAGTTCAGACCATGTGGTAGCCATGACACAGCTTAAAGAACAAATTGCTAGTCTTAAGAAACAAATTACCTTGAAAGATGGACAGCTCTTGAGTAAAGATAAGTTGGTAAGTACAGCATTTTGACAGTTTGATAATAAAGAAGCAAATATTTATTGCCAAACCGGCTACCATTAAAATTAAATTCAGAATCTTGATGATTCCAAAGAAAACATTTTCTCACGACTATTTTACCAATGGATTTGTGTATATTATGAAAAACTATAATAATAACAATAAAAATTGAAAAAAATCGAAATCAATATAACATCCTCCTTACGATAATTCAAAAGAAAAATACTACGTTGTAGGAACGCTAATGCACATATTTATTTTTATTAAATGATAAAATAAATTGCACAGAATATTGTAAGACATTAAATATCCTTTTTCAGATAACCGAACTAAAAGCAAAACATTTTACAATTGAAAATGAACTAAGAACTAAAATGAAGGGTAGCCAAAAAGAACATGACGACAAAATTGACGTTTTAAACAAAAGAATATCCGGTCTCTTGAAACAAGTTGCTGGCCTTTCGAAAACGGCAGCAAATAAAAGAATTTCAAAAGGGGAGACCACCGTTAGTTCGGATGCTAATAATAGCAGCGAAACCGATAGTCCGAGCATACCTTAAATTTTTAGGCATCTTAAATATAATACCTATATGATAAGAATCTAATTTTATTTTTTATCTCAAATTTTATTGTTTAATTACTCTAAAATAAAATAAAATGTAAGTTGAAATAAGTATTTCGAACGCACATACAAATTTTAAATAAGTTTATGATTTTCTTGCTGTATTTTTGTATTATTTCCGAGAAATCATTTAAAATAAATAGTTTAGTTTAAGAACATCAAGCAGAATGAATATTTTGACGGAGTTTGACTTGTCCACCCTTACAATAAATAAATATTGCCATATGTTATACATTCTACAATATATACATTATTCTACTTCTACAGTTTATGCAGAAATATTGTTAAGATTCAAATTATTCTAAACATTACTGCTGATTTATTTTTAAATATATTTTTGGTTAGTTTAGTGAATACATATTCAGATGTATGAACATGGTCAGATATCTCAAATAGTTAATACAGAAATTAACAGGCGTAACGACGACATATATTTATTTTATCAACGCATCAGTAAAAAATATATTAAAGTTTTATGGATAATTGTTAAAAAAATTTTTTAGAATGTATGGAAAGTTTGTAAAATTTTCTTATCATTTATGTATAAAATTTACTGTTTTTTATATCTCGATTATTTTAAGGAAACTCAGGTTTCATGTGCTATTTATAGCCTGCCTGTTTGTTATGCTTAAAATAGTATTACAATAGGCCTGTTCATAGAAAAGTTACAAATCAGTTAGCGCCAATCAAGTCTACTTAATTGGTGCTGGTTTGTAATTTCTGTTCAAACAGATATATTACTATTTTATATTTAGTTTTATTTTTACTAGTGACTTTCATTTGTAATGTAAATATATTTAGTATATGTTTTAGTAATTTGTTAGTAAGGAAGATGATTGTGATATATAAACGGTTTACACCACATATTGTATGCCTGATTATGCATCCTATCTTCCAACATTTTTATTATACATGGCAACTGATATTAATTTTTATCATTGTAGATTATACACTTATATCGATCCCATGCTAAATTTTGTTAAGCATAAAATATGTCATAATACCTAAATTCGTTTTTATTGAAATAGTGACGTTAAGCGAGCAACGAATTATTTCAGTTTAAAACGTTAGGTTATCATTAAATGATGTCGACAGATAGATGTAAAATTGTAGATATCTAGCATATATAATTTCAAAGAAATACGATGTATCCCGTTATACAGGGTTCTGTAACAAAATATTTCAAGGGCTGTGTTTATTATAATTATTGAAAAAAACAAACTATAATTTACTTTCAAGTCATCTTATAATTTCAAGCATAATTGTCAGGATAATATTAAAAATTTCCATACTACAAACGACAGTTATCGATTAACATCATTTATCGCAAGTTATTATGTAGGTTGCCCTTCTTTGTTCAATACAACGATTTATTAATATCAAATTACGTCCAAATCATATTGTATAAAATCAAATAGTACCCATTTTCTGTTTTAAGGAACAGTGTGACAAGTTTTATTATACAAAGAGTTATTTTTAAAAAATATTTGGTAAAAATAATATAAATAATAAAGGGATATATTAAAATGCTAAATACATATTACCAGAGTGTACAAGAATCTAGAAAACGTGGAAAATCAGGTTATTTAGGCATTGGTTATGGAATATTCCCTACAACATAACAATTATACATTGCTGACCTACCTAAATTTTATCTCCTTAAATTTTATTTGAAATTTTCATTCATAACGCAGTTTTTTTTTTTCAAGTTAAATAAAATTGTGTTTGTACCAGTACGGTGTCTTTTTTTTATCATGTACAGATGCATAAGTAAGTTACTTGTTACTTAGATTTAGCATGCTTAAACCCAACGTACTGTTCCCTATCACACAATTAGGGCAATACCAAGCCGACAAGATCCTTGTCAAGTTCATTGATTTTAAGTTTGGACCACAACACTATGCTTTATTGTATCAAAAACCTTCTCCATACCAATATAAATAACATCTACTTGTGATTTCTTATTTAAAGCTTTATGCAAAATATTTATATATCACTATAAAATCTAAAAAACAAGGAAATAGTAAATCGTTGGAATTATGTACAAAATCAATATGTGGATCTCATCTATATGTTAACTGAATTTGAACCCAGTTTGAAAATAACTTATTCCAGAAAAATTTGGAAAATTTCCTGTAAAAAAAACCCTAGAAGTCAAAGACTAGACAGTATTTGACATAAGCATATTTAGACACAGGAATCATTCAATTATGAAATATTTTTGTAGAGACCTCCTTTTGCCTTTTAAGTCCCAAATTTTGAAGAAACAAAATTTTAGCATGTTAAATAACAATTACCCATTTGAACTTCAATCAACACATTCAGTTTTTAAAAATGTAGCAATGGTTTCAATTCAGTGTTAACTTTTGTAAACCATGTATATAAAAGAGCATATGTTAAGCTAAAAACTTGTATATGTTGACATGTATTGAATTATAAAATTAGTACTTTCAGTCATGCAGAGCAGCTTACAAAATGGTTAACGTAAACCTTATTTTTTCTTTTAAATGAAACGCTACGTCTGTTTTTAAAGAATTCTTCAAATTCTAGACATATTTATATAAAACACTGAAAAATATAGTTTTCAACATTTTGACAGTCTCAAGCATGCTATTAGTACAATTTGTAGAGAATATAGCATCTATTTTAAGTTTTCATGTTCTATTTCAACGTGTCAATTCTAGGCCTGGGATCTATTATGTCTAGTTAAATCATAAAGTTGTAATTTTTAGTAAATCATAAATGTTTTGAAAATACACCTGTTTTGGAAACAATTATTTTACCTCAAAATATATGTTTTGTTGGTCAAAGAGATCAAGGGGGAGGAGTTTTGCAAGCACTGTATAAAATATGTAGGGTTGATAGAGAAAAACAGGTTAGCTTAAGTAGTTATTAATGGATAAGATTGTTTTTACATCAGTGTGCAGTTTTTAATTCACAACCGAAATTTATTTTTTATCAATGTATGGTTTATGGAATAACTCTATGCAGTTTCAGGCCTTTTTTATTTTAAATTTACAAACGGTCCATGTACGATGTAGAAACGAGTTTAGTGGGATAATTGCTATTATTATTTTACTGTAGCATTTTATCATTAAATTTTACCCATCTGTACATTTATACAATAATATTTTTATAATTTAGTTAGATTTTAGGAATTCCTTTTAATTTAAATAAATTATTTTTGTAAGATAATGTAGTTATGTATTAAAATAAAACAGACATCAATTTACGTAGTTTTTATTGTAACGTTAAGTTAAAATGCAACAGTTTTTAAAAGTATATCACATATCTACAACAAAGTGTCATATTTCAAATAATCAATATGTTTTAAGTAACAACATAAATAAACAAAAAAGATTAAAACATTCATATAAAGAAAACAAAATAATTTTTGGTTAAAATATACCCTAAAAAGGGACATATAACATGGAAGACATTTTACCTTGTATGGTCATGTGCTAAACTAATTTATATATTAAGCCTCAACTATACTACGTTATTTTTCTAAATTCCATAATGAAATTAGGAAAGTTATTATTGTCTCATTATAAAATATTTTAAGGATGCTTGCAAAATGCAGTCTATTTGGGGCGTTTCACGTCAACTCTACTAGCGCGGCGCAAAATCATACTGTTTTAAATTCGTGTATGCGAAACAAAAATGAACTGAAAATCTTCAAATAGAGATTTTCAATGTATTTTCTTTTCTTATCTTTTTGATGAGGTAGTCAGATTTTTTGAGAGTTTGGGGTTTTGACCCTGAAAATACGCTAAATGTGTTTTTGATAGTCTAGTCGAAAGCTGAGAGTTTTTTACATAGATAGAGGCACTTTCCAGAATGGACTTTTTTAGTATTTTCGACAAATAAAACAATGAACGTTGGAATGCTAATGCTTTATTTTTCGAAAATATCAAAAAATTTCTTTTTGGAAAGTGTACTAAGGGCCAAGACCTATCTAACTCATCATACCAACATGCTGTAGTTTTGAATTAAGCGCAATTTTCTTATTGGGACTAACCGGCGAGTGAGATATCTATGGCACGGGGGGTGGACTCTGCTCCGTTCGCAATTTCGGTTGGTATTTACGGGCCAATGTCGAGGACATTTCATTACAACGAAGACAGCCGATGTGCGTTCTGCATCGTTATAACTATTTACGACTATACTAAACGTATTGTGGTTACATCTTGCAGAGAATAGAGAAGTTTAAATGCAAAACGTGGCAAAGCTACAGTATTACTGCGTCATCTTGTAAGTGATTTAATTAAAAGTGTCAAAAGATAAATCCAGTGTTATGTTTACTCAAAACCCTTGCTGTTAATTTAATATTAATTGGCATTATTCTGATTTGAATTTACGTCCCTTTTGTGGGGATTTGTATAAATATGGAAATGAAACGAAAGATATATAGCTATTTTCTGTGCATATTATACAGCTCCATTGAGGAAATCATTAGGTGGTCAAAATTAGAATGAAGAGAAAACCAAAGGGAAATTCACGAGAAATAAATTATTTGCTCCTTTTCTTAATGGTTTTAAGGAGAAAAAACAACTCTTCTAAATATATAGACCATGATATTTTGGCTCTGCTAGTTCGTTCCTTAATATGCCGTCCCAGGGGGAAGTGCCCTGTTAGGATCTCTGTTTCGAGTTGGTTTTTACTTAAGCCAGCATGTTCTATGAATTTATTCTTGTCTTAGCTTCCCTGACGTATCTTCACTTGTCTCATTTCTTGTAGATATGTTCAGTAAATTGAATGTCCTATTCTCTTCTTTTTTTTAGTTCTTCCAGTATTGCGCCGTTACTAATTCCGCAAAAAAGGTTCAGGCCCCAGAAATGGTGTTTCAGCCCAATTTTTTGCTAGTTTGCCTACTATATCATTAATTACAGTTTAAATGTTCAATTTCATTATAAACGTCAATTATTGTGTTTCTTATTTGGTCATCAAATAAAAACTTAAAATTATTATTTTGTATGATTTACTTATATTGTAAATTTTACAATGTATGAACTATGGCAGTCCAGATCGGTGTTGCTCGCGAGCCGTTGTTAGAAGACCCCGACTATCAAAAATGCCGTTTTCGAGATATAGTACGTTTTGTATTCTTTAAGGTCAAAACAACGAATTTTTTTCAAAAATCAATCCATTTTAGCTTCGCCAACACCGCCAGTTGAAAACAGTACGATTTTGTGCGTGCGCTAAAAGAGTTAACGTGAAACGCCCTAATATGACATTGTGGCTCTTTTTTAAGCTTAAGTACCATGAACTAGCTCTTTAAAGTTTTTGTGACAGTGCCTGCCTGCATTCTTGGTGGCAGGATGTGCACAAAAATTCATGCTAGTGCTTTTAAAAATAAATAATATTTTTAAAAATAATATTTTTATCAGATCAAAATTAACAAAAAATCACTAGATTTATCTGTTAATTGTAAAGAGAGCCTAATTGGCGTTGTAAAAAAAAACAGCTTAAAAATATTAAAGCAAATATCAAAATCATTTTAGGCCATTTAGTAAGGCTACTTTTTATCAAATACTAAAGGATTATGTATGGTAGTTTGTAGAGGTATTGTCACTTTGTTTAAAAAGTTTATTGGTCACACACGCTATTGTACCTATGTTTATTATTTAAAACCCTAGTAACATTAAAGGAGATCAAGTTATAAAATAAATATTTTGTCACATAACCTTAATGATAAATAATAAATTATGACAATAAAAAATAAAAGATTACTATTCAGAGAGCAGGGCATGCAGAATACAGTTCCGAAATAAAAATACCACACCGTCGGATAAAAGAGAAATACCATCTCCTTAGAATTCAGCCGGGTATTTTTAAACTCCTAGCAGGTTTTTTCGGTGCTCATATACCTAACAAAGTATAGGTAACCTTTATTATTTTTAGTAAAAATGATTATCGAAAAAGTTTCGTTAAAATTTAGGTTTGTCATTTTCAAGTGTCATGAAATTTGAAAAAAAATTGAAAAATTCCTTGCGTAAATAGTATTTTTTAAAAAATACATATACTAGTACTAAGCTTAAAGTCAACATACCTTTCATTTAAATTAAAATAATACTATCAATGAAGTGGCATACTTGAGGAAAAAGCAAAGGGTTCAAATAATTTCTCGGAACGATAAATAAAAGATTAAGTCTGTACTATTTGCTTTCCAGGTAATTATGAAGTATGGTATGTGTCTAAAAAGTTTTGGCCAATGTGTTTCTATTTGATAAATAATTTTTATTTTAAGATAATATTTATCTAAATATGTCTGGTCAGTGAATATCTAATTAACACTATACAATTATTGCTGAAAACGGTAGGAATGAATATGGATGCAGAGAACTTATTTGGTAGTTTTAAAGCAAGACTACGAAATCTAAATACTGTTGGAATTCCTTTTTATTCATTTCGTAATTTAATTTTTTCAAAATTTTCACTTGATCTTTTTTTTTATTCTTCTCACTTTCTCATTATTAATAAAACTATATATTTTTTATGCTGCCTCTGTGTCCCCTCAGAAAAAAATATAACTCATGTATGGGTATGCCATTTTATCGATGTATGTATATATCTTGAGACTTGCTCAACTGTACTTAAATACATAATGCCTTTTGTTGTTACTAAAAAAAAGCTTGCATTTTTTATACATCTAGAACTACATGTACAACAATGAATGATCACTAAAGCAACACTACAATATGTCAACTAGAATGAAGCTCCCGATATTCCCTATTTTTTTTTATTTAATATAAAACCTGTTATTATTCAATAACAGTTGCTCTATATTGCACCTTTGGGTTTAAAATATCATCTCTACTTTGAATTAATCGGAGTTCCATGTTCCTTGGAGTAACTCCTTTCCCTACAAATAAGGAATAAGTAATTAAAATGTCGATTATACATTAACGAGAATGAGCTAATTGATAAGTTTTCGGCATAACACATAAATGGCGCCAACAGGTCTGAGTTTTTATTGACATTCTGTAATAGTATCCTTTATTAGCTTACATATAAAATTACAGGTTAATAGCTCGGTTAGTGTACGTTTGACAACTTTCGGAGTGAAACGCCTTTGTTTATTTTATAAAAATGGTTATAAAATATTTGAAAAATTTAACACCGTTTTAAATCAAATAAAAATGAACTTGACACTAAAAGACCCCTCTCCATCATATTCGTTGGAACTGACGGCTGCCCGGGGACCATTGTGCAGAGATGTCCATTGCTTCCTATATAGACTACATACTATCTTAAGATACCTTTCTAGCAAAGAAAATTGGAAGAGTGAACTCTTCTCAGAAATAGAACCTAGTGGGTTTATAGACGGATCTCGACAGGATGAAAGAGCCTGAGCCAGAGTGTTCGGTAGAAGCAGGGAAGTCAGAGTTTTACCTCTTGGGAAAGCACACAGCGGTCTTTTAAGCGGAAATTTCTGCAATGTGGACATCTCTGTAAGAAAGACAGACAAAAATAGGCTACTAACATATGCTCAGGCAGTAGGGCTGCATTATTTGCTCTGAAGTACAATATACTAGCTTATTCACTGATGTACAGGGAGGTACCAGATAATCTAACAAAGAACGACTACACAATCACGTGTATTCCAGATCACTCGGGTATACTCGGAAACGAGGAAGCGTTTCGTTTGACAAAGAGGGCTAAGCCGTACGGCCCCCAACCTATTATACTTGTTCCAATTAGTGTTAGTAATAGAGAACTGAAACGGTTGCTGGAAAGCCCTTGGAATGAGATGTGCCAGGGAACTTATGCAATGGCTAAAATTAATGAACCAAAGCTTGAAATGTTTTCTTATCGACTTCATTTGCCAGTTTTAGCACCCAACGACTATCACCTATTTCATAACCTCAAAAAATAGCTTGGTGGACGACTTGAGAGCAACATAGAGATATAAAGATACAGACCACGGATCCTATAGAAACGCGTTGACTCTTGCTTAGAAAGAGACACAGTGAAATAGGTCAGTAGTACCTCTCTTTCTATAGGCGTTGCTGAGAGCACAGTTCGCTCGTTACCCCTTACTTAATCCATTATGAAATATTTTTTTGTAGTTGGTTGCGGCCGTCAGACAAAGGGGTATCGTGCGTACGTGGATTTTAACTTCGCCATAGAAAGAATTGTACTACCGACCTATTTTCCTCCATTTCTTTCTGAGTGAGAGCAACGCACTTCTGTAGGACCTGCGATCTAAATCTTTATATGTTTATGGAGATCAACGAGACAGTTATGGACTGCCTAACTTCTGACGTCACGAGGCATTTAACCTTTTCAAACAAGTCGATACCAGCAGGTAAATCCATAACGGATTTCTTGTGTATTGTTCTCCCATTTTAATTCACAAAATATTGTCGAAAGGTAATTTTTTACTTTTAATCATATGGCTGAAACACATTGTGGTTAGGTTCTAGTTTTCTGCAGAGATATAAAGGTTAAAAGTTACGTATATAGACTGAGAATCCTATAGAATAAAGTTGGCGCACGCTTAAGAAGAGACAGAGTATTTACGATGAGTAATACCTCTCTTTCTAATGGCGGAGCTAAGCATGATACTCCAAACGTCATTGGATACACCTGTCAACTGACCGCCAGTAGAAAAAGAGGTATTGGTCATCTAAAACGCTCCGTCTCTTTCTCACCTATACCTATGGCTATTATCGATTTGTTTGGAAAAGTTAAAAGGCGCGTGACGTCAGACTTAGGTAGTCCATTAATGTGAACATCTATTTTGAGGAGATTAATAAATCACATTATAAAAATTGTACAACTAAATTAGAACACCAGCATGAAAAATGTATTAATCTAGAGATGGAATTATATTGAAAAATAAAACCGAAATAACTAGAAAAAATGTTTATCAGCCCACCCTCGTACATTCCTAAAATAGTTACAATTTTACACATTTCATGACTAGTTAATCACGGATACTAATATGAAAAACACTAGTCAAAACCATGGCCGTCCGGCATGTAAATGTTATTCACAGAGGTTATATTCATGAAAATAAGCGCTGAAAACTAAGGAAAATATTAGTTTTTCATACATTTAACAGCTCTTGGAAGAACTTTTTTCAAACAAAGCATTTCGACATTACCTTGAACAAACTCCATTGTACGCCGTAAAACTGCCTGCAAAACGGCCACAGCCTTTTCTATTGATTCCTTCAAGTTTGATCCGGTTTGATACATAAAGCAAAGTAAAACAGCACTAAACAGATCTCCTGATCCTGTGAAAGAGGCATCCATTTTGTCTATTTCCATTTCTAGTTTGAGAGGTTTTTCTAAAACAGCACAGCTTAAATGTTATTAACTTAATATACAAAGTGTTACTGACAAGCGTTAATGAAAAAATAGTTTTTATAATTAAAAAGCAATAAAAACTTGTTTAGTGGAATATGAATATGTGAATATGCTTAACATAGTTATATCAAGGCCAACGAAAACGATAAAAGTTTTTTTGGTGGTTTTAAATGAGCGTTATGATCAGCTCCAATTTGATAAAGGATTAAATATTTCAAAAGTTGCTTAAACATTTAAAAAATGTATACAATTATCCTGAGTGAGTCTATTTCTCAAATCTCTTTTTACTGAGATCTTAATAACTAAATACCCTGTATACCTTAGCTAATATATAACATTCTAAGCATTCATGAAAAAATAAAATCCAATTCTATTTACCTCCTTCTATTGAGCTTGCGAACACATATAATTTACCCTTAGACGAGGGTAGGTCTGCTGATGAAATACATACAGTTTTACATCCCATTGCATGTAGAATTTTAATTGCCTCCCAAACATTTTCTTTAGACTTAATTTCAATATCGGTAAGAATTTCTGTTTCAAAAAGATTTGGTACCAGTATAGTAGCAATTGGAATAATTACGTTTTTATATACTGGAATTAATTCTTTAGGAGCATATAATTTTCCATTATCACCCATAGCTGGATCACAAACTAAAAACGGTTTTAAGTAAGAAAAAAATAGGAATAGATTATTTAGTAATAGTGGGTTTTTCACGCTATTATTCCGTTATGTTTTAAGGAATCAACGTGACATTTCATGCTAGTTCTATAATCAAAAGTGGAGCATATAAATATTTTCAATTTCACTAGAAGCGGAATGGCATATTTTTAACGCATTCTACATCTTTTTATTATACTATCATATTCTGTATAAAATTACCGTTCTAGTGGTCACATTTTACATAATTACATTTATTTTTAAAACAGCGGGTATGTTAAGCGGGTATCCCACTTTGGCCACTCGAAAACAAGGTCATTTTAGCGATTTTTTTAACATTTCTTATTATAGATATCAATGTAATTATTTTTGGACTATATTAATACATTAGCGTAGTATATGAAAAAACTTTTTCTTTGATTCTATGTTTTATAAAAAAAATTATACTTTAACATGGAGTGTCAAAAAAAGATAAGGTGCTGGCGTTAGGGATTTAGCTTTGTTGGTTCATCAAACAAAAAAATAGTTTCTAATAAGTATGCTTTGGGCTATCGCCGGTAGTAAGATTATGAATTTTCATGCAAAAATAACAAAATAGCAAATATTTAAACAAAAAAATTGAAAAAATTGTTTATATTTCATGCAGGGAAAAATCTGTTGCCTTAGTTTTATTACCGTACGGGACATAGCCATACACGTCTAGAATATGTGCTTAAAATTTGAAGAGGACCGATGCAATGTTTTTTTTTTTATTTTTGATAAAGAATCAGCGATCCGTTCTGCCTCTTCGTAAAGCTCATATTCTTGTGATCTCGCATCTCTTCGCTGGAAGTTTCAGAGTTGCACGCATGCTCGGTTAAGCGTTCAGAGATCTATTCAATAATGCTCTCAAAAATATAGGACTGCTTAGATCGATATGAAATTTTCTGAGAATACTTTTGAAAAATGCATTGAAAAAAAAAATTAATTTTTTGAAATTAATAATGTTGGCTGCCCCATTTATTTTGTGGGTGTTGAATTGTTTAATACCAAGAAATACCAACATAAAATAGCCTATTCTATGATGTATCTACCAGATTACTCTACAGACAAATGCCCAAAGTTATGGTGGCACTTTCGGTTTTTATTATTTAAAAGTTGATTAACTTTTTTATAAGATTTTAATTAACTTCACGTTTGTTTGTGACCAACTTTCAATTGTTATGAGATCTTGCATATGTATATGTATAATTTGGGTGACAATACAATAAACTTCAGACATCATGTTTTTAAAAAATCCAAATGGCGGATCCAAGATGGTGGACAAGTCATTATCATGTGTGGTGTTTGATCTAAAATTAGAAAGTGAATATGGTTGATTCAAGCGGACGAGTATTAGCATTTATAATCTGAATCAAATCAAAACTGTTATTCAGGTGTTTTTGAGCGCCGGTATTGAATATTTAGTCCAAATTTAGAGTGAATGAGTGTTTTGGATTAAAGTCGCATCGGAAGAGGAGACTGTTTAGTGACTGGACCTTCAGTTTAATGTGGGTTCGGAACATAGGTTAAATAAGAACTACGGCCCCGACAGTTTACTGTTAAAGAGTTTTCACCCTTTGTCAGTTTTCGCCTCCATCGACTATTGGGACTCTAGCTACCCTAATGATAGCGCTTTAAACCGTTAGGGCAATCCTACGCCTTCTCTAAATTTAGAAATTCAATATAATGCCGAAATAATTTTATCATTTATAATCTGGTTCGATATAAAATTGATCTTAATTCAGAAAATCACGATGCAGGACGACTTTTTGTGATCCACCCAAGTCAATATAAAGTGAAAACTTTCGTCGGCATTCCCCGTGATTCACAAAGTGGTGATAACAGGTATATTCTTTTGAGTAATTATCACTTGAAGTGATCACGATCACTTCGACCCAATGACAAGTAAATGCATATTCAAAAGAACATGAAGTTATCAGTTTCACTTTGATCAGTGATAATTTACTCAAAAGAATACAGACAACAAGTTATATAGCCTATACCTCTCACGTGTGGCGGTAAAAATAGAGGCTAATAAGCGCTTATAGTGAACTTCTTCTCTTTTTATAACTAAACTAATAAGCAATTGAAAAATTCTTATTATAAATTATATCTAATATTATTAGTTAATATTTTTCATAAAAATATTTTCAATAAAAAATAGTACACTCGAAGTACCGAGAGATATTGCCGATTTGATAGATAAATGACGTAAAAATTATAACAATCATGTGATATAGGAAGTTCGAAATTTTTCTAAATCGGCAAAATTATTGTTGTGTGCTTTATTAGACCAAAGTCATTGAAATTGTTATTTTATTTTAGTATTTTGAACTCATTTATAATTGTGTGTAAATAAAAATAAAAAAAATATTTTTCCTGTACTTTAATCTTTATTTAATTCGAGTCTTTTATATGAAGAATTACTACGACTTACATTTTATTATTTATGTAAAAACTATATATTCACAAATAACGTTAAAACAGTAAGACAAGATTTACTTATGCAATTTTATGACAACTTAGAACACATAGACATAAATCGATTATACCGGTATAAACATTCAAAAAACCGGCGGCGCCCCAAGTTCTTAGAATCAGCCCTATTTTGAAATACTTGAATCAGGAGTTTAAAACTGAAAATGCATGCAAATTTTATATTGTTTGGATCAGGATTCTTAAAACCATCACTGCATTAATATATTTATAAAGATATGCCATGCTTATGGAATAAAAATTATAAAGATTATTTTAACACAAATATTACGAGGGTAGCAGTTGATATTTCGGTAACGGACAACACTGACATTTTAGACGGTATATGTGATCAGAAGTATGAAAGTACTTCGACGAAGGCTAACACCAGGCAAAAAATTGAAAAAATTAACTACGCCTTAAAAATGAAAAACAACAGAGCACCGGGCGAAGACGGAATAATAATAGAGTCCATAAAATGTGGGGGTTCTACTCTTATTGAGAAAACTAAAAGATTATTCAATGAAAATGCCTTGAAAACCAATTGATTCCGGCCCAATGGAATAACTCTATTACGATCCTCATTCACAAAAAGGGCGACGAAACAAGTCTTGAGAACTATAGACCCGTCAGCCTCCTGAACCACCTATATAAACTTGACACTCGTATAGTCACGAATAGACGAGAGAATAAACTGGATCTTTACCAGCCTAGAGAACAAGCTGGGTTCCGCTCGGGCTACGGGATAAATGAACATTTGCAATGTATCAAAACACTTATTGAAAAAACTGTAGTATACAACCGACCACTAAATCTTGCCTTTGTCGACTTTCAGAAGGCTTTTGATACCGTGGAATTAGTGTCAATTTTAAGAGCCTTAAAATAATGCAGGGTAGACCAAATATATTCCAACATCACCTACAATATTTATAAAAACGCAACAACAACAATTAACTTACACACCATGACGAAGAAAATAAAAATAAGAAGAGGAATTCGACAGGGAGATACAATATCCCCAAAACTGTTTACGACAGTGTTAGAACATGCGTTTAAAGCTTTGGATTGGGAAGAGAAAGGCATTATTATAGATGGGGAAAGATTGAGTCATCTTAGATTCGCTGACGATATAGTCCTAATATCAGACGATCAACAAGAAGTCAGAGAAATGCTAGAAGAACTACAACAGGCAACACAAAGAGCAGGTCTGAAGATAAATTATAACAAAACAAAAATAATGACAAACTTAGTACCAAGCGAGCCTATAAAAATAAAAAATGAAATCATCGAAATTACCGAGAAATATAACTACCTTGGTCACGAAGTTCGAATTGGAAGGAACAACCAGACGAGTGAGCTATCTAGACGAATAGCTTTGGGATAGGCTGCTTATGGAAAACTCAGGGATATATTCAAGACAAATATACCCATAAACCTGAAACGGAAAGCCTTTAACCAATGTGTTCTCCCCCAGTCTTAACATACGGAGCGGAGACACTAACATTGACGAAAACATCTGCTAAGAAACTATAAATAACACAACGCAGAATGGAGAGATCCATGCTGGGGGTGTCCCCAAGAGATCGGGTTCGAAACGAGGAAGTTAGGAGAAGAACGGTGGTAGATGATGTCATTGTGCGCATTGCAAGGTTAAAGTGGAGATGGGCCGGACATGTGGCTAGAATAGGGAACAACAGATGGACGAAAAGAGTTTTGGAATGGCGACCGAGAGCGGACAAACGCGGTCAGGGACTACCACCGATCAGATGGATAGACGACCTCAAAAGAATAGCAACAAACTGGATCGCAGTGGCTCAGAATAGAGGAGGATGGAAATCTCTTGAGGAGGCCAATGTTCAACAGTGGACAGAAATGGGCTGATGATGATAATGATATGTAATCAGAACATTTTAACATAGGGACGCTATTTCTGTTGTTTACTGTAACTTCAAAATTTCATCTTGACCAAAAATGGAATTTACTCGTTAGCATTTTCGTGCTATTATTTTTCACCATTTTCGACGTGGTTTATCTCAACACGAGTGCATCAGTGAACTTAATTGTTTATATGGCGAAGCACCTACAAGAACCATGATATATCACTGGTTTTAAATCACGGCCGTTGTTCGCTCACGGACGAGTTGCCTGAAGGTCATCCAAAGTCGGTTGTAGTGCAAGAAAACATCGATACTGCGCGTGAACTAATGCAAGATCGTTATGTGACATACCGTGACATTGAGGTATCCCGGGACATTAGTAACACCAGCTTATACAATATATTGCATGAATCTGACTTCAGAATTGCTTCATTACGTTAGATTTTTGAGGTATCCTAACCTAAAAGTGCAAAAAACACTCTTTTTCTACTTTTTTTTTCACAAAGCTACTAGGAACAGCTGAAAGTATGATCCTTTCTCCTTAAAATCAATTTTGAGATGTCCAGATATCTTTTTTTCACTGAAATATGCTAATTTGAATTCCGAGTCCCACCAATCTACTCGAATGCAAGCCAAAAATATAGTACAAGCTACCTCTTTCAGTTTACTTATCTAAATTTTGTTATTTTGATGAAAATAACTGTATAAGCATTCTAGGGATACAAATCTACTATCGAATTTTAAAAATTCAAAATAGCGGATCCAATGTGGAGGTTGAGAAATTCAAAAAGTTTTTAATTTTAGTGAAAATTTGTGTAATTTCTCGAGGTTGCTGATTGCGAATCCACGATCAGATTTTGAAAATATAAACAGCTGAGAAATTTATCAGCTATATTGGATCTGTTGTATTCGTCTTTTAAAATTTTCTGTTCTATCGATTGCATAGAAGAAAGGGTTTTTATTAAAAATAAAACGATGACCTTGAATTAACTAAAGGTCATTCATTACCAGGTTAAAATTAACGTTACCATTGATTGACTTTTTTTTAAAATCTGTCCTTGAATTCGTAATAAGCAACCTCCAGAAACTTATACATAAATTTTCTTAAAGAACGAACTGCGCGGTCCACGAATTTCTACGCCAGAAGAGGCGGTTGATGCATTCAAAAAATCATATTTTGGTGATATCATCTTCACAATGGCAAAAATGCTTTTTGGGTTGGATGAAGCGCATGCAAAAGTGTATTGATTATCGTGGAAAGTATTTTGAAAACCAATAAAACCATTTTCAATAAAAATATTTGTTTTTGTTCATCATTCCTGAAAGATAAACGGCTACCCTCTTAGATACCGTGTTTCTACTAGGGTGCTATTCGTCCAACACTTCCTTTTTCTTTTCATGCAATCAGCTACTATGGCTAGAACAAAGCATATTTTTACTTGCTTAGAAAATGAGGCGCCGTGAAAAATATCTGAATTTAACTGGAAGAGATGTGCAGATGTAATCACACAAAATACTAATATATTTGTGAATATATTTGTCAAAATTATAAATTTTTAGAGTAAACTTTTATGTTACAACCATTTCGTCCAGCATTTATTTTTATTTTGTGATTAAAAAATAATTATATAATGTTACTTGTACTTTATTTTCATAACGCCCTTAGCTAGTTATTAATAGATATAAAAAATGTGTATGTCATATGATTAATAAAATATTTTAAAATGTGGTTACAAACTATAAATCCAATACTGTATAATATTTACATTTTAAAATAATATGATGAATTCCACCTAAAACTTTATTTATTTCTTAAGATTTTGTTATATGTCTCAAGTCTAGTTTTAAAACACTTTATATTATATTTCTACAGTTTCCTAATTTTTTTTTTCTGTTAAAATCTCCTCAATTTTTCTTACCATATATTAGTTCTCGATTCTGATTTTTTAATTGTTTATATACATTAGCAACTTCTTTTAAGAATCCAGGAGAGGCAATGTAGCCAGTCAATAGATGCGTATAGTGATCGAGGTTATTTTCCTTAAGTCCTGCGGCTAAGTCAGCTAATTCTGTTTCAGTAAGTATTTGGCCTTTCACAAATTTATATCCTGTATGATTTGAAAATTGAACTGAATTAAGATTATCAACGTCAAAACCTAAAAGCTGTAATTTGGGTTTAGTTTAAATGGTTGTTTATGGTACCCAAAATAAGATTCACCATTGCCTTTCTGAGATAATGAAGCAGCTAGAGGAAAAAATTAAACAGAAGGGTTTGAGATAGATAGATAAATATTTAGGATGTTCTGTGGTCTTTAACACAATACAACTTCATAACATTAAATGGAATATCATGTATATTTCTTCCGAGTTCTTTATAAAATTATTGATATATTTATACGTCATGTTTAAGTTGAATTGTAAAATTGGCATCTATTGACAATCTTCAGCAACCAGCGGTATATGTAAGAAGCAAAATGGAGAACCAAAATGGTTTAAATATCCTTACTCTAGTTTTTCCTACTATAGTCATATAAAAAGAATTTTGTAAGGTTTCCATTGAAAAAAAAAATACCATGTCTTAAGAAGGCAGAACACTTCATATATACGATGGTAATAACGTATGGATTCCAAAGGAAGTTGATCTTATTTTGGGACCTTCTATATATGTAAGTTATTTTACTTAAAATAAACAATTCAGTTAAAGGCAGTATTACCGAAGGCAATTTGTCGGTAAATTTGCGAGATAAAAATATCTTAAACTATTATTTCATTGTTGTCTAACACAGTAATGCAGGTCATGACATATGTTAGTGATAACTTGAGAGCCTATTAGACCATCTGATATTCAGTCTTCCTAAGTTAGGAACTGAATTAGATGTGGTGTAATAGCATTTAGGGTAGTTAGGAAACTAATTAGCCTCTTGCAAAACATCAAGGGACTGGGCCTTAGTGAGCATCTGTATAAACCGATTCAGAAAGCAGTTCTCCTTGCAACCGCGCGGACCGTCCGAAAGTTTTTAGGAAGTGCAGAAGGAAGATCACGCCACCTAGGACCCGATAACATGGAAAAGGTCCCCACAGAGCTTCATACTTTTGGTGTCTTTGTATACCTGGTATGAGTCAATACCGTTTGGCTTGTAAATCAGACTAATAAAAATAAAAATATTAAAATAATATTCAGTGAATTATTTACGTGGGTATCTGTACTCAATAATAAACTAAATTTTTTTAATTTAAGTAAATCCTCTGGACTTACCCACTATGAATTTTTATGTCGAATCATGATTTTTTGAAATAAATCAGTGCTTTTGGCTTTTTTTTTAAATGCCTCACAGTCGAACGTGGGCAGATTCGAGCTTTCGCGTGAAAATTTTTTTTCTTTTACATAGTTTTTCACGTAAAGTAAGAAAGATTTCACTCAATTTTTCTTACATTTATAAGAAATATATTTTTAATATAATTATTGTTGTACACATAAATACTCTATAATATTTAAGTGATGAGAGCTAAGTTATCATTGCCAGTAAAGATTAAATGAAAAGGGAGTTTAAATATAGTTATTACAGTAAATTGTTGAAAAAAATTGGTGTGCTAGTGCACACACTAATTTTATTAAAACTACTCAAACGAATTTTTTAAAAATATAAAACTAAATTAAAAGTTTTTAGGTAAAGAAACTTTTTTTTTTCAGTACTGTGGCCAGGAACCAGGGAACTACAGGGGTATTAATCTACTGGATACAACTCTGAAACTCGTTACGAAAGTAATCAAAAATAAAATTAATTCGGTTACAACACTGGAAGACGAACAGCAGGGATTTAGATCAGGAAGGTCTTGCGTGGATGCAGTATTTTTTCTACGACAGATAGTCGAAAAATCTATAGAATACAATAAACCAACATTTTTATGCTTTATAGATCTAACAAGAACATTCGATCGCATAAAGCCAGATGATGTAATCCACCTGTTATATAAGAGAAATATTCCTATCAATATAATTCAGACCATCGAAAACATATACGCAAACAATAAAGTTCAGATTCGCACTAACGGTAAATTATCAACACCCATACCAGTCAACAGCGGTATTAGACAGGGAGACTCGCTTAGTCCTTTGTTGTTTAACATGATAATGGACGAAATAATAAAGGAGGTGCGACTTGGTAGAGGATATAAAATGGGTGATACAGAAATAAAAATTCTCTGTTACGCTGATGACGCTGTGATATGTGCCGAAAATGAAGACGACCTCCAGAGATTGTTAAATGCCTTTAATCTTACGGGAAGAAAATATAATATGATTATCTCAGCCGAAAAAACTAAATGTATGACAACCTCAAAAGAACCCCTCCAATGCAAACTAGAACTAGACGGTCAAATAATACAACAAGAAATGAGTTTCAAATATGTAGGAATCGACATAACTAGTTATGGCAACATCGAAGATGAGGTAAGAGGGCAGGTGGCCAAAGCAAATAAAGTGGCGGGTTGTCTCAACGACGTGATCTGGCGAAACAAACACTTACAACAAGAAACAAAGGTTCGGATCTACAAAACCACAATTAGACCTATTATGACATACTCCTCAGAAACACGGCCAGAGACGACAAAAACGAAACAACTGTTGGAGACTACAGAAATGAGAATACTTCAACGAATAACAGGAAAAACGCTACTAGACAGAGAAAGAAGCGATAACATTAGGCAATCATGCAACACAGACTGCATTAATGAGTGGGTCCTACAGCGTAAGACACAATGGAACAAACACATAAGCCGAATGACAGAGGATAGACTGGTAAGGATCGCACGAGATAAATCGCCTAGTGGTACACGCAGTAGAGGTCGACCACGGAAAAGGTGGAGCGATAATTTAAGTCCAGAATGAGGAAAATCGAAGAAGGAACAGGTCAGGGACCTATTATAGAAGGTAGAAGAAGAAGAAGTACTGTGGCCGTCTTCTGATGATACTATGCAAAGAATCGGTAGCCTTTTTGGAAGATTTATGTATGTATGACCTGTATGTAAGTTGAATAACCAAGCGGGGCAATAAATAGAATAAACTTAACAGCATCAAGTGACCCTCAGAATTATCATCATGCTTTTCTGCCAATTTCCATTTACATGATATGGTTATGTGAAGTTTGTGAAAGCACATCAGAATATTTAAATGAAAATATTTTACTTTTTGTGCCCAACACAGTAAGATATTTTCAGGCTTTTAAAGGCTTTTGATTGAATCATAAAGTTTTGTTATGTAAATTGTCTACATATGGCATAAAGGGCTCATTTTTGCAGTGGATGAAATCATATATCTCAGACAGGAATCAGATAGTTAAAATAAATAATTATTTTTTAAAGCCAATAACTGTTACCTCTGGTGTACCGCAAGAGGCACATCTTGCACCACTATTATTCAATATATATATATATATATATATATATATATATATATATATATATATATATATATATATATATATATATATATAATGATATTGGATCATATTTTTTTTGCATTCAAATTATGTATTATATGCTAATGACTTAAAAATTATGTAATGCTGATGATGTGTGCAATTTACAGAACAACATTAATAGGTTTTCTAGATGGTGTAATGTAAACAAACTGGTTTTGAATGTTGAAAAAGGTAAATATATACAATTTTCTAGGTCAACTAATTTTAAAGAGAATAGCTTATTGTTTGAACAATTACCTCTCTTATAAGACCACATTGGGAAAAATGTACCGGTGTGGGGAGTCCTTATTACCAGGTCTATATTAATAAGCTCATTCAGTCCAAAGGAAATTTTTACCTTATAAAGCCTTTAAAAGGCACATACTAAAGGAAAATATCACTATAAAAGCTTAGAATTGAAGTTAAATTTGAATAGTATAGCAAAACGTAGGGTAAATTATGATTGTGTGATGTGTTTTATTACTAAATTCTGAATGGGTTAATTAATAGCCCAGAACTTACTGAATTGTTCCAAATATGTGTTTCTCTTAGACAATTGAGAGAATGTAGAGTATTCAACTTGAGGCAACATCGAACATTATATGGAGAAAATTCGCCAGTCAACCATATTATGAGAAATGGAAACGAGTTTCATGGGGACTTATTTACTATTTCTCTAAATAGATTAAAGTTTATTTTAAAAAAAAGCTGACGATTGTTTGAGTTTGTATATGTGTGATAAATCTAGATGTAACTTCTCTAAATTGTAACTGTTAATTGTTTTTTATTTGATTTTTCT
Source organism: Diaprepes abbreviatus (assembly GCA_034092305.1). Lineage (NCBI taxonomy): Eukaryota > Metazoa > Arthropoda > Insecta > Coleoptera > Curculionidae > Diaprepes > Diaprepes abbreviatus. The sequence goes on along the minus strand of JASJET010000055.1, from coordinate 6,616,512 downwards.
TGAAATCTACATTTTAACTATAGACTGTGATTATTAATATTTAGTACTTTTGTGCTAATGGGCCTGTCTCGTGTATGGATAAATAAATAAATATTTAACTATTAATTTCTTACAGCCTTCTTATTGTTTTAATAAACAATTTTAATATTATGTCACCAAAATCATTTAAGGGTACATTAAAAAATGTAAGGTTTTCAGTACTTAAGAACTTGGTATAAAAATTGAAAATTGCAACTTAACGCCTATTTTCCAAAGATATTTTCTACATTATAAATTATATTAAAAAAAAAATTACTTTTGTTTCCAAAAAATATTTTTAAGTACAGTCTACTGTACCGTAAAATTAAGACTGTAACAATTCTAACATAAATATTAAAGGAAAATTTACAGACAGAAAATTAGTACGGTTTCATTAATTATTTGGATAAGTTTGCTTTCCACTATCCACCCATTCAAATAGTGGTTAAAATCTCTCCAAAATAATACAACTATACTAAATTTAAAATTAATATTTTGATGGAAGTATGAACTCACATGCTTAAAATGTATAGTCTTAGTCCCATGTTCAATTAAAATAATAAAAAAAAATTATATGCCTTTAGTACCTAGATAGTCGTAACAAAAAATGTGCAAATTAAAAAGCTCTATAACATAATGTAATCCGCAGTTTTTAAGGCATTGTGTTTGAGAACGTAACAATGTGATAAGTTTAATAAAGTATATTTTGTTTCATTAATTATTTACAATATACTATCACAAAGTAACAGACTACTCAATCAAGTATTTAAATTAAATAAGTATTTCATTTTCCACAGTTCAAACCGTAATAAATAACCACAGCAAATTTTATTAAAATACCGATTACAATTAAGTTCTGTTATAGAAAAAACCAAATCCTTACTTGCATGGGAAAAACAGCACTTTTGTTTCCAACATATCCAGATACTACATGACTTTGAATGGATAAAATTCTTGGACTGTCCATTCTAAATTGTTTTTTTTTCTTGGTGACACGTGGTAAATACGTATCCTCTATTCCGTACAATTTTGTAATGACTAGAGATTATCCTTATCGTCCACAAGGCTCCTCAATTATAATAAAAAATTAGAAATATTACAACATCAAAAGACGACGAACTTCATTTGACAGACAGAAAAATCAATAATAGGCATTTACTGACCTCGATTCAAGAGTTTTAAGCTCGGGTGCATCAAACCCTGAGTAACTCCGAGCAAATCTGAATAAAGCGGTAAAAGTATTAATTGGAACAGTAAATACTAACCTGAACTAACCTTTTTTGTTCCAGGCATAGACGTAGAAGAAATTAAATAAAATTACATTTGATTAAGTAATAATTAGTTTATTCTACATCTATGGTTCCAGGCAGTAAATAACCTAGGGTGCATTCCACTAGGCGCTCACAACGCTCAAAATATTCCTTCAGGGTGCATTCCACTAGGCGCTCACAACGCCCAAAATATTCCTTCAGTCGTTCCACATGACGATTACGATCGTCGCAGTCGCGGCGAAAACGTCATTAATGACGTCATTCTTCTCGCTCACAACGACCCATCTGAAAAGGTGGGTCAAAGTGGACGTTGAGAATTTTGGCGCGGTTTTTTAAATTTAAAGACAATTGAATGTAAGAGTTTCCAAATTACAGTGTAACATATGAGAAAAAATATATAAGTATAATTTGGTTTAGATTCAAAATACACTGAATTACATGGCGTAGTCCAATCCACAAAAGGTGTTACTGAAAAATAAATTTATAAAAGTGTAGTAATTATATACAAGTACATTTATAGAATGTAGTAATTATATAAAATTTACCCTAAAAATGACTTTTGAATTCTTTATCTGAATAACGATTAATAACATTCTCATAATCAATAATACGTGGCCTTTTTCGCATTCCCGATTTTGTAAAACTGCATTCCATTCTTCATTTGAACTAGATGAAGTACTTTCTGAAGCATTATTACGATCCACCAACAATATCCAACTGTCGCCACAAAAGATATTTTGATTATTTTTCAACGTAAATTACTTAAAGACTCCACTAAAATAAAATAAGGGAAACTAAATAGTATTTTTCTTTAATATAAAGCAAGTTAACCAATAATTATAACCAATTATTAAAATTAAAGTTTAAAAATTATAACATAACCTGATTTGTTTTCAAATCCGCCATTTGTAATATTTAACTCAACGCCCACAATTCCATTCCACTTGGGTTTATGATTAGAATGCTCACAAGCTAGTGGAACGGGAAAAACTGCGATCATGAGCGTGATTGTTGTGAGTGCTTAGTGGAACGCACCATCAGTCGTTCCACATAACGACTACGATCGTCGCGGTCGCGGCGAAAACGTCATTAATGACGTCATTCTTCTCGCTCACGCCAAGCTCACAACGACCCATCTGAAAAGGTGGGTCAAAAAGTGGACGTTCAGAATTTTGGCGCGGTTTTTTAAATTTAAAGACAATTGAATGTAAGAGTTTCAAAATTACAGTGTAACATATGAGAAAAAAATAAGTATAATTTAGTTTAGATTCAAAATACACTGAATTAGATGGTGTAGTCCAATCCACAAAAGGTGTTACTGAAAAATACATTTAAAAAATGTAGTAATTATATACAAGCACATTTATAGAATGTAGTAATTATATAAAATTTACCCTAAAATGACTTGAATTCTTTATCTGAATAACGATTAATAACATTCTCATAATCAATAGTACGTGGCCTAAGTTTTCGCTTTTCCCGACTTTGTAAAACTGCATTCCATTCTTCATCTGGACTAGATGAAGTACTTTCTGAAGCATGATTACGATCCACCATTAAATATCCAACTGTCACCACAAAAGATATTTTGATTATTTTTCAACGTAAATTACTTAAAGATTCTACTAAAATAAAATATAAGAAACTAAATAGTATTTTTCTTTCATATAAAGCAAGTTAACCAATAATTATAACAAATTATTAATATTAAAGCTTAAAAATTATAACATAACCTTTTCAAGCTACTGATTTATTTTCAAATCCGCCATTTGTAATATTTAACTCAACGCTTAAGACGTCCACAATCCCATTCCACTTGGGTTTATGATTAGAATGCTCACAAGCTAGTGGAACGGGAAAAACTGCTATCATGAGCGTGATCGTTGTGGGTGCTTAGTGGAACGCACCCCTACAAATTATTTTTTTTTTTAAATTTGTGTTTTTAATATACATAGCGAAACATATTGAAGACAAAAAGGTAAAAATATTATATTATTACTTATTAGTTTTGAATTTTGTCTGGTGTCATGGCATTTTCGACCATAAATATTTCGCAATTCGTTAAAAAAACTATGACAGGGAAAGGCAGCGGCGAAACTCACTGATGAGTCCATCGCCGTTAGCCAGGACGAAACACCATAACTTTTAGTGGTTTATTATTGTAAAATGCGATTTATGAATCTTATATTTGCAATACATATGGATTTATCTTGGAAAACAATTAAAAAAACACCAAACATTGACGGCTTTATTATTTTGAGTAATTATCAACTGATCAAAGTGAAAAAAGTGTAACTGACAACTTCATGTTCTTTTGAATATGCATTTACTTGTTATTGAGTCGAAGTGATCATGATTACTTCAAATGATAGAAATGAAAGTCATAATGACTCAAAAGAATAGCCCTCATGATTACTTCAAGAGACAGAACTGAAAGTGATAATTACCTATTTTTTCATATTTACTGCCCTCGATTCATAGGCCGGAGCAGCTCAGAGCTGTTCAGGTGTAAGAAGCACTCGCTTTATTCATGCAGTGCATTATGTCTCGGAGCGTGTCGGATCTACTTTTCCCTTACCACCGCTTTCTGGCAAAACTGGACTTAAATAGAGGTTCAAGTTTGTGAAAAGTACAAGGATGTCTGGGAAAGATACCGGTGGATCCTACTGATGAGTCCATCACCGGTATCGGGACAAAACATCCGTACATTTTAGGTGGTTGCAAATAGTTCGTTAGTTATATCCCCTTAACATCAGGATACCTATTCTCGTTCTTGAGAGAACGATCACTTGATGGAAAGTGGGCGTGGTTCTCACGAAAAAGTATGAAACCGTATTCTGGGTAGCTTTTCTCGTTCTCGAGAGAACGATCATCTTGAAGGAAAGGGGCCGTGGTTCTCACGAAAAAGTACGAAACCGTATTCTGAATACGTTTTCGTACTTTTTCGTGAGAACCACGCCCACTTTCCATCAAGATGATCGTTCTCTCAAGAACGAAAATATGTACCCAGGGGCATTACTACGACACTATTCAGGGGAAACTCTTGAATCGAGGGCAGTAATTATATCGGCCACTTCCTTTGAGTAGAAAGACTAGTCCCAGAACAAAAAAGTTAATTCAGCAGAGGGATTCTGTGTTACATAGAATTCTACACGGAGTTTTCTACTCTCGATCTCTATCGGAGAAAGCGATAATAGAATTTGTGGACATTTTGTGTTTATATCGCCTATCCTTCGGGCGTTTTCGGATATCGTACTATCCAAATGAAAAACATTATTGTAAAGTTAGTGAGATCTAGTAACTATTTATTTTAATTCGCCGTCAATGTTTGGTGTTTTTTTAATTGTTTTCCAAAATAAAGCCATATGTATTGCAAATATAAGATTCATAAATCGCATTTTACAATAATAAACCACTAAAAGTTATGATGTTTCGTCTTGGCTAACGGCGATGGACTCATCAGTGGGTTTCGCCGCTGCCTTTCCCAGACACCTTTTACGTACTTTTTATGTTTCGGATCTTATATTTGAACTTAAACCTTGACGGAATCTATAGGTGAGATATTCTGTGGGCGGTATTTCATACAACATTGATACAAAGTTGTCCGAATTTTTTGAAGTTTAGAATATTACCATCCGGGGATCACCTCTGAACAAGAAATGAGGTTAGATTATGCGATTGCGACAGATCGCTTCCTGGCGACAGAAATAATCGATGTCAGGCGATTATTCTGCAATACAAATTACAAGACGTATAAAATTAAAACTATTAATAGAATTCTATATGACACAGAATCCGACTGCAGATTAGACTAATTTCCTTACATTATTAGGTATATTCTCTTTAGTAATTATCACTTTCAGTTCTGTCACTTGAAGTAATCATGATCACTTCGATCCAATGACAAGTAAATGCACATTCAAAAGAACATTAAGTTATCAGTTTCACTTTGATCAGTGATAATTTACTCAAAAGAATACAGCCATTCTGCTCAAAGGTCATTTTTTGGATTAATGGAGAGCACGAACTTATGTCAAGTTTGTGGTGAACAGTTTTGAAAATACAAACAAATTGTTATATTTGTATTTTTTTTAATAGATGAAGATCTTTAAAAGAGTTGGATTTTTGAGAAAGTATGGGAATAAAGACGGGAAAATAAAACTAGACGTTCGAAGCGAGAGGGGCAGTATGTTAGGGATGCGCTATTCGATGTGGAATTGTTGAGTATCGATATTTTTGATTCCGATATTTTGTCTCGATATTTTTAATGCGATACATTACTAGTATCGATATATTTGGCTTAGATTCGAAACATACGATCTAGGATCAAAAATGGCAGCATCTAATTAACACTAGAGCAAACGGTGTCTATAGAAATTTACTGAACTTTCATTTTATACTTTGACAGTGAAGGCAGTTTTCTTGAATTAGCAATATTGCCAGGTATTGAACCCGCCTCATATATTTATAGTTTTATGTAAGGTACTTCTGCATGAAGCGCACTTTATGGGATATTTCTTGTTACATTGTATTTTTTTAGTTTGAATTTTGCCAAAAAATTATTAGGATGAAGAAAATCTAAAGTTCTTCCTTTACCAAAGAACAAAAAAAAAAAATACTAACCGAATTCGTAAAAAAGTCTGATCCCTGATCTATATTATATGTTAAAATGTAATGTTTTCAATTATTCGAAGTCTGTTCCGCTACATACATCTCTTGCAAATTCTTGATAATTTTGATTGTCAAAAATACTTCGTCTATATTCATTATAATTATAAATCTAAAAAATATTTAGTTAAAACACAACGCTTTATATACTTAACTATGTCGCAAGTATCAAAAAATACTTTTCGTCAAGTCTGACATTACATTTTCGCACATTTCGTGTTTGTGCGTCGTCGCGTGCTCTATGATGAGCGCGGGATGTTTTTAGCCCTACAAAACGGAGCTCTGCGCATTGACATAGAAGGATATACTTGTGACGTGCGACGATCTCCACATCCGGTAGTTAATGCATTTCATAACTTTGGTTTATATACTAGTAGAGGATTTTCGGAGGTACATACCCGACTATCCGGGAATCCTCACCGTTTAGAGCCCACAATCCGGAGTTGGTATAAGCTATCCAGAAGAGCAGCTCTGGCTCTAGCTAAGCGCCGGGTCGTGGGACGAGGTGGCGAATTGCCTTGCAGCAAAACCATTGCCCCTTCGAAAGAAGGGGTGCAAGCAGGAAAGGAAAGGAAATAAATAGGTTGCGGATTTTATAGAAGCAAGTTGGCTCGTGCTTAAAAAGAAACAGAGCGTTTTCGATGAGTAGTATCTCTTTTTCTAAAGACAGTCAGATGACAGGGGTATCCAATGACGTTTGAAGTATCATGCTTACTCTGTCATTAGAAAGAGAAGTACTACTCATCAAAAATGCCCTGTCTCTTTTTAAGCGTGGGCCAACGTTCTTCTGTAAGTTCCGCAGTCTATATATTTAATTTTTAACTTTTATGTCTATGTTAACTAAAACAAACAAGTATAAAATTACCTTTTGGTAATATTTTGTGAATAAATCTCTTAAAATGGAACACTCGAATCTACACATTTTTCTCACTGACCACCTTTATTCGCAACGAAATTAACAATAAACAGGAAATTCGTTATAGGTATGATGATTTGTTTGGAAAGGTTAAATGCCATGTGACGTCAGGTCTTCGACAGTCCATTCCCTCCACAGCTCGCTTACTTTCGACAACAGACGAAGGAGAATGTGAATGATAACTGTGTGGAGAATACAAAATTGGTCATTTTTCATGGCATGTGACCGTTCATTTCGCATTCCCCAGTTCGAGGAGAAGGCTCCTGGGCATGTTGAACAATCTTTGATCCGAACATTAAAGGACAGATGTATATAAATCTCCATAAGCATATTTCCTCGTTCTCAAGGTCTCGAGATGAAAAAGTACTGTGGGTGTCTTCAATATATCTCTGACTGCATGTAATAAAAACTTTCGTGTTCTGGAGTGTTCACTAAAGAAAGCGAACTTTTTTTATGTTATTTTAAATTGTTTTGACAAGTATTTTTTAAACGAAATGTTGGGTTATAGTGATATTTACTATCTTTAAATCATGCTTTAAATATAAAGACAACCATTTATTCAAAATTATTATTTATCCTACATTAGAAACACAAAATTTTATAAGAATTTGAAGGAAAAAATGTAAATATAACCATGCTGGAGATCATTCACAATAACCGTTTAAATTAAAGCAATTAGCGTCTGCGCATAGGGGACTTTGGGAATGAGCAGATAAACTTATGCGGTATTAATAGTGTAGTTTCACATTATTGGGATTTTATTCCATTCATTACTTTTTAGGGCCTTTATGAGTAGTTATTTTGTATGTATATGGGTTTTGCGATGTTAAGGCACGTATTTCATATTTTCACTTACAAGTTAAATGGTACAGTTTATTTTCGTCTGTTCATAGTCCCATTCCCAGAACAAGAAAGTTAGGTCCCAACTAAAAATTAAGAATTAACAATTAAGAAGTTAATCAACTTTTAATTTCTTAATTTAATTTTTAAAGTCGGCCTAACTCGTATCCGCTTTCGGATGTTTTCAACTAGAGAAAAATTTACAAACAAATAAAACTTAAAAATATGTCATAAACTAGTTGAAACACATTAGAATAATATTAGTTAAACAATCAATATTGAAGGTTAGACTGACTATCAACAGATAATTTTGATTGGTCATCTATAATGTTTGCTTATTGTTAAATTTGGAAGTATGAACAATGCTTTTTTATTCTGTATGTGTTAGTTTAGTGTAAATTTTTAGTGTTAGTTGTTAATTTTTAGGAGTATGAAAAGAAAACGCTTGAAGATTAGAGGAATGATATCTATTTTGTTATTTATTTAATCATTAATGTTATATACCTCATTTATATTTTGTTTTGTTTCCATTTATGTACCAGTTAATAAAGTTTAAACAGTGGAACTGAATAATTTGTTTTCTTTTATATATTTATTTTTAATACAGGAAGAGCGTCCAATATGTTATTTATTTATTCATAGATGTTTATTTATGTCGTTTTTGTTTAATTTTTTCTTGGTAATAATTACTTTTACATTTTCATTTTGTTAAAACGTAATAAACGGAAAAATTACTACAAACTTATAAGTACATAATATTTATTTTTTATGTTTGTTCTCATACAATAACCAAAGGGATTTAATTTTTTAATATATCGCATGACGATAGTTATGCTTCTGTTTTAGTATGTACCTACAATATTTCTAGATTTTAAATAACTATTTCTGTTTGTGGTTTGTATGTATTTGAGAACTCGAAATTTATATAGTGTATTTGATGATTCAAACACGATTTCTAGGATTTTTGTGCAAATAATAAGAATATCCGTATCGTCCAGATATCGATAACCTGAATGAATATTGATTTCTTGACGCTATTTCCCTGTATCACTATAGCCTGTAGTGCTATTTGCTCTCTTTCTTTCGGCTATGCAATTAGTACGAGACCACACAGTGGCTGTTTTCAGCAGTATAAGTTTGAAGCCCATAAAAATTTAGACGTGAAGTGAGACAGAGTTGCAAGCACGTTATATGGCAGAAGGGGACATGGACGAAAGGCACCTCTTTTGTTCCGAATGCTGGCTGGCGAGCTTCCAAAGTATGGTGATATGTCTTTTTCGTGTTTTGTGGTAATAAAAAGAGGGAACAAAAGTAAAACTTCGGATTGAAAGAGAAACTTATTATTCGCTCTCTCTCTTTCTTTTTTTCGTTTTTGCAACGCGCTCGAAGCACTCGGTACTACCTCTAGTAGTATATGCTAGAAGTGGTTTGACAAGAGAAATTGCTCTGAGCACTTTTATTTTCTGAATACACCCATTTCCTTGATTGGCCATTAGGGATTTTCATTTTTCATGGGGACATTGGATCTCGTTTACCAACATTTCTGAAGAAAAAGTTCCTAAATTATCAAGCCGATTTATCGTTAGAGTAACTAGGATTTTAACGATCAAGTTATGGTGAAACTATTTAAAAAGCTTTAAGATTATTTATAAACTACATTAATTTTACAATAAAATCTATGTGTAACACGTACTTCAGGATATTAAATATTAATATGTACTTTTCCAAAAGATTAATATGATCTTTCCTTGTTGTGGTTAATACTTTTTGACAGTTGGGTTTGGTAATGTCAAAAAATTAACATGGATTTTGATTTAAGTAAAGAAAATATCCAGCCCTTGCGAAGAGGTCGTAATGTCCAGCAGCTGGAAATGGCCCTTCAGGCACAAACTAACCAAGACTATCAATTGCAACTTTTGCATCAAAAAGAGTAAGTTAAAAACAACCTCTGTGTTGTAGAGTTTTTTTTTCTATATTTGACATTTTTTCATGACTTCAGGGAGTTTGAAACATTAATAAGGAATTATGAGGGTGATGATCCATTAGAAAACTACTACAACTATATAACTTGGATTGAACAAAGCTATCCTAAAAATGGGCATGAAGGAAACTGTGCCGCTTTACTTGAACACTGCCTTGGGAAGTTTGAAAATGACAGCCGATATACAAATGATAGGAGATTTTGTAAATTGTGGATTAAATATGTAAGTTTATTTTCTTGAATTAGGATTTTTTAGCGGTTTGAAGGGAATTGAGTAAAACTTCAATTTATTTAAAAAAAAAAAGAAAATTATATACGTTCTGAAAATAGTTGAGTACATTTTCAGACACATACCCTTTTTAAAGTTTCCATGAACATTTCAAAGGTGTTGGAGCTTGAAGAATTCTATAGCCGATAGATTTCTGGAAGTACATATTAGAGAACCAGGAGTTAAATATCCAAATAATATAAAATATCTTTTAAAATTGATTTACATGTGACTATCATTGATCAGTTTGTTAGTACACCGAATTAGTAAAGGATACATCAGAGATATCATGGCATTGGTCCTCACAATAGAATAGAATTATTTTTTTAGTTTCTTTTATTATAATACAATAGCAGACCAGCTAGATTGCAAAATATCTGGTACATTTTTCAGAATAAACTTTTTAATATTTAGAAAAAATTTCTGTTAAATCAAGTTTAGTTATATTAGTAAATATTTTATATTTTTTCCATACCCCACATTTTCCAAGGACTCTTTTTTTAATAGACAATAGTTACCCTTGATAATTTAGAAAGAAAAATACTTCTCTTTCAAAAGGACATATTTTCAAGCATAATCTAGAATAAACTTCAGAACTTTAGTAATAATTTCAGCAGGCTTTTATTTGATACCATTTTATAGTCTATAATTTAAACACATCCAGAGAAAAAATGTAAGTTGACAGTTAAAAACTAAAAGAAACTGGCTCTAGAAACCATAAATATGGTGTTCAGATATATTGGATTGCTATCATTAGGAAATTCAAAATCCTATATTTCTATTATTTTATGTTAAACTGTCAAATATATGCTAGGATGTACCCTGGTCTTAGTGTTTGTCTATATTGTGTGTTTAGTGTGAAGAATTATTTCAATAAATGTTTATTATTATTTTAAAAATTATCAGGTAAATTCTGAAGTATGAAATTTTTTTTCTGGCCAAAAAGAAAAATTTTAAATAGAAATTATCCTATATCAACACTTTTGGGGGTCACATAGTGAGGGGTCCTTATAATTGAGCAAAACTCCAAAATTCAGCCAGTGTGTGATGCTATTTAAGTATGAATTGAATTGTAAATCTTTCTGAAAATTACTTCCTAATCATTGATTGATTCTTTGGGCTCAATGGGTTGACCTTGTGTATGAATTAAGAATTAAATACCAAATCAAATATTGTTAAAAGAAAAATACTACTTGTAAAAGCTGATCGATTTGCATTTGAAGATGTTGATTTTTAGATGATTCGAAAGACACTAGTTACCAATCAGTTCATACCAGTTTATAATTGATTTTAGTTAAAGCTAATCTTGTCAAAGTAAAAATATGGTTTATTATCTAAAGAAAGAAGTTCCTATTGACAAATTAGTAAAAAAAAGTAAATAATTTTGTGCAATTAAATACTATAGTATCTCTGTCAGAAGAAAGTACCAAATAATATGTGTTGTCAATATAAATAAAGCCATCAGATATTTAAAAAAAGCAAAAATAAAAGAAACATATGTATGACAGAGCACTAATAATAATAATAATAAGCTTTGTTGTTGTAAAGAAATCAATCTTGTTAACAAAGCACTATGCAGAACAAAAAGTTAAAAATAAATATAAACAAAAACATATGCAACACAAGAAATTGTGACAACAAAAAACCAAAAAAAAACTTAGATTAATGATAACAATAAACACATGATTAAAATCAGTAATTAAAATAAACAGTGTAAATAAACAAAAGTCCATAATTAACAAAACAGGTACCTAAAATAAAATAAAATAAATGTCTACTAAATTAATTTAAAAGTTTACAGTCAAATAAAATAAAGTAAAACAAGACAAAAATAGCCATAAAATTACACCATTACTCCCATTTTGAAAGCACAAACACGCCTTGTTAAAAATGACCAGCAAAATATTCTTCAAGTGAATAATACGGTCGTGTCACAAGAAAGCCCTTCAGTTTTTTCCTGAGCAATTTATCGTTCATAATATTTCTATACTTTAGAGGAATTTTGTTATATATTTTAATTCCCTCAAAAATAAGAGACTGTTTAGTGAGAGTAGTCTTGGGAATGGGCAATCGCAGGCCATTATTACATGTATTATATGGGTTTGGAGTTGAATAATTTTTATATTTTTTATGAATCAGTCCCACTATTTCTAAAATGAAAATGCCTATCACTGTTAATATTTTGCCCTGAATAAATAAAGGCCTACAATGCTCCTTCATTTTTACATTAAATATATAACGCACTGCTCGCTTTTGTAAAACAAGAATCGAATTTAATAACTGCCGACTACAGAATCCCCAAAATGCAATTCCGTATCTCAAATGAAATTCAATCAACGAAAAATACACTGTTCTAGCCACATTTGAATCTAATTCCCTTGATACTGTTCGTACCGCATAACACCCGGCAGCCGACTTCTTATTTAATGCCATTATGTGGTCAGTAAATTTCAACTTATCGTCAATAAGTATACCTAAAAATCTAGTCACTAGCTTATTCCCTATAAAATGATTATTCAAAGTTAAACTATCACAGGTAAATTTGAAACTTAACACGTTGGTTTTAGTAAAATTAAATCTTAAACAATTTGCAGCACACCATTCATTCACTCTAATCAAGTCACACTCGATCATGTGTTTCAAATCACAGCCATTCTTTCCACGCCATAAAATTGTTGCGTCATCTGCAAATAATGTAAATGTTCCTCGGATATCAATTTTGGTCAGGTCATTTATATATAAAAGAAAGAGCAGGGGCCCAAGAACAGAACCTTGTGGGACGCCACAACTCAGAGAAGAGACATTGGAAAATTCTCCATCGTACTTAACCATTTGCTGCCTATTCGAAAGATAGGAAGCAAACCAATTTAATGCCACTCCTCTAATACCATACAATTCGAGCTTACTCAAAAGTACTTCGTGATTCACACAATCGAACGCCTTTGAGAAGTCATAAAAGACCTCAGCCGCGACATCGCCCTCATTCAAACTGATGTAGAGTTTCTCTAAAAAAGAAAAAACTGCGTCCGTAGTGTTCTTGGAAGCCTGAAAACCAAACTGACATTCAGACAGAATGTTATGTTGGCTAAGAAAATTTGTTATTCTTCCTTTAACCAGTTTTTCAATTATTTTAGAAAGAGTGGGCAGGAGAGATATATATAATATATATAATATTTTATTCATCAATTAAAGCTTACAAACAAACACCATTATAAACTTATCAGACTAGTCAGGTATCAGAATGTTAGTTTACATACATAAAATGTTAAAAAGTGTAAAATAACTACCCTTGCAAATGCATAAAGCAACACAACCAAAAAAAAAAAAAGATAAAACTTGATGTCATAGGATATTGTAACAAAACTCATCACTGTTGTAATAAGCTTTACCAACCAATATCCCATGAACCCTTGTTTTAAAGAGTTTTAAGTAAAAGAAGCCTTATTGTAATTCATGATGGGTAAATGATTGCAAATTTTTAAATTTGCATAAATCATTGATTTAGAGAAAGTTGTATCATCTCTAAAAAGTATAAATCTGCCTTTGATATTGTTGTGAATACACGCTTATTTTACGACAAATATTAAATTTCAGTTTTAATATTGTCCCAAAACTCCATAAATAAAATAAATTAAATATTACAGCATACAGTGCTAAAACTACAATTCTTCTGCCGAAACGGGGAAACCCTGACAATAATCGGCGGTTTGATTCGGTGCTTCCTCGAATTCAGAGTGCAACTTCATCACTACTATAAAAACGAAACGGCAGCGGCGTAATTAAGAACATTACTGGTTGCTCTTTTGGAGTCAACTTGTCCTTTTTCCGATTGAGCTTAGCTCTCGGGGGCTACGTTGACTGTTCTATTTTTAGGCAGCTCGTGGTTCTTAAAGTAGGTTGTCTTACAACATAATATTCTACAGAAAATAAAGTTCGTGCACGCATCTTAATTCCGGAAATTGACACACTAATAGTCAACTTCGTGTTGGCTATAAAGTTATGAATACCGATCTTGACAAGTAAATCCCGAACGTGACAGTGGAGAGTAAAATAATCCCGAACTTGACTTGCGGAATGTAGTACTGAATTTTTAAAAAAAACAAGTGAATAAAAAGTTAATTAAGAGTCAAGGACGAGTGTTACTTGATAACCTCTTCCTAATGGGCTCATTCCTTAGAAGTGTTCCCTTGATAAAATCAAAACTTAATTAATCTTCGTTAACTCCGAGCTTCATTCATTCCCCTTCTATCCTGGTGAGCGAGAAGAAAGGTGAGGCGGCTAGAGTTTTTATTCTAGTCGGGATGTTTGGCGGGACTTCACTAACAACCCCTGATTTGTATTAAAACTTAGGTTTTACACAAAAAATTGATAATGCAAAAAAATTCTTAAAATAAATTAGTCCCGACGGAAACGAACTTCCACGTTTCCTGAAGAATAAAAATGAATCCAATAAACTCTGAAAATATGTAAATTGGTCCATATTCTCGGAGATGAGTACAAAAATACCGAAAAATAGTTAAAATTGAGAAAGGCAGTTGAAAGAGACCCTTGGAAAAAATTATCTAAAATTCGTTAAATTCAAAATTAATTAAAAAAAAAAACACTCATACTCATCATCCGTTAATACAAAAATATATATAGTCACCAAGTCATTGATGGTGGATATTGGATGAATAATGTAGGACTAAAAAAGGTCCTGAGACACACCCATTTTATTTGATCGATTCCAAATAATCTCTCTTTGCTGTCCTCCCCTCAGATATAACGTCACGCCATTAAATCCATAGTTATGGACCATGCTCGAGAAAAATCTCCTGATTGATGCAGTGGAATTTCTTAGATAAGTCACATAAATTGCTGCGGTAACCCCATCCTCATTAATTTACCTCCAACAGTTGAAAGACTGGATCATTTGTAATCCTGCTATGCTCATTCAAAACATTATTGCCTATCTTAAATGAAGTCATTCTTGAACTTATTTTTCTATAATTTTTGAGATACTAGACAACAGAAAGTTTGGTTGATAATTCAAGAACTTAATTAAACCACCTCTGTATGAAGTATAATTAAGTATAATTACTTGGGCTGATTTTAGGCGAAACGAGAACGTTCTCGACTCCTAAGTCGCGTTTATGGCATGTATCAGAACCAGGAACACATCGGGTTGATTAAAAAAAAATTACTGATAATCCATCATTCCCTGAAGCATTTTTATTTCTAACGCTAGCCAGGTCCCTTTAAGCTCACTTATGTCTTAAAATAAAAATAATTTAATATTGATACATATCTTGGGTGGTTTTGTGGATCACACATGGAGTCAGTTCCCTTGTAGATCTATAGCACAGTTATAAGTGTTCACTACATCTGGGGATAACTTGTATTGGTAGATTCGTTCACAGTATTTATTTTGAAGCACTATTGATAATTGACCAGCTTCTGTTTCATTTATATACTGTCCCGAAAAGTTACTCAATTAATTTTCTATAAAAAGTGCAATATGTACTAAAGTATTCATTATAGCCACTTACATTTTTAACCCTGTAGTAAGCCACGTTTTTTTTTATCTTTTTTTCTTTCACCAGAAAAACTTTTATCAAACGAATCTATCAGAATGGTGTCATAAGACTTAATAGGATCATTGGATTCAAGGACACTATACTAACAAGCCCGCACCTCAATTTGGAAAACTTATAGTTTTTTTTTGCTCAAATTGTACTGTAATGTACTTCTACTCAACGATACATCCCAGAGGACAAGTTAAACCATCGCATACACTAGTACTGTGGTCGGAAAAATAGCTTCAGTTACGTCGTAAACTGTCCCCACCATAACCTGTATAAACATAATCAGTTAATGTGGAATGATATTGAGATGCGTATTGGAGATTTAAAGTTTATTTGCATATTATGTGATCTCAGCAGATTAATTTCCTTCAACCAATGCCCAGTAATTAAAACCAGATCAGAATATTCATGCTGACTTAAAAATTCATACAATTCATCAGTTTTGTTTCTTAGTGAACATTGTGTGTGCTCCATTTTGTCTCATTATGCACATATTTCTATCAGAGGCAGGTTTGATGATAGCAATTTTTCAAACTTTCTCAAAGATCTCGACGATCCAGCATTTCTTGTACAATAGTTATGAAAATCCGCATTGGTATTAAATATATTTATATTGTCTTTAATAAATAACAATACTTTATAAATATTCATATAGAAATTTTCTTTCTTTGAAGATAGGCTTTCAGCTACTCTTAATGTTTAATTTGAAAATGAGTTTGATAATCCATTTTTCATTTAATATAATCGTCTGAACATTAAAACTCTCATCCTATAAAATTACATTGTAGCTAAAATGACTATATATTAGAGAGTAGTATATGTTCACTAATGCGGACTCATCGATAAGGTTTCCCAGCTACAACAGTACGTAATAGCCCATTTTAATTTTATTATAAACATATTCTTTATGAATATCCCAAGCAGGATGTTCATCCAAATTTAGCCTCAAAAACAAAATGAAATTGTTTTTTGTACACCATTTACTGAATTCTTTGACCGCTTGATAAACCTTATTGGTTAGTTCGTCTAAGCTTCCCTGCTAAGACCACTACACAGGTATCATCAGCAAACATAATTGTAAGATCATTCAATATGTAATAAGGTATTTCATTTACAACGATTAAGAATAAGAGCGGTCCCAGCGCAGCCCTGAGGAACCCTGTCTCAATGTCCTTATATGCCAAGTACTCATTTTCAACTTTCACCAAAAATTTTCTTTTCTTCAAATATTATTTTTTTGTTTTTCCAAATATGCTTTAATTAGACTCAATATATTACCTCCAAAGCCATACCAATACAATTTAGTTAACCAGAAACTCATGATTCAGGCTATCAAAAGCATTTGACAAATCGAAAAGACCAGCGACGTAATACCCTTCATCCAATCTGCTACAAATGAATTCGCACAGATCAGTCGCTGCTCTCTTCGTCGATCTGCCCAAACGGAATCCATATTGACAACTCGTCAGAACATCATTCACATCCACTATTGTACAAAAACCTTTCCAATATTTTAGATAAAATATTTTAAATTTTTAGTCCACTTGGAAATTTACTTGTTTGAAAAATTAAATCATTTAATCTATCTTTTTTTTTGATTATCGCTGTATAACAGGACTTAAGAGGAGATGAAGCAGGATGCGACGTCACTGATAAATAAAATAAATAGAACAGGTCCTATTTGTGACTGACGACCATCAAAAGTCGCCTGTACTTAGCTTGATAGTAAACCTCGCACATCCACGGGATGACGTCGATCGCTGAGATAAGATTTGATTTAATTAGATAATTTCTTAAAATTTCAGTTTAAGATAACTTCCTTTTTCTACTTATTTGTCAAATTTGATATCTATTTGTTCATTAATTTGTGTTTTATGCAGTCAGTACGTTTATATCGACAGCTCCAAGCGCGCTTGAAGTCGAGCGCCTTCTGCAAGTGGCTTATAAATAACGAATTAAACGGGTGATATTTTACTTGAAGCCGGCTTGGATTTGTCAAGCCCGAAACGATTTAGGGTTGACGTGACCCAAGCGCGCTTCGAGTGTGAAATAAACACCTCGAGCGCGCTTGAAATCAGCTGTTGACTTATGAACGATTACGTCATGCGTCAAATGGGCGTTAATATATTATTTCGAATTATTTTTAATTTTTAAGAACACCCAAGTTAAAGGCTAAATGCAGAATAAAACATTCTACCCGTCACAATAGTCAACAGTTGGTTTTTAAACAAAAAATATCAAAACAAGGCGTTATTATGAGGTTAGGTACAGACAAGACATCAAGCTTTTGCGAAAATGACTTGAAGCCAAGGTCAAGTCATGTTTAAATTTGTGAAATAAACGCCTAGATTTCAAGTAAGATATGAGGTGGCTTCGGTTTGAAGCTGGCTCGAAAAACATCGATTTGAACGAAGTCAGTGTTAGAATGGGGGGGGGGGGGGGGGTGAACGGAAGGGGGTTGTATAGGGTACTGTCAAAGACGCGTATCAATCTGATCAGAGAAAATGGTCTACTGAGCGAAAAATCACAAACAGTAATGGGCGGAGCGTAGAACCAGACAATTATTCGTGTTTAGGATCACGTGGTCTATGCGCCGTCAATTTTCACTCTTCTTCCGCTCTCCCATTGTGGGAGCGGCCGACATTGGGGACGCGCAATCTAGTATTTCCTAAACTATGTAACACCTTTGCCAGATAACATAAATAAGTCTTCTCGTAATACAATACTGAACTTCGTTAAGAGGTTACATATAGTGAGAGAAATCTAAAATAAGGTATGGGACACAAAAGACCTATGACTTGCAGTGTAAGGTCACGAAGCCCTCTCATCAAACATCACAGTGGCAAATAATCACAAACGAATCTTTGCCGTATATGGGAATGAAGCTCCATCATATTTTAAAGTAAAATATAGTTCAGCAAGATGAGGTTTAAAATTGTTAATTCTCGTACAAAAACGGCAGCAGTTTTCTTAAAGTCAGTTGGAATTTTTGGATACAGAGCCCGACCATGTAATGTGTTTGTAAAGGTTCTACTTCTACAAAATAATGTTCATACATAATCACTATAATAACAACAATTAATTACTGTGATGCATTAACAACATTACTTACAGTTGATCAAAAACTTTCTGGTTTATCTTCTTTTTGACGACCATGCGCGTTAACGAGCCTTTTTTTGTTTTATTGTTGGTTGGAAAATTTTTGTAGAGTCTCTTTTAAATTAAGACAGGGGCTATATAGAGGGTCGTGGCGATTTAAATCAATTGATGTTTTTTTAAAAACGATTTATATACTGCGTAAAGATACACAATACGATCCATATTCTTATTTGTTGCTGTAATTATTACCTCATTATAAAGGCGAGGTTATTTTTAAGGCCTGACGGGAATTTTCACGAAAGTATAAGCCAACTTTAAGGTTATAAACAATTTTTTTTTCAAACTTGGGGAGTCATTATGTTGGTTAAAAGGAATAAACACAATATGAAAAAAATTATCATAAATTGTCGTTAGCATTTATTAAGAAAATTGTGTAAAAATATAAAAAAATAAAAAAAAATCCTGATTTTAATCAACTGAAACTATATATTTTGTAAGGTTATAAAAAAACGATAGTGACAACCAGATTCAATAAAAGACTTACCCCTAATTCGTGGTGATCATAGCATACGGCAATCTTCCTCTTTTTAATTATCTACACCTTATGGCGTAGCTGTTTTCTTTCTTTAGTATCTGATTGCAAGGTTTGTCACTTGCTCCTTTTACTTAATTACTAAAGAGGGTTTTGGCAATAGGATTCCTTTTGTGGCTGTAGCCAACGTTCCTCTAATGTTGATTTCTTCTGGTGTGAGTGATAGGATTTCTTTTATGGACTGGCTTATGATGTTTAGGTATATTAAACCTTTTGAATATTGATGATTGTCTCTTTTATCGTTCTATCCTTAGTTTGTAGATTTGTAATGGAGTGAATACCATTTCTTAGATTCCCGGTATGTCGTTCACCGGTCATCTCTGGTAAGAAATAAGTGTGGCTTTCGATGTTATTAGTTAGGTATCCAGTGACGCTTCTGTGGTCGTCTCTTGTTCGCAGTGTATTTTGGATTTCTAGTTTTGGTTTTTGTTATATTTATGTTTTGGGCTTGTATGTCCTTTTAATTTTTCCGTGTTTCTGATAATTATGGGGGATTTTCAACTCTGGGTGAACTGAGTCGGGCGGTGATTTGATTGATTACGGGAGGGTTGGATATTTTTCGGAAATAGTTTAGATTTTGGAGTCTAATGGATTGTTTGTCAGATGTTTCTTGTAAGTTGTTGTTCTGGAGTTTGAGTTCTAGAAAATCGTTCGGATATGTGCTATTGTGTTTGTTGTTTCATCATTGCTGTTTTTGGTTCTTCACATACAAGAATATCGCGTAATTTATATATGTTTTCTTAGCTGACAATGCCCTCTGTGAATCCCTGTCACTAATTGCAGTTTTCCTCTGGACATTGCCAGATATCTCTTGTTTGTTTCCACCTCCGGATAGTTTAATAAATTGTCTGGAGAGTTCACAGATTATGGTTTCATTCCGTCGTATTTTAAAGAAATGATGGGAATAATTTTTGATAAGTTCTGTAATTGCTGATTTAGTCAGAGCTGTCAGTAGGTCTGGCTCAGCAGCTTCATTTCAGCGACCTGTTTGATTAGCGAATTGACAACGGAGTTTTCATTAGATGAATCGTGTCCAGCTCAAAGTGACCACATTTTCAGCTGTAGCAAAGGCAAGGGCCTCGTGGCATTCCAGCACTAGGCTAGAGGAAATGCGTGAGCTCTGTGTGGATGATATTTTTTGTTTTGGTTTTTCAGTTAATATTTTGGAGATTTGTGAACCTTCTGTTAGCTTTTAAGAATTGTATGTTCTACTTAATTTTCTCATTTCTTTGATTTTTTAATCTGATTCGATGGTGGCTTTACGGTTTTTTGGATTTGGAATTATCTTGGAGCTAAGTCCGTTCTTAGAAGTAAATATCTATTATAATAATCTTAGATATAATAATACTAGAATTTCTTTTCTTGGTCGAATTTATTTTTCTTCGCTCTTGATGCGCATAGCACGGGGGTTAGCACGGGAATGAATAAAAAACTGATCTAACTTGACAAAAAAGCATTTAAAATGACAAGTTTTTAACCTTAAAAATACAAGGATAAAAAAATTATTTTGTTTAATTTCTAGAGACTATAATTCTTCTGACCGAATTCAAGGCTTTATCTCTATGTTTTTATGTATTATTTTAATATATAAAGGTTTATTTTTTGACATTCATATATAATCAATCTAACTTCCCTGGAAACTAGATCGGGTCTAAGTGTTAAACCTTCTGAGTGAATCTGGCTGTTTATTGTTACTTAGACCAGTCTTAAAGTTAGACCATGTTAAACAACTAGAGGGTTAAAGTTAAGTTCCTCAAAGAAATGCTATACCCTCCAGTTGGATTATATATAAAGGAAAATTTTTATGATGTTAAAAAATACTATAAATGCGAAGTTTACAATTGATTTCGACAAAAAGAGGATTTATAAATTTATTTTAATAGATAGGTATTTTTATTATTTACGTATCGAATATAACATAAGTTATACGGGCGAATTACTTTAGCGGATGTACTGATTATCACGTTATCCTGGTTTATAAAGCACTTAGAAAATGATATCATATAAAACATTTTTTCAAATATAAATGAAAATATCATCGACCACAGAGCGGGCTCTAGTTCTGTATGTCAATTCTATGAGAGGATTCATTTTTTGTATGTATGCTGTGACTTCCTAAATCCTTACGGAGTTGTCCAATCGGTATATTTGATAAATCATTACTTGTTCAAATCCTTAAAAAGTTTCATTTTTATAAGTCAAAATTTAAATTGCCCTTGCTTTCAAATGACATACTTTTATAAAGTAAAGCCTTCTCATTAACTTTATTTCTAATAACTGAAAATTTTGAAATGTATCTTTTTTCTAGATCGACATGTTTCCCAATCCACTGGAACTATATCTAATGATGAAGTCCAAAAACTTATGTACTGGTTGTGCTGATTTTTACAAGGCATGGGCTTATTATTATGAAGCTGCTGGAGATTTTCAAAAGGCTAATAATGTTTTTGCAGAGGGCAAGAAGAATCTAGCTCAGCCATATGAAGACTTAGAAATTGCACACAATAATTTAATAACTGCGGCTGGAGAACATGTATGTGTTTTATTTTAAATCCCTTGAAATAATGTCTTTCAATTTATTTTTCTTTAATGCACTTATTTATATATTTTTTTTGCTTTGTAGATGTTGTACGGTCCAAATGAGAATCGTCTCCAAGAAAAGCGTCAAGCATTGACTTCTCTTCATTCCTATCGATCTGGAAGAGTTAACAGCGTTCGTGTACCTTCAGGAGCAAATAATGGCATCGTTACAGTGTCTAATACTCAGCAAGCTGGACCAAATGCCCAGCTTCAAGTTTTTGAGGATCAGTCCTCTGCGTCATTGGCCGGCAAGTACTATATTACAACAAAGTCATTCACCGCCATATAGCAAAATTTTATTAAAATTTTCATTCATCTTTTAAACCGAAATATTTGACTTTAAAATTGATATATTTTTTGTCTAATTTTCTTATAGCTGTCTATCTGATAGGGATAATATATTTCGAAGCTGTCATTCATATCAATAAAGTAATGTAACAGTTATAATAAACATCTTTTTTAATTTTTTTGTGGTATTTAGGACCTAAAGTAATTTATATTTTCAATTATACAAAAATATTTGGCTTTTCATTATAAATGATATCATTAATAGGTAATTTTTAACTAAACTTATATATCATCATCATCCATCATCCAAACGGATTACGTCCACTGTAGATAAAGGCCTCCTTCGTATTTCTCCACCTTTACCTATCCTGGATGCATAGCTGTCAGTTTTTGCCTGCAGGGAAAATTACGTTGTCGGTCCGTGATGACATCAATTACTTTTGTTATTTGTTTTAATATACCTGTGGATTTTTTTTTATTGAAGTTGTTTTCAAGTAAAAGATAACAACTGGAAATACAAAATGGCTAAAGATTTTATTTTTAAGGAATATCGGCATGTCCCCTCTGAATGTTTCATTTGGTATTCAAACGGGTCCCACCCCATACATATGCGGCTGTCGACGGCGGTAGTTTGGTTTTTCTTGCCTAATATTTTGTTACCCAGGTAAATATAACTATCCACCATATCCAAATAGTCCAACGCATGTTCTGGTAGGTTGGAAATAATTTAACATCTCTTCAGGTTTAATTTCAACTCAGTGATTTTGGTTTGGTTTTTTAGGTCTTCTATCGTAAAGCGCATGATATCATTGATATCTTCGAGGGCAAATCTGAGATTGTTTAGGTATTCTCTGTCAATATTGACATACCTATTTATGATTTCAAATATTTTTATTTCAACACAAATAAAATTTTTTTAACCAATCGTTTCAAAGATTAGACGGTTATTTGAACCACAAAATTTGATATTGTTTTATCCCAAAGATTCTCTAGTGACTATATTTAATTTTAACAGTCTGAATTATAAACTGTCTAGATATACTTTAAATATCTAATCATTTTTTAATCCGTTAATATATTATTTGTTCAATTTTTTACGTCTAGGTGGCGCTCCACCTAGAAGTATTATAACCATAGCAAAGAGGCAAGAAGCGCCAAAAGAAAATACTCTGAAAGCTGGACCTTGGACTACTGTACCACATAAGAAGAGAGTCCTTGCTAACCATAGACCGGCGGGTCCTGGTTTTATCGGTATATTTCTAAAAATTTTGATCATTTTTTTTGGCATGCAACCTTTCTTTTCAGAATGTAATTGGTTTAGTAATAAATTATAGAAGTGTTTATAAATTTTAGTTCATGAGGATAATTTGGACGATACCCCTATGGGTTTTCTACCGGCAAATTTACCTCCTGAATGTCTTGAAGACTATTCAAACTGGCACGTTGCGATAGTAAATTATCCTGAAGAACCTAATCCTAAAGTAGTTCATGGATATCCAAAACATCGTACTTATATTGATCCCCAAACTGAGTTTTCAATTGAAGAATTAAGAGCTACAAGGTAAAAAATAAAAACATTTTTTGTTAAAATTGAGCGCATTTAATAAATTGCCCTTGTGAATTAGAAATCATTTCTTATAATGGGACTTGCTTAAATTTAAAATAGTTGTTTCTCAAATAATTTTTTTTTATTTATATTTGTTAATAGAAATATTTGCTTTTCTCTTAGCAACTATGATTTTTTTTTTATTTAGGTACCGAAACAAGTTTAATGCTGTTCAGCATGTGGAAACATGTCAAGCTGGGCAATCTATACTGGTTGATGATGATGAGGAGGACGATGATTGTATTGTTGTGGTCCAGGATCCAACACCAATGGATTCAGGTGGTCAGGTAATAAGTTAGATTTAATGATGTAATGATACTAATAGTGTTGTAGATGCTTTAACTGCGGTTATTATAATAAATGTTAGTTAAAATATAGTTTTTGAAAAAAGATGGAACTGTATTAAAGTTATTTCTATTTACTACAATTTAAAACTAATTTTCAATAGGATATAATTTTTTATGACTTTTTTACCAACAGTTACTAACTTACCAACATGATTCATGACTCAGTCAGTTAATTTATTTAATAAACAACATAAATGAATGTCATATGTACTCGTGAAATAACCAAGATTGAAAATCATGGTTCTTGAGTTTAGACGTGTCAAATGGGAATTATTATCCGATGTTTCGCTTACGATTTCTCTAGGCATCTTCAGGGATCTTTGCTTCACGAAATTAGAATAGTGTCGTAAACTTGTGGAGTAAAGATGCCTCGTGCAATCGTAGGCGAAACGTCGGATAATAATTCCGATTTGACACGGTCTAAATTCAAGAACCATGATTTTCAACTTGACCAAAGCCGTAACAGCTTTTGTTCTTGTTGTGAGATGTTTTATTACATATTTTAAAAATATAAATGTGGGTAAAAGCAGGGTACCCCAGGGATCTAATTAGGTCTCATTTTGTCGCTATTCACCACTTTATCCATGTTTCTTTATCAATGAATTTGTTGTATTTAGAAATTCTGAGCATAACCCATCTGACAAAAATTTTTCACTACACGATCGTCCATGCCAGTACATAATGTTTTTGTCGCATCTGAGTAACATTAGTCGCTTAACAGTAGTACAATCCATGAAGCTATATGCTCTACACACTTACAAAGTGTTTTTTTTTTAATATATTTATGCCTTTTAAAAAGTTGAAATATTACTGAGGAGAGGTTGTGATTTTTTAGAAAAAAGGTTATAAATATTTGTTCTGGATATGAAAATATATACAGCCCTGATATCTCAAGTAATTTTCTTTTTTTGTTAATTAAGTTGACATTAGATTTAAAGAAGTAGTATCTGAAACCCATTTACCCATTATTAGGCACCCCTACAATTTTTCATTTTCAGCGTATTAATAGAATAACGGTCTTTACCTAACATTTCTAAGAAGTATGGAGGGTCTAAACAGATGAGTAATTCTGAAAGAGTATTATCTTAAACTATTGTTATTTTCACTTTAATATTTGTTTGTATACCGATCAGTGTGCATTGTGATTAGAAATCTTTGCTGTTGTGGAATTAGTTTCAATTGAGAGTTTCGCAGATATTTAAGACTTTTTTGCCAACACTAAATGTGAAATGCCAAAATCAAGAGAACTTACGGAGTTTGAACGTTTGCAAATTGTTATACTACATTTAGAAAGAGTATCTCAAGGATCCATCAGGAAAAAAGACTGAGACGGTGTGCTGTTCAAACTGTTGTAAACTGTTACCTTGAGGGAGATACAAACCCGGACCGAAAAGAAAAGCAACCAAAAGAATGACCGTTGGTATAGCGGCAGCCTTTGAAGGATAGACGTCGAAGTGCAAAAGATTTATCTGCTACGTTACAATAAGAAAATTTAGTGTCTATATTGGCTAAAACTGTAACTAGACGCGTTAAAGAGTGGGTCTCTCAGCTGGAAAAGCCAAAAAAAACTATAGCTATTCGAGACCAATAGTAAAACACGATTAGCATAGACCAAAAAATATGAATTTTGGATATAAGCCGATTGGGAGAATGTTATTTGTTCAAATGAAAGTAACATTGAAGTAAGTGTGTATGGCAGTTATATATTATTAAACATCTTACAATTATTGCATCAAAGCAAAAAAAATGTTTTATTGAATTACAAAACATAAAGTACATAAATATACACGCAACTCAAAAACAGACATGGAAGCAACAATTAAGTAAGTATGGCAAGAGATTTTGGAGTCCACATGTCAACTGCTGGTATCAAGTTTGCCAAAACGGATTAAATGTGAGTTACAAGCCCGCGGAATGTCAGCTAAATAAATATTAAATTGTATGTTATAGTCAATAAATATGTATTGTATATATATCATATTTGTTTTATTTATTCATTACTCACATTTGATAGAATAAAGAGTTCTTAGGAGTGAATAACAATTATTTCATAGGCTGTAGTTAACAAATATTTTATTCTTAATTTTTGTTCATTTATAATTAATAGTAATCTTTTACTATTATTCAACTAATTAAAGTATGTGTTATTTCAACAGTTGATGATTGTATAAATGAATAATTTTAATTATACCTTCATATTTAAGGACTTATGTCTGAGTTGTAACCTTCAAAAATGTATTCTAATTTTGTTGAACATCGAATGTGAAATTTTAAATTGATTCAGTATAAATCGACGAAGTTATAAGCCTCCAAAGTGTACCTGCCTGCGTAAATGTTCAGAGCAGAATAAAAAGCGTTTGTTATAGTTATGTTGATGGAATTCTTACACAATTTATTGTATGAATGTACATAATTTATTAAGTAATATAATGTATGTTAAAAATAAACACATTATTTAACTAAGCGTAAACTATTCTTCTTCAACTTAATTGGGGTTTTTCTGAAACTCGTAACCGCGATTTGTCAAAAACAATGGGATCTTTTTCGTTCCATTTTTCTAGACTTCTAAATATATTACTGTTAAAGTTGATTGAAGGATTTTAAAATTCTCTCCATAGCTTTTTTTATTAACCAAAAAAGCATTTTTTTCAACAAAAAACTTTTTTTTGACTTCTGACCCCCATCATTTTGGGTTAAGTGAAAATTCTGAAAAACCATATCATTAAGGACAGGGAAAGATAATATACTAAACAAATTTTCTTCGCCTTTTCATTTCATATCAACTTACTTGCTGTAGTCATAGTCACCATAAACCGTATCACATTTCATTGCCTTTTTTTTTGCCTAATTTGATATCATTAAAAAAAACTTAAAAATACTTTTTATATTTTATTTAAACCTAATCAATGGATAGGAATAAGATATTTTATGTTTTAAAATTTTTAGGTAAAATTCGCCATATACAATTCTCCAGTAAGTGAACCTCAACCTGTTATTAACAATGCAGGGCATCAGTCGTTTAAAACTGAGACCACATCTACAATAAGACATAGTCCTTGGAAATCTCAAGCTGAACACCAGAGTTTTTTACAAGATGTTTTTAGCAAGAGCAACGAACATAGATTTAGGTAAACCATTTGTTTTAATTTCATCTACACAAATTTGGTTAATTTAAGCACAGTTTTTCACTTTCTTTGTCTTAAGGATGTCCATTCGCTAGCAGGTGAGTCAAATGAAGGGTAGGACCCAATATTTGACAAATTAAATTGATATGCTAATAAAAAATAATATAATTTGAAAATAAATAGTTTGCAAGGCATTTATCATTGAAATAGAAAATATTATAAAAAAAAAGATTAAATAAGGAACTTTATTTGACTCATTTAATACAGCTGCTTGTAACTAGTGTAATATTTGACAACGTTGTATTTTTACTGTTTATGTTTATCTCTGAGACAGTAGTCTAACCTTACTCTTTCATAATAAACAGGGTTTAGAAAAAGCTGCCCTGTCAAACAACTCAGCCTTGCCATGGCGTCATCTTATAGTCTTTTTCATTTATTCCTTTGCTAGTTATTTTGTGTGTAACTACAATATCTTTGTCGCAAATTAAAAATTCTCTTATGGATAAAAGAATCACAATTTTTTTTTTCTACTCATTGCAGAAGTTCTTCAAACGGTTCAATCCAAAGCACTGAATGTATACACATGATACTGAAATACCAAGTTATTATCAGTAATACGTTATCAAGGAACTGAGATTTTTGATTACCAGTTTTCAATTATGTGGACTAAGTAATTTTCTTCTACATTTTTCGTGCGCTTTGTAGGTTGCTATTAACTAGTGAGAGAACAATAACATATTTTTTATATACTTATCTTGAGCTGCCTCTAAAAGGATTGTGTGAAAAAAGCAAAACTCTTGCTTTATGAATTTTATTAAATCTTGATTCCTTTTGATTACTTGACCACCCCTGTATGTACTTTTTTTCTAATTATATCTATCGTATGGATAAATTAACGAACCAAAAACTTTTTTTTAATTTACAGTAGTGCAGCACCACTTGTCAAAATCCCTATATCCGAACCTGAGAGACCAAAACAGTTTAATTTGATGTTTGCTTCTACTGAATCACAGCAACCTAAAATGGGTGGTTTTACTGTGTACGAACAATCCATGCAAGAATTACCACTACAAGCTCCACCCAAAGGTAAGATATTTTAAATATACCATAAAATGAAAGCTTCTACATATTTAATTTCATCCACTAAAATAATATCATGACATGTCAAATACCATTTTACTACACATTAACATTTGGTCATTTTTAGATAAATAAATAGTTCATAAAAATGATTGGAGCCTTGCCCAGATGTAATTGTTTTTCGAAGTTTCGTCAAAATTATAATTACATTTTAATTTTCTTCTATACTACTAAGCGTTTTTCAGTTGGCGTCTCGAAAATTGGTGATTGCTTTTTTGGTGTGAGAATTCTGTTTTTAATTTTAGTGTAGCTCTTGGAAATTAGATTATGACTGAGTTACTTATGAGGACTGATGCTTATGGTCCACTCTGATCTAGCTCTAATATCTGTTAACTTCTTCTGCTCATTGTATACACAAACGACCGTAAAGTACGTTTGCAAAATTTCAAGTCTCGACAACTTCTCTCTGAATGCAGTGTGGGATCAAAATAAAGCGTGTGGGTCAAAAAGCCATGATAAAATATCTTTAGCATTTGCCAACTGAAATTTACGGGGATTTGAGGAATGCTTTTGGTGTTTCTTACTGCATTGTGTCGTAAATTTAAATATTGTAAAACTTAACGCGAAGACGAATATATAGATGGGACCGCCAGTAAATGTTAAGACTCAAGAAAACATTGATGATCGACAATCGAAGACTTAAATTAAAGACACGCACTTATATCGAGATATCTATGACATTTTAACAGTACATTTAGATCTAAGAAATTTTCCGCATGATGGATACTTCGGATTTTAACGTAATCCCAATAGCGAATTGGTTTAACGATCTTAAAGCGTTTAGATAGAATTAAAGAGAACAAATAAGACTCTCGGAAAATTTGTAACGGTGGGTTATGAAATGGAAATTGGCTCTCCACACCTAAAAAATACTGGCGTCTGCTGGAAATGTCATGACTTCCTTTTTTTGATTATTTATGAATAAAGGTTAAACAATGACAGGATGATTACGCCCAACTTATATTGAAATTCCTGGACGCAATCAAAGAACAACGCAGATATAAGTTAAGAAAAGGTCCTCTTGTAACAGGATAATGTGACCAATCAAACATCTTGTATTTCCATGGCTATTACAGAAGCAGGACTTAAATACTTACCTTAGTCGCGCGGTTGCAAGGAGAGTTGCTTTCTGCATCGGTTTATACAGATGCTCACTAAGGCCCAGTCCCTTGATCTTTTGCAGGAGGTTCTTTGGTATCACTCCAGTTGTTGAGAGTATTATGGGAATCGTGAGGACACTGTTCATTGCCCATTGTCTTCGGATTTGCACCTCCAGATCTCTGTATTTGGCGATCTTCTTGTTGTACTTAGGCCCTAGATTGTTGTTGTTGTTAGGTACAGCAATGTCAATTAGTGTAGTTCGCCTAGAAATTTTATCCATTAGTACAATGTCTGGTCTATTATGAGCAACTGTCTGATCCGTCAGAACCGTTCGGTCCTAATATAACTTGAACTGGTTGTTCTCAAGAATAGGCTCTAGAATATATTTGTAATAAGGCACTTTTCCTACCTGTAATAAGTTTAACTTTTCTGCTAACTCTGTCCTGAAATCAACCAGTAGTTCGACGCTGAGTTGTCGACATTGTCCTGATTGACCTCATTTGGATGCCGTCCATGAAGTGGCTTCTGTAGCCAGGTTTGTATCTTCTCTTGGTTTGTTTGGTGGTGAGAAGTAATATCTTGTTCCCTCAACTGTAGCGGCGTTGAATCGTCTGCCTCGCATATTGCTCGATGTAGTGTGGAAGAGTCCGCTAACCTGTGTAAATATGAACGTAAGTTTATTATTTGTTGGTCGAGCTGCTTACCAATATCTACCAATCCTCTTCCTCTTTGGTATCTTGGAAGCATTGTACGTTCAATAGCACTCCGAGGGTGATGTTTTTGACCTTTTTAGGCGTGTCTTTATTTTTCTTTGCAGGTTTTGGATGTCCATCCTGCTTCATTTTACAATTCCAAAAGGGTAGCTCAGCGCAGAGCAAGCATACGTGTTGAGCGCCTTAAACAAATTTCTACTATTTAAGTTAGTTCGTAATACCTGCCTTACCCTCCTGACAAATTCGGTTGTCGATTCGGCCTTCATAGTGCCATGGTTAATTCTTTTAGCCTGTTTCATACCTAGATATTTGTATGTTTGGTCTGCTTCTAATGCCGCTATAGTTTCACCGTTCTGCATTTCAAAAGCCCCTGGTTGTATCTTTCCTTTAATGATGTTCAAAATACGGCCCTTGTCAAGTCCAAATTGCATTCCGATATCCCCGGAGAACTCTACAGTTTTAAGCATTTGTTCCAGCTGGCTTCTGGTAGCAGCTATCAGTTTAAGATCATCCATATATAGAAGATGATTCACTCTTACTACCTCTTCGTTGTTATTTCTAATACTAAAGCCGTATCTGGTTGAGTTTAAACGGCGTGGTAGTGGGTTCATTGTAAAGCAGAACCACAATGGACTAGGTGAATCGCCCAGAAATATTCCCCTTCGTATCGGAATGGTGTTAATGTCGATGGTGTCGCTGGATGGCACTTGCAATTGGATCCTAGTTCTCCAGGTAGACATGATGCGTTCTAAAAAAGAAACAAAATTATTATCGACCCTATACATTTTCAATATAGTTTTGAGCCACTCATGTGGCACTGAGTCGAAGGCCTTCTTGTAATCCACGTAGGCAGCAAAAAGGTTTCTTCGGTTGGTACAGGCTTGGTTACATATGACAGAATCAACAATTAATTGTTCCTTGCATCCCATTGCTCCCCTCGTGCATCCTTTCTGTTGAGTTGCAGTGATGTTATTTTGCTCACAATGTGTATAGATGCGTTGGGTCAAGCAGGAAGTGATCACCTTATACAGTGTGGGTAGGCAGATGATTGGCCTATACTTAGCTGGGTCATGTGTGTTGTGTTGGTCCTTTGGTAGAAGGTACGTAATACCTTCGGTCAAGAACAATGGCATTTTTGCTGGATTAAGAAAAACATCATTAATAAGATCAGCCAGCCGATGGTGCATACACCAGAACTTTTTGAGCCAGTAGTTCTGGATCCCGTCAAGACCTGGAGCTTTTCAGTTGTGGGATTCCTTGATTATTCTTGAATTTTCCTCGGTGGAAAATGGCTCAAACTGCATCTGGCTGTAGTCTTGGCAGATTTGGTGTTCTTCATTGATCCAGCCAGCTGTGATATTACAATTGGCTGGTGTGGAAAGTTGGTTTTCCCAGAACTCTATATTATTAAGATTTTAAGAAATGTATTAGTCTCTAGCCTCTGAACGTAATTTCACATAAAACTTTTCATTTTCGTTTCTTGTACGTTTAACAAAAATTTTCTAGTAGTATTTAAAGTCAAAATTTGTGTGATATTAATTAATCTGGAAATTATTATTTTTAAAGAAAAAATAAAAAACAATACATTTCTCTTATCTCTCAAACTTAAACACCAGTTGCTGTATATAATCTGTACTAAATACTTGATTGGAACTAACGTGAACTGACATAAACATAGGGAAGGTTAAATCAGAGTAAAACTAAATAATTTAGCCTTGATTAATATGCCACACTGACGATGAAAAACAGATTACTTCTGAACATATTCAAAAAAAAAAAAGAAATTCGGCACATTAGTTTTTAAATATTTTGGAAAAATAATGTTGAATTAGTATTGCATCACTTTTTTTTCTACAAGATAATGCTTTTAGATTTTGAGTTCGACATTTCGTCTTTTGGCTCACATTATCGGGTAATTTTGGTTCATACGGACCATCCTTGTTAATTCTTAAAGTCTGTATTGTAACTATTTATTACATTTGATATATTTTTCTTTTGTTCTGTGTAATTCATACAACAAGAAATATCATCATCGTTCCCTGTGCTATAGGGGTTGTTTTCAGTATTATAATTGCTTTTAAAAAATACAAGTGTTTATTTAAAAAAGATGCCCTAATGATGGCAGCCGACAGATAAAATATCGAACCGGAAGCGCTATCTCATAGGGACTAAAAAGTAGCAATGAGAATTTACCATACATTTTACATTGCCTTTTAACGGTTTAATAGGAGTAAAGTAATTTTTTAATTGCTTCCTTAAATAAATTATGTTGCTTCTATAGACTGTACTTCTAGTAATCGATAACCTTATCTCGTTTTTTGGTTTTGCAAATAATTTCTTTATCTAGCCACTATTTTATATTTGCCTCATTGGACTATTTATTCTGTTCTTCCACTGATGAATTGACCCAACATTAAATGTATCTCCTTGTATTTCTTTCCTTACCTTTCTATACCTTTCCTTAGCTTCAAGACTTTATATTTTAAATGACTCTTTTAAATGGCGGTCATCAGGTAACGCAATGAAGACAGCCTTCAGAACTCTAAATGCAGATGAAGTGGAAACTGGCTCACGAGGTGGTATGGATGGAGCCATGGCTGCTCAACCTTTAGATGGTGCTCGACCTATGGAACCAATTCCCTTTTCTGATGGCAGCTCTTCCTCATATGATGACGCTGATATACAACCTTTGGCTCCTTTGGAAACTAGTTGCACCACTCAGCAGTTTAATTTTAATTTAAATGCAATGCAGGTATGATTTTAGGTCAATTTGCAGACTACATAACTTAGAGTCAATTAAAATTATGAATTAAATTGAACACAGTAAAGTATCTAAAGTATTTCAAAAAAATATTGGTATTTGAAGTACCAATGTATTCGTGAGTTTAATAGTTTTCTTGTAAACTCACTTTATTTTTAGTAAACTGCGCCACTGTTTGTTATTATTTCAGGTTAGTTTTTTTGATCAACGTCTAGTTGGTAGACTTATTCAATTTTTGTCACTTTATTCTTAGGTTGCTAAGTTAAAAAGGACAATGCATTTAGGTTGGAATGTGCTTTTGTTTGTATGTATGCATGAGTAAATGTTTATTCTTCAATATCTGCAACTAAAGGTTATGTAACTGATTGATATTGAAAAAAAAAATCATTACAAATGTTGAATAATCCAAGTACTTTTAACTGTCTCTGTTTAAATTTCATGTAGTGAATATATTATCTTCAGTGAATATGGTTTAAATTTTCGCTTGTGTAAAAAAACTTAATTATTTGAGAAAATTAAATTCAAAGCAAATAAATGATTTTCAGGTAATTTAATTGCTTTTTATTACAATATTTTTTTTACATTTTGGGTTTTTCGACTATTTAAGAAAAAGAAAAAATTCGTGGACTTATCCCTTAATTATAAAAAAATAGCGTCCTGATTCAACATTAACAAAAATCAATACATTACATGATCATATCTCTTAACAAACTAAAAACTTTCTTAGAAATGATTAATCTCCCTCAGATAAACTGCTTACTAACAATTTAATTTTTCGAGAATTTTGATTTATTAAAAGTAAATAATATAAATGTTTTATTTTAGGTAAGCACCCCACAGGGCAAGACGCAAATTACCAATGAAGTGGCCAGTGAACAGGATCTGCAAAATACTAGAAAAAGACTATTTAGTGAGAATAAAACGCCTCAAGAAAGTGAAAAAGCTTTAAGTACAATTTTAGAAGAAAAAAGTGGATATGTGTAAGTTCAGAAGTTTAGTTAGCTTAATAATATAGGAATTTAATTAATAGATCTTTTTTGCGAATTCAAAGATATTCAGATTATTTAATTTTTAAATATAATATCAAATTTGATGAGTTCAACTTCGAGGTAAAATTCGCCGTTTACGTCCGCTTATTGTCAAGTCTATTAATTTTATCTTGTTGAAAAAACATTTTTCATACAAATTTCACTCTAAACATAAGTTTTAGTTAAGCAAATAACCACTTTTGAATAAAAGCAAGTTGGAAATAAAAGGGGATTGTTAAATAAATGACGCTCTAAGGAAAAGTTAATAAAAAATCGCGGATCAAGTATTAATTTCTTACTGAAAAGTTTTGATTTTATATTGAAGCGTCAGGCATCAAACTCTATAGTACTAAGTGTACCAGAATTATCTAAAAGACTAGTATCAAAATAAATAAAACGCAATTACATAGCCTAGTCATAAATCCTGTCCATTATAAATTGATGTATAAATGAAACAATTAAAGATATAAAATCGAGAAAGTATAAATATGTGTTGTCTACTTTCCATAAAATATACAAAATGTAGCAACTTTCCGTAACATTTAAATTAGGTCTTTACACACTTTTTTTTTCAACCACGCGCATGACTACTGAGGCCTAATTAACTGTGATGTTGGTGTTGGCAATTTTTTTTATTCATTTTCAGAATATCACGTTCTAGTTATAAGTTTAAAAACATAACTATGATTTAAAAAAAAGTTTAGACTTGTAACGTAGGGTAATCGAAAATTTCAAGTTCAACATAAATGTTATTATGAAAAGATGTTTAGAAAATAATTACATACGCCAATAAATTGAAGGTCTTGGAGTCCAGTATACATATCCAAAGCAATTTGATGCGCTGAATCCAAATCTGCTGCATAATTCTTTCATCACCTCAGGATTTTGAAATATTCTAAGCTAAAAGTGCAAAATTACCATTTTAGGGCATTCTCAGAAATCACTGATGCTGGCAGACAAATTGACTATCCAAAACCAATCGTGCAATCGTAAAGTACATCTCCTCCTCTTCAATTTCCATTTTGGACCTTAAGGATACGATTTTTTTTACCGAGGTGTTGTAGATTTTAGTTTTTCAATTAGCACAAACATAGGCCGCAATATCTCGCTAAAAAAATTGCATCCTTAAATTCCAAAATGGAAATTGACGGGGAAGAGTGGTACTTTCTTTACTATTACATAATCTGTGAAAATACCTTAAACGGGCATTTTCGCAATTTTAGGTTAGAATATTTTAAAATCCTGACGTGATGGTGCAATTCCGCAGCAGATTTGGATTCAGCGCACCAAATTCAGAATTTAGAGTTTGTGCAATAAAATCTTGTTGACCTGTGGTTATTAGAACTTACTACAGAATCTACAGAAAAACCATTAAATGCTAAAATGTCATTTTCTTCAATCTTGCTAACAAATCTACAAAAACAACAAAGTATTTTTAAATTCACAAAAAATTTCATATATCGGAATAATATCAATAAACTCATTTTGTAGAAAATTATTTTTAACAACCAAAATAAATTCTTTGGTTCTCGTGATACCTCTCGCCAACTCTGGGCATGTTAAACATCAAATTATTAATAAAATTTTAGTTCTCATTTCTCCGACATTATATGAGTAAAAACGTCCGGGAATAAGAGTCCAAACAATGTCTATATGCCCTTAAATATACTTTACACGTTATTTTCAAGTTTAGAGGGAGATTGATCAAAAATTGACCACATTGTTAACAACCTTGGGTAAAGCACAGATGAGTAATTTGGGGAGAACTGACTTCTAAAACCTTAATTCAAAAAAATTATGTTTAATTAATTTTCTTTAAATCAGTTTTAACCTGAAAAAGTTATATTCGTTTAAAATTTCGATAAAAAACAGGGTACTTTCCTTCATTGTTTGACCGGTTTATTCCACAAATAGCAGTCAAAATGACTTCAAATTCGAGATGTTTTGAACATCAATAATATTTAATAAATTCACTCTTAATCATCTATGTAGAATTTTAGCTCTTTATTAAGGCTTTAAATATTTTTAAAATATCTATTGTTATGTTGACGAAAAAAACTAGATTTTATAAATCAAAAAGAACCGAAATTCGAAACTCTTTATCTAAAAGCAGAGTGATATTGTTTTTCCTTCTTTAAAACATGTTCTGAAAGTCTTCAAGAAGTGTAAGCCTCTACTCTGACAGTTTGATAGTAACATATTTAATATACAGTAAAACCGAGTGCTATTAGACAAGATGAATGTTGTTACAGACCTTAGCTGAACAATTAATGAATTGCATTTAAAGGCTCTATAGTGACATTTTGATAAGTTTTTATATTATCTGTAATGCATGACTTATTGGTAAAAAAAAATCATATAATTTTTAGGTTTTAATTTTTCTGTTTAAACTAACAAAGCTTATGATTTGACCCCAGTGGAACAATAACCAGTAGGTT
The DNA here is from genome assembly GCA_034092305.1 of Diaprepes abbreviatus. NCBI lineage: Eukaryota > Metazoa > Arthropoda > Insecta > Coleoptera > Curculionidae > Diaprepes > Diaprepes abbreviatus. The sequence goes on along the minus strand of JASJET010000055.1, from coordinate 6,580,168 downwards.
TACTCAAGTTTTGGTTACTTCTAAACGTCTTAAGCCCAGTTATATCTCGAAAACCTATATATGTATAAACAGTTCAGTGTCGTAGTGAACGCTGCATGGATAGGTTCGAGCTTTGTATAGTAATAAAATCGTGAATTTTATACTTCTGATGACTTGGCGTTTCAAAAGAATGCAGGCACAATTTTTGGATATTCCTTAAAACAATATTTTATATAAAACTTAGGTAATTATTTATTTATATTCTATCACGCCATAATTGGTCATTGTTTCAGAATAGATGTAATTTGGATCGTACATTGCGAAAATGAAAACGAAGTTTTTGATATATTCCTTGTAAAATGAGAATAGGTTATCAACGCTTTATTTAATATTTTCCCCTCTCTATTGTTGTATTTACCTATTTTATTGTTAAAATCATAAAATTCACCCTTCTTTCACTTGGAAACCTTAAAAAAAATTTAGTGAAAAAGTAAATTATTACGGGTTTATTGTGTGTAAGTCAAAATGGGCTATTAGACTATACTATATTCAGGATTTCTGTCTTAAAACTTAGGAATGGACATATTTAGGGTGCACCAATTACAACGTCCTAGTGAATATTCCTAAATTAGTCGACGAGTAGTCGTCGGGAACGCTAGAACTCCGAAATTTACCATGATACATCTATCTTTCTAACCATCTAACCAAGTAAAAACAAACTTTGTCTTAGCCATAGTGGCTGGTTGTACGAAAATACAGAAAAAATAAGATATGGATGAACAGTACTGTAACGATTGTATCTAATATTTTTATTAAAGTTATCTTTATAATTTCCATTCGAACACACACACGAGATATCCAAAAACCTATATATATATATATATATATATATATATATATATATATATATATATATATATATATATATATATATATATATATATTTAACTTACTACAGTAATCCTCTTCAATAGGGTAGTTCTTTCAAAACATTTCTTTTTTTTTATTCAGATATAATTCCAAGTTTAATACAAGTTAATTCTTCGATTTCGTTTTAAGAAAATGTCTTTTTTCCAGATAAGTGTTTTTCGAGTCTGGGAATCGCTATGCAAACAATATTTTTATTCCAACACTGCACCTTATAAATATATCAATTTTTGTCTAGATCCAGCTCTGGTTCAAGCGGTGCAAAATCCTCACTCTTCAGCCAGCAAAATAAAATGAACACAATTTCAGAGGAGCATAACAGTTATTTAGCACAAAATATGAAAGCAAATGAGGCTTTAAGACGAAGTCTTTTAGGTAAGATATGAATGACCCATAAAACTGTCTCATTTTTAGCTTTTAACACATTGTTTGATAAATTATTTTACACTAATAGCCTAAAAGTGAATTACTATTAAAGAAATAAACGAACGTGATAAGAAATTCATAACTGAATTTCTTTTAACATTTTTTTTCCCAGAATTGTTTTTCAGAATACCTAGTGACATTTGGAGCTTTTAATGGAAAATATCTTAAAATTAATTTGTCTCTGATTTCAGGAAATTTTATGGATGACATAGATGATGTACTACCGACTCATGTAGTACCTGCGGCCCCGGCATCGCCTATGCAGTCCACACCCGTTCAAAGTCCAGTAAGAAAAATACCACCACCAAATGTAGCTCGTCCTTTAGATTATGTACCATCGGATCCGTTTAACGCGCATCTTATATCAAAATTACTCGATCGGGTGTCATTTCCTGGTGTTCACAGCCAGGGATATGTACAGATTGATGGTAATCCTAGGTTAATGGTTAAGAAAGACCCTGTATACATAGGTTAGTGTTCTAATATTCATTGTGACATATTTTAATGGAACTTAAAACTCAAAAAAATATAATTCAAATTGGGAAATGAATGAATCATTTTCCAGATTCATGAGCATTGTTTCAAGCTGTAAACATGATGCACACAGTAACAATAAAATTTATAATATGTGATACATTTGCCATGCGACTGGAATTTTGTGTGGAAAGAGTACTATTGTTTTAATGTGTAAATATTATTTATTTCTTTTTAGGTAGAGATAGCTATTATATAGAAAAATTACTTGGCAAAGGACAATTCGGGACAGTATTTAAAGCATACAATGCTCAAATGAGTTGCACGGTAGCTTTAAAATATCAAAAACCCCCTAATAAATGGGAATTTTACATTTGTAGAGAACTTCAAGCTAGACTTGCACATCATCCATTACGTGATAGGTTTATGGATATATCTGTGGGATATTTTAGTAAGTAGTATCAATTATTTTGTATTGCATGAGTTTTATGCTACAATCTATCAGGGGTGTCCATTATGTTGTCCATAAGATCACTGTATGATTAAATCAAATAACAAAAATTCATTTAAATAAGCCTTAAGAATTTTGTTATTGTTAAACGTACTGACCTTTTTGCGAATTCTGTAAAGTTTCAATGATAAAAAATATATGTTATTTAAACCTCCTGCTTGTTTTAAAGCAATAAAAAAAAAGGCAACATACGACCAGTCTTAAAAAATATATATTGGTTGAATTTTAATCAGCATTAGGAAAAATTGATATATTTAATTATTACTTTTTATGAAATTGAACATCCCCGTTTTAAAAACGAAGCTATTTAAGTTTATATGAATTTCTGATTCTATGATAAAATCAAGTGTCACACCAATAATTAAATTTGTTTTTAGGTGATCAAGCTTCTATATTAGTCTCCCAATTTGAGCCTTTTGGATCTTTACTAGACACAGCTAACTTACTAAAAAAGCAGTATTCTAAAGGGAAAGAATCTATATGTGTATACTTTACCCTAGAAATGTTAAAAATAGTAAAAGCTATGCACGAAGTAAAAATTATTCATGCAGATATAAAACCCGATAACTTTTTAGTTTTGTTACAGCCAGATAATACGCTTAGCTTACAGCTTATTGATTTTGGTTGCAGTATAGATATGACGTTGTTTCCAGACAAAGCTACTTTTACTAGGCCTATAAGTACTGAAGACTTTATTTGCTGCGAGGTGAGTTTCTAGTAATATCTAATATAGACATAATTTATCCCTCTTGCCCATTTTTGAACTAGACGAAGTCGCAAATAAATCTAGATGTATTCTTTGTACAATTGTATAGTTCAGTACAAGCAAATTAGATATTTCGATATTTTATATAATGACTCTGCTACTTTGACTGATCCAAAAATTAGCAAGGTGGGCAATTTACTTCCGTCCTAAGTACCATGAGTAAAAATTTACATTCTTTCAAAATACAGTTGTAAGATAATAAACCAGAGACCTGGTGTGTGTTAATTTGATACTTTTATATTGTGATGTTTCAAAAATGCAAACCGTAAACGTTCAGTTGCTTAATCCTTACCAAGTTTCTTGAAAAACAAATTGAAGCTATTTAGAAATATATTTAGTTTAATAAATTTTCGAAAAGTGTCGAAGATTTTGGCACAATTAAATTTATTATTATTGATTGAGTATATTGCAATTATGTTTGAGAAATCTTATAAAACGACATGAAAGATACCAGTAATAATAAGGTAGCCGTTTATATTTTAGATGGTATACATACTCAGAACATTTTGACATATGGACGCTATTTGTGTTGTTTAACAGTAACAATTTTTCATCTCGGCCAAGAAGTGGAATTAACTCTTGAACATTTCCGTGTATTTATTTTTCACAATTTTCGACGTAGTTTTATCTCGACAGGAGTTCATCTATGAACTTAATACTTTATGTGGCGATAAAGTACTTACAAAAACCACTATATCTCGTTGGTTTAGTGAATTTAATCGTGGTTGTCGTTCGCTCACGGACGAGTCGCGTGAAGGTCATTCAAAATCGGTTGTAGTGCAAGAAAATATCTATGCTGCGCCTGAACTGATAATGCAAAATCGTAATTGCCTGAACATTTGGCCGTGCAGAAGCTGTGTTTGCGTTGGATCCTACATAATTTGACAATTGTTTGTGTCAATTGGTGCCAGGATATGTTCGCAAAAATACAATCGCGGTGCTTCAAAAAACATTTATAAGACCGTGACAGGTGACAAGTCTTGGATCTATGGGTATGGGCCTTAAACAGGAGTCGACCTTATGGGTATCCCATGATAAATCAAAACCAAAAAAAGTTGCTCGCGCTTTGAACCAAATGATCGCTTGCTTTTTCGAAAAAACGTCATATCGCAACCGTGCTCTTAGAACTCGTAGAACGGTCAATTCTAAATGGTACACAACCATTTGTTTGCCTAAAATCTTCGGTGAATTTAGGAAAACGAACTGAAGACTACGGATTATTCTCCAAGTAAATCGTCCGCCATGCATTCCTGATTTGGCATCTGACGATTTATTTTTGTTCCCGTGCAGAAAAGAGATTAGTTCAAACGCAAGCAAAAATGTATTTGATCAGCTTTGAGAATATTTTGTTAAACAATAAAACCATTTTCAAAGATATATATTGATTTTTGTTAGTTAGTTCCTCAATATAAACTGCTACCCTCGTACAATATACTAGTAATACAGTTTATTCAGTTTTACAACGTCACGATATTCTAAGACTGTATCCTTTAACTAACTTTTATAATTACAGGTTCGTGACGGAAGACCGTGGAGCTACCACACAGATCTGTTTTGTGTAGCAGCTTCTGCCCATGTACTTTTGTTCCAAGAATACATACAACTTAAAAAAACCCATGATATTTGGAGTATCACAACAAGGCTACCTAGGTATACAAAGGTTGATTTATGGACTATGTTCTTCAGTAGTTTATTAAATCAACAATCCGGTCCAGCTGACATAGCAACTTTGGAATTATTGTTCCAAGAAGAATTAGAAGAGCCACAACGCAAACGTGATTTGCCTTTACAGCTTCGTTCTCTTGTTAATTTGTTAAAGAACCGATAGTTAGATTTTAACAAACTATTAACTTTATTTATTACAATTCTGTAATGTAATTTCTGAAAAATTCAGGCTGTTTTATAGTTGTTGAATATTATTTCAATCTATATAAGAATAAGAAAGTAAAATATATTCGTTTTTATTTCAGATCACATTTTGTTTTTCATTTAGTCAATACTCATTGTGAAAAAGTTGATGGTTCATTACTTTTTTTTTTTTTCTATATGGGGAAATTGTTTGAAGTTCTAACAACTTTTTTATACCATTTAACATATTTAGACCGACTTCACATGGTTTTTCAATATTGTCTTTCACTAGTTTTACAATTCCGAATTTTTGACTGCTGCAAGTCTGAGAGTTAAATAAATCGTTTTTTAGCACTCTTAGAGCAAAAAAAAAATCGCCATAAACTAAGATTATTTTTCATGCTATGAACAAACCGCAGGTACAAGACTTTTAATTTTAACAAATAAGGAGTTGGTGGAAATCTAGAAAAAAAACACCAATCACAAACATATACTTTCTTTGTTTTTTAATTTGAAAAAGTCACAATCATAAAGAAAAAGAAATGAAATTTAAATATTTACATGTATTATTATCTGAGTCTAATTTTCAAATTTAGCAACATAGTCTTGGGCTCTTTGCTTCACAGCTTCTATAGTTTCTGGGGTTCCATGGTCTTCTTCAAATTTTCTAAATTTCATAAAAAGTGACTTCATACTTTTTAATGGTATCTGTTGACATACTGATCTTTCTAAAACTTGCCGGGCTTGATCGATTCGTCCTTTTTTAACTAATTGATCGACGTATGTAACCCATATGTTCACTTTTTTTGGATCCGATATCAAAATAGTTTCAAAAATAGCACAGCCTTGATCTTCTTCTCCAAACTTAAACTCCATAATAGCAAAACGTACAATTATATTCATTTCTAAAATAAAGATTAAGTAATGAACAAAAATTGTTAACCTAATATAAATTATTTCATGGTATTAGTACTGTAAAGAGAAAAACCACATAAAGACATTTCAAGATATTAAAAAGTGTTTTACATATATACAGTATCAACAACTTTATGTTAAACTTGGCACACATTAGTTTGGTAATTGTTTGCAAGCATCTAGATACCAAATATCTTGTGAATGAATATAAGCTATTACAGCTTAAAACAGCAGTGATAATGAAGCTCTGTATGTAATATATAGTAAAAATACAAAATAAAATAAAATTCTTATAAAAAAATGGAAGCTACTTTTAAAAAAGCGCTAAAAAGCGAAAAATAATATATATATTTTTTTAACTGAAATTTTTGTCTGCACCAAATTAATACTTGACAAAATGTAATTTGCACATAAATATTGAGAAACACTATTCGTAATTGCTTTCTTACTGTGGCTTGTTTGTATCTTATGTTAGTGTTTATCTGTTTCATTTAGTATTAATTTGGCGTCGTCTAGAAAAATTTCAGTTTCATATAAAAATCTATATTTTTAGTGCTTTTTTAGCATTTCTTTGATAAAAATTTTATTTTTCGATTGTTAGTTTTTGACTCGTTAAATATTTGAACTAAGTACTAAGTGAGATGTGTAATGTAGCTTGCAATGTTTCCCAGGTTACAAAAAAGTACCCATTTTATCAAGAGTTGTAAACCAAATTAAATCAAACAATATTTAGTCAATAATTGTAAATCGGTTATCTTGAATTTTAAGAAATTAATTTTAGATTCATAATCTAGACCCCAAAAACCTCCAATACCGATATTGAAAGAATTTGAGACATGTATATTTTTAGTCCAACTTGTTTTATCCTACATACCAATTTGAAGAAATTAATTTAAAATTCATAATAAAAGCTTCAAGAACCCCTCCCCCCATATAAATTTTGGACAAAATCGGTAAAATGTAAAATTTTGAGTCTCCCATATTGTTGCTGCCTAATTTTAGAAATTAACCTCAGGTTCGTAACCCATGACCCCGAAAACCCCGCAATATAAATTTTAAAAAAACGTGAAATATGTAAAATTGACCAATTTTCAAAAAAATAATTTTAAACTTCTATACCATCGAAAATCCCCCAGTACCAATCAATACTGGATATAATCAGGGAATATATTGAGTTTTTTTAAATAATTTAAATTTGTTATTTACACCCTTAAAAACCCTGGGCACCAATTTTGAACAAAATTGAAAAAATAAAATTTTTAATTAGCCATATTAAATTTTTTTAAAATAATTTTAGTTTCGATAAGTCCGCGCCAGAAAACTCCCCTATACCAATTTTGGAGAAATTCGACAAAATAAATTTTTTTGGCCACCATATTGTAAGCGCCATCTTAGATTTTACTGAACCAATTTAGGCGAAAATAATAAGGGAGTTCTCGAACATAACGCAAAAAATGTCATTCAAATCGGTGTCGCCGTTTCGGAGTAATCGGCGTACATACATATCTGCATGCAAAAATTCATTAAGTGCACTATTAGTCTTATAAAAAATGCATTTTCATATAAAATACCAAGTAACATGTACAAAAAAAATGGCAACAGGAAAAAAAATAAGCTATTAAGAGAAAACACTCACGCTGTTATGTGACAGAAATATTTAAAAGAGATAATTTTAATTTAAACTTACGAGTTTTTTTATCTGTTATAGATTTGAGGGCTCCGTCCTTACAATTTCTTGCCTCTTTAAATTTGTTTATTTTATAATAGGTCTTTCCTACTTCGAGCCACATGACAGGGTCTTGTTTGTGTTTACTACGAACTTTCTTAATTTTTTCTTCCATTTCATTGTATTTTGCATTTTCTGCAAACATTTCTATGACCCTTAAGTAAATTTGTAAAGAATCGTTAAACTTCAAAGCATCTTCTAGGACATTGTCGAATGATTCCTAAAAAATAAAAAAATAGTTGTATATAAAATTCATAGCCACACAGAGTTTTAATTTTTAACAATTGTTTTATGAGTGGAACACGAGCCCAGCATGATAATTCTTAAAATATTTGAAGAGTGTTGATATGAAATCACTTAAAATTTTTTAATGTTTTACCTTGGTACCAAACATGTTTTCTAAATTCAATAAAACAATCCATATATTAAATTTTTCTTGTTGATGAGTCATATTAATTGTCTCCAAGGCTCTTTTAGCTACGGCTCTGGCCTTATCTATCTCCGTCGCCTAGAAATATAAAATTAGTATATATTATCCTGGTATTATTTCAAGAAGTTCGCACAAATACAAGTTAATCTGTTGGATTCCCACAACATAATTATCTGTATAATTTCTTAAAGATTTAGGTAAGTACTTACTGCTATATGGAATGATACATATTTGGTCCAAAGCTCAGACGAGTTAGGATTTGCGACAAGTAATCTATCAAATTGTTCTGCGCTTTGAGGTGTACTAATGGAATCTGCAAGTTCTTTTTCAATTTTAGAAATCCTTTCTTCTTCCTGCCTTAACATCTCTGCCCTCTCAGCGGGAGACAGTTTCTTCTTTTTCTTTACTGTTGGTCCCTAAAAATAACAATATTAATAATAATCGTCAGAAGTTATAGAATGCTATATCATAAACGTTTTTGCTGCCGATAACGTATTCACAGTTTTAAGAATCCTTTATTAGACTGAAAAGTAGAAATCATGATTGCTAGGTTTGTAATGAATATTTTTTTAAGCTTAGCGGTTATACAAGGTGTGTCCCAAAAGTGCGTTTATAACTTCGCGCTATGACGTTCGAGCGACTTCTATAGGGTATGAGCGTAACCACTGGCTTCTCACAAACTCGTCGATTACCCCAGCTATTAAATGGCCGCGTTAGTTCGCGTGTATAGTGTTTTTGTTTACAGTACATTTTTTAAGTTCGTTTTATTTTGCTATCGGTGAAAATGACGAGATATGAGAACAATGAATTTGCATCAAGTATTGCTTTAAACTCGAAAAAAGTTTTGTGGAAACTAATGAAATGATTCAGAGGGCCTTTAGGGACGAATTTATGGGGAAAACACATAAAAGAGTGGTATAAGCGGTTCAAAGATGGCCGCACTTTTGTTGAGCGTGAGATTTGCGATTCCAGAAAATTGTTGTTTGACTTCGTTAATGAGAGAGTGACCTTGGCGTTACAAAAGCTTGTGTTTCCAGAATTTTAATAGAGGATTTGGAAATGACTCGCGTGCGCCAAATTCATCCCAAAATTACTCACGGTAGAGCAGAAAATGCTTCGCTTTGAAGTCACTCAGGACAACTTGTAAATGACCACTAATGATGAAAATGTGCTTAAAAATATCATTCCTGGTGACGAATAGTGGATTTATAGTTATGATTCTGAAACAAAACAAGTCTTCACAGTGGAAGCTCCCATCCGAGCCATGGTCGAAAAAAGAACCGTCAAAATGGGAACAGTGTTAATTCCTTGTCGATTGTTTTCTTCGATTATGAAGCTGTTATGCATCATGAATATGCATGCTCTGAGAGGTCAGACAATCAAGAAATTTTATTTTGAAGTTCTGAAAAGATTGTGTAACACAAGTGAGAACAAAATGGCCGCGTTTTTGGCGCCAGCGCATTCGGCGAATCTTGTGCAGTGCAGTTTTTGGTCAAACCATAGAAGAGGTATACTTCTCTATGGTCAAACACAACATTACACAACTTCGCCAATCTTTATATACCAACTTGTGGTTACTACTAAAATTTAAAATTCCGCTCAAAAGACACTGGTTCAACGACATACGGACGATTCAAACGAATGCGATAAGTGCACTCAGGGCCATTCTAAAAATTGACCATGCGAACTGCTTCACCATGTGGAAAAACCAGTGAGAGCATGTTGTTCAGTCGAATAAGGATTACTTTGAAGGGCGCCACCTACCAAATGACGAAAAATAAAGCCAGCGCGAAATTTAAACGCAGGTCGGATATCATATAAATTCTGAATATAAAACGAGATTAAAAAAAAAATACCAGACTGATAAAAATTGTATTTAATTACAAAATATAGTAACAGTTCTTAAGTTCTCAAGGCTTTATATTCTGGTATTTATTTTTAATATTGCTGCACAAAAGTTTGGTGACAAAATATAAAAAAATCATAAACAAAACATAATTAGACAAGAAGTTTTAACTCTCACAGCAGCTAAATTAGGTGTAATATTAGATTGTTTGTGTTTTCTATATGTTACCTACATAAAGGCCAGCGTCTAAAATATGTATAAATATTTATTGTTTGAATTACTTACAATATCTTCATCTTCTGATGATGAGTCTTCAACTATAGTTTCTCGTTTTGCAGGATTAAAAAAAGATGAAACGCCTGGTAAAGTAACTGAACTAGATTCGTTTTTTTCGGTGAACGTTTTAGATTGTTTTGCCATTTGTGTTTCATCTTCAGATTCGCTATCAAGATCAACTTCATTATTTTGTTCACTCTCACTGTCTATCTCGTCAGAACTGCCAATGTACTTTTGATCTCTATTATTTACCACTTGTGCAAGTTTTCTAATATTTTCTTTTTTCTCTTTAACGCGGTTCTCATCTAAGGCACTATCAATATTAAGTATTTTATGTCTATGTGCTGGCTTGTCCAATTTTAAGAACAACCTTTTACTTATTCCTAGTAAGTAATTCTTCATTTTTCTAAAAAATAAATAATATAATTCATTATATATATACATATACATATATATATATATATATATATATATATATATATATATATATATATATATATATATATATATATATATATATATATATTAAAATCTCACCCGCAAATGCAAATTTTGAACTTCTTATTTTCATAATATGAAGAACAGCTTTCAAAATCATTTTCATGAAGCTTGGTGGGTAAATATACTAGTTGTTTATTAGCTTGGGGATGTTTTAGTACAGCAATAACACAGTCGTCTTTTTCTAAAAGCTTTTCTACGATACTAGAAGCAACTGCTGATTTTAAGTTTCCATCCTGTAGAGAATTTATTTTTCCAGAAATATCTGATTTAAGACATATTTCCACAAATTTTGTGTCAAAATCTAGTGATATAACTGTCCCTGGGATATTGTCACCTTCCTTTACCGCTTCTAAAAGATATATTTTAGAAATGTTATACAAACACTGAACAATAATAGTAGTAGCATTTGGCACGAGACAAATGAAAACATAAGTACTTACTTGGACATAATGAGGGTACTGCAATTCCCTTGACTCCATTTGGTAAAGATACGACACACCCACCTTGCGCGCCGATTTTTTCAACTTTACATGTTACTTGATCTCCGGGGCTATATTTACATATGTGCCACTTCTGTTTTTTTCCATATTTTCTTAGGTAAGACAACTCAGAAATATATTGAGTAAACAGATTTACTACGTCCTAAAAAAAATAAAATGAATTTTTTGAATTTGCATTAACTATGTGAAACAATTTAATCAATAGTTATACAATTTGTTTGTTATTCTGTCTGATGCAACATTTGATATAAAGTTAAACAAACTTACTTCAACATTTCCATCAAAAATACCATCCATACTAATAGATAATTCTAATTCTCTTTTCTTATGGTCTAGTTTTTCAATTTTTGCAGATAAACTTTGATATTCTATAAAATCTGGAATAATTTTTCCATGGAATATGTTCTAAAAAATAAAACTGATCACATACAAAATATAATAGTAAGGTAAAAAGAAGCGTTAATGCTAAAAATTATTGAAAACAACTGAGCAGTAGTAATCCAGACCTCTCCTTTATATTTTTGGTTTTGAGGTATTTTTATTTCGTAATAATTGCATCTTTTTTCGCGGCATTATTATCGTCCAACATACATATTGTTAGATTTAACAAATCGCGAATTCAGCTGGCTCTAATACAAGAGCCATGGTTGAATCTCAGTAAAATTAACTGCCTAAGTTCTGTGGAGGAAACACATATATTTTACCGTTTGTGAGGATCCTAGAACCTGCATTATCAATTAATAACAACTGGATTTTTTTACTAGGAATCTGCTACAGAGCTGGTTTAGAACTGAGAAAGTCCACCAGGTGAAATGGTGGACTTTTGCGAGGAAAAATGGATCACTCAGGGGAGAATTATTGGTCTTCCTTACTAGAAATAATTGGGAATTATTAACGGAGGGAACATATCTATTTTCATTACAAATAAAGAAGTTTGCCATTGATTTAACTATTTGTTCTTCACATATGCAGAACTTGGTTAAGTGGGAAGTTTGTAAGGGCAGCTCGCTATTATATCATCGATTGACGTTAAACGAGACGTAAAAATAGCGGAATACCAGAACCCTTGCACTCTTTAGAGACCTCTTTCAAGAGGAACTGAAAAGTAGATTCGCGGGGTTATTGCGTGGCTACCTCTGTGGGAAGGGCATAAACAGGCTACAATATTGGCACAGCTCACTTCGGTCCTGGGTCACTTGTGAATACGTGGAAACGTAGGGTCCGCGAACTAAACGGACCCCAACTAATTATATTTATTCCAGCTACTCCTGATAAGACCAGGACTGGTGCTTGAAAGTAAATTAACTAAATGCTGGAGAAAAAGAATTATGAAACGTATTACGATTACCGACAGGACATTGTCACTTGCAGAGCCATTTTCATAAGATTTGGCATCACAGCCGACCTGGTATGCAGATGGTGTCTAGAGGACCATAATGTTAGAGAGTGCCCAACTCTCGACAACCTGAGACAAAAATATTTAGGGGATACAATATTATCACCCAAAATAATTTAGGAAGCAATTATCACTGCATGACTTGCATTCAGGGTGGCATGTAAACGACCCAACAAGCCCAAAAAACGAACGTCAAGGATCACAGCTTATGTTGATTAATTTATACCTTTTTAGATATTAAAACTGGATCTGTACAGTCTTGAATAAGGGGCACTACAAGAATACCATTATCAGAATTGGATTGATAAGAACATCTTATGATACTTCCAACATGTAGATCCTCTAATTTTGGAACCCTTTTTGATTTCATAAATTGCCCTTCTCTTCTAGAAAATATTTGTGGTTTGACGCCGCCAACATACATTACATCTGTCATTTTATCACCTACATTATAAGAACCTGAAAAGAAAAACATTTCATGAGATTGATTCTGTATAGATGTTTCTTCTTTAAAGATTAAAAAATTTTACTACTGTATAAATATTGGGTTGTAATGTTTGACAAATTTGATACCATCAATGGAATCACCCATTATTTTACAAAATTCTAACTAAATATTACAAAATTTTAGTAAGCATTTAATGTAAATACTATTTTGACACATACACTGGTAAGTAGATGATATTTAGCACAACAAATAAAATAAGACAAAAATATAAAAGAAGCTTTTTCTTGTAACCCCTAAATTAGTGCAATTGTAAGTGAAACTTTAAAAAATAACTTTCAGCTAAAAAAAAAAACATCATTACTTGTAAAACTGACATACATATGATATTTTCAAATACAACTATTACTGCATTATTTGCAAAAGTTGGTTTGTATTAAAACTTACTTTTTACAGCAATACAGAGGCTTAAGCTTGAACTTAAATGGTTATTTGGAACAAAACCACGTCTTTTGCTGTTTTCTATTTGAATATTGATGCCATTTTCTTTAACTGAAGTAACAATTCCACAATATCTTCCGCCTACATTTGGTAGAGAAGATTTCATTTGTGGCCTGAATAAACTTAAATAAATATGCGTACCTTCAACTTTCCAAATATAAACACTGACCTAAAATTTAAAATATTTTTCTTTTAATGCAAAATACCTCATCAGATATCAAAAATTTGTAACCTGATGATGACACGAATTATTTAGAATTTGTAAATATATTTCAAATTCAAAGATAAGGTCTACAAATGTCAATATGTAAATGTAGATAAAATTATTATATATTACATTAAAAAAATTTTTTAGGAACTAAAACATATTTAAAATATCAAAAACACATCCTATTTAAAAATATAAATTAGAAATTTTTGTATCGTGCAAAAGATCTCATATAGGAAGCAAGGAACCTCTTCAAGTTATTTTTAAACTGCTTTGTAAGTAAGATTTTAAAAGTAGTAGAAAGTTTATTATATAATTTAACATAAAAATTCACAACTATTTTGGCATCTTTTTAGTTTACAGTAATTTTTTTATTGTCTTTATTTTGGTATAAATTAAGTCAACCATACAAACTCCAACTATGGCCAAAGACACTAAGAATAACATAGATGACATAATTAGGAATACTGGATATATTTGGTATTAATATTAAAATGCATACCACTTGTCCTAAAAAGAAATACTTTGTAGGGTCAGTTGTATTATGTCCCATGCCCTTTTGACTAATCCAACCCTTTACATTACCATAAAATACAATTAAGGCTCCATTTTCAGATATTTTGGCAACAACACCAGGATATTTTAGTCCAACTTCAGCATCTTCTATATTTGTTAAGACCTTATCATTTTGAACTAAGGATGGTTTTAGTGTAAAAAGTACTTTATCTTCATCGATACTTAAGACTCTAAAATTCAATCTTTTTTAATTTATGCTTTTGGAATTATTTGAGAAAATTACTATATTTAATATACAACTTTTTTTAGTGAGTTAACCCAGAAAAATACCTATATGTTTTGTGTAAAACTAGAGACATGAGTATATAAATCTAGGTGCAAATGTTGTAAATGACTCACTATTAGCATGTCAGTTAAAAATATTACTAAATATAAAAATTATCATTACCTAGCATCTAATTTCTGTCCCTCTTTATATATTTTCTTCACATTGCTGGTATATTCCACATTACTGATTTGAAGGTTGGGTACAAAACCTCTTATATGTCCTGCTCTTACAACAAGCCCTTCTTCTTTTACCTCAACTATAGTAACATTAATAAGCTGGCTTATTTCAAGGTCTTTAGCTGCAAAATTACTCTCTTTTACAACTTTAAATTCTGGTGTACAAACAAATGTTCCAGAGAGATGATTATAATCCATTATCCTGCACTGATGTTTACTACCAACTGAAAATTTTGAATTTATAGCTTCATTGATGTTGGTGTCACCTTTTTTACCTAAAGTGTTTATTATTCTCTTGTTTGTTACAAAACCTTTTTGTTTATCTGGCAGAATGAAAAACACGCCGTGGCCTGATTTGTCAAAAGCCTGCAAATAATTATGTTTTAATAAAAAAAAATTATACATTGATATATAGCTGTAATAATAAAAGTTTAATCGAGGAAAGTAAAATGGGTATAATATATTTGGCTTTACTTTTTTTTTTTTTGGGGGGGGGGGGATTAAAACTAAACATAGTACTGACAAAAGGAAAAATATGCTATTGCTTGTTTGGATAAACATTTTATCAAAAATCATATTTTAATATAAAGAAGTTACAAATTATAGATTTAAGAATTTTTTTGAAAAAAAGGGGTGAGGACTTTTTAACAGAATAGTATAAAAGCAAAAGGTAAACTTTTACCCTTCTTTTTAACAAAATATTAATATAATCTGCTTATTATATAATGAAATATTACTATTGCCATAGAAGAAGTATACCTATTGCTGATTTCTAAGGGGACTATTAATTAATTCATCATCCTACCTCAGCTTGCACAATATCACCAACATTAAGGTTAGGTTTCTGTTGATTTTCCAAATTACGTAAAGTCAGATGGGTAATTTTTGTAGCAGGTTCAATAAACAATACATATGCATGAAGTAATTTTCCATCCTGATAATCCGACAGCTTTTTTAGCGGTTTGCTTAGATAATTTTCATCTACATAACCGATAAAATTTCCAGAAAATTTTCCTTGAATACCTTGGGTAGTAATCTGAAAGAAATATCAAAATCAAAAGATGCTCAGACACTTACAAAACAAGAAGTGAAAAGAATAATAATCAATTTATAAAGAAAAATAATAAATATTAACCTTTTCTGTAATAAATTCAACTCTCATACCAGGAATAACATCATGTAAATTGTCAATGTCCGAACTTGCCTTTTTTATATGTTCACTTTTTGCACTAACTCTTAAAATAGATGAAGATGCAGTAGCATCTACCCTATGAACAACACACCACAATGGTTTCCCAGGCACTAAAAAAAATTTAAATTTTCAAAAAAGTACAAAGCTGAATTTATTATTATTATAAGAAAATCGGTTCAGTGCTATGATAAAACTGACCTTAAGTAAAAAATAAATAAACAGAGACATTTGGAGCAGGCTCATCAGCTGTGCCGTTTATTTCCTCATATAGAATTTTTAAGTGTATGAACAGAAAAGAAAATAACTCATAATAAAATCATTGCAATATATAAGCATGTAAATAAACCATTTATCAATGCATGGTAAAATTTCTTACAATATTGGCTTCCCTCGTCGATATTTTTCAAAGGTAAAAACACTCTGCAATTTTTGATTCCTAAACTCATTTCATATCCATGGTCAGATTCAGAACTAACACAACTCCATACCAACATTTCCTTTTTAAAAGAATTATGATTATGATCACAATAGATTTCTCGTGGATTTATAGTACTTTCTACATGTAATCCTTTTTCACGTGCTTCAATTGTCATTATTTTTACTAGTATAAATTCTCTAATTTTAAACATTTTAGAAAGTATAGTATTGGTCTAAAAAATAACTTTGTTTAATTAAAATAAAATAAGTAAGAAGAAAGAAAGCTTTCATAACTTTGGTTAAGTTGAAAATCATGGTTCTTGGGTTTAGACCGTGTCAAATAGGAATTATTATCTGACGTTGCTAATCTCGTGAAGTAAAGAACCCTAAAGATACCTTTTGCAATCGTAGGCGAAATGTCCGATAATAATTCCAATTTAGCACGGTCTAAACCCAAGATCCATGATTTTCAAAATAAGTAGAACTTACTTCGGGGTTATTATTCTCTAGTTGTTTGTTTAGATATTTAGTAAATGGGTCTGATATTTCCGTAATATTTACTGAAGTAAAACAAAGTCCAGGCAGTTCAACTTCAAGAGAAAAGTTTGTTATATGCCTTACACATCCTAAAATGACCATTCCAGTTTGAAGTTTCTACAAGAAACGTTAAAATAAAAACTCGAGGAGAAATTATATGTATCTGTAAATGTAATAACCAATAATTACTCACATTATAAGTTAAAGTTCCTCTTATATTAAGTGCGGATTGAAAGGTATCCTCCGACACATGCTTTTGTTCTTTCTGCTTAGATTTTTTGGCCTTTTTTGCCTTAGGAGGCCTCTTAGTAGTATTAAATAACTAAAAACAAAATTATTTTTAACCCATCAAATATAATAACCACAGTTTTTCCATATTTACATTTTCATTATTTGGAATAGATCTTTTACGAACTATCGTTCCTCCCCTGGGAAAATTTTCTTCTTCAGGCAGAGGCATATTTTCAATGTAAAATTGAAATTTAAAATAAATTTCTTCTATATATCGTGTTTTTAGGATTATAAAAAACTGAGGTTAAGTCAAGTCCATGTGCAGTAACCATAGACGTAGAAGAAATTAAATAAAATTACATTTTATTTAATCTAAAATGTAATTTTATTTAATTTCTTCTACGTCTATGGCAGTAACATCAAAACACATGCCCAGAACCATAGATATAAAAGATTAATACTTTTGCAGTGCTTACGGGTTAACCTGTACTGTAAGAGCCGTTTTACACATACAAGAATTATAGCTAAAATTTATCTCATAATTATGTTGAAAATTTTCATAAAACTAATTTGCTGTTTTACACATCAAAGAATTATTGTGAAAAATTTCGGCATAAAAATATAGAACCCACGCACGTTAGTTCAGAAATCCGTGATAGAACCTGTTCTATGTTTTTATGACTAAAATGCGGAAAGTGCGCGAATATCGACGCAGAATAAAATTTATGAATTGACAACCCGCGTTTAGTAATCAACCTAATCTCAATATTTACTCATTGTTTCTTGCACAAAATATCCCTTATTTTGTGGTTTTTTGATTATATATGTTTGGAAACGTTCATATTTTTAACATTTTAAGGTTATCCCCAGATTATATCTTCCTTTTAACTGCTTTAACGTCTCATCTTATGAAAATGCGCATGAGCACCGACAAAATTATCACCAAAATTATATTCAGATTTCTTGTACGTATCAAATAGAGTGGTATTTTATTGTAAAAATTATCTCCAAAGAATTTTCGGCAAAAATTTGCTGAAAATTTTTGTTATAATTTTCGGAATAATTCTTGTGTGTGTAAAACGGCTCCACGAACTTGAGGTTTTATATCTAAAGTTCGTGAACGGCTCTAAAGAACGTGATGTTCAGCTGCTCTTGGTAGAAGTGAGAATTTCAAGAGTCAGTTGGTGACACTGGTCCTTTTGACATTTTCTTGATCTGTCACTTTTTTATTTGTCATCGTTACTTGTTTTTAGTTCTAAAAAGTGTTTCAAACAGCAGTAAAAATGCCGAGTCAAGAAGTTACAACTAGTAAAGTAGTAGTCCATCCATTAGTTTTATTAAGTGTGGTGGATCATTTTAATCGTATGGGAAAAATTGGGAACCAAAAACGTGTAGTTGGAGTGTTATTGGGCTGCTGGAGAGCCAAGGGAGTTTTGGATGTATCAAACAGTTTCGCAGGTACGATACAATTTTGGTTTAAAAAGATTATATTACGCTCTTTTAAGTAAAAAATATAGTGCAGATTTTTTAAAATTCTTTCTAATAGATCTTAATTTTTAGTTCCATTTGATGAAGATGATAAAGACAAGTCAGTATGGTTTTTAGATCATGACTACTTAGAAAACATGTATGGGATGTTTAAAAAAGTCAATGCTAGGGAAAGAGTCGTTGGATGGTATCATACAGGACCTAAATTGCATCAAAATGATATTGCTATAAATGAGTTGATTAGACGATATTGCCCCAACTCTGTTCTTGTGATTATTGATGCTAAACCTAAAGATTTAGGTTTACCCACAGAGGCATATCAAGCAGTTGAAGAAGTGCATGATGATGGCTCACCAACATCCAAGACTTTTGAACATGTTCCAAGTGAAATTGGGGCGGAAGAAGCAGAGGAAGTAGGGGTAGAACATTTACTACGTGATATTAAAGATACCACTGTTGGCACATTGTCTCAAAGAATTACCAATCAGCTCCTTGGTTTAAAAGGTTTGCACTCACAGCTTCGAGATATCCGTGATTATCTTATACAGGTTAGTGAGGAAAAACTTCCAATTAACCACCAAATTATCTATCAGTTACAAGATATTTTTAACTTGCTACCTGATATTAATCAAGTTCAATTTAATAAATCTTTTTATGTTAAAAACAATGATCAGATGCTAGTTGTTTATCTAGCAGCTTTAGTTAGATCCATAGTAGCTTTGCATAATCTTATTAATAATAAATTGACAAATAGAGATGTGGAAGAAGGTAAAAAAGAAGAGAAAAAAGATAAAGAAAAGGACAGTAAGGATAAAGACAAAGAAAAGGAAAAAGATAAGGATAGCAAGAAAGAGGATAAAAAGAAATAGATGAATGATTTTTGTGTATGTTTATAAACTTTACTGATCTAAAAAAATATTTATTTCCCCTAAGTTCCAGTTTGCTTCAATAATGTGGTTGTATAAATACTTAAGAAAATATTAAACAATTACAGTTTTTATACCGAATTGTTTCCTTTCTTATATGGAAATTGTCACATTATATTGCTTTTAAGAATCAGATTTTATTACAAATAAAACTAAAATGATACTTTGTTTTAAAAATCCTTCTTACTCTAGCCTTAAATATTTTCACCTCTACTAGGCAGGCTTTAGCTGTTACATAGTTTGAAAAGAATATATTTAACTTTCAAATATAAATTATACACATTTTGGATATGTATAGTTATTAAACTTTTTTTATTTTCAAAAAAAATGTAGCAACAGGAATGTTTTAACCTATTCAAAGCCCATTTTATTTAAGAATTACAAACTATAAATAAATATGTAGTATGCAAAAGTAATCTATTTGAATTTTGATTTCTAAATTCACTTTGAATAAGGATGAATAAATTTGAAGAGTTATCGAATGAAATGCCGATTAAATGTTTTAAATTTTCAAGTTATAAGAAAAAAAATTATTAATTTTCTAGAAAATGATTATTTTTTAACTTCTTTTAATTCACTCTTGGAAAAATGTAGTCTAGCAATATATAATTTTAAATATAATCTAAGAATCAGACTTATATTTAAATATATAAAGAAAAGTTTTCTATACTAGTTTGGTTATATGTATTACTTTTTTTTTATTTGATATCTTTTTTGTTACAATAATTTTACATTTCCTATATCAATTGTATTACTCGCTCCTATATTATATATATTTTTCTTTTTTTAAAAACTCTTTTCTTTACCAATAGTTTGGTTCAGCTTTTTTTAGGGATAAAATCCATTTAATTTAAATATAAACATGCAATTTTTCAAAATTATATATTGGATGTATTTAACGTTTTCATGGGTATTTTACTTTCATCAGAAACTGTTGAAGAACTTCAGCGTAGATACTTTTTTGAGGAGATCAACACAACAAATAATAAATGAAATATTAAAAATATAAAAACACTGATGTCACATTTTTCTTTTTTGTCAGGTTAAAAAAGTTAAGGTTCTAAATTTGAATAAAAATTATTTATTAGAGTATTTAATTCATATCATATTAAAGTAATTCTTAAAAATCAAAACAATAAAAATATACAAGAAATGTCTTTGGTTCCTACTTGTTCTACTAGCACTAGAAATATCTCTAGAATCTAATTTTGAGTTATTGTATGTGGCATAGTACCAACTCATGTCATTATTATGTACTGAATCAGATTTCCTTATTTCTATCTGTTGACTTGGTATCACCTTTTTTGGTTCTCTGTTGTGTGCCATTGGTTGTGTTACCTCATACTCAATTTTTTGAAGCATACTAATAGGTGCTATATTAGGGGAGGGTACTTTAGTAATTGTTGCCATTTTTTTTGTTGGTTGTTGGCCTCCGGGAATAAGGAAAGCAGCTTGTGGTATTGGCTGTGTTGGGTCTTTTCCAATGCTTGACTTTGAACGATCTGGGATAATGTCTTGTTTTAAATGCTTAGGAGTTTCTTTTTCGGAATCAATGATTGTGGTTGTTTCTAATTTAAGTATTGTAGTTTCTTCAATGGACTTGACAGTTGTTTCTGGGATAATTTCTGTTGTCATAAGAAATGTTTCCTCTGTTATATTGGGCAGCGTTTCAGCTTTTTTATTTTCAACATCCTTTGATTGATCTGAAATTTGATTTTCACTTTCCTTTGAACCAGTAGTTTGTTCATTTATTAGATTATATTTTGTTGTGATTTCTGGTGGAATGACAGTGGTGATACTTTTTGATGGTAGGTTATTTGCAGTTCGTGAAATAAAAGTAGTGGTTGGTACGGTTGTACTACTAGCTTGTGTAAACATTTTTTCTGGCATCTTTGTTGTAGTTTTTACCACGACATTCATGGATTCTACAGTTGAGGCATCATTTGGTACTCGTTTAGTGGGATTTTCTGGTAAATCATTTTGTAATGCTTGATGGGTTAAGGGATCGGGTATTGGTTTAAATCCTCCTGATCCAGGTAAGATAGGTACGAAACCACCTAAAATGTAGAAAATTATTGATTAAAAATATTTTTACTACAGAGCCAACTAAATATTTGCAAAAGTTATTAAATTCACATTAAATTTGTCAGAGGTTAGCACTGTTATATGATGCGATTTAGAACAGAAACAAACATAATTACCAGTTTCCAGTTTTGGCGAATTTGGTGGGGCATTATACATTCTAGGTTTCCCATTTGGACTACTTGGCATCTTATTGACAATAGCTACCCGATCATCCATTTTTAATGGTGGTGTAGTGATTTTGTCATCCCGCCTAGTACCTCCTCCAAGAAAATTACCCAAGCTTGGCAGTGGTAGCCCAAAAAATGTAAAACCACTGCTACTGGGAGAATTATTAACTTCTTTAGGAATATTTTTGTCTTTTGGAGTATTTTTGGTTTTAGATGAAGCGTAAATAGTAGGAGTATCACCTAAAATGAAAAAGGATCAGTTATAATTAATATTTGTTGTCAAAATAGTATTATCATTGACCATAGTCTAAGTACAAGTGTAATAGTTTGTTATAGATATTGGCACTTTGAATGACCTTCATTGAC
Source organism: Diaprepes abbreviatus (assembly GCA_034092305.1). Lineage (NCBI taxonomy): Eukaryota > Metazoa > Arthropoda > Insecta > Coleoptera > Curculionidae > Diaprepes > Diaprepes abbreviatus. The sequence goes on along the minus strand of JASJET010000055.1, from coordinate 6,558,064 downwards.
AGTTTTGACTGCACATTTTCATCCTAAGAATGAGCTAAATAGATGAGCATTTTTACAGAATATCTCAGGTATAAACTATGCTCGTCAAACTTACATACACATATGTTTATCAAATTTAATTTTTAGCAATAAATAAATGTACATCACGATGTGCAAATTTTATTGTTTACTGTGTATTATACTTGTCTGAAACAGAAAATATTAAAAAATAAGAGGAAAGAGTAAACTTTTAAATAAAAACTTTATATTGTTTCTTACTACCTAAATCCACCCAACTTTTTATGTAAAATATATGTAATTTATCGTTATCCTGATTCATTCAAAATCGAATATACAGATTCGATCCTTTCACCTTAAAGAAGGAATACCCAAGTAATTATTCTATTTAAAAATTAATATTACCGGGAGTAATATGGGGAGATCGAGTCGATATAGGTACTTTTTCAGTGGTTGTATTGGATAATTTTCCAATGGTATCATTATATGGATAATCGACATATTCGTCATAAAAATATTCAGATTCTTCTGGTGAAGGTGCTAGGCTGTTTCTGTCTTGGGAACCATTTAAAGCCTTTAAGTTCATCCATTGAGAAAATACCTAAAAAACCATGTACTTTAATATGTTTCTAATGACAATTTTTTTTTTATCAGATTTTGGTTTTATGATATTATTAAAATGATAGTAAAAAAATAAAAATTTTACCTGCGACGTTCCATATACCCCAGGGGCTGAAAGAAGTTCAGACTCACAACCAGGTGCGACTAACTCGATATTTCTTTCTTCTTCTGGGCAATCTTGTCTTGGAAGGTCTAAATCTCTTAAGAGAGAGCCATCTGCACATCTTGGTCCCATCAAAACTGATCCATGTAACCATGCTTGTAGCCACAGCATGTTGCAAGAGCATGCCAGTGGGTTTCCTATAAAAATCACAAGATTTACCTTTAACAAAAGTTACTTCTGTATTTCTAACTCTCTAAATTAAGCGCATTTACCATCGAGATCCAAAATAGCAATATTGTTACGAATTCTTTCAACGACTCGTTCAGGAAATGACATCATTCTATTGTCCCTCATACTTAGAACTCTTAATCTTGGCATATTGTAAAATGGAGACCCTTGAACTCCGCATATTTTGTTCCCATCCATTCTTAATTCTACCTAATAATTAGGAAAACTATGATTCAATATCAGTGATAGAATATTCAATTTTAAGAAGCAAAGAAATTTATTTTACAAAGATCAGTTTGCAATATTATTCACGATTAAAGCGATTTTTATACCATGTGATATTCAGTCTTTGTAAATGAGCTAGGAACTGTATTCAGTGCGATGTAATAATATTTAGGGCAGTTAGGAACTTAATTAGGACAGTCGGTCTTTTTTTTTACCTAGTTAGAATCCTGATTAGGAAACGATTTAGTGTGGTGTAGGAACGCTTAGGATACTTCGTCGAAGAGGCAAGCGACCATAGAGCTATCATATATAGAATAGGACCGCATGTGAAAGCATTACGCCGATAGAAAGAGAAATAGAAGACCTTTCTCCATCTCTCACCAATACCGCATGCGCAGTATAAAGCCCTTTACTCTGGATCCCACGGTGCAGATAAAACATTGTCTTTACGAAATAATATAAACAAACAATCAGAAATCGAATAATCATAAATATTATGTACGACAAAATTATCTAAACCATGATTAAACTCAAAACACTGCACTGGGCCCCGGATCATAGCTTATATACAAATTCCAAACGTTTATTAGATAATAATCACGATAGTCAAATGAATAAAGTATTTCATGCTGCAGTATTGTCGGTAAATGGCAAATGAGGAAAAGGAAGTTTTATCATATGTTCTCGATATTTATAAAGATATGCCGTACTTATGAAATGAAAATTATTAAGAAAATTTAAATAAAAATATTATATACGATGGTTATACGGTGTTGTTCACCCAGCATTTCCTTTTTCTAATAATTTTAATTTTTATATAAGTAGCCACTAGGCCTCTTTTTACGTGCTTAGAAAGCGCGAATGCCACGGTAGATATTGGGGATCTTGTACGTTCGACAATCATTCTCCGACTGATTTAGGATTCTGATCAAGGACGGTGTAATTGGCGTGTTCTAAATAATTTCCTTACCTAATTTCTACTTAAGAATATAGTGTCTGTGTATGTAGTCTAATAGCCCTTTAAAGTAATAAAACATGATGGAAGGAATTCCAAAAATATTTATTGTTTATTTTATGAAATATAAAAATGAATGATAAAAGTTCAATAAGCTTTATTCTGTGTTTGAATTAATGCAAACGAGAAACACGATCAACAAATTCTATATTCAAAAGACCTAAGTTCGAATGATCAGTAGTAAAAATTTAATTGTAGTTTAGATATTTAAAAAATAAAAATAAATAAATAATTTAAACGTACGAGCCATTCCATTTTTTCTAGATTTATGCTTGCCACAGAAGTAATAAAATTATGACTTATGTCCAACATTTCCAAGGATTTTGCTCCTTTTAAACCAGCTTCTTCAAAGTTCGGTATTTGGTTATAACTGAGATTTAACATTAGTAAGTGTGGTACATCACTAAAAGCATTAGGAGCAATGGATCTCAGTTCATTTTCTTGCAGCTCTACAATTTGTAGAGATGGAAGATTGACCATGGCCATATTTGGAATTTCCTACAAAAGAAGTTTTTATGTTTTCTTTATTAAATATTTCATTGAAACTGTTGATTTTAAATTAAAATAAACAAAGAAAAAAACACTTACTTTGATTTTATTTCTACTAAGTTTAATACGTTTCAAGATAGGAAGTGACTTTATAGCATTAGGTTCAATAATTTCCAATTCATTCTCATCCAAATCAAGGCTTGCAAGATGCTGTAACTTATTAAATCCATTTTCTTTAAGTTCTCGAATGTAGTTGTACGACAATTTAAGAATTCTTAATGAGGGAAGACTTCCTAAAATTTCGGGGTCCATATAATTAAGTCTGTTATGCGTTAAGTCAAGAACACGTAAATTTTTTAAACCCATGAACGTCGAGGAAAGTCTTGTTAATTTATTATTTGAAAAATCTATCATTTGTAGATCTTTATTTTTATCGAGTGTCCCCGGAAGAACTTCAGAAATCAAGTTTCTTGTCAGGTTAAGTCTTTTAAGCCGTGGTGAATAATTAAAAATTTCGGGTACTAACAGGTCTAACCTGTTATCGCCTATGTTAAGGTCCCTCAGTTCTGTTTGATCTTTAAATGCATTTGGACTTAAGTGGGTGATACCGTTCTCCTTCACGTCTAAAGTTTCTAATCTTCCCAAGCCTTTAAGACTTCCATCATCCAGCCTTTTTATAAAATTTTTCCCCAAATATAAGCGCCTAAGTTGTGGCAAGGTTCCAAAACTGCCTTTCGAGATTACTTCAATTTTATTTCTGGTTAAATCCAGCATCCTTAAAGATGGTAAATCCATATCAGGAGTTGGAGGTGGAGGTATAATAGTGATGTCATTATTTTTAAGGTGTAAGTATTCTATTCCTCGAGGCAGCCCTGGTACAAAGTCTATAAGCACATTGTTTGAAACATCTAGTTCATATAACCCCAGCAGGTGTCGAAATGTCGCGGGATGTAATGTACCTAGGGCATTAGAAGATATGTTAATGTTTTCTAACGAAGGAGTTAAAGTAAACGCCGCAGGATCGATGAAAGTAAGTTCGTTAACACTCAAATCAATTTTTCGTAAAGATGGTAGCTCCGAAAGGAAATTAGGTTCAAGTCTCCTAAAAAATAGATATATACTCCTTAATTTTTTTTTAAATCTAATTCTATAAGTATAATTTTGTCCTTTAAACTTATTTAAATTTAAGTTATTGAAACGAAAATTGCCCATACCTGAAAAAATTTCCAGATAGATCTAACCCTTTCAGCTCTGGCAAATTCCACAAGGGTGGTCGCAAAGTGTTTGAAAGAGAGTTATTCTTCAACCGTAACTCTCTTAATGCTGGCATGGCTACAAATGCTTCTGTGTCTATAAGATGAATATTATTATGATCCAAATTAAGATATTCCAGAGTTGGGTGTCCCCTTAAAGAGCCAAATGGAATTGCTTCAAGATGATTGTAACTCATGTCTAGGAATACCAACCTAAATATAGTTTAATACATAAATTAAAAAATGTTTTATAGGCCTCCCTTTAGGAGATACCAGATATGAAGCTACAAGTTAGTAGATTTAAGATTATGGTCTCTTGCTGATTTGTTTATAATTCTTGTAAAAATACTCCATCGTATTAAAGAGTTATGGTTACACTTTTTTATTTTGTATCTATCTCTTTTAGAAGACTCATCTAGAATAAGGATGTTCGACATTTTTTCTATTTGGCGCTTTTATAATAATTTACTCCAGGTTAAGGCAAATTTTTTAGGTTTACCATCTAAAAATAATACGGAGTTGGTTAATTAACAGATGTCCACCACTGCATATAGTTGTGCTGAGGGCGGCAACAATAAATGCTCTCAAACTGTTCCAAACCCACAGCCCTAACCTGGAAATTTTTTTGGTGATATGAAATATCTGGATACAATTCCAACAGAATCCACATCGAAACCAACAGATATTATGTCTATTAGGGACGATTTTAATATGAACTATGAAGTAGTTACTAACGGATCCAAGATGAAAGAAGAGGAGTGTCTCAATAGAAATTCTAAGAGCCAAATATAGATATTGTCAGATTGCCAAGCAGCGCTAAAAGCTCTCAGGTCAAACACCTAAGAGTGTGAGTTGACCTGAGACTGCAAGCAAGCCCTAAAAAAATTGGCACGGAATAACGAGTAATCCTGATGTGGGTGCCAGAGCACAAGAGAAATGAGAAAGCGGTCAGCTTCACAAAAGAAGGGGAAAAACTCCTCTTGATCCGGAACCTTTCTGTGAACCACCAAAAAGCTACATAAATGAGTATCTCCGGAGCTGGGAACGAAATCAGATAAAATTAAAGTAAAATAAGACGCCTAGTCTCTGATAAGCGAAAAAATTCATAAATTAATCTCTAAAGAACGCAGAATGGCTTCTCGATCTCCCTAATAACAAATGTCTTCACAAAAAAAGAGTAATGGACTTCATGAAAAGTCTAAATATCCCAGGCTTATATAATATCAGGGTAAAGTATAAACCATCTTATAAGTCGAAGTGCTGTTGAGAGGCAAAGAAAACCTTAATGACTCACTTGCAATCTACAATCAGATGCCTCGAATTCTCTTCTATATCCAAGTTAAAATTAGGATGAATACGTGAACGGTGGAAATAGAGCAAGTATTGAGAATTAAGCAGATTGAATTTCGGTTAAAATAAACCAAGTTTCAAATTTAGTTACTTAAAAAATGACTGGGTACCGCATGTCCATTTTGACAATTCGAAGTATCCGCAGAAATGTCTTTCTAAAATTAGCCAGTTCGTTGGAATTAACGATTTGTGTTTTAAAAAAATTGTATTTTACACAGACTAGTTCCAACTAAAACATTTCTTAGTTTCTATCGAATAATTTTTGTATATTCATTTCATTTTATGAAGAATTAAAAAACATAGAAAACATTAGGGTTTGAAGCTATTGTGTTTTATAAATTACCTTGGTAACGTATCCAGAAGGGCTCTCAGGTCAGCAACATGACTAATTTCATTGTTCACCAACCATAGTTCTTCTAATCCACTGCCAGATTCTTGTAGAAAACTTTCTGGATGAACTCGCCGCAAAGAGTTGCCATTTAGGTTAAGATTGCGTAATCGTGGAACTCTGTGAAAGGCTCCGTGGTGCAGTTCTGTTATACGATTATTTGAAAGATATAGTGAGTGAAGCAAGGGTAGATCTACAAAAGCGGCTTCTCCTAATTTATCTATAAAAAGACAGCAATTTATATTTCATGAACTGAGGTGAACAAATAGACCAGGGATGCTCGTATACAGTGCGTTTCGAAGTAAACAGGACTTGTTAAAAATGAGAACATATACTTATTAGTCAAACAACCTTTTTTATTTTATTCACAAACTGTCGTTGAGACACGATTTGCCCGGTCAAGAACCATGAATAAGTTTTTTATGTCGTCTGTAGAGATGTCCTTGAGAATGTCGGTGCAAGCCTTTTGGATGGCCTTCACGTCGGCATAATGCTTTTCTTTCATTGGCAAATGCAATATTCTGAATAGGTAAAAATTACACGGTGTTAGATTAGGCGAATACAGCGAGTGGTTGATGGTGAAAATGCGATTTTAAGTCAAAAATCAGTTACAAGTATCGATCAATGAGATGACGCATTATCATGCAACACGATGTTCTGGCCGAATATGTCGCACCGAACGCTTCAAAACACCAAGATAAAACACAGCATTAACCGTCTGGCCAGGTGGAACGAACTTCTTATGAATTGTTCCTTTCAAATCATGGAAACAAACCAACATTGTCTTAACTTTTGATTTCTCCAAACTGCTTTTTTTTCGGATTAGGGTCATCTGGGTGCTTCCATGCTCTACTTTGACGCTCGGTTTTTGAATCGTGTTGAAAACGAGTACAAGAAGTTTGTGTCCCTTTTTGAGTTCTTGATGATATCCTTCGAATGTTGAATTCTGAGCAAATTTTGATCACCAGTCACTTTGTGTGGAATAAAGCGTGAACAGACTTTTCGGAGGCCCAAATGTTCTGCCAAAATGTGAAAAACTGATGTTTTGGACATATTCCATTTTCATTAATCTTAATGAAGAATTTGTTCGATATTTGATGAATTCACGCACAGTTTTGATGACATTTTCTGTTACCACAAATTTCGATTGGCCAACATGTTGGTCATCATTTATTATAATAATAATAATAATAATATCCTTTATTTGCCAACAAAATTATGATCACATAACAAAGCAACGTCAGAGAAAGAAATGTTTAACATTAAGAATTGTAAATATGTCGATCTAACTACAGTTAATATAAAAACTAATCAACATTTCGATAGGAATCTTACACCAAGGAAAACAAAAGGAGAAAAAGACACATACAAGATAATTTAAAAAAGTAGTAATAAGAAAGTCAGTTTAAACTGAACAAAGTTTTACAGTTTACAAAATAAAATATTCTAATTTAAAAGGAATAACATTTTTACACACAAAACAAATGCTTGAGAAAAATCCACTAAACAAAAAATATTAAATTAAAAATATTGACATTACAAAACTATTCATTAAAATTGAAAGAGTGAAAGCACCTATCAGAAAGCCATTCATTTACGCGTTTCTTAAAGCAATTAATCGACTCGGTAAGCTAGATTTCTCTTGGTAATATCCTTACGGCTTTAATCGCCATATAGTATGGTCCTCTCTCATAGAAGGTGGAGTTATGTAAAGACGCCCTTAGGTCATTCGCCCCTCTGGTAGTCATAACCACGTTTCCCCCATAGAACTGTCTATTTAGCGGAAATAATTCCGTATTCCTTCTGACAAGCATGACTAAAGATCTAAAGTATAATGAGGGAACAGTAAGCAACTTAAACTGAGTAAAAAATGGTCGACATGAAGCTCTTGGATGTAGGTGGAAGATGCATCTTATTATGCGTTTTTGAATTTTAAATATATTAATAGACTTTCTTGATGATCCCCAAAAGGAAATACCATAAGAGACAAGAGATTGTATTTGTCCAAGGTAAAAAAGCCTAACAGTCTCTGCAGTGATCACGTCACGAAGCCTTCGGACTACACCACACAAACTGCTAAGCCTAGCCCCAAGAGCTGAAATATGATGTTCCCAGTTTAAAGAGGGGTCCAAATGAACACCCAAGAACTTAACCTGTTCCAAAGTAGGTATAGATCTACCCCCAAGCCACACAAGCAGTGACTCAGACTTTATTGTATGCTTTGAATAAAGAATGAGGCCGGTTTTATCTACGTTTAGAGTGAGGCCGTTATCAGAACCCCACTGCTGCATTTTCAATGCAGAGTTTGTGCACTTTTGAGACAGTCCTGCCATAGAAGTGTCCGCCAGAATCACTGATGTGTCATCAGCAAACTGGCAAACGCTATCCGCGGCCAATTCATCCCCCAGATTGTTTACATATATTAAGAATAATATAGGTCCCAAAATGGAACTCTGAGGTACCCCCTGGAACAATTTAGTTCTATCTGAAAAGTAATGATGATTATTTTTAGCAAAGCAGACTGTTTGCTGCCTATCCGATAAGTAGGATTGCAGCAAACTGGCAGCAACACCTCTGACCCCATACGCACCAAGCTTTGTCAAAAGCAAGTTATGATCCACAGTATCAAAGGCCTTAGACAAATCAGTTCTTCACCTCCATTTTTAAAGCGCATATACCACTAGTGGGATAAACACTCATCACCATATACTTCTTTCATCAACTGAAACGTTTCGTTAAAAGTTTTACCAAGTTTAAAACAGAACTTATTGTTGGGTTTTTGTTCAATATTAATTTTTGCACCGATGCAACAAACGCATTGTCACTTACAAAGCAATAACTCGGCTTTTAATCGTTCGTTGGTTATGAAATTTTGAACAAATATCAGTGAAGGATGTAGCTTCCAACTTAAACAGCCTTCAATACCTGGCGTCACTAGAACGCCTATTGTTTAAAAGTCTTGTTTACTTTGGAACGCTTTGTGTAGATCCTCATTTTCGCAAGTTACACTGTTCTGCACGAAAATCCTCCCCACCAAACTAACTTGTTATATCAATGTAACCCTTACACTGACTCGTAAATGATCATATCACGTAGAAAAATCTAGAGAACATCAACATGTTTTGACTGATTGCAAAGAATGTACTTGTGCGATATATAAGTTGATATGGCATACCGCTGTGCGACGTTGCCAAATCTACGTTTTTTTTTTATCCAAGTTTAGAGAAATCTACCAACATTGCATGGGGGGATGATTTAGGAAGTCTCGACCCTCCAGGGCTTAAAATAACGGATATACCGACTAAACCCCATGTAATTCCAAATTTCACCATACCCCTTGGTCGTCAAAGGATCCCTGTATAAAGAAATTATGTTGTTGCTTCTGTTACTCTCGTTACCCGATGTTTCTAGAAAAAATCAGATGTACAAAATGGCAGGCGGCCGGTCATCGGAGGATCAGTATTGGATATACGAGCGAAGTGCAAAGAACTAGCTAGAATAATGATAGCGTTGTAGTAGTGCTGTTATTTTTTCCGTTTCTAAACGATATCGTCGCGATCCTGTATGAACAAATCGAAAAGTTTCTGTATATATGTGGTGAAATGACACTGAACGCTCAACGAAAGATTTAGAGCCCACTGGTAACAAAAGCCTACGAGTTATATTTTGGGTGAAAAGTTGACGATCAAGATAAGACTTGGGCTCCCAAAATTTGCTGCCACACTTGCTTAAAAACCTTAACAGGATGGCTACTGGGTACACATATGTCATGAAGTATGGAGTGCCAATGATTTGGAGGGAACCTCAGAAGCATGTTGATGATTGCTTCTTTTGTTTAATAAAATCCTGGGGTTTTTGTAGTAAAAGCAAACGGAAAATTGAATATCCTAATATTCTCTCAGTCATGAAACTTCTAGCATACCTGCCCCTAAGCCTCCAAAAAAAAACAAAACCGACTCGAAATCGGATGAACTAGATGATCTTGAACCAAAATCCTATCTCAGTTTTCAAGAGGAAGACGATTACGGATGTAGTACCAGTAAACAGCCCCATTTTATATCTCAGGGAGAACTCAATGATCGTTTCGTGATTTGGATATTCCCAAAACAAAGTCACCACTGCTTGGATCCTGTTTACAACAGTGGAATCTCTTTCAAAAAGGAGTGAAAATTTCCACGATTCGAAAAAAACAGTCTATGTTGGCAGTATGGCATGGCAAATGACTTAGTTTACTGTCATGATATTTTGGGTTTAAACAACGAACTTGGCCTTTCCTATAAACCTACCGAATATCGGCTGTTTATTGACTCTTCGAAGATAAGTCTAAAGACAGTGTTCCAGTGGGTCATGAAGTAAATATGAACGAGAATATGCTTATATTACTTAAAAAGTTATTGCACTACTTACAGAATTGCAGAATGGCTACACCAAATACTGTCGTTTTTTATGCGAATGGGACAGCAGAGCCAGAAATCAACATTATGTCGTTAAAGAATGGCCGTTACGTGAAAACATTGTGCCCGGTTTGAAAACGTCCTTAATGACCCTTTAGTATAGCAGCAGAAAATTTATTTACGTCCTCTGCATATAAAACTAGAGCTTATTGTTAATAAAAAAAACACAAGATACTTACCTATGTAATTTTCGTCTAGCCTCAGTACCTCCAATTGTGGCAAATCCCTGCTGGCCCTTCCCACCATTCCAGCATCTGATATACGATTCCCGACTAATACCAACTCTTGCAGCACAGGCAGCCTCGTAATAGCTCTTAAATGAATCCATGTTATGCCACAATATGATATATTTAGTAGTTTTAAACTGGGCAAATCTCGAAACAAGTTAGCTTCGAGCCGATTGAGTCTTGGACTATAACCGATGTGTAATTTCTCTAAAGAAGGATTGTCCTTAAAATTTCTTGGAGATAGTTCAATAAGAGAAGTTGATTCAATTTGGAGATATCTGAAAAATAAGTTGTAAATACTTTATATGCTTTAATTCCTTATGACCCACTAGGACTAGTAGAGTATTGATACAACCAAAAAACAACCCACCTCAATTTTGGTAGACCAGAAAACAGAGGTAATCTTTTCATAAGTTCGGTTTGCATGGTAATAGCTTGCAACGATATTAGTTGTAACAAGGAATCATCTGGAATGCTTCGCAATTTTGGTTCAACTATAAATAGTTCCATTAGTGTAGTTTCTAGGCCACCAAGCCAATCGTTGGAGACTCGTTCTAAACCATTGTGACGTAGCATAAGCCTTAAGATCTATGTGAAAAATAAACCAAGGTTGATTAAAAATTAATATAGAGATTTTTTTTTAGGTTATATAGATAATTTTAGTTGGTGGGCAATTAATATGTCTTGAAGAAGCGTTCCATATATTTTTTGTACCACCGGCTGTTGTAATAAAAACATACAATTAATTTTATATTTTTTAAAATCGTATGGAATCAATTTAACTTAAAGAGTGGAGGAGATGTTTGGATTGACAAAAATTTAAGAAAATAACCTTACTTTTAAAGGAAAGAAGGTTCTTCCTGGAAGAGCAGGTAGGTAATTATTTTCCAGAATAACTTCATCGATGGGTTCTTGAATGAATTTTGCAGTTGCTCTTAAACCATCTAAAACGCTTGGCATATCACTGTGAGTACACCTACGAGAAAATAATTAACGTGTGTTGAAAAAAATAGGAAAATATTTTAAAATTGTTATTTATTGAAACTATACCTAAAGTACATTATTTCTGTCCGTGACTCATTTAATACCGGTCACCAAAGCGACGAAGCGGTGGAATAAATATCTCACCCAACTATAAATGATTTAAAACTTTGCTGCTCTGTTAACAAGGCAAGGACTAAAAACTTAAAATGCATTGTTGTCATATTTCGCGAGCCTTAAATAGTCAATCATCTGATCGCATTTAAAATCGCACGGTGATGCTGACCAACATGTACTTTGTTTTTTATCGCGAAGATAATGGATGTGGCAATACATTATCATACACGGAATGTCCATCTTGAATAGATTTAAAAATAAGCGTCCGGACTAGGTTTTTGCATTGTTTGAATGTTTTATTGATATATTATTGATTCATGGATAGATTCTGTGAGTTCACATTCTAAATACTATAAATTTCCAACAACAAAACAACCAAAAAAAGCAAAGCAGACAAGGGGACGGGAAAAAAATCCTGGACCATAACACAAAATACACCATTCATCGCAAAAGTTCATGCTTTTTTTTTTAATGAAATACCAACATTAAAAAAAATTAAGACAGAAATTAACAATGACCTATCTTTTCTTAAAATATCAGTAAAAGTGTTGAAAAGAACTTTAAAAGAAATGAATTTTAGATATCTTAAACAGAATGAAAAAGCTTACTAGTTGAGAAGAATGAAACTGTTTAATAGCAGCGAAAATATTTGGGAAAAATACGGGAGTTTCAGGAAAAAGGAAAAATTGTATTACACTGATGAAACATGGTTCAATGAAGGGCACACGGTTGGGAAGGTATGGGAAGATCTGACCATTAAATGTTAGAAGCAGATGTTTATGGAAGGAGTGGAAAAGGTCGTCGTTTTATAATAACTCATATTAGAAGTGTGTGGTGTCTTAAATGATAGCCTTAACGTTTTCGAATCTTGAAAAACCAGGGACTACCATGAAGATATGAACACTGATGTTTTTGAGCGATGGTTTTCTTCAATTTTAAACTTTATGTGCGGTAAATGTAATGGAAACTGCCCCGTATCATAGTCGACGCCAAGAAAAAATTCCGACTTCTGCGTCTAAAAAGGCGGAGATATATCAATTTGAAGAAACAATGCTTCAAGTGCAGTTGTTAGATTTAGTGAGGGTAAATAAACTAAAATATATCAAATATGCTTATGATAAAATGGTTCGGGAAAAAATATAACAGTGTTGAGACTGCCGCCTTACCATTGTGAACTCAATTGAATTAGTATGGCCACAAATAAAGAGTGAAGTGGCACGGAAAAACAAAGCATTCAAATTAGAAGATGTCAAAATATTATTGGATGAGGCAATTACTAACGTGACAGCCAGTGATTGGAAAAAATGTGTGGATCATGTTAAAGAAGAACAAAGAATGTGAGACTTGGACATTTACGTTAAGGCAGTGGCTGAACCGTTAATAATCTGATAGTTCCTCAGATTCAGGTATGTTTGTTGACAGCAATTCTGCCGATGAATCAATGTGAATTAAGTGACCTACATTACCTATGTCACACTTCTGAGGATGACACAAGACCCATCCTAGTTGATCTGAAACGAAAATATCAGGAGGGAAATGCACTGGACGCCACTCAGAGGAGCAGGTAAGCTACAAACTTTCGAATAATATGCATAAAATACCTTAAGGGCGTTTCAAGTGCATATAAAATATCTTAAAATGACAAATATAGGAAGAGTGCGAAGCAATGGGTGCAGTTGGCACCTGAAGCAGCTACACTCAATGAAGACCAAAGGTTTCTTAAATCTTAATTTCCTGGAGACCGGAGACCTCACTGAAGAATCATGGACTGTCAGCAGCCACGGCTACCGGCAGATCAAGGAAAATCGGTAAGATATTCCCACGAAATTATCCTTTAAATTTATAATAGCATTGAAAACATCCATCTCATTTACTTCACAGTAACTAATACTTACAGTTTTAGGAAATAAAAATTCATCAATATCACTGTCTTTATCTCTATAAACTGTTGAAAAAAAATCTGCTAGAAAATTTGCCATATTTAACTCACTATTCTAGTTTAACCATTATATGTCATAGAGACAGAAAGATTATAATTCTTGTTTTTTTTTTAAATTGACGAATCTCCAAAAAGCCCTCGAATCTTCCGTTATGGCATCTTCCATAGAATGAAAACATTCATTATACAATCATTAACTAAATAATTACATGTTCTTCTTGACTGTGAAAAATGATATAATTAGTATGCTTATTGCTTTTTTTAAATTTCTTATCGGAATACCATGAAGGAAACTTGGGCTTCTTTGATCTAACTACAGGGAAATTTCATAATTTATTATTTTCTCAAATGCACACGTCTCCGGAATTGTTTTCCCTGACGACGCACAACCTGGGACATTCTATATGCGAGCGATGAGTTACTGACAGAAATTATGGACTTTAGGTATAAATATAGAAACATACTTCAATTAGCGTTTTTTTTTAAATAAAAATATTTTGTAAATACTTTTCAATCTCAAATATGATGTGTATTACATAAACAATATCGAATGTTCGTAGCAAATCCAATTAATTATAAATATACAGTGTTTCATTTTGACAAAAATTGCAAGTTTATTAACTTACCATATTTGATACTCCTCTCCTCTCATCAGACACCTACAAGGCAATATGGCCTTGGGCATAGGACATCCTTTCTCGATATTCTGAGTCTTCACCTCACCTAACAGCAAGCCACATAGAATAAAAACACTCCAAGCACATATTCTCCACATTTTTCCCGCGTATCATTCCACTGTTCGTATATCTAACTGCACAAGGGCCCAAATAGCCCTCATTGTTAACGAATGTAATTTTTGGGGTAATGGTTAATTGTGTGAAGCTGAAATGGAATTTTATTGTAAATAGTTTGGTTGTTAACGGTCGATCTCACTTTATTGCGGAAGTATGATCGGTTTTTTGTTCGGATTGAAGATTTATGATGGGTAACGAAATTTTATATAACATTTAAATTAAGGGTCATTATACGGTCAAAATTTCAATCGTGTTAGGCTGAGTTTATACTATGCTTTATTTTTTTAAACTACAAAATGTGCATCTTAACTAAAAAATATATTTTAAACAAAATAAAACTTAATGGAAATGTTTTTTAGCATTGAGATTTCTTATTTTTACAAGGGTTTTGACATTACACGCCAGTGTTTTGACTAAAATCATCAAATTAAAGACAAAATACATTTATCTACAAGTATGTTTTTATAAAAAAATTGGAAACACTTTTTTAAAAATTTCTTGGAAAAAATTCGTAAAGAGTGAAATGATAGGAAAATGACTTTTTTTTGAAAAAATTTTGATACATACCCCCTATTTCGAGGTCGTAGAACACGATTCTGACCTCGGTTTTCCATAATTTTTCCTCAATTTTGCGGAAAATAGGGAAAATAACTTTTGACTTTAGGTTCAATTTTTTTCACTAAATCGTTAAACTTTTGTTATAATAACGAATTCCACAGTGATAGAAGCTTCTACATTATACAAAAATTCAAAAATATGCACTTTTTTTATCGAAAAAATCCGAAAAATTACCACGACCAAAATCACAACAAAATCAAAAGAAAACGCCGGCACCAAAAAATAATAGTTAGCATAGTTCGCTAAAGATGGCGTACTGTTGAAGTCGACGATGTTGCCATATTGCAAAAACGATTTCTTTAAATAATCTTCTCTTTCTGTTTAAATTGGAAAGAAAAGGTTCCAAAAAGAATGTTTTCCTTTCCTTTGATTATTGAAGAACTATTAATTACTCTTATGTCTATGTCTTCGATGTGCGATTTTGACTCTAAATAATAAAGGTTTTAAGGAATATAGTTGCTTTTGTTTGTCTCCCTCCAAATACCAGTACTTTGATGTGCGATTTTGACTCTAAATATTAAAGGTTTTAAGGATTATAGTTGCTTTTGTTTGTTTCCCTCCAAATACCAGTAGTTTTAAACGGATAATATGAATTGATCATGTTGCTTATGTCCGTTAGCAGAAAGTGTCGAGTGGCAGAGCTTGTCCCGCCTCCACGAGGTTTCTGCTGGACAATGACATTTTTTAATTAATAAATCTAGGTCAATTTAGGTTAGTTCAGGTTAATTTCAGTTTTTTAAAGTAACCAAGACTAATGTTAACCTGTACTTACCAGAACTAACCAAAAATTTTGGAAGGTTAAGATTCATTGTACCCCTTTTTATATGTTACAAACATTAAACTATGTTGTTAACTGTAATGGGTAAATTTTAAATTTTATACCAGGAAACTTTAAATCCAGGTTAATTTAGATTAGTTCAGGTTAGTTTCTGTTTTCCAAATGAACCAAAATCAAGCTAAACCTGAACCAACCTATCTTAACCAAAACCAACCAATAATTTTGAATGGTTAAGATTATTTTTACTTAGAAACTGTTCCGAATATTAAAAAAAATTAAACCATGTTGTTGACTGAGAAAGAGAGATCTTATAGTTTATATTATGAAGAAATTTTAAATCTGGCAACGTTGCACCTTTTTACGTGATTCGGCGGCCAGTTTAGATAGTCTGACCGTCGATGACGTTTTCGAGACGTGTTTTTGATTTTTCACTGAAAATATAAGTTTGTCTAAAGTAGTTTGCTAAAATTTGTGCAAAAATAATTGAAATATATTACGTACAATATTTTTTAACTAGTTCCATTGAAAATAAAGATGTAAATTCGGTTTTTAACTGAAAAGAAAGTGCTTTGTGAAGTGACGCTTTTCTTTTTTTGAGTTTTCCGGGAAAGTGAGGAAAAATAGTGAAAAATCAAGGCCAGAATTGTGTTCTAGGACCTCGAAATAGGGGGTGAGTATGGAAATTTTTTCAAAAAAACAATTTTCATGCTTTTCACGCTTTGCAAATTTTCACCTTCGAAGCAATTCTTATTTTTTTCTCCAAACTTACTCATTTCTTTTACTTTTGCCAATCAGAAAGTCAAATCATATCCGAAAATTAAAATTTTTTGTAGTCTATCAAACAGGGGCGGATCCAGCCTCTCTTTCTGAGGACATCTCGCCACACCCACCCCCTCACCCGTAGATAATGTGTTTTTCTTGCGATACCCCCCCTCCCCAAGAGCGTCGATTTCAGAAAAATAGACCCGATCATGCTTTTACACTAAAAATGGGAATGTTGCTGAGGTCTCCCCGGCTCATTACCGAAAAGTAAAAAACTCGACATTTTAAAATATATTGAAATTTATGAATGTAATAACATCTGTAGTTACCTATGGTTAACACCTACCTTTGTAACCGTAGTTTTTAAGTTACTCAGTTGAAAAATATAGCAAAGTTATGAAACTGCAGTCACTGTTTAAAAAATAAAGTGATATAAAACAAAATAATAGAAAAGTTTATAATTCAAAAGTAGTTCAGGTCCTTCGAGAAATTAAGCGACATTAATAGTTTGAAACATATTAATTATTAAATTTTCTATAAAAAAAAATTAAATTGTTATTATTATTTTTAGTTTTTGATTATAAGAACAATAATATTACTAAACGTCAAATTTTTGTTACAATTTTCTGTCAATAAGACATTAATAAAAATAAGTAATTCTTACGAAGACCAACTGTAAACAATGTTATTCAGTGGAGTCGCTCACATTATGAGCCCCTTTCTTATGGGTTGACCACATGAGATTTATATCTAAGAACTCTTATGAACCCATTGCACGCCCTCTAGTTTTGAATCTAGATCAGTGGTCACTATTTTAGAGAAAATGTCAGGATCTGTATCCAAATACAAACATAACCCTCATTTTTTTTTGCAAAACACTTCATAAAACACAAAATAATGTACCCATTCAAGTGAAATTTAACGCAGAAGTCGGATAAAGTTATCCCTATTGAACGTTACTAGACTACGTACAGTCAGTTATTTCCATTGTGGCTATGTATAGTTTTATTCTAGTATCCCTTGATGCGACTCAATATATATTAGCTGAAACATAAAAAAAGCTCCATCGCGCCAATTTTGTGCTCTATTCTTACTTTGAAATCGGTAAAATTAGGATTAAAATGAATTTAAATAATAAATACCGAGTAAGCATTTTTTAAGTAATAACCTTGTAATATATTTTTTTGGCTAATAGGTCCTAACTGAACAAATTGTCATATGTAGCGGTACAGTTGGTGAGATTACGGTGAGTCCTGTTTATGTGTACGGTCGCGTTACGCCACTTGCCTCGCATTTTTATCTATTTATATAAATTTATGTCTTAAAATATTGCTGTTATGAATGGCTATGAATTTGGCGAATAGCATAAATAATATGTGCTTTAATAAAAAATTTATAATATATTTGACTTTTATATTAGGTTGAATTTGTTTTATATTCAAAATCATCTCTCAATAGTATTATGTTTTCTCGATGAATGGTCGGAGGGGTAGTTAAATTTTAATTAATTTCATCCAGTTCATCTTTTGCCGGAACGTTGGACTAAACTTTCTAAAGAAGGACTATTTTAGAAAAATTCATCAAACGAACTCAAAAAAAACTAGGGCATATGACTCCATGTTTTCCCGTACTTCCAGAAGAAGGAGGTTCTAAATTCGACCGCTATGTAATTTTTAATTTATTTATATATATATATATATATATATATATATATATATATATATATATATATATATATATATATATATATATAATATAAATCAAATTTGTGTTTTTTTAACTGAACACCCCGTATATTCATAGACTGTTGTATTTCGCTTATTAAGGATTTTTCAACGATAAATTTTATAATTTTATACGATTTTGTTATCCTTTTTAGTTTAGATGTTTTAACCGCATCCCGCTAATTTCAAAAGTAACGAAGCTACCCGGCAAAAACAATGAAAACCGGACACCCTGTAAATCGATTACTACGGAAGGGTGGCACCGATTTGAATGAAATTGTTGCGGTGGTCTTTGAATCCATCGGTACTCTCAAGGATAAACTAAGTTACGGCCCTGACAATATTCCCACATATTTTTTGAAAAGATGTGTTTACAATTTATCCAAACCCGTACAAACCCTATTCAACTTGTCTTTAGTTTTTATTTTCCTAATAAATGGCGTGATAGTTTAATAACTTCTGTATACAAAAATAGAGATAGAGATAATGTAAAAAACTACAGACCGATGGTCATGTTGTCTGCTATCCCCAAACTCTTTGAAATAATTCTAAACAAATATCTTACTTGGCATTGTAAAAATCTGTTAGTCAAAGAACAGCATGGGTTCAGATAGGGCAACACTACTTCTACAAATCTGGTCCTGTAGCAGAACCATATTGCCAGGGCTTTCGAGAATGGTCATCACATTGGTTCCATCTAAACAGACTTCTCGAAGACCTTTGACACAGTCATTCATTCATTGCTTATTTTTAACTTGAGGTGTTATGGTTTTCCTGAGTGGTTCCTTTCATGGCTGAGTGGTTACCTTGATGATAGGGTTCAGTTTGTCTATATAAGGGGTTCACTATCAATTCCTATTTTAGTTACATCAGAGGTCCCACAAGGTTCACATATGGGCCCGCTTCTTTTTAACTTATTTATTAATGACATACATGAAATAATAAGGTATTGCAAATTCTTGTTATTTGCCGACGATCTTAAGCTATTTCTCACAATTTCAAACTTGGATGAATGTGTTAAAATCAAAGAAGATTTAAATTCACTTTTTGATTGGTTTCTTTCCAATGGCTTAAGGACAAGTGCTTTGTTATATCTTTCACTAAATCTAGGAATGCTATTGCTTTCGATTACCAAATTAACACAAATCTTCTATCAAGAGTGACTGAAATTGGGGATCTGGGGGGTGTTATTTGACAGTTCATTGTCATTTATTCCCAACATCAATAATCTAGCTAGCAAAGCTTTCGCCAGTCTTGGTTTTATTACTAGAAATTCACGAGAATTTTCAATATCTACATTTAGAATTCTGTATCTTACTTTTGTTCGTATTATCGTATCTTATTCATCTATAGTATAGTCACCCTATTATTTTAATCATATTTACATTTTGGAAAGGATTCAAAACAAATTTCTCAGAACCTGTGCTTATAGATTGAACTTACAAAATTTATCCATGGTAGATCTGGGTCACGATTAAACGTCCCTTCCCTAGAAGACTACAGAACTAAGTGTGATTTAATTTTTGTTTATAAACTACTTAATGACAGTATTGATTGCTCTGATTTATTGGATCTGATGAACTTTAGATGCAACAGCCGAATTCTTCGAAATATTCAACTATTTTCAGTAGACCATCATCATACAAATTATGGTAAATTTTCTCCTATTAATAGATTTCACACACTAAGCAATGAGTTTAACCAGAACTTCGATCTGATTGATGTTGGATTTGCAAAATTTAAACAGTGTCTGATTGAATTTATTAGGAATAGAACATAATTTATATTAATATTTTTCATTGTTAAGGGAATAACAACGTATAAAGTTTATAATTCTGCTTTTAAGAATGCTTATTATTTTGAGTTTGTTAGTTTATTATTTACTTTAACTGATTTATTAGTTACTATTTATGATGGTTAGAATATTTTATTTTTATTTTTATTGTAAATATTTGAAAATGGGGACATTCCGTAAATAAATAAATAAATAAATAAATATTATTTTGGCCGAAATTTATTCAGTAATATCCAAGATAGCGCTTATAATATGGCGGACAAAAAATTGGCATCAGGGAGTTTTTGGAGTCGTACATAATGTAAAATTATTTTTGAAAAATTTAATATGGCGGATGAACAATTTTACATCTTCCAATTTTGTCCAAAATTGGTATAGGGGGGGATCTTGAAGATGTATATCATGAATTTAAAATTATTAAAAAAAATCAATATGGCAGATCTAATATGGCGTATTAAAATTTGACATCTCTCGATTTTTTCCAAAATTGGTAAAGGGGATTTTTGAAGGTGTAAGTTTCAAATTTAAAATTATTTACAAAAAATTCAATATGTCATATCCAATATGGCGGTCTAAAAATTTAACATTTTTCAATTTTGTCCAAAATTGGTATAGGGGGATTTTTGAGGGTGTAAATTATGAATTTAAAATTATTTAAAAAATGAAGGCTGAAGAGAACCATGAAAGGACGATGTTTTGTCACCTCTTGATGAGGTAAAAACAGAATCGCTGAAGGAGCTGAGGATCATACCGAAAAGTGAGTTTCAGAAGTGCTTCTAAAATTGGAAAAAGCACACGATCTGTATATGGAAACTATATATAGGAAAATTGTGAAAATTTGGCTGTATACTAATGGCGATGGGCAACCCAGCTAATATATTTTCAAGATGGTGGCACTTCCTGTTATACCGGAAATAGGTGTCAACTTGTCATCATATCCTATACCTAAGTATAAGCGTTTTTGATATATTTAAGTTTTTATGTCAAAGATGACGTTTGCAGGTCCTAAAAGAATTATTAATTTTTCCAATGAGGAAGCCTTTTTATTTAATTTGGGTTGGATTTCTGGTTCAAAAGGGCCTACTTTAGTAGATTTTTATAATATTTTGATAACCAATAATACAGGATGTTCAAAAAAATAAGATTCAAAGTTAGAGTGAAAGAATCGTCAATGGTAAATTTTTTCAAATGGAAACCCCCAAATTTTCTAATTTTACCTTATTAGCATTAAAAATAAGGTTAAGTTTGTCTATGCCGAAAATATTTAGTGTTCGAAATATTGCCAATTTACTATTTTTATTTGACGATTTTGCTGCAGATTTTTAGTTCAGTTATAATCTTAGTTGGCTATGACGGCACTGACAATCAAATGCTAATGAAATGTACGAAACTGTCACCATTTGAAAGTTATTAATAATCATGCCGGGGCGCTTAAATTATACAAACGAAGATTTTTTTAACTTATTTATTATTTACGGAGAATGAGATAAAGTTATATCAAGAACATGTGACACATGTAGTTATCCACTATCCGCAAAAACACACAGTGTTGTTAAACAAATTATCGAAAATTTTAAGTACTTTGGATCCGTCATGGCAACAGTGTAAAGAAATAAACGTCTTGTTAGTAATGAGAATATTGAAATTGTTATTTTGGGATATTTCACTGCATATCCAACAATGTAATACAAGCTGCTTTAGAGTCAGGATTATCCAAATCAACAGTTCATAGAATATTACGCAAACATAAATATCATTACATGATTCAACATCTAAATGAAACTGATTGTACAAGACGAGTGGCATTCTGTGAATTTATCATAACTTCGACGCAAGGAAACAATTCTTTTTAGACAAAATCATTTGGACAGACGAAGCTAAATTTACAAAAAATGCTGTCTTTAATCGACACAATTCCCATTATTGGAGGGCCTCAAATTTACATGTGTTTAGAGAGCAAAATTTTTAAGAATCCTGGCAGTTTAATGTTTATTATGCAGTGAGGAATTATGGGATCGTGGCACTAAATTTTTATTAAGGAAATTTAAATGGCAAGTTAGACGTTTTAGAATTATTCTAGATATAAAATGTGCTTATTAACCTTTAGGTGAAAGCTATTTGAACATTTTACGTAATTTTGAAAACGACTATTTAGACAATTTGCCGCTTGGTGTCCATAGAATTCTATTTTACGAGCATGATAGCGCACCTCCACATGGTGGCTAGCTAATCGATAATGTTTTGCAAAATACTTTTGATGATTGACGGATAGCCAACAACGGTCCTTTCCTTTGGCCTCCCCGGTCACCAGATCTTTCATTGCTTGATTTTTTTATTTGGGGTATAATTAAAGATCGAATTTATAACATTCCTACAACTATGGAATATTGCATGGAGCTAGTGAGGAATGAATTTGCAAGTTTAAGTCGCAAGTCAATAAGAAAAGCGATCCATGAACAAGTGCTGCTCAGATGCAAACAATGTCTGGAAGTTCAAAGACGTCAGTTGGAACATTTACTGAAGAAATATTATTTTTCATCTAGATTTCTTTAATTTAAGTTTTTTCTTTCTAAATTAAGCGTCCACTGTTATTTTGACGTATCTAAAGTTCTTAAAATTTTGGATAATTTGTTTAACACCACATACTGGTGGCTTCGGCTTCTACGGATATCGAATGGTAAATGTGTCACATGTTCTTGATATAATTTTATCACTTTTTCCATAAATAATAAATAAGCTTAAATAATCTTCGTTTGCATAATTTAAGCGCCCCGACATGATTATTAATAACTTTCAAATGCTGACAGCTTCATACATTTCTTTAGCATTTGATTGTTTTTCAATGCCGTCATAGCCAGCTGTGAGTAAAAAGTTCTAGCCAACTAAGATTAAAACTGAACTAAAAACCCGCAGCAAAATCGTTATATAAAAATATTAAATTGGCAATATTTCGAAAACTAAAAATTTTCTTCAAAGATAATCTTACACAAATCTACCCTTATTTTTAATGTTAAATAAGATAAAATAGAAAATATGGGTGTTTTTATTTGAAAAAATTTACTATTGCGTATTCCTTCAATTTAATTTTTCATTTTATTTTTTGAACACTCTGTATTGTTGGTCATCAAAATATTATAAAAATCTAATAAAGTAAGCCCTTTTCAACAAGGAATCCAACCTAAATTAAATAAAAAAGGCTTCCTTATAGAAAAAAATTGATAATTATTTTAGGGTTTGCAAAAGTTATTTTTGACATAAAAACTTAAATATGTCAAAAACGCTTAGACTTACGTATAAGACATGATACACAAAATGTGCCTAGAATCTTACACAGAACCCAAAAATGTAATAATATATAAGATGTTCAGTTTAAAATTAGCAAGTTGACACCTACTTCCGATATAAGCGGTAGTGCCACCATCTTAAATATATATATATATATATATATATATATATATATATATATATATATATATATATATATATGTTATGTCGGATATTCTCACGGGTTTGATGTGTAATCGAAGGTTTTCGGGCATCCCGTGTATGTGCTGAGTCGCTCTCAGGACAGTAAGGTAGCTGACGTTTCGGTGAAATCTCATTCACCATTTTCAAAGCTCACTGTATGGCGTCTACGAGCGAACTGACATGCTTTGTTTCTGACATTGGGTCATCTGACGATACTACGAAAGTTCTCCCTTCTAGAAAACTTGAGACTAGTTTCACAAGGTAACTTGGAATTCCTAACCTTATCATTTTGACAATCAGTCCGTTGTGCCACACCTTGTTAAAGGCCTTGCTTATACTAAAAAAGATTGCACCCGTATGGAATCTCCGGTTGAACCCCCGGGTTATCATCGGCGCTAGTCTGGTGGTCTGCTAGACGCTGCTGTGGCAGCTCTTGAAGCCAAACTGTTCTGGAGGCAGAATATCCCTCTCTGTTATAAAGTCAGTTATGCGGTTCAGAATTACAGCTCTATTATCTTCCCCAGATTGGAAAGTAGGGTAATAGGCCTGTAGCTGTCAATGTTGGTGGCCTTTTCGCCTTTCTTTTTAATAAGAATTACCTTAGCCACCTCCCAATCTGTGGGAAAATAACTTGACTGTACAACGGCATTAGCTATATTAGTAATAGCCGAGAGGGTTCTGTCCGGAACGCGCTTCAAGGCTGCGTTTAGCAGACCATCCAAACCCGGCGCTTTTGTGACCAATAGGCCCGCGACAATCCCCTTGACTTCATCACGGCCGATAACAGGTATGCTCAAGTCAATAAACTGGACTGATTTAAATAGGTGAACTATTCTGTCAATTCTCTGCTCTTTTGAACGATCGACGCTGGAATTGGGACTAAACTGCTCGTAGAGCTTGTCTGCAAAACCATTGGCTTTATCTTGAGGATCCACAAGCGTAACACCACCGTTAACAATATGTGGTAAAGTTCTTTTTGAACCTTTAGTCAAGCTTGGTGTTATCTTAAAAAGACTGCCATCTTGGGTTTGCAGCGTTTCTAATTTTGATTGCCAACATCGATTGTACAAATCAACGAGCTCTCTCTTTATTTACTCAGATGCACGGTTAGCTAGTCGTTTAATTGCAGGATAGGCTCTGTTTTTGAGCCTATTCTTTTCGCGGATACGTTCTTTGAGATCTGACGACCAAATCAACTTGTAGACAGACAGACCACTACCAGAGTATTATCGTTCAGACATTTCAACATGACTTAATTTAAAAAAATACATATTTTTGCTCAAACCTTTCGAATAATTATATATATATATATATATATATATATATATATATATATATATATATATATATATATATATACATATATATATATATATATATATATATATATATATATATATATATATATATATATACATATATATATATATATATATATATATATATATATATATATAGATATATATATATATATATATATATATATATATATATATATATATATATATATATATATATATATATAAGAAGGAGTATTTCGTAAGTAAACGTGTCTGCTGATTTTTTTTCCATCGAAAATAAATACATGTATAATAGTAAATAATGCCCGCTTTCTCTCTTAATTTAAAATCCACAGCGATAAAAAATTTAAAATTCTCAATACCTATTCGAAGTCACAGAAAAATTGGAGTAGCCCGAAGTCGAGTGAACCTAATGGTTATTTTAATTTTACTGTGCTTAAGGATTACTACAAACGTCACGAAGAAAAGTTACTCCTTTTCCATTATTTTTATAAAACTCCAGTTCAGTAGGTACACTACATCGGTTGCCAATTTGGAATTTTGGCTCAATGCAGCTTTGCTGATGAGATCACAAGATTATCGAGACGCGAAATAAAAGAAAGTTTTAAATACTGGGTTGAAAATTATAAATAATAAGCTTGAATTTTCTCAAACAAAAAGAGAAGCTTAAATTTAACGAATTACCAAAAAAAGATTTAACTTTAGTAACACATCACATCATAGCCAAAATGGTTAGTTTCTTTGACATAATGCCATAATTATCATTAACTTGTATATGTGGAA
Source organism: Diaprepes abbreviatus (assembly GCA_034092305.1). Classification (NCBI taxonomy): domain Eukaryota; kingdom Metazoa; phylum Arthropoda; class Insecta; order Coleoptera; family Curculionidae; genus Diaprepes; species Diaprepes abbreviatus. Next base: position 6,532,654 of record JASJET010000055.1, on the reverse strand, counting down.
AGTTTTCATTATTTAAAAATATAAAGTAAAATCGTAGGTAAAAGCCAAACAAACAACAAATGAGTAGGTAGTTCGTCACAGTGTTTTGCCACAATACAATCGAAATGATTGGCACAATACTCCGTATAATGAAATTGACCAATATCCGTTCAGATTAAAAAAAAAAGTGAAAAATAGGTCTTAAATTTGTGCCATTAGTTCCATCACTTGTTGGATGCATTTGTATGTACCGATAAGAAACAGATTTTTTTTGTTAAAATTTTTAACATGATTATTGTGCCAGTTTTAGTGAAGGTCGTATTTTTTTTGGCAACAAATTTGTAATTGTAATTTAGTGCATATCTACATCCTATCTTATAAAACTTGTAAGGCTGCAACTAAAAAACACAAGAACTGTATTATCGTTTTTATCTAATTTAATTTTTTTTCAGTTAATTAAAAATTTAACACAAAGTTATTTATTGTCTATATAATTTTTTACTATTTGATTGTAACCAAGGAAACTAAAACTGAGCTTCTAAAAGTGCACTTATACAGAAAACATATTAAATATTAACCATTCCAACCTCCGACGACTTCAAATTGCTTTTCAATACTATTTTTTTTTCGCGCTAACAAACCTCCAAAAGTCTTAATCTACCACTGCTGGTATTCTAAAACTATTTAGAAATTGACGACATTTATTCATTAAAAAGTTGTTATTTAAATTTGATCTCAGACTTGGAAAGATTGGTGGGTCCGCAGCAGTGATTTAATAATTTTTGTGTTCAAAAATTAACACACATGAGTTGTACTTTTTCTGAAGAATAAATAATTAAAACTATAACTATTTTCCTAATTTGATGACATAATTTATAATATTGATGTGCAATATGTAGCCTAATCCTTACCTATTATATATATTTTTAACCAAAATTTATTTTCTTCCACCTTTCTAATTTATAATAAAATTTCCAATTCAAATATAAAATTATCGAATAAAATTTGAATTCCGCGTAAAGTAAAAATACGTCAACGACAATATTCCGTATATCACTGAAAAAGAAACAGAAAGAAGTAGAAAACTAAAGGCGCTTCACACTCCGATAATTTTACGTATGATGGTGATGGAAATAAGTACTAAGAATGGGCAACGCCAACTGTGTTAAGAAATCTATTACGAATATGCAATAATAGGAATGTACAATAAACGGCAGATATTTTATGACTGAGGCAATTCTACCACTTATCGTGAAGTCTGTTATGGATCAGAGATTTCGGAATATTAAAAATATTTAAAAAGGCTCGGATAATTTTGTCAAGGCGGAATTAAGCAAAAGCGGGTCCAGGCAGGTTCCCCCAAAAAAAAATATGTATGCTGAAATACCGGAAATTATGTACCCTAAATATAATTATATTTAGGATATATATATATATATATATATATATATATATATATATATATATATATATATATATATATATATATATATATATGCGACCCCTACCTTTGGGCAGCGCGTTTCGTGTACTCGATTTTACATATTTCTGTTTTAATTCACCGTCGCGCCACCATATGACGGTTCTTTTACAAACTTTGTTAATCTGTGTGGTTCTTGTATTATCAAGTGGACCATCGAGATGTCGCCTTTGTCGTCTTGTTTGCTGTTTTTTGATTGTAAACTCAGCTTTATAGGATGCAAAGGCGAGATGATGGTTTGTACCGAATGCGGTGGCCTGAGGAGTCCCATATTAGGACGAAACAGCGCTGTCGCCATCTGTCGAACCCGGAGTTTTTCCATATTTTGGAACTTTTTAACACAAGAATCATGTAGATTGACAAATTTTCACGTCCGCTTCGCCAATATTTTATTCTATTTTATTTTATATATATATATATATATATATATATATATATATATATATATATATGTTTATGCGGCTTTCACGGATTCCTCCGTGTGAGATGCAATAGCAGTGGATATATCCACATTATGCCGTTGTAGGGCTGAAATCACATTCAGTAAACGTACAACTATATGCAACTCCGTATATAGATGAAGTAAAATGCGAAAAGTAAATGCAAACTTCGTTCCATCATATCCTTACCGTTTTAGAGGTTGCACAATTTGGATAAATTGCTATAAAACAATTCATCCTATTCCACCACCATCTAGATGATGGCCTACCTGTACCACCAAAACTTATCCTCCCCGCTACAGTGTACGGTACCCTGATGAGTCTAGTAGATGCGAAAAATGTACATATATATTAACCTATAAATGTTAGATATTTTTGCTGCACACCGTATAATTTTTTGAGGGATAAAATAAAAAAATATATATTAAGCTAACTGAAATTTTGAGATACACTTACACTTAAGCCATCTTCTAAATGGTATACTTATTCCTAAAACTATTTTTTTTTAAATTCACTTTTTAATCGTAATCTTCACAAAAAAAATTGAAAAATAATTTTTTTGTACAGATTTTATTTGCCACCAAAATAAAGCTCAATATGATTTTGGACAAAAATGGAAAAAAAAACACGTATTTTCATTTATAATACATACGAATTTAACTTTATATCCAAATTTAAGGCATAAATAATAATATAATGTAATATCCTTTTCATAATTAATATAGCCAAGATCAAAGTAGCCATGAAAACAAGTGAAAAAAAAGGAATTAGATAATAGATATTTGGTTGTATTGTCAAAATAGAAGCTGAAAAGTTGTCTTTATAGGAAAAAATTAAAGTAACTTGAATTCATGAAGAAAATTATCGCAGTTTTCTTGAGATACCGAATATTTTTAACAATAGGCCACTGTATTGAGAATTGTAAATAAATTTATACAGCGTGAATAGATGGAAAATAAATACGATATTCCAAATCGGAAAATTGTAGCTACCGAAGAAAATACAGTGACTCACAGCTTAAATGATGCAGTTGCGGTTAAAAGAATCTAACCGTGTTAACTCAATTTTTATTACAAAAAAAAATAATTTTAAAAATAATGTAATATAAGCTTTCTTAATACGTATAAATTTTTTTTTATTCAAATACGCCACACTTAAAAAAAACATTTAATTAAATTGTGCCCGATTTAAATGTCACAGCTTCAATGCCTCTTAAATGATCAAATAGATTAAAATGACACAAAACTTGACAATTTCAAATTTACGAAGTAGACGTTGCATCATATTATTATTGTAATTGTTTCTTGTTTATTTTGACATTTCAAAGCATTTTTTTTTGATTGGTTTAACGAAATTGTTTAAGAATAGGTCGACGAACAACGATTCCTGAAAGAGATTTAATTATTACTCACTACAGAAATGGATATAGTCAAAGAGACATTGCCAAAATGATAAATAAGTTTTTATCGATTATCCAGCAAATTACTGAACGTTACCGGAATGAAAATAGAGTCGAGAATAAATCAAAGTTGGCTCCAAATAATATCTTCAACGAACGTTCGAAAAATGGATTGTACGAGAAATAGTGAATAATCCTAAAAAAAAGTGCGCCAAAATTGCGCGATGAGGTGGAAAGACAGTTTGGGAAAAGGTGCAGTACTGAAACAATTCGGCGAATATTGCAAAAAAATAATTTACATGGTCGAACTGCTAGAAATAAACCTTTTATTAGCCAGAGAAATAGACGCGTAAGATTGGAGTTTACCAGGGCGAATATTAATAAAGATTTAAACTTTTGGAATTCAGTTATATTTGCTGATAAAACTAAAATTAACCTGTTTGGACCCGATGGCAAAATATTAGTGTAGAGAAAGCCCAATAAAGAATTAAAATTGAAAAATATAAAAGCCACTGTCAAGTACGGCGGAGGTGGAGTAATGTTGTGGGGGTGTATGTTGTCTACAGGACTAGGTAACATGCATTTAATTGAAGGAAATATGAATCAGTACATGTATTTCGATATACTAAGACAACATCTCGCGGCTAAGTGCTCAAAAACTGGATATTATTAATAATTATCGTCTTTATCACAGCAACGATCCAAAGCACATGTCATTTTGGTTTCGTAGTTGGCTGCTTTATAACTGCCCAAATGTTATTAAAACACCTGCCCACTCACCAGATTTGAACATAATTGAAACTTTTGGTTGACAATAAAAAACAAAGTTAATAGCGTCCCGATATCAGACAAAAACGAATTAAAAGTAAAAATTACGGAAGCTTGGAATACAATCTCACCAGAGTACACTAGAAAGTTACTCGAACTAATGCCTAGACGGTTACAGGCTGTAATCGATAATCAGGGGGGACCAACAAAAAATTAGTGTAAAACATATTCAGAAGAGTTATATTAGTTTAATTGTGACATATCATTTTTTTACATAAAAATTGAGCCGCTTAGACATTAGTTTTCTTATGAGCAACTATATCATTTAAGCTGTGAGTCACTGTAGTTTAAGTGTTATATTATCAGTTGGTGAAGTTCCTACGATGCCTTTGTATGAAAAAGAGAAGTAGGTATTTCAGAGAAGTCAATTAGAAGTATTCTTAAAAAAAATAGGTGCATACCATACAAACCCAAATTTATCGATATGCTTCAAGAAAGGGATATAGATGTTATAGGATTGAATTTTGCTTTTGGTTTCAAGGCAAAAACGGGCATGATTTATATTTTGGAAATCGCATATTATTTACTGATAAAGCAATCTTCACAAGTAACGGTGTTTTAAGTTCCCAAAATTACAGGTGGTGGGCTGACCAAAACCCAAACTATAATTCAATATTCATTTAAAACCAACGTTTAATGTGTTGTATTCAATACTTAAATAAAGAGGCCATATTTCTTCCGGGAAAATTTTAATACAGCTATTTATTTAGAATTCTTGTGCAATGAATTTAGCAATTTTCTGGACGATCTGTCTTTAAATTTAAGAAAAAAATCTTCATTTTCAACAAGATGGTGCTTCTATCCATATCACCTTATAAGCTAAATCAAAAATTCCCCAACAAATAGATCGGTCTATGTTACAGAAAATCCTTGGCCTTCAAGATCATCGGACATTATCCCATTGGGCTTTTTTTTGGAGTTACTTAAAAAAACAAGTATTTAAATATCGCCGTTTTAGAAATTTCTACTATGAAGGTTTTAGCCAAAGTGTATTACAAAATTATAGTTAGATTAAATTTTTTTGATTCCTCAAAACATAAAATACGGTTTGCAGCAAAATTATTGTTTTTATTTTGAAAGGCCGTACTATTTCTGAAACTGATTAATCTGACATAACATTTACACTTTTCTCTGACAAAGTCAACAGAAAATAGGATTTACGTACTATATGGCTACGATCTACTTTTTATACGGGGTTATTCAGAAAAAATTATTAAATCTTATTTTTTGTTCAAAGTGAACAAAATTTTATTATTGCATATAACTTTTAAATATAAACAACATTTCTTATTAAAAATATTTTCTAAAAGGAAAAATAGGAGTCTTTTACTTTTAGCGTAATATTAAATTTTTGACTCTCCCTCGTATACTATAAGATTTTTATCGGATTTGATGGGTCTTATTTTAATTTGGGGACATGCAGAACTTTTTCGAAATAAAATAACTCAAATATAAACATTTTTCCCATATGCTGCGCAGTTTCTGTTGGTCACTGTATATCATTATTTTTCCTATATTTTTTTCACCATATATTTACATTCGTTGATATAATACACTATAACTTTGACTTTTACAGCTTGTAATATGATAATGCAGTGTGAAATAGGTAGAAAGTTATTTTATATCGTTTAGTATATGACTTTCATAAAAATAAAATCGTTTTTCTTCAAATTTACAAACAATTAGTTGCAAAAGATTAAAAAATATATCCAGGGTGCATAAAAAATATAGTCTGAGATGTTCCTAGAGAAGAATTTGTCAAAACATAGGTTTGCCTACCGATATATGACTTTCTAAAAATTATTTTTAAAAAAATGAACTAAAAGGAAGATCTTTAAATATCGAAATATCAGGTTTTGATCTTAATAAAATATTTTAATTTTCAATCCATATTACGCTTGTTTGTTAGATTTTTATTAAGTAAATTTTTATTACTAGTCTGTAGGTTGGTCAATACTCCGATGAATGGTAAATTTAAAGATAACCTCACTCAACTTCTCATTTTTTATAGTATATGTGAAACAATTCTGATTGGTACAATCACTGACCTCTACTACTATGGGTACAATATAAAACCTTTTTTGATTGGATAAATGTCATGTTTAACCAATTATAATTATTTCATACTTTAGCTTTTCATCACCACTTGGATACCTCTTAAGCAAGAATTTTATTCAGAAATTTTCGTTTCCGTGGCACAGAAAAATAAAAAAAACTTAATTCTAGTGTTTCTGTATGTGTCATTTAAAAATATATTTTAAAAAGTTCTGCTAGATTTAAAATTTATATTATTTAATTACAGCAGTAATTGTTTCTTTTTATGTAACGTATTACCCATTCGTTATTATTAGAAGGTAAGCAGTTTTGCACTGCCTCAGTGACTAAACTGAATGCATTAATTAAAGAGAAATTTAAAGTAAAAAGTTGTGCTATAAACATATTACAATATGTTAGTAACATTGCTAACAAAGAATATTTGTTTACAACTTTTTAGCATCGACTAGAAGTTTCTTTTGACATCAGATATTTGTCTTTTGTTTAATTTTCTATTAGTGTAAAGCTAAAAAACTATCTATACAAAGATTTTTAATTGCAATTATAATAAGCACGTAGCTTTTGCATTGAAGCACGTTTGGCATTAAACATAACAAATGAAAAACCAACTGACATGTCTATTCGGCTACGATTGACTAATTGGTTAATTTAATGCTATTTTAGCTACCTAACAGCTAATGCATACACCATTTTTTTAAATGCGTTCCTGGCGAGATATTTGAGTGGATCAATGAACATTTGACATTCAAATGGCCTCCAGATGACACCTAAACAGTCTTCTAAGTAAAAATCTTTGAGTTCGTTAGTCGAAGATGATTTATTTATTATTAGGTTGGTTCGTAAGGCCGAAAACAGCGAAAGTAGGTAATTGTGAATCAATTCTGTTTGGTTCAATATGACATCATATTTTCTCTGGTTGAGTATGATGTTAGTCAACCAATCAGAATTGTTCGGAATTTTTAGGATCTTTTTGAATTTAGGTCGTAACCATAGATATAATATAAAGAAATAGAAGCTAGTTGGCTCTCGCTTAGAAAGAGATAACGTCATTCATCTCTTTCTAAGCGAGAGCCAACTCGTGTCTATGTCTGCCACCATAGACGTAGAAGAAATTGATTAAATAAAATTTAATTTTATTTAATTTATTCTACGTCTATGTCTGCCACTGGCGAAACCCTAACCTTTTTTGTTCCAGGGCGAAACCTAACCTCACATAACCGAAATCAATCGTTACAAAATCTCAGGAAAAAAATGAAAGTATTAATTCCAAAATGAATAATTTAGGAAAATATTGTATTATGTTCAATAGGCCACAATTATGGATAAGTTTTTATAGATTTAAAAGTGTACAATCATCAGCAGAGTATTGTCTCGATTCAATTAAGTAAGACCACAATGTTATGTAGTACTATAGTATAAAAAAACAGATAATTAAAATTAGCTTTGATTAGAAAAATGAAAATTAAATAGTTTTAGTAGAAGCTTCAGACAGGATTTAGTGCTAAATATGAATACTTCACCTTATAGTGTATAATACCTTTATTCCTTGCGTGCTTTTTTTAACTTAACCGACATTAAGAAAACTTTTTTTTCTTTCAGAAAATATGATTATGAAAACTTTATCTGTACTATACTCTTAAAAAATGTTTCACGATCAGTTGCTTTGGCAATTCGTGGCTTTAATGTTGAAATAGCAAGAGTGGCTGAACAAGTTTCACAGGATACTATAGGGGATATGCGATTTAAATTTTGGGACGATACTATAGATAAATGTTATTCTAAGAATATTAAATATGTACCAAAGCATCCTGTGGCGATTGAATTATTCAAGGTATGTTATAGAGATTACATTCAAGCAATATTTTAAATCTTGCAATAGAGGCTTGTCATGTATTTAAATAATATATGGCATTTACTATTAATATCTAGAGGACTTCATTATCATTTGACTGTCATAGTCGCAAAGTAAATACCTTGATTATTAATTTCTCAAAACTCCAAAGCATTAGAAAATCAATGAAATGTGACATTTTAAAACTGGCGTTTTGAAATGAAAGAACAAAATTAATAATATTCAAGTTAAAGAATAATAGATGTTATACAGTTCGTGGAATAAATTAATTCATTCAAGAACAACAGTTACAGGAATATGAGGAATTTGAAGGTCAAGTTAATTTTTCAAAAATGGAAGTCCCCTTTTTTAGTACAGGAATGGAACAGTATGAATAACATAGGTAAAATCACATCCAGAGGTCATTTGGGAGTCAAATCTCCCTATGCCATGAGATACAGAGAGGCAAAAGGATAGGAAGCTTTTCTCTTGACTCTTTGCCTGCTATACTATTCTAGTGTCCATTCTTTCCAAGTATCCGAAATATCTTGGCTGCTTCCTTTCCATTTGTTCCCCATTTCTGTAACTTTCAGTTCCTCTCTGATGTTTTTGTTTCTTATTCACTCTCTCCTAGTTATTCAAAAGTTTCATGTCAATGGCCTGTATTTTGCTCTTCATTGTGTTTGTTAGAATCCGGCTTCCACTTCCTTATGTAAGAACGGGTCTATAGATTGTCCTGTGTATTGTAATTTTTGTGACATATATTTGTTAGAATTATTAAAAAATGGAATGTATTTTATTTTTACCAAAGGTGTTTTAGGCTACCTCGAGGGTCGATCTTAGCAAAAGATACTTGAAGAACTTAGTTTCTGCACGACAGAAGTATATAAAAGTTCATGGGTTCAAAACCTTAGAGGAAATGGAAAAATATGCTGAACAAACCGTATCAAATACTTATTATTTAATTTTAGAAGGCTGTGAAGTTAAAAGTGTAGATGCAGATCATGCAGCATCCCATTTGGGAAAAGCGCAAGGCATTGTTCAACAATTAAGGTAACTACCAAATTCTTTAATAACACACTGTTATAATTTAGCAGATCATCACAAATTTAATAAACAATAGGCTTCAACAATGATCTTTAATACATCAATCTTTAAATAATATTGCAATCTATCTCATATTTTGGATATATTTCATATTAAGCATTTGTCAAAAATTATTGCAAGTGTTCTTACCATGTAAATAACTGCAAAATAAAATGTGTATACTTAAGAAATTGTAGATGTCACCTTGCAGTATAACTAAAAACTACTTAGCTAAACTCAAGGTTGATATGTGTATTTAAGACATGCAATAAAAAAGTAAAAACATACTAAGAAATTAGTACTAAACTATATTTAATTTAGTATGTGTTAAACAAAGTTGCCTTTTGTACTTATTGTTAAAATGTAAAATTGTATTAAATTTTTTTTCAGGAGTATACCACATAGTAAAAAATTAAACTTTGTATCGATACCAGAAGATATTTTAATAAAAAATCAAGTTAGCTATGAAGAAGTTATTCGTGGAAAAGAGAGTAAAAAATTAACAGATTGTGTTTATGAAATTGCAACTCAAGCTCATCAGCATTTAAAAAAATCTAGAAGTCTAACAAATAAAGTATCACTTGAAGGAAGACCAGCATTGTTACCAGCAGTACCAATTTCCATTTATCTGGATAGGTTGCAAAAAGTGGATTATAATGTTTTAGATCCCAGTTTGCAACAGAGGTCTTGGAAAATTTTACCTAATTTGTATATTAGTATGTTAAGGAATAAATATTAGTATGAAGTTTACAATTGAATTTCCTAAAACAGTCTACATTTAGACTCTCCAGTTTAACAAGTTTTCATTTGAGGAAAAGCATAGAGCTTACAAGTATGGGGATTAGTATAGACGTTTGGACCATTCAATTTAATTGAAGTTAAACGATTGTTATCTTTATTATTTCACTTACCTATTTTAATTGAAAAACAGCTACACTATATGTTTGCATAAAAGCATTCCCAAATAAAGAAATTATATCAGCACGTACTTTTATTCAATCTATATATCATTAAAGAGATTTGGAGAAAAAATTTAATGAAAAAAAAATTCTGTTTAAAGTATATATTTTGTATAAAGCTGAAAAAATTATGTCACTAATACAGCTACTACTAGTAGTGGGTATATCTTTAAATAAAATGGTATCACAGAAAAATATACAAATTAAAAATACACTAAATCTATTACTAGTAAATGCAATTTTATAGTGGTTTATTTTCACATTTTCCTATCTTAAAAAGAATTTGACCAAAACTAATGCGGTAGGTAGGAGTAAAAGTGGCAGCTCTAGGTACTCTTAATTTTGTAGTCAGTATTAATTTTTTATGTTTCCCTGAAACAGAATTTTGTGACTATGATATTTGCTCTATACATCTTTGATGCATCGTTTCCAATTAATTTATTTCAACCTAGGTGGGCCTGATAAATATTTTGTTGATATATTTTATTTTCTTAGAAGTGTAAATAGGTCTTTGATCTGCAGATATCTTCACTATATTTCTTTTCGCTTTTCTTGTATATGCATATGTTGCATTATCTCTTAAATCAATATAAATTTGGTATTTACAGCAAAAAAATATTTCTGTTATCTTCTCTTAAGAAGCTTGTTATTAAGTTGTTTGATATATTATTTTATACAAAAACCCAAATACATTCCCATATGAAAAAATGACAGAAAAATGTCCTGATTGAAATTAAAATTTCCTGTGGCCATGCAAGGATTACTTTTTAAGAACATAATACAAATTTGAGTTTTCTCGCAAATAATGTTTTTTTTTCTGATGTCTTTATCCTTTCTTAATTTTAAGACGTATCAAGCATTTTTGGTTTATTGTATTTATTGTCATACTGACTTTCTTAACTGTCTTTTGTCTATTTTTCTCTATCTCACAATCCTATGTCATTTTCAGTTGATATTTTACTGTTTAGTCTTAAAAAAAATTATGGATGTCAGTTTTAAAGTAACTTTAAAAATATATGCATCTGAAACTCTATGAGCACTAAATATATAAAGTAATTAATAACAAGTAGAGATTCTAGTTAGGCAAGATATGTTTCATGATTTGACGTGTCTACGATTTGTGAGTATTTTTAATATATTTAAAAACCTGCTATATAAAAACACTTTTAATAAAGTTCCCTTTTTTATTGGGGAGTCTACTACCAAAGCCTTGTCCCCCTACTAAAAAATCATGTTAAACAATACTAGGAATGTGTCAAAAGCAACCACTATTTATAATAAGAAACAACAAACATTCTTCATAATTCCAACACTGTATAACAAATTAATGGTAAGTAAATTTCCAATCCAAAGTCCTTTGTTCAAAGAAATGCCAATTTAATTTAGTCAAACAACTCTAGTGTCTGTTGGAATAAAATATAGTATACATCAATAAGTTGTTGCTCGTTTTTATATACGATCGCCGGGGGAGAGTGAGGCGCCATAATGTAAAAAGCCATCACCTTGTAAAAATTAAGTTTCTGGAATATTAACATTTTAAAAACTACATATTTAACAGATCGTAGCATATAAACTTATATGAAACACAAGTATTGAAATTACATTGAATGAATGTTTAATTTTTTTAATATAATGGGTTTTCCCTTGAACACTTAAAAACTATTTAACTGTTTTACATATATTTTAAAATGCCTGAATATAATTATGCTAATACCGTAATAACATTTATTACAAACATTAGTACTTGTCCTTTTGTAATTTTGTTTTAAAAAGCCCCCTCCCAGACTAATAACTGTATCCTTATAATTGACGGATAATTGCGTTATTGAAAAAACAAATATAAAATATCTGGCTCTTATTGTATTATTACCTATAGTTTATATTTCGTTTTTTCTAATGTTAAAAAATTAAATATTTATCCCAGATATAAACAAAATAAACAATTATATCGTTTTTAAAGGAAAGTCATTTCTTACCAGCTAGAACCGCGAAGGTAAATAATTTTACACAAAATTGGCCCAATAACTAATTATATAGAATGCAAAGAAATAACATAAGATAAGGGAGTAACGTGTAGCTTGAAATTAAAACTGTGGTAAATGTCCACAACTACCCTATCTAACCCTGTTTTACAATTAAATTGAAATATATAATTATACTAAAGCTTTGAGCAAAATAAAATATTTTTCTTTAAAAAAATTAGGTCATGTTATTGAAATGTCCGATTTGTATTAAAAGAGTGAGAAAAATGTGAGTAGGATTAATGTCCACAAATACCCCATCTAACACTATTCTAAAACTAAACTGAAATATATATATATATATATATATATATATATATATATATATATATATATATATATATAATTATTCTAAAGTTTTGAGCAAAAACACGTATTTTTTTTTAAATTAAGTCATGTTGAAATGTCTGAATCGATAATACTCTGGTGGTGGTCTGTCTGCCTACAAGTTGATTTGGTCGTTGGAAGCGAGTTTTTTGATGTTTTGCAGATATACAATAATTCCATTTTATTTTTGCTCTCAATATACATAAGTTAGACAACCAGAAATTTCTAGAAGTCTGTTAGTATTAACTGATTTTTTCATCTTAAGATGAAATAATCTGTAGTGTTAATACGGATTTTATTTCTTGGTGGATATATGTAATTAGAAAAAGATGAGTAGATAGATTAGTGAATCACAAACCCGCATTACTTATGGATCTTTTTCCAAATGTACATACAAATTTTATCACTTGATTCACGAACCACACAAGGTCCTAGTTCTGACGATTTGTTAATTCTATGAAAGAATTCGTTATTTGTTGCGTATTCGTGTTGTTTTAGTGTTTTCGTTACTTTAAGACTAATAGAAATAAACGTCTGTCGAGAAACTACGGAAAGAGATTAATAACAAAATTATTTTCTAAAAAATAATTTCGTTGATTTAGATTATTTTTCTCGTTTAAAATATATCTTTTGATAACATCAGATAAGGTGTGGGAATTGGGAACATTAAGTTTTTTAAATTTAAAAAATACATAAAAGAATTATTATTTTTACTTTAGAGAGGCGAAAGAAAGTGGTTTATTTAAAAGGTAATTTGGTTTATATATATATATATATATATATATATATATATATATATATATATATATAATTCAGTGTTAATCTGAGAGTACATACTACAAAAATGAAAGATATGGAAGGAAAAGTAACTAGACAAATGGATTTTTTTAGTATTTTAAACAAATTGGTGCTACACCAGATTAAAAAAAAAATAGCTATCTATCGATGATATATTTGAATGCGCGGTCAATAGATAAAAATTAAGCTTTTTACTGGGCTGCCCATAACTAGTAAATAAATGTAAGTAAACAAGTTTAAAAATATAAAGCTTTTTTAAATAAAAAATAAGAACTTATAGAATATCTTAAACATAGCAGATACAGCTAACGATCCTGTTTAGCCACTATATTGATACGTAGCGGCTACTGGTTGCATATGGCGGGGTGTATGTTGTAGTCTTTGTATATGACAAGACCGGCATAGAAGCCGTCCTTCTAGAGGATAACATCGTTTATCAGGCTCATCTGTTAACTGCATACCACATTCTTCACATACATAACAGTCGACGTGAAAATCTTTGTCCATTGATACCACACGGACAGTTTCTTCAGTGCCTTCCACTGGAGTTATTCCTACAAACAGAATATAAGTATTAAATATAATACTTAATAAGGTAAAGTATTGTCAACTTTTTTTGTTTTGGCTTCTTACTTTGGGAGGTTGCTGGGTCAAGATAATAGGGAAGTCAAATTAAATACAATCATTTTGGCACCATCACGATATAAAATCAAATGGGCCGCAGTTAACATGTATTAAATTCTTAAGATATATATACAATTCATAGGTCAGCCTTATACAGCTGGATCGTTTATAACGTGCTACTTATACAAAGATCGATTAGGAAAAAACATGAATATTTTCAGTATTTTCTTTAAATTATCCCTTAGTTGACATTTTACCTTAAATATTCAAGTTGATTGAAATAAGTTCTATAATTATATTCTGTAGTTTATGAAGATTACTCTTTATGTGAATATATTTCTGTTTTTATGTAACTGAAATATCTTATTTTCTTTAAATCATCCCTTAGTTGACATTTAACTTAAATATTCAAACTGATTGAAGTCAGTTCTATAATTATATTTTGTAAGTTCTATGTTCCTTGTCTAAAGTTTCATCACGTGTACATAACCTATACAAACTTGAATTTATTTGTTAGAGGTCAAAGGCATTATTATTCTCTTATTGATTAAAATGAAAGGCTAAACCCTTGCAGACTTATAAACCATAAAAATTTGTTATAATCACTTATTGTTGACATAACTTGTATACTGATTGTATGTATACTTGAGTATTTGGTATGGCCTTTGAGTGATTTCTTTGAATAGGTTGCAAGTAATAATTACATTGTCGTTTCCACGTTTTTGAATTTCGTAGAGTAAAAATCAGGATTATTTTTAAAGGAAAGTCCAATCATAGCAAGAAGGTTTCGGTTGTCGGATTGTACAAAATTTATCTCCATTTTGATATTTATAACAAAGTAACATGAAAAATTACCAAACTATAAAAGATTCATACGAAATATATCAGTAGATAACTCGATAATACTAGGAATTGTTAAAATCGAGAATTAGTAAACTGACATCATGTTTGTTTACGTAGATGTGACATCATCAGAGTTGCAGAAATTGTGGGACCGTTTTTCATCACGCGATGAAGCAAAAAATCTTTAGTTAATTTACGTTTTTTAAGGAATATAAACATATATTACTTGGAAAATAAATTATACGCTGAAATATATCAGAGCGACAACAATTGTAAATGATTTTTAATAGTCAACGAGTCTATTATATTAATCTTATCCAACAAAGTCTAACAAAGATGTCCAAAGTGTAATAGTAATTTTAGTTGAAATTCATTCCTCGCAATGTCCGTTAATTTGGTTATACTCTGAGATTAGTATATGCAAATAAGATTTTTCATTCTTTAATACAAACCTTTTCCACAAGATGCACATTTAGGAGCAAACATTCTGTGATAATCATTGACACAATATATTTTATTATCCACGTCAACGGTGAATGGTACACCATCCAAACATTCATTGCAGACACAACAACGGAAACATCCTGGATGATAAGATTTACCCATTGCTTGAAGAATCTAAAAAGTGATTGAGGAAGATAAAGAATTATTAATTATAAAAATATTCGATATTAAAGATGAGGAGAAAAAAAAACAGAAACTGCAAAATATACTGGATACATCTATCGATTTTAGTGGTATAAAATCGTGAGATAGTAGCACGACAAACGCACTTAACTTGGGTCCCTGGTAAAAATGTAGCCTACCTATACCACTCTTAAGCGGTTCTCAATTTATTTCTTATATTTGAAGCAATAATGCTATTTAAAAGATGAAAAAATAAAATACAAAACAAATACTTACCATTTCCATAATCAGGTGACCACAAATAGCACATTTTTCAGCTGTTTGCTGGAAGCCCGAGTACTAAAAGCAAGATACATATATTATTTAATTAGCAATTAAAGAGCATTAAAACTAATTTGCCCAAAAAAATATATATTAACAGGGCCGGACTGAAAATATAGATAGAAGGAGCTGTCGATAAAATATTTGAGTTTGTAACATACAGTACTGGCCATAAGTGGATGAACAAATATGAAATTCGTTCTATCGTTCCTTATGGTTCATAAGTAGGTCGAAGTAAATAATTTGTCATAATTCTGCGTAGAATTAATTTCTCCTAAAACTTAAAATCGCGTGTTGTAGCTGCTTACCAGATGGGAGATCGCCAATCGGATATTGCTAGACAGTTCAGAACGGGAAGGTCTGCTGTATGCATGATTATTAAAAGGTATCGGGAACGTGGGGATATTGCAACAAAAAAGAAGCCGTGTCGTCTAGAAAAAGTTAGTCCAAAGTTTAAAAGAATAATTAAACAGATTTCTTGTCAAAATTGATTTATGTCGTCAAATCAAATAAAGAAAATTGAGGAACTTAGAATGCCATCAACCAATTTAAGAACAGCTGGTTGAGGCCCCATTGTTCTCTAGAAGACCTGCGAAAAAACCTCTACTTTCTAAGAAGAACATAAAAGACCGACTGAAATTTGCCACAGACCATCAATACCGGACAGTTGCAAAATGGAAGCGTGTGTGCTTGTAGTGACGAATTCAAATTTAATTTGTTTTCTTCCGACGGAATTCGATATGTACGACATCCTTTAAACACTAGATTGCAGCATAAGTACACTCGTCCAATTGGGAAGCATGGTGGAGGATCTGTCATGGTCTGAGGATGCTTTTCCAGGATACGGTGTGGGTCCACTGTTTAAAATAGAAGGCATAATAGACACATTGCTTTACAAGGACATTTTAAAAAACTTCCGTATGACGAAGAGAAAATGCCAATGACAATTTTATTTTATTTTCAACATGATAATGACCCGAAACATGCCTCCAGGTTGATCACAAATTTTCTGACTGAAGAAATGATTCCTGTCATGAAGTTACCGTCCTAGTCCCCATCAAAAACCTTTGGGAAATATTAGAAACGAAAGTCTAAAACAAAAACTTCACAAATCGGGATCAGTTGTTCCGAGGCTTTGATGGAAACATGGATTTGTCAATAATTGACAGGCTTTAGGAGTCAATACCATGAAGATGTACAGAAGTCATCCAAAACAAAAGATACTACACTAAATACTAGGTCTTAATTTTCAATTAACAATGTATATTATTTGGTCATGGACTTTTATATATATATATATATATATATATATATATATATATATATATATATATATATATATATATATATAAACATTTATTTTTTAAGTGCAAAAATTAATTTTCTCTCTGAACAAAAATGGATGAATAGAACAACAATTTGGTAAATATATATACATATACATATATATATATATATATATATATATATATATATATATATATATATATATATATATGTGTGTGTAGTTGTATTACTATATTACTAAGTACTCTCCTATCCTGAGAAAAAAACACCATTATTATTGTTTATCAAACGAACATTATTTAATGAAAAAATAAGGTATATGCTTTTAAAAATTTTGTTCATCCACTTGTGGCCAATACTGTATATAAAAGAAATAAGAATATAATCGGGTATTTCCTAAGAATAAGAATAATATGAGAGAAAATTATGATGTCTCTAATTATTTTCCTTTACCGTGCTCATTCAGGCAAATGTGACTGTTAATGTTAAACAATTTATGTAACAGTATATTTATTACCCTCTTTCTTATTACAAATATGCTATGTATTTTAACAGTTTCTATTATCACCCACTCCGACCCTGTACTTATACTACAAAGCAATCTCAATAAAAAAAAAAATACGTTACATGCATATACAGGGTATTGTATAAATATTGTTGCGCGAATTAACATAACTTTTCCAAATTTAAAATACTATGATTTTTCTAACTTACTTTAGTCCAAAATACAATATACATTATATAAATGGTCTTACAATTCTTAGGGTTCTGTAGCCTTTAGTATTTCTTATAATTTCGTCATATCTGTCCGCACGTCTGTAAGTCACAGGCTTGTATCTTCGTCATTTCTTCTTCTTCGGCGATGAAATTTTGCAGGCATATGCTTTTGATTAACCCAACCACATTGCAAAACTGCAGAAAAAAATTAGGGTACCTCCTGACATGCAGGAACTTGGGGTGATATTTTTTTCGACTTACCCCAGTGAGGAGGGTATCAAAAATACAATTAAATATATCAATATAATGTTTTTTTTATTTTGTCCCCGTAGCATTTTTCAGCCGCAGATTTTAATAACTGGAAAAAAATCGACAACAAGAAAAGTAATGTCATCTAATTTAATAAATAAAAAAAAACTTTTCAAAATCCGATAAATTCAATATGGCTTCTGAAAAAAAAAAATTACGTATACATTAACATTTCAGATAAAATGAGAAGAAAACATACGAAAAATAAAAATATAAGAAAAACAATTGCTACAGAACCTTAAGTAACGCATAGTTTTCTAGAGAAAGGCCATTTATTATCTCTTTATTTAAAATTTGTCATCTAAATTCCTATGAGACATAAAACTTTTTTACATTACAATTTCACCAAATAAAAAATTTGAAAATCACCGTTTTTCCGAAATATTATTATTTTTTATTGTGATACTAAGAATCAGAATTAAAAAAACATCATTTGATATTAATAGAAGACATTATTACATTATTGTAATAATTTGCTTGTTATGATTTGGGTACTTAATTCAAATATATCATACAATGATTTTAGTAATTCAGAAAAAAAACGTGCATAATAAAAGCAAGTGGGTTAGCAGAAACTAAAATTTAAACTTGAGCAAACTTATGTTTAGAAGGATCCATTTGATAGTAATACGTAGGTTGTTACAAATGCTTTGAGACACAGACAACACGTCATTGGTTGGAAGGGTAATATGTGAGAAGAACATTACAAATAACCTTGTATGTAAAATTTGGTTATTATCATTGCAGTAATATTTGAAGGATGAAAAGTGCTTAAGTGCGAAATTGACATATTGTGATTCCAGTATAATTCTGATGTGGTTTAAGTGCAGAAGATTGTTTGTAGTGTGTATTTCTTCAAGCATGTCCAGGCCGTAACATTCTATTTCGGTGATAAACACTTTCAACGTAAACTGTTTAACCTAGATAATGATCTACATGCTGATAGCCATTAGAAGCTGTAACTTTGGAAAACTTAGCCACTGTGGAAAAAAAGTTAACAAATTACCTATAAATGGATTGAGTCGATACCAAGTACTGCACTGAAAAAATCCCAACTGCTGTAAGAATCTCGCTCTTCATCATACAGTTGTATTTTCTGGAGAGATAAGAATTATTAAACAAATTGTTCTAGCAAGACTGTAACAGCTATTCATGGGTGGATAAATCATAAACACCAGACCCACTGAAACCACATTGCAAGCTACAGGCATGGCAAACTATTACTAAATAAACCATCCGGCAAACTAAACCGCGAAAATAAGTTTAAGCAGACAATAAATTTGGGCAGTGATAGGACTAATAACCGGTCACCGCAGTTTAAAGAAAACATCTACACACACATTGAGCTTCTACAATGAAGAACCAACATGTAGACTATGTGAAGAAGAGGATGAAACAGACTCATACATCATCTTTGAATGTAAAGCTCTAATCTAATAGAGATATCTTCAAGGCTCAATCAATACTGACGCTTATATCCAGAGGACCAACTAGTGAACAGGCTGCTAAACATGACTAGGGCAACCAACCTGTTCAAACAGAATGGATACAACAGGCCACACAATAAGTCACTAGACTGCAACCCTTATATTATTCAATCAGTCATCAGTTAAGGGACACAAAAAGCAGTTAAAACCCAGTTGAAAGGATGGGGGTCTTACTAGCGAGAAGTTGCTGGCTATCAACAAGCTCTACTATAAGAGTTGGAGGAGATTCTCACTTAAACAGTTTGAGAGTATGCAGAAATGTATCAAAAGTAGGGGAAAAAATAATTTGGAAAATAATAAAAAAAACAGCTACATATCTCTAAACTTTCAGAGCAACCTATGTATTTGTGATTTTTTTTTTATCCTTTTAGGGCCTACTTTTGAATTAGTTTATATAAAATAAATTCTCTCCTATTATGTATTATTCTTTACATTAATATATCATTATCACATGATCATATAAGTAACAGATAAAAGCTTAAGTTTGAACTCCCTCATTCACTAACATCGTTTAATATAAAAGCTGGTCCAAGTTGACAGTGAATGTTTTAAAATGATACGTCTATCAAGTGTTAAACCTTCAACCTTATTATTAAACCAGCAAAAATGGAAAATTTTGTTTACTTTTGAGAGAGGGAGAACTCTTAACAATTTCAATGCTTCAACTCTAGATTTTTATTCCTAATTTCAATTTATCAAAGTTTACTTATTGATAAATATTTTACACATTATTACAATATTTTATGCAAAAAAAAACTGGCCAACTAGATCTATCTTGGCCACTAAATAGGATCTAAATCTTAAATCTTCTTGGTGTATCTGGGTGTAAGTAATATCTTTATCTTTTTTTTTCATATTTCTATTGTCACTTTACTTTCTAAAGCCAGTTATTTAACTTAAGACTGTCTCGGTGCCCTTGAAGAGTGTTTGATCACATCAAAATTTACAGCAAAAAAATTTAAAATGTGAAATATTTTACATGAATGCTTAAATATAAACTTATCTTTCAACATTTAATTCAAGGCAGTTTTAGCGAATAATATAAAATAAAAAATTTAAAATACCTTCAACAAATTTTATCTTCAGGTAGTTTATTTTAATTTTTTCTCGTGTACTCTTTTTGATCTTTAAGAGTATAAGAATTTTATTTTTGTAAAATTAAAAAAAAATCAGCACTCAATTGCTCATACTATCAACTGGGTCTGATATATTTAACTCCAAGGATGGAATTTTTGAAGAAATTAATAACTGTTTTCCCATATCTTGTTTACTCATGTCATAAATTTAAATTTTTAAACCAGTAAGAGGGGTTATTCTACTAAAAGTAAAAATAAAATAAGCCAAAAAATGTGTACTTCATTTTCATTTGGGCTTACTAGGTAATCTTCTTCACAATAGACTCGCCCATGAACATTGTAGAAAGCTTTGCCTCTAAGTGCCCTTCCACAAGAGCAACATATAAAACAGTTAGTGTGATACAAGTTTCCCATGGCTTGACAAGCCTGCCCAGCTCCAGTTACTTTTTCATTACAAGTATGACAAATTCCTAAAATGAAATCATGACAAGTTTTATCTTTTAAAAAGGTACCCAGTGTTACGATATTCTTGATTTTTTTAATTTAATCAATTCATAAGCCCATTAAAATTTACCAAAATATTCTCCTTCTTCTTCATGTTTTTCCATTTCCTCTTCAATTTGCCTCGTCATTTCTTCAATTTTCTTTTGTGCCTCAGTGGGGCCTCTAGGTTTTGGTGGCGTTACACTATATGGAAGCAAATTTTTTCCACTTATTTTTAATTTTCCACCACTACTAACACTTACTAAACTGGGTGTAGGACTAGGAATTGGAGATGGTCTTTTTTCTATTTTTTCTGGAAGAGGTGGTTTCTTCATCTCCTTGACTGGTGAGATAGTTTTTGTTGGTGTTTGTGCTATGCCTGTAGCAATGGATCTAAAAATAATTAAATTTCAAAAGATTTATGAAATAAAATTTCATGTATCAAATAACTTTACATTTGAACAATTTCTCTTTTCTTTTTTAAATATAACTATATAACCTTATCACAAGGTTTTAGGCTTTTTCATCACCAATCAATAGTTGTCCAAACATGTAAAAATTATATCTAAAGCTTTGGAGATTCCTCTATGATGTAGATAACTGACCTTTACTTGAATATGTAATATTTCAAAATAGAAATATTATACAAACATACCTATCATAATTTTTAGCAGATGATGTTTGAAACTGGGTGTTCGTACTTAATGTTTGAGCAATATTCCCAGTCATACATACATAGTCACTTCCATTAATTTCTTCTATCATCTGTTGAGTAAATTTTTTAGTTCCCCCATATGTTGGGGATTGAGGAGCCCCTTTAGATATATTCTGAGACAAAGGAGGATGCATAACTGAATATACTGCATGTTGAGCTTCTGGCACACTGTTTTGGTAGTACTGATAGGTCGATGGAACTTGTGGACCAGCTTGAGCACCAGTTGATTTGTAATATTTTTGAACATTTTCATAAAGTGCTGGAGCTTCAGTTTCATGTGTTTTATTATTTATTGGTACCTGTGGTTCAGCTTTACGATTATAATAACTCTGTTGATTATTATGATTAGGATAATAATCAATATTTTCATACACTGGGCCAGAACTACCCGCCATAGTACCATCAGAGTGCTGGAATGAACCCCCAAAGGAATGGGTGGGGCTGACATTAGAAGGAACTTGAGGTTTTGCAACTTGTACATATACATCATTTTCTTCAACAGTTTTAGTCTGGCGAGCAATAGTTTCTAAATGTTTGGGTGTAGCATACTTCGAGCTAGCAATTATGTTTTGTCTCTCATACAAGGAATAATCATTTGTGGTTGATTTTTTTTGCTGATAAGGTTGAGCAGGCTCAGCTTTAGAAATGTTTGAAATTTTACCATAATTGGCGCCACTAAGACTCATATTTTCCATTTTATTTTGTAGATAAGAATGATCGTAGCCCTGATTGGGAGGATCCATTTCAATTATAAAGGAAAACTATCAGAAACACTTGAATAATAATGCACAATCGAAACTTGTATCTGCACCTTTTTAAGTATTTGTCAGTTTGGTGCCTTTTTAATCTAACTCTATCATAGTATTCCTAGAAATTAGGTATAATTTACGCGATTTTTGCAGAAACATCACACAACAAAACATGAGGATCTAAGGACGTCTCCAAACTCTCTTGTTCTGGGCCAAACTTCGAACATATAATGGATGCTGCACGCAATGCATCGCGAGCGGCATACGGCAAAGAGAGGGAAAGGGCGAATACGGGAAAATGCTATCTCCCTCACTCGCATTAGAGCTGGGAAAACGGACTTTTTGGTGATTCGGACCGTCCGGATCACTAATTTTAAAGATCCGGGTCAAAGAATCGGTTCATCAATTGTCCGTTTCCCGTCAAGAATTCCAAAGTTCGAACGACTTTCCCATTTCATATTCTTAATATATAATTTTAGAAAATATTACACCACAGATAATTACATTTCTATCATTTTTTTAAAATAAAATCCAATTACAAGCCTCCATTTTTTCTTAAAAAAAATATATTTTAAGCTTAAATTTAACTTCTATTACAATTTAGGAAATAAAATAAAAAGGCGAATGGGATATTTAAGCTGCATTTTAAACAAATAGTAATATTGCGGCTCTCTCATTTAACGTCATATATTAATATTTGTGCATTCACCATCACATGAATTCTCGAAAAAAACGGTGTTTGGCATAATTTTACGGCCATTGGAAAAAATTGGGTCAAGTGTGAATTATGTTTTATGCAATATAGGTGACTACCGAAAATCTGGCGAGACATCCATTAGTGACTTTACTTGAGCCACAAGAAATAACAATATATTGCAGCGCCAGAAAATCAACTAAATTTTGAAATCGATTTGCCTGATAATAATGTGGACCGATCAGAATAATCGTCGACAAGTATTGCAAAATTGTAGAGCAGTCATAACTTTAATTTTTTGTTTAATAACAAAAATTAAAGTTATGAATATACTGATAATACGGAAAAGCAGGTTTCTCTATGTGTCTACATCATGCCCCTAAATTATCATTTTCAGTAAAATAATATATGTGCCTACTTTAACAATCATAAGAACATAATTCAATGATGATACAAAACATTTATTATTATTATTATTACATTTTAAATTACATTCACTTTCCCCAACAACCCGTAAAAGACACAACGAACACCGTCCGATTAAAGCGGTTCAACGGATCTCGGCTCATTATAAGTCCGATGTAACGTATGACTAGTCGGAGAGCGACTTTCGTACTGTCCGAGTCCGATATTTTAAATTTTAGTGATCCGGATCTTTCGGACTGTTAACTGATCCGGGTAAAAAGAACGGGTTTTTCAAGTCCGACCCACCTCTAGTCCGCATCAAAGCGCGTTAGAGCCGTTGTACACACACAAGAATTATAGCCAAAATTTATCTCCTAATCATGTTGAAAATTTATATAAAACTAATTTGCTGTTTTACACATCAAAGATTTATTGTTAAAATTTTGGTGAAAATTTTCGGCATAAAAATATAGAATAAGTTATTAACCGGTTGTACACCGAAGAAATCAAGAAATTGACAGACTTTGTATTTCAGTGTATATTTGAATTATTACAATCGGCCAAGCGCTTTCGGTCTCTATCGGGTCTCTATAGGGTCTGAGCCCTGAGGATGGTCCGATAGAGACCGAAAGCGCTTGGCCGATTGTAATAATTCAAATATACACTGAAATACAAAGTCTGTCAATTTCTTAATAAAAATATAGAACGTGTTCTATATTTTTATGACTAAAATGCGGAAATTGCGCGAAAATCGACGCAGAATAAAATTTGTGAATGAGTTTTGGTAATCAACCTAATCTCAATATTTGCTCATTGTTTCTTGCACAAAATATCCCTTATTTTGTGTTTTTTTGATTATATATGTTTGGAAACTTTCATATTTATGACCTTTTAAGGTTATCACCAGATTATATCTTCCTTTTTAACTGTTGGAACGTCACATCTTTTAAAAATGCGCATGAACATCAGAGTGGAATTTTATTTTAAAAATTACCTCCAATGAATTTTCGGCAAAAATTTGATGAGAATTTTTGTTATAATTTTCGGAATAATTCTTGTGTGTGTAAAACGGCTCTTAGCCAATCGCGGTGCAAGAGATAGAGTCTTCCCATATTTGCGCCTTCTCTGTTTACCTTATAACTAACGCGGAACTGTGCATGCTGTCTCCAATATTGTATGCTCGAAGGTTATTGGTTTCAAAACAAGGAAAACGGATTGGTGTTCTAGTCTTGTATTTATTCCTAAATTAGTGAACTGGGTACCTATTCTCGTTCTTGAGAGAACGATCATCTTGATGGAAAGTGGGCGTGGTTCTCAAGAAAGTACGAAAACGTATTCAGAATACGGTTTCTTACTTTTTCGTGAGAACCACGGCCACTTTCCATCAAGTTGATTGTTCTCTCGAGAACGAAAAAAGCTACCCAGAATACGGTTTCATACTTTTTCGTGAGAACCACGCCCACTTTCTATCAAGTGATCGTTCTCTCAAGAACGAGAATAGGTACCCTGATGAATAGGACTTTGATCTCAGAACAAGAACGGCATTGATATTTGAACTTATGGCAATGCTGCATCCCAATATTTTAAATTTTTTTCTGAACGCAGCCTCATATTTGACATGTTGACATTTGGTGCTACCTTCATAATTTTATACTTCTTTCCTTCTTTCTTACAATTATCGATTTTTCGAAAGCGGAGGTTGTTTTCCTCTTGAGTATAAAAACTCGAGACTTTTTGACCTCTATATAGAACGAAGTAAGTATTAAAAGCATTTTTATTAAATTAGTTAATGAAAAATAAAAATATTGAACATTGAACCTAGTCCTCGGTCCGTTAAACTGCGTATTTAAAAATTTTTTAGTTATAGTACGCCTACTCTTTACATAACGATTTGTGATATTTTTACATTCTTGGCGCCGGTTTATAAATAAATTTTGTTTACTGAAATGAACCAGCCATAATTTAATTATTTTCTAAAGTAAGCTTGCTAGTAGTGAGCTGAAAAGCGGATTAATCGGTATAGGCTAAAAAGTAATTTATTTTAAAACTAGTTATATTTTTTGAATATAGCGCTTATGTTTTCAGGTCTAGGTCAGGTCTAAAGGATAATGAGACTGTCGCAAGCCTGCTACTTAACTTTACGCCTTACCAGTGTCCCTCAGGTAAAATGTGCTTTTTTAATTGGGTATAGGTGGGTAACAGACTGAATGAAGGTGCTGTTCCTGTAACAGATACATTGCACCTTAAATTTAAATGTAGCTTTAAAGATGGATTAATAATTGTTTCAGGACCAATTATGCGGTCTTTGGAAGTCCTAAAACTCCCCTCCAAGGTTATCTATTGTATATATATAATGTCATGTATATGACATTGATATTTGCTTTTCACATTTTGTAATGTTAATAAAAAAGTTTCTAATTTTCTAGATGTTGGCAAGTTACATGATCTTTATATTGAATTTTTATGTTAAATATTGATAATGTGTAGTGTCCAATTTCCATATGTTTATGTATGCTAGCTCATTTATTACAAAGGACAGAACAATGGGGGTTTGTGGCTTACTGTTACTTACTATTTTTTGTAAAACTCTGTTGCAACTAAATTTTCATAGCCTTCTTAGATTTCAATATATACGGTGAAATTGAAAATATGACTGTTTTGACTCTCCCTAGTATTTTGATTGTGATAACCTATCAAAAAGGTGAATACAGATGTTCATCAAACCTAGGTATTTTTTTTTATAGAACCCCCTTCATATTATCTTTTTACCTTATTCATCTTTTTAAGGATTTTAAAAAAATTTATAATGCTTTACAGTTTTATTTTGGAAACAGTTAAAAATTGGTATTTTTTGTTCAGATGTACTTTTTCTTGCAGTAGCCGTAAATATAAAACAAAATTTATAGTATAAATTTTATTAAGTATCAAAGTAGGCTAGGGTTTAGTGTAGGAAAGAAACTTCTAAGATTAGTAATATATTAGTTTTTTAATCTTTAAAATGGTTATATCGGTTCCTCGTACACTGTCAATGCCACCCAAGATATAAATATGTATTAGGTTGGACATGGTTAGCCATGATGGAAAACAAAAAATTATTGCACTATTTTGTATTACAATTTTGAACGTATATTTTCCCAAGTGTTTGCATAGACATAAGAGTAATTAATAGTACTTAATATAGACTGCGGATCCTATAGAAGATATTTGGCTTATGCTTAGAAAGAAATAGAGCTTTTTGATGTTTTCTAATTTCTGTGAGGTGCTAGGGATGTTCAATGACGTTTGGAATATCGTGGATAGCTCCTCCATTAGAAAGAGGGTACTACTCATCTTAATAGCTCCATTTCTTTCTAAGAGTGAGCCAAATATAGAATCTGTGGTCTAGTATATAGACTATATTATGTCTATGGTGTTATGTATAAAATACCCTATTATGGCACAAAATAATTAATTTGAAAATTATATATGTGTTTGTTTGTTATTACTTAATTAATGAAGACTCAGAGTTGAATTTTAATAGGTAAGTTTTAACAAAATTAGAGTAGTAATAATTAGTAATAAAAATAGATATTACTTTAACTATTATTACTTACCAACTGTCCATTATCTTTTCATCTTTTTTGTAGATATCCAGAAAGACAGCAACCAGATAATAGAATTTTTCAAAAAATCAAAGTAATTTTATTGAGTATAGATTTTTCTATAAACCAAGGTCTAGGTCTTAAAACAAGGCAGTAGTCAAATTAAATGAGGCCTCTGTCACTACAAATCTAACCAAGCCATGCAGAAAAATATATGAGGAAGTGGATTTCAAAAATCTAGAACATAAATTCAAACCATACAAATATAAATAAATTCCTACAATAGGTGATGCACAATATAGGCTAAATTTCTTCAACTGGTACTTACAAATATTGCAGGATCATGGTTGTATCATTGGGTGATGCATATTTTACTAGCTTTAGCATTTCAAATCAAAATAGTCCAAGGCACCAGCATGTAATTTAACTGAGAGAATGCTCAGGTTGCTTTAGATTTAGCATATCCTCCTTTTTTTGTCACTAAAATTCAATATTTTTTGTTCAAGAAGGGACTTGGAACAGGAAATAGCCATCTGAGTATAACGGAAAATCCCTTGATGGAAATATTGGATAATCCTCCCTCCCATCTACATAACATTTATTACCAGCAAGAGTCTGGAGAGAAAACTTAAAGGCATTTCCCCCTAACAAATGAATTGGTACGAATGAATCTGGTGCCCATCAGTCACTAGACCTATCTGCATTATATTACTTTTGGTGAGGGTATATAAAAAATGAAATTTACAAAAGGTGATTCGATTTTTACAGGAAGGAAGAATCTGAACAGTGTGTCAAAAGGTCTTGATATAATGCAGAGTAGTTTGAGCAACACTTGTGAATTATTATAATAAAACTAAACATTAATTAATATGAACTGTTTATTACTATTTTTTTTTTTACGTTAAACTATAGCTATATAGCCTACATTAATACTTAATCAAAATTATATTATAAATTTGTGTTATATTTAGGCCCCCAACCAAAAGCATATTTGAACGAAAAAATTGAAACTTTTAACTTTTCTCAAAATATAACTTTTTTATTTATTTATTTTTTATTTCAACCCATGATACAATTTTGCATTTTAAATCATATCAAATACAAATACAAAATTTACATTAAATACAAAAAGGTACCTAAGTAGCAAAGCCACTTGCATGTATCGATCTTGACTACAGTTAATTTATATTACGTTGATAATGTTATACAGGGTGATTCAAAAATCGATCACGAAACTTAAGGGGGTGATTCTACTTGACAAAATAAGGGTAGAGCTTCATATATTTTTTTTTCAAAATGTCATTCGTTTTCGAGTTACAAGCCGTCCAAGTTTTTATTTTTTGTTTTTTGAATTACTCGCTTACAGGAAAACCGATTTGACTAATATTTGAAAGATAGGCTAAGTCTTCTGCGCTTCATCATTTTAGTAACAATTCACATTGATTGTTTGCCGCTAGAGGGCACTTTACCTAAATTGAAAATTGTTTTTTTGTCATAATTTTTTAGTGTTGACAGCTACAGTAGTTTTTGGCATAATTTCTGAAAGACTGATGCCAGGCCTTTAAAAAAGGTGCTCTTTATTTACATCGCTAAACCCAACGGTTTAGACGTAAATCACCCTTAAAAATTAATTGGTAAATTTACTTTTCTCATTTCATTACCACCAGCTACCAGGTAAATAGCTATCAAAGTATACTAGAGCTGTCAGTTTAACATCAAATAAATTCGCTTTTTAAACTATTTAATTTATAATCTTAAAATAACTAATAATGGCTAATCAGTAAATATTCATATTATGGATTATTGCGATATACATTTAATTGATAAAAATTAATGAAACAGTACTAAACAAACTAAAAAAGATTCTCAAAATGTCCCCCATTTTCTTCCATACATTTCCTAACACTCTTCAAAAAATGTCGCCTAACTCGATGAAAAATTTCTGGTGTTTCTTTAATAATTTGGCACTTTTCGATTATCCTGAAGCGAAGATCCTCGACGTTGATTACTGGAATATCGTACACCAATTGTTTCAAATGACCCCAAAAGAAAAAATCCATAGGATTAAGGTCTGGTGACCTCGCTGCCCATGCCAATGGTCCACTTCGTCCTATCCATCGCTCAGGATACGTTGCATTCAAATACTGTCGGACACGTATACTAAAGTGGGGCGGAGCTCCGTCTTGGAGGATTACTTACTCCAATGGCACATCTTCCAGATACAATGGGAGACGATTTTGGATAAAATCTAAGTATACGTCACCAGTTAATGGGCCATCAAAGAAATGAGGACCAATAAGGTAATCTCCTATTATCCCTGCCCACACATTTAGTGAAAATCTACGCTGATGTTTCGTTTCTACCACATTGTTTGGGTTCTCGTAAGCATATGTGTGGATGTTGTGTAGATTTGTTATGCCATCACGAGTGAAACCAGCTTCGTCAGTGAATAATATGATGCCAATTAATCGATTATCGTGTTCATACTTAGCTAGGATCTGATTGCACATTTCCAACCGTCTCGGCCGATCATCGTCATAAAGAGCCTGCACCTTTTTTGAATGAAACGGGTAGAGTTGTTCTTCTCTTAGTATCCTCCATGAACTAGCCTGACAGAGCCGCACTTCATTCCCAATTTTTCTAGTACTAATACCTGGATTATCTTCAATAATTTCAAGCACTCTTTCTTCTTGTTGCACGTTTCTAGCAGTTCTAGGTCTTCCCCTATTTCCATTATAACTTTTAAAGGAACCACATTCCGCAAGCCTCCTGTGCACACTGGAAAATGTTTGAGCATGAGGGATATTTCTTTCCGGATAACTCTCCATATAATATCTTCTTGCCAACTCTGCATTACCATTTGCTTTTCCATGGATTGGATATCACAATATTCGATATTTGAATATTGGTGATTAGCCAATATTAGTTATTTTAAGATTATAAATTAAATAGTTTAAAAAGCGAATTTATTTGATGTTAAACTGACAGCTCTAGTATACTTTGATAGCTATTTACCTGGTAGCTGGTGGTAATGAAATGAGAAAAGTAAATTTACCACTTAATTTTTAAGGGCGATTTACGTCTAAACCGTTGGGTTTAGCGATGTAAATAAAGAGCACCTTTTTTAAAGGCCTGGCATCAGTCTTTCAGAAATTATGCCAAAAACTACTGTAGCTGTCAACATTAAAAAATTATGACAAAAAAACAATTTTCAATGTAGGTAAAGTGCC
Source organism: Diaprepes abbreviatus (assembly GCA_034092305.1). NCBI lineage: Eukaryota > Metazoa > Arthropoda > Insecta > Coleoptera > Curculionidae > Diaprepes > Diaprepes abbreviatus. The sequence goes on along the minus strand of JASJET010000055.1, from coordinate 6,502,303 downwards.
CTCTAGCGGCAAACAATCAATGTGAATTGTTACTAAAATGATGAAGCGCAGAAGACTTAGTCTATCTTTCAAATATTAGTTAAATCGGTTTTCCTGTAAGCGAGTAATTCAAAAAACAAAAAATAAAAACTTGAACTTGGACGGCTTGTAACTCGAAAACGAATGACATTTTGAAAAAAAATTATATGAAGCTCTACCCTTATTTTGTCAAGTAGAATCACCCCCTTAAGTTTCGTGATCGATTTTTGAATCACCCTGTATAACTGCAAATGCGGTAAAAATTCTTGGTTTTCTAATTGGGAGTTGTAAATATTTCATTAATATCGATATGAAAATAAAATTTACAGCTTGGAGGTGGTTCACAGAAGATTTTTCAAGTTTTTGCATTACAAGGCATTCTTGGTATACCCTCAAAGAGCAACTGATCAGAAGATTTTGTGTTCTTTGTTCAACTTTTCTACTTTGAAACACATGCATATTGAAGCTGGTGCTGTATTTTTGTTTAAATTGGTTGGGAACATTATTGACAATAGAGTTTTTAGAACAACTTCCATTTAGACTAGGTTGAGTTAACACCAGATCCACAAATTTATATTAATGCACCTAGGACTAATCTGTATTAAAATTCTGCATTAATAAGATTATATTCTTATTTTAATAAAAATTATGGTGCCATTGACATTTTTAAGTCGTAACAGGTTTAGAAGGCAAGTGAGAGGTGAATTATGTAGGCAATTGTAGTGCTATTTTTATTTATGTTTAACTTAGATTCTAGTTTTAATATATTAAGTTTAGTTTACTGTATCTGTAATTAGCTTTGTAAAGTTGTTGATACAATGAATAAATAAGTAAATAAAAATAAATAAAAAGAACCTATTAGAATCAGTATTTATCAGTTCGATAAGTTATTGAATAACCGAAATACTTTGAAGAGCGAAACAAGCTAGATTTTCAATTTCGCGCTGTAAATAAGACAGTTTCAGAAAAAAATAGGACGTTGAGCCGCAAACCGCACGTTTCTATCTTTTGTAATAAAGGATCTAGCATAAGATAACATGAAAACTGAACGTCCTGTACATATTATACAATTTTTAACAGTAGCGTCAAGTAAGGCTTGTGCTTGATTTACGAGTGCTAGTAAACTTATTTGTGCTCTGCATATTGAAAGTCGTCCCAACAAAACTCTGGATGATGCGATATATTAACTCAACAAAGATTTTAAAAATATTAATGCAATAAAACCCTTGTATTCATCTTTTACTTAGGACATTATACTAGTGTTTGAGAGTTTTAGTAAAGAACGTATTTTATAATTTGAAAAAATTGTCACCTGTCAAATTTGACAGGAAGAAGAAAGATTAACTTATACTTTTTTAAAAGATAATTTTTGCACATCGTCCAATTACTTTTTTTGAATCGATTTGAAAAATATATATTTAAATATTTGTACTTATTTCCTGTTTTCGGAATGAATATATAAATAATGTGTTTTATTTATGTTAAACTCTTAAACTACAGGAAATTTAAACAAAATTATTTGAACTGTTTTTGAAATATTTCTTATCACCAAACAGTATGACTAACTTGAAGGTTAAGTTTTTACCAGTTAGGAATGTTTTTTTAATTATCAAACTTTCTTAAACCGCCAACTGATATTTTCCGCAGCGTTGGGTTTGGTTTTTTTTGACCTACTACAGGAAATTTGAATAAAATTATTTAAACTGTTTTTGAAATACTTCTTATAAGTCACCAAACAGAGTGACTTACTTAAAGGTTAAGTTTTTTTACCCGTTAGGAGTGCTTTCTTTAATTATCAAACTTTCTTAAACCGTCAGCCGATATTTCCCGCAGCCTTGGGTTTGGTTTTCTTTAACCGTAACTCGTAAATAGGTGACGGAAAAATGCTTGATCATTATTATTTTCAAGCGAATTGGTTATTTTTTGTTAACGTCACGAAGAAGCTCTCATTTGACATTGTAATGACAAATAAATACTGCTCTTTCGAATTGTTTAGTAAATGTTTTCTTACTTTGTAATTTCTGCTGTTGGAACAGATTTTTTTTTAATTATACTGTGTTTATCTTTCCTGTATTTTTAAAATTGATAAATACTAAAATTGACAATTGGGCATTGATAAATAACACCAAAAAATTTTCACGCATTTCGGTTGATTAAAACTGCCACATTAAGGGCTATGACTAGTAATTTAGTAAGTTCCCGTTGTTCTCTTTCTGACCGTAAAAAAACTCTGATTTTCTCTCCATACGCGTTTCACCACCGTAACTTATAGTCTTGTCGGTAGAGTTGTAACGGACCGAGAACAATATTTACAGTAAACAATTGTCTAAATACAATCTAAATTTCGAGATATGTCGGCAGGATGATAAACCGGAAGACATTTCTTATGGCAGACCGTCGACATGTCTTGGAATTTAGATTTTATATAAACACTTGCTTTCTGTGAATTTTGCTCTTGGTTTGCTTACGGATCCATTAGATGGTCAAGACGCGTGTGGAGACAGAGCCAGAGTTGGATTTGCAGGAAATAAACTGTCGATATTTTTCCTTTAACAACCTGAAGGAGAAAAACGGTAACTTATTGAACTAATTCTAAGGTTGTAAAGATTTCTTTATATCTTAAATTTAAATTTTAATGATTAGTAAAGTTGTGAGAAACGAGAAATTGAGTTCGAGAATAAAATTAAGAAAGTATTTCTTATAAGTTCTCACGAAAGTTCTCTTGAGAAATTATGGTTGAAAGTTAAAATTATAATAAAGATCTTTTTTCAATAAAAGTAATAATTTACAGCAATATTTATATTATGGGCTAGGTTCAGTTCGATGGTACATACAAAAAAAAACAATATTTTAAAATTTTAAACTAAATTAAATTAAATAAAGGATTTGCAATTTTTTTAATAGAAGTTATTTTTTTTTTAATTGTATATGTAGCTCTTGGTAACTTTTACAAGATACTCGGATTTTGACGATTGAGATAATTTCAACTCAGTTTGACCGACACTTAAAAAAATTATGAAACTTTGGACTTATGTAGTACACTCATGGGTATACATTAAGATGTTTCTGTAGTGCCGACGTTCATTCTATCTGGATAAAATTAATTTGCCATAAAACATATACATTTATATCAACATAAATTATTTTTTATGTTGATATAAAATTAAATATCGCCTGTTTTTTTCTTCCCCTTTTTCTTGATAAAATAGTGCAATACCCTTTGATGTCTGAAAGAAAAAGACGAGCGTTGAATGTAGCGAAAATTTTTGCGTGAATTTGCAAACAGCGAACAGGTCCACACTAGCATAAATTGTATATGAAATATGAACTTACAAATTTTTGCCCCATGCCCACACAACGTAGATTTTTGACTAATGTGGATTCCCCTTAAAGTGCGCGTTTCGAAAGTATGAAGGGGAAAACGGAACCAAACGTTCGGAGCGAGAAAGATAGCATGTACTACTATTCGCCTCTATCTCTCTCTCTTTCTGCCATGTAACGTACGTGAAGCACTCGACGCTATCTCGAGTAGTTTATGCTCGAAGGTTAGCCTTGTACAATTTTCATCGGTGTATCGGACGCTTATCATACCTTTTACAATGAGAACAGAATGGTTTACAATTAGTGTAGTTTCCGATTAATATCGGAACGTGTCAATTACGACTATTGCCACGCTTATTGTCTCTCGCAGACAAACGACTCGTGACAATAAACATAACTTATAGTTTTAAGCAAACTACCAGTGCAACATTTCGGTAAATATTTGCATAGACACTTAGGTTGCATCGCAATTTGCCATAGTGGCCAATTATTTAAACTATTGGTCAAAATATTGTCTATTACGAAAGGTGTATTAGTGAAATTTGTCATTTGTTTACTGTTATCATGGTTTTAGCAAGAATAGATAGTTATATTAAGAAAATTCACACAATATAGAAGGTTGCCAGACGTCTTAATTTCGAAACAGACTGGAATTAAAATTACTTTTCTATGTGTTCATACAACATTAAAAACAGGCTTTTATCCTTATTTTAAAGATATTTACTAGGCCCTTGTTGTTTTTTGTTGTTGGAAAATAAGTAGCATAGTAAAGTGATGAAAACTCTTTTTTATTTATTAAAATTTAGCCCAATTTTTAATTCATTTGCAAAAAAAACATTTTTATTTTGATGGTAAAAATTTTCGTTTCAATATTTTCCTTTTTTTTAAGCATCCTTAGCGTAAATATATCGAATTGTTATAATTTGATAACCTAAACACTGCATATAAATATAGAATCGATTCCAGTCTTGTTTGGTGTGGAGTTACTTTGCACCCAAAACGAAAACGTTTCCGAATTTAACTCCCAAATTCACTAACATGTTTGTGTTGTAACAAGTTTTAAACCCTAAAAATACAAGCATAAAAAACATTTTATTTTATTACTGAACCTGCAAAAATAGAGATTATTTTTCAGGACACAACTATTTCTCTTACTTTCAAGGCTTTATTGCTAGTTCTTATCCTCAATAGCCGTATATATGCGTTTATTTGTTAACATATTTAATATAAATTATGACAAAATCATAAGTAAAACAAAACCGGCCGATTAGAAGATTTAACTTCCATGGCATTTAGGTCAGGTTTAAGTCTTAATCTTCTTAGTGAATCTGACAGTAAGTCTTTAAATTATCCAGCCAGATTCACTGAGAAGGTTTAAGACTTGGGCCCGATCTAGTTGCCATGGAAGTTCGATCTTCTAGTTCAGGGGTTTCCAAACTACGGCCCGCGGACCAATATCGACTTGCGAGTAACACCAATCGGACGCGTCATAGTGTATTTTGTATACATTTTAAAATTTAAAATGTAAGTCATATAAAATAATAAAGATGTTTTTATTTAACAACCAATTAAAAAACACAATAACTGACTATATAATGAAACTGAACATTTTAACTGCGATTCATAAGTTATTCCAAAAACTTACCATAAGTGACATACATAGGCAATTCACATAATGATATTAAACATCTAAGTATGATTAATGAGATTTATGTAGCTGTAACTTCGATCGTACCCTATAGATTTAAACAACAATAGATTTGTTTGAAGGCTGTTTATGATCGGTGGGGAAGAGGCTTTTTTGATGTTTGACAGACATAAACATTTTTACTTACCTTCCATTTTAGTTTAATTGCTTCTCGTGGCTCTTTTCAGTGTTTTTAAGTGTTAGAAATTACTATAAATGCGAAGTTTGCAATTAATATTAACAAAAAGAGGATTTAAAAACTTATTTTTATTGGTAAATATTGTTAGATATTGTTTACAGATTGAAAATAACAATAATAATAATTTAGACAACCATAAATTCTCTTTTAAATAATACAATTAGAAAAGGATAGCATAAAATCGGTATGTGTGTACCAAGAGATGAAGTATCTACTGTTTATCAACACTTTTTCAAATATAAATAAAAATATTATTACGTTATTCAGCGTTCAAACAATCGGCTCTAGTTCTGACGTTATGTTAATTCTATAGGGGTATGTTCGAAGAGCTGTAACTTGCCACTGACAATTGTTTGCGGTTGTGGATCAAGATCTGTAAATATTTTTTATATATTTTATTTTGGAGAGTGTTTTTTTTTTACAAGAAATAAGTAGTGGCGAAAGCGGGAAAAAGGCTGCTAGCAAATTTACGCAATTGATCAAACTATGTGAAGTTCGAATATTGTTCTTTAAAAATATCGCTACACTGCAAATCAATTATTACTCTTTGAAGTTCGGGGGCAAGGGTTTCTATATCGGCGTTAAAAGGATTTTGAAAAATCTTAAAATCGTTTGTAGTTGAATCAAAATCTGAACAAGATTACAAATTTATTTTTAAATCACCCAAAGTTTCAATTGCAAAATCCACAGGAAAGGGACACTCAGTCTCAAGATGTCACTACCATACATTTAGCATGGTCGTATATAGTCGTAATAATATATAACGCACAGCACGCGCGTCGGCCATCTCTGCCGCTATGACATGTCCTTGACATTTGCCCCTAAGTACCAACAGAAATTGCAAATGGAGTGGAGTCCACCCCCCGCTCTTTGTGCTTTAGATATCGTAATCGCTGGCTAGTTCCAACACGAAAATTTGCGCGTAATTCAAAATTAGTATGTTGGTATGATGAGCTAGCTAGGTCATCGCATTTGAGACTTGATGGAGTCAGTGTCGCCGTTACGCTAAAAAGTTTAGATACTCCTGTTTTAGTTGTAGACTTTCGTTTTACTTATGATATGTGAAATGGAATTAGTATTAGGAATATTATCTCCAGAAATTAATTTTTTTTTTTAATTTTTCTTGTGTAGTAATAAACGAAAATTTTTTCGTATTATATTTTTAAGATTCAAAACTTGCTTGACTTATTCTTGCCCTGTCTAGTATCAACTTGGTCTGGTTTTAAAGTTAGATCATGTCAGTGAATTAAAGGATCATTTCTGCTCATAGACGTAAGAGAAATTAACATTACTTTAATATAGACTGCGAATCCTATAGAAGAAAGCTGGCTAACGCTTAAAAAGATATAGAGCGTTTTCGAGGAGCAGAACCTCCTTTTCTAATTGCGGATACTCCAAATGCATCGGATACTTCTGTCACCTGACCGAAATTAGAAAGACAGGTCCTGCTCCTCGAAAGCGCTCTATCTCTTTTTAAGCGTAAACTAACTTGCTTCTACAGATTCCGTAGTCTATATTAAGCAATATTAATTCCTCTCAGAGTGGGTCCATACTACAAGAAAAATTTGAGCGTATGCGTAGCGTAAAAAGACATATGTCAAATTTCAAACATTGTGATTTGTTAAATTTAAAAAAAGACAAAGATAGATTTTCTGCCTAAATCCTTCTTTTCCAAGGTAATTACACAAAATAATGTTTAACTTTTCAGCGGACTGTTTCACATATGGCGGAAACTGTTTGTTTTTAATATTTTATATGAACATAACTTACTTTTTTTTTCAAAAGTTTGTTATTTTATTTATATTTTTTATTTTGCGAGTTTTGCAATAATGGATATTTATGAACCATGTTAAATTGTTTTAATTTATTAAAAATGCTTGTTACCGAAGATCATTACTGCCCGGTCCTCAAAAAAAAACAATTCTTGTTCATTTTTTTATTAATTATATAACAATTGCAATAATACAGTTGTTCGTTTATATAAATTAAAGATTATGAAATAAAGGCCGTTATATAACACAATTTCTATTCAACGACAATCTCTGATATCGAGACCCTAATCCACAGATATGCCCTTAGCTATTGGTTACCTGATTACATAAAGAGATTTACTGATAATATCCCTGACTTTTCCGTCAATATCCGGACATTTTGTCTGAATGTTGTATGTGGTATGTTAAGGCAGTGAGATTTTCAAAATATATGCAATCGAAGCACCAAATGCGTATATCGAGCGAGTGTTCTCATTATTGGGAGCGTAGTGGACTAAAGAGAGAAATAGGCTGTCTATATTGTTATAAGCTTTGCTTTTCACTGCCACCAGTGGCATAACTTTGCTGGTTCTGTTTTTGATTTATCACTGGTTTCGATGAATTCAAATATATCTTCCAATATCCTTTTAATATTTTATTAAAATATTCACTAAATCAGGAAGTAACAACAGTTTTTCTTATTGCTTACTATTTTAATGTCACTATTGTAATTTTTTAATTTTAATTTCCTTCGTCTTTATGTTCTTCTATTTCTGTATCTAAATTATTATTTTACAGTATTAGGCGTACTAACAAATATAACTTATAACTATTTATTTGCATGATTACTGAAATGAAAAAGTGTGTATTTGTGGAACGATAAGACAATATAAACAAAGCTAATGGTTTCTGTAAAAAGTAAAGTTGTAGAGTTTTGGAAATTAAAGCATGCTTTTGTTTGAGTCTATTAGAATATAAATTTACTTAAGATATAACTTCTTAAGAGAGTATTAAATATTAGACTATAATTATCTATTAATCCATAAGAGTAACTTAAAAATAGTTATATATAATAATTTAATAATTAATAATTTGTAGTAACAGTTGGTTTACAACAATATATTCTGTTAAGGTTCTACTTTTGACACAATTTAATTTAAAGAACATATCATGTGAAGAATGTCATAAAATGGTTATAAAAGACCAGCAATTGCCAAAAGAAACATCAAGCAAAAGAAAGTACGAAACTAAATTTATTAATATACTATATAAAAACTTCACTCATTTTGTTAACGTTTAATTTATTTTTTCTTAATAGAATGATTAATAAATTTTTTTTTATTACTTATAATATCCTCTTTTAATTTCAAAAAAATACTAACAATAGCAGTTTTTTCCTGTTTCTCTAACAGGGGGCTAAAATTTCAGATATGTCGGGAAAATTCCTGTCATCTGGTAACCCTATCCTTACAAACTTTATATAAACCTATTATAAATAATTAAAAATTAACACTGATGGAAATTTAATAACAGAAATCATTTATTAGTATCATATGTTATGTATTCTTCTAAAAAGTACAAACAATTGTAATTATTAAAACGATTGTTAAAATGACACTGTTATATTGAAATTCTCGTCTTCGAACTCCTTGGCAATTCTTTACCAGGAAGAGGTGGTAAACTTTGGAACAAAACTTCTTTTAAAGAGTCTTATATTATGGCAAAAGTAACCTGAATAAATTCAGAAACACTGTTTAGCGATTCGGAATTCGCACTGTTGCTTTCCATGCTGATTTCATCAGCTAAATATCCCAATGTTATTTCCAACCTAGTAATAAGGGTATAGCTCTACACATTTCCATATTGTGTTTCTTAATTATAGGCCCAACAACAGCAAAGAGCTCTTCAAATTCACCAAGAGTAACAGAAAAATATTTTTAAAAAATCTGGATCATTTTCTCGCATTTCTTGAATTAAATTATTAGTATGTCCAAGCTTGTCTCTAATGTTTTCCTCAAATATAAACCGGATCCAGTGGCGACGAGTTTCCTGTTATATCAATAATCTCTTTATATTTTGTAACTTTTTCTTCTAGTTTACAATACTGCCGCAGTTAATGTTTTATTTTGCTTCATTTTAATTTTTAAATAAATCTCGGCGGAACGAAATATTCCGTGTGGACGAGACATTTTTAACTTAAAAGGGCGTAATACGCCTACGCTCAAATTTTTGTTGTCGTGCGGACTCACCCTCACCTCTATGCTACTTATAAGGAGTAAAGTAACCTCTCCCATATAATAAGCAAGTTAGAGGGACTTCCGAAATATGATGAATTGATAATTTTGTATTGCGCCTCTGAGGACCTCTACATTTTTATAAATAAGGTAATAATTAGAGTGCTTTTTTCGATTGTTTATAATTTTTAGTAATCTTTTAACTAATCCTCGTGCTTGGTTTTTTAAAATTTGGCAGTTTTTTCCTTTTCCCTAATTATTTGTTTTTTAATAATTTTAACAATAACGACTGTCATCTTTAAAAAACAACTTTTTAGAAACTTGTTGATGTAGTTAATAACCAAAAATTTATAATGGTTTCCGAGAGAATCAAGGGATATAAATTTTATAATGTTTTCATATCATAATTTGTTTTCTACGCGGAAAGGTAAACATTAAAAAGTTTTGGTTTTTGCGTTAAGAAGTTATTTTGTAAAGATATTTAATATTTAAAAATATGTAGACAGGGCGGTGAATTGAGAACGATAACTAAGAGGATTGTCTAAAAGAGAATGAGAATCTGAGTTTTTAGTAAATGAGTAGTTTTTTCGGACATATTCGTTCATGAATTAAAGTCTTAATGCGTACATAATAAAATTTTGACAATTTAATTTTATTTTAGGATTACATATAAATCTGCAAGTCGTCACTAAACACTACTCGAAGTTGAATCATGGATTCTTCGGATGAAGAATTGCTTAGTACTTTTGCCACTCAGTGGGAAAAAAACTTACTTGACAGTGAACAAAAAGACTTATTTTCTGATAGTCATGTAGATGTAAACGACTCACCAGATATTACATATCTAAACGTATTATTTGAAAAATTTGGTCATAGAAAATTTAGACCTTTACAGTGGAAGATTATAAAATCTATACTAATCGATAGAAGGGATAATTGCGCTATTATGGCAACAGGTTATGGAAAATCTTTATGCTATCAGTTTCCTGCTGTTTACTCGGAAGGTATAACACTAGTTATTTCCCCCTTAATATCTCTTATGGAGGACCAAGTTTTATCTCTGACAATAAAAAATATATCATCATGTTTGCTCGGACCAGCCCAGTCAGACAAAAATACGTATAATGACATATTTGAAAAAAAATATTCTTTGATTTATTTAACTCCAGAGTTTTGTACTGGTGAATGTGGTCAGGAACTTTTGAAAAATATGCATTCTCAGTTACAAGTGACATTAATAGCTGTAGATGAAGCTCACTGCGTAAGTCAGTGGGGTCATGATTTTCGACCTTCTTATAAACAGTTGGGAGTATTAAAAGATATTTTTCCCGATGTTCCAATTTTAGCCGTAACAGCTACTGCCACGGAACAAGTGAAAAAAGATATAATAAATATGCTTAAGTTAAAAAACCCTCAAATTGTTTGTTCAGGTTTTGATAGACCAAATTTGTATTTTTCTGTAAAGTTAAAAGGCAGTATTTTAGAGGATTTAAAATCACTGATGATTCGTAGAAATAATCGATGGAAGTTCGAAGGATCGACAATTATTTATTGTATTAGACGAAAAGATACTGAAGTGATTAGCAATTTGTTAGAGTCATATGATATACATAGTTTACCTTATCATGCGGGGTTGCCATTAAAAACACGAAAAGAAACTCATGAGAAATTCGTTAAAGATAAAGTATCTGTAATAGTAGCAACTATTGCATTTGGTATGGGTATCGATAAACCGGATATTAGAAATGTAATTCATTATGGAGCTTCACAATCCATTGAAAGCTATTATCAGGAAGTAGGACGAGCTGGAAGAGATGGATTACCTTCGAAATGTACAGCTTTTTATAATAATCAAGATTTTAACACTTTGTTATTTTTAGTACAACAAACTAAAAATGTACATAATGGGATGAAACTTTTGGATATAATGAAGGAATACTTGACAAGCAGAAATTGTAGAAGACAGTTCATTCTCTCCTATTTTGCAAGTAAATTTGAATTTAATTCATCAAAAATAAAAAATTGTTGTGATAACTGTTCCCAAAAAACAAGCATGTCTGATAATGAACTGTATGAAGGGTTAGATGAAAATGGGATGTTTGATTTTACTGAAGATGCTGTAAAATTTCTTTCAGCAGTTAGTGCAATGAACGAATCCTTTGGTATTGCAGTATATGTATTATTCTTAAGAGGTTCAAAAAATAGCAAAATACATAATAAATATAGGAACGATCCGTGCTATGGTTCAGGTGATCAAAAATCCGAGGATTGGTGGAAAGCTATAGCCAGTTTTTTAGAAGTCAAAAAATATTTAAGAAAAATACCTAAAACAAGAGGTAAATTTTCATATTGTGTTGTCGGAGTTAGTTCAAACGGGCTCACTTTTTTAGAAGAAGCACGTAGTGGTAAGAAACTGCTTGAACAGCCAGCTTTACAATTACTAAATCTTCTTAAGAAAAAACAACACTCTTCTGGTTGGCTATCAGCTGATGGATCTAGTTCGTCAAACACAAGGAATATAACTACAGAAATTAAAAAAGAAAACAAAAGTTCAATAACTTCTATAGGAGAATCCACTGATTCAAAGACTTCTGAAGTCACTGAACATAGATTAAAAATCTTCAGGTTATTAAAAAAATGTAGAACTCAGTTGGCAGCTGATAATGACTGCAAACCTTTTATGATTGCATCAGATTATATATTAATGGAAATTGCAAAACGAAAACCCCTTAGTTTGCAACAACTATATAATATGCAAATAGAGGGTTTAACCAAAGCAATAATTGACAAGTTTGGTAATAAATTCTTGGAAATTATCAGAAGGAATTCAGATGATAGTTTTGATAAAAATATAAATCAAGAACATCACTTACCAATTTTTGATATTTTGCAGCAACATCCAATAAGAAACCCAAAATTGTCGTCTTCGGTTTTAGACACATATTCTATGTTTAAGAACGGATTGAGTATAGAACAAATTGCTGATATTAGACAACTAAAATATGGAACCATATTGGAGCATTTCACAAAAGCAATAAAAGTGGGTTATCCAATAAAAATGGAACAGTTAGGAGTAAGTCCTAGAGTAAGAACTACTATTATCCAAGTAATAAACAATCTAGGCACTCAGCATTCTTTACTCTTCCCAATTAAACTTGCCTGCCCAGAGAATATAACTTACGAAGAAATAAAAGTCGTTTGCGCATATATAGAAGTTCGGGTACATTTAGACAAAATTGGAATACCTTACAGAGAGTTTGAAAATTTCGTATATAAAGAAACGACTTTGAGCACCACTGATTTGAAAGATGAAGCAATGAGTGATGATAACGATGACTTATTGATGGCACTGTGTGATACAATGGAAAATCAAGTGTCGAATGAAACACAACAAAGTATTTTAAATCAAATAGATAATACTATCACTGTGAAAAGTTCTTCTCCTTCTTCTAGTATTTTAAGTGTTACTGATTATGAACCTTCTTATAAAAAGATCAAAATAGAACCGAATTCGGTCTTAGATTCGCCACCAAGAGAATTTCCCCAGGACATTAGTGTTGAAGAAATAGATATAAAACCTGAAGTAATAGAAGCTACTGAACAAGTAGGTTCCTCAACCAATACACGAGAAGAAAAAAATACCACAACTCGGCCCGAGACAAAAAAGAAACTCCCTCCGTGGCTATCCAAAAAAAGGAAACTTTAAAGTAAAAGAAAATAATTTTTTCATTCCACCTCTCTTTTTCTAAAAGAATGGGTTTTGTTACTCTGTTGCGTTTAAGAACTTGAATTAGTTTTATTTTTTAAATCACAATTCCGTAGTTTTTTTTTAACTGAATTTGTGCAGGAAATTTTTTTTATATGTAAAATTAAATAGAAGCTGATATATTTTTTATTATATTTGTATTTTTTCAATAGAATATCTTGGTATATCAGAACAGTTAATGCCATCTTGTAATTTAAGTTTATAATCTTAAAAATAAGCAACTTTGTAGATTGTGTATAAAATCCTTTTTTTTTTCACTGCAACTTATTCGACGGAAAATTAATTTTCAGATTTGTTCACACATATACGAAAAAAATGTCCATTTATCCTATAATTTCCGAGTAAATATTCTAATGTTAATATAAATAACTAAAATTTGCAATTTATTTTAGGGAAATCTGAAAAAAAAAAATTCCTGGTTTGTTTTCAATTTCAAGGTTCGCGAAACCTTTGGTAAGTTGCTGAAAACTGATTAAAACGTTTCCACGAATTATTGCAATAAGTAAAAATTGGATTTCATAGGTTTTACAGTGTTAATTAGGCAAATTTTAAAACAAGGAATGAATCAAACCAAAATTGCCATTATCAACCAAAGAAAAAGTAATGTTGTAAACTCCCGGGCTGGTATACGGGATATAGAAATACTGGCTTTTGTTGGTTGCATACGGGTTACAGTAAATTTTTAAGAGTAAACAACAGAGGATAAGGTAAATTTTATTACATTACATTCGCATTCTTAGTGCGCCTTATCGTTCGAGGGCGTTGAGATGTTGCCTATCTGATTTTATCTATTGCCTCTCGAAATGGTTCAGTAAATGTGAGATTTTTCTTTGCCGTAGGATTTTCAATTAAAAATTGCGGCGTCTTTTTGGTCATCTTTTACCGATTATGTATCCTTCAGTTATGAGTTGTAGTCATATGTGGCCAAAGTATGCTTTTTCTTTCTTTAACATCTGTAATTCGTTCCTTTTCCTTTCTCACTCATTTAAGTATTTCCAAGTTTGTGGTGTGTGCTGTGTAAGGAAAGCGTAACGTTCATTGGAAACACCACATTTCCAATGACTATTCTCAGTTGTTTCTGTGAGTGTTGCAGCTTCTATACTATATAACATAACCGAGAAAACGTAGCATCTTAGCACACTTGTTCTTGTTTTCAACTTTAGTTTGCATCTAAAGCGTATGCTGCGCATTTTATAAAAGAAACTGCGTGCTTTTTTCAAGGGTTTGTTGGTGTATTTTAATGTTTATATTTGTATTGGAGTTTTTACTGATCACCATTGTTTTTGTCTTGCGCGTAGTCAGTTTCATGTCCTATTCCTTACATGTATTAGCATTCCTGTTCATGAGTCTTTGTAGTCCTTTTTCACTGCTAGAATCCTCAGGGAAATGGAGGATATTTATACATACAACATTGATTTTTCTTCCTCTGTTATATCTAAAAATGCCGTATTGAAGATTTCTTCTGAAAAAAGGGGTGACAAGATACATCCCTGACGTACACTTTTTCTATTTTTATCTCTGGACATGCTATGCTCAATTTTTCTTTTTGACAGTCTGGTTCTGGTATAAACGTAATATTATTTGTATTTGCCGTCAATTTTACAAGATCATAATATTTTTATCTATTTCCTCATAATTTACCACATTAAATTTTTTTGAAAAAATATCTGTGAGGCATCAATTAGAACGCGAATAATGCGTCCCTTGTTCTGAGCCCGTTCTTAAACTCACTGTTTGTTCATTACGTTCAGTTTTTTGTATATTCGTTGGTGGATTATTTTATGGAGACATTTCAGTATGTGGTTCATTAAACTTATATTTCGATATTTCTCGTTTTTTTCCAAGAATTTTTTTTTGGTATTGGTATGAAATTGATGTTAACGAATCATGCGGTATATCACCTATATTGTATACGCTGTTAAAGAGGTTTTCTATTATGTTCGTGTATTTTTCAAGAAATTTTTTATTGATTTCAACAGATATGTTATCCTCACCTACTGTTTTTTTAGTTTTTAAGATGTTTTACTGCTGTTAGTATTTCTTTTTTAGTGATGGGGCCCATTTTATTAAGCAAATTTAATATTATGATTTCCAATTATATCACTATACATTTCCCCTATATATTCTGCTCATCTATCCATTCTTTCTTGTATGGTCAATAATAGTTTACCTTATTTGTCTTCTATTAGTTTGTGCTTACATTTAAGTAGTTTGTTTAATTGTCTTAATAATTTAAAGGTTTCATAGTTCTTGTTAATGTTTATATTTTTGTACGTTGTCCGTTTAGCCATGTCTGCTTATTTATTTCTTTTTGGGTGTGTTGTATTTCAAATGCTTTTCCATTCATTTTATTTTTTCTTTGATGTGGCGCCATTTTTTTTTTCGGTTTTCTGGTAATTCTCTCTAGTATATTTTCATTCAGACATTTACTGATCTCCTCATGTAACTGATTTTTTTATTTCTTCATGTTTGAGTTTTTTTCTAATTCATGTTTCTACGAGATATTTAGACAATAAAAAATCATTTTTTCTTATGTCATTCAGTTATATATAAGTCGATTTTTGGGTTAACGGGCACGTGGGCTCAATCGTCTAAAAAGTGTTCTATATATTCGAATACAAATTTTTCCCACAAGTAGGTACTGTGTCAGTCACTATATATTTAATTCTTGTCTATTCGCGAATGGTAAAAACTCTTCAAAATTTTGAACTGCTTCACTAAGATTTTTAATTCCAAAAATAAGGATAACTGGAGATGATTGAAAGGTTTTCGCGTCGACATAAAAGTTGCAAGTATTAGTGATTTCTTTTTGGTGTTATGTCAACACAGCTATGATATATAAAATACTATATATTTTTTACCTAGATCGCAATTAATTTACGTTTAATGATACACATTAATTGTTGCATAATATCGAAGAAAACCTTTACTATTTGTTATTAAAATATTGTTAAAATGTTCGTCAGCTGCAGAAGTGGTTGATATGCCGATAGTATGGAGTACCAAAAGATAAGTCCACATTTTTTCACTTCTGTTTATCATATATTGGGTTTTCGATGCACATCAAAACCCCGTATGATTTGTGATTTTGCAAAACATTTTTATTTTACATTATTGTTCTACTACAACCATGATAACAAAAAAACAAACTATATTCTAGTTGATGTTAATATGTTAACTTATTGTAAAAAATTTCGAACACTTTAATTTTGGTATTGCAGAAAGTTTCTGTTAACTAAATTGGACAAGTTTTCTATATTTGAATGGTCTATAGTTCCACTTTATAACATTGTATACATCGGAGTTAATATTCTAAGAGGATCTCAAAAATAGAGATGTAATTGTATTTGATCTATGAGAACTGGTGGGTCTATGTTTTAGAGCTATAACCTATAAGAATTCGACTCTTTTAAATTTTATATCTATGAAAAACTGAGTGTTGGATAAAACTTATCCAAGCAACAAATTCTAAGCTAGTATGAAAATCAGGCAGGTTGTAAATGTGTTAACAATTTAAATAATTAATAAGTTAAAAAAATGGCTCAAAATGGAAAATTAAAAAAACCATTTGTTACATTATATAGAATATTTTTCCTTGAATGTCTTAATTGTTTTATTTTTTTCCATTTTAAATTTTGATTACATAAATAAAAAATTTGTTATCAATGCTATTTTGAATCTCCCTCATATTTTTACTTGAGTTTTGTCACTTTAATTGGTGTAACTTTATTTCTTAATCGACAAATTTAAGCCATTTTTTGTACTGATTCTTAATTTATAATTGCTTTGCAAACAGATTTTCCACTCGCCTCTGAAACTGAAGAGTATAGATTATAGTATAGAAAAACTAAAACTCTAGATATTTTGCTAGAGGAGCCGATGTTGTTTTGACTAAAACAACTAAAATTCAATAAGAACATATACATTAACACACTCAAGGCGCACTAGATTTTCTCTGGATAAATATATTAATAAGCTAGTTTTAGAGTAGCCCTCTAGAAGTCACTCTCAGCTGTTTTATTGATTGGCTGTAGAACCCTTACAATTTAGTAAAATTTTTGTAAAAATTTATTTTTTCGAAAATGTGCGACCTTTTTCATCATGCCGTAGTTAATTTGCGATATGTATTGAAAAAGATAAATGTGACCAAATTGAAATCTAAAATAATTATTTTTTTTTAAATATAATATGTTCAAAAAACTTGTTTTGTAAAACTGAACGTTATTTGTGTTATACCTAGTGATCTGTTAATATTATTTTTGTATTTTTTAATATTAAGTCAAAATTATATTTAATAAAAATTGAAAAATACTTGTGTGATTTTTTACTGTTAAAAAATAACATTTCTGTCATCAGATATTTATTTTGTATTCTTAACTCTCTAAAAGTGCGTACATAGTGCAGTAAAACACTCTAATTGCGCCGTGCAATACGGATTGTGCGACGAAGATACGGTGTGATTAAGTTTGATGTGAGACAAAACATTGCTGCACAACTTGCGTATCAGTTCAAGCATTTTTTCAAACAAGATTGGCGTTGCAGATCGTCGGTTCAGACATGCAAACATGTAGCTTAACTTGGATCTAATGGCCCGTTTAGCCTCGCACAATCGGGTAAATAATAGCGTGGCACCCTCGCCCTCAAATTGAACAAATACAAATGCTTTAAATGCACCAGACCACATTGGCGCGCTTCGCCCATAACCTGGTACCATAGCCTCACAAAATATTTCAGCTTACAAGGGGAGGTCGCCACCCTGTCATCGCCGATTTTGATGAGATTTAAGAATTATACCGACCAAGGTCATCTAAAGAAACCCCCAAAAGCGTTCTTGCTATCGCTCACTGGATTTGTGTGAAAAATTATTTAAGTCGAATGCGATACTCTTTTAATTCTTTTAAGCCGCGTCTACATTAGTAAAAATTTACGTTGTACGGCAAAAATTTGTGCGTTCATATACAACTTTTGCGAGTGTGGACTCGAGTGTATGAACGCACAAATTTTTGACGCATGCCACACACAACGTAAATTTTTACCAATGTGGAAACGGCTTTACATCAGCCACTATTGCGCAAATGGGTAAGCGCTTTAACAGTGCTTCGAGAAATGAGGGTTCGATCCCCGCTCGACGCACTTTTTTTTATCATTTCAAAAAATAATTATGTTTCTTTTTTTAATTATTAATAATTCCACACTCACAAAAGGCAAATAAATTTAAACGTAAACAAAATTTTATTGCAGTTTAAAAAAATGATTTATATTTGATTGTATTTTACAATAAACATAATAAAAAAAGTAAAAATACATAATTGTACTTATTCTAGCCGTATGTCCATATTTCTTCCTTTCAAGAAATTACTTTTTATACTTATATTGATTCGCAGTAACAAAGCAACTAAAAGATTCGGGCGGTTTACGAAGCTGTCTTCCTTTAAAATCACACTCATAATGACTTACATGACTCTGATAGGGTTGCCAACTATAAAGTGGGAAATTTAACGTTACATATGTGTAACGCTAGCCTTTGATGGGTAAGAACAGGGAGCTCTAGTCTCGAAGGCACTCCACAAGAACTTCTTGTTTCCCGGATATGTGGTTTTGAGGTGTATTGATTTACGAAAAAAAAACCATTTGATTCTGTAGCCCCGGGAAACCTTAATCCGCTGCTGTACTGAAGATTTTGAATTGTCTAATTTTACGTAATATGGTACATGTATTCTTAGTTTGCCATAGAAAGAAGGGTTGAAATAAAAAAAAAAAAACATTATTTTTCAATATAGTGTTCCTGCGTTTCTATACCGTTTCGACAATGTTTAATTAAATCCTCTATACCACTTAAAAAATACGCTGGATCTAGTGTCAAAATGCTTGTAAAGGGTTTGTTTAATTTATTAATCGAAGTTGAATTTTGTTTTTCGTAACTCTGCCTTAATGTTGAAAACAAAAAATAATTGGAGGGGATCGAGGCTATATGTTAGATGATCGAGTTTAGTGAAGCTGCATTCTCGTAGCGGTGTGGAAGGGAACATTACGGTAAAGCAACCAAACACCGCTGAGTTTTCAATAATATTCTGGCATAGCTATTGTAATAAAGCACAGTAATACCTGTATTTCGTTCTTTAAAGTCTATCAATAGAGTAACTTGGTAGTCTCAAAAATAGGAGTCATTAATTTTTTGGTGCTTTGGGTCATCTTGACTTTTTTGGGACCGGTTTTTTCTCCGATGCTACTCCATTGAATCCCTTTTCGAAGTTGGATCATTATAAAGGATCATAGTTTCATCATCCGTCGCAACTGATTCGATAAATAACTCCTCAACTTCATGATGAAAAGCTCTAGAAATTGTTCACAACACTAGACACGACGCTCTTTTTGAACTACTCTAAGCATCCGAGGAACCCACCCTACACCAATTTTTATCATCCCTAGATTTTCATCTAAGATTCGCAGAACCCTGGTTTCAAGGGCGAATCCAGGCTTTTTTTAGAGGAAGAAGGGGCGATATCACTAAAGCCACCACTCCATTCGTATACAACACGGTACAGCGAAAGCGAATTGACAGAATTAATTCAATCTGTTCTGAGTCCAAGCTACGAAATTAATATTTTCTGGATTTGTGACCGATACAGGGCCTCCTCAATTGGATTATCTTCCAACAATCCACGTCCTCATCGAAATAACTTGGACCAGTTTTTAATTGTAGCAAATGATGAGCACGAGTTGCCGTAAGCTGCATCCATACGCTTTAAATTTGCATATTTGTTAAACCTTTTTAGCACAGAATTTTATAACAGCACCATATTCAAGGTTCGACATTTTTAGAAATTATGCGACATGATCGACTTCGACCACACTTACAGTTATCCTGACCGAATCGGCTCGTTGAATCATGTATCAGACAGGGGCGGATCCAGCCTCTCTGTTTGGGGGTGGCGGTGATATCACAAAAGTACAGTATGGCAAGCGAAAGCAAGTTGTCGGCAGGGGGGGGACACCAGGAACACTCCCATTTCTAGTGTAAAAGGCTATTTTCCTGAACTCAAAACTCTTGGGAAGGAGAGGGGCGATCGCAATCATACACATAGCTATACTCTATTCAAGAAATAGAGAGAGTGATAAAACTGTTACCGAAACCTCCAACCTGCTCCAGTGCTGCAGGTAACTGAGGACTGCCGTAAATCTAATTATATTTAAATATTACCAGTTTTTTATATATTTGCTGCAATAATAAAATTTTTTATAGTTCAATTTAATATCAGTCAGTGAGCAAAGTACACCTTACAGTGTGTCCTTAGTGATTTATCTTGTTTGTGCTTGTTTTTATATATTATTTCAGATTAGGGAGATACCCAAAAGATATGGCTTTCACATCTATACGTATTCCAAAATCGTTAAACCAGGGCATTTTTTCCTCAACGAAAAACTTATTACGATGAATATTTATGATGCCTTAAGATATCAATATCTAGATAATAATGTTAAAAGGTCTGTTGAGATGTCTTTCAACATGACAGGAGATGGAAAATCTACTATGTATCGAATACTGAAGGAGAAAAAAACGACTGGAATTGTTAGTACTCCTAAGCCACATTCGATCACAGACAGACGAAAAACCTCGTTGGAAGAAGAGATGTAAACTGCAATAAAAGGAGTTGTGCATACTTTCATTATGAGAAGCAGATCCCAACCGTCGACAAAATTCTAACTAAAATCAGTGAAGATCGGGATTTATCTGAAATTAAAAGAACTGAGCTCTGGAAATTGCTCAGAGAACTTAATTTTTGCTGTTCTTATAGATCGTCCGGAAAATGTCCGTTGGAGAAGGAAATATCTCTCTCAAGTAAAAGGTAGAGTTGCTAGAAATAGCACAGCTTACAAAATTAGTAATTTAGCTGAACTTTTGAAATATTTTTGTGAATAAATTTACTGCAGAAAATTGGGAAAAATCCATATAATAAAAGAATAAAAGAAAATGTGGAAACTGGATCTCATGATTGGTGAGATAGAGGAACCAATTATAATTAATTTGAGCGAAGATAGCTTCACTGACTTTGATTACGAATTAGATACGTAATGTTTACAAGCGTAAACACAATTTATTATTTAAATTTTCTGTAGCATATAAAATTAGTTACATTTGAATCCCCTTTTAGTATTTAATTATACTTCGGCAGATAGTTTAAGAAATAAATAAACTGAAACGTCAAATGTCCTAAAAATGTTTTTAATTAATAATAAAATGACCGATAGCCCCAAAAAATTTTAATATTATATGGACGAATTTATTTTTTATATATGTTTAACTTCTTGTATTTTTGACAATGTATGTGAAGTATTAAGAAATCATAAGAAATAATATAATATTATAAAGACTTTTTATTTAAAGTTTATTACCGAAATAATATTCTATGCCATAAATAGTTAGTGATAAAATAAACCTCCTTCCGACGCCTATGACAAGGATTAAAATCCTTTTTAACACTTCACACATCCAGATATCTATTGTTATCCAACCCAAATAGTCCATTATTATAGACCATAATTTTTGATTATAAAATTTCTAACCCATTCCTTTGACAAAAAAAAAAATGTTTAACAGACACCAGACTAAAGAACACAGGTAGTTTGCGAAGAAAAAAAGGGTAACAAATGATTTTTTACTCTCTCTAGTTCTTGAATAAACTATAGTATAAGATGCAAAATCGGGTCTATTTTCATGAACTCAAAGCTCGGGGGGGGGGGGGGGCGATCGTCTCCCCCCCTTGGATCTGCGCCTGGTATCAGACTTGTGTCTATTTTATACGTATGAAAGTTTTAGCATTAAACGTTTTTTTTATTACATGCTAAGAATACATGGACCGTACTATGTAATTCTCGAAAAGCTGCATCTGTTGCCATAGCGTATTTTATATAACTTTTTCCTTGTACTAACCTTAATAACACTTCTATGCACCACTAACTATATATCAATTAAAGTAGGACTAAAACCGGAGCGTATTTTATGACGTACCCATATCCTACTATAGAATAATGTCCGAGTTTAAATCAAATTCAAATTTTTAAGCCTATTTTTCTGTAAGGCAAGTAAACTTTCTTATTGCGCCGTCTCCATATGAAAAGTGGCGATCCAAATGGCAAGCATGATTTGACGTCGCTGATAGAAATATGTCCAAGATGAGCATCCAAACCATTTACTTAAGTCCTTCAGACAAGAATTCTGACACTTCCAACAGATTTTTGTCTTCAAGTTTTCCCTCAACTACTAGTCTGAGGATTTCATGTCGTGCCCTCATAACGTGTCCCAAATACATACGATTTAGAATTTCAATATTGCTTACTCTTAGTACCGAGATGCGGTGTTAGAGATACATTTAAAGAGCAAAAATTCCTTTTTGTATAGTAGGGTCTAAAGTCTGACCCTCGCAACCGTAAAGAAATATTGAAAAGACATGGCATCTTAACATGCATATTCTTAGTTCTAATCTTTCTAAGAACTTTTTATATCTTTGAAAGTTTTTCAAGCTTGTTCGATTCTTGAAATTATGTCCCTTATTACATTACATTACATTATTCATTATCTTCAGATATTAAAAGAGGAAATTTGTTCGACAGCGCTGTTGTTGGCAGTCAACGTCACTACCCTTGCAATCTCTTACTGTGTTTGACAACTTGATCCATCATTACCTGTAATTCATGTATATTGTTTGCTATAATGACAATGTCATCAGCGTATCGTATGTTATTAATTAACCTTCCATTGATTTATTAGTAGCATGAACATCTTTGCTACACATCTCTTTTGATGGTGACGTCTTCGGATACTTTATGTTAATGTTAGCAACTTGGTTGCAATATAGTTTCGTGATAATTTCTATGTCCTTCTGTCAATACCAGTTCATTTTAATATTGCAATAATTTTTGCATGCTGTACACAGTTCAACGCTTTACCGTATTGTTTTATATCGACATTCATATCTCTGCACCATTGCGGTAACACATTTAAGAAAAAAGGACTTCCCGTGTCCCCACTTCATTGCAGAATCTGAACTGTATGTGGTCTACTTGGTCTTCACGAAGTTTAAATAACATACCTGAAGATATTCAAGGTGTCCTATTAAAAAAAAAGTTTGAATTGTGGCTCAAAAATAAGAACATTATGAAACGAATTTGCCAAACAGTAGATAAAAAGTAAGGTAACTGAAATACGGGAGGGGAGTAGACAATTTTTGAAACTAACAGCGCAAAGAAGTGCTATGGAAAGTCTGTTTCCAGCTTTTTTTTTTTAAACACAAAACTAGCACAGTGTCACGAAAACCCCATCCTTGTTATCTTTACTAGTTATGAATATACAGATTCACCTAACAACATATTAAAAAATGGGCCCCTCTTAACTTTAGAATGTTGCTTAAAATAGTTTTAAAGCTAATATTTTACAAGACGCTAATGATATCACTAATTTTATTATCAGAGGGACGTAATTTAATTTTAGAATGGACGGGGCATTTGTTTGTTTAGCCTTGCGCTGACAAGACCTTAAATATTTACATAGTTTCAGGCATATATTTTTCTTGTTTATATTGTTAGTGTAGATGAAGCCAAGTTTTTAATAACTATTATTTTTCTTTGTTTTAGAATGTCCATGTAACCAGGACTAGCGCTGATAGATTGGTTTTTCCAGCAGCCTTTTTATTGGCGAGTTTAGGAGTAGGAGTATCGTCATTTAGTCTTAAACAACTCTTAAGTGCAAAACAACGATCATAAAATGAAAATTTAGGAAAAATAAAACAGTAGCGCCCGCTTTTTTTTTGTAATGTATGTTTTTGTCATACTACACTCTTTTTATTTTGTTAAATTTTAATGAGGAAGAAGTGTAGCTAAATAATTATGGGTAAATTTAAACAAATTCCCATTTTCACATACAAGAGATACTATTTTAAATTTATTTTTACCATCAATTTGTGTCTTGTAAGAATTATGTTAGTAAATGACTTTTTTTCTTATTTTACTTTTTTTTTTAATCATTAGGACTTTAAAAATTAATAAATAGCACTAACACATAGTCAGTGACGAAGTATACTTCTTCTATGACATAGTATATCCCTTACTAAACTTATATAGTGGAAGGTATTACATTTTCTGCGACGTAGCAAAAAATTATAGCAATACGTTCGCGATGTAAAGTTAAAGCAAAGAAATTTTAATGGTTAAGTGAAGTAAAAATGTAAAATACTTTGAAAATTCTAAAACTGAAAAATATACTAAAAGGCTTATCAATAAATGTGAAAAATAAAATTTGAAATTCAGGTAAAGTGACTTTTGGTGACAGTAGAGAAATATTTTTGTAACAGAATGATAAATATCATTAAGCGTCGTTCCTGTACCAAATACCAACTTGATAAGTTAAAAAATAACCGCAAGATGTCAAAAAGGAGAAAAAAAAATTGAAGTTTGACAGGCTGTAACTCGAAAAGTATTGAGTTTTCGACTTTTTGTTGTTATATGACTTATTACCTTTATTTTACCATGTAAAATTACCTCTCCGGGTATCCTGATGCATTATCCGAATACCCTTTATAATAAAGTATCTATTTTAAACTCTGCTAGGTTCAGACACAACTGCTCAACCTAATATAAACTCACAAATCACGATACTAATATTAATACAATGTTTTAACTGATACAAATTAAATATTTGGAGGAATTATTAGATAAATAACATGACAACACAATATAAAAACCAGTATACAATATTCAGGATAAAATAATTCTTAATATCCCAACATAAAGTACCTTTGATATGCTTCTTTACAGACGGACAACGAACGCCTCTCGAATAGCAAGGGGTACGGACTATTAACAGCTGTATAACAAAAATATCTGAATAGGGCAGTTCAATGCTGTGAAACTTCCAAAAGATAAGCATCGTGAGTGCCTACGGTATGGATTGCAGATCTATAAATGAATCTGTTTTTAGGTACAATGGTGTGCTCGTATTCAGAACCTTGCGAACACAAGTAATCATATGCAATTTTCTTGTCATATATGTCTGTCACCCTGATTGTTCTAACCAAGGAGAAATATGGTCTCAGGAATTTTTTGTATCCATCCCATTTCTTGGCAAAACATCCAGACAAAACCCATATTCAAAATCTGCATATTTTATATGGCTTAAAAGTAGAACATCACACACAATATTTATTCCATCGCTGATAGCCTAATGAAACCTTAAGCATGATATCATGTTTAATATTATTTTCATTACTGAAAGAGTAAGCAAGTACATGTGCATTAGTGTGGACTAAATAGTTTCTCTAATATAAATGAATATCAATGCATTTAACTTACTGATATTTCGCTGTGGAAATATCTTCTGGTATGAAATTATTTAATTGCTGTTAAAACATTTTCTAGCCACTAAAATATGTTTTTTTTATCTTTTCAATGGATTAAATTGGCGCTCTAATGATTTATTCCATTTAAAAAATAGCAACATAAAAGATAAAATTTTTATTAACACAAGCTACATACATATCGAAAATAAATAAAAACCAAACGACACACATATTATTAAAATGAGATCTTTATAACTCTGAAACAACATATTATCGCAACGTAACAGCACTGTCAGTCTTTTCTACAATGCACCAACTTTTTGTAAAGACCATTTCCAAAAAGAATAAAAACGACCTGGGTCGTTTGGTTCAATCGGAGAGACGAGAGTAATGATTATGACCTAAAACCAAAAAATATACAAATGCAATAGCAAAAATCATTCCTATGTATTTTCCATTAATAGGAAGGTTCATCAATTTCGCATTAATTTTTAAGCTAGTTGTGTATATCAAGATGGAATTAAGTTCGTGAAGTGGTGTATCCTGATGAACAAAAGGTCTCGTTCTAACTTCTTGTCCTACAGTTTTCACATTATCACAAGCGGTAGTTAATCTAGCAGCCTAAAAAATAATTGGAAAACTGTAAAATTGCTAAAAGAAAATTTTACACAAGTTACTTAGTACGATCGTTTTCACATTAAAATTAGCCACCAATTTCAGAGTTTTTTTTAACAATTAATTATCAATTTTATAAATTTGAGAAAATGATAATAAATTCACAGACAGAAAACGGTCTTGAAAAAAGTCATTACCGATCATAAATAAGTTCGTTATTTCTTGTTTGGATGCCTGGTAATTACTGGACTATCAGCAGTTATGGTAAACTTATACCCACATGTAAAACACGACGTTCTCGTTGGTTACCGCTAAAATCCACCGGAGAAATAAGCACGAAAAATAGAACATGATCTATAGCGGAACTCCAGAACAGGCCCATGCAACGGAGCCCGCATTGACATCATATTTCATTGCTGCGGCCAGCACAGTTGCCATCACAGCTTCTAGCATGCAGTCCAATCAGAAATTAAAATAATTTTAAATAAAGGGTGTTTTTTATAGAGGTATAGAACTTTAAGTTGGCAACACTTTTTTAACTGGCGGCCATTTTGTCAGCTGTCAAGTGATTTATGTTTAGTTTGGTTTGGCATTTCAACATGAATAGACTGACGCCTGAACAACGCTTCCAAATTGTGCAAATTTATTTTGAAAATCATGGTTCTGTTCGAAATACGTATCGCGCACTACGTCCATTTTACGGTCAACATAATCGTCCATCAGAGCAATTAATTCGATTAACTATGGAACGTTTTCGCACCACGTTTACTCTAAATGATAATACGCATCCACAGAGACGTCGTACAGTGCGTACAGAAGAAGTCATTGCTGCTGTAGAGCGTAGCGTAGAGGAAGACCCGAATCAGTCTATCCGCCATGTGCACAGGAATTGGATATGTGTCCATTCACTTTATGGAAGATTTTGCGGAAAGATCTTAGTTTGCGTGCTTACAAAATCCAACTCGGGCAAGAATTGAACCCACACAATCACCTAGCAACGCGTAAATTCGGTGAATGGGCCCAAAACAAGATTGCCGTTGATCCCGATTTTCATAAGCGAATTTTGTTTAGCGATGAAGCTCACTTTTGTTTGAATGGCTACGTCAATAAACAAAACTGCCGTATTTGGAGTGATGATAATCCTCAAGTGTATGTTGTTACATCTAGAAAAACTGACTGTTTGGTGTGCTTTATGGGCTGGTAGAATCATTGGTCCGCACTTCTTTAAAAACGATGCTGGTCAGAACGTTACAGTCAATGGTGACCGCTATAGAGCCATGATTACTGACTTTTTCGTTTATCAATTGAACAACCATGATGTGCAGGAGCTGTGGTTTCAACAAGACGGCGCAACATGTCACACAACTCGTGCCACAATTGATTTATTGAAGGAAACGTTTGATAACCGCATAGTTTCACGTTTCGGACCCGTGAATTGGCCTCCAAGATCGTGCGACTTAACGCCGCTAGACTATTTTCTGTGGGGATATGTGAAGTCGCTAGTCTACGCCGATAAGTCCGAAACGATTGATCACTTGGAGGACAATATTCGCCGCGTTATTGCCGATATACGGTCACAAATGTTGGAAAAAGTCATCGAAAATTGGACCTCCAGATTAGACTACGTCCGAGCCAGCCGTGGCGGTCATATGCCAGAAGTCATATTTAAATTATAATGCCAGAAGGTTATCTTTTGAATAAAGTAAATTTCATGTCAATTTAAAAAATTCATCTTTGTTTTATTCCATTTAAAAGTTCTATACCTCTATAAAAAACACCCTTTACTTTTGAAGACTACCGAGAAAATTAGGAGATATCTTTACCCTTAACTATTACTTACTTGGATAAATGGAACTACTGCAATAAACCACCATAAAATAACGTTTAATATATTAATAGCAGTTGAAAATGGCATCTCGTCATCGTTTACATCTTGGGGCAATATAAAAAGCCACCAAGTACCTGAAATAGCGTATGTCCAGTTAATTAGTGTAAAAATACACACTGGTGGCGCTACTTCCTTATTTAGGTAATTTAGCAATTTCCTAAATTCCTCTATATCCTAAAAGAGAAAAAAAATCAACACAAATATTAACGTTCGTAGCAAAGGCTAGAGAATAAGATATCAATTTGTATTTAAACATTTCTCTGTTGTTAATGAGTTTGACGAATCGGGTTATAATTAATTTAAGTACGATTGAACACAAAACGCTGCAGCCCACAACCAAAATGTGATATTAGCATACTTTCCAATAAAGAACGAAAGCTTTCACGGCTTTGGTCAAGTTGAAAACCAAGGTTCTTGGGTTTAGACCGTGTCAAATTGGAATTATTATCCGACGTTTCGCCTACGATTGCACGATGCATCTTCAGAGATCTTTACTCCACGAGATTAGAACACTGAATGACTATCGAGAAGCAACAGCCCGGTATTTATACTCGACTGGTGCTCAGCAAACCGTGATCCAGAGTTACAATCGATTTCTGCGTGTGATGTAGACTGTAACCTGCATCTCTATTAATATTACTTGGATATTTACAAATTTCGATTAATTTTCTAATTTTACGTTTAAAGAAACCAGGCACTGATGCTAGCATCTTAGTTTCTTTTACATTAAAAGTGTGACCTGAACAGTGCTGGTGTTCAGCTACTGCAGATTGTACAATTTCTTTCTTTTTTATACATCTTTCATTTTCCTTAAGCCTAGTGGATATAGATCGTCCTGTTTCACCTACATATACTTTACCACAAGAGCAATGTATCTTGTAAACGCCTTCTGTTTGAAATGGAATTGCGTCTTTTGGAGACATTGTCCAACTTTCCTACATGTGTTGAAAATTGTTCGAATCTTTGATTTTCGGAGCAATCTGGCAATCTTGTCGGTGGTTCCGTGTATGTAAGGTAAGACAACACTGCCCATAGGAGATTCATTTATGACATTTTGTTTAGGAGTTGGGTTTTTATATTTATTAATAGATCGTCTTATATCTTCAGCTCTATATCCGTTACGTCTCAGAGCATTGTCAGTTTTTCTGTTTCTGATTTCAGTGATTGTTCCGTCACATATTAAAAGTGCTCTATGTACCAAAGAATTTATGACGGATTGTTTTTGAGAAGGATGATGGTGTGATGTTACATTGAGATATCGATTTGTATGTGTTGGTTTTGATGTAGAATACCTGTATACAAATGTCCCTATAGATGACTCAGTTTCTATAATATCTGACATATTACGAAACAATAACATGGACTCCACCCTACTAGAATTAATTAAAGCATGTCTGATTTCCACCTATTTTACTTTTCAAGGAACTTTCTACGAGCAGACTTCGGGAGCGGCTATGGGATCTCCGCTATCGCCTGTGGTAGCTAACATCTTCATGGAAGCTTTCGAAGAAAATGCACTGTCTTCTGCTTCTCTAAAACCTAAATTTTGGTGCTTATATGTAGATGATACGTTCGTAGTTTGGCCGCATGGCGCAGATAACCTCCATAATTTCGTGGATCTAAATCAACAACACCCTAACACAAAATCACTATGGAAACTGAATCAAATGGTGCCGTTCCCTTTCTTGATGTACTAGTTCAATGGAAAGAGATTGACAAATTAGGACATTCTGTATACCGAAAACCAACACATACAAATCGATATCTCAGTGCAACATCACACCATCATCCTTCTCAAAAACAACCCGTCATAAATTTTTTGGTACATAGAGCACTTTCAATATGTGATGAACAATTACTGAAATCAGAAACAGAAAAACTGACTAATGCTTCGAGACGTAACGGATATTGCGCTGAAGATATAAGCCGATCTATTAATAAATATAAAAGCCCAACTCCTAAACAAAATGTCATAAATGAACCTCCTATGGACAGTGTTGTCTTACCTTACATACACGGAACCACCGACAAGATTGCCAGATTGCTCCGAAAATCAAACATTCGAACAATTTTCAACACATGTAAGAAAGTTGGACAATGTCTCCAAAGGACGCAATTCCATTTTAAACAGAAGGCGTTTACAAGATACCTTACTCTTGTGGTAAAGTGTATGTAGATGAAACAGGGCGATCTATATCCACTAGGCTTAAGGAAAATGAAAGATGTATAAGAAAGAAACAAATTGTACAATCTGCAATAGCTGAACACCAGCACTGCTCAGGTCACACTTTTAATGTAAAGAAACTAAGATGTTAGCATCAGTGCCCGCCGAGAATCTGTCGAAATTTTGTAAATATCCAAATAATATTAATAGAGATACAGGTTATAGTCTACATCACACCCGGGAAATTGATTGTAACTCTGAATCACGGTTCGCTGAGCTGCAGTCGAGTATAAATACCGGGCTGTTGCTCCTCGATAGTCATTCAGTGTTATAATCTCGTGGAGTAAAGATCCCCGAAGATGCCTCGTGCAATCGTAGGCGAAACGTCGGATAATAATTCCAATTTGACACGGTCTAAACCCTAGAACCATGATTTTCAGCATACTTTCTAGTAAGAAATAATGATTAAAAATTAACATACTCTTATCCAATCCAAGGGTCTCACAGGTTGTTGTAATAACTTCTCTCTTAGAAACTGAACATAAGATTTGAGAAGTTGCGCTTGTAAACAGTAATTTGAAATGACGCTTGCTTGAACTATGTCGTGCCATATTATACAGACTACGAGGAGAACTTTTAAAGTTAGTTGAACTTCATAAGAGCTGAAAAATAAAAAATGTATATGCGATAGTTTACTGCACAGCAAAATAGCTTTTTGATTTTAATTGAATGGACAAAAGAAGTAGAAAGTTATTTTTAGCGAATTTCGAATATCTATCGTCAAGTTTCCGTAATTTTGATAATTTTGTAATAATTTTTAATAAATTAAAAATGTAACTTCTATTTTTTCTTACGAACAAGATTTAGAACTAATATTTCGATGTTTTTTTTTCATAGTACATGCTGAGTGGTCAGTAACGTTCAAAGACTTTTTTACCTGTATTTTATCCATTTAAAGGTAATATCCCCTTCCGCCATCATATAACTAAGAACAGCTATCGAAGTGAACATCCAAAGAAAACTTCCTATTACAAAAAACCACAGAATCCTTACTATTCTTTTTTGATTCGCCTGCATGTTTGGAACATGACTTGAGGTTAAAAACACCTAAAAAATATTGGTTGATATACTCTATGTATAACCGAATATGATAATTTCTACATACCCCCTGTTGCGAGATCGTAGAACACGACTGTGGTCTTGGTTTTCCACAATTTTCCTTATTTTTCCAGGAAACGCAAAAGCTTCACTTCAAAGTCATTTTTATTTCTTAAAAAACATCGAACTTTCGTAATTGTTATTGATAATACTAGTTAAAATACACATTGTACGTAATATACAATGAGAACGTAAAGTCTGGAATGAATTCATTATTTAAAAACGCTGGATTTTTTGAAAAATTTGTTTTTTTTGGTACGAATTTTTTCCTATTTATATATGGTAACTTGAACGAGGCTTTAATATAATCACCTCTGATTTTTTAAATAGTGACCCTCAATTTTTTGCACACTTTTAGACTCCTTGCAAAATTCTGAACTTTTTTTCTGTTACATGTCTCATATTTAAATTTAACTATTTACAATTTATCGATAGTTAAAACTCGAAATGAAATACAATATTTATTTGCCAGCATAACTGATTCAGTGATCTGTTCCTTTGTCAATTTGTTACTTTAAGTTAATTTTAGCTAAAAATGAAACTTACTAAGGCCCAGATTATAGAAATTCTTATAATGATAGGATATGGCGATAGTGTAAGAACCCAAGAAGTATGTCAGTTATTTCAAGAAATATATCCTAATCTTCCGCCAATTTAACAAGGGGACTTATTGAGTGGCCGCCGAGGTCTCCAGACTTAAATCTTTTTCGACTTCTTTTTGTGCCGTTACCTTAAAGGAAAGGTTTTTCAAACGATGCCAATCGAAATAGAAGGCTTAAAGAAAGTAATTACTACAGAACTAGTCACAAATATTCGGAATGAATTTATCAATCGCTGGTCCTCCACATTCTCCAACCGCTATCTTGATTGGTATCACCTGAACCAACGGGGTGTTTGGGAGAAGTTTCTTTTCATTGGGAAAACTTTGACATTAGAACACATGCTTATTAGGCGTGTTGGTGAGTCTTAGTTCAACCGCTCGTTCCGACACAAATGTTATTAGCCGACCATTCTGGGAGAGATGCTAACTATAGTAGGATGCCTCTTGCTCCAGGCCTATCGTACTGACGTCCATCTTCGCCGTTTTCTCGGCCGTTGTGGTCTTCGCCCGTATTTCTGAGTACGGGTAAAGCGTTATACCTCTACAATATTGGGTCCTCGGCAGAACTTCGCCATCGACTTTTCTGAATCGGGTTAACCCGCGCGACGTGGACGTACCTGCCGAGAATTACCTAGGTGGGTTAAGAAGAGGCTTCCCTTAAGACGGATTAATATATATATATATATATATATATATATATATATATATATATATATATATATATATATATATATATATATATACATACATACAAGCGTTCGTAGACGCCGTACAGTGAGCTTTGAAAATGGTGAATGAGATTTCACCGAAACGTCAGCTATGCGGGATACCCGAAAACCTTCGATTACACATCACACCCGTAAGAATATCCGACATAATATATATATATATATATATATATATATATATATATATATATATATATATATATATATATATATATATATATATATATATGAGAAGATACGAAAATCCCTTAAAATTTTGAAAGGGTTATGGAGAAAAACTTTTCTTATTTAGGAAATCAAGTTGACCTTGGAGATCAAATGTCCCTATGCTACAAGACACAGAGGCAAAAGAAGAGGAAACTCTTCATACATGAACAACATATTTTTAAAGATATAACAGATGTAAAGTGATGCTTGGCATTATTCTAGTGTTTACGCTCACAATTTTTGATTTCACACAACCATATAAGACAGGAAAAATGTATAATACAAAAAAAAATAAAATAAAATTCTTTTGAGATGAGTATTTCAACAAAAAGAAAAAAAAATAATAGCAACTGATGCATTCAGTATAAACCCGCATTAACAACAATATAACTTTTGCAAGAAACAAGTAATTATTCTCGAGGTGAACATTATGATTTTTGATACATATTTCTATTTTAGCATAGCAGTCTTTGAATATTTTACTTTTTAGTCTTTTAACTATTATATGTTACATGTGTCGGTACATCTGTCATATTTATAAAGATATGTTGTTCATGTATATTATAAATTTTAGATTAATGTGAGATAATAAAAAAAAAGATACACTGAGGAAGCTCAGTATAGTTGAGCGAAACTTTAAGAAAATAAAAAATTTTGAAGTACTACCAAAACCTATACCCAAGAAAAGAAAAATAAATATTATAATAGAATGGTTTAAGAAAAAACGAATATATATATATATATATATATATATATATATATATATATATATATATATATATATATATATATATATATATATATATATATAATCAGAAATTACTATAAGCATGAAAATTGAAGATGATGTTTCGAAATTTTTTCGATTTAGTGGTAAAAAAAAATTGTGGAAAACCATGACCAGAATTGTATTCTACAAAGAAATAAGACATATGAGAAAAAATTTTCAAAAAAAAAATTGTAGATTTCACTTAATCGAAATAATTACCTAGAATACTTGGCTGAATAATTCTACAGGGGAGTCTCTACCCGTACTACTCCCAAACACTAAGTCCACAGGGGCGTCATAATCTCAAGACAGGTACACAAATGCACGTGTTATATGAAAGTATAAATTCAGATACCTAGTCGCTGCTGCTCTAGGTGTATGAGAATAATACTCGTGAAAATAGGAAGAAAAATACATAAATAAGGGTTTAGAATGTTTTGTATCCTATTTAATACATAGAGAACGATTTGAAAATGCGACAACAAATTTCAGGGGATAATTTCTTAATTATGTTTGTATAAACACATACACCTTATTTCGGTTTACTATTAAGATTAAATAAATAATACAATTTTCATAATTCCTAAATATTTAAAAAATAGGTGGATGTTGTAAATTGAAACTTGTTGAAAATTAATAACTTGTGCCTATTTTTACCAGTGGACCAATTTAAGTCACTAGACTATATTATTCTAAAGGTTAGGGAAGTGTATTTTTGAAAGTAATATCATCAAATTTTCATTTTAAAGTAAGTTAGGAAATTATCTCTAAAATTTGTTGACGTAATTTGGAATCGCCCTAAATAAAAACAAGTTTTAAAGCATATTTCAGCAAAATAGGCTAATGTCAATAAAAACTTCATTTATTGTTGAATTTTGAAGCTTGCGACCAAAAAGATTTTAAACTAAAATAGAGGCCTTCACGCCTATTCAAAACCACACTATAATTTACAGCCCAAATTGCTATGAATACGTGAAGAAAATTATACAATTTTATGCGTGGCAACAAAATTTGGAACTCCACCACACCCCTCTTCTTTTTTTTTAAAGATGCGTGTACTCCACATAGTTTATTTGTTTATTCTTGCAAATGACACATTTTATGATTATTCACAATTTAATTTGCTTTGTTTCACAAAGGCAAAACGTTATTTTTAAAATAGCAAGCGAAAGAAGAAGTGCGAATTGCCACATATTACAATGACTTATAACAAGCAACTTTGCAGGGCTGTGCGGTTAACCTGGAGCAGTTATAAAATTACGAATTCTAGTTATATGTTAGACAAACTTTATAGGTTGAAGCCAAAGACTGAGGTAAAAGCAATTGTTTATAGGTTTTGCGAACTAGTTCGCAACTGTAGACAGTTCTCACAGGAAAATTTTTTAGCTATGTTTGCAAAGCTATTATGCATATAAACAGCGTCATCTAGGCGTGAAGTAGAGCGTCAATTTGCAGCGCTACTGGGAAGTCATTTCTGAAAAAAGCTCTAAAATCAAAAAAAATCTTACCCTCTCAATTAAAACGGGCAACTGGTCATTGTCAGTTTTTCTAAAAATTATCAATGCATACAGGTATCCAGCAAAATGTAATAGGCTAGGA
This sequence comes from Diaprepes abbreviatus, assembly GCA_034092305.1. Taxonomy (NCBI): domain Eukaryota; kingdom Metazoa; phylum Arthropoda; class Insecta; order Coleoptera; family Curculionidae; genus Diaprepes; species Diaprepes abbreviatus. Next base: position 6,467,266 of record JASJET010000055.1, on the reverse strand, counting down.
ATAATAAAAATAGATGCTAATGAACCACTACAAGTTTCTTCATAAATCGCAGACAGCTCTGTTCTGTTATAAGCCCGAGACTTTGGCAATCTTCCAAAACCCATGTCTCGACGAAAACATGATATGTACTGTAGAATATAGCCTATCACTAAAAAGGAAATTACCTAAAAAATAACAAAGTATGTAAGCTTTTATTGGCAAAGTCCTTATTTTGTTGACAAACTTAAATTGTTATCTTTCCCTGGCTTTTATTTTTTGTTACATCGTTTATAAATTCAAAACCCGATACAATAAAACTACTGGTACCTAAGTTATCATTTATTCTTTTTAAAGTTCATTGTCCACATCATTTGCCAAAAAATGTAATCTCTGCGACACTGTGTTGTTTGATAAGGGGACAAGGTCATTTTATTTGCCGCTTTTTCTCCAAACATACACTTCGTGATGTCTAGCACACGGTCCAATCAAATTTTATGCCACTGTATGTGCTTGTCAGGATCTCGCAATTCTAAATCTGTCAGAAAATAAGAAACACTAGACTTTTTATTACATGCCAATTTTTTTTTTAAATACTCGACAAGTTTATCCTTGTGATTACGATGTCTTGCTTCAAGGTGTCTACGAAGAAGAAATGGTTTTAAACTGCTGTTGGTTGGGTTTTCATTACATATTACACAAAGCGCCTTAAGTTTTGAATTCTCCCCGGTAAAATAAAAATCTATTTGTAAAAAGTCACTATCATATTTTCGTTTCTTTCCTTTTTTGTCACTCTGTTTACCTATTTTTTCTTTCCTTTCAGTCTGGCGAGACGGTAGCTCACTATAACTGCCACTCCGTGTTGGTTCCAAATCAGGGACTGAAGTAGAAGAAGCTTTTTGTCAGACTTGACAAAACTACCCAATTTTAACCAACGATCCATCATACATTTACGGAGCAATAATTATTTACTTTCACGTTCCACTTGCGCACGTGCGATTTGTAAAGCTTGGATATTTGCTGTATTTATTTACGCAAGAAAAAATTACTAAACTAATATTTATGTACACAGTATGCATTAACTACTAATTCATCTTTCTGAAGTCACTCGGGGTTCTTAAGCTTATCGTACGATTCAATTCAACTCTACTCTTCCTAATATGTAACTGTGGCGTTTTTATATCGTCAGCCGTTATTCTCGTTCTTCCATGCGCATTCGGCAAAAGTCTTGGTTGGCAGAAGTAGAAGTTACCGCCTCGTTCAAAAATGCACTCCCATCGCCAGCGACGTAGCAACTCGTCGCGTTACAGATTGTTGCCTGTTGCGATATTTAATTTAAAATTCTGCCATTACAATATTTTTTTCGCGAACCACTGCTTGGGAAATGCTGCTGTAAAGTTGAGCAGATCTAGGCTTACACTTATCAAAAACCTTGGAAAGAGGCTTTAGTAACGAATAAGTAATATTACTTGAATTATTTCATGGATTTATTAAAGCGGAAGTATGATTACTTCACACAATATTAAGTCAGATACATTATTAAAGGTATTGACAATTGTACATAAGGTCGTGAAAGTTAAACATATGTAAAAACTGAATAAAGAGCTGAAAAAAGGGATATGTTCCTGTGTTTGCATCTCTTAAAAAACCCTTAAATGTACGAGTAGTAAGTTGGGAACCAAAACACTGGGGAAATTTCTGATTTTTAAATATATACATATCAATTAATCCTTACCTGTAGACTATACCCAAAATTTAAAATTTCTAAAATAAAGTGTGATTCTCTGGACTCTCCAAAAATCGGTCGCAATCCCATGAGACTTAAAAAACGTATATAGGGTTTTAACAGTTTCTTTTTACATAGGTTTAAAATTCCTGTGGTACTTTGGGGATCTGAGGACTCTTCCACAATGATTATGTTATCATCTCCCTATAATGAAAATTATAATAAAATAATCATAGACCTTCGATGTATATTAGAAAACAGTCTAGCCATGGAATTTAGTTCCTCTTAGATTTGTTATATAATATATATATATATATATATATATATATATATATATATATATATATATATATATATATATATATATATATATATATATATATATATATATATATTATTGCGTCAACAAATAAACCTTCTTATAGGACAATTGGAGATAAAAATCTAGAGATAAAACGTTGGAATCGGTAAGAAGAAAAATTGTCTTCCAAAAATAAGCACAGTTTTCAATTTTTTCCAGGTGATTGTTAATAAAAGAAAACGATTATTTTATTCTTCTATTTTTAAAGTTGTCTTATTATTTCACTTTTGAGTGTCAACTTAGGCCAGTTTTAAAGTTAGACAATGTTAATGAACTAGAGGGTTTACTATCTTAGTTTCTAGTGAGAAAAATATGAATTAATATCGGAAATTTGTTGTTTAAATATAGAAGAAAAACCTTCTTGTTATATGGGGAGGTTTTTTTTTATTTATTTAAATCTGCAATCTGCTTTTTTTATGATAGGAAAAAGAGTGAAAGTCTAACCCCAAATTAAAATATTTATAACTGCTTTATGAAACAAAAAAATAATTTTGTTGTTAAAATTTATTTGTTGTAGTTTTGCTTACCATATTTGTAGATGTCACCAAATTATGTTCCGAGCTTCTATCGTCATTTTCTGACATTTTAAATTTATCGTTCTTGTCTTTATTTACGTCTGAATTAGTTTGTTCTGCCAGAAACATGATGTTTGTGTACCAAATTTCACAAATTAAATCTTTTTAACAAACGACAGTCAACAATATCATTTCTTAAAGTTTAAAAAAAAATTAACTTGTACAAAAAATATGGCTATATTTAATGTTTGCATACCTTTCCTTTGGGTTTCTGTAAAAAAGTGGTCGATCTTTCAAGACTTATTTATAGTTTACGTACTAATCATTCATTATATGTATATTTTTTCTTGATAACCTCTCGATAGTGTAAATAAATAATTAGTTTACGATTTTAGTAATTTGTGATAATTTAATTCCTCCTGCAAAGAAAATAATTAAAAGATTAATTGTTTTTAACGGTAAACAATGTCCCATGTTTTTAGCAATATTATAAGGTTTTTATTAGCTATTAAATATCAATAAAAAAATGGTTAAATATGAGGGTTTTGGGATAAAGGACTATTGAACTTATTTTCTTTAAACTGTGAAACTCCCAACATATATCCTAATTTCGATCACATGCATTTTCTATATATCTGTCCATAAAAACTAGAACCGCAACATGATAAAAATATCTTTATAATTCCCAAAACAAAACAAGGAAATTATATTAATATCATCTTTGGAAATTTATAGTTTTCACAAACTTTACTACCATACATAAAATGTTATAATAACGAAACGAATTGGCGTTTTATAGGAAACACTGTTTATTTGGTGAAAAATCGCTCGGACCCGTCTAATTTATTTTTTTTGAAATACATTTTGTTAGAAAAGAAGATAAGGTAGATCAAAGCGCTACATGTATCAATTGTTCAATGAAACGCGTTGTATATCATTACATTTTTAGATTCTACAATAAATTGTAAACATTTTTCATAAAATATACTCTATACCTATCTTCTACTGTTGCTGAAAAAAAACCATACTATGAAAAAAAATTATAAAATGTTGGGGATGTCTTTCAGCAACTGTTCTGCAGCAATTCAATTAGTCTAAAAATCCTTTTTGTACACTTTGTGGAGAAAGTTTTCGTACTACTCGTCGAATGGACTCCTTAAACATATCTTTAAATTTTTGATGTGGCCCTATAAAAAATATTTAGCGGGTTAAGATCAGGTGATTTGGGTGGCCGCTCTGTTGTCTCTCATCTACCTATCCATCGCCCAAGAAAAATTGTATTTTAGTACATCCTTACATGAGCATAATACTGAGAACCATCATCCTGTTGAAACCATAAGGTTTGGATATAGAGTTACTAGAGTTGGAACCAGATAATTTTGAAGAAAATATAGATATGTTTTCTGCGAGGCTTTCTTAAAAGAAAAATGGTCTATTTACCCTAGTTTTAATATTGCCTGTCCAGACATTAACATTTTCACTATACTGGGTGAAAACACCAGTCCCACTGGAACCACATGTACAGCAACCTACTGCTGAGTCTTCGAACATACCCCTGTGATGAGTAAACCGTCTGGCAAATTAGGCCGAAAAATCCTACGTTTAAGCAGACAACAGATTAGGCTGGTGACAGAACTAATGACTGGCCATTGCAGCTTTAGGAAATATCTACACTCAATGATGGGCATCTATAATGAAGAACCCAATATGATGAAGAGGACGAAAAAGCCTCACACATCATCTTCGAATGCGAAGCTCTAACCTATTGGAGACACCTTCAAGGATCGATCAGTCCGAAATGCTTTTACCTAGAGGACAAACTAGTCAATAGGCTGCCAATTTGATTAAGGTAACTAACTTGTTCACGTGGAATAGATATAATAAAAGCGACACACACAATAAGTCACTAGGCTGCCGTGCAAGGGTTTTTCAACCCTACATTGCGAAATCGTTCAATCAACACTGGGTGTAATTTTCTTTGATTCAGAGGATTTAACATTATAAACAATGTCACTCAAAAAAATATGAAAAGAATTAGGAGAAATTTGGCAGAAATTAACTTTGGATTTTATTACAGTTTAACATATAAAAATATAAATATGATCCAATGTTTAACAGGGAAGGTACAAAATGGATTACCTTATAATGAATACTGGATCAATTTGATATAGTCAAAAGGTGTTCTATTTTATTTCAATAATTATAAAAGTACACCAAAAACAAATTCCCGTGCTAGTAACTGTACGGTATCAGCAGCATTGGTAATGCAACAAATTATGCTTAGCATTCTGACTTGTTATTTTATAAATGTTTTTCTGACCTTTTATTCTCAGAATTTTTTGTGGTTTTTGGACAGTAGTGGTACCCGTTTCGTTCAGATTGAAAATGCGTGTACCATCTGAAAAAGCGGTTTTTCTCTGGATCACTGTTTCTAAATTGTTAAAAAATACTTTAGCTCTTTCTTTATTACATGCCAAAGCTCTTGCAGTACTACATGCTTTTGACCTTCTAAGGCTTAGATCGGGATAACGATGCCGAAAGCTTCTTAGTCATTCACGACCAGTCGTTTGATTTGTGTGTCAAGAAACAGGTATTTTTTTAGCATATTTTCCCATCTCATATGCCACACGTCGGCAGTCCTTTGTTGTGAGACCATAAAACAAGGTGGTAGAATGCTTCAAGTAATCTTTCAATGCTCTCTTGGCCAAAAATACCATATTTACGGAGTAGTTAGGAATATCCTTTATGTTTTATTGTTCAATATTAATTCCGCGTACCTTTTTATCATGTCTCTGCAACGTAGTAAAAGAAATATTCATTTCTCTTACTGTTTGTCTAGTTTTTTCCTTTTTTATATTAAATATAATGCTATTTTCATTTGTTTTGGGTGTTTTTCTATTTTTTTCTGTGAAAAAAAAAACAGTATTTTTCAAATGATGATAATTAATTAAGTTATATATAGTTGTTGGCATTAGACCTCCAGTCTGGACAGAATTACTATCAGACATTTCGACTACAATTTAACAATTCATTTACAAGAATTTATACTTCACGATATTGGAACACTCAATACATTCAACCATATCCCACAAAACTGTCTTGTACACACAAGACAAAAATTGAATTACAATTTAAATCTTACAATATCTAAATCGAAGAACTACGATTTCTCTCTTGACCAATCAATACTAAATCAATCATAAATTTAAGTTAATTTTTATTTCGTCTTCTAAAATCAATCTTGTAAATATTATTATGTTCATAAATTTAGATTTGATACTGGATAACTCAAGCTTATTAAATATGATATCTTTGATCATACGCTATAGATTTAAACAATAGATTTCTTTGAAGGCTGTTTATGGTTAGTGGGGAGAGGCATTACTTATCTTTTCTTTCAGTTTAATTACTGGTCGCGACACTTTTCAGTGTTTTTAAGTGTTAGAAATTACTATAAATGCGAACTTCGCAATTAATATTAACAAAAAGACGATTTCAAAATTTATTTTTATTGGTAAATATTGTTTACATATTGAAAATAACAATAATAATAATAATTTAGGTAACCATAAATTCATACTTTATGTATTCTAGAACTGATGTACCAATTATTATATGATACTCGAATAAATAATGCAGTTAGAAAAGGATAGCATAAAATCGGTATGTGTGTACCAAGAAATGAAATATCTACTGTTTATAAACACTTTTTCAAATATAAATAAAAATATTATTACGTTATTCAGTGTTCAAACAACCGCTCCCCAGTTCTGACGTTATGCTAATTCTATAGGGATATATTCGAAGTATGGTACACAGTGGATCACAATGCAACATATAATAAAAAAAACCACAATAATATTAACTGTTGACGTATAAATTGGAGTAGAATGAAGACAAAAATAAAATAATTTAAATACTATGTTTTTAAAAATCCAACTAATAGAAAAATTAATAACAAATTTCTACTTCGTCAATGTTTTTTTCTAGATCCACGAAAACGCAAAACTATTATTTTTCATATATTACCTCACACGGTTGCTCTACATATACTAACTATTGATCATGAGCGGTAAAAAACAGTTTTCAATAATAAATGATCTTGGTCTAACTTTGTTTATTAAAGTTATATTATGGTGATTAACTGTATACCACCCATCCACTGTTGAACATGTCGCCCTAAATATTTCGTAAACCACTGAAGCTAGGTAAAGGGTATATTTTATGAAAAACATCTAAAATTTATTGTAGAATCTCATAATGTAATGATATACAATGTGTTTTGTTAAATAAAATTAAGTTAACACAAGTAGCATTTTTCTGGTCCAACCTGTATATTTTCTTATAAAAAAAAAATGCCACCTTGTATATACAAATTTTAATAATAAGTCTTTTATTTACACTTCTTGTGGGCATAAATTGAATTTAAAGAATAAATGCTCCCAAAATAGTGAAACATTTAAAATATGATGGTTTAGACACTTATATTTAAATCTTCCATTTCCTACCCAGAAATATCAGTTTTCCTTATAATTTTTGATATAAATTAATCTATACAAATTTAGTGAAAAATGAATAATTTATTTCCTAAAAAATCAACTTAAATAAAATATTTAACTTAATGTCATCTTTTTTTGAAACCAATTTTGTGTTTTGAATTTATCCCATAGGTAGGTCGAATTAGTTTCTTTCTTTCCTCTCTATGCTTCCTATTGTTATCTTCTATTTTCTGATTCATTTTTTTACGAGTTGAAAATGTCATTTCTCTATTGCCAATAGAGCCAAGTAGCTTAACTGATACATCCTCATTTTGTAGTCGTTCACCAAGGGAAGTCCTAAAAAATAAAAGTTTATTTTTATTTTATTGCTTTAAATTTTTATACAAATGCGAACAAAAAATTTTTTTGTTCTTATCCAACTAAACACGATGTCTGTTTAAAGCCATCTGTGAATTGATTGATTTAATGATGTAGTAACATTAAAAGTAAAACAATCGACTTACTTGTTATTCTTTTTCTTCATACTATGTATTCCCTTGAAATCTTTACCTTCTTTAAGCTCATAAAGCTTAGGTACTTTTTTGCCCACCTCTTCTTCTTCTTCTTCTCTTTCCAGCTGCTCAGCTCTTTCTTTTTCCCTATGTTCTCTTTGTATTTGCTTATGTTGTTTCTTAACTTCTTTGGTCCAAGTATGTTCATCATCTGAACTTTCTTCTTCTGAAGATTCATCTGATGATTCTTCCGAACTGTTTTTACCTTCCAGTTCTTCCATTGGTTCAAATTCCTGAGAAATAAGTTTCTGTTTCAATTCTTTTTTCTTTGTTTTATCTAATCTTGATAAAACAGGGTTAAGTAACCTGTACTCATCAGCGTTTTTATCAACTTCAAAGTCGGGATTTTCAAAGAGTGCTGAAAATCTACCATCTTGCAAAAGATTCAAAGCTTCACCTTTCTTCTTCTTGGATTTAGTTTGGTCATCCATAAGCTTAAGTGCAAGATCTTTATTAACTTTTGGAAGTTTATTAAGTTGTATTCTACTCTCCCTTTCTTTTTCAATCGTTTCCCTAATTTTCCTTTTCCTGTACTCCTCAAATTCAAATGGATCGGCAACTGATTTTGCTTTTTTATATAATCGAACATCCAAAAAGTACCCATGCATGTAGGCTCGAAGTAACTTAGAACCAACAAGGTGATCCAGACCTAAGGATACAAGTTCCTGTTTAGTGACAAATTTATAATCATCATAAACTGTTTGTGAATTAGATTCTTCAAGTTCTTCAGTTAGCGAATCCAGAAAACTGGCCCATTTAGGAGCAGGACCAAGACTAGGAATATAATAAGTTTGAATTTTTGTATTTTCATTAGCCAGGAAGAATAGACCTGTTTTTGGTACGAGACATAAATTGTTAAACTCAGTTGATGCCTCAATTGATGTATACAGTTTCCCCTAAAAAAAAAAGACAATTGACTTAGGGTACAGTTTCATAAGTTTCTCTTTTTTATATTTAATATTGGCTAGTAGTGGATAGTGGATTAATTGGTTTCTTACATTATTTTTGTCCCATATCTTGAGAACAGAATTATCCAAGGAATAAATAAGATCTTGCTGGAAATGAAAATCTACATCTTTAATTGGTAGTCCATACATGTGATCTTTTATAATAAAAGGCTTGTCTGATCTTATATCGTAAAGAAGTACTTGCCCTGTGGCTGTACCCACTCCCATTTGAAGTGCATCATTAAATTTTAAAGCAGATATTGAAGGAAATCCTTGCAGCCTAAAAATAATTAAATTAATTTTATTTTATAATAAAAATTATTTCAATTAAATTTGTGTAATAGGTATATATATATATATATATATATATATATATATATATATATATATATATATATATATATATATATATATATATTTATTTTACTTCATCTATTCACAGAGTTGCATATAGTTGTACGTTTGCTGAATGTGATTTCAGCACTACAACGCCATAATGTGGATATATCCACTGCTATTGCATCTCACACGGAGGAATCCGTGAAAGCCGCATAAACATATATATATATATATATATATATATATATATATATATATATATATATATATATATATATATATATATATATATAAATATATATATTTAATTTGCTAAAATTTTTCTTAAACCATCCTTCTATATAAATGTATGTTAACTTCTTTGGATTAGGTTTCAGAATTAATACTACTATTCTGTGCTTGACGTTTCGCCCAACGTAGTGGGCTTTTTCAAAAATATAATCTAAAATAAAAGTAAACTACAACTAACATGGTCACAAACCCACACTCACATGACTTAGAATTAACATTCAAACGGTACAATATTAATTAAAAATATCAATTTATAAAATAATGTGAATTTAAAAATCAAAAATTAAAATTAAAAATTAATCCCAGATACGCACCTCAATTTACCTTGGTCATGTTCTTAGTGAATTATTTGACGATTCCTTCAGTTACTATTAACTTAATATTTTTTTATCTGGAAACCTTTTTACTCAGTTTTTTCTGATTTATAAATAAATTTTATCAATATTGATTATACAGTGTGTTGCAAAACAATAAGGGCTACAATAGGTGGTTTAATTTATTAGGTTAAAATATATTTGGCTTAGGTTTTTGATATCTTGCTTGTCATTGATTGCTTGTTTTTCTTTTTTTATATATAGCATTTCCTCTATTTGAAGTTTGTGGTAGTTTCTTTTTTGGGTCAGTTGCGCAATGGGCTCACCAATATCATCTACGGCAGCACAGTTGGTAATGGAATATCTGGAAGAAAATGTCATAGAAAAACTGAATATACCGATTCAATTTTTCAAGAGGTTCGTTGACGATTGTCTAGCAGCTGTCCCCGAAAATGAAATTGACACCATACTAAATGCATTCAACAATTTCCACCAAAAGATGCAATTTACTTCAGAAGTCAAACAAAATGGAAAAATAAATTTCCTTGACCTCACACTAGTTCGAAATTATGAAAACAAAAAGATTGAGACGATGTGGTACACAACACATACATGGTCGGGACGCTACCTCAACTATCAATCACATCATCCGAAATCCCAGAAGATCAGCGTAAAAATAGGTTTGGCTGATAGAGTTTTAACCCTAACTTCTCCGAAATATCGTCAAGAAGCTTTAAAGAAAGTCAGACAAATCCTAAGTGATAATAATTTCCCCGGAAAACTCACAAACAGAATTATAAAATAACGAACTTACAAATTGTATAATAAGAACGTCCTTACACAAAATAATAATAATAACAACCCAAAAACATATGTTGCAATACCATACATAAATTCATTGTCAGAAAAAGTTACACACATCCTCAAACAGCACGATACTATAGTTTGCCACAAAACATACAACCACTTGTCACCCCTATTTACAAAGTTAAAAAGTAAGGTAATCCATAGAAAGAAATCTAACGTTATCTATTCCCTACCATGTCTAAATTGTCCACAGAAATATATTGGAATGACAACACAATATCTAGACAGCAGATTGCAGAGACATAAATACACAAAAAACCCAACGACAGCATTACGCAAACATGAGACAAATTTTAAACATGAATTTGATTTTTCAAACAAAAAGATTCTAACCCAGGAAAGAAACTACCACAAACTTCAAATAAAGGAAATGGCACATATAGAAAAAGAAAAACAAGCAATCAATGACAAGCAAGATATCAAAAACTTAAGCCAAATATATTTTAACCTAATAAACTAAACCCCCTATTGTAGCCCTTGTTGTTTTGTAACATACTGTATAATCAATATTGATAAAATTTATTTATAAATCAGATAAAACTGAGTAAAAAGGTTTCCAAATAAAAAAATATTAAGTTGATAGTAACTGAAGGAATCGTCAAATAATTCACTAAGAACATAACCAAGGTCAATTTACCTTGCATATCTGGGATTAATTTTTAAGTTTAATTTTTAAATTCACATTATTTTATAAATTGATATTTTTAATTAATATTGTATCGTTTAAGTGTTAATTCTAAGTCATGTGAGTGTGTGTTTGTGTCCATGTTAGTTGTATTTTACTTTTATTTTAGATTATACTTTTGAAAAAGCCCATTACGTTGGGCGAAACGTCAAGCAGAGAATAGTAGTATTAATTTTGAAACTTAATCTAAAGAAGTTACCATACATTTATTTATTTATTTATTTATATATATATATATATATATATATATATATATATATATATATATATATATATATTATATAACTAAAAAAATATGGAACATATTTGAAACATTTCTTTCATTACAATAAAGGAATTAGGGCAACCAGACACAACAATCCAATTTGCAGAAAATTATTATCTTGGTAAAAGCTCCAGTAGGTTCTAAACGTATTTTGGAAATGTCAATTTATCAATTAAATAAGGAGTTTTGAAATTAAAGAAACCTGTTATAGAAATACTGTGTTTTGCATGCTTTTAAAAATTATTGTTTTAAACTTTTTGATATTTATCATGTTTTTTTTAAATTTTCACCAAACCTATCAAATTTAACATCCTCAAAACATAGATTGAAGTTTTACAAGAATTTTTATAAAGTGTAAAATTTAGCAGAATTAATTTACAAAAGTTTTTTCACCTATATGTTAAATCCTCTTCAAGATCTTTTTTGTTATGTAGAGCTGAGTTGAGGGTTGTAACATGTAAAACTAAGTAAAAAATATTTATCTAGATTATTGTTTTTTACTTACTCTTTGTTTCCATTGACACAAGTAAAAGCACAATCAAGTACTCCAACTCGTTCTTTGACTCTGGGATCCCAAGCTTCTATTCTTCCTTCTTGAGTGCCACATACTAATAAATTATGAACCGAATTAATTGCACACTTATTGATTTCTGAGGCTGCACTGCTATAGGGTGTCATAAACTGTCCTCTCTCCAAATTTAATCTGTAAATGTCTGGGGATGCTCCAACAACAAATAAATCACAGCTAGGATAATGGTATTGCATGTCTCTTCCAAATTTGGGAATGCGGAGGCGGTAGTATCTTCCATAAGCTGCATGAAATTCAACGTATCGATCACATTGCAAAAATACAAGCTATAAAATAAAATTATCTAGTTTATCTTAAAATAATCCTAACAAGTTTTTTTGTAGTACATTTTCTGAGAAATCAATAAAAAATATATGTTGAATACTATTCTGCACAAATCTGTACATTAACCATCTTGTACAGTGTTGTCATTAAATACTGTTACCTCAATTATAAAGAAAATAAGAAAATTAGAATAAACTAAACTCACTTTGCTATAATCATCACTCAGAATCTCAAAAGTTACTGCTTCAGAGTCAAAGCATCTTTCAAATTTAAGGGATAAGTTATTAACATCAAAGCACTTAATTCTTGGTTTGTAAATACCAGTGGCTAGTACATAATTACCATCTCTGGATACTTTGACAGTGGTACTAAGGCCTGGCATGTCAAAATCTTGAATAAGTTCAATTCTTCTTTTAATATCCACATTTTTCTTAAGTAGTGCTCTTCGTTTTCTTTCTGATAACCACTGTAAAATATCTTATATTTAATCCACAAAAAATTTGCAGGTTCAAAGTACAGTAAAAAGAAGGTAAATTATAAACCTAAAAATATAATCTTTTCAGTGGTATTTCACTATAGAACAAGGGGAGAGTGGCTAAAATAGTTATTACAGCTTTTTCAATTCCATATTAACTAAATTTCCCCTAAACATAAATCTATGGGGACTAGGAAATTGTGTGGAATTATGGTTAAGCGTAAGATACACCACAGTTCTTGCTTACCTCGGGTAGTGATTTTCCTGCACTTAGATTATAAATTTTAACATCATTTGGTTCAGACGCCTGCATTTTCACTTTATAATCGTCAGCTCTGTTTGCAAGAAAAATATTAATTTATTTTATATCTGATTTAACTTTTCACCTTATTTGGCAGTAAAACAAAAAACCGTAAATAATTAATTATTTAGTAAAAAGAAATTGTTTTCGAACATCCATCATAACAACGTGTTTTTAAATTTGTAAGGTTAGGGAAAAGCAATGTTGCCATCATAGACATAAGAGAAATTAATGCCATCGTCTGATCAAACACGAACTCTAACCTATTTTGTTCCAGACACGAACTATGTCATGTTCGTGGATACTACGAATTCAGTAGTGTCAAGTAGAAATTTGGTAGTTTCAATAATTTTCGTTAGATTTTCAAACTGGTATATTATCCACTGTAGTCCAAATTTTTCGTATAATTCCTCAAAAGAAGGTATATTCTTTTGAGTAATTATCACCTTCAGTTCTGTCACTTAAAGTAATCATGATCACTTCGACCTAATGACAAGTAAATGCATATTCAAAAGAACATGAAGTTATCAGTTTCACTTTTTTCACTTTCATCAGTGATAATTTACTCAAAAGAATACAGCCAGAATATACCTAAATACTATTATCGCTTTCGCCGATAGAGATCGAGAGTAGAAAACTAGGTGTAGAATTTTATGTAACACAGAATCCCATTACAGACCTTAGACGAGGGAAAACAAAAAACTTGTAACGACAATTTACGATCTGTTAACTTTCTTGTTTGTTGGAATACGCAAAAAATGTATCAAAAATAATCGTTTAAATTCCACTATTCAGCAATAGACTCTATGTAAGATACCAGTGTTCCAATAGAACGGTAATACTTTACACCCACTACACGCACATTTGAAAATAATTATTTTATGAAATTTGTGACACTGTAATTTGATTTCTGACTTTAGGGCTATTCTTTTGAGACATTATCACTTTCACTTCTATCACTTGAAGTAATCATGATCACTTCAGCCCAATGACAAGTAAATGCATATTCAAAAGAACATGAAGTTATCAGTTTCACTTTGTTCACTTTGATCAATTGATAATTACTCAAAAGAATATAGCCTTTATTTTCTCTGTTTCAGTGATTGTATGATATACGAGCTAAATTTAAGGGAACAGTTATTTTCAATAATTGATTGAATTAAAAGAATATTCCCTCTCTTAAAATGCACTTTCTTGTTTGTTTTTGTATTATTCAATGGTATAAAACTTGACACGAGTCTTATGAGATTGGTTTTCTTGAGTCTGGAGTAGTCCTCCCTACTACACACTATTGAAGTATCTCAATGTTCTGTACTAGAGATATACTGGTACGGTAATATTGGATTCGGTACGATAATTTTAGTGACCTCGATAAATTAAAATGTTGGCGACACTGCAACATACTCTACTCTTTTTTTTTTTTAAAAGCCGCGTACATGAGTAAAAACTTAGGGCGAGTCCACAGACAGAGAGAAAACCGCGGAGCGTAAAAAGACATACGTTAAATTTCAAGCATCGTCGATTTCTTAAATTTAAAAAGGGGCAAAGGCTGAAGATTTCCCGTCTAAATCCGCCTTGTCCAAGGTCATTACGTAAGATAATTTTGAACTTTTCAGCGAAGTTCATTAATAACCTATGATTTTTTTTCAGTAGTTTGTCGTTTTATTTATATTATATTTAATATTAAGTAAATAAATATATATTTTACTGGTGGGCCAGCCACGTTAAACAAGCAAATCCGTGTAAAAAATTCTTTTTGCACTTTCTGTTTAAAACTATTTATTCTCAAGTTAAAAAGTATACATTTAGGCCTTTTCTCATTTATGGGTGCCCACCCCGGGTCTCGGGTTTTACCAGTGACTATAGAAGAAGTATACCTCGTCTATGCTGTGACACATCAGCTGATTTCAAGGTTTTTTTTTACTAGGGTTTTAAATTTCTGTCAATTTTTCATTTAGATATTGATATGAGTAGTTATGAGGGCGGGGTACTGTGACACCCGGATGGCATCTGTCCCTTTTCAGCCCTTTACCATCCGAAGAAGTGCTGAAACCCTCCTGAAACCCTAACCAAAAAGACCTTATTGCCAAAGAACGTGACGTAATAGCCTAAGAAGTGCCTGAAATTCTCCTGAAACCCTAACTAAAAAGGCCTTATTGCCGAAGAAGTCCTGAAAAATCCCTATCCAAAAAGGCTTTATTGCCGAAGAAGTCCTGAAAAAATCCCTATCCAAAAAGGCCTTATTGCCAAAGAAGGGTTGTCCTAGTAGCTTAAGAAGGACCAAAAGAGTCCTTAGCCAAAAAGGCCTTATTGCTGAAGAAGTATCGACAATGACGTCATTTACCAGAGGCTGTTGTTTCGTAAAGTAGTTAGTAGAAAAAATAAATTAGAGTGGAATATCGGGTAAAATAAAACAAAATTTTATATATTTGAATGGTATATTGGGTAAATAAATTACAAAAATAATTAAATATGTTATGCTACAATACTTTTTTGCCTGTTTTATTTTTACGTTTTCTGCAGGAGGTTAGCTTGACAACATATCGATTCTTCTGGTCTAGAAGAAATTCTTCTCTTTCCAAGCAGGCATTGAGATTATCAAAGAGTTTATTTTGATGTCTTAAGCTTTGTATAAAATTGTCATTACATTGGTCCAACGATAAATTTAATTTATTAATATCCAATAGAAAATAACTGATATTATTTTTTGCATTTGCCAATTCTTGTTTAGTTTCTCCAAGTAGTGTGTAGGCTGTAATTTTTTTGGTTTCACATACATTGGTTTTTTTCATTTCAAGAATTAAATTTGCTTCCAATTCAACGTTTTTTCTTGAAAGGTTGAGAATATTGGTGTAATTAATTGAAGATGATAGATTAGCTGCTTTATTTTCACACTCTTTAATATTTTTTGTATATAATTCGTTGAGATTTGATTCGGTTTCATATAAATTCATATAGTTATCAAGTTCTTTTGAACATAGTAGGTATAGGCTTAAACTTGTATTATACAGAACGTCATAGTCATCTTGTAGGTATTCACAATACTCAGTTTTATTGTTTTTGTTTAAGGTGTTATTTTCAACAGAAATAACACTACAAAATGATAAAATTATGAGTAAAAAATATGACATGTTTCCCGTTGAGAGGTTTCAAACGTACTAAATATGTATTACAGATAAAGTGGGTTTTTATATAATGTTTGTTCTATTAATCCAACTATTGTGCTTATCAGTGAACCCAAACCATTTAACGAATACTTGGTCTTTATGTCTTTTTAGAATTTTTTCAACTAAATATACATTATGATTGAGAGTTTTTTGTAATTGCTCTTTGTAGAACGCTCCAAGTACATTTTCGTTTTGCATATCCTTCAAGAGATAAGTGGTTGGGTTTGTTAACTGAACTTTGCGTATAATAAATACCTCAGGAGACCAATTTGGATTGTATTTTTTATCGAAAACACCTCTTACTTTAGAAATACGTACATAGTCACCAACTTTAAGATTAACGTTTAAATCACTCATTTTTATTTTGTTGTAAACAGTTTGAAGTAATTTTTTTTCATTTTTGATAGTGACATCTGCTGGTTTCATTTTAATGGTTCTGTGTTTTGTGTGATTATATTTATAAACAATTTTACCAAGTAAATTAATCCATTTGTAGTTTCCTTGTATATTAAATTCCTTCCACATCCAGTTTTTTAAAGTCCTATTAACTCTCTCGACTATGGATGCCTTTTTTTCACTGAATACACTATAGGGGTTAATATTGTATTTCTTTGTGAGTTTCTCAAATTCTTTATTGTAAAATTCTTTACCCATGTCTGTTTGAATGTTTTGTGGAGTTTGTATTTTAAAAACTTTTTCCATATTTTTGCTTACTTCTATAGCTGATTTGTTTTTTAACGGAAAAGCCCATACAAACTTTGAAAAGCAATTAATAACAATAAGTATATATTTGTAACCATTGTTCATTTTAGCATAAGGAATCATTTCAACTAAATCTGCTTGAAATAGATCATTTAGAGATTTAATAATTATTTTTCGCCTTTTAAAATTGATTCTTGCTGGCTTGTGAATTTCTTCAACAAGTTGTCGTTTTTTATCTGTAACAAATTTATTCATTTTTTTGTTTTGTTTTTTCACTCAATAATTTGAGCTTCTCTTAGTTCCTCTACTATGGAATTGATTTCGTTGTGATGTCCTGTGTGTCCAGCTTGTTGAGAGGCTAGCAATAAACGTAATCTATCAACTAGTTCATTAGGATTATCCCAATGTACATAATCTATGGGATGATCAGTAACATTCATGTATAAACCGTCTCCCGTTATGTAAGGTGCTATAATTTTTTTGTATTTCATTGATCTACTACCATCAACTTGTTGATTGGACTGATAGTAGCGACGATGTGCATTTGTTTTAAATATAATTTGTCTATAGTTTGTTTCATCCTCTTTGGAGAAATTTGTGGGGTGTTTTTTAAATAGTAGTTCATAGAGACCATGTGTCCCTTTGTAGCGTTTGTTTTTCACTATAATATCTTTACCATCAATATTCAGATTAGAATCACCAATGTGAAATTTCTCAGTGTTAACGTTAAATCGAACACCATATTTGTGATCAAACTTGTTTTGAGAATCATGATGCAAATCGCTGATATATTTTCTAGGTAATGGATCATATTGTTTTAAAAGATTTGTTAAGGATTTGTCTTCCAGTTGTTGTTGTTGTTGTTTTCGGAAAACAGATGAATTACCTTCGTTCTCGTTTTCATCATCATCATCATCATCATCATCATTATCAGTTTCATTTATTGTATCTAGTGTCTTATTTGCATCATCATCATCATCATCATTTTCATTTTCAACTAGAAAAGGATATTCTAAAGATGTGTCATCAGTTTTTATTTCAGATTGTTCTTTAGTTTTTGGTGGTGGTGCTGCTGCTGCAACTGTAGATTTTGTGCTTAATTCACTTTGAATATTTTGTAAACGTTTGGTTATTGGTAAAAATACTTGTTCCTGTACAATTTCACTATGTTTTAATAGGTTTAGTTTATTTTTAACGTTTTTTCGTTTACGAATTAAATTTTTTTTAAGTTCTTTTTCACTAAATTTCATTTTTTTTTAATCTGCTTAGTCAACAGGTTTTGATCAGCTTTTAATCAGCTTTGAAACAGCTTATAAACAGCTTAGAAACAGCTTATAAACAGCTTTTAATCAGCTTTAAACAGCCTCTGATCCGTTTGGAACAGGTCTGATCTGGTTGTAAACAGGTTTAATCAGGTTGTAAACAGGTTTAATCAGGTTGAAAATACAGCAATCCGCTTATAATAAAGTATCGATCTTGACTAAGCTATTTTAGGAGATATCATGCTATTATAAAATGATCAAATCCCAGTCGATAACGTCCGTTGTTGAGATCGTAATCTTTAAAAATAGTTAAAAATCCATATGGTTTCTTCCAACAATACGAGCATATATTTTTAAACTTATCGAATGACATATCCGAACCCACATGGTCATTAAAAACATGTTTTAAATTTAAATCATCTTGTTTGAAGAGAATAAGTACATTGGCATTATCTCGTATTAGATGTTTGGGAATCTTTGCGTACGTTTGACACAAATAAAACGAGTCAATATTATTGTGTCTCCCCATACTAAAATACTCTCGAATAATATCTTGATTGTCACATGCCACATCATCAAAAATAAATATGGAATTAGGTTTTGCTTCAGATGGATGTACAATATTTTCACTAGCACTAAATGCATAATAATTTATTCCTTTTATAGGAGTCAGTAATTCATTTAAATATAAATATTTTGGCTGGTATAGCGAACGTGAATACACATAAACATTTTCAAATTTCAATCCATTTTCATGTTCTATCAGTGAGATCATAACATTAGTTTTTCCACAGTTTGATGGACCAACAATGATACATCGTATTGTAAAAGGAAATAAAATTCCATGTTTTCTGTACGAATTTTGTGGTTTAAACTCATCAGCGTTCTCAACAGGTAAACTGGTTTTTTGTTTTAAAATTTTCATAATTTCAATAGATATGTATACATAGATAACTTAGAAGAGAGAACTAAAAGAGAAATGACTTAAATTAGTATGTTACATATCATTTATAGTCAGTTGTTGATTAATTGTCAACATGAAATTTTATACAGGTTCAGGATTTGTAAACAATATGATAAATAAATTACCGTTTGAATTGCATTTGCCTGGTTACAATTTTTGTGGACCGGGTACAAAACTTCAGACTCGTTTATCACGTGGTGATCGTGGAGTGAATCAGTTGGATGAAAGTTGTCGTGCTCATGACATTGCATATTCTCAAAATAAAGATTTAACATCCCGCCATCAAGCTGACAATATATTAGCTAAGAATGCAATGAAACGATTCAGATCGAGAGACGCGTCTACAGGAGAAAGATTAAGTGCATTGGGAGTAGCTGGTATAATGAAGGCAAAAGTAAAACTTGGAATGGGTGTACAACAAAAACAACAACAACAACAAAGTATTAAAAAGTGTCTTACAATATTGGAAAAAGTCAAACATACTTCACAAAACTTATTAAATGACATTCGAAAAAGTATTGAAGAATTGAAAAGAAATCAGTCATTGGTAAAAACTAAAAATAATACTAAAAATAATACTAAAAACAATACCAAAAATACCAAGAAAAAAATCCCTAAAGTTCGTAATTATTCCACAAAAAAGAGGAAAAATGTGAAAAAACAAAAAGAAGACGAAGCAGAACCAATGGATATTGATACTGAAAGTATAAATTTACCATTACCAAAACCAATTAGACTTAAAGCAAAAAGAAAACTTGATACTAGAAATGTTGATGATGATAGAAATGGTCAAAATAAGATGTTAAAATTGGATTTAAATGAACCAATACATTATCCACCATCATCATCATCATTAAGGAATGAGAACAATAAGAAACGTAAAATGGTTGATGATGTTGATGATGATAATGATGCTGATGTTGATACTATAAGTATAGAAAAAAGACAACGATTGATTTAGTAGCTTTCAAATTGTCAAAATGGTTAGAACTAAACGTAAGCAAAAACCAAAGCAACGAAAATTGAGAAAAAATAAACAAAGAAAATTAAGAAAAAATAAACAACAACAACAACGACAAAAAGGACAACGAAAAAGTGCTGGTATAAAGAAAGTTAAATTTGAAAAAGTGTTAAAACAAATTAAACAGCATATTTTAAAAACTAAACCCCATAATTTGGGAAATGCTATTTCAGTAGCTTTGAATGCAGCAAAACAAATTAAAAAAAATTTCAAACAACAACCAAGTTTCAATCGTGTTCGTGTCATTAAAATTCCCAAAGTTGGTGGTGTATTACCTCTTATACCAATATTTGCTGCCTTGTCTGCATTAGGCTCTTTGGGTGGAGCAGCTGCCGGTGTAGCAAAAGCCATCAATGATGCACGAGCTGCTCGAAAACAATTGGAGGAATCACAACGTCATAACCGTTCTATGGAAAGTATAGCTTTAGGTAAAGGTCTATTTTTAAAACCATATAAAAAGGGGTTGGGTGTTTTTTTATACCCACCACCAATGCAACCACGAATCAGTTAATAAATTTACCAAATAGACCATTAACCAATATTGATTTGGTTATGTATGCCAAACAATTTTGTATTCCTCATTTTCGTGGTGTATTTATGCGTGATGCCTTACCAAAGAAAATTAAATCCAACAATGAAAGAGGTATAATAAATTTGGATAATCTAAATGGACATGGAACACATTGGACAGCCTATAAGAAATTTAGAAATAAAGTTGTATATTTTGACAGTTTTGGCAATCTTCGACCACCCTTGGAAGTTATCGATTATTTTCGTTCAAATGGACCAGTAGACATTATTTATAATTATGATATTTATCAGAAATTTAATACATTTAATTGTGGACATTTATGTTTAGAATTTTTAAATAAATAAATAGATATTGTACAAATATATTTTAGTTTTATTTCAACCTTTAAATAAAGAACATGAGTTATATATTTACCTTATCGGGTAGACAATCCTTTTTATCTCTAAAATTGCATCCACCAATAATATTACAAGAATCTAAAAATTATGAATTGGGTTTAATTAATTTTGTTACCTACAACTCAATTCCAAATGTTGACAAAACAAACAATAAATTCTATTTTGATGAATCTGTAATTGAAATACCCGAAGGGACATACGAGATCAATGATATTTCTCGTACAATAAATGATTCTCTTAGAGGTGTTAAAAAATTACAACAACCACAACAAAAGGAGCCAATACTACCACAACAGCAACAACAAAGATTAGTAGAAAATGAGAGCATTGATGGTGATGATGATGATGATAATGGTAATCAGGATGATGCTAGAAATCAAATTGTAAAATTAAACGATCCTCCTATTCCATCAAAGAAGAAAAAGAAAAGAGACAGTCCTACTAATTTAAAAGAAGCCAGTGATTTAGTTAAAATTCGCGTAAATTATAATACTTTAAGGTGTGAGATAAAATCAACAAAGGATATTCATTTTGAAAAACCGTACTCTATCAATACTATTCTAGGTTTTAAAAACCGAACATTGACAGCACAAAAACTTCATGTATCCGATTACCTCATTAATATAACCAAAGTTAATGCTATATGTTGTGAATGTAATTTAGTGACCAATTCCTTCAATAATGATAAACCGTCTCATATTTTACACATGTTTTATCCAACTGTACCGCCAGGTTATAAAATTGTGGAAACCCCCACCAATGTAATTTATTTACCTATAAATACTCACTATTTGGATGAAATCATTATAAAAATAACCGATCAAGAGGGTGATTTAGTTAATTTCAATCGGGAATTGATAACAGTCAGAGTTCATCTGAAAGAAGTGCCAACATAGAAAAAAAATGGTATTTAGATATAATTACCATCTTTATTACTCTGATTCTTTAAATGACAACAACAACAGTAGTAGTAGTAGCAGCAGCAGCAGCAGTATAAATAAAACCACAATGTATGATAAAACTAGTGTACGAAAGAACTTGAAACGGTTAACATCACAAAATCGCAAATTTTTACAGTCTTTGGGATTTAGATTGTTACATTAAGAAAGAAAAAATTGCTCGAAGAAAGAAAATTAAAAAGGAAAACTTTTGGTACAGATTTAAATTGAATTTTAGATCTGGTGTACGAAGACTCTTTATAGTTTGTTTTTGTAAAAAGGAAATTGTTAGTAGTAGTAGTAGTAGTAGTAGTAGTAGCAATAATGAATATTTTGAACGTGAGTGAAAGAATCATCAGCGATAATTCAATTACCAGTAAAGAATACCACAGTTATTTACCCTATGCCAATACAAGTTTAAATAAATCCGATGAAATTCGCATTCCTATTCAGACTCAAGATATTTATACATATCCAGCAGAAAGTTTCCTCGAACTTGAAGGTGTTGTTGTAGATGAACATGGGAAAGCAAGTGATACCATTGAATTGACAAATAATGCTTTTGCATTTTTATTTGATGAAATTCGCTATGAATTGGGTGGAACTGTTGTGGACCGTGTAAGAAATCCAGGTATTACATCTCTCCTAAAAGGTTATGTCAGTTTTACAGAACAAGACTGTTTACGTTATCACAATGCCGGTTGGAATCATCTTGAAAAGCCGAAAATGTTGTCAAAAGGACATTTTAATATTTGTATTCCTCTAAAAATTCTTATGGGTGTTTTTGAAGATTTTCGAAAAATCATCATAAATATTAAACAAGAATTAACACTTATACGAAGTTTTTCCGATGGCAATTCAGTCACTACAAATAAGGCAGGTGAAAAACCAAACATTCGTCTCGATAAAATAACATGGAAAATTGAACATATTAGAGTGGATGATGAAGCAAAATTGAAACTTTTAAGTTACATTGAAAAAGGAAGAGATTTAACGGTGGCATTTCGAGGATGGGAATTGCATGAGTATCCGCTTTTGCAACAATCCACACAACATACTTGGAATGTAAAATCAATAAATCAGTTAGAAAAGCCACGTTATCTCATTTTCGGTTTTCAAACGAAACGACGAAATCAATTATCAAAGGATATTAGTCACTTTGATCATTGTAACTTAACCAATTTCAAAGCCTATCTCAATTCAGAAATTTATCCATACGATAATTTAAATGTTCATTTTGATAGACAACAAGTGAGCATTTTGTATGAAATGTATGCCAGATTTCAACAGTCCTATTACTATAGAAATGTTGGACAACCTTGTTTGACATTTAAAAAATTTATCGAAATTGCACCTTTAGTAGTGATAGATTGCTGTTATCAAGTGGACACATTGAAAAATGGCACTGTTGACATCAGATTGGAATTTGAAACCAGTGAAAATATTCCAGCAGACACATGTGCCTATGTATTAATTTTACACGATAAAAAACTTAAATATAATCCTCTAACAAGTATTGTCAAAATACAAACTGATTAAATATATCCCCACTCCAAACAATGTATATAAATTGGTCTGAAATTGTATCCCACAATTATTTCAGCATTTTGTTTAAAGTCAACAAGAACAATACTAGTAGCAGCAGCAGCAGCAGCAGCAAACAAACAAACAAAAATGGCATTTGAAAACAAAACAAAAGTGTTGTGTGAAAACAAAACAAACATTCTCTTTGTTGATGTTCAAGGATTTCAGTATGATGTTTTACCATTTATGTGTCAGGAAATAGCTATTTACAATTCATTAACCAAAGAGCATGTGCACAGGTTAGTGAAATTACCAATAAATGTAGAAGAATTTAGTGACAAGGTACAAAGTTTTATCAATTATACCACTAATACTATACATGGAATCGAAAATAATTTTTGGGGTGAAAATGTTGATGATGCTACTGATGCCTATCACGCTAAACTTAAACCAGAAGAAATGTCTGCGTTTTTAAATGCTTATATTGGTTCTACGAATATGACAGTTATGGTGAATGGTAAAGAAAAGATGGACTGGTTGTTGAAATACCTAAATGGTTCCAATCTCATTATTAATGTTGCAGATGATCCAAAATATGAAACAGTTGATAAAATGAAAGAATTATTTAAATCACACCACTGTCATATGCATGATTATAATAATAATGTATACTGTGCTTTAGAAAATGTATATAATTTGTATCACTGGTTTATGGTGTATTGTTTTAAATAAATAAATAAAAAAAACTAAAGAAATACTTATGTGTGTGTGTTTTATTTATTCAATTAATGTATAAATTTAGAAAAATTATTTTTTACATATTGCTCCTTAACTTCGTTTTCACACACTTTTGGTAACTGCAAACGAGATACGTCTTCGATTTTTTTTAATTGGAGACTTACCCTATTTGCAGCTACCTCATAAAGTTTCGGCGGAGACAAGCAACCATTCCGATATTCTGGTGTCACACAGCAAGGATAATCTTGCTCCTGTTGTTGTTGTTGTTGCATTTGTGCTCCTGCTGTTGTTGTTGTTGTTGTTGTTGTTGTAGTTGATTTTACTAAACTAACCTATGAGGGTTCCGAAATAAAAAAAAAACAATTGAAAAAAATATATATATCTATTAAAAAAAAAAAGTTACAAAAATAAAAAAAATGGTTTTTTACCACTTTTGAGAAAAAATTAAATCATCATCTTCATCACTAGCACCACCACCACGACCACGACCACCACCTACCTCTTGTTCTGCTGCTGAAGCTGCTGCTGCTGCTGTGGATGCAGTTGATGCTGCTGCCTTTGAAGTTGATGCTGCTGCTGCTGGTAGTGGTGGTGGTGGTGATAGTGGTGGTAGAAGGAGTGGATTCATTTTTTTAATTTTTTTCCTGGGTGGTTCTTCTTCTTCTTCATCATCCTCATCAGTACCACCATCAATGGTAATTGATGCTGCTGCTGCTGGTGCTGTTGCTGATGATGATGACGCTATTGTTTGCAAATATTGAGGGTAATACGATGAAGGTAAAATTTTTTTAATGGGCCCCGTTTCAATGGGGACATCTTCCGCTACAAGATTAAACTTGTAGCGTCGAACCACTTGTTCCAATATTTTAAACTCTTCATCGTTGTTGATCTGTACCCTCATGAAACGCACTGGTAGTTGCCCAAACTTTTGTTTCAAACTCTTGGCCGCCGGTGTATAATGTAAATGGATAAAAATTTTATCCCTCTTTATCTTTATTTCTTTAAGGCCCCATCTGAAAATCAAAAAAGAAATAAATAAATATTTTATCATAAATTTTGTTTGTTAAAGTTAAAAGACCATGTTTTATTCATAACAGCTAAAAAAAATACATTTAAAACAATAGTGCCCTTTTTACGCTATATACATAGGTAAAATGAGGCTCAAAATCACTTATAAATACTCTATTTCGAATTCTCCAGACCTAAATTTTACGAAAACAGCAAAAAAAAATTTTTTTTCAAAGTGCGCAGTTGACCAAAAGGCGTTTTCTGACGAAACCAAAAGAGTGAGACGTGCGCAAATAGCAAAAAAAGTGACTACGTCATCCCGGCTGATAACGATCTCTCAAGAAAATCGAACTTATGGTCATTATTATTATTATTGGTTAGATCGAAAAATTTCATATTTTTGACATTTGTTCAAAGTTGATTGGAAAATTCGGAAAATGTTCTATAGAAACAAAGGTAAAATAAATATAATTAAAAAAAAAGTCAAAAAATAAACTTACGGGAATAATTGCTTAACTACCACAGCTAACCATTTTAGCGGTAAATTAACTGGGTCCTCGGTCAGTACAACAATGGTTGAAGGCATCACCAATGGATTAGAAGCCATTTTTTTTCTTTTTTCTTGTCTTCGTTTACTTGAATCTCGTTCTGGTTTGTCGATTGACTATACTGCTAAGCGAATTTCTGCTCGTATTTAAACACATTTTGAAAAAAATACCCAACGTCATGTTTGATAAAACGAAAATTTCCTAACATAGAAATAGCATTAAACATGTGGAGTGACACGTGAATCTTTTGGAAATTTTTGGTGTAGTTGCAATTTTAGTATCACGTATGCTATGTTTGATTGTGCATGTTTTTCTTGATAAAATTTATCTATTACACATGTTTTACATTAAGTTATAACGTTGCATTTTTTTCCAAAAAATATATAAAAGCGCTCGATTTGCTTAGTCGAGCACACAGTACAAAAACGAAAGTAATAACAGTCACTTGAAGAAGAAGAAAAAGACGAACTAGAACCATTGGTAAGTTTTTTTATTATTATTATTTTTAATTTTAAGAAGTGAAGTGAAGTGAAAAAAAAAAAATTAGATTCGCGACCCAAGGAACAGTGAGTAACATCACCCTACCATACAGGGTGTATGTGTATAAATTCGCTGTTCGCGGAAGGTTCAACGCTAGGGATATTTTATTAGCTTCGTGACCCAAGGAACAGTGAGTAACATCACCCTACCATACAGGGTGTATGTGTATAAATTCGCTGTTCGCGGAAGGTTCAACGCTAGGGATATTTTATTAGCTTCGTGACCCAAGGAACAGTGAGTAACATCACCCTACCATACAGGGTGTATGTGTATAAATTCGCTGTTCGCGGAAGGTTCAACGATAGGGATATTTTAGATTGTTTTTTGCTATTTATTATTATTATTAGTTTAAAGTCTCATGCATGTTTTTTTTTTAATGTTTGTAGTAACAAACATGAGTTCATACAAGAACACTGACACATCCTCCTCATCCTCTTCCACCACCACCGCTAGTATCAACGAGAACAACAACAACAACAATTTTCTTTTCCTCGATGAAGTCTCAACTGAGACAATAAAAAAAATTGAACAAGTTAGTAGAATTATTAAAACAAGGGGGGAATATCTAAGATTTATAGTACATATAAAAAAAATTATTTTAAACTTGAAAAAAGCTATTAAATCTAAAGATAGAAAATGTGTAAAAAATTTTTCAAGAATTGAATCTAATTTAAGCATTTTGAAAAACTATCTAATTAACTTTCGAATTAAAGCAAATGGTGTCAAAAATAACAAAAATAAAAATTTAGTTTGGCAAGACATTGATTCTTGTTTCAGTGGAAGAATAAAAACCGGACTTATTTCAAATTTAAATATTAAAGATCCAATAGAATTTTTAGAGAAATGTTTTAGAAGTTTTTCAATAAAAAATAAAAAAGAATTAAAAAAATCCCTGTTAAAAGTAAACGCTTCTTTTGCTGGTCTTTTTATAAAACCTCAAACCAATGAGACTGCATTTAAATTTTTTTCAAGTAAAAATGAGTGCATTGATCATACAACTAATTTGGTTTCATGGTATCAAGAAAATATAATTGCTAAAATTCTCGTTAAACTTGAGGAGTTTCAAGAACGTGACTCTGGTTGGAGTTTACTTCAAATATTATATCTCAAAGTAAACATTAACTCTTACAATCCCATTAGAGGTGGGATTTCAACTTATATTCCTTTACCTGATTTCATCCAAAAAACTAAAAGTGTTTTAAATATTAAAAATAAGGACGAATTTTGTTTTCTATATGCTGTTACAGCAGCTTTATACCCAGCTCCTCTTGATAAAAATCCAAACCGCATCTCATCATATCCCGATGTAAGACAAGTTTTAAAATTTGACGGTATTGAATTTCCCATTGCCCTTAAAGATATTCCAAAATTTGAAAAAATGAATAATCTAGGAATTAACATTTTCACAGTTCTTGACAATAATAATAATGGTAAAGAAATCCTTCCATTAGTTTTAAGCAAAACTGAGTTTGCACCACGGATCAATTTACTTATGATATCTTGTGATTATTATAACAACTTCAAAGATGGTGATGATGATGATGATGATGATGATGATAACCTACAAAAAAAATCATATTTTCATTTTACTTACATTAAAAACTTATCTCGCTTAGTAAATAATCAGGTGGGAAATTTGAAAAACCGTAAATGGTTTTGCGAAAGATGTCTTAACCATTTTAAGACTGAATCAATCTTAAATAGACATTTAGTTGATTGTAAAATGCTAAATAGTTCTAAAATTAGTTTCCCTAAAGACAAAATTCTAAAATTTAAAAATATCAAAAATCAAAATCTCATCCCATTTGTAATATACGCAGATATCGAAAGCCTGCTTACCACTAATAATTTATCTAATGCTACTACGGGAAAATCACAACGGGTGCAAAGACATGAAGCTTTTAGCGTTGCATTTTATCTAAAATGTTCATATAATGACTCACTTTCAAAATTTGACATGTTTACTGGAAAAAATTGTGAAATTTGGTTTGTTCAACAACTTTTCAAAATTGCCCACGACATCAATAATATTCTTCTAAATCCTGTTTCCATGCAACCGTTAACTAGTGAGGAAAAAAATAGCTTCTATTACGCGGGCAAATGTTACTTGTGTGCAAAACCATTTTGTTCCAATGACATCAAAGTACGAGATCATTGTCATCTAACAGGAAAATACCGTGGAGCCGCTCATAATTATTGTAATTTACAATTTCAAGATTCTCATGTTATTCCTGTAGTGTTTCACAATTTATCAGGCTACGATAGTCACTTTTTGATTAAACCTTTGTGTACTAAAATTAAAGGTTCAATATCTTTACTTCCCCTTAACAAGGAAAAATATATATCTTTTACGAAACACATAGAAAATACCAAAATTCAGTTTCGTTTTCTGGATTCTTTTAGATTTATGGCTAGTAGTCTTGACAAATTGGCATCATACTTAAATGATTCGCAAAAAACAGTTTGTAGAAAATTTTTTAACGATGATGAAAAATTTAAATTGGTGACGCGTAAAGGAGTCTTCCCCTATGAATATCTTGATTGTTGGGAAAAATTGAACGATAAATCTTTACCACCTTTGGAAAAGTTTTATAGTAAAATCAATAATAGAGATATTTCTGGAGAGGATTATAAACACGCTTGTAATGTTTGGCATACATTTTCACTAAAAACACTACGGGAATATGCAGAATTATATCTAAAAACCGATGTAATCCTTTTGGCTGATATCTTTGAAAACTTTCGTAAAACATGCATTAAGCATTATGAGTTGGACAGTCTTCATTATTATACTGCTCCAGGACTTGCATTTGATGCTATGTTAAAAATGACTGACGTAGAATTGGAACTATTGGATGACATTGACATGATTTATTTTATTGAACGTGGAATCAGGGGAGGTATTTCCCAGTGTTCTAATCGTTATGGCAAAGCCAACAATAGATACATGGGTAACGATTATAATCCTGAAATTCCAGAATCATACCTCGTATATTTTGATGTTAACAATCTGTATGGAACAGCAATGAGTTTTGCTTTACCCACAGGTGAATTCGAATGGTTAGAATTAAAAAATTCCAATGACGAAGCTGCTTTTCAAAATTATTTACTAAGTATTAATTCAAATAACACGCATGGGTATATTCTCGAGGTTGATCTTCATTACCCCCAAGAACTTTTTGAGACTCATAAAGATCTTCCATTGTGTCCGGAACATTTAGTACCACCTAATTCAGAATCGAATATTCCAAAACTTCTAACAACTTTTTTCGACAAAAAACGCTATGTATTACATTATTTAAATTTACAACAAGCCATAAAGTTTGGTTTAAAAGTTACCAAAATTCATAGATGTTTACAATTCAAACAATCGGCTTGGTTGAAAAAATACATAGATTTAAATATAAAATTACGTCAGGCAGCAACTAACGATTTTGAAAAAAACAATCCTAAATTAATGGTTAATGCCTGCTTTGGTAAAACTATGGAAAACATTAGAAAATACAAAGACGTGAAAATTGTTACTAAATGGTCTGGAAAATATGGTGCAAATTACTATATAGCACAACCCAATTTTCACAGTTGTGAAATATTCGATGAAAATATGATTATTATTGAAATGAAAAGACTGAAGTTAAAATTTAATAAACCGATTTACTTGGGTATGTGCATTTTGGACATTTCAAAAACGTTTTTGTACAATTTTCATTATGATTTCATTTTACCAAAATTTGGTCCCAATGTTAAGTTATTATACACGGACACTGATAGTTTAATTTATCATTTTAAAACCGATAACATTTATACTTTCATTAAAAACAACATAGATAAATTTGATACATCAGACTATCCTCTTAATAATATATATAATATCCCGTTAAAAAATAAAAAAGTATTGGGGCTAATGAAGGATGAAAATAACGGGACAGTTATGACAGAATTTATCGGTTTACGTTCAAAATTATATACTATTAAAGTTTTATCAAATGAAACTGAAAAAAGAGAGAAAATTAAAAAAATGATTACTCTTGAACATACCCAACGTGAAATAAACAGTTTTATATCGAATTTTGGAATAACAAAAAGGGCTAAAGGTATCAGTAAATCAGTCATAAAAGATATAACTTTTGAAGATTATTACAATGCACTATTTAACTATCAAAAAACCCACATTATTCAAAATCAGATAGTTTCCATAAAACATGAGGTTTTTACTGTCCAGCAAGAGAAAATTGCATTAAATCCGCGAGATGACAAACGGTACATAAATTATTCTTTCACTGATACTCTACCGTGGGGATATAGGTTTTAAAAAACTCATTCTAAATTTACTTGTTTAATTTTTTTTATTTCTGAATGGGAAGAAGAAAAAGAAGGAAAAGAATGAAAAAAAACAAGAGAAGAAGAAAAATAATAACAAGAAGAAAGAAAAAAAGGAAAAAGACGAACAAGAAAAAAAAGATGGAGAAGAGAAAAAATATGGCATCCTCCAGATCTCCGACTACGAAGATGACGATGATGACAATTTTTTCTTTAATTACGTCAGGCATCCAGACGATCATGATGATGATGATGATAATGATGATGATGAGGACTCGGAATGTGAAGAGGTTGGACCGCTTCTTATAACACGAAGTGGTACAATATATGTTAAATGAAAAAAAAAACGTAAATATACACTTTTTTAAATTTTTTTGACTTTTTTTTATTTCACTATACCTGATTTATTGAATTTTTCCCTTATAATAGTACATATATCAAATAAAACCATTTAAATTGATACAAAATTTTTATTTTTAATTTTTAAATATATAAATTTTA
This sequence comes from Diaprepes abbreviatus, assembly GCA_034092305.1. Lineage (NCBI taxonomy): Eukaryota > Metazoa > Arthropoda > Insecta > Coleoptera > Curculionidae > Diaprepes > Diaprepes abbreviatus. The sequence continues at coordinate 6,436,138 of JASJET010000055.1, read as the reverse complement.
TAATCATCTTCTTGAATTAGACGGTCCCTGTCCATTTTGACGATCATTGCCTCTGTTTTCTTGACTATTTAAATAATGCCATGGTAAATGTTTGGCACCATGAATTTCTTTAAGGTATTCACGTACTTCACAAGCCACACATTTATGATTGTATAAATCGGTTTCACCCTTACATTTAGGGCACTTTACTCTTTCTGGTACTGGCATTTTTTTTCTTGAATCAAATGATGCAATTTTAATGAAATCAATGTTTTTATACCTTCTGATCCTCCTCCTCCTCCTCCTCCTCCTCATATCCCTTCTCCTTTACCATTTATAAAACCAGTTGATATTGAGGAAAAAGGTTCATTCCATCAGTAATACAGTCATGACTTACAGTTATGCAATTAAATTGTTTTGGTTCAAAGACGGTAAAATAGTCCGAACTGAAAATTTATCATCCCATAAAGGAGAAAGTTTATATGAAAAATTTTATTTTAATGAAAATGAAAATTATGACTATATAGAAGTTTATTTCTATAACAGCGATAAAAAAGGAGAAGAGGCAGAAGAAGAAATTACTTCAGAAGACGACGATGACGACGAAGACGATGACGATGATGATGACAGTGATGATGATGATGATTAAAAATCCAGTTTGTACGTTTGGCAGTTGTAAAAATGGTACCTATTATAAAATTCAAGTAGCAAGAAGAGGTTTTCGTCGTTTATGTAAAACTCATAGTGTGTGTAAATTATGCAAAAAACTTTTAATTGGTTACAAAGTTAAGGCACATTATAAATGCGGGAAATATCTTTGTCTCAAATGTTACAAAGAAGAACGAAAAAATACACAACCTCATTTTGCTAAGACTATTTTACATTTTTTTTCTAGTGTTAAAACGTAATAACATGTTATGTTGTCAAGCTAACCTCCTGCAGAAAACGTAAAAATAAAACAGGCAAAAAAGTATTGTAGCATAACATATTTAATTATTTTTGTAATTTATTTACCCAATATACCATTCAAATATATAAAATTTTGTTTTATTTTACCCGATATTCCACTCTAATTTATTTTTTCTACTAACTACTTTACGAAACAACAGCCTCTGGTAAATGACGTCATTGTCGATACTTCTTCAGCAATAAGGCCTTTTTGGCTAAGGACTCTTTTGGTCCTTCTTAAGCTACTAGGACAACCCTTCTTTGGCAATAAGGCCTTTTTGGATAGGGATTTTTTCAGGACTTCTTCGGCAATAAAGCCTTTTTGGATAGGGATTTTTCAGGACTTCTTCGGCAATAAGGCCTTTTTAGTTAGGGTTTCAGGAGAATTTCAGGCACTTCTTAGGCTATTACGTCACGTTCTTTGGCAATAAGGTCTTTTTGGTTAGGGTTTCAGGAGGGTTTCAGCACTTCTTCGGATGGTAAAGGGCTGAAAAGGGACAGATGCCATCCGGGTGTCACAGTACCCCGCCCTCATAACTACTGATATGAGCGAGATTAATTGCGAGATCGGGCCATACAAAACAAAAAATTACTGGAAATTAAAAAGTGAAAAACCCCCGAAATCAGCTGATGGGTCACAAGCATATACGAGGTATAATTATACCAGTGCTGCTATATTATATATAACCCTGTTTTATCTAATCTTGATAACAGGCTTAAGTACCCAGTACTCATCAGCGTTTTTATCAACTTCAAAGTCGGGATTTTCACAGAGTGCTGAAAATCTACCATCTTGTAGAAGATTCAAGGCTTCACTTTTCTTATTCTTTGGTCCAGGTATATTTATTATTCTGAACTTTCTTCTGAAGATTCATCTGATGATTCTTCCGAACTGTTTTTACCTTCCAGTTCTTCCATTGGTTCAAATTCCTGAGAAATAAGTTTCTGTTTCAATTCTTTTTTCTTTGTTTTATCTAATCTTGATAAAACAGGGTTAAGTAACCTGTACTCATCAGCGTTTTTATCAACTTCAAAGTCGGGATTTTCAAAGAGTGCTGAAAATCTACCATCTTGCAAAAGATTCAAAGCTTCACCTTTCTTCTTCTTGGATTTAGTTTGGTCATCCATAAGCTTAAGTGCAAGATCTTTATTAACTTTTGGAAGTTTATTAAGTTGTATTCTACTCTCCCTTTCTTTTTCAATCGTTTCCCTAATTTTCCTTTTCCTGTACTCCTCAAATTCAAATGGATCGGCTACTGATTTTGCTTTTTTATATAATCGAACATCCAAAAAGTACCCATGCATATAGGCTCGAAGTAACTTAGAACCAACAAGGTGATCCAGACCTAAGGATACAAGTTCCTGTTTAGTGACAAATTTATAATCATCATAAACTGTTTGTGAATTAGATTCTTCAAGTTCTTCAGTTAGCGAATCCAGAAAACTGGCCCATTTAGGAGCAGGACCAAGACTAGGAATATAATAAGTTTGAATTTTTGTATTTTCATTAGCCAGGAAGAATAGACCTGTTTTTGGTACAAGACATAAATTGTTAAACTCAGTTGATGCCTCAATTGATGTATACAGTTTCCCCTAAAAAAAAAAAAAGACAATTGACTTAGGGTACAGTTTCATAAGTTTCTTTTTTTATATTTAATATTGGCTAGTAGTGGATAGTGGATAATTGGTTTCTTACATTATTTTTGTCCCATATCTTGAGAACAGAATTATCCAAGGAATAAATAAGATCTTGCTGGAAATGAAAATCTACATCTTTAATTGGTAGTCCATACATGTGATCTTTTATAATAAAAGGCTTGTCTGATCTTATATCGTAAAGAAGTACTTGCCCTGTGGCTGTACCCACTCCCATTTGAAGTGCATCATTAAATTTTAAAGCAGATATTGAAGGAAATCCTTGCAGCCTAAAAATAATTAAATAAATTTTATTTTATAATAAAAATTATTTAAATGAGATTTGTGTAATATATATATATATATATATATATATATATATATATATATATATATATATATATATATATATATATAGTCTAAAAAAATATGGAATATATATGAAACATTTCTTTCATTACAAGGAAGGAATTGGAGCAACCAGGCACAACAATCCAATTTGCAGAAAATTGTTATCTTGGTAAAAGCTCCAGTAGGTTCTAAACTTATTTTTTAAAAGAAGTACTTCCTAAAAAAGAAAGATTTAAATTCAAATTTAACTCTATAAAATAAAATTCAGTTCAAAAAAATCGAAATATGTTTTTGTTGTTATTGAAATACTGTATGCTTCTAAAAATTATTGTTTTAAATTTTTTGATATTTACCACAAATTTTTTTAATTTTTACCAATCATATCAAATTTAACATTCTCAAAACAGATTTAAGTTCTTACAAGAATATTTTTAAAGTGTAAAATTTGCAGCAAAATTAATTTACAAAAGTTTTTTCACCTATATGTTACATCCTCTTCAGGATGTATTTTTTTATGCATAAGCTGAGAGTCGTAAACTGTAAAACTAAATAAAAAATATGTATTTAGATTATTGTTTTTTACGTACTCTTTGTTTCCACTGACACAAGTAAAAGCACAATCAAGTATTCCAACTCGTTCTTTAACTCTGGGATCCCAAGCTTCTATTCTTCCTTCTTGAGTGCCGCATATTAATAAATTATGAACCGGATTAATTGCACACTTATTGATTTCTGATGCCGCACTGCTATAGGGTGTCATAAACTGTCCTCTCTCCAAATTTAATCTGTAAATGTCTGAAGAGGCTCCAACAACAAATAAATCACAGCTAGGGTAATGGTACTGCATATCTCTTCCAAATTTGGGAATGCGGAGGCGGTAGTATCTTCCATAAGCTGCATGAAATTCAATGTATCGATCACATTGCAAAAATACAAGCTATAAAATAAAATTATCTAGTTTATCTCAAAATAATATTAACAAGTTTTTTTAGCATTATATTTTCTGAGAAATTAATAAAAAATATATGTTGAATACTATTCTGCACAAATATGTACATTTACAATCTTGTACAGTGTTGTCATTAAATACTGTTACATCAATTATAAAGAAAATAAGTAAATTAGAAGAAACTAAACTCACTTTGCTATAATCATCGCTAAGAATTTCAAAAGTTACTGCTTCAGAGTCACAGCATCTTTCAAATTTAAGGGATAAGTTATTAACATCAAAGCATTTAATTCTTGGTTTATAAATACCAGTGGCTAGTACATAATTACCATCTCTGGATACTTTGACAGTTGTACTAAGACCGGGCATGTCAAAATCTTGAATAAGTTCAATTCTTCTTTTAATATCCACATTTTTCTTAAGTAGTGCTCTTCGTTTTCTTTCTGATAACCACTATAAAAAATCATATATTCATTCCACAAAAAATTTGCAGGTTCAAAGTACAATGAAAAGAAGGTAAATTATAATGTAAACATATTATTATAATTTTTCTAGTGCTATTTCACTATAGAAAAAGGGGAGAATGATTACAATAGTCACTGAAGCTTTTTTTATTCCATACTAACTAAATTTCCTCTAAACATAAATCCATCTATGGGGACTAAGAATGGGTGTGCGGAATTATGAGTGTGCGGAATTATGGTTGCGCGTAAGATACACAATTCTTCCTTACCTCGGGTAGTGATTTTCCTGCACTTAGATTATAAATTTTAACATCATTTGGTTCAGACGCCTGCATTTTCTCTTATCTCGTCAGCTCTGTCTGTAAGAAAAATATTAATTTATTTTATATCTGATTTAACATTTCAGTTTATTTGGCAGTAAAACAAAAACACGTAAATAATTATTTAGTAAAAAGAAATCATTTTCAAATAATTTCAAAATAACGTGTTTTCAAATTTGTAAGGTTAGAGAAAAGTAGTGTTACCATCATAGACATAAGAGAATTTAATGCTACCTTCGGATGCACTGTGGCCAAAATTTTTCGTATTTTGTGGTAGCCAACGATCTATTCTGATATTATGAATGACACGACGACTCGTGTTCTAGATTAGTGTTGTAAATATTCGGATGATTTTGATATTCGAATAATACGGATGCGGATGAATGTAATATTCGGATTGTTTAACAATCCGAATTGCGGAATGTTGACGAAACATTACGAATTAATACGAACCGAACTCCTCGCGGCTCTAGATGGGGAATTGGACAACAGTGGTTTAGTAAAAATTTAGACATAGGCGCCGGGTCAAATTTTAGGTTTTACATCATGGCTCCCGCACAAAAATCAATTGTTTTTTTTTGTCAATTCATCAAATAATAAATTTGCCCTATGTCGGTTGTGTAATCGAAAATTGGTAATTTAAAAAATTATATTTCTGAAATACGTCCACTTCTGTACCATGAAGAAATGAATAAAAATAATGTTACCGATGAGACTCAAGTTCATATTTCAGGTTTTGGTAAGCTCCAAGTAGTAACAAATATCCCTGAAGGCTTTTTTACCAAGATGAGATTCCATGTATAAGCCAATCCACAGAATTAAAAAATAATCCTGGCTCTTTAATTCTTTTAACTATGAACGAAAGTCAGCAGCAAGAAATTTTGCGAAAACAACCTACCACTTCTACCTAAGTTCAAAATTATTGTTTTGTTTATATATTTTATATATTATTTTCAAAGAAAACTATCCTGGATTATTTTTTATTTATGTTCAAATTAAATATTACTAGAATGTATGCTTTCCTTGATTTATTAAAAACAATTTAAGATATGTTTTTGGAACTAACGTTGAATTTATATGTTTTTATGATATATATTTTGTTTTAATTTCTTCAATAAAACTTTTTTTTGTATATATATATATATATATATATATATATATATATATATATATATATATATATATATATATATATATATATATATATATATATATATATATATATATGTTATATCGTAGGTTTTCACGGATGGTAGAATGAATAGTTTGGTTATTCCGGGTTTCAATCCGTTCGTTCAAAAAATCGTTTTCACGACGTTTCGCCAAAATCTCATTTGGCATTTTCAAGTGCGGTTCGTCTCGTTACTCGCTGAGAACTGAACTCAGCGAGTAACGAGACGAACCGCACTTGAAAATGCCAAATGAGATTTTGGCGAAACGTCGTGAAAACGATTTTTTGAACGAACGGATTGAAACCCGGAATAACCAAACTATTCATATATATATATATATATATATATATATATATATATATATATATATATATATATATATATATATATATATATATGAATTTTTATTTTATAACTTTAAAATATATTTTTATGCTCTGCGTCATCAAAAGTACTTGCATCTAAAATAATAGAATAATAATCATCCCCAGCACTGGTGAACGAACAAGTGTATTCGATGCCGCAGCGTCCGTGACATCCGTTTCCATCGGGCATCGTTCGTTGTTCAATTTTTGTTTTCTTGTCGCTCCGAAGACCAAGACATACTTATACGTTACTACAAACGAAACAAGGATAAAATTATTCTTATTCTGACACTATGTTTCCATTTATTTCAATAGAACCGAAGCACGTCACATTCCGAATTCCGCATTCCGGATGCCAAAGAACTATTCGGTTTAATACGATTAAGTTACTATTCGAATTGTTCGGTTATTTTAATACGGATTCTCACATCACTATTCTAGATTGTAAAAAGTAAGTTCAATCTTTTTATAAGTTAATGTTGGGGATATACTGAAGGTTTCACACAAAATCACTCGAGATTTTACATTAGGTATATTCTTTTAAGTAATTATCACTTTCAGTTCTGTCACTTGAAGTAATTAGGATCACTTCGACCAAATGATAAGTAAATGCATATTCAAAAGAACATAAGTTATCAGTTTCACTTTTTTCACTTTGATCAGTGATAATTTACTCAAAAGAATGCATCCATTAGCAGAGGCAAAATAGGTTTGTATTGGGACTGGGATCGATACATTAAGAATCGGCGTATTTAAAAAAAAAAAGTCGATCTTATAGTCTTTTTTTCTAAAAATCGCCCATCACTATTTGAGCTTCCGAAAACTCGGTAGAGATGGTAACACTGGCCGAAAGGTCCTAGAGCAAGAAAGTTAGGAAAAACCACAGACATTAAAGTTAAGTTATAAACTTGCAAATCCTATAGAAGTAAATTCGCTCAGCTTAGAAAGAGACAAAGCGTTTTAGATGTGAGGGCTATTCTTTTTAGTCACAATCACTTTCAGTTCTATCCCTTGAAGTAATAGGTATATTCTTTTGAGTAATGATCACTTTCAGTTCTGTCACTTGAAAGAATCATGATCACTTCGACCCGATGACAAGTAAATGCATATTCAAAAGAACATGAAGTTATCAGTAAGACCTTTTTCACTTTTATCAATTGATAATTACTCTAAAGAACACGGCCCTAATGTAAATTTTTGACAATAGGGCTATTCTTTCATTATCACTTTCTTTTGTATCACTTGAAGTAATCATGATCACTTCGACCCAGTGACAAATAAATGCATATTCAAGTGAGTCCACACGATACCAAAAATTTCGGCGGCAGCGTAGCGTAATAAGACATATGTCAAATTCCAAGCATTGTGATTTGTTAGATTTAAAAAAAGACAAAGACCGAAGATTTCCCGCCTAAAGCCGCCTTTTCCAAGGTCATTACGCCAAATGATGTTGAACTTTTCAGCGGACTGCTTTAAAAATGGCGGAAACTGTTTATTTCCAATATTTTGTATGAAAACATAACCTATATTTTTTTTTAAACTTTGTTGTTTTATTTATATATTTTATTTAGCGAGTTTTGAAGTAATAGATATTTATGAACTATGTTAAATTGTTTTAATTCATTAAAAATGCTTGTTACCGAAGATCATTACTGCTTGGTCCTCAAGAAAAAAAAGATTATTGTACATTTTTTTATTAATTTCATAACAATTGCAATAATACAGGTGTTCGTTATATAAATTAAAGCTTATGAAATAAAGGCCATTATATAATACAATTTCTATTCAACGACAATCTCTGATATCGAGACTCTAATCCACAGACATGCCCTTAGCTATGGTTACCCGATCAAATAATGAGATTCCCTGACAATATCCCTAACGTTTTTGTAAATATCCGGACATTTTATCTGAATGTTGTATGTTAAGGTAATGAGATTTTCAAAATTTTTGCAATCAAAGCATCAAATGCCAATATCGAGTGAGTCTTCTCATTAATGGGAGCGTAGTGGACTAAGGAGAGACACAGACTGTCTATATTGTTATAAGCTTTGCCTTTCGCTGCCACCAATGTTATAACTTTGCTAGTTCTGCTTTTAGTTTATCACTGGTTTCGATGAATTCAAATAAATCTAATATTACTTTTTTAATATTTTATTATAATGTTCACAAAATCATGAGGTAACAACAGGTTTTGCTCTTAATTGCGAATTTAATGTTCCTATTGTAGTTTTTTGGTTTTAGTTCCTCTCGTCTCAATGTTTATATCCTAGTTATATTCTATTCTGTATCTAAATGATATATTTTACAGTCATAGGCGTACTAACAAATATAACTTATAAGTATTTATTTACATGATTACTGAAATGAAAAAGTGTGTATTTATGGGACGATAAAAATATGAACAGAACTAATGGTCTCTGTAAAAAGTAAAGTTTTAGAGTTTTAGAGATTAAGGCATGCTTTTGTTTGAGCCTATTAGAACATAAATTTACTTAAGATATAACTGTTTCTTAAGGGAGTATTAAATATAAGACTATAATTATCTATTAATCCATAAGAGTAACTTAAAAATATATATAGTAATTTAATAATTAATAATTTGTAGTAATAGTTGGTTTACAACAATGTCTTCTGTTAAGGTTCTACTCTAGACACAATTTAACTTAAAGAACATATCATGTGAAGAATGTCATGAAATGGTTATAAAAGTCCAGCAATTGCCAAAAGAAACATCAAGCAATAAAAAGTATGAAACAAAATTTATTAATATACTAAATTAACAATTCACTCATTTTGTTAATGTTTAATCAATTTATTTTTTCTCACTAGAATGATTAATAAATATTTTTTCATTATTTATATTTTCCTCTTTTAATTTCAAAAAAATACTGACAACTGCAGTTTTTTCCTGTTTCTTCCTAACAAGGGGCTAAAATTTCAGACATGTCAGGAAAATTCCTGTCGTCTGGTAACCCTACCCTTAGCAAATTTTATATAAACCTATTATAAACAATTAAAAACTAAAAAATTAACATTGATGGAAATTTAATAACAGAAATCCAGTTAGTGTCATACGTAATGCATTCTTCTAAAAACTACAATTATTAAAACGATTGTTAAAATGACACTTTATATTGAAACTCTCGTCTTTGAACTCCTTGGCAATTCTTTACCAGGTAGAAGTGGCCAACTTCGGAAATAAAACTTGTTTTAAAGAGTCTCATATTATCGCACAAGTAACATGACTAATTTCAAAAACACTGTTTACCGACTCGGAATTCGCACTGTTGCTTTCACATGCTGATTTCATCAGCTAAATATCACAATGTTTTTCAAACCTAGTAATAAGGGTATAGCTGTACACATTTCCATAGCGTGTTTCCTATTTTTGGCCCAACAACAGCTTTTCAAACTCACCAAGAGTAACAGGAAAATATTTTTAAAAAATCAGGATCATTTTCTCGCATTTCTTGAATTAAATCATTAGTATGTCCAAGCCTTTCTCCAATGTTTTTCTCAAAAACAGACCGGACCTAGTAGCGACGACTTTTCCGTTTTTTTTTAATAAAGAGTATATTAATAATGTTCTTATCTTTTGTAATTTTTTCTTTAGTTTTCTTTTTCTTCATAACAACATTGCTGCAATTATTTTTTTATTTTCTTTCACTTTCATTTATACATAAATAAAGATTATCAAAAAATCAGAAAAAGTTAGGTTACCACAAAAAAAAACATTACGACTGCACGACTGCACGATAAAGTTCCCCGTGTGGACGAGACATTTTTAACATAAATGAGCGTAATACGCCTACGCCGAAATTTTTGGTATCGTGTGGACTCACTCTGAGTCCTAACTTTTTTATGATTTTTTGATAATATTTATTTATGTATAAATTAAAATGAAAGAAAATAAAAAAAATAATTGCAGCAATGTTGTTATGTATAAAAAGAAAACTAAAGAAAAAATTACAAAAGATAAGGATATTATTAATATATTCTTTATTAAAAAAACGGAAAAGTCGTCGCTACTAGGTCCGATCTGTTTTTGAGAAAAACATTGGAGAAAGGCTTGGACATACTAATGATTTAATTCAAGAAATGCGAGAAATTGATCCTGATTTTTTAAAAATATTTTCCTGTTACTCTTGGTGAGTTTGAAAACCTGTTGTTGGGCCAATAATTAGGAAACACGCTACGGAAATGTGTACAGCTATACACTTATTACTAGGTTTGAAAAAACATTGTGATATTTAGCTGATGAAATCAGCATGTGAAAGCAACAGTGCGAATTCCGAGTCGGTAAACAGTGTTTTTGAAATTAGTCATGTTACTTGTGCAATAATATGAGACTCTTTAAAACAAGTTTTATTTCCGAAGTTTGCCACTTCTGCCTGGTAAAAAATTGCCAAGGAGTTCAAAGACGAGAGTGAATATAAAGTGTCATTTTAACAATCGTTTTAATAATTACAATTGTTTGGAGTTTTTAGAAGAATACATTACGTATGACACTAACTGGATTTCTGTTATTAAATTTCCATCAATGGTAATTTTTACTTTTTAATTGTTTATAATAGGTTTATATAAAATTTGCTAAGGGTAGGGTTACCAGACTACAGGAATTCAATTCAATTCAATTTATGTCACAAATATTTCCCGACTTGTCTGAAATTTTAGCCCCTTGTTAGGAAGAAACAGGAAAAAACTGCAATTGTCAGTATTTTTTTGAAATTAAAAGAGGAAAATATAAGTAATGAAAAAATATTTATTAATCATTCTAGTGAGAAAAAATAACTTGATTAAACGTTAACAAAATGAGTGAATTGTTAATTTAGTATATTAATAAATTTAGTTTTATACTTTTTATTGCTTGATGTTTCTTTTGGCAATTGCTGGACTTTTATAACCATTTCATGACATTCTTCACATGATATGTTCTTTAAGTTAAATTGTGTCTAGAGTAGAACCTTAACAGAAGACATTGTTGTAAACCAACTATTACTACAAATTATTAATTATTAAATTACTATATATATTTTTAAGTTACTCTTATGGATTAATAGATAATTATAGTCTTATATTTAATACTCCCTTAAGAAACAGTTATATCTTAAGTAAATTTATGTTCTAATAGGCTCAAACAAAAGCATGCCTTAATCTCTAAAACTCTAAAACTTTACTTTTTACAGAGACCATTAGTTCTGTTCATATTTTTATCGTCCCATAAATACACACTTTTTCATTTCAGTAATCATGTAAATAAATACTTATAAGTTATATTTGTTAGTACGCCTATGACTGTAAAATATATCATTTAGATACAGAATAGAATATAACTAGGATATAAACATTGAGACGAGAGGAACTAAAACCAAAAAACTACAATAGGAACATTAAATTCGCAATTAAGAGCAAAACCTGTTGTTACCTCATGATTTTGTGAACATTATAATAAAATATTAAAAAAGTAATATTAGATTTATTTGAATTCATCGAAACCAGTGATAAACTAAAAGCAGAACTAGCAAAGTTATAACATTGGTGGCAGCGAAAGGCAAAGCTTATAACAATATAGACAATCTGTGTCTCTCCTTAGTCCACTACGCTCCCATTAATGAGAAGACTCACTCGATATTGGCATTTGATGCTTTGATTGCAAAAATTTTGAAAATCTCATTACCTTAACATACAACATTCAGATAAAATGTCCGGATATTTACAAAAACGTTAGGGATATTGTCAGGGAATCTCATTATTTGATCGGGTAACCATAGCTAAGGGCATGTCTGTGGATTAGAGTCTCGATATCAGAGATTGTCGTTGAATAGAAATTGTATTATATAATGGCCTTTATTTCATAAGCTTTAATTTATATAACGAACACCTGTATTATTGCAATTGTTATGAAATTAATAAAAAAATGTACAATAATCTTTTTTTTCTTGAGGACCAAGCAGTAATGATCTTCGGTAACAAGCATTTTTAATGAATTAAAACAATTTAACATAGTTCATAAATATCTATTACTTCAAAACTCGCTAAATAAAATATATAAATAAAACAACAAAGTTTAAAAAAAAATATAGGTTATGTTTTCATACAAAATATTGGAAATAAACAGTTTCCGCCATTTTTAAAGCAGTCCGCTGAAAAGTTCAACATCATTTGGCGTAATGACCTTGGAAAAGGCGGCTTTAGGCGGGAAATCTTCGGTCTTTGTCTTTTTTTAAATCTAACAAATCACAATGCTTGGAATTTGACATATGTCTTATTACGCTACGCTGCCGCCGAAATTTTTGGTATCGTGTGGACTCACTCTCACTCTCAAAAGAACATGAAGTTTTAGTTACCCTTTTTTCCCTTTGATCAATTGATAATTACTCTAAAGAATACAGCCGAGTAGTACAGATTACAGGGATATCCAATGACATTTGGGGTATCGTGCTTAGCTCCATTAAAAAGAGAGGTAGTATTCATCGAAAACGCTGTTTCTTTCTAAGTGTAAGCCAACTTGCTCTGTAGTTTCTAGTTAACTTTTAAAAAGGTCTTTTCTCATTTATGGGTACCCACCCCGGGTTCCGGGTTTTAACAGTACCGGTATGGTATTTTTTATCATCTCGGTAAATTAAAAGGTTGGCGACACTGCTTCATATACTGCCCTTGATTCATTGGCATGAGCAGCTAGATGTTTTTTTTCAAGTAGTTGCATTATGCCTCGGCGCTTGTCAGATCTACTTTCCCCTTACCCCCTGGAACAAAAAAGGTTAGCCTTACCCCTCAAGCACCAATGAAAATATTTGGTGTATAAAGCCCTAACAGCTATTAGTTATCATTTTTAGATGCTATTTTTGGGTAAAAAACATTTTATATATGAAATGGAGACACAAAAATAAGATTATTTCACAAGATATCGGACCTTCGTTCATAGTTTTTTTTAACGAATTGCGAAATATTTATGGCTGAAAATGCCATGACACCAGACAAAATTCAAAACTAATAAGTAATAAAATAATATTTTTACCTTTTTGTCTTCAATATATTTTGCTATGCATATTAAAAACACCAATTCCGAAAAAAAATAATTTGGAGGTTATTTACCCTTCAAATTAACACTTTAAACCGCTTCATTCAGATTTGCTCGGAGTTACTTGGGGTTTGATCCACCCAAGCGTAAAACTCTTGAATCGAGGGCAGTAATAGGTATATTCTTTTGAGTAATTATCACTTTCAGTTCTGTCATTTGAAGTAATCATGATCACTTCGATCCAATGACAAGTAAATGCATATTCAAAAGAACATAAAGTTATCACTTTCACTTTGTTCATTTTGATCAGTGATAATTTACTCAAAAGAATACAACCAATACTTCTCTTTCCTTACCTAAAGCCACGTCCACAGTAGTCAAAATTTGCGTTGTGTATGGCATGCGGCAAAAATTTGTGCGTTCATATCACGGAAGTTGGAGGGCGTTCATTTACAATTTATGCGTGGACTCGCATAAATTATATATTTTACTAATGTGAACACGGCTTAAGCTCAAAAGACTGCAGGGTAGCTATTCTCGTTCTTGAGAGAATGATCATCTTGATGGAAAGTGGGCGTGGTTCTAACGAACAAGTAGAAACAGTATTCAGAATACGGTTTTTTAATTTTTCGTGAGAACCACGCTCACTTTCCATCAAAATGATCGTTCTCTCGAGAACGAGAATAGCTATATACCCAGAATACGGTTTCATACTTTTTCGTGAGAACCACGCCCACTTTCCATCAAGATGATCGTTCTCTCAAGAACGAGAATAGGTACCCAGACAGACTGTTTTGACGTTTTTTTTTGTTTCAGTAACCTATAAAAATAAAATTTGCTTTCGTTGAATAAAATAATGGAATTAGAGAACGAAGAAAAAATTACAGAAGATATAGAAAATGATGGTAAATAAATGAACTTTTAGTGCCCAAATATTAGTATGGTTACAAATCTTTGAATTTTTAGAATTTTATGGAAAATTCTTAAAACACGATTCTAAGGCTTTATTAAACAGCTCGTTAGGTTTTACGGAACAAGTAAAGAAATTGGGAGAAGGCATTGAAATTTTGAACAAGGAACTTCAAAGACAAGTGTTGGAAAATCATGATGATTTGTTACGACAAGCCAGTCATGCAAATAAGCTTGAAAGTGTTTTAAGTACTATGAACATGCATATCCAAAATTTATTTGCCAATGCTGAACGTTTAAGAACACAAGTAAGTTATGCGCTACCACCAGGTTTGTTTCATGTCGAAGCATTTTACATTAAGTTATGTTTCATAATTAATGAAAAAAGGCACCTTTGTATATTTTTCATTTATGGTAATACGTTCCATCTATATTTTTGAATAATATTTGATGATCTTGATCTACGATAATACATTTTAAAGTTGAAAATAAAATATAGTTGCATCTAAGTATAGAAAAACAATAGTTTTTCCTTCATTATAAACACTTTTAAAAAGAGAAGTCTTATATTTGAATGGGTACTTGTATATTGAGATACACAAGATATTGCAAAATCACACACGGTGGAACCTTCCCACACCTCACTCAGTTATTCCTGGAAGCTTACTATGGCTTATCTTTATTAATGTCAAAATATCTATTTTTTTACTTTTTAATCTTTTGGATATATATTCATTTACTTACATTACTAAACATAACAGGAGATACAAATCATATATTAATACAAATTTTTAAATGATTTCATACAATTATATTATTAAATAGGATGAATTTTAATCAAATAAATAAAAAATCTCAATAACTTTAGCTTGTTAAAATTCATCAAAGTTTTTTTGAAGATATAAATGTCACACAGGATATAAAAGCAAAAAGTTGAATATATTAGTTCTAAGGGTTTTAAAATAAAAAAAAAATATGATTTTGATAGTTTATAAGAGGAACATATCTAAACAAAATATAAGGGTGGTCGGTAAGGTTACTAAGACTTTTAAACTGGGTTGTTGCTATGAAATATTCAGTGTTAAAATTTGACAGTGTTGGTAACAATGCATTGAAATTATTCATGTTATTTTTGTGTATGTCTCCAACTTCAGCCATGGAGTGTATTGTAGATTTCCCTTTGCTACATTTAATGATTTAAGGTAAAACAAGAATAGGGCTTTATCAGAGAACATTCACTGTTAACAGATTAACTGGACATAGAACATTTAAACTCAAGGCCCTTTAAAATGAATTGGAAATAGAACAGAGCATAACTAAAACTTAATGAGGGGATCTAACCAAGCTAGATGACAATCCATAAGTAATTCTATGTTAATTAATTCTGAAAGTATTATTGGTGCACAAGTCTCTTTCTGGTACATTAAAACTGATGAGTGCCAGCAGGTCAGAGCAACCAATTTGAAAATTAATTATTTTAAAAAGAAAAAATCCAAAACCTTTTCTATGTTTAAGGAGAGCTATATTTAACAGTTTCATAATATCTACATATTTAATTTCACCATTCTAAGTTTAAAAACAATAAATCTTGTAAATTTTCTTTGAATTCATTTTAGCTGCTCAATATTAACGTCTTAAAATGGTGACCAAACCTGACTGGTATGTCTCAAAATAGATTTTACATGAGAAATATTTTAAAACAATTTAAATCATTGATATCCTTTAAAATATACTTCACAAATCCTAACATTTTCAGAGCTTTGGAGGTAATTTCTGTATCAAAATATATACCTAGGTCTTTTGTGTATTCCAGTCTGTCTAAATTTTTATTATTAATAACATGTTGGAAATTAATGATATTTTTCCTTCTATCAAATTGCATTATTTTACATTTTTTACATTGTATTGAATTCCAATCCATTTGCTTGACACCAGTTTACTAATATATCCTCCTGAAGTTCCTTACAATCCTCGAATGATTTATTATATATGACGTAGTAATTTATATACATGAATTTTAATTGTGTTAGTTTTTACTGTGTAATGACTTATCTAATTTAAATTTTACTTTCAAATTTTGACAAGTGTAAGCAGATTTGTATTTATATGAACACAATAAATAATTGGTTAATTGATATGACATTAAGCTATTGTTACAATATTTCATTCAAGGTCAATATAGAGAATTGAAGGGTATGCAAGCAAAATAAACCCGTACCGTCTTCTGGTGCCCTTATCAGTACACTGACTGATCAAAAATCAAAGAGGATACCAGTGTTGATATATATTAGTTACAATTAAGAAACGTCCTTGGAAAAATTCCTAACAGTTTTTCATACAGAAATATATACAATTTACCAACGGGTAGACGAAACTATAAAAATATCTTACACTAAAAAGGCAAGTAGTCTTAAAGGCCCTGAAGTAAAAGGTTTTATCCATAGCACATTTCTAACTTTGGGAAAAAATAACAAATACATGCTACGGTGGGTCCCAGGACCTGAAAGCATACATGAAAATGAAAAAAGTGATGAGTTAGCAAGAAAAGACTCATCCCGAACTGGCTTGGGGTATTGAGGTGCTTTGCAGGAGAAGTTAAACAATGGAAAGGGCATAAACATCATTGGATAACCAGATAGGGATTAAATCATAGTAAGCTTTTTATAGAGAATTCTCACTCGTAATTAGTCATCTTTGAATCGTTTAGAATCAAATGCCAACGTATCTCAAATATACCCCAAAAAAAGCAACTATTCACTAATTTAATCGATCTCTTATGTCGACAAACAAACCTTTATGTAAGAAAATGAATAATTGAACCTGAAACTGAATAAAATTTTCATTTTGGCCGTTGGATAAAAAAGAAAACGATTTTTTTATTCTGGTACATTAAGGAGGAACACCACGGTGACAGGTCAAAGAATCCTTTTTAATAGCATTATCTAAAAGTATATGTTTACAAATATGTAAAAAAAAAATTGAATTAAAAATTGAAAAGATAACGACGTTATGCCCGAACACACATAGTACTGTTATACGTGTCTCGCGCGATAAATGTTGTCTAAACCTCGTCAACATAAAAAAAAATTTATACAGCCCTATATATGACACTGTTTCGACGACCGGCACGGAAATTTGTCTCGATTTGGCCGAAAAAATAATTCTAGCTACAATTGTTTGATTTTAAATTTAAATAAATAAATTATTTTTAAAACCAATAACTGTTACCTCTGGTGTACCGCAGGGGGCACATCTTGCACCACTATTATTCAATATATATATTAATGATATTGGATCATGTTTTTTGTATTCAAATTATGTATTACATGCTGATGACCTAAAAATTTTTAAAATGATATGTAATGCTGAGAATGTGTGCTATTTACAGAACGAAGAATAACTATTGTTTGAACAATTATAAAATTGAGAGTGTTAAACTTATTCAGGATCTTGGGTTTCTCTTTGATAACAAACTTAGTTTTGCTCAGCATGTTAATGCTTGTTGTAACAAGGCTCTCAAGATGCTGGGTTTCATAATGAGAAACACTAGAGATTTTAATAACGTCAATGCTATCAGGATATTACATACCTTTCTTGTAAGACCACATTTGGAAAATTGTACCAGTGTATGGAGTGTGGAATCCTTATTATCAGGTCTATATTAATAAGTTTGATTCAGTCCAAAGAAAATTTTTTACATTATATAGCCTTTAAAAAGCATATACCAAAGGAAAATATCAATTATAAAAGCTTAGAATTGGAGTTAAATTTGAATAGTTTAGCAAAACATAGGGAAAATTATGATATTGTGTTTTCTTACAAGATTCTGAATGGGTTCATTAATAGCCCAGAACTTTCTGAATTGTTTCAAATATATGTTCCTCCTAGACAACTGAGAGAATGTAAAATATTCCAATTGAGGCAACGTCGAACAACGTATGGAGAAAATTGGCCAGTCAACCGTATTATGAGAAATGGAAACGAGTTTCATGGAGATTTATTTGATATTTCTTTAAATAGATTAAAGTTTGTCTTAAAAAAACTTTACAATTGATTGTCTAAATTTGTATATTTGTGATAAATCTAGATTTAACTTCTTTAAATTGTGATTGGTAAATTGTTGGTTTATTATTTGATTTTTCTTGTAATCTACATTTTAACTATAGACTGTGATTATTGTTATTTAGTACTTTTGTGCTAATGGGCCTGTCCCGTATATGGATAAATAAATAAGTATAGTATGACAAACGAAGGCGAGTTGACAGAATTAATTCAGTGTTGGGGGCAGCTAGATCCAGATTCCTACTACAGCAGACAGTCGAATATTTTTTCTGAATTCGAAGCCGTTGGGATGGGGGATCGCCCCCTCCTTGGATCCGCGCCTTATATAATTTCCCATTTGCAATACGACTGACTATTTTTTTCTTATTGTTTATTATATAAACAAACAAGTTTGAAGGGGTATGATATTAATTTAAAAACTATTTTTTCGGAATGAAAACACCACCTAAAATGCAACGTTATCTCCTTTACTAAAAGTAAGTATAGGTAAAAATCTTGGAAAAATAAAATTTTTTCTTTGAACATCCGCCATTTTGTTAAAAAAAAATTTCGGAAAAAGGGTACGTACAAACAAAAACTACGTTTATATAGATTAAAAAAATATATTTATTTTTTTCTTCTCAGATTAAACTGTTCTCGAGTAAGCGATTCGGCCGTTGATTCATTAGTATTATGCAGAGAGTCAATTGTAATTAAATAACTTTGTTAACTTTTGACATTTTAAATATCAATTAAAAATCATCTGATATATGTGTTACCTCTGGTGTTCCTCAGGGTGCTCACCTCCTTTTTAACTGCTTTATTAACGATATTGAGCACATCATAACTTTCAGTAGATGTCTTCTTTATGCAGATGATTTAAAGATATTTCGAGTTGTCAGGAGTAGTAACGATTGCGAGGGCATTCAGCAGGATCTAGCTCGATTCTCTGAATGGTGTAAGTTAAATTTTATGCACCTCAATGTTAATAAATGCTCCATTATAATTTTTTATCGTAAAAGGGATTGGATAACTTTTGATTACTTCCTTGATAATAACATGATTAATCGCGTTGAATGTGTGAAGGATCTGGGTGTTACATTTGATCGGGCCCTTTGCTTCGACACACATATTGATAATATTGTGAACAGGGGTTTGAAGTTGCTCGAGTTTGTGAAGAGAATGCTTACAGATTTTAATAGTGTAGACTGTTTTAAAGTGATATACTGCTCTGTAGTTCGAACAATCTTAGAATATGCGTCCCAAGTTTGGTCACCTCATTATTTTACATACAAAGAAAAAGTAGAAAGAATACAAAGAAAGTTTTTAAGTTTCATTGCCTTTAAACGGGGAATGCAGCAGGAGCGGTCTGTATATGATGATACTGCCGATGCTTTGGGGTTGTTACCATTGTGTGTGAGACGCATATATCTTGACCTCGTTCTAGTTTATAAGATTGTTAACTCTTGTATTGATTCTCTTGAACTACTCAATAATATTGTATTATCGGTTCCTCAAAGAGCTTTTAGAGTGCACAATTTATTTGATGTGATATATCACCGAACAAATTATGGCATTAACAGTCCTATTTCTCGAATGTGTAGGGAAATGAATTCAGTTCCTACCGAAATTGATATTTTTCGTTTGCCAATTAATGTCTTTAAATTAAAAATTTTACAATTCTTGAAAAACTAGTTAATGTTGTCAATTGTCAATACTTGTCTTTTGAAGCACTTTGACGTATGTTTAGATTTGTAGTTTTTTTTTTTAATTTCTGTTTTAAATAGTGTTTGTATTTTTTATTTTTGAAATGGAAATTGTCAATTGTCAATACTTGTCTTTTGAAGCACTTTAATGCATGTTTAGATTTGTAAGTTTTTTAATTCTGACTGTTTTAAATAGTGTTTGTATTTTTTATTTTTGAAATGGATTGTATTTATTTGATCCGTTAATATACTATTATTATTATTATAAAAATCTCATGTACGCTTAATAATATATTATGTTCATAAATCCGAAATAAATAATTTAGTCACCAAAAAAAATCGAAAAAAAAGGACATTTTTTTTTATCCGTTCATAGTGGTGTTTTACCTTAAGAATTCCTGAGTTGGCTTGACGATTCATTATTGTCAACTTACACTAGTTTTAAAGTTAGACTTTGTTAATGAATTAGAGAGTAAATGATGAAAAATAAAATTAAAAATGTATATTTGAACAGATTACAGCACCTTGTGAACAATTAGAAACTCATACAAAAGTACTGGGTCGCTTACACAGGGCAAGTCACATCCTTAGGCAAGTAAGTCGAGTACAACACCTGAGTAAAAGATTATCTAATACTAACGATCCAGTGCAAAAAGCGACACTTTTACAGGAATTAGGTACGTCAAAATATCTGGTCTCATTTACAATTTTTGCATTATTTTGTTACTTTCTAGAACAATTAGCAGTCGACCCTGAATTAACTGACATAGATGCTATTACCACAGAATTAAGAAATATTCGAATACAGCAGCAAAAAGTTGTTAAACTAGCCACAGGATCTTTAAATCAAGGAATTGTTAATGAAAATATTATTCAGACTTCCACTGCTTTACAGGTATTGAAAAATCATTTGTAAATAGTACAGTTATTACCTAATTTGAAAAAGATTTTTATTTGCAGTTAAATAGGCCTACATATTTCTTAACGACAATTTAAATAAGTAGGTCATTTTGTTTTAAAATGTTCTTTTTGTGACTAAAAATATAAAAAAACACGAGAAAAATTTAAATTATGCACTTTCTACCCAAACCATTTCTAGGAATTAAAAGTGATTTTGGCGTCCCTGTTACTTTTTAGAATTTAGCTTATCTGACCAGCCTTGCATTCTATCCAAAAGATATTTTATTTGAAAGATTATCTCATTACTGTGATTGAAATTGATAATATATAATATATTTTTAGTGCCAATTAAATCTTTTTTTTATTATTAATACCAAATAAACGTATCTGTCTTAAAAATAAAAATGCGTTTTTTACTCTGATAGCTAAAATTTTGGTGTATTTTTAGATATTTATTAATTTAGGTGTCATAAAAACAACAATTGATAATTTTGTTACACAAAATATCGATGAGTGCCGAGAAAGTTTAAAAATGGCTTTAGAAATCAATTTAAATACGGGTGTAAATAAATCTAAAGGTGGACCTGGTCGATTACAATTGACATCTTCACAAGGTTTTAGAAGCAAAGTTTGGACCGAATTGGAAAAAAGTTTTTCAGAAGATATGTACCAAATTTGTAAACAGGTTCGGCTTTCGCCAAGTATCACTTTTATTTATTTCTAAAGATTATTATTTTTAGGTTAAATTTTTACAGTTGACTTTAAATGAACTACACATACAAAACATTGATAAAAATTTAGCACATCATTTTTGGAACAAACTCGGAAAAGCAGTTCAGGAAGAAATTAAACAGTCTTCCTCGGCAGTACAGCAAATGTTAGAAGAAGATTACCCAAAACTGTTAAAAAATTATTATGAAATGACGAAAAAGTTAAATTATGACCAATTCATATTTGAGTAAGTTTTCAAATTGGAGTATGTTCTAAGGACTTACATATTTATTTTAGTCGTTCAGTATTAAAGAAATTAGAAAATTCATATTTATCAAGTTCACTTACAAGAATATTGGATCCTGTTCAGTCTATGTTTAATGCTGAAAATAACGTCCCTACTCATGATGAAATTGATTCTCTAATAAGAGTTATAACCAGGTAAATATTAATCATACTTCATGTGTTGTTAACTGATTTGTAACTTAATGTAAAGTGGAAATATTACTTTTAAACCTGTCAAGCACCCAGTTCTGCCAGGTATTGAAAATATCGAGATTCGTTTACTTATAGCTTAGAAGTCAACAATAACGTCAGACTATAACGAAAATAACGGGTTGGCTATGTCTAGGATTTCTGTAACCTTGATTGGCGCTGTAATGGTTGGACTTCAACGTGAATAATATCTTACTATATGCGTGATGTGTTTGTCCAGTTTTGTTGGGTAAAATTAACATAATTATGTGACTGAACGAATGAATAAAAGTTATAATACTAGATCTTCGATGTTCAGGCCTCTTTGGGCTCATTACATCTCATCATGATCGCAAGTCATTAGAGGCCGATTGCTTTTACGAATTCCAGGAGACCCGTTACTTGATCTTGCCAGACTCTTCCACGCACGATCTGCATACTGGGTTATCGGTCATACCAATCCTATCAAAAAAATGGCCTCAGGTTTCAGTTCTTGCTTTGAGGTGTCCTAAGCAACGGTGATGATAAACAGCCTTCAGGGTCTCATTAATAAGTGGAGAGGAGGGATGTTCATTAGAATTAGTGGGGGCAGTCCTCAATCGCACTCATCACTCCTACCATTTTTTAACCTTGATCAGAAGACAATGTTTGCGCTTAGCTGTACTAGGTCACTTTACAGTAACCACCATGTGCACCTAAAGGCTCGTTTACAAGCCTAGAAAGCAAATATGACCTTCTTGGCTTAAGGCTCAATATGATCAAGTAAGTTAATAAGTTAGTAACAGGTTGTACACCGAAGAAATCAAGAAATAGACGGGTTTTGTATTTCAGTGTATGTTTTTATTAAAATCGGCCAAGCGCTTTCGGTCTAACAGACCA
This sequence comes from Diaprepes abbreviatus, assembly GCA_034092305.1. Classification (NCBI taxonomy): domain Eukaryota; kingdom Metazoa; phylum Arthropoda; class Insecta; order Coleoptera; family Curculionidae; genus Diaprepes; species Diaprepes abbreviatus. The sequence goes on along the minus strand of JASJET010000055.1, from coordinate 6,413,311 downwards.
TCCTCAGGGCTCAGACCTCGTCAAAGGGCACACCTTAACCCTGCCAGTATGAGAGCAGTCGCCAGCCGTAGCCTCCACACAGAACAAATTGTACACAATTAAAAAACCTTTAAAAAACTTTGTCACAAATTAAAATTAAAACAAAACATTCAACATACTAGTACATCAACACTGTTAAACAATAAACCTCTCAGAGGCAGGGTTAAGGTGTGCCCTTTGACGAGGTCTGAGCCCTGAGGATGGTCTGTTAGACCGAAAGCGCTTGGCCGATTTTAATAAAAACATACACTGAAATACAAAACCCGTCTATTTCTCTATTTCTTCAATATGATCATACCAACTCAGTCTGAATCCAGAATTATTGTCAGGTCTTTAACAGTTCCTTTATATTGAAGGGTCTTTCCGACAGCATAATCGTGGGTTACCTGCCCATTTTTCTCTTTTTTGTGTCTATTTTTATTTTTTTTGAAAACAATATTTAGTCATTTCGGTAATTATTTAGTTACACTACGCCACTTTTTTTTAAATAGTGTATTTTGGGATATTCCTTCTTAAAGTTACCTACTTCAAAGGTTAAGTTGTCGATGCTTTATTCGTCATTCCTATTTTCTTTGCTGAAATCAAAAAATTGCCCCCTTCCACTTTCTTAGCATTAAAAATTTTTCTCTAATTACTAAATTTTTTTAATTATTGTTTTTAAATTTAAGGTCAAAAATTCTAGATGTTTAACTGTAGACATACGCTATATCCTAGAACAAGAAAGCTAGGATTATATCACGCACATTTTAAAATAATACAAACTGCGCGTTCCCGTTGCCGTCCATTGCCACAGTGCGAGAAAGAAAAAGAATCGAAATCGAACGCTATATTCTCTCTTTCTAATAGACCGAGCATAGAACCAGATAGAATAACACCTAATGCATTTTAATAACGATTATCTCAATAACTAAGTTTTTCCGCGTTTTAATTTTCGCATTCTACGTTACAAAATACACCTATTCTGAAATAAAAATGGTTACCGTTTTTTACCATATTTACCGTTAAATATTGTTAAAACAAATTTTAAAAAACCTGCAAAAATTATGCCTGCTTTTTTTTTAAATTTGTAAGGCCCTTGCTCCACAACACTCTATTGTTTTTAGGAGAGAATTGGTGTGCTATTTTTTGACGTCAGCGAAAATTTCTGCTAGCGCGAAGTTGAGTGAACATATCGGTTATTTTAATTCTACAGTCTTTATGTGATTAAATAACGACAGACATGTAAAATATGCTTTTTCTACCTTGTTCTGGTATCCATGTATTGTAATGTTTCAAAATACATGTGATGTCTCTTGGTTAATTACTGTAATAAAAAAAAAACTGCTTTTATAGTGAATTAAGTATGGCCTTAGTAGAAGAACATCTTAATGAACAAGTATCTAAAAATGTTGGAAAATGTATTAAAATGTTTGCTGTAAAAACAGAACAGCAATTTGAAACTGGTCCTGAAGCTGCACAAGTTATAGGTAACTATTTATATACTTTGTCAACGATAATTACCTCAAAATACATTTCACAATTCCAGCAAGTTTTTGTATTTGAAGCCTAAAAACTATTAACAACAATTTCTGTAAAATATCCTTATCCTGGTCACTATCTTTAAGATTACATTTTTCCTTAGTGATTAATAATACATTTTACATTGAAGATGTTATTGATTTTGTAAAAATTATGACAATACTGGGATATTACAGTGACAAACTAAAACTGCTTCTTGAAACTCTTAAACACTGACAATACGTCTAAAGCCTAGTGATTATGTAATGATTCTGCATTAAATCAAATTGTAAAATTTCTCGATGAAAAATTGTCGATGTTGTTGGTGATGTTTATAGATTTTTCTCGTGCGTTGGACGTTCTTAAAGACAAAATATTACTTGCTAAGCTATTTCATTGTGGAGTTAGAAACAGCGTACTTAATTATATTAAATCATATCTGAATAATAGAATGCTATTTGTAACAGTAAACAGTGTTAAAAGTAGTGGCAATTTTTTAATAAATAACATTTCTTTTGATTTTTTTTTGTTTAGGAGGAGCTCCAAATGCAGGCCAACAAAAAAATGTCCATTATGCTAATGCTTTATATTATCTATTGACACAAGTCCAAAGGATGCTCTTAAACATGAAAGAAAGTTTACCAGAGAGTGGGGCCAACAAAATAAGTGAAAGTCTACAAAGTCTAAATGTTTTGACTGATGGTATCATTCAACCATTAATAGGTAATTCTTAATCAGTATGGTTAGTTCCATTGTTGTCTCCACATTTTCATTATTACGAATTCTAAGTAGAAGGTTTTAAATTATTGAAAGTTATTAATATGATTTAATACACTATTAAGCATTTTATTAAAACAAGTGCTGTATTTCAGTTTCAATAAATTCAGTAATTGAAACAATTATGGTAACAATGCATTTAGAACCTGATTGGATGAAGTTACAAGTATCGATGAATAAGTCTCTGCCAAGCAGTCCCTATATGAGAGAGTTGGTTCAGTTTATAACAAGGGTTTATAATACATATCTTATGGGTTTTCAAAATAAAGAAGTCTTATGTGAAAAGTAAGTACCACCTCATTATAGGATTAATTTCAAAAAAGGATACTCTGTATATTTGATCTTTAGCCATATGTCATCATTTATATTCGAGACTTAGAAAAATAGAAGATAACATTGAGTTTTATAGACAGTTTCTGATGTTATCAAATCTTAGGTTTTATCTATCTTTTTTTTTTGAGATTTAATACAATTATGAACTTCTTACTCTTTATATTTTAAATATACTTAACCACAAAAGAATGGTGGAGGATTATTTTTGTTTAACTTTGTTCAATTTTAATTTCGGCTTACAGAAGCAATATGTATACTCACCTATCTAGGGTCCGTTTTCAAATTTTATTGAGAGTCATCTTAATTTGAGGTATAGTCAAAGTATTTGAAAGAACTTTAAAATGGCATATGTCATTAGTGGTAATCCTAAGGGGTTCTGGTTTATATAACTTTAGTCAGTTGGTAAAGAGTTCACGACCGGACTTTAAATTTCATTCACAATTTTATGTAACATGAGTCCAATTAAATACATTAAGTGTATAACATAGAAGAATAAAGTATAGGAAAAACTAACTTTTTTTTTGTATTTATTTGTACGCAAAACTAGTGAAGAATTTAAAGCACTACAATAAAATAACCATTTCAGCCACTTTGGGCTAGTATGACACGCAACAGTAATTTACTGATCTAGGGAAATTTCGAACTCCATATATCATATGATCGATGTCATTTTTATGTCATTTGTCTGTCAGATCGACGAATTCTCAATACTTTGAGTATAATTATTTCGTTTCCATGGGAGAAGTCTTTTAGAACATCTTGAACTTATGCTTTTAATTTAGTATACACCTACTCATGGATGTAATGATTCGTAGACAAAGATCAAGTAGTTACTAGTTATATATCTTCCTTTTGTAGATGCAACGAAATCGCTCTTAGATGCATAGAACTTCTCGTCCGCCATTCCGCAATATTACGACCTATATCACAGGGTGGCCGTCAACGTTTACAGTCGGATTATTACCACTTAGAGGAGGCATTGAAACTGATTTGTCCACATTTACCAAATCTAGGACGCCCTTATAGGCTGCTAAAATCTATGGCTTCCTTAATAACACAGTCGCCTGAAGAAATAGTTGCTGGTCAAGCCTCTGGTAGTTCTGTTCCTCATAGTACAATTTTATTAATGTTATTTTCATTTGCTGGTCAAGATTTGGCAAGTCCACATCAAAACACAGGTAAGATTATTAGTGTGTAAATATTTTATTTATTCTAGTTGTGGCATTAATATTTTTTATTATTATTGCGTTAAACTGGCAGCAATGATGAGCAGGTTCTAAGATTTAGCAGAATTTATTTATCATAGAAACAAAGTTTATAACAATAATTTACTCTAATTTGCGGCACACCAAGTGCAACAATACATAAACTGTGAAAATTACAGAACACGTCACGTTGTGTTTTATATGAACTAGAAAAGTCACATAGAATGCACATTATTTCTTCGCGTATGTTCAAGATCAATTTTGAATTTTGTTCTAGAAATATGAACACTAAGAATATTATTTTTGATAAAATTGCGTTGTAGCCTCGTGCATACCGTAGTTTGTAGCGTGGATGAGTTCACAAAAGAGATCCCTGTTATGAACTTCTAGATTTTAATATTTAGAGTATTAACAATCAGCAAACAGAATATTTCTCTTACTAGCACAAGACCTCGAGAATCGATTATGAGGTACTGGTACTAAGAGTACTAAAGCACATGCGTATTCCAGACTCGTAAACGAATAATACAACTTATAAGTTTCATATATATTTTTTTACAATTTCTAAATATACATTCAATGTTTCTATATACATTTTGCTCAATTAAGTCAATATAGCTTACAAATTTAAGGACTCTGTCCATTAGTATATGTATTCCTTTAATTAACTTGTCAGAGAACGTGAGAAATTTAAAATTTACTATATCGTTAATAGAATGAAAAGTAGGTGTCCACAATGTGACCCTTGTGAGATTCCTGAATGAACAATAATCCCTTTAGCAAGGAAATTGTGTATCAATTCCAGAAGTGACTACCGAAATCTCACGCCGTCAGTTTAGTCACAAGCAATTCATGATCTACTTTGTCAAACGTCTTCGAGAAATCGGTATAAATACTGTCGATTTGAAGATTATACTCAAAAACGACAGTTCAGCAGACAGTTCTAATAGGTTATTGCTGCTTGTGTACTTAAAAGCGATTTTGCTCAAGCATGTTCCCAGCAATAATAATTAGGTTTTTTATTGCTATTTAAGAGGAGACTAGACATCAGTATTTACTCAGGCGACGTTTCACTTCGGTGACGAGGCCATTCCATGTCTGATCACCGAAGTTAACGGACTCGGTTAGTACTTGGATGGGTAACCGCTTGAGAAAACCTAGTGGCAGTGGTTCGGAACACACTTTAAACTGTAGGTCCTGTCGCTAATTGGTGTCCGTTACCGATGCTACTTTAATCCAAATCATTTTTTGTTAGTGTTTACTCGGAGCATGCTCTGGACGAGAACTTAAACTTTGCTCTTTGTATTTGATAATCAGTAACAAGTTATGAATGGATAAATTACTACTAATTTAACATTCGGAAAAACGTGGTGAGAATGTTGTGTATATGATAATAGAGTTCTGCGTCATTATGTGATTAAAACGTTAGGAGCTGACACTTATTTGCAATTGTTGAAGTTTTTTATGCTTACTAAAGAATATTATAGACAATCAACTTTTAAACTGATCGATAATCGAAATTTATCTTTTAATTAAATAATGTAATTGAAACTGTTTTTGAGGGTAACAATAATTAAATAAAATTTCAGGTTGGTCTTTACCCAAACTATCAGCATGGCTGGACGAACATCAAAGTGAATCTGAGAGATTAGATTTAGTCGCTGGAGCCTTACAAAAATATGAAAGTATGGTTAGAGTTAAAAATTCTACAAACTACGATCCATTATATCCTATAATGTCACGGTTTCTTGAAACTGCTGTCCGGGAGTTTAGGAATTAAAGCTTTTGGTTAGGTATACTTACAATATTTTATCTTTGTTTTTGAACATGTATTTAATAAAATAGAAACTGGCGTCATCTGGTATATAATATGAAATTATTAATTTGATGTACACTGCAGCAGCTGTGGCCACAAGTCAATTTAGTCAAAAATTTCATTTTACAATTTAGGTCATGATACATTATATTTCTGTTTATCCTAAAAAGGATTGATATTTCAAGCATAGTATATCGTCAACTTAATATAATTTTCCTACTATGAATACTAAGTTCTCGCCTTCCCTTCTGTTGAACGGCGCCTTCCTAAAGGCTCCACAGATTTAGAATCGTTGTCCTAATCTACTGTTAGAGATCTCTTGGAATTCGGGCCCTGTCCGAGTTCGACAGGTCCATATGTAAAGATGGCCTAGACAAGTGATTAAATAACGGAATATCATAGGTCTTTTAAAATTTGTCTTAATGGAGTTCTAAGCTTTAGGAACGTATGGGATAAAGAAATGTAATATTATGATATATTTATGAGATGGTTTGTTTAAAAAATAAATGTTACTATTATAAAGACTATTAAACTACACGATATTCAGTATGTCTAATGATGGTATAGGAGTGGGAGAAATTTAGAGCCAGCCAATTACATCGTCCTGAATTAGGATCCTCAATCAGTCAAGCACACCAGAATTCCGATATTTACCATAGCACCCTGCAATTTCTGAGCAAGTAAAAACAGGCCTTGCCCTAGCTGTAGGAGCTGGTTGTATATAAATAAAAAAAAAAAAAGAAAATGAAGTACTGGGTGAACAGCACCGCATAACTATTGTATCCAATATGGCATATTTTTATAATAACATTTAGTAAAATTTCTTTTTTTACCTACCATTTTCGAGCTTTATCAGCCGCTACCACGAGGACAATACATCAGCTCGTGTCGCCAGCCGCATAACGATTAAGTTCCTTAAATGCTACTAGAATACACTAAATCATTTTCGCCCGATCGTCGAAGTTAAATCCCTTCCTGCCCTAAATGTTACTATAACTTAATTAGGATATCTGAATATCGGGTGGTATAATAGGCCATTTACTCCAATTGAACTAGAACGACTTTGGACAGAAAAAGATGGGAGATTTGGAATAGATCTATATCCAGGAGTAGATAAGAGCAGGCTGAAAAGAAAGAAAATAATAGTTATACTCGTACTTAATTTTAACAGATTACCAGTTTAAATAACTTATTATTTATTGGTATGTACTAATAATATTTCTGGATGGGTTAAAAAGATTGCGGTTTATGTACGTAAACGATGGGGATTCTTGGGCATATACCCAGCTCTGTTCAACCAATGAATCTGCCGGAAGTAGAGATGATCGCACGTCGCAAGTATATCCTCTGTCAATGTGCTGAGATTCGATTATAGGCCAAAATTATCCCTCTCACCCTAGAACACGCGAGCATGCACAATCGTCCCCCTTTGCACAATATGACTCTCCCTATAACGAGTATTCCTCCTTATACATACATCCAGCTCGGACCCCCGTCTTCGTCTCCAAACGGTTAAACCATGTTTTTTTCTTGCTTTTTGCAAGAGCGCGCCGGCACACGTTTGACAATCAAAACGGGAATCGGGTTTCCATTTATGGTGATTTTCAGGTTGATTACAGCGGTTAGATTCTGACTATTTTCTAAATAAAAGCCGATTTACAGAGTGGAGCAAAATTAAAAAAGCAAATAAATATCCATCAACATACAGAGTAGACTAATTTCCAATTGTTTATATTGACCTTTATTTCCGAGACCTTTGCCGCATTTATTATATTTATTGTTATGTTTCTAACTGATTTTTTTATGTAGAACAAAAATTTTTATTTAGGTTTATACAGTGTATATATTTAGAGATATTTAACTGTCTCTGCAAATAAAACAAAAATTTTAAAATCACAGATTTGAGATATTATTGCACAAACAGAGATATGACTTATAACAGAAGTTGGATTAAACCCTTCAGACGGAATTTTATGAGTAACACGCCCTAAGAACAAATGATTTTGTTTTTAATTATTCTGATAACAAAACATGGAATAGAAAATGTTATGCTCTGGGGTTGCTGATGAGATACGTAATCTTTGGCAACCACTACTTTGTAACATCAAATCATTGAGGCGTGTACAGTGAAGCGAAACTTTGCGCTTCAGTGGACACAGCCCCTATATAAGCTCATAGTCTTAAGACAAAACATTCAGTTTATACTTGATTACGATTAGAGATACAACCTAATCGAAACGTCGTAAAAATAAATAAAAACAAAGACAATGCAAGTCCGACAACCACATTTTAGTCAATGAATCCTATAGTTTAAATTGGCGAGATAAAAGTACTGCCTTATGCAGAATGGGACGGATCTATACAATGACGATTTTAATACGAAACAAAATAATTAAAACTTTTTTAATAAAGCAAAAAATTAATTCGATCAAATGGCTAGCTTTAAATCAGGATCTTAATCCTGGATTTGGTTGATAGAAAAATTTAACACGACTCTCAAAACAAATTTGTAAATGCCATGGCCCTTTTGAAGGTATTCAAGCTGCTTGAAATTTAATTCCTCAATAGTTGACAACTAATTCTCTCAGAAGAGGTATCTAGCAGTTATCCAAAATAATTGTTATATAACTAAATATTACTAATTCTATATATCAAGTTTGTTTCTCTATTTCTGCTCGCTATTTGTAGATTCTAATAACTTTTCTAGGCATAGAAAATAAAATAATAATTATCTTTGTTTCGTTATGTAACAATAAACTTTGAATAAAATTAATGTTTCTCTATTTTTACTTGGTACTGTGAAATGTATTTTTAAACAGACAGTGTTAATAAAACTAAGCTTCTCAACGTACAACAATTTATTATCTAATTCAGAACAATCCAGTTATTAGTTCACTGAGCGCCAGCTAATTAGATTAGGTGTTTGATCGTTGTAATCTGCATTTGTTATAGTAATTTAATCAAATTATTTCCACAGATTAGTTGATAAAAAAAATAATAATAAAACACAATTATTGTATTCATCTATGTAGAGCTAAAGTAACATTCTTTATTATAAAGAAATTATTTCTATACAGTACATGAATGTAGGAAGCTATTCTTCTATGGTTCATGTGTACATTGTATAAAGCTTATTGCACGATACGTCTTTTAGCGGTTTCTTATGATATAGCTTTGATCCATTCTACTCGTTAAGACTGTCTAAAGTATTTTGTACTTCAGATTCTAATTCCTCACTTACTAAAACTTCATACGAGGTTTTACCTTCTACACAAAGTTTATTAAAAATACGTTTAGACGATTCCCAACATAAAATATTTTGTTTTATAGCATCTACTAGAACTTTTGCAGATGGGAATACTGTTGCTAGTATTCTGAAACAAAAAAAAAGTTTAATATACGTTATAATTTTTTAGAACGTTCTCATATCTTTATGTTATAACAGTATAAGAGTAAAAAAAACAGTACTCTTAATAAATGATTTAAAGTATCGACTAAAAGAACTATCCACATAACTTACTTGAAAATACATATACAGCATTGCGTCAAAAATTCTAGTTGGTGATCAGGAATCGATGCTTTTTCTCTATTCATCATATTAGCTGGTTCTTTGCCCATCTTTTTTTCGAGATCGCCTTGTGCAAAAAATTCTGCATATATTAACTGTGCTACTTTTTTAGTTTCCGTCCAGTCCTAAATTAAGATTATTAATTTGTTCTATAATATATAATTTAAAACATTACTTATTCAGCCAAGATTAGTTAGTATTTGGATCGTGGATCGGAGAAAAACAGTCTTTTCCTTTGCCGATGTTTCGCTCTATTTTAAAGCATTTTCAAGGCTCGGGAAAGCAGTTTCCTTGAGTTAATATTAAAATCCAATATAAAACATAGTTACAATTTTCCACAGTTACATCGAATAGACGATGTTACACCAAACAAAAACAGTTTACCTCGTCGCTACGAAAACATGATACTGTTTCCTAATTAATCTTGGCTGAATAATTATCACATTGGGGCACAAACTTCTCTTAAAAATTATAAAACAGTACATCTATTTTAATAAAAAAAGAATTTTGAATTGAAAAGGTAAAGTAAAATGGGATTTCATCTCTGTTAGATTTTTACTACATATCTCATATTCTTTATTAACGCTAGTATGTATACATGTAACCTGACTCATACTTAAAAAAAAAAGATAAGACGTGGAACACAGCACTGACATGAAGGGTAGCCAAGGAAGCACCAAATATGTACATATACTAAAAGAAATATCAGAATAAATATATATATATATATATATATATATATATATATATATATATATATATATATATATAGATAGATAGATATATATTTATTCATGTCAACGGGATCACCTGCGTACTCAAATTTGGGTTGATGGATTTTATGATTTGAGAAAAAGTTTAATGAAATTGCTGTAATCTTTAAAATATACCTTCTAATTACGTTTAAAAGAACTGCAGGGATGGATCACTGATGCTACAACAACGTTAGATATTTCCAAAAAGAAAAATGGCGGATACAAGACCCCATAAACTTATCCTATGGCCGAGTTATGAAAGGGTTTTTGGTGAAATGCTCGCTATGGGGGTTTAAAGTGTTTAAAAATTAAAATCATATGAATCTGAACAAAAATTTGTACCAAGGGCTTTTGGGGTCGCTGATTTCAAATCTAAGGCTAGATTTGAAAAATTTAAAGTGGCCAATATAAGATGGATTCTAAAAATTATGTAGTTAGAATTTTAGCACAGATAGTACCGTTAGTACAAATTTTTGCTCAGCTTCATGTAATTTAAAATTTTTTCGTCCACCACTTGGATCTGACATACATTTTGTTTTTTGTTAGTTGATCTAATCGGGTTCGAAAAGTACGTTAAGGATGTATTGTATGTATTGGTGGTGAAATACAAGAGAACAATAAGTGAATTTGGCCTATTGGGTCAATTTTCAAAAATTCAATGATAATATACAATTTACTTTAGCAGGTTTATAGTGCAGAACTTAAATATTCCAAGGTCATTAGCCGCTACTTAAAATTACTTTAATTTTCTATTAATAACAATATACATTTATGAAGTAATATACAACAAATTTATGTATCTGTAATATTAATTACTAACCTTGGTTTGGTCTGATAAATCGGCACAAGTCATTAAAAGGCTAGCTAAGTAGTACCTATGTTCGGGGTTTGTTTTATCATAACCTTCCTAAAAACAAAATATAAAGACTTAGAAAGCCTAAATTATTTTTAAACGGCTTTAAAACAAAACAGAACATGTGCACTGGATATTTTTATCCTATATGAGGTCGCAAAATGTATTTATAATTCTAAGAAATATTTTGGTTCAATCAAATATACATGATACAAAAGCAATGTAGAGTCAATAGTACTAAAGGTGAAGGGATAATTAAAATTATTTGATAAACGTTATGCTTACTCTATTTTGACTGATTGATTTTAATTTTTTTTAATTCACTATTTTAAATTTCTTTAACTATATATGAACTAAATTTATATTGTCACATTTTACGTGAAATACACTAACCCTAAAATTTCCTCTTGAACGACATGTCTTGAAGACCATAAATCATCAATAATATAGTTTATTTCTATCATTCGGATGTTGATAAGAACATACCCATCTAGTGGAGTGAAATTTTCTTCTAATTCACGTTTTTTTGCATTCACTATATTCTGAAGCTATGTTTACATTTGACACAAGTTTACTTTGCCATGAGACATTTGAATATTAAGAGTTAACATTTTACTATTTTGTAAATTTATTAATTATGAAGGAGTAAAGTTAGACCGTCTCAGATATAAACATAAACATTAAAAACACAATGTTGCCATATCACACACTAGCTGATTTAAATGAGTCGAACGAAGTTCCATATTTAATTATTTTTATTATAATATTTTCTATTTCAATGATAAATGCCTTGCAAATTATTTTTAAATTATATTATTATTTATTAGTATTTTAATACGATTTGTTAAATATTGGGTCCTATCCCTTCATTTCACTCATGTGATAGCGAATGGGCCTCCTTATTAAAAATAAAATGTTCTGAGACATCATAAGGTTTTTATTATTTAATTTTTATTTTTCATTCACGGTATAAAACGAGATATTCATCGAATTTTCATTAACGAATTCCAAAAACTTACCTGCGCCATTGCCAGCTGCCTAGAATGTATCTTATAATGTGACGCCAAATCAGTTGCCAGAACCATATCTTTAATTAAGTCTAAGCACTTAACGTAATCGTCACGCGATAGGGAATCCAAAAAATTGCAGCCCTGAAACGAAAACCAATATTAAACAAACCTTGTTTACCTTACATAAACACAAATATTGTCACCTCTGTATTAAGTGTACAGATGGTCTGTGACAGGTGATGTCGTTCCATTACTGAGCCCTCGCTGGAATATAAACTCGCTAACACGCTGTTCGACTGTTGTTGAAAAGAGTTTGTTGTTCCTCGATGATCTATATCATGACATAAACATGATATAAAGTAAGCTAGAGCTTCAAGTTGCCTAAAAAATATTTGAAGGGTCATTGTAAATTAATGATTTTTTCGCAAAAAGCAATTTTTTAAATTGTTTAATGATAAAATTTAAAAAATCGCCATTAGCATCAGGAAACAAGTTTTTCTTTTCATTTAAGAGCAGGAAATTTTTAATATCAATCTTAACAAACGTTTTTAATAATTACAACTGTAAATAATATGCTAATTAAATATAAAATGTTCATAAAGTGATAATATACAGGGTATCTAAATTACGATTAGAGGAGAAGATTAAATAATTTGAAATTGTTTACTTTTTTCCACTGTGAAGAATAATACTGGGTGATGATTATCTCTGGATACAATATAGCTTTTTTCAATTGCACCTATTGTATATTATTTAATTTTTTATAAAATTTTACATACATTTTCTATACTGCATGGTATATTTAAATTCAATAGTTTATGAGATATTGGTACTAAAAAGTTTGGTAAAAAGTGTGCATTTTTAGAGTTTTTATTTCTTATTCTAAAAATAGTTCGTCAAGTGGTAAGTTGCCATTTGCTTCTATGAAATATCTGATAGGACAAAATGAAGTAAAAAACAGAATGAACAATATAATATAAGCAAATTAGTGATGGTACTGCTAAGATATTTTTGTAGTTTTTATTATCTAAAGTGTCAAGCTTGAGCATTATGATATAAGCGTTAAAAGATGCGTGTTTTTGATTGCACAAAATATAATTCACCATAATGAATTAGCACGCATTTTAGTTCAGATCAGTGAATTATTATTAAAATTCAAATGAAATGAAGCGGTGAAAATGATCACGTTTTGAATATATTTTAAATATTTAGCCAAAATAGTCGTTGAAGATGTTCAAATATTCTTTGTTAACGGTTCTTTATTTTAAAAGTAAATCAAGAAAATACTTACGTTAGATAACCTTTTTCTACAAGCTGAAAGTTCGTAAGTGCTAAATAGGCAAAATGTGCTACAGAAAAAGCGTGAGACCAATTGTGGTATGGAACATCTCGATAACCTTTTCTTACATACAGTACAAATTTTGCTAAAGTATCCGATTTGATACGAAAAGTATCAATAAATCCCAAATCTTTCATCATTTTTAAAATAAAGCACGGAGTTTCTTTTGATAATATCTTCCTAGGGGTAAAGTTAAACTTCGAAAATTCAGGAACTTCATGCTCGCTAGGACACATTGTTACATCTAATACATCTTGTTGACTAACCTAAAAATTTTCATAATGGATTTTAAGAGGCTTTTATATATGTTTGTAAAATTAAGATTCAAGCATTTTTCTGGTAGATGAAAATAATGGGAAACGTAATTAAGTTAATTTTAACACACATTTAACACTCAAAATGTTTCTGTTATAAGAACCAAAACGTTAAAGTTCTTATTTGATTTGGTTTTTAGTTTTAGATATCAGAATGAAAATGATTTTTTCAAAATTTTTCAATACTTACTTGCATATGATACATCATTAGTTCATTAGATAATCTACTTCGAGCCTGCGCATCTTGTATTTTTTTATAGACAAGACTGTGCATTATAGATATGCCGCAGTAAATACTAAACGCATTCGCCACCTGTTCATCAAAATAATCAAAATGACCTCCAATTTTGTTGCACAACTGTGCAACTCCTACGATGTTATCCTCGTCTCTTATAGGAAAACATAATATATTTCTGGTTTTAAAACCTGTAGCTTCATCCATGCCTTTGTAAAATAACGGATGTTTATAGGCATCTTTTATATTGAGAAGTTCTCCTGTTGCGGCAACATGACCTTAAAAAAGGAGGTGTTTTATAACTCACACAGTGATTATGACATTAAATATTTCAATTTTTTTATTCAGTGACAAGTAAAAATAAGGGGGTAACTATTTCTTGCATATCCCAGTATATGTTTAAATGCCTAAATACCAAATACGTAAAAACATTTTTATCTATCTAATTAACTCTGACATCCTAATTACTAATAATACCCTGTCTGATAAACAACAGAAATTTTATCAACTAAAGCTCTTTTATAGAGAGCCAATACTTTTTTTAGATATATTTTTGAAAATATTATCAGAAAAATTATATATTTTCCTTCTGAAATGGTTAAACCAAACCAAAGTATTATTAAAATCAAAATTAATTAAAGAGGGGTTGCATATTATCTCTAACAGTTTGTATGTTTATTTTCATCAATCTCGATTGGTTTAAGGTCACCAAGTGATCTCATAGAAAACTATGGGAGTATTTACATTTTCAGAGGTATTATACCTGCAATTCCTTGATCGGCAGCTATTCTTACTTCTGTGCTACGTTCCGCTGGGCTAACCCCATCGAAAACTTTCGCTACTAGGTGCATGTGATCTGGATCCAATAAAAATAAAGAACATCTTTCCGCATTTGTTAGTCTTCTGGCCTCAGACATTATTTCCTTTAGAAGGTCACTCAAATCTCCTAAAAATATAAAATATAGCAGATGAGTAAAATGATATGTGATAGTTTCTGCATCTATAGCATCTTATTCTTCTACTCCCGAATAGTTTCGATTAATTTTTGATTTTTTACCCTACTTTAAAGAGATGTTCTCTAGATTTGACAGAACGGAACAATAAATTCATAAAAGCACTCAGCTCCAAGCCGTGTTAATTATTTTAATAATAATTCGCTTGGTCATTTGAAAAAAAAAAACAGATGTAAAAAATTTCTTAAATTTTCTTATTAGAATAAAATTATAACTCGGGAGGACTTTGTTCTTATGATATTCGTTCAAAAAATTGAACCGTTGAATTGGGTTAAAAATAAAATTATTATGGGTTTTATTACTTTTTATTCAATGCATATAAATAAGAACGATTAATATTCCACAATTAAGCGCCTATTAGACCATTAAATATTCAGTCATCTTGACTTTGTTAGAAATTTAATCAAGTGTTGTAACAGTATTTAAGGCACTTACGGTCGAACCATGCCGATCTTCCTTACTCAGAAAGCTAATTAGGAAACGATATAGGTCTAATAGCATTTAAGATACTTAATCGGCGTGCGGCGAGACGCGGATCGATTCCGTGTGCTGGTGTCGCGCAAAAATGGCGTAATTTAAGTATTACAGACATTTATGAAGATATATCATAATTGTGGCATATAAATTTTAAAGATTAGTTTAATATAAATATTAGATACGATGTTTATACGGCGTTGTTCGCACAGCATTTCCTTTTTTTTTTTTTCATACAACCAGCCATTACGGCTAGGACAAGGCTTACTTTTATTTGCTAACAAGTCGCAGGGTTATGGTAAATATCGAAATTTTGACGTGCTTGATAATAATTGTCCCTCTGATATTGGATCCTGTGTAAGGACGGTGTAATTGGTACCAGGTGCGGATACATGATTTCTCCGAGAGGGGCAATTTCCCTATCTTCCAGAAAATTTATTCTAAATAAAGTACTTCCATTTTGCTCGACTCAAGAGAGGACGGCAATTATAGCCATCCCCCCTCCCCCCGTTTCCGTATCTAATTGGGGCGCTCTAAACTTTTCTCACTCGTAGAGCTTAGTTAGGAAGCCTGAATATTGACTAGGCTAATAGCCCATTTAAAGAATAACTAGATTTATTAAAAAAATCGCCATAGATATTGACCTTTAATTTGAAGATGAGTTAAGGAGCTATTAAATTACACGGTATTCATTTGTAATTAGGATGTATAAGGGGGCAAAATTGGTACCGCGCTTTTCTAGTACGTAAAAATAGGCCGTGCCTTAGTCGTAGTGGCTGGTTGAAAGAAAAAATTGAGCGAACAGCACCATATAAATATCGTATCTAATATTTTTGTAAAAATAATCTTCATAGATGTGTGTTTTATAAATATCGAGAACTTTTATACAACTTAATTTTCTTTCCTTGCCATTTTCGCACGGAACCAACCCAAACGGTAAAGCACATCATCAAATGTGATTGTGAGTCATAAAATCGAAAAAACAGCAAACCTTCAGGTCAACAAACTTAGAAACGAATGAGACACATACTCGTTCCTTAGCTAACCTGTACAGGGTGAGTCAACGATTGGATGAAGTAGGTTTGTGCCTTTTCGGTGAAATTAACAAAGAAACTATATTTATTGTTTGATACAGTTTATTTTTACTCAGATTTTAAAAATATTTAGGACTCTACAGGGTGAGCCAAAAAACTAGGACAGCATAAAGTTGTATTTTTTTAAATAGAACACCCTATATACGAATCGTATTTTCGATTTAGCTTATAATTTTAAATCTTTTTTATTAAGGGTTTACTATAACAAAACTTTATAGTTTCTGAGATAATTAAGTTTAAAGAAAAAAAGTCACATTTTCAAGCATCAATTCAATCCTAAATAACGTTTTCAATTTTGTGACAAATATATTCAAATTTGGAATTTAGCAAGGCTAAGGACAAGTTAACATAATTTTTACCTAATATTTGCAATAAAAGCTACAGGGTGTTGAACACATCGGCTCAAATTTGAACAAGTTTAAATGAATAAATATCTTTTTTTTTTTAAATGGTACACCCTGTATATTTTCATGTTATTTAATAGAGTAATAAAAACCCTAAAAGTTTTGTTCAATATATCCTATACCTATTTATAATAGTTTTTGAGATATTTCAGTTTTTCTTATTTTCCATACTTTTTTACAGAAATAGTCTTCATTATCATAGTAGCCATGGAAAATAATAAAAATGGCAAAAACAATGTAAAAGAACATTTTTCTGTGTGTCAAATTTATAACCGCAATCGCTTCTTTTGGTTTTTATGTAGTGTAGTTTGGTTTTTTTTGCATTCATCTTATATTGTAAAATGAATTTTCCAAAGAATGAGTTAACAGATATGATTTATATAATAGGAAAGGCTCAAAAAAATTGCCTTCTTGTTCAAAGAATTTACTAAATGAAGTATCCTGATCGACGCCAGCCTAATACCCATACTTTTCAAAACTTAATGCAAAGATTTGTTTCTTCTGGTACTGTTAATTATCCAAAACGTAAAGTGGTCAACAAACCAGTAACTAATGAAGAAAAAGAACTACAAGTATTGCTAAATGCTCAGGAAAATCCTTATATTGGTAGCCGTCAGTTAGCAGCATTATGTGAAACATCACAATCCACCGCTAATCGTACTACCAAGAAATATAGGTATCATCCATATCACATGGAATTACACCAAGAATTGCATGGACAGGATTTTGAAAGTCGTGTAAACTTTTGTCGTACAATAAATGCGGAGATTCAATTAAATCCAAATTTATTATGAAAGGTAATGTTTAGTGATGAAGCTACTTTTAGAAGTAACGGTGCCGTAAATAGACGCAACATGCATTATTATGCCACAGAAAACCCATTTTGGATTAGAGAGGTGCAACATCAAAACAACTGGTCATTAAATGTTTGGTGTGGTATTCATCATAATCGAATTATTGGACCCCACTTTTTTAATGAACCACTAAATGGCCATAGTTACCTGAACTTTCTACAAGAAGAACTACCCCAACTGCTTCAAGGTCTCGATAGGGATGAGCTCGACAGTATGTGGTTCCAGCACGATGGTGCCCCTCCGCATCACCATCGTGAAGTTCGTGCGTTTTTGGACCAACGATATCCGCAAAAATGGATTGGACGTGGGGGTTTCATTGAGTGGCCACCAATGTCTTGCGACATCACCCCATTAGATTTCTTCCTATGGGGTTATATTAAAAATAAGGTGTATGTTAATCCACCAACAACAGTGGAAGATATGCGAAACAGGATTAGGGATACCTGTAGAACAATAACGCGACTAATTTTGTCCAGGGTCCGAGAAAATCTGCAAAAAAGACTAAATTTGTGCATTGCACAAGAGGGTCGTTTATTCGAACACTTATTAAAAAGAAATAATTAATCTCAGTATTTAATAGGTAATTTTTTTGTTTCAATTTAGTATAAAAGTAAATATGTATTTGCCTTGTCGTTATTGTTGTGTTAATTTTTTCACATTATGTTTAATTAAACTATTGCCGTTGTAATATAACGAATAATGTATTTCACCATATTTAACCACATTCTGTTTGTTTCTGTAGTTTCTTTTTATTATTTTCCATGGCTACTATGTTAATGAAGACTATTTCTGTAAAAAAGTATGGAAAATAAGAAAAACTGAAATATCTCAAAAACTATTATAAATAGGTATAGGATATATTGAACAAAACTTTTAGGGTTTTTATTACTCTATTAAATAACATGAAAATATACAGGGTGTACCATTTAAAAAAAAAGATATTTATTCATTTAAACTTGTTCAAATTTGAGCCGATGTGTTCAACACCCTGTAGCTTTTATTGCAAATATTAGGTAAAAATTATGTTAACTTGTCCTTAGCCTTGCTAAATTCCAAATTTGAATATATTTGTCACAAAATTGAAAACGTTATTTAGGATTGAATTGATGCTTGAAAATGTGACTTTTTTTCTTTAAACTTAATTATCTCAGAAACTATAAAGTTTTGTTATAGTAAACCCTTAATAAAAAAGATTTAAAATTATAAGCTAAATCGAAAATACGATTCGTATATAGGGTGTTCTATTTAAAAAACTACAACTTTATGCTGTCCTAGTTTTTTGGCTCACCCTGTAGAGTCCTAAATATTTTTAAAATCTGCATAAAAATAAACTGTATCAAACAATAAATATAGTTTCTTTGTTAATTTCACCGAAAAGGCACAAACCTACTTCATCCAATCGTTGACTCACCCTGTACAACTTCGTCCAGGACGCTAAGTAAACAGAGTGGTTGTAAGTCAAGGGCACAATAGGCCTATGCTAGCCACAGTGCATCCGGGTTCAGGGCAGCATTGCTCTACCGTCCTAATTAGGATCCTATCTGTTCTAAATGCCTTTACACTGTACTAAATTCAGATCCTAACTCGGTTAGGATGACTGAATATTAGATGGTCTAATAAACCCTTCAGTTTTCAATAATTGTTTACTTTTAACTTCTTTTAAAAGCAAAAATAAGTTAAAGAAGTAATATTCAGCCCAAAAAAGTAAAAATGAAATTCCAACGAAGGATATTTAAATCGTAGAAATGCGATGTATAAATTTAAAGCTTTTTAATATTTATTTGTGCTAATTTTTTTTTACGTAAATTTTTTTCTTAAAACTACGACACGTTTTGAATTTATATTGTTTTTATAATGACCGATGATTCGTGGAGACAAAATTTACCAACAAAATAGTTAAAAAAAATTGTAAAATTTAATATTCATAATTCGTAGAAACAGAATCCATTAAATTTAATTAAAACGATAAAAATGCGTTAAATTTAAACAGTTTAAACATTTTACATACTAATTAATATGCTACACATGTTGACAACATTATCTTATTTTAATAATTAATGCAAATCATGAAATAATCATTTAAAGAAAAACCTGACATTAGAATGCAAAATGTTTTACATTCGTTAGAAGTAATTTAACTAGAACTAGTACCCGTTGTGTGGTCGGTGAATCACGTGATATTTTTATTAAATTTGTAGAAGTGTTGATAAATAGTATTTTTATTCAACGGCGAATCCATTGATTATATGCTATCCTTTTTTAATTGTAATATTCAAACAAGTATAATATGTTAATTAGTATATCCACTGAGAAATAAACAGACTTGTAGGAAATTCTGGTTATCTAACATATTATTTCTGCTATGTAAAAAATATTTCTGTAACATATTTACAGATAAAAATAACATTTTTATTTGGCATTTGTAGTAATTTTTAACACTTAAAGAAGTCACAATAACTAAAAAGCTGAAAGCAAGAATAAAATAAAACTATTTGTTTGTTAAACATCAGTAAAGCCATCCATAACTTATTTTTCTTGAGATCTATTGGGTATGATCTTTAATACAATTTCAATAGAGTAGTAAATATATGATTTTCTACCGGTTTAATGAAATATACTAACTGAACACACAGAAATGAAAATGTCCTTTAAAAATCCTTACCTAAGTGTGAAAATAATTTTCGTGCCACAAGTAACAATTTCTGACATTCAGCTTTCAGACGTCTTTCTTCTTCGCATCGTCTCGTGTTAAGAAATATCGTCAAGCAATACCTAAAGGTTTCGTTAACTATTTTTGATATGTACGAACTGTCTTTCGAAGGATTTACTACACATATTAAAAATACAGGACACGCCACTTCTTTTTCTGAAAAACAGTACATGTTACAGGGTTTCAAAAACTGTCAACAAAAGTTTTAAATACTTAAGGGTAAAAAGTGTATTATTATCAATGTCTTGTTAGTACACACTACTAATGCTCTGGACGAATATACAATAAAAATTTTAAATGGACACTTTAAGTGCTCAATTGTGGTTAATTATTTAGTCAACATAGGAATTCTCAATTATGACGAGATCGGATTTCAATAACTGATTTTAGCGATGGATCTACAAAAAATAAGACATATTCGCAATAAAATATGAAAAATTTGGTTTTTCAAATATTGAGGTTAACAGTTGCTGATAATTTATTTTCACCAGCAGCGGCTCGTAGGGTATTGCTACAGTGCCATGGTATTACTTAATTTTTTCCAAAAACATTTTTTTTTAAATTTTTACTTTAAATTTTTCCACTTTACACGCTCGAATTTTCTATAATCGGCAACATAGGATAGGAACTCGTGCCATCTATTGAGACGGCATAGCGGAAAAACGAAGATCTAACGGAACTGATATATGAATAAGGAAGATGAAACTATGGCTTAAGATTTTTCTGTATGCCGCTATCCGAACTTTGTTCCAGGCGCTAAATGGCTGGATTTCTATTAATTAAATCGAAGAACGCACTTTTTTTTATTTTGGCATTTGTGTTTGTTTTGTTTGCACTTGACTGTTCTAAAAAAACATTTTAAATATAGTTTTAGTTATTTATTGTGTATTTACATACTATTTTTGCTGCGTCGGTGTGTTTTTGTTTTGTTACTAAAGGTCGTTTTACTTGCCACTATGACTACGAAAAAAGTTAGTTTTTTAAAAGAACTTTTTAGCGCGCTCTTTTTAGAGGAAAAACTTAGTAAAATAGTCAGTACGGCCATTGCCTAATTTGAAAATTGAAAAACAAAATGGAAGTGGACAAAAATTTCACTGTTGTAAATTTATTAAAACATATATGGTAAAAATCGCTGATTGTACGAGGGTGAAGAAACAAATAAAGTGTTTTATTCTATGTGTGTTGCTTGCAGGTCTCACTACTTGGTCGAAAAAGGGAACAAATAGTCTTGTTCATTGAAAAATCTAAGGTTCATATGAATAATATTTTTAGCTTTTCTAGGTTCAGTAAGATAAATATAAAAACACAATTAAAGTATTCGTACCGTGACAATCTTATCAAACACAATGAAAATGCTGATAAAACAGATATGTTTTAAATAAAATTATAAACTGCATACAATTTTATAGGGCATTTTTAAAGAACATGTTAATTTTAACACCGAAGGGTTTTTAAGGCACTTGAAAAACAACTCAAAATGAATCGTCTGAATGTATTTTGGATGTTCATCATAAACAGGGTACCAAAGAAATAGAAAAAATGTCCTTTCGTTCCGTGTTTTTTAGTGTTTCATAATGTTTTATGAAAAATGTTTGGCCATATACTTTAACTTTATTGAATTTTTAAACTTTTACTTGTTTTGTATTGTTTCTGAATGCGTACTTGTTAATACAGGCTACTGTGTGAGCATCATCCATTATTGACAATAGAATTGTTGTTTTTAATATTTTATAATGATTTTATATTTTGGCACTACCCGTCTAAACAGTCACCGAGTAGCCACTGTCAATATAGTGCCTCCTAAATAAAAAAAAACTGCAGTGTTGGGTATAGTTTAATACTGTGTTTATGTCAATTTTTTTTTCTCTGTATAGTGTGTCAAATATCATATAAGTCGCCTTAACCAAACTAAGTTTGCCTTCTATTTTTTTTTATAGACGTAATGTTGTTGTTTATTGTCAAAAGGAAGATGAATATCTTTTATGCAGACAAATTTAAAAGGGCGGTTTATTTTGAAAAACAAATTTTCTATTGAAAATGGATTATAAGCGAAACGAAAAACATGTTCAAGAAAAAATTCACAAAAGTAGCGTAAAAATTAGATATAATGATGATAACTGTTAAGTGTTAACAAATGCTGATAAAAAAAGTACCGAGAGTAAACCCACTACTAATTATGTCATCGATAGTGAAGTAAAAAATATTTTTACCTCTGATAATAAATAAGGTCAAAGTAAAAAATGCTGATTGGGAAAATTTCTTGTTAAACTAAGCGAATTTTCTAAAAAAAAATAAGTGCTTATTTCTTTATTCGGGTTAATACTTTTTTTAAGTCTTAAATAACTTCATAAATAACATGATAAAAGAATAATGAATAAATTCACAAAAATTGCTTAATAAGACATATTTACGAAAGGACAAATAGTAAATTAGCCCCTTTATTTCCTCTATTTCAATAAAACTTCCTTAAACTAGATTGTTTTAAGTAAAAGGTCCTAAATATAGAATTTCTTTTGTGAATACAAATTACGGTTGCTTCAGGTAACAAAAAACACCAGCCAATGAAAATGTATCTTTAAAAAAAGGTTGGCGTTTAGAATATTATACAGTAAATAAAGAAAATCGATAAAGAGTTTTTTAAAAATTTAATATAAAATGACGCGATCTCGACAGATCCTGATTTTTTACCATACTAGACATGACAAAAGTTGGGTTGGCAAAAAACTGCAAGTCTGCAAATTTTCGCTCGCTTAGGCTTGATTCTCACCATAGTATCGCTCTCGATACGATAATTTTTTTTTAATGGAAAAAAGTTGATGATATCGAAATCTCTTCAAAACCGATAGTGTGAATAGGATCATTCTCTCTTCTTGCATTTAAATTAATAGATAAGGCCCGATTCTCACTATAGAGCTGTTCTCGATACGTTCTCTGTCCGGTAAAATATTCTTACAGGAGAAACAATGAACCTATTCACACTATCGGTTTCACGGAGATTTCGATATCGTAAACCCTTTTTTATTTAAAAATATTTTATCGAACCGAGAGCGTATCGAGAGTGGCACTATAGTAAGAATCCAGCCTAAATCTACAAGCATAAAAAACGATAAATGTTTTAATTTTTTTAGAATTATTTTTGACACCTAATTTAATACGGTCAAATCGATATTTAAGCTTACATTTTTGGCAAGCAGCGTTTTTTTTTTGAAATTTCCTAGGAGAGCTTAAAATTTGAGCGCTCGAGACTGGGATTTTTGCCCTTCATTCGCCATCTTGGCAATAAGGCGCAATCAATTTTTTCGATGTAACCGTCAGTGTAAGAATATTTTGTAAGGGCCATTTCCACAATTAATAAAATAACTTTTAATAGGAAATTTTCGGTGTAATTCTGCTAATGAAGCAGTGATAGAAAATTTAGGTCAATAATTTTAAGGCGAGATATCTCTTGTATTTTTAATATCATAATAAAAATGGTTGTTAGCTTTTTTATAGAATATTTTCGAACAAACAATTTAATCTTCTTACTTTTTTATTGGGTCTATTTTTATCTACTGTACCCTTATTTTCAAGATGATAAGCGAAGTTCCGAAAACAAGTTTTAAAACTCACTGCCGAGCCTCCTACGAAACTTCCAAAAAAGTTGCTGCCTACCCTTTTTTTTACATCCGATCAGCTGCCCTAATTTGCTTTTCGATATGTTTTGCTTTTCGCATCGCTACGTTCCCAACGATCCATTTTATTTATTTTTTTCATAGATGCGCTTAGTTATTCCCTTATAATAAGACAAATTTTAGAAAACAACGGTATTAATTTCTTTAAATCAAAAACCAGCATTGTATGTAGCATGCCACTAAACTGCGATTAAACCTTTTATTTTGATTAAACTAATACTCCATAAATGAGCTTAAATTCTGTAGGAAAAAATGATATATTTTTTTTCAAATTCAATTAATATTTAATTTGGTAATTATTGTTTATTAAATGGTAATATTTAAATGCTTATAACATTAAGACATTTTAGTTTTTTAAGCTTAATTTGGTCTAAGAGAATTTTAAATTATGATATTTCAAAAATTTACCCCTTTCTCTGCAGTAACTTGACAAGCCCTTAAAATAGTTATTTGTGTGCTTCGTTCATCGCCAAATTTAATTCCGTGATCGGATAATTAGCTCTTAGCTTATGACTCTAGTTCGTTTCACAAAATTAAAAAAAAAATGTAAAGTTTATTTTAAATATTCGCAGTTTAAATTTCTCTTTTGTCTCAGTTGCAGTGTAAAATAATTTATAAGTCTAAATGCTGCCGTAAAAAAGTTTATAGTTTAAATTACAAGAAATAAAAACTTGCTGGCTATACAGCAACTTTATGTGAATGAAGATGAATTGCGATCCACTCGATCAACGTGAGACTGATAAGAATAAAAACATCAAACTGATAATCTCAAGGATGAGTAATCATCGCTTATTAAGATTAGCCTCTTTATCACTAAGAAGCTAGGTGTTTTGAAAAAATACTTTGCATAATGTCCAAATATCTAGTACTGTTTCAAAGATTAAATTTAAAAAAATATTAAAAATACATTTTTGATTTTAACAAGTTTCTTGATAATGTTTACAAAAGTAAACAAGAACGAATTAGTGGTTATTATATATCGTAGTACATAATTCACACTTTGTTCAAATGAAATATCAGAAAGGCATAATAAACTCTCCCTATTCATTAGACAAAATATCTGCCGTTTTTATAGGAAGACTTTTAAAAAGCTATCATCAAGTTATTATCTTTTTTCATCAAACACCGGTATTAACTAAAAGTTTCAGTTACAAAATAAATCCCTTAAATACTTAGATAACTGACTGGAAACTAAAGTACAAGGAAAAAATCTTTTGTTTTCGTTTTTACGTCTTTATTAATTGAGGACTTGATGAACGTTTTAAATTTTGTTAAAAATATGAATTGTTAATTGTTAGATCATTTTTATCAAAGTTTTACGACAGTCAAAAGATATTTTTAGTAAAAAAAGAACCGGCGATTTTAATTGCCAAACACTGTAAAAAACCATTGATAAATTATAATGTGGTTTCCGGCAATGTGTAAATAATCCAAAAATTTAAAACCAAAGTATTAATGCATGGCTAAATAAAAATTTTAGATATGAATAAAATATATGACTGAGCCAATGCAAAAACATGTTGAAAAATTAGCATCCGACAAAATAACACAAATAAACCCTTATTGCAATAGGGCAAGGCGACTTAACTAGAACTATCATTGATATAATGTTAGAATATTTGTCTAGAGAGGTTAATGGCTTACTTTTAACCAACTTTTAAATTTGCCGCTATATATTTTTGTATGTATGTACGTCGATTACTCCTAAATGGAAGCACCGATTTGAATGAAACTTTTTGGGTGATATTCAGGAAGTTGCTGTGGTATAATATAATTTTGACCACAACTGGTTCAGCAAAATCAAAATGGCGCTTATAATATGGCGGACAAAAAAAATTTGTCTAATTTTCTCCAAAATTGGTACGTGGGAGTTTTCGGGGTCGCACATAATGAATCTAAAATTATTTTTAAAAAATTCAATAGGGCGGATCGAATATGGCGGACTAAAAATTTTAATCTCTCGATTTTGTTCAAAATTGGTATTGGGGGGTTTCTGAGAGTGTAAATGACGATTTTAAAGTCATTAATGAAAAATTAATATGGCAGATCTTACACTGGTACTGAGGGGTTTTTGAGGGTGTAGCTTAAAAGTTTAAAATTATTTTTTTGAAATTCAATATGGCGGACCATTATGGTGGGTTGAAAATTTTACATTATTCACATTTTTTCAAAACTGAAATTAGGGGGTTTTCGAGCTTGTAGGTTATGAATTTTTTACAATTTAATATGACAGATATAATATGGGGAACTAAAAATTTTACATTTTTTCAATTTTGGCCAAAATTGATATTGGGAGGTTCTTGGGGCGTATATTACAGATCTTAAATTAATTTCCTTAATTTCAAAATGCACGATAAATAAAATATGTCAGGCTAAAAAAATCTACATTTCTCACGTTCTTTAAATATCGGCATTGAGGAATTTTGGGGGCCTAGATTAAGACTTTAAAATTAATTTTTTCACGAGAGCGGATTTATTATTGCAGACTTTATATTTGTTTGATACAATTTCATTCAAAACTAGTATTTGGGGAATTCTCAAAATCAATGTAGTATGGTTTGTAACTTTGGATAAAATGGGTACTTTTTTGCGACTTTGCGAGATACATTACGCATCTAGCTTAGTACTTAATTCAAATAATGTATGGATATCATAACGAGTTTAAAACTAAAAATCTAAAAATTAAATCTTCATGAAACAATTGAACCGACTTCCAAAAATGCGTCAAAAAACGAAAATTAACAATATAAATTTTTATATGAAATTAAAATTCTTGAAGTCAGCGCCAAATTATGACTAAATGAAACAAATTACTAACACGAGAGATGTACGGTCTGCGGTTAAGAAGATGATTACAAATAAAATATTTCTCAATCTTTTTATGTGAATTGCACTTTGTCAGGTATTAATATGACGCCGACTATGAAAATTTCAATTTCATATAAAAATTTATATTGTTATTTTTCACTTTTTAGCGCATTTTTAGAAGTCAGTTCAATTTGATTACATGTATTTTAATAATCTTTATGATATAAATTTTTGTCGACATATTTAGGTATCTAAATTTTTTATTGAACTAGGATCTATGATAATTAAATTCTAATACTTTACGATCCACTATTAATTATGGTACTGCGAAAATACCAGCATTTTAGTTAACAGTACTTTAAATAGACTTTATAGGGTTTTACTTTTTCCAACTATATTAAAAATTATTAAGGACTATATATTTGCAGAAATTTGCATTCTTTATTTGTAGTAATTTGCATTCTTTTAAACTATCTAGTAGTTTTCGAAATAACCCATTTATAGAGCATAATATATGGAGGGAGCAAAGTTGAGCAATGATTTAAGAATTTAGAAAAGGCAAAACGCGACTTTTAACTAAACATTATAAACTTTAAAAATAAATGTTTTTTTTTCAATTTTTTTTTTTAACAAACAATATCCTGCATGAAATTGATTTTGTATATTTCAATTATAGAATGACATGAAATGAATTCCCAAATATAATTTAAGAACTTTAAAATTTATGATCCATTTGTCCTTCTGCAACACTTATCCTGTGACAACGTGTATATTTTCTAAAAATACCATATAAACTACATTTTAATCTAGGATTGAAAAAAAAAAGCTTAAATAATAAATTTAAATTAAAAAAATTTTACATGTGCAAAAATTATTATTTATGTTGCAGCTCTGCAACAGATGCTTGTTCAACCTAACTACCTAAGTATTACTGTTTTTCTTTCTAAAATCATAGAACAATTGCTCTTTGCCCTGAGAAAAAATTTGCATGTTTTCCTATTTAGTTTGAAATATGTAAAATGGTTTAAATATAATAAAAACATTATATATTTACAGTACAATATGAATACTGGTCTTTTCACAAAATTTATAAATATGATTATAAGTATTCGTAAAAAATATTCTGATTTTCAGTTTTGTCTGTCCCTAAAGTTTGGTTTAACCTAATATTTCCTCATATTTCATCATAAATGTTTTCTATCACTGAAATTTATCAGCTGGTTTGCCAAGTTAGGAAACAAACTAAGCCTCAGATTAACTAGCATTTGCATTAAATAATAAAAATATTTTATCATTGTTAAAAAAAAAAATTAAAGTTGTTAATGAACAAATTATCTCTTAGTGACATTCAGTGAAACATTATTAACAAGATTTTAACAGGACGTGTCCATACGAAAAAATGTTTTTGTCAACAGATTTAATGACGAGAACATTTGCAGTGCCCCATTGAAACTAAATATGATATTTTTGATATATTTTTTTTATTAAATAAACAGGTATTTAAGAAAAATTTTAAATAAAATTGTTACCTTTGTATTCTCTTGCTAAAATAGGTACGAGAATAACTTCTCCAGATCCTTCAGGAACAACTTCTTTAATTAGAAGCTGTATTTTAGAATCTAAATTATCTACATTTTTGTTGCTATTTGTCTGAAATTCTAAAATAGAATTAATCGTTTCATCAGAAAAAATCACTTGTATATTGTGTTCTAAAATTCTCTCTTGTATTACTTGAACAACTGCTTCTTCGGATAGCTTGTATAAATTTATTAGGAACACAAAATTTGACTCGCACTCAATATTAAGCTGAAATTATTCAAAAAATTAAAATATAAAAAACAAATAGATGCAGTGAACTAGATGTAAAAAATTTGTTGCTTACGTATCGGTTTAGTTTAATTTCCAATTTTTTCGTAGATTTATCTGTAAGATTTTCCATAAGTTGTAGTATTTTGCCTGGATTAGACACTTCAATTTTTGAAAGTGTTATGTCTTCAGATATATAATTTTCTTCTTGAGAATCTTCATCCTGGCTTCCAGTTTTTTTGCAGTACGGAGGGGGAATAAAGAGGTCAATATTTGGTTGTATACACTCTTGCTGAGACATGTTTTGCAATGAAATGAATTATTAGATAAGATTTTTTCTAATCACAGAGAATTTTAGTAATTTGATTAACTATGCTTACAGATTAGATAAAATAAATTGATAGTTTAATATTAACAGTGTCATGGTGATGTCACATAATCATTTACCAAATTGTTTGATTTGCTTAATATGAAAAGATTTATTATTGCATTAAATTAATTAAAACCATAAACATGATAAACTACCCTCTTTAGTAAATTGGATCTACGCGATTGAAGTATCTGGTCTGTAATCATCTTCGTTTTATTTTTATCGATGTAAAATAGACACATAAACGTGATTTATGAGGTGTTAAGCTGAATAAATATTCGATAATAAAAATCACTTTAGGACGCACATCTCATCGCCAATACGGTGCCAATACAAACATTTTTATTTATTTTTCTATTCATAACTTCCAGCATTTTGCTCATGCGTCATCGATTTAAAAATCGTGCCGATCCATCAAATTCCCCTCCATTATCATAGGAAAATCGGGGGGTGACATGAATGATTTGTCCTTGACTTTTAACCTAATTATTGCGCAAAATACGACACCTTTAAATTTTGTTTTTATACGATTAGCCACACTGAAACTTTCTTGGCAACAAAATTTAAAACGAAACGTGCTAGATTATTTAGCGTTTTGGTTCAAAGTCCCTACATGGTTTTATCTGTATTTTTTGGTTCAAAGTATGACTGTCATTGCACAATTGAGCGTCGAGTACGGGAAAAGTAACATCTTTAAATTTCTAAGTAAGAGTAGGTTTCCTAGGTCGCTAATAATGAGCAGAAAGAATTGCTCGAGTTTTCGAGCATATATTACTGGAGGTAGCTGAGATTAAGATTCATAATCTAAGGGGCCAGTAGTATTTTACGTTTTGATCTTTGAACATATTCTAACGGAGGCAATATAAAATACACCGCAAGCGTTACACGGCAAAGGAAGAGAGAGAGCAAATATGGAGTCATGTTATCGCTTTCGCTCCCATAATTGGGCTATTCTTTTGAATCATTATCACTTTCAGTTCCATCACTTGAAGCAATCATGGCCACTTCGACCTAATGACAGGTAAATGCATGCTCAAAAGAATATGAAGTTATCGGTTTCACTTTGATTTTTATTCTAAAGAATACTGCCAATTTCGTAGCGCGCGCCTGCCAATTGCGGTTTAGAGCAAGAGAGATAGCATGACCCCATATTCGCTCTCGCTCTGTCTTTTCGTGTTACCCGCGGAATATTGCATGCAACCTTCAGTAGAGTATGTTCAAAGGTTTTGTCAAAGACTATTCACAACTTTTTGGTTTTGTCCCATACATATAGTTTGTTCTTTCATTATAAAGGCGCACTGGGCAATCATTTTCGGAGCCAGAGATAGCATATATTACTATTCGTCCTGTCTCTCTTTATGCCGTGTAACCCATATGAAACACTCTAATGCTGCCTGCAGCAGTATACAATTTCGAATATTAAACTGTTGCTACTAATTTTCGCTGTTCACGGCTCCGTACTTATTCAATCAATAATTAGGAATACAGGCTATGTTCACGACGTTGTGAACTGATCTTAAAGTAGTATAAAATTCGATTTTTACAAATGGTCAATTTCACGTAGAAACAATTTTTACGTTAACGTATCAGTATACACAGCCAGAAAAATTAACCTAATTATTACATCATAAACTAAAATGTCCAAAATAACTTTATCAAATATCTGTAAAAATATTTTGTTAAATCAGACAAGATCTGCTGTTCTAGGTGTAAGACTTGCTTCGGATTGGGTACCACAAGAAAAAGAAACGCACACAGGACAGGTTATTGTTATATTTTATATTCCTTTTTAGATATAGTAATTTCAAATATATAATTTCACAATTACATTTTCTACTAGATTAGGTGTTAGCTAGATCCCAAATCTTATTTTTGATTTAAATTGATAACTATTAAAAAATATTTTGCAAAGACTGCCAATTAGTTTGGAAGTATTTTTTATTTTTTTAAAGAAATGGGAAGCAAACGATTATAGGCTAGCAAGATTTGTAGACAGACCAAAACATGTAAATCCAAACTTTGCTTACAAGCTTATTGCTGAAGTTCCTCCAAAAGCTTGTAAAGAGAGGGTGATATGGTGTGATGGTGGTAGTGGACCTGAAGGACATCCTAGAGTATATATTAACCTTGTAAGTGAGCTGATATTAAATTTAATTAATTTATTCTTACAATCCAAAGGAATCTATTACAGCCACTATTTTCTTTTACAAATTAGTTGAAATGTTTTGAATTGGCCTTCATAAATATATAGTAATGAGGCAGCTAATAGTGGCTATAGGGAAAATTTAGACTGTGTACATTATATTTCTATTATTTAGTACTTGTATTTTTATTTATTGATTTATATAGAAATTATGTCACTTGTTCCACTGGTGAAACACCATTTATTTTACTAAATGTAACATTTTTTTATAATGCCCTATATTTAAAATTATGTTACAACAGAGTTGTGACAAGGAGTTTAGAATGGTCCTTGACTCTGTGGTCGGTGGAAATAACTTTAGAGCTTTGCAGTATAACATATAATAGTTTCTTGATTCTGTTTCTGAATGAATATAATTTCTAGATTGTTTGTCAAACACAATAAATCTGGAATCGTTGGCTTTTAATTAAAAATGGAAATTCTATTTACAGGATAAACCTGGGGATCACGCTTGTGGATACTGTGGCTTAAGGTTTTATAAGGAAGATCACCACTAAGAAAATTGTAACATAGTTAATATTTTAAAAATGTAATTACTGGAAAATAAAAAATATAGAAAGATAAGTGTACTTTTATTACTAAATACAACCATAAGAATACAAAATTAAGAATAGAAGGTCCTTTTGTTTTAAAGCATTTAATTGGCTATCGGTGACCTTACAGATCACATAAAATTAAGATTGTTTGAATGTGTAATGTTATATCAAGATTTCGGGGATTTGATAACATATTTCAAGCAATCATTAAAAGATAATTTCTACCTTCTTGGAGTTGGTAGAGATTGAAGATGACATTGCAAACAGTATAGTGAAGATTATTGACAGCTCTGAATAAGAACTAAAAAAAATTAATTGGAATAGGCACGGATAGCGCTTTGGTATGACACGAACTAATAAAGGAGTACATGCATTATTGAAAAATGCAAATGATAATGAACACTTAGTTTTTGTACGCTATGTATGTCATTGCCTACAATCTCATGCTTCATCGGAAACTCTACCATCTACCAAACATTTTCCAAACGAATAATGGTGGTTCTGATTCATTGATTATTCCACAGATGTGCAATACATGATGGATATCAATTGTACCAGCGGTCAATCGTATTTTAGAGCAATGGATGGAACTAAAAGTCCTATTTGAAGTTGCCAGTCGGGACGAAAACTACTACATGGCAGAAATATACAATATGTATAACGATCCACAGAATTATCTATACTTACTGTAATTAAAACCCATCTTAAGGAAGTTCAAATTACAAATAAATTATTTGAAAGTGATGACGTAAACTCGACCAAATTGTACAAAGATCTCATTGGTTTGATAGGATCAACAAGTTGACACATTCTAAACACAACAGCAAGACTATATATTTTCAAACAATATACAGTTATTTAGACCATACAAGGGATATAATT
The DNA here is from genome assembly GCA_034092305.1 of Diaprepes abbreviatus. NCBI lineage: Eukaryota > Metazoa > Arthropoda > Insecta > Coleoptera > Curculionidae > Diaprepes > Diaprepes abbreviatus. The sequence goes on along the minus strand of JASJET010000055.1, from coordinate 6,380,745 downwards.
TCGAAACCAAATTAGTACAAGTATAGTCTGATGTAGCAAACCGTTTACGTCAATGTTGCATTAGGTTCATACTGAAACTTGTGACAGAACTAGTTTCGAAATTGCCTGTGAATTTCACAGTACTTCAGAATGTATCCATGTTTTCTGTCCAAGATACAATAAAAGTTGTCGAACCATTGATAGTTAATATAGCCTAAGAATTTGGGGTGAATGCACCAAAAATAGAAAATAAATAAATATTTTATTGACAGACCAGCCATTTAACATATAAATTAAGTTTAAAGAAGATACAAAAAGACAAATGAAAGACAGATACATTAGACAAATAAATCTGTATAAAAAATTCTTTTCTGCACTTTTTGTTTAAAACTATTTATACTCAAGTTGAAAATGTCTATATCTTTACAAACTTTATTGGCTAAGTTACATGATCTAACTAAGCTAGATGACAATCCATAATTGGTTCTATGATAATCAGTTTCAAAAGTATTATTGGTGTTTCTTTGTGGTACATTATAACTGATGAGTCCCAGCAGGTCATGGCAATCAACTTGAAAATTAATGAGTTTAAAAAGAAAACAAAGATCCAAAAACTTGTATATTAATGTAGAAAAATAATGAACATCAAATGGGAGTCTGCATCTTCTACAGTAGTGTTTTGGAAAATAAGGATGCAACGATAGACATAACATAAAGATCTAGTATCGCAGATCCTATAGAAGAAAGTTGGCTTGCGCCTAGAAAGAGACAGAACGTTTTCGATGAGTACTACCCACGCACTTATAAAGTATATGTACTGATCGCCAAATAAACAGAAAATGTCCGGACCATGCTATGCGCCATTTTGGGTAAGGTGAAGTTATAATAACAGTGAATATGCTGTCGCCACTGAAAAATTATAACGACTAAACGTAATCGTTTACCTCCCACCATAGATAAAATATTTAAGATCAGTGCCTCCCACTAACATGCTTTGAAGCAATTTGCATACCTTTCCGAAATTTCATCGACATAAGTAGTTGAACGAAACGAATGGTAGAAAGAGATAAAATGACAGTATTACGTTATAACCTTACCCAACTTATCCAATTTGTGTTATTTGATTGTTATGTGTGGACGTCTGTCATACTATTGGTCGGTCGTAAAAATAAATTAAAAATTTTTATTATATTTTTGGTTGTTAAAAATAATTAGTCCTTAAAAAAAGCAAAATGTTGACGAACCGTTTCTTCAAAACGATTTATTTTTTGAAAAAACAGTTGGAATGTTAATTAGGTAATACCCCGTTATTTTCAGTATTTTCTAATTAAAATTTCCTTAGAAAGTTGAATGTTTCGCAAATTTCAAGTAAATTTGAGATTAGAGACATACAAAATTATTACACTAAATTCTGTTCATATCTCAATAGTATGAGCGTGCTGTTTAAAAATTGTTTTTCTACGGCTAGTTGTAATTATGGATTTAACATAAACACTTGTGTCCCTATATCCCCAAACGGTCGAGTATCTTACATTGAAACAGTTAAGTGTAACATAATTGTTTTCATTGAGAAATAACAATTTGTAAGATAATTAAAACTTTTATTTAAATAAGTAACATTCAATTTTATATTCAAATAATGTTAAATGCAACATTTTACTTCCTTAGACTGTGTTAAACACTATACTACACTACAACTAAATAAATATTATTGATTATAATTTATTAGGACATATAAATTTGAACCCTACAAGCCAACAAACGAGGTCCTTCAGAATAAAAAGCTTATTTATAGCACGTTTGATCTTCAAGCCCCTACAAATCTTCACAAAATAAAAAAAGTATATTAAAGGTTGAATAGTATCATTAATGGGGGGTCTTCGGGCTGGCCTATGGTTCCGGCCCCTGGTCGTACACAGTTCCTCTATCACCAGTCAAGTTTCAGGTTTTCTTTCAAACTTACTTGTCAGGACAGGAAGTATTGCAATAATCGGCTAGATGTTTAGTGAATTCATACAATAATTGATTGGTGGATAGCTAGGACAATGGATTTTAGTAATACTACATAGAGCAGTGGTTTGTACCGTTTCAAGTTTTATTAGTGCTGGGTTCCTGCAATTACTGTATATAGGAGGTATGTATTCCTATTAAAGTCAGTACATTGCTTTGTATATATGAGTTGTTTTTCTTGATATGCCTTATTCTTTGTATATTAAGACTCCTAAGGTATTTGGCCCTTTGTATACATTTTTTGTTTAACAGTTCCAAAGTGCCAATTGAAGATAATTTTGTGGTCTATATTTACACCTAAATATTTGACTGATGGCTTGGTGCATATTACTTGGTTATTAAGTTATTTAAAATAAATTTAATCCAAGGAAAAACAAAGATTATTTTACAATAATAACAACAATGACACTATTTTTTGACTTTTGACGGTTAATTTGACGTGCCAAAACGTCACTTTTACCCAAAATGGCGCAGAGCATACTCCGGACATTTTTCGTTTGACAGCTCCATTACCACCTGTCATCCATTTATTTTCAGAAATCCGTGGTACTACCTCTCTTTTACTAATGGTGGACCTAAAAACGATACTCCAAACGCCATTGGATAGCCCCGTCACCTGACTGAAATTAGAGAGATACTACTCATCGAAAACGTTCTCTTTCTAAGCTTGAGCCAACTTTCTTCTATAGGATTCGCAGTCTATGTAATTACTCTAGTGTCTATGGATTCAACCGATAATAAAGATTATGCGACTTTTCAACGTTGAAAGATCGTTTTCAAATTGTTAGCTAGAGGCTGTACAGTGGGGAGTCTGATCATCCTTGCTGTGGAGACGGGATCGGCAACCTGCTAAATGAGCTAAACGAAGCTGGTTTATTTACACAGACCTATGCCGACGATCTGGCGATTCTGTGCCCTGATTGCGACGTCCGGGACCGATGATGCGAACTCTCCCGATCGCGGAACGTTGGTGCCAAATGGAAGGCTAAGCCGGGCAACGTCGAAATAGGATATTTTGAGTGAAAGAGAAACCAAAGGAAATTTTTTAACTTTGGACTGAGATATATATGCTAGATGAATAAGGAAAAAGTTGAAAATTTTTTTACCAATTCGATTTTATTTTCATTTTCTAAGAAAATATAAAGTTAGAATTACAAACACAATGGGACGCCTATGGATGTAAAAATTTTGCTATTAAAATCGATCTAGAGAACGGACGCAACATATCTTCGATTTTTTTTCATTTCTGGAAAAGTGGAAACAAAAAGAAATATTTCTTAACAGATTTATTTCTTTTAAAATTATACCTTAAGCTAAATACAATTATATTGACACCATCAATACTTTCTTATATATAAAAATAAATACTATTACAAATCAGTACTCATCAATAATCAATACAAATAAAACTGTTCTTCTATCAGTTGGTATAATTTTATTGTCACTTAACTAAAAAAGAAAAAAATTATGGTATAAAATATATCGTAAATCTAGAAGTAGAAAACGACAGATACTAATCAATCTTATTTCTGATAATAAATTATCGATTCATAATTTTAAATTCTTGGAAGATTTAAGAACTCTGGAGAATAATATGATTACAATTGTTTACAACAAAGATTTTTTTTTTATTCTCTTGGGTCCGTCCAGAAGCTGGATGGACTACGGCTAGTATAAGCTTATTGTGCTCACCCTTGCTTACAACCACTCTGTTAACTTAGCCTCCTGAATAGTTTGTACAAGTCCGCTAAAAAGTGAGTGTGTATTTCACTCTGTTCCAAGTTTATTGACCTGAAGGTTTGGTGTCTTTTCCAATCACATATGATGTGCTTTATCGTTTCTTCAGCTTGCCTGCAACTGTGTCCGTTGTACAGATTCATTTTATTGAAATGAACTTTGACGGCCACGTGTCCCGTCATTATGCCTGTAATTGTCCTTAATTGGTTCCTACTCATTTGGAGTAGTTTCCTCGATAATTTCGGGTCAGGGTTCCCAATAAAAGCTTGCTGTGGTTCAATCCCTGTCTGACTGTCTAGTGATTTTTGAGCTCTTTTGATCCATTGTTTGACAGCTTCTCGTACCGCACACCGTGGCACCCTAAGAGGCGTTTTTAGATCATGAGCCAGCTTTCGCTCAGCTTTTTTAATTTCCATGTATGCCCTTGGGTCCTGGTACCTACTGTAACATAACTCTATTGTCCTTTGCCAAAGTTGTAAGTTAACTCTGACATTCCTAAACCAATCTTCATGATACCTTTTGACCCTTGAGGGCTTTCAGGGCTGCTTGGCTGTCAGAATAAATATAAGATTTGCTTCCCTTTGTAAGCTCTCCATTTTAATCATCTGCACATTGCAAAATTACATATATTTTTGCCCGGGATACTGTTGGGTATTTTCCAAGGCAAGAGTTATTTCTTTCCTTAGTTGTAACCATTAGGAACCAGCCACGGTACCCTCATTGGTTTTTGAATTGTCAGCGTACCAGAGAATGTTTACGGTTTAATTTGTTTACTTACCATTCAATGCTCTATTGTGACCTCAAACCGTATGGTCTAAGTCCATTTCCAACTCAGGGGCCCTAATATATTTATGTCCTGTCATCAGCATTTGTACTGTTAGCATTGTGTGGTGTAGCTAGGGGAGCCCCATTCTTGCCTCACTAAATATAGTGGAGAGAAATCCAGAATGCACTCCATTGCCGAGGTCGGGGTAGATTTCATAGCCTCCTTAATGCTCAAACAGGCGACACTCTGTATGCCACCTAGCTTGAACCCTGGGCTACCAAACCAAGGCCACAAAGAGATTGGAATTCTGTTGAATATTTTATAGAGTATTAAATATACACACGTATTTTTTAAATGTGTAGTAAACGATTCATTGATGTACATAAAATTCTGTTACTTACTGTATGAACTTAGATCTATTTCATCCGGCAATTTTGTTATATTAACATCAAATCTATCGTGAACTTCATTTAAGATTTTTACGTCACTTTCTTCAGAAATAAAAGTAATGGCTAATCCTTTTGTACCAAAACAACCAGCTCTCACTACTCGGTGTAGATACATGTCAGAATCTTCAGGCATGTCATAATTAAAAACGATGTTAACACGTTCAATATCCATCCCCGTATCGAATAAGTTTGTAGCTACCAATATTCTCTGTAACAAAATCCGGTAATCTATGTCTATATTTTGCAGATTTTGACTTACTAGAATAATCTCTTAAATAGTTTTGTCAGAGAGATTCCCATTTATGTAAATAATCAGGGTACTTTGTATATCCCTACGATCTTACCATAATTTAAAAATACATGGTATTCATCAACTAAAAAAATACATTCAACACTTGTTTTAGAAACCGGAACATTTTGAAATAATATTAAACATTTTCAAGTGTTTCAACTAATTATCAACTAGAGTCTCTTTCCTATTAAAAAATTAGATAGGACCAGTATAAAAATTATTAATATTGCTAAGAATTTCCTTAATGCAAACTAACTTAAATGAATATCCCTAAATCCACCCTGAGTTGCAAGAATATTCTATATAGAGGAAGAAAATTATAAACCATTATGGGTTATGTTTGCCTTCTGAAAATCCTTAAATTGTTGATATCGAGACAGCCTTTCCTTTTGGTCCATTCCTGTGTGAATACCAATAGTTGAGAAATTTTGTTCAGTCAGTAACTGCGCCAAGACTACACATTTTTGAAGAGATTTTACAAAAATAACGACCTGAAAGAGCGAGAAAATTTTAGGAACTACTTTACAAATCAACACTAATATTATCTAATCAGTGAGAGAGTTCTATTGATATCATGATTAATTGATGAAATATTTGCATCATGGGCATAAAAAATAAATTAACCAAATTGATTTAAAATTAATTCCTACCGGAGTGAATTCAAAAGCATTTAATAGTTCATACAACTGTTTATTTTTTTCATTTTCTTTGAGTTTTATGTAATGGTGGTGAAGACCATGTAATGTTAATTTGGCTTCATCATCGACATATACTTCCATGGGCTAAAAATTATTAAAAACTTAACAAAAATTTGCACCAAAAGAACAAGGTCTTTTAAAATCAAATATATTTTATAAATTTTCCCATTTTTTCATATTGAAAGGTTCACATTTCAGATATATTTCTTATTAAACTTTTTTTTTTATCTCTGAACATTTCAGACAGCATTGCAAGGACTCTAGAATTCCCGTTCGAACACGCTTGGAAACATCACTCATATCTTCGCCACAATATTATCAAAAAATACAAAAAAAAAAAGTTAAATATTGTCATTTGAAACCGCTTTACTTAGATTATACTAAATATTAAATTTCTTTTAAAAACCCGATACGGAAAAATGCCTTTTTTTGTCCTATACATGAAATGCCCCCCTTAATAAATTTATACCTAGTACTTCAGACTTGCATAAATATAGTTAATACAGGCTGATCCAACGTTTCGCCTACAATTGCACGAAGCATCTTCAGGGGTCTTTACTTCACTACATTAGAACACTGAATGATCATCGAGGAGCAACAGCCCGGTATTTATACCCAAGTGGTGTTCAGTGAACCGTGATCCAGCGTTACAGTCGATTTCCACGTGTATTGTAGACTGTAACCTGTATCTCTATTAATATTATTCGGATATTTGCAAATTTCGATTGATGGATGTGGGTGAAATAGGGCGGCGTTCTATATCCACTAGGCTTAAGGAACATGAAAGAGGTATTAAAAAGAAACAAATTGTACAATCTGCACTAGCTGAACACTAGCATTGCTCTAGTCGCACCTTTAATGTCAAATATATTAAGCGGTTTGGTTTCTTTAAACGTAAAATTAACCCCAACTTACTCGTTACTACAGTAACAGTACGCGAAACCTGTCTTGTAGAATTTTATCCTATTGCAATGTCGACTACTTTGCACATACCCCTGTAGAATTAGCATAACGTCAGAACGAGGGCCTGGTTGTTTGAACGCGGAATAACGTAATAATATTTTTATTTATATTTAAAAAAGTGTTGATAAACAGTAGATATTTCATTCCTTGGTACCTTCGATCATACCCTATAGATTTAAACAACAATAGATTTGTTTGAAGGCTGTTTATGGTCGGTGGGGTAGACGCTTTTTTGATGTTTGACAGACATAAACATATTTACTTATCTTGTCTTTCAGTTTAATTGCTTGTCTTGACTCTTTTCAGTCTTTTTAAATGTTAAAAATTACTATAAACGCGAAGTTTGCAATTAATATTAACAAAAAGGGGATTTAAAAACTTATTTTTATTGGTAAATATGGTTAGATATTGTTTATATATAGAAAATAACAATAATATTAATTTAGGCAACCATAAATTCATTTCTAGAATTAACGTACCGATTATCATATGATACTCTTTTAAATAATGCAATTAGAAAAGGATAGCATAAAATCGGTATGTGTGTACCAAGAGATGAAGTATCTACTGTTTATCAACACTTTTTCAAATATAAATAAAAATATTATTACGTTATTCAGCGTTCAAATAACCGGGCCCTAGTTCTGATGTTATGCTAATTCTATAGGGGTATGTTCGAAGCTTGGTACACACATACTGATTTTATGCTATCCTTTTCTAACTGCATTATTTAAACGAATATCATATGATAATCGGCATGTCAATGCTAGAATATATAAAAGTATGAAAGTATGGTGGCCTAAATTATTATTATTGTTATTTTCAATATATAAACAATATCTAACAATATTTACCAATAAAAATAAGTTTTTAAATCCTCTTTTTGTTAATATTAATTGCAAACTTCGTATCTATAATAATTTCTAACACTTAAAAACACTGAAAAAAGTCATGACAAACAATTGCATTGAAAGAAAAGATATGTATACATGCTTATGTCTGTCAAACATCAAACAATCCTCTCCTCCACCGACCATCAACAGCCTTCAAACAAATCTATTGTTGTTTAAATCTATAGGGTATGATCGAAGGTCGAATATATTTAAAATGCAGTGGGGCGCAGCAAGCAAATTTGTATGTACTATAGCACGACTAAAACTTTCGCGACCACCCTCGCTTTATCTCCAATCAACTTCCTGCCTATCCTCATAGCCTACCCTATTACCGACTTCTACGTTCGGCCACTGTACACTAATCCTTTTGCACTCTGTTTGAAGGAACCCCATCATTTTATAAAGAGCATTCTATTCAAGAAGAGCAAGTGAGCAAGAACATCATATATGGTGTAGAATAATAACTTTGAATTACATCTTGCATAAACTTCTTGCAAACTGGCCGTATTTCTTTGTTTAGGGTAGTACTGAACATCATAACTTGCTTGTCATGTGGTGTGTACCTGTAGATATCTTGCATATCCCGCCTCAGATCTGTAACAAATGTTACCCATAAGTAAATTGTGGCAATGGTCACTTAACAACATAGTAAATGAAATAATAATCATTCGTTTAATCTAGCCACATAGGTGGAGACTAAGGATTTTGGCTCTTTGAGAATGTAAATTTTATCATCTTTTCTATTGTTAATTTTGGCAGCTTGGCAAATAAATATCTTCTTAAACCGTTAGTCAGATCGGATTCTACAAGGGCCGCGTACACAGATTGTGTTATAGTGGAATTTAACTCTCTCGACTATTAATGTGAGTTTTGAATTTCTAGGAATCGCAAACAGAAAACCAAAATTATGGCTTATATACGTAAACAACACCTTCATTACCAGGAATAGAAACGAAGAAGAACTTCAGAACTTCTTTTCTCATCTCGACAATATTAGCCCAACAATTAAACTTACTATGGAGAAAGAAGTACAAAATAAATTACCGTTCTGAGATGTTTTGGTTAAAAGAAATGGCCGGCATATTCAAACCTCAGTTTACAGAAAATCTACACAGGACAATACCTAAACACTTCATCCAACCACTCCAACAATACCAAACATGGAACTCATTGCAACTGCAACGAGAAATTGATGGTGAATATCCCTTAGGTTAGGGGTATTCCGAAAAAAAGTTAGAAGAATAGGGAAACGATATAATATTAACGTTATTTTCAATTCAAATAACTCTCTGAGAAGCTAGTTCACTAGGGTCAAATCAACAACTAAAAGAGACATGAAGAACTGGATGTATCAGATACCATGTGATGTCTGAGGATGAAAGAACACCAGAAGAACACATTTCGTTGCAGAAACAGAAAAATCTGATGCCGCCAACCATGCCTGGACTCATGTACATCACACAAAATGGTCTGAAGCTAGAATTCTACACCGAGAACAATACTGGAGAATACAGAAATTCAAAGAAGCCACGGTTATACGTTAGAACCCGAACTGCTTTAGTAAACCGTCTTGAGATATAAGATAAGTGTGGAAACTACTTCTTAGTAATTGTAAATTAAAACGAAATGCAGTATTAATAGAACCTTATCTCGGCCACGCTCCACTGTATTTACTTTTAGTATAAATAGTTGCAGAGTTAAAGAATTTGTTAAATTTAACTTAAAAACGTCTAGAGAGCTACTGGACAAAATGTAATATTCAACAAAAAAATAAAAACAATAGAAGTCCAACTCATTCCTCATAATGTTATATATTATATTTTTTTAGAAAAATATATAAGTAGTCCTTTAGTTATGTATAATTATGTTACACTTACTATCGTTCATGTTGTTTAATATTGCATTTTTTATATTATCTTGAATTTTACAGAAAATTGATTTAACAGTGATTCACTGAAGTTTCATGAAAATATTTAGAAACTGGATTAGCGGATGAATTACCTTAATACAAATTATAAAATAATATTAGCCTTAAAAATAAATAAATATAACATTAAAGGGGAAACAATAACAAAGAATATTTTGAAAATTAAACATTTTCGCGAAATATCATTTTCATTTTCTAAATCTAGGCCTACAAACAAATTCTGAAAAAATGGGAAATTTTGGCTTGATATAGTATGGCTAGGAATTACTGTGGTTTCTTATAAAATATTAAAACTAACTTTATAGGATATACAAAAATTGTGTCTGCATTTATCAGTTTAAAAAGTAAAGCGATTAAAATAATAAAATTCACAATATTACTATACAAAATGCGAACCTGTCGCAGTAGTTTTCACTAGAATACAGAACTTCCCCTAGGGGAGAATTGGGAATAAGTTACCCAAAAATATTAGCTGACCTAAAGCAAACTGAACCTATTGATTATTTTAGTTCAACTTGCTGCAACTATCGAGTGCTATTTTGTTATTAATTTTAGACCGGCGGTTCCTAAACTGTTTCTTCTTGTGAATCCGTTCTAAAAACTGGAATAATTTGGCGAACCCCCTGTATAGCCATTAGGAACAGTAAATGAAATGGTAAAATTAGGTTATTACAATTTATTTTCCATTCTGAATAACCTAATATATAACCGTAAAACATTTACAGATTAACATTATTAAAACTAAAGTGAATTAATTCAAGATGAATACAATAATACAGAACTTGAAAAATGCCCTTTTTAGTGTTTAGTGGAACAAATAAATTCAAAATTTTGGTATGATGCCTGGAAGTTTGAGTCTTAGATCAGGTTCTGCATTTAACTTGTTTCTGTACTTATCTTTCAGGTAAGTGAATGTTGAACGTTCTTTCTCACATAGATATATTGTGCAAAAGGACAATAAAACTTGAATGGCTTTTTTCGCCAAAACAGGATACTCATTTCTTACACTAGCTAATAATGAATTAAACGGTGATCTTTAGAAACCTTTTTTAGGGAATTGTCAGAGGATAAGTCAATGAGTTTTTCTATTTTCACCTGCCAATTTTCTTTTAAAGTACACAGCAGGTTTATCCTTGTAATCGGCATGTTTGTTCACCCACTATTTCTTTGCTGTGAGCAACCGTCTCGCGAGACGGTAGCTCACTACAACTGTCTCCCTGTGTTGATTCCAAAGCAGGAATTGAAGTAGAAGAAGCAATCGATTGCTCATCCAGCTTTTCGTCAGATTTGATAAAACTATCCGTTTTTAACCGACCATCCATCATACATTTACGGAGCAATAATTATTTACTTTCACGTTGGACGTGCGATTTGTTGCGATTTATTTACACAAGAAGAAATCACTAAACTTGTTTAGACTACTAATATTTATGTACACACTAGGCATTAACATCAATGCTATCAAAATATTATATACCTCTCTTGTAAGACCACATTTCGAAAATTGTACCAGTGTGTGAAGTCCTTATTATCAGGTCTATATTAATAAGCTTGATTCAGTCCAAAGGAAATTTTTACGTTATATAGCCTGTTACTCCTAGAGAATTGAGAGACTGTAAAATATTCCAGTTGAGGCAACGTCAAACAACGTATGGAGAAAATTCGCCAGTCAACCGTATTATGAGAAATGGAAACGAGTTTCATGGGGATTTATTTGATATTTCTCTAAATAGCTTTAAAAAAACTCTACAATTGATTGTCTGAGTATATTTGTGATAAATCTAGATGTAACTTCTCTAAAGTTATTGGTTAGTTGTTTATTTATTATTTGATTTTTCTTGTAATCTACATTTAATTTAAACTATAGACTGTGATTATTGTTACTTAGTACTTTTGTGCAAATGGGCCTGTCCCGTGTATGGATAAATAAATTAACTACTAACTCTTTTATCTTTTTGAAATCACTCGAGGTTTTTAAGCTCATCTTACAATTCAGTTCAACTCTACTCTTCCTTATATGTGATTGCGGAGTTTTTATATTGGTAGATGTTATTCTTGTTCTTTCGTGCACATTCAAGGAAAAGCTTGGTTCGGGAAGTAGAAGTTGCCGGCTCGTTCGGGCATGTACTCGTATTGCCAGCGGCTGAGCGACTCCTCGCGTTACAAATTGTTACCTGTTGCGATGTTTAATTTAAAATTCCATTAAAATATTGTTTTTGTGAACCTCCTTTATAAAGCTCGCGAACCCCTCGGGTTTGCGCACCCCCGCTTAGGAAACACTGCTTTAGACAAAACACATTTGTAGTTGTAACCATAAAAAATCTATCATTAAAGGTATATTTAAGTTATAAATTTTTCAGGATTGGAATTAGTGAAAATACTGAATTTTAAAATAATTAGCATACCTCTAATTTTACGTCACAATATTTTTAAATTTTTCTTTTTAATAAAATCAACACAAATAAATGTCTACAGAATAAAGAACAAAAAAGATAAATTTGCTCAATGTGATATTACCCTATGATTTCTCTTTATTACATTGAAAACTAATCAGAAACATAGTTAGCCCAGATAACATGTTATATTAAACTTACTTAACAATTTAAGCATTTTGTCACAATCATCCAAAATAAAATGCTTTAAATGTTTGAGATTAAGCTTCTTTGATCTGACCAAGGGTAAAATACGACCAGGGGTTCCTACTACAATGTGGGGACAATTATTCTTCAATAATTCTTCATCTTTTCGAACCGGCATCCCACCAAAAAACAAACCAATTTTTATGTTGGGCATGTATTTACTAAATCTTTCATATTCCTTCCTGATCTGGAAAGCAAGTACTCTGGTATGGCACATAACAAGAACATAGACAACATTTTTAGTTGGCTGAAGTTGTTGCAAAGTGGCTAATACAAATACTGCTGTTTTTCCCGTGCCATAGTTAGCTTGGCACAGAATATCCATCCCGAGGATGGCTTGGGGAATGCATTCACGTTGAACTGTAAATAAAAAGTTAATATTAAATCTCATGTAAGGTGTAATTAAGTTTACAAAGTTGGTTGTATCATTTAGTGTAATAATACATTATTCAAAAATTTGGAAAACTACGGGTCTAAGGTCTTAGGTCAAAGGTCCAAATATTACTTATACAAGATTAAAAAATGTTTAACTTTTTATTCCATCCCATACCTAATTCAAATTTTAATATGAGCGAGTAATACTGTTTATTAGAGATGCTTCATTTCCTAAGAATCTATAATTAGCCAACTCATACTTTCAAAAATCAATTGGCATCTTTAATATTACCTTCTGATGGATGTTCAAAACCACAGTCAACAATAGCTCTTAATATTTCGGGTTTCAAATGAAAATCACTGAAACTTGAATTGTGACTTGATACATATGTAGCTTTCATGCCCTTCTTATTTTGAGTTCCAGTTTCATTTGTGGTCTGTTCTGTATATTCTTTGTCTTCATAGTTAATAAAATCTCCCGCGTCCATCATTATGGAAACTTTTTGAAGTTACTGGATGAATCTAAAAAATTAATTTGAAAGTATCACAATAGAAATGAAGATTAGCAAGGAAAAATAAAACAATGGGTAATTATTTCAATTAAGTGAAATTTATGAAAACTTTTTTTTTGAAAAAATTTCGATACCAACACCATATTTCGAGATCGCAGAACAAGATTTTGGCCTTGGTTTTCAACTTCAGGTTCAATTTTTTGCCCCAAGTTCTTACAAATTTTATTACATCCACTAATTTCATGCTAATAGAAGTATCTGTATTATATAAAATTTTATAATGTGCACTTTTTCATTGAAAAAAATCAAGAAAAATAATCAAAACACAAATCAAAACTACATGTCAGTCACGTGACTTATTTAGAAAGGGGGACATTCATTGCTGTTTCTAATAATACAATGATTGATTACATTTCCGAAACTTGTTTTTGCTTTTTTTGTTGAAAATACAAGTTTTTCTAAATTTGTTTGCTAAAATTTGTGCAAAAATAGTTGACATATATTACATACAATGTATTTTAACTAGGACCATTTAAACTACATACGAAAGTTAGGTGATTTTTTCAGAAATAAAAATGACCTATGAAATGAAAAGTAAAGCTTTTTGTATTCCGCAGAACACAGGAAAAATTGTGGAAAACAAGGCCAGAGACATATTTTAAGACCTGGAAATAGGGGTTATGTATCCTAATTTTTTCAAAACGTCGTTTGACTAGATGTCATTTAAGGAGGAATTTTCCCACTAGCGGCTAGATGAGGGAATTCAATCCATTGGATGCGCATGTCCATTTACTGTCATTTTTCAATCATTAGATTTGCGGTTATGTTTCTATTTTTTTTTAGTGTTTACAGCTAACCTTTTTTGTTCCAGGGTTTACAGTAGCTTTAATTCAAAGGTTTGTTTAGTTTACTTTAAAAAAGAAAAATTTTCAGTAGTTTTCAAATTCAAAAATTGATGTTTATTGTTTTGTTTGCGATAAAAAATTTTGCACATTAAGGCAATTATAACCGATACGTTGTGAAGTTCATGGTTCAGATAAAGTTATTATTGAACACCATATGAATCCACATTGTTCAAATGTGAAAATTGCCTTTGTTTTTCAAGAAAAACAAGTATTTAAGATATTATTTATGATAAAAACATAATGTGAAACTAGACTAATGTGAAAAATATATATGTATCTTGAAAAGTGATTTATTGTCAACTTGCTTTTTAAAATTTTTAAACATTCTCCAATTACCCCTATGTGTGGATACTGGGTAATAACTTTTTTTTTTTTTTTAGGATTTCAAGACTGCCTTTATGAAGAAGAAATGGTAATTTTTTTAAAATCGTAATTCACAATAATTTAAAGATTATTTGTTTGCGAGTTCAATTATGAGGAATAAGGATAATATACTGAAAAAACAGAAGCCTGGAAAACTAGAATACCTAGTAAGTAACATGAACCTATATAAGATTATTACTTGCAAGCATAGACATTGAGTTTGTCTTGATAATTTTGCAATCAAGACTAGTTGTAATCTAAAAAACAAAATACAGGATAAAGTTGAGCTAAAAATGCCCGCAAGCAATTCTCCTGCTGTGTGTATTAAAAGCCTGGAAAGGAAAAAATTATAAATGAAATAAACTTAAATTTATTACTAGAAATTTCCAATATAAATAATAAATTTACTCAGATGAACATCTGTTTATATTAGAAAAATCAAAAAACCCTAAAAATTGAAAACAATGACCCTTGTTTGCGCTTGTTTTTATATATTATTTGAGATTAGCCCAAAAGATATGGCTTCCACCTCTATATTGAAACCAGGGCATTTTTTCCTCAATGAAAAGCTTATTACGATGAATGTTTATGATGCCAATATCTAGATAATAATGTTAAAAGCTATGTTGAGATGTATTCCAACATGACAGAAGTTGGAAAATCTATTATTTACCGAAGAAGAAAAAATCACTGGAATTGTTTGTACTCCCAAGCCACATTCGATCAGCGGCAGACAAAAAACCTCGGAAGAAAACTGCAATAAAAGGAGTTGTACATATATTTTATTATGAGAAGCAGATTCCAACCGTCGACAAAATTTTAACAAAAATCAATGAAGATCGTGATTTACCTGAAATTAAAAGAACTGAGCCCTGGAAATTGCTCAGAGAACTTAATTTTTGCCGGGAAAAACCAGATAGGAAATCTGTTCTTATAGATTGTCCGGAAACTGTCCGTTGGAGATGGAAAGATCTCTCTCAAGTAAAAAGTAGAGTTGCTAGAAATAACACAACTTACAAAATTAGTAATTTAACTGAACTTTTTGAAATATTTTTTTGAATAAAATTACTGCGGTAAATTGGGAAAAATCCATATAATAAAAGAATAAAACAAAATGTGGAAACTCGATCTCATGATCGGCGAGATAGAGGAACCAATTATAATTAATTTGAGTAAAGATAGCTTCACTGACTTTGATTAAGAATTAGGTACGTAATGTTTACCAGTGTAAACACAATTTATTATTTAAATTTTTGTTTTCGTTGTATTTTATTGTTTAATGTTCTTTATATATTTTTTATTTTTTTATTTTAGTGTGTCCCACCCTTTTATTTTGTATATATTTAATTCCAATTAGCCATAATTTTTTTATTATTTTGTTAGTGTATTTGTGTTTTTTTCTTAAGCGTGTAAAATTAACATGTTTATTTTATTTTTTTGGAGCTATTGGATTTCCATATAATAACGTAAATTAAAGTAAGATGTCAGTGCAATAGAAATAAAAATAAGTTGGTCTAATTTTAACTGTAACATATAAAAATTACATTTGAATCCCTTTTTAGTGTTTAATTGTAATTCTGCAGATGGTTTAAGAAATAAATAAACTGAAACGTCAAATGTCCCAAAAATATTTTTAGTTCATAATAAAATGACTGATAGCTCCAAAAAAATTTTAATATTATATGGACGAATTTATTTTTTTATATATGTTTAACTTCTTGTATTTTTGACAATGGGTATTTTGTAAGTATTTAAATTATAACTTAGAATTTTTTGAGAGAATAAGGCTACGTTTTAGTCTGAATGTGCCTAAAACGGTTTCTATGCCAAAATTAAAAATAATAAAAATACAGTTGTGGTTTGTGTTAAATATGGCAAAATTATCTATATTTTGTAATGTATGTGAATTATTAAGAAATCATAAGAAATAAAATATTATAAAAACTTTTTATTTTAAGTTTATTACCGAAATAATATTCTATGCCATAAATACTTAGTGACAAAATAAACCTCCTCCGACGCCTATGACAAAGCTTAAAATCCTTTTTAACACTTCACACTTCCAAATATGTATTGTTATCCAACCCAAATACTCCATTATTATTGTACCGGTATTTTTGATTATAAAATTTCTAACCCATTCCACAGGTAGTTTGCGAAGAAAAAAAATAGTAAAAAATGATTTATTACTCTCTCTAGTTCTTGAATAAACTATAGTATAACAGGCAAAATTTTCCTGAACTCAAAGTTCTTGGGGGGGGGGATCGCCCCCACCGCTCCCCTGGATCCGCGCCGTAATATATATATATATATATATATATATATATATATATATATATATATATATATATATATATGTTCTGTTCTCAAAACAAGATATGGGGAGTACCCATAATTCTTGTGAATGTTTATATAAGATTATAAACATTTTTCTCCAGATGTGAAAGTACTCAAGTAAAATTAGTATTACAAGATCAACACTAATGTGTGACAAAACCCAGTTGCGAATTAAATAAATAAACACACATTAAATTTTATGTTGGACGCGAAAATCTTGCCATTCTCAAAGTTTGAAATTAAATGCAAATGACGTGGGTAAACAAACTTAAAACAGGAATATATATAATTTTACGTCATTTCTAAAAATACATTCATTGCATATTTAGGAAACCTTGCTAAGGTTGTCTGTTTTTTCTTAATTAATTATCCCAACAATTAATTAAACTATTCATTAAATATATCAAAATAATCTTGTATGTAAAAAAAATTCTGGATTTTCAGACGTTTAGTTAACGGGGTGTTTTATTTTTTCATTCTAACTGTACGATGAGAATGGGCGTCTCTACATGATTCATGAGGAGTTAAATTAATATCGGATAATCAAAAAATAAAATCTTAAAAATCCGGATGTCAGTTACTAAAAACTAGCCGTGGACGTCATATATGTCTACCTTTTCGTTTATAAGCAATAAAACGATCAAATAGAGCTTCGACATGATATACAGGGTGTCTCTAAAAAGCCTGTACAAAAACTAGCGCAAATTCTTGAGGTTAAAATATAAGGAGTCCAATTTACCTTAGTTCAAAAGTTGATAGTTTTTGAAATACAGGATGTCAAAATTTTGTAAATATTTATCTTAATAATAGCTTAATTTGCACTTTTGGGATTTTTTGGGATGAGAAATAAGGATCTGATTACAGTTTCGATGTATATTGCAGAGGGCGCCACCAGCAGCACTTCACCTACATCTAAAGCTTCATAACTTTTTTGTGCATCGATATATTAAATTTCTAATTAAAAATTATGATTTCTTGACATATTTCATCCAAAAGAGTTATACTGAATAGGTGTCTTTTCAGGCAGCCGTTTCTAAGATAATCAAATTTAAATGTTTTATTGTGTTCTGAGACTCGTTTATACTTATACTTAATCCAAGTTTAGAACTAGCCCAAGAAATTTGGGAAGTGTTTAAGGGCTCATGGGCCAATAACCATAAAAAGTTACGTAAAGATTATTTAAGAGATATTATTTTGGTTTTTTTCCAAATGAAAAAAACCTTATACTATAAGGACAAACGTACTATGTTCTAACAACATTAGTGCACTGCCATCTGTAGACCGGTTTCGAACTTGTTGCTTTTCGTCAGTACAGAGTAGGTCGGCGTACTTCAACATCAGCATATTTCCTGTGAATTTCCCTCTGTTTCTCTTGCGATACGCTTTTCGAAAACAAATCTCTATATAAAATCTCTAATACGAGATATGGCAACAGGATGTTATACAGACTGGGCCAATGAAAAATGCGCTTTTAAAAACTCTGTTATAAAACATTGTTTAAGTTTTTGAATAAAAGGTTTATTTTAAAATGACAAAATGCGCGCTGCTCCCCTGTGTTGGGCCCCGTGATGACTAAAAATTTAAAAGCCATGCTACCCAATGACACCCCCACGCGTTTCAGTTATTATGTTCATAACATAGAGCGAGTAAGAAGATGAATTTCTGATTGGCCCACTCTGTACTTGCAGACATTTTTTATGTCCGACCATCGACTTTTTAATGTGCTTGATCATTACATACTCGAAAAGCATATGAACAAAGAACTGGAGTGAAATTTGCAGAAAATATATTGTACACCTTTTTCTTCAACGGTCTAAAGGAGAAAACTGGTCCCTTTTTAAAAGAATACATGGTGTTTGAAAGTATGTCTTTTTTTAACAGGTGCATACTAAATCACCTATATGTCAGTGGCGGCATTTCCTTAGGTTTGCAGGGTTGCGCAACCCCCTAAAAAATTGTACGTTAAAATAAAACATACTAACAAATATTTTTTAAAATCTCTACTGAAATTTAATGATTAAATTTAAATCAATTTTTTATCTAGATTATACGCGAACAGCAGTCGGAAATAATTTAACTTACTTCGACTAAATATCATTAATAATTTATCTGTAATACAGTGTTACACCTGGAAATGTTATCGCTTTGCTGGTTTACAATTTTAATGCAATCCAAGCTAATACATTGGAAGGTATATGGAGTTGCCTATCTAAGATGTGCAGATTAATTTCGTCTCATAAGCTTCATGTTGGTTGCAAGTCGACTTGCTAACCTGTGTTTAGTTTGCCCCACAAAATATTCTTCTACTAGAAAAAATTCTCTTACGGAACCCACTGGACGACTATTTGAACTTTTACTTTGAGTCGCGCGTGGCACTGCTAGTATCAAGTAAGGGTTTCTTCTTCAAGCAGCAGTTAAACCATTCCTTTAGTTCAGGTTAAAACACAATCGTGGTGTCTACTGTGCGGGTATTTCCATGGGTGATGTCTACTGTACCGGTATTTTAATTTTTGTGAAAGTAACTATTATGTTTTTACTTTGATCAAAATATTTTGTTACGTTTTAAAGAGGTTAAAAATGTTTGAGAGAAAAAGCCATCCAAAACTAAGTGCTCGGTCCCAAACTGAGCAGACAAATTCAGTGGTCAATTTCAATTTCTGAATTTAAAGGGTTCCGAATTACGTAGGAATTTATAAAGACCATCGTGTATGTGTTAGACATTTTTAAGAATCTCTTGTAGGAGATTCTAGAAAAGTAGTTAAATCTAATACAGTTCCTGCTTTCTATCTTCCTGTATGTGTAAGTAAAACCAAGTCAGTGCTTTTTAATTTTCTTGAAAAAATGAGCAGCTCGTCGAATGGGGTGAAAGCAATTATAAAAAAACCTATGAACATGCTGCTTACGTGCATTGTTATGCACATCAATTAACTTTGGTAATGTTAAACGCTGCATTTGCTAATAAAAATGTTCGCATATTGTTTTCCAATTTACAAAGGATTTGTTCTTTTTTGGTAGGTTTGAAAGAACCGCAATACTAGATCAAATTGTTAACAAACGCTTACCTCGTTCGGCCCCAACAAGAGGGGATTTTAATTCTAGACTTGTTTGTACCGTATTCGAATACAAAGACAGCAGTCTAGAGACAATGGAAAAAATCTTTGATGACACTAGAAACGTTAGTACTATGAACCAATCATCATGGTATGTCGAAATTCTCAAAAGCAAAAGTGTCCTTTCATGCATTGGTTAAACTGTTTTTACAAAATAATACCTCAAGTTGATTTGTTATTTAGTAAGTTTCAAATTGATGCTGTTATCGCAAATAAAAATATATTATCATTTAAATCAAAATTAACAGACATTAGAAATATTATTACCTCAAACGACGTTGAGTCCTCTCCATTTACTTCAAAACGACGTAAGCGCGATGATTCTGCGCATTTTTCTCGGGAAGCAAAAGAAGTTTATAATATAATTACTTGTTAAGCGAACGAACGATTTAGCTTTACAGCCAGTTTTTTTTTCGGAACAGTATGTCTCAGTAAGTTTTCTCGAACAAAAATTTAAGGATACGATTAAAATTTACCCTTTTTTATCTAATAAAAGCTCCGCACAGAACTGACCGTGATATATGAAATTGAAGAATTTAGATCAATTTCGGGATTTTATGGCTATCTTCCTCAAAACAACGAGCTAAGTGAAACATTGAGTGAATTTCTAAAACATTTAAAAATTTTAATTACTATTCCGATGGCATCGGCTGAAGGTGCTTTTCTAACCTCCACCGGATAAAAACGTTTTTACGGAATACTATCAGCCAAGAAAAACGTTCTGCTTTGGCAATGATTTCTAAAGAAAGGAATCTTATCGCAAGCATACCTACCTTCTTTATGTTTAGTTATTAAAAATACACTGCTTTGTTTCATACTAGCTCAATATTTAAAGACTTTTATTTTTTCATCCACCTGTGCCTATGGCAGGTTCTATACAAATCTCTGTTTTTAATTTGGAATTGCAACTCCTACTTTTTTAATGCACCAATCGCCACTACTATATGTCAAAATAAAGATGGCCCAGCGATATTCCATTTTCTTGATAAAAATTAAAAACGACATAAACACCAGGATGGTTCGTTTCATAAACAAGTTAAGAAAATACTCCTAAAGTATTTCCTGCTGAAAAGGAAAAACAATAAAAACTAAAATGTTTTTATGAAAAACTCAATATATTGAAATAAATAATACGTAATACAAATTTTACTAGGTACTATGCTAATAACACTGTTGGTTACCTGTGGCTGTTGAGGTGAAGCACGCAAATTTCCGTATCACCGATCAATAGCAGATCGTGTAGATGGTTATTTTGGGAAGAAATATCTAACCACAATCCCTTTTAAACTGTACTATGAAATTAACTCAGAAATCGACAGTGTAACAAAAATGCCTGTTTCCTTGTGATTTTCAGGTTGAAAATTTTAGAATTTATTAATCTATTTTATTCGTGATTTGTGAACTCCTATATCTAAATAATCTTATCGAAAAGTAAATGAAATTCCGAGATTTATTTCGCCTGCTTGATCTCATCAGCCTCCAACTGTTGTCGATATTATAACTATCCTAAGTTTATAGAAAAACCAAATAGAAGGGTATCCGAGTATCAGTTCCTACAACTATATTATCTTTTTTGGCTTGTTCAACCAAAATAAAGCTATTTATATAACAGCCTGCTTTTAATTTAATATTTTACCCTTGTAAGTTAATCTTAGAATTCTATAAAAATGATTAAGAGCTTAAAACTTTATTATGTTGTCTTTAAGATTAAAATATAGAGATTAACATTTTATTATCTATATTATATTCGAAATAAGGAAATGCATGCTTTTTGCTTATATTTTTTTATGTTTTACGTATTAATCATCAGTCGCCATTAACTTTTATAAAACATCTTTACGTTGAAGTGTCTACAAACCAGTGACGGCTCGTAGAGTAGTACTACAGTGCCATAGTGTCATGGCACTACCTAATAAAAAAAATATATATCGTCCATATTAATAACTTGAACGTCTGACAACAGAGCAATAGGACAGATTTTCTGTAATCGGCAACAAAGGATTGTGCCATTTATTGATAAGGCACAGTAGAAAGACAAAGATCTAAATGAGCTTATATGAGAGCGAGAAACATAGAACTGTATGTTAATATTTTCCGTATCTTGCTATGGTAAAATCTCTGCCAGGCGTGAAATGACTGAAATAAAATTAAATAAGTTGAATAAAGAACACAGTTGTTAGCGCATGAGAAGTGCTAATTTTTGTTTTTTTCCTACTTGGCAGTTCTAAAAATAATTATTTTATTTTAAATTTGGTTTTAGTTATTTATTGCATATTTACCGAGATAGTCACATAATATTTATTTTCCTATATCAGTGTGTATTTTTTTTGTTACTAAAAGTCGCTTTATTTGCCGCTATGATTACCACTAAAGTAAGTTTTTTAAAGAACCATTTTAGTGCGTTCTCTTTAAATGAAAAAGAGTAAAAGAATCAGGATCGCCATTGTCTCGCTGTCACAAATTTAATAAAACATATATAGGTAGGATAAATATAGTAGCTTGCGCGGGTGTGAGGAAACACAAAAAACATAAATTCTTCTTACTTTGACTATATGTATGGGTATTGTTGTTTTACATGTTTTATAATGAGCCTATATTTTATCTTACGTATTGGCACTATCTGTCTAAACAGTCACCTGCCGCTACTGCTTCAAATAGGAACAAAAATTAAAATATGTCAAACTCATGTTTTTATTTAGCATATAAGCAAAATTTGTAGAAGACAGAATATCTTTTGTATTCATTTTTAAAATAAATAGTGTCCATATCTTAATATATCCTCTAATATCTTTCTATGTTCGAAAAAAGTCTACTAATGTAACAATCTGTAAAATGTTGCAGGATATTTTATGATTACAACTGTCAAAGAACATTTTTGACATTTGGTAAACGATCCCAGACTTTTAATGTCCTTCAAAATTTTGTATAAAAACTTTGAAGACCGAACAAACGAATTCATACCAAATTTATTTTATACAAAACCGTATTTATTATAAAAATGATAAAATAGAGTTTAGAAATAAAGAAAATGGTATTAAAAAATATGAGCCCGAAAATATTTGCATGGGTTGCAATTTGGTGGATTAAAAATCACCTGCTACTTTTTGTCAGAAATTAATATTTGCTCCAATATTTGCTTATTAAACATCATCAATTTTAACTTGATGTCTTCGATTATACTTGATGTTTTATCTATGTTAAAATTAGAAAATACTATTTAGGTTATTTGTATGATTCGTTCACCATATTATTGAAAAGATTTATTCCAAATTCAATGAAAAATTGTTTGATCTTGAGAATTCTCCAAATCTGAAATGACAAAAATTTAGTCTGTCATATTAAATTTCTTCTATTGAATTTGAAGATCGGTACTTTAGACTTGTATTCTATGCTCCTAAAAATTCGGGAAAAAAAAATATTGAATTATACGAATATATATATATATATATATATATATATATATATATATATATATATATATATATATATTTTAGAAACAAAACAGCAAAATGTCAAGGAGGCAAAAATTTTGAAAATGCCTTGAATAAAGGGCGAAACGTCAATAATTTTATGTATTTATGAAATATAGAACCTAAACCCAAGAAAAGACAAAATAAAAGAAAAATGATATATATATATATATATATATATATATATATATATATATATATATATATATATATATATATATATATATATATAGGGAAATATTCCCCTAAAAAGTATGCTCCATTTGGAATTTTTTTTAATCCTTTAGCTTTTGAAAAATAATTTATGTAGTTTATTTTTATATGATTATAATCCAAAAAATAACCTAATATATTTGACATATTCCATTGGTTTTAATCTGCAAATGTCGTTTAAAAACTTCATACCCTCGAAAATGCCATTATTTCTTCAAATATAAATTGATGTCATAAGGAGAAGTTATTTATATTCCTACGAATATTCTAAATACACAATTTGGTACAAAAATTTTAACTTTTATTTTTCCCCATATTTTACCAAAAAAAATGTATTTTTTCCAGTATTTATTTCTCTCAAATTTCAGATAAAAACAAATTTGGAGATATAAAAAAAGAGAAAATTATATTTGTTTTTTTTATATGGTTTAGCTTTTTTTTTTAAATTAAAGAAAACTTGAAATAATTCTTGAACTATTTTCATATCTTCATATATTAAAACTTATTATTTCTTGGTCATATCATGCGAAAAAGCTGTTCATTTTAAGTTTAGTACAGTTATAGACCTAAATTTTATTTTTCTACAAAATTTCCCCTTATATTTTTAAAACTTCATAAATATTATCTTTATTCTTAAACTTGAGTAAGGTCACAAGTAGGCTTAAAATAGCAAATTTTAGCAAATGTTATACATATTTTTAAACTTCAATAAATTCATAAGTTGGTTTAGAAAATAATTGCAAATTTTAGGTTTGCTGCAATATAAATAACTGAATAAGTGTTGGTATTTTTAAGGAAAATATTGTTGGCAGAGGTAATTTTAGGTACATAACTTGTACTAAACTTGAAACGAGTAGTATTTTCTAGCTTTTTTTCTGCTAATTATGACTGAGAAATATTGATTTCTAGTAGACGAAAACATAGATCAAGAAACTCCTTCAGTTTCCTAAAAAGTTCTTCGATTTTAAAAATTATATCTGGTTAAAAAAAAAGACGAATTAAATTTTCTGTTTTTTTGACATAGTTGGAATTAAAAATTATAGAGAAAGGTACACTGAAAAAATGGGTTTTTGGACGTAATATAGGAAAAAAATGAAAACAGAAATTTTTATTTCAAAATTTGGACTTAATTTCCAGAACCTATTAGATCTACAGCCGATGACTCCGAAAATTCCCTATTCGTAATTAAAGAATAATTCTGAAAATCCAAATTTCTTAATCCGCCATGTTTGATTCGCCATACTGAATTTAAAAAAAAAAACTTCAAATTCGTGATCTATGCCACCAAAAAGCTTGCGACACCAACTTTGCGCAAAATCAGACATGTAAAATCTTTAGTTCATCCTGTTGGGTCCACCATATTTAATTTGAAAAAATCAATTTTGAAGTCACTGTGACCTTGAAAACTCTGCTGTTTCAATTTTGGAGAAAATTAGTCAGTATCAATTTTTTTTCCGCCATATAAGCGCCATCTAGGATTTTACTTAACCAATTTCAGCCAAAATTATATAGAACTACCGCAACGACATAACTCAATATTTTGGGTACAACCTTTTGTTTCAAATGCAATCACAACAATTTTGGCTCTCAAGAAATCAAAATTTCAGTAAGAAATAAAACAATCTGTCTGCCGTATTTAAATGGTTGTTTATATGTATTATGCTTTCAGGCAGAGAAAAGAAAATAATATATACACGCGTTTTGACGACTTTATGGTCTCGTCAGTGGAGCTGCATCGAACCGAGAGTAATATTCGCAGGAAACAAATGCCATATGAAATATAAATTCCAAGATATGTCGATAGGATGTTAAAAACCTTGGCAAATGGCAGGTTTAGAATGTTTCCCTAAAAATGTAAAAAGAGTTACGAGACCAAATATATTAAATTTGAATCACAAAATCTTTAAAAAACTGAAATTTAATATACCTAAGGCCTGATATCCAGGGAAATCTAGATTAACAATAACAGGTGCGATACACCCGGTGAGACAGCGTCAATCAGTTTTAAATGTTTATTACGTCTTACATTTTAAGATACGAATATAAGTAAAATGATACAAAATACAAGATCATGTCGAGGATGATAGTTGACATTGCAGTTAGTTTCAGATGGTCGAAAGATGATAAGATGAGATGAGACACCTCATTTTGAGACATGTCGCTTTGGCGTATGTAATAAATAAGCTTTAAATTATTAAATAGAGTATTGTACAATTTTTGAAACGTTGACATCAGTTTTAATAGTTTGAGTAGGCTAGTTTAATAGGTCAGAACGTTGAACAATGCCAACATCCTTATTTAGAAATTTCGTAATAAAAGTTGCTATTAATTAATATTTATAAATCGTAATAACCATGTGTTATGTGACTGATATGAAGTTATATATTAACATGCACCAGCAGGTACATAGTTAAACACCTACTAGCATTCCTTTTATAGATGATGGTCGTGATTCATATATACTTCATACAGTTTAAGAGGAGAGAACTTTATCACATTCGCCATTTTATTTTTTGCTGCAACCTAGTCTTCCAAGGAAATAAGAATTTTAATAAACTGTACAAAATTTCAAATAACTAGATGTTATATGGATTTTCGCTTACTTTAGACCGAATGAGGTGTACAATTGCAAATGGTTACAGAGTTAGATATCTGGGAGCTAAATGGAGCCATAAGAGTAAAAGGCTAGTAACAGAACAAAGAGCTTGTCTGGCTAGCCTTAAATACACTGACGAGCCAAAGGGGATTATTGTCCCAGTAGGTGATTAATTGTTTATTTGTTGAGAGATGTTATCCACAATATATGTTTTGTATTATCACCGTATTCGCGACTTTTATAAAGTAGTGTGCATTCAGATTTTGTTGCCTATTTTTCACTTCATCATTTGTGTTTATTTAATGCCTATTTTTATTGCAAGGATATTAGCATTGATACAAGATGGTCGATAATAACGTAAAACTGAGAGAATTGTTGCCTTTGTGCTATATAAAATATGAACCAGCGTTATGAGGTGACTAGCTTGATAACCCGAAGGCCAAGATCCGAGCAGAAGAATCGTCATTTAAAGAGACGTCTGTTGTTTGGTGTCCCCAAGTTTACAGAATAGTTCGGCTTTTGCGGTTTTCCTATGAAATCAACTTTAGGAGGTTAGAGATCTAAAAGTTAGTGAATGGACCGTTAAAAGAAGGCTTCATATTAATGGATTATCTTGCAGAAGAATGGCTACATGTCTACCATTGCACCGAATTTCAATATCGGCTTTTACTTAAAATCATTTGGCATGGAATGATGAAAATGGAAGCAAGGTACTGTTTTCAAATGTTTTTGTTTCATTAAATCAGACGAACGTTGAGAAGTATGGAGAAAACACGGAGAAAAACTCGTATTGACGAGTAACTTCCATTTGGTGGTGGGTCGGTTATGGTCGAAGCGGGAATCTCTTCACAAGCAAATAAAAATTGGTTTTCGTACAGAATGATTCCTTGACAACTCACAGGCACATAACAGAAGTTTTAGAAGATCTTTCGCAATCCCTATGAGCGAACGTGGTATTTTTATGCAGCTAAAATTATCAGAGAATAATTGGATGAGGTGGAAATTAAGCGGTTTGATTAGCATTAATTCCTTCGAACATATCTGGATGAGCTGAAACAATGGAACCAAATTCATACATCCGCTCCAAAAATTGTCCAGGAACTAATGGAGGTGCAGTTTCAGGAGTGGAATAACATTGACCAGAATTTGATCCTTAATTTAATCGAATTTATGTCGATTTCAGTCACTAACTTAAAAGGAGGTAATATACATTCTTCTTCTTCTTCTTCTTATTTTAAGACAACTTCTTATTTTTTTAAAGCTATAGCCTAAGTTGTGACTCCGATGTCCAGCTTTCTTCATACTAGTGTTTAAGAGGTCCTCCGAGAGGTCTGCAGGTGTTCGGTTTCTCCTCTGTTGTAAGTTTTGTAGATCGATTCTCAGCCATTCTATCTAGGTGGTCTCTACATGTTATTCGTCTTGCTCTATATCATCTTACTACATCTTGAATATCACATAGGGAGCTGATATGGCGATTTCTCATTCTGTCTCTAAGCGTTTTGCCTGTAAAGGTTCTTAGTGTCTTCATCTCTATTGTTCTTAGCAGTTGTTTAGTAGCAGCTATTTCTGTGGGTAGGTCATAACAGGTCTTATACAGGTCTTGTTGTTCAATATTCATATATTTATTTATCCATATTACGTCCCGGAGAAATCTTGATACCCTAGCTGCTGTTATTGCTTGCTTTTATACTTCTTGTTTTAGGTTTCTATTACTTATAATATTAACGCCTAAATATTTGAATGCCATGACCTATTGTTCCATGCTTTTATTATATTTTATTATTAATCGCTAACTTCATCAACATCTTCTAGGTTCTCTTGATATTGTCAGAGACTGCCTTTTTTGGACAGAGATGATCATATTTAATTCCTTTGCTGTTGTTTCGAATCTATATAGTAACTTCTGTAACATGTCCTCAACTTCCGATATTATTACCGCGTCATCAACATAGTAAATTATTTTAATTTCCTTTTTGTCCATTTTATATCCTCTCCCCGCGGTTTTTACCTTTGTAATGATCTGTTCCATAAGGGCATTAAAAAGGATTGGACTGAGACTATCCTCTTGTCTGATTCTTGTTGAGACTGGTATTTATTTGGAAAGCTTATTGTTTGCTTTTATGAAAATGCTGTTTCCAATGTTCATCTTTCGAATAATTTCGATTGTTTTCGGGTTTAAGTTTCTTTTCTTTAATAATTTCTGGACATCGTCAATATACGTTGTTAATGATTACTTTTTTTTTTATAAAAATTAAGTTTGTATTTTTTTAGTTCTTAATGACTATAGTCGAACTTCGTTTTAAATGTAAATTAGTTGATTTTCAGAATAATCAAAAAATTTGCTGTCCGATTCAATATTCTGATTCGAAATTTGCATATATAAACTTAAAAGTAAAAATTCCAAAAATTAACAAGCTTGAAATCAATTTTCGATCGACGAAAAATTGTTTAGTAAAACGACAGGATATTTAAAAAATGTGCTAAAGTTAAATTTTTGTATAATCTCCTCGAATATAATCTTAAAAGTGCAGTATTGCCATACATCAGCTATTAGCAGCTATTAAATTATTTTAGGTATTAATGTATTTCTTAAATAATTTTCCGAGACCCAAAATCAATCTATTTATAATTTTATTTTGATCAATATTCTGTTCCATATTGTTTGCAATGCCATGCAGTCATTGCCAACTTAAAACGTCAGCGAGATTAATGACGCAGTGGTGCGTGTGTGACGCTGTGTGAATGACGCACCTTGTGTGCCTTATTTATATATACTTTTTAATATTCAAGGGGCATATGAACGATAAAGAAATAAGTAGCTATCTCGCAAACAAATGAACTTATTTTCATTATAAGCCGATAGTTTTCGAATGGAAAATAAATGGAAATAATTAAAAACGTAATTTGTGTAACAATAATTACATAGGTGTTTGTTTTGAAAAAAGCCAATTTCATTTCATTAAACTTAAGGAAATACATAACAGAGGAACAAATTGTAACAGAACACCATTATCCATCATTTTAAAGGAAAAAAATTCTTGCTTCGGTATTAGAATTCTTGAAATGACAAAGTAAAGATTCCATCGGTATTTGTAAATATCCTAGAAATATCCACAGACATATACGACATACATAAAAACATATTCTAGTACTGGATTATGTTGGTAAGCATAGGTCAGGTATCAATATGTTGTCCTCGTGTCTCTTTTTAAGATAATTCAAGAACTACGATTTCTCAAGTGAATTTTTTAATATACCTTAAGTTCGGTTCAAGGTATATTTTTGTAAATTAGTATTTGTATTTTTAAAACACGTTTGTGAAAAATAATTTTTAGAGATGATTTATAGAAAACTGTTTGTTGTTTTGGGATGAGTTCCAATATTCCAAATAAATAAGCACAATTTCAGATGACCTTGAGTAGAAAGTGGGTTATGTAAACTTGGACAAATGTATAGGAATATTGTAAATACACAAAGTTACCGCAAGGGGAACGATAAACTTCATTACCAAAACTTGTTTTTGTGTAGGATAATACGGAAATATTTATTAGAAAAATCGTCAAAAAAAATTCATCACTATCTTCTGTCATACCCTATATATATTCAAATAACAATAAATTTGATTGAAGGCTGTCTATGGTCGGTGAGGGAGAGGCGTTTTTGATGTTTGCGGACATAAACATGTTTAGTTATTTTTTCTTTCAGTTTAATTCCTTGTCGTGACTCTTTTCAGTGTTTTTAAGTGTTAGAAATTACTATAAATTCGAAGTTTGCAATTAATATTAACAAAAAGAGGATTTAAAAACTCATTTTTATTGGTAAATATTGTTAGATATTGTTTACGTATTGAAAATATTAATAATAATTTAGGCAACCATAAATTTATACTTTATGTATTCTAGAATTGTCGTTCCGATCATCATAATATGCTCGTTTAAATAATGCAATTAAAAAAGGATAGCATAAAATCGGTATGTGTGTACCAAAAAATGAAATATGTACTGTTGATCAACACTTTTTTAAATATAAATAAAAATATTATTACATTATTCAGCGTTCAAACAACCGGGCCCTAGTTTTGCAATGTTAATTCTACAGGGGTATGTTCGAAGATCCCTATAATGTAACATTGTTGCAAGAACTATCATAAGGCGTATGTAATTTTATGAAGAAATAATATGCATTATAGACCTGCAATCTGATTTTGTAAACCATATCTTATTCTCTGATGAGCTCTTATTTTGTTTTAATGGCTTCTTCAATAAGCACAACTCTGGTGTTGAGCTGACCATAATCCTCATTTGATGATGAAATACCTTATGCAACAGTCTCAGACATTATTGGAAACCATAAAGATTTTTTGGTATGAAGAACCGATATTTGAATTGAACAAGATGGCGAGCCAGAGCATTTTCGTAAACACTATCTGGATGAAATGTTTCCTGGAAGGTGGACAGATAGCAGAAGGCCCATTGAATAGCCCCTTAGGTCACCTGATCTAGTCCCTTTGGATTTTTATTTTTAGGGCTATTTAAAGAAGACTATAGTCTATAGTAGAAAGCTAAACTCTTCAGGGAACCTTGATAATAGAATTTCAATTTTCAAAAAGGCTTGGATATTTTCATGTGGTTTGAATGAGAACAATTCGAACATTTAATTAAAAAGTTATAATTTAAATTAGTTTTTCATTATTTCTCTATAAGGCTTGCATTCTTATACCTTTAATTGCCAATATTTTCGAAACAGTTGAATTTACTCATAGGGTATGTTTAAAAAAAATATTCTAAATTTGTAGGAGATTTAAAGTAACGGATAATATACAGAATGTACCATTTAAAAAAATACACATGACATCATCATTTGACGGTTGTTGACATCACTGGGATAAGGATTGCACAATCAAATAAGAGATTTGTTTTAAAAGTTTAAGAAAACCCGATTCCGTTGTCATTTTCTGTTCGTCTTTAATTAAGTCATTCTGAAACATTTGCCCAACGCTGTATATATATATATATATATATATATATATATATATATATATATATATATATATATATATATATATAGAGAGAGAGAGAGAGAGAGAGAGAGAGAGAAAGAGAAAGAAAGAGAGAGAATAGAATTTTATAACGCAGAAAAAGTAGCGTATCGTGATAACACGTACACAAAATAATATTTCAGACTGTTCTTTACTGAAATATAGTCAGTTTCTATAGCTATATTTTTGGTATTAATTAATTACAGATTGTAGAACTTTTATATCAAATAGAGACTATTAAATATCGTTCAGTATGTAATATTAGTTGGTTGCTGTTAATATTTAAAGACGATTGAATAGAAAATTTGTTACCTAAGAGAGTGCCAGAGGCAGAAAAAGTACAATATCAACTACATTACCGTTCATTTGTAATGAATTAATGAATTATTGTGAAAATAAAAAGCAGTGGCAGAAACTTTTCTATTATAGAAAATTGAAGAAATTAAAGAATTCAGGACATTAACAAATCCAACATAAAACAGGTATTTTTAAATAATAAGGGAGATAATTCCAACTAAACATTCTCATATTTCTATTTTTCGCGACATTAAAAACCTTGTATTTTATCAATTGACCAAAAAGTAAGTCATATTTTTTGAACTAGATTTTGTTAAGAAAAGGAAATGAATTTTGCAAAATCTCCGTATGTGCTTTTAATTTACTATCTTTTTGAGCAACACTATTATTTTTACAATTGTAGTTTATTGTTAGGTATAAGAAATTCTTTCAGTATACGTTTGTGTTAATTTATAGCTAATAATTTCCATGAGATTATTTAAATTATCATAAAATAACGTCAACAAGTATTTAGTTTAACAGCCAATTCCTGTATAAATCATTATTTTAAATTAGCCATGAGCTCACGAAGCGATTACCCTAGACAATATAATTTTTCTGCTTTCTTTAATCAATATATTGAAATGATATTTATTAAGACGTTTTTTAGGAAATGAAAATTATTTTTTTTTTTAATTGAGATAATAACTTGCGAACCTGAAATCATAATTCTGTAAATCTTTTGATTCTTTTTTTGTAAAATACATTTAACATTTTCAAGAAAATGATTTGCATTTAAGAAAACAGGGTTGGACTGGTAAGGACAGTCAAAGTACAGTTGTCGTTGGGTTCAAAACAATATGGGAGCCAAATGGAGCTAGAAACATTAAAGAGTAGTAAAAAAAAAAAAATTTTAGATTTTGATTGTCTTCGTATTGAGGATAATCTGAATGTAAAAACTACGTGTCAAATAGTTTCATATAATTCTTTAAATACTAACTGATATATCTAAAAATTGATGAATCTATGATTTCCAAATTTAAAATTTTTAATTAAAAATGTAATCTAATAACATTGTTATTTTAGTAAAAAAATATTCTTAAAACTTACTTGCAATCTAGCTAAAATAAGATTTATGAAGTACCGTTATCTTAGAGTATTTTGGCATATACAAAATTGAGAAAGTGCTTTTAATTGACATTTTTTACTCTTTCAGTTTTAAATAAATGATTTTTGTAGATTGTTTTGCATAATTAGAATAAAATAACCTAAAATAATCCGCAAATGTCTTTTAAAAAATTTTCAGAAATGTCATTATTTTAGCTTTAATTTTTTCTCATATTTTGTCAAAAAAATATATATTATTTTTCAGTATACATACATACATATATATATATATATATATATATATATATATATATATATATATATATATATATATATATATATATGAATCTTCCACCCTTCTTATGAATACATATGAAATTTCAAGCCGATCTACAGCTACTTGAAATAGACGTGTCTGGCTTTATTCTGAAAAATTGGAAATTTGTGCAGTGATAAAATATTAAAAAAAAAAACAAGGTTTAAAAGGAGTTGCAATTCATACCGATATGGTATCTGCACGTAGTGGACATCCATAAACTGCTAGCAATGAAGAAATTATTGATTCTATACATGATATGGTTTTGAATAATAAGCGAATGACTACGTATGAGGCTGTGGGCATCTGAAACGGATGTGTCATATTTTGAAAAATGAATTAGGCTTCAGAAACTTATTGACAAGGTGAGTGCCTTATTCGTTAGCTTTGAATCAAAAACGCATTCGAGTGAGACTACCATAACAACATTTAAATTGATCTAGAAAGAAGAAAACTGATTTTGTGCGTTGATTTATAACTATGGAGGAGACTTGGAATTACTGCGATGATCCTGAATTGCGACAGCAAACCATAGATTAGACTGAACCTGACTGTTCTACTTCGAAGCAGCCAGAGGGGTAAAAATCGCCCAACAAGTTTATACCATCAGTTTTTTGTGATGAAAAAGGAACATTGTTAATTCATTACCTGCAAACTGATCAAACAATAACAGGAAAATATTATGGCAACTTTCTAGATCAGCTGGATGTAAAAATTCGGGATAAAAGACCTGGTCTACAGAAAAAAAAATCATCTATCGTCAGGGCAATGCACCTGCTCACAAAAGCGTGTTGACGATGACAAAAACCACTAAATTACGGTTCGCATTGCTTGAACATCCACCCTATTGACCAGATTTAGCCCCTCCGACTTCCATTGGTCCTAACACCTCAAAAGATTTCTGCCCGGAAAGCGTTTTTCATCGAATGAAGAAGTCATTGCAACCTTGGAGGGTTATTTTGAAGGCCTTCCGAAAAATCACTTCAGGGAAGAGATGTGCGGATTGGAGAATCGCTGGAAAAATATATTGAATTGAAAGAAAAATATACTGAAGAATAAATGTATCTTCAATCTTTAACTAATGTTGCTTTATGTATAGTTTAGAAACTTTTTCAATCACCTATTATTTATTAATTCTTAGACATTTTAAGGATCATTTTGTAGAAACTTTTGCTAAATTTAAAATGAGTTGTATTTTCCAGCTTTTTTGCTGAGAAATAAACAGTTCTATTATACAAAAATATAGCAGCGGATCTAGGCAGCAGTGAGTCTTGCTGCAAAACATGCTTGTGAACCATTTTTTACAGTTCAGTAATAAAAGAAAATAATTTTTTATGTTTGTATTTTTAGGGCTTGAAACTTGCTTGACTTATTGTTACTGTTGTTATTTTTTACCAAACTTTGGATTTGGAATATCCATAGAAACACAAATAACTCATTCCTGTGACATTGGCTTATATTTGGGCAAATAATGACATTTTCGAACGTTTGAAATTTTTAGATAACATAAAACCAGAAAATAACCTATAATATTTGACATATCTCATTTACTTCAATCTGCATATGTCATTTGTCATTTAAAAGTTGTAAACGTCCAAAATATATACATATAAATCAAGAAGGCATATTTTGATGTGTCTAAAAAGCAATAGTTCTGGAGATATTGACAAAAATGCAACAAATATATACTTAATGTTAATTTTAATAACCTGAATATTGAAATAATAATACTGAAAGTGAGCTGACTAGATATTTTCTATTATAACTTTTGAGATGTGTAGGTAAACAACGTTCAAATACTTCATAATTTCAAATCAGTAACTGTTAGGCACATTATAAAGTAACTGGACCGATCAAATAATAAACTGAAAATGACTGTAATCTGCTTTCCGCCATGTGGTGGGCAAAACACTTTTGGCAAATCCGCGGGAAATAATCCTTTGTTTTCAAATTACTAAGCTAGAATCAATTTGCCTAACTGAATTTTTATCGACATAAGTAGTTGAACGGAACGAATAGTTGAAAGAGTAAAATAACGGTAATACGTTGAAACTAACGTGGTTGATCTAATTCGTGTCAATTGATTATAATTTCTGGATGTCTGCGAAACTGTTGATCGGTTGTAATAATAAAAATTTATCTTGAAGTAAAATCACTATTTTTTTGTTGTTAAAAACAGCTCGTCACTAAACAAAGCAATATTTTGACGAAAAACAAAGCAATATTTTGACGAACTGTTTCCCCTTTATTTTAAGAGTCGTTTCTAATTTTTAATTAAAATATCCTTATAGAGCTGAATATGCATCGCAAATTTCAAATAAATTTGAGGTTAGAAACATACAAAATTATTAAAGAAGGTTCTGTTCGTAATTGTGAATATGGATTTTTACATAATCAATTATTTTATTGTCAAAAAAAAAACAATTTTATATATTGATATTCATGAAATGTCAGTGGATAACAGTTTGAAGTCGATTTATTGTTAAGTATAGTAATTATTTACAAACTGGTTTGCCCCCATTGCATGGCAGCGAGCACACTACAGTCATTTTTAGTTTGACAGCTCAATTTCATTTTATGATATCCGTGGTCGTTGCACAATTTCTTAATTGCTATTCATTGTAATATAATATAGTGTCTAGCTGTAAGATTAGATAAATTTTTGCAGATAACAATGCTAAATCCAGCATTAAAATTTATAAAAAAGAATAAATGAATTATAACATACCTATATTGACATTTCATTGCAAACCATATTAATATTTTTTGGCTCTTATAATATTTCAAGTTGTAAATAATAATTTATTATACCTATTTGAATGGACACTCAATCTTGAAAAACTAGAATGAAATATTTTATAAAATCATGGCACGTATTCACGCAATAATAAATTAATATAGATTTGGCATATAAATCATCACATTGGTTCTCGTAATACAGATCATTAATCTACACTGATTTTTCAGCGTCCACATTTCACTTTCTGAATTTACTTTATTCTCGGATAGTAATACAAAACAGACGACCCCGGTAATTGCCAATTGGACGCGTGGAGCTCAATTAATTGTAGCAAAGTACGTCTTACACTGGCCGAACCCGCACTTGCCAAAAATCCATCGCGAACGCTAGCCAACAATTGCTCCAATTGTTGAGGGATTTCCGTTTCTAAATCCCGCCCGATAGACGTCAAAACAAAAAACAAACATTCAGTTTCTGATAGGCACTTTATTGGCAAGCTGACGCAAGCTTGACAACATTTTGCCAAAACTGATAGTAGCACCAATTCTGGTTGTAAGGATTCTAGTTGATCTTTCATTTGTTGTCGTTTAAGTAACCCGTAGAGTTCGGTGAGAAACCACATGAAGGCAGTGAACCGCGTGCCGTCTCCTGCTTTTATTCCTCGCAGAATTTTATCTCTTTCTTGATACCACTGTTGGCACGTGTTCAATAATGACTCGAGAAATGTTTGATTTTTTTCTCCTTCTATTATTGTCACACACAACTTAGCTATCGATTCGCTGTATTTCATACCTTCAACGGCTTTTTCCATAATTGTTTTAACTAAATCCATTAAAGTCCTTGAAGGAAGCTGGTTGGGGTCTTCCATAGCTTGTTTTATGTTCACTTGGTCTTCTTCAGGAAACACTTTTATGTCAATGTCCTCTTTAACCACACTTTTCAACTTTGTTGCTAAATTTTGCGAATCTGATGCTCCCATACTCTTGGATCTTTTTAAAGGTTGAGCTGGTTGCGAATTGTTTTGATAATGGTTTGGATTCCAGCTAGTTTGATGATTATAAACTTGTGGCTGATTTTGTCCGGAAAAGACTGGATGTGCTAATATTTCTGGAGCATATTGATAGTTAGGTCTTGGCATTGCACCGACAAGTTGAGCGGCCGAAGCTGAGTGCAATAGTGGTAACGGCATTCCAGCGGGTAAAATTGATATAAATCCGGGATGGTTTACGTGACGCAAAATATTTCCGCTCGATTTCGAGTGTTGAAGCGGCATCGGTTCAAAGCCCATGGCGAGATGAATATTTCCACTAGATTTAGATGGTTGAAGATCGTTCATAGTAAATTCTTTTGCGTGCACGTTGAGTTTTCCTGAAATGTTAGGTAAATCGGTTCTTACATTGGGAGGTCGATAGATTTCCATTGTTGGTTTACCTGCTCTTATGGTGGCCATTGTTTGACTGCGACGCTTTAACGCATCTTTATTTGGTCGTATAAAACTTCTTTCTCGAGTGATGACTCCGGGAGTAGCCGCGTTAAAGTCTGTTTTCTGACTACGTTTTAACTGAGGAGCCTGTGACATTTTCGATGTATTCACTTACACTAAAAATTAAAATAAGTTTGTAAATATAAAGTTTGACTAATAGGCGGCGATGACTACCACGCAACACATCCAATTTTGGCGCGGGCAAGGCTGCACCTCTGTGCTTCCATTAACACTTTCATTGTTTCCGGCTCGGCATTTTTATTTTATTAAATAATTTTGCTTTTTAAAACTAAAATTCTAAATAGGACATACTCGAAAAATTACTAAGCAGATCGCGGTTTAGTGAGATGCTGAGCGAAACTGTTTAACCGAAGCGCCGTATATTTAGAATGTGTATTTTTAACAGCGTTATAAATAGTTGATGTAAAAATTTTAGGCGTATGTAAGTACATCGCATACATTCACATATGAATTATATAAGTGTTTAAAAAAGTCTGTTCGACATAAGCATCATTGTTTGTTAACTTAATTGGCAAGTTTTGGGTGGGATTGTGTAGTTAATGATGCGTCTAATAAGGTTAAAGGTAAGACTTACTTACACTATTAAATAAATGTTTATGGCACGGATATGATAATAAGCTAATATTTGTTTGGTTGCATACTTACGTAACTACAACACCTATAGCAAAGTTAAATTTACATTTATGAAGTGAAAATATTTTAAAATGCTTATAAACAAAACATCTGTGTTTTAGGAAACTGACTCATATCTTAATTCTCAATTTGTCTTATTTTCCACTTTGTTTATATCACACGTAGTAGCAAAACCATGAGAAATATTTAAATTTATCTCTTGACGAATACCTATCTAAGTATACAACATCACCTCTCATATAATTAAAAACTTTCTTATTAATTTTAGCGTTGTTTGAGAAAATCACTAATTATAGCATTCATTATTATTTATATTATTTTTGAAAATATTTGGTGAATGTATTTTTACTTTATTTAACTTCACATACAGGGTGTCCCACCGGGAACCAATTCGATCTATATATGGAAAACTATATATAGGAAAACTTTGAAAATCTGATAGTATATCAATATCGATGGGGTCAACCTGGCTAAACTATTTTCAAGATTATGGTACTTTCGGTTATACCGGAAGTAGGTGTCAACTTGCTTATTTTAAATGGAATACCCTACATATTATTGCATTTTTGAATTTTAGGCACATTTTGTATATCATGTCTTATATCTAAGCCTAAGCGTTTTTGATATATTTAATTTTTTATATCAAAAATGACCTTTGCAGACTCTAAAGTAATTATCAATTTTTCCTATAAGGAAGCCTTTTTTATTTAATTTGGGTTGTATTCTTTGTTGAAAAGGACTTACTTTATTAGTTTTTATAATATTTTGATGTTCAAAAAATAAGATTAAAAATGATATTGAAATCGTAAAAAGTCAATTTTTTCAAGCAAAAACAGGATTTTATGAATAGTGAGCGGCAAATGGTCTAAATGGTCGTTTTCGAAATTATTTAAAATGTTCAAATAGTTTTCACCCAAAAGTTGATAAGCTCATTTTATATGTAGAATAATTCAAAAACGTCTAACTTACCATTTAAATTTTCTTGATCAAAATATAGTGTCAAGACGCCATCATTTCTTAATGCATAATAAACAGGATTCTTGAAAATTTTGCTCTCTAAAAACATGTATATTTGAATCATTCCAATAATAGGAAATTTATCGATTAAAGACAGAATTTTTTGTAAATTTGACTTCGTCTGTCCAAATAATATTTTCTAGAAAAAAATTTTTCCCTTGCGTTCAAGTTATGATAAATTCACAGAATGCCACTCGTCTTGGAAAATTAGTTCTTCGTATACCGAGGAGATTATCGAAGACTACCAATGTGGCTTTCGAAGCGGAAGATCAACAGTTGACCAGCTGTTCACTATCCGACAGATGCTAGAGAAATGTTGGGAATTTAACAAAAACTTACATACCTTGTTCATAGATTTCGAGCAAGCATATGACAGTGTTATTAGGATAAAGTTGTGGGAAGCTATGGAAGAATTTGGAATCCCGCACAAGCTGATTAGACTGTGTAGAGCGAGCCTGGAGGGGGCAAAAAGCTGTGTCAAAATTGAAGGAGAGTGTAGCCAAACATTTTCTATCAACAGAGGATTAAAACAGGGAGATGCTTTGTCGCCAGTACTGTTTAATCTTGCACTGGAGAAAGCCGTAAGAACAGTATCAGTTGACGCGGAGGTTTTTGGGCCAAGTGGCCCTAAACTTATTTTGGCCTACGCGGATGATATGGGCGCGATAGGAGAAAGCACAGTCAGTGTGAAGGAAAACTTCATAAAGATAGAAAAAGAAGCTCAGAGAATAGGGCTCCAAATAAATGAAGGAAAGATCAAATACATGCATGTCTCCCGCAGCCCCGCCCGAGACAGAATCAGGCAGAACGTCACCATGAATGACTATAATTTTGAGCATGTGCGAGTTTTCAAGTACCTGGGTGCAGTGATAACGGCAAACAATAATATGCAAGAAGAGGTTAAACAGCGCATCACACAAGCAAATAAATGTACATTTGCGATACAAACTTTGCTTAAGTCAAAATTTATCACTAGAAAGGCAAAAACCGAAATTTATCGAACAATAATACGACCAGTAGCAATCTACGCCAGTGAAACATGGACCCTGATAGTCAACGATACGGAGCTGCTAAGAAGGTTTGAGAGAAAAATCCTGCGCATAATATATGGCCCATACCGAGACCTTGAGACAGACCGTCACAGAATGAGAAGCAACATAGAGCTTGCGTAAATGTATCAAAGCCACGACATCATTCAAGAAATAAAGTCTAGAAGACTACGATGGGCAGGTCTTATACAAAGGAGTCAAAACGATCGTCTAATAAAACGGGTATGGGAGGAAGCACCACAAGGAAAAAGACCACTGGGAAGACCTAGGCTTAGATGGAGAGATAACATCCACAAGAATCTAGCTATCCTTGAAGTTGACCAGCGAGAATGGAGGGAGCTGGCACAAGACCGTTCTAGGTGGAGGCAGATAGTCGAGGCAGCCAAGACCCACCCTGGGTTGTAGTGCTACGGAGTCAGTCAGTCAGTCAGTAATATTCTATTAACTGTTGATGTGGATAATCCTGACTCTAAAGCAGCTTGACTTACAGACATTGTTTGATATGCAGCGAAATATCCCAAAATAACAATTTCAATATTCTCATTATTAACAAGAGGTTTATTTCTTTGCACTATTGCCTTGACGGATCCAAAGTTCTTAAAATTTTCGATAATTTGTTTAACAGCATATTGTGATGGGTTCTGTTTTTGCGGGTATCGAGTGGCAAATATGTCACATGTTCTTGATGTAACTTGATGTCATTCTCCATAAATAATAAATAAGTTGAAATAATCTTTATTTGTATAATTTAAGCTTTCCGGCATGATTATTAATAACCTTCAAATGGTGACAGTTTTATATACTTCTTTAGCATTTGATTGTTTTCCAATGCCGTCATAGCTAGGCTATGAGTAAAACGTCATATCCAATTAAGATTATTACTGAGCTAAAAATTTGCATCAAAATCGCTATATAAAAATACTGAATTGGCAATATTTCGAAAACAAAAATTTTCAGCATAGACAACCTAACACAACCTTACCCTTATTTTTTAATGCTAAATAAGATACAGTTAAAAAAATTAGGGGGTTTCATTTGAAAAAAATGAACTTTTGACGATTCCTTTAATTTAATTTTTAATCCAGGTGGGACATCCTGTATTTCTTAGTATTTTTGAAATAATATTTGACCCACTTCTACTACTAATTCTATTGTCCTGAAATTTGGCGTATATACAGTGTGTGTTAGGATAGAATATATCCACTTCAATATATAGTAAAGTAACTAAAAATTTTAAAAAATAATTGCGATTATACAAGGTGCGTCAAAAAAGTAGGAAAAATTTGCAGGGTATTTCTATTATTATTAAAGATAGAAATATGCGATTTTGGCAAACCTAAGCTACTTTTTTGTTAAACAAAGATGCAATAACAAAAAATTTTTCTAACCCGCTCAGTTTTTGAAATACAAAAACTGTCAATGTTTCAGTTACAAGCCCCCCCCCCTCCATCCTATCTTAGTTAATAGGTTTGTTAATGAAAAATTAAAAACAGGTTATTCTAGAGTTTTTTACGAAAAATCCCCTAGCATACTTGGTTTTTTTTCTAAAGGCGTCAGATTTTAAGTTATATACCAAAGTTTATTTTGTTAAATAGAACACCCTGTATATTATTGACAGCTCGATTTCAATTTTTCAAACTTTTCAAAATAAAATGAATCTAAAATTTTAAATTTTTTTGAAAATTCAGACTTTCCAGTAGGCTAAACATAGCTTATTAATAATAATAATATATATCT
Source organism: Diaprepes abbreviatus (assembly GCA_034092305.1). Classification (NCBI taxonomy): domain Eukaryota; kingdom Metazoa; phylum Arthropoda; class Insecta; order Coleoptera; family Curculionidae; genus Diaprepes; species Diaprepes abbreviatus. Next base: position 6,339,094 of record JASJET010000055.1, on the reverse strand, counting down.
TACTAATAAAAATATAAACAATGTCTAATCTTATTATGTAAAAACAGCAGATAAATTAACCAAATGGTACACTAGATGAACCATTTTATTTTAAGCACTGTTGAAAATGGTTGCTATTTTCCCTGATACATAACTGACATATTTCTGCAATTTTTCTTAAAGCAGGTTTGTTTTGCCAAACCTGAAAAGCCAAATTTGTTGAATTGCGAAGTTCATCTACTCAGTGATGCCGAGTCCTGTAAATCATGTTTTGTAAAAAGCTCCATAAGAAAAAATCTAGAACAGATAAATCAGGCGATCTGGGGGCCAATTAACAGACCCGTTAGTACCATTCCATCTTTGAGGAAAATTAGTTTCTTAAAGAGGTCTCATTACCTGAGGGTTATGACTCGGTGCCATTACATCTTTTAAAACTTCTAGATAGGGTTTTACTGTGAGGTCTCTATCATAAATTCGGTATGTAAGACCATACAACCGATACCAAGTCCAAGGCGTCCTTGTTGCGCTTTTTCATAAATGATATGAGGATTTTATGCCTACCTATGTCGGGTATTGTGTCTGTTAAAAATACTAGCACTTTTAAAACAACATTTATCGAACCAGATTACGAATATTCCAAAATTGTATCAGGCTATGACTTGTTACATATACCAGTTGCAGAACATTACTCGGGGCTCTACATCACCGGGTCGTAAATTTTGCACAATATGAAATTTGTAGGGGTGATACTTATATTTCTTTTAATACTGTTTGTGTACTACTTTTGATGATTATGGTTTCCAGTTATATCCCATTACATGACGTTGAAGACGTTACTTCAACACCAGCCAGAACATTCACTTCGTCTCTTTCTCTGTTTTCTTTGTCATACGGTTTGGACCGGCTTCGTAAAAGTTCCACGTCCTACTATGCTATTCTTTAATCTAGAAAATATGGCTGGCTGCTTTCCGGATACCTATAATGCAAGTATTTCATCACCGTTCTAGAGGATTTATTGATATCAATAAATATGTATTATACATGCCTGTTAAAATATATTTTAGAAGCATCGTGAAAAATCTCATTTCACTGGATAAAACATATTAGCATTTTCATAATTTTTGACAGCCATCGACACTAAAAAAATACTTTACCATATTATTTCAAACCCTGGAACAAAAAAGGTTATTTCAAAAATAATTAAATTTTCACCTATCAAATTGTGATGGAAGTTATAACTCTTTTGTTTTGCAGATGCAGCCTACTTGTACTTTTTTTGCGTTTGTAATTTTATATCTAGCAATCCAGATTTATAGCAGTAATAATAATTGTCTTTCTTAAACCATATTATATTTAAAGGATCTTAGAAATTTCGAAACTAAGGTTCTAAATGACATTAAAGATGTTGTACTCCAAGTATTATTATTAATAAGATATGTATACTTAAATTAAATTTCTTTTAATTAATAATTGTGACCTATTTGGACTGAGGCTAATAAAGTAAGGGTATTTCACTAGAACATATTTATGAAAAGGCACCTAAGAATGGGATTCAATAAAATTTCATTGGCCTTCTTTCTTAAAATCTCTGGGGTCTTGAGTGCCGGTGAAGTAGCGACAGGTAATTGCTAATTAGATATATTGTAAAATAATAAAGCTTCTGTAGGAAATGCTCCGTATATAAACATAAAAGGAAATATATTTTTGATTTTTTATTTAGTAGTAACTAACCAGAAATCTTGTAAGTCTGACGCACATGTTTATATGTATATTTATCCGTTATTTCGTAACAGAGTTGTCGCCTGATCTTGTAAGGGTGCTGTAGGAGTTTAATTAAAATTTTTATTTATCGTTATTAAATATATTTTATTGTTTTTAAAGTAACACATACTACGACGTTTCCACTATAATAAAATCATACGTTATTAGAATATATGCAAATATTCCGGTTTATACGTTAACTTGCGTTCTAAAATATTAATAATTTTCAAGAATCTCGCTACAGCAACAATCCTAACAATTGCCATTTTGTTATTATGTTCTACACTACGAAACCAAAAGATGTATCCAAATATTTAATTATGATCAAAATTATTATAAAATAGAGGCATCTCTTAGTCCTCATTACATTTGTAATTGGAAACAATATAGCCTCCACTAAAACTTTAGATAAACAGTTTTGATTGTGAATTCCACTGTGGATCTGACTCCATATGCATCTGATCACTTTTTATTGATTGGTTGAATAATGAAGCTGTATCTAGCCAAGAGCAAAATTCTATAAAATATTTTACAAAAAACCTTTACAGAAACCACTTTTACCATTTTTAATAACTTTAATTTTGTTTATTAACATCATAATTAATACATGACAGAGTTCTCTAAATATAATAATAATTCGCAATCAAGAATGATCCTGTGGAAGTTGTATATCTGCAGTGGGAGGATTTTAAATTGTTCCAAGGCGATGTAGGGAAAACCGTTAGGAATATTATATATATTAAGATATTTTTCACATTTACCCCCTCTTTACAAATGTGAAATTCCAAATGGAAAGTTATTTCTTTTTTCGAAACTTTGACTCCCAGTGAAGTAGTACTTATATGAGCCGAACGCGTTTGAATTTGCTCCACTGGTTGCCTAGTTATAGTTTTAACAAAAAAATAAGAAAAACATATAGTACTATATACCGTATGAAAACAATATAACAATGATATGGAAACAATAACAAACCATCTAGAAATAATTTTAAAACAATTTTCACCTATACAGGCGCTGATTTTATAGTTCTTGAATAAATAAGGACCTGAACTAACCTGAACACGCCACAGTGTATTATTCTGATAGTGATCTTCAAAGCCGCGATCACTGAAATAGTTTGGGTACTATTGCCTCGACTGTTTTGATAGAAATGTTACTAGTTATACATCACGGACCGAATGATATTTCTCGAATTGCAAGGATGACCCTTTTATATCAATATAATTCAAATATACGCCCTTACCGCAAGAAAAAACGGTATAACAATGAATTCGAGAACTTTTATGAATTACTATACAGGGTTTAAAAAAAGTTAAAATGATATCAACTTAATAATTGTTTACTTCAACGCTAAGATCAGACAAGGCCCTCGACTGGACTTTGTGGAAGATTTTGGTCTTGGAACTGCCAATGATAGAAAGACTTGATTGTTTTGAATACCTGGTTTAAACTGTCAAAAGTTAGGTCTTCTCGTTGCACAGTTTTGTTTTGCTTATGACATTGTTGTAATTTGGACCCATATGTCAGTGCTTATATGGGAAAATTAAGAATAAAAACTTAAAGATAAACCTTTAAAACCTTGAGGTTCAAATCTATTGTTGCACTTATCAATTTAAACCATCTAGTGTCAATTTAGACCGGTTTTAATTTTATGCCATGTTAGTAAATTAGGGGGATAGTGTTTAGTCGAAAACGTCACTTACATGCACAACTGAACTCAAATGATTCGGTGACAGAAAGACTAATCCAGTTTAAATACTTAGGAAGTATTACCACAGAATACTTAGACATGATATTGAATGTAAGAGTTACATTGAAACATTTAGGATGACTTTCTAGATAAGAAGCCTCTTTTGCAATGATAGCCTGAACCTAAAACTAAGGCTATGGTAAAATGTTATATCTAGTCTGTTTTCTTTTAAGGGTGGAGAGCTGAACCTAAAAATTGACTTCAGTTAATCGACTGGAAGCTTGGAAAATCTACCAAAGTTCCGGGAACCGATCCCCTCAAAAATGATAAGGTATTGAGACGAACAAGAATTGAGAAGAAATTATTAAAAATGATAAAGTGCCGAAAAATTGCATACTTTAGTCATTTCCTGCGTGGATGGACGTACATCCAACTTCAGCTTATCATGAAAAAAATATAGAAGGCCAACGCGGAGTTGGTTGAAACCAAATGTGATGGTTCATAAATATCAGAACATGGACTAGAATTCAAGAAGCCGGACAACTTTTTAGAAAGGCTGAAGATCGAGAAGCTATCTCCATTTGATCGTCAATGTTCGGGATACCGAACAAGGCACACGAAGAAGAAGAACTAAGAAACTCTGTAATCATAAAATCTATGGCAAAATAAAAAACACAATTTATTTATTTTCTACCTTTTTGGGTAATTTTTTGGAGTTCTTTTTTCTAAATAATCGCTTATTTAAATTATCACATTTATTTAAAGAACCATTTAAAATTGGCAACGACAAATTTGCTGTAATAAAATCCGTCTCTGGTTAAAATTTTCAAATCATAATGCATTTTGCGGTTCCTACTTCGTTAAAAAGTAATTAATTATTAATATAACAGAAGTATTTGGAATTTTTTCTTGACGACTTGAGCAATTTGGGTAACTTATTTCTGTTGAAAAAATAATTATTTATTAATTTCAGTGTTACTTCGAACAATAATACACTTTTTTTTATAATATTTATCCCATATGTTGTAAAAGAACGGCTTCCTCTAAAATATTCAATAGTAAAAAATTGTGCTTTTCAAATTTTTTGAAAATAACAAAAATAATTTAAGGAGGTCCAATGGCTGCCTATGTTAAATAGAAAATGTTAGATCATAATGAAAATAAATTTGTTTATAATGGTAATAAGATACGAAGACAATGAATATAAAAAAATAATTATACTAATGCCATTTGAATTTCTAAAAATATTCCTAAATAAAATTTTATGGCTATACATTTTTTCTTCAGAACACTGAACCACATTTTGGTAACTTTCCTTTTGCTCGTATTGCCGTCCGACATCGACGAGGCATACTGTTGATTAAGTGTTAAATTCTTTCTTGGACTGTCTGCTATTATTCTTGAAGTACAGCATTTGCCATCATACATATTCTTATAGAATTTAAGCCTAGTCTTTTGGCTGGCTAATCCATAATCGTATATGGTTTTCTTCAAAAAAAGTTCGAATATCTTAAGCGACATGAGAGCGGGTAGATATGAAATCTTAGTGCCGACGACCTGTTACATTCCCATATTGAATTGCAACGAACTCGGTTTTTTCAATAAAACTAATGTCTACCCACACCCAACCAAATTGTCATAAAATATTTTACATTGTCTCCTATAAACTCAGCTCAGGCGCATTAAATTTAAATGCTACTGAGCAGTAAACCATGAAAGTTGAATTAAATCTTTTACCAATAAAAAATACACACCTAGTCTAAAAAAAACTTACACCAAACTTGGGAAGCTTTAAAAAACTTCAATCTTGCCTTCAGTAGAAACTATTCTATTCCTAAAAAATTTTAGGTACACTTCTGTAGATTACTCTTCATTAGTACAGATAAAAATTATTATTAAATCAATCTAGGTATATAATAATTATAATCTAAAATTTTCTTTTAATTTTACTACAGTATTAGGTATCCTCTTCAATGTTTAAATGTTGCAATTCATAGATCAACCTTGTACTCATATTATAAATGCTGTATAGAAATAAATTATTTTCTTGACCAATGGAAAATATAGTTTGAGAAGCTGCTCGCCAAAGTATTGAATTCCGCAAGTTTGAATGATCGTCGAATTATTCGTATTTTACCTGCACCTTATAAGATTATGAAAAAGTCTTATTTAATCAAATGTATGAATATCATAAAACACAAAATAACCTCGGATTGCCAGTGTAGTTTCAGGAAAAATTTCAGTACTTCTATATGTAACGATGACAATTCAAGCTACTCGACGTTTCGAATTCGATACAATCAATCAGGAACTTTTTGAGTCTAAATTAAAATTTTACAGTTTTCACACAGAATCTTGTCTCTTAGTTGAATCTTGTTTATTTAATTATTATCGAAAATGTTTTCTGGTGCAAGGTTTTTACACTAGGTTAAAGTAATGACGCTTGAAAACGAAACGGCTGGTATAAAGGTGAATGGAATTCCAGTCAATAACATCAGATATGCAGATGATACCATCATCCTTGCAGAAAATCTCAACGACTTACAGAGAATACTCAGGAAATTAGTAGTAATAAGCGAAGAATATGGTCTAACACTCAACACAGAGAAAACTAAATTTATGATAGTATCAAAGAAAAACATCAATAATGTCAATCTCCAAGTAAACAACAAACAAGTTGAGAGAGTTGAGAAATATAACTATCTGGGAACATCTGTGAACGAAAAAAATTACCACACGAAAGAAATCACAATAAGAATTGAAAAAGCGAGAAGCGCCTTTATGAAAATGAAAAATATATTAACCAGCCGAGACTTAAGCCTGGAACTAAAAATACGTTTGGTAGAGTGTTATATTCACTCTATCCTTCTGTATGGTGTGGAGACATGGACCATGAATAAATACTGCTGCAATAAAATAGAAGCGTTCGAACTGTGGATCTACAGAAGAATATTGAAAATACCCTGGACCGATAAAATAACAAACGAAGAAGTACTTAGAAGGATGAAGAGAGAAAAAGAATTATTACTATCCATCAAAAGTCGAAAGTTGCAGTATTTTGGCCACATCATGCGTGGAAATAAATACCAACTCCTGCAAAATATAATTCAAGGAAAAATTGTGGGAAAACGGAGTATCGGGAGAAGAAGAATGTCATGGCTACGAAACTTAAGAGAGTGGTTTGGATGTAACTCCAATCAACTGTTTCGCGCAGCTGTGTCTAAGGTCCGAATAGCTATGATGATAGCCAAACTTCGAAACGGAGATGGCACATGAAGAAGAAGAAAGTAATGTCGGGAGTTCCACAAGGTTCTATTTTAAGATTATTATTTTTTATGCATATGCATTTGATATCAATAAATCTTTAAAATTTTGCAAAGTTCAAGTATATGCTGATGATACATCGATTTATTTGTGTTTTAATTTTAAAGAATACTTGATATCGGAGGTTAAATACCTCATCATAACGTAAAACTGAAGCCTTTGGAATTAAAAACGTGGATGTCGCTAACCCCTCTCCCCCTCGCCACTGCTGACAACTCGCTTTTGCTTGCCATACTGAATTGTCTTACATACGAATGAGGTGAAGATAATTTCGATCTTTTCTTGGCTCTTGTGATATCGCTCCCCCCTTCAAAGAGGGAGGCTGGATCCGCCCATTGTTCGTTATGGGAGCAACATTGCCGTACTTTTGAAGCGCACTGATGCGATTTTTCACTTATGCAGCAGGTGATCTCATTCATTTGAACGCTAAAATGTTCAAAATAGAAGAAATATTTGTTAAAACTACCAATCAGATGATATTTTAAAAATCTCTTTTTTTAGACGAGTAGTCAGTACGCACATTCCCCTAGGAAAATTAATTTAGTAGAGCTAATGAATGAATTTATCATTCACTCAATAAATTTTCCACTTTTTTATGAATTTTCTTACGTACATTTCTTTGATATTTATTTATCACCATTTTTGCCATGACGTGGTTCAGTGGAGAACCAATAGAAAGCTAGACATTTTATTTTTTTGTAATATATTACTTTTCCATTAAAAATTGTTATAAATAAAGTTTTGAACCAACCCTGTCACAATAATTTTTAGGCGTATCTTTATCACCTTTTATACAAAAAATAAGTTGAGTAGTATAAGCTATTTATAATCAATTAACAAACTGGCTTTAAACAACTATTCTGTAAAAATTAATTCAATATTAATAAAAACACGTTTATACGTTTTTCATATTAATTCTTATCCTGGTGCAAAGCGGTCAAGACGTAGTTTTTTCTTTTCGAGAAAGTTTTTAAAAGTTTTTGTTTGGTGAGCATGTTAGACAAGCTAATCAAGAGTAGCGAGATCGACATTTTTGCAACTGCAAAAGTAGAAATAGAGACTGGTAAAAGGGAAGTGTGGAAAGTTGAACCTTCTACCAGTGCCAAGAATTGCAGGAATTTTATTCGCGAGATTGTCGACACTCTTGATCTTCAGCCTAATCCAGAAAAACCTGTTATTGCTTTATCTTTAGGTTTGTATTGTTCGTAATTTTTTTTTATTGAAAATTTACGAAAATTTATTTTTATTGTAATTTTAAAAACCGGTCAGTTTTCTACGTCTTATTTAATATACGCTGTTAAAAATAACCTTAAATTTAATGCAAATTTAATGTCAATTCTACATTAAATTTAATGATTTCGTACCGAAAATCGTGAATAATTTACGTTTACTTTAAATCTAAAGTAATTCATTCAAATATCAGTTCGTTATACATTAAATTTGATTAAATGGTATCCTAAATTTCATTAAAGTAACTTAAAAGATATTTCAACTTTCTGTGCATTAAAATTAATTCATATGTACCTTAACATTAAAAGAATTTACATTAATATTAATGGTACATTACATGAGATTCCGGGAGATGATGCAACTTGTATTGAACTTTTTGTTTAGTATGATATAAGTGGCTTAAAGGACTCAATTTTCTTATGATGAGGTGTACATGTATGCCGGTACTGACGGAAACCAATGAGTTTGAAACTGGTCTATAGATGACGGTACACTATGGGAAAAAATTTCCACCTTTTTTTGGTAGCAGAATTTTTGACCTCATATTAATGTTGGGCATTCAATATGTCATAACATTTTAAATTCAATGAACACTGGCTGTATATTTAATGTACAAGTTACCTCAAAAGTAATGATCAAAACTTAAAATTTAATATATGATGACATTAGATTTAATGGAATAAATTAATTTAGATTAATGTAAATTAATAAATTGAATGCATTACATTAAACGCATTTAATAAATGTTTATGAAATTTGCTTCCAATACATTTAGCTTAAATTTAATGTAATTTAATGCATTTCCTTTTTGCAGTGTAGATGACAAAAATATTATATATAAATTAAAATTAATTGAATCACGAAATAATTTTTAATTGTTAGTTGTAAACTATTTGATAGATTTTATCTGAAGTTTTCTTTAAGTCAGTTGCTACACAATAGTCCTGTAATGCTCCTTCTGTGATTTTTTAAAGTGAAGATTGTTTTTGGAAACTATAAATGTGGTTTGTTGATAATTGAAATTTGCATAAAACATTTGATAAAAATTTTCACTAAAATTCAATTTATTTATTCACTAACGAATCATGTAGTACTACAAAATTTTCTGTATGTTTAGTTTGTTTTAATTACAACATATGACAGTTATTTCCATAACGGTATAATCTTGTCCTCTTTCTTCGTGTTGAAGCATGAGAAGCATGCTTTTTCTTTAGTTACAACTTGTAAATTGGTCTAAACCCTTCACTCGCGTTCGATATGCAAATAACCAGATGTTTTACTCCTAATTTGTGAAGGGCTATTAAATTTTACATTCAACAGAACTAATGGCGTTCCTGTGTGAAATGCCGAACATGTCGTAAGTTACTTGGCAACTATTCAAACGTAAACTAAGATATTAATATAAAGGATGTTATCCCAGGAACTGCTCACGGCAGAAGCATGAAGTTTAGTATGAAGATTTTCTAGTACATATAATTAAACACGTATTTCAGCGTTTTCCCAAATTTCAAAAATGCATATGCACGTTATTTTGACACAAAAAAAAACATGTCCACACAACGTGCACATGTTTTTTCATAACAACCAGCTAATGTTTCACAGTTGTTTAATTAATGTTTCTGTACTCGACTGGTGACATTGTCCGACAAATTTGATTCACCATTTTTGCAGTTCGACGTTCGGAAATTGTCAATTTCTCGCATCAAAAACGTAGCGTAAGCGAACATTTTCGGAAATAAAAATTGTCAGTCTCTTTAAAGAGAAGCTATTCACAAAGTTTTAGTTGAAATGTCCTGTGGACTATTACCATGTAATACAATTTCAATATACCATTACTAACGACGCAATGAACAGTTTGTTTCTTAAGAGATTTCTCTATTAAATTGTTTTTAAGTAGTAGCGTAAATAACGACCCCGCAGACCCCGCGATGTAGAGGGACTCAGCCAATCCAGGGGAACTCTCAAGTTCCTTGATGAAAATGAATAAATATGAACGATCAAAACGGGTGCAAAATAGTAGAGCGCATTCAAAAATCCGCGGGGGGCGCACAAAGTCTTAGTTACGCCCCTGTGGGAAATCTTATTTTGTAAAATCTCCTTGAAATTCTATCCTATACTATGAGGTACACCCAGTGTTGCCATAGACTCATGTTTTTCCGAGTGAGCCGTCCTGTTAGAAACGAGCGACATTTAATTAAAAATGCGAAATTTTTTTTGTTAAGACTTCGAGCCTATACCACTGGAAACAATATTCAGAATTCTGTGCGAATTACATGATAGAAAAAACGCAAATAGAAGTACATGCAGACTAACTAAAATGTGGTTCTCGGACTTAAATTGTCTTTATTTTTATTTTTTTTTTACAACATTTCGGTCAGGTTATATTTCTAATCGTTATCATGTATAAACAGTATAACAGTTTATACAATGGACAATGCAAGTCCAACAACCACATTTTAGCCAGTACTTGCTCCGAACGAACGGTGACAAGGAGAAAATCAAAGCTAAACTTTCGGAGTGAGAGAGATAGCATATACTGCTATTCGCTTTCTTTTTCGTTGTACTATTAATGCGCGCATAGCACTTAACATTACTCGAATCGTTGGTTACTCGAAATTCAAAACTTTGTTACTTAACTTTTAGAATAGTATGCATGGGCGCGCACAACTTTGAAAATTTACTTCTCAGCATATAATTAATTTGGGCGACTCCCGCCAGGGCTGACTTTTTAGGTATTACCATGAAAAATAAGTTATTAATATCTTTATTCGAAATTTGACATTAACATCAATTTCTACTTCGATCGAGATGAAAATTAACCCAAAAAATAGTAGTCACGTGATTAGCATTAGCAGTTAATTTTTAATTTTTTTCCAAAAAAAATTCAAAAGGGGGATTATATTTCAAAATATCGAAAAAAGTTTTTCTAAATGCAAATTTTAGCCTATATGCAAAATTTCAGCTGTATAAGATAATTTAGATTTTTGCCCATTTTTTTGTAAATTGCACTGTAATGGAACAAATGTTAATTATTTTTCATTGTTCAATGTCAACTATATTCTGTTAAAATAAATAATTAAATAATCACTCTGTGAATAGATATTCCGTGGGAATAGGGTAGTTATATTTTTTTTTCACTACCCACGAAAGTCTAAAGGAAAAATAAATCAGTTATGGAGCTTAACTTTTATTATCTTTGTCATTTAAATGATTCCTTAAAAATATATAAACTCAGTAAATTTATGAAGTCATAAAACTAAAGGACCCTTTCTAAGATTTGGCTATAAATCTGTCAAAATAATTCTACTCTGATTATGTAAGTAAAACCAGACGTGTGAAGGGTAGTTTTTAACATATGGTATATGAAATACCGTTAAAATGTATTAAAATATTGAACGATTTTCCCATTATTAGGAAACAAAAGAATAATCAAATAAACTCATTATACTGTAATATAACGTTTGATCTGTGAAAGGAGGTATGTAGCGTCTCTTTTTCCTGATTGTAAGAAAGAATGATTCAAATACCAGCATTATGAATAAAAGGGCACTCAGGTTTTTTCACAGACGTTATTATATCTCATTTCTTTAGTTATAGAAAGAAATAGAATAGTTTTATTAATTGTGCTTATATAAAAATTAAGTTTAAGACGCTCACAGGCTAATTCGTGAATCAAGTATTCAGTATAGAATAGCTAACGCTCTCAGCACGTAACGATCGAAACCTTCGAACTTTAAGAGAAAGAAATTGACGTTTACCGGGTTCCATCGGGTAATACGGGTACAAACGGGAATCAGAGGGGTGTCGAGGGGTGTAAGTTTCGAAGACACTCTTTTAAGGAATGGTAAATGTCAGTCACAGTTTGAATGTCGTTAGAATAGTACCGTGAGTACCAGTGCCGTAGCATAATTACGTCACGGGTATAATCGTCGGGGAAGAAGGTTATCTTTGTGTAATTTGGGAAATTAAGAGATTATCGTATGTTATTTTAGTGGGGCATTTCGCGATTTTCATACGGTTCGATAAAGTAACATAAATAGCTGTTTCTCGCGTTTTATTTCTTTTTCTGTTTAATATTTTGTAAAGCTATTTATACGTGTTTTTTTCAAAATTGGATTTTACGTTTTTGGTTAAAATAACGGCCGAGAAGAGCAATTATGTTAGTTTTTCGTAATTGTTATTAGTTTTAAGTTTCTCATTGTAAATAGTTCGTTTTTATTCTATTTATTTTGTTAATAGACTAAGTGTTTTGAGAAACTTGTTTTATTCAATTTAATTAAAATCTTCACGCGAATTAACGCACGGGCGCGCAGTTGCGAGACCTACAAAACAAGAGATGTCTTCTGACCAACTAATTAGCAGCCTTTCCTGAGTCCTGAAGTTCTGAGTTGTGGTTGGTAAGCTTAAATAATCGTAGTTGTTTGGTACTAAAGCTGCAAGAGAGAAGTTGAACGACCAGACTTCCAGAGTGTCTTTATTGCTGTGAAATTTAATTGTAGGTTGTTAAAATAGTTACTAATTAATATGGGGCAAAAGATGATTATAGATAAAATGATTAACGCTACCTCAATATGTCATTAGCAGGAATCGATAATCAAATTCTGTCACAGCACCACTGTTGCTAAATAAGACTCAACACAACCTATATAAAACTTCTTAGTTTTGGCAAATAAAGTAGCGCCATATTAAATGTGTGTTTTTCTACAAAATCCAAATAGGGTTAATAAAATTTGGTCACATGTGATGCAAAGTTTATTTGTTTTTAACCCTGTATAGCGTAACTTCATAACATAACTATTTTTGAAAACGTAATTTGTGTCTAAAAGTAATACACATTATAAATTAGACAAACATGTGTACACAGTATCATCAGTAAAGTGTACATTAAGTGAAAAATAAATTTTTATTTATCATTACGTAACGTTTTAATTTAAAACTTCATTATTAAAAATTTGTTATGAAACTATGTTCTTAAAAAAGTTAAAATAGTCTACGTTTTCAAAAATAGTTATTTTATGAAGTTACCTTATACAGAGTCAAAAACAAATAAACTTTGGATCACATGTTACCAAATTTTAATAGCCTTATTTGGATTTCGTAGAAAAACACACATTTAATATGGCGCTACTTTAAACAATCTATATCTGGAATGAAGCATTGTCAAAACTAAGGTAGGTTGCGTTGAGTTTTATTGTACAATAGTGCATATGGGCTAAAAATTACATTTAGAAAAACTTTTTCTAATAACTTTTTTCGATATTTTGAGATATAACCCCACTTTTGAAGTTTTTTTGGAAAAAAATTAAAATTTTACAGATAACGCTAATCATGTGACTACTATTTTTTTAGTTAATTTTCATTTCCATCGAAGCAGAAATTGTTGGCAAAGTAAAGTCAAATTTCGAATAAATCTGTTAATAAAAATCCCATATGATCCGAACTTTACTGGTCACACACACACATATATATATATATATATATATATATATATATATATATATATATATATATATATATATATATATATTAAACTTTCTGATTTTTCACTAAATTTTCTTTTTTTCAATGTAGTCCATTTTTACGGAAAAAATATCATGTTATTCGTATTCAGTGACCTCGAAAACAAAAAAAAGTTAAGGACTAGATGATCACATGCCCGGTCCTTTTAGAAGCGAGTCCCGCTCACATATGTGCCATATAACCTATATTCCATTATAATTTTTTTTAAACTCTAACAACCTACCGCCAGTTCTCGACGTTGGGCCTTAATAATGAAGTGTTATTTTTTTAGGGGATCCCACAGTCTATGGCAACCTCAAACCCTCCCCAGAAACTGTCAAAGCAGTTATTAATATAATAGAAGAGGGTTTATGCAACGGGTACGCTCCCAGCGTTGGATACGAATCAGCTCGTGAAGCGGTGGCGGAATATCTGAGCTACGATGGGGTGAATTTTAAGTCTCAAGATATAGTGCTTTGCAGTGGGTGCTCTTCTTCACTAGAGATTTGCATCACTGCTCTGACAGATGGAAACAAAGGCGATAACATATTGATTCCGCGGCCTGGATTTGCTATCTATCGGTAGGTATTTTATAAAATAAATGAAAATATAATTTGATAAATTGAATAAAGTTATTTTCTACCTGTTTATTCAGTCATTAAATTAATTAATATTCGTAATGGGGTATCAAGTTTTGTTTCAATACCACTCTAATACGTTATCATTTCTTTAGGCTTGTACTTGGTGTATCCGGTTTTATGAAATTTTAATGCTGAATGTTAAAATTTTCCTGTTAAACTGTATAATCTGAACTGGATATTCTCTCCACTAAATTAAAAGTATTTACCAAAGGTTAATCAAAATGTTAATGAATAATGTTGCGTCTATGACAATATTTATGTTTATATCAGTACTGGTTGCTAATTTTAACATTTTACGAAAACGTATCAACATTTTTACTCTAATATTCTCCATTTAACCTTTAGTTATTTAGAGCCAGATTTACTAACAAGATTTAAGTTTTAAACCGAATCTAGTTGTCATGGGGTCAGTAGCGACTCGTGACTGTTTAGACAGGTAGTATCAATACATACAAGAAAACATTTAAAACAATTACCTTACCTATAGACCCGATTAGAAGAAATAACTGTGTTTTATATTATCTTACCAAACACAGAAACTTTATTCATGTGAACCTTGGATACTTCTCATATATGAACAATTTGTATCCTTTGTCGATCAAGTTTCGTCACCTCCGAACAAGACAGATACAAAACATAAACGTATATGTGTTTCCTCACACCCGAACAGGCAACTATATCTATTTTTTTCATTTTCTCAAGTGAGACTTCCACATTGTTTTTCAATTTTCAAATCGGATAATGGCCAACCTGATTCTTTTGCTCTAAAGATAGCAGACTAAGAGAGTTCTTTAAAAAATCCATTCATAGTCACAACTTTTAGTGCAAAAACAAAAGCCAAAGTGGAAAATATTATGTAATTTGCTTTAGTAAAAACACAATAATTAACTAACATTAAATTTTAAAATATTTTTTTTAGAACCACCAAGTGTAAAATCAAATAAACACGCAGGCCTAGTTAAAAAAGTAATGTCACCTGGTACTCGGTAACAAATTTGTTCTTCGATTTATTTAAAAGCATTCTAGATATTTAGCGCCTAGCACAAATTTCGTTTAACTTTAAACAAAACTATATACAGCAAATATTAATATACTAACTTTACCTGCGACCTTGTCAGCGTAAAACTTACAAAAAAAAAACAACCTATATCATTCCTGACAACATTCTCTTCATGTATGTAAAGTTTCATCGAAATCGGATTTATACCGTTTCGAAGATTGGCCCTACAGACAGACAGACAGAAAAACAGCAATCTATTATATCATTCCTGACAACCTTCCCTTCATATCCGTAAAGTGTCATAGAAATCGGTTCAGAGGATTCGAAGATTAACTCGTACAGACAGACAAACACTTCAATTTTATTTATATGTATAGATAGTTCCATTTTTCTTGCTCTCATATAAGCCTAGTTAATTCTTAATCTTTCCACTGTATCGTATCAATAAATGGCACAATCCTCTGCCGATTATAGAAAATTCAAAAATTCTAGGCTATGCGGACATAAGATTGTTAAAAAGTGCGGAGAATTCCAAGACAATGGAGAAGCTCTGTGTTCGAAAAATGACGGCAGCGCTGTTTCATCCTAGTATGGGTCTCATCAGGCCATTGCGTTCTCGCAATTGTGCCCTATAAACTGGTTCTAAAATTAAAAAAAAAAACAGTAAACAATACACAACAGCGACATCTCGACAGAACATTCAATGACACAAGAGCATCACAAACCAATAATGTTGTATAAAATCGCCGGAGGTAAATTAAGAAAGAAATAAATTACAACTCGATATACGAAACATGGTACCCAAAGGATAGAGGTCGCATTATTCCTCATCGGCAACCAAACTAAACACGAATTCCGCAATTCAATCAAGGTGTCTCACCAACGATCTCCCCACGAGAGTTGCAGCGTGTTTCTTAAGCGAAAAATATATAAAAAAGAGATAAGTTTTAGTCCGTGTAATTATAAAATAAAATACAAAGTTTTCGGGTGTGCAGACATAGCCGAGAATTTTCTATTTTATCTAAAATTAGAACTTATCTCTCTTATATATATATATATATATATATATATATATATATATATATATATATATATATATATATATATATAGAGAGAGAGAGAGAGAGAGAGAGAGGAATATTTCTTACAATACCGTAGCTCAAAAATTTTATTTTTTGATGAAAATTAATTTTTATTTTTTATTAAAGTACGTATTTTGGAACAAGTTGGTTAAATAAAATTTGTAAAAAAATAGAAATAAAAGTATTTTATTTCAGATTAATTATATATTTTTGAATATTTTGAATACCCTGTAAACATTATCATGACTTTAATCCCTGTTTTTGAAATCTGCAAGCAAGCAAAAATTTTTCTTGAAAAATTAAAAACATTAAAGTATACTAAAGTGGGATACCCCATCTGTAGGGACACCATATATGGTCACAAAATCAAATTCAGCATGTGCGTTAAGGAACTACGGCTTCCATTCTTTCCCACTCACATTTAACCATTAACATAATGTTTTTCAGGACCTTGGCGGAGTCAATCGGTGTTCAAGTTAAATACTATAACTTGATTCCGGAAAATAATTGGGAGGCGGACCTTGAACATCTAGAAGACCAAATTGACGCCAACACAGCAGCCATTGTTTTAAATAATCCATCGAACCCTTGTGGATCAAACTATGGCGAGGAACATCTTAGAAATATTTTGGAAATTGCTTACAGGTATAGTATTATTTCTCCGTAAAATTAACACATCTCCAGTGAAAGCGAAAATATTTTCGAGATGTTGTACTTCAAAAAATGTTACAAGAAAATCGATATGTTGAAAATTACAACCAGACATGAATGAATGAATGAAAAAGGGGTGGTGATATTAGGTCATCGATGCCTAGGCCTCCATTGGACCCTTTACATCCCACCATAGCTGCAGGTTATTCGAGGCCGATCGCCTTCGCGAATCCAAGCAGCCTCGTTAGTTGAACTTGCCTCAGTCCGTTGAGTGCTGGGTACTCTCTGAGGATATGGTCAACAGTTTCATCCTCCTCCAAACACCATCCGCACGTCGGGTCGTCTTCGACACCGATTCTATCAAGATGGCCCCTGAGGTGACAATATCCTGTTAACAATCCCACCACAATTCGCAGCTCTTTTCTTCCCAAGGAGAGAAGCTCCCTAGTACGAAGTGCACTAGGCACAGTTATATGTTCCTTAGCACACCTCATTCCAGGAACTCCCCTCGACGATTCAATAAACTTGCTTTCCAGCAACGATTTTAATTCCCTTTTGCCAATAGCAATTGGAACAGGTAATATTGGTTGGGGTCCATACGGTTCAGTCGCCGAACCCAACTTTGCCAGACGGTCTGCTTTCTCATTCCCGCGTATGTCCGAGTGACCCGAGACCCACACGAGTCTGACTGTGCAGCATTTCCTTTTCATACTATTTAATACATCCTTGCACTCAGACACCAGTCGCGAAGTTACGACACTGGACTTGCCAATATCGCAGCCTTACTGCCTGAGCATATATTTATTACTCTATTCCTGTCTGTGTCCCTCGCACAGAGATGGGCACACTGCAGAATAGCATAAATTTCCGCTGTGAAAATTGTCGCACATTGTCCGAAAGGGAGTACTCTCTGACTCCTGTGCTCCTGCCGAATACTCCGGCTCCAGCTCTTTCATCTTGTCGAGATCCATCAGTATACCACCAGGATCCATTTTTCGGAAGATTTTGTTCTCCCTCCCAATCCTCTCTACTTGGTAGAAATATTCTAGGAAGAGATTGGGTTTTAAAAGCGGCGTCATGTAATCTGTCCGCATGGGGGTGATGGACACCTCTCCACCGCGCTTTCCTAGACACCTGAGTAGCCGCCTGTTCCAATTCCAAGATGTCCCAGGCAACTGAGACGATAAACAGTCTTCAGGGCCTCGTTCTCTATGTATAAGTGAAGAGGAGGCAGGTTCACCAGGACTTCCAGAGCCCTGGTGGGAGCAGTCCTCATCGCACTCAATATTCCCACACAAGCCATTCTCTGAACTTTGTCAAGTTGAAGAATGTGTTTGTTCTTTGTTGTACTACACCACCATACAATAGCGGCGTACGTTATCATGGGGCGGATCACCATAGTGTATATCCAAAATAGCACTTTAGGTGTCAGTCTCCATATACACCCAAAGACTCGTTTACAAGCCCAGAAAGCACATATGGCTTTCTTGGTTCGAGCCTTAATATGATCATTCCAGCTCAGTCGTGAGTCCAGAATTACCAGACATATCCCCTAAATATTTTCTTACATTCTTCATACAAAATCATAACCTTCAAAATACTTTGCGGAAGAAAATGTCGAGAAATTTTTGTGGAATCAAGATCCTTTCCATGCTCAAGCTCCACCAGAATTCACTTCACAAAAAGAAGAGAGTATCATTGAACTTTCTTGCAACAACAACCTTAAAACAAAATTCGTCTCTTCCGATTTAGTGGAGTTTTGGATAATCGGCAAAAATGAATGTCCAAGCTATAATGAGTCTCATTCCCTTTGCGAAAGTTATGCGAAAACGGATTTTTAGTTGTAAGCTGAATAAAGAGCAAATATCGCTCAAAGATCAACATGGAGCAAGGAATGAGAGTGGCAGTGTCAAGCCTTATCCCTCGCTTTGAAAAAATGTGTGGAGATCACCAAGCTCACCGGGCTCACTGACTTTTGTTTCCTATTTTTCTTTAATAATAATATATTCTTGTGTATCAGTTCAATATATACCTATATATGAGCCTTAGATTGTGGTTCTTTTCATTTCTGTGCTTAGTCATTAATGTCAATGTACAGTCGTATTCAATGAAGTGTTGTGGTTTGCTACTATGTAGTAGGCAGGTTGTACAGCACAAACCCTGTACGACACTTTGTTGAACACGACTGTACATATTTCGACCACAGTACCGTGAGAAAATACTAAACCTGTAAGTGCGTTGCTAACTGAAAAAGTTTGGGAACCCCTGTACTAGACATTCAACATAATTTTTCTTTTCAGACATAGAATTCCAATTATTGCTGATGAAATTTATGAACGCCTAGTTTTTCCGGGCAAAAAGTTCATATCCACAGCATCTCTACATTCTGGAGTCCCAATATTGGTGTGCGGAGGCATTGCTAAACGATTCCTGGTACCAGGATGGAGAGTAGGTTGGATTGCCGTCCATGATGAAATTGGAGCATTTGATACTATAAGAAAATCATTACTAAGCCTGAGTCAACGGACTATTGGATGCAACACGCTAATTCAGGTTAGAGCAAAATTGAACAGTGCATACTTTCTTGAGAATTTACAGAAGGTTGCAAAAACTAATGCTAAAAGGATAACCAGAAGAATCGGGTTTTTTTGACTCTTGATGGATGCTTTTAAATAACCGAATATATCACTATCTTTTAGCTAGTTATATTAAGTGAAACAAAATGACGTCCACCAATAGCTTCAAATATTAATATTTAAATAAATTATTTTCGATGTGAGCCTCAAATGTTTTTAAGAATATATTTTTACAATATTAATATTTATTTTTGGTTCAGGGTGCCCTACCAGCAATACTTCAAAACACTCCTCAGTCTTTTCACGATGACTTAGCTTCAACTTTAGCTCTTCATGCTCAGATTGCCTTTGAACGTCTTGGCAACGCTAAAGGTTTAACCCCTTTTATGCCAGATGGAGCTATGTATATGGTTTTCGAGATCAACTTGCACCACTTTCCACAGTTTGAAAATGGTCTCGAAATGTCTAAGAAGATGATGGAGGAAGAATCCGTGTTTTGTTTACCAGGAGAGGTAAGATTGATTATGCAGAATGTCTTATAAGTACATAGAATGACAGCAGATGTCTTACGTAAGAATATTGTGATTTAGCTAAACTGATCTTAATCCATAAATTAATAAAAACCATCAAAGCTAAAATTTGGTTCTCAATTATTTTAAAAAACTTGAAAAATTTCAAAAATTTTTAACAAAATTTCCTTAAAGGGGGTTTTCTGAAATGAGAAGTCCAATTCTACTTATAGTTTTGCTATTAGTTTTATAGAGCGCCATCTAAGTTATTGTCCGTGTGTTTAAAATATCATCTGTCATAATTCTTCTGCAGCGTTAACTATATCTTCATACACAAGAGATTTCATGTACCGCCCTATGTAAAAATCCATTGGATTAAAATCGGGGTACTGCTCAGACCAAGGCATCTCACTGCCACGACCTTTCCAACGAGCAAAAAAATGAATAGGTAGTTTCTGACAGGTCTAGCAAAATGAGCAGTGAATAGGGAATGTAAGATGACTATTACCTACAGTTATTTGTCTATGTCAGTAATTTTTAATCAAAATAATTCCCCACCTAGCGGTTTTAAAAACCATCACACTGCGATGATAAATTTATAATTAATAAATTGTTCGTAACGTAATTGTATGTATCTTTTTAGTGTTTCCAGATTCCTGGGTTCATGAGAATTGTGCTGACAGTTCCTCAGGAGCTGCTCGAAGAAGCCTGCGACAGAATTGCAGAATTTTGCAACCGTCATTATATCGAATAACATCAGATTGTTATTTTATCCATCCTCAGCAACTTGTTTTATTGTGTACTAAAGATGTATGAAACTATTCTAGTCCAAATATGACTTGAATATTTAAAAAAGTTAGAATAAATTGGCAGGTTGGTGGTTTATTGCTTTGCGAGTTTGAGGTCATTAATGTGCAGAATGCACAAAGCCATGAAAGCAAAAACCACTTGCAAAAAACAAGTAATGTTCTAGAATATCCCGAACGTAGAAGTAAAATTATTATAACATGAGGTTTAGTTGGTGATACTGTACCTGAAATAAATTAATTTAAGCATTAATTTTGTTTGTTTTAATACTTACCATAATTTACATTACAAATTCCTTATTTTCACACATTAACTTAGTTTTTTTTGTTGTTTTGTCGTTTGATTGCCTTTTTCTATATATCTTTATTTCTCACAGTACAAATAATATCATCTAACCGCGTTTGACTTAACAAAATGAAAGAAAAACTTTTTTATTTTTGACTTTTCGAAGAATTTTTGAACAATGTACGGGGTGTAACATTTTTGACACTTTTAAGGGATATTGGCGTTACTATCAAAGATATAGTGTAGCGGTTTTTACTTTAGTATTCTACTTTTTAACGAAACGAAAGATTCTGCTGTCAAATTTGTCATGGCTCCCTTAGTTTTTAATCTACAGGGTGATTTCGAAAATTTTCGCTTTTTAGGCACATCTCGTATTTCCATTACGCATTAAATTAGCAAAAAGGTAAAAACTGAGTTATTTACGTAGAGTTCAGTGGCACGGTCAGTTTTTTTTTTCTAAAAAGTTTAGTTTTTGAGATATTAACCAAACTTATGATTTTTTAAAGAGGACACCCTGTATATTATTTTAGATATTGATAAAGTATAATTTAGGCTTTTCAAAAATATATAAAGTGTTCATTTTATTTTGAAAAACAAGGTCAGAATTCGATATTTTCAATAATTTACTTTATTTGTAACAGTAGGCCATTACCAATTTACAGGAAGCAAATGCAAAATTTTGACAATAATAATTATACCAAAGATTAGACACTTTAAAAGTTAATTTTAATGTTTTTCTATATTTTCAATTGTAAACACTTAATTTTTATGAATTCAAGCCAAACGGCTTCGGACTCCCTCTAGGGAATATTGACTCATACCAAGTGTACAATGATACTAAAAGTATGGAGCTCTGAGAGGACCCTTTCCGGGTTCTAGGTGACGTGGTATGCTGTTTTTCCCACAAACTTTCGGATGGCTGGATCAGTTTATACAGATGCTCACTAAGGCCCAGTCCCTTGGTGTTCTGCAGGAGCTTCTTTGGTATCACTCCTGTTGTTGATACAATTATGGGAATCGTTTGGACGCTGTTCATTGCCAACTGTCTTCGAATATGCACCTCTAAATCTCT
Organism: Diaprepes abbreviatus; assembly: GCA_034092305.1. NCBI lineage: Eukaryota > Metazoa > Arthropoda > Insecta > Coleoptera > Curculionidae > Diaprepes > Diaprepes abbreviatus. The sequence goes on along the minus strand of JASJET010000055.1, from coordinate 6,316,988 downwards.
GTATTTAGCGATCTTGTATTTTTTCCTTAAGTTATTGTTGTTAGGTATAGCAATGTCAATTAGTATAGTTCGCCTAGAAATTTTATCTGTTAGTATAATGTCTGGGGTATTATGAGCAACTATCTGATCTGTTAGAACCGTTTGGTCCCAATATAGCTTGAACTCGTTGTTCTCAAGAATAGGCTCCGGATTGCATTTGTAGTAAGGCACTTTTCTTACCTGCAATAGATTTAACTTATCTGCTAACTATTGGTGGAATATCTTAGCGGCTGAGCCGTGTCTTTCCTTATACTCGGTTGCGGCAAACGCTTTGCATCTTCCAGTTATGTGCTGGATTGTCTCTGTTATTTGACAGCCATATCTACATTGGTCGTTTTCTACTGAAGGAACTTCCGATAATTTTTCGTCAGAATAACCTGGTCTTGGATATGTGTCCTGAAATCAACCAGTAGTTCGACGCTGAGTTGTCGACATTGTCCTGATTGACCTCACGAAGTGGCGTCAGTAGCCAGGCTTGCAACTTCTCTTGGTCTGTTTGGTGGTAAGAAGCACTATCCTGTGCCCTCAGGTGTAGCGGCGTTGAATCGTCTGTCTCGCATATTGCTCGATGTAGTGTGGAAAAGTCCGCTAACCTGTGGAAATATGAACGTATGTTTATTACTTGTTGGTCGAGCCGCTTACCAATATCCACCAATGCTCTTCCTCCTTGATGTCTTACAAACATTGTACATTCAATAGCACTACGAGGATCGTGTTTGTATGCTTTTGTTAGGAGTATTCTTATTTTTCTTTCCAGGTTTTTGATGTCCGGCCTGCTCCCAGTTCACAATTCCAAAAGACTAGCCAAGTGCGTATATGTTGAGCGCCTTAAACAAATTTCTACTATTTAAGTCAGTTCGTAGTATTCGCCTTACCCTTCTAACAAATTCGGTTGTCAATTTGGCCTTGACAGTGCCCACAGTATAGTTATTATCAAAATTATTTGATACAGTTTTACGGCATGGAAGAATCTTCATTTACTAGAGTTATTGAGGTTTTTAATAATAAATTTCCAAATGTGCACATTTCAGTCCCTGGATTTTTTAAATTAGTGAAGAAATTTTCATAAACTGGTTCTATAGTGAATATAAAGAAAACCAAAAAGAAGTACGACAAGAGTGAGTGCTAATATTAAAACCAGTAGAATAAAATTCCCGCTATAAAATTTGTAAAAACTAGAAAAGTTAAAGCATATTCAAAAAATGTTAAAAGAAAATAAAATATACCCCCATAAATCATTTTTGTTCATACCCTGATAGCAAACGATGAAGTAAAACGTCTAGATTTTTGAAGATTGGAAGCTAATCTTTATTTTAACCGAAATTTTTACAAGGGCATGATGTTTTCAGACGAAGTCATTTTCACTACGAATGATTGATGCTTATCAACATGTCAGAGACTGGAAGAATGATAATCTTCATTTTAGAATCAGTATAAAAGCCGTTTTGAGAAGGTAAAAATTTGGTGCGTAGCCGAACATCATGGAATCCATATTTTTGTGAAGACACAACCAGCATACCTATATACTTCGAACTTTGTTCGCTGATAAACTATAAGAATTGCCTTTAGAATATCAGAATAAATTTTATTAACAAGATGGATGTCTAGCCGATTTCTCCGGAATTGCATCAGAACGGTCTATTTTTATGGCTCTCGAGGAGCCTTGATATTATGATTTTAGATTTTTACTTAAGGGAGCGCCAAAAGCAAATTGTTTTTAGCAAATCGTAGGAACATAATATTCAGGTTTTAAACAATGTCAAATCAATAATCTTAAAAGAGGTGAGAAATAGTTTTAAGAAACTTGACTAAAATGAGGTTGTCGGATTTGCATTGTCTTTATTTTTGTTTATTTTTACGTTTCGATGAGGTTGTGTCTCTAATCATTATCAAGTATCAGTTTATACTTGAATATCAACTTCCTTTAGCAATGCTACTTGTCTTCAAACACATTGATTCACCCTCGTATAATGGTCTTTTTCATAAATTTAAAGTATTCGTAGGTAAAAAAAATTGCTTGAATAGTATGGTGTAAAAAATCCATGTATCGTTAAAATCATTCTTTATGTGTGGTATTAGGTACAAATTTTGATTTAAGAGTTCGACTTCATTAGGATTTTTTTTATTTGGTGTCCTCTAAAATTAGAAATAAATGTACTTTACGTTTACACTATACACTATTGTGTATTTTTTGGTCATCCTGTACTTTAAGACAAAAATAATTGATGTCAATCTTGTTTATATTAAGTCAATCCGCGTACAAACTCTATATGAAAATAGCAATATAATGATTAAAACACAATTTAAAAAATATTACTAATAATACATTTTATTTAATAATAAATACTATTTATATTCTAAACAATAATTAAATTAACCCAATATAAAACAAAATTAATGGTTTCTCATATTTTCTGTTAAAATTTTGAAACAGCAACATCTGCAGATTACATATTTCGTAACGAAGATAGGTAACACTAGCAAAGAACTCCGTAAAATTGAAATATTTCTTCGCAATCCCTCATACTAAAACTTTGTGGTAGAAGCTTCAGTATTATGTTTTAAATTAACATGTGTATGATTTTTATTAAATAGGGCAGGAACACAGGACAAATACAGGTTAGTTCAAAGAGGACATTACGTTACACAATGCAATTTTTTTATTTTATATTTGGAACACGAAATCGCCAAGCCATTGATATTGATGCTTCGTATCTTCGTAAGAAATATTTAATCAAAGTTAATAGCTATAAGCATTTAATTAACAAAATATTTGATATAATCATGTACAAGGCGTTATTACTAGAGTGGGGTCGCTTTGAACAATGTAAGAGCTACATACAAATTTTAATAATTAAAGTTGACTAGTCTTGTTGTTTTGACTTTTAAATTTAAAACAGAATTCGTAATATTTTTCAGTAACAATCTGGAATCAATTCAGTGTTGTTAAATCTACCATAGCTCACATTTTTTTAATTCTGGTCTCTCGACAGATGACACCAGACCTTCCATCATACCCTGGATTTAAACAACAATAGATTTGTTTGAAGGCTGTTTATGGTCGGTGGGGGAGACACTTTTTGATGTTTGACAGACATAAACATATTTACTTATCTTGTCTTTCAGTTTAATTGCTTGTCGTGACTTTTTTCTGTATTTTTAAGTGTTAGAAATTACTATAAATGCGAAATTTACAATTAATATTAACAAAAAGAGGATTTAAAAACTTATTTTTATCGGTAAATATTGTTAGATATTGTTTACATATTGAAAATAACAATAATAATAATTTAGGCAACCATATATTCATTTTTGTTTTCAGAATTGACGTACCGATGATACTTGTTTAAATAATGCAATTAGAAAAGGATAGCATAAAATCGGTATGTCTGTACCAAGAAATTAAATATCTACTGTTTATCAACACTTTTTCAAATATAAATAAAAATATTATTACATTATTCAGCGTTCAAACAACTGGGCCCTAGTTCTAACGTTATACTACTTCTACAGGGGTATGTTCGGAGCACCAGACATATGATGCCAATGCATATACATATAAAATAAATACTGATATTGGCCCGTAAAACCAATGAGTGGAATATGATGCCGATAATGTGAAACAGCAAAATTATAGTCGTATAAGTTCATACCCTCATTCCCAAAGTCATTTATATGCAGACGCTAATGGTTTCCATCATCCACGAAAAAATGGATTACCTTCAAATTCTTATAAAATTTTATTTTTCCAATATACGATAAATAATAAACTTTGAATAAAAGTTGTCTTTATATTTAAAGCGGGATTTAGAGATAACAAATATCACTATAACAATAATTTTTTCTATGCTGTAACCTAGCATTTTGTTTGGAAATTCCTTGCCATCAAAACAATTTAGAACGACATAAAGTTCGCTTTCTTTATTGGCCACAGATGTACTGAAGACACCAATAGCGCTTTTCCGTCTCGCAGTTGTGCACTAAAAACCTTGGAAACGAGGAGATAGAACTATACATCTGTCCTTAAATGTGTATATGTGTCGATTAGATTTAAAAGTTAAATATATAGGTTGCGGATCCTATACAAGAAAGTCGGCTCACACTTAAAAAGGGACAGAGCGTACTAACTCTTTTTCTAATGGCGGTCTGGTGTCAGGGATATCCAATGAGGTTTAGAGTATCGTACTTAGCTCTGTCAATAGAAAGAGAAGCAGTACTACTCATTGAGAACGCTCTATCTCTTTTTAAGCGTGAGTCAACTTGCTTGCAGTCGTTGAAACTCGTGTATTAGGTACGGAAAAGAATCTAAAAGTCTTTTTCAATAGACGTTTTCGATGTATTTTTTCTGTTTTTTATTGGTGTATTTAATTTTTAAAAATTTATTGTATTGATCCTGAAAAAACAAAATTGTTACATCTCAAAAAGTCTATATCAAAAATTAAGGATCTTCTACATCGATAGGTATTTTCTAGAATGTGGTTTTTAAATATTTTTGATAAATAACGCGAACTACCGACGCAACACAATAATAAGATACTAATTTAGAGTACAGACAGAAATCCTGACGGGATATTGCCACCTGAAGGGGCAGTATTTACAGTTGCAATATATTTCAAAGAAAATATTGAACTCAAACACAAAAGTATGGATGTAATATCTGACAGTTTTAACCACAATATAGCTTGAGTTTATGGATATAAGAAATTATAATAAATTATCTGAAAGCAACTATAAACTTACAAAAATTTATTATGTTATTGATGATGAAGCAGATCAGTTTTTTTAAAAATAAATCGAAATTTTATAATATCCTTTTCCACATAAAATTTAGTTGACACTGCCGAATGGCAGTTTTCAGCCAACGAGAGAATTCTTACAGCAGATCTTTTCAATTGAGCCCAGAAATTATTGCAAGGAAACGAAGACCTTTTATAGAAGTTAAAATTATAAAAAAACGTTTAAAGCTTGAAATTAGTTTAGACCAGGCTAAGGCAATACCAGAGACCTCGCAGTATCACGCATGTGTGCGGCTCCGTGAGATAGAACAGGTTTTGTAATTTTTTCAGGGTTAAGATACCAGATTTTCATAAAACAAATTACACCAGTGGAAAGCTGCAAAAAAAATACATCGAAAACGTCTATTGGAAAAGTCATTTAAATTAATTTCAGTATCGTAAAACACTGTAATTTTGTTCTCGTGCGGTGTTCTGAGATATTTCAGACATACAGAATGAGACTTTCTACATATTGATAAACCTTAACTTCTAAATGGTACGAATTTTTAACTTTATTTTTTAATTCTTACAATTTTTAAGATAACTTGCAAGGTATTATGATTAAGTGGACTACCGAGATCACCATACACAATCATATCGATTTTTAGGTAGACCGATTTTATGTTACTTATGGATGACCCTGTACATTTGCATAACGATTTCCAGTTACATTAATAACTAATTTCTAACAGTAACAAATTAAATAACAACTAGGTATTGGCAACATCATGAAAATATTTTAAATGACAAGTACAGCTTTAAAAAAATGGTGAATCGAATATTACAGAAGAGACATAAGTGAAAGGATAAATTAATTTAAAAATAATACATAACAACTGATAAAACAAAATGTTCAATTCTTAAAAATAAATAAATAAATTAAGCAGTATAAAACACGGAGATGTTTAGAAAAATCTAGAACTAGGTATAATTTTCAATCTACATATTGAAACTTTCCTGGTAAATATCTAAAAAGTTAATACTGTTTCAAACTTATTTCAAAATTTGGGTTAGTTAATTATCAATATATGACGTATAAAAATGACGCTAATTGAGCAGAGGTGATATTTCCTCAAAGCATTCATTTTCAATAATTAAATGTATCATTTGTTGCGCGTAAATACTGATAATCAGTTGTTTCCAAAATAAAGTAAGCAATTTATTTTATTATTTACGTAGGCTGTTTAAGTTATGAGCACCCACAACCAATAAAGCTTGTTAATTTTGAATAGAAATTGTAAATATTCCTAATTGGTTCGAGGAAAAATCGATTATAATATATAGGTATTATATTATTATATCATAGCTTGCACCACTTTTTTTAATAATAAATATAATACTAAACTAAAATTTAGGACCAAAGTAATAAATTAAGGCCATAAAAATATCTTATTCGTGTCTCACAATCTTCTTTAACATTATTATCCTATTAGCAAATAAAAAACTATTTTAACTTATAATAAAAGTCGGTTTCGTATGTTCCATTATACTCTAATAAACAACTCAAGTGACACTTTCAAAATAAGTGCCCACAATTGCTTAATCTGTTAATTCGAGTGTAAAGAAACGCTGCGGATCTCAGGGAATGAAAAAATGTATTAAATGAATAATTTTATATACAAAGAAAAACTTAAATCTTATTAACTATTTAATTAAGATCTATACAAGGTGTAGTCAAATTAAGCTTCTTAAAATGTATTAAAATATAACACTTAAAATAAGAAAAAAGATTTACACACACATAGATACGGAAATGTCTCCTTATCGCAATATGTGAAGCTTTATATTAAATAACTAAAATAACTTAAAATTTTGTCATTTGAAATTTGAATCGTTAAAAATTGCTACATCAATGACTTTTGTAACCAAAGTTTTTAAGTTATTTAATCAATCATTTAATGTCACCTATAATATCCTAAAGTATGTTTATTTAAGCTAGAACATACAAGGAAGTTGCAGGGGATAACGGAAAGAGAAATAAGCTAAAGGCTTAAAAAATTGTTCTTACATGTAGAAAATCAATGTTATAAATTAATATAAAGGGGCTACAAAGAAACTCCATAGTAAATTTGTCATTAAAATTGCTTGAGGTTGGCAACACGGCAATCACGATACAAGAGTAGGCTTTGCGGATGCGTTTCGACGTATTTTTTGGTGCGTTCGTTCTTTATCGTTAGGAGTTAGGTCTTCGACATTTATAATTATGTTGATGTTTCTTTGTTGTGCCGCACAGTGCCATTACTGGAACTTGAAAGTTAGCATTTATGTATGTTAACAAGATATTTTTGCAAAGCTTTTCTTTAGGACAACTCAACAGGCTATGAAATTGTTCCCATGGTAGGATTCCGGAAATTATTTATTTTCAATAAGTACGTTTTTTTTTGTCAAAATCTAAAATTACTCATGTTTTTAAATCGCCAGTTTACTTTTATTTCATTTTATCTGACACGCCAATGACCCCATTTTTCACCCAACAAATTACTTTAAGTATAAAGACATAAAAATTCTGTAAATCGATAAACTTAACAAATGAATGGGGCAATATTTCTTCAAAAATATAGTTTTCTTATTTTTTAGTTGGTACCCTTCACTTTAAAGAGCCCTTATCATTTTTTTTTAATTGGATAATTGACGGAAAGTAATATATATATATATATATATATATATATATATATATATATATATATATATATATATATATATATATATATATATATATATATATATATATAGTTCAGTATAGCTTCTTTTTCACTTTACGGGATTTTCCTTCTTTTTACCCCTACAACTTCCTTCAGAACATATGGGACATTTCGCGTTTTGAATTCATGTTTTCGATCCTGCAGTAGGATTCTGTGCTACATAGAATTCTACACCTAGTTTTCTACTCTCGATCTCTATTGGCAAAAGAGATAATAGCATTTGTCGGCATTCTTTGTTTCTATTGTTTATACTTCGGGCATTTTCGGATATCGTACTATCCAAATGAAAAAATTATTGTCAATTTAGTGAGATTTAGTAACTATTTATTTTAATTTACCGTCAATGTCAATGTTTGGCAGTTTTTCATCGGCGGATGTTGTGTACGAGAAGTTGTGGATAGGCTTACTTTTATTGTTTTTCCAAAATAAAGCCATATGATACAAAGTTGTCAGAATTTTTTGAAATTCAGTATGTTACCATCTGCAGAACACCTCGCAACAAGAAATAAGGTTAGATTATGCGGTATCAACAGATCGTTTCCTAGAATAGAATACTATATGACACAGAATCCGGGTGCTGAAAGTATTCTAAAAGACTTTTCAAGAGGCGTTTTTGATGAATTTGTATTCACAGCTTTCTATTGGTGTATTGGTGTAGAGTAAGATTTTTGATATTGATCTTCCAAAATACAAAACGTATTAAATCTCGAAAAGGGTATGAAATGAAACGACAAACATGATGAGCACCATCAACGCGCGCCGTGCTTTTTGCAAACGTTTAATTGACCTTGTTTCTATCGAAATATTCGGATCCGATTGGGTCGATCCGATGCAGTTGTATCCACTTGATTTTCACGTAATAAATCATTCCGATTGAAGTTTCGATTGGATGCAACATTTCAACATACATCAACCTTGTTTCTAACGCAGCGTATCGAGCCGCTCGAACCGATCCGATGCAATTATGTTCACCTAATATCCATCTTATAAACGATTCTGGTTGAAGCTTCTATTGGACGCAATATTTCTTACTACTATTGCATTCGACTGAAATTACAGTTTGAACTATTTATTACATGAATTTTAAGTGGATAAAATCGCATCGGATCGGTTCGATCGGATCGAAACGCTGCGTTAGAAACAAGAACGGAAAACGTTTTTCCTAGTAGAAAACGGCATCGAATTGAAGTGACAAGTATGTTAACAGTTGATTTTTATTTTTTTTATTAATAACTAACCTATAATTGTTCTGAAACAGGTAATTAGAAAAAGTTCTAACTGGGCATATCTAACTAAAATTTCCTAAAATAAAAAATAAAAGAAAAGTGAAAAGATCGAAGACAAGTTGAAGAACTTTGACAGAAGAAGATGAGACAGAAACGTACTCGGGAAAGCAGGCGTGCAACGTAAGAAAAAATGAAAACTGTGAAAACATAACTGTTTAAATAATGACAATAATATTGAACTAAAATATTGTTATGGAGTGGAGTACACAGTAGTGGACATATTATGCACCACGCGTCGTCCGATGTTTGTCTCTTTATTTCTCGAAAATATCAAAAACCCTCATTCTGGAAAAAAATCGAAAGACTCAAAAAAATAAAAATGCCCTTTTTGAGATATAACACGTTTTGTAATTTTTCAAGGTCAAAATGTCAAATTTGCAACCCTGACTATATCAATGGAAAGCTGAGAAAAAACATCGAAAACTTGTATTGGAAAAGTCTTTCATACTAATATTAGTGTCAAAATACTGTGATTTAATTCTCGCAGGCCGCGCTGGGACTTTTCAGGCGAAATGCCCCATATATAGTATGACCAGTAAAGTCCGCATCATATGGGATTTTTTTTATTAATAGCTTTATTCAAAATTTGACTTTGGCTTTAATTTCTGCTTCGATCGAAATGAAAATTAACTAAAAAAAGAGTTGTCACGTGTTTAACATTATCTGTCAAATTTTAATTTTTTTTCAAAAAAAATTTTTTAAGTTGGGTTATATCTCAAAATCTCGAAAAAAGTTATTAGAAAAACTTTTGTAAATGCAATTTTTAACCCATATGTAAAATTTCAGCTGTATAAGATAATTTAGATTTTTTGCCCATTTTTTGTAAATTACATTACTGTTGCAAAATAAGGTTCAACGCAACCTACATAAAACTTCTTAGTTTTGACAATGCTTCATTCTTGACATATTTTGTTAAAAGTAGCGCCATCTTAAATATGTGTTTTTCTACAAAATCCAAATAGGGCTACCAAAATTTAATCACACGTGCAAAGCTTATTTGTTTTTGACTCTGTATAAGGTAACTTCATAAAATAACTATTTTTGAAAACCCAGTTTGTGTCTAAAGGTAAAAAAAATAATTTACGTTTTCAAAAATAGTTATTTTATGAAGTTACCTTATACAGGGCCAAAAACAAATAAAATTTGCACCACATATGACTAAATTTTAATAGTCCTATTTGGATTTTGTTAGAAAACACACATTTAATATGGCGCTACTTTAAACAAAATATATCTGGAATGAAGCATTGTCAAAACTAAGAAGTTTTATTTTACAACAGTGGTGCAATTTACAAATAATGGACAAAAAATTTAAATTATCTTATACAGCGGAAATATGGGCTAAAAATTGCATTTAGAAAAACTATTTCTAATAACTTTTTTCGATATTTTGAGATATAACCTCACTTTCGATTTTTTTTGGAAAAAAATTAAAATTTGACAGATAATGCTAATCACGTGACTACTTTTTTTTTAGTTAATTTTCATCTCGATTGAAGCAGAAATTGTTGTCAAAGTCAAATATCGAATAAAGCTATTAATAAAAAAAATCCCATATGATATGAACTTTACTGGTCACACCGTATGAATTATTAAAGTTTTTCTTAATTTTATGAATACTACTTACTAGCGAAATTTTATAAACACTTGTTTAGTGACACCCTGTATAGTAAATGTTCTTTTCGCCATCGCCACAAATAATTATCGACATTATTAGAGTAACATTTTGATTCCTAATCCGACAAAATAAAAAACTTTATAGTAAATAATCGAAAATAGTAACTCTTAAACTGTAAGCTTATAAAAGTTTATTATTCGAGCAAATGTGTAACATATTTCACATTTTTTAAAATTCTGACAATTTTTTGAAAACCTATTTGATGTCATAATTATTATTTCGACATTTCTTAAAAGCTGTATTCTTTTTAAACGAGCCTGTTACATTAACTCTTTTTATGTTCAAACAAATACGAAAAAATTCATTATTATATTGTTTTATCTGTGATGACGTTTCAATGGCGAAAATAACAAAAAAATATTTGGTTTCAGATTAATCGTCAATGCGGAGAAATAAACAAATTAAAGATATATTAAAATCAAACCATTTTACGTCAAACGATATCACATATAGTTTCTGTTTTTTATAAATTAAAAAAGTCACTTCAATGGAAAAATTTGTTTCACCTACCTAAAAACTACCAAAAATCACAGTTCTTTTTCATACACCTCTTCTGGTATACACATAAATAACTTCGCACAACTGTCATTAAAATCGTCGAATAATTGTTGTAACCATTTCGGTTTATTTTTCCACCAAATAGTCACAAAATACACAGGTATACCTATAATTATAAACGAAAGACCTATGCCTACCTCCATCGGACTTACGTAGCATGGTAAGATGACTAAAAACGCACAAATGATAAAGAACGTAACTGGTAGAATGTTATTAACTTTGATAGGCCTTTTTGCATTAGGCATGGTGTAGCGCATGTAGAGCAAACCTAAGACACTTATGGCGATGAACAATGCTTCTACAAACTGAACGTAGTTGATGAGAACATAGACATCAGCTGCGATGAGGAGTGCTAGGGTAATAATTGCCTGTAAAAAATGATAACTAGTGAAAATATAAAATATTTATGTACCTCGTAGCTATGAAGTTATTAACCATGATACATTTATTTACTTATTTATTTATATAAACAAAAAAATATTTATATCCGTACAACAATAGTATAATATCACATTTAAGTAATGTTGCAGCTAGATGCTGAAGCACCTGTATGTCCAAAAAAAAACAAGTTACATTCTGAAATTACAGTAAAAGCAAAAAATTGAGAAAAAGAAATTAAAAAAATCAACGTGGGTATGGTAAATAGGTTTACACTAAAATATAGATTATGATGATTCCTGTATTACGAATAACTGCACGGACTTTCGATACCCATAATAAGTTTATTTTACAAGTCGACTTGTCGAATACGCTACTTGTTACAGTGATTAGATTGTCCCCAGGACATTTTTTTCGCTACGAACAGAATGAACTTTTCTTTCAAAAAACTACTGCCATTTTGTTAATTTTGAAAATTTACGGTTGTCAAATTTTTTTCTGAAAGTTTATAACTCACGTGACCTTAATCAAAAGAGAAAACTAAGTCTTTTAGTCATAAAAATATTCAATTTTAAATAAAAAATTACTTTTATTTTTCGTCTCCTAAAAGTTCTAAGCTCAACTTAAAAATCTCGATAACTTCCTTAAAAATATTTTTTTCGCAAAAAGGCAAACTATGTGTACACTTTCTCGGGCTCTAGAAGCATTTTATTTTTTTTACTATTTTCACTGCATGATTTTAAATTAAAAAAAAAGTAAAAAAAATATCGCGATCGAATTGAGAACCTTCTCCTTTCTTGCAGTCGGTTAAAAATACAAAATTTTCCGTAAAACACAGCTATGAAATTACTAACAACACATGAACAAACCCTTCTTTTCCCCTATTCTTGAAAATGTAGAGTGAACAGGGATATTGAGCTTCTCGAATAAACAATGTTGCCAGATATCGGACTTGACTAAACCATATTGTTATAGTTTTATGCGCGGCATGATTGCATGAAATAGAACTCTGTGGGATAATTCATGTTAACTTGTTTTTTCAAATTGAATGTTGAAAAAAAAAATATTAGCATGAAGAGAATTCGAAGTTATTTCTTTACGAAAGGATGACAAACAAATATTAACTGAATTTGTAAAAAGTACTCTGATTTACATCATATGTTAAAATGTTTTCAATTGTTCGCAAATTGCTACGCTCTATGTACCTCTACTACTTTTAAATCCTTAATAATTTGGGTTGTAAAAAAATAGTTCATCTGAAATTCATTATAATTATTAATAAAAAACATGTAATTTAGCTAAAACATAATGCCTTATATACTTAAATCATTAAGGTAAGTATATAACTATAAAAGTTCGATGACGAGGCGAGTAATAAAAAATACTAATCGTCAAGCCTGACCTTTCATTTCACCAACTTATTTCACAGTTCACTTACTTTCCACTACGCTGAGAAAGGATGTGAGTGATGATTACGTTGAGAATACCTATAAAATTCGCCATTTTTCATGGCATGAGCCGTTCACTTCACATTCCCCACTTCGAGGATAGGACCCCTGGTAGTGAAACAAAGCTTGGCATATTGGTTGAATATATTTCCTATCTAACACTAAAGAATATTATTTAATAATCATTTTCAGCTTCACTACGAACCGGACTTGTTCACTATTCAACAAAAAGCACCCTGTACGTTACTAGTTTTTTAAATTCTACTTAAAATATGATGAATAAATTCGTGTGCGAAATATTCTTGGATACACGTACGTTGGACTAGAAAATCTTCAAATGATTTTAATACAAGAAGTTAGAAGTATTCAAGACTACCGATCCTAAATTCAGCATCAAATTTTTCAAAATTCAAAATGGTAGATTTAAAATGGCAGGTCAAAGATTAAAAATAACGGAAAAACGAAAAAAAAATTAGTATCAGCATTTTATAGCCTTTAATCTTTTTCAGTTATAAAGTATATGCTCTGTATTAATCCCATTCTACTAATTTTAAGATTGCGGACACAATATGGAAGTACGGAAACCTGCAAATATGTTTTTTTAAGAATATTCAGGTCTCCGTATTTCAAAGCAGAATTCACACTTTAAAAATAAATGAACATTTAAAACATCTGCATTTTGATATTACATTTTGTCATGTAGTTGTGAGGTTACATTTGTGTTATTGATGATTATTATAACTGTACTAAAATCAACAAAATTTATCGAAATTGTTGAAACTTGCATATCTGTGCAAAAGCCATTTTATTAAAATAACTAAAGTATTAAAATTCATTGATCTTCAAATGTGACTATTTCAACATGAAAATTATCTCGAATCTTGCACGGACTTTAAAAATATTGTTATATTTAAAATTTAGATGTCACGTGGAGCTGAAAACGGCTGAGAAATATTTAAATGAAAACTGCTTAAAACAAAATTTATATCGCATGAAGAGCTGCCAAAAACTCAATAGTTAAAATTAAACTTACCATAAATATAAGTGAAGGCACTGGGGTCAGTCTTTTAACGTCAATAAGAGAAATTGCTCGAGGTAAGTGACCATCACGTGCTCCAACGAAGAAAAGCCTTGATGAGGCAAAAATCGCTCCATTTAACGAACCAAAGGTTGCACAGGCAACAAAAACAGGCATCAGAAAAGATGCATATCCTAACATTTTATCTCCGAACGTCATTGCAACTGCATCAGAAGCGAGTATGTCGTAACGACTGAGAACGGCAAAGTAGGCTATGTTTGTAACAACATAGGTGATGGTGACGAGAGGCATGGATATGCAAATTGCTCGTGGTAAATTCCTGAAAAAAAAATTAATTTAGATTTTCTTTTATTTGATCTTCCTTGAAAAAAGGCACTAAAACAGAAATATTTTTTAAATCGACGCCAAATTAATACATAAAAATAGTTAATTCAGAAAAAATACATCTACAACTTACTGACAAAAGCTGTTTTTTAAATGACTCTACTGGTGATTGTTTTGATACTGTCGCTAGTTTATTAGTTAAGGTTAGTTTGTTTCAGTTATAAATTTGGCGCACAATTTAAAAATTACAATTCCATAAAAATTAAAAAATTAATAAAGTTATTTTTTGGTTTTTAGGACTCTTTTTTTTTGGAGGATCAATTTAAAAAAAAAATACACATTTTTCTATTTTTAGTTTCGAACTAATCCAGACTTTTGCAAATTATTGGAACCAGGTATTAATTGAGATATGTAGTATACTTGGCAAAATTATTGTATACCTCCCTAAACTGAGCAACAATTTTTTTTTGATTTTAAAAATTTTTCAAAGCCGACTTTAATATATATATATATATATATATATATATATATATATATATATATATATATATATATATATATATATATATATATATATATTCCAAACTTCCACATTTACGTATCTGAAGTAATTTACAGTTGTTACCATCTTTACAGAGAGAAGAATAGCTGTCATATTTTTGTTTTGAATATCATTTATTGGACAATTGTTATTTTGTGTTTCAAGATAGCAACTGTAAAATATTTCAGGTAGGTGCCCAATTATACTAAAAAGAAAGTTAAAAAGGTTAACTTGTTTCTCCTTTACAAGTGTAAAATAATTAATTTTATTGGATTTTCATATATTTCTTTCTTTCCTCTTTGTGACATTTTAATCAAGACAATTTACAAAACTTTTTCCAAGTGGGATGTTGACTGTATTCAAATAAAAATCTAATTAAATCTCCTCGAGTCACGTGACAACGAACACCAATCAAAGGAAAAGATGTCTCTCCATACTAACGTCATCGCTGGCACTCCGTCCTGATACGGTTATTCTTTTGGGTAAGAATTTGTAAAGAGTGAAATGATAGGAAAATGACGTTTTTTTGAAAAAACCTTGATCTATACCCCCTATTTCGAGGTCGCAGAACACGATTCCATAATTTTTCTTCAATTTTGCGGAAAACAGGGAAACACATTTTTTTTACTTTAGGTTCAATTTCTTTCACTAAATCGTTAAACTTTTGTTATAACCTCAAATTCCACAATGATAGGAGCTTCTGTATTATACAATAATTCAAAAATATGCACTTTTTTATCGAAAAAAATCCGAAAAATTATCACGACAAAAATCACAACAAATCAAAACAAAACGGCCGCCATCAACAAATAATAGTTTGCATAGTTCACTAAAGGTGGCGTACTTGTTGAAGTTGGCGATGTTGCGAGATTGCAAAAACGATTTCTTTGAAATTCATATATATTCTTCTCTTTCTATTTGAATTGGAAAGAAAAGGTCCCAAAAGACTTTTTCCCTTTCCTTTGATTATTGAAGTACTAAATCACTCTTATGTCTATGCCTTTGATGTGCGATTTTGACTCTAAATAATAAAGGATTATGCTTTTTTTCTGTTTCCCTCCAAATACTAGTAGTTTTAAGCGGATCATATTGCGTATGTCTGTTAGCAGAAAGTGTTTTTTAATTAATAAATCTAGGTCAATTTAGGTTAGTTTAGGTTAATTTCAATTTTTGAACTAATAAAAACCAAGCTAAACCTGTACTAACCAGAACTAACCAAAAATTTTGGATTGTTAAAATTAATTTTACCCTTTTTTATACATTACAATCATTAAACTATGTTGTTAACTGTAATGGATAAATTTTAAAGTTTATACCAGGAAAATATAAATCTAGGTTAATTTACATTAGTTCAGGTTGGTTTCTGTTTTCCAAATTAACCAAAATCAAGCTAAACCTGAGCCAAGCTAAACCTGAGCCAACCTACCCTAACCAAAACCAACCAAATACTTGAGGGGTTAAGATTATTTTTACTCAGAAACTATTTTGAACATTCTGGCAACGTTGCGTCTTTTTACGTGATTCAGCGGCCAGTTTAAATAGTCTGACGGTTGATGACGTTTCCGAGACGTGTTTTTGATTTTTCGCTGAAAATACAAGTTTTTCCAAATTGGTTTGCTAAAATTTGTGCAAAAATAATTGCAATATATTACGTAAAATATATTTTAATGAGTTCCATTGAAAATAAATATGTAAATTCGGTTTTTAACTGAAATAAAAGTGTTTTGTGAAGTAACGCTTTTTCTAAGTTTTCCGGGAAAGTAAGGAAAAATAGTGAAAAATCAAGGCCAGAATCGTGTTCTAAGACCTCGAAATAGGGGGTAAGTATCGAAATTTTTTCAAAAAACCATAATTTCCATGCTTTTCACGCTTTACGAATTTTTACCGCCTATTCGAAAGAACCTGGTTATCAGTTTCACTTTTTTCACTTTGATCATTTAATAATTACTCCAAAGAATACAAACAACGTCATCGCTGTCACGAATTTGACATAAATTTTTTTTAGTTTTATGTCACATTCGTGATCGCTGTCATGGGCTTGTAAGTTGTCTAGTTCATATTTTATAATTATTATCATGTATTTTTTTCGAAATTTGTTTACTTTTCCCTGTGAAAACGATTCTAAGAAATTTTCTTATGAAGCAAAGTGGATTTATTAAGGCAAATAGTTCGAATTTCCGAGAATTGATTGTTTTACGATGGTCAATTTCTTCGTAACAAATAGTAACTTTTGCTCTATTAAATTTAGAAATATGAAGACCTCCATGTAAGTAATTTATCAATAATTGTTATTTCCGCAACCGATAATTGATACATAATAGTAATAATCGATATTTATAAGCTCAAAACTAAAATAAAACGAGTAGTGTCGGGCTAGCTAAAGCCACATTTTCCTATTATTTTCCGAACGTGAAACGTGAATAAATGACTTTTCAGGTATTTTAATTGTAGTACTTGTACACTGAGGCACCGCACAACACTTAAAATAACTTAGAACTCATCTTATATCACAAAAATTACGAAAAAAATTTATATATCCTTGTCGGTTTACTAGTGTGACTTGAATCAGAACCGATTATTATGAAAATTTCAAGTCGATGTAACCGCATCGGATCGGCTCGACCGGATGCACACATTTGTTATTTATATTTATCAGTAACAAATTTCTTTTAATTAGAACTGGTCTTTCTTTTTGCCGGTTGCGATCTAAGTTCATTTTGCGTAGTATAATTTAACTTTGATAAACATAAAATAACATGTTTTTCAAATTATTAATATTGTTACAAAGTCAGAATATTTCATGAAACGATATGTAAAATATTGAAATATTGTGGATTGTAGAATTTTTTTTAAATGGCTTTCTCTTTGGTGCCAAATAATACATTATGGATCTCTCGAAATAAAAGTAAATTTGAAACAAAATTATTTTTATTTATAAATTAGACCGGCTTCAGTTTTAAATTATTTTGGGACTTTGCGAGTATTTGCAAAAGTCAGTATGGTTTCAGTGTTAAGTGTTTTATTCCTATATGAGAATTTCACTCTGTATATTGTATTTGGGATTTATTAGTAATTTATATTTGTATTTCTTGATTACATGAACAATGACCAATGTTCAGAATGATTTGTAATTGAAATTGTCTAGATAATGTCTAATTACCAAATTATCCATAAGAAGCAATTAATCACCAAGTGAAAAAAGGATAAGAAAAAAATGTTTATTCAATTAAGATAAACTAGTTTGTTTGGTAACCTTGAACTTCTTCGAAAACTAAATGAAGAGATATACATGCAGTTGTTAGTCGTTAGACGTTATCGAACACCCCATCAAAAAAGTAGATGTCAGTTCATTTCCCCTTCAAAAAGAACACATTAGTGGATTAAACCAAATAAATACTTATTTCAATAAATAAAATATTGAGTAAATATTTATTTCCCAAAATTTGATATTTGTCCCAAGGGTCCAAACTGAATCACGAAAGATTTCGAAATTTAAAATTTAATTAAACATAATAAGATGAGTTCAAATAAATTAAACTTACATATCTTTTGTTAGAAAATAAACGCAACTTTTAAAACCAAGCGCGTAGGTAGAATAGCATATGTAATTTTTTTAAGTTGCTACAAGTGTATGGGTCAATTTTATGACGCTGCACACATACTAATTACAGTGGATTTGGTTGAGCGTTGATTGTGCTGTATCACGACTTTTACCATACCGACATTAATTCAGCCAAGAATTTGAATTAAATTTTGTGTTTTGAACAAAATTAACCTTAAACAAATATTGGAGATATTAAAGAAGACCAATCTAAAGGATTTTATGTTGCGTACATTAACACCAACTCATGATGATCACCTCGCTCAAAGCCTACGGTGGTCGAAAACCATGTTATCTCGATTAATGAGCTAGCATATGAGTTGGGAATCTCTCTCTCTCTCTCTCTCTCTCTCTCTCTCTAAAACAACTTAACATGAAATGGGTAGACTCCTGTATGTTGCCAAAGACACTAAATTTTCTTCAAAAATAGCATGGAATATCGCAGCCAGCGATCCAAATTTTTTGAATTTTGAATTGATCATTACCGGCGATGAGACATGGGTTTGGAAACTTTGTAACAATCATCAGAATGAACTAAGAGAAGCGTCTGTGTGCGTGAAATTGGCTTAAGTGTATCGCCTGGAATTAAGAATGCTTTAAAGGGGACAAAATAAATATTGATGAATAAATAACGTTTCATGTGTTTCTTTTTCAAAAGTTCTTTTATTTTGGAATAAAACGAACTTAAGAAGTTTCCTAAAATATTTTCTAAGCAACGAATTTCTTACTTACCTGTAGGGATTTTTTAATTCTTCAGTAACATAATTCAAATAGTTCCATCCAGAATATGAAAATAATCCGTTATAAAACGCCAAGGCAATGTATCCTGGATCCCAATGGGTACCTTCCATGGGGGCATGGAAGTGGTCCCAATGTCCCGTGAAGAGATGATAAGCACCTGCAGCTACTATGATGAACAAGGCGAAAATTTTCGTGGCAGTAAAGGTGTCTGTAACTCGGGTCACCCATCTAAAGAAAAATTAATCATTAGGAAAATCCAATTCCAAAGTTAAAGCCTTCAGCGTAGTCATGTTTTTATATTTTATCACTATTTTTTTTAATTAACTTAATTTTATATGTTATTACACCCTCTAGGTGAGCTCAAAATCTGTTCACAAGTTTTCATGTTACAAACCAACAGATATATAGATGTGATCCTGATTGTTACCACATTTTACTTTTTAACATGAATTTTTTTTATATACTACCTTTTTTACTAGATTAAACTTTTACAAAAATAAAATTAAGAGCCTCATACTCTGGTCATTAAATGTGTCGTTAAAATGAGCGAAAAATGCCTAGCGCTGTAAAGAAATCGAGTAGAGGGGGTATTGTACCGGTAGTGACAATTTGTAGTATTTTTTTTTCTAGTTTCTCAATCTTTTTTCAAAATTTAAATTAGACCATTTGTGGAACAACTCTGCATTTTGCAAGATAGTGTATACAAAATGCAATTGTATACACTATTTTTTCTATTTTTCTTGGTTAAAAATGGACCGATTTATTTACGTAACAGTTCATTTTAAAGGTTTGGTAATTCCCAATAACTTTTCTCATTGGAGTAGTATGCTTGCTTCATTACTTTCCATTTTAGAAGCAACAATTAAAAAGATCACGTTCTGTCCTTTTAAACATTATCTAAAAAGTGAAAAAGAAATTGATAGTTAGGTATAAATCTTCTTTTAAATTATTGCACAATTGAGATGTTGACTGTGGTAGTTTCCACAATAGAAATCCTAAAAAACATAATATTTTTCTTTATTTTTTAGGAATTTTATTTTTGTTTAATAATAAAAATGTAATTAAATCTCCTTCGAGTCACGTGACAACGAACACCAATCAAAGTGAATGATGTCACTCCGTACTAATGTCATTGCTGGCACTCCGACCTAATACGGTTATTCTTTTGAGTCATTATTACTTTCAGTTTTATCACCTGAAGTAATCATGATCACTTCGACCTAATGAAACGTAAATGCATATTTAAAAGAACATGGTTATCAGTTCCACTTTTTTCACTTTGATCATTTGATAATTACTCTAAAGAATACTGCCAACGTCATCGCTGTCACGAACTTGAGACATACATTTTTTGGTTTTATTTCACATTCGTGATCACCGTCAAGGGCTACGTTGCCCAGTTCATATTTTATAGTCATTTTCCTGTAATTTCTTCGAAATTTGTTTACTTTTCCCTTTGAAAACGATTCTGAGAAATTTTCTCACGAAGGAAAGTGAATTTATTAAGGCAAATAGTTCGAATTTGCCGAGAATTAATTGTTTTATGATGGCCAATTCCTTCGCAACAGACAATAACTTTTGCTCTGCTAAATTTAGAAATATGAAGACCTCCATGTAAGTAGTTTATCAAGAATTGTTATTTCCGTAACCGATAACGAATAGATTATAGTAATAATCGGTATTTATAAGCTCAAAACTAAAATAAAACTAGTAGTGCCGAGCTAGCTGAAGCCACATTTTCCTATTATTTTCCGAACGTGGAAAGGGAATAAATAACTTTTTCAGGTGTTTTAATTGTAGTACTTGAACACTTAAAATAACTTATCATCTTATATCACAAAAATTACGAAAAAATATTATGGATCCTTGTTAGTTTACTAGTGTGACGTCATATCGGTCAAGTGGCAAGATTGGCGTTTTGGCGGGAAATTTGAAACGGAATTTAAATTATATGATTTTTAAAGTACTAGCTGTATTAAAATTTTTTTTAAATATTTTCGGTTGCATTAGGTACTTATCCATGGATTTTTTCCCAAAAAATAATCAACATCCCAATTGGTTTGCGGGTAACATATATACAAAATATCTGTCAAAATATTCAGCCGGTATAAAATATTTTTGAAGAAACGTCCACCAGCTTTTTACGCTATATTGTTTATAATTAATCATTTCGGAATAGGATATGCTATGTGATTTTCATTTATAAAGTTGGAAAATTTGTTCTTATTTTAATACTTATCTATTTGTAAAAAAATTGATCTACAGAGTTAATATAATCTTTAAACTTTTAAATTTGTTTCTTTGAATTCTAATGTTAATATAAATTTTCTAAATTTTTCATATCTCTTTTCTAAAGGTCTTCTCTAAGAATAAGAAAATGGTTAAATTTAAATTTATCACATTTTTGGGCTTATCGATTAGTCGTTGTTAATATAATGAGTTGAATTTGCATCGTAGTACGAAAAATTAACATATCTGTATAGCCTTAGGCCCGTAAACAAGAATGTTGTTTTTATACTTCAAGTATAAATTCTGCAAAGTAACGGATCTCATAACATGTTTGTTTACATACATATTTCCCTACTGATACATAAACATTATTTGCAGTTGACTGCCGTTTAATCGCTTCCAAGGTAGGTAGGTTCAAAATGGTGGATATAAAATTTAATTACGATTACAGACAATTGCAAAAAAGTAGGTTAAAGCAAGAAAACTGTAGTTTTTTTTAATGTATTCATGCATAAAATAATTGCAATATTTTTTGTTATTACTGTTACAGATTTTTTCGTCTTAGAGATGTTACAACTTTGGTGATGTCTGAAGTTGAAGGGTTCAGTTTTTGTGATCTTGCTTGCCCTGCGATCCGATATATTACATTGGGAACAAATGTTAAAAATAGAAAGTATACCGCGATAACACTAATAGTAATGATTAAAATTAAAAAGAAGACATATTTTTCCATTAACAAAAAGTAACAAAAGCTCAAACAGGTATTAATACTTCCTCTTTTGTAAAAGGGTTAATCCGATTCCATTCTAGTACAATAAATTAGTACTTTTGTTTTTCTTATCATTTATAAAGATCCGAGGGACTTAAAAGAACTGAATATATTATTACAAAAAGTCAGGCGCGGATCCAAGGAGAGGGGGGTGGGTGGTTAGGGCGATTGAGCCCCCTAAGAGCTACGAATTCATAAAAATAGACTCGCCTCTGCCTGCTACACTAGGAACATGAATATTCCTGACATTCCCCCCTCCCCTCCCACCGTCCTCCGTCGATAACGCGCTTTCATTTAGCATACTGTACTTTTGTAACATCGTCCCACTTCAAAAAGAGCGGCTGGATCTGTCCCTGCAAAGAGTTTATAAATACATCTTGCATTCTTTACAATTAGGGTAAGCGGTAGTCTTACTGCGGTTGATTCATCAGTACCTTCGGCATTCATTATGCGTAATCTTATATTTAATCAATCTTTTGATAACGCGGAAACATCTAATATTACGCGCTTATTACTGCGAAATTTAACCGTGTCTATTTGAGGTTAAGATTCTTCGAACTTGGAATACATACATATTTAGCTAGTTTAATAAGATGAATAATTAATAAGACAAATAAACGTCAATTAATAACTAACACCAGTACAGACAGCTACCATAGACGTAAGAGAAATTAATATTATTTAATATAGACTACGCATCCTATAGAAGCAAGTTGGCTCACGCTTTTTCGAAGAGTAGTACCCCTCTTCTTCATTTCGGTCAGGTGACAGGGATATCCAATGACGTTTGAATTATCGTGCTTAGCTTCGCCATTAGAAAGAGAGGCTGCTCATCGAATACTCTCTATCTCTTTTTAAACGTGAGCTAAGTTTCTTCTGCAGGATCTGCATATTTTTATATTATATTAAGTAATATTAATTTCTCTAACGTCTATGGCAGCTACTGCGATGTGGGGTTATCAAACCATTGGCAGGGTTTGTTTACTCTACAGTAATTGATGCTCATACTCTTACTGAGAGTTTGCTCTTAATATTGTGGATCTAATTTCAATTAAAATATTTATCCAACAATTTATATGATGAAAATATGATTTTAAATAATATTAGGTACAATTATTACACAACAAACCGAAATATTCACAAAAAATTTTGTTTCATTATAAAAAAGCTATCGTTTAAAATCCGCAAGATTTGGTGCGCCCGTAGTAATACCACCGCTTAACCTATGCGTAACAAAACTTCATATCTTATATTTTTTTGTCATTCATTATTTTTATATTAAAGCGTAGCTTACACGACGCTTATTTGGCTGCCGGTTTGCGAGATGTGACGGCTACTGATGGAAAATGCTGTCAGTGCAGGCTGATAGTTTGTTTTCAGCTTAAATTTTCTTGTAGAATATTTATTTTTAATTTACGATTAGGGAAAAGTTTACGATGATAATATCATTTTTGGGAGAATAAAATTCAATTAGGGGAAGTTTCAAATTTTCAATCTGGCAAGCCACTCCAGCACCCGTAGATGAGTTGGCTCCTGTGAACCCTAGATATCGGCCAATCATTTTCACTAGTAGAAGTCCTTTTAAATATATTACTGTTGATAAAGATAGTCTAGGCACACAACTGAGCGAGCGAAGCCGCAACAGAGAAACAATTAAACAATGAACCTCTTCTTGAAAAGCCGATTAAGAATGCTATAATCCAGGTAAAATCTTTCTTGTTTATATTATATCATTTAATTCTGTAGACAATATGATATCTTCCATTTTGTTTAAAATTTACTAATAGGGATAAAGGACAGCCCTACAAACTAATTTTTATTGCATGACATACTTTACACTTAAAAGTAAAATAAATTTCGTTACTCACTTAACATTGTAGCAATTAATTAAAGTTAACCCACAAATGGTGGCAGCTGCCAGCAGCCTTACAGCCTCTATTGGAGCTTTACAATCGCCCCAAAAGGGTTGTATAATGTACTGAGCAAATGTCATCGCCGTAATAGCATTACCGGTCGGAACAAGAATGAAAAGTGCTATCCAGAGGTATAAAAACGCTGGTAGAGAACCGAAAGCTTCCATGATGTAGGCGTAATCCCCGCCTGATTTGGGAATCATAGTACCTGAAAAATAAAAGCACATATATTAGAAAATTTAGTCAGGAACTTATTAGTACAATGCAGTGTTACCACTTCTACTGAATATTCGGTATATCTACCGATTTTCATTTAAACTATACGATCTACTGAAATACCATTGAGTTATACCGAATTTTGAGATCAAAACACGATTCTAAGTAAGATGCCCACACGCAAAGCAAATCTGTTTTAAAGGTCACCTAACGTCACAAGTTAAAGAAACATCGATTTTACTCTTGGGAATCCCCGATGTAATTTTATATAAAACCGAAACACATTTTGTCATTTAGAACACGATAATTAACAACGTAACAATTGATGTCAGAAGTGGGGATTATCACCGGTGTTCTAGAAAATCATATTGGAAATTAGAAGAGATAGAGAAAAACGGACTCCACTATCGGATTTGTCATTAAGAAAGAAGCCTAGAACCGAATTCTCGACATAGTTCAAGAAAATTCTATTTGGAAACTGAAAGAGATAGCGAAAAATGGACTTCGCCATTAGATTTGTCATTAAGAAAGAAGCCTAGATCGGAATTTCCGACGACATTCTAGAATATTTTATAGTAAATACTAGATAGCAAACAACCGAAATGGAGCAAATAAATAAAGTATTGGTTGATTTTATGGAAAGTATTGAACAACGTCGCTGTAAAGAAAAACAAGAAGATGAACGTCGCTAAAAAGGGAAACAAGAAGAACGTCGCCTTAAAGACAAATAAGAAGAAGAAGAACGTC
Organism: Diaprepes abbreviatus; assembly: GCA_034092305.1. Taxonomy (NCBI): domain Eukaryota; kingdom Metazoa; phylum Arthropoda; class Insecta; order Coleoptera; family Curculionidae; genus Diaprepes; species Diaprepes abbreviatus. The sequence continues at coordinate 6,292,004 of JASJET010000055.1, read as the reverse complement.
GCCTTAAAGACAAACAAGAAGAAGACGAATGTCGCATTAAAGATGAAAATAAATTTTGTAAATGGATACAAGAGGTCATTGTATAAGAACAGCACAAAATTCAATCGAATTGTTCGGGGACAAATGCAAAACTTTATGAAAGAGGCTGGAGAAGTGCGACGAGACGTAGGAGAAGCGCGACAAGAAATGAAAGAAATCGTAGACGGGATAGAAGTCAAACTATGCTAGGAAGTGTATAACACTAAATTAAGTGTGCTATAAAAGTGAAAGAAATCGTAGATAGGATGGAAACAAAAAATGGATATTAGATTCTAAAATGAAGGACCTTCAGAGAGAAGTGAATAAAATAAAGAAGCATGGTCCTTCTGATAAAGTAATAACCACCGGACAGAACATTAAACCCCCAACTTACGACGGTCAAACATCTTGGATAATGTACAAATGAAAATTTGAAGCTGCCGCTACTGCAAATAACAGGAATTTCGAAGAAATGGCTACGTTAGTGCGTTAGTAACTGCACTTCGTGGATCAACAATGGAGTTATGAACGATTATGAGAAAGTTATTGGTACGCCCTCGTATACAAATATTCCGATGCGATGAGTCATCTTTATTATAATGTACCGAAAGGAATATTATACCGATTTCTAGATAGATCTCAATTTTTATGTTCCAGATTAATATAGGGAATTCCATAGGTATATAAATAGAGATAGGATAAGCGTAGTATAGTTAGTTATATAGTTGTATTTGAATAGTGAAGATGAAGAACTAGTAATAAGATTGTTTTTTAATCGTGTTAATAAGCACGTCATGGTCTTGTCAATGGAGCTGTATCGAACCAAGAGCAAGATTCACAGGAAACAACTGCTATATAAAATAAAAATTTCGAGTCATGTCGGCAGGATATTAAAGACCTGCCGATTTCGATGTCAGACTGAAAAGTATCGCCAGTTGAACGACATCTATACATTCACCGGAGTAGTGCGAAATTTTAACAAACTAAAATTTTAGTAAGAAATAAACTAAATCTATCTGCCGTATTAAATTTTGCTTGTAATGTAACTAAACAATTATCATAGTTATATATTAAATTTTTAAAAAATTGGTGAATATTACACAAAGAGGTCTAAGTGATTATGAGTATAAAATTCAAAATATTATCAGCATATAAAGATAACTGGTTAGATTCCTTGTTAAAATTACTGAAAATTTCGACTGGCGCGAAGCCGAGTAAATCTACTGATTATTGTAGGTCTACTGTGTTTAAATTACGTTCACTGTTTTATATGATACAAGAAAAATGTAATCCCAAATTGTTTAGTGTAAACAAGCCATTTTTTTGTTTAAAACATTTGAACAGTATCAGACCAGAGATGTTAGTATGTTAATGCTTTATTGCAACTTTTATGGTACTAATTATAGACTTCAAGTGACCATCTGTTTTATACAAGAAAACCATGTGATAGCAATGCGAGGTTGCCACGGTATATGAATCTAGTTAAACTAGAAATTTGTTATTGCCAACGTTCAGAAATATACAGCGATCATACGAAAAATTTCTACATATAATTTTCCGTACCAATAGCAAACATTTCCTAGACTAGTTTGAAGTATAGAAGTTTAAAATATTTTTCTCTCCAAAGTATTTTAATATTACCGAAATTTGGATAAATTTTACCAAAAAAAAAATATCCATACACAAATATCTTAAAATATGTTATAAAAAATTATCTTAGATTACACCCGAATACCGTATTTTATACATGATTACCTCAGATTACAAAAAAGCTCACTGAACTGGAATGCCTAAAATTTTATGTGATTACTGCTGATTACCTTTTATTGTCGCTCATCAATTTCCTTAAATCTATTTGGGTAAGAATTTAAGTTAATTTATAATAGCATGTTTCTTGATAATATAACAATTTATTGTTGTTACAAAGTATTGTTTCGTAAAACCTTATATATATATATATATATATATATATATATATATATATATATATATATATATATATATATATATATATATATATATATATATATATATATATATGTATATACCATAGAAAATATAAAATCGGTTTAATTTTTTTATGGAAAATTTTACTTTTCAGACAAAAAGGTTTTTTTTTTGTCGTAGGGCCATCTATTTTCGGGTCACTATTTATCGAAATGGAGGTTGGAACACACCCCCTCACACTGTACTAACTTAGCTTTATATCGATAAAAGATAATTTCCATAAAAAAAGTTAGGGAAGTATTAGAATAATGTTCTTGAATCGCGTTGATATTACAATTATCTGTTTTATCGTTCATGATGACAGATGAATGGCGGTAAAATTATAAATTCCAGAATATACCTACAGTTGGTGCAGTTAGAGAATACCCATGCGTCATCAATCTACAAACATATCCCAGACGATTTTGAGACATGTCCATCTTAATTAGTATAGAAATAATAAAAGGACGCAAAACAAAACATTACTCTTATAATCCAAGTCATACGGCGCAGAAAATCTGACATTATGGGTAGAGCAAAATAGAAAGAGACAAACGAGTCATTTCATTTTATGAATACAGATTTTCTTTTGACTTCAATCAAAACATTATTTTATTAACAGTCATCACTCAGCGTTTCATTTACATTTTGATCATTCAAGTGATTGTCTTATATAAAAACTATTAATTGTTTTTTTTTTATAATTTATCACCGGTAAGTATCTATTATTTTTATGACAAAAACTAAACCTAGACATATAAATATTTGGTGAAACACTTCACAGGCAAGCACAACAGCTGTGCTTAATTTGTGTGAATATTTCGAGTTGGAGAAGAGACACAGTGGTCCTGTGGAATCAGTTTCATTTGTTCGTGAGGTGAAAAAATAATTTTATTTTTGGACATAAATTTTTCATGTAGGTATCATTATTTTTAGAGAGTAAACACGACCCTTAAAATTCAAGGAAAATCCTATATGCGGTGTGGGCCGGCGCGTTATCATGATGGAAGAACCAGTCTTCTGTACGTCCAAAGATCTGCCCTTTTCTTCCGGATACTCTCCCTTAATCTTTTCAGAACCTCCAAGTAGAACTTCTGGTTCACAGTTTGACTCGGGGGAACGAACTCTGCGTGCACAACACCTCTGCAATCGAAGAAACAAATGAGCATTGTCTTGATGTTTGACTTCACTCGGCGGGGACGAGGAGAGCCAGCTGTCTTCCACTGGTTTGATTGCTGCTTTGTTTCGGGGTCGTATCCATAGCACCACGATTTATCACCAGTAATTACTTTGGGAAAAAATTGAGGGTCCTCTTCGAGCTGATTTTGAAGTCGACGCTCCATTTGCTCGTCTGTGAGAAGGCGAGGGACAATTTTGGCTGCAACCCTCTCATGTGCAAATCTCACAGAGTTGATCAATGGTTCGGCGACGGTCTTCATGAACGAGGGCATTGATTTTGTCGACGTTTTCGTCACTTCTTGACTTTGAGGGGCGTCCTGAACGGGGTCGGTCTTCAATTGACATATCTCCATTTTTAAAACGTGAAAATCACTCGTAGACTTTGGTTTTACTTAGGGCAGCATCCCCATACAAGCATTACAGTAGTTTCCGCGGCCGATTTCCCCAACAAGAAACAAAATTTCACAGCCGCGCCTTGCTCTCGACAATCTGCCATCACGTTTTCGGCGAAATGGAAAAACATGTTTTACTAAAAAAATTCTCACAGGCGAACCGATGCACTCATAGCGACACAATTTCGCACACTGACTCAGGAGACGTGACCCTAACGGACACCTGGTCGAACAATGAGTTCGCTCACTCTCCCTCCCCACCGCAGCTCAATTCCCGTTACTTTTGGGTATCCCCTCGTATATAACTAAGAAAGTAAGTAATCCCTGTTATAATATAACCTAACCTTGAAAGTAGTATCCTTTGTCTCTATTTAATAATCTTTCTTTATTATTTATCATTTTTAGAAAAGCATATTACTCTAAAAAGCTTAAATATTGAACTCACCAACAAAGAAATTGTGTCTGTGCATAAATCGTCTTTAAGAATTCTACTTAAGAAGAGAAGAACATTAATTGAAACGTTTTTACTTTTTTTGGGTTTCGGTCATATTATTCCTTTATAAAAAATTAACATATGTTATTTTTCTGACGTTTCGGTTTATTTTATTGATTAAACCATCTTCAGAGAATTACTAATGTTAACAGGTGGTTCACTTGAAAAACTTACATTTAACTATTTTATTACTTTAATACAATATAATTAAACACTTCTTATTTAATATAAATATAAATAGAGAAAACTATTATTTTTTGATGCATTTTTTTTTTCACATCTGGTTCGTTGTGCTTTTGACAGAGTACTCTTGTATTAAAGTAATAAAATAGTTAAATGTAAGTTTTTCAAGTGAACCACCTGTTAACATTAGTAATTCTCTGAAGATGGTTTAATCAATAAAATAAACCGAAACGTCAGAAAAAATAACATGTGTTAATTTTTTATAAAGGAATAATATGACCGAAACCCAAAAAAAGTAAAAACTAATTAATAACTACACGGTCAACAGAAAGAAACAAAATTAATTGAAACAACATGCGTTGTAGCTGTAAGAGCTCGTGTTCTTCGAAAGTATATGGAAATAGTTCTTATCCAAGAGTAGTTTTCTTAGACGAATTGTGAAATGTGTATTTTTTATTGTTTACTCTTGGTCTAATATGTTATTGCTTTATTTCTGAGTCTTTTTCAAGGCTTGATTAGTGTAAAGTTTTAAAATTTTTATTACATACATTTGTTTGTTGTAATTTGATGTTTTTTTTTGGATTTACAGATGTATTTCTTATTTAGTGTACTATGTTGGCATTTGCCTTTTATGTAAAAATGAATAAATAAATGTTCGACTCTTTTATGCTTTTTTAAGGATTATTTTATTCGCTCTTTTTTTTTTAATTTTCAGTTTAAACTTGATATCTTTCAAAAAAGATCTCAATAAACTCAGTAAATTCATTTAAAGAAAATGATATACATACGCCTATGGATTTTGCTTATTCTAATTTCGGGGAATAAAAGAATACAAAAGAAAAATGCAGACGCTGAATCGTTCCCCCTGACTGAAAGTAGCTGATGAAATTTTATTTTTGAGGTTAACGCACGTAAGTGACGTAGGTAGGCGCCTGGCATGATGCAACTTTATGGTATATGAAATACATTTTTGTGGTGAATATAGTTGCACCTAAAATTTATAATAAATATAGTTTTATGAGTTTAACAACATTTCGTTATGAACACGGTTAATAGTGCAGTAATTTGACTAAGTGAAAACAAAAAATATACAAATAAAAAAACAGTGTAGATTTTACAACGCTTATTTTATACAGAATAAAGGAAAATTACAGAATAAGCTGAACTCAAAACATGCCAAAGTAACAATGTTTCATATATTATATAGCATCAATTAATAAACTCAATTTTTCGTATGAAAGATGCCTCGGTCGACTTTTAAATAACTGTAAGATTAAACATAAGAATCAAAAAGCCTCTGTAATTCACTTTAGTTTTACTTTACACGTGCACATTTATGTTATTTAATATATTTATATCGGCTAGCCATACAGTGCTGCAATTAGATAGCAGCGGAGAAGGGTCAGATTTATAGTGCCAAAAAATATTAAAAGACTAAAATCTTAAAGTTTTCTAAACATCCTAAATCGGTAACTTTGATTTACGTACCAATAATCTTGATTTTCATCGACAAAATTAATTTTTTTGTCTGAAATGCAGTTTTCTTGTTCTAGGGTCAACCGGGGTGAATGTGGAACGGGAAAAAAGTGAAAACAGCAAATATTTAGAAACCGATAATAATTCATTCAAATTTTCGCGCAATACATTAAAATATATTTCTGTTGTACCAATACATCAAATACCTGGGTTAGTAACTTTTTCTGCAGTGTATATTTCAAACCTTTAAAAATATTGTATATGCTGAATTTATGTGGCGGTTTTAAACACAAAGCGAGATATGCTAAAAAAATTATTTAGTATCTTCGGTGTTGTCAGATTTCTTACGTAGAATAGTTATGTGCGAACGTTTTAAGGTAGACTAAATTAAACGTCTTTTGTAATATATAAAAAATGGTCATCACATTTACTCCTGTATTTTTCTAATTTTGGAAGTGATAGGGTCCTAGGGGTACGTGATAGGGTCCTAGGGGTACGTGATTTCAAGACTTGAGGGGATGGAAGGGTAAAAAATCCAAGAAAACCATCTACATTGGGAAGTACCAAATATTAGTAGTAGTAGTTATTAACTAACGTCGCATTAACCCATAGGATTTTTTAATGACGGGATCTATAATTTAACGTGGGTTTCGAATCACGGTCCTAGACACTCAACCAACCCCGAATTTCACTCTTTGTCAGTTTTCGTGTCTACAGACTGTCGGCTACAACACTCGGTGTTCCCAAGCGGAAACCCATCCAAGTACTTACCTAGCCCCATATGGAAACAAATTTAAAAAAACATAGACATGGGAATGATTGGTGGAACGGATTTTAAAAACTCCATTAATTAGGATAAAAAAGCCTGAAATTAGAAGCTTCATGAGTGAGCCAAGCCTTCATTGTACAGAATTTTTTTAAAACTAGAACATTCTTTGAAAATGGGTTAGTAAACAGCCCAGATTGTATCTGGAATGCAGACGAAACTGGATTTCACAATGATCCAGGAAGAACAGAAATTCTTAGAGGTTAAAAATGTTTGGCGAGGCAAATACCATCCAAAGTTAAGTGTTCTGTCCCAAACAGTGCAGACAAATACAGTGGCCGATTTCGATTTCCGAATTCCGAGTTATGAAGGAATTTATAAAAACCATCGTGTATTAGTTAGACATTTTTGAGATTCTCTTGTAAGAAATTCTAGAAAAGCAGTTAAATATAATGCAGTTCCTGCTCTCTATCTTCCTGTATGTATAAGTAAAACCAAGTGAGTTCTTTTTACTTTTCTAGAAAACATGAGCAGCTCGTCGAATGGGGTGCAAGCAATTATAAAAAACCTATGAACATGCTGTTTACGGGCATTGTTATGCACATCAATTAAATCTGGTAATGTTAAACGGTGCATTCGCTAATAAAAATGTTTGCATATTTTTTTCTAATATACAAGGGATTTGTTATTTTTTTCCATATACTCCTTAAAGAACCGCAATATTAAATCAAATTGTTAACAAACGCTTATCTCGGTCGACCCCAACAAGATGGAATTTTAATTCTAGAGTTGTTTGTACCGTATTCGAATACAAAGATAGCATTCTAGACACATTGGAAAAAATCTTAGATAAAAATAGAAAAGTTTGTACCACGAACCGATTTTCAGCGTATATCAAAATTCTCAAAAGCAAGACTTTCCGTTCATGGTTAAATTTATTTTACAAAATAATGCCTCAAGTTGATTGGTTATTTGGAAAGTTTCAAACAAGGCAAATTGACGCTGTTATCGCAAATATAATTATATTACCATTTAAATCAAAATTAACAGAAATTAGAAATAATATTACTTCAAACGACACTGAGCCATCTCCTTCTACTTCAAAACGATGTAAGCTCGATGATTCCGCGGAGTTTTCTCGGGAAGCAAAAGAGATTTGTGATATAATTATTTGTCAAGCAAAGGAACGATTTAGCTTTACAGGTCACTTGGTAGCAGCCAAACAGTAGGTCGAATGTAGTACATGTTTTCTCGAACAAAAATTTAGGGATACGATTAAAATTTACCCCTTTTCTATCTGTACAGAATTGACCGTCATATATGAAAATGAAGAATTTAGATCAATTTCGGGACTTCTTGTACTTTATGACTATCTTTCGCAAAGCATTGAGCTAAGTGAGACATTTAGTGAAGTTCTAAAACTTTTAAAAAATTTAATTACTATTCCGATGCCATCGGATGAAGCAGAACGGTGCTTTTCTATCCTCAAATGGATAAAAACGTATTTATGGAATACTATGAGCCAAAAAAAAACTGTCTGTTTTGGCAATGCTTTCTAAAGAAAAGGATCTTATCGAAAGCATACCTGATTTCAATCAACAGGTTATTAATAAGTTTGCTAATGCTAATGATTGGCGTATGGATTTTCTTTATAAATAATTTACACAGTAAGTTATACGTGCATTTTGTTTTGACTGCTATATTTTTAAAATTTACTACCTACTTTATGTTTAGTTATTTAAAATACGCTGCTTTGTTTCGTATTAATTCAATTTTTTAAGATTTTTATTTTTACATCTACCGGTGCCTATGGCAGGTTTTATACGTATCTATCTTTTTAATGTACCATTGGAATTGCAACCCCTATTTTTTTAATGCACCAGGCGCTACTGTCAAAAAGTACCCAACTTAAACGTACAGCAGAAGAAAATCTAAATATTTGGAAACCTATAGCATTTTGTAAAGATAAAATCCAACTATTTCAGATGCCTCAGAAAAACACCGCACAGGATAGGACCCAGTGTAAGCATTTGGAAGAGACCTATATCCAACAGCGGATGAAAGCGGCTAATGAATGATAATAATGATGTAAGAGCTACTATACCAATATTGATGAGATTTTTAAAATTTTCCGCTGGAAAATTTGAAGGGAGGACATTTAAAAAGCCACTGTGTAAGCTCATATTTCGCGAATGAAACGACAAAATAAAAAATTTGATATAAAACATTTATTTGTATTTTTGAAGACCTATTCAATAATACTCCATTCAATGAGGGGAACTTAAAAAAAATTATTCTTACCTTTTTCCAAAACAGAGGGAGGTACCTTAATTTTTTCCCTAATCATCAGGTCCGTTTTTAGAATAATTAAAATCATATGCCTGCAAAATTTCGTTGCAAAAATTAAAAATTGGGAAAGTTATAAAGCTGTGACATACAATTGGATGAACGGGTATGATGATATTATAAAGATTCTTAGCTTGCTACGAAACATTAAAAACTTAACCTTAAAAAATCGGTTGCAACATTCTTAAGATTGAGTAATTATCTTATGGTTATTAAAAAAACTTGTTTGTGATTGCTCCTTTACTGTAAGAAGTTTGTATTTAGGGTTAGTAGTTATTGCTTACATTTAGTATTAATTTGGCTCCAACTTTAAAAATTTTAATTACAGATAAAAATTTACGGAATTATTTTTCACGCGTAACTTTAATAACCAGACATCGATTAAATAATAAACCTTAACAGGCATTAAAAAAGACCGGCCGACTGCATGACGACAGCTGTTCATTCAAAAAGAAAAATAGATTAAAAATATAAAAAAAAAAAACATTACGAACCTCCCAAGAGTTAAAATTCAAAAATAGTCATATTCTAAAAATACAGCTACCTATTTTTACGGTAAAGAGAAGTCAACGTTACAAGAATGATGCAATAAAAGAGAGTATGTACGCTATCATAAATTTTCGGTAATCTCATCAAGGTGTTTTCCCAATAAAATATGGATGATTAATACGCACAGTGTACAATCATTCGATAAACACCGATATCTAATTTATGTAAATAAATTTAGTATTTTATTGCAAATTTCATTCATAACCGGTCCATTTTATACCAGAACTAGACCCAAAACCTTGAAGAGATACGCTCGACCACATGTTTTGTTAATTTCGACGCCAGAAACAAGTTTATCAAACAAAACCATAATGTATTTTTCCCATCATATCACACACAACACATTGTCTAGTTATAATGCATAATGGAAAAACAAATATTTCTTATCGGATTATATTTCATTTCTTGAAGTGCTAATTTCATTGTTTTGTAACATAAACAAATTACTTAAAATACAATTTATTTATATATTTATCACATAATGCATCACTAAAATTTTGTTGAACAGCATTTCTAATAGGGGCTATCCAGTAGAAATTTTTATTGTCAGCACAAGTATTTTACAGATCTCTGCTGGCAATTAATCCTTGGAAGCGTAAAAGTTGATATTTTCGGAAATTGATATAGTTTTTGAAAAGTATCTTTTCGCTAACATCTTAACTAATTTAATAAAAAAATTTATCCATAAAACTTTATTTTAGAAAACACAAAAAATATTCTGATCTAAAACACTACTCAAATAAAATTGCTTTAATAAATAATTACTTGAATAAAATTTTTTTAATTATAATATTGCCGCATATTAAGTAGCTTTTTAACATTTAAAAATACCCACTACAAATATCTGAATGTTACTAACAAAAATTGCAAAATAACATTTATATTTAATTTTCAAAATTCTAATAAAATTTATGCAAATTTTTTATATAATTTAAAAATATCTGGGACACGTATTAAAAAATATAATAACAATTTTCCCATATGGATACAATTTAAAAAATTTCGTGATGCTTAAATAAATTAGTTTATCGTTAAATAAGTTTATTTTAAAAAAATAGTTACCTAACTCGGCATAACAAAGCGCGCCAAGCATAGATAAAATTCCTGATAAAATCCAAACTACAATAGCCATCCCCATTGATCCAGAGTACCTTAGCACCCCTTTCGGAGACACAAAAATACCGGAACCAATTATAACCCCCACTATAATCGCCACTCCGTCCAATAACGTTAGCTCTTTTTTCATTTTAACTCCCTGTTCAGGGGAATTTTCCCTTTTTTCCGTTTTCTCGGACATTTTAACTTATTTTTTTAATATTCACTAGTACACTAAATACTGCGATTAGATTTGCATGTAACCATGCTGCGTCGGGCCACCACGTGTTTGAATTCGGAAATACGACGATAACCTTTTACAAACATTACCGGTAGTCTCCCCACTTCGACATTATACATCGGTTCTGCTTCTTAGCGAAAGGCCGCATACTACCTCTACCTCTACCTAGTTTTCGACTTTGCAGTGCCCCTCTTTTATTTAAATTGCATTAGCATTACAATAAAAGCATACGGGGTGCTCTAGGTCAAGTGTCTATTATGGGGAAGACTTATTTTCTCTACTTAATACAGTATATAAATAAAATATAATTTAATTTACATCTATAAAATCAGTGGTGGAACTAGAGGGGATAGCTGCATCAGGCACTAAATTTATAGTTATGACATTTTTTTAACTTGCGACAAATGCAACTAAAAGAGCGCTAGCATAGCTAGCCTTATTTTGTCTTAGTGGCTTAAGAACAACCACCCAAGTAAATTTTTTTTTATACACCCATAAGGCTAAAGAAATTTTGCGTGCTGCGTGTTTTTATACGCGACGCAGTTATTGGATGACGTTAGCTTCACCCCCTTTTCGAGAGCCGCTGATGGGGCCAGTTTGAGCTTAGGAGCTGGGTTGATACAATGGTCCCGCGTAAGGGGCGTTTTTCAAGTAAACGTTGTGCATTGTGGTGGGAAAAGAGCATAAATATTTATCTTGTTTAAAAAATATTAATGATATTTTTAAAAAAGGACTGTTGTTAAGATAAAATTTATAAATTAACAATCCTATTAATTACATAACAATCAAACACCTATGTATGTATATATATATATATATATATATATATATATATATATATATATATATATATATATATATATATACAGGGTGATTCAAAAATCGATCACGAAACTTAAGGGGGTGATTCTACTTGACAAAATAAGGGTAGAGCTTCATATAATTTTTTTTCAAAATGTCATTCGTTTTCGAGTTACAAGCCGTCCAAGTTCAAGTTTTTATTTTTTGTTTTTTGAATTACTCGCTTACAGGAAAACCGATTTGACTAATATTTGAAAGATAGGCTAAGTCTTCTGCGCTTCATCATTTTAGTAACAATTCACATTGATTGTTTGCCGCTAGAGGGCACTTTACCTACATTGAAAATTGTTTTTTTGTCATAATTTTTTAGTGTTGACAGCTACAGTAGTTTTTGGCATAATTTCTGAAAGACTGATGCCAGGCCTTTAAAAAAGGTGCTCTTTATTTACATCGCTAAACCCAACGGTTTAGACATAAATCACCCTTAAAAATTAAGTGGTAAATTTACTTTTCTCATTTCATTACCACCAGCTACCAGGTAAATAGCTATCAAAGTATACTAGAGCTGTCAGTTTAACATCAAATAAGTTCGCTTTTTAAACTATTTAATTTATAATCTTAAAATAACTAATAATGGCTAATCACCAATATTCAAATATCGAATATTGTGATATCCATTTTTATTATGGAAAAGCAAATGGTAATGCAGAGTTGGCAAGAAGATATTATATGGAGAGTTATCCGGAAAGAAATATCCCTCATGCTCAAACATTTTCCAGTGTGCACAGGAGGCTTGCGGAATGTGGTTCCTTTAAAAGTTATAATGGAAATAGGGGAAGACCTAGAACTGCTAGAAACGTGCAACAAGAAGAAAGAGTGCTTGAAATTATTGAAGATAATCCAGGTATTAGTATTAGAAAAATTGGGAATGAAGTGCGGCTCTGTCAGGCTAGTTCATGGAGGATACTAAGAGAAGAACAACTCTACCCGTTTCATTCAAAAAAGGTGCAGGCTCTTTATGACGATGATCGGCCGAGACGGTTGGAAATGTGCAATCAGATCCTAGCTAAGTATGAACACGATAATCGATTAATTGGCGTCATATTATTCACTGACGAAGCTGGTTTCACTCGTGATGGCATAACAAATCTACACAACATCCACACATATGCTTACGAGAACCCAAACAATGTGGTAGAAACGAAACATCAGCGTAGATTTTCACTAAATGTGTGGGCAGGGATAATAGGAGATTACCTTATTGGTCCTCATTTCTTTGATGGCCCATTAACTGGTGACGTATACTTAGATTTTATCCAAAATCGTCTCCCATTGTATCTGGAAGATGTGCCATTGGAAGTAAGGGCCAACATGTAGATCCTCCAAGACGGAGCTCCGCCCCACTTTATTATACGTGTCCGACAGTATTTGAATGCAACGTATCCTGAGCGATGGATAGGACGAAGTGGACAATTGGCATGGGCAGCGAGGTCACCAGACCTTAATCCTATGGATTTTTTCTTTTGGGGTCATTTGAAACAATTGGTGTACGATATTCCAGTAATCAACGTCGAGGATCTTCGCTTCAGGATAATCGAAAAGTGCCAAATTATTAAAGAAACACCAGGAATTTTTCATCGAGTTAGGCGACATTTTTTGAAGAGTGTTAGGAAATGTATGGAAGAAAATGGGGGACATTTTGAGAATCTTTTTTAGTTTGTTTAGTACTGTTTCATTAATTTTTATCAATTAAATGTATATCACAATAATCCATAATATGAATATTTACTGATTAGCCATTATTAGTTATTTTAAGATTATAAATTAAATAGTTTAAAAAGCGAATTTATTTGATGTTAAACTGACAGCTCTAGTATACTTTGATAGCTATTTACCTGGTAGCTGGTGGTAATGAAATGAGAAAAGTAAATTTACCACTTAATTTTTAAGGGTGATTTACGTCTAAACCGTTGGGTTTAGCGATGTAAATAAAGAGCACCTTTTTTAAAGGCCTGGCATCAGTCTTTCAGAAATTATGCCAAAAACTACTGTAGCTGTCAACACTAAAAAATTATGACAAAAAAACAATTTTCAATGTAGGTAAAGTGCCCTCTAGCGGCAAACAATCAATGTGAATTGTTACTAAAATGATGAAGCGCAGAAGACTTAGCCTATCTTTCAAATATTAGTCAAATCGGTTCTCCTGTAAGCGAGTAATTCAAAAAACAAAAAATAAAAACTTGAACTTGGACGGCTTGTAACTCGAAAACGAATGACATTTTGAAAAAAAATTATATGAAGCTCTACCCTTATTTTGTCAAGTAGAATCACCCCCTTAAGTTTCGTGATCGATTTTTGAATCACCCTGTATATAAATACATACATACAGTGTGACCAGTAAAGTCCGCATCATATGAAATTTTTTTTTATTAAAAACTTTATTCGAAATTTGACTTGTGTATGTTGCACACAAAACTAGTTTCAAGATGTAAAATAAATATACCAGCTCTTTTGAAGAAGCTCACTATGTAGAGCGAAACGTCAAGAAAAATTGTTGTCCTTTGTTTCTCTAATGGAAAAACCTATACCCAAGAAAATATTAGAAAAAATATTTAACAAAAGGTTTAAGATACCAAAATAAATTATATATATATATATATATATATATATATATATATATATATATATATATATATATAGTTGTAATAATGCCTTCGATGTTAGGGACATATAATTACTAAGTTGCTACCACTAAAAGTATGAGTGTTGCGTCCGGGGCGCCTTCCTCAAATACCCGTCATCGTACTAACCACAAGTTGAAACATATATTTGAAGTTAATTTGGGTCGAAATATGCCGGTAAGATGTTCGATCTACGGCATGCCCCCATGGCTTCAACTTTACATTCATTGTAAAATCACTGTCTCGAATGCATGGAAGGTTGGATACCTGAGAAATTTTGTAGAACGACCCCCTGGTGGTTTTTCTGTCGAGTCCGGGCTTAATCAAAGTCTTCGACGACTTAACCCTTGTCATTGTCGTTGTCCCTGCTTGGGCGCCATATTACAAATATACCGACGATGTTACGACATAAATACAAGTCATTCCTTGACGGGATCTATAGGTAAGATGTAAGTGAAACAATTACTTCAAAAAGATGATTTATATAAATTAAAAAAATGCCTGCACCTCTGGAAATGTGCAAGTTCTGAACGAAAAAATGTGCTTTAATGGCAAATTATAAATTAAAAATGTTAAAACTATCATAAATACCTATTCCAGCCAGGTTCACTAAGAAAGTTTAAGACTTAAACCCGATCTAGTTGCCATGAAAAATACATCTTTTAGCCGCCCAGTTTTGTTTTGCCTATGATATTGTCATAATTTATATTACATATGTCAGCAAATAAACGCTAACATACGGATATTCAGGATAAGAACCTAGCGATAAAGCCTTGAAAGATATAAGGTTTAGAATTTGCTTGACTTCTTGTTGCTCTTGTCAGTTTAAACACTGCTGTCAATTAAGAACGGTTTTAAGGTTAGACTATACTAGTGAAGTCGAAGGGTAATATACAATCGACAACAACATTCTAAAGCGCTTTTATCGAAATATTACACTAAGTATCAAAAAAAATTATATATCTTAAAACGTAATCATCATTTTTAACCGTAAAAAGTAATTTTTTCCACTGCTACTTTTGTAACTATATGCTGAACAAGTCATAATGATAATGTTTAATATTTTTTATGAATCACTGCCATTTTTTACTTATATAAACCCTAAAAACTACTTATGATCCAATTCTTCGTTTGCCCCATAAAAAATGGCAGCCGCTTAAGAACAGTTGTAAACACCGAACATTCCCCTTTCTTAGTCTGAGACCATGACTAATGAGTAATTGCAATAACTCATAGTAAGGGAGATTGGTCCAAAACAGGGTATGGGAGTAAAATCAGGACATATTATTACTTTCTAGTGCATTTCAAATTTACGCGCGCTTCGTCTACTGTAGTCAGCCATCTTGATTAGTTTGTCAACAAAAGTTGAACGACATTCGTGCGTGCTTGTAGAAAATAAATGAAAAAAAGTTTTTATGGAAGATTGATCGAATATTCGACGGATTTCCTAAAGGTACCATAATTTCGTGAGTCAAGATAAGTAGAATTTGTTTTTTAACACAAATTAAGTATGTATTAAGGAACACTAGTTAAAATTTTTTTTGCATCGTGTTTTTAGGTTATTGCTTTTCCTTTCTTCTCGTAGGTGCGTTTGGGGTAAAACCGGGTAGTACCCAGTTTTGAACAATTTATCCAATGACATTCTTTTCTGTTTTAAATTATATTTTGTATAATTGTTTCTTACAGTTCAACACAAAATGCTAAGAAAGAAAAGATTAACAAATCGGTAATCATGAAGCGAGGAATCTATGAAAAATGCGATTTTAGAAGTCATACAGGGTAGTAGTGGCAACTTGTGGAAAATTTTCGGTCCCACAATCGACTCTGGAGAATAGACTTAAGAAGTACAGAAAAAATAAAAATATCGAAGATGCTTCAAAAAAAGGTCTAGGTCGTTTTAAAAGTGTTTACACCTGAGCAAGATATTTTAATATGTCAGTACCTAGAAGATCTTTGAAGCTCAATTATTCGGATTAACACACCGAATTAGCTGGAATGTATCGGCTTTATGGATTTTTACATCGTCATCCGGAATTATCGTTACAACTTCAAGAACCTACTTCTGTTGCACGTGCAATGGAATTCAACAGAGTAAATGTTTCAAAATTGTTTTCTCTGTTGGTTGAATTGCAAGACAAAAACGAATTTCAGCTAACCAAGATATTTAATAGCGATAAAACCGGGACTGTCCCAAAAAGAAATCTAAAGTTTTTTCTTTAAAATGCAAGAAACAAGTAGGTCTTATTTCTTCTGCTGAAATGGGCCAATTGACTATCGCTGTTATTTTCCACTAAATTTTCTCAAGAGTCTACATAAAGGCTGAATTGTTAGATGGCGAGCCTCCTAGAACCATCGCGATATGTCATCTCAGTGGATGACTTTAAAGCGAGCAGTCAGTACACAACCAAACAGTTCATCAATCGGCATCGTCGTCTTTAGCTTTCCTTCTCCGGTTGATATTTTACCTAAGCCTCATGTTGCAAGAAACACAACTCCAGTTGTTAAGTTGTTAAGTGTCAAAGTCGGGTATAAGATGCGAATATACCCGGTTTTATACCAAGCATGGGGCAAAATCGTAGAAACTTAAGTTTTGAAAATTGATTATTTTTTGTTACTTACACTAACGAAAAATGTGATCTCGTTGACCAAATATGTGACTAAATAAGTAAACTAAAAGATGGCTAATAAAGTTGATTCATATTCCTTAAAACATTTTTTCTATTTAATGTTTTCCTTAGCGTCCCGATTTTATCCCACTTTCCCCTACCCTAGGCCAATAACTTTGCGTCCGCTCCTCTTAAGGGGCGTTCACACTAGGACAATATTCAAGACAAGGCAATTTATGTTATTCCAGACTTCGTAAGCAGCTCCAGAAGCTCTAATTTAAGAAGACATCAAGACAATACTCAAATTTAAATCGGTTGGAAATGGATTAGCGATACTGCCACGCGATCCTAATGAAAGAAAATTGTATGAAGAAATATTGTATATTGTGGAAGATGAAATAACTAGAAATGAGAAAAAATAAATTTTGGTGCTGTTTTTAAACACATGACCGCTGTGTTTAACAACTATTGTCATTCTGTATTGTTGCTAGCTGTTCACATTTTGACAATACAATAACGACGCAAGACATTGTCTTAAGTAGATATCCTGGCAATCCATCTCAGAAGGCAATAGGAAGCCAATTGTCACTTCTTAAAACCATGTGTTTACTCGTGCAAAGTATTGTCTTTTCCGCACTATTCACGTGTGTGAACTCAGCATAACAATGGCTGAATTAAATAGAGTCATAAATCATTTTTAAAATATATTTTAATTGTAAATGAAAGTTTACACATCCTATATGTATACAAAATTATCTATTTAGATATTTAAATCATTGAAATGGGAGCAACTTCTATAGGCCGGATGATATTCACGCTAATAGTGTTTTTGATGTGCTTCATTCATAATCAGTTGTTGGCAGATTATTTACACTATAATTTAGAAGATGTGTAAAACTATTTACATACAGTGTGTCCCAAAATGGTCAAATGGGATAAGTTTTAGAGAATTTTGTTAGTAATTTAATGGTGCTTGCGAAATGGTTCTAGCCATTTGAGTTCTTTAAAATCTTCAATAACATTCTTATTTGTATATCTTTTTTGAGTCGGTAAGAACAAAGTGTATCTTTTTACAAAGAATATATCTGCTTGGTCATATTTTAATTTAAAAATGTTAGTTATCTTGAACTATGTTAATGTATTTTTTTCTTACAATTGCCGTATAAAATTTGGAGTTAGCGATCCGATGACTTATCGTATCACTGAAAATAAATTTTTCTTATTAATTTTTTCGTATCAGTCGCTATAGGACCACAATTGTGTATCCTTTCAATATCTGTGTTTATTTATTATTTTAATTTATTCAACTTTGATATATTTTATTCCAAAATGTAGTCTATACTATACATATACATATATATATATATATATATATATATATATATATATATATATATATATATATATATATATATATATATATATATATATATATATATATATATATATTAGACTTTTACGACGATAATAGAAGTTTCGGAATGGAGATTTCTTATAGACTTGTTTTTTGTAAATTTTGCTCTTGGTTTTTTATAGCTCCATCGATAAGATCGCTAGGTGGTCGAAACGTATATGGGGGGAAAGTCACAGTGGAATTTTCAGGAAATAAACTATTTACTTTTTCCTTTAACAGTCTTGTTATATTTTTAAAAAATCAAAATTTCAGTAAGAAATAAACAAATCTTCTGCCGTATTTAAATAGTTTGTTATATATGTAAATTCTCCTTTCAGGCAAAGAATATTGTTATAAACGAGACCGCCCCCCGTGTCGAAGCGATCGGTTCGTCACAATCTAATTTTTTAGACCCTAAAAGAGGTGTTTCGTCCTAGCTGCCGACAGTGGGTCCGTCGGAGCTTTCCCCAGACACCTTGGGTACACTTTCTACATCTACATACTCCCCGCCAAGGCAAATACTTTGTATGCAGATGAGATCGTTAGATCCCGCATGTATAGAAAGTGTTTCCTGATGAAACTGCACATACGGACGCTTTTAGGGTCTTTTACAGGCCCATTGCTATAAACCAGCAATTCAGGCAACCCTTGCTGCCTTAGGTCCTGTCACCGTCGCCATGTTGTAAACGAGACCGCCCTCCGTGTCGAAGCGATCGGTTCGTCACAATCTAATTTTTTAGACCCTAAAAGAGATGTTTCGTCCTAGCTACCGATGGTGGACTCATCAGTGGGTCCGTCGGAGCTTTTCCCAGTCATCTTTGGTACACTTTCTACATCTACATACTCGTATTTAAACCTTTCTGCGTCGGAACCTATAAACCAGATTCTGAGTGTGCCGCTATCCGCGACAATATGAAAAATATATATAAAAACAGTTTATTTCCGGAAATAAACTGTTTGTATATATATTTTTCATATTCTCTGCCTGAAAGGAGAATTTACATATATAACAAACTATTTAAATACGGCCGAAGATTTCTTTATTTCTTACTGAAATTTTTTTTTTAAATTTTACTTTAGTCCAATGATTCATAGATGGCGATATTTTTCAGTCTGACTTCGAGATCGGTAGATGGCAGGTGCAATATCCTGCTGACGTACTTTGAAATTTATATTTCTTATATCAGTTATTTCCTGCTAATGTTGCTCTCGGTCCTATACCGCTCCACTGACGAGATCATGAAGTGATCGAAACGCGTATGAGAGGACCAGAGCGATATTTGCAGGAAATAAACTGTTTGTATATATATTTTTCATAATCTCTGCCTGAAAGGAGAATTTACATATATAACAAACCAGTCTAGTTATAGAAACAGGAAGTCATAATTACTAACATCGAAGTTTTTTAATACGCTATTCGCACAACAAAAAGAGATTAAAATTGCTATGAAACTCAAACTCACAATCTTCGATCATACCAGTAGCTTTAAATGAGTTTTTTTGGTCGTTGCTTATTAGCGGGAGAGCAGTTTTTTTTTTACGTTTGTTTTCAAATCGTTTCCTTGCTTTGTAATAGCCCGTTTGAGCGTTACTACAAATCCGAATTTTATCATTAATATCAATGAACAAAGGATTTAAAAATTATTATTTTTATAGTTAAGTGTTAGATATTATTTACATATTGAAAAGAACAATAATTTAGACAACCAGAAATTCATACTTTTGCTTTATTGCCCCGATACTTTATCCACCAAGTGGCATACCGATAAGCATGTAATATTGTTTAAATAAGAGAATTAGAAAAGGATAGCATATAATCAGGTTATCTACCAAGAAATAAAAGAATTATTTTTCAACACATTTCCAAACAAATAAAAATATTATTACGTAATTTACCGACCTCACAACGGGCCCAAGTTCTAACAATATGCTAATCGACGAAGAAACGACTAACGACAACGAATTGACAGCGACTCCATTGCATTTGAAACGAGTACTCCATGCCACAACAATCGATTTAGAATTATTTGTTTCCCTCTTAAGGGTTCCAAAAATTTTTTTTTCTCCCAAATCGGATAGGAGAGATCGATTCAAAATTCCATTAGGCACATTTTAAAGTCAATTCAGCTAAATTGATGGAAAATTAAATGTTAGGTTAAATATAGAACTGAACAAAACTGCCAAACAAGAATATAAAACGATCCAGTGAGAATATAAAACATTAATAAGGGACTCGGAGAGAAACAAGTAGTGGAAATATTGTGTTACGAATACATTGGATAGATTATAGTTTGTAACATTAGTATCTAACTATAACCCCTCTGTATAATATTTCCTTATGCAGAGTCAGTAAAATATATCTCAAGCACTTGAAATTTATTATTTTGACCAGATGTTTAGAATAATAAGTCTAGATCGTCTTTGAGTGTTTATGTAACTTAATCCCTTATTTTGGGGCAACACACCCGCTCTTTGTTATTGCTTATTAGCGTTTTAAAATTCGGAAAGCTAGAATAAAATCGACTGTTGAGAAGTTACCATGCGTATTATTTTCTCTCCGTCGTTACAATTGCGAGGGTATAGAGGATATTCCCTCAGCATTTAGCCTCTACAAGGTACTATCTAGAGATCCTGGTGTCTAAATTGCAACACTAACTCTACCTGAAGGAGGTCAAACCAAAACAAGAGAAGACTCTGGAGGAGCTACTAGCGAGTGCACTTTCCTGGCTCAAATAAATAAGAAGGTGAATACGCAGAAGAACAGCAATTCTCTTTAGTACATCGTGACTACAACATATCCAAAAAAATAGTTACGTATGATAGGATAAAATGGTAAATAGATAACTTTGCACCCTTTAAGTCTCCTGGTAAGGATGGTATATTTCCAGCCTTACTACAAAATTCTTCCGATGATAACAAGCCATCTCTTGAGATTATTCAGCTCGTGCCTGAGCCTGGATTACATACCAGTGGCGTTGAGGGAGACAATAGTAGTCTTTATTCTTAAGTTAAGAATGACAGTCTACACGAATCCTAAGTCATTCCGTCCTATCAGCCTGTCTAGTTTATTACTAAAGACACTGGTAAATCGACCTATTAAGGAGGGAGTAATGGTACATAGTCCCGTACATCCCTCTTGCAATTTGTCTATCAAGCAGGAAAATCCACAGATGCGGCGCTACATCGACTCGTTATAAAGATCGAAAACGCGCTGTCAGATGGATGATTTGCTCTAGGCACCTTTATCGACATTGAAGGAACATTCGACAACACGTCCCGTGATTCTATATGCAATGTTCTTCAATAGCAAAGCTCTGAACCGACAGCGGTCGACTGGATCAGAGTCATATTGATTCAAAGATTAATATATGCTGAGCTTAACAGTGTAACTGTTAAAGCACTGTCAGGTAGGGACTGTTCGCAAGGGGGTGTTTTATCGCCCTAGCTGCCCTAGAAGGACTGATGATGAGGACCCTCCGAACCGCAGAACGATGGTGTCGGGCGGAGGAGCTTGGAATAAATCCGGACAAGGCTGAAGTTGTACTCTTTACAAAAAGGAAAAAACAGAGAGACCACTCACAATTATGCTGTCGCGAAGGACTCAACAATGTAAGAGAACTGTTAAATACATAGGGTAATTCAGGACTCACAACTGAGCTGAAATGATCATATTGTGGCTCGAGTTGAGAATTCCATACGTGCTTTCTGAGCTTGTAAGCGAGTTTCTGGGTGCACTTGGGGACTGACACCAAAAGTGATATACTGCATAAATATCATGGTGTTCCGTCTTGTGATTACGTAAGCCGCTATTATATGGTGGTCTAGAACAGCCAAGTGCAAACACCGTCTTCAACTTGACAAAGTCTAAAGAATGGTTTGTGTAAGAATGATGAGTGCGATGGGGACTGCCCCCACCAGGGCGCTGGAGGTTCTAATGAATCTCCATCCTTGTCACTTTTTCATAGAAAATGAGGCCTTTTTGCCTGGGACATCTAGGAAAAGGAACTGGCGTCTACCCGTGTAGTGAAGGGAGCATTGTGGGAAAATGTCCATCGCCCTCTATGCAAACAAACTATATGGCGTCGGTCTTGAAACCACACCACTCTCTTGAGATACTTTTACCAAACAGAGAGGATTGGGAGAAAGAGCAAACTCTTCCCAGAAATAGATTCTGGTGGTTAACAAACGGATCTCGACAGGATGAAAGAACCGGATCTAGAGTGTTTGGAAGAAGCACTGAAGTCAGAGAGTTTTACTCTCTAGGACAGCATGCAACGGTCTTTCAAGCGGAGATGCATGATATTCTGCAATGTGGCCATCTATGTAAGAGTAACATAACCAAAAATAGGACAATTAACACATGCTCAGCCAGTAAAGCTATAATATTGGCACTGGGGTCCAATGTAGTAGCTGCGCGACTAGTGTTTAATTGAAAGGAGGTACTGAACAATTTAACAAAGAATAACTACACAATCAGACTCGTGTGGGTCCCGAGTCACTCGGGCATATACGGAAACAAAGAAACGGACCGTTTGTCAAAGATGGAGTCCGCGGTTGAGCCATATGGCCCCTAACCCATTTTACCTGTTCCAGTTGGTAAGAGAGAACTAAAACTGTTGCTAATGCGTGTCTTACTAGGGAGATTCTTTTCTTGAAGAGGAAAGAATTGCGGATCCTGGTGGGATTGCTGACGGGACATCGTCACCTGTGAGGCCAACTTTATAAGACGCGTCGCGGATGATCCGGTGTGCAGATGGTGTCTGGAGGAGGATGAAACCGTCGACCATGTTTTCAGATAGTGTCCAGCACTCAATGGACCGGAAGCAGTTAGGCAAAGTCAAGTAACGAGGCTGCTTGGATTCGCAAAGGCGATCGGCCTCGAATGACTTGCAGCCATGTTGGGATGTAATGGACCCAACGAGACCTAACCATCAAGGATTGACTATCACCACTTTCATTCACTCATAAATGTTTTAGGGTGAAATTGGCCTAATAAAACAAATGTGACTCTTGTATTTAAAAGTTTATAACCTTTTTGATTATTCTTTAATACACAAATTTATTGTTCATATTTTTTAATAAATAAAAAATGTGAACTAGCAGGGTGGAATAATAATTCGTTGCGTAGAAGTTTTCACAAATCAGTAAGTGCCAAATTCCTCTGTTACAAAAAAATCATATCCCTTCATTTCAAACAATATATTACATTAATTCAAACACTATAATAATGATCTTCTAGGAATTAAAATCAAAACACAATATTTAATAATTTAAAACAGTAATTTATTATAAATACTTTAGAAAACAGGACATTGAAATAAGCGACAAAAACCACTGAATAATCTGGTAATCCAATTGTTACAAAAGCAATATTTTTGCAATCGGTCGTGGTGGATACAGTTACTATATGCTGCATATCTATTCAGTCTGCTGATATCACCTAATAATTCATAATTGTCATTATTCGCTTTAACGGTGGCTTCAAACATTGCAAAGGGATAAGTTATTATTAAAATTAAGTAGGTATCGGTTTTAGTATCCTCATTGCCAAACTTCCTCGCCGATTTTCCGATAGTTTGAACTGAATTAAATTCATACTTAGCACACTTATATCCTTCTTCTGGAAACCCTTGAATTATTTGATTAAGTTGATCCACAACATATTGTCCTACCTTAAGTGCTTCTTTGTCTGTATTACTTATAGCATTATACCCTTCGCAAGTACACCAATGTTGCGGTATACTTCCATCGCTGCACGAACGATTTTCATCAATTCTTTCAAATAACGACTTACACGATGGACATCCCAAACTTGGTCTAATATCATAACTATCGTTAGAGAGCTTTAGTAGGTGTTTTAGCGTCATGTGTAAATCATAGGGAGTAGTTAAACGACTACCAGCATTAAATATAAAATTTTCGTAATATTTAGAATGAGATTCTTGAAACGTTTTTGGAAATTTGACATAAAGAAAAGGTAACCGCTCTTCCAACCAACCGGAGTACGTGAACCTAATATTTCCAAAACGAAATCCGTGATCACTAAACATAATAACTACTGAATCATTCAAGGCATCTTCGACATCTAAGTCCGTCAAAAATTCAACAATTTTATCATCCATACTCGAAGGTGTGTTCACATTATCGTGACTGAAACTGTTTAACCAAAAGAAAGCAAAAGTAGGATCATTCTTAAAACTGGTAATAAAACTCTTCGCAGCATTGAAGATTCTTTCAGCTGTATTTTCAGGACCGGAGCAAACTCCCATTGAATGCTTATACGTCATTGGTAATAAATATGCGGACAAAAAATAGGGTCGCAAGTAAAAATCTGTCGGTGGTTCTACAAATCCTTCCTTATAATAATTAAATGTATTTAGAAACGGCTCATCTTCACCGTAAGCCGTTAAAAAGCCATGTTCTCTAAGTGTTTTCCAAATAATATCACAGTCATCAAATGTTGTATTTCGCAAACATGATGGATATAAAGTATCCATACTCCTACCGGCTAAAACAGCCATTAAATTTGGAAATGTATTGTCATCTACTTTATTGTATCCTTTAAAGCTTACAAAATTGTTTTCTAAATATGAAAAGAAGTTAGGCATGCTACGCTGTAAATTTAATCTGGAGATACTATCAATACCAAGCATTAAAATTTTTAATGCATTTGTGCGGTTAGTGTTACTTGGAGATACTTTGTTTCTAAAATTTTTAGGTATAATGGCAGCATGTACGTTTCTGTAAAAAAGGCCAAAAAAGTTTTTACAGGTTACTCGAATATACGGGTAGGAGATGTTTATTTCTTTTTCGAACCATTTGCATGTAGAGTGGCTAAAAAATAAAATAAATATTTAGACAAATCAATTACAATAAAATTATTAATTTTTCATATTTTTGCAAAATGTTTTAATAGAAGATAATTATTAGATATATTAAAATTTTATAAAGATTTATAAAAGGACTATTAGACTACACGATATTCAGAATTTCATATTAAGATGTAGGAATGGGAGATATTTAGAGCGCGCCAATTATACCACTCTGACTTAGGATCCTATATCATTCGACGAGTAGTCGTTGAGCACGCTAGAACTTCCATATTTACCATGACCATATAAATATAAAATAAATACTGAGCATTTTGAACAACCTTTGATTTCAACATTAAAGGACAGATGTATATAAATCCCCATAAGTCTTTCCCCTAGTTCTCATGGTCTTTAATGCGCAACGGCGGAAAATCACTGCTATTCGTGCCTTCAAAATACTTGTGGCCAATAAACAAGCGGGCCTTATCATTTTAAATTGTTTCGACGGCTTAAGTTTTCTAAAGAAAATGTTAGGTTATAGTGATGTTTATTACCTTGAAATCATGCTTTAAATGTGAAGCCTGACTTTTATTTTATAAGATTTTGAAAATAATCTCTATTTGGGGAATAAAGATATAATAATGGTCAAGGACGTTCAAAATAACCAGAAAAATTACGGCATTCAGCATCTGCGCATAGAGGACTTTGAGAACTAAGAAATGAACTTGGGCGACTTTAATATTGCTGCTTCATATTGTCGGGATCATATTCCATACGGACCACTATCAGCATCTATTTTATATGTATATGAATATGACACCCTCGCATCTTAAGTACGTAAAAATATGTTATATTTTAGCGTAGTAGCTAACTGTGTGAAAAAAAAATAAAGTACTAGACAATAGCACCATATAACAAATAATATTTATAATTTTCATTCCATAAGTATGGGATATAAACTTCTTTTTCTTTACTTGCCATTTTAGAGCGCCGACAGCCATCGATAATGATTTAAGCTCGCCTATTATAGATATAGCATTAAATTTCATTATAAAGGGTGTTTTTTATCGAGGTATAGAACTTTTAAAAGGAATAAAACAAAGATGAATTTTTTAAATTGACATGAAATTTACTTTATTTGAAAGATAACCTTCTGGCATTATAATTTAAATATGACTTATGGCATAAGACCGCCACGGCTGGCTCGGACGTAGTCTAATCTGGAGGTCCAATTTTTGATGACTTTTTCCAACATTTGTGGTCGTATATCGGCAATAACGCGGCGAATGTTGTCCTTCAAGTGATCAATCGTTTCGGGCTTATCGGCGTAGACTAGCGACTTCACATATCCCCACAGAAAATAGTCCAGCGGCGTTAAGTCGCACGATCTTGGAGGCCAATTCACGGGTCCGAAACGTGAAACTATGCGGTTACCAAACGTTTCCTTCAATAAATCAATTGTAGCACGAGCTGTGTAACATGTTGCGCCGTCTTGTTGAAACCACAGCTCCTGCACATCATGGTTGTTCAATTGATGAATGACAAAGTCAGTAATCATGGCTCTATAGCGGTCACCATTGACTGTAACGTTCTGACCAGCATCGTTTTTAAAGAAGTACGGACCAATGATTCCACCAGCCAATAAAAATCCTAATCTACATATATAAATAAAATAGAAGTGTCTCTCTGTCCGGGTTAATCTTCAAAACGGCTGAACCGATTTCGACGAAACTTTATGGACATATGGAGGAGGTTGTCAGGAGTGATATAGGCTTCTTTTTTCAGTATGTATGTCTAGTCTGTTTGCACGGAATAAAATTCGAAACGACTCAACCGATTTCGATAAAACTTTACAGATATAAAGAAAATGTAGTCAGTCAGTTAGATAAAGGCTGCTTTTTTTTCTGTCTGTTTGTCTGTCACGGCTAATTTTCGAAACGACTGAACCGTTGTTGACACGACAACGTCAACAAAGTAATGAGCTTAGGCTTGAAAAGATCTACACATAATAATGGATCTGTACCTGATTAAGACCTGAATGCAACGTCCACTATATTATAACTCCGTATTCTGTCTATGCTTTTTTAACAATTCCTTTTGTATGCACTTGTTTAAAATATTTTTATTTATTTATAAAATTTAGATAATAAAACTCTAGTAAATTGAATTTTTTAATATATGTATTTTTTTCAAGCAATGCTTGTGTTGTATTTATTTGTGTTATAAAAACTTATTTTAATACAACAAAAGTAAAAACGTCACAATATTAATATTATTCATCTAATAGTAAATAATTTCACTTGTTTCCTAGCGCATTCGCCATATACATCAGTTAGCACCATCGTTGTGGACGACACTATCGAATTTTGACATAACAGCCATTTCAATCAATTAGCACGTAAATAACGTTTCTAATTTTTTGTGCTTTGTGCTGATAGTTACCTAGTTTGTTATTTATTCTTAGTGTAATAATTTTTGTATCTAATTTGTATAATATTGATGACAAACTTATAGATCGATAATTTGCTGGTTTGTATTTAATTCCTTTCTTGAAGAAAGGCATTTTTTGTCTACAGCTGTGATTTTTTGGAATTGCAGCCGAAATTACTCTGTATATAATAGTCTCCTATCAAAGCGTTAATCCTAACTAGAGTACTAGGGCCGATTAGTCTGCAAAAAAAGTGATTAACACTACTATATGCTTCAACCGCCTATTATTATCCCAGGTTTACCCCAGGCGCTGATTTATAGGTTGAGTCTATCTAGAGTCTCATTGTTACGACTAAAAAATGGGATTCTTCTTCTCTTTGGCATATTTATAAACGATCTTGTTTCCCAGTTGGACTGCCACAGACTGGCCTATGCTGATGATTTAAAAATATTTGAACGCACTGATTTTGTTGCAGACTGTTTGTCCATTCAGGCCAGTATTGATATGATGGTCAATGGTGTGTGGCTAATAAGCTGGATCTTAACATCTCTAAATATAATGTTGTTTCTTTGTCTCGGACAACCATAATGGAAACGGACCAAACCAGGGATGAAAACAGGATAAAAATTCACTTAGTAGATGTCGATATTAGCTCGGACATACAGATCGACGTAGTTGAGGAACTCTGAGGGATACCATGTAGTGATATTAATTTATTTTTCGTAGTAAATGAATCATTTCTGTTCATATAAACATCAGTTATGAATAAACAAAATTTATTAATATCTAAACATATTAATCAATGTCAAATTTTTTATTAAATTTATCAAGCAATATTTTGTACTACCAGGAATTCGATTTATGATTGGTGAGTTACAACATTCGATTACTTTAATTTTTTTATAAATATTTAGATATATTCTCAAAGCCAAACAGATATCCTATTCTACCTCTATAGTCAATATTTTGAAAGTAAGCAATCAATCAATTATAAGCCTCTCGATCTGAAAAAGTAATGCGACAAAAACCCCGAACGGCACATGAATCCCAATCCCATGTTAACTTTTATTTCAAATGAGCTACAGTTATCGCAAAAAGTTCGAATGGTAATATTTAACCACTATTTCACACACAATTATTGTAGTGTGATGTTTCGAATGGAAAAGAGAGTCAGACGGCACTTCATTTGAGGAATAGTTTGATTTTCTACACATTGTTTCTAAAATCAACTTAAATCACTTCAAAACTAATTGTCAGAATTAAAATAAAGACGCATCGGCCAGAGGTTAAAGCTGACAACCTACAGTGTGTGGTTTCTAGGTGGGTTGCATACTCATGTTTATTTTACAGTAAATATTTCCGGATAGTTGTATTCTTTATTATCAATTTTTAATGATCATAGTGATCTAAATGAGAATGAGAAGGCGTTATTTTAAATAAACACTTAGTTGACATTTGATTGAAGCGAAAATGATTATTTCTAAGTGATAGAACTGAAAGTAATAATGCTTCAAAAGACTATGGCTTATGTTTAATGCTGTTAGAGACGTTATGCAGTATTACTGAAAATGACAGTACTTTTATTAGAGAAATATATATATATATATATATATATATATATATATATATATATATATATATATATATATATATACAGGGTGTCCAAGATAAGGATCCTAAGCATGGGGATCTCGGAAACAGTTGGAGATACGAGGTCGGTTAAATTAGAGAAAAGTTGCGCAATTTAGTGCTAAATTAAACGCAGTTAAAAAAATTTAAAAATTTCAAACACTTCCGGAGATTTCCGGAAAGAAACGAAATTTGGCAAAATCGTTTTTAATTTTTGCAGGCTTTATTTAAAGAGATATCCGAAAATAAAAGGTAGATTCTCATTGCCACTTTTTATTTTTTATAATTTGGTCTAAACAAAATTTAAATCCGACGTTTCGTTTCTGAGATACCATCATGAACTTTCATTTTTTATATGGAACAAAAAAAGTATCCCATGTATTTGATAGCATTTTTTATTACAAATTCAACGGTGTATCACACTTGCATATCAAGTGTGTAGTTCATTGGCTTTTATAAAACTGATATACCTTTCTCTCTCGCTCTCACGGAGCTCTTATGGAAAGTACTTGAACTACGTATTCGATATGCAAGGGTGATACACCGTTGAATTTGTAATAAAAAATGCTATCAAATACATGGAATACTTTTTTTTGTTCCATATAAAAAATGAAAGTTCATGATAGTATCTCAGAAATGAAACGTCGGATTTAAATTTTGTTTAGACCAAATTATAAAAAATAGAAAGTGGCAATGAGAATCTACCTTTTATTTTCTGATATCTCTTTAAATAAAGCCTGCAAAAATTAAAAACGATTTTGCCAAATTTCGTTTTTTTCCGGAAATCTCCGGAACTGTTTGAAATTTTTAAATTTTTTTAACTGCGTTTAATTTAGCACTAAATTGCGCAACTTTTCTCTAATTTAACCGACCTCGTATCTCCAACTGTTTCCGAGATCCCCATGCTTAGGATCCTTATCTTGGACACCCTGTATATATATATATATATATATATATATATATATATATATATATATATATATATATATGTAATCGAAGGTTTTCGGGCATCCTGTGTATGTGCTGAGTCCCTCTCAGGACTGTAAGGCAGCTGACGTTTCGGTGAAATCTCATTCACCATTTTCAAAGCTCACTGTATGGCGTCTACGAGCGAACTTGTGTTTTTTGAGAATTTCAAAATTTTGTATAGCAATGTCGGATACGCCCAATTTCGGGTTTCGACCGGAAGTGATTTTTCAGACCGGAAGTTCGTTTTTTTAAATGGAACATACGTATTTTTATAACGGAATAGGATTCTATGCCACAAATTATGAAACATCTGTTTAAAAAATTTTTTTCAAAAACGTCTTTCTTGACGTCTAAATGACCTTCAAATTTAAGTTCGCTTTCTGTTTACATAAAATCTCTTATGTACTTTGCTAACCGAATTTTCGGAAAGATAGCTGCGATATCTAACAGTTTTGCGTCATCTCAAAAGACAATGTCATTTTGAGAAGTCATAATCATATTTTTACTGCAAACAAAATTTTCTAAGAACATAACTTATTTAAAAAAAAACAATTGTAGATAATCACATTTTTACAGTTAACAAGATTTATTAGCACACAGTTATTAATGTTATAACAATAACATAAAATAATAAACACATTTTTCTCTTAACTAGATTTGTTAGAAGATTGTGTTTATTTTATAATAACAAAAAAAAAATAATTACACTTTTTTTTCAATCACAAATTTTTAAAAACACAATAACTTATTTGACAATAACAAAAGTAGATTATCACATTTTTACTGCAAACAAGATTTTTTAATAACATAATTCTTTTTATAGTAACAAAAATGAATAATTTTATTTTTACTATCAGCAAGATTTTTTAGAACATAAGAATTTATTTTATAATAACAAAAATATATAATCACATTTTTACTATTAACAAGATGAAAGTTTTTTCTAACCAAAGCCGTAAAAACGCGATTATCTACTATTGTTATTTTTGAACAAATTATTATGTTCTTAGAAAATTCTATTCACAGTAAAAATATGATTATGACTCCTCAAAATGATATTGTTTTTTGAGATGACACAGAACTGTCAGATATCCCAGCAGCTGTCTTTCCGAAAATTCGGTTAGCAAAGTACATAAGAGATTTTATGTAAACAGAAAGCGAACTTAAATTTAAAGGTCATTTAGAGGTCAAGAAAGCCGTTTTCGAAAAAAAAATTTTAACAAATGTTTCATATTTTGTGGTGTAGAATCCGATTCCGTTATAAAAATATGTATGTTTCATTTAAAAAAAACGAATTTCCAATCTGAAAAACCCACTTCCGGTCGGAACCCAAAACTGTAAGAGACATCAATCAATAGTGTACCCGACATAGTTATACAAAATTTTGAAATTCTCACAAAACCCGTTTCCCTAAATTTTAAAAGGGGTGGACGGGTGGTCTGGGACACTATATATATATATATATATATATATATATATATATATATATATATATATATATATATATATATATATATATATATATATATGTAATCGAAGGTTTTCGGGCATCCTGTGTATGTGCTGAGTTCCTCTCAGGACTGTAAGGCAGCTGACGTTTCGGTGAAATCTCATTCACCATTTTCAAAGCTCACTGTATGGCGTCTACGAGCGAACTTGTGTTTTTTGAGAATTTCAAAATTTTGTATAGCAATGTCGGATACGCTCAATTTCGGGTTTCGACCGGAAGTGAGTTTTTCAGACCGGAAGTTCGTTTTTTTAAATGGAACATACATATTTTTATAACGGAATAGGATTCTATGCCACAAATTATGAAACATCTGTTTAAAATTTTTTTTTCAAAAACGTCTTTCTTGACCTCTAAATGACCTTCAAATTTAAGTTCGCTTTCTGTTTACATAAAATCTCTTATGTACTTTGCTAACCGAATTTTCGGAAAGACAGCTGCGATATCTAACAGTTTTGCGTCATCTCAAAAGACAATGTCATTTTGAGAAGTCATAATCATATTTTTACTGCAAACAAAATTTTCTAAGAACATAATAACTTATTTAAAAAAAAAAAACAATAGTAGATAATCACATTTTTACAGTTAACAAGATTTATTAGCACACATTAATTAATGTTATAACAATAACATAAAATAATAAACACATTTTTTTGTTAACAAGATTTGTTAGAAGATTGTGTTTATTTTATAACAAAAAAAATATAATCACACTTATTCTTTAATTACAAATTTTTAAAAACACAAGAACTTATTTTATAATAACAAAAGTAGGTTATCACATTTTTACTGTAAACAAGATTTTTTAATAATATAATAATTCTTTTTATAGTAACAAAAATGAATAATTTTATTTTTACTATCAGCAAGATTTTTTAGAACATAAGAATTTATTTCATAATAACAAAAATAAATAATCACATTTTTACTATTAACAAGATGCAAGTATTTTCTAACCAAAGCCGTATATACGCGATTATCTACTATTGCTATTTTTGAACAAATTATTATGTTCTTAGAAAATTCTATTCGCAGTATAATTATGATTATGACTCCTCAAAATGGCATTGTTTTTTGAGATATTACGCAGAATTGTTAGATATCACAGCAGCTGTCTTCCCGAAAATTCGGTTAGCACATAAGTACATAAGAGATTTTATGTAAACAGAAAGCGAACTTAAATTTAAAGGTCATTTAGAAGACAAGAAAGGCGTTTTCGAAAAAAAAAATTTAAACAAATGTTTCATATTTTGTGGTGTAGAATCCGATTCCGTTATAAAAATATGTATGTTTCATTTAAAAAAAAACGAACTTCCGATCTGAAAAACCCACTTCCGGTCGGAACTCAAAACTGCAAGAGACACCAATCAATAGTGTACCCGACATAGTTATACAAAATTTTGAAATTCTCACAAAACCCGTTTCCCTAGATTTTAAAAGGGGTGGACGGGTGGTCTGGGACACCCGGTATATATATATATATATATATATATATATATATATATATATATATATATATATATATATATATATACATATATATATTATTGTAAAATTTTAATTTCCTGAAACAGACTAGTGTACTAGAGAGGGTCATGTATCTTGAGTTTTATGGTCTAAACCAACTGGCCATTGGGTCGATTAAAATACCAACCATTGAACCGTCCACCAAACTTATAATTTCAATTTACAGTAGATTTTTCTTTCTTAAATATCGGTACTTTTCTAATTGCTATCGACAGTTCGATATTAAAATCTAATATCAGTATAGATAAATGTATATGATGAAAAATTGTAGAGTATGAGTACAAAAGTCCGGGAATTTTCGTGGTCGATAAAGGTTCATGGAGATTTATGGTTGATTCTTATGTATTTTGACACGCTGAATATGAATTTTGAACATGCTCTGCCGCCAGAATGGGCCGTAATTTGTCATTAACAATTTCATTGTTTAAAACGCTGTAGAAAATAATTAGCAATATATCAATATTTTTTCACCGCAGGTCGACAGCTTTACTCAATAGAAATTTCCTAGTCCAAGGTTTATCGAAAAATATCGATTTGGGTGGAAGTTATTGCAAATTTAGTGGCTTACATCTAAATGTCTCCAAGATACAAACACTAGTCTTCTCAAATACGCCAATAAAAGTACATTTACGATAAACAATAGAACAGGTAACATCAATAAAATACTTGGGAGCTAATGTTCATAGCCAGTGTAACCCGAAAAAAGAAATATGGTCAAGGATTGAATAAGCGAGAAAACACTCATAAGTATGAAAACATTTTTTATAAGATCAGATATGAGTCTAGAGCTCAGAACTTGGATGATCGGACGTTACGTTTTCCGTCTTACTATATGGGCGTGAAAGCTGGACAATGAATCCACAAACAGAAAAAAGAGTAGAGGCGTTGGACATGTATATATATATATATATATATATATATATATATATATATATATATATATATATATATATATATATAGACAGATGCTGAAAGTTTCATGGGTGCAGAAGATTACTAACGACGAAGTTCTCCAGTACATAGGTAAACAAAAAGAACTGCTGAATACCATCAAAGAGAGAAAGATACAATATCTGGGTCATGTGCTGAGAGGTGAGAGATACTAGTTACTCCGACTCATAGTGGAGGGTAAAGTGCAGGGTAAAGGATCAGTAGGAAGACGGCAAAACTCGTGGCTAAAGGATCTGAGGAGATGGTTCGACAACTCATCTACAGAAATATTTCATGCTGCAGTTTCCAAAACTACAATTGCCATTTAGATCGCCAACCTTGGAAAAAAGGAGAGGGCGCAATAAGAAGAAAAAGATATATTGCTAATTATTTTCTACATCTTAAACAATTAAATTGTTAATAATATATTACGGCCCATTCCGGCGGCTAAGCATGTTTGAAATTTGGAATCAGCGGGTCAAAATGTATAAGAAAGAACCATGGACCTTCATCGGCCACAAAAACCCCTGGGCTTCTGTACTAACTGGATTAGTCCCTGTCAATGAATATAAACAAAATGAACATGAAGCTTTTCAGTTACAACTTTAAAAATCCCGATTTCGCATTATAATGGAATGTCTAAAAATTTTCATCATGATCTCTATAGGCGTTTAATTAATAAACTTACTATACAGAACGGTCTCCTTCTTTGCGTAAAATTTTCGAATAACAACAGCTTATACTGAATTTACTGTACAAAGGAATCACAGATTGGTTAATTTTTAATGTAACTACATCATTTTTCGTTTCTAAATAGCTTAATAACGGCTTGTCCGAACATGCTTCATATTTTTCCAATTCAACAAATGGTAAAACATCATCGTTCAAAGGATCTAGGTCGGGAATCCTGCAATTTGTTGTATTGATAAGAAACGAAGGTGGTCTTGATAGTTTTGCTAAAAAAAACAATATATTTACAATAATAAAATAAAATTATTAATTAAGTTTTTAATTAATAAATAATATATTATATAATAAATAGCAAGGTGAATTTTACTTATGGTGACTGGTAAGGGGTTCATATCAACGGGAAAAAAATGGGGGGTGGGTGCATAAGATGTAAAAGTGGGTCCATAAAAGTGGATCTTATAACAAAATAGACAAAGAGAGTATCTATTTATATATTAATTAAGTATATTTCACTAAATTACTATGTAAGTAACTATTACTTTTAGTAACTTGCGCATTTGATAGCAACGTATGGCGCTCATACGTGCGATAGCAAACATGTATCGACTGGAATCAGAGCTGCATCCGTTATTGTTTTTAGCAATGATGCTATAAAACTATCCAATTGGAGGATGATCGGAGAAGGTGTCACCCTGATAAACCAGGTAAAGATTTGAAATACTTTCAAACACTGAAAAAATAAACTTCAGAAGAGACACTGTGGAGAGTATATTAGCTTCAACATCAAAAAGAGAAAATGATAGTTTGCGGACGTCATACAGTATATCTCTCCTATAGGAAAATCAGGAAAACCGCATATTATCGGGGAAATTTGCCAGCTATTGAAGAGGGGCGTTGTGCCTTCGATTACAAGAGAAAAGCTTCAGCTGTCAAACACATGTTTCAGTTGATAAAATAGTAAAAATTCAATATTAGGGAGATAGAAGGATATACGGAAAACAGAAAAAAAATTGGCTCGTGGTCTATGAGACAAAAAAATTTAGGAACCTCGGTTTTAAATTAAAGAAATTGTAAAGAATTATAATCAGTTCCTCTAAATAAACTGACGAATTCAATGGAGTGCTACTACCCTATTTTGACGTAGATTTCGCAAATCCACCTGTTGAAGAGTATATATATATATATATATATATATATATATATATATATATAAACCGAAAAGTTTAATTAAGACACTTTTGTGGGGCTGCAGTTAAAAGGATGGTTGGCAAGAAAAGAAAAGTCTTTTTTGTTAGTCTAGCTTTCGAGAAATTTTATTTTCTTCATCAGGACTGTCCTAATGAAGAGAATAAAATTTCTCGAAAGCTAGACTAACAAAAAAGAATTTTCTTTTCTGACCAACCATTCTTTCTCTTTCGACTGCAGCCCCACAAAAGTGCCTTAAATCTTTCGGTTATATATATATATATATATATGAAGCTATAGCCAAATTGGTGGGCAAATTTCTCAATGCATCGGAACGGCAGAAATGGCCGACGAAATTTTTGTTAGAATCCCTTATACGTAGGTAAATATCGTCTTTTTAGAGCTTTGGTACGTATTTTTATAAATGAAGCAGTTTTACTTTATAATACCGATAATTAAAGAATATGGATTTTCAAACGTACTGTCAGATTTATGTTACACATGTCAATTTTACAAAGATCTTCATTGTCGATCTAAATTTAATCCTACAATTATCAATTTCTATAAAATGTGAGAAATATTGTGGATTCCGGGATCTCTTATCTGCAGATTTAATAATTTATTACCTTTTTTCCTAAAATAACTTTGTTTTTAATTTTGACAGTTAATGTTAAAAATCATTATTTCAAGGAAAAATATTCATTATTTTGCAATATTTAATAGTATTTTTTATGATTTTCAATTAATTTTTTTTAGTTATTAAGAATTTTATTGAAGGTTCATAGATTTGCAGCTTATATTTATTCTCCAATGTTACATCCTCTTTTAAAGCTGAGTCGATGAGGTAACATAAACAAAAAAATCAGTGGCGTAACTAAGAGCATGTGCGCCCCCCGCCCCCGCAGATTTTTGAATGCGCTCTACTATTTTGCACCCGCCTTGATCCTTCGTATTTATTAATTTTCATCAAGGGACTTGAAGTTGCCCCTGGATTGGCTACGCTCCCCCGCACCGCGGGGCCTGCGGTGTCGTTATTTACGCCACTGAAAAAATCATATACATCATATTGAAACTTAATAACAACGTACATCTCGTGAGCCTATACGGACTAAACATCAGTAAGCTCCGGGAAAAAAGAAAATTTTTTTACTAGCTTCAAAATACTTTTAACCTATTCCTTACCAGTGACCGAGTCTTTTTAATGGGTGAACTAAACTCTAAATAGATAACAATGCGATCTTAGGTGGCATGCAAAAATAATGCTGAAATGCTCATAACATTATGTCTTCAACACGAGGTACGCCTATTTTCCATATAACAATATCTATACATTTTCTCCAACATAAGGGATCAGACCTCAATTATTGATTTTACTAATAGAAAAGTTAACTCCCAGAAATATCAGACATTAGAGTACTCACATCGGCAAACATTGGAACACAAGATCGCTTATTGCTATGCAAATATCGGCACCATGTGATATTGTTAGATCACCTGTCTATATATTCAACTATAATGTATAATCACTAAGTGATGATTCTACAAAATACCTCTATTAACCAAGACTGAAAGATAAAATTGATGCCAACCCCATAATAGAAAAGGACACGATAGATACGGCTTGGAATAAAATAAAATCTAACATAAAAGTAGTGGTTTAGGCTCTAGAAGAATGAACACCAATAAAGCAAGAAACAACAAACCATGGTTGACAAAAGAAGTAAAACTATTAGCTGAAGAAAAAAAGCAATTCACTAATAAAATATAGAAATAACAATACCCATAAGGAGTATAAGAGATATAAAAAAGGAAAAGAATAAATTACTCTATCCATCAACTAAAGAAGAGCTATTGGGACAAATTGTACAAAGAAATAGAAATATATGTCTATGGCGAATAAAAAAAAATTTGGAACATTCTTTGAAATAGGAAAAATCCAGTGAAAGAAGAAGTACAGATCACCAGCAGAGTAACACCTGAAACTTGGGGAAAACATTTTGGGCGTTGATTTATTAAAAAAGAATGATTAGTTTTCGAGATATTAGAGAAAGCACATTTTTGGGGGAACATTAAGGCCCGTCAAAATGGACGAATTAGCAAGGAACAATAAATGTAAAATGTTCCTCTATATAGTACAACATATCAAAAAATCAGCAGTACCTTCCTTGTAACTGTTATGCAATATGCTAGAAATTTACTTCCTTGATCTATTTCATGATATGAAAATTAGGTTCACGACATGGTGACTCAAGCTACCCCTCCATATACTAGCAATCTATGATCGTCCATAATTTATTGTATCTAGATATATATTTAGAATATACTAAAATATATATAATGGTGTAGTTCAATTCTTTACCAGAAACTTGACAGAAAACTGAGGAAATTACAAGCGTATTACACTTTATGTGTGGTATATTCAAATTACTGAGAGAACTCGACGATTTGACAGAAAAATGACGTAAAAATGACATCGCTCATATAATATAGGGAGTTCGAAATTCCCCTAGGTCGCCAAATTATTGTTGAGGGCCGTATTAGTCCAAATTTTCAGAAATTATAATTTTATTGTAATGCTGAAACCCTTAATAATTGTGTGTGTAAATAAATACACAAAAAAGTTGTTTTTCCTGTACTTTAACCTTATACGTTAACTACTTAATGTCTTTAACTGGAACAATTTTAAATAAAATGGTGAAAGAAATTTGAAGTCCGGTCCTGAAATTTATTCACGTGATATTAAGTAATACAAGTTACATAAACCAGAATCCCTCAGACCTATTACTAATGTCAAATGTCACTTCTAAATTTATTCAGTACTTTGAATACACTATGTAATATGTAAATTATAAATAATTATTGCTCTGATTTACTTGAAAATTTTAATATCGCCCAGTTTGTAACAAATATTATGACGACCTTGCGTTTAATTAATAACATTTTATTGATTACAATAAGAGATTACTGAATAACTTTTTTTATTCTATTATATATATATATATATATATATATATATATATATATATATATATATATATATATAATAGTGTCATCAGAGGAACGGTAAAGAACCCAAAGCAAAATTTACACAAATCTTTCTCACCATTAATTTTTGTCCGTTATTTTTTAGTAATGTTTAATTAAAAGCGGACCAAACGTAATTTTTGTTTTTGCTTCTGAAACGAAATCTAACAGAGTAATCGTAGTACTTCAATAAGAAAAGTTGTAGAAAATTAAAAATCGAAAAACGACAAAAACCAACAACTTCTAGAATATAAAGAGCCATCACCCGGCGCCGTTGAATCTACATGTTATTTTCTACTTGTTGTTGGATTAATGTGGTTTCTTTTAAATTTTAAATTTACTTATGAATTTTAGATGATCGCTATTTCAATATTTTAAAATTATATTTAAGTAAATTATGTGTTAACAAAGGTAACAACATGGTGAGCAAAACTATAGCATAACGATTTGAAGAAACACCACTTTATCTAAAATGTTTTAATGTACTCATTTATGAAATGTTTTAATGTTGCTTAAAATTGGTGAATGCGACAGGCAAAGTGGTGCTTCGTTAAAAGGGTTGCAGCATAAATGGTATGGAAGAGCGGAGTTTCAATGGGTTTGTTCCCGTACTTCCATAAGGTTTCATTACCTACTAATTCTATGTTTAATTATTTCTTAGCTCAATTTCTCCAGCATTTTATATTAGATTTGTTAGTTTAATATTTACTTTTTTTGTCTTAATTTGTTTTAAAATCTAAAAAAAAAGACATACAACGCTTACTAAACCCTTTCAATGAAAATTGGTACGATTAAATGGTAACTGTTTGTAAATTTAAATAATGTTAATGTATTCAGGTCAAAAGTAATATATATATATATATATATATATATATATATATATATATATATATATATATATATATATATATATATATATAATATAGGAATTAATTTTTCTTGAACCATTAAATATATTTTTAGTTGGTAATTTTCTTGGGAATATGGTTCATTTTATATTGAAACTACATATATAAAGTAGTTATACTTATGTATATATATTTTTATTTTTCAGGACGTTTCGATTCTTTCGAATATTTTTCAACCGAGGGTTTCGGCGGATGCATTAAGAACAGAGATTTTTGTTTTAAACAAAAATTAATTACATCACAAACCAATTATAATCACTCACTCTTTTGTATATTAACTTTTCAAAAGTATTTTTAAAAGTCCAGTTAGAAGAATGGACACCACATTTTTAACCCTATAACTAACTGCCTTGACTTGACTGAATGTGGAAACCAGATTCTTT
This sequence comes from Diaprepes abbreviatus, assembly GCA_034092305.1. Lineage (NCBI taxonomy): Eukaryota > Metazoa > Arthropoda > Insecta > Coleoptera > Curculionidae > Diaprepes > Diaprepes abbreviatus. Next base: position 6,251,804 of record JASJET010000055.1, on the reverse strand, counting down.
CCCTAGGGCCAAATTTTGCCACACCAATTACCGACCCAAAACACGTGCCTATCCCAGAAATTATTACAAATATTGAAATGGCTATCAACAATAAAAATACAGAAGTCAAAAATGAAATCAAGGCAGTGTGTTGTAACATATTAACAAATTTTAAGACAAAAAATAACAATTCCCATAATTCCAATAAAAATAACACTGACAACAGCATTATCAAAAAAAATGTCAACAAAACCAAAAAATTTCTAAGAGACAATCCAGATTTGTTTTACAACCCGATAAATCAAACAAAACAGTTATTATGGAAAACTCGGATTACGATGCAAAAATCATGCAATTACTCAATGACACCAACACATATAAAGAAGTTAAAGCTGATCCTACCAACTCATACCAAAAAAAAATAATGACCTAATAAAAAAATGGGAAAACAAACAGTTTATTTCACCAAATATAGCAAAAGACTTAATTACAAATAACGCTACACCACCACGCATATATGGGCTACCTAAATTACATAAACCCGGAACTCCACTTCGACCAATTGTATCTTGTATACAATCGCCTTTTAATGCACACTCAAAATATCTCAAAAATATCTTAGCAAATGTCACTGGCCAAAATAATTTTTACATTAAAGACTCATGGAGCTTTGAAGAAAAAATACAAAACGTTAAAATCCCAGAAAACCACGTGTTGATCTCATTAGATATTGTATCTCTCTACACAAATATACCCATAAATGTGCCCTTAAACATAATCAGAAAAAAATGGCCAGAAATAAAGAAATACACTGATATACCACTAGATGATTTTCTTGAAGCTGTAGAAATCTGCTGAACTTCTACATACTTCAAATACAAAAATTTATTCTTTAAGCAAATTGAGGGTTGCGCGATGGGTGCATCCATATCGAGTGTTATTGCTCAATTAGTGTTAGAAGACCTAGAAACTGAAGTTATCAACAGATTAAAATTCAAACTACCATTCTTTCACAGATATGTAGATGACTGCATAACTGCTATACCAAAAAAACAAGATTCATATATCTTAAACAAATTTAACAGCTATCATGAAAAATCTGGGTTCCACATTCGGTCAAGTCAAGGCAGTTATAGGGTTAAAATGTAGTGTCCATTCTTCTAACTGGACTTTTAAAAATACTTTTGAAAAGTTAATATACAAAAGAGTGAGTGATTATAATTGGTTTGTGATGTAATTAATTTTTGTTTAAAATAAAAATCTCTGTTCTTAATGCATCCGCCGAAACCCTCAGTTGAAAAAGAATCGAAACGTGCTGAAAAATAAAAATATATATACAATAAGTATGACTACTTTATATATGTAGTTTCAATATAAAATGAACCATATTCCCAAGAAAATAACCAACTAAATATATATATATATATATATATATATATATATATATATATATATATATATATATATATATATATATATTCTGGACTCCGCTCATATACTGGAGAATAAAATTCATGGTGGATACCAACCCTCCGAAATCTTGCCTTTGCAGTTTTAGATTTTCAAAAAATAAAATAAAAAACGATATAAACAGTGGAACTTCATGATAAAATCCAAAGAATCAAAGGTGAAAATAAATAACAAAGTATGTCCCCTGATAGACCTCTAAAAAATGTTAAAAAATGTTTGTTCCAATATAATAACACACCATTCATTAAAAATTATATACCGGCGGAATATGAAAAAAAATTTAGCGTTAGTAGACTTCTGACTACGTATAAACAATTTAACAATATATATTGCATTAACTTTATACTGCACCAAAAGGAGCATACACCAAGTTTCAAGTAAAAATATTTAAAGTTTTTGTACAATTAATTTGTTAATAACTTTTTATGTTTTTCTTTTATTGTTAATTTTCAGCGATCTAGAAGTCGTACAGCGGTCTGCGGGTGCGCAGTGAAATTTCGAGACAACAATAACAAAAAAGAACCAAATAAATTGTTGGTTTTAAATTGTTGAAACAGATAAACAAAGTTGGGGTTGATTTTTTCGTTATAAACAAATAGAATAATTTTTCGACAATTATTGATGTCGAAATGCCGATAAGTGGACGTGATGGCTGGAATGATTATGTACGACCACTAGAAACTGAGATAGAGTTTTTTTTTCAAAAAATCACTGCAACGTTGTTTATCAACATTAAGGGATTATTTAAGTATAAACTCATAGGGAGATGGTTAAACTATTGTATACAGCAGTTCTAATTTAATTTAATCTAATTTTTCAAATGTAATTTATTCTTCATCTCGAAAAATAATGCTACCAACAAATATTGCTATTTGTTTCATGCTATATCTCGATAAATATTAATGGTACATTAAAAATTATTCTGATTTTTAATATTCCTAATTAGTAGTATACTGTTGATCACTGTAACAATTTTTTTCGCAATTTGGAAGCACTAACGTACGGTAAATTTGTAATTGCATGCATAAAATGTATAAAAGTGCAACAATTTGTTTATTGCTATGTTTAACAATAATTTTATTACAAAAACCTATCATCCATTGTTCATATCTTGTCGAGAAACCAAAAATTTAAAAAATAAAGGTTCTACGACCAATATTCGCCGAGATAATCCAAATTTTTCCTATGACACGAATTTAAAGTATCCGAGTCATGTTCTTTTCCGCGCGCCGTAGGCTGAAAGAATGCTCCTCCCCCTCCACTGCTCACTTTCTGACACTCGGAGTAGGTGCAACTTTAAACTATTGCAACATTAACAATTTTGAAATAATTGAGTTGAAAACTGCTGCATACAATATAGACCAGGGCTTATCTGTTTTTAGGTGGATGTGAAATGGAACATGGAGATTTTTGCATGAGCGCCCTCAGAATAACCTGAGTAACGATAAATTTGATATGCGTCAATTCAAAAAGTTGGGCAACATTGTTTTTATTAATAAAAATATAAAATTAACGAAAGAAAATCGTTTTTTTTTCAAACTTTCTCTCGTGTAACTTTGAACGTATTCATTTTAGAGGAAAGTTGAAAAGGAAAAAAAGTTTCGTAATTAAATTTTCCATAAGATAGGGTTAGTTGGAAATCTCAAAATGTATTTCCCTCATTGCAAAATAGCAATAATTAAAAAAAAGGTAAAAAAGCAGTTTTTTAATCAATTTTTTTCGACCATTTAAATTTCTCTGAGGACCTTCATATTAGAGCAAAGAAAACTTTATGCCATGATAAAATAACACGTTAAATTTCGTTAGGATCGAATAGATAGTTTGTGCACAATAATTTTGCAACCCGATTTCGTTTACAAAAATTGACCATTTTTCAAGTTTGTCTGAGTCCAAAATATCATGTTAAGGTATTTAAATTTATTTTCGACATATAGTAGAGAACCCAAGTTTTCCAACAATTTTTTCAGAATCAAAATCGGATGATTTGGACGCCCTCAGGAATTGTTAAAAGATATTGTTGATATTTTTGCTTATAAACAAATAGATTATCTCGGCGGATTTTCATTGGATTTTTTTGTAATACATGGTTTGAAAGTAGTTGGAAAGGCGCTTCTTTTCATAAAAAAAAATTTCAAATCGGTCAATTGGTTTCCGATATACAAACTGTCAAAGTTGACAGCCTGTTACGGTGAATCTATGAACAATACAGACCTGATTTTTGAACCCAAAACTTTGTCTTGCCGAATTCTTTTTTGATACAAATATTTAAATGTTTATATTATCGGAAACCTTTGATAAAAAATGAAAAGAACATCGCCCACGCGCGTGAAATATGAAAAAAAAAGGGTGGGGAGCTCTCATTTTAAAATTAAATTCGCTGATTCAAAATACATATCTAAAAAAAATTTTCATTTTGTCGGCTTCTAATGGAGCGATTTTGATCATTTTTTTTTTTTAAACCGATGAACCGCGAATAATGAAGCGCAAATATCATAATGCCATGTGTCCATCATTCATTCATTTTGTTATAAACAAATGACGTTATTTATGCATCATACTTACAGCTTAAGAGTACTTTATTGAACTTTTTGAACATAATTTATAAAGAATAACTATTTTATTTTTATCTGTCTTTTACGAATAAAATAATTTAAAACTAAAATTTTTTCAGTTCCTTTAAACAATGATTGTTTAAACAATTTTGATAATTAAAGTAAATAATCATCGTTATAGTATGCTTAATTATATTAATAAACAAAGATTCGCATACGTCCAATACTGTAGGGTGCAGTATGTTGTAAGTATGATGCATAAATAACGTCATTTGTTTATAACAAAATGAATGCATGATGGGCATAAAGCATTATGATATTTAAGCTCCATTATTCGCGGTACATCGGTTTAAAAAAAATGATCAAAATTGCTCCATTAGAAGCTGAGAAAATGAAAATTTTTTTCAGATACGTATTTTGAATCTTCGAATTCATTTTAAAATGAGAGCTCGCCACCCCTCTTTTTTTAATTTTTCACGTGCGTTGGCGATATTCTTTTAACTTTTTATTGACGTTTCCGATAACATAAACATTTAAATATTTGTATCAAAAAAGAACTCAGCAAGACAAAGTTTTTAGTTTAAGAATCAGGTCTGTATTATTTATAGATTCACCGTAACAGGCTGTCAACTTTGACAGTTTGTATCTCGGAAACCAATTGACGGATTTGAAATTTTTTTTCACGAAAAGAAGCGTCTTTCCAGGTACTTTCAAACCATGTATTGCAGAAAAAAATCCAGTGAAAATCTATTTGTTTATAAGCAAAAATATCAACAATATCATTAAACAATTCCTGAGGGCGTCCAAATTATCCGATTTTGATTCTGAAAAAAGCGTTGGAAAACTTGAGTTCCCTACTATATGTTGAAAATAAATTTAAACATGTTAACATGATGGACTCAACAAACTTGAAAAATGGCCAGTTTTTGAAAACGAACTCGAATTGCAAAATTATGGTGCAAAAACTATCTATTCGATCTTAAAGAATTTTAGCGTGTTATTTTATCATGGCATAAAGTTTTCTTTGCTCTAATATGAAGGTCCTCAGAGAAATTTAAATGGTCGAAAAAAATTGATTAAAAAACAGCTTTATTTACCTTTTTTTTAATTATTGCTATTTTGCAATAAGGGAAATACATTTTGAGATTTCCGACTAAGACTATCTTATGGCTAATTTAATTACAAACCTTTTTTTCCTTTCGAGTTTTCCTCTAAAATGAATACCTTTAAAGTGACACGACAGAAAAGTTGAAAAAAAAGGTATTTTTTCGTTAATTTTATATTTTTATTAATAAAAACAATGTTGCCCAACTTTTTGAATTGACGTATATCAAATTTATCGTTATTCAGGTTATTTTGAAGGCTCTCATGCAAAAATCTCCATGTTTCATTTCACATCCACGAAACCACAATATTTTACAGATAAGCCCTGGTCTAATAGTTTAACCATCTCCCTATCAGTTCCTACTAAAATATCCCTTAATGTTAATAAACAAAGACGCATTGATTTTTTGAAACAAACTCTATCTCAGCTTCTAGTGGTCGTACATATTTTTTTTTCAAAATGTGCGCCAAAATCTCAGCTATCACGTTTACTTATCAGCATTTCGATATTAACAATTGTTGAAGAGTATAACGGAAAAACGAACCCCACCTTTGTTTATCTGTTTCACCAATTTAAAATCGACAATTCATTAGGTTCTTTTTTATTATTGTTAGTATAAGTCTCGAACTTTCATTTGCGCACCCGCAGACCGCTGTACGATCGCTGAGATAAACAAACGAAAAAAAAACATAAAAAGTTATTAACAAATCAATTGTACAAAAAGTTTTAAATATTTCTACTTGAAATTTTGCAAATTTGTTGTACGCAACAAGAGGCTTCTTTCGGTGAAACGGTCATTTTAGCGCGTTTTTTTTTGCTATAACTAACGAACAAATTATCCGATTCGGATTGGCCTGACCTCATTTTGTAGGTATTTTCAATACGCACAACTTTTTTTTGAAACTTTTTTTACTGAAAAGTAATAGCTTTTTCTAGAACTCGAAAAAACTGTTTTTTTTTCACATCTGAATTGTTAAATAAAAAATTTTTCCCAAAAAAGAAAAAGAAACATAAGATACTACATAATTACTATTATCATTCTGAAGGTTTCTGCGTAGTCAGTCTACTAACACTAAATTTCAAAATCACCTCATTTTGAGGCTAACTCCGAAAGCTCACTAATATTTTACGCTAAACATAGTTTTTATATCAACTTACATTTTAAACTTTCCGGTATCGGTGGCAACGTTTCCAAATTTCGATCTTCATAGGACAAAAATATCAATAACGGTACTAAAAGTAGAATAATCACAGCCGCAGTAAATTTTCGAAGGTGGTAAATCTAAAACAAGAAACGAACACTTTCAAAAATATTATATATAAAGCATTACGTATATGTTTATTTTCAAACCGTAATTGACGTACATACTTTAAATAAACGAACATTCAATTTGCGCTTTCTCAAAAATTGTTCTAACAGCAACCTGAGCATAGTTACTCAAAAAAATATAAACTAAGTCATACACTGGGTGTAACTGAAACATTGGTAATATTTAATCACTTCAAAAAGAATTACTAGTTGTTACTTTATCATTCGAGGTTTCGAAACGACTGTACAACACTAACCACTTATATGGTCTGATCGATTGAATTTTTATGATAAAAAAAGACGACAGGGAGATAGAGATTTTTACATTATGTTATCAGTAGTTCTGATTTTTTCTAGCACCCCAACCCGTATTTATTTGTTATAATCAATCGTACACCTACATGTTATAACTATGTATAAAGAAAAGTTATTGCGAAATAATTATTTTCAATAGTAGGCTTGTTATTACAAAATGATAAAAAATACCTTATTAAGAGGATGATGTGTTTCCGAAGTAATTAGGTTTAAAGTACGGAATTTGGGTTAATCAATAAAAATACAGTTCTTTTGAGATAATATAACATTCCAAAAATATTTCTCGATACAATAATTACATGCTGTGCCTAGAAATATAAACTTTCAGTAGTTAAGGATAATGCCTATCTAGTTTTAATTAAAAAAAAGGAACATTTTGGAGTTTTTTTTTTGTTTTAAATAATTTTCTAGGCGAGACTAGGGATAGACGCTGCAAGCTTCCAATTTGCCTCATTCTATGATATCCAATACGTATTTTGTCACATTGCATTTCTAGGGGGTGAAAACTACCCCTAAGTTCGACTCTTAAAAATGTATATATACAGGGTGTCCAGGAAAATGTGGGAAATCTCCCAGATATGAAAACAAACACGTGAAAGGAATACTACAAGTTCATATGAACTTTTTTCGTATAGGCCTCCTCTTCGGAGATCTGGGCTTCCAAAGAGCTGCAATGGAATCAAGTTTTTTTACACATAATTATTGAACCACCAGCTATATGTCAATTTTTTTTTTGTAATATGATGTATATACCAGGTAAGACCCTTCAAATTACTATCCAATAAAGTGCTGTGAATTACTCACAGCTGCAGGGACGGACTAGCTGTGACGCTCATGACCCCATTTTTTTACGCCCTGTTTGATAAGAACTTTGGACAACGTTTCTTACATACTTTTAACTGTTGACTAAAAATTAAGTACTCTTCATTCATGTCGCTAATCCTAACCGTTTTCGAAAAAACGTCATTTTATTTACATCATGTATTTAGCGTATTTCGATAAAAGATACATCTTTGTTCCTATCAAATGTTCAACCTTCAACCTTATGATAAAAAAAAAATTCGATTCAAAATTAGAGTTTACCTCTTTAGTTAAAAACGTCTTAATTCTGTGAATTGCAGTTCGACCTAGGTTTGCAAAAAATGTGCGTTTTATTTTATCGGCACCAAACACGAAGTATTGTTGTTCCAAATATTGCTAGGTACGAAAGAAAAAAATATCCTGCATTTTAGAACTTGTTAACTTTCACATCTTTCGTGTTTCCATGGATGGAAAGACGAAGGATGACGGAGAGAGACACAGAGGATTTTCAACAACTAAATAAGAATATCAAGAAAGAAGTAAGGAAAGACATTAGAACGTTCAAAACAAAATCAATACACGAAACAATAGAAAGAAACGCAAATATGAAAGTTTTGAGGTCAGGTCTCTCAAGAGGACGAACCAAAATAACAAAATTAAAGAACAGAGAAGCGGTGACAGTAACACATGTAGATGACATCATAAAGGCTATGGAAGCATTCTATGCGGACTTATACTCCTCGATCAATGCGGATCCAAATCCAACAAAAACAGTAAAACAAATAAAAAATGTTGGATCAGAAGATTTGCCGGAGATATCGTTAGATGAAATAAAAAGAGCACTAAAACAGATGAAGGATGGAAAATGCCCGGGCGAGGATCAAATTACAACTGAGATGTTAAAGATGGGTGGAGACAGTCTTAAAAAAGCGATACAAACACTGCTGAATAAATGCTTAAACGAAGGTGATATAACGCACAAGTCGTACTTCTCTTCAAAAAAGGGGACACAACAAATATAGAAAACTACCGTCCTATCAGTTTATTAAACCACCTATATAAACTATTCACCCGCATATTGACAATTCGCCAGACTGAAAAGCTTGACTATTACCAGCCTGTAGAGCAAGCCGGATTTCGACGTAGATTTAGTACGATAGATCATATCCAAGCCTTACACACAATCCTAGAAAAAACCGAGGAATATAACATTCTTATACACCTGGCATTTGCAGATTTTCACAAGGCCTTTGACTCTATAGAAACATGGGCGATCTTGAAATCACTTAATAATGCTAGAATTGAATCCAGGTATATCACTATCATACAGAACATATATAAAAACGCAACTATACAGGTTAAAATCCACGAAGACACAAAAACCGAAAAAATAAACGTTATGAGAGGTGTGCGACAGGGAGACGTCATTTCTCCGAAACTATTTACGCTAGCTTTGGAAGATGTCTTTAAAAAACTACATAGGGATGAGAAAGGTTTGAGAGTCGACGGTTCTTATCTTAGTCATCTTCGTTTCGCCGACGATATTGTTGTCATGTCTAGCAACCCAGAAAAGCTAAAACAAATGCTTCAAGATTTCAATGAAGAGGCGAGAAAAGTTGGACTTAAGATGAACTTGAGGAAAACTAAGTTAATGAGCCCTGACGCAAATGTACAAATAGAGATTCAAAATGAAATCATAGAGAATGTCCAAGAGTAAATCTATTTAGGCCACGTCATGAAACTGGGCAAAGAAAATCAAACGGCAGAAATAACAAGGAGAATAGGGCTGACATGGGCTGCCTTTGGAAAGTTGCAGTACGTATTAAGAGATATAAACACACCAATCAACCTGAAACGGGAAGTGTATAACACGTGTGTCTTGCCTGTTGCTACTTACAGCATGGAAACGATAACAGTAATCAAACAAAACGCAAATAGGCTCCGAGTCACTCAACGCTCCATGGAGATACAAATGTTAGGAATCTCGTTACGGGATAAAATACGAAATCAAGTAATAAGATCAAGAACCAAAGTAGTTGACGTCATTGAACGCATGTCACGACTAAAGTGGCAATGGGCGGGGCACATAGCTAGACAACAGCCCGATAGGTGGACGAGTAAATGACTGCAATGGCGACCGCGAGAAACGAACAGAAATCGTGGCAGGCCACAACGAAGATGGGTAGATAATATAAGACAGTTTTCTGGAAAAGACTGGCTCCAGAAGGCGAGAGACAGATCCCAGTGGAGGACCATCGGAGAGGCTTAGATTCTTAACAAAATATTTTTTTCATTATTCAAACTTAAATTCAATTCTATACCAAATCAACCTGGTGGGGAAGATACCTTAACAACGTTTCAAACCATTCAAAAAAACCAAAGAATAAGTGTAATCATTTGCTTGGGTGACAGCCATTCTACTACCTTAAGATCCTTGATTCTATAAGTTAACGAAATCCTAATACAAAACAATTTTAATACTAAAGATATCGAAGAAATTATAACAAGAAGGACAAATAAACATTACAACCTAAAACCAAAAACAAAGATAATACACAACAAGAAACACAAAAAAACGATATACAGTATTACCTTATACAGCAGAACTTTCAGAAAAACTAAAATATATTTTAACAAAACACAATATTGTTGCATGCCACAAGAAGAGTTAAAACTAACTAAACTCAATCTTTACCAAATTAAAAAGCGAAACACCAACAGTGCATGTCTCTCAATGGGACATACTATTAAAAATCTGCGAGGAAAACAAAAAAGAAACTGATTCTGCCATATACCAAAATTATCTCATATTGGACTTAAAGGCACAGCAGAAGAAAATCAAAATATTTGGAAACCTATGGCAGCCCTTGATATTTTGTAAAGAAAAAATGTAACTATTTCAGATGTTGTAGAGCAATAAAAACACTTACAGCATTTCTTTGAAGAACAGCTAGAATTTTCTCTACAAAAACCAAGCATTTTATCATTGATATGATCAAGCATTAATACCGCATCATTTTGTAGCCCATATGTTATCTCCAGAAGAAAAAAATTTGAGCTTAGGAACTATTGGTAAATTATTTGAAGATACGGGATTGTTACCTTTAGCAAAAAAATTGAACGTACACTTCAGTCCCTAATATATACAGGGCCGGCCATTTTAATCTATGAACCCAAATTTCCCCGTAAGTAAGCCAGACACAGAAAAAAGGACCAAACAAAAGTTGTTTTTCAAGGTCATTCTAAAATCAAGTCGAGTTTTTTAAACAGAAACCCCCATTGCAGAAACGGAAAACGGAAAAATTCCAATCCAACAGTATAAATGACATAAGGGTTAAAATCACATCTGAACATCATTTGAAGGACAAATGTTCTTGTACTATGGATTGGTTAAATTATCCAATTGTCCCACAAACGTTTCGGGAAATCAAACGGCGCATCTCAAGATTACCTCAAATTGGACCTTGATTTTGACTTTCAAGGTCATTTGAAATACGTTTTTCCAATAGAACTCCGTATAAGCTTCAAAATACCATTTCTGATGTACAATTTCCTGCTCTTCTCGAATCCAGTGTCAAAGATAAAAGTTTTCATTTGAAAAATTCACTTTGATCATCAAATAACCTAATAAATTGACCTCAAGTTCAAAGTCACAAGCACAGAATTGCTCTGTAACTGATATCATAGAAAAGCAATGATACAAATAAATTATTCACTCAAATATTTATTAATCGTTTCAAAAAGTCCACCCCAAGGTCAAAGGAAGGATCACTAATAATTATATCTGAATGTCGAATTTTGCACTCTTTTCATTCCCGACGTTGAAAGTATGGAGTACCATTAAAAAAGGCGCACTTGACCTTCAAATGGTCTTGAAGGTCAAGGTCAAATTTGAGGTTATTTTAAGATGCACCGTTTGATTTCCTGAAACTTTTCTAAGAAAAGTTTTTCTTCGTTACACTTAGTTATCGAGCTATTGGATAATTTACACCAATCCATGGTATAAGAATGTTTGTCTTTCAAATGATCTTCATATGCGATTTTACCCCATATGTTATTTATACTTTTGGATAGGAAATTTTCTGCATTTTCCATTTCTGTAATGAAAAATGTGGATTTTTATTTAAAAAACTCAACATAACCTTAGAATGACCTTCTAAAATAACCTCAAGGTCAAAGTCATAAGCACAGATAGGTAACCCCCTATTGTCCTAAATCACTTTTGTTTGGACCATTTTTCTGTGTCTTATTTACGGAAAAATTTGGGGCATAGATTAAAATGGTTAATAAAGGGTGTTTTTTTATAGAGGTATGGAACTTTAAGTTGGCAACACTTTTTTAACTGGCGGCCATTTTGTCAGCTGTCAAGTGATTTATGTTTAGTTTGGTTTGGCATTTCAACATGAATAGACTAACGCCTGAACAACGCTTCCAAATTGTGCAAATTTATTTTGAAAATCATGGTTCTGTTTGAAATACGTATCGCGCACTACGTCCATTTTACGGTCAACATAATCGTCCATCAGAGCAATTAATTCGATTAACTATGGAACGTTTTCGCAACACGTTTACTCTAAATGATAATACGCATCCACAGATACGTCGTACAGTGCGTACAGAGGAAGTCATTGCTGCTGTAGAGCGTAGCGTAGAGGAAGGCCCGAATCAGTCTATCCGCCCTCGTGCACAGAAATTGGATATGTGTCCATTCATTTTATGGAAGATTTTGCGGAAAGATATTGGTTTGCGTGCTTACAAAATCCAACTCGTGCAAGAACTGAAGCCACACGATCACCTAGCAAGGCGCAGATTCGGTGAATGGGCCCAAAACAAGATTGCCGTTGATCCCGATTTTCATAAGCGAATTTTGTTTAGCGATGAAGCTCACTTTTTTTTGAATGGATACGTCAATAAACAAAACTGCCGTATTTGGAGTGATGATAATCCTAAGTGTATGTTGAGACACCGTTACATCCAGAAAAACTGACTGGTGTGCTTTATGGGCTGCTGGAATCATTGGTCCGTACTTCTTTAAAAACGATGCTGGTCAGAACGTTACAGTCAATGGTGACCGCTATAGAGCCATGATTACTGACATTTTCGTTCATCAATTGAACAACCATGATGTGCAGAAGCTGTGGTTTCAACAAGACGGCGCAACATGTCACACAGCTCGTGCCACAATTGATTTATTGAAGGAAACGTTTGATAACCGCATAGTTTCACGTTTCGGACCCGTGAATTGGCCTCCAAGATCGTGCGACTTAACGCCGTTAGATTATTTCCTATGGGGATATGTGAAGTCGCTAGTCTACGCCGATAAGCCTGAAACGATTGATCACTTGGAGGACAACATTCGCCGCGTTATTGCCGATATACGGCCACAAATGTTGGAAAAAGGCATCGAAAATTGGACCTCCAGATTAGACTACGTCCGAGCCAGCCGTGACGGTCATATGCCAGAAGTCATATTTAAATTATAATGCCAGAAGGTTATCTTTCGAATAAAGTAAATTTCAGGTCAATTTAAAAAATTCATCTTTGTTTTATTCCATTTAAAAGTTCTATACCTCTATAAAAAAACACCATTTATATATATATATATATATATATATATATATATATATATATATATATATATATATATATATATATATATATATATGAATCTAATGCTTAGGGAATAAGATTTCCGATACTTTTCTTAGCCTATGTAGATATTTTGGGGGGCCTTCCCGCATTGGCTCTTCTCTGGATCCGCCCTTGGTATAGGTAATAGAATATTCGTTACCATTTAGCAACCTAATTAAACCAAATTTTAAATTTCCAATGTTCAAGGCTAAGTTATGGTTTGCAAGGAAATCTAATTAATTGTATTTTTAACACAAATAGTGTGGTTTATTATATAATCATATTCCACACACAATTATGTTCCTAGTGATAATAATGCTTATTTTTATAGTAGCGGTTAAATTAACTATATTTACTAAAAATGAGAAATACCAACACAAAATTACCTCTTTGTAAAATACCTACGGCAAGTTACTTTTTTTCTATGTCATAAAGATAAAAAGGGACGTCATCACAGGAGTATATTCTCAGTTTGAAGTCTGCAAAACTGTTTTGTGGCGTTTAAAAAATAAATTGACAGTTCATTTTATTCTACTTTTTTTTTAAATAATTTTTCTATTTATAATTTTACATTTCATTTTTATAAATATAGACTTAATTCAACTTCTTTAAATTGCCGTGAATTTACAAATGTTAAATTACTTAAATAGTAATTAAAGTTTAAATTTGGCAAACTCGCTCTGAAAAGGTCGAGAAAAGGTCAGAATGTGCATTCCAACTATAAGATCAGGAAACAAGCTCACATGACAATCAGATGAAGGATCAAATTTACTAAATTCCAGTATATTGCTGTTTGTTTGAATCCAACAAAAACTTCAACTTGATATCTTGAAACTTAATAAAACCCTCCAGCATAAAAGTACGTATAACATATTTAAAAATTATCGGAATTGATAAGATACTTTCTTTACGCAGAAACGTCGTCAATTATTTTATGTTAAGGTGCATGTAAACTTGAAATATAACACCGTAACTTTCTCACACAATATTACATGTGACACCAGGGGCGGATCCAGCCTCTCTCTTTGGGGGGGGGGGGGGGGGGCGGTGATATCACAAAAGTACAGTATGGCAATCGAAAGCAAGTTGTCGACGGAGGGGAGGAGAGACGCCAGCAACATTCTCATTTCTAGTGTAAAAGTCAGTAAAAGTCAGAGTAGGGTCTATTTTTATGAATTTGAAGCTCTTGAGGGGGGTGATCGCAAGAAAAAATAAGTTGTCGACGGGGAGTGGGGGGGGGGGGGGTTGGGTGGAAGACAGCAGCATACACATTCCTAATACAAGAGCCAGAATCGGGTCTATTTCCATGACCTCAAAGCTCTTGTGGAGAGGAGGGCGATCGCATGAAAAACAAGTTGTTGACGGGGGAGGGGGGGGGGTTGGAAGCCAGCAGCATATACATTCCTAGTATATTAGCCAAAATCGAGTCTATTTTCCGAAACTCAAAGCTCTTAGGGGGAGCGATCGCAAGAAAAAATAAGTTGTCAACGAGGGGGTGGAAGCCAGCAGCATACACATTCCTAGTATAAGAGTCAAAATCGAGTCTATTTTCCTAAACTCAAAGCTCTTGGGGGGGGGGGGATCGCAAGAAAAAAGAAGTTATCGACGGGGGTGGGGGGGGGGGGGGGTGGAAAGCCAACAGCATACATACACATTCCTAGTGTAAGAGGTACAATCGGATGTATTTTCCTGCACTCTAAGTTCTTGGGGGGGGGGGGCAATCCCTCCTTTGGATCCGTGCCTTTGTTATACGACTAATATATGGTGTCATGAAGTTCTAGATGCAACAGAACATCGCTGCGTATAGTCAGCGCGAAACAGAATTTTGACCCATTAATTCACGTATTTTTCCTCATAAGATAGACATTGCAAGCCATATACGAGTATATTTGATGTAACTGCCAAAGACCAATAACTGATGGGGCATTGCGACGTTATTATGTTGAGTTGGGAAGTGACGCAGAGTGGACTTATCTGATGAATTGTCGGACAAAATCAAACATCTCTTGAAAGAAAAAAGCTACTCCTACATGTCGATGAATCGACGTTGTCAGATTATCCCAAATTTCTAAGAACAGAAGAACTTGAAAATGTTTTCTTTTGTAATGTGTTTGTTATTGTATTACAGTAATCAATATGCGTAAATTTTAAAATTAAACGATAAAAGTTTGTCAGGTTGAATCGTTTGACAATAACATTTTGTAACGAATAACTATAGTTATCATCATTGTTAGCTCGTTGTTCGGTAATTTTTATTGTTGTTGGCCCATTGGTTCTTAAATACCTTTCAAACTTCAGTATACAATAAAATGTTTAAATTCGATTATCATAGAAACAGTTGCTCGAAGTGACACCTACTAGATATAACTTTTTTGCATAAACGATGTCAAATAAGAAGAATTTTTAATTAGGAATTTAATATACCGAGTACAAAAAAGTTATGAAGTTTTAGATGTAGGTGTGCTGCTGGTGGTGCCTTGTACAATATACATCGAAAATGTACGAAGATCTTGATTTCTCATCCTACAGAACCTCAAAGTATCAAATTTAGTGCAAATTGAGCTATTATTTAGACAAATATTACATTGTTTATAAAATATAACTTTGACAACCTGTATTTCGGATACCATCAACTTTGGACTAAGGAAATTGGGCTAGATTCTCATATTATACCTCCAGGAATCTGCATTAGTACTTTGTACAGACTTTTTAGAAATGCCCTCTATAAACAACATAACTGTACATGGTGTTTCATGAACAGTGTCTAGGTAATCCAACGATGAAATACAGAAAAGTTTGCTTAGTGCATAGTCACCCGTAAATCTTTGTGAAATTTTTACAATCTGAGTATAAACCAAATCATTAGGGTTTTATTGTTTAATATTACGTTTTATTTTATATGATTTATATTAATCCTCACCTCATAAATATGTTTATCTAAAAAAACTGCCATAAAACATTCTGGATAAAGTACTGTTTTTAACCGACTTCTAAAAGAAGGAGGTTCTCAATTCGTCGCGTATATATATATATATATATATATATATATATATATATATATATATATATATATATATATATATATACACGGCACCGATTTGAATGAAATTTTTTACGTTATGTTCAGGAAGTAGCTGTGGTAGTCCCATATTTTTTTGGACGAAATAGGTGCAGTAAAATCCAAGATGACGCTGACAATATGGCGGCCAAAAAAATTAATTTTGTCCGATTTTTTCGAAAATTGGTATGGGGGAATTTTCGGGTCGTACACAACGAATCTGAAATTATTTTTAAAAAATTCAATATGGCGGATGAAAAAAATCAATATGTTCTATTGCATATGGCGAATAAAAAATTAATTTTGTCCGATTTTTTTTTAAATTGATATGGGAGAGTTTTTGGGGTTACACATTACGAATTTCAAAAAAAAAAATAAAAATGGCGGATCCAAGATGGCGGGTTAAAGATTCTACGTACCTCGATTTTGTCTAAAATCAGTATTGGGGGATTTTTGTTAGTGTTAATTTCGAATTTAAATTATTTTTTGATAAACTCACTCTGGCGGATTCAATATGGCATCCTAAAAAATTAACATTTTTCGATTTTCGCCAAATCTGATATAGGGGATTCTTGAGGGTGGAAATTATGAATTTAAAACTATTTTTTCAGGATTCAATATGACGAATCCAATATAGCAGACAAGAAATTTTACATTTTTCGATTTTCTCCAAAACTGATATAGGAGGTTCTTGAGGGTGTAAATATGAATTTAAAACTATTTTTCAGGATTCAATATGGCGAATCCAATATAGCAGACTAAAAATTTTACATTTTTCGATTTTCTCCAAAACTGATATAGGGGGTTCTTAAGGGTGTAAATTATGAATTTAAAACTATTTTTCAGGATTCAATATCGCGGATCCAATATAGCAGACTACAAATTTTCCATTTTTTGATTTTGTTCAAAGGTGGAACTGAATCGTCTTTAAGGATGTAAATAGCCAATATAAAATTATTTTAAGCAAATCCAATATGTCGAATGCAATATGACGATCTAAAAATTTTAAATTTCCTGATTTCATTCAAAATTGGTACTAGGGGGCTCTGAAAGGTTTAGATTAAGACGTTAAAATTATTCTTTTGAAATTTAATATGGCGGATCCAATATGGTGGGTTGAAAATTTTACCTTATTCGCATTTTTTTTTGATTTGGTATGAGGGGGTGTGCGGGGTCATGTATGACGAATATGAAGTTAATTTTTTACAACTCTTAGGTTGATAAGATATAATATGAGGGATTGAAAATTTTTATATTTTCCGATTTTGCCTAAAATTGATATTACGGAGTTCTTGGGGCGTTTACAATCTCAATATGCAGTATAAAATATATCGGGCTAAGAAATCTACGTCTCAAGTTCTTTAAATATCGATATTGGAAGGTTCTGGGGCCTATATTACCAATCTAAAATAAATTTGAAATTTAAGATAGTGGATTTACTATGACAGACTAAATATTTGTTTGACACAATTTCACTGATATTTGAAGAACTCTAAGAATCAAATAATTTTTAATGGTTCATTTGAGGGTGATTTACAACTTTGGATAAAATGGATACTTTTTTGTCACCTTGGAGTCATTGCGAGGTAATCTCAGTTAGTACTTAGTTCAAATAATTTATGGATATCATAATGAATTCAAAACTAAAAATCAAAAATAATATTTTTATAAAAAAATTGAACCGACTTCTAAAAGTGTGCTAAAAAGTGAAAAATAACTATAAATTTTTGTCGTCGCCAAATTATTTCTATATGAAATAAATAACTACCAATATATACAAATTATGGTAAGAAAGCAATTACAAATAAGGTATTTTTGATCTGTTTATGCGAATGACATTTTGTCAGGTATTAGTTTGGCGCCGACTTCAAAAATTTCAATTTCATATAAAAATTTATAGTTATTTTTCACTTTTTAGCGAACTTTTAGAAGTCGGTTCAATTTTTTTATAAAAATATTTCAAATAACTATGTTATATTTTCTCACTTATGGTGTTAACATTGTTAAAACATAACTTACTTAAATATAAGTGTAAAATGTATAAATAACGATCATAAGTTCATAACTAAATTTACAAATTAACAAAAACATATATGCAACAAAAAGCTAATAATAATAATGGGTTGGTTTAATGGTTGCCAGGTGGAACCCTCACAAATTCGGGCTGTGTCTTTATATTCTAGGAGTTGTTGTTTAAACCTGCAATTTCATAAGGTGAAATTACAGTTTTTGTCTACAAATGTTAGATGTTTCCAAAAGCGCAACTTGTCTGGATTTTTAGTACTTCAAATGCCTCTGGAATCGCCAATTTTAAAGCTTTTTGAATGTTCTAAAACTGAAATTACGCATCTTGGGAAGATCTTCTTTTTTTTTTAGTAGGTCCACAAAACTTTACGTGTCGCATTTGTAGGGAAAAGTAAACTTCCAAATATCGAAAATTCGTTTTCTTAGAAAATTAAAATGCTTATAAAATCATGTCTTTTGAAAGGTTTAAAATTTTATTAAAAATGAATTATGCGTCTTGAAAAGACCTTTTTTTTCTTAGTACTTCCGAAAAGTTTTAAAATTCGGGCTTCTTGAAAGAGTTAAATTTAAAAAAATATTTTTTTTGCAACTTCTAATGCTTTCAGACCAATTTTCCCCAATTCTACATCTTTTTAGCCTACTTTTAAAAGAGGGAGTTTCTAAATTCGACCGATATTTTTTTTTATATGTACGTCAATTACCCGTAATGGCGACACGGATTTGAATGTAATTTTTTGTATTATGCTCAGAAAGTTCCCGCGGTAATCCCATATAATTTTTGCTGAAATTGGTTCAGTAAAATCCAAGATGACGCTAATAATATGGCAGACAAAAAAATTATTTTGTCCGTTTCTCTCTAAAAAAAAAGTTTTCGCGATGTATTTTTATTTTTTTTTTATGTATGTACACCGATTATTACGGAACGGCGTCACAGATTTGAATGACATTTTTACATTATGTTCAGGAAACTGCTGCGGTAGTCCCATATTATTTTGGACGAAATTGGTGCAGTAAAATCCAAGATCGCGCTGACAATATGTCGGGCAAAAAAATTAATTCTGTCCGATTTTCTCGAAAATTAGTATGAGGGAATTTTCGGGGCCGTACACAACGAATCTGAAATTATTTTTAAAAAAATCAATATGGCGGATCCAACATGGCGGACAAAAAATCATATTTGTCCGATTTTCTCCGGTCTAAAAATTTTACACGTTCGGATTTATATTAGGGGGTTTTCGAGGGAATAGATTAACACTAATTTTTTTTCAAAAATCCAATACTGTTGGTATGGAAATTTTACGTTATTCACATTTTTTCAAAATTGACATAAGGAGGTTTTTGGAGTCATAGATTACGAGTCCAATGTTAATTTTTTATAATTTAAAATGTCAGATACAGTAGGGATTAAGCATTTTACATTTTTCGAAAAATAAAATCTTTATAAAAAAATTAAAACGAAAAATAATAATATAAATTTTTATATGAAATTGAAATATTTAGTGTCGATGCCAAATAATTACTGAAATAAATAAATATTAACACGAGATACATACAAGCTACGATAAGAAAACAATTACAAGTACTTCCCGATATTTTTATGTGAATCACATTTTGTTATGTATTAATTTGGCGCCGATTTTCATATAAAAAATTATATTGTTATTTTTCGCTTTTTAGCGTATTTTAAAAGTCGGTTAAATTTTTTTATACTAATTTTATTCCTTTTCCTATTCTGTCTCTGTAGCTCTTTTCTGCCAAGAGATATTTGATTTTGTCCGTCAACCCATCAAATTAGTTCACTGAAACTTGATACGCGACGGTGTTGTAGCATAGAAAAACTAGACTATAGTGTTCTGCTACAGGTCTATACACAAACTTATTGTGTTCTGTTGCACGCCTATAACCATCATCTTCTTCTTCTTTCTTTAGTTTAGACATAAAATGCCTGTTTTTTCTTCATCCTCCGCCTATTTGGGCCTTAAATTGTTACTCCATCTTTATCGAGGTCGCCCTACACTTCTAAGACCTAAGGATGATTTGTCACTTGCTACCCTAACTAATCTCGTTTCGCTCATGCGACTGATGTGGCTGTTGCATTCCGTCTTTCTCTTCAATATCCAGTCGTTTACATTATCCACTTCACAAAGTTCTCTGATGTTCTCGTTTCGCTAACTGTTCATTGGCGTTTTTTCTTCTGTAATACCTTCATTTCTGTTTTTTTTTTCATCATCTACAGAGAGAGAGATTTTGTTGTGGCAGGTCGTGTTTCTGCATTGTATGTCATTACTGGCCTAATCGTGGTCTTATAAATTCTGGCCTTCATTTCCACTCTGATATGTTTATTTTGCCAAATGGTGTTATTCAGGCATGCTGCTATCCTAGCTGATTTGTTAGTTTGTTCTCGAACCTCTGTTTTGACATCTCCATAGCCGGATATTTCTATTCCAAGATACTTAAATTTCATCTCCTGTTGAATGATTTTCACGTCAACCATTTTGTCTTAGAATCAAATATGATCATATTGAGAGATTTTGCTCTTCGGTTAACTGCTTGTAGTAATCTTTGTAGGTCGTATTCATTTTCTGCCACCGTTACAGCGTCATCGGAGTAACATAGGATCTTAATCTCGTGGTCACCCATTCTGTATCATCTCAGTTTGCTGGAATAGGATCTCTGAGTTCTCCCTTGATCTTGGTTGTCAGAATATAAATTTTCTGTAGTTTTAATTAAGTTGTGTGGGATTGGCCCATCATAGAGAAGATAAAATATATTTCTAAGCTGGATGCAGTCAAAGGCTTTTTCCAAGTCTATATATGTTGACTTGTTGTATTCGGTCGATTTCTTCATTATTTGTCTTAACACAAAAACCGCATCGGTTCATGACCTACCGGAGCTGAACCTTTGTTGTTCATCTGATAGAGTGATTAAGCTATTAATTTTAGTTATTATGATCTTCGTTGTTAGTTTTAGGGTTGTATTAAGCAAATTTATTTATCTGTAGTCTGTCGGCAGTTCTTTTTGCCGCCCTTTTAAAACATAAAGATTGCAGTACTGATTCGCCACAGAGTTCATGATGGAAAAAAAATTTACGGATCAGAATTGTTAGTTGTGCTGTAAGACTCTGTCCACCATATTTGAGGAGTTCATTTCTAATGTCGTCTGGACCAAGGCTTTTTCTGTTTTTTAGTGATAGTCGTATGTCGAGTGCTTCTATTTCTATAATCTCGTTGGTCGTTATTTCAGGCTTATTCATTTCAATTATATTATTGTCCGTTTTATATAAATCTGTGAGATTTTCAACTCATGTTTCTTTATTGATTTTATTTGTTTCATTAAGCTCTTTTCGTTGATTTGTGATTAGTCGCCACATTTGCTTTTGAAGCCCATAAAAATCATTTTCCATTCGTTTCGAGAAATCATCCTTATAAGCATATTTTACTTTATTTACATCATAAGAAAATTGACGTCAGTTCAAAGGCTAAAATTGTATAAACGATTAATTGCTCTGGTTTTTTAACGAAAGTTGATAACAACATGGATGTGTTGTAAATCCTATCAAATACTTTAATCCCTGAGTTTAATATCAGATCTGTATTAATTATCACAAACTAATTTAACTGCTATTTTTAGTTTGTTATTTGTACTTAACGAGAATCCATTATACTTGGCATAAATGATATCCGGTATGTCGAAGCTTTAAAATAACTGTAAATTTGGGATATGCGAGCCCAAAAACAAAACTACCAATATCAATTTTGGCTCGTAACTTGATGATGAAAAAACTTTGTTCACGGTTGAAGATTCAAAAAATATTTCGGTGGTCAAGCAAATTCTGTCCCCCAAATAGTAACCTTTTGAGACAGCGACATCAGATAATTGTGTTTGAAAAGATCTAAACTAAATTGTCCAAAACTTTACTCCATAAAATATTGTCACAGATTTTATTATCTCACAAGTAGAAATCAACTCAGAGTTCTGACGGGGGTCCTGACGGGGCATTGCCACCTGAAGGGACACCTTAAGAAACTCGGACTGGTAGAATGAGAAGAGTGCAAATTCTGTGAGGAGGAAGACAAAACCTCTATTTATATCCTTTCAGAGTGTAGTGCTCTAGAAAACCCTAGGACGCGATTCTTGGGAAAACACCAAATCGAAGAAGGAGAGCTCCCTACCTTGAAGTCGTCCTAAGATCATCCTAAGATTCCTGAGGGAAATAGGACTGGCGGACCTGCTCTAGTCGATAAAGTAACCCTTACGGCTGGGCAGCAATAGAGAGCACAACAGATCTACCAGGTCGCAGTGTACAGACCCTCAACTCTACGCACATACATAAATTATCTCATAAATGCGACAGATTTGGCTGTGCCTTTGAAGTTGAAGGGTCCAATTATCATGACCTTGCTTGCTTCGCGACCCTCTATTACGGTGGGAAAAATTGTGAAAATATAAAGAATACCGCGATTACACTCATGGTAATGATTAGATATAGTTCTCCACTGAAAAAAGCAAAACTGTTATATATAATGATAAACATAATTAATAATAATTAACAATTCCAAAGTTCTACAATAATGGTTCCTGTTAGCCGTTCTATTATTAAAGAAAATGTAACAACCGAATTTTGAAGATTATGCGTACAAAAAGAATAAAAACACGAAAAATAACTATTTAAATTGTTTAAACAAACGGTACTAAAGTCATCCTTTTACCAAGTGAAATAAAAACAGTCTTTCCCATTAACTTTACCGAAGTTAAATAAAAAAACGAAATTAAAAACCTTCTTTTAACACCCCGGAATTGACGTGTCGCGTACCTTACTCTAGCACATTTTAAGACGCATGATAAATCTCAGATCGTAACTGAAGATTACTTTTTGAAAGCCAAACTTGCATTCCCCCGGAACCCCGCCGGTTCCCGCTGGTACCTATCTCACCTCGTGTAACCCTGTAATTGTCAATTCCATTCCCGAAAGTTCGAAAGCTTCGGTCCTCTCGTCCGTAGAGGGCGTCAGCCATTCAATGCCGCTTACTTAATTCCTGAATTGACCTTTGAGCATCTTAATCTAATAATTTTTATATAAAAAAAGCAGTTAATCAAACTAATCTACCTCGTCCTATAACTAAAAAATTGTATAATAGCTGTAAAAGAAACTATTCACTCTCTTTAACCGCTTTAGTAGTATTTAACTCATTCTTTCTAGTGAATAGAAAAAACAGTCACTATAAGAATTTTTTGTACATATAATCAAACCCATATATTGCATTATAGTGATTTTATTTGATTATTCTTTTGTTTCCTAATAATGGGAAAATTGTCCAATATTTAAAAACATTTCAGGCAGTTTAGGCCATATGGTGCTAACTTCATTCTTGACTTAACATGACTTAAAAACTCCTATAAAATATTTAAGTTTATGGTGCTAGAAAAATAGATAAACGACCCAAAATTAATAAAACTGTTTTTGAGCTCAATACGGTAATTGATTTATTTTTCCTTTAGATTTTCTTGGGTATTTATATAAGATATATACCGTCTCAGTTCCCATGGTTAAAAATCTATCTGATTATTTAATTCTCCCTTTTAATGAAATATATCCCACGTTAATTAGCACAAAATAATTAAAAGTCGAAATAAACTTTTGTTCCCTTACAGGGTGTCCCAATACCTAACTGGAACAGTTTTTAACACGATTTTTCGCATAACCTTCCAAATATCAAGCAGCTTTAGTGATTTTTGACATAAGACCATGATGAATAAACTAAAATTTTGTTTCTATGGTAAGGCGTGTCACTGTCAGTTGCAATTAATTATTGGTTTACTTATAATTCTGTTGCCCTCGCCATGAATAAAAAATAAATTTAATATATCAGCGTTTGTATACGTATTATTTTCCATTTTTCGGCAATATTTTTATCGAAGAAACTCGGTGGCAAAGCGTCGATAAATACTTAATTGCTACTGACAATGATACGCCTCCCATAGAAATATAGTATTAGTTTGTTTATCACGGCTGTGCCAGCATTTGATCGTAGACTTCTGCAAATGATATATTTTGGTAGCGTAATGGTATATTAATTTGTAGCTATTTTAAAATCATATAAATAAAAATCACAAAGACAATGGCACACTGGAAGTCTGGTTCCCCTCTCTCTTGTAGTTTTAGTGCTAAACTACTACAGGTTATTTAGGGCTTACCAGAACCATCAGTTACAAGTGAAGGTTTTTAATAAATTAAACAAACCGAAATTCTCAAAACAGTTAAGTCTATTAACAAATATAAATAGGAAACGAAATTATTTACAATGAGAAACTTAAAATTAGTAATGAATAACAATATCAAAATACTACAATAACCTCCTGTTGGCCGTTCTATTAAAAAGAAAGATGTTGCAAACCCAATTTTGAAAATAATATGTTTAAATAGCTTTCTAAAATATAAATTGAGCAAATAATAAAAACGCGAAAAACAGCTATTTAAATTGATTAAACAATGAGTATAAAATTTACCCTTTCACCAAGTGAACTGAAAACAGGATAATCCCTTAGATTTTCAAAAAGATGAAAAAGAAAACCTTCATTACCAGCAGTTATACGGCACACGTAATTTCTAAGAAACTATTTTTAAAACCGACTACCGACTATAACGGATCCCAGATTGTAACTACAGTTTATCATTTCTTATAAGACCAAACTTGTACCCCTCTGATACCTTCCTACCTTATCCTATGTAACCCTGTAAACCGTCAATTTCATTCCCTAAAGTTCGACTAGTATCGGTCTTCTCGTCCCCAGAGGGCGTTACCTATTCTATACCGGATACTTAATTCCCGAATTGGCCTCCGAGCATCTTAATCTTATTTTTTATATAAAAACCAGCTAAACAAACTAATCTACGTCTTCTTATAACTAAAAGTAACGGTATTATAAAAAGAACTATTCACTGTTCTTAGCTGTTTTGGAAGGAAATACCTAATTCATTATTTCGTGTGAACAGAAAAAAATAGTAATTATACGAATTCTTTTTACATGTTGTCAAACAATAGATTACGTTATAGTGATTTTATTTAATTATTCTTTTGGTTCCTAATAATGAGAAAATCGTTCAATACTTTAATACATTCTAGTATTTATCATTATCACATGTTAAGACCTCCCTCGACACTTATCTCTTCGGTTTTAATTACATAACCACGGTAGGATCTCTTCGACAGATTTATCTACAGAGTGATTATTTAATTACTCATTTTAGTAAAATATACTTCTCGTTGAACAGTATAAAATAATTAGTATTTGTTCCATTACATGGCCTTCTGACCAAAAATCACTAAAATTGATTGATATTTGTAGGATTTTGTGAAAAATCGTAAATAAGTTAAAACCTGTTCCAACTAGGTATAGGGACACTCTATATGGACAAATAGGTTTTGTTCTTGCCTATGTACTGAATGAATCAACAACGTAGCATCGTATTTGATAAAATTAAGTTTTTTAAAATTTTTTGATAGAGCTCAAAATTAGTTATTTTTCCACTTCCCTGTATCTAAAATGTAATTTTTCAGAAAATTCATTATCGAGTCTAATAATATCTAAAGGCACGACCGGAATTCTGAATTTCACTATTTTATGTTTAAAACTATATTCAATTTTAGGCGACACCCTGTTAAAAATGAAAATTTGAAAAAGGAAGTTTTTTTTTGCTCAGAAACGGCTAGAGTAGAGCAAAATAGCTTGGAGTAAAAGTTATCGGATATGAAGAAAGGAATACAAAAAATATAACATACAGTGTGATCCATTTAAATTAAGTAAGTCTCGCACTATTTCCGGTATAACCGGAAGTCGTACACGATCGCTGTTACTTCATCTGAAGAGATCGTTACAAGAAACCCCATTATATAAATTTGCAGGATTCTAGTCGTATTACTTCCCGAAATATTCTAATGGACATTCACCGTGAGACACTCTGTATAAAATATTGACAGAATTCTGAATCTGAAATTTTTTAGGATGTCAATAGATTCTTTTGGAATTAGTTGTAGAAATTATAGAAAGAGCCAGGTGAACCCTAAAAGAACGAATCTTAACGAAAAGATCATTTTTAGTTGGTAAGTCAAATGAATTCATTCAATAAAACGGAACAAGTTTTACACCTTTATTAGGAAGTCAATAGAACAAAGCGTAATCTTGACCGGACCGCAATTTGGAATCCATAAAAATCCTTAACAAAGAAAAGGGAGTTAAGACGACATAGAACTAGATTTTTAGGTTTAAGATTCTCAGAGTTTTCTCCAAAATAACGGTTGGGGATCAAGACAGGTATTGTTAACAATACGAAATTTATAAATCGACTTTTTTGTACTGTGGCGTCATTTTATATCATATCATATCAAAATTCCACTTGAATCCCATAGTAAGTGTTCTCGAATGATTAATTACCTTTAATTGTAAACGTTTAGAAAATTATATTTATATGTATGACTAAAGTAAAGGGTTATTATTTAATTATAGTATATATTTATCAAAATTTATCGGATCCAAGTAAACTTCAGTCGAATCGACCAAGCCTATTTTTACTGCAGCTAATTAGTAAAATGGGTGTTGTGACAATACTTTTTCATTAAGTACGCAATTTGTTTATCTAAATCTTATCTATATTCTGACTCCCTAAATCGTTTAGATAAATCTGTTTACAGAACTGATTAGGTATTTTAAAGCTAAACTAAATTGTTATTAGCTGCTTGAACTACGCGGGAAATATATACACGGTGGTATAACAAAAGTAAAGATAATATTAATATTCTTATTGTTAAATTTGTCTATTTTCCAAAACTTTTTTTCTAATATACAGTAGAGATGGAAAGTTCCATTCCTATGATTTTGATGTTGAACTATCATTTTATCGGATTGAAAAATATTGGTTAAAAATATCGATATACTTTTCAACAATCTTAACCGATCCACGCTGTATTGCCGATACAGATTTTATCATTTGCAAATGCGATACAATGCCTTTGAAGTTCAAGGGTTCATTTTTCATGACCTTGCTTGTCTCGCGACGAAAATTGTAAAATTAGAATGAATAGGCTGATTACATTCATAACTCACTGTAAGATTAAAATTAGAATACTAGTAGCGTAGTTTTCACAAAGCAAAAGTACAAACCTCATTAAGTGTTATTACTTGCTTTTTTCTGTTAGAAAATGTTATATTTCTTTAAATTAAGAGAGAAAAAAAAATGATTCCATTTTAATGTAAGAAATTAATTATAATTAAAAACTCGAGGGTTATATGTTTGTTTAAAAAAAAACTATTTACTTAGTAAAGTAACAGAGTAACAATATATCTGATCCGTTTAATTCAGTTTAGTCATATTTATAATATCAAATATGGTAACGTGACATGCGAACTGACTTTTAGAAGATCTAAGAATTGTTTCATCATATCGTGTAATATTGCAAAACGGTTTGTTTTCACGGGAATGTAACTACTAATGTTTTAGCCAAGGAATATGTTAATTATGGTTTTAAAAAACTCAAAAGAAAACAATATCAATATTGAGATATTGAGACCAGTGGCGTAGCTGAAAGCTCGCCCCCCCCCCTTCCCGCGCGAAATAATTTAGTTCCAATGCTAAATAAACTGTAATATAGATTGTTTTTCACATTCATTAATCATAACATCGACGTTTAGACGTCAAGTTTCCAATCCCACACACGCCACGCGTGGCGAGATCGATGTTCGTTACACACAAATTTTTAAAAGTGCACAGCCAAAACCCAAGCTCCCAAGTCCACATACTCCTCGAGCCGCGAGATCGATAATCGTTACAGAGCAGACAGGCGAGCGTAGCAAGATTTTAAGCCAGAACCCAAGCTCTCAGAACCACATACCCTACGCGCAGCTAGATCGACATTCATTACACAGCAGATAGGCGAGCAAAGCAAGTTTTTAAACCAAAACCCAAGCTCCTAAACCCACATACCCCACGCGCTGTGCCTGGGGTGTGTTCTTGACAATTTATGTTTTAATAGAAGTAATACATCACCTTTCTAAGTGCACATATAAAAATAATGTTATTTGATAAAAAAAAACAGTTCTACAATGATTTGAATGAAAGTAATTTTATTCATACACATCAAAACAAGCATCAAATACATCATAAAATATTCAGTTTTAGGTGGTATTACGAAATCGTTCCAAACGTTTGGCCTTTTTATTTGCAAACTCTTCTATGAGTAGACGTATATCAAGTTTTTTAATTCTTTCGCATTCTATAAATAATGTAGCTAAAGCTGCTAAATCTTACTTGAGTCATTGTGTTGCTTTCTTCATTTAAAAAGCATTGTAATGCAAGGGCGAGCAACTACTCTAACTTCAATCGCCTTTAGAATCGCGAGTTTTAGAGCTTTTTAGAGGTTCAAAAAAAACAATTGCGCGTTTCTTGAAGATGATTCATTCTATTTTTTTAAATGTCCGAAAAGCTCTAGTGCTCGCGATCCTATAAACAAAGTATACAAAATTTAAATGGAAATTATGTTTATTTCAACTTTAAATGATTGTCAAATCTCAAGACTTAAGAGTTTTTTAGAGGTTTAAAACAAGGAATTACGCGTTTTAAAAATACGCAGAGCTTCTTTTTTTAAAGGTCTAAAAAGCTCTAAATCTCGAGATTTGACAAACATTTAAATTTGAAATGAATTAAATTTTAGTTAGTCCATTCAGTTATACTGCCTGATAAATTGCAATTTAGTCTGCAATAATATTGCCTTCAATGTTGGTATGTGATTTAGCCCAAAGAAATTTTGTTGTTTGTAAAGGGTGTTTTTTATAGAGGTATAGAACTTTTAAATGGAATAAAACAAAGATATATTTTTTTAATTGACATGAAATTTACTTTATTCGAAAGATAACCTTCTGGCATTATAATTTAAATATGACTTCTGGCATATGACCGCCACGGCTGGCTCGGATGTAGTCTAATCTGGAGGTTCAATTTTTGATGACTTTTTCCAACATTTGTGGCCGTATATCGGCAATAACGCGGCGAAGATTGTCCTCCAAGTGATCAATCGTTTCGGGCTTATCGGCGTAGACTAGCGACTTCACATATCCCCACAGAAAATAGTCTAGCGGCGTTAAGTCGCACGATCTTGGAGGCCAATTCACGGGTTCGAAACGTGAAACTATGCGGTTACCAAACGTTTCCTTTAATAAATCAATTGTGACACGAGCTGTGTGACATGTTGCGCCGTCTTGTTGAAACCACAGCTCCTGCACATCATGGTTGTTCAATTGATGAACGAAAAAGTCAGTAATCATGGCTCTATAGCGGTCACCATTGACTGTAACGTTCTGACCAGCATCGTTTTTAAAGAAGTACGGACCAATGATTCCACCAGCCCATAAAGCACACCAAACAGTCAGTTTTTCTGGATGTAACGGTGTCTCATCATACACTTGAGGATTATCATCACTCCAAATACGGCAGTTTTGTTTATTGACGTATCCATTCAAAAAAAAGTGAGCTTCATCGCTAAACAAAATTCGCTTATGAAAATCGGGATCAACGGCAATCTTGTTTTGGGCCCATTCACCGAATCTACGCCTTCCTAGGTGATCGTGTGGCTTCAATTCTTGCACGAGTTGGATTTTGTAAGCACGCAAACCAAGATCTTTCCGCAAAATCTTCCATAAAATGAATGGACACATATCCAATTTCTGTGCACGATGGCGGATAGACTGATTCGGGTCTTCCTCTACGCTACGCTCTACAGCAGCAATGACTTCCTCTGTACGCACTGTACGACGTATCTGTGGATGCGTATTATCATTTAGAGTAAACGTGATGCGAAAACGTTCCATAGTTAATCGAATTAATTGCTCTGATGGACGATTATGTTGACCGTAAAATGGACGTAGTGCGCGATACGTATTTCGACCAGAACCATGATTTTCAAAATAAATTTGCACAATTTAGAAGCGTTGTTCAGGCGTCAGTCTATTCATGTTGAAATGCCAAACCAAACTAAACATAAATCACTTGACAGTTGACAAAATGGCCGCCAGTTAAAAAAGTGTTGCCAACTTAAAGTTCTATACCTCTATAAAAAACACCCTTTATATTTGACTAAAGGTTTCTATAATTTTAACAATAAAATTATCTGGAAACAGATTAGAATTTGTAGGAAAAAAACTTTTTGAGAATAGACTATGGAGTCCGAGCCTATTATTTTCGTATTAAATTGTTGAGTAATCGCCCATTCTAAGGCATATGATATAGCGGCAGGCTGTAGTCTTTAGGTAGATGAATAGATTGTTAGAATTTTTATTTAGGTATAGAGAAATCTGCAGTAGTTTTCAAGTTAGTTTTGGATCCATCAGTGTATATTATGAGAAATTGCAGCATACATCATCGGGATATATAGGTATGTTAACCTTGGGACAAGCAAAAATGTATATATTTGAAATATACTTTTAGTTTTTGGCTGCCTAATTTTTGACATTCTGCATAGACTGTAGGAACTACTGTGTTGTGTTGTTGAATCTGTATTATTTAATTAATTAATTTGTCTCGTAGTCAACGCATTGTGATTCTTCCACCCAGGTTATTTACTTTATTTTTAAATATTAAGAATTCATTTATGTTAATTTTATTATATTTCCAAATTAGTTAACTTTTTAGTCAGTATTCCGACTCATCAGTCGCACATCCATTCCGGGATTATTTCTCTCTCTGCGTCATGTTTGGTAAGATTTTTGGTCATTCAAATTTGCGAGAACTGCGTTCTTTATGCAAAATTTTGACTAGGTTTTTCGTTTGAATTTATATTTCCTGTAAACTTGCTAGAGTCCCTATTCCTTTCACAGAGGTTAAAAAAAATATACTGAATGGTGATTATCCGATAATACGCAAGAATAAGAAGATTCTTAGGTCGCATGTTCGTTGGGCAGCAAATATGAGAACTTTTTAAAGATGAAAATTTTGAAACTACACTTTCGTAATGAGAAAAGAAAATAGGATGTAGACTGTCTTCAAAAATCTATGTAGCAATTTCCTATGTTACAAAATATCGAAGAACTACAAAGATCTAGTTGAAGAACTTATTCGATCTTACAAGACGTTAGGTTGCAACATGTCACTTAAGCTGCATTTGGAATTATTTCCTGACAATTTAGGTGCTGTTTCAGATGAACACGGCGAAATAATTCACCATTAAATTGTTCAAATGGAGAAGCGCTATAATAGAAAATGGACCCCAAACATGTTAGTTGACTAGTGTTGGACCCTCAAACGTGAAACCGATCCCAGCCAACACAAGCGAGAAAAGACAACAAAATAATTTATTTCATTGTATTACACTTCTTTCAATACAAAATGAAGTATATATGTTTTTTTAGATCTTTGAAAATTCAGTAAATCGCTTGTGGCTTGGGCTTTTCATATTTCATATTCTTCTTTCCTTTTCTAAAAACTAATGGGTGATAGGTAGAAACCAAACTCATATTTGAATTCAAGCATATTACCGTAAACACAAAAAAATAAATGAGTGACAAAAAATTTCAAAATGCAGAACAGTCTTATTTGATTGACCAGATAGATGTAACTTATTATTTATGCGATTTTTCAAATGACGCTAATTGCATTGTTGAAAATTATGGTTTTTGGGTTTAGACCGTGTCAAATTGAAATTATTACCCGATGTTTCGTCTACGATTGCACGAGGTATCTTTAGGGATCTTTACTCCACGAGATGAGAACATTGAATGACTATCAAGGAGCAACAGTCCGGTATTTATACCCGATTGGTGCTTAGCGTACCATGATCCAACGGTGCAATCGATTTTCACGTGTGATGTAGTCTGTAACCCGCATTTCTATTAATATTATTTGAATATTTACATATTTCGATTGATTCTCTAATTTTACGTTTAATGAAACCAGGTATTGATGCTAGCACCTTAGTTTCTTTTACATTAAACGTGTGACCTGAGCAATGCTGGTGTTCAGCTACTGCAGATTGTACAATTTGTTTCTTTTTTATACATCTTTCATGTTCCTTAAGCCTAGTGGGTATAGACCGTTCTGTTTCACCTACATACACTTTACCACAAGAGCACGGTATCTTGTAAACGCCTTCTGTTTGAAATGGAATTGCGTCCTTTGGAGACTCCAAACATTGTCCAATTTTCTTACAAGTGTTGAAAATTGTCCGTATGTTTGATTTTCGGAGCAATCTGGCAATATTGTCGGTGGTTCCGTATATGTAAGGTAAGACAACACTGTCCATAGGAGGTTCATTTATGGCATTTTGTTGAGGAGTTGGGTTTTTATATTTATTAATCGAACGTCTTATATCTTTAGCGCAATATCCCTGTACACAAATGTTCCTATAGATGATTCAGTTTCCCTAATATCTCACATATTACGAAACAACAACTAGAGTTAATTAAAGCATATCTGATTTCCACTTACTTTACTTTTCAAGTAACTTTCTACGAGCAGACTTCAGGAGCGGCCATGGGATCTCCGCTATCACCTGGGGTAGCTAACATCTTCATGGAAGCTTTCGAAGAAAACGCCTTGTCTTCTACTCCTCTAAAATCTAAATTTTGGTGCAGATATGTAGATGACACGTACGTAGTTTGGCCGCACGGTGCAGATAAACTCCATAATTTCTTAGATCATTTAAATCAGCGATACCCTAGCAAAAAATTCACTATGAAAACTGAATCAAATGGTGCCCTTCGTTTTCTTGATGTACTGGTATAAAGGAAACAGAATGGCAAATTAGGACAGTCTGTGTACAGAAAACCAACACAAACAAATCGATTATCTCAATGCAACATTACACCATCATCCTTCTCAAAAACAATCCGTCATAAACTCTTTGGTACATAGAGCACTTTCAATATGTGACGAACAGTCACTGAAATCAGAAACAGAAAAACTGACTAATACTCTGAGAGGCAACGGATATTACGCTGAAGATGTAAGACGTTCTATTAATAAATATAAAAATCCAATTCCTCAACAAAATATCATAAATGAGCCTCCTATGGACAAAGTTGTCCTATCTTACATACACGGAACCACCGACAAGATTGCCAGATTGCTCCGAAAATCAAACATTCGGACAATTTTCAACACATGTAAGAAAGTTGGACAATGGTTGAAGTCACCAAAGGACGCAATTCCATTTCAAACACAAGGCGATTACAAGATACCGTGCTCTTGTGGTAAAGTGTATGTAGGTGAAACAGGACGGTCTATATCCACTAGCTTAAGGAACATGAACATAAACAAAAAAGAAACAAATTGTACAATCTGCAGTAGCTGAACACCAGCATTGCTCAGGTCGCACTTATAATGTAAAAGAAACTAAGGTGCTAGCATCAGTACCTGGTTTCTTTAAACGTAAAATTAGAGAATCAATCGAAATATGTACAAATAATATTAATAGAGATGCGGATTACAATCTACATCACACGTGGAAATCGATTGTAACGCTGGATCATGATTCGCTGAGCACCAGCCGGGTATAAATACCGGACTGCTGCTCCTCGATAGTCATTCAGTGTTTTAACCTCGTGTAGTAAAAATCCCTGAAGATGCCTCGTGCAATTGTAGGCGAAACGTCGGATAATAATTCCAATGTGGCACGGTCTACACCCAAGAAACATGTTTTTTAACTGGACCAAAGCCGTGAAAGCTTCCGTTCGCTAATCGCATTATTTTTGCTAAAGCTTCAGTACAAATATGCAATATGAAGTTATTTATTATGTGAGTAATAAATAAAAAACTAGAATAATTTATTACTATGCGTGTATTCGGAAAGCATATTGACTGATAAAAATAATAGTAAAAATCAGATTATGATAGCAAGTTTTTAATCAGTTCGCAATCACGATAGAATAATACGATTTTCATGATTCAAGATTTATTATTTTCGTCAATTAATGCTCTCAAAAATATTTACACTGTAACGGGTTACTTTGATTTTCCGGCATTATTGATAAATTGTATGAGGTAATTAACTATCTCTGATCTATTTGCGTTTCATTGGAACGTATGCACGAAAAGACACCCATGAAAAAATGGGGTATAATAAAATTTCTTTGGTCTTCTTTCCTACAATCCTCGGAAGTCTTGAGTGCGGTCGAAGCCGCGACAGGTAACTGCTAGTAGAATACATTTTTGAATAAGTCATTAATAATTACAAATATGTGTAACAAAATTTGTCTTTTTCTGTGATATGATGAAGAATACCAAAATAAAGGGTGTTTTTTATAGAGGTATAGAACTTTTAAATGGAATAAAACAAAGATAAATTTTTTAAATTGACATGAAATTTACTTTATTCGAAAGATAACCTTCTGGCATTATAATTTAAATATGACTTCTGGCATATGACCGCCACGGCTGGCTCGGACGTAGTCTAATCTGAAGGTCCAATTTTCGATGACTTTTTCCAACATTTGTGGCCGTATATCGGCAATAACGCGGCGAATGTTGTCCTCCAAGTGATCAATCGTTTCGGGCTTATCGGCGTAGACTAGCGACTTCACATATCCCCACAGAAACTAGTCTAGCGGCGTTAAGTCGCACGATCTTAGAGGCCAATTCACGGGTCCGAAACGTGAAACTATGCGGTTACCAAACGTTTCCTTCAATAAATCAATTGTGACACGAACTGTGTGACATGTTGCGCCGTCTTGTTGAAACCACAGCTCCTGCACATCATGGTTGTTCAACTGATGAACGAAAAAGTCAGTAATCATGGCTTTATAGCGGTCACCATTGACTGTAACGTTCTGACCAGCATCGGAGTACGGACCAATGATTCCATCAGCTTATAAAGCACACCAAACAGTCAGTTTTTCTGGATATAACGGTGTCTCAACATACACTTGAGGATTATCATCACTCCAAATACAGCAGTTTTGTTTATTGCCGTATCCATTCAAAAAAAAGTGAGCTTCATCGCTAAACAAAATTCGCTTATGAAAATCGGGATCAACAGCAATCTTGTTTTGGGCCCATTCATCGAATCTACGCCTTGCTAGGTGATCGTGTGGCTTCAATTCTTGCACGAGTTGGATTTTGTAAGCACGCAAACCAAGATCTTTCCGTAAAATCTTCCATAAAGTAAATGGACACATATCAAATTCCTGTGCACGATGGTGGATAGACTGATTCGGATCTTTCTCTACGCTACGCTTTACACCAGCAATGACTTCTTCTGTACGCACTGTACGATGTCTCTGTGGATGCGTATTATCATTTAGAGTAAACGTGGTGCGAAAACGTTCCATAGTTAATCGAATTAATTGCTCTGATGGACGATTATGTTGACCGTAAAATGGACGTAGTGCGTGATACGTATTTCGAACAGAACCATGATTTTCAAAATAAATTTGCACAATTTGGAAGCGTTGTTCTGGCGTCAGTCTATTCATGTTGAAATGCCAAACCAAACGGAACATAAATCACTTGACAGCTGACAAAATGGCCGCCAGTTAAAAAAGGTTTGCCAACTTAAAGTTCTATACCTCTATAAAAAAAACACCCTTTATACAGAATTACATTTTTATCGCTAAAAACAATTTATTGAGAAAATTACATACACAGAATTCTGTATATGAACACGTGAAAAAAAGGTGATAAGAACATGGGTCAGCAAATGAGTCATAAAAGAGCTATGGTAAAAAAACAATAAAAAAAACTAAAGAAAAAATAAATGCCTTAGCTAAAAAAAAGTTACAACAAATGTTGAAAATGATTTCCGTTCGGTTGCGGCTATTCCTTAGGTTTGCAGATTTGCGCAAACCCCAAAAAAACTGTAAATTAAAATAAAACATACTAATAAATATAAGTACAAATATTTTTTAAATTTTTGCTGATAAAATGTAAATCAATTTTTTACCTAGATTATACGTGAACAGCGTATGTATTACGCTTGGAAACGTTATCGCTTTGCCGGTGTACAATTTTAATGCAATCCAAGTTAATCCATTGGAGCGTATATGGAGTTGCCTATCTAAAGCATGAAGATTAATTCCGCCTCATAAGCTTCTAGTAGGTTGCAAGTCGACTTGCAAACCTGTGCTTAGTTTGCTCGGCGCTCTTTTTCTTGCTGATCCACTCTCGCTCCTCTTTATTTTAAATCTCGCTCGTTTTAATACTATTGTCACTGCCACATAAAAATTACAGTTGGTGCAGCGGATGCTGTTTATTTTAGTAAATGTGACATCACATCTAATTTTTATGTGGTAGCCTATATCGTATATCAATGCAAAGGGAGTTGAAGATAATTTTTCCTCATGATTTATCAAACATTTTGATTTCTAATTAACATAAAATAATGTCGAGTGATCGATTGATTTAAGCATGTACTACTGGAAGCATTAATAGTAGGACGAAAGAGAAAGCAAATAGCAGTACATGCTATCTCTCTCACTCCGAAAATTTAGTTTTAATCGCCTCCTTATCACCATATGTTCGGAGCTAGAGAGATAGCATGTACTGTTATTTGCATTCTCTTTTTCTACCATGTAATTCGCGCAAAATTCTGAATGCGGTTTCTAGTGGTATAGGCTCGAAGTTTCAACCAAAAAAATCTCGCTCTTTAATTGAAATTGTGTGCGTTTCTGTGGAGTTTTCGAACTCACGTTACGAGGACTTGATAAGTCTACGTCTTCCTTTAATCCCGGGATTTTTCGAGGTATAACTGATTTTAGTGTTGAGTTAAACGATGATCTGAAACAACATTTGGAAAAAGCATCGGTATTTAAAGGTACGTTAAAATCATTCAAAATGAAATTTTACAAGCAATGTTTATTGTATGTCAAGAGGAATATTTCTAAAGAAATAACAGAAGCTGATTATTTGTCTATAATAGCTGACGAAACTAGTGACTTATCAAATATCTTTTAAATGACAATTGTCTTTAGATACATTGTACGGAGCAAGCCGATAAAGCGATTTTTGGATTTTTTAGTGCCTTTAGAACATGACGCGAAAATTTTGTCTTTTGTTATATTTAAAAAACTTGAAAAGCTCGTCAAAGGTAATAAAAACAAACTCATTTCGCAAACATATGATGGCGAATCAGTCATGAGCGGCTCGTCGAATGGGGTGCAAGCAATTAAAAAGAACTATGAACATGCTTCTTACGTATATTGTTATGCACATTAATAAAATTTGGTAATGTTAGATCAAATTGTTAAAAAAACGCTTACCTCGTTCGGCCCCAACAAGACGGAATTTTAATTCTAAAATTGTTTGTACAGCATTCTACAGACAATGGAAAAAAATCTTAGATAACAGTAGAAACAGTACCACGAATCAATCATCAGGATATGTCAAAATTTTCGAAAGGAAGAGTTTCTTTTCATGGTTACACTTATTTTACAAAATAATACCTCAAGTTGATTTGTTATTTGGTAAGTTTCAAACAAGACAAATTGACGCTCTTATCGTAAATAAAAATATATTATCATTTGAATCAAAATTAATAGAAATTAGAAATAATATTGCCTCAAACGACGTTTAGACATCTCTATCTACTTCAAAACGACGTCAGCTCGAGAAGCAAAACAAAATTTTGATATAATTATTTGTCAAGCAAAAGAACGATTTAGTTTTACAGGTCACTTGGTAGTAGCCTTTTTTCAGAATAGAATGTCGAATATAGTACATGTTTCGGAACCGAACAA
The DNA here is from genome assembly GCA_034092305.1 of Diaprepes abbreviatus. NCBI lineage: Eukaryota > Metazoa > Arthropoda > Insecta > Coleoptera > Curculionidae > Diaprepes > Diaprepes abbreviatus. The sequence goes on along the minus strand of JASJET010000055.1, from coordinate 6,213,846 downwards.
AAATTTAAGGATACAATTAAAATTTCCCATTTTTTTATCGAAGAAAAACTCCGTACATAACTGAACAATTTAGATCAATTTCGCGACTTCTTGTAATTTATGACTATCTTTCGCAAAATATCGAATTAAGTGAGATACTTAGTGAAGTTTTAAAACTTTTTAAAATTTTAATTACTATTTCGATGGCATAGGCTGAAGTAGAACGCTGTTTTTCTACCCTCAAACGAATAAAAACGTTTTTACGGAATACTATGAGCCAAGAAAGACTGTCTGCTTTGGCAATGCTTCTTAAAGAAAGGAATAATTCACACAATAAGTTATACGTGCATTATATTTTGACTTCTATATTTTTATAATTTACTACCTTCTTTATGTTTAGGTATTTAAAATACACTGCTTTATTTCATACTAACTCAATTTTTAAAGACTTTAATGTTTTCATCCATTGGTGCGTAAGGCAGGTTTTATACATATCTATGTTTTTAATGTACCACTGGAATTGCAACTCCTATATTTTTAATGCATCAGCCGTCATTGGAATCCATTCTCTTTGGATTTGAGAGTTGAATCTTTTCATTCCCTTACTGGATTAGTTGATTTTGTAAGAATTGTTCGCGCACATATAATATGCAGCATAACAAATACTTTTAATATAGAGCCAGCCATACTTTAACAACATCAACCTCAACCTCAACTATATTAAATTTATTTTCTAAGACAGAATTTTTCACACAAATAATTTTGGCCACTCTGTATTATCTGTTTTAATAAGCCAATCATTAAAAATAGTTTAACGTTCGAACGCAATTAAATGGAAAAAGTAATACACAGAAACAAATCCAGATATTTCCAGATGAATTAGTAGAACGGATATACAGCGAGTCTTGGAAAATTCTTATCAAATAAGACATTTTTTAAGTATGATTTTAGATATCTTCATAAAAAGTTATGCTTTGTAGGAAAATAACTTTGAGTTATGAAAAATTGATGTAGGACATACAGAGTGACTTAAAAAAGTAAAAGTCATCATTCAGTAAAGTTAAAAATACTGGAAAATTTTGAACATAAATGTAACATAATTTTTGCGAAATAACTCCGTGATTTAAAAAAATATTTTTTTATTTTATTTTATACCATTCAGAAAAGATAAAAAAAATTTAAGCAAAAAAGATATAAAGCAGCATATAGAACTCGCAACTCTCTAGGAAAATATATAAAAAATGCCAAAGCAAAAAACAATAAAGAAAATAAATCGGGAGTCTACCAATTGCAATGCGGTTCGTGCCCCAAAACATATATAGGGCAAAAAGGCATATCATATAAAATAAGAATAGCAGAACATAAAAGGAGTTTCCTCCTTAACAAAAATAACTCAACACATGCACACCACCACATTCAGGAACACCATAATTTTAATGACGAATTTAAAATTTTACACTTAGAAAAGAAAGGACAAAAACTAAATCTATATGAGAGCCTCGAAATAAACCGTTTAAAAAATTCAAAAATACTACTAAAGGACCAAATCGAACTTAATCAATCACCTATATTAAATCTTTTTTCATAATAAGAGTTCAGAGAGAATTTCCAAGTAATACAAAACAAAAACATGTAATTTCTGATTTATAGCAGTATGTAGACAAAACCAGTAATATTTAGGAAAAACCCAAATAATTTATTTGATAATGCATTTTTATAAGGTTGATCTAATATGTTGTAACATCGGAGGTAATCTGCCCTTTTAATTTTAATTTTAGTACCTAGAATGGGTAAACATTGTATCTTAAATAGTAACTATTCACAGTACATCAAACATCCGAAGAAGCTACATCATAGAGAAACGCGTTATGTGTTTTTTAAATTACAAAATATAGTGAAAATTAAACAAAAACTTGTGTTTATAACAATAACTTGTATAAATCTTACTTCTGACGTAATAGTCAATTTTGATAAACGAATTTGAATTCACAGCATCAAATTACGTAGGGAATAAATGAAAAAAGAATACTCTTGTCTGCGTTATTCATCATTTAAATATATCCAGTGTGTGAATTCAAAATATCAGCTAAATAAAATTTTTATAAAAAAAATTGAACCGACTTCTAAAAGTGCGCTAAAAAGTGAAAAATACCAATAAATTTCTATATGAAATTGAAATTTTTGAACTCGGCGCCGAACTAATACCTGACAAAACATAAACAGATTAACACAACTTTGTTTGTAATTGCTTTCTTACCATAATTTGTATATATTAGTAGTTATTTGTTTTTTTTTTAGAAATAACTTGACGCCGACTTCAAAAATTTCAATTTCATATTGAAATGTATAGTTATTTTTCACTTTTTAGCGCACTTTTAGAAGTCGGTTCAATATTTTTGTAAAAATTTTATTTTTCGATTTTTAGTTTTGAATTCAGTACTAATCTCCAAGCAATGATGAAATCGGAAAATTTTCACTCCCTCACTCCCTTGTCAACCTAATACTGTAAAAAATTAACTTCATACTCGTAATACACGACCCCGAAAACACCCTAATACCAAATCTGATAAAATGCGAATAAGGTAAAATTTTCAACTCACTATATTGGATCCGTCATATGGAATTAAAAATTATTTTAACGTCTTAATGTAATCTAAACCTAAACCCTTCAAAGCCCCCTAGCACTAATTTTAGATGAACCAGAAATTCAAAATTTCTAGACCGTCATATTGCTTCTGACATATTAGATTTTCTTAAAATAATTTTATTTTCGTTATTTACATCCTTAAAAACGATTCATTCCCACATTTGGAGAAAATTGAAAAATGTTAAATTTTTAGGATGCCATGTTGAATCCGCCAGAATGAGTTCTTCAAAAAATATTTTAAATTCGTAATTAACGCTAACAAAAATCCCCCAATACTGATTTTAGACAAAATCGAGACTTGTAGAACCTTTAATCCGCCATATTTATTTTTTTAAAAATAATGTTAGATTCATAATGTGCGATTCCAAAAACTCCCCCATGTCAATTTTGGAAAAAATCGGACAAAATTTATTTTTTTTTCCCCCCATATTGGATACGCCATATTGAATTTTTTAAAAATAATTTCTGATTCGTTATGTACGACCCCGAAAACTCCCCCATACCAATTTTGGAGAAAATCGAACAAAATTGCTGTTTTTGTCCGTCATATTGAATTTTTTAAAAATAATTTTAGATTCGTCATGTGCGACCCCGAAAACTCCCCCGTACCAATTTTGGAGAAAATCGAATAAAATTGATGTTTTCGTCCTCCATATTGGATCCGCCATATTGAATTTATTAAAAATGATTTTAGATTCGTCATATGCGACCCCGAAAGCTCCCCAGTACCAATTTTGGAGAAAATCGGACAAAATTGATTTTTTTGTCTGCCATATTGGATTCGCCATATTGAATTTTATAAAAATATTTTGGATTCGTTATGTGCGACCCCGAAAACTCCCCCACACCAATTTTGGAGAAAATCGGACAAAATTAAATTTTCTTGTCCTCCATATTGGATCCGCCATATTGAATTTTTTAAAAATAATTTTAGATTCGTTGGATACAACCCCGAAAATTTCCCCATACCAATTTTGGAGAAAATCCGTCAAAATTAATTTTTTTGGTCGCCATATTTGTCAGCGCCATCTTGGATTTTACTGCACCAATTTCGTCCAAAAAAATATGGAACCACCGCAGCAACTTCCTGAATATAACATAAAAAATTTCATTCAAATCGGTGCCGCCGTTCCGGAGTAATCGGTGTACATACATAAAAAAGAAACATACATATTCGACGAATTGAGAACCTCCTTCTTTTAGAACTCGGTTAAATGGATAAAAACACTTGTTAATCAATATTTCGCAAACAAAAAGTGGTTTCAGGAATATTTTTTCAAGTGTGTACGATCCTAATGCTTTGTTTGAGATTTCTGTCACGAATTATGTAAGTGTTCTTTGTATTGCTTTTCTTTTCGGAAAAGTTTTTATGTGTAAAAATACAAGGAAAAACGTTAATAGGAATCAACAACCAATCTTACAGGCCAATGTTCTCCTTACCTTCATTTCAATATCAAACTATTAGCCAGGTGGTAGCTATACCTTTGTTCTGTATCGCGGTACTAGAATGTTAACAAAATCAATAAATATTATGAACACACAGACCATATTTGTTTGTCTAAATTTTTCACTTACGTGCATACATTCAAGTACAGATTGGCGCTTCTTGGAATTTAGATGCTGAATACAGGGAAGTTTTTTATAACTTGTATTCATTTATAACCTGTTTAAAATTTGTTTAATGTTTAAAGTGCAGAAAAGAAGTCGGCTTCATATTCTAAATATAAAACATAACGATATTTTCCAACAATAAATATTTCAAAAAATAAAACATTACATACGAGGGATACTACAAAAATATCAACCTGCCCATGGTATAAACAACTAACTGTGTTGCCTAATAACTTTCAATATTAGCAACCTTTTTCTGGTTGTCAATATTGATTTCAAATCGTTTACTATTTTGTAACTTATGAAATGTTTTGCAACAAAAAATGAGTTCTGTGTCATCAAGGGACATAGTATATGTCTTAAAAATATTTACGAACAAACGATCTTTGTATATAGGGACTAGACTCTATCATATGTCAAATTAAAACATTGGTCAAAGCAGTATCAACGGGGTCGTAAATTCTTTGAAAATAACCTTAGAATTGGAAGGACCTTCAAATGCTAATGTTTACAGAGAGTGGAAACAACGATTTTCGAAGATCGTTGTTTAAAAGCGTCTACTATCGTTAAAGCATTACATTTATCTGAACCAAGCTTTTCAACATTTCTACACGGTACTTATGCCAGACCGTTTACAGGAAGGTGGATTTAAAGATGTTTCATTCCAAACAAAAAGTGGATAGGCAGCAAATTCCTCAAAATCATATATCCTTAGATGATAGTGACAGACCATGTGACTTGGGTACATCACTGGTGTGTAAAGACAATATTTTCTAAAAATTGCCCGTTCGCACTCAACTTTCAACTGGGACGATGTTATTTTGGGACCAAGGAGGAAATATGTTGAAAGTATGCCAAAAGGCACTACAATAGCAGTTACCGACTGTAATACCACTAACAAAATTATGTACGGTTTTGAATCAAAAACGTCCTGGTTTCAGTCCTCCATCGTTTACCAGTGTAAATTTTTTGAGCTGAACCAACCGCCAGATAGCCCAGATTTGGCTCCGTCTGACTTTTTTTTGAGCAGAAATTTAAAAAAAAAAACACCATAGAAGACAGTAACTAGCTGATACCTGAAGGTCAGTAGGAATTTTTTGTTTTCGTTGCAGGACATGAGACGTAATTACCTTCTGTGCGGAAATAAATGGAACTCATAAAGCAGATAGAAAATTCTGTATTTTGGACCAGAAGCGACGCTTTGATGCACATTTTCAAATGTGCCTGAACTAACCAGCACGGTGAATCTTCTTATGAAAGTCATTACAACATATAGTTACGTGATCTCCATGCATTTTCAAGCTACGATGTTAGTGTGATGTTTTGTGAACTTATATGACGATTTAGCGATACGTCGACCACATCAACAGTGGTTGACTGGTTGCGTAAAACATAGGTATAAATTAATTCGTTAGTGTCTATAGGTTAGATGATGTTTTTCTCTTTTTAATAGGGAGGTTTTAAAAGGTGTAAATTATGAAGTTAAAATAATAATAGTATATTAACGGATCAAATCAATACAATCCATTTCAAAAATAAATAATACAAACACTATTTAAAACAGTCAGAATTAAAAAACTTACAAATCCAAACATGCATTAAAGTACTTCAAAGACAAGTATTGACAATTGACAATTTCCACTTCAAAAATAAAAAATACAATCACTATTTAAAACGTGTCAGAAAAAGTCAGAAATAAAAAAAAACTACAAATCTAAACATGGGTACAGGACCCGACGGGATACCAGTCATATTTGTTAACAATTGTCAGGGTGTTTTGTTTGCAGTGTTGGTTCAGATTTTTAATATTTCTTTATCAACGGGTGTTTTCCCAAACGTATGGATTTATGGAGTTACATTACGCCAATCCATAAGAATGGAGACAGAGCGAACGTCGAAAATTATCGTGAAATTTCGAAATTTTCACTATTTAGTAAGATTTTTGAGGGTATTGTTTACCAAAAGATGTATCCTCTTTTTAGGCATGTGTTAACAGCTTCACAGCATGGCTTTATGGCAGGTCGATCGACTACTACTAATCTGCTTGTCCCTGAGCAGTACTTGGTGGAGGCTTTGGAGGGGAGGTGTCAAGGGGATGCTATTTACACTGACTTCTCCAAGGCTTTCGACAAGGTTAACCATCAACTTCTTATTTACAAGCTGGAAGGCATGGGCATCCATGGATCATTTCTGCAATGGATAAATAGTTACCTGTCTGGTAGAGTACAGCGAGTAAAAATTAATAACTGTAAATCATCTGATATATTTGTTACCTCTGGTGTTCCTCAGGGTGCTCACCTCGCTCCACTCGTTTTTAACTGCTTTATTAACGATATTGAGGACATAATTTTCAGTAGATGTCGTCTTTATGCAGATGATTTAAAGATATTTCGGGTTGTCAGGAGTAGCAACGATTGCGAGGGCATTCAACAGGATCTAGCTCGATTCTCTGAATGGTGTAAGTTAAATTTTATGCACTTCAATGTTAATAAATGCCCCATTATAAGTTTTTATCGTAAAAGGGATTGGATAACTTTTGATTACTTTCTTGATAATAACATGATTAATCGCGTTGAATGTGTGAAGGTTCTGGGTGTTACATTTGATCGGGCCCTTTGCTTCGACGCACATATTGATAATATTGTGAACAGGGGTTTGAAGTTGCTCGGGTTTGTGAAGAGAATGCTTACAGATTTTAATAGTGTAGACTGTTTTAAAGTGATATACTGCTCTGTAGTTCGATCAATCTTAGAATATGAGTCCCAAGTTTAGTCATATTCTACATACAAAGAAAAAGTAGAAAGAGTACAAAGAAAGTTTTTAAGTTTCATTGCCTTTAAACAGGGAATGTAGCAGGAGCGGTCTGTATATTATGATACTGCCGATGCTTTGAGGTTGCTACCATTGTGTGTGAGACGCATATATCTTGACCTCGTTCCACTTTATAAGACTGTTAACTCTTGTATTGATTCTCCTGAACTACTCAATAATATTGGATTATCAGTTCCTCAAAGAGCTTTTAGAGCGCACAATTTGTTTGATGTGATATATCACCGAACAAATTATGGCATTAACAGTCCTATTTCTCGAATGTGTAGGGAAATGAATTCAGTTCCTACCGAGATTGATATTTTTCATTTGCCAATTAATGTCTTTAAATTAAAAATTTTCCAATTCTTGAAAAACTAGTTAATATTGTCAATACTTGTCTTTTGAAGCACTTTGATGTATGTTTAGATTTGTAGATTTTTTTTTTATTTCTGACTTTTTCTGACACGTTTTAAATAGTGATTGTATTTTTTATTTTTGAAGTGGAAATTGTCAATTGTCAATACTTGTCTTTGAAGTACTTTAATGCATGTTTGGATTTGTAAGTTTTTTAATTCTGACTGTTTTAAATAGTGTTTGTATTTTTTATTTTTGAAATGGATTGTATTTATTTAATCCGTTAATATATTGTTATTATTATTATTATTATTTTTAAAATTATTTTTAGAAAATTCAATATCGAATATGATGGACTAAAAATTTAACATTTCTTGACTTTGTCAAAAATTTGAATAGGTGCTTTTTAAGAGTTTAAATTTCGAATTTAAAATTATTTTTAAAACATTCAATATGGAGGACTAAAAAATTGTTGCTGATGGATTTCTGAAAGTGCATTTAATGAATTCAAAATTGTTTTAAAAAAGTTCAATGTGGCAGATGCAATAAGATCAAAAAAATTATTTCCGGATTATGTCTAAAATTGATACTGGGAAGTTTTCGAGGATGTAGATTAAGATTAGTTTAAGAGACTAAAATTATTTCTTTGAAATTCAAAATGGGGGATCCAATATGGTAAATTGAAATTTTTTAATTTTTTTGATTTGTCCAGATTGATATCGAGAAATCGCGTAATTGAAAATAATTATGCTTTTGTCGGAGTCTCCGAGAACTGGGTGAATTGGCACATCTCTGAAAATGTTATAAAAATTAATGGTTATGACTTTATTATACAGGATAAAGAGGGGCGTGGGGGTGGAGTGGGCCTCTATATAAAAAGCTGCTTTGACTATTCAATTGTCTAAAGTGAATGCCGCGAGCTTATCGACAGAATCTATTAAAATTAAATCACACTGAAATTCTTATTGTTGATAATCTTTATAGATCTTCGCAGAGCAACTGTGGTGAATTTTTGGGTTACTTTGAAGATATTTTAGCGAACTAACAATATTAATTTTCTAAATATTGACTCCAGAAATGTCACACAATTAACTAACATTTTAGAAACGTTCCAACTTAAATTTTCTTAAGGCGTATATTACGGATATAAAATAAATTTTTTCAAACCCAAAATGAAGGATAAAAAATGTATATGTCTCAATTTCTTTCAATATCGATATTGGGGAGTTTTGGGACCTGAATTATGAATCTAGAATTAATTTCTTACAATTAAAGATAGCGTATGTACTATACCAGCCTAAATATTTGTTTGGTACAATTTCATTCAAAACTGGTATTTGGGGAATTTTCAGAATCTACGAATTTTTTGTTGTTCAGTTTGGTGTGGTCTGCAACTACGGATAAAATAAAATGGGCACTTTTTTACAGCCTTATATGAATTTAAATAACTACTAACACGAGATACATACGAACTCTGGCGAAAAAGCAATTACAAATAAAGTATTTCTCAATCTTTTCATGCAAAATTGAATTTTATCATGTATTAATTTGGTACCGACTTCGAAAATTTCAATTTCATATAAAAATTGTTATTTTCGCTTTTTAGCAGCCGTTTCAATTTTGTTATAAAAATTTTATTTGTATGCATTTCTCAAATATAAAAATTTCATCTTTACATATTATAAAAAATATTTGGAAAAAACAACTTCCCTTCAATTCAACCAATCTCGTAACTTTTTCGGTTTCTGATATAACAATGGTGGCACACGCACATTAAGTAATTATTATTAGTTTTTAATTTTCAATTTTATTCATGAAATATACAACTGTAAAGTACCGGATATTATCAGAATAAACAGAAATATTGCCATTAAATCTTCAACAAAAAAAGACTACGTAAGCTTTTAACATAAAGCACTTACCCTATCTGCCATGGTACTTTATCAGTATGCAAATAACGCTGAACTAAGACTAAAATCTAAAGTTATTCGAATGACTGTTCCCGCAAAAATTGTTTATTTTATTAGCATATTTTACATTCTTTCTTTGCGCATGGTTTCGGATTTATTCTAATATATTTTTTAAGAGTCAGGAATAGTAATTATATTATAACCAATAATTTATACAAAATTTCAATTTTTTATTTATATTATTTTGAATTTTAATAAACAATTCTTTTTAACATTGCATGCATTCCAGAACTCAGGATGTTCTGATTGCGGATTCTGATAGTTCTACATTTGTGCTTCTAGGAATTCTAATCGGATTGCGCAAAAAATTACGAATTTTCACAAATCAATAGAAATGTAAGAGAACTTCGTCAGTTTCTAATTTTTTGTAGACACATGAGTTTCAATAACCCAAAAACAGATTTGATGCGAAATTACAACATTCTCTATGTAGCTGCTTAATTTACGAAATATGAATCTCCAAAGTAACTTGTTAAATACCCCTCCCTACTGTAACTTTCAACGGGAAATTTTAAGTTTGAAAACATTTGGTATAATAGTACTTAAAATTATCGCCCTACTTTATAGGTCTGAATTTTGGTGAATGCGTCGACTAAAGAAGTGTTTCGTTTAAAGGGTTGCAGATTCTCCCGAGCTTTTTGATATGAAAGCCTCAGATTTTACCGAGTTTGTTTCTGTACTTCAACGAGGTTTGATTGCGCACTAATTAATTTCAGTTTCAATTTCTTTATTAGCTTCTAAGTCAGTACAAAAGACTACAAACTTCTATTTAATGTACAGATCATATATGTGACTTAACTAATTGTGAACTTAATCTAATTATAATATAATGGGGTTCCCTCTGGTGAGTGTCCTTCTGGTGGACGTTTGTTACTATTCGTCTGTGAGTGTTGCCTGGGTCCTAATTCTGTTTTGTTCCTGAGTCCTCCTTAAGCCTGGGTCTCTCTCCACATGTCTTTTAAGGCGGCTTGGAGCTGGGTCATCATGTGTTGTGTGATCCTGTGTACTTTATCGTCGATCTCTGTATTTGTGGAAGGTGTTCCGATGCGGTGCACCCCGTGTCCTGAGTTTGAGAGGTTGTGATCCTGATTAGTGTTTTGTGGCCTGCTGGGGCATTTCCTGTAGGATGCAGGATGTGCTCCTCCAGAGTTGGCGCATTTGGGTGGTTCCTCCTTTGATTTTTGGCATTCTGACCAGTGATGATCACTGCCGCAACTAACGCAGCGTGGACTGGCTCTGCAGTTTTGCGCTGCATGCCCGAACTGCTGGCAGTTATAGCACTGGAACATCTTGGACCTCTTTCGTTGTATTTCTGGTCTGATTCGATTTCCCATTATTTCTTTGGTGTGAAGAATGTGACTTTCATTCCTTGGCATGACGGCAAGCACCATGGGCATGGGTTTCTTGTCTTTGTAATGCCATCGGATGAAAGGGGATGAAAGCCTTTTGTGTGCAGGTCGCTGATGATCTCGGTCTCAGTAATTGACTTTATAACTCCTCTTAGGATAATATGTAATGGTTTTTGGTCCTCGGGATTGTAAGTGTGGAAGAGTTTTCTGGAGTCTTCCAGAAGTTTTCGTAGCTGTTTGTGTGCTTCGGCATCTTTTGTGTATATTTTTACGCCTTCTGGTATGCTCTTGGCATAATCCAGTTCGATGTGGTTGTTTCTACAGTTTTGGAATACTTCACTGTAGGTTGCTTTTTCCCTGAGGACAATTGGTGGTATTTTTGGAGGCTTTGGCGGTATTTCCATGGCCTGCTCGGTATCTTAAGTGTTTTGGGCTTCATTCGTGTTGGTTTTCTTTTTGCGTCTCCGTCTTTTTCTTTTCCTCTTGTTTTTATGGTTTTGGGATTCATCGTCGCTCTATATGGTGTCGGAATCCTCATTGTCAATGTAGTGTACTCGTTCCATTGTTTTTATTCTGGCTAGTAAGTCCTTGGATGTGGCCTGTAGTTGAGCATTTTCTTCTTGAATCTTCTTTATAATTCTAGAGCTCTCTTCTAATTGTTTTGTCATGTGGTGTATCTTTTCGTCTTTTTGTTGTGCTGTGATCCTCAGTTGATTTTCTAGTTCTTTGATTTTTTCTTGAAGAGAATGAGTGTCCAGTTGTTGTCCGAAGGGCTTAGCCTCGAAGTTCTTCCTTTTGTTTTCTATTGTGGCAATAAATCCTTGATCGCTCATCTATTCGAAATTCATCTTGTGTTTACTCAAGTTTGTAGCGGTGTTAGCACTACGGCTGCTCGGTGTCATCTGCACTAATTAAGTTGCGGACGTACCGTTGATATAGTGGCCAAGCGATTCGTCTTTCACCGGCGCGGTGCGGGTTCTATCCCGCAGGATGTTTGTGTGTCGAAATACAAAAGTCTAGTGTGTGTTTAAGAATTGGTAGACATGATACCGGGCACTATAAACACATACGAATTTTGGATTCTCAGTAATATTATTAAAAACTTGGAGAAAATCTGACAAAATAAACATTTTTTGTCCTCCATATTGGATCCACCATATATTTTTTTTTAAAATAATTTCCGATTTAATATCAATTATGGAGCAAACTGGATAAAATTAATTTTTTTGTCCGAAATATTATCAGCGCCATCTTCGATTGTACTGCACCAATTTCATCCAAAATGATATGGGACCAACGCAGCAACTTCCTGAACATAACGTAAAAAATTTCATCGATGTACATATTGAATTGATAACCTCCTTCTTTTAGAAGTTGGTTGAAAACAAAATAAGTAAAATAGTTAGGTTATGGTAAACAAAATCATCCGGTATGCATTAAAAGAATCCAAATGATTTTGAGAAATTTTTTGCCTTGGTAGTTTTTGTTTTGGAGTTAACCAAATCATTGTTTCTACTTTGCTGCATCATCTTCACTGAATTCACTATCATATCGATATTGTCTTGACTAAACTTTAAAATATGGTGGAACCCTGTTCCCATATACGACAATTAATCGTTCGTGAATATATTTAGGACAAATATGCTCTTTCTTAAAAATTTGACACTTCGATGTTTCAATTTCATAAAACACATTTTCAGTCGCAAAACACTTTAAAAAACACAAAATAATGAACGAATTGAAATAAAATCTAATATACAAGTAGAAAACTTCGTCACTCATGAACATTCAGTAGATTGTTTCTATCATGGTTGGGTAGAAATATTTTTCTAGTATCCCTCGTAGATTCGGTTAATACAAAACAAAATATTTTATTAAATTCTTTCTACAAATAGCAGTGAACATTTTTTATTAATATAGTAACTTTTTAAAATTATTTTCATATTATACAGGGTGTCCCAAAAGCTCTGAAAGGATCAAAGTTGTGTTTTTTTAAATGAAACCCCCTGTACATTTTTGCATTTTTAGATTCTCCAATCAAAATAAGTGAATATTTTAATAAGGTGTATAGTACCTAAACCTTAAGGGTTTTTAAATAATTTGAATTTTGACAAAATCTAACCTAATTTTCATGTTTCAAATACTTAAGAAGTATTTTCGTTATGTACTCGAAATTTACAGTGAAGTCTAACAATAAATCATATTTTATATCCCAATTATAATAAACTTGATATATTATACAGGGTGATTAATTTAACAGAATGCTATACTTTTTACCTTACGATAAAATGTACCTTTTAAATACCTATCGAATGGTATAAGAGTGTGCTATGGCTGTCTTCACGTTTTCAAAGAATACGCCAAATAATCGTTTTCTGCGCCATTTTGTGTTTTTTGAATAGATGTTCTAATGTATCTAGTTGCCTATGGTATTTGGAAATGACAGGTAATTTACAACTATAAGAATAACAATCAGGAATATCTTTACAAATGTTCAGAACAACTGCTAACTCTGCATTTGCGAGGTTACAGTTTTAAAAGCGTCTCTTATGAGTTTTTTCATACCTTGTGATGTTGTCGGGGGCGCATTGTAGACAATTCCTTTTATGTATCCCCATAAAAAGAAATCTGGTGGAGTTAAGTCCGGAGATCTCGGGGACCAATTTTGAAATCCGTCTCTCCCAATCCACTTGTTTCGAAAGTTGACATTTAAAAATTGCCGAACCTCGCGATGATAATAAGGCGGAGTTTCATCCAGCTGAAACCACATAGTTGTTCTAATATCTAAAAGGACATCTTCTAATAACACTGGAAGCTGGTGTAAATTTAAATCATGAAAAATCAAACCTTTTAAAGGTCCTTCAAAAAACTAGGATCCAATTAAGTATGGACTTAGTATTCCTCCCCACACATTAACCGACCACCTATTGCCGACCACCTATTGTGGTTTCTCATAACTCTGTATTCATGCGGATTTGAATCAGAATAGTAATGGAAGTTGTGTCTATTCACGAAACCATTGTTATGAAAAGTACATTCATCACTAAACAACACATTATCAAAAAAGTGTTCATTTTCTGCCACTTTATCTAATACCCACAAGCAGAATTCAGTTCGGTTGTCAAAATCATTTCCATGAAGGTCTTGACAAAGCTGGATTTTATAAGGATGAAATCTGTATTTGTTAAGAATCCTTGAAACACTTGCTTGGCTAGTGTTGGTATTTTCGGATATATGATTCTGACTAATATTGGGATTTTCTGATCTACTGAACTAAGTACAGTAAAAACATTTTCTTCATCTGCAGTGACGGGTTTTCTTATAACTGACACTTCCCCTTTCCCGGAACTGGTTTAATAGTCCCACAAAAACGGCTAGTTTAGGATGGTTTCTGTCAGGAAACCTTTGAGCATAGACTCGAGAAACCAACTAACAATTTTGATGACATTCTCCAAGGATAAAAATCATATCAATACGCTCTTCTTTTGGATAAATCTTCATTTTGATAAAGCAATAACACAACAATATTCAAATAATTCAATTCAATAAATGAAGTTTCACAGTTATAAAAAATAATACCGCTATTATAGCAGCAGGCTTAGCAGATTAAACTGACAGATTAAATGAATTATCTGACATTTCTAAATGTCATAAGTACTAGATACATTAGAACATCTATTCAAAAAACACAAAATGGCGCGATTATTTGGCGTATTCTGTGAAAACGCAAAGACTTAGCTATAGAACACCCTTATACCATTCGATAGGTATTTAAAAGGTACATTTTCTATTAAGGTAAAAAGTATAGCGTTCTATTGAAATTAATCAAGTTATAGCCACTTAAAATTCTTATTTGATTGGTATTAATTTTTGGATACCCTGTATAATATATCAAGTTTATTATAATTGGGATATAAAATATGATTTACTGTTACACTTCACCGAAAATTTCGAATACATAACTGAACTACTTCTTAAGTATTTGAAACATGAAAATTAGGTTGGATTTTGTCAAAAATCAAATTATTTAAAAATCCTAGGTTTAAGTACTATAAACCTTATTAAAATAGGCACTTATTTTGATCGGAGAATCCAAAAATGTAATAATATACAGGGAGTTACATTTAAAAAAACACAACTGTAATACTTTCAAAGCTTTTAAGACCCCCTGTATAATATGGAAATAATTTTAAAAAGTAACTATATTAGACACCCATTTATTCCAAAAATAAAACTTTTTGAAAGTCACGTATTTTGGCCGCAATATTCCGTGCCGTATAGGGTGAATAACTCTGTATAATATGATTAAATATTTTATTACTTATTTCAAGTCGTTTGTGTAAAAATATCAAAAAAATTCAATCTACAATCAGTTAAAGTTTATATGTAATTTTGAAAATTATTAGATAGTAATTTGCTTTCTAAACTTGCCCTTGCTTTTCTGGCAAATAAAGAATTGGGTAGGAAAAAAGTATATGGAAATTTGCCCAGTGTACAAACACTCGTAAAATACAAAGGTTTAAAGCTCATAAACTAATTAAAATATAATGCAAATTATAAATAATAAAAGTGAAAATATTTATCCTAAGAAGGCGATAAATGTCTAATTTTTGATGTACACATACATACCTTACGAAGAGTTTTCATTACAGCCATAATGTTAAGCTTCTAAATTGTTAATTTTAAAATAATTGTTCTACATTCTGAACTTTCTATTTTCAGCATGTTCTTGTCCTTTAGGGGAATCGTTTCTCGGAACAATTGATTTCCTTTTCCCCGACCTGGGTAAACACTATCCTTTCAATACACAAACTTGACGGTGGCGCATCTTATCGCACACACTGGATCGATATTCGTTTCTCTTCGAAGATACAACTGGAACGAAACCTAAACGTTAAAATTGGAACGATCGAGATGTTTATGTTTTACGCATATGGTATTTTAAAGCAAATTTTTTCGGCAGGCAAATTAAAATAATGAGTAGAAAAAAGCATAGCCTAACTTAATTTCAACAGACCTGAATCTATTTTTTAAATAGTTATTTTTATGTTGGTTATTTTTAAATTGGTTCATATTAGTGTATTTCGATATGATTTAGAGAATTTAATTCAGATTATAAAAGCATTTGCTTGGGCAAACGCATAATTATGTCAATAATTAAGTAAACAGTGTACTGAAAATAAGAATATATATTTTTGTTCATTTACATTTGCGCTGTTAAAATTAACTGGTATTAGAGCAAATACGAAAAACAGGCTATGTATCTATTTTCTCTACAATATGTATGATATACCGGGGCAGATCTAGAAATTTTTTGGGGGAGGCCGTAAAAACTTTTCAATGTTTCCTCTCTGTCTCCTTCTATCTACATCGACATTTCTACACGGTGATTCTAGATCGTTTGCAGAAAGGTGGGTTCAAAGATTTTTGACTCCGAAACAAAAAGTGCATAGGCAGCAAATTCCTCAAAATCATGTGGAATCTTTAGATATAGACCCTGACTTTGATAGTAACAGACGATGTGACTTGAGTACATCACTGGTATGCAGAAACAAAATTAGAGTCCATATCTTCTAAAAATAGTCTGTTCGCCCTCTATTTTCAGCTGCGGCGATGTTATTTTGAGACCAAGCAGGAAATATGTTGAAAATATGCCGCAAGGCAGTACAATAGCAGTTACCTACTGTAATACCATTAACAAAATTACATACGGATTTGAATCAAAAACGTCCTGGCTTCTGTCCCCCACCGTTTACGAGTGTAACTTTTTTTGAGCTGAACCGACCGCTGGATTGCCCAGATTTGGCTCCATCTGACTTTTTTTGAGCAGAAATTAAAAAACACCGCAGAAGACGGTAACCATCTAATACCTGAAGGCCAGCAGGAAATATTTTTTCTCGTTGCAGGAAATGAAACGTAGTTACCTTTGTGGGGAAATAAATGGAAAACATAAAGCATATAGAAAATTCTGTGTTTTGGGCGGGAAGCGACGCTTTTGATGCACATTTTCAAATATGCTTGCTAGTGTTCTAGCCAGCCCAGTGAATTTTCTTATGAGAGTTATTACAACATAGAGGGTGATTCTCCGGGAACTTTATCGATCGATTGTGGGAAAACTATAATTAGGAAGAATCTGAAAATATGACAGTGTACTAACGTGATGTAGATGCCAACTTGCTTATTTTAAATGGAACACCCTATATATTATTGCAGTTTTGATTTCTACGTAAAATTCTAGACATATTTCATGTATAATGTTCTATGCTTAAGCGTTTGGACATATTTAAATTTTTATGTCAAAAATGACGTTTGCGGACCAAAACTTAATTGTAAATTTTTCCTCTAAGGAAGTTTTTATTATTTAATTTGGGTTAGTTTTCTTGTAGACGAAGATTGACTTTAGTAGTCTTTTTATGATATTTTGAAAATTATTAGTATAGAGTGGTCAAAAATTATATTTAAAAAATCGTCAAAAGTCAATTTTTTCAAATAGAAAGCACCTATTTTTATAATTTTATCATATTAAGCATTAAAAATAAAGGTACTTTATATATGATTGTCTATTACAAAAATTTGTAGTTTTCAAAATATTGTCAATTCAACATTTTTCTATTGTAAAAATGCTATACGGCTTTTAATTTTTTGTTATTAGTTGGCCATGACGGCGAGGCGTGGCGAAAATAAAACAATCGAACCCTACATAATTGTCACTATTTCTTGCCATTTGATATTGATTAATAATAATATCATGCCGGAACGATTAAATTGCACGCACGAAGATTATTTAAACTCATATATTATTTATGGAATATGTGATTGAGTTATTTCAAGAACATCAATTAACATTGATTTATTCATGAATATTTGAAGAGTCTTTATAAACACTTTTCTGTGTTTATACTATTATTAACAGCTTTCACTAAATCACTAGATGTTGTATGATCTAGAAAAACTGAGATATAATAACCAGTACATGCTTCATTCATAGTCTTTTTTTTTACCTGATGACGCGAATATTTTTACGTTGATTTTTAAAGTCTAAAATTTCAAGGTTTATAAAAAAAAATCCCCGATGATCCCAGGTTTTCCACGATAATCCAAGGTTTTCCATATTTTCCATGATTCTGGACATCCTGACAATACAGTGGAGTGAAATTGAAAACATTCGCGATCCGATATCGGAAGGAACAGAAACCAACACTACCAACTGTTAAAAAGATTGTAAAAAAACATCAAGAACTTTGGATCTATAAAATCTAAAAAAAATAGAAATAAACCAGTTGTTAATAAAAAATTTATAAAAATTATTTGAGTAAATGTTCAAATTGACGCCCTTGAACTTCCAAACATTTTCCCCACTAAGCAGGAACTCTTCATGGGTGGCTCTTCTTATTGACTGAGGATTAAGTTCTTCAAATGCTATTCTGACGCGCTGCATGCAATCTTCTATAGTGGTTAATGAGATGTTGTATACTTTATTTTTGATTGTCCTCCAAATAAAAAATAATCAAGTACTGTTAGGTCGGGGGAGTGAGGTGGCCAAAGATGTGGCCCATTCTTGGCTACTCATTGATCAAAAAACAAGTTTTGCAGATGATTGTTAATTAAATGACTATTATGTGGAGGCGCACCATCATGTTGATAAAATGGATTTCTATGATCAGCCAGCGGCAAGTTCACTTCCAAATTTCGCATGATGTCGAAGTGGCGCTCACCTATAAGTTACAAAACGTAGTTTGTATCTAGAAGTCTTCAAAAATGGTTAACTTACCATTCAGATTATCTTGGTAGAATTCTAGGGCGACGACGCCGTCATTTCTTATAACACAATACACGTTAACCCGCCAAGATTCTTGAAAATTTAATTCTCTAAATAGATGTGCGTTTGAGTCGCTCCAATAGTAGGAACTGCGTCGATTAACCAATCCATTTTTTGTGAATTTGGCTTCATCCGACCAAATAATATTATCCAAAAAAACTAGCATTTTTTTTTGACCGAAGTAAAATAAATTGACAGAACTCTACGCTTCGTGGAAACTCACTGCCTTTTAAATGTTGTACTAAGAAATATACATAGGGATAAAAATTGTGTTTCCATAAAATCCTTAAAACTGATATTTGAGATGATCCAGACTCTAATGCTACTTATCTTGTAGATATTGTCGGATATGCGGCGAAATATCTTAAAATTGTAGTTTCAATATTTTCATTAACAACTGGTTTATTTCTACTTCTTTTTGCTTTTATGGATCCAGAGTTTTTGAAGTTTTCTATAATACTTTTAACAGTTGGTGGTGTTGGTTTCTGTTTCTGCGGATATCGGATCGCGAATGTATCGCATGTTCTTGAAATCACTCTTATCACATTCTCCATAAATAATATATAAGTTTAAATAATCTTCTTTCATGTAATTTAATTGACCCGGCATGATTATTATTAATGAATGTCAAATGGCAAGAAATAATTCTGTAGGTTTCGATTGTTATTTTCGTTACGCCTCGCCGTCATGGCCAACTAATAACAAAACTTAAAAGCTGTATGTTTACAATAGAAAAATATTGAATTAAACATATTTTGAAAACAACAAATTTTTAAAATAGACAACCTTATACAAAGTTACCCTTATTTTAATGCTTAATATGATTGTTGAAAAAATTGACTTTTGACGATTTTTTAAATATAATTTTTATTTTTCTTTTTTGACCACTCTACTAATAATTTTCAAAATATCATAAAAAGAGTACTAAAGCCGATCTTCGTCTACAAGAAAACTAACCCAAATTATATAATAAAGACTTTCTTATAGGAAAAATTTATAGTTAAATTTTGGTTCGCAAAAGTCATTTTTGATATAAAAATTTAAATATGTCCAAACGCGTAAGCATAGAACATTATACATGAAATATGTCTAGAATTTTACGTAGAAATCAAAAATGCAATAATATATAGAGTGTTCCATTTAAAATAAGCAAGTTGACATTTACTTCCGGTATAACCGGAAAATATTTGAACCGACTGTCTCCTATGCACGTTAGTACACTGTCAAATTTTCAGATTCTTCCTAATTATAGTTTTCCCCCAATCGATCGATAAAGTTCCTGGAGAATCACCCCGAATAGTTACGTGACCTCCATGCATTTTCAAGCTACGATGTTAGTGTGTTTTGTGAACTTATATGACGATTTGACGATACGTCGACCACATCAACGGTGGCTGAATGGTTGCCTATGGCATAGATAATTTAATTTGTTAATGCCTATAGGTTATGTGATGTTTTTCTCTTTTTAATAGGGAGGTTTAAAAGGTGTAAATTACAAATTAAAAATTATTTTAGTAAAATTTAATATGGGGGATCCAATATGGCGGACTAAAAATTTCTCTTGATTTGGTTCAAAATTTGTATAGGTAATTTTTAAGAGTTTAAATTTCGAATTTAAAATTATTTTTAAAACATTCAATATGGAGGACTAAAAATTTGCTGGTGATGGATTTCTGAGAGTGCAAATAATGAATTCAAAATTGATTTAAAAAAGTTCAATGTGACAGATGCAATATGGCGATCAAAAAAAAAATTATTTCCGAATTATGTCTAAAATTGGTACTGGGAAGTTTATAGGGAGTAAATTAAGATCAGCTTAAGAAGCTAAAATTTTTCATTTTTCTGATTTTGTCTAGCTTGATATCGAAGGATACGGCCAGACTGATTTGTCTACAGACACGGGAAATGCCGCATTCGAAAGAGAAGACTTCACGTTACACATTTACCGATCGTTCGCATTTGACGCATGCGTACTTCTTCTGTAAAACCTCCAGTCTCGTTATTTTACACCTCACATATTTCTATTACTACAGTTAGCAACTGCAGCCTATGTATAGTTATAATCATAAGGTTTTGCTACCTTTGATAGCAGTTGCCGCCGAAACCGGTCCCTCAGACCGCAACACCACTCTATTAAACATAAATAGAAAAATGCTGCCGACATTAGCTGTCATTACGTCTAAATATAATACTCTATCTATAATAGCTCTATGCAAGCTACGCGAGCTGAAGTATCGTTGTCGGAAACGCCCGAAAATTGAATATAAAGAAAAGAGAGTTTATCATATGTTCTAGATATTTATAAGATGAAGATTTTCCAGATTATTTAATTAAAAATATTAGATATGATAGTTATATGGTACTGTTCACCCAGAACATATATTTTTATTTTCATACAACCAGTTACTACGCGACTAGGACCAGGAATCTTTTTAAGTGTTTAGAAAGCGAGAGTACCACGGTAAATATCGGAGTTGTAACGTGCTAGACCAACACTCGCTGGCTGATTCAGAATCCTAATTCAGGATAGTGTAATTGACGCCCTCTAAATATCTCGCACTCCTGCTTTATGGTTAGAATCCTAAATATCATGTTGACTCTTAATTTATTAATTTGGCTAGGAAAAAAACGAACGTGTGACATTCTAAAATTTAAAACTAGTTAAAAATTGTTAAATATCTAATTTCTTTGTTTACAAGAATTTATGTTATTGGTAATAAGTAATAAAATACCGAGTTATAACTACGCAAAATGAGCAATTGAATAAGTTAATTGGTAATTTAATTTTAAACTAACATATACTAGAATATATTATTATGTCCTCTAATAAACTAGATAAATAAGTAGTTTGCAATACGAGATATAAAGACAAAAAATTATTAAAAAAACATTTTTATACCAATGCCATTTGAATTTCAAAAAATGCATTTAGATAAAATTATATATTTTTTCTTTATGTACCCCTCTTGCTCGCATTACCTCCTGACATTGACATAGTATACTGTTGATTAAATGTTGAATTATTCCTTAATGTACTGCTCATATTCTCGAAATAAAACATTTGTTAATTGTAAGTTATTTGCCATTCCCCTCTGCCGGACGCGTCTCCCTAACACATCCACAGGTGTTCTATGGGGGTTTAAGTCAGGACTGTTGGCTAGCCGATATATGGTTATCTTCATAAAACGTTCAAATCTCTTTAGCAATGTGAGGGCAGGCATAATCTTGTTAAAAAATGAATTCTTCGCCATAATTTTGAGCACAGGTACTTGGGGCTGCACAATGTTCATAAAGTATCGACTACATGTCAAATTTCCACCCTAAATTACAAATTCGGATCTTCCATTAGAACTAATGCCTCGCCACACACCATTGATCTTCCTCAAAAATGGCGAGTTTCTTCAACCATTTTATCATGAAATCTTTCACCCCGTCTCCTAAAACCCATACACTTGGAAACAAGATTCATCCAAAACAGTACTCGTTGCCATTTTTGTTGTCTAGTGTGCATGGTTGCGATAAAACACCGGAGGATTTGTACGGTGTTGGCTTGTGAGCTCTAGGAGATACCCTTGCTACTTGTCCAGGTTCCTTAAGCGATTTTTAACTGTTTATGTTGAAATAGGACTGTTAATATATTGGCGCAGTAGATATACATGCTCCCGAGCAGACAGGTAACCCTACTCTCATACATCGAAGGCACAATAGATAGATTAGTCAAAAAATATATACAACATATCTATAGCCTACAAGCCAAGACTTAAATAGAGGTCCAAGTTTGTGGAAAGTACAAGAAGGATGTCTGGGAAAGATACCGGTGGATCCCACGGATGAGTCCACCACCGATATCGGGACGAAACATCCGTACATTGACGGTGGTCGAAAATTAGATCGCTTAGTTACATGTCCCTAACACCAGGGGCATTACTAAATGCGACATGGCGCCCGAGCAGGGACGGCGGCAGACAAGGGTCTAAACCAAGGAAGTTGGAAGGGGTAAAAGGAAGGAGAATACCCTAAACTAAATTTGGTTCCTCATGTAACTCTGTACTCCCCTCAATGTGGCTATGCTGCACTTGCGCAGTATGTCAAGGGACAGGACTGGATTTGAAAAACCTCTTATTTATGTTGTTATATTGAAAAATTACAATTTAAAGTTCAGGTTTTAAACAGTGCTGTCAAATGTTCCACATAAAAATACTTGCATGTTTTATATTTATTCCTGGCAATTCCTGACAAAATGCGTGTGATAAGAAAAAGCTGATATTGCTCAATTAAACTGAATATTAGAAAAAGACAGGTAATAACAAAATTGTCCATCCCTTAAATTTATGACTGTAAACCCATAAAATAAAGAAAGAAATAACTACATGTGAGAAGCAAAAAGAGATAGTAGAGAGATTTAATTTTAGAGATGCGGCATTTTATCGATTTTCATACACTTGTCATCAATTTGTATGTACATTCGCCTTTATCAATTTCTGAGTATGACATCTTATTCCTGGCAAATCCCTGGCATGATAGTATTCCTGGCAAAATTACTGGCACAGCTAATCATTCGTGGCAAATGCCAGGAATTACTGGCAAATTGACAGCCCTGGTTATAAAACGACTAATGAAATAAACACTGCCTTAAAAGAAATTTAAACATAATTCGAAATAAAATCTTATCTTATCTACAATGTTAAAAAGGATCTGGCCATAGGGATTAACTATATGTTATTCCTCTTTTATTATTAAGTAAAGTGTTTTCCATGTACGTTCTAAACTTTAAAATAATTAACTTATGATCAAAAAAAATGAAATGAAAAAAATGATAAAAACTACACACTAGCGCAAACAAAACTTTAAAATCGTCGATCTATTAAAAGATCTTCAGTATAATCTTACATATTAATGTAATACAAAAAACGTAGGTACTTACCAAAAATAATGAATTTCCGGGATCGAACCACGCGATTTACAAAACCATATCATACACTGATACATTGTTATAAATTAGAGTCTATACAAATGTCTTGACAACATACACAAATATAAATTCCGAAATTTAACTAATGATACTGCACCGCACAACAAAGAAAATAAGCGTTGAGGACGATGGCAAACAACCGCATTAAACATAAAGAATATGCCGTGACGCCGATCGTGTCGCAAACCCCGCTCTGGTTTCCCGTTCTCACATTGCTAACTTCATGCAACAAATTTACTACGAAATTTCTTTTTGCGCTTGCTCCACATAGCCAGTCGGTGTCAATTTATGACATTTATTTTCTGCATGGTGGAACACTTTTTTGGACATTTAGCCTATTTTTGTAGTTTTCCATCCCCTTCCAATTTCCTTGGTCTAAACCGCCGTTGGCTTTGATTAGGTCCGACCCGAACTTGGAAAGACCACCTACGATGTCCGTTCCACATTTTCCTGATCAGGCCTGTGCTTTCTTATGGTTGCTTTTCATGACAGGCAAAGTCGGAAAGCAGATGCTTTAGGGTGGGGGGGGGGGCATGTTAAGGAACTAACATCTTACCACCGCTTTCCGGCAAAACATCCGTACATTGATGGTGGTCGAAAATTAGATCGCTTAGTTACATGTCCCTAACACCAGGGACATTGTTAAATGTGACACCACATACCCAAAGGGCAAAATTGATTTGGAAAATTCAGGAGCGTACAAAATATCATGCGGCACCTGTAGTAAAACTAACAGAAGAATATCAGCAGGGTTACAAGAACATCATCTCAACATAAGAAATAAAGAAACATTTGCTCTATTCCGACATCAGCTAGACCCAGCAAATCGCCTAAATAGAGCATTACAAAGTATGATTGATTCGCGAATCCATTAAAATTGAATAGAACGGCACTCTGAACAAGAGCGACGACACATTTAACCTTCCCACCCCCTGGAAAACTCTCCTCAAGCGGGACCACTGTACCGGTACTGAACCCCAGAGATTCTCCAAAATGCGGGTGGAGCCATTACCAGCGCCAGCCAATAAAAAACTACGTTTGCATTTAAAGACAAGCTACATGCAAAATTCCCTCAGTCGATATTCAACAAGCAAGCACCAGTAACAAATCTCTAGTAATGTACAGCAGTGAGGTATGATGACTCAAAAAGAGATCAGGGAGTTTTGAATGTAACCCAGATGTAGTTTTAGGGACAAGCAGCAGGAAAATCAAAAATGGATAAGATTAGGAATAATAGTATAAGAGAAATAATCTGAAATGAACATAGTGTTGTAGATAACATAAAAATAAACCTAGTGAAATGGTATGAATATGGGTGACATATGAATAAAGAGCGTTTACCAAAAGACGTTGTGTACTGGACAGCGCAAAGAAACAGAAAGAGAGCTGGATAAATAAGGAAGTTCGTGAAAGAGAGATATCAGTGGAGGATGAGGATTTGGAAACGTCGAAGAACGTTTTCAATTATAAAACCAATTTACCTTTATAAACACTGGGTTTTGGTTTTTGATGTTGGGATCTAAAGCAAAATATAAGAAAATTTAAGGTCGCCCTTAATTCATTTAATGCAGTATAAATGATAGCAACTTTAAGATGCTCTCAAAGAATATAATATTTCTTTTTTACATTTAATATTGATGCCTATTCCCTTAAATAAAATGCACAATTTAGCTGTATTCTCAGAAGGATCACTCTTCACAATGTTAGTTTAGTTTAGTTATGCTACTCCCAAGTTAGAGAATTTTTCCCTTGGATCTGTGCTAAAATTCTCAAATGTATCTACTCGATAGTTCCATGATCTCAAAATCACAAAATAATACTATTAAAAAAACATGTAGATGTAGTTGTGAAAAAAAAAAATTCGCTTCCAGAGGTGGTTTTAGAAACAACTGAAGTCACTACCGAAGATACTAATCTCAATCAATTGAGACAAAACACATCTATTTCTTCGACTTGTAGTGCAGGGACATCTATAAGTACACTCTCTACTATCAGAATATGAGAGGCATAAAAACCAAACTTGCAGAGCTGAAAGCTTCAATGTCTGTATCAGATTATGATTTCATAGCTGTCTCGAAGTCATGGTTAAATCAATTGGTTTTCAATGGTGAATATGGTGACAATTTTAATATATTTAGGAAGGATCGTGATGCAATGGTTACTGGTCAAAATCAAGGTGAAGGTGTTTTTCTGGCAGTGGCTAAAAATATAAGGGCAAGAGAAATTAAAATGTTTGAAAGTGTTTCAGATTTCGATGGTATTTGCGTTCAAGTCCATAGTGATAATATAAAATTTTACATTATTGTGGTATACATACCTACAGGGAATAATCGTGAGAAATTAAATGCTTTTCATGAATATTGTGAACATAACTTATTAAATGAAATGTGTATTATTGTAGGTGATTTTAATATAAGTGAATATGGTAATGATAGAAATAGTGGTCGCTGAGGAGATCTAAAGCAGTTTTTGGATTTTAATGGCATTTTTCAATATAATTATGTAGAAAATGTAAATGATCACAATTTGGACCTAGTTATAAGCAATTTTACTGAAATATATGTAAAGATAGTGTGCCTCTGTTGCCAAAAGATGATCATCATCCTTCTTTGTGTATGGAATTAAACATTTTTAATAGTGGTTGCTCACGTGACCATTTTAATGACGTTGTACATTATAACTTTTAAAAGGTAATTTTGAGCTTCTTTACTGTGAATTAAATAAGGTTGATTGGTCTGATGTTCTTAACCAGAATAACGTTAATGTAGCAGTAAATATCTACAAATGTGTACATAATGTATTTGATATTTGTATTCCAACGGCTAGGCATGATAAAATAATAATAAAAAATATAAAAAGGAAAGAAAGTTTTAGAAAAACAGGTCTAAACCAGTGGGAGTTGAGATATAAAGAGTATAGGCAGTTAGTAAAAGCACAAAGTTCAACCGCATATCGTTTATATCAACAACGTGTGCAGGATGAAGTTAAATCAAACACTAAAACCTTTTGGGATTTTATAAATAATCAGAAAAATATTTCCGATATTCCCGAAAATATGTTTTTAAATCAGCAAGAAATTAGGGGTGTTCAAAATGTAGTAAATGCCTTTGGTGAATACTTTAGTTCCATATACATTGGTGGCAACCCCTTTAAATAGAAGAATTTCTAATAACTATGGGAAATTTTGCTTTTTAGAAATTACCGAAATGGAAATTAAAGAGTCCGTTAAAAAACTGAAAGTTCGTAGATCAGTAGCTACTGATAATGTGCCGCCATACATTATTAAAGGTTGTATTGATTCATTTATAACACCTTTAAAATAGATTTTTATCCTTTGTTTGAAACTATGTATTTATCCCTCAAAATGGAAAGAAAGCAAAGTTATTCCTATATTCAAAAGTGGTGATAGAAATGAAATTTCTAATTATCGATCTATTAGTATTGTCTCAGCCTCCTCAAAAATTTTGGAATTAATTCTTTGTAATAGAGTATATAATGATTGCAGACATAGAATCTCAGACCAACAACATGGTTTCTTGCCACATCGATCAACCGTTACAAATTTAGTAAACTTTGTTCAGTTTGTTTAGGAATCAATTCAGGAAGGATGTCAGGTTGATGTAATTTTTAATGATTTGGAGAAGGCATTTGATAGAGTGAACTTTGGTGAAATAGTACTTGCCCTCCAAGATTTTTCTGTAGATCCAAACATTGTTTCATTGCTGATATCTTATTTGCATGATAGAACTTTATTTGTTGAACTTAAGGGGTGTAAGTCTCAAAGCTATGTACCCACCTCAGGAGTGCCTCAAGGTTCAAATCTTGGGCCACTTCTGTTTTTACTGGTTATCAATAAAATAGGTGTGAATGTGAAATTCGCCAAAGGCCTTATCTTTGCGGATGATTATAAAATTTTTCGTGCCATTAGAGATGAGTCAGATGCGAGGGCTCTGCAAGAGGATTTTAATGCGGTTGTGAGATGGTGCAAGGAACATGATTTAAATGTAAATATAAATAAATGTGTAGTAATGTCTTTTACATGTAAAAAGCAAATAATTCAGTTTAATTATTATATAAATAACACGCCGTTAAAAAGAACTGACTTACATAGGGATCTTGATGTTTATTTAGATACGAAGTTGAGTTTTGGTAGGCACATTGATAATTAAACTGCAAGTGCAGTAAAAATTCTTGGTTTTATTATTAGGAGCTGTAAATATTTCAATAATATTAATACAATGATTGTCTTGTATAAGTCATTGGTGCTTGCAAAGCTTCAATATGTATGAGTATTTTGGGATCCACAGTATGAAAATAAAATTTACAGATTAGAGGTGGTTCAGCGAAGATTTTTAAAGTTTTTGCATTACAAGACATTCTCGGTATACCCTCAAGGAGGAACTGATCAGAAGCTTTTGTGTTCTTTATTCAACTTTCCCAGTTTGAAGCACATGCGTATTGAAGCGGGTGTTGTGTTTTTGTTTAAATTGATTGGGAACACTATTGATGATAAAGAGTTTTTAGAACAGCTTCCATTTAAAATAGGCTGAGTTAACACCAGATCCAGAAATTTATTTTATATTAATATCCCTAGGACTAACCTGTATAAAAATTCCCCATTAATAGGATCATGTTCATATTTTAATAAGTATCGTGGTGCCATTGACATTTTTAACCTGAGTTGTAACAGGTTTAGAAGGGAAGCGAGAGATGAGTTATGTAGGCAATTGTAGTGCCTTTTTATTTAGATTGTAGTCTTAGTATATTAAGTTTAGTTGTATCTGTAATTGGCTTTGTAAAAGTTGTTGATACAATAAATAAATTATTAACCATAGTGTTTTAACCTCATGTAAGAGGATGGTAGTCCAAGAAAACAAACTTGTAAAATTTGTTATAGATATTTATAAAATTGTAGCAACGAGACCTGAGCGGCTTTTTATCTTAGTTTGATGAAATAACTTGCCCTAAGTTTTTTTTTTTTTAATTCTGTCCTATACTGTTCCAAGATGTTAAGAGAAATTTTAAATTGTTATAAACCATTCATGATTACCATAAAATTATAGCTTATAATTTCATTAAATTATGTTATCCTACAAGGTTGAAGTTTTCTAGAAGAAACAAAATAAAATACTAGAATTGTTGCTTGGATTTTATTTAACCAATGAGAAAATTGTTAACAATAAAATTTATTGTTAACTTGAAGGGGGGATCCTGCTTTAGAATAGATTTTTTTATTGCTTAAATCTATACCTAAGATATCCAAGAATATGTATCCATAGTTCTAAAGACTAATTCTAAGTATTTCCGAAAATACAGGACTGAAAGCAGCGGGGCGTCGAGCAGATGTGCAAGTTTTGGCCTGTTTTCATTTTTACAGTTTTTCCAAAATGGTGGGTGTGATTGCAAGAACACTAGACAACCAACTGAAACGAATCAACGCGTGTTATCTTCAGCTTTGTGTCCTCTTCTATTTGAACTAAAAAAATTTAAGAAAAATATTTTTGGCAAATTGAAGTTTTTTTTTTTCTAAAAATGCTCTTTTTTTCAAACCGCTAGAAAATTTGTATTTCAAGATTTCTTCAGGTTTTTCTAAGTTCATTTAGAAGAAAAATGAATGAAAATTATTTTTTTTTAAATTTTGTTTCAGACAAAAATAACCTGTATCTTTTCCATCAATTATATAATTTAGTTGTGAGGTGTTCTATGAATGTATATATAAATCGACTGTATTTCAATATTTCATTTTGATAAAATTTCTGGGTTAAGCTGAAATATATATGAAAATATCCTAAAAAGTCCGCTACCCTCAGTTATTTTTTTCTTTCTTAAAAAAATCTTTTTTTAGGCCTTCTAAAACAGGCTCCCCCTTAAGTAGTAAACTTTTAGTAATCAAACATGAGGTGTATTCCTTAATGCATATCACAACTGGTTTTAGAAAAATTATGATGCCATTAATACTGCTTTATAACTGGTTAGGGGGTAAATATAAAGCAAATATTTGAACTGACTAATCATTAGGTAAAAGAATATGAATATATAAAAAAACTAACGGTTCAAAAATAAAATTTTACTAAGCATGTAGATAAAGACATCTAAAAATATTTGTAATTTTATGTAATTCTTAACATTTACACTTAAAAACTTAATAATTTACAATATTTAAAAATAATTAACATGAAAATCCAAATGTTGGAAAGATGCAAAATATTGCACAAGTTATACAAAATTGAAATGTTATTTAAATAATTTAATTTTTAAGTTTAAATATTTTGGCAGTACCATCATCTGACGTAGTTAAAATTGAGTTTCCATCTGCAAACACAGAAATACTTAAAATGTCTGTTTTATGCCCTGTTAAAACCTCTACTAAAGTACCACTTTTTACATCACATACATAAACAGCTCCATCTGTACTGCCTACAAATACCTTACTTCCAGAACCCTGTTTCAGTAAAGTCACTGGGCATTCAATCCTAGCTTGGTGCCTCAATGTAAATTTTCCTAGTTGCCACACGCACAACTGCCCTGATAAGGAGCCAGTAACAATAACACCTACATCATTATTAAATAATGCTGCTTCTATTTCTGTTTCACCTTCCGTTAATACTCTACCTACAGTTTTACCATCAGTAACTTTAATTATTTGGGCATCGGGAGCTGTAATTGCTAAAGAACCATCTACATTAATTTCTAGTGTATCTATAGTTGCATTGACAGTTTTGGTCCACAAAGTTGTATTTGCTTTAATATCCCATAATCGAATTTCATTGTTTTCATAACTAGCCAACAGTTGTTTTCCATTAGGAAGTACCTTTCCATATGTACATGTAACATTACCAGGAGAAGGTAAAACTTTACAGTTACCGGATGGTATTTGCCAAACATAAATATCTCCTGACTGACACCCACATATTAAAACATTAGCAAGGGGATGCCAGGTAAGCCACGACATGTCATCACCCTCATTACACCATGTAAGTTTCTTTTCACTGACGGACCAAACCTAAAAAATAATAAAAAAACAATTTTACAATATCCATGCATTTAAAATAGAAATGAAGTTATTATTCAGCTTGAAAATATTTAAATAACTATGCTTTTGTGAGCTGTCACTCAGGCAAAAAATCATGAAACTATTACTACTACGTTATATATACATTCCCAATAGCCCTTTTTTAAATTACCTGTATCATGCCTGCCATGTCTCCTGTTGCAATATACTGACTGTTATGGTTAAAAGCTACTTCAGTTACCGAATCTTTATGACCTGTACATTCAAATACAAGTTCTCCAGTGGTTGTATTCCAAACATAGGCAATATCATCTTCACCTCCAGTTACAGCTAAAGTCTGGTCTTTGCTTATAGCACTGCTAAATACAGATTTTGTATGTTTGGAAAATGTTAATTTTGAAATATCAATTACTTCCGTCTCAATCTCATTTTGATCCGTAGGATTTTCGTCAATAACTTCATCAGGAATGTCGTAATCTTCACCATCAGAATAAATAATTTCTACATCCCCCAAATCTTCAGGTAAATCTTCAAAATCATCCATGATAAAAAATTTGCGTTTAAAACTAACCTTAAAACGATTAAAACCTAACCTAAAAATAATCATGCTGATTTAACGGCATAGATACATAAAATATAGACCAGAACAAGAAAGGTTAGTGCAGGTTTAGGGAGGCAAAAAAATAAACATGTTACACAGCAAAGAGAGAGAAAAAGGGCGTATACGGGTCATGCTCTCTTGCTCCGAAACACGAATGGCCGACAGGTGCTTCCAAATTACTGCCCTCGATTCAAGAGTTTTAAGTTCAGGTGCATCAAACCCTGAGTAGCTCCGAGCAAATGTGAATAAAGCGGTAAAAATATTAATTGGAACAGTATATAACCTACAAATTATTTTTTTTCAGAATTTGTGTTTTTAATACACATACCGAAACATATTGAAGACAAAAAGGTAAAAATATTACATTATTACTTATTAGTTTTGAATTTTGTCGGGTGTCATGACATTTTAGGCCATAAATATTTCGCAATTCGTTAAAAAAACTATGTAGGTAAGTTCGATATTTTGTGAAATAATCTTATTTTTATGTCTCCATTTCATGTATAAAATGTTTTTTTACCCAAAAATAACATCTAAAAATGATAACTGATAGCTGTTAGGGCTTTATACATCAAATTTTTTTTTTTTGTGCTTGAGGGGTAAGGGGAAAGCAGATCTGACAAGCGCCGAGGCATAATGCACTACTTGAATAAAGCGAGGGCTTCTTGCACCTGTACAGCTCCGAGCTGTTCAAGCTAATGAATCGAGGGCAGTAAATGATGGGGACGTTTGCATCGAGAAAGATAGCATGACTTCTTATTTGCCGTCTCTTTGCCGTGCAACACGCGCAGTGCATTACATGCTGTCTCTAATAGTGTATGTTCGAAGAGGGTTGCATTTGTAGGGTCGCACCGGATGTGAGATGAACTTGCAAATTGCTCAATAAAGCTTCTGCCAAATCTGGAGGAAGAAAGAAATGTTCGTGTGTCGGTGATTTTTGAGCATATACTACCGGAGGCAGATGTAATCCATAGCGCGCGTTACACGGCAGAGAGAGAACGTGAATACGGGATTACTATCTCTCACCCATAGCAGTGCTCTCAACCTAACGTTCCCAAAATTTCTAAACGCGCGCTGACCAATCACGTTTCAGAACAAGAGAGATAGTAAGATCTTATATTCGCTCTCTCTCGTTTTATCGTGTAATGCACGCTGTGCACTGAATTGCCTCCGTAGTATATGCTCGAAGATAGTTCAAGAAGAAAGTTAATAAAAAGGACTATTCTTTTAAGTAATTATCACTTTCAGTTGTATCACTTGAAGTAATCATGACACTTAGATCTAATGTAAATGCATATTCCAAAGAAAATGAAGTTATCAGTTACACTTTTTTCACTTTGATCAATTGATGATTACTCAAAAGAATACAGCCTGTTTTTTGGTGAGTAGTTTTAATTACCGGCTGGCTGACTGTTGAAAAATATGTGGCCATTGGTAATTGAGAGAAGAAGAGTAGTTTTATCATATGTTATTGTTATTCTTTTTTTTTATTGTGTGCTGTAGTCTGTTTAGTACTGTGCTACAGATTAATTATAAAAAATAACGAACTTCTGTTTAAAGAGCTGTATTTAGAATTTTCCGTATTTTGTTCAGTTGGATCAGTTGACTTTTTAAATTTTGTGTTTCTAGACAGCAAACGTAAGAAGGTTAGCTAATTAATAGTGTTTTTAAATGGCTTCTGATTACAATAAATTATTTAAAGTAGGAGATCGTCTTATTCTTGAACTGAAAAGCAAAGACATTTACGAGGGAATATACGCTGATGGAGGAAGAGATCGTATTGTTTTGACTGATGTGATTCAGCACAATAACCAAAATAAGTTAGGAGATTTATATGAGTTTTACAGAAGTGAAATTGCTAAAACTCATGTCTTAAAGCTGCCTTCCTCTAAGACATCCGAGGTACCCCAAAAAAAAGTTGAAGAAATTCCTTCAGAGTGTCATGTTATAAAGATTTGCGAAGAAGAATATTTCCGCCTAAAAGATATGTCTAGGGCCTTTATTTATATTGAAAATGCTGACAAGAGATACTTTGATGCTGTAAAAGTTCTGAGTAACTGTGAAACAATTGGTGTAGTGTCTTTAGGTATGGAAAAACATCGTTCAGGAAGTTTTATAAGATTACTTGCTCTATGTACATGGAAACAAGTATATATATTCGATCTAATAAACCTTGATAGACGTCAGCTTTATCCGGAACTCAAAGACATCTTCGAGTGTGATTATGTTTGCAAAGTAATTCACAAAAGTGCAGGTTTAGTAGATGTTCTTTATCGACAATACAATGTTTATTTGAAGAATACCTTCGATACTCAAATCGTAGACTTAATTTTGCAGAAAAAAGAAACAGGAACATGCCTTCCATCTGAAAGGGATCTTTCAGAGTGTCTTACACATTATCTAAATTTTCCATCATCTTTATTGGAACATGCCCTTAGTATACCAAATAAAAAGTGGAATGAACGACCTTTAAGTGAAAAATCAAAATTATATGCATCACAGATGACCACCTATCTTATTGTTTTAAAGGAACACTTTCAAAAATTACTTTTAAAAGAAGTTTATGATACCATATCAACAGTTCAGGATTATGTTTATGATATGGACGACTTTCAGTTTTTAAACTATGTTAACAAAACAGAGGTATCAAAAGATATTCAAAATATGATACCCAATTTAAAGCAAATAAATATTGATACGACCTCCAAAAAGAAATAACAGGACTGTAATTTGTTTTTAGGCAAGTCCTAATATAAACATTTGTGTTGTCAGATTTAAGTTAATTTTTGATTTGTGTTCCAATATTTATTTTAATTGATTTATAACTTTCTAGAGTAATTTTAATTAAAATTGGTATATGATAAAAGTAAGAACTTGCAATTTATATGTTGTAATTTTTTATAACACTAAGCCTTAAGACTGCATTCTTAGATATAAATTATTGTGATTTGTAACTTGAGAGTTATTGGTTGTAAATACACCACTTCGTTAAACTTTTTTAAAAATATTAGAAGAAGGATGACACACTATGCAAGTCAAGTTGTTACCATTTGCCACATATCTTGAAACACCAATGGCTTATCTAACAAGACAAAATATATAATAATTTATACATATAAATTCCCCAAAATTAATTGTCATGATTTACAAGCCAAACGGCTTCGTACTCCCTCCAGGGAATATTGACTCATACCAGGTACACAAAGATACCAAAAGTATGAAGCTCTGTGGGAACCCTTTCTATTTTTTTGGGTCCTACATGGCGTAGTCTGCTGTATTTCCTATGAACTTTCAGACGGTTCGCGTGGTTGCAAGGAGAATTGCTTTCTATATCGGTTTATACAGATGTTCACTAAGGCCCAGTCCCTTCATGTTCTGCAGGAGATTCTTTGGTATCACTCCAGTTGTTGACAGTTTTATGGAATCGTTTGGACACTGTTCATTGCCCATCGTCTTCGGATTTGCACCTCCGGATCTCTGTATTTGGCGATCTTCTCATTGTATTTTGGCCTTAGGTTGTTGTTGTTAGGCACAGCAATGTCGATTAGTGTAGATATTTTATCTATGAGTATAATGTCTGTTCTATTATGTCAGAACCGTTCTGTCCCAATATAACTTGAACTGGTTGTTCTCAAGAGTAGGCTCCGGATTGTATTTGTAATAAGGCACTTTTCTTACCTGTAACAGGTTTAACTTTTGTGCTAACCCTTGGTGGAGTATCTTAGCGGCTGAGTTGTCTTTCCTTATACTCGGTTGCGGCAAACGCTTGGCATCCTCCAGTTATGTGCTGGTTTGTCTCTGATGTTCGACAGCTATATCTGCATTGGTCATTTTCTATTGAGGAATCTCTAATGATGAACTTCCGATAGTTCTTCGTCGGAATAACCTGGTCTTGGATAGCTAATAAGAAGCCCTCCGTTTCCGGAAACATCTGTCCTGAAATCAACCAGTAGTTCGACGCTGAGTTGTCGACATTGTCCTGATTGACCTCATTTGGATGCCGTCCGTGAAGTGGCTTCTGTAGCCAGGTTTGTAACTTCTCTTGGTCTGTTTGGTGGTGAGAAGTAATATCTTGTTCCTTCGACTGTAGCGGCGTTGAATCGTCTGCCTCGCATATTGCTCGATGTAGTGTGGAAGTGTTCGCTAACCTGTGGAAATATGAACGTAAGTTTATTATTTGTTGGTCAAGCTCCTTACCAATATCCACCAATCCTCTTCCTCCTTGGTGTCTTGGAAGCATTGTACGTTCAATAGCACTCTGAGGGTGATGTTTTTGTGTTTTTGTTACGAGTGTCCTTATTTTTCTTTGCAGGTTTTGGATGTCCATCCTGCTCCATTTTACAATTTCGAAAGAGTAGCTTAGCGCAGAGCAAGCATACGTGTTGAGCGCCTTAAACAAATTTCTACTATTTGAGTTAGTTCGTAATACCCGCCTTACCTTCCTGACAAATTCGGTTGTCAATTCGGCTTTCACAGTGCGATGGTCAATTCTTTTAGCCTGTTTCATACCTAGATATTTGTATGTTTGGTCTGCTTTCATTGCAGCTATAGTTTCACAGGGTATCCAGAAAAAATATTAGGAAACTTAGGGAGATGATAAAATAAAGGTAGTAATCCTTAAAATAATGTTAAAATCTCGGTTTTTTTAGTTACAAGTTAATAAAGATATGTTGTAAAAACTGTTAGAAAATGTTTAAAAATTCACGCAGCTTCAGAATTTAATAAAAAAGAATATTTGTTATATATGTTACTAAATAATTTTTTGAACCATTTTTGTACATGAAATAATTTAACTTAATAAGTAACAATTTTCCTCCTTCACGCTATTAAAGGAAAAAGATAGACAGTTTCAACTGCCTAATGGCCTCGTCAGTGAATCTGTAATTAACCAAGAGTGGAATTCACAAAAAAGAAATCTAAATTCCGATAGGATGTTAAACTGGAAGATATTTTCTAAGCCAATAATAAATAACCGTTATTCTCTCTTTTCTTTTTCCTTTAACGGCCCGAAATTAGTTTTATTCCTTGTATGCGTCTATATTACGTTACTAATTAACATGCCAATATGGTCAATCACAAGCCTAGATTTGTTTTCGGAGTAGTAAGCAAGAAACAGCTTATACTCTGGGTGCATTCCACTAGGCGCTCACAACGCCCAAAATATTCCTTCAGTCGTTCCACATGACGACTATGGTCGTTGCGGTCGCGGTGAAAACGTCATTCTTCTCGCTCACGCCGAGCTCACAACGACCCATCTGAAAAGGTGGGTCAAAGTGGACGTTGAGAATTTTGGCGCGGTTTTTAAAATTTAAAGACAATTGAATGTAAGAGTTTCAAAATTACAGTGTAATATATGAGAAAAAATAAGTATAATTTAGATTAGATTCATAATACACTGAATTACACGGTGTAGTCCAATCCACAAAAGGTGTTACTGAAAAATAAATTTATAAAAATGTAGTAATTATTTACAACTACATTTATAGAATGTAGTAATTATATCAAATTTCCCCTAAAATGACTTTTAAATTCTTTATCTGAATAACGATTAATAACATTCTCATAATCAAAAATACGTGTCCTAAGTTTTCGCTTTTCCCGATTTTGTAAAACTGCATTCCATTCTTCATCTGAACTAGAAGTACTTTCTGAAGCATTATTACGATCCACCAACAAATATCCAACTGTCGCCATAAAACATATTTTGATTATTTTTCAAAGTAAATTACTTAAAGACTCCACTGAAATAAAATACAAGACACTAAATAGTATCTTTCTTTAATATAAAACAAGTTAATCAATAATTATAACCAATTATTAAAATTAAAGCTTAAAAATTATAACATAACATTTTCAAGCTTCTGATTTATTTTCAAATTCGCCATTTGTAATATTTAACTCGACTCTTAAGACGTCCACAATCCCATTCCACTTGGGTTTATGATTAGAATGCTCACAAGCTAGTGGAACGGGAAAAAGTGCGATCATGAGCGTGATTATTATGAGTGCTTAGTGGAACGTACCCTCTGCTTTTCTTATGTATAATTTAGTACACTCTTCTACTATTTGCTATAAGTAAAACTTGACACGCCACGCACAACATTCGAAATCGTATTCATTTTTCAAAATGATATAAAACACATTGACAACTAAATCAAACTATATATAAAGATCACTTCCCAATGACAAATTATTCCACTTTCTTGTTTTATGCAATATTCCGTCAACAAATTTGGTCTTTCTGCTTGAAAACTTATCAAATAGAATTGCCTACCTGAGTTTTTGGACACTCTGTATATATTTTTAAGGTAACTAAATACTCAAGTTGGATTGAAAAAAATATATTTTGATTCTGAGAACTGTTTTCTGTGATGCCTATGTATATTTTTGATAACATGTATTTTTGAATATTTTCAGATTTTAACAATAAACACATTTTAATCTATGAGGAAAGCAATATTTTTATTTATGAAAAAATTAGGAGTCATTTTTCCATTTCCATAAAATATTTAGATAGCTACCGAAATTTTAACCTATGTAG
This sequence comes from Diaprepes abbreviatus, assembly GCA_034092305.1. NCBI lineage: Eukaryota > Metazoa > Arthropoda > Insecta > Coleoptera > Curculionidae > Diaprepes > Diaprepes abbreviatus. Next base: position 6,176,180 of record JASJET010000055.1, on the reverse strand, counting down.
TTGTTTGATTAATTTTAATTTTGAAAAATGTATTTGTGTTATCACCTAGCATAGTCCATTAGTGGATATTCAAAGTTCAAATTCGACAGACATACATAGTAAATATTAGAATTCTCAGTGATAATTAAAAAGACACAAAAACCAAAAAAAAACAACTTCACTAAAGTAACAATCAAAAAGTAAAATTAAAAAATTAAGTAAGATCCTCAGAGATTTCTTAAAAGAATTTTGGTTATTTACATTTTTTAAATGGGGCGGTAAATGATTATAGATTTTTAAAGAGGTAATATCATGCTCCATTTGAACCTGTTTTAATCTTATCCCAGGTATATAAAGTCGTTTTGCATTCTCTCGTCTGGTAGGCATTAATATCATCACATCTTATAAAACTGTCAGATCTACTATGAACGTAACAACTGCATTTGCAAAATATACAAATTTATCACGGTCAGAATTTTTGTCGTTTATAAATAGTGCGAGAGGATTCCCTGAACTCTAGTTTATACAAAATTCTCTTTTGACTAATTAAAATTCTGCATAGATGGGCGGAGTTACCTCAAACCTGCAAGCCATTCGATAATATAGAGTTTATGGCTGAGTAATAAAATATTTCAAGCGTTCTAATATCTACACGATTTCTTAGTTGCAACACAGCATAATTTTTTGAAGACAGTTTACTACAGACAGAATCAATATGGGAGCTCATCAACCACGATGCCAAGGAATTTAACAGCATCGCATTGCTCCAAATTCGCAAATCCTTGACAAGTAAGCTCCTGTCGTAGGGCACCCTCGGAAAAACCGAAAATTTGGTTTTAGACGAGTTTAAGCATAAACCGTTCACTAGGCACCAGTCCGCTCTGTCCTGAACAGACTGGTTTGCATTCGAGTAGACACTGTCATAATCGCTCCCATCTACAATAGCCGATGTATCATCAGCAAAAAGTGTTACGTAACTGTCCCTCACAAAAAGAGGCAGATCAAAGTTCGAGCCTCAATAGAAAAATGAGATGTTATTGTTTTACTTGGAACTTTTTCATATTTTTCAAATTGGAGGTTCAGTGATGCAATAACACGTAATTCTTTTCTTCCTTCATATATTTTACCCATCAAGGAATTAGACAATAAAAATATAATACGACTGCCATTTTCAAGTAATACTACCAAAGTTGATTTGATCATCCATATTTTAAAATAGATAGTTTTTGGTGCTCAATTCTCAGAATAAAATTTTTATAAATTGAATAAATCTGAAATTTTGTGTTAAAATTTATTTGTTTTATTTAATAATAATTTGGCGCTGACTTCAGAAATTTCAATTTCATATAAATATTTGTTTTCTATTTCGCTTTTTAGCCCTTTTTTAGAAGTAGTTGAGTGTAGACGCTCTTTCTTTTAGAAGTCGGTTAAAAAGGCCAGTGGAACCTTCTTAGATGTTAAAAATCGTTGGGTAATTAATTAAGCTGTACCTTCCAGTAATAACAAAGATCGAGCAACTAGGTAATAATAAAAATATTTTACATATTTTTTCAAAATAATTTATTATCATTTCAACTACTGTAATGCATTGTTGAATATGGACATACATTTTAAAGATTTTATGATAGATCATTAAAATAATATTTGAGGTGACCCCCAAATATATCAGACCACCCTGTAAAATTATTTACATGTTTTGACCTAGTCTAATCATAGTTACTTACGCTATGTAAGAAATAATACTACTCTGACAATATGATTTTTAAGATGGAGCAAAAGTTGCTATAGAATTATTATTATTATGTAAAAATATGTACTTCTGCACTGCTGAAGTCCATTTTTTTTTAATAGTATATCATAGTTAAAAACTTAACAGGATTAATTATGTTGATTTTTTACTTATTGGCATGTTAATAATTAAGTAGATAACAGTGAATTTAAATTCAACACATAAACCATCCTTAAAACTCATACTTAAAGTAACTTTTGCCCATTATATCTAGATTTTTAAAAACTGTATTTTTTCCTCTCCATCCTAGCGTGTGCATATCAATTTTTACAGTAATCTAAATCAAAATTTTAACAAACACATATTAAAAAGTAATATTCATTATGTTACATTTAAGTTCAAGTCTTAACTTGACGGAAACCCTCACTAATATTTTGTATTTGTTCTCTAAAGCAAGTAGAAAAAAATAGATTATCATAACGCCAGTCGAGGTTCAACTAGAATCTCTTCAAAGTTTTATTAAGGTTGTAATTTAAAAAAAGTGAAAAATTTACGTAAATATTGCAGTAATGTATTATATCAATATTTTCTTTCATTTATGTATACATTTTTTTGCATAAAAATGAGTCGCAGTCACACTATGAATGAAAAGTAACATTTTTTAAATGACAATCATTACATATTATGGAATTCCATTGATCCTTCATATATGTGTACAACATAGCCAACGCACAACACAGATATGTTCGAGAGGTTGCCTATGCTCTGTAAAGAGCACGACACTTGAAGAAGAATAGTTACTAGAAGCCTTTATAATAAGTCATTTTCCTCTTTCTCTCTTATACGATGAAATTTTGCAGGCATATGCTTTACAATTAATCGAAAGATAGACGAGAAGGGAAATTGCAAAAAAAAAATTAGAACACCTCCCCGTGTCATGCGCGGAACCAAGGAGGGCGTTCTATCCCCCCAATCTTCGAGTTCAGGAAAAGAGCTGATTCTGCCTCTTATACTCCGAATGTGTATGCTGCTGGCATCTCAACCCCCCCCCCCCCCCCCGTCGACAATTTGTTTATTCTTGCTATCCCCCCCCACCAAGAACTTTGAATTCAGGAAAATAGATCCGATTCTGCCTTTTACACTAGAAATGTGAATGTTGTCGGCGTCTCACCCTAGTCGACAACTTGCTTTCGCTTACCATACTGTACTTTGGTGATATCCCCTCCGCCCTTGTCCCGTATTCAGAAAAATACGGTGAAATATATTTTTTCCCTTACTCCAACAAGTGATGTATCATTGAATAGGTCTTTAAAAAGCAATGTCATATAACGTTTTTTTAGTTAGTCGCTTCACTCGCAAAATATGTCGCAATATTTATTCGTTTCTTTTCTAAATTTAGATTTTTAAATACATCTTCAAGCACTAACGTAAAAATATTCGGGGATTCCCCTCCTTGTCTTACTCCATTTTTCATTTTTTACTTTCTGGGTCCTTTCATGTAAGTTTATTTATAGAGTTGCTAAATCTTATATTTTCTGAGTTAAGCTGATGTACTTTTGGTCAACAGAGCTCTAATGATTTTCCAATATTCCATTGTATCGAGTGCCTTTCTGAAATATAAGAATACCACCCACCGAAGTATGTTGTATTTATTCCTTTTTTTCTATAACATTCTTATGATGTTCCAATATTCCACTATATGAAATGGCTTTCTAAAATCTACAAATGCCACTCACAGAGGTATGTTGTATTTATTCGTTTTTTCTGTAACATTTTGACGCGTTCGATTTTTCCAAATCTATTTAATTTTTGAACGCATACAGTTTGAGTTTCTATTACTATTCTCATAAATGGTTTGTATACATGAGAAAATAAGCATTTGTTGAAGAATTTTCTAAGTTCTTCCTTTCTTGTAATATCATATCCTTTGATCATTTTTGGAGTGTGAGGTTTTCTCCCGGTGCTTTGTTGTTTTTAATTTGTCTAAGTGCTTTTTCTACTTCTTCCATATTCAGTGTTTTTATTTTCTTCCATGAGTATTTTGTTATTCATTTTTTCTTTGTAAAAGTTGATACAATATATGTTCAGTAATTTCTAATATTCCTATTCCGTTTGATGAAGCATGTTCATTTTGCTTCTCAAGCTTAATAATTTATTTTCTTAACTTGTTATTTCTTTTGAATATGTTGATTTCTTCTACATTTGTAGTTTGAAAATTTTGGATATTCTGTTCTGCCATTTTTCTTAATTTGTTGATTTCTGCACATCCATCATATTTCTTTTATCTGTTTCTATAATTTCATTTTTCTTGTTATTGCTTCTATCTATTGTTTCATTTTCTTAGTGGTACTTTTCTAGTCCTTAAGTTCGAAGTTATTTGTTTTTAATGTGTTCTCGGCTTTATTGTTTAAAGTTTATATCTATTGGCTCTTTTTAATTTGCTACTTATTAGAACTCTATTTCTAACCATTCTGTGATTATAGAGTAGAGCTTAATTAAAATGTAATTTATATGAAATTTAATATACAACATAATAGTGAAACAGTGAAAGTAGTAAAACAAATAAAATGATAACAAACAAACATGATACATCAAAATACTGAGACGGATTTACACACTATATTGCTGTCGGCCATCCCTGGTGTGCTCCAGAAATTCAGTGTACGATTGTTCCAAGAGGTAATTGTACTCAGCTGGTCTGCTTTACACTGGTTGACAAATTATTGAAAAATTTTTAGGCTCACATTATACAGAGATTTTTCGCGATACCTAGTATTATGTTTTGGGAAGGTTATATCATTCCTCTCTTGAATATTGTAGTTAAATTAATGGTAGTTTCTTGTAAATCCATCGCCATTCCTGTACACAAAACAGGCACACTACAGGATATATATGTATATATATACATACATATATAAATGTCTGAGGATTATCTGTGACTGAAATTTATTTTTGCCGGATTCCAGCGGTTGCAATCCAAACATAAGCAACATGATATTTTTCTGTCCAATAGATATTCTTTCAAAAATGGTAGGTTGCTCCTAAAGCATAATGTTATAGGTAAGATGGGTTAAACAACGGTGTAATAAGTTGCCTGAAGATACAGTTAGCTTCAGTTTAAGCAACACAAAGTATGAGTTGTTCAATTTGTTGCAGATATGGCCTAGTTTTTGATTCCAAGAGAGAGAGTCAAGGTATGATTCCAAGTATTTTGCAACTGTTTCATTTCCATCAACCACACATTTTGTCAGTTTCGATCTGTAAAAAAGAATTATAAATGTTTTGTCTTTGTTTAGAAGTAACTGTTTATTTTCTGAAGAACTTCTTCATCTCTTGGACACTTCTCGCAGAGAACAAAATCGTTGTGTTGTTTTAAGGTCATTTATAAAGATCAGGGAAATCAAAAGGGCTAAGACCGAACTCTGGAATGCCCCCACGTCAATGGTTGTCTTCCAAAGTGTAATTCCCCACGTTTATGAATGTGTAGACCAGATTATTAGCCTTCTCTATAGTGTAGTCTAGATTTAAGGTATCGAAGGCATGCAAGAAATCAAAGAATAGGCCGACCCGACACGGTTCCTCTCAAGTTGCTTATGGATAAGTGTTGTTTGTTTGTAGTATGCTGTTTCAGTTGATTTGTTTTTTAAGAATCCATGTTGCTCCTTTCCGATGTAGTTAAATCTATTTAGGAAGATCACTTCCTGTTGTGAATCGATTGACTACATATACATCTTTTGTTATACTTTTTGCTGTGTAAGTACATAAGCTTTTTCATTTTTAGCTTTTCATTATCGCTTCACTCTTTTCAGAAAATGTATTAGCAACTTATTTTCTTTCTAAGCATAAGCAGTAGTATTAGAGATACCTTGAAATTACCAGGAAAACTATAGCGATGATATATGGTTATAGTCTTTGAGAAATTTTTAAAATTATTCTATTATGCCAACACACTTAATTTTGTGGTTGGCCAAATTGTTTATATTGATTCAGGTGTACTTATCATTTGACCGCATAACCTAATAATTTAAATTAGAAAATACTTAATTTATGTAGGTCTCATTAGTTACTGGAAAACTATAGCGGCGTGTACATAAAATTAAAATATTTTGTTATTTTTGTAAACTATATAATGGCTATAGTTATCCGGTTAATTTGAATTTTTACAAAATTGTTTCCATTTTCGCAATATACAAGGGCAAGGTGAAAAGTTGTCGGCCTGACAATGAAAGAATATGATTTTCAGTTAAAAAATGATTTTATTATTCTACATAATCCCCCTCGACTTCAACACAGTTGGTACAGCGTTTCTCCAATATCAGTATTCCTTTCCAGAAGCGAGAGTCTGGAAGGCTGTTAAAATATTCATCTACGGCTGTCTCAACTTCTTTATTGAACGCGAAACGCGTTCCAGAAACAAATTTCTTCAGGTGTGGGAAGAGATGGAAGTCTGAGGGTGCCAAATCAGGAAAATAGGGGGGATGGCCGAGCAAATCGTACCTCAAATCCCGCAGTTTTCACAATGCCTAACACATTTTTGTGTGGCCTCTTCTCGCGAATTTTGACATCCAGCTGGCCAAGAAGGCTGGAGTAATATTCGACTGTAATTGTTCTACCTTTTTGAAGATAATCAATTAAAGGATTCCTTTGGCATCACAATGGCCATCACCTTTGCGGCAGATGCGATCGACTTCGCTTTCTTTGGCGCTGAACCACCGGCTTCCACCTACTGCTTCCATTGCTGCTTGGTTTCTGGCGTGTGGTGGTGGACCCATGTCTCCCATGGTGACAAATCACCGCACAAAATCGGTCGAATCCCTCTTGAATCGGTCCAAACATTGCTGCGAATGTCGTTTGCGCATTTGCTTTTGATTCGTATTCAGTAAATGCGGCACCCACCTTGCGCAGAGCTTTCGCATTCATAATTCTTCGTGCAAGATGTTTCGCACTCTTTCTTCCGATATGCCCATGGCCTCAGCTACCACACACACCTTTACTCGCCTATCGTCCAACACAATATTGTGCATCTTTTCGATAGTTTCCGGTGTGGTTGCAATTTTTGGCCGTCCTTCACGTGGGTCATCTTCGAGCGACGTGCGATCACGTTTAAATTCAGCTGCCCGCTTTTTAACGGTTGACATTGAAGGAGCAGAGTTCCCGTAAACTTTTGGCAATTTCGGATGAATTTCCTTAGGGACTGATCCCTCCAACATACGATATTCAAGTTTATCCATTTTAACGAAACACACGCAAGACATTTACTGCAAAGACTCTTTTACATAAACTACTTGAGCGAATAAGTTGAAGCTTGTCATAAGAACTAATGACATGTGCGTACAGTCAGGAAACGTAAACTTTCACCGATTGGAATGCCATCTCATGGTCAGGCCGAGAACTTTTCACCTTACCCTCGTATGCTCACAAAAACCACGCATCGATCAAGGCTATAGGAAATCTACCGACTCTGTGAATGAATTTTTGCCGAGTTGGCTTATTCGTTATTTCAGTTATATTCTGGATCAGTTTTTGTACCATTGTATGCATAGTTTCACTATTAACATCTTGGAAAATCTACAAAAGCAGAAAATTAAGTAAAAAGTAATCGACCATAACGATTTGAAGCAAAATATTAAATTACACCCTTGGCAATATCCTCAGGTATTCCATAAAGCCCCAGAACTGGATAAAAAGCTGAAGCTGGAGTTTCGGTAAACGTTTCCAACGGAGCGGCATTAGTTTGACATATCACTTGTACAGGGGGTGGCTGAGGAACAGCTAATACAGTACCAGGCGGGTTGCGATGAGGTTTACCAGTAGGTGGTATATCTTGTTTCGTGCGACAGTTAACGCTAGTGTTGATTCCATGTCGTCGTTTCATGTGCTTGTTATAGTTGGGCCAATTAGTAAAATGATGTTGACATTCGGCACAGGAATAAGGTCTTTCACCTAAAAATGGATTTAAATCTCTTAATATGACAACAAAATCAAAGCGGTAGTAACCAAAGGAAATATTCAATATTTTTATAAATAACTTGGGATAGTTTACTTTAGAGTGATTTTAAACTAAAATGAAGGAAATTAATGAGAGGTCATAGTAGTGAATAGTGCTGCAGTTGCAGAACCACCAAAATATTTTGAGTTGGACAACCAGAAACAGCCCTGTTCAATGATGTGATTTCCTCTGGATAATCGCACTCCACATTTAGTCCCTTTATTACGCGTTTTCAAATGGCATTTAATCTTAAAGTGTTTTTCAAAGTTTACGTGTTTTTTTTGTAAATTTTTAACATAAGCCAAAAAGACGTTTTCAGTTTAACCGTGAAACATACCCCAGAAATAATCAGATATGCAGTTGTAATAAACAAAATGCACTTTTTTCTGTTTTCTGAATTTTTTGGTGGAAAAAAGGATTGACTCCGATTAGTTTTAATAGACTTAGTTCATTTAAATCATAAAATTAAAAACCAACAGCTATCTAAAAATCATTTCTATAAAAAAAAGCAGCATATTTAGTAGGGAACAGTTAAATTTAGCCTATTGAATTAATTCAATGAGAATCACTTCAGCAGGTTTACAGTGCAACATCTTCATATTCTAATGTTCAAGCCACCAAGATCTTCAATGTAACTTAAGGTAAGTATTTAAAAGTGATACAAAAAATTAATCAAGGGTAATTTCTTGAATGTTACCTGTATGTTGTCGCCTATGTGTCGTCAAAACTCCTTTAAATCTAAAACGTTTCCCACAAAATTCACAGGTAAATGGCATAGCGCCAGTATGTATCCTGTGATGTTCTTTCAGGGTGCCTCGCTCTCTAAATTGCCTTCCACAAATATCACATTGGTATGGTTTTAATCCAGAGTGTATTGAACTATGTTTTCTAAGACGAATCTAAAAAATACACTATAAGTGAAAGTTCTGAATCTGATTGCTCACAGAAGTTCATTGAAAATAAAGTAAAAAATATTACTAGTGAATAGTGGTTAATTTTTTATCAAAGGGTTTTGAAAAATTTATGGCATACCAAATTTTTCTCATTTTTAATTATATTACTCAAAATTTTAGATACATTTTGTATGAACCTTCATAAGTATGTTCACCAGTTCAATGTGTTCTAATTGAACTCTTTATTATGGGTTTTTCAGAAAATTTTATTATTAAAAAAAGTTTTCCAAATCAAAAAAATGTCAAGTGCAAAATAAAAAATTAATATAAAAAAATTTTAGAACTATAAGACTTTGCTTAAATACACTATTGTTTGGATAATTGAAACCAACAATTGAAAATAAATAACTTTAAAAGCGCATCATATATGACAGAATTTAATAGTGGATTATTTTGGTAGCATATGGCCATTTCGCCCACAATTTGCTGCTGTTCCGTATTATTTAGTACAGTAACAAAGGTACTCTGGAAGTCTGGTCAATCTCCTTAGTTTCAGTGCTAAACAACTACAGGTTATTAGGGCTTACTAATACCACAAACACAACTTTAAGACTCAAGAAAAACTGCTGTCTAGCCAGTCAAGTCAAGCCTGTTATAGCTTAGCTCTCACATCAGTACGCCCCCGAGATTAATCGCGTAAAGGTTTTATTAAATTAAACAAAACAAGCTTTTCAAAACACATATCTATTTAAGGAAAATAAATAAAAACGAAATATTTACAATGAGAAACTGAAAATTAACTCAATAAATAATTCCAAAAGAACTAAAATAATTGCTCTTGTCGGCGGTTATTTTAACCTGGATCATAAAATAAACCCCAATTTTGAAAATCTTAGCTTTCTAAATATTAATCAAGAAAAAGAATAGAAACGCGAAAACGGTTATTTAAATTGTTTAAACAAAATAGTATTAAAGTTGCCCTTTCTCCAAGTAGAATAAAACAGAATTTTCCCTTAACTTCTCTGAAGATAAATGATCAAAAATAAAACCTTCTTAAACAAAACTGGTTATACAAGAGAAACGTAACCTTCCCTAACGGATTTCAAAATTTACTGCCTCTAAGGAATTACAATTACAGTTTGTAAAATATCAAATACACTTACTAAGGATTTAAATGATTTCTCACATACAAAACAACTAAAAGGTCTTGCTGAATCATGTGTGAGCAGGTGGTTGTCCAGGTTTCCCTTTTGAACAAAACTTTTCCCACACTGGTCACAGGTGTATTCTTTAACACCTAAATGTATCCTTTTATGGGCCATAAGATTAGGTTTGGTTGCTAAAATAAAATAATCTATGTTCAATTTTTTTTTTAATAAAAACTAGTAATGAAGTAGTTTATACAAATAATGTCACTAACCAAATTTTTTAGGACACTGATCACATGGGTAACAGTTTTTAAGGTCATTAGGCAGATGAGATCTAGTGTGTACCATAAGAAGGGACTGTACTCTGTAACGCTTTCCACATGTATTACATTGGTAAGGGTCTTCTTCATAGTGTGTAGTCTGATGAACATCCATTTCTTTTGTTGTAGCATACCACTTGCAGCAGATGTCACATGAGTATTTTAAAAAAGGCCTGTGGTACTTTACATGGCTAATAAAACTGACATATTTCGAATAGACCTACAATGTAGAGATTTTATCTTTTCCCATCACCTTGAAATGTTTAAAGCCATATTTTTAAAATTCTACATTATTATATTGAACCAACAATCTTAAATGAGTAAGATTCATTAACTAGACTAACGCTAAATAAACAAATAATTCTGAGAAATAATTTCACATACCTTAGGACAGTCTATACAAGGATATCTAACTGAAATTATGTTATGTACAGTTGCAAAATGATCCCGTAAATCGTCGGCCACTCGAAATACGTTATTGCACTCAGAACATGTCCACTGATATGAATCCCAACCAGATATTCCAGGCTTAGGAACAATGCTACCATCTGGATTTACAAATTCAATTTCTTTGAAACTGTCTACTTCTGCCAATTTAGTTCGTTTTGTATTCTTGGAAGTTTTTTTCACCTATATAAATTATAAGTGTTGTCAATGCTAAACATATATTTGAAGCCCCTTATTATGCAATTTTTTGCAATTAAAGGGGGATATAATACACCATAACAATAATTGAGACATTTATTTACCTATATTTAGTTAAAAAACATCTTGTTTCTGAATTATTACTTAAAACTTTATATTCACTTAAGAATCTTGAAAAATGTAAATTGTATAAGGAATTTAAGAATAGGTATCATAATTTAATCTGCTCTAACTACTTTCTGAGTTCGTTTACTTACAATAATTAAAGTTTAAGTAACAATATCTTCTGCAAGAGGTCACTCCCTGTTTTATTAAGTAATGGTGGATTATTTACCTTTTTAGAAACTTTAATAACTTTCTTTATTTGAGGTCTAGAATTTTGTTCAGTAATACTTTGTGGCTCATCTTGTTTAACTTGTAAATTACTACCTTCGTTTACTAAAGAATTATTTAAAAGATCATAAGGTTTACTGTCCACATTGTAGTCTGATTCATATTCAGATTTGTACACGGAATCTTCGACAACTTCGTTGTTTACAACATTAGCTGACAGGATTTCTTGAGCATTTAATATCTCCCTCAGTGATAATTGAGCTTTATCGATTTGCTCTTTAAATTGCCATGTTCTCTCAACCAGTTGATAACACTCTTGACAAACTGTTGATGGTAATTTATCTTCTACGTTTACCTTTAATTGAAAGAAGTAATCTAGCATAGATAGAAATCGAGTATCAGATAAAATTTGAATTAAACGTGGGTATATTTCAGCACACAGACGACAACGGATTTCCATCATAAACACAACTTTTAAATATTTTTTCAAATTTATTCTAATGATCTTAAAAAAACATTTTAATTTAGATTTTTCATTTTCTCTAATAATTTTCGATTTGTATTGTGTCCCTATTTCTGATTAAAAATATAAACAATCAACAAACGTTGTGTCACAAATGTCAAAATGTATAATGTAAGCCGTTTTTTAATGTTGCAACTTCCACAAGTTGCTTCTTTCTTTTTTAATGATGTAATATGACAACAGCAATTTAGTGTTTATTGGGTATGCACATGATTGAGTTCAGTAGCTGTTTCAAAATAAAGACTCGCACAGTAATAATTTCTCAAAAAAAGAAATATTCCATGGCAAATTATGAAATCTAATTAAATTTGTTTATTCAGTTTTAAAAACAAAGCTACTCATTCAATTAATTTATGCAATCTTTCACATTTAATACATGAATTTCTAAAAAAAAGTTCTTGCTGTACTTGTCCATAGATTTAGCTAAACGGTTTTTGTACTCCCTCTAGAGGACATTCACTCGTCCTAGATATACTCGGATATCATTAGGATAAAACTCTGTGGGGACCTTTCCTTGTTGTAAGGCACTAGATGATATTATGGTCCTCTGCATTTCCCTTTACGGACAGTTGGAGCAGTCTTAAATAGCACTGCTTTTTGCAAAGCCTTATACAGGTGTTCGCTAAAACCCAATCTGTATATTTATACGTCCAGGTCTCCGTATTTCGAGATCTTATGCTGTACTCCCTCCGAACATACCCCTATAGAATTAGCATAACATCAGAACTAGGGCCCGGTTATTTGAACGCTGAATAACGTAATAATATTTTTATTTATATTTGAAAAAGTGTTGATAAACAGTAGATACTTCATCTCTTGGTACACACATACCGATTTTATGCTATCCTTTTCTAATTGCATTATTTAAAAGAGTATCATATGATAATCGGTACGTTAATTCTAGAAATGAATTTATGGTTGCCTAAATTAATATTATTGTTATTTTCTATATGTAAACAATATCTAACCATATCTTCGATCATACCCTATAGATTTAAACAACAATAGATTTGTTTGAAGGCTGTTTATGGTCGGTGGGGTAGACGTTTTTTTGATGTTTGACAGACATAAACATATTTACTAACCATATCTTCGATCATACCCTATAGATTTAAACAACAATAGATTTGTTTGAAGGCTGTTTATGGTCGGTGGGGTAGACGTTTTTTTGATGTTTGACAGACATAAACATATTTACTTATCTTGTCTTTCAGTTTAATTGCTTGTCTTGACTCTTTTCAGTCTTTTTAAATGTTAAAAATTACTATAAACGCGAAGTTTGCAATTAATATTAACAAAAAGGGGATTTAAAAACTTATTTTTATTGGTAAATATAGTTAGATATTGTTTACATATAGAAAATAACAATAATATTAATTTAGGCAACCATAAATTCATTTCTAGAATTAACGTACCGATTATCATATGATACTCTTTTAAATAATGCAATTAGAAAAGGATAGCATAAAATCGGTATGTGTGTACCAAGAGATGAAGTATCTACTGTTTATCAACACTTTTTCAAATATAAATAAAAATATTATTACGTTATTCAGCGTTCAAATAACCGGACCCTAGTTCTGATGTTATGCTAATTCTATAGGGGAATGTTCGAAGGATCGAAGTGTACTCCGATGCGGCAAATGCTTGACATCCTTCGACATTCATATCGGCATTGGTCGTTCTTGTTCGAGGGGTTGCTGATTATGTATTTAAGATCATTTCTGGTTGGGATGACCTTATCTTGAATAGCCTTGGGAAGCCTTCAGCTTTAGGAAACATTTGCCTTGACATCAATATTTTCCTGGTGGACCTCATTTGGCTGTAGTCAGGCTTGAAGCTTTTCTTAGTCTGGTAGGTGATGAGAGGTCAGTTTATTGTCCCTTAACTCAGCAGTGTTGTGTCGTCTGCCTCGCATATTGCCCGTTGTAGCACAAAAGACTACTCTCAAATTTATAATCTTATTATTTTATAAATTCCTTTGGTACTAATTAAAAAAGTCAAAGAATATAAACTTCTGATTGAAGTTATTAGTATATATTTAGGTAAAAGAAGAACTATTCACTTCCACATCGTAATTGATGGATAACTCCTATAATACAGGAGTTGTTGAATTGAAACAATTATATGCCCGGCACATTTATCAAATAGCCGGTCTAGTTTTGTGTATATCTCATAAATTAATAGACGTAACTTAGCCGTAATATTTTTTATTGAATATATTTAATAAGTACTGATCTGCCAAATGTTCTTCACATTTTTAACATTAGTGGAGACAATAAAAAATGTTATATGACGATAACCTGTTTGACGGATTAAACGTAGAAAAAAAAATGCATCACTACTTTTCCGACAGAAGGAGATACTCCAGTTTTTTTTTCAGTTTCGCTTCATGTGTGTTTTTGGGTTAATTGAAAGCATGTGCCTCCAGAATTTCATAAAGTTATAGGGCTGTGACATATAAACAGATGGACAGAACTCTAAAAAGAGATAGTAATTGTTAATTTGATTTTTAGTAATTTTGGTCAAGCCGCTCTACCATGGTTCCCAACAAAATAATTTTAACCACTGGCATCTACGATCTCGCGCTCGCAATGTTCCCAATATTATAAATACAAAAGTCAATTTAGCTTATCAAAAAGGTCATTGTCATCAAAACCAACCTGTTGTTTTGATGTCGTGGAATCGTAAAGTAAGACGTAACCTAAAAGTGTTAGCGAAAGTAGAGTTACAATTTTGGTAGTTTTAGTTATTTTTTTTGCTTATTTCACTGTGAGTTATCTAATTTTGAATAAGTAAATTAGTAAGTATGAATTTGCTTTATTATGACGAAGTTAAACTTTATCCTTTGCTTTCCTTATGGTAGCCCTGGTAGTAAAGGAAAACTAATTTGTAACTGTATCTTTAATTTCTATATTCGCCTTTTACTGCTCTAGGCGATAATTTACAATTTTTTTCCCTCTTATAGATTTTTGGATACGTGAACACTTCCCAAGAATATGTATTCTCATCGATACATCTAAAATATTACTTGAGTAAGATAATAATTCATATTTAGTAAAAATATTCTTTTTTTAATGCCCCATAACTCAATTTTTAATGCTTTCTTTAAGTCGGATGGGAACGGGGATGATATTTTGTCATGTCAAAATAAAAAAAAAAGGACTGTCAAGTTAGGAATTGAGCTTGCATGATAATATAGTTCTGTGTTATACATTATATAAAAAATATTTTAACTTATTTTAATAGTCTCCCTAATCTACTGTAAAAATATCGGTTTTGTTTTTCGTTTTAAAATGCTGTAACTTAAACTGTAATAAAGTTGTGTTTTATAGCAGCTTAAAGGGTAGTTAACATTTACACACATGTAGAAATGACTCTATTTGCTAAATCAGCAAAAATACCCTATTTCTAAAGAAAAATCCTGTTTAAAATAATTCTTCTAATTAATATAATACATTAGAGACAGATAAGATTAGGAATTACGTAAATAATTTAGAATTTTATTGTAACCCAAATTGTATTATAGATTACAGCAGCATATCTATAGAATTTAAATAATAAGTTGTTTAGCTAATCTAAAGTATCAAAATCAAATAAACATATTAAATAATTAAAACTCTAAACTAAAATAATAAGGTTTAAATTTTATTTTGTAACTTTTTAAATACATTTCAATTTTCAGACAACTGTCTATTTATTTTACCTCCCTTTTCTATTTTCTATAGCCTAATACAAAACCTTCGGCGTTTAACATGAATAATTTGGGAAAAGTTGCCAATATTTTGTATTCATCTCAAAGGAAAAATGTATGTTTGCTTCTAAATATTGTTTATTTGATGGCTTACTATTATTTAATATTACTAACAAAAAAAACAAACTATTTTTGTTTTCTATGTTCTGCTAGAAAAACTAATTTTAGGAAAATTATATTTAAACCTAAATTTGTAACATAGGTTTCTCTAAAAACATAAAGATTTAAAAATGAGACAGATTTCTTCTATTCAGAATGTTGTTTTGATCAAGATAATCTTACGTTTTTCAACTTTCTGTGTAATGACAATATACTGTAATTACTATATATTGAGAGTACATATCAGATTTTATAGTTCTGTCTATGATCATTTTAGATTTAAAAAAGGGAATATAAAAACATACATCTGTAAACAGTTATTTTGTTAAATGAATTGAAAACTTGTATATCAATATATAAGGAAAGGAAATGTTTCACACTCAAGTTTAATTTATGATATGAACTCCTTGTATGTACTTAAGTACTATTCTAAACTGAAAAATTGATGTATTTAAATCCATCTTCATTCAAGTTAACTTTTATTTTATTGAACATAATGTCAAGAAGAGTTTAATTAAACATTACTATTAAATTGTTATATCAAATACTCTGCACTATTTGACATTAAATATATGTAAATTTTAAAAAATATATAAATTTTTGCTCTTACCTGCCTGCTCTTTATCGGGAGGGAGTTGGTGACCTTACCAGTTTATTTAGTTGCCGTAAGAACTGTCTAATGGTTTTTAATGCCAAAAATGAATGAATTGCAAATTATAAAAACATTTTAACATAGTGGCAACTCTTTAGGGTTTTACCAAACCAGTTTTTGGATTTATGACACTTTTCAGGTGACTATTGAAATATTCAAAGTATAAGTTTAAAGAGGCAATTCTCTAATAAACTTATTCCAGAATTTGTGTCCAAGTATAATTTTTCACATTTGGTATTACAATGCAATTTGGCACTGTGTAATAGATTGAAATCTTTTTAATAGACGAATAAGCTGGTAAAAGAGAGAATTTTTTTTTGCTTGTTGGTATAACAGTTCTTACTCCAATCTTGACTAATTTAGGGAATTGAATAAATAGATTGGTAGTGTTAAGATTTTAGAGTTTTTTTGTTTGAACTCTTAAGACCTGCCTTTGTTCCAAATTCATCTTTCTAAATGCAGTAGAAATTTTTTGCACTTTCTTATACTAATATAAGAGTTTGATGTGATAAAATTGAGATTTTTTATCCTAAGTCTTATTTAAGATGTAGGTTAACTTCAGTGGCAAGTTTAGTCAACTAGGCTGCTTAGATTCACAAAGGCGATCGGCCTTGAATCACCTGTAGCTAGGGTTGGATGTAAAAAGGCCCAATGAGGTCTAGGCATTGATGATCTAGAATCATCAATAGCCAGACTTTTTCCTGTCTCATTACTAAAGTGAATTGGCGCCGTGTTTTGGAACCCAAGTTACACTGTAGGTCCAGATCTTAACTATATTGGAAGTTCTCTAATGTTTTCTTAAACAAATTACATTCCCTGGGTTAGAGGTTGTATGTTAAGCTCTATCTGCATTATATTTGTCATTCCACTATTGTTATCTTTGAAGTAATAGTGTGTGATGGACAAAAGTATGCATATTTTTTCAGCACGCCTCGTATTCAACAATAATTTGGGTCGTTTATTTTATATGTTAGGGTATTGAATATTATGACATGTTTACATTTTGGGCTATACACATTTCTCTTTTATCTGCCTTTTTTATGTCTTGGACATATATATGGAAATATTTCTTCCTTGTATTTTTAAAATTTAAAACTATTGGATTGGTATTGTTGTGCTTCTGTTGTCACCAACAAAGTCAGGTTGTTCTAGAAAAACTATCCCCTGTGTTGAAAACGGCATTAAAAGAATTTCGAAAACTGATCCCCATAAGTCATCTTTCCAAATTAGTGCAGAAATTTGCGAACATTTCAACACACACGTAACGGCTCGAACAGTGATAAGACGTCTTTGTGAAGTTGGATTGTTCGGAAGAGTTGCTGTCAAAAAAACAGACTTCAGTTTACTCAGAGACATTTAAATTGGATATCTCAAAACTAAATTTAAAGTATTTGATTCAGAGGGAAGATTTTTGTTCAAAGGCCTGTAGGAAAAAGTTTGATATTAAGTATCAGAAACTTACTGTGAAGCATGGGAGTGGAAGTATTATGGTCTGGTGCTGCTTTTCCAAGTCTGGGACGGGCCCGATAGTGAAAGTAACTGGGAAAATGGGCGACATATTACAGAATACTATGTTGCCCTATGTCAAAGAAGATATGACTCGAAACACTCATTATTTTTAGTATAAAATTGGTTTGTAGAGAAAAGCGTTGATATACTGGATCTAAATCGGGTTGAGTATCTTTGGGAACACTTGGAGCGAAAAATTAGGGAAAGAATAATTTATTTTGAAAATCATCTATGGGAAGTTTTATAAGATAAATGGCGAAAGATGTTTATTTTTTTTTGTATATAATTAATTATTGATAACCAAATATTAAGGATATAAGCAGAAAAAAAGTCTATGTATACTTTTGTCCGTCACTGTGTATGAAGTCATTTAAATTTAAGAAAAGTTGTTATTTTAAGTGTATCTATAAAATACGTTTTGTCAAGAATTATCCACAAAAATATTTACTTTAAAAGTTTGGTTATAACTTAGGAAGAGGATAAAATTATAGAAATAAAATAAGCAATAAAAAAACTTGGTAAACTCTATTTACATAATATAGATACTTCTCTAATTTATTGACCTTGTCTCTGTTATTATTTTGGAGATATACTCAAAGTACTGAGAAGTCGATTTTTACCGGTAAATCAATCATGTGACGTAGGGCCTTCAAAATTTCCCTAGATTAGTAAGTTATTGTGTGCCATACTAGCAATTATTATTTTATTGTAGTGCTTTGAATCATTAACAATTTTATTTCTGAATAAATACATTATGTGGAATAATTTTATATCAAGGTGATACAAACTGATAAAAGTTATATAAATCTGAATTATTCAGCTTGTCACTAATGTCATGTCATTTCTAAATTTTTTCAGTACTTTGACTAAAACAATAATGGTTTGCTTGATAAATTTATTTTCATTGATTTTTTTTCTAGGCGAAATGCCTAAACAGTTAAAAGGAGGCAAACCAAAAATAACGGCAAAGGAAAAAGAAAAACTGAAAAAGGAGTACCAGGAGTCTCAAAAACAAATTTATACGATTGCATTACCTACAATAGCAGTGGTGTTCTTGTTCATTGCTGGTTATGTGTACTTGAAGACGAGACCAACAAATTTTGATGTTTGATAATTATCTATAAATAATACAACATAATTATTCCTAAATGTTTTTATTTTGTACAAAATAAATAAATAGTTTTTTAAAAACCATCTTTTGATTATTTTCCTTTTTTATGAAGCAGAATTATGTAGTCATAAATACATAAAAAAGTTTTTAAGTCTTACAAAACATATACACAAAATACATATTTATAGTAGCTAAGTCGTAATTAAAGTTTGAAAACCTTTAGCAATTTCCATAGTTGACATTCGTTTGGACCCAAAGATATAAAACTATATCTACATAATATGGAAGATGTAATTTGTAACCTACGTAAGGGAAAAGAAAGAATTTTATTCTCAAAACATGATTTAATTTAAACGTATATCAGGTAATGTGATGCTATTTATAAACATGATGATACAGTTTATACGGAAATGAAGAACTTCAATTTCATTGTGAACACCCAACCACCATTTTTGTTTAGAAATAAAATATCCAGTTAGGTATTTAGTCTAACAATATAGTACCTTCCCAACAGTTTGAATAGGAACATATCTATCATTAAGCAGGTCCTGTTTACTTAAAAAGAGACAGAGTGAATTAGTTCAGAAGTACCTCTCTTTCTATGGGAGGAGCTACGAGTACGCGCGCGATACCTCTCTCGCTTGACACGTCACACAAAGATATTTCTTAATGGATTAAGTGAGGCAGGGGTGCTAACTCCCCCTCCAAGAGCTTCGAATTCAGAAAAAATAGACAAGCCCTCCTGCTGCATTGGGAATGTGGATATTGCTGAACTCTGGGTATGTGATTTTGCTGCTTGAGGTTGTAGCATATTGAATTATTTTAGTCAACTCGCTTTCGCTTGTCATACTGTATTGCCTTGTATATCAGTAGGTGGGGGAAATTTCGGTCTTTTCTTTGTTCTACTGATATCACCCCCCCCCCCCCCCGGTCCGAAGAGAAGGGCTGGATCCGCCCCTGAAGTGAGGGTATCGCGCGTACGTGCCCATACAAAGAGGTAATACTGCTCTATTCCGCTTTGTCTTCTTTTAAGTGAGAGCCAACGTGCTTCTATGGGATCCGCGATCTATATCTTTGTATTTCTATGCTTTGTAGGGAGAATTAACCTTGATTCTGGTTAATAAAAAATCATCAGTTGCCGTTTTACTTTCAGTTTACCCATAAAGGTCCCAGTGAGAAAGAAAGAAGTAATAAGGAGATTGAACAACCTTAATCATTCTAATAGGCAGAGCATAGTTTGAATATGATCGTCTTTCTCTTTCATTATCTAATATCTTTACCATTCAAATCACTTGGTGGTGTTGTATGTTCCCAGTTGCTTCGGGGCTGTTCTTATTATTCTATTGGACTCATAGTCTATTCTTTTATACATCTATGACTTTACCTGGCAAAGTAACCCACCTATAAAACCGGATCTTACTATTTCTGCAAAGAGAAACAAAGGGCTCTTAAAATTAATGAATTTCCAGCAAACATCCTATAATTAGTGAATTAGCTATTAAAATAACCACGAAAATAATTTTAAAACATAGAATGGCACATAAAATGCTGTTTATAATAAAAACGTAATCAGGACCCTATTCTAACCTTGTTAAAAGTTATCTATTTTGTATAAAATAAGTTATAACCTAAATCTAAAAGAAATATGGAAAGATGTAGGTAAAAGGCATAGACATAAATGTATACAAACTGTGGATCAAATAGAAGCACTCTGGCTCTTGCTTAAAGGGACCGAGCGAAATGGGACAGTAGTACCTCTCTTTCTGATGGCGGTCCGACGTTTGGGATAGCGTGCTTAGTTTCGCACATAGAAAGAGAGGTACTACTATCCTATTCCACTCTATCTCTTTGTACAACCAACGCGCTCTATAGGACTCGTAGTCTATATAATTCTATGGTAAAAGGCCATTAAATGTTTAAGGCTGATTTATCACTTGGCGTTGTTATATAAAATTGTAATTTTTTATAAAATTTTTATAGTGGCAACTATATTTCTTTTTCTATAACATTTGGGATCCTTATGATACATTACTTCCGCTTTAGCCATTTTATTCTAAATATTTTTGCAACACAGTATCATTTTAGATTTGATTATAACTTCTGTTTGAAAATTAATAATAAATTGTGAATCATTATTAAAAAGTAAAAACAAATTCAAGATTTAACCCCCGCCCCCTCCAAAAAAAAAAAACTAAATCGATTTTCACAATTGATAATGCCCCCAATAAATAATTATTTAACTAAGTACTATAAAAGTGTTTCTAAACAATTTTGTTCATGGCTGTCCAACAAAAATGATCAATCAGTTGATAACTAACGTTATCACACTATTTAATTGTTAATATTAGCTGAAACCATGACCAAGTTGTTTCTTAGTGTTGTTTATGATACAATTTTATAGTGATTAAATTATTATACTTATTATAAAAACACTTAAAACAATATTTAACCTGAAATAATGAACTAAATAATAAATAAACACAAACATATACAAAGTTTACTAGAAATAAATAAGCGATCCAATATCCCAGACCCACAAATAAATATATTATTTGGTTGTATAAAACCTGATGGATATTATTTATGTCGCAAATACACATAGATGTTCACATATATTATAACTTTAGATCTAGTGAGGGCAGAGAACCACAAGTTTTTGGGCATCCTGTCTAATCTTAAATGTTAATTAGCACGGCTTGTCTGATATGTCGCCGGTTAATCTGGTGCTAATTTTAGTCATTAACAGAAGATTGATTAAGTAATCAAAATTCAATAACTTTGTCCTTTTTATATCAAAATATTCTATTATTTATGGTTACATTGGTGTTTTGAATTTTGTAGATCTGCATAACTATGTAATAAATAGCTATAAAACAGGCTGCTTGTAAATATTTTATTGCCTTTTTGATTTTTCATGAACTATCTTAAACTACTTATATGTATTTTACAGAAATTAACTGATTTAGGTTTGCACACTTTAATTCCTGCTTAGCTCCACATCTCTTGTTAGTAGTCTTTTATCACTTTTTATAACAACCATCACACACTACGTCCATTTATCAGACCCTTGTAGAATTTAATAACACACATCTATTTTTCTCTATTTACAAAAATATACAAATATCACAGCAAGTCTTTAATGGCACCACCAAACCATACCAACACTATGGGCAAAAGATATTGCACTAATGCCCTGGTGAGTGACATAGAGTTTGTATTTGCACTTGAAGTCCTTACAACTTCTGGCGTTGATGTACTACTTATCGGAGGTGAGGATGGATAAGCTTCATTAACATTATTTACCCTAAATATGGGATCTTTTTCTTCCTCGTGTTCCTCATGTTTCTCTTCTTCGTCAATTCCGTCTCCTGAGCCCGAACCGCTTCCATCAAAGCTTTCTTCAGTATCGTCGATAATTTCAACCTCCATACCCTGATAAGCTTTTCTTAATTTTTCTGTTAAGCCATTTAAAACGTAAATTTGTTCGGTTATAATTGGTACATCTGTGGGAGCAAATTTTGGATTTATTTTCTCGTATGTTCCTATTGTAGTTCCATTCCAACATTTACCGTTTTCACTTGGGCCAGCCGAAATTGTTTCATTGTTGCAATACTGGTATGGTAACTGAAGCCAGAACTGTTTGGTGTCTTTCACTTTCTAAAAACAATTTTTTTATGAAATATATTGTACATATATATTCTAAAATATACATACATATAATATATATGAGAACAATAAAAAATTGAGTATAACATTTTGAAGATATTCTTGAAAACGTACTTTTTTGAAATAAAACACCCTGTATATTATTTATTAAAAAAATTATGCAAATATTAAACAAAAATATTATACTCCTAAAACAGAAAAGCTTAAATTAACAGGATATTGTAACATTTTTATTTTGATCAAATTATACATGGAATTAACAGCCATGTATAAAACAAAATTTCTTTTATGGTCGATTCCTACTTCTAAAAATTAACAACCAACACTAAAGCGAATTACGTCAAAATTAGGAATTAAACTAAGAAGTTGAATGTTCATTAACATGGTTGATTCATACTTCAAAGAATTAACAACCAACAATCAGAATTTACATTTAACAATGTTCATAGTTTTAACTAAAAATTAACAACTAATAAGTTGACGAAAAATTAACTTCTTAAGATTAATTCTTAATTTCCACCTAATTTGCGTCCGCTTTCGGATGTTTTGGGTTGGAGGAAAAATCATAGACATAAAAGTAAGTAGTGCCTCCCTTTGTATGGACGGAGTTAAGCACGACCCCCAAACCTCATTAGATACATACCCCTCTTGCCTGACAGCCATTAGAATGACAGGCATTAATGTCCTGTATCGCTCTGTCTCTTCAAGCGTAAACTAACGCTCTTCTATAGGATACCCAATATATATACTTGCTTTTATGTCTATGTGAAAAATAAACAAGTACATTAAAATTGAAAAAATGACATTAAAAATGAATAAAACTGCATGAAGTGAAACCCTTTAAAATAAAATTAGTCAAACACAGTTGAAAAGCAAGAAATTTACGTTTTACTTTTAGGTTAGAGCAAAGCCGATATAACTCTTTTTGGTGAGAGTATTAATGGACCATTTTGATTGGTCATCTTAATTCTTTCTAATTGTTAAATTTCGAAATATAAACAATGCATTTTTATTTGTGTAATATTAATTTAATGGAAATTCTTAGTGTTGATTCTTAAGTTTTAGAAGTATATATCAATCATTAATGGCGGTCCGTCAAAAAGCAGCTCTCAAAGAAAACTTGTTTAAGCGTGGCTGGCAATTTCATGGATAACCAGATCAAAATAAAAATGTTGAAATATACAGGGTGTCCGGGAAAAGGTGGAAAATCTCCCGGATATGAAAAACACACGTGAAAGGAATACTACAACTTTTTTCGTATAGGCCTCCTCTTCGGAGCTGTGATGGAATTAAGTTTTTTACACATAATTATTGAACTACCAGGTATATTTCAATTTTTTTTAATATGATGTATACCAGGTCAGACCCTTCAAATTACTATCCAAGAAAGTGTTGTGAATTACTCGCAATTGCAGGGACATATTCGCTGTGGCACTCATGAACCCATTTTTTTACGCCCTGTATGATGTGAACTTTGGACAACGTTTTTTAAATACCTTTTACTATTGACTAAAAGTTAAGTATTCTCCATTCATGTCGCTAATCCTAACCGTTGTCGAAAAACCGTCATTTTATTTACATCATGTATTATCAGCGCAGTTTAATAGGTTGAAAACAATAGTACATGAAGTTATTCACGAACAGCTGTTATATCCATATCATTTGAAAAAAGTGCATGAACGGATTCCTGAAGATTTTTCCCGTAGAATGCAGTTTGCAAACTGGCTATTGGATCAGCAACGAAATGATGTAAACTTCATTAGCATTATTATCTTCACGCATGAAGCAGAGTTTACCAAAAGTTGCATCATAAATTTACACAACTCACATGTATGGGCTGATGAAAATCCTCATGCAACTATGACTTCGCATCATCAACATCAGTTCCAATCAATTAATATCTCGGCAGGAATCACTGGCAATTTTTTGATTGGACTACTCGTATGGCCGGCACGAGTGAATGGAGAACTTTATTTGGAGTTCCTCCAGAATACTTTTTACGATTTATTAGAGCACTTGCCACATGAAACCCGCCGAAACATGTATTATATGCACGATGGGGCACCACCTCATTTCAGCGTTGCTGTGCGGGAGCACCTGAATGACGTCTATCCAAACCATTGGCTAGGTAGAGGAGGACCTATTGCCTGACCTCCTCAATCTCCTGACCTAACGCCATTGGATTTTTACCTATGGAGACACTTCAAACCTTGATTTATTCCACTCCGGTCGATAGTAGGGAGAAACTTCTACGAAGAATCACGTTTCATTGTGATCAAATAAGAAACAATGCTGAGTTAATATGGGATACAGCAGTCCTCAATTCGTTGTGCCCGCGAGTGTATCAGACTTTACGGAGCTCATATTGAAAACTCTTACGAAGTTTTTAAACTACACAGTTAGTTTAAATTTTTATTGAAATTATGGTGACCGGGGAAAAATCCTCTTTTTCATATTCAACCCGACAGAAGTTAGGGGATTAACAGTGTAAATAAAATGACGTTTTTTCGAAAACGGTTAGGATTAGCGATATAAATGAAGAGTACTTAATTTTTAGTCAATATTTAATGGTATGTAAAAAAACGTTGTCCAAGGTTACAGGGCGTAAAAAAAAATGGGGTCACGAGTGTTACAATTAGTACGTCCCTGCAGCTGCGAGTAACTCACACTTTCTTGGATAGTAATTTGAAGGGTCTTACCTGGAATACATTATATTAAAAAAAATCTAAATATACTTGGTGGTTCAATAATTATGCGTAAAAAATTTGATTCCATTGCATCTCTTTGGGAGCCCGTATCTCAGAAAAGGAGGCCTATACGAAAAAAGTTTATATGAACTTGTAGAATTCCTTTCACGTATTTTTTTCATATCCGTGAGATTTCCCACATTTTCCCGGACACTCTGTACTGTTAATTTATTTAAACTTTGTATGCAAAATAACTTGTGTTTAGAATTGTTTATTAAATCCAAATAATATACAGGGTCTTCAAAACGCATAACTCAATTGTTTTTTGCATGCCACAATTGCTCTTGTGTTTTTAAGGAGAAATTCTAAAATTTTTGGCAGATATTTAGTTAATCATTTTCATAATACATGAGGTTTGCAACTAGAATATAACTTTCCTAAACATAATTTAAACCTAGCTTGATAAAACTGCTGTTACACCTGTATAAGATGTAACTGTTGATCCAGAAAAGGAACTTATATAGGTATATATATATATATATATATATATATATATATATATATATATATATATATATATATATATATATATATATATATATATATATATATATGACAATTTAAAAATGAGATATTTAAAATATTATGTAAAATGAAACCATATAATTTTAATGAAACTTTTAAATAGATAAAATATGTTAGATTGATATGCTTTAAACATAATTTTTTGTAATTATTTGTTTGGAAAAACTTGGCTGATTTCCAGTTGTCAGATAATTTCTGGAAATTGTTAGAAAATTCTAGAAACTTACAGAGCTTCTGGAAATTGTTGAAAGAATAATTCTCACTTTTAGATTAAAATTGCATAATAAATTATAATTATCAGGTTTTAAAGTAAATCTTAATATGAATGAAGAAATGCTTATACATAAGTAATCTAAGTATTCTATTACTGTAGCTACCTCTTTATTTAATTAAGAATATGTACTGTATAGGTGATTAAAGAGGTTTCTTTTTCGATGTTATCAACAGACCTGTCCCCTTGGAATAAATGTTTCAATATTACCGTTGTAAGCATATTAGCATTCCTAATAAATCAATTTATATATAATTCAATTTAAAAAGTCCCAGTGAACTAGACGTTCACAAAATAAACAGCTACAAATCTATGATAATTTTTTTGTAATGCTATAATTGTGTCTAGGAATATAATTTTATCCTAATTTTTTGCTGTCATAAATTATCAGACAATGTAAACGTCTTTATTGCTCTGCATATTTTAAATAACCGGTCGGTTCATCTCAGTATAAAAAAAATAAACCATCCGACTTTGAAGTAAAAAATTGCTTATTTTTAGTATGCGTCACGGGAAATATTATCAACGTCTCATATTCACTGGTGTGAAAACATTAAGTGAAAGTAACAAATTACAATGGAAGAAAAAAGTGCCAAATTAAAACAAACAAGGGATCAGGTTGATTTATATTGTGTTTGTACCTCATCTGTTAAAACAACTCCCGATATATCGCGTTTTGTTTACATCTGAAGCCAAAGCAGATGGGTATGTGCGTAAAAACATCGATTCCAGAATTAACAGTCTCCACAATAAAGTAAACTGTGAGCATACAAATTGGCCGGATGTAGAGGCGGATTTAGGAGGAATTGGCCTTTCTTAAAGGCATTACTTCACCAGCACTATAAAATTTATTGCAGAAATTTCGGCATGCAGTTAGCATTGCAGTAAAGTGTATAAAGGGTGTCTGTGAATGTTTTATGAAGTATTATGTAACAAAAAATGTGTTTTGTGAAATTGGAGCATTGTAGTGTCAGCAAATTTTCAACAAAGGAACAGAACTGTCCTAAAAATACAAAGTAAAATATTGGTCGATTCGATGAGGTTATGAATTCACTAAAGTTGATCCAAGAAGTAAGTCGAAGGCCTTTTACGTTTTGTTATTCCTAACTGATCAGAGTATAGCATAAAAAAATTTCAAGTTGTACTTTTCAGCTCCAACTAACTCACTAAAAGTTGACTAATGTCTGACATTTTATTCTGACAAGTGTACTTCAAACCCTAACGATTTTCAAAGGTTCAGTGGAGTTTTTGCAGCCCTCGGTGCTCTATAATGGAGTATTTTTTTTAACCTATATACTTTTTTACTTTCTTGTAAAACAAAATTCGTTACTAACAAGTAATATAGGTAGGTAAAAGCGGGAACTGTTGTCAGAAAAATATCACTTAAAGTGGTGTTTTGACATAAAAGCAATAAAAAGTGCGTAACAAGTCATTAAGTCATGTTGATATCTGAATTTATATTAACATGGGAACCGTTCTCAGGTGTCTGCCTTCAATTTGTCTCATTCTGTGACTTATTGGAGCATATCAAAAAATATCCAACACGGTTTTTTTTACGTCCTGAATTGTATTTTTAGGGCGTGAAAATAGGTTACCGATAACATGACATGTATAAAACCCTTTTTGTACATGCAAGTGCTTTTACACGAAAAAATCAACTTATTATACTACAATTGGAAAAAAAAATTTTTAGTGATGAACTTCGAGGTAGTTTTCACTCCCTAGAAAAACACGTTTTGAATATTAATCGGCATACTCCAATATATCACAGAATGAGATAAATCGGAGTGGGACACAAAGTACAAAGTTTTAAACTTCTGTACATCTAGTTTTAATTTTTAAATTATTAGATACATGGAACTTTTTTGGGCTATTGATTGTTTATATATCAACGATAAAATTTCTGTTGGGACCCTCTTAAAATTTTATTTCGGATCCATCCCTGTGCTCGTGCGTAGCGGATTTAATTTTTCAGGAATTACTGTTTGTGCGTGTTGGCATTCGGCTTCAGTAAACATTTTTATCAGAAAGGAATTAGAGCATAATTTACCTCTCTAGTAGACTACACGGAACATTTCGTTGAAAAACAAATATTCCACGATGAAAATTAAAAAACAGAGCTGCGGTTTATTTAATTTAAAGCCGGAAAATCACGAATATTTTTATCATTTTGGTATTCTATAAACAGTAAATATAGTTAAACAAATAAAGGCCAAATTTTACTTACAACTTTGATTTCACTTATTAATTTATCCAAATTTGGTGTAGTATCCACGTTTTCCTGTTGAACTTTTTTATGTTTCCGTTTTCCATTGCCCATTTTTGTAGTTTCGTATCGAATTTCCATGTTAGGATTGTCTTCAGGGGGATCTTCGTATCCTGCTGTTCTTTTCGGTCTTTTAAGCAAAGGGGTTCCACATTTCGTTTGAATTTTCTGTGATACTTCGGCTCCGCTTTCCTGAAAGTTCATTACCGCCTCTGATATTTTGATATTTAACGGTTCGACTACAGATTCGATATTATAGGGTCCTATAAGGCGATCAGCTACTTTTTCGATTGCATCTAAAAGCAGAAAAAAAAGTCATGATGGAAATTGTTTGTATTATTCAGAAACGATTATTGGGCAAAATAGTATATAGTTTAAAAACATACTAAAGGTCAGTTTCATAATCAACAGAAATCTCCAATTAGTTTTATGCTTTATAATTAAATTAGCTACACATATTTACTGGTAAATTTGACCTGATTCCTAATCTTTTGATGATCAGATATTGTGAAACTAGGCCTAAATCCTCCACGGTATTTTCTTACTGATAAATCGATAGAAGATATTCATTAATCACTATGCTACATCATTATATAGTTTGACCGAAAATGTCCTATAAATAGCTTTATTTAAAGTTATGTTAAAAGACGTTTGCATTTGAGCCGTAGATTTTTGAGATATTCCTTCTTAAAATGTATATACTTTGGAGGTTAGATTCTCAATGCTTTATTTTGTTTTTTCCTTTATCTAATGTTAATTTATACATTTTTTTGCTAATATCTTAAAAATAATCTTTTTTCACTTGAAAAATACTACAAGACAAATTAACATTCATAAGTTTTTAACCAGATCTAGTTGTCTTCGATCATACCAGTAGACATAATAAATTTGGTTGTTGTTTATCGTGGGTGGGGGAGTGGTTTTTCTTATATTTGACAGACACAAATATTTTTATTTAATTTTTCTTCGGTTTTTTGCTTGTTTGTCACTTCTTCGGGTATTTTTAAGTGCTAAAAATTACTAAAAATGCGATGTTTATAATTAAAATGAAAAAGGGGATTTAAAAAGTTATTTTTATCGGTAAGTATTGTTAAATATTATTTACATATTGAAAAAATCATAATAATTTAGGCATCTAGAAACTCTATTGCCCGGTTACTTTATTCACCAGTTGATGTACCAATTAGCATAGTATCTAGTTGAAATAATACAATAAGAAAAGGATAGCACAGAATCGGTGAATGTACCAAGAAATAAAATAATTCGCACTATTTATTAATACTTTTTCAGATATAAATAATAACATTATCACGTGATTCACCGACCAAACAACGAGCGCTAAATTGAATGATGTTAATTTTACGGGGGAATTCGTTCCCAGTTGCCATGGAAGAGGGCACTTTTATTTTGTCTATGTTATTGTTACAATTAATATAATGTCAACAAACCTTTATGTAGAAAATTTAACGATAAAACCTTAAACCACAACCTTAAAAACAGAAGGTTATAAAAAAAAATTGATTTTTTTACTAAACAGGCAAAAATGGAGAAGTTTATTTTCCTGAGATAGCTATTCTTTATACCGATTTCAAGGCCATATGTCTAGGTTTTTATCTTTAATTTTGATATATAGTCAAAGTATTGAATAAACTTAAAAACGACATATGACATTAGTGATAGGTTAAATGTTTTTCGTTTATATAACATATCAGTTGGTATCACCTTAGTATACAATTCAGGACCGAACCAATTTTCTTCGCAATTCTATATAAAATTATTCCACGTTGACATTAAACACATAGCGTAAAAAAATTAAACGTAGTACTTTGAGTATATAAAGGTTTCTTTGTTGACAAATATAACACAGTTTATAGTAATATCATAAGCTAGACAAAAGACAATTTTTTTGTCAATCTGGATTTCTTTGTTTGGTGACAAGATTGTTTTTTGCGCCAGTTTTATTTAGATAAAAAAAATAATTTTAAATTATAATTACAATTAAAATACAATGGCGTTAAAAACAGTTTCGCCAAGAAACAAAATCACTAAATTTTTTAAAGATAGTAGTTACTGAACATCTCCAATTAAACTTAACTTAGATTTAAAAATAATAACTGCATAAATATCAATGTAATTTTCTAAAATTTTTGTTTGCAAGAAACTATTAATTATATATGGTTCTTAAAAAAAATACAAATAATCACATAATTATGTAAATATTATTAGACAAGGTCAGGCGCGGGTATAGGATTTCGCTGAGAGAGGGGCGGGGGGTAATTTCCAGAAAATTTGTTCGAAATATTAACTTTAAATTCATTTATCACAAGGTTGGCCGGGCTCACAGAAAGTCTAGCGACTTTATGAAATATTTTTTGTGGATATAGCTTACCTACATAACTTTGAATATATATATATATATATATATATATATATATATATATATATTGGTTTTGGAGACCACCAAACATAACAAAGCATAGTATTTTTATTTTATCACAAAATGTAAAGATCCTAATAGTCACCCATCGGACATACAGACCAACAAATTACTTACTGGTTATCCAACTTAACTAATACTCACCGACAAATCCATCCCAACTATCACTCAGCTGCATTTGATGCCTAAGACACTGAGATACAGTATCCACGCAGTATCCAGAACAGGCCCCAGTGCCAGCCTCTCCTCTGCAGTGACCACAAAGCTGCATGTGAGTCAGTTGACGTAAGCAATCTTCATCTATGCGCAAAGTGGGTACTTCTCGTACAGCTTCTGCTGCTCGCGTCAAAGACTTGTAAAATGTGCGAGTGGCTACGAAAGATCTGCGCAACTGTTGACTTAGTTTATAGGGAACGTCTCCGAATGGTTTCATTTCTGTCATGTGTTCATTAACACATTCTGAAAAGATATTATTTAAAAAACTAGTAAAAACTTAAAACATTTTTTTTAATATCGAAAGAAAAATTATATATACTAGGATATTTTCGATTAAAATACTATTTTTATCATTTTTGCACCTCATATTTTAATATAAAGGGACCCCTACATGTTATTGATATAAAAGCAGTAGCGTAACTAAGAGCATTGCGCCCTCCCCCGCAGATTTTTGAATGCGCTCTACTATTTTGCACCCGTTTTGATTCTTCGTATTTATTCGTTTCATCAAGAGACTTGAGGGCGCCCTTGGAATGGCTGCCCCCCCCCCCCCGCACCGCGGGGCTTGCAGGGAATGGCTGCGTCACTGTATAACAGCACCATAATTATCTTATATGTGCACACTAAAGGTTCTTTTTAACATGCTGTTAGTATCTTAAATAAAACTCGTTAGTAAAGTACCAAAGATTCTAGCATAATATGATTTTTTGTAATCTAAGTTATTCATTTAATTGTTATGAGAGGAAATACAAATTTGTCAACATCCATTTTACATGTTTTTTTCTTACTTATTGACCTTTATCTCGTCAACTGTGATTATACAAATCAGTCATTAAGTAATTCCCAGAAATAACTAATTATTATTTTTAAAGATGATGCTCATTCTTTTTGCAGGCTAATGAACATAAACCACAGGCATAAAAAGTGAATGATTCACGATTAAAACATTTTTAATCACGTTAGTGGCAGATAAGACATAATAAACAGATTCCTTAGACTTTCCCATTAATATTATACTAATGGAAGCAGTAATTCGAACAAAAATTAACCAAGGCCGCGAAGCGCATTCTGTCATTTTTTTGTCGAGTTTCTCTCCTCTTCTTACTATTATTAGGTAGTGATTAGATATACAGCAGCGTTCAAAAATATTTCGATATGACAAAAGTTTTCATTATCTTGGTCTCACATAGCTCTATTCAAAAAATTAAATATATATCTTAATTATTGACGTATTACTTAAAGAGATCGAGTTTCAATTTATTTGTTTAATTCATTCATAAGTATTTTGACAATCATTCAGTTACTAATTATCGAAGATATAGTTGCTTCATAGCGTGAGTTCTGCGTTTTATCGTTACAATGATATTTATATAACATGCCTAAGCATTACTAATATTCAAGTGACTTAAAAGATTGTTATAACTGTCTTAAAGGATGGAAAGTGACATATAGAAATCTTGGCAGCTTCTTAGTGCGTGGAATAAAGTTTATAATAAACGTCATTTTGTGAAAAATAAGCCCAGAAGTGGCCACCCGAAAAAAATAAACAGACAAGACCACTAGAAGGCAGTTAGTTCATACGATTCCTTAGACACTTAGCTTCAATACAGCACTGCCTTGGTGGGGTGGTGTTATATGAACAACCATCTATAGGTTGAACATCTTACCTATACACCCCGTAAAGAAATGACTTTAAATATAACATCCGAAAAAATAGGTAAGTACGTATACACGGGTGTCTGGAAGAGGCATCGGTGGAACCCACTGACGAGTTCGCCACCGGTGTCAGGACGAAACACGTTTTAAAAATTTTTAGTTGTCGAACATCACGTTGTACTTATGTCGTAACATTGCCGGCATATTTACAACATTGTAAAGAAAACATAAATGCAGGCAGTTGCTAACAAGAAATAACTTAGGTTACTACTAAAAGTAATGTAAATCAACAGAATGAATCAAATTATTAAAATATTGCCAAATATTGTAAAATTAATCAAACAAGAGTTAGGATTAAAGTTGATTTCTGAACTAAACTTAGATTTCAAAAACGAAACAGCAATGAGGTATCTCGTCATTTCCGCTACCTTGTCTGGTTCAATTTTTTTTTAACAGGTCATTCCTCACACTTGCATTATAATTAAAATAAAAACTTTACAACTATATACTTACCCAAATATTTATCATCATAATTATATTGAGCATTGATTACGGTAAACATTCTTTGATAAAGAATGCCGAAAAAAGTGTCCATGGTTTCCGATAAACGCACGGTTCCCTTTTTGTAGTATGTCTCCAATTCGTTAAAGAAGTCGCTAAATACCTCAGCATTCTGCAAATAGATCTTGCCATACGTTCGTTCAAACATATCGTGGAATTCGCGCTTGGAATTGTTCATCATGTCTCGAAAAATCTCTATAAAAAAGAAGAGAAAAAAATATTTAATAAAAACGAATTTACATTTGTTCTATATATAATACCTGAAGTGCCATTTCACGAAAATAATTTTTTGTGACTATTATAAGAACTAACGTTGTCTAGATGAGGTTCTAAGATATATTTATATCAATTGCTTTAGAAGGTTTATATGTCTAGAATAAATTAGTGAGTATAATAATCTGCAACTAACTATTCAGTGTGGCCTAACTAAAGAATTTTTAGAATCTAGAAATCATTATATGCCGATTACTAATCTCCTATACCAAATCATATAAATATATGCGTTTATAGTGCTCAATTTCACTTTCATTTTCAAGAAAATTATTTCCACCATATTGCACAAAGTAATCTCATTAAATTGATTTTTATGTGACGTGGTTGATTCTATATAATTGATCAATTAAATTAAATTGTCTAAACGATTCATTACAGCACGTTTACACGGTTCAATTTAATTGATCAATCAAATAAAATACGTGACTAATCTTTTTAAACGTCAATTTTATTGAACCATTTCATTGAACTTTATTAGTTAATCGTTATATCTGCACACTAAAATGCGTATTATAGTGATATCCCTATCGTGTGTATTGGGTACACAAACCCGTATCTGGTCTATAAGGTTGCCAGATTCGAAAGTGGTTGAATTTTATGTGTGGGGGTCATCTGAAAGAGTTTAAAAGGTTAAAATTATTGCAAACGAGTATATAATCGTAAAAATGAACAATACTAATAACATTTTAAGAGAAAATGAGGAGAATAATAACTACCGAAGTAAGTAGAACGGATCAAGTCTGTTTCTGTAATGAGCATGAATGCAGCTACAGTGGTGTGCTCATCCATTTAGAGCATATTCTATCTAATAATACTCAAACTAAATACCATATCGTCACCTAATATTTAGTTTCTAATCTAGCAGATTAACGCAGGTAAGAAATAAGATTGTGATCCATATACTGTATACATATATTTACGTAACATTGTTGTCATAAGAACAGATAGGTATTCAATGTACATATTTGCTTATCAACCGAATATTTTTAGTTCATTAATATTTATAAGCATTATTTCATATTTACATAACATATCTGTATGTGAGGATTTATCCCACGCACGGCCCTTGACTATCAATTTTGTCATTTTGCTGGTGTTATTGACAGCTGCTTACACAAAGATAAATTACATATTTTAATATAAATAAAATTCCAGGTACAACATTTTCCCACTGGCTGTGGCGGGTGTGTTACATAAATAACGCCCTTATTTTGATTCCGGAAGTAGCAGAAACCTTATTTGTTATGAAAAAAATATCTACTTTAGGTGGGTAAAAACGTATTTCCAGGGGGAGTTGAAAATTTCAGGTTTAACATTAATCTGGATTAAATTTAATACAAATTTAATAACTCGCAAGCAAAAAAATTGCAATAGTGTATCGGGTGACCACAAATCATTTACAAGTTCACCATTAAATATTAAAAGAAACGTACTAATAAAATTGATATCGAAGCAGTATCATTTCGTTGCATATTAAAAGCTGTCCGATATATAAATTTCATTACATAAAATTACAAAATTATTATCTTTTTATATATCTTCTCTAAAAAAAATATATTGAATTGAAAACCCTCAATATTATGGATTAGGATATTTGATGGACACTTAAAATGGAAATAGGGAACGAATTCGAGGAACATCTTATTTTAAAGCTCCTTAAATTACCTCTTAGATTAGGTTCCCAAATTTACGCAATTTCAAAATTACACCATAAATTGCTTTTTTTATATTATCAAAAACAAAAAGCGTTAGTAAAAAATGGTCGGAATTTCTTGGTATTTTTAACCGAGTTCTAAAAGAAGGTTGTCAATTCGTCGAGTATGTATGTTTTTTTTTTATATATGTACACCGATTACTCCGGAAAGGCGGCACCAATTTGAATGAATTTTTTTACGTTATGTTCAGGAAGTTGCTGCGGTAGTTCCATATTTTTTTGGACGAAATTGGTGCACTAATATCCAAGATGGCGCTGACAAAATGGCGGCCAAAAAAATTAATTTTGTTCGATTTTCTCCAAAATTGGTATGGGGAAATTTTTTGGGTCGTACACAACGAATCTGAAATTAAAAAAAAATCAATATGGCGGATCCAATATGGCGGACAAAAAAATTTAATTTTGTCTGATTTTCTCCAAAATTGGTGTGGGGGAGTTTTCGAGCTTGCACATAATGAATCCAAAATATTTTTAAAAAATTTAATATGCCGAATCCAATATGGGGGACAAAAAAATCAATTGGTACGAGGAAGTTTTCAGGGTTGCACATAACTAATCTAAAATTATTTTTAAAAAATTCAATATGTCGGATTTAATATGGCGGACGAAAAAATCAATTTTGTACGATTTTTTTCAAAATTGATATGGGGGAGTTTTTGGGATCGCACATTATGAATCTGAAATTATTAAAAAAAATTAAATATGAGATTCTACATCTCCCGATTTTGTCTAAAATCAGTAATGGGATATTTTTGTTAGTGTTAATTATGAATTTAAAATATTTTTTGAAAAACTCAATCTGGCAAATTCAATATGGTGTTCTAAAAATTTTACATTTTTCGATTTTCTCCCAAACTGATATAGGGGTTTTTGAAGGGATAAATTATGAATTTAAAAGTATTTTTTCAGGATTCAATATCGCGAATCCAATGTAGCGGACTAAAAATTTTACATTTTTCGATTTTGATCAAAAGTGGGACTGAATCGTTTTTGAGGATGTAAATAGCGAATATAAGTCTAGAAATTTTAAATTTCCGGATTTCATCCAAAATTGATACTAGGAGGCTTTGAAGGGTTTAGATTTAGATTAGATTAAGACTTTAAATAATTTTTTTGAAATTCAATATAGCGGATGCAATATGGTGGGCTGAAAATTTTACCTTATTCGCATTTTTTCAGATTTGGTATTAGAGGGTTTTCTGGGTCATGTATTACGAATATGAAGTTAATTTTTTACAACTATTAGGTTAATAAGATACAATATGTGGGACAGAAAATTTTACATATTCTGATTTTGTCTAAAATTGAAATTGTGGGGTTCTTGAGACGTATACAAACTCAATATACAGTATAAAATATATCGAGCTAAAAAATTTACATCTCAGGTTCTTTAAATATCGATATTGGAAGGTTTTGGGGCCTATATTACCAATCTAAAATTGATTTGAAATTTAAGATAGTGGATTTACTACGACAGACTAAATATTTGTTTGACACAATTTTACTGGTATTTGGAGAACTTTAAGAATCAAAGAATTTTTAGTGGTTCATTTTAGGGTGATTTACAACTTTCGATAAAATGGGTACTTTTTTGCCAGCTTGGAGGCATTGCGAGGTACACTAATCTCGATTAGTACTTAGTTCAAATAATTTATGGATATCATAATGAATTCTAAAACTATAAATAGAAAAATAAAATTTTTATAGAAAAATGGAACCGACTTCTAAAAGTGCGCTAAAAAGTGAAAATAACTATAAATTTTTATGTGAAATTGAACTTTTCGAAGTCGGCGCTAAAGTATGTCTAAATGAAATAAATAACTACTAATATATACAAATTATGGTAAGAAAGCAATTACAAATAAAGTATTTTGATTCTGTTTATGCGAATCACATTTTGTCAGGTATTAGTTTGGCGCCGACTTCAAAAAGTTCAATTTCACATAAAAATTTATAGTAATTTTTCACTTTTTAGCGCACTTTTAGAAGTCGGTTCAATTTTTTTATAAAAATTTTATTCAATTCTTTAGAAAGTTGAAATTCGTTATACCTAAGGCTAATGAGAAAAATTTCAAATTTGGAAAATTCAATATAGAGGATTCAACAGATGGCTTAAAAGTAATTTGTGTCCCAGATGGGCGGAAATATACGCGTATTCACAGACCTGTTGTCCCCTGTGTAATACAAACTCAAAGAAAACGTAGTTAGTATTTACATTTTCGCCAATATCATAATTTCCTGTTGTGTGTCTTTCCACTGCCTTCTTAAAAATTTAACGGAGTCGTTGGCTGAGTTTTCGATTTTTCTCTAAGGGATGAGACAGGGGTGTTCTTAGAATAAGTTTTATTTTCCTTCTCGATTTTTGATTATTTCTTTTTTTTTATTGAATAGGCAGGTATCTTTGGTATAGCTGTTTCGAAATTTAAAGGCAAAAATTCGCCTGTTGGCAAACAATATATTCAAAATCATATAAGACTTTTTTCTTAGATTTGAGATCGGTGGCAGCTTGTAAGATAGTGCCACAGGGACATGGCACTACTGAAATTTTTATAAAAACATTTTTTTAAATTCTTGATTTAAACTTTTTCATTATTAATTATTTGAACGTCTGGCAACAGATTAACAGTTTAATGCACGCGAATATTCTATAATGGGAAACCTAGGATGGTGTTATTTATTGATATGACACAGTGGAAAGATGAAGATTTAACAAAGCTTATACATACGTGAGCAAGAAAGAGAGACCAATATATTAATATTTTTTGTATACAGCTATACGGAATTCTATTAAATAAAAAGAATATAGAACACACTTGTTTCCGGGTCACAGGTGACATTCGTTTTTTATTTCAGCATTTATGTTTGTTTTATTGGCACTTGGCGGTTCTACTTTAAATTCAATTTTAGTTATTTATTGTGTATTTACTGAGGTAATAAAAATATTTATCATTCTACGTCGGTGTATGTTTTGGTCTTATTACTAAAAGTCATTTTTATGCCACTATGACACAAAAAACCTTAGTTATTTTTAAACAAATTTTTATTGCGTCCTCTTTATAGGTAAAACTTAGATAAAAGAATCAGGACTACCATTGTCTGATTTACAAATTGAAAAATAAAGTGGAAGTGGAGAAAAGTCTCGCTATAGCGAATTTAATAAAAAGATGTAGGTATGATAAAAGCCGTTGGCTGTGCAGGTGTGAAGAAACACAGTTTAGTTGAAAAATGTAACATCTTATTCATATATAGAATAAAATAAAGATTCATGACATATATAAAGTTTCCATGACATATCTAAAGTTTACATGAGTAATGTTTGTAGATTTTCTATGCTTGGTAAGACAAACATATATCATAACTATAGGTAAGGAAATGGTAGTTTTACATGTTTTATAATGATACTGTATTTTGTCCCACCTATAAGTTTGCCAGGTGTCCCGCTTTTAGCGACCTCCAAAATCACATTGCCAATCCCCCAAACTCCAGAAAGTACCTTTACAAGCTGCCTTATACTCGCAAAGTAATTATGAAAAAAGAAGAGAGCTCGATTATCTCGTTTGATAATATTTTATGATCTATACAATTGAACGCCTGCGCCTTTGAATAGTCATGCATTAAACACTGTGGCGAGATCACAGTCCACACCCAGGATTATAACATGTCCAGGACGAAACCCAGACTGATCGCATTGGCCTACATAATACTCCATGCAAATTAGATCAAAAAAGAGCGGTTTTGTTAACAAAAATGTAACATTGTTTTTTTTGCTGGAATGTGTTCATTCGGCATCCTATAAAACATATCTTGATGGTAACTCTGAAAGACATGTGCTAAAAAAATGGCGGACCAAAAATGGCCACGATTTTCGGTTTTTTGAGTTTATCTCGGAAAGTAAAAGCTGTATCGAAAACAAAAGTTGTAGAGAATTTAAAAACCTATCGATTCATATGATATAAGTTATAGGTGGCGCCACTAGTTATCGAGATATATTTTTTTTTCGACAAAATTTATTAATCTGTGAATTTTTTATTTTCCGAGAAATTCGATGTCAAAGTTGAGAATTAAACCTCAATTTTCCGCTTTCCTAATTAAGATATAATGCTCAATTTTAATGGAAATTGTTTGTATTGTTTTATATTTTCAAGATCTATTTTTTTGAACCACAAAAATTGCGATAACCTTTCACCGGATGGAGATAAAATTTTTTTAAAGAGTGTATTGGATTTAGATCACTCCCGATTTCAAAAAAAAAATAATTTTGAATGAAAAAAACATTTTTTTTTTCAAAAATTCATAATGGCGTGGTTTTTTCCATTATATTATTATTATTTAACAGTTTATTCACAAAATTTTTACAAAAAATTATAAAAGAAAATCATACAAATATTCAATTATGTATTACATATTATTCTATTTTTTCTTTTATATTATTATTACCTAATAGTTTATTAATAAAATTTTTAGAAAACTTTCAGAAATTTCTGAAATGTACAGATTTGTGTGAGCACTGTGATGGACAGTGCGATAATTGCTTTGAAAATTTTATTTCCTGCGATTTAGAAAATGATGATGACAATTCAGAGGAAATATTATTATATGTGTGAGAATGAGTTTGACTATGAAAATGTTAATAATGAGAATGATATGTACAGTGAAATTGAGAATAATGATGAAAATGGTATGTGCGATGTAAGTGAGAGTAATAATTGCGATGATGAAATGGACGCCGATTGCATAGAAGTAATAGAAAAAAAAGAAGGATGAATGTATAATTGAGCTATTGTATTTGTATGATTTTCGCACGCAATTTTAATGTATTATTAAATATTTATATGACGTATTATATATTATTATTATATTTTTATATGATTTGCTGATAGACATTTTCGTAAAAATTTTGTTGATAAACTATTAGGTAATAATAATATAAAGGGAAAAAACAGTATAATATGTAATATATAACTGAATATTTGTATGATTTTTTCTATAATTTTTTGTAAAAATTTTGTTAATAAACAAATTAATAATTAATATGACTAAACAAATTGTTACTATCATATAAATTAATAAAACAACATCAATATTATAAATATTACTTGTGATGCATAAGTTTCCTTGAGGCGGCGATGAATAATGCGCCTGAACTGTGGCAACCCGCCCACAGCGGCCTGCAGCAGCTATTTTCGATTAGATTTGGCTCAATTTTCGAAGATTCACAGATCGTATGGAAGTGTATTTCTTGGATCCAAAAAATTCACAGGTAAAGCACAAGCATTAAAAAGCATCTTCTGCAAATTTGAGCCCTTAATATTCATTTGCCACGCCATTATGAATTAAAAAAAAAAGTTTTTTTCATCCAAAATTATTTTTTTTTGAGATCGGAAATAATACATCTAAATCCAAAAATTTTTTATCTCCATTCGGTGAAAAGTTATCCAAAATTTTTAGGTGCAAAAATTGGTTTTTGCAAAATTTCTCGGCCCACGATTGAAAAAAATTTTTTTTAATAGATCTTCAAAATATAAAACAATACAAACAATTTTCATAAAAATTGAGCATTGTATCTTAATTAGGAAAGCGGAAAATTGAGAATGAATTTTCAACTTTGACATCGAATTTCTCGGAAAATAAAAAACTCACAGATTCCGGGTTTGACATACTTTTTTATAATGATAATACCTATATTTATGTTAAATTTTAAATCGGTAGTTTGTTAATAAATGTCTTTTTTTTTTAAGAAAACCAAAATCATAAATTTTGTCGAAAAAAAAATATATCTTTTACTTTTCGAGATAAGCACAAAAAACCGAAAATCGTGGCCATTTTTGGTCCGCTATTTTTTTTTGCACAGGTCTTTCAAAGTTACCCTCAAGATATGTTTTATAGGATGCCGAAATGAACACATTCCAGCAAAAAAACCAATGTTACACTTTTGTTACTGACGAAAGTCTATTTTCCATGGAGTATAAGAAAATAATGGTGTACACACAATTAATAGCTTACATTTAAAAATATACCTTCGAAGAGACAGTATAACAAAATTTTGAATAAAAACCACCGGTCGCCAGTGGAGTCGTAAATATCCAACGTTTACGCAGGTTTTATTATTGTAAAAAGACACCCAGTGTATAAACTTGACGATATATTAAGTTCCTTTCACACCAAAATTCTCACAATTTTCCAATGTACAAACTTGCACACATAAAGTGTACCATTAGTAACGCCCCCGCTTCTGCTTAAAACATAGGCCATGTAATTTTCTTCAAAGATAATTACAGATTTTTGACGCGAGATATAAAATGTACGAACTACTTTATGGATGAATTTATGTTGGTGAACGTTTTATTTTCTTGAGTCTCAAATACCTGTAATGATAAAATAGTGACCTTCTATGTTATGAAGATTTGTAAAAGTTCGTTTGGTGTTTTTTTCATTAGAAGGGTTTTATATATATATATATATATATATATATATATATATATATATATATATATATATATATATATATATATATATATATATCCTGCTGTAGGTAGGTCCTCCGCTAATAGACAATTTGCATTTAATAGGTCATCCCGGTGCGATAGGTCATCCGTATATGGATGACCTATCGCTTTTCATGTAAAACAAGTTTATGGATTATCCTGATACTCCTAACAAATTTTCAGAAGGATGACTTATAACGTTTTTTTTGATATTTCGTATATTTTAGTTCAGGATTTTGACATAAAAAAAAGTGGCGCCACCTTAGTGAGTATATTTCATCTGTATATTTGTAGCTAAATTGCAGCGGATATATCCTCCGTGAATACTAACATTTACCTTATTTGCGGTGGATAGGTCCTCCGGAAATATGGCAATACTGTATTCATCTCGATTATTTAAGAAATATTAAAACACTTCCAAAAATCAACCGTTAGAGTGTGACTTACTAGGAAGGTATCTAAAGAGTCCGACTCCGATTACAATGAAACTCTAATATGTTGTAGAGGGTATAAAAATAAGAAACACGTATTTTTTTTTATCTGAGGAGATTCATTTTAATTGGGTTAAATCCGCCCTTAAATTCCACCCCTAAACACAGTATTTTTGAAATATCTGAGGTTCTAAGTCAGATATCATTACAAAAACTAGGGTTGTTTCATCCCCAAGGATATCATTCTTTATTTTTTATAGGATTAAACCATGTATTCGTGCCCGCAATTTAATTCTAAAAATTACGAAATTTAATAAAATTGTTTGAAAATATTTTATTCACGAATACCATAAGTAACTTAAATTGAGGGGTTCCGGGGTTTCTAAAAACAACTCGTAAAAGAAGGGAAGCCACCCCTAAATACTTGTTTTTCTTAAATTTGAAGTTCTAATTGAAATATATTTACGAAACAAAATGGAAATTACTCATTATTTAAACTGATGTTGAGGTGTTAAATAATTTTCATCCCCAAGAATATCATTCCTTATTTTTTATAAGGATAAACCATCTATTTGCGCATGTAATTTAATTCTAAAAATTACGAAATTGTTTGAAAATATTATTTCCATGAATAATATAATTAACTAAAGTTAACATCTTGCGGGGTTTCCAAAAATAAACTAGTATAAGAGGGTGAGTCACCCCCAAATATGTATTTCTTAATATCTCAAGTTCTAATTAAGATAATTCTACAAAACAAAATGAAAATTATTTGTTATTCGAAATGATATTAAACTATGGTATTTTCTCCCCCAAGGATATCATCCCTTACTTTTTATTAGAGTAAACCCCATATTTGCGCACGTAATTTAATTGTAAAAATTACGAAATTTTTAAGTCACTTAGGTTGTGGTGTTTCGGGGTTTCTAAAAATAAACTAGTAAAAGAGGGTGAGACACCCCCAAATACTTTTTTTGCATCTAAAGTTCTAATTGAGATAACTTTACGAAACAAAATGGAAATTACTTGTTATTTCAAACGAAGTTAAATTATAGTATTTTCACCCCCCAAGGACATCATTCGAAGGTTGTTATTTTATACATGAATAATTATTCTTAAAATTGCCGAATTTCAGTTGATATGAACGTTACAGAGCTTACAGATTTTTTTTCTTTTAATTAATAAGAAAGTATAAACTTATTTCATTGGTTAAGCATTCACGTCTATAAATTACACTGGACAACATGATGTCATGTGTCCCTATATATTAACAAAGTAACCGCAAGAATGCATGTGGTATATTTGTATTGTTATTAAAAAGCTTTTTCTTGAAAATTGCAAGTAAGTTTTTAATTTCATTGTCATTTTTGTAGTCAGCGCCCCAAAATTAACAAACACTTTTCATACAAGATACAACCAATATACTAAAATTTGTTGCCTAGTGTTATTATTATTCATGACCAATAGTGATTTCTAATTCTGTAACGTTCATTTAAATAAAAATTTGACAATTTTAAGAATAATAATATATATATGAAATGATAGTTTACTTTTATAGAAAATAAAATTAATTTCCTTGGGAGTAAAAATACCATAGTTTAACATGATTTCGAATAACAAGTGATTTTAATTTTGTTTTGTAGAGATACCTTAATTAGAACTGGAGATATTAAAAAGGTATTTGGGGGTTGCTCACCCTCTTTTACTAGTATATTTTCGGAAACCCTGAAACACGTCAACATAAATTACTTATTGTAATCGTAAAAGAAGTATTATTAACAAATTTGGTTTAATTTCGTAATGTTTAGAATTAATTATGTACATGAATTACAAGATTAACCCTCATAAAAAGTAAGGAATGATCTACATATGGGGTTGAAGCAATATGGGGTAACCTCGCTACAACTAGAAAGTAATATCCACTTTGTTTTGTAGGTATACCTCAATTAGAATTTGAGATTTGAAAAAATGTATTTGGGGGTGACTCACCCTCTTTATTACTTTATTTTTTAAACCCCAAAACAGGCCAACTTAAGTTAGTTATGGTATTCGCGAATATCGAAATTTGTAGAATTAAATTACGCGCGCTAATAGATGGTGTACCATGATCTACCCTTATAAAAAATAAGAGATGATATTCTTGGGGTTGAAAATACCTTAGCTCAACATCATTCGAAATAACAAGTAATTTTCATCTTGTTTTGTAAAGATATCTCAATTAGAACTTGAGATTTAAGAAAAAAAAGTAA
Organism: Diaprepes abbreviatus; assembly: GCA_034092305.1. Classification (NCBI taxonomy): domain Eukaryota; kingdom Metazoa; phylum Arthropoda; class Insecta; order Coleoptera; family Curculionidae; genus Diaprepes; species Diaprepes abbreviatus. The sequence continues at coordinate 6,131,999 of JASJET010000055.1, read as the reverse complement.
TTGGGAGGGGCTCACCCTCTTTTACTAGTTATTTTTAGAAACTCCGAAACCCGTCAACTTAAGTTACTTATAGTATTCCTGAAAAAAATATTTTCAAATAATTATATTAAATTTCGTAATTTTTAGAATTAAATTACATGCACAAATAGATGGTTTACCCTTATAAAACATGAGATATTTCAAAAATACTGTTTTTAAGGGTGAATTTTAAGGGCGGATTTTACCCAGTTAAAATGAATCTCCGCAGATAAAAAAAGTGTCTCTTATTTTTGTGCTGTCTACAACATATTGAATTTTCATTAAAATCAGAGCTGGACACTTCAAGTACCTTTCTGTTAGGCTTTTCGAAATGAAATAAAAAAATAAATCGACTACAAATCAGTTATAAAACCATTACGACGGCTTATGTTTGCATTAAGTTGTGGAGTAGCTTTTCAGTTAATCGATTTTTTTAATTTTTAGTGCCGATGTTAAAACTCTCATTTAAATAGAAAAATATGGAGAATTGTTCGGCTTTGGCCCTTTTTTAACTTAAGGTTTAGGACAGTAACAAAATCTCTCAAAAATTAACCTCGGATCTGTAACACCGTAGAATTTTTGTAATTTGGGAAATATTTTGAAAATCAGATTATTTCACGAATAACCAAAATTATCGCTAAAAAAATGTAAACGAATACAGAGTAAGAATAAAATATCGAAGCGGTTGGCTAATTCAAAAAACTATCAAGTAAAACAAACAGAGATAATGGATGTATTTGTATAATCTTTGTATTAAAATTTTAAAAATATTATTTTACAGGATGTAAAAGATTTTGTCAAAATATTCTATAATTTTTTTTTTACATTTGTGCTTAAAGTTTCGGAAACATTTTAAACAAACCACTAGAGATCTCAATTTAGTTGATATTTAGACAATGATATATTTAATTTTTTTGTACGTTGCACTACAATAATAATGGATTCCATAATCCTGAATTAAAATTTTCTTGTGCTTTCTAAATCAAAACTAAAAAGCAGTTCAAAATTTATTGATATAGGTAAAAATGGAAGCCTTAGATTTTTTTGAAAATGCATGAAAATTTAAATATCGTTGATCCGCCAGACTTTAGTTACGACGCTGGTAAGATATACCATATTCAGTGGCATAAATAACGACCCGCGGTGCGGGGGGGGGGGGAGCGCAGCCAATCCAAGGGTGACTTCAAGTCTCTTGATGAAAATGAATAAATACGAAGGATCTAAACCGGTGTCAAATAGTAGGGCGCATTCAAATGTCTGCGGAGGGGGGGAGCATATACTCTTAGTTACGCCACTGATCATATTATAATATTAATTGGGACAAGCCTGTCGATACGTCCTTGATATGAAAAAAAAGAATAACTTGTATTTATTGATATATTTTCCGATAAAAATAAACAAAACAGAAACATATTATATCGAATAACATTAAACACAAAAATTGAAAAGGAAACTTACAAGTATATACAATATTTCTGTATTAACCTCCTTTTTCTCTAGTTTTTTTCCTAAATCATCATTTTCGAGGAAATTTTCGTCTAAATTCAAATCAATTTCATCTAAACTTTTGCCCTTAAACTGATCGGCTTCCCCCTTTTCCATAAGTATGAGTAATTTGAATAGTTTTGATGTTTGGTAAATATCATCAGGCAGTCTGTAGATGATCGGTGGATTCCTAAGGTGTGATCCATAAAAGAGGCTAGTTGCTCCATATCATTTTCACTCATATTAAATAACTGGGTTAATGTAGCCAAATGCTTCCGTAATCGAGTACATGTGAGGGCGTCAGCGTTTTTAACTCCACTTAGTGTGGCATATTTTCTCAAAACTTTATAACCCACAAATGGCTGCCCAGTATTTGAATTTCCAAATAGATAACTACTGGGTTTTTTGAGAATATTATCTCCTCATTTTAGAACTATTTCTAAATGATGTTGGACCTTACTACCCCTTATGACAATTCTTTTGAAGGAATTGATTAATATTTTTTCTGTTTCAGAGACAACTTCGGAAAATTCTTCGTAACTTTGTTGATTTATATTTAGAAGCGCAGATTTATATGTATTTATTTATGAAAAATCTTTCAAACAATGGCAACATTGTCGGGCTAGCGATCCACTGTAATCTATAAAATAACTATATATTGGAGGATGTATCGCTTCGATTGTGAAAAAGGAGTATACGTCCGGGTGACATAAATACCGTGATTTCGTTGGAGGACGTAAAGATAGGGGCTTATGTGAAAATTAAAAAAAATTATTTTAATTATTTTAATGGATTTATAATAAGAATAACAAAATACTCTATATACATGAAAAAAATTATATATATATTCACTATTTCTGGTGGATGACCTAAAGATGCGCCACATGAGGAGGACCTATCTACTGAATGATGTAAATATATATATATATATATATATATATATATATATATATATATATATATATGACTTTATTTCTGAGCCTTTATCTTTTATTGTAAATTTGTGTTTTACTACAGGTATTTTTCCGGGTAAGCTAAAAAATGCCCATATTAGAGCAATCTATAAGCAAGGGGAGAAATCTGAAGAAAAGAATTATAGATCAATCTCGCTATTGCCTAATATAAGCAAAATTTTTGAAAAAATTTTATTTCAGAGAATTGTAACATTTCTGGATAAGTTCTCTGTAATATCAGATAAACAAAATGGCTTTAGAAAAGGGAAATCCACAGTAAGAGCTTTGTACCAAACACTTATACAAATTATAGATTCTCTAAATAAAAAAAAAGCAAACATTGGTCATGTGCCTGGATCTCTCTAAAGCCGTTGATGCTGTGGATCATAAAACATTATTATTAAAACTAGAAATGTATGGTATAAGGGATAATGCGCTGCAATTAATAAGATCGTATTTGACGGGCAGGACTCAGTGTATTGTGGAGTCTGATCTCCATGGTAGGGCTATAGTGTCTCAGAGGATTAAAATGAAGAGGGGCGTCCCTCAATACTTGGACCTCTTTTGTATATTCTTTACACAAATGATTTACCCGAAATCTCCGGAGAGCAGATTGTACTATATGCTGATGATACATCGCTTATATTCAGTGAAAGCACGGCGGAGTTGCTATCGATGAAGGTTCAATCTGTGATGGACACTCTCGATGGGTACTTTCGGTCCAACAGCCTGTCGCTAAATGTTTCCAAGACACAGTGCATTATGTTTGGTAACAGATTGAATAATCAATTTACATTAACGTTTGTTTTGGGACTAAATGTCGATAGAAGGTTGGACTGGGGGGCGCACATCGAGAGAGTTGCCACTAAAATATCTCAGTATAATTTCGCATTAAGAATTATTTCGGAGAGAGTTGGAATCGATGCAGCTCTGTCAGCTTACCATGCATTTGTACAGTCCAGGCTCAGATATGGTTTGATATTTTGGGGCAATTCCTGTGATATTAATAGAATTTTGATTCTGCAAAAAAGATATTTACGATGTATTTTTGCAATGAAACAACAAGACAGTTGTAGGAATATGTTTATTAGTAACAATATTTTGACGGTTATAGGTATGTACATTTTGGATTCGGTGATGTTTATTGTTGATAACAGGGATCTTTTTGACGGTGCATCTATTAAACATAACTACATTACTAGAAATAAAACAAATCTGCTTTCTGATAAATATAACTTTAGTTTTTGTCAGAAAAATGTCGAGTTTTCTATAATAAAATTTTTAATTCTTTACCTGAAAATGTACATTTACTACCGAGAAATAGATTAAAGTGTGTCCTGAAAATCTTTTTGTGTAAAAAAGCCTTCTATAGACTGGACGAGTTTTATGAGTGTGATAAAGGCAGTATTGTCTCGAATTAGAATTTTGTTATTGGCTGTATTATTAAATTTTAAATGTATGTAAGTGTACTTGTTATTTAATTTTTGTCTCATTTATAATATTGCCCTTTATCTTAAGTTTTAATTGTTTTGTTTTTACTACATTAACTTGTTAGAATTATTCAAGAAAGATATTTAAAACTGTATAATTATTGTTGAGCTTTTTTCTTTTTCCTTTTTTTTTATCTACAGCTGAGAATGAACTATAATTTTTATTATGATGTTTATTACAGTAATGATATTTTTTGACATTGTTCCATGCCCTCGTGGGTTTTTTTTTGTAATACTTATTGGAATAAATAAAGATTTACCTATCTATATATATATATATATATATATATATATATATATATATATATATATATATATATATATATGTATATGTATATATATATATATATATATATATATATATATATATATATATATGTATATGTATATGTATATATGAATAGTTTGGTTATTCCGGGTTTCAATCCGTTCGTTCAAAAAATCGTTTTCACGACGTTTCGCCAAAATCTCATTTGGCATTTTCAAGTGCGGTTCGTCTCGTTACTCGCTGAGAACTGATGGTGGCCTCTGATGACTGCCGAGTTTTGTTTAGCTGGCTCGCTTCCTGATTGGATGAGCGATTTCGCAGGCTCCTCCCCTCTGCCGAGTGCGATATATTTTGTTCTTGTATGCTGGTCTCTCGTGTACTAGTTGATTTTTGTTGTTTTCTTTCTTGATTCTTTATTAATGTTTTCCATGTAGTTGGAACATTTATAGCATCATCTCGTTTATTTAGTTGTCCCGCTTTTTCGATTTCTAGGGCCTCTCTTATGACGCGTACCTTGTAATTCTGTACTGGTGCTATTTCTTTTGTTTTTTCGAAGTCGATGGTGTGTCCGGTTGTTTGGTGATGTTGAAATAGGGCCGAAGTTGTCTGTTTGTTTTTGAGGCTATTTTTATGTTCTTGGATTCTTGCTGATATGCGCCTGTTTGTTTGTCCTATATAAGTTTGATGGCAATCTGCACATGGAATGCTGTAAACGCCATGATTTTCAAGGTTGGTCTTGTCTTTGGGATTTCCCAGGATGTTGGCTATTGTTTTTTGTGGTTTAAATATGGGCTGTATGTTGTGTTTTCTCAAGGTTCTTCCGATTCTGTCTGTTATTCCTTTTATGTATGGTATTATGGCTTTGTTCCTTGTTTGATCTTGGTCTTTGGTCTTTGTTGTAGTCTTCTCTTGTGAAACCCACGCATACTGACCGATAAGGGAAATGTCACGGTTGTAATGAACACCAACGACTACATGCAAAAAATGTCAGAAATTCTCAAAGACGCCTCTTACAAACAAACCAACAGAGATCCAACGACATACCTGGAAAAAACTACGAAAGCCAAGATTAAAGCCTCAAAACTAGACCCAGAAACTGAAAAATCTATAATACCACGAGAAAAATCAAGCAGATGTCCAAAACTGTATGGCTTACCAAAAATACACAAGACAAATGCACCACTCAGACCAATAGTGAGCGCCGTGGGATCTCCTACACAAAAACTGGAAAAATATCTAGCAAGTATCATGCAACCAAGAGTCGAACTGGCTGATTCCTTCGTGAAAAACTCCGAACAACTAACTAAAATGATCAAAAACATTCACCTCGAAGAAAATGACATCTTAGCAAGCCTCGACATAAAATCGCTATATCCAAGCATACCACTGGATGAGACCTTGGACAAAATCGCCATGAACGAAGACTTTCCAGCCTACACAATTGAACTTGCAGAACACTGCCTAAAGAACACATACTTCATGTTCAATAACCAAATATATAAACAAACAGATGGCGCACCTATGGGATCCTCGCTTTCACCAGTCATAGCCAACCTTTTCATGATATACTTCGAACAAGAAGCACTGCAAAAGGCACCTTTAAAACCGAAATTTTGGAAACGCTATGTTGATGATATTTTTATAATATGGCCACATGGAAAAGAACACCTGGACGATTTCCTCATATACCTGAACAATATCCACCACAGAATCCAATTCACGCTGGAAATCGAACAAGAAAAGAAACTTCCTTTTTTGGACCTGCTATTAACTAGGAAACTAAACAACACCCTGGGCTTTGGCGTATATCGGAAACCCACGCATACTGACCGATATCTCAATGCAGCGTCACACCATCATCCCTCTCAAAAGCAGGCAGTAGTCAACACACTAGTATCAAGATCACTCCGCCTAACAGAACTTGACACAAAACAAGACGAAATAAGACACATTTCAACAGCTCTAGAACGGAATGGTTTCTCACAATCAGATATAAAGAAAGCCATAAAAAGACAAGAGAAGGCTACAACAAAGACCAAAGACCAAGATCAAACAAGGAACAAAGCCATAATACCATACATAAAAGGAATAACAGACAGAATCGGAAGAACCTTGAGAAAACACAACATACAGCCCATATTTAAACCACAAAAAACAATAGCCAACATCCTGGGAAATCCCAAAGACAAGACCAACCTTGAAAATCATGGCGTTTACAGCATTCCATGTGCAGATTGCCATCAAACTTATATAGGACAAACAAACAGGCGCATATCAGCAAGAATCCAAGAACATAAAAATAGCCTCAAAAACAAACAGACAACTTCGGCCCTATTTCAACATCACCAAACAACCGGACACACCATCGACTTCGAAAAAACAAAAGAAATAGCACCAGTACAGAATTACAAGGTACGCGTCATAAGAGAGGCCCTAGAAATCGAAAAAGCGGGACAACTAAATAAACGAGATGATGCTATAAATGTTCCAACTACATGGAAAACATTAATAAAGAATCAAGAAAGAAAACAACAAAAATCAACTAGTACACGAGAGACCAGCATACAAGAACAAAATATATCGCACTCGGCAGAGGGGAGGAGCCTGCGAAATCGCTCATCCAATCAGGAAGCGAGCCAGCTAAACAAAACTCGGCAGTCATCAGAGGCCACCATCAGTTCTCAGCGAGTAACGAGACGAACCGCACTTGAAAATGCCAAATGAGATTTTGGCGAAACGTCGTGAAAACGATTTTTTTAACGAACGGATGGAAACCCGGAATAACCAAACTATTCATTCTACCATCCGTGAAAACCTACGATATAACATTTTACACCTTTACGGGGAGGAGACCTTTTTAAATGTTAAACGTTTCGAGAAACTGAGATCCAAGAAATCAGCCCTCCTCTGCGATATAACTTTTTTAATAAGATGCCGCAACAACAATCTGGAACCAACTTGCACCAAACTCTCGTACCATCTAAAGACAAGAAGAACTATTTCAATCCTTAAGACCGCGGGAAAAGCTCTCCTTCGAGAACAAATCCGAGAAAAACGAAGAATTCTATCAAGGACTGAAATAGAACTTTATAATCTCCACTTAGCTTTAACCCAGAAAATCCATCATCTTCTGTGGAATGACATCGAAAAAGTATCCTGTTGGAGAACGGAATCAGACACCCACCTTAAGGCAAAAAAACAACAGAAGAAATTTGAGGCACTAAAACAACGCAATAATGTCCACACACAGCAAACACTGGACTGCAATAAGGTTGTCCATAACATCTCCAACTATGAATTAACAGAATGCGAGAAATTAGTTCTGTCTAAAGGCTTTAATTTTGCCGTAACGCCAAAAACAGTCCCCTTAGAAGAGATAATTTCAAATATAGAAGCTGCCCTAGAGAACATCCCTGAAGAAAATGCCGAACAAGCCAGACAAGACATAACGCAAATTTTGAAATCAAGCCGGCCTCCCAACTCAAACTTAACGCGAGCTGAACATCAAGCCCTCTCATCCTTAAAAAAGAATAAAGAAATAACAATATTACCAGCAGATAAGGGAAATGTCACGGTTGTAATGAACACCAACGACTACATGCAAAAAATGTCAGAAATTCTCAAAGACGCCTCTTACAAACAAACCAACAGAGATCCAACGACATACCTGGAAAAAACTACGAAAGCCAAGATTAAAGCCTCAAAACTAGACCCAGAAACTGAAAAATCTATAATACCACGAGAAAAATCAAGCAGATGTCCAAAACTGTATGGCTTACCAAAAATACACAAGACAAATGCACCACTCAGACCAATAGTGAGCGCCGTGGGATCTCCTACACAAAAACTGGAAAAATATCTAGCAAGTATCATGCAACCAAGAGTCGAACTGGCTGATTCCTTCGTGAAAAACTCCGAACAACTGACTAAAATGATCAAAAACATTCACCTCGAAGAAAATGACATCTTAGCAAGCCTCGACATAAAATCGCTATATCCAAGCATACCACTGGATGAGACCTTGGACAAAATCGCCATGAACGAAGACTTTCCAGCCTACACAATTGAACTTGCAGAACACTGCCTAAAGAACACATACTTCATGTTCAATAACCAAATATATAAACAAACAGATGGCGCACCTATGGGATCCTCGCTTTCACCAGTCATAGCCAACCTTTTCATGATATACTTCGAACAAGAAGCACTGCAAAAGGCACCTTTAAAACCGAAATTTTGGAAACGCTATGTTGATGATATTTTTATAATATGGCCACATGGAAAAGAACACCTGGACGATTTCCTCATATACCTGAACAATATCCACCACAGAATCCAATTCACGCTGGAAATCGAACAAGAAAAGAAACTTCCTTTTTTGGACCTGCTATTAACTAGGAAACTAAACAACACCCTGGGCTTTGGCGTATATCGGAAACCCACGCATACTGACCGATATCTCAATGCAGCGTCACACCATCATCCCTCTCAAAAGCAGGCAGTAGTCAACACACTAGTATCAAGATCACTCCGCCTAACAGAACTTGACACAAAACAAGACGAAATAAGACACATTTCAACAGCTCTAGAACGGAATGGTTTCTCACAATCAGATATAAAGAAAGCCATAAAAAGACAAGAGAAGACTACAACAAAGACCAAAGACCAAGATCAAACAAGGAACAAAGCCATAATACCATACATAAAAGGAATAACAGACAGAATCGGAAGAACCTTGAGAAAACACAACATACAGCCCATATTTAAACCACAAAAAACAATAGCCAACATCCTGGGAAATCCCAAAGACAAGACCAACCTTGAAAATCATGGCGTTTACAGCATTCCATGTGCAGATTGCCATCAAACTTATATAGGACAAACAAACAGGCGCATATCAGCAAGAATCCAAGAACATAAAAATAGCCTCAAAAACAAACAGACAACTTCGGCCCTATTTCAACATCACCAAACAACCGGACACACCATCGACTTCGAAAAAACAAAAGAAATAGCACCAGTACAGAATTACAAGGTACGCGTCATAAGAGAGGCCCTAGAAATCGAAAAAGCGGGACAACTAAATAAACGAGATGATGCTATAAATGTTCCAACTACATGGAAAACATTAATAAAGAATCAAGAAAGAAAACAACAAAAATCAACTAGTACACGAGAGACCAGCATACAAGAACAAAATATATCGCACTCGGCAGAGGGGAGGAGCCTGCGAAATCGCTCATCCAATCAGGAAGCGAGCCAGCTAAACAAAACTCGGCAGTCATCAGAGGCCACCATCAGTTCTCAGCGAGTAACGAGACGAACCGCACTTGAAAATGCCAAATGAGATTTTGGCGAAACGTCGTGAAAACGATTTTTTGAACGAACGGATTGAAACCCGGAATAACCAAACTATTCATTCTACCATCCGTGAAAACCTACGATATAACATTTTACACCTTTACGGGGAGGAGACCTTTTTAAATGTTAAACGTTTCGAGAAACTGAGATCCAAGAAATCAGCCCTCCTCTGCGATATAACTTTTTTAATAAGATGCCGCAACAACAATCTGGAACCAACTTGCACCAAACTCTCGTACCATCTAAAGACAAGAAGAACTATTTCAATCCTTAAGACCGCGGGAAAAGCTCTCCTTCGAGAACAAATCCGAGAAAAACGAAGAATTCTATCAAGGACTGAAATAGAACTTTATAATCTCCACTTAGCTTTAACCCAGAAAATCCATCATCTTCTGTGGAATGACATCGAAAAAGTATCCTGTTGGAGAACGGAATCAGACACCCACCTTAAGGCAAAAAAACAACAGAAGAAATTTGAGGCACTAAAACAACGCAATAATGTCCACACACAGCAAACACTGGACTGCAATAAGGTTGTCCATAACATCTCCAACTATGAATTAACAGAATGCGAGAAATTAGTTCTGTCTAAAGGCTTTAATTTTGCCGTAACGCCAAAAACAGTCCCCTTAGAAGAGATAATTTCAAATATAGAAGCTGCCCTAGAGAACATCCCTGAAGAAAATGCCGAACAAGCCAGACAAGACATAACGCAAATTTTGAAATCAAGCCGGCCTCCCAACTCAAACTTAACGCGAGCTGAACATCAAGCCCTCTCATCCTTAAAAAAGAATAAAGAAATAACAATATTACCAGCAGATAAGGGAAATGTCACGGTTGTAATGAACACCAACGACTACATGCAAAAAATGTCAGAAATTCTCAAAGACGCCTCTTACAAACAAACCAACAGAGATCCAACGACATACCTGGAAAAAACTACGAAAGCCAAGATTAAAGCCTCAAAACTAGACCCAGAAACTGAAAAATCTATAATACCACGAGAAAAATCAAGCAGATGTCCAAAACTGTATGGCTTACCAAAAATACACAAGACAAATGCACCACTCAGACCAATAGTGAGCGCCGTGGGATCTCCTACACAAAAACTGGAAAAATATCTAGCAAGTATCATGCAACCAAGAGTCGAACTGGCTGATTCCTTCGTGAAAAACTCCGAACAACTGACTAAAATGATCAAAAACATTCACCTCGAAGAAAATGACATCTTAGCAAGCCTCGACATAAAATCGCTATATCCAAGCATACCACTGGATGAGACCTTGGACAAAATCGCCATGAACGAAGACTTTCCAGCCTACACAATTGAACTTGCAGAACACTGCCTAAAGAACACATACTTCATGTTCAATAACCAAATATATAAACAAACAGATGGCGCACCTATGGGATCCTCGCTTTCACCAGTCATAGCCAACCTTTTCATGATATACTTCGAACAAGAAGCACTGCAAAAGGCACCTTTAAAACCGAAATTTTGGAAACGCTATGTTGATGATATTTTTATAATATGGCCACATGGAAAAGAACACCTGGACGATTTCCTCATATACCTGAACAATATCCACCACAGAATCCAATTCACGCTGGAAATCGAACAAGAAAAGAAACTTCCTTTTTTGGACCTGCTATTAACTAGGAAACTAAACAACACCCTGGGCTTTGGCGTATATCGGAAACCCACGCATACTGACCGATATCTCAATGCAGCGTCACACCATCATCCCTCTCAAAACCAGGCAGTAGTCAACACACTAGTATCAAGATCACTCCGCCTAACAGAACTTGACACAAAACAAGACGAAATAAGACACATTTCAACAGCTCTAGAACGGAATGGTTTCTCACAATCAGATATAAAGAAAGCCATAAAAAGACAAGAGAAGACTACAACAAAGACCAAAGACCAAGATCAAACAAGGAACAAAGCCATAATACCATACATAAAAGGAATAACAGACAGAATCGGAAGAACCTTGAGAAAACACAACATACAGCCCATATTTAAACCACAAAAAACAATAGCCAACATCCTGGGAAATCCCAAAGACAAGACCAACCTTGAAAATCATGGCGTTTACAGCATTCCATGTGCAGATTGCCATCAAACTTATATAGGACAAACAAACAGGCGCATATCAGCAAGAATCCAAGAACATAAAAATAGCCTCAAAAACAAACAGACAACTTCGGCCCTATTTCAACATCACCAAACAACCGGACACACCATCGACTTCGAAAAAACAAAAGAAATAGCACCAGTACAGAATTACAAGGTACGCGTCATAAGAGAGGCCCTAGAAATCGAAAAAGCGGGACAACTAAATAAACGAGATGATGCTATAAATGTTCCAACTACATGGAAAACATTAATAAAGAATCAAGAAAGAAAACAACAAAAATCAACTAGTACACGAGAGACCAGCATACAAGAACAAAATATATCGCACTCGGCAGAGGGGAGGAGCCTGCGAAATCGCTCATCCAATCAGGAAGCGAGCCAGCTAAACAAAACTCGGCAGTCATCAGAGGCCACCATCAGTTCTCAGCGAGTAACGAGACGAACCGCACTTGAAAATGCCAAATGAGATTTTGGCGAAACGTCGTGAAAACGATTTTTTGAACGAACGGATTGAAACCCGGAATAACCAAACTATTCATTCTACCATCCGTGAAAACCTACGATATAACATATATATATATATATATATATATATATATATATATATATATATATATATATATATATATATATATATATAATAAAGGAAAATGAAATATTGGGTTTGTGGTCTGTAATAAATGTTTTTTCTATTTTCTGTTAACCTCTATATTTCGTCATGGCATAATCAGGGGATACAGCTAAAAATATTTTGTCTGAGTGTGACACAAAAAAAAAACACATTTAACACACAGACATAAAAAAGTACAATAACATTTGAGCTGCTTACACCTAGAATTTAAAAAACCGGCTAAAATACATTCTGTTTTTAAAAATTACACACAATGAGTATTAACAATTATCAACAAATTAAAATTTTAACTTTTCTTTTGGTTCAAATGGTGCACAAAAATTGTATCAGCTGATAAGAATTTAATTTAATATCTAATATACAGTATTGGGTGCAATTTATTGACAGGAATTAAATCATTTTGTTATTTAAGTTTCTCAAAATAACTTATATCGGATGAGTGACGTACCAAAAAAGGCGGATTACTGTGTTAAATTGCTACAATAAATGGTAGTAGTAGTTATTAATTAACGTCACATCCACTCATAGCATTTTTTTTAGTGACGGGACCTACAGCTTAACGTGGGTTCAGAACCACGGTCCTCGACACTCTAACCAATCTCGAGTTTTCACTCTTTGTCAGTTTTCCTATCTACCGACTGTTGGCTGCAGCACTTGGTGTTCCCAAGCGATCACCCATTTAAGTTCTAACTGCGACCAGCATAAATTAACTTCGGTGATGTGACAGGAACCGGTGCTTTATAAGTGGCAAGGCCCTAGCGTGCAATAAATGGTACTGACTGAATCTATATCATACCGGGAATTAATGACTTTCTTTTCTGTTAACAAGTTACCCCCAAAGCTGTATATAAGATATTAAATTAAATTCTTATCAGTTGATACAATTTTTTGTGCACCATTTAAATCAAAAATCTTTAAGTTCCTGTGTGAGATGTTGCAATTTTTAGAAACAAAATGTATTTTAGCCGGTTTTTTAAATTCTAGATGTAAGCAGCTCAAATGTTATTATATATATATATATATATATATATATATATATATATATACAGGGTGTCCAAGATAAGGATCCTAACCATGGGGATCTCGGAAACAGTTGGAGATACGAGGTCGGTTAAATTAGAGAAAAGTTGCGCACTTTAGTGCTAAATTAAACGCAATTTAAAAATTTTAAAAATTCAAAATACTTCCGGAGATTTCCGGAAAAAACCGAATTTTGGCAAAATCGTTTTTAATTTTTGTAGGCTTTATTTAAAGAGATATCAAAAAATAAAAGGTAGATTCTTCTTGCAACTTTTTATTTTTTATAATTTGGTCTAAACAAAATTTAAATCCGACGTTTCGTTTCTGAGATACCATCATGAACTTTCATTTTTTATATGGAACAAAAAAAAGTATCCCATGTATTTGATAGCATTTTTTATTACAAATTCAACGGTGTATCACACTTGCATATCAAGTGTGTAGTTCATTGGCTTTTATAAAACTGATATACCTTTCTCTCTCGCTCTCATGGAGCTCTTATGGAAAGTACTTGAACTACGTATATATATATATATATATATATATATATATATATATATATATATATATATATATATATATTTTAAGTTTGTGTGTTGGATGCATAGATTTAAAAAATACTCCATTTCCAATGCCGGCTGCTCTCACAGTGCGAGCAAGGAAGAAGAGTGAAAGTGGTAGTCTCTTTTCTTTCAAATGGGCGGAGCATAGAAACAGACATGGATTATTATTCGCACTTGGGGTCACGTGGTTCTATGATTTGCATATCAGAAAGAAAAGAGACTATTGCTTTCACTATTCTTCCTCTCTCGCACTGTGTGCACGGTCGGTGCTGAGAACGCTCAATCTATTATTTTTTAAATCTAAAAAAGGATGTGGTTTTTTTTTGTTTAACATTGAGGTAAAATATTTTTAGCTGTATTCTCCCGATGCCGTACCATAAATAAATGGCAAAATAAAGAGGTTAAAAGAAAATAAAAGAAACGTATATATATATATATATATATATATATATATATATATATATATATATATATATACCTTAGTTTTTTGTTTCTAATAGTAGTAGTTAAGTTTTTGTGTTCCTAATAGGAAAAGAGGCTAATAAAAATCTACGATTTGAACTAATAAAAAATTGGTCAAGTGCATGTAGAACATACATTATGTTAGGGTTCTGTAGCAGTTATGGGTGCTGTAAGTTTTTTCTGAAAAAAAAACCTGAAGGCATGGGTATGCAATAAGCCTATTGAAACATTAACGATTGAATTTTAAACATTTTTTCGTAAATTAGCAAACATAACTTAATCGTATCGAGTTTCGTTAAAAGGATTTACTAAGTGCTATTATGTCGAATTCAGATGTTTAAAATTTACTGTTGGAAAACTAAAAGGGCGCGCCGTAAAATTTCTGACTTATGTCTAAAACAAACTAAGACAAAATTTAATATAAACTGATATAAAGATTGTAATAAATATTAAAATTAACAAATCAAATACAAAATAAAAGAAAAAAATTGGGTCAACAAATAATGAAACATATAATTAGTGAGTAATTAAACCTCATAGTACGGGAAAAACCTCACTGAAACCCGGCATTTCTATATCAAAAAGCTCCCATACGATCTGCAATCCTTTTAATGGAACCCTATCTTGCCCGGCGCATTCACCAAAATTAACACATAAAATAGAGCTACAATTGTGAGCAACTTTAGAGGCTTATATTTCGTGAATGTGATGACTAAATGAAAAATATTATATACACATTTAATTGTATTTTTAACGACCTTTTCAATGGAATGGTGCCCTGCTCAATCGGAAAAATAAAAAAGATGAAATTGAATTTTTAGCAGTTTTTTTATATTCCATGAATCAGTTGACTACTTTTCACATACGAGCAGGTATCTTTTTTTTTTAATTCTGTCTCATCTCACGCATGTGCATATTCACTGCAAAAGATTAAAAAAAGGGCAAAGTTAATGAGGCTGTGACATACAGACAGATGGATATATTCCGGGTAGCAAATTAATAAAGCTTATATAAATAACTAAAATTATGGAGGTGATTCGATCTAATAGATACGTGTATAATAACGAAGGGATTATATCTTCTTTCTGAAGGCATCAAGGTAACGTAATTTGAACATCGCCTTTTGATCATTATCATTTATCCTCCCCTAATTTTAATGACAATTTACATTCATATCGAAGGGATATTTGTAATCTAATGGGATAAGTTCCGGAAACTGTGTGTAGAGAAATATGAAAGAGAAAGTGAAAGTAGAGAAATGGTAATGATCGCTTCATACTTCCAAAAATTAACAACTAACACTAAGAATTTACATTAACAATTTTCACTTGCAAGTTAAATGAAAATACTTTACTTTCATCTGTTCATAAGTCCCAACTAAAAATTATCAATTAATAACTAAGAAGTTGACGAACATTTAAGTTCTTAATTTAATTCTTAATTTCGGTCTTATTCGTGACTACTTTCGGATGTTTTCGGTTGGAGGAAAAATTGATAAGTACAAGTACATTAAAATAGAAAAAATAATATTATAAACGGATAAAACCTGAAAAGCCAAAAAATTACATTTTTCTTTTATGTTAGAGTATCAATCGATAATTTTGATTGATTATCCATAATTTTTATTAATTATTAAATTTTAACGTATGAACAACGCATTTTTATTCAGTAGTGTAAGTATTAGTTTAATAGAAATTTCTAGTGTTAATTGTTAATTTTTGGAACTATGAACCGATCATAAGTGTACTGGTTTAGGCCTTATTTTTCGTTGCAGATGACGTAAAAGAGTCGTAAAACTGGCGTTCTAATTTTAGTGAACTACACCTTTGTCATATTTTTCATATTCACATAATCAATTTAGCCTTGCAGCAATAATTTGGCTGATGCACTGCCGTGGGTCTAAATAAGATCATGGAAATTCTATCGATATACGAGAGGTTCAGAATCTGTGTGTCACACTACTCAGACACAGTAACGGCACAAAAACAAATATATATATATTGCCGCGCAAATACACTGATACAGTTTATGATACTTACTTCGTAAATATGTCTTTTACATTTTTTTAATCCAACTTTTTAAAGATGCTACTTTTAATAAGGCTTCTATAATATATTTTTCTTATAACTTGTACTTACCGTCGAATTTTTTTGCTCTAGTTTCTATTAAAGATGCTACTTTTATTACAGCTTCCTTAAGATATTTTTCTATATACGAGTGACTATATCGTAACATATTTTCTTCTAAATTTGTACTACAGCAGCTTCCTTCTCCACATATTAAGCCTGCAATAAAAAATATTCAATAAATCTCTCGTTTATAATTGAAAAAAAAATGTTTACACATAGTTCCGGTTTCTCTTAGTTCTCTAATTAATTATAAGGGACATTTATTTGTATTAATGTCATTGCATTTTAATAATCGCATATATATATATATATATATATATATATATATATATATATATATATATATTCTTCTTTCAAGCAGATAAAGAAAAAAGTATATACAAACAGTTTATTTCCTGCAAATACAACTCTAGCCTCTCTCCATACGCGTTTCGACCACCTCATGGTCTCCTCAGTGGAGCTATATCAAATCGAGAGCAACATTCGCAGAAAACAATTGCTATATAAAATATAAATTGCGAAGCATGTCGGTAGGATATCAAAAATCTGCCGACTTCGATGTCAGACTGAAAAATATCGCCAGTTAAACCACATCTATATTTACCGGAGTGGTGCGAAATTTTAAAAAATTATATATATATATATATATATATATATATATATATATATATATATATATATATATATATATACTAAAAATAAACAATTTCGAGGTCTATGTATTTGGAAAAGTTATTTTATTCTCTTTACAATTGTTAAGGAAGTGGGACAGACAGTATATTCTCTGTGAATTTCACCCTGGTTCTCTCTCCATGCTAGTTTCGGTCATCTAATAGTCTCATCAGTGGAGCTGTAACAAACCGAGAGCAAAATGCACAGAAAACAACTGCATACTTAAAATCCCCATTTCGTAAAATGTCGGCAAGATATTACCTGCAGAACGTGATGCCCGAGTATTCTCTTCAACCGTACAAACCCCGGTTCGTTATAGGTGCACTGATGAGGTCATTAGATGGTCGAAACTAGTGTGAAGAGAGAGAACCAGAGTGAAATTCGCTGAGAATATACTGCCTGTCCCCCTTTCTTAACGGTCGTAAGGAGAATAAAATAACTTTTCCATATATATATATATATATATATATATATATATATATATATATATATATATATATATATATATATATATATATATATATATATATATATATATATTACAAAAATTTGTAAGAATTTTATTTAAAAAATGTGTTTGTTAACTTATTTACAAGTGCTTCGATATGATACCCTTTATAAGCTGTATTGAATTTTAAATTCTACTCCTGTCTATTGGAATTTGCCGGTGCTGAAGTAGGTATTAAAAGTATAGAATAAACGTGATAAGCTCCTTGACATATACTATCGCCCATATATAAAGCAACTTTTAATAATTTGTATTTTTTTAAATTCGATATTGATCATAAGTCAGTTAATATATATTTAATAATAATTAAACAATTTTTTAAGCACAAAATTTAATTTACAAAATTTTTATTTTTTAGTAACTCAAATATTTTTAAAAATAAATGGGTCAAAAATAAAGCAACTAAAATCAATGTTCATTCCCATCAGAATATTGTAAATCATATTTAATATCTGATGGCATATCCTTTGCTCTTGATAACTGCTTCACATCTTTTCTTCACAGATTTCAAAAGTTTTTTCATGTAATCCTCGGGTATTGATTCCCAAATTCTTTGAATTTCTTCATACAATTCAGTTAGATTTTTTATGACCTTTTCTATCAGCTTTATTCCCATAGACTTTCAATGGGGTTAAGATCAGTGGTTTGTGGCGCAGACACGATAACACTGACTTTATTAGCACTCAACCAGTCTTTAACTAGCTTAAGCTCATGTTGTCTTCTGCCCTAGGTAGCATTTGGTTTTTCTAAATGTTTTGATAAACAAAGTTATCCATAATTCCATCAATTTTAACCAATGGGCCTATACCAGATCCTCCAAAGCAACTTCAAATTATGACACCACCACCACCATGTTTTATGGTGGCTTGCGTATATTTCGGATTGAACCTTTAATTAACTGGTCTTCTAACTCAACAAATTCCATCTGCCCAGAACAGTTTAAAGCGACTTTCGTCTGAAAATAATACTGTTTTCCATTTTCATATGTTCAGTTAAGATGCTCCTTTGCAAATCATAATCTCAAGTCTCTGTTTTTCCTTGAAATAAATGGTTTCTTTGCTAAGTTTCTACCAAATAAACAGGCTACTTTTAGTTTTCGTTTTATAGTGTTTAATGCGTGAAGCACTAATAAATAGATCTTGAACAATCCACCTTTTTATATTCCTATCCACGACTTTATCAGTTTTTCTTCTTCTGTCACTTTTAGGAACTTCTTCTAAAATGCCCCTTCTATTAAAATTAGAAATAGTTCTAGATACTATTGATTTATTTAAATTTAAGTCTTTTGCAATTTTACATTGCTTCTCTCCATTTCTTAGTTTTTCTAAAATTATTTGCTTTATTTGCAGCGACAAATGTATATCTCGGCATTGTTAATCTTTACATTTTTAAATTCACCTCTAATAAACTAAATAGAACAAACAAAACTGAATAAAAAAGGGTGTGGTCAGTAATCACTTTAAAGATATTTTCGTATTAATATACATATTTTAACTTAATGTAAATATTCTCGGCCTTAGATAAACAATAAGTTTATTCAAAATTGACTGTATTTTGTAACAAATGTCTGTCAGTTTTAATATTTTCCTATTTATTTTCTTCGCTGTGCCAGTATCTACATAAAAGTAAGTATTTATATTCAAAAATCGTAGATAATTAAGTAATTTTACTGAACAATTCATCAGGAAACACACTGCATGAATAGCAAAATTGACAATCTAAATATATTCTTATTCTTTATACAGAATGGTCATGATTTATTCAATAATTTTTAAAAATATATTTTGGGTTCATTATTCCCAATATAAAATTAACATTTGTTTTCACATCGTTATATTTTTGCAGTCTAGACAGTGAATATCTGTTGTAATGAATTATGCGTCTTTCATATAAACAGCAGGCCACATGACATCACCATATACTTTTTTTCGATAAACAATAAGCAAGTAAAAAATCTCATAGGATGTTGATGATGACTAATTTGCACAAGGTTTATTAATGTAAAACAAACGAATGGAAAGTAATAAATCAAGGGATAATCCTTTAAATATTTCTATCTCATAGTAAATGTATTTAATTTGATGAATCTGCAATTGAACCCTGACGTCGCTATCTCATATGACTTGACTTACAAACCGAAAATCAAATAACAGATCTCAGGGGTGTCACTATAAAAAAGTATATATATATATATATATATATATATATATATATATATATATATATATATATATATATATATATATATATATATATATATATTTGAATTCTAGGTCAATATTTTCAATGGTCAACGGTTTCCAAAAAATCATTATTATTGTATGGCATTTTTCTTCACTTAATGCTTATGTTTCAAATTTAAATAACCGATTGTTTATTTATTCAGTAAGCATATTAGCATTTAAATTTGTTCTAAAATATACAGTCATGTTTTGCTTAAGAACTAAAAAGCTAGATTAGCTAGTTTGTATACTATTCACTTAGTGTCTTCAAGGGAGAGTCATATTGTCAATCTTTGAAATTTTTGCCTTAGATGGCCTTTTTGAATAACATAATCTAAAAAGAATTGGTCCCCTTTTTACTGTTGACTGTTTTTGGTGGTAATATCAATATCATTTCTTCTATTAATAACAATTAATTTCCTTTATGTTCATAGATTGATAGATTTCGTAGATTTTTCTAGAGCCATCTTTATATAAAAGTGCCTTTTTTTATTTCATATTTTTTGGTGGTAATATCAATATCCATTTCTTCTAATGATAATATATAATTCCTTTTATTTCATTGATTGATAGACTTCGTAGATTTTTCGAGGACCATTTTCATATAAAACTGTCTTTTTTATTTCATATATAAATTTTTCATATGATTTCTATAATAAATATGTAAGAGGTTCTATTGACTAAAACCTTAATACAAAAAAACGTATATAATGGGTAATATTTATTTGGAAAATTAAGGTGGTCCAATTTGAATTAAGAATTAAATCTAACAACTGAGATTTCTTAGCAGCTAGAACTAATATTTATGCTACAAAAAGGCAGTAAGACGAATGTGGAGATTAAGCCATTTGATCTGCTTATTTTTTGGAGGGAGCAGGTTTAATGCATAAGAAGTAAAGAATTTAATTGTCTTTATCAACTTCATCTAACACTCGCTAGTCCTTTCTTCTCAACTTGTTTATTCCTTGATCTGAGCCGATTAGAAAATTAACAATCTATAGTAGAAAGAGAAATTTTAAGAAATAAAGGTCTTGACAGCAAATGGGTATTACACACTTAACCAGCTTTTTTCTGATACATTGGATTGAACTTTTTAATAATATTTTTATTACTTTGACTGAATAGTAAGTATGAGTTTTCTTTTTTATTAGTTCCAGATGTGTTTGGTTTGTTTTCAAATATTATTCCTTGTTGTTTGTTGATATGTGAAGTTTTAAAAACTTATAAATTTCAATATTTATTATTTTTGTTTCTTGTATACGTTATATTTAAGAGTTGATGCAAATGCAAAACATTATTTGGTTTTTAGAAATGAATAAATGAAATTTTCAGTAAGAAATAAATGCCATATTTAAATAGTTGTTTATAAAGAGTGTTTTTTTTTTATAGAGGTATAGAACTTTTAAATGGAATAAAACAAAGATGAATTTTTTAAATTGACATGAAATTTACTTTATTCGAAAGATAACCTTCTGGCATTATAATTTAAATATGACTTCTGGCATATGACCGCCACGGCTGGCTCGGACGTAGTCTAATCTGGAGGTCAAATTTTCCATGACTTTTTCCAACATTTGTGGCCATATATCGGCAATAACGTGGCGAATGTTGTCCTCCAAGTGATCAATCGTTTCGGGCTTATCGGCGTAGACTAGCGACTTCACATATCCCCACAGAAAATAG
Organism: Diaprepes abbreviatus; assembly: GCA_034092305.1. NCBI lineage: Eukaryota > Metazoa > Arthropoda > Insecta > Coleoptera > Curculionidae > Diaprepes > Diaprepes abbreviatus. Next base: position 6,110,391 of record JASJET010000055.1, on the reverse strand, counting down.
TCTAGCGGCGTTAAGTCGCACGATCTTGGAGGCCAATTCACGGGTCCGAAACGTGAAACTATGCGATTACCAAACGTTTCCTTCAATAAATCAATTGTGGCACGAGCTGTGTGACATGTTGCGCCGTCTTGTTGAAACCACAGCTCCTGCACATCATGGTTGTTCAATTGATGAACGAAAAAGTCAGTAATCATGGCTCTATAGCGGTCACCATTGACTGTAACGTTATGACCAGCATCGTTTTTAAAGAAGTACGGACCAATGATTCCACCAGCCCATAAAGCACACCAAACAGTCAGTTTTTCTGGATGTAACGGTGTCTCAACATACACTTGAGGATTATCATCACTCCAAATACGGCAGTTTTGTTTATTGACGTATCCATTCAAACAAAAGTGAGCTTCATGGCTAAACAAAATTCGCTTATGAAAATCGGGATCAACGGTAATCTTGTTTTGGGCCCATTCACCGAATCTACGCCTTGCTAGGTGATCGTGTGGCTTTAATTCTTGCACGAGTTGGATTTTATAAGCACGCAAACCAAGATCTTTCCGCAAAATCTTCCCTAAAGTGAATGGACACATATCCAAATCCGCTACGCTCTACAGCAGCAATGACTTCTTCTGTACGCACTGTACGACGTCTCTGTGGATGCGTATTATCACTTAGAGTAAACGTGGTGCGAAAACGTTCCATAGTTAATCGAATTAATTGCTCTGATGGACGATTATGTTGACCGTAAAATGGACGTAGTGCGCGATACGCATTTCGAACAGAACCATGATTTTCAAAATAAATTTGCACAATTTGGAAGCGTTGTTCAGGCGTCAGCCTATTCATGTTGAAATGCTAAACCAAACTAAACATAAATCACTTGACAGCTAACAAAATGGCCACCAGTTAAAAAAGTGTTGCCAACTTAAAGTTTTATACCTCTATAAAAAACACCCTTTATATATTCTCCTTTCAAGCAGAGAAAAGGGAATAATATATACAGTTTGTTTCTTGCAAATACAACTCTGGTCCTCTCCCCATACGCATTTCGACCATCTTATGGTCAGCTCCATTGACGAGACCAAACATTATTGGGCTTATTGTATTTTTTCAACATGGATAGAATATCTAGGCAATATGGCAATTTTTTTATTTCAACTTCAATTAGACCATCAATGTCAACTTTTGATTGGGTTAGTCTTCGTCATTGCCTTAAGCAACTAACTATTCGCCATTGTAGAGGTATCTGAAAACGCAAATGAAATTCTGCCAGTACTAATTTAATTGACATATTTCATATCTAGCAAAGAAAAAGACAATTAGGAAGTTATTGTATATTTTTATTATTGTTATATACAGGGTGTCCGGAAAATACGTGTACAACGTTTGGTGGCAGACTCTTAGGTCGATTAAGCCAACTTAGTTATATTCGATACTGCTTCGTTTAGGAGGTAGAAGACGTCAAAGTTTTAAGAAGATATTGATTTCTCCCAATTTTCTTGAAAACTGAATTTAATGATTTTTGTTTGGTGTGTGGTCTAAAACTATAATATAACATTTTCTAGTGGTATAGCGACCAGCTATAAAGTAATGTAATTATTATAAAAGTGACGTCATTTATAAACATCGCGTCTGATTTTTTATGTCATCAACATTATGACAACTTGGATATTTCTATCGGATAATCGCAAGTATTTGGAAACTTTTTACCTCTTGAAAATTTTCGTTCTATTAGCGGTTTAGTCAGGAAAAAAATATTTTCATTTACATGCATACACCAATTTGCTGTTACAATAAACGTTGAAAGTACATGTATGTATTTTAAGAAGGTTGAAAAAACTAACTGAAAAGAAAAGGTTAATTAAGCAAATGTGCAAAATGGCCGCCATTTTGCTGAATACACTTATTAAGAGTTTTTAAAAAATGAAATTGGACTCCATCTAATATGTCATGTTATCAAGAGATTTGGGAAAAATCAATATTTTTATAAAACTTTGATGTCTTCTACCACTTAAACGATGCAGTATCGGATATAATTTACTTGGCTTAAATCGACCTACTTTGACGTCAAAATCATCAAACGTTGTATACGTATTTTCCGGACAAATTCTAGGACAAAATGGTCCAGAAAACCTAAATTAGGGACTTTTTTGGGATTTCGGGACACGTGACAATCCTGAGATATTGGTAGTGAGTTAAAAAAATTACTTTTCTTATGAAACCAGAACCTTTATTTTTCTGAAGATGAAAATATTCTTATTAAACATGCTAAAAATTTTTTTTCTGGTTGTTTTTACTGGTTTTCATGATTTCTTATTTTATTGAGCGAGCGCAGTTCATGTAACAATTTCTTGACAATGCAATATGACGGACTAATTTTTATTATGCTTAATGTCAACTAAAATTATCATTTACCCGATATTCGAATGCATTATGTCAGTTATGGGACTCGCATATAAATCGCGTCCTGTAAAGAATTACATTATGTTTTAAAGTTCTGTTTAATTTTGAACAACAAGGTCACATTAATCAAATTTTTTATAAGGCGAGAGTAAGTACACTTGGGCTGTAATACATTATGCGTTTCTGACATAAACAGAAAGACCAAGTAGCGATTGTCATCACCACATGTTTTGTGGTAAAGCAAAATTCTAAAAAGAAACTAAAGGATGTAATGACTAATTTACACATTGGTAATAAAAAAATACAGAATTATTTAAATGATCCATAGATAAACCGCATTACTATCGGAATTACTACGAAACATGTAGATAGATAACTGAAATTTTGAACCACTATCGACCACCTAATTTATCGGTAGCATACAGGGGAGGTCACAATAACTCTAATTTGTCATAGAAAAAAAATTCCTAAGAGCCGTTTTACACACACAAGAATTATTTCGAAATTATAACAAAAATTTTCAGCAAATTTTTTCCGAAAATTTTTTGGAGATAATTTTTAAAATAAAATACCACTCTGGATGATACGTACAAGAAATCTGAATATAATTTTGGTGATAATTGTGTCGTTGCTCATGCGCATTTTCATAACATGTGACGTTCCAGCAGTTAAAAAGGAAGATATAATAACTTTCTCAGGGATAACCTTAAAATGTCATAAATATGAAATTTTCCAAACATATATAATCAAGAAACCACAAATTAACGGGTATTTTGTGCAAAAAATAATGAGTAAATATTGAGGTTAAGTTGATTGCCAAACGCGATGTCAATTCACGCGTCGATTTTTACGCACTTTCCGTATTTTATTCATAAAACTATAGAACACGCCCTATATTTTTATGCCGAGAAACTTCACCAAAATTTTAACAATAATTCTTTGATGTGTAAAACAGCAAATTAGTTTTATGAAAATTTTCAACATAATTATGAGATAAATTTTGGCTATAATTCTTGTGTGTGTAAAACGGTTCTAAAGTGCTCCTTAACGGAGATACAGAGCCCTAAATGGGTACCCGGCGATTTACCTTATCGGCTCTAAGTTTTGAATCGACTTGTATAATTTAATGAAATTTTAATATTTTATAGAGGCCATAAAGACTCAGTAAACCATGCAGTAGATGTTTTAGATCATCAGAGAAGTCAGGAACGGACCTGCAGCCTAATTTTTGACCGGTGGCATTTTACAGAGCTGAAAACTGAGTTTTTAAATAGATATTGAAGTCTAGCGGGATAATCATCCAGAGATATAGCGTGTACTTTTTCAACGTGGTATGGGTGAAGTAACTGTTCTATTACAGTTTCATGTACAATCCATTTTGTAACATAGTTTTATATCGCGAGCTTTCTTATGCTGTTTGAAGGGTTGTCAGCAATATCTTGCAAAATTTGTTCCTCTACGTGAGGGTCTCGTGCTCTCCTGGGAGGGCCCTCATCGCTACGTCGTGGAAAAAATGTTGGTATTAATAATAACAACCTGATTTTTACCTGTTTGTGTTTAGCATTAATAACTTTTGAGGGTTTCGCATAAAAACCGATTTATCTCGAAAATCGCCAGTTTTATCGTAATAAATTAAGAGTACCTTTTTGGAAGAGGAATAACCAAAGTATTTAAAAAATCAGTTTTCAACTCTGTAAATGACACCTGTCAAAAATTATGCCCAACGAGTGTGGCTGCAAGTTCGTTCCTGATTTCTCTGACGATCTAAACATCTAGTGTAGTATGGTTTAATGAGTCTTCATGGCTTCTATAACATATTATAATCTCATTAAATTATACAAGTTGGTTCAAAACTTAGAGCCGATAAGATAAATCGCTGTGTACCCCTTTAGAGCTCTGTATTTCCGTTAAAGAGCACTTAAGGAATTTCTTTTTCTATGACAAAGTAGAGTTATTTTGATCTCCCCTATATGCTCTCGAGAAATTAGGAGGTACTTGTCGGACATCCTGTATTTACAAATCTTTGAATACAATCACAAATCTACAAACTGTACAAATAGAACGTTGAACGTAAGTGTGATGTCTTACTCAAATTTAGTGATTTATTTAACATTCTTGTTGTACGTGTAAATTATAAAATGCAATAATTCAAAAAAACAAAACAAACACTCACAATAGGATCAAATACCGGGAGGTAAAAAGTTGACAGAGGCGCCACAAGAAAGCTCTTAAATCATGGAATAATTATCGATTTTTTTCGTAAACGTTTTGACCAGAAATGGGTCATAAAACAACTTTAAACTGAGAACAACAGTCTCTACCTGTAAAAATCGCCGACAAAAGAAGCAAAACACAAAAATATCACCTTCGACGAGGACTTGGCACCTAAGCAGTGGCGTAGCTAGATATAACAGGGCCGTTCCGTGCAAGTCATATTTGAAACAACTGTTCACTTTCTCTCTTATGAGTTAATAAGCCCTCTGTAGCATCTAGAGCCTTTATAACTATACGCAACTGTCCATCCTACGCCAATGATTCTAGGTAGGTGTAGGGTATGAATAGAAACTCCCGATAAGATAAAGGTGCGATAGAAAAGCCAACTTAATTAGGGGTAACTTTCAGGTCAGAATGAACTCGGCGAGTGTTTTACAGTTAATGTTTATTTAAGGAAAAAGGCATCCGGTTTAAAACCATATAAATTTAAGGAATGTTATCCTACCATGAAAATAATAAAAATGATCGGAATGGTTAGATAAAAAATATACTGGCCGCATTTTTTACATTTATCTTGTGCATTATGTAGATGGAAAAATTGTTTTCCAATTTTTGTCGGATGACTGGTTTTAAATATCTAGTAGTAATAACATTTTTATTTTTATTATCATTGGACAGTCATATAAAAAATGTTTGAAATTTTAGTATTATTTTGAGTGTAAGATTATATCTTCTTAATAACTGTGGTAGTAATATTTAAGAAGCTAGAACAGTGAGTGATTCTCAGAATTTGGCATAGGCGATTAATTATGTTATATAGAAAGGAACTAAGACGTTCAAGGGTTATTTAAGATGAGAAAACCGCGGAGTGATATTAAATTAGAGGGTGCAATTTGGAGATAGGGATGAAAATGCAACCCTTTCAGTTTTTTAAATATAACTCGAAATCGAAGCAAAATTTGGGTTTAGTTAATGCGAAACTTTTTGTAGAGAATCAAATTTCCCATCCAAATGACCTATTAAGAAAATTAAAAACAATTTTTACCAGATAAATATTGAAAAAAAAAACAATGAACCAAAGAGACAAAAAATTGGATTTTTTTACTCTTTTGCCTGTTTTGAGCAGAGATAGGTATAGGCATTGCTTCACAGAAAAAGTAGATGAAATTTCCTTTGAAATGATGTTTTGGAAAAGTAATTTCGATTAAAATTGATTGAGATATAAACGTTTAAAGTAATGCAGTTTTTTTAGATTTTTATCGCGTTTGCTTTGATATTGTTTAATTCTTATTTTTTACAACAAAATTGATGTTCACTTAATAAAAAAAATGTATTTCAAGTTAATTTATTAATAATGAATGAGAATTTCAACAAATCTATTAAACTGTGATGGTGATTGACGGCATCACGCGTTGGCCTTAATTATGCAAGAGAAAACTTAGCACTTTCAGACAATTTGCAGAAAAGTTGACAACTAGTGAGAGTGTTATTCGACTTTGCCCCATACAAAGACACTTTAATGAATTCTGATGCAGAAGCTATCTCTTCTTGAGCTGCATTTTCGCGTAAAAACGCGTCCATATATGATTTTAGTTGAAAAATATTCTTATTTATGAATTTCATTCAGATAGAAAGTATAATTAACTGTTCCATTATTTAAAAATACATCACAATTTAATAGATTTGTTGAAATTCTTATTAATTATTAAAAAATACACTTGGAAGACATTTAAAAAAAAACCCAATTCTGTTGCAAAAAATAAGAACTAAAACAATATCAAGGCAAACGCGATAAAAATGGAAAAAATGGCTTATTTTGAACGACTATATCTCAGTCAATTGCAATCGAAATGACTTTTTCAATACACCATTTTGAAGGAAATTTCATCAATTTTTTTTTCCTGTGAAGCAATGCTTGTAAAAAAACAAAAAATTGGCTTTTCCTTTTTTTGGTCCATTATTATTTTCAATACTTATCTAGTAAAAAATCGTTTTTCATTGGAAACGAGGAGATAGACTTATGGGAATTTATATACATGTGTCCTTTCATGTTGGGATCAAAGATTGTTCAACATGCTCAGCATTTATATGTATGAAGGACGAGTTTAAAATACCGAGACTATTGCTGTAAAACATTTTATTTTAAATTTATACATATGTAGTTAGGGCGAGATTATACTAGAAGCTGGCTTGGATTTGTTATGTCAATCCCAAAATGATTTAGGGTTGACTAGACCCAAGCGCGCTGCGAGTGTGAAATAAACACCTCAAGCGTGCTTGAAATCAGCTATTGACTCTTGAATATGATTGTGTCCTGCGTTAAATGGGCATTAGTATATTATTTCTATTTATTTTTAATTGTTAAGAACAGTAAACTCAAAAACTAAATGCAGAATAAAACAATCCACCCCTCACAGTAGTCAACAATTGGTTTTTAAATTTAAAAAATATCAAAACAAGGCGATATTTTGAGGTTATTTACAGAAAAGACATCTGCGTATAAACTTTTGCGAAAATGATTTGAAGCCAAGGTCAAGTCATGTTTAAGTTTGTGAAATAAACGCCTAGATTTCAAATAAAATTTTAGGCGACTTCGGTTTGAAGCTGGCTTGAAAAACGTCCTTTAAACGAAGTCAATGGCATTCAAAGTATTAGTACAAATATTTTCGTGAACTTCTTTTTGTTCAAATGTGGGAATTTTAGGATCCATTTTCGCATATATTTTTCGCATGTTAAAATTGTTATGTAAAATATGTCTTACGCACTCTTTGTCAAATCCTACAGTTTCAGCAACTGCACAAATAGTTAACCGACAGTGAGAACGAATCAGATTACCGACTTTTTCAATATTTTCAATCGTTTTTCACGTGGAAGGGCGACCGGGGTGTGAACCATCTTCAACGTTTTCTCGGCTATTTTGAAACGATTAAACATTCATTGCCATTTTCCACGTTTCATGTAAAGTTTCACGACAATTCGTTGCTGTATTATTACACTTATCACATTTTTCGGCAAAACAAAAAAAAAACAGCTCATACAATCCAAGACCACCACCAGACTGATTTGTCTATGGACACGAGAGGAGCCGCATTCGAAAGAGAAGGTTTCACGTTACACAGCTGTCGGTAGTTCGCCTTTTGCAGAAGCATCAGTCTCGTCATTTTATACCCACACCTTGTATATGGTTTTTATCGAAAATAAAAATCCCTATTTCAATTCCTTACAATAAAACAAAGAAACTATATTGAGGAGAAAAAGATGCAAGCTGTTATTATCTCTTCAAAGATGGCAACAACTGTACATTATTTCAGATAGGTACATAAATAATGTCAACTTGTTTCTCTTTCATAAGAGAAAATATCTAATTTCATCCGATTGCAATATATTTTTTTCTTATTTTGTCTTTTATTATTGCTTCTGTTTGCGACATTTTAATTAAGAAAATTTATAAAACTTTTTCCAATTACCTGTTTCATAAAAATGATAAGTATTAACAAAAAAAAAGACTGCTGATGTAAGTCATTTCCATTTGATTCCGTTTTTAACCAACAGTTTCCATTTGATGTATGTTAAAATGTTGCATTCGATCGAAACTTTAATCAGAACCGTTTATTACGCGACTTTCAAGTGGATGAAACTGCATCAAATCGATTGGATCGGATCAGAATGATAAGTTGGAAACATAGCCATATAATTTATTTTCCTTTAACCTGGGGAACTAATTAGCAATACTGGTGTATCGAAATAAAAATAGCAAGTTCAAGGTTGTTGGGCCAGGGAAAATGCTGTTATTATTATTAATTAAGGAAAATAGTTAAAAAAAAAACATTTTCTTGAAAATGTCTTGAAAAAAAGGCGAAAAGTCAAAACACGTTGTGTTTTTTAAAGGTCCACGTACGAATCTAACCCCAAGATTAGGAAAAAACAGATTGATACACACCCATATATATATATATATATATATATATATATATATATATATATATATATATATATATATATATATATATATATATATACAGGGGTGGATCCAGCCTCTCTCATTGAAGGGGAGGAGCCAGAAACATACACATTACTAGTATAAGAACCAGAATCGGGTTTATTATCCTAAACTCAAAGGTCTTGGGGGGGGGGGGTCGCAAGAGAAAATAAGTTTTCGACGGGAGGCTGGAAGCTAGCAGCATACACATTCCTATTATCAGAGCCAGAATCGGTTTTGTTTTCCTACACTCAGAGGTCTTGGAGGGGGTGATCGCAAGAAAAAACAAGTTGTCGAAGGGAGGGTGGAAGCCAACAGTATGCATGGTCCTAGTGTAGGAGGCACAATTGGGTGTATGCTCCTAAAATCTAAGCTCTTGGGGGGGAGGGGGACGATCACCTTGGGGCAACTTATAAGCAAATCGGGTTCATTACTTTCAGAAATCAACAGAAAAATTAAACTAGAAAGCTAGAGTGGTTAATATTTGGACGAAAGTTGGTCCTAGACAGCTCAAGACTGAAAAATATGAGCACTAATGAACATAAATTACAAGAACACCAAATAAATTACCAAATAGAAAAATGAATTACAGGAATATTGAATAAGGGAGGCTGCACTGTAGTTGAAAACGGTGAGAATATTTATCTTGAAAGTAGCTTTGTACTTTATACTTTCAAGATTCAAGATAAATATACCATAGCTTTGAAGAAGCTCATTATGTTAGAGCGAAACGTCAGAAAAATTATTGTATTTTGATTTTCAAATGAAACCTATCCCTAAGAAAGTATTACAGAATTCTCACCGTTTCCAACTACGGTGCAGCAATACATTAATGGTTACTTTAGACTCGTATGAACAGTTCTATTTTCTAATAACAAAAAAAATGTTTAGACTGAGAACATTCATACGATATTAGAAAGATCGGATAGAATATGCGATCCAAAATTAATTCCACAATTTTTGGAAGTTTTGTCTAGTTGTGTCTTAACGTAACTAGATTTTCGGTTATGATGATTAAACCTCAACACTTTCCACAAATACAATCGTTTTAAGATTTATTCAGTAAAAATAAAAGAACGTTACCCCAACTTACGCTGCTGATTGAGATAAAGTTTATGCACCTTCAAAGATTCGGAAACAAACAAAAATATCATCATATAATAAGTATATCAACTGAAGATTAAATACATAAAATCCACTTTAAGTTTAAATATTTAAACCTGTCAAAAATCAATCACAACCGTAATAATCTTATCAAAATTAAAATATAAATGTAAATATTGTGAGCTATGAAACTTTTTAATCAATATGTTATTAAAAGCATTGGCAAATATCCTATTATGTCAATCAAATTAATAAGATTTTATTTGTAGAACAAAAACAAATATTCTGTGAAAATTAAATTATATTTGTTAAAACGGGGGACGAATTTGTTGTAAAATGAGTATAATTGAAAAATAACAGGCAACAAGCGATGAATTAGTTCTTAATATTTTCGTAAAAATTGAAAACGATCAAATTAAATAATATATATTATGCGTGTGAAAGAGAACTTTTTTAACCAACCTCAAAAAACGGAGGTTATCAACTGGACATGTATACTTTTTTAATGTTTAATAACGCATAACTTTTGATGGCATTGAGATAGTTTGGTGAAACTTTTATAAGCCAATTAATAGAGAAAAATATAAAGGATTCTATGAAAAAAATACTGTTAGGATACACTAAAAATAGCCGGAGTGATATTTTGTTATGTTTTCGACTTTCAACTAGGGTCTACTAATTTGTTATAAACGATAAAAACCGTCATGGATGCCCGATTTTAATTTTGCAATAATATTTTGAAGGTAGAAGTATCATTCTCCAAGCCTAGATTTTCATTTTACCTTAAAAAGTCTGTGAAATACCTGAAATATGCTAGCAAACATGACCGAAAACGGTCCAACGAGTGAAAGCAGAAATTCCAAATTCCTCTTGCCAAATTCGTGTTGTTTGGTATCAATATTAGAAGATAGGTGACACTTGGAGTGCCTCAAAAATGGCCACTTCCAACAGCTATAATGAAGACTATTGTTTATTTTTAATTTGAAAAGGTATAAGAGTGACTAATATTCCTTTCCCAACACGTCTGTAATATCTAATAGTGTTATAATTCTTTAGGTTATGACTTTTAAGAAAAATTTCATTTAGCAGTGCTATATCTGACTATTATAATGTGGTATGATTAAATTATTTTAATATCCCTTTAATATTTCATTATAGGAATCTCAGCTTCTGATCCACTGTGTTGCCCGCAATATTTTTTTTTATCTTAGCTGCTTTAATAAGCTTAATCATTTATTCCCTTGGAAATTATATTATGATTTGTCTCGACCTTGCCATTAGTGGGCCTTACTCCAAATGCTATTTGTATAGCCTTTTCTATTTCCCCCTTTGTTCCTGCTTTTGTACTGTATATAGCATCCTTTATGACTGTTAGAATTGGTGTCTGTTGACTTCCGTTATTTAATTCTAATTTGCAATTGCGGATCTACATGAAGACGACCATAGACATGCTTCATGCTCCTCCCTATTGTAGCCCTATATCTCAAGAGACAATGGGGTTATACACCTTCTTTTCCTAAGTGATCTTTCTCCTTAAGTTTCTTGTGGTACTTTTCTCATCTCATGGTCTTTAGGGAATAACTCCCTTCTCTGACCGATTATAACAAAGTTTGGTATCTTTCCTTTCAACTTCGGAAAGTCTCCATGAATTTCTGTCTGTATGAATTTCTCATGTTTCCAAAATCTTTTTTTCTATTTTTCTCATTTATTCCGATCTTTCATTTAGTTTTTTGGGATGCATTCTCCTGGCCTCAAAATATGATAGGTTATTTTCATCCATAGTTTTTTTAATATTCTTCTACCTTTTGTATTCCAAATATCTTCTCCTGTCAGTAGCTTCATGGTGTTGTTTGCAATATATACATTCTACTTCTCTATCTTCAATTCTATAATACACTACCTCTATAATGACTTGTCAGATGTCCGTATCTCAAGCATTTCAGGCATTGCATTGGTAATGTCACATACAAACTAACTTTTGCCTCAAAAAATGATTACAACATCCTCTGTTTCTACAAATCCTCCCACAAGAGTCCTGTTTTTAGTCTTCTAGTATTGAGGATACCCGTTGTGAATTTTACCTCCTTTACAACTTCTCCTATTTCCTTACTGACTCTTCATACAAATCCTTTGCATGATGCCAATGATTCTAGTATGTATGAATTCAATCCTTCATCTGAAATTATCTTGTTATTGAGAAAGTTATTAGCCTCGGCCTCAGTCGTAAACTCTACAGCAATTCTACTTTTACCTTTTCTTGTAATTTTGAGTTTTTTGCCTACAGCTACAGGACGTATGTTATCAATATTGTTAACGTTATTTTCAACAATTACAATGAAAGACCCCTGCTGTTTACAATGATATGTATAAGCAAGATTATCTTGTTTCTGCGAGACATTTTGGACGTCATTTTAGCCTCCCGTAATTACCTCCATTCAAGATGATGCAAGGCTAGGTTATGAAATATAAAGGAGGTAAGGAATTAGGACTATAATTGTCCAAACTATTCTGTGTTTTTTACTTTCTATTAAAACGATTTTAGATATATTTATGATAATTAATTTTAGAAAAACTTACAAAAAACTTTCCACGCACGGATCTACAATGGCTGCTCGGTGGGATACAATCACTATTAAGAGTCGAAAGTTAAGAACGTAGAAAAATGGTTGGATTAGAAGAAATTTTTATGACTTCCCATATAAATTTTTCGAAATCGCTTTAATCTTGCGTAAAACATAATTTTTTCTCGGAGGAATACCCGTTCCGGAAATTTATGACACAAAAAAAATTGATTACATTTTTAATATTGCAAATTTAATAAATAACTGTTAAGTACGATACTTAAAAGATATTACAAGATATTAATCCCCCGTAATCAGCTTTGTATGGAGCCGATGTACTTTGCAGAAATTTTCGCCCATAATAAAATCAAATTATTTTAGCTCTTAATAATATAAAACCGGAATTTCAAGCTGTAAACCGTAAAGCTGTTACCATGGACGGGTTTAATTAAACTTTAAAAAAATTGGATGTTTTAAGCCGTTTCTATATCACTTCGGGTTAATCTTTAACCTTCATTCAATTCCCCATGTTCTTTTGGACATAATTTATGATAAATATCTCTTAATTACTAATAAATTTTTAAATTATCAACGCTGACAAGAAAACTTCTTGAACTTTAATTATTATAGTAATCTTAGTCATCGGTCATATAAATTAGCTTCACTTCAAAGTCTACCGTCAACATATCAAAACAGAAAATAAATTTTTGTTTATTTTTTCAAATTGACAGAATCATTTAATATGTGGTATGGAAATAAAAGTCAAATTAATTAGTTCTATTTGAAAGTGATATATGATGAAAGAGTTATTATGGACTTTTTAATATTAATTCATTATAGGAGCGTTAAAGAGTAATAAAACATATCATCATAAATAATTTTAAATTGAAAGCAGCTATTGACAGGACACCTTCATAATATAGGTTGAGGGCTGTAAAGAAATTATGTTCTTTGTGTGTTCAAAATCTTTAATAGATTGTACAGAGAGCATGAAATGGTACTTACATATATTATCTTATGGGAATGACTGCATCATGTAGGAACATTTGCAAATATTACAATGCCCATTAGTACTGTTTATTATAAAGTAGGGTTGGATTGATTTTGTTGCCCTTTTAAATTAAAAATCATTGATATAATTAAAAAATCATGATTCTTTAGATTTTTTAAATCCAAAACAACTTATAGGGAACAAGTCTCGAGAGAATTCAATCACGTATGATAAAAATGTATTTTATTATCGAGTATAAATACCCACGTAAATAATTCAGTGAATATTATTTTAATATTTTTATTTTTATTTTTTATATATTTATATTTACATTACCAAACTTGTACTTTACAATAAGTAAAGGGTGTTTTTTATAGAGGTATAGAACTTTTAAATGGAATAAAACAAAGATGAATTTTTTAAATTGACATGAAATTTACTTTATTCGAAAGATAACCTTCTGGCATTATAATTTAAATATGACTTCTGGCTCGGACGTAGTCTAATCTGGAGGTCCAATTTTCGATGACTTTTTCCAACATTTGTGGCCGTATATCGACAATAACGCGGCGAATGTTGTCCTCCAAGTGATCAATCGTTTCGGGCTTATCGGCGTAGACTAGCGACTTCACATATCCCCACAGAAAATAGTCTAGCGGCGTTAAGTCGCACGATCTTGGAGGTCAATTCACGGGTCCGAAACGTGAAACTATGCAGTTAATAAACGTTTCCTTCAATAAATCAATTGTGGCACGAGCTGTGTGACATGTTGCGCCGTCTTGTTGAAACCATAGCTCCTGCACATCATGGTTGTTCAATTGATGAACGAAAAAGTTAGTAATCATGGCTCTATAGCGGTCACCATTGACTGTAACGTTCTGACCAGCAACGTTTTTAAAGAAGTACGGACCAATGATTCCACCAGCCCATAAAGCACACCAAACAGTCAGTTTTTCTGGATGTAACGGTGTCTCAACATACACTTGAGGATTATCATCACTCCAAATACGGCAGTTTTGTTTAGCAGTTTTGTGAGCTTCATCGCTAAACAAAATTCGCTTATGAAAATCGGGATCAACGGCAATCTTGTTTTAGGCCCATTCACCGAATCTACGCCTTGCTAGGTGATCGTGTGGCTTCAATTCTTGCACGAGTTAGATTTTGTAAACACGCAAACCAAGATCTTTCCGCAAAATCTTCCATAAAGTGAATGGACACATATCCAATTCCTGTGCACGATGGCGGATAGACTGATTCGGGTCTTCCTCTACGCTACGCTCTACAGCAGCAATGACTTCTTCTGTACGCACTGTACGAGGTCTCCGTGGATGCGTATTATCATTTAGAGTAAACGTGGTGCGAAAACGTTCCATAGTTAATCGAATTAATTGCTCTGATGGACGATTATGTTGACCGTAAAATGGACGTAGTGCGCGATACGTATTTCGAACAGAACCATGATTTTCAAAATAAATTTGCACAATTTGGAAGCGTTGTTCAGGCGTCTATTCATGTTGAAATGCCAAACCAAACTAAACATAAATCACTTGACAGCTGACAAAATGGCCGCCAGTTAAAAAAGTGTTGCCAACTTAAAGTTTTATACCTCTATAAAAAACACCCTTTATAAGCGTATATTTTTCTTTTATTCCTATTAAGAAAAATTAAGAAATGAAACTTTTATTTTTTACGGATATCTTTCGGCAAAAATTTAATTTATTATTATCAATCATCAAATATCAATTCTTATTGCAATGAACCCACTATCATGGCGTTTAAACTCCAACACATACGACTTTAGTGTTAGAAATAACAACGAAGAGGTAGAGAGAGTGAATCATCTTCTATACATGGGTGATCTTAAACTGATGGCTGCTACCAGCTGGAACAAATGCTTAAAATTGTAGAGGCGTGCAATTTGGACTTGACAAGTGCTGTATTTTGAACATCGTTAAAGGTAAGATACAACCAGGAGCAGATGAAATGAAAAACAGTGAAACTATAGCTGCAATGAAAGCAGGACAAAAATACAAATACCTATGTATTAAACAGGCTAAAAGAAATGACCATCACACTATGAAAGCCGAATCGACAACTAAATTTGTCAGGAGGGTAATGCGGGTATTACGAGCTAACCTAAATACAGCACACCTCGTCACCTAGGACCCGATAACACGGAAAGGGTTCCCACAGGGCTTCATACTTTTGCTATCTTTGTATACTTGGTATGAGTCAATATTCTCTAGAGGGAGTGGGAGGCCGTTTGGCTTGAAATCAGAGAATAATAACCAATGCCCAATAGAAAAACTGCATTGTAGTCCGGGTAGCTATTCAATAGCGAAATAAAAAATCCAAGCATATTTTCCTTTCGTTTTTTTTTGCTTTATCAAAATATGTATTTAGCGGTTTAGCGGCTCTTACTATCAAATTTTTTTTGTCAGAACTCGCTTACTTGTTTGTCCATAAATTGTTAAGGGGTAATAATTCGTGCTCATTTTGTTATATTACTGGCTGTGTTTTGGTTCAGTGGAGTGATTTTTTATATATAATTATTTTCGTAGAACGAACTCTATATAAGGCAATTTCATATTTACAAAATAAATCCTAATAAATCTGGCTGTAGGGTAATTTGTAAAAGCTGCAAAAAGAAATTCAAGGATTAGTCCAAAGGCTTAAGACACATCACGAGTTTTGTATTGTAGGAAAATGCTAAATATGTCATTTGATGAGTGGTCAAATGTCCACAAAGAACCTGTAATATGTTCAACCATAACAACAGAAGATGGTCGAGCATTCTCTATGAACTATTGATACTTCTAAAAAGTTTCATACTTCGGAATTTAATGGAACTTTGTTGGGATCTATTTTCTTCATGTGAACTAAACTACTAAGGTTATGTATAAATTTTCGGGGCAGACAACGGTTGGCATGAGAAAAAGTATTGAAGAAAGAACCAGACCTTTAGTTAAAAACTATGCTTGCACGGCATATATTTTGAAATTGCTGTGCAAGGGCTTAAAGAACACATTGTTTAAATAATCAAATATTTCCTTAATAATCATCTAGCATGAGTGAAATTCAGCCAAGCAGGGGGCAAAGCATTAGCTGATCCAATGGGTATTGGAATAGCATAATATTAAAAATCAATAAACGCGCAACAGAAGAATATTTATATATTTTGAAATCTATAGCCATGGCCTTTGATATTTTGCAAAGTAAAAATGTAACTCTTACAGATGTTGTAGAGCAATGGGAACACTTACAGCACATCATCGCAAAAGAGCTAGAGCTTTCTCTACGAAAAACCAAGCATTTCATCAACGATATGACAAGCATTAACACCGGATCATTCTGTCGCTTATATGTTTGATCCCAAAAGCAAACGGATAAGTTATCTCCAAAAGAAATAAATTTGGCTTTAGAAATTATTGGTAAATTATTGAAGACACGGGATTGTTACTACTAGCAATAAAACTGAACGCTGGCTTCAGTTTCTTAAAAAAAATAATATTTTCTAAGGAAGTAACAAAAACACGAATGTGGGATTCGGTGGTGGATCTCACAAAACTATGAGTCTGAAATTGCAAAATAGTTACTAGTAATAAAGTGGAAAAATGGTACTTCTGTTCAATTTTACAATGAAAATGCGAATGATGATACATTTTAAGTTAATGATTTCATATTGTCTCTTACATTTATATGTTTTAGCTGCTCTAAGTTTTACATATTTTAGGAACTAATTTATTTGATTTAAAAGTTTAAGGTAAAATTTAGCTTTTTTTATGTTTTTAGGAGATGCATTGTGGCTATTAAGTCGCAAGTTGTTTGAAATATTTTTAATAAATATTTTTTATTAGGTCATAATTTTTATTGAAAAAACAAAAATTAAGTGATTTAAATCAAGTTTTTAATAATTTGATTAAAATCAACCTAACCCTGTCACATACTATATAAAATTAGAGAAACTATAAATTAAAAGCATAATAATTCAATTATTATACTTCAAAATATAACCTGTTATTTACCAAATTAGCAAATGACTAATTTAAATTTAGACAAGACCAATCAATTGTTAACAAGTTGTTGGCACCTCAACAAGCTTCAACAGGCAAGTATCTTGTCCCAACCTGCTATAAGAATTCATATTTAATAGAGGATTATGTTTCAATGATTTGGAATGTAAAGCATCCGGTCGGTGGTACCTGGATTTTAAGAAGACTCGTCTTTTTACCTGGAACTTAAACCGACAGGGTAGCATTAAGGTCAACATTCATTCATCTTGTTTATTATTTAAGATTAGCCGTTTTCACCTAACAATATAAAAGGCGTGGTAAATCACCCGAACCACAAATCATTATAAATAGTACTACATTTTTCATCGGCTTTACATTTTTTTTTGTTTGTTTCTTTACCTTTATGAAGTAGGCGATATTAAGTTACAGTTGAAATATATATGCGGAATGTATTAATCTTTTTTCCTTTTGTTGATAAAACCCTCTTAAATGTAAAATTTAAATTATTTTTAATAGTTGTTTAATTATAGATGTAAAGAAAAGAATTCAATTTTAAAATGAGTCGTAAATTATCCAAAATTTTGTATCAAATAAGAGTCAAAATAAAATTACGAGAAGGAAAAAAATTTCAAAGGCAAAAAACAAAATTATTGGACGAGGCAAGTCAAGATTAGAATCTATTTAAAAAAATATATGAAGCAATAGATACGACGAAAAATTTACACGAAAAACAAACCAAAAATATTTTGACTTATCGAAAAAAAAAACGATAAGTTAATTGCGGAGAAAACAGTGAAAAAAATATGGCATGACTATACAAAATTGTGCTTGTTACACCAATAAGGACATTTTTAAAAAGCAATAGTGTACAAGCATAAATTGGCAGCAAGAGTAAGTAAATAAGAAAAATAGAAAATGTGCCTGGAGTTTGCTCTCTGCTAAGAGTATTGCAGTCACCAGATGTTAACAATTGAACATTGTGGTCAAACTCAAGAAATGGTGAAAAAACGCAAAAATTCTAACAAAGAAGAGTTAAAAGCAATATGGTTTAAAATTGGAATTAATTTAATCAAAAACTGATGGAATCAATAACTAATAGGTCACAAGAAAATGTAAAATCCAAAGGATAGCCTACCCGTCATTAGTTTGAAGATATTTATTTACTAAAAATAGGACTGAACGAATAATTTTGCTCTAATATTTTTTAATAATTTAGGGTTTATTGTAGAAAATTACTTGTTAAATTTGGACTTTATGTTGTCATTCATTGCAAAAAAATGTTTATTTTTTACAATAAAATATAATCTTCCTACTGTGGATGTAAAAAATATAATATTAAATTAATTTATTCAAAAATAATAATGATTATCACAAAGACAAATTTGATACGATAACAACGATTGGATAAAAGGAATATAATGGAAAAATTTATTAAATTCACTTATTCCAGTTAATGTAGACACTTAAAAACGGTGTTCGAATTAAGTTTCATTACAAAATGAGAAAAATGGGAGCCAAACTTCTAGTTACTAAGTATAAGGGAAGTGATAAGTGAAAGCCTAAAAACAATGTTTTTTTTTAGAGCACGAACGATCTTGACTCAGATAAAAGCTTAAGTTTTTATATCTAATTTTCGTATATCCAGTTATATTAGAAACCATAGTGACGGAAAGTCATAAAATTGCCTTTATTCATTAGTGCCGACACTTGGTGTGCACAAACCTTTGACTACCATTACGAGTTAACATTAGTTCAACTGGAAATATTTTTGTTACTATTGTCATTGTTGTTAATTGACTAAAGGTAATTTATATTGCTTCATATTTCCTCTTATTTAAGATATTTTCTACAAAATGTTTCTTCCGCTACGCCAACCAACCTTGATATCTAATTCTACAATATATATATATATATATATATATATATATATATATATAACGCAACCTAAAAAATTTTAATTTCGGACTTAAACTGTTTGTATATGCATAAGCTTTCAAACTTTGAAGCGTTGTTTAAAATTCAAAATGGCGTATCCAAAATGACGCTTGCAATAAAGCGATTATCTCAAAGAATCAATTAATATTATCTAAATATTGTTATAATACAAATTTTCGGAGCTACTACATAAGCTTTAGAACCCCAGAACTTTTGACTTAAGGAAAAATATATCCACATGACGGTCCAAATTTAAAGTATTACAGCATCTATCTGAATGGATCTTGATACCTAAAGATGACATAAGTACACTAAAAATCTAAATTATAAACAATATTAAGAATAACTATATATAAGAAGAGAATGCCGTTTAAAAATAATCGTGGAATTGTGAATGACTATCTGCCATTTAACGCAGTGCATAGCGAACAGAAGTCGTGAAAATGATGTCAAACTATTCGCCGTGAAGATGTAGTCGTTCACTTCCGAACGTAGTACACGGCGAACAGAAATGATGTAAATGGTAATTTCAGCATCCTGTACAAGTTGAGGATTTCGAGAATTATCTTTTTAAACTGTGCATTTTAGAAAAAAAACATATGATACCTTTTCTATATGAAATCTCGAGGAATGTGACTGGTTTTTCTTATTTAAAAAATTCTGATTTTCAGGATCAACATCAGCTATATCCCATCCGCCATCTTGAACTTCTAAAATGTGATCTGAGAATAGTATTCAATGATCAAAATGAGTTACAGAACTATCTTGACATTTATTTAATTGTGGTTGATGGCTAAAACATACCCAGGAGCTGATGTGCATTCAAATCATGCTCTTCTCTGCGGCAAATTTAAAATCAAGCTTAAAAAGGTAAAGAAAAGGATAGACAGGAAAAAATGGAATATAAGGAAACTCAGAGAGAATGAACAAATACGCCAAGTAGTAACTGAAAGAATAACTGAAGAATGTCGAAAACTCAAAGAAATCCCACACAACGTAGAATCGACTCATCCCAAAATGGCTGAAAAATTTCAAAGTATTGGTAATGAATTTCTGGCAGCACAAAGAGATAAAAAACAACTATGGATAACAGATGAAATATTAGAGTTGATGAATGCGAGGAGATTATTGAAAAGAGGTAAAATGGAGTACCGAAATATGCAAAGACTAATCCGACGTAAGATAAGGTGTGCAAAACAAGAATGGATAGAAAGACAGTGTGCAGAAATAGAAGAACTTGAGAAGAAACACGATACTTTCAACATGAACAAGAAAATATAAGAGACATCGGATCTGTATAAATTCAATGTAAGCGGAAAAATTCAGGATAACAAAGATAACATCATTGTAGATCGCTTGGGGGAAATAACAATTTGGAAAGAATACATAAACCAGTTGTTCGAAGACCCAAGCAGATCGGAAAATCCTCCCACTTACCGGGTACCAAATTTCTTGCCGATTACCGTTGATGAGGTTACTCGAACCATGGTGAAGTTGAAGAATGGGAAAGCACCAGGGCCAGATAATATCCGAAATGAATTCTTAAAACTATTAAATGAAGAAGATATCAGATGGCTTACAGATATATTTAATGAAATATACTCCACTGGAATTATACCTGAAATATGGCTCAAAAGTACATTTATAACGCTACCTAAAAAATCAAGTGCAAAAAACTGTGAAGACTTTCGTACGATTAGCCTTATGAGTCACTCTCTTAAACTTAATTCATCAAAGAATATATAGGATTTGCGAAGAACAGATTAGTTGTACCCAGTTTGGGTTTAGAAATGCCCTAGGTACTAGAGAGGCACTTTTTAGTATCCAAGTCTTGTTCCAAAGAACGCGGGATGTTAATCACGATATTTTCGCGTGCTTTATTGATTATCAAAAAGTATTTGATAAGGTTCAGCATAATAAGATGATGGAAGTTCCTGAATCAGCTGGATTAGAAAAACAAGACCTAAGAATTGTAGCAAATCTTTATTTGAACCAGACCTCTTCAGTCAGAATAGAAAGTGACGAATCCGAGGAAGTTATGATAGGGAGAGGAGTTCGACAGGGATGTGTACTTTCGCCATTGATATTCAACATATATTCAGAATACATATTTCGAGAAGCCCTGGAAAATACCTCCGACGGGGTGATTATCAATGGCGAATGTATTAATAACATAAGATACGCAGACGATACGGTAATTATCTCAAATGATTTAAGAGGACTCCAAAGATTGATGGACAGAGTGGTAGAAGTAAGTGAAAGATACGGACTGCAGATGAATACAAAAAAGACCAAATTCAAGATTATTTCTAAAAATAAACGCATACACGGCCAACTACTGATACATCACAGACCCATCCAAAGAGTTAACAAATATATCTACTTGGGAACAAATATTAATGAAGAATGGGACCACTCGGTTGAGATAAGATGCCGTATTGAAAAGGCCCGCACTACATTCCTTAAAATGGCAAAAATATTCAAAAGTAGAGACCTATCCTTAAACACCAAAATGCGAACATTGAGATGCTACGTATTTTCGACCCTCCTATACGGCGTTGAATCATGGACTCTATCTGAAGCATCATGCAAAAAATTAGAAGCTTTTGAATTTTGGCTATACCGTCGCATACTGAGGATTTCATGGGTAGATCATATTACCTACGAAGATGTGCTTCATAGAATGAAAAAAGAAAAAGAAATCTTGTATCAAGTAAAGAAGCGTAAACTTGAGTACCTGGGCCACATCATGAGAAATCCGGAAAGGTACCGGCTTTTGCAGCTTATACTACAAGGCAAAAGGAGTGTAGGAAGACGAAGAATCTCATGGCTGAGGAATCTCCGAGTATGGTTTAATACATCAACTGTGGGCTTATTTCGTGCAGCAGTGGATATTCCGTATAGCCATTATGCTCACCAACATCCGGTAACGGATAGGCATTAGCAGAAGAAGAAGATGCCTCAGAAAAGTACATAAAAGTTCATACCCTTATGGGTTTGCAGGGTTTTCTGCGATCAGTATTCAATGACCAAAACGAGTTAGAGAATTATCTTGACATTTATTTAATTGTGGTTGTTGCCTTAGAAAAGTACATACCCTTATGGGGTTACAGGGTTTTCTGAGATTAGAGAACTTAAGGGCTTCAAAATTTCAGTAAAATGGTTATGTTCTTTAAGAGCCTAGTTGAAGGTTATGTTTAGTTTTAACACTCAAGTTAAAGACTTTTTAGTTTAAAGCTCTCATTATGGGTGTTATACGGTTCTTAGAGCTTAGGTCGTAAAGCTCTGGGGTTCCAAAGTTTAGACGAAGAAAGTATGAAGTTGAAGAACAAACCTGACTTCGAATTCATAAGTAGCAGCCCTGAAAATTTGTTTTAATACAACATCTAGATAATATTATGATTAATTGGGGTAGTCGCTTTATTGCCAGCACCATTTTGCATCTGTCATGTTGAATTTTAAACAACGCCACAAGGACTTTGAGAGTTTAGGCATGTACTAACAATTTAAGCCTGAAACAAATTTTCTAGGTTGCGTTTATATATATATATATATATATATATATATATATATATATATATATATATATATATATAAGAATTTTATTTAAAAAATGCGTTTGTTAACTTATTTACAAGTGCTTGGATACAATACCCTTTATAAGCTGTATTGAATTTTAAATTCCAGTCCTGTCTATTGGAATTTGCCGGTGCTGAAGTAGGTATTAAAAGTATAGAATAAACGTGATAAGCTCCTTGACAATAAGACTTTATGTCATTCAGTCGTTTGTAAAATAAGCGATACAATGGACACCTATTCGTAATGTTCTTGTGCTGAAAATATACAATAGAGCCTTTCAGTTGATACAAATCTATCATTTCTAACGGAAAAATGAGAATTAAAAGGTATGAGAGGTATACCTACTTAAGTTGTTTGAACAATTTTTTACCAGTTGGACCTCCTACGGGTTAACCCACGTTATGAATAGAAGGAAGAGTAAATTGTAGACATATAGAAATAGCACTGTTACAAATTTAGTTCATGTTTTTTTTTTACTTTCAATATCTATAGATATATTTATTTTTAAGCCTCAATTAATAAAGTAAATAATAAAAAATAAGGTTAAAAAATTCCAGCCCGTTGACAACACCTAAAAGTATTTTCAATAAAGCTTATAAAATTTAATGATGTGTCATTATAATCCCTCACTTTTAAGCAGTGATCCACCGATCAATGAGCACCTACACATAAAATGATTAATGATTCCACAAAAAAAAATTCGAATTTTTGAAATACCTTATATAAAACTTTCAGGTACAGTCTAGAACCATTTGGGAATGACATCATCAAAAGCGGCAAAGATATCCCATCTCAACAAAACTAAAAAGGCGTTGGCTGGACTCAATAACGATACAAGGTGGCACATTTTAACAAAAGAATGGGGAATGAATTGTATAATTAGCTCGTATACCAATTTATTTTTTGGATACATTTTTTTTATATAAATATGTATATTCGCTCTTAAAATGATAACGAATAATTTCGTGTTTGAACAGAAATACATTTTTAAAATTCATTATTCGTGAGTCTATAATGATTTAATATAATATATCCAGTTAAACTGGTCAATTCCTTCGTGAAAAAATCCTAATATCTAACCAAATGATCAAAAATAAGTAAGTCTCACTATATCCAAGTATACCCGTGGATGAGACTTTAGACAAAATCGCCACGAATGAAGATTTTTCAGCCTATACAATTGAACTTGCAGAATACTGTATAAAAAATACATATTTTATGTTCAGTAACAAAATATACAGATGTCACACCTATGGGGTCCCCACTCGCACCAGTTATAGCTAATATTTTCATGATATTTCGATCAAGAAGCACTGCAAAAGGTACCTTGGAAACAGAAATTTTTGAAAAGCTACGTTGCTGATATTTTTCTAATATGGCAACACTGAACAAAATACCTTCCTCGTATATCTAAACAACATCCACCATAGCATACCATTCACACTAGAAATCGAGCAAGATAAAAAAAACTTTCTTTTTTAGACCTGCTACTAACTAGAAAACCCAACGATACCCTGAGTTTCAGCATATATCGAAAACTAATATCAAGATCTCTCCGCTTAGCAAAACTGGACATACAACAAGAAGAAATAAAACACATCCCAACAGCTCTAGAATGGAATTGTTTCTCGCAATGAAACATAAAGAAAGCCATAAGAAACATAAAGAGAGCCATAAAGACACAGAACAAAAACCAAAGACCAAGATCAAACAAGGAAGAAAACCATCATCCCTTACATAGAAGGACTCATGGACAGAATTGATAGAATCTTAAGAAAACACAACATACAATCCATATTCAAACCACAAAAATAATAGCCAACATCCTGGGAAACCATGGCGTTTATAGCATTCCATGTACAGATTGCCAACAAACATGCATAGGACAAACAAACAGGCGCATATCAGCAACAATTTAGGAACAGAAACAGATCTCAGCTTTCTTTCAACTCCATCTAACAACCGGGCCTACCATCGATGTCGAAAAAGTAAAAGAAATAGCACCAATACAAAATTACAAAGTACGCGCCATGAGAGGGGTCCTAGAAAAAAAAAAAAAAAATATATATATATATATATATATATATATATATATATATATATATATATATATATATATCCGTGAAAATGAGTAAATCGTCAAAATTCTATGTTTCAGTCAAGAAAAATCAAACATATATTTTGAAAACATTATTTTAAAGCACTTTTCCAAAATTTAACGAGTAATTAAAGCTTCAACAAAAATCACATTTATTTGAAGGGAAACTATTGCAGGATAGTTGTATAAGTTTATATAAGAGTTTCAAAAAGTTTTCTACAATTTTTATATCACAAGTTACAAATTATACACCCACGCATGTATCCGAGGTAAAAAAAAATGGAGAAAAAAACGTTCAGAGAAGAAAATTTTTTCTATTTGACAATTTTTGTTATCTAAGCTCATTTTTCCGCAAAAGCAGGCCATATCTCGGCCCATATTGGCCCTAAGAAAAAAATTGTTAGTTCTTAGAATTTTTCTGCATTATTTTTCTTCTACTTGAATAAAAGATGAAAATGTGATTTTTCTGAACTGTTGATTGTTCGTAAACACCTTGAAAAAATTAAAAACACTATTCCGGCATAGATTACTTGAAAAGAGTTTTAAAATGCTGTATTTAAATTATCTAGACGATTTTTTCTTACTGAAATATGAAACTTTTTTTTTAGTTTACTAATTTTCACATTGGGTGAGCAAATCTTATTAACTGGAAGCAGGCGCGGATCCAGGGGGGCAGTGGGGAACATCCCCCCAAGAGCTTTGAGTTCAGAAAAATAGACTCGATTCTGTCTCTTATACTAGAAATGTATATGCTGTTGGCATCTCTCCCCTCTCCGTCGACAATTTGTTTTTTCTTGCGATCGTCCCCCCCCCCCAAGAGCTTTGAGTTCTGGAAAATAAATCCGATTTTGCCTCCCGTGGACAATTTGTTTTCTCTTGCAATCGCCCCTCCCAAGAACTTCGAATTCCGAAAAATAGACCCGACCCTTTTTATACTAGAAATGGGAATGTTGTTGGTGAGTCACCTCTCGTCAACAACTTACTTTCGTTTGCCTTACTGTACTTTTGTAATATGACCCCTCCCCCCCCCCCAAAGAGAGAGGGTGAATTCGCCCTTAATTAAAAGTGTATATATACATTTATTTAACTTGGTTAAACAATATTATACATAGTTTTTTACAACCCATTCAACCAAGGTTATTATTCTGATTATATTTTGTTAAAAACAGTTTTAAAGTTGGTTTATACCGTAAAGGAAAGGGGACATTATTCAAAAAATTACCTAGCACTAATCTTGATTTTAAAATAAAATTTAAATGTATCCATAAAGATATTTTATCTCTATTTCTCAGAAGTTTATATTAATCAACCAAATCTCCAATCTCAGTAAAAATGTATTCATGTATTAAGATTCTTCTCTCTTCTAAAGCGTTCTCAGAGATTCGGCTCGTTGTTAGTTGAAGACATGAAGAAAAATCTAGAACGATCATACCTAGTATAAGAAAAATATTTTCAACCTTCAAATTTCTTTTGTTTTCGTCTCCTAGACTAGATCTTCGCCAGCAACTTTTATAATTTGGCCAAATGTTAAGTCGATAGCATATGTAGTTGCTCAGAATAACGGGATGTGACATATCAGCAGACATACACCTAAGTTTTATCATGAGGATTCCTTTTATACCTTTTTTGTATGTTATCTAAAAACTGAAAACCTTTTTTACCAATGAATGTTCTCTTCCACTGACAACACCCTATATAAAAAATAAACCTACACAGGGTCTTCGTCTCAGCGGTAAAATTGCAGCCTGTATAAACGACTTTTATATGGTAATTTAACCAACTTATGACAGGCGAAAGAGAATAATACCGCTGTACGATTTATGACACCGCACCAACAATTATTATTAATTGTCTTGTTTGTTGTAAAAATTCCAGATTTATTTCGATTTCGTGCGAAGAACTTTTTGTAAATAGGGGGCAAAAAATCTGTTTACTCTGCATTAAACGAATTGCTCTTATAACTTTTTTCCTAATTATATTTTTCAAGGATTCCATTTAAATTATAGTTATAAATATAAATCTTCATGATGTCTCGGAATATTTCTTCTAGGACAAATCAGCATTTTTTATCGACTTAGAAATTAGATGTCATCATACGAATATTCTAAGCTCTAACAAGTTGGAACTTGACTAAAATGTAGTTGTCGGACTTTATTTTTGTTTATTTTTACGACGTTTCGATTAGGTTGTATCTCTAATCGTTATCAAATATAAACTAAATGTTTTGTCTTAAGACTACGAGCTTATATAGGGATTGTGTCCACTGAAGCGCAAAGTTTCGCTTCACTGTACACACCTCAATGATTTGATGTTACAAAGTAGTGGTTGCAAAAGATTAGGTATTTCAACACTCGGTTTACTGAAGATTCCATTATTGTTTTTAATGTAAGCTGCTTCTATAAATTTTCTTTTTTTCATGTTGGGTTCCATATATATTGCCGCAACCTCAGACCATGTTATATGGTGTTGTTTATCCCAGGCGTGTTCTGCAAGACCTGATCTCGACGTTTCCCATTTTTGTGTAAGAGTTTTATGTTCCTTAATTCTAACTTCTAGTGGTCGTTTGGTTTCTCCAATATACATTTCACCATACTCACATGGAACTTTGTAAACACATTCTTTCTTATCGGTACTTTTTGGTTTTGTTTTTGTTAAATGAGCTCTAAGTGTATTTCCTGATTTAAAGGCTATTTTTATATTATAACTACCGGCAATTTGTCTTATTTTCTCCGAAATTCCTTTAATGTACGGAATTGTGAAGAAGGAATGTGTTTCTTGCTGTCCAGTATTCGTTGTTCTAAAGTTATTTATAACATCGTCAATTAGTTTCTAAGGATAACCATTCTGTTGTAAGTTGGATTTAATATTTGCTACCTCTCTCTCTCTCTCTCTCTCTCTCTACCGTTTTCCAAT
This sequence comes from Diaprepes abbreviatus, assembly GCA_034092305.1. Classification (NCBI taxonomy): domain Eukaryota; kingdom Metazoa; phylum Arthropoda; class Insecta; order Coleoptera; family Curculionidae; genus Diaprepes; species Diaprepes abbreviatus. The sequence goes on along the minus strand of JASJET010000055.1, from coordinate 6,082,607 downwards.
GAATCGGCATTAGTGCATATAGATATAGGGTGATTATAGAGGTTGCGTATAATTCCCCGTTTTGTTACAACATAATGATTAGAACTATGATTAAGATATTGTCCAGTATGTGTTGGCTTTCTGTATACTGAAGTTTTAATAGTTTCGTTTGAGCGATTCACCATGACATCTAGGAAAGGCAATTGATCATTTGCCTCTTTTTCCATGGTAAACTTAATTACAGGTCGAATGTGATTTAGATGTTTCAAGAAATCATTGTTCTTAATCACTGCCCTTCCATACGATGAAGGTATCATCGACATATCTCGACCAGATTTTCGGTTTTACTGTTGCCGTTTCTATGGCATGAGTTTCAAACCATTCCATATATATATATATATATATATATATATATATATATATATATACATTGGCGACGATTGGAGAAATCGGCACAAACTTTAATAAGCAATATTTATTGAAACTGAATAAAATAACTTAAAACATTATAACTTATTGAAATATTGCGTTAGCGACATCCTCCAGGAGCCCTGTTTTACAACATCGCAGTTACAAAGACAAATTAACAAATTGATGGATGACGGATTAGAAGATCAAAATTCATTCGATCAAAGCACAACCGATTCTATTTTCAAAATTACGTCAACAGATTCCAAACAATCAGGTCATCACCTTCAAGGCATCGGTTCCCTGAAAAGACAAGCCAAATATTTAGGACTAGTCTTCAACTGAAGATTTAACTGGATTAGCAATACAACCCTCTTCTTGAGCAAGGTTAAAAACGCGCTCAGCGCACTGTCTCCCTTGCTAAACTGCCAAATCAAACTATTAGCCAAGTTGAAGTAATTGCTCTTCAAATCATTTCTTAGATCCATTATATCGTACTGAGCACAAACCGTTTCCAAAGCTTAAATAAGCAAGATTCAAGAACTTTTAGGTAAGTTAATCAAGCTCTACATTTCGTTAGAAATTTAATAATATTGAGAGATCTAAATTGTGAAAATCTTGAAGCTTCCTTACGTAAAATAATAATAAAATACTTCACTAGACCAGAACGCATACAAAACCAACTAATAACAAAATCCCACATCATTACTACAAACTCCATAGCTAACCTAGGGATTAGCTAACCCGTCTGTGACAATCATGCTTTACATCCACTTTAAAAATATATTCCAGCATAACTTCAAAATTCAAAAGTCCCAAGGCAAAGAAGTTAGAGGCAACCCTGCCTCACTCAAGAAAATAAAAACCAATTCTAAACACCTTATTTAAAATAAGAAAAACGCTGAAAGAGGACAAATTTCAGACAGGCATTTTTGAATGGCGCCTTTTCGAATCAGTTTTGCAGCTTAATTATTCCCAAAATATTATAGAATGTCATAAATAATTCTTTTGAGTACTCATGAAATGGTCAAAAGTGTAATCTTTTCCTGTACACAGGTTTACCAGGAGTGTTCTCCTTTAAAATCATTTTCTAAAACTCATGATAAGCACCAAAAAAAAACTATAAATGGGGGAAAACTTGAAGTGTACGAGGTGTGGCTATAAATTAACGAGACTGATGCTTCTACAGAAGCATGCGCAAAAGGCGAACGACTGACAGCTGTGTAGCGTGAAGACTTCTCTTTCGAATGCGGCGCCTCCCGTGTCTGTATATAAACTAGTCTGGTCGTGGCCTTCGATTATATAAGAGCTGTTTTTTTTTTTGTTTTACAGATCAAATGATAAGTGTAGTAATAGAGCAACGGACTGTTGGGAAATTTCACAAGAAACTTGGAAACTTATCTTTATCACCTGCTCGAGTTTTTGATTGGTTTAAACGTTTCCAAGATGACCGAGAAGACGTTGAAGATGATTCACGTCCGGGTCGCCTTTACACCTGCCTAAATTCTCACAATCGGACAAGAAGAAGCTTGTGAAAATGTTTGTACTGATATTTTGAATGCGACTGAAGATGACCCGCACTAGTTGGCAAGAGTGACAACATGTGACGGATCTTGGCTTTTCACTTATGATCCTGAAACTAAGTGCCAATCGATGCATTGGAACAGCCCAACTTCTTCGAGACGTAAAAAAGCTCGAATGGGTTCCTGAAGGTCAAACAATTAATCAACATTATTATCTTAAGGTTCTTGCTCAACTCCGTGAAAGAATAAAGAAAAAAAGACCCGATTTGTGGAGAAGTCATGGATTTTCCATCAAGAAAACACGTCGCTCATTCTACATTGGCTGTAAAGACATTTCTAATGTTAGATTATCCGCCTTATTCGCCTGACTTTGCACCAGGTGATTTTTATCTGCTCCTCCAAGGTCAAATTTGCATTAAAAGGCATGCGCTCACAGAAGAAGACTTCCAATACTGTTTCTAACAATGGAAAATTCGCTGGAGCATTGTAGGGATAGAAGAGAAGTGTATATTGAAGGTGATAATAACTAAATATGTATAAATTTAAAATAAAACTATAGATTTTAAGCGGAATGTAAAATTTAAACAAACTTGAAACTCAGCACAATTTAGTGTTGATATTTTCCGAACACCCGCTATATTTTACGCAATTTTACCTTTTGATAAAGCAAACAAACAACTGAGAGAGAAAGGAAAAATGTCCTAATCAATCGTTCTGAACCTTTCTGGATGAGGCCAATTTCAATAAAAAAACTTAGAGAAAAGTTTAAGAATTCGAGGATAAAGACAAGTGAAAATATTAATTCCTTCTAGAAACACTGAAGTTTATTTTCCAAGACACAAAACTTTTTAGATGATTTGAACTTTGATTTTATCAATATTAAAGTTGAAACTAGATACACTTACTAGAATTTCTTGTTAATTGAGTTAGAAACACACTGTTAAAAACAATCTTAAATTTAATGTCGATTCAACATTAAATTTAATGATTTTGTACCAAAAATCGTTAATAATTTACATTTACTTTGAATTTAAAGCAATTCATTGAAATATCAGTTCGTTGTACAATAAATTTGATTAAATTTTATCTTAAATTTCAATAAAGTAACTGAAAAGATATTTCAACTTCTGTACATTAATAGCTTCGTTCGCGGGTCACTTTCCTAACCGATTCAGAACTAGTACGGAACTAGTTCAGGATTGTCGTACAACGCATGCCCAGTTATTAACCGGTTCAGGATTTTTTTTACCACCAACGATTTTGGAACTTTAAATCGTCTAATGTGATATGAGTCTCATTATTTAACATACTGATTAAAGTAGTTGTTTTTGTTAATATAAATAATTTAGAACTGTTTTTTATTAGGTTTTATTATTTGTATTATTTTAAAGAAATATTGAATTATAATTGTTGTTCTTATATAATATAAAGTCTAACTGAGAGTTCCTTTTAGAGTAAGACATCTTGTTTTTTGCTGAATAGAATTTTTGATAAAAAAAATATATATTTTAACTGAAATCTACTGTTTGCTCTTTATTTTGTGCTTTTTATTTCCTCAAAATAATTAGCACTTTTAGGAATTTTGAATAACTCTAAAATTTCTTCTAAGTCCTCATCGCAGGACGATAAATGATTTGACATAATGGGAGTATCGACTAAAAACATATTTTTTAGGTTTAAACTAAAAGGTAAAAAACACTTGTTTAATTTATCAATTAAGATTCTAGTTAGATTAACATTAATTAAAGTAAAACCAATATAATATAATAAAATATCTACTGGAACATCAAGTTCAAAAAATGACAAACAAAAGAAAAACCTAAATAAAATAAAAACAATTGTCAAATTGCACATTGCGGCCGCAGCATGAAAGCTGGCGCTGCGTAAAATTCCGAACTTATAGTTCTTGTTCAATTCTTAGAACCGGCAGAACTGGTTCAGAATCGATTTCGAACCGAATTATTTTCTCCGCGAATACGGGATTGTAACTAAAAATTCTGAACTTTGTATCCGCGAACGTTAGTATTTCAACTGCGCATGCGTATTAGTTCAGAATCGGTTCTAAATCCTTTCCGCAAACAAAGCTAATATTAATTCACATATACCCTAATACTGAAGGAATTTACATTATTATTAAATAGACACTGCATGATATTCAGGGAGATGGCGCAACTTGTATTGAACTTTTTATTTAGTATGATATAAGTTGCTTAAAGGACACAATTTTCTTCTGGTGAGGTCTACATGTCTGCCCCGTATTGACAGGAACCAGTGAGTTCGAAACCGGTATACATGGAAAAATGTTAAATTTAATACCTTACATTACATTAAATGCATTCAATAAAGGTTTATGAAATTTGCTTCCAGCCAGTGGCGGCGCGTTCATAAGTGCTGCGGAGCTGCAGAACACACATAATTTCGACAAATTATATATTTTTTAATGTAGTGTATCCCTAAACTAAACAATAAAAATATTAAATTATTTCTCTAATAGCATTGGCAAAATGGCAAACAAAACACCGCAAGTTTTCCGGCCTGAACACTCGAGCGTAGGGCCGCCGCTTACGAGCCCGCCGCGGATTTGGGTTCACAGCTAATGATTTCTGAAAACAAAGCGAGTGATTGGTTTAACGCTGCACGTGGCTTAATACGGCGATTTATGGAAAATTTGCGGCTGCAGGACGGCAGCACCCAGCAGTGGTTTTGTAATTTTATATGCGCGCGGCCGGCTATTTGTTTTGTCCTGTTGTTTTATTTAGTTTAATTATAATGAATTCGATCGAGTTTTTGCAGAGTCATAGTTTTAGCTCTTTGGCATACGAGGACAAAATTAAAATTAAAGAACTTGGTCGATCGACACCACAATTAAACATTGAAATTAGCGGTTCAAGTCGAAGCAAAACATACAAACGCCAGTTTAATGACACGGTTTATAACAATACAAAGTGGTTGTGCGGTTGTGACAAAAAACACGCGCTTTTTTGTTTCCCTTGTATTTTGTTTGGAGGTGACAAATCGTGGACAGTTACGGGTTTTAGAGATTTGGGACATTTAAGCCAAAACATTAAACGGCACGAAGGAACACAGAAGCATATTTCCAATACGGTAAGCCTGGCATTATTAGGAAACATAAACATCCAAAAGCAATTGGATAATGCCTACTGGATTAATGTAAAACGGCACAACGAACAAGTTGATAAAAATCGTTATGTGCTATCGCGTATTATTGATTGTATAAAATTTTGTGGAACGTTTGAGTTAGCCCTCCGTGGCCACGATGAAAGTGACGAGTCTGATAATCCCGGAATCTTTCGTGGATTGGTGAATTTTAGTGCAGATCTTGACAACGTTTTCCAAAAACATTTAGAATCTGCTACGTTATTTAAAGGTACATCAAAGGACATGCAGAATGAACTATTACAATGCATGCTGGAGGTATGTAGAGAAAAAATCTCTGATGAAATAAATGAATCAAATTATTTAGCAGTTCTGGCAGATGAAACTAGTGATGTTGCCTCAAAATTTCAAATGGTGGTCGTTTTACGATATGTACATCAAGGAAGCCCAGTTGAAAGATTTTGGGGTTTTATAAATCCTGAGCAACATGACGCTCAATCTTTAGCAGCCTGTATTAAATCCGTTATAGATCCATTCTTAACGAAAGATTTCAACAAGCTGATTGCACAAACCTACGATGGCGCTGCTGTTATGAGTGGCAGACATAGAGGAGTACACACAGTAATCAAGGAAAAATATCCCCAGGCACATTTTGTTCACTGTTACGCTCATCAACTCAACTTAATAATGGCCCAGGCAGTGTCTCAAGATACAAAAGTGCGGGTATTCTTTTCAAATGTAGATGACGTTGTAAATTTCTTTTCGAATTCTCCTCAAAGAATGGATGTGTTAAACGAAGTAGTAGGGAGAAGATTACCACGCGCCGTTCAGACTCGGTGGAATTTTAAAAGCAGAGCAATAAACGTTATTTATGAGCACAGAAATTCTTTAATAGAATGTATGCAAGAAATTCAACGGAGGTTTGCTAATAGAATAGTCGTAAGTCAGGCAGTTGCTATAGAACGTTCGCTTAATGATGAATCATTTCTGTTTTGGCTAAATATTTTTCATCATGTTATGCCGCATGTTGACATTTTATATAACCAACTACAAACAAGGAAAGCCGATTCGGTAGAAATTAAAAACTGCGTCGATACTTTTGAAAAGTGTATCCAAGAGTTGAGAGATAATATTGACGGGGTAATAGACAGAGGAAATCTTCTCAGACAGGATTTGGAGCCCACTGTTAAACGAATTTGTCTTTCAAAAGAGAACCTTCGTGCGGCAGCATTAGAAGTTTGCGACACAATAATTCATACTGCCAAAACTAGATTTGATTATGTAGATCATTTAGCAGTCGCGACGTTATTTACATCTGAATTGTTCGAGAAGTTTTCAAAAAAATTTCCAGATGGGATATTAAACTCTGTGCTAACTATGTACCCTTTATTTGAACTAGAACGCCTAAAGACTGAACTGTCCATAATTTACATAAGGCCAGATTTTAGGAATCTTAAAGGGGCAGTAGCATTTTTAAATTTACTTACATCTAACAATTTGGATGAGTCTTTCAAAGAAACTGTCAAGTTATTACAAATAATTATAACTATTCCTATGACAACGGCAGAGGCAGAAAGATGTTTTTCTACTTTAAAAAGAGTTAAAACTTTCCTACGCAATACCATGGGTGAAAGTAGATTATCCGCACTTTCTATGCTGTCAATAGAAAATGCCTTTATTAGAAAAGACCCCAATTTTAATGAGAAAGTAATTGAGAAGTTTGCAAGAGCTAAACAAAGACGTATTGATTTGATATATAAAAAGTGAACTTTAGATTTTTTTAAACGTTTAAATTTTTGTTGTTGTTTTTCGTTTTTTGACATTTATTGCCCCTTATATTCAATGTGCTACCAGGTTACCACCTGCGACAAAAGGATTGCATGTTGCATGTTTGTACCTTGTACCAGAGCTTAGAAGGAATACAGGTAGGTCTAATAATTCTTTTTTTGCTTTGCGTATTTCGCGTATTTTCAATGCAGAACACACCCTTGAACATCCCACACGCCGCCACTGCTTCCAGCAAATTTACATTAAATTTAATTAATTTCCTTTTTACAGTGCAATTATATTTAATTTTAATATAGTTAAAATTAATTGAAAAACCAACTCTCCCATGAACGGTTTATTGGAAATGCGTTTTAAACAAAAATTCTATACTTTTGTTTTATTCGAATGAACCATCTTTAAAGCCGTTTTACAGCTGGTGATTTTTGTTCTCAACACTTTAATTGGACATCTTATTTTATTAATCAACATTTATAGTTTTTATTGCAATTGTAAGAAAATGCTTTGAACTTACTTTGGTTGTAATTACACTGAAGAAAATGACAGTAGCAATTTTGAAGAAATTATTTTGGGATTTACGAGTTAATTAACCTTTAAAAATTAATTTGCTTTTAACTATTGAACTTGCGTCTTGTAGAGTAGGTGTAAACGTATTACTTCCAATTTACTTTGAAGGGGTAACATTACTGTAACGGTCGAAAAATAGGGCTAATTTTGAAATTTTTTTTTTGGAGTGTGGAAGAGGAGTAGGAAAATTCTTTTCAGAGGGTTCATTCAGCACATATTGAAGAATGAGAGAACAATTTTCTATTAATATTTTGATACAAAATGGCGGCGCAAGAGCTGATTTTCGAAATTACCTTTTCTAAAAACTGAAAAACGCGCGAAAACATTTTGCGTGAATTCTGAGACCTGGAGAAAAAAAAATAGAAAATTTATAGTTTATATACAATTGGCTTCCCGATGATAGATTTTTTTAAATCAAATTTTATAGAAATGGCGTACTTTTGAAAAAAAATTATCGATTTTCGGTTCAAAATAAAAAATTAAATTGTTTATAAAAAAAGTTTACATCCAATCAAACAACGGTTAAGTTGCGGGGAAGATAATTTGATTGTAAAACTACTGTTCAAATTGCAGACCGATCGGTGCAATAGTGTTTGAGTAACGTTTTCGCCCTGTTTGAAAAAAGTGGTTTTACAAAACCGCATTTAAAGTTTTACATGAGTACAGATTTATTATATAGAATTGTCACACTTGTGGATTTCTGTGAAACTGTAAGGTCCTTTGGCTCTAAAGGTAACAGGCCCACTTACCATTTCAACAGGTAATAGTAATACAAAAGCAATGATACAACGCGCAGGGAGCGCGGGCGGCGCGCTAGAGGCTTCGCCGTAAAATCGCGGTTTTGACGTCTTAAATTTTTTTTTTCGCTAAAGGACTAGTTGAATATTGTTTTTGAATATGTAATAGTTCATTTTAAGCAATAAAAAAAATGGATTTTTTCAACCTGCTACACATATCGACCAAAAACGTATTATTTTGCTTTAAAAAATTTACAATTAATCACCGTCCCAATAATAAGAATTCTAACCACAAGTACAAAAAACAAAAACATGTAGCGGCTTTTAAAACCACAATGGTAGCAAAATTGTTATTGGAAAAAGCACTTGGTTTAATAAAATAATAATTATTCTTATGGTAAAGGTATAGCAATACAATGGCAAAGTTTGTCTTGATGCATAATTTATGACAATGCATGGTAATATACCGTCTCCCGACAAAGAAAGAAATACGCTAAAACATTTAGCAGAACTATTACTATTATTATACTCAGAGTACTGAGAAAACTCGTCGATTTGACTAATGACATGAAAATTACATCTATCAGATGATATAGGGAGTTCGAAATTTCCCTGGATTAGTAAATTTATGTTTCGTATTCGTCCAAAGTCGCTCTGTTTATTATATGTTTGTAGTGTTTTGAATGTTCCTATACTTTGATCTTTTACGCTACCTAGTTTTAAGTTTTTAAGTGGAATAATTTTCTATAAAATGGTGAAAGAAATGTAATATCCGGTCCTGAAATTTATACTAACGGGATACCAACCAATAAAAATTATATAACCTAGAATCACTCACGTCTTTTTTAAGTTTATTCAGTACTTTAATTATATCATCATTGCTGCTCACAGTTTTACGCATTTTGGGGGAAATATTTTAGTTAATAAATAAAATATAAAGAATTTTTACGGTCTGTGAGTGAATTTTTGAAAAAGTTCCCTTTTTTTCTTCAAAATTTTAACAACAGATAATTTATTCCCTACGAATTCTACACCTGTTCCCTCCCCATATGCGCTTCGACTATCTTATAGTCTCATCAGCGAAACAATACCAAACCAAGAGTGAAATGCATAGGAAACAACTGCCTATTTAAAATCCCACTTCTGTGATATGATGTCAAGGTGTTACACCTGCGGACATTTGGATTGGTATTTACCTAGAGTTTTAAAAACGCCAGCCTGTTTGAATTTCGAACCGAACATTCTTCCCTTGATTCTCAACGATCTTAATTGAAAAAGTTCGGTTATATATGTAGACATACGATTTAAAAAAAAAAAAAGAGAGATTTTTGTATAAGAGTATGCAGGATTAAAATGATTTGTCCTTGTCCTCTGCATCTTCCCTTAAGGGTTGATAAGATGTTCTTCCTAACACCCTGTATATTGCTGCTGCTTTGGACCATGCTATTTTTTTGTCCTCTAGTTCAATGTATTTTGCATAGGTTGGGGGTCTTCCAGGTTCCTGTCTTTCTTCGATTTTGCCCTGATGGATAAACTAGGGGATATGGGTCTCATAGTTTGTACCTCAGATACTCATTTGATCATTTCATAACTGTTCCATCCAATAAACAAACCTATGTAGAATGTACAGTCCACATTTTAAAGTTTTGACGCGATTTAGGATTCTTACTTTTAAGGATCATCTTTCTGCACTGTATAGTCGAGCACGACAAAATATTTGATAGCTTGCATACGTAGCTTTGTGGTAGTTGCCTTTATATTGGAAGCTTTTTGAGTTTAAGAAAGTACTTTTTGCTATGCCAATTCTTATTTTTACTTTCTTGTCGCAGTCATGGCGCCAAGATATTTAAACTTAGTTACTCATTTGATTGTTTCATTATTTATGGAAAGAACGGTGTCTTATTCTTCTTCTTCTTCTTATTCCCGTATTTTCATCTTCTAACGCCAGTTGGAAGATATTCTTAATATATATGTTAAATTGGTGAGAATATATAATTGTTAACTTTAATTTCGGTTGTTTCGCTCAGTCTAATTATTCGAATGTCTTAATCATCGATCTAAAAATCTTTCTCTGCTGGAAATTCTCACTAATAAAATATATCACGAGGGTAAATGTCCCTTAGACTGGTCGGAATCAACCTTTATTCTGCTTTCTAAGAAAAGAAAGGTTAGGAATTGCAAAGAACATCGAATGATTAGCATAAAATATTCCTAAAATCTTACAGCCGCGTTGCCCCCACTACTCGGCTACTTTCAGCATTTTTCACGATTTTTACGGATTTATAGGCTTATAGAATGATACTTCTACTTTCCGAAACTTTTTACAAAATTCAAATCGGACCATCCATGATCCATCTAGGTGTGCTGAAAGATGCACGAACAAAATCAAATGGCAATTGTGCAAAAACTAATGAAACTACAGTTCCTGGCTTTGGCACGCATAAAGTACATGTAAATTAGTATTATTTCGTGAAAGTTTAGTGCTACCAGCCTCTCTCTTTCGGAGGGGGGGGGGGGTAATATCATAAAAATACAGTATGGCAAATGAAAGCAAGTTAAAGACGGGGAAGGGGGGACGCCAGCAGTTCTAAATTTGAAGCTCTTACTGGGCGATCGCAAGTAAAAGCGAGTTATTGAGGGGGGGGGGGGAGAAAATATCAACAACATTCACATTCCAAGGTGAGAGGCAGGGTCGGATCTATTTTTTTTTAAATTGAAAGCTCTTGGGGGGATGTGATGGCAAGCGGACGCGAGTTGTCGACGGTAGGGCGGAGGAGATGCCAACAGCATTCATATTTCTAGTGTAAGATTCAGATTCGGGTCTATTTTCCTGAATTCGAAGATTCTGAGGGAGGCAATCGCCCCCACCGCCCTATCCCCTTGGATCCGCCACTGAATGCTACACTTTGAAAATGACGGAGATTTTTGAAAAAACGCTGAATATTCCGTTTTTTTTTTTGTTTTTCTCCATATGTTTACAAAAAACGAAAAAACAAAATTTTTTGGTTCTAATCGTCTACAACAAATTATTGGATCATAGTAGAGAATGGAAAACCTAACAAAATATCACTACGGATTGTTTTTAGTATGATGGTACTGTCGTTATCCTGATAGTATTTTTCTCACGAAAAAATCTCTTTTGATTGACCTACAATTATAAAAAATGGAAGCGACTGGACCCTATATTCAGGTGATCGGGTCTTAGACCTACAATTAAAATCTCCAAAACCGTAAGACCTTTTTACTTTAACTCTTTAGGTAGTTATATTTTGTCGACACGTTTGTGTGGAACTAATTATACAATAAATACCAAATCATCACTTATATACACTCAGGATGATTGCTAATCCGATTAAGCTTATCTACCTAATATGCTTCTGCGATGAACTTCAAACTGTAAGTGACCTATGCAAGGCATTTTTAAGTCATCATTCGCGAAAATTTATCTGCCGAATGGATTAAAAGTTAAGCCAGATATCGATAAAGATGGTTTACAGTAAAATGATTATTTTGTGGACAAATTTTATAATAATAAATTATCACCTATTCACCGAGATGATCGATGCCTTGTTGAACTTTTATTTACTCTATCATTCAGAGTTATCTGTGTAAATTTATTTTAACTAGATATTATTTATTTTATGTCCATTGATAAAAAAAGTAAATTTCTTATCTTTGTTAAAGAGGATGCCCGCTGTGTTGGGATTGCCGAATAGCCGGCAATCGGCTTTTCCTACCTATGCGTTTCCGAATACCATTCGAAGTAGCTTTTTACCAATGAAATATTTCACTGTTACACCAAACTAATCGGTAATGTTAACAAACCTGAACGATCAGCATTCTCAAGACAACAAAATGAAAATATGTTCTAACACGACAAGCTAATTTTTCTTTTGATTTAAGATATGATTAGTGTAGATATACGGTCAGTAAAAACAATTTTTAGAATGAAAGTTGCCATCTGAAAACTCATATATCAAAAACTTAAAAAAGATTCCTGGAACTTTAAAAATTTTAGAGTTAAACCTGCAGGTGTAGGCGAAACGACTAAGTATATACTAAATCTGTCGACCTTGCAATTAAGTTCAAAGCAAATTTTTTGTTTTGGTAATTCTTTAAAGTATTTATTCGTGCAAATCCCGGTTTTCAATCTCTTTTAAGTTTCACCGCAGCCCGCTAAAAAAATAAATTTTAAACTTATTACCTGTAATAACAACTTTTTTTTTAAAGATTAGTTCGTTTACACAAACACAAATAAATTCTGGAGTGTGTAAATTTCGGGCGATCGCTAAGTTTTCCAAAGGATCCGCCCTTATTTCCAATTTAAAATTTTAATATTCTTAAAGAACCAATTAAATTCGATCATATTGAGTTTCAATAAAGTGCCCTGTATATGCGAATAATCTTCAAAGACACGTGGCAAAGAACAAATATCGCTTTAATGGCATATCCAATACTAGCGCAATAAAGTTTCCTAATATTTATTAAAGTTTTTTGACCCTAAAAACTTGTACTGCATAAAAGAATGAAATTAATGTGGCAAAAAAGAAATATATATATATATATATATATATATATATATATATATATATATATATATATATATATATATATTTATGTGGCTTTCACGGATTTCTCCGTGTAAGATGCAATAGCAGTGGATATATCCACATTATGCCGTTGTAGTGCTGAAATCACATTCAGCAAACGTACAACTATATGCAGCTCCGTACATGAATGAAGTAAAATGCGAACAGTAAATGCAAACTTCGTTCCAACCATATCCTTTCCGTGTTAGAGATTGCACAGTTTGAACAAATTGCTAAGGAACACAATTTATCCTATTCCATCATCGATAAATATATATATATATATATATATATATATATATATATATATATATATATATATATATATATATATATACAGTCATGGATAGAAGTATGGAAAGATTTGTCCACAAAAAATACTTAAGTCTGTACAAATTAAAGAAGCAAAGTTTAATATTTTGTTGAAAATCTCTTTGCTGCAATGACTTTCCTACATCTTCTTGGCATTGAATCGACAAGATTTTGACATACATGAAGTAGAATCTTTCGCCATTCATCTTGTAAAACTTTCCATAGATGGTTTTCATTATAAATTATTCTTGCCCTAATTTTTCGCTCCAAGTGTTCCCAAAGGTGTTCAAACGGATTTAAGTCCCCGCATTTGAGAAGGCCACTCCAGTAAATCAAGGCTTTTTTCTAAAAACCAATTTTTCACTAAACGGGATGAGTGTTTTGGGTCATTGTCTTGTTGATATCTCCATAAAAGAGGCACTTCTTCTTCGCCATAGGGCAACAGTATTTTGTAATATGTCGCGGTACATAAATCAATCCATTTTCCCAGTTATTTTCACTATCAGGCCCGTCCCAGACCTGGAAAAGCATCCTCAGATCATAATACTGCCACCCCATGCTTCACCGTAGGTTTTTGATACTAAATAAAAAATTTTTTCCCATAGGCCTCTTAACAAACGACCTTCCGTCTGAACCAAATACTTTAAATTTACTTTCGTCACTCCAAAGCATCATACCCCAGTTTTGAGGTGTCCAATTTAAATGCCTCTGAACAAATTGAAGTCTGGTCTTTTGATTTTTTTTTTTTTGGAGAATAAAGGTTTTTGACAGCAACTTTTCCAAACAATCCAACTTCACAAAGACGTCTTCTCATAGTTCAAGCCGTTATATCTGTGTTGAAAAGCGAATTTCCGTACTAATTTGAACGGATGACTTATGCGGATCTGTTATAGAAATTCTTTTAATGATCTTTTCAACATTCCCCAGTAATCGAAACTTCTTTAGAAATTTCGAAATAACACCATCACTTAAACCTAAATTTTTCGCTATATTAAATTGCTTTACACCTTGTCTTTCTAACTCAACAACTTCAAGTCGAAACTCTTTTGACAAATACTTATTTTTGTCCATTCTTAATACGGTGTTGGTGACAACAGTGGAACAACAATACTAATCCAATGATTTTAAAGTTTAAAAATGCACGGAAGAAATAATGGTTTCATACATATGTCCAAGATATAAACAAAAAAGGCAAATAAGGGAGGAATGTGTATAGCCCAAAATGTAAACATGTGATAATATTCAATACCTTAACAAATATATAAAATAAATGACATAAATTATTATTGAATACGAGGCGTGCTGAAAAAATGTGCAAAATAAAAAGTTTTCCATACCTTTGTCCACGACTGTATATATATATATATATATATATATATATATATATATATATATATATATATATATATATACCAATTGCTAACGCTGAATTAGGTTAAAGTCAGCTTCAGCCGATTTTATTACACACAAATGTAATTCCTAAACTTATGAATTTGTTATCAATTACTCTTTCTTCCTGTGTAAGTAAAAGTGATAAATAAGATGAGAATAACTAAAGAGGAAATCATAAGTATTAATATGATTCCTCGCTATAAATAACAACAATATTATCACCATAAATAATTAATCAACCATTTGTGTTTATAAACTGAAACTAATTAATTCGATTTGTTATATGTTAATGACGGGTTGCAGTTGTAAAGTGATTTATGTATATTATGTACCAATCAATTTCTCGTCGAAAGCCGGGCACCCATTAATTAACTTAAAGCACACAAACTTTCGAGTTTATTTAAGCTAGATACAATAGAATTGTTTATATTACTGAAGCTAGCTCCATCAAAGTTCTGCATCTTAAACTATACATAAAATGACTATTTTAGTACCCAAAGTTATATCAGAATTTCCAATTTCCAAATATTATATTTAGCGTTTGGTATTAGCTTGTGATTAACCGATAATATTTTTTGTCAATTTTAGAATATTTTTTGTATAATATACCTTTATTGGTAAACTAAACTTCTCCGAAAATATTGTCAATTAAAATTGTAACTTATTTTCCTACATTCCAAAATCAACTGTTCATAATTTGTACAAGGATTTCAAGGAGAGTGGTTTTTTGTAATTGGTACGTTAGTAAATCTCTAGGAAATCTCGCTTTTTCTGATAAAGTTTTATGGACAGATAAAACACATTTCAGTAACTGAGGAGTTTTTAATAAAAATAATCACTATTATTAGGCTCTTAAAAACCTGCAATTGAGCGAACCACAAAGATAGCCAGTACGATTTGGTTTTAATGTGTGACGCGGAATGATCAGTAAGAAATATTTCATTCAGGTTTAAATGATAAGCATTTTTGTGAAATGTTTTAATTATTTATGTTCCAAATGTATTTATTTATATTGTAATAATTACTTTTTATCTTTGTTAACATTCTCCATTATTTTTGGCAAATCGTCCGATTGGCCCATTTACTTATAACCAAACACTGACAGGTCAAAGATATCGTATAATATTACAAAATCAAATTATTCCTACCATTGGAGAAGTTCTGTCAAATGATCAGTTTGTTAACGTGTGGTTTCAGGGAAAGACAAATATTTTTAACGGAGATTTTTGGTGAAAAAATAATTTCCAACAGTGGTCCTGTGCGCTGGCCTGCCAGATTTCTAGATCCAACAGCTTAACATTTTTATTTAAGGGAATATGTGAAAAATGAGGTATACAAATTTGATCGCGCTGGAAGCAGAGAAGTACTCGAGCACAATGTTATATAAAAAAGTACTTTCGATAAGTTGAAAATCCGATATGATGAACATAAGAGAAAAAACTGGTTAATGATGGTTCCAGAAAACCGAAACGTTGTGTCTAAAATTTGACAAAATAATACACATATTCCGCGTAAAAAGTGGTACAGACTTAAAAAGTATTGGGAAATAGAAAGGTATAGCCGATCTAAGAAAATGCAACATTTAACTTTTTTTTAATATCTCAAAAATGCAAAAAAGTAGAACTTATGCACAAGCACCAATAGCCTATTAACATAATTAACCGTTTTTATATATGGTGTCTCAGAAAATGTGAGAAATCTCCCGGATATGAAAAAAAAAACGTGAAAGGAATACTACAAGTTAATATAACCTTTTTTCGTATGGGCGTCCTCTTCGGAGATATGGGCTTCCAAAGAGCTGCAATGAAATCAAGTTTTTTTTACATAATTATTGAACCACCTGGTATATTTCAATTTTTTTAAATATGATGTATACCAGGTATGACCCTTCAAATTACTATCCAAGCAAGTGTTTTGAATCACAGTTGCAAGAGCGGACTGGCTTTGACACTCATGACCCCTTTTTTTACGCCCTGTATAATAAGAACTTTGGACAACGTTTTTTACATACTTTTAACTATTTTCTAAAAATTAAGTACTTTTCATTCATATCGCTAATCCTAACCGTTATCGAAAAAAGGTCGTTTTAATTGTAGTTAGTCCCCTAACTTCTGTCGGGTCGAATACAAAAAAGAGGAATTTTCCCCTCTCACAATAATTTCAATAAAATGTTAAGCTAACTGCTTAGTTAAAAACTTCGTAAGAGGGTTGGTTCAACATGGGTTCCGTGAAGTCTGATACACTCGCGGGCACGACGAACTGAGGGCTGCTGTACCTGCAACATTAACTCAGCATTGTTCCTTATTTGATCATAATGAAACGTGATTCTTCGTAGAAGTTCCTCCCTACTATTGATCGGAGTGGAATACACCAAGGTTTTGAGGTGTTCCCACAGGTAAAAATCCCACGGCGTTAGGTCGGGAGATCGAGGAGGCGAGGCAATAGGTCCTCCTCTACCTACCTAACTATTTGGATATTCAGTTATTCAGGTACTTCCGCACAGCAACGCTGAATTGAGGCGGTGCCTCATCGTGCATGTAGTACTTGTTTCGGCGTGTTTCAAGTGGTAAGTACTCTACTAAATCGTGAAAAGCGTTCTGGAGGAACTCCAAATAAAGTTCTCCGTTCAGTCGTGTCGGCAATACGAATGCTGCAATCAAAAAATTGCCAATGATATCCCGCATAGTTTGATAATCGCTCAAAAAAAGGCTCATTCGACTGGTGCAAGCCCAAAAATATTTATAAGATTGTAAAAGGTGAGGAGTCAAATCTATGCGTATAAGCTCGAATATAATCAGCAGCAAAACCAACAAAAGTGGCTCACGCGCGAAGAAGAACTTCGAAGCAAATGGTTGCCTATTTTTTCGAAAAAACTGGCCATGTTACAACCGTACCTTTAGAGCATTGTAGAATACTCAATTTTAAATGGTACACAACCATTTGTTTGCCAGAGAGGTCTTTGGAGAATTGAGCAAAACAAACTGAAGATGACAGATCATTCTCCACCATGTCATTGGCACAAACAAGAAATTTTTTGAGCACTCAAAATGCGGAATTGATGTGTCATCGGCTGTATAGTCCTGTTTTGGCATCCAATAATTTCTTTTTGTTCCGATACGTGAAGAACAAAGTGCGATTTTCTATGCCAGAAGAGGAGGTTGATGCGTCCAAAAACCATGTTTAGGGGATACCGTTTTTATTTTTAAAAACAATAAAACCATTTTCCGTAAAACTGCACAGAAAGCTATATTGTCTTATCACAAAAAAGTTTTGAAAACATATTTTTTACGTCACCGAACACCCATTCATTTACTTTTTGTTACTTCGAAAAATATACGCACCCCAGAATGAGATCAACAACGAAAACAGCCTGTATATTTAATACAATATTTCTATCGAGTAAACAAGAACTTTTAAAGCGAATACCGTTCAAAATCTATTATAAATGTTAAAAACATTTCGAGGGGCTATTGAAAACTGTATCAAAATCACAGCTTGATGCCCTTCAAAGCGTTCGATAAAAACTTGGGCTTTTGTCTTTCTTTTTGAAAGGCAATTGAAGCACACAGAGGGTGTCTAATGCGCGGAAGAAAAAAGAAGGGAAATTTCACACTTCATGCCATTTATCGAACAGCAGCTACTACGGTTTTTTCTTGTAAAGCTCTTCCGGGGGAACGAAATGTCCGGAATAAAAGCGGGAGAGTGAATAAAATACCTTATAAAAAGCTTGAAAATTTGTTAGATAAACGTGTCTAAGTTCAATGAGAATTACCTTGTAAATCGTGGCATAATTTAGTACATTTGGCGGTCATTCTCAAAACAAGTCTAACCACGCGTCACTTGGGTTACGATATTTTAGTTTACTTTTTAATTTTATGGTCAAATTTTTATAGACTCGCAATGTTGAGCTATTAAATATAAACATCGCTTAATGCTTTTTTACAGTCCATTAATTTTTAACACCTGTGTGAGACGTTTTGTCACCTGGGTTACACATTTGTTTTTAGATTTGAATTAAAATGAACATAAAACATTGTTTTCAAACATAACGTTAAAAATGGCTAGTCAATTTCTCTAATGAGATTTTTGTCTAGAGATATAAATATAGATATAGAGATAAATCCTGTTAGATTTAAGAATATTTTGGTCATAGGATGTATTGGTAACCAAAACTACTTTTGACGCTGACTATACCCTTTGACTCGAACAGGTAATGTATGAATAAGCAAACAAGGATTCGGCAACACTGCTTATACTCCACATGGGCGGAATGTGACGGTGCAATCTCAATATTATCTCAGATTTAACCACTAAGTCTGTCATAGTATTCACAGCATACGCGTTAGAGGTATAACTATTTTCCTTACAATAAGAAAGTTTTGAGTATTTTGGGAAGCGTTTTGTTACTGCTGATAAGAAACGAGAAAACAACGCATGAATATGTTAGCCAATCGAATTAGATATCGATGTGGCTGAAGTAGGAAGCAATTTTACTTGATAGTAATTGATGTATACGCTAGCCTGAAAAGATGAGCTTGAAGCGTGAAAAATTAATAGCTATAAAAATGTCAAAAAACAACGATTTTCTTACCCTTTTTTTCTATATCCTATATCTACGTAAATATTATATATTACATTTGACAAGATTTCTCGAATTCTGCGCTCAAGGGTGGGAATTTCGGACATAAATTTACTAGTAGTAGGGGGAGGTGGTGAGTGTAGGGAGGAGAGTAGGGGGCAGAATTGAGTAGGGGAGACTGAGGGATGAGTGGGGGAATATGTGAGTAGCAGAAAAGAGTAGGGGTAATGAGGGTCGAAGAAAATGGTGGGAGACGGGGTATAGTGGAACGGTTCGAAGATTTCGTTTCGCACATGGTCAAAAAATACATATTGGTTATAACCATAATAAAAGTTATAAAATTATAGGTTTATGAGACGATTAACACTTATTAGGATGAGGAGAGGTGGTGAGTGTAGGGGAGAGTAGGAGGCAGAATTGAGTTTGTTTGCCGATCACTTGAAAAAAATTTTTTATTTTCCACTTCTTTCGCGTATTATGCAATATATATTTGAAAGTTCGAAAATCAGAATAACCGATTCAGACTAGCGCTATTATTTCTCACATCGTTCGGGAATGATTTATCTAGAAAGTATAACTACTCAACAAATTGAGGTTACTCTTGGACTTAATTCGACTGGAGTATATGTTATTTCCGCGCTCTTACTTACGAATTACAGCGTAGCCGCTTCTTCATTTTAGAATCACTTTAACGGATGATCAGCTCGAAATATTATTAGATAACGAAGTTTATATTACTATTGTGAATTAACTACGAGGCTAGTTATCCACATTTTGTAGTATATCATGCCTTATAATGTTATACATCATATATTCGCTACTTAAAACCTTTTTAGATATGTTTTATTAAATCACATTAAATAAGGCTCTTAACATATAGTCAATGTTAAATGTTCCATTTTTTATATTAATTATCTTGACTATGAGATGGGCAAGGTGTTTGCAATTTTGCAATCTTACGGAATATTATATCAACAATGACTTCCAGAAGTTTGGAGAAAATATATAGAAATTCGATTAGTCAATGAACTATAATAATATTAAAATTAAGTTATTAACAATTTTAAGTCAATTTTGGATTTCGGTAGAACTTAAAACTAAATTAAATGGATACGTTACATTTGAAAATTAAGTCGTTGAAACAATCATAAAATATAAAACAATTTAGATTACAATGTTAATGTTTCAATTATTGTAACATTCTGCTGTGTCTCGTTCACATAACACACTTGAACTTTATAATAAAGTTGCATAACATATTGGTATTTGTGAGTGTCAATTACTTTAAATTATCTTGTCAACTACTAACTGCTACCGATTGATGATAAACAATTTTTAAATATAAATTATTAAGATATATAAATTTTTTTAAACAGATTTAAAAAAATGCACTAAAAAATACTAAATCTGAGATGCCGGAATAACATATAGGATATTGCAGGAGTACAGGGAATGATGTTGACAATGCATCGATAGATAGAGATAGACTCATTGTGATCGTAATCAAAGGTTATGCGCAAACACCTCCAATCATCAACAGCTTGTCTTAGTTTCGCTTTTTGAAATAGGTAAAAATATCAATAAATGTTTACTTCTTAATCCGTTTCGAGTTTTTTTCATAAAAAAGAAACTCACAGTATCATATCTATTTAAGAAATTAGTCAACATTAATTTATTAGTTTTACACAAAGCAATCAAAACTATTTTAGTAAAAAAGTACAAGTTAATATATTCTACATGGATATGGCGAAGGCATATATATGTAAAGGGGAACCTATTTTATAGGTTTCGCAAGAGAGGGGTAAATAATTCTGAAAAAAAAATCATATATAATTTCAGAATAAGAACAGTTCGTTGTTTCCTCCAAGTTGTATATACTGGAATAAACTGACGATGTAGTTACCTCCAATATTGCTGTGATTCACTGGATGGTAGTACGTGTCATATTTAAACATTTTCGTAGATAAATTTACCTGTGGATTCTGTACCGAAATATTGATTTTACAGTAATCATATTTATGCTAATTGGGAATAGAATAAATTTGGATATTTCATTTATTTTGCAGTTTTAATAAAATTTATTAAAACAGTTATAATATTGCTCAAAAAGCACAGAGTTTAAAGTTTAGATTACGATAAAAGTATTTTTGTAATCCTCAAAACAAACCCTCTTAAATTATACTCGACATGACATATAAAATAAAAAAAAAGTTTGCTACATTAAATTCGAAAAATTTATTAGCCCTAGAATTTTCGTTATAATGTTCCTGTAAACTATAAGTAAGTCTATATTTCCTGTTTTTTCTTACAATTTTTGATGGAGTAGTTTAGGAAATTAGGGGGAAGATGATCTATTCTCGCATATTTTTCAGAATTTCTTTTTAAATATACTATTTAAAATTATAAAAAAAAATATTCTATACAACAAACCCTTTTAAATGATTTCCCACATGATATACAAAATTAAAAAAAAATTAATACGTAAAAATAATTTTTAAAAATCTATAAGACCTAGGATTTTCGTAATTTTTTTTTTGCAAACTACAAATAAGGCGCCATATTCCCGATTAAAAAAAAAAGATCTAATAGATTCGGAAATAAGTGGAGATTGATCTATTTCCGCATATTTTTTAGAATATCTTTTTCTTGTGTAAAATTATGGAAAATAAAACGTGTATTCTTCATAACAAGCTTTTTTAAATGATATCCCATATGAAAAACAATATTCAAAAATAAATGTCAATATAAATTTGTAAAATTAATTTTAAATATCTATAAGACTTGGGACTTTCCAAATAATTTTTCTGTAAACTGCAAGTAAGACGTTATATTCACTAAATATTTTAAAATTTTAGTTCCAGGAGGGTAGTGGTTTTTCTCGAATATTTTTTCGAATATCTTTTTAAATGTGGTTTTTAAAATTATAAAAAAAAAATTATTGAAATCGGAGGCGTCGAGTTAGGACACCTTCTTTGTAAGTCTCGTGATACCAAACATATTAAGCGCTCACACCACTTTTTAGAAACAGGTCCTTAAATTGGAGGCTAGGCAATATAACGTTACTTAATAAAACATAATAAAAATCAAAGTACTCTTTGTATTCACATAATTATCTGAGGCATTACACAGAATTTTTGGATATAAAGGGTTTTCCAATAAGAGGTGTCATTTTGAAAGCCCGCTATTTCGGTAGATGTCACTTTTGAAGCTGTAAGTTTTTGACGTTTGACAAGTAGAAACTATGCCATAAATAAAGATGGAACGATACACGCTTCAACAACGCATTGAAATTATTAAAATTCACTATAAAAATGGTGAAAATTTGGCAGAGACGGTTCGTAAAACTCGAACATTTTTGGGTCGTCATGAAGCACCTTGTCGGAGCGCTATAAAGAAATTGGTGAAAAAATTCGAGCTGTTGGGACAAGTTAGTTATGTGAAGAAGAAAACCCGTGCACGTCGCTCAAGAACAGCCGAGAATATTGCTGCTGTAGCCGAAAGTGTTGAAGAAAACCCAGGTTTGTCCATTCCTCGTCGTTCTTTGGAATTAGGGATTCCACAAACGTCATTACACCGTATTTTGCATAAAGATTTGGGTCTTAAGGCTTATAAAGTTCAGTTAACGCAAGAACTCAAGCCGGCCGATCATCAACAACGTCGTGCCTTTGCTGATTGGGTTCTTGAAATGCATGAAAATGATCCGGAATTCCATCGAAAAATTA
The DNA here is from genome assembly GCA_034092305.1 of Diaprepes abbreviatus. Lineage (NCBI taxonomy): Eukaryota > Metazoa > Arthropoda > Insecta > Coleoptera > Curculionidae > Diaprepes > Diaprepes abbreviatus. The sequence continues at coordinate 6,059,897 of JASJET010000055.1, read as the reverse complement.
TCTTCAGTGATGAGGCCCATTTCCACCTCGGTGGCTTCGTCAACAAACAAAATTGTCGCATCTGGGGCTCGGAAAACCCAAGAGTTATTGTTGAAAAGCCTCTCTATCCTGAACGTGTGACTATTTGGTGCGGTTTATGGTCCGGCGGGGTCATTGGACCTTACTTTTTCGAAAATGAGGCTGGAGCAACAGTTACGGTGAATGGATTGCGCTATCGAGAGATGATTAATGATTTTTTATGGCCGGAATTGGATGGTATTTATCTGGACCACGTTTACTTTCAACAAGACGGCGCTACGTGCCACACAAGCAACGAAACCATTGATCTTTTACGGGAAAAGTTTCCGGGCCGTGTTATCTCTCGAAGAGGTGATCACAATTGGCCACCGAGATCTTGTGATGTGACTCCTTGCGATTTCTTCCTTTGGGGCCATGTGAAAGACAAGGTCTACGCCAACAGCCCAGCGTCGATTCAAGACCTCAAAGATGGAATTCGTGAGGCTATCGAGGACATAGGGCAGCCACTTTGCGATTTGGTTATGGAAAATTTCATGAAAAGGATATGGTCCTGTAGGCATGGTCGTGGTGGTCATTTGGCTGATGTTATTTTCCATCATTAACGGCATACCTTCCTCTTTATAATGTAATAAATATCCGATCATTTATCTTAAAAAATGGCATTTTTCTTTGAATATCAAAATAACACCTCTTATTGGAAAACCCTTTATTATTGATAATATGTAATTATAGCAGAAAATATTTTTCTGTTCTTTTCTCGTGGGCTATTTTTAGTAATGCTTCCTTCTAGCACTCGTATTGACTTTTTTACTATTTGCCTTAAAAATTTAAGCCAATTTTCAACTAGCACGGAAATCACCTGTTCATAACCTTAAATTTACCAGAATATCAGCGAGAAAAATACCTAATAAGCAAAATTATTCCAATTCTTATGCATCAGAGGTAGATACGCTGAATATATATTCTGTATAACCCGAAGGGAATTACGTCGTATATATATGACCTTATCAGTGTCTCATGGCCGGAGGGGACTACGTGTGGTACGTCTCCAGGGTACAAACGACACTAGCGCCGGTGATGAACCATCGAACTTACTATTCGAATCTAAGGCTATATATTACTCGAAGTGACCTCCAAGCATTTTTTCGCAGATCGATACACACGACCTTGTAATGACCGATAGTAAAATATGATGTAGAGTTCGTAGTTACCTCCGAAAACGGAGGTAACTACGGTATATATGAGGGAAGTACGTACTGTATATAAGTATTTTGGAGGTACCAACGTAAAGTATATATATATATATATATATATATATATATATATATATATATATATATATATATACATATATATATATATATATATATATATATATATATATATATATATATATATATATATATAAGTACTAATGATCCTTCTCAAAGATCTAAACTAACTCATGAGATCAATTAATAAATTTGACGTCATGTGAAAGCACACGCCTAGTTTTGTAAATCTGTAGCATAGATTGCTATTTAAAAACATCTAATAAATACATGGACTGCGGGAAAACGAGAAACGATGCACAGAAATGCAGCGAATCGACTAACTCAGCTATGAAACGAGAAATTATAAGTAAAGAGGTTCTTTCGCATGCATGGCTCACTACACACTAGATCTTCTTGCTAAGGCTTAGTTTACGATGGATTTTTTTTTATATATTCCTGGGTCCGTCCTAAAGCCGGATGCACTGCGACCAGAGTAGGCCTATTGTGCTCACCCTGGACATTACAGCCACTCTGTCAACCTAGCCCCCTGGCTCAATCTGTACAGTCCTGCTAAGGAGTGAGTGAGTATTTCTCCCGGTTCCAATTTTACTGACCCGAAAGTTTGTTGTCTAAATCTCACCAGTGACTCACAGTCACATATGATATGCTTCACCGTTTCCTCGGCTTGTCCACACAGTCTGCAGTTTGTTGTCTAAATCTCACCAGTGACTCACAGTCACATATGATATGCTTCACCGTTTCCTCGGCTTGTCCACACAGTGTGCAGCCGAGGTTTCCGTTATATAGATTCATTCTATTCAGATGTACTTTGACGGCCATGTGTCCCGTCATTATACCTGTAATAGTCCTTAATTGATTTCTACTCATTTGTAGTAGTTTCTTTGCCAGTTTCGGGTCCGGATTCCCAATAAATAGCTTGCTGTGGTTTAAACCCTGTCTGGTCATCCAGTGGTTTTTATGTTCTCTTTTGATCCATTCTTTGATTGCTTCTCGTGCCGCACACCGCGGCACCCCAAAGGCCGGTTCTGGACCAATGTATTGAGATGCTGGCCCTGCTCTAGCTCGTTCGTCAGCTTTTTCATTTCCATGTATGCCTTCGTGTCCTGGTACCCACTTTAACATAACTCTGTTGTCTTTTGTCAGAGTTTCCAGCTCGCTCTGACATTCCCAAACCTGCCTCGATGATACCTTTTGGCCCTTGAGGGCCCTTAGAGCTGCCTGGCTGTCAGAGTAAATGAGGATTTGCTTCCCTTTGTAAGCTCTCCTATTTATCTCATCTGCGCACCGTAAGACTGCGTATATCTCTGCCTGGAACACTGTTGGGTATTTCCCAAGGGGAAGAGTTAGTTCCTTCCTCGGTTGTAACCCGTATATCCCAGCTCCAGTACCCTCACTAGTTTTTGAACCGTCAGTGTACCAGATACTTGCACCCGAGAATGTTTCCGGTCTTTCTCTTTTACTTGCCATTCGATCCTCTATTGTGACTTCAAACGGTATATTATAACGGTAGCTCGAGTTCATATGGTCCGTGTCCATTTCCAACTCAGGGCTCCTGATTTTTTTACATATGTTTTTATGTCCTGACATCGTCATTTGTGATTTTACTGTTGAGTGATTTAGTCGGTGGAGTCCCATTCTTGCCTCTGCCTGAATCACTATGTGTAGCGGAGGCAGATCCAGAATACACTCCATTGCCGAAGTGGGCGTTGATTTCATGGCCCCAGTAATACATAAACAGGCGACCCTTTGTATTCCACTCAGCTTTGTCATAGTTGCTCTCTGCATTACCTTGGGCCACCAGACCAAGGCTGCGTAAGTGATGGCTGGTCTCACAACACTGGTGTATAACCAATGTACCATTTTCGGTGAGAGACCCCATGTTTTCCCACATAATCTTCTAACAGTCATAAGAGATGTTTCCGATTTTCTGGTTATGTTTTCCACTTGTCTGTTCCAGGTCAGCCTGGAGTCTAAAATCACCCCCAGATATTTTACTTCTCTGGCAAGTGGTATTGTGTTTCCTTGGAGGATGATGGGACCGAGATCCTCTATCCTTCTCCGTTTTGTAAAGGGGATTAGGACAGTCTTTTGGGGACATATTGAGTCCCTCCTGCCTTACCCATCTTTCTACAACTTTAAGAGCCCCCTGCATTCTCTCTCTTACTGTTGTATTAAATTTGCCTTTTACGATGGATTACTACTCGAGTATGTTCGAGTATCGTTTACGTACTTACAAAATTAAATATATTTTTCCTATTTTTCTTGACATGAATATTTTGATGGTTTTGCAGCTCGTCAGTCATCACTCGCAATTTAAAAGGCCCATCCATTATTGATATATACTATTTTCATTACATTAAAGTAATATTATGAAGTTTCCTTGGATTAATGTGCATTCAAGTATGTATTAAAATATAAAGATTGGTTAGTTTTTGACACAATCGTCTTATATGAAGATAAAAACATTTTATTATCGGAATGATTTGTGTTTATTAAATGCGTAGTTTACTGCAAGCAATAAACAACGTTACTAACTAAGTAACTTCTTGAAATATAAACTTATCAACATAAAAAAGGTTGTAAGCAAATGTTGATGAATGGACTATTCAGTTCAAAGTGGTGACGTCACTCAATGGAATTTCTTAGAGTAACATTTAGCTAGGAAAACTAAATATAGATTAACTTGAATAATAATAAAAAATAAAGAATTTATTATAAAAATACTTTTCAGTTGCGTGATTCAAACTTGAGACGATAATATTCGTAAACATCAAGTTTTTAATTAAAAAAATATTTTTATATTAATTATCAATTATGTTATCTCACTTTACTACCAATTTGTTGATATTTGAGTAGACTATTTAGAGTTTACAGTCACCGTATTTGCATGAATTTAATTGTATTACATGTAAACAGCGGTCTAGTGCAATGAATTTCCGTGCCATAAATTGCACGTTATTATTAAAATTAAACTGCATATAATCTATATCTGGTTTGCGAACCACACAAACATTAATTAGCCAATTAAGTTTTTTTTCAAAATATTTTTTAAGAACAAATTTTTAGATTGGTCATATATAATCTAATTATCTTCATCATTAACTTTTGTTTTATAATTACTAAACTAATCGCTCTTTGAAGTTTGAGTATGTCCAGAAAAATTTCATTTATAATTATTAATAATAACCAATGCCCAATAGGTAGGTATAAAATATTTTTGTAATTAAAAGCCTAAACCACTTTTTACCTATCTATTATTTAGCATAAACAACTGTATTGTAAGCTGAGTAGGTTTTTTATTACTTTTTACTTTTTTATTCGCCCATTTCTTTCCTTGTCAGAACTTGTCTTTAGCGATTTAGCAGTTCTTACTGCCAGACAATTCTTGTTAGGACTCGCTTATTTGTTTATCTATAAATTGTTAAGGGGTAATAATTTGTGCTCATTTTGTTATATTACTGGTTGTGTTCTGGTTCAGAGAAGTGGTGTAGTTTTTTTTTTCAAATATTTATTTCAAATATTTTTTAAAGGGTTGAAAGGAAAGATTACTTCATATTGGACATATGACAATTTATTTTAAGAAAATAGATCCCAATAAATCTGGTTGTAAAGCAATTTGTAAAAGCTGCAAAAAAGAAGCTCAGAGATTAAATCCAAACGTTTAAGACACATCACGAGTTATTATGCAGTAGGTCAGGAGACAGGACCGGACTTGAACAACCTAATAATACTGACATAAAACGGCGTTTTTAAAAAAAAATTTGGTACTCGTAGAACACGATTCTAACCTCCGTTTTCCATAATTTTTCCTACGTTTTGCGGAAAACAGTGAAAAACACTTTTCACTTTAGGTTCAATTTTTTGTACTAAATCACCAAAAGTTTATTACAACCAGAAATTCCACCCGGATAGCCTCTGTATTATATAAAGATTCATAAATTTGCATCTTTTTATTGCAAAAATCAAGAAAATTAGCAAAAAACAAATGAAAACAAAATGGCCTCCGCCATGAAATAGTGGTGTGACTCGTTCCTAAAACTCGAAAAACTAGCGCTGTGGTCAGATTAATACGATTTCTGTGAAATTCAGATATATTCTTTCCTTTCACAGATTTCTGATCAAAAATTTTGGGTGGTTAAGATAAATTTTACGCTTTTTTATACACTACAAAAATTAAATTATGTTGTTAACTGTCTAGGTCAATTTAGGTTAGTTCAGATTAGTTTCAGTTTTACAAATTAACCAAAATTAAGCTAAACCTGAACTAAACAAAAATTTTGGGCGGTTAAGATTAATTTTTCTCTGAGACTGTATAAAACATTACAAAAATTGAACTATATTGTTGACTAAGATAGTTAAATTTTATAGTTTATACCACGAAAGTACATCTGGCAACGTGTCAAACGAATATTAGTCGTTTTCAAGAGTCTGATGGTCGATGGCATTTCCGGAACGTGTTTTTGGTTTGTTGTTGAAAATACAAGTTTTTTAAAATTCATTCACTAGAATTTGTGCAAAAATAGCTGAAATATATTACATACATATTTTAACTAGTACCATTGAAAATAAATATGTAAGTTCGGTTTTTTTTTCAGAATTAAAATTTCTTGGTGAAATGACGCTGGGGATTTTTAAGCTTTCTGAGAAAGTGAGGAAAAAATCAAAGCCAAAATAGTGTTCTACGTCCTCGAAATACGGAGTGAGTATCGAATTTTTTCCAAAAAAAAATGTCGTTTTCCTACATTTACAATAATGTAAATAATTACCAAAATGTAAAAAAAAACCTACGAAAATAATGAATTAACGCGATTTACAAAACAATACCATACATTAATGCATTGTTATAAATAAAAAGTCTGCACAAATGTCTTGATAACATACACAAATATAATTTCTGAAATTTAACTAATGTCACTGCATGGCACAACAAAAAAAAATCAGGAGAATTTTAAGCGTTGGAACCGACTACATTAACTACAAAGAATATACCTGGATGCCGTACTTTCGCGAAATCCTGCTCTGTTTTCTGGTTCTTATATTGCCAACCTCATACAACAAATTTACTATGAAATTTTTTTCTGCGCTTACTCCACATAACCCCTTGATGTCAATTTATAGCATTAATTTTCTGCATGTTGGGTTAATTTTTTAGGCCTTTAGCCTATTTTTGTAGTTTTCCATATCCCCTCTAACTTCCTTGCTTATAAGTTTGATTCCCAAAAACAACAGTATCTCTATAAGAAATAAATTTGGCGTTATAAACTATTGGTAAATTATTCGGAAGTATGGGATTGATACTACTAGCAATAAAATTGAACGCAGGCTATAGTCCCTTTAAGAAAATAATGTCTTCGGAAGAAGCAAGAAAAAACATAAATGGGATTAAGTGGTGGACCTCACAGAACGATGAGCCTGAAATTGCAAAACAGTGTATTTATTTGGTACATTTGGTTTTGTACTTTTCGATTGAAGAAATTGAAAAAGGTGGAAAAATGGTATTTCTATTTAAATTTTAGAACGAAAATATAAATGATGATAAATTATAAGTTGATTGTTTCAAGTTGAATTTTATATTTATATTTGTCAATTGCTGTAACTTTTAAATATTTCAGAAAACTAAATAAATTATTTAATTTAAAAGTTTAATTACTAGTTTTATTTATTTCCCATTTTGCTTATCTTATTATACAAAAAAAATCTGATACCATCCCACTGAATACACATTTGTAATTGATCCTTTGAAAAAATTATATATTTTCGTATGCCTAAGCGTTGTTGTCATACGAAAAAAATTATTAAAGTAATTGAATACCTGATGACACCCACTGCTCTTTACCTAAAGCCCACTTTGAGCAGCCATCCTCTTTATATAGAACAAGAAAAATTTACAGAACCAGTCTTTTCAATCAATCTTATAAAGGAATTTCTTATCCAAATATTTTTTCTAATTGGGACTCATTTTTTAAATAAAAACCTTTTCGTAATTACAGTCTAACACGCAGTCTGTATTATCTTCCAGCATTTGCCCGCCCTAAGAATGCGATCCTGGGCTTAGCTGTTAATGCTCAAGCTTAATCGTGAGACGCAGGCAGGTGTGGTCTTTACGCTGGAAAAAAATATTAAATAAAATAGAGATGAATAGCCTGTTGGGCCCTATAAATTATGTCGTTGTTATATTACGGTGGATGTAGTATGCTGAAATATGTGTTTTCCTTAAAAGCTAAAGAAGGAATTTTTTGTAGGGTATGATCGAAACGGGGACATTAAACCCCGTGTCGAATTGAGAACCTCCTCCTTTCGGCTTCTTGATGTTTTTTTAAGCGCCCTCTAAAAACACATATGTAGATTAGGATAAAATAATTCATTTATTTTCGTGATTAAATTGTAATTAAATATAACTTATGTCACTGGTAAAAACAAAAAAATGTTGCAATCATAATTCATAGTTGCTTTGACTTCGAAATAAGGTGTTTTATACAGGATCTTATAAAATACTAGGACAAATATGAGGAGTTAGTCAAATTTACCTTTGTTCAAAAGCTGATGGTTTCCGAAATAAAGCTAATAAAGTTATAATTAAAAAAAACATTTCAATAAAAATCGTGATTTAAATAACAAAAAATACATTTTTATAATATGTCAAATAACTTGCAAATAAAATTCACTATCGACTTAATAGCTACAATGTAACGCCTATAAACATAAAAAAACTTTACCTTAACTACCTAAATATCAAACTTTTAAATCAAATAATTTAGTTTCTAAAGTATTTAAAACTTACAGCTGCTGAATATATATATATATATATATATATATATATATATATATATATATATATATATATATATATATATATAATATAGGAATTATTTTTTTCTTGAACCATTCATTATATTTTTAGTTGGTTATTTTCTTGGGAATAAAAAAAAATCCGAATGCCATAAACGATAAAACAGACATCAATAATTTAAATCAAATTTATTTCAACATTTTAAAATAAACCAATAAAGGGAATCTCTAAAATAAATAAAACAATTAAGAATAATTCTCCGCTTCCAATTCTTCTAAATTAAATCACGATATTTTTCAGAAAAATATCACTTCATTAAAAGACCCAAACTTTTTACGCTACTTAAAGGGCCTAAAAAACATACACCATCTGGGTTCCACATTCAGTCAAGTCAAGACAGTTATAGGGTTAAAAATGTAGTGCCCATTCTTCTAACTGGCCTTTTAAAAATACTTTTAAAAAGTGAATATACAAAAGAGTGAGTGACTACAATTGGTTTGTGATGTAATTAACTATTGTTTAAAACAAAAATCTCTGTTCTGGTAAGTTTTTAACCTCTTTGTCCATATATAATAATATTAAAAATGTACATTTTTGTAGCATCCGCATCAGTTGAAAAAGATTCGAAAGAATCGAAACGTCCTGAGAAATAAAAATATATATATACAATAAGTATGACTACTGTATATATGTAGTTTCAATATAAAAATGAACCATATTCCCAAGAAAATAACTAACTAAATATATATATATATATATATATATATATATATATATATATATATATATATAATTTTTCTTTATTCGACGAAATAAAGAAAAATGATATAATCTATGGTTCAAGAATCAAGAAAATATATATATATATATATATATATATATATATATATATAAAATACAACTTGAAATCATAAACTTATCATTTATCATCATTTGCATTTTCATTGTAAAATTTAAATAGAAATACCAATTTTCCATCTTTTTCAATCTTCAATCTATTTCTTAAATCAGAATGCATGAAACCAAATGTACTAAACACACGTTTCACCGACGTTGAAGAAGCAACTGCACACAGGAACGGCTTAATTATTGGTAACTGTTTTGCAATTTCAAGCTCATCATTTTGTGAGCCCCACTACTTAATCCCATTTACGTTCTTTGTTACTAGTGGTAGCAATGCCGTATCTATAATTTACCAATAGTTTCCAACGTCAAATTTATTTCTTCTGGAGATAACTTTTATTTACTTATTTATTTATCCTATTTACATGTACATCACAGAACAATTTCCAAACAGCACATAAATCATACAAACTAAATACAAAAACAATATTGGTAATACAGATTAACGGTTACCCAGTAATTCTTTTCAATTGGCAAAAAACTATATAAAAAATATCTATATTTAAAAAGTGTTCATTATAAATTTTGGTGAAGCAATCGACAAAAGCTCTCGAACCATAATTTGTTCAGTGTACTGTTATAGCAAATAACTGACTTTGTCGAGTATGTCCACTGGGTACTTTAAAATTAAGCTGGCTAAGAAGTTCATCACAATTAATCAAACCATTAACCAACTTGTACAAAAACAACAAATAATATTTTCTTCTACGCATTTATAAACTTGGGACATCTACCAACAATAAACGAATTTCGTACGATAAATTCTCATATAGCAATCGGTGTTTATACAGCAAGAATTTTACAAATTTTGACTGTACTCTCTCAAGTCTATCTACGTGACACTGATATATAGGTGCTCAAATGGTACAAGGATACTCCAAAATACTACACACCAAACTGTTACGAAGTGTTTGGATAGCCCTTGTGTTTTCGATATGTTTACAATTTCTCTTTATAAAACCCAACATCTTAAAGCTCTTTAGTACAATATTGTAAATATGTATATTAAAACTTAATTCTTTATCAAACATAACCCCGAGATCTTAAAAAAAATAGCACACACTCCAAATCGAAATCATTTATATAATAAGAAATTATCACAGGCGAAAAACATTTAAAAAATCTCATAACTTTACATTTGTTTACATTAAGAGTTAAAAAATTAGTATCACACGATCTGACTAAAAAATCTAGATCTGGTTGAATATAAATACAATCATCCAACGAGGAAACAATTGCAAATAATTTTAAATCATCAGCATACAAAAGGCAATGACATAATTTAAAAACATTCATAACATCATTAATAAACATTAAAAATAAAATTGAATCTAAATAACACCCCTCGGGACTCCAGATAACATGAGGATCTCCTTAGATATTTCACCATACAATTTAACACACTGCGTACGGGAAGAGAGAAATGAAGCTATCCATTTTAAATATGGATTACGCAAACCGAGACACTCGAACTTGTATACCATCAACTTGTGGCAAACACTACTAAACGCTTTAGTCAAATCTGTGTATATAGAGTCCACTTGATATCCTACCTCCACACCTCGAGCCACAAAATCTTGATAAACAGCCAGATTGGTAACCGTTGATCTTTTTTGGAAAAAACCACGTTGTTCTGGGCCGATGTAAGTTTTAAAAACATTGAACAATTCATCAGTTACTATCGACTCGAATGTCTTTCCCATAATACACAACAATGATATATCCCAATAGTTTTCAACACGATTACAGTCACCAGATTTAAAAATAAGGAACAAGGTACGCTGTTTCCATCTCGAAGGAAAGATTCCACCATTAAGAGATCTTGAGTAAATGCGACATAGATGAGGTGCAAGGGAAACCATGCACTTCTTGATAAAATATGGCGATATTCCATCGGGTCCTACCCATTCGTCGGTCGTTCCGATGGCTAAAATCAACGAACTGAAGTTCGCATTGTGCCCTCATCCACCATATTTACCCGATTTAGCCCCAGCGACTATTGTCAGTTTCCTAACCTTAAAAAATGAGAGTAACGAGGAAGTCATCGATGCTGTAAATGAGTATCGGATTATAAAAATGGTATCACTGCATTAGAGCACCGTTATGAAAAATGTATTAATCTTGATGGAGATTACGTTGAAAAATAGAGTGAAAATAAAGCGAAAAAAGTTGTTTTTCTTTATCAGGACGGAAACTTTTCACCCTACCCTCGAATTTACGAAGTTATTTATACTCGATAATAAAATACATTTTATAAATATGATTCCTTATGAGTTTTGATGTGGAAATCTAAAAAAAAAAAATCAAAAGCCATGATTTTTTTTAATTAGATCAATGATTTATGCTTTAAAAAATAAACCAAACCAACCCAACCATGGTTCTGGTTTGTTATTAACTTCGTGCGCTATTCTTATTATCATTTACATCTTCACTATTACATTATTATCACTGTTAGCTAGTTGTTATGTACATTTTTATTTTTGTTGGTCTCTAAACACACTCCAAATTTCTTGGACCAGTCTTAAACCCGGACAAAGTGTGAAGGGGAGCTACGACGAGTCTCAGTACACAATAAAACTTTTAAATTCGATTATCTCAGAAATAGCTGCTCGAAGCGACACCTACTAGATATAACTTTTTTGGATAAAAAATGTCAAGAAATAATAAATTTAATTAGAAGTTTTATATAAAAAGGCACAAAAAAATATGAATTTTTAGTGTAGGCGAAGTGCTGCTGGTGGCGCCCTCTGTATTGTACAACAAAACTATAGTACCAAATTTAGTCCCAATCAAGGTATTATTAAGACAAATATTTACAAAAAAGTTTTAAAAAATTATAACTTTGACACCCGGTATTTCAGATCAACTTTTGGACAAAGATAAATCAGGCTAGATTATCATATTTTAGGCTCAGGAATTTGCGCTAGCACTTTATGTTTTAAAGACACCCGGAATATTTCATTTCATTGAAAGGTTAAAAAAATGTATGTAAAAGATTGAAGTGTTATAAGAAAGCTATTCATTCTTTTAAAAGTGACGTTTCTGCTAAACATCTCTATTCTAAAGGCCAGTTTAGGATGCTGAGAATGAAACCGGTGACTCACAACAGTCTATCGCACAAGTAGGCCAATAAGGTCATTATTAGACCTACACCGAAGGGGCCGTGCACTAGGTAGGTCCAACTTCCAAGAAACTACAATAAGATTTATTTCGAGGGGACGAATATATGAATAATTTTAAGATATGGGAAAATTAATATAAATTACACTAATCAAATTAATTTTGGGATCTTAAGAAACATGGGGGGCTAACAATTTGGCTGACAGATAAACTGATTGTTTCTTTTTTAATTACGTAATTAAAATAGCTCTCAAAACCCATTACTTTGTTACCTATTTGTATCACCCGACTTTACTGCTGTGAAAAAAATAGAAAATTCTACTTTGTATTTTCATTGTTCATCGTACCCCTCACAAACAATTAATAGCGATAAATTCCGCATTAGACGTAGATTTAATATTTTGGTCTGGTCTGCCAAGTTTTTGGCGCGCACACACTCATTGAAGAGATATATTTTTTTTGTACTTAAGTATATTTAGTATTTATCTCTTCAAAAACATATATAATTTGTAAACTAATAATTTTCTATTAAAAAATGTATTTTTAAACTATAAATCTACAATTGATTTTGATGCAAGATTATCAAAAATGTGGTGAACAACAATTGAAGAGCCTAAAAAAATGTGCGATGGATCTAATGTTCATATTTCTACACCACACTTTCAAATGCTGTATCGACAAGTGAACTCCGTAGACGCTGTATAGTGAGCTTGAAAATGGTGAATGAGACTTTACCGAAACGTCAGTTACCTTACAGTCCTGAGAGGAACTCGGCACACGGGATGCTCGAAAACCTTCGATTACATATATATATATATATATATATATATATATATATATATATATATATATATATAATAAAAATAAAACTGATTTATTGTCCTCATAACAAAAAAAAAATATAACGAAATACTCAATAAAGGCGGAATAATAGATTGAAGTTGCTCCAATATTATATATATATCAATTAATGTTACTTGTTAATGTTTTAAAAAGCACGCTATTTTTAGACGCCTTTTTATTAATTTGTTACATAATTAAATTTCAATTCTAAAGTAACCACCTTTCACCCAAGTAGATAAAAATATAATAATTAAGATCGATATGAATCGATCAAGATAAACTTTAAATTAAAAAGTTGTCTAAATGTGCAACAAAAAACGTTCCGATATTGTTTCTATTTCTGAAGGCCTTCACTTTGGTTTAATTAAAGATACAGATGAAGGTTTAATTTGTAACAAAAATGCCGAAAAAATAGATTAAAAAATTGTTAAATTAATTAATTAAGAAAAATAGAAAAAATGAAGCATTTATACCATTTTGTTTTAAATACTAACAATCGGTTTCATTAAGAAGGTTTAAGAGTTAGATCCGATTTAGTTGCTATGGAAGTTAGATCTTCTAGTTGGCCAGTTATGCTTTTCTTATGATATCATTTGTATTCAATCAACAAATAAACACTTATCTAGGAAAATTAAAGATAAAAACCTGGAGATAGAGCTTTGGAGTCGGCAAAAGGAATAGTCTTCTTATGAAAATAAATGAAACTTTCCATTTTGACGGCACGGTAATAGATGAAAACGATTTTTTATTCTTAAATTTTCAAGATTTAAAACTTGTTTGATTTATTGTTGTACTTGTTAATTTAAGCCCTCTACTGTCAAATTAGATCAGTTTTAAAGTTAGTCCATGGGAGTAAATTTTTTGTGTTAGGGCAGAAACTTTTTGTATTGCCCCTCGTATTTAAATGCATTTTTGTAAACTATTCAACGATTTTATATACTCGCTAGGATAAGTGAAACAAAATTGTTCCTTAATTCTCCCTATTTTCGCCATTTCGTTTGCAAAAAGGAAGAATAACGCAGTTACAAGACGGACGGACGTGCATGACAAAATTATAGGATTCCAAGTGGCTATAAAACCGTAAAAAATAGGGACATTTCTTTTAAAAAATCACTTGATTACGTATTATTTTATAAAATTAAATATATTGAATTATCTCATTTAATAACGTCAAAAAATTGTTATTATTTAATCGATTGTGTCTAGTCATAAATTATAAATTTAAATTAAAAACCCGAGACGTCTTAATTATCATGTTTCATTTCCCAAATTAAATCAACAATTTAAGTAATCTCTTAAAATTTAAGAAGACTAAACAGCAACTTATTTTCTCAAACGGAATTATAAAGATTAACCTGTCGAATGTGGCCCGACCACAAAGCGAAACCAGTCTGCAGGGCCGTCTTAAATTTTTGATAGAAACTGTGGTGATGGTATATTTTTTATTTTCGAGTGCCATTAGGAATAACTTTTGCCACTGCTGATCTTGTTCTTCTCTTGTCAGATTTGGAAATTAAATACTTGGGAATTTAATCATAGAGAGGCTCCCTATTGTGCCTGAGTCAAGCTTATGGAACTTTATGTTGAAAGTTAATGCATCTTCGAAACCACATCGAAGACATCTTAATATAAAAAATGCTCCAGCCGAGATGACTATACGCAATCTAGTTGCGCGTTTTCAACAATAGTGTTCTGCGATTGACTTGCCATGTACCAGTAGACCACGCCTTGCATTTATAGCACAGAATATTCAGCGTGTACAAGCAAGCGTGGAAGACGATGAAGAAACTTCAATTAGACGTTTACTTCCATACAAAATTTAACTCGAACAGCACTTATAGCCTCAAGATTACGAACGACTTCAGTGTGCTGTTCGATATTCATAACTTTTCCTGAACCGATTAATTATAAATGATGAAGCCCATTTTCATCTGCATGGCTTCGTAAATAAATGCAAGTCATTCGCAATTGCATCCTATAAAATGAAGCGTTTCATGTTGAGTGACAACTCACGGCATCACCAAACCCTTCTTCTTTGAAACCGAAAACGGAAACCCTCATACCATAATTTTGTTCATTCAACCTTACACAATAGATCGAAAAGTAGATCAACAATGCAGCTTCTAACGATCTTTTTTGATGGATATATCATTTTAAGGAGATCTGAAATTCCATGTCCATCACGTTTTCTTGACTTGACACCCTCCGACTTTTTTCGGTGGGGATATTTAAAAGAAAGGGTTTACGTCAAGAAGTCTAGAACCCGCGATCAGTTTTTAATTCTGCTATGAAAAGTATTTTAGAAAGAGCCAGAATGTGTGAGGCTAAAAACGAATTTTATCTCTCGTCGATAAAGTAAAATAAACTCCGTTCAGCGTGCTAACTTGGTGCGAAGCTCGTTTCAAAATATAAAAATATTTAATAGTTATTAGTGTTCTAAATTACCTGGGAAGTTATGGGCCACTCTGCATTTATTCATACTTGTCAAAAAACTTTCGTCAAGATTTCGATGTTTTATGACCTCGTAAAAAAAGGATATTGTTTTATGACTCCCCTAAAAATGCGGGTACGGCAAAAATGTTTTTTAGCATATAAACTATTGAGTGAATATCTAGGGTCTTTTTAATAATACCTCTAGCTTTTTTAAAATATTTTTTTATCCTTATTTAAAGGTGGAGATGAAATATGTGAGGAAGTTCCGGAGTGGAGCATTTAGTCAGTAATGACACTTTAACAACAATATTTCGGGTAAAGAGCTTGTCATTATACACAGTCTGTATTCGGGCATTTGAATAATTGATTTATGCAGTACCTTTCTACAAATTAAATTTTATTTACCATATAGGCTTAGCTTAAGTGAGATGCTTTGACTCTAATTCGTACAATAAAGGTTCTATATAGTTATAACTGCAACTGGTAAAATAAAGCGTTATGATAAGCAAGATCTCATATTAAATTTTACGATCCTTATTTTTAAAATGTAATCTTCTGTCTGTCTACCTGTCAAAATAAGTTTATAAAAGTATTATTTAAGTTCATTTAGCTGCATTTTATCTCTTGTTAGATGCTGTGTACAAGACAAGCCAACGAAGGAGTTTCATTGGCATTCGTTAGAATAGTGTGTATAGTTTAGAGAATATCAACGAACATTCGTTGGCGTTCGCCCGTGACCGGTGGAGTGGTGATAACATGAAAAACAATATCGCATTCGAGTGAATGCCGAGTATAAAACATTATAACGAATAGTTTAGTCGGATAATTTGGGGGTCTATTCCAATACAATAGAACGTTCAATGTGGTGAATATATTTGTTGCTGATGCGATTAATGGTTTGGATATTTACGAGACAAATTAAACACTAGATGCTGTGTACAAATAAAGCCAACGAAGTTCCACTGGCATTCGTTGGAATAGTATGTATAATTTAGCGAACATCAAACAAACGTTCGTTGGCATTCGCCCTCGACCCGGGGAATGGCGATTATATGAAAAGAATATTGCATTCAAGCGAATGCTACGTGGCCGAGTTATAAGAATGAATAGTTTAGTCAGCTGATTTGTGAGTTTATTTCAGTACAATAGTACGATGTGGTGAATATGTTTGTTGTTGATGCGATTAAAGGTTTGAACGTTTACGAGACAAATTGTACACTAGAAAAATATACAATAAAAATAAAGATTTATTAGCATAAAAGTGCATAAAAAAATCATACCAAAAAAAGTTTAATTTTAAAACAATTGATATAAACCTTACTAGGACAATTTGTGATGATATAAAAGTAGATAATATGTATATGTAACAGTGTAGAATTTTTATTTTTCTAGACCTCAATGCTCTAAGTTTTGGGTAGTTTATTTTACTTCATTCTACAATATTTGCTTGCCTTGTACCACGTGATAAGGCTGGATATCCGCGATTGCAGGTGTGATATATGTGATTAGGAGAGAGGTTGATAAAGTATTGCTTCAGATTTTCCCTTTTGGAAGACCAACCTTTTTTAGAGTAATGTTTTTATAGAAATGATTGTCTTATACCGCCTTTTTGATTTATTTCATAACTTCATTTGTTCTTTCCCTTTTTCCATCTTTCTTGGTTACAGTAAAACATTGGAAGGTCTTTTCTGCAATTTTTTTGCCCCACTTTTTTTCTGGTCCACCTACCTGACGACATGTCGACATGAAGCCGTATCTACACATGTAAACTGTTATTTGAGGTTCCCCATCGCTTTGGAAAAGTATAGCTCTATCAGTACGGCGTGAACCCATATAGATTGTGTAGTCGTTAGGATGCTAGGTCTGTGTTGATAAATTATGATTTCTAAGTCGTCCAGCTTCGCAGTGTCATTAATAAGGCTTGTATACACTATTTAATAACCCATTTAAAACAAAAAAAAAAAACATCTATGCCATATTCAATAATTTTTAACCCCTCGGGGATGTATTTTTTTAATTCACCTTTGCCAAATTCCTATTATGGGTCTATTTGGTTAAGAGATTTACTATCATTAAAATGATCTTCTTTTACTAGTAACTTATCTAGATTTAAACCCCCCATCCAGATAGGTAGACTTAAACAGCTAACATTCAGTATTCAACATTAATTAACTTTTTTTGTAAATTTCTTCCAAAAAGACAATAATAATATGAATTTTGGTAGTAGAACCACGATCTTCTAGATTCCACAAAATGATGAGCTACTGTAAGCATTGTGATGTTTGATGGCCGAGAACCGCGAAACCGTTACAACAGGTTCAGTATATTTTTATTAGTCTTATTTTATCTTTTTTAAAGTGGGATTCTTAAAATCAAGCTTACATTGAAATCCTGGAAAAAATAAAACTTAAATGGACACTTAACCACGCCTATATTAATGTATTTTTAAAAAATCGTCTATGGTGCTTGAACACTCCATTTCTCTTGAGGTTATCGTTACTCCGAGGATCATAGGTGAATGCCAACGAAAGTTCGTTAGCTTGGCGGGTACGCAGTATCTTTCCAAGGCAATCAGCTTGTGATAACTTCGTGTGTACGCAGCTTAACTGATATGATTAATGTAAAAAAAAAATTCTAACAATAATTTTTAAAATTTATGATTGTTTATTGAGAAATATCGACTTAAAATATATATCAGATTTTACCCAGACATTTCGGTTTTTTATTCTACTACATACATTGATATAGATATTGACAAACCACGAAGAAATAATGAAGCTGTGCTATTTTTATACCCAATAAAAAAATTGGAATTCCACAACCATTCAAATGAATATTTGTTCCGATTCCGGTTCTGTTAAAGCCAGCAGAAGGTCCGCATTCCATGCACCTTGCAGAGAACTCTTTCTCGACGTGCGTCTGAATTATTTTTATTTATCGGTATCGGTTCTCGGGCGATAAAATCGGGCGCGTATCGGCAGGCATTTTTGGGCCGTTTAACCTCCTACGCGGCTTTTCTGCAGCAAGAGAACGGATTCCTGCCGGCTGGTCAAGAACTCTCTCACGGCTTTGCAACGATGAAACAGCTTGTTATTTTTAGTTCCACAATGCGTAGCGTCATATTTTTAGTTTTACTCTGTATACATTAATTCTAAAGGTGTCAATTAGTGCCAGTAAAATTTAGTTATAACGTGCACACAATCACTGAGAATAATACACACCCGTTCATAAATTGGTGGAAGAATACTCCGTAGGTATAATTTTTACGATGCAGTGATATGTATTGTTCCTTATGTGGAAATGGAGGCAGAATAATTTCGATTATAAATTGGTTTTAAACGGGCTTCAAAACCTTTTCAATTTGTTGTAAGAAAAAATGTATAGGTATTCGTCTGAAAATAATTCTTAAAGGCAAACGTAGCCTGTTACATTTTTTTTGTATTAAACCACTGGTACTGTTATCTACGATTACAAAGAAATACTAAAAATATTTTATCTCATTCACTTTCGTAACAAAAATATTTAATACTCAGCTTGCACTTAGGTTTTTTTTCCATAATTGGAAAACAATGAAACCCACGTTTTTACAGTTGTAAATGAAGCCACAGACCCCCCATTGTTACTTCTTTAGAGAATGCAACGTATCATTGAGAAAAACCTGATATCAAATCACCAGTTTGGTGTTAAAAGTAAACTTTCTTCGGTAGACAAGTCACAAAATAAGAAACATTAATTGACATAAGCTTTTGAGAGGGTGTGTCATAAGGGATTTCATCAGAAATAAAACATATTCTTTCTAAACAGAATTAATAGAAAGATATTTGAATATTGAAAATGTCAAAGAATGTGTCTATTTGGGACATGACATCAAATTAGGAAAAGAAAATCAAACTGCCGAAATAAATAGACGTGTTCGATTGACATGGGCAGCAAGGAGTAAATTGTCAGACGTTTTGAAATATCGAACCTTTCCAATTAATCTAAAACGAAAAGTCTTCAATATCTGCATACTACTCGTGATGACATATAGAATGGAAACAATGATACTCACTTTAAATCAGCTAACAAACTTAGGACTGCTTAAATAGCTATAATGCGGATGATGTTGGGAATAAGTCTTAGAGACAATGTCACAAACGAGAACATTAGATAAAGAACTAAAGTAAAACATGTCATAACACGCATAGCACATTTGGAATGGAGCTGGATGGCCTGGCAGAACGATTCGAGATGGACAAGGTACAATAGAGACCTCGCTTACATAAAAGTAGTGTTGGTAGATCACAGTTGCGTTGGCTTGACGATATCAGGAACCAAGTGGGGAACAGATGGCATCAACTTGTACAAGATAAGGAATCATGGCAGAGTACAGGGGAGGCCTATGTCCAGGAGTGTATTGTAAGAGTATTCTGAGCTTGACCTTCTAACTGCCCTACACTTGTAATCTACTACAATTTAATAATACTTGAGCTATTTTTGCTGATGATACTTCCATATTAACTGCGGGTAAAAAGAGCATAGAAACAGTAAACAGGATACGAGTCACCAATAAATTTCAAAGCTGGAAAAAAATGGAAAATAAATCATAATGAAGTAAAATCAGATCATATTGACTTTACCTACAAACAAATAGAACACATCCCTATGATTAGGAATGGACAGATTATATGATAAGCCAACACAGCGAATTACCTTGACTTAATTCTTGGCACCAAGCTTAGAGAAAGCTTCAGTGAAAAAGTATAGAAAGAAGACATTAGAAATAAACAAATGTATTGGCTCTTATGAAGCTCTGCTTTATCAGATCATAATAAGGTATTATTACAAACGCAAATATTAAAGCCACTTTAAACCTACAGGATACAGTTCTGGAGTTGTACCAAAAAGAATAACATAAAAAGTATCCAAACCTTTCAAATCTAAGTATTAATTCACTAGAAACGACAAACTCCTTCAAGACCTGAAAATGGGATTTGTGAACAACAAAATCTGGAAAAGCCACGAATGTGGAGGCGACCTTGTTCCATGACGACATGAACTTAATGAGAACACTTAAGAGAAATAAATCGGTCAAATTGGTGCCATGTAACAGAGTTAGTGACAAAAGCAGAGTTCCTACTCGCATTAGTACATAAGAAAGGAATAATCTAAAGTAACCACAACTTAGAAGATGCCAACGGGCGACTTCTAGATCTTAAGTTCTTTCGTATTTTAGTAACGGAATTACGTAATTATTAGCCGTGATTAGATTAAAACGTCAATAAAAAAATTAAAAAAAAAAAGATTTCTTCCAACACTTGATTTAGCAACCAAAAGATTGAAGATCTAAAACAGAAAAGTAAAATTTGGATCTCCAAGTTCTGTAATAAATTTAATACAGCGTGGTGGACAGCCTGCTGAGTGAAGTGAATGGACCTAGTTTGTATACATAGGTCTACACCGACGACCTAGTCGTCTTGTGTCCTGGTTGCGATATCCGACACCTGGGGGGACCAATGATGCGAGCCATAGTTCCACAGAGACTTGAAATAAACTTGGACAAGGCCAAGATGGTACTCTTACACAAAAGAGAAAAACGGACATTGTCGCGAAGGACTCTTCAATACAAAGGTAAATATCTGGGAGTAATTCTGGACTCACTACTGAGATGAAATGACCATATTAAGGTTCGAACCAAGAAGGCCATAGGGGCTTTCTAGGCTTTAAACGAGCATGTGGGTGCATATGGGAGCTTTTACCGGGACTGCTCTTTTAGATATATACTATGGTGATCCGCCTCATGATAACGTACGCCGCTATTATAAGGTGGCATAGTATAACAATGAGCAAACGCCGTATTTAATTTAACAAAGAATGGCTTGTGTGGGAATATTAACCTACCTCCTCTCTACTTATACATAGAGAACGAGGACCTGAAGACTGTTTATCGTCTCAGTTGCCTAAAACATCTCGGAACTGGAACGGGCAGCTACTCAGATGTCTGGGAAAGCGTGGTGGAGAGATATCCATTAATCCCCATGCAAACAGATTACAGGGCGCCGCTGCTGAAACCCAACTATTCTTTTGAGATATTTCTGCCAAGCAGAGAGGATTGAGAGGGAGAGCAAAATCTTCCGAGAAATGGATCCTGGTAGTTTACAGATGGACAAAATGAAAGAGCTGGAACCGGAGTGTTCGGCAGGAGCACGGAAGTCAGAGAGTTCTACTCTCTCGAACAATGTGCGACGATCTCTACGCTCAGACAATAGGGCTGCGATAAAGTCACTGAAGTTTAATGTTGTAACTTCGATACTGGTGTCTGAGTGCAAGGATGTACTGAACACTCTGACAAGGAAAGGTTGCACAATCAGACTCGTATGGGTCCCGGGTCACTCGGGCACACGCGAGAAGGGGGAAGCGGACCGTTTGGCAATGATGTGTTCCGCAATTAAACCATATGGACCTCAACCAATTCAACAAGTCCCAATTGTCGTTGGTAAATGGAAATTAAAATTGTTGCTGTAAAGCAAATTTATTGAATCGTAGAGAGGAGCTCCTGGAATGAGGTGTGTTAAGGAACATATAACTGAACCTAGTGTACGGTTTACTAGGGAGCTTCCTTCCTTAGGAAGGAAAGAGCTACGAATTGTGGTGGGACTATTGACAGGACATTGTCACCTCAGGGATAATTTTCATTAGATTGATGTCGTAACGTGCGAATGGTGTATGGAAGAGGATGAAATTGACCATGCCCTCAGAGGGTGCCCAGCATTCGACTAACTGACACAGAGACATTTCAGAGACACAATTCAATTAACGGGGCTGGATTCGTAAAGACGCTTTGTCTCGAATACAGCTCTGGTAGGATGTAAAGAACCCAACGAGGCCTAGGTATCGATGATCAAGTATCACCACCTTTTATTCATTCATTCATTCATTAATACAGCCTAATTATCTTCAGGCTCTTATTCATCTGGAAGAAATTTATTAACTAGTAAAAAAAATTTCGATGTAAAATATCTAAGTTGGCAACATTGGTTATACGATCATTAAAAGAGTTCAATTATTATTTTTTAAAAAGGCAGGTGTCGCATGTATTGCTTACCGAATGGATCGCACAATTCGAGAAAAAAGCAGTGCAGACAGCTGCTGGTATAAAACGTTTCAGATAATTAAAAATATTGTTTCTTGCTTGTTATACAACCTACAAAAAATCACCTACAATTAAATGTGCTTTTCCTTGGCGTAATTAGCAAAACAAATGTCTGTCTATTTTTAAATGAAGAATTATTTCTTTAGCTGCTGGATATGAATATATGAATTAATTAACAGACTATGTAACATGATTTTAAAATAATTTTGCATAGATTATTATATTATATTTTTTTTGAACCATCAGCTCACGTTATAGGTGATTGACCTATAAAAATATGGGTGCAAGCTATCGTCTCATGGTCATTTTTTTTACCTTTAACCTTTCGAATCAGGATATATTGGTAATGGAGTTACGAAGATTAATTTACTTGACTTGTGATGTTGAATTCATTATACTAGATATTTAGGGATATTGAAAGGACTTTTGGAATTTCAATAAATCAATGTGCTTTATTTATGAGTTAGATTATCGAGGAAAGTATTACTACGAGTAGCTATGTGATCAGGTTGGTGCCTTAATCAGGTTTAGTAGCCAGTTCACTGATTTGTCCCCTTGTTATAAGCCTTTCGGATTGATCGATGCTTGGAGGTGTCTCCAAAAGGTTTAAGCTCAGTAGTAGTTTGCTGTGTTTATGGTCCATAATGTGGTTTCAGTGGGTCCGATGTTGATGGTTTCCGGTCTAATCAATGTGGTAGAAAACTTTTCTCTTTCAAGCTGATCCTCTGTTTCATTACCTAGGTTACCCTTGTGTCCTAGTACCCACATAAGAGGAACCTTGTTGTGTTTGGCAAGAGCAGTAAGGTTTTGAAAACATTCCCAGGCAGGTGAGAGCTTTCAGCACTGTCTAACTATAGAAAAAAATGAAAACGGTCCCACTTCTATAACCCCTCGTCAGATTCCGTCGAAGACAGCTATCAATAGTATGTATTTCTGTCTGAAATTCTGTGGTATAATGCCCCAGTGCCTCATGTGCCAGGGTGTAGCTACATATATTCCTGATCCTATGCCATGGTCGGATTTGGACATGTCCGTTTTCCCGGCTGAGTTTGTGATGGATCAGATCCTACCTTCCAGTGTTGTAGATTATCATGGGTCTTACCTCTGAAATATACAACCAATATACAATGTGTGGTTTTAATCCCCATGTTCTACTCAGTGCTATTTTCGCGGTCATGAAAGTCATTTTATCTTTGGTAATAACTTTCTGCAAGTGTGAGTTCCAAGTACGCTTTGCATCCAGGATTACCCTTCCTAGCTTATCTGCAGTTGGTAGTTCTGATTCACCAAACTTTCTTCTTTTAGTGAAGGGTATGATAAACATTTACTATTAGTTTTATTGTTTTCAAATATAATTTTTATCCGGCCATGATTTTAAGATACATGGCTTTAGCAACGATTTTTAGAGAAATAAGACTATTTTCGACATTTAAAATATTGGTATCGTCAGCATACGAAAGTAAAAAAAACACTACACTACAACTACTTTTACACTGTTTATTATTACGGCATTTTATAAAAGACATTTGTCCAAATAACTTAACAAGTCATATTTCGTGGTCAACAACGTCAAATGCACGAGAAAAATCTATGAACACCCCAACACTGACAATTTTTTATCGACAATTCTCTAAAAATCACACAGTGTTGTTTAGATGTTTTCAATAAAGTTGTTGCACAACTTGAAAATGATTTTGATGTCAGTTGTATTAATGACAGTAAAAATATACACTTTAGAATACCCTGTATACATCCCTGGGATAATTTTTTTATCAAGAGTTATAGATGACGTTATCGTTTACACGGATGATACAAGAGGAGTATTTTACACAAATAAACTATTTATTATTAGTCGGATTAATCTTTACGTAAATATAGATAAGGTTATTTTTCATAAACATACCTCTAGCTACCGAATATTTTCAGTGGATCATATCAATTTTATACAGGATGTGAAAATGCTTAGTAAAAAAATATCACAGACATAAATTACCTAATAATTTGGTTTAAGTTAATTGTGAGGTCTCAATAATTAGATATTATCACTTAATCACATAAAAAACAGGGTGTTTATTTTGTGCAGGAGAGAGGGAGTTTTTTCAATATAGACAAGAAATAAAATTTTCAGTAAATAAGAATATTAGTGCATAAAAGTAGTTAAATTATTTTTAACAAACTGATATAATAGGCGAGTTCTTTTATTCCATCGATGAAAAAGCGCTGAATTAGTCCGATGGGTTCTTGTGACGTCATAAATGGATTTTCAATGAAATTATGTTGAATTTAAGAACGCTCATTTCCGATTGACATGCGACATTTTTCCAAAAACCTAACCTTAAAAATCCAATATTTTATTTGGAAGTTTATTTTATATTTATATAAATATTTTTATATAATATAGAAATTCTGTCATTTTTATATATAAAGAACAATAAATCAAAAATAGTGGCAATTATTTCTTTTCAAGACAGAAATAAAAACATAACTTTCAAAATTAACAGTTATTTTTTTCCTCCACTACCTGTCCATCGCATTCATCGGGGTCCGAAGCCGATCGATTCGATGGATTGTTGATGCATCCATCGATAAAAAAAGAACGGTGTAATAATTAATCGCATTTTTATCGCTTTATTTTAAGAACGGTTTGATGGATTTCCGATTAGTGCGCAAAATCATCGATGGAATAAAAGAACGCGCCTAATTATTCAGTAGCAATAAGAAAAGGGAGTATTAGACCATTCGATGTTGTCTTCCTAACTAGGTTAGAAACTGAATTTTATGAGGTGTAATAGCATTTAGGGTAGTAAAAAACCTATTTGGGACGATCGGGCAATGCTGATCTTCCTTACTCAGTTGGTATCCGAACTAGGAAATGATTAGTGTGGTTAATAGCGTTTAGGATACTTAATCTAAGCGATGAGCGACCATAAAGCTATTATGGAGTGGAGCAGCACGTAGAAGTATTTATATATAGGCTGCAGCGCTGTGCCCACTACATTTTTACTTTCATGCGCCTGGCTGTTTTCAGTCATGTTTGTTAGCATTTTTCACGTAATTCAAAGACTTTTTGATGCAAAATGAAAAAAGAGGCTTTTAGAATGATACTTCTACTTTCAAAATCTTTTTACAAAATTAAAATCGGACCATCCATGACGCATCCAGGCGCGATGAAAGATGTGCACTAAAAATTCAAAATGGCAATTATGCAAAAACTAATGAAGCGACAGCGCTTGGTTTTGGCAAAGATAACGTACATATAAATTACTATTGTTTCGCGAAAGATCAGCACTACAACGTGAAAAATTACGAAAAAGGAATTTTTGGAAAAAAACGCTGAATTTTCCGGTTTTTCTTGTTTTCTCCATTATTAATGATCCGATTGAGTCGGTCCAGCTCTCGTATTGTTGGTATTTTTATTTTCTACAATTCGTCTGTTCATAACATCGAGGTTGTTTCATTAGATTTCAGTTTATAAGCAAAAAAAACTAAAAAAAAAAAGAAATTTTTTGGATTTTTAATTGTTTATAACAAATTAATGAGTGAAAAACATAAGAAAATTTGACTAAGAATTGTTTTTAGTGTGACGGCACAGTCGGTATCCTGAGAGTATCTCTTTTGATTGGCCTATAGGTGATAATCACGGTGGACGAGTGGATAAGATGTTTGCTTCACAGTCAAGGGTGGGCGGGTTCAAGCCTTAACTTTTTTTCTTTGTATGTAATTAAAAAAAATTCAAAATTTATTATTATGATTAACATAAGTACAATGTTTTCCACTCGTCAACAAAAAAAAAACAGTTAAAGAACAGATAAAGTAAAGCAAATATACATTATCGTAAAGAACAGATCTAAAAAAATCTCTGAGCGGAAACATTATTTACTAAATATGAAGTACACATTTAAAAAACACGAAAAGTAAACATAAAAAACATACAAGGTCTAATCACATTCAAATAAAATTGTATTCGATAAATTTCCCAACAGAATAAAATGCGTTTGTGATAAGTACATTTCTGATTGTTGATTAAAATTTTCCAAGGCTTAATTTTTTTTAAGAGCAAATACTCTGTACAGATGAGGAGAGTGACCCCAGACTACCAAGGCCTAGTAGCACTTAAACTTTCATGTAGAGTAATCAAAATTCCACCCAACTTTTTACATTTGTTAAGAAATATATTTTTATTACAATTATTGCTTAATAAGCAAGTATTATATAATAGTGTTGTGGTATCGTTGTTGGTAACGTCCGAAGATTGCAAATAAGGTAAAGGCACTTTTACCATATGGTTTCGATATTTATAGTGATATGCCATATTTCTGGAATTAATGCTACATGGATTATTTAAATAAAATATTACATAGTTTTACAATGGTATTCGCCCAGCACTTCCTTTTTCTTTCTTTTTTACTCTCATACAACCAGCTACTACAGCTGAGATAACGCCTCTTTTTATGTACTTAGAAAACGGTAAATATCGGAGTTCTCATCATTCTCCGACTATGATTTAGGAACTGATTCATTTCAAATACCTTCTTTCCTAATTCCTAGCTGGGAATCCTATATTTCGTTTAGTTTAGTAGCCCCTTTAGGGACGACAGAGAACATCTTTATAAAGTTTATTTAATAGAATATTGTTTTATTTGTAATAATAATAATATTGCAATTTTTAATAACAAATAAAATCAGATTTACCGGTGACATCAAATCTAACTTAGCCAAAGTAAACAATAAATTAGAAATGAAGCAAGTGCCAGCTGTCAAAATAATCAAAATACTGCATGGCGTTATGTGATTTAATTTGATTTACCCAAATCATTTTAATGTTCAATTACGAATTTTTCTAACTCAGTATCGTTAAACTAAAAATCTATTATTATTTCCAATTATTTCGCACTAACTTCTATAAAACTGAAGTTGATTTTATTTATAACAAAGAAGTCTTTTATAACTTTCAAAGTTATTGAAAAATAACTGTAAGCAAAGCAAAGTAAACTTAATAAAAACGTGTGAAAATAAATCTAATTTATTCCCCCGGTTAAAAGCTAAATTATTAATTTGTCACCACACCGTGAAGAATAAATAAGTGATTCTTTATGGTTTTAGTGAAGAACCATTGACTGGTTTACGACTAGCTTTTGTTTGTTTATTCTTTCAAAGTTAAGGTAAAAAAAGGTAGGTAATATTTATATGAATGAATATTGTATTCTGAGGAATGAAAATATGAAACGATATATACTTAATAATTTTACAAAAACGTATCACTTTTTTAGTAAGTGTCATGCAATTTTAAAGAAATTAAAGTTATGGGAGTAGTAAAAAAAGGCCTGCACAAGCTTTCCGCGAGAACTGGGCTTATAGGCCGGTGGAATTAGCATCGGGAAAAAAATTAGACTTATGACTACTTCCCAATGATAATAGTTATTATGTCTCATTTTTTTTTGGGGAAAATTTTTTATTTAACAATTAAGGTGTGAAAAAATAGTTTTTTCGAATTCTGGGAAAAGCTATTGTTTCAAACAGAAGTTGTGCGCATTAAAAATACCTTCTAAATGACCTAAGACCCATCTGAATTGGATAATTTGTTCGTTAGTTATTTTAAAAAACCGGTTTGATTTTTAGTGTACCATTAATATTTATCGAGTTATACGAGGGTGGTTCGATAAGTTCTCGGTCTGAAACAGAGAGGGCGATAGTAGGATCAAATAGCTATATTTTGTAAGCATTAACCTTGAGATGACGTCCTGCAAACTTTCAGATGTTTGCGTGCTGTTGCTTGTTTGTGGCGATCGAGCGAACAAATAAGGTTCGATATTTGGCGAAAGATGGATAAAATTGCGGTTATAAAGGACTTTCTTTTACAGGGCTTAACTCCTACGGACATTAAAAATGAGTTAGATTCTACTTTAAAGGATTCTTCTCCTTCGTTTTCGACAGTAAAAAAATGGGTTGCTACAACCGCTACAACTGACGAAATTGACAAAAAAATTCACAATGTCAGACTTCATGACCGCCGACTGAAAGTACGAGAACTTGCTGGTATAGCAAACATCTAGATAGATCGTGTCCCATACATTTTACATGATGTTCTTGGCATGAAAAAGCTTTCTGCGCGATGGGTGCCGCGTTTGTTAATAGTCAACCAAAAACGCCTTCGAATGAACACTTCGCAAAAGAATTTAGACTTATTCAGACACCATCCTCCTGAGTTTCTTCGACATTTTATAACTGTAGATAAAACATGGATTCACCATTACACGCCAGAGACATCATCGATGAGTATTACGCTTCACTACTGGACCGTTTGCAGTATGTGATTAAGGTTAAACGTCCACATCTTGCCAAAAAAAAGTGCCCTTTCATCAGGATAACGCGCCTGCACAAAAATCTATGGTTGTTGTTGCAATATTTCATAACCTACGTTTCGAAGTGCTTCCACATGCGCCATATTCACCGGATTTGGCTCCCAACGATTACTTTCTCTTCCCAAAAAAAATGGCTCGCTGGATGAAAATTCCCTTCAAATAACGAGGTCAGAGCAGCGATAACCGCTTATTTTGCAGAGTTGGACAAATCGCATTATACTACGGGTATTAAAATGTTAAAACATCGTTGGTTTAAATGTATTGAAGTTCAAGGGGACTATGTTGAAAAATAAATAAAAACATTTTCAAAAATCTTTTGTTTTCTTTATCAGGCCGAGAACTTATCGAATCATTCTCGTAGCATGAAACAAATTGCGGCTGTCATTTGCCGCCAAATTATTGGTTGTACAAAACACATACATATTAACTTTTTTGTTTATTTTAAGGGACGAACATTTTTTACATACAAAATTTTTTGCCAACATAAAAATTTTTTGCTTAAATCTATGCAAAATATTTATTTCGTTCGCCGTTTCTTAGACATCGATGGACACTCATTTTCGAAACACCTATCGGTTTCATTATTATCATTATAACTATCATCATCATTATCACTCTCATCGTCATCATCATTATCACTCTCATCGTCATCATCATTATCACTCTTATCATTGATTTAATTTTCATCATCATCAACATCATCATTATTATCATAATAATAATTATTTTCTCCGCTATAACTTTCATCGTCGTTGAAAGTAATATTACTATAATTTGTCGATGGCCTCGATTAGATAATCGCTTACAATATAATCCAAAAATGTAGTTTACCCTGCAGATATCCCAGATTTTTTTAAGCGAAACGAATTTGAAGCATCCGAGTCACTTTTTTTTTGCGTGCCGCAGGCTGAAAGAATGCCCCCCCCCCCCTCCACTGCTTACTACTCTCGGAGTAGGTGCAACTTTAAACTATTGCAATATCAACATTTTTGAAATAATTGAATTAAAAACTGTTGCATACAATAGTTTAACCATCTCCCTTCTTCTTCTTCTTCTTTCTCAGCCCATTGACGTCCACTCCTGGACATAAGCCTTCTCCGATGGTCCTCCACTGGGATCTGTCTCTCGCCTTTTGGAGCCAGTCTTTTCCAGCAAACTGTCTTATATCACCTACCCATCTGCGTTGTGGCCTGCCATGATTTTGGTTCGTTTCTCGCGGCCGCCATTGCAGTAATTTACTCGTCCATCTATCGGGCTGTTGTCTAGCTATGTGCCCCGCCCATTGCCACTTTAGTCGTGATATGCGTTCAATGACGTCAAGATAATTCTTGATCTTATTACTTGATTTCGTATTTTGATCTGATTACTTAATTTCGTATTTTATCCTGTAACGAGATTCCTCTCCATGGAGCGTTGAGTGACTCGGAGCCTATTTGCGTTTTGTTTGGTTAGTGTTATCGTTTCCATGCTGTAAGTAGCAAAAGGCAAGACACACGTATTATATAAACACTTTCCGTTTAAACTTGATTGGTGTTTCTATCTCTTAATACGTACTGCAACTTTCCAAAGGCAGCCATGTCAGCCCTATTCTCCTTGTTATTTCCGCCGTTTGATTTTCTTTTCCCAGTTTCATGACGTGGCCTCAATAGATGTACTCTTGGACATTCTCTATGATTTCAATTGAATCTCTATTTGTACATTTGCGGCAGGGCTCATTAACTTAGTTTTCCCCAAGTTCATCTTAAGTCCCACTTTTCTCGCCTCTTCATTGAAATCTTGAAGCATTTGTTTTAGCTCTTCCGGGTTGCTAGACATGACAACAACATCGTCGGCGAAACGAAGATGACTAAGATAAGAACAGTCGACTCTCAAACCTTTCTCATCTCCCTACTCCTACTTAAATAATCCCTTAATGTTAATAAACAACGCCGTAGCGATTTTTTGAAAAACAAAACTCTATCTCAGCTTCTAGTAGTCGAACAGAATTTTTTTCTCAAAATGTGAGTCAAAATCTCACCTATTACGCTCACTTATCGGCATTTCGGTATCAACAATTGTCGAAGAGATATTCTGTTTGTTTATAATGAAAAAACTAACCCCAACTTTATTGATCAGTTTCAACAATTTAAAATCAACAATTCATTTCTTTTTTTTTTTTGTTATTGTTAGTATAAGTCTGAAACTTTCATTTGCGCACCTGCAGATCACTGTGCCACCCCTAGATCGCTGAGAATAAATAATAAAAAAAAAAATATAAATACTTATAAACAAATTCACTGTGCAAAAAAAACAATTAAATATTTTTACTTGAAATTTTGAACACTTGTTGTATGCAACAAGAGGCCCCTTTCAGTGCAGTATAAAGTTAATTCAATATATTTTTCTATTGTTTATTAACAATTGAAAAAACAGCCATTTTAGCATGTTTTTTTTTGCAATAACTAACGAACAAATTATCCGATTCGGAAGGGTCTTTGAAACTTTTTTACTGAAAAACAATAGCTTTGCCTAGAACTCGACAAAAGTGTTTTTTCACATCTTAATTGTTATATAAAAATTTTCCCCAAAAAAGAAAATAAGACATAAGATACTACACAATTACTATTGTCATTCTGAAGGTTTTGGGCGTATTGATGAAAAGTGATTGCAATTAAATACAGTCAATAAAATACTCTTTACAATGTGGTTGGTACAACACGCAGGAATATGTTTTCCTCTAGTGAAATAAATAATGATTATAAGTCATTTTAAGATAAAATAACTGTTAGTGAGAAACAAACACTACCTGACCAGTTTTGCACCATATAAACCATATCTATAGCAAACCATCGCATTCTTATGACCCATTTCACGCCGAGTCTTCGATGGTCACCAAGTTACTGGTCTGACTAACCCAAAAGAAAAAAGAACCACCACCGGACTGGCGGGGCAGACCGGTAATAACTAATTAGGTAGCGCTAAAACATTGGCATTCTTCGGATGCCTTTGCGGTGCATTCTCTCTCCCACGATACTCGGTCTTCGATGGACCGGTCATCCACTCCAGACAACTTATACCTGAATGGCGCTATAAACCTTTGAATGCAGTACCGCGGTACTGCTACAGCAACTGCGAAAGCTTGCAGGGTTGCATTTTTGGGTAGTGAGAAGATCAAGAAGACAATGATGTTCAGGTATTTGTAACCACATGTTTAACTGGTATACAACATTTTTATTGAAAGGTTGATAATAAAGAAATGTACACAGTTGCGTGCATTGTATTGCTTTTTATGGTAAAAGTGATACAAAATTTTTAATTTTCAATGTGAAGTTGGTAAACTTGAAATTTGCAGATCCGTACGTTTTTATTTTTTTATGATGAAATTATCAGTGATGAATAATGATGAAAATTACATCAATTTTAAAGAATGTCTACAAATTCCTGTTAAGTTTGAATGACAAATTTTTAACACACATTACGGAATAACTTAAAGTATATGTTTCTTTTTTTTTTGACTAAATTTTGATATACAGGGTATCCCTTTTTCGACACTTTTAGGAGGTATTGACGTAATTATCAAAGATAGATTGTTTCAGTTTTCACTTGAGTGTCCTATCTTTTTAACGAAACGAAAAATTCCGGTGTCAAATTTGTTAGGGTTCCCTCAGTTTTGAATCTACAAGGTGATTTTGAAAATCTTGCCTTTTTAGGCACATCTCGTATTTCAGTTATGCGATAATTTAATAAAAAGGTAAAATTTGGTTTTTATAGAATTTCTTACGTAGAGTTTAGTGGCGTAGTCAGTCTTTTTCTAAAAAGTTTGATTTTTGAGATACTAACCAAACGTATGATTTTTTAAATACGACACCCTGTATGTTATTTTAGATATTGATGAACAATATTTTAGGCTTTTCAAAAATATATAATGTGTTTATTAGCAATAGGCTATAGCCAATTTATAAGAAATAAAAGGCAGATGTCCATAACCTCACAGCTTTGTCAGATTGTTATTATTTATGAAATTTTTTTTTGTTACGTAGGTATTTTTATTTTACTCTTTATTTATTTTGCATTTACAATAACCGTTTATGATAATTATATTATAATAATAATTGTTTTTGTTCAAGTTAAGTATCCAGAAAGAAGGCAACCCTTTCCAAACATATTGGCTCGTTTCAAAGGAAATCTAGTTGAACACGCATCCCAAAACATACGTCAAAGAAGACAGGGAGAGAAAAGAAACAAATGTGTTGTTTTACGCAGCAGCAACAACTGCATCATCCTGTAGAAAAATATAAAAACCATTGTTTTACTATTTTAGACGAATGCTTCGGATCATTATCCTGTTGAAATATCCACCGTAATAACATTTCTTTTTCTGCAAATGGACGCATTGTATTTTCTAATTTTTCTTTATATTAAAATCGGTCCATTTTACCCCGCACTTGAATGATAAGCCCTATCCCAGATCGAGAAAAAAATCCCCAGACCATTATATTCCCTCATCCATGTTTCACAGTGGGAATTTGGTACTTTGCCACGAATCTTGTGCCAACCGGTTTTCTTACATACTTCCTGCCATCAGATCCAAATAGTGAAAATGTGCTTTCGTCACTCCAAAGTACCATATTCAATTTTTCTGTAGATCAAGAAAGATGAGCTCTAGTAAACTCCATTCGGGACTTCCTATTCTTCTTTGATAGAAGCGGCTTTTTAACAGCAACTCTTCCATAAAGACCTCCATCAAGTAGACGATTGCATACCGTTCTACTTGTCACTTTAACACCAAACTGCTCCGAGATTCAGTTTTTTATTTGTCTGGATGTTTTTCCGGGATCAACTTTTGAGATCCTTAAAATAGTTTTATCGATTCGAGAAGTAGATTTACGAGGTCTTCTCGACTTAGGTGCATTTCTTACATCACCACGACTATCATGTTTTTGTATTATTTTCGTTACGGCATTTTTAGAAATATTTAAATATTTTGAAATCAAGGACTTTTTTCTCCACATTTTAAATAAATTCACAATTTTTTGATTAAAATCGCATGAAAAATAACGGTGTTTTGACATGATAAATTAATATTTTTACACGATGTTTGCACTAAAGAACTGAAATTGAATACTTTAAAACCAAAATATAAATAGTTTATGCATTTTACTTACTTACTTACTTACTCCGTGGCGTTACAACCCCGTGTGGGTTTTAGCTGACTTGACAATATGCCTCCATTCGTTTCTGTCCTTTGCTAGCTCCATCCAGTTCTCTACATCCATAGCTTTAAGGTCTCCTGCTGTATTATCCCGCCACCGGAGCCGGGGTCGTCCAAGTGGTCTTTTTCCAGTTGGGGTTTCTTCCCACACCAGTCTTACTATTCTTTCGTTAGAGTGTCTTATGAGGTGACCTGTCCACTGGAGTCTTCTAGACTTTATTTCTTTAACTATGTTGGCGTCTGCGTATAACTCTTCTAACTCTTTGTTTGTTCTTATTCTATATTGTCCCGTTGCCCCATCCAGTAACGGGCCAAAGATTTTCCTTAGGATTTTTCTCTCCCAAACTCGCAGTCGCTCTTCGTTTGCCTTTGTTATTGTCCAAGTTTCGCTGCCGTACATCACTACTGGTTTTATAACTGTTTTATATAGATTTAGCTTTGTTCGTCTTGTTAGTTGTTTCGATTTTATCAGGTCTCAAAGGGGTAGCTACATCTGTTCCCAGCTTGATTCCTATTGTTTATTTCTTGTGATCCGTTATTATCTTCAGTTATTGTTGTTCCAAGATACTTAAATTCTCTGACGCGCTCAAAGTTGTAGTCGTCGATGGTGATGTTCTGTCCAATTCTGTCTTTGTTTCGAATATTGCGGTTCGTGTACATATATTTAGTTTTGTTTTCATTTATTTGTAGCCCCATCTTCTCTGCTTCCTTCTCGAACCTGATAAAGTTTCTTTCATTTTTATTCTTGTGTTTTCTATTAGATCTACATCGTCTGCAAATGCCAGCAGTAAGTTTGGTCCTTCTCGATGGAATATGGAAGTCGGTGTATCAATTCTTACATTTCTGATTATGTGTTCTAAAGCTACGTTGAAGAGTTGTGGTGAGAGTGCATCTCCCTGCTTCAGTCCATTGTTAATCTCAAATGTCTCCGAGTACTGTTGCCCAACTCTTACCTTACATCGTAGTCCTTCCATACTCATCCGTATCAAATTGACTAGTTTTTTAGGAAAGCCAAGTTCTTGCATCGCTGTCCACAGTCTCATCTGGCATACTCTATCGAAAGCTTGTTTAAAGCCTATGAACATCTGATGAAGTTCTCGATGGAACTCCCAGCATTTTTCCATTATTTGTTTTATAATGAATATTTGGTCAACAGTAGATCGGCCGGGTCTGAATCCGCATTGATACTCTCCAATGATTTCTTCGGTGTACGATTTGGTTCTTTCTAACAGAATGTTTGCGAGGATTTTGTAGGTAGTATTAAGGAGCGTTATTCCTCGGTAGTTGTTACATTGCTTTTTGTTACCTTTTTTGTGAATTGGTACGATAACACCTTCTTTCCATTCGTCTGGCATTGTTTCTTCCTGCCAAATACCTTGAATTAGCTTGTATATAGATCTGTATAGTGCTTCCCCTCCGTGCTTCAGACACTCTGCGGGTATACCATCGCTGCCTGGGGCTTTATTATTTTTAAGTTTTTTAATTGCTTGGGTTACTTCTTCATATGTCGGGCAATGGTCTTCTATTTCAGCTTTATGCATTTTAGCGCAATATAAAAAGCTCTTGATAAATTCAGTGTTAATTAATATGAATATAATTTAAAGTTTCCATACATGTTTTCACTACTGTATATGTTTCACGATTATGTTTTAGTTTTTCGTTATGAACCGATATTCAATATGGAAAACACATTTTAATAATCAAATTTTACTATTTCCTTCACTATTCCTAATGACTACAGAGGGGCTTCGCCATCCATTTCAAATGATTGTTGCTATGGTTATGATATACGGTTAAATAAAAACCATCAATAACACTAAAACTGTTTTCTGCCTTCTTAAAGTGTCAGCAATATTAACCGTAACCAAAAACTTAAATTTTACTCTATTAACAGCAGCAATACTTTAGTTCCACTAAAGACCATCCTTCTATATCCAAAATAATAATATAATCCGTGCCTATATACCCATGTGATAAAAATTTCTAATAAATTTGCAGCAATACTTATTGTTCTTATTCACGTAGGCTTCCTTCATAAATATAAATTACTCGAATTAACCGTACGATCATAAATGGAAATGAATGTTTATCTATTCACATGTAGTGAATGGTATGTCTTTTATAATGGTTCCTTTAAGAACAGGTCAAGCGCTGACGAAAAATGCACTTTAATTTATGTTGACATGGGCGAAAAACGATTAACTTCTAACTAAAAACATGTTTAAACTGGTGAGCAACAGGTAAGGCAAGGAAACGAAGTAACAGGTATTTGTAATGGTAATCCCTTTTTTGCTGAGATATTTTCTCTACAAATTGGTTTCAAAGTAAATAATATTAATGATAGACAATTTACATATTATGTTTAGCCTTAATTGGTGAGCCTAAAAAGAAAATTGTAAATTTAAAAAATTTGACTTTTTAATAATGGCTTATTGGAAAAACCATAGAAAAAGTATATTTCGTCTATGGCAGAACCAAGCAAAGAATAATTTGTTGCAGATACCAGTTAACAAGTTTCCTATAATTTTTTTTACACTTTTTTTACTTATTTTCTTTTTGTTTGGTACACTCTAAAAAGAAAATGCATTGGATTTAACGTAAATGTGCTGGAAGCAAATTTCAAAAACGTTTATTAAATGCATTTAATGTAATCCATTACATTTAAGAATTTTTACATTAATTTAAAATAATATATTCCATTCAATTTAATGTAATCATACATTAAATTTAAAGTTTGATCATTACTTTTTAAGGTGACTATGTACATTAAATATACAATCAGGGTTAATTGAATTTAAGATATGTTATCACATATTTAATGCACCAACATTAATATGAGGTCAAAAAATTCTGCTACCATACAAAGGTGGAAATTTTTCCCGTGGATAGCATACTATCATCTGTACACCGGTTTCGAACTCATTGGTTTGCGACAGTACCGGCAGACATGTACACATCATCATAAGAAAATTGAGTCCTTTAAGCAACTTATATCATACTAAATACAAAGTTCAATACAAGTTGCCCCATCTCCCATAATCTCATGCAATGTACCATGAATATTAATGTAAATTCCTTTAATGTTAAGGTACATGTGAATTAATTTTAATGTGCAGAAAGTTGAAATATCTTTTCAGTTGCTTTATTGAAATTTAAGATACCATTTAATCAAATCTAATGTACAGCTTCAATGAATTTGCTTTAAATTCAAAGTAAATGTAAATTATTCACGATTTAAAGTACAAAATCATTAAATATAATGTAGAGTGTACATTAAAACTGCATTCAGTTTAAGGTTATTTTTAACTGTGTATGTGCCTCCTTTTAAGTGTAAAGTAGGATTCGAATCCGATCAGTCGGACTAACTGATAAAAAACAAATTGCAGCACAATGGACTAAACGTGCAATGCGGTTGTCGAAGAGAAGCGATATCGGTGCACACACTGTTTCGGATTGACAACTCAGTTGTGCAAGCGAATTATAGATTAAAGCGTATTTTGTACGCATGGTTCACTTCACATGAAATTTTAAAATTCATTTTAGAACGTACCTTTCCAGGTTGAATTTAAAACAGATCATGACTTGTCTGTGTCCGAGTGCCATACTGTTTCGCTTAGGTATAGAATATTTCCTGTTTTTTATAAAATTAATAAATTGTTACAAATTGTCAACTTTTGAATTTTACCCTGTATCTTCAAAACAAAAGAAAATTTTTAAGTTGAGTTTGCGGCATTTTTAGTTTTCCTAAAAAACAGTTCGTGAATGATACATTAGTTTTTTGCTAACTTTAAAAGTTAACGAGAAACCCCATAAAAGTATCGAAATTGGGATAATCTGTACACTAAACTTAAGGGGAATTTCTAATGTGCAGGCCTATTTTTGAGACCTAATTTTGCGAATTTATTTTGGGAAAAATTAGATAAATATAATGAAGAGGCTTTTGCATCTTATTGTTGAGGATTAAAGGTATAAAAAACTTTTTTTTCAAAAACTAAACATGAGAGCGTTGCAGGGCGCTGAATCTGTCCCCACTAAAAAACGCGGCTCCACCGCGGACAGTGTCATCCCTTCCAGTGATTTGCAATCAAAAAATCGGTCAAATTCTTAAAGTAGGTGCTTGGGGCTATTGACCTTATTCAAGTAACAATTCCAAAATTAAGAAATTCAAGAAGGATTAACAAATTTTCCATATTTTTTTTTGTGTTTAAGGGGCCATAACT
Organism: Diaprepes abbreviatus; assembly: GCA_034092305.1. Classification (NCBI taxonomy): domain Eukaryota; kingdom Metazoa; phylum Arthropoda; class Insecta; order Coleoptera; family Curculionidae; genus Diaprepes; species Diaprepes abbreviatus. The sequence goes on along the minus strand of JASJET010000055.1, from coordinate 6,021,611 downwards.
TTGACCCTAATATCGCAAAAAATCTGAGTATGATGAACAATTTTTAAATATCGTCATGCCAACTCAAAAAACATGGTTAGGAGAAATATTCGTTTAAAGTTTTGAAAGTTATTTGCAAGAAAATAGTCACAGTTAGACAGTCTGCAATGCCTGGTCTGTACAATATCTCCTTCTGTTCCTCGAAAAATGATTCAGAGTGGCGAAAAATGCAAACAGAATCGCCTTTTGAAGCTAATACACTAGAAATTCTCTTTAAATAATATTTGGAAGCAGGATGCAATAAACCGGATCATAAAAAATTAATCCAATACTCTGGTTCTACAGGCTCAAATAAACTAAAAGAACCTATTTAACTTATTATTTGCCAGTTTAAATCATCTATTGTCAATTTAGACCAATTTTAAAGTTAGTTCATGTTGATGCCCTAGGGAGTTACTATTTAAAGGAACTGATGATCAAATTTTACACGTTTTAATTTTGTGATAGTAATAATTTGGAAGAAGTAGTAAAAAGAGATGAAGACTTTTTCAGTTCGTCAAAATATTAATGCATTTTTTAAAGTTTACTCTAGATACAAAGATAAGGGATACAAAAGTAACTAATTAACAAGGGTCATCAACATATAATTACCATTTAACATCTAATGAACTTTCTACTGATGTTCACCTGTAATATTATTTACTGGGACACCTTTATTTGGTAATTTTATTACGTACGCTGTGTGCTAATTTGTTTGTTTGTGTACATTGTTAAGGAGAGTGAATTGACAAATGAGGCGAGTGTTTTTTTAAATATATGATTTTTATTGAATAGTTTTCGTTTCCTAATAATGATTATTTTATTACTTATATAGAATTTATTTAATATTATTCTAAGCAGGTAGTGAGATCGTCGAAAAATAAGGAATAAATTCAGTAACTTAAGTCTAATTACTTTAAAAATTAGTGGACCCGACGAATTTAAGAATTTTCCCGGTATATTTGAAATATTTATATGTCATCCAAAAATAAGTTTTAAAAATATACTTTAATTTTTAGACAGTAACGTCCCAGTATTTTTGTATTTTCAAATTACTTGCAAAATTTCAAACCTTTTTTATGATATACAGTACAGGCCAAAAGTTTGAATACACCTGAAGACACAAAAACCCTTTTTTTAGTTTATTTGTTTATCTCACGAAATCAACTTACTTTATTTACATAACTTCATTGTGTTTAACATAGTTTGACATTTATTGATTAATTAATTATTAATGTATTTTATAGGAATCAAATCAATTTCAAACATCGAAGATATGAAAAGGTTACTTTAAACGGTTTTCTTGAACGATTTCAGTGCAGATTTTTGACATTCTTTCAACAAGTTTTGTAATGTTTGTGGTTGTGTGTTGCCCCAAGCGTCTTTCAAGCCATCTCAGATACTAGTTAGTAAGGTTTGTTGGTTTTAAATCTTCAGTTTTACTTTTTGGAACAAATGGACCCTAGCATTTGCATAACAATTAACCAAGAAATGGTTAAAATGATTTGTTAATTCGTAGGTCCTAATTACAAAAAACCATTTAAAAATTTGTAATGATTTGAAATGGCGTTTTTTTTAAAGATACAGGAAAATTTGAAGTTTGGGGGGAAAACTTTAACGGTCCTAAAAAATATATATTTATTTTTTCTGTGTTCTTTTTCTTTACAATTTGTGTTCTCAACATACATTTCATCTAAGAAAAACAAAAAATGTTCTTTTTTCAGAACGGAATTGGTTATAGCCCAAAAAAAACATTTTTTAAGGGAAATAACAAGACATTCCTTGACCATCCTTGTAAAATTTAGTAGATTTAACTCGTTCAATTGTCTGTCAGTTGTTACACGTCGAGAAAAAACTATATTATCTTGTCTTCCCCTCACTCAGTTTGACTATGATTTTGTTTCCAAAATTTTAATCTGAATTCCAGCACAGATAAAACAAAAACCTTTCTTGTCTCGTCTGGTCTTACAATTCTATTTTAATACGAGTTTTCAGCAAAGCATTATAAATACTTTGGCAAAACAATTAATATATTATGTCTGACACTTTAACCTGTCGTTCCCAGAACAAACAGTTAAACGCTTTTTTTTTAAATTTTTTTTGTTTGTAGTTAATCATTCACACGGCTGTCAACATGAATTAAAGAGCAGCTTCCTTCAGCGCCTGACCTGTTATTATGGAAACCATCTCCATGAAATGCCATTCACCACATCTGAATAGGCAAACACATTTTTATTTACCTGACTGGGGAAGTTGATTCAACTAATTTATATTTACGTAGAACACACAGACAGAACCCGTTTTATGTTTTCTTATAAGGTGTTTCTCGGATGGTCTTGCTTCTGTGACCAAATGAAGAGACACTTTGGTGTCTGATTATTGTTTTTCTCTAAGGTAAGTAACTATTTCGTATAAAATTGGAATTATTTTTTACAGAACTATGTATAAAATAAAAAAATATATATAATTATAGGCAGTTTTTGCCCTGTTCAAACTAAAAAATAAAAATAAGCGGTGGTGTTGAAGCAACATATTAAATCTACTTTATGGGAATGAAGAGAAAAAAGGTTCAACATTTAAAAATTATTTGAAAAAACATGAAAATTAATATACACAAAGTATGCTATCTTTTAGGTAATTCTGAAGCAGAGATAATTGAATTTTCGTATGTTAGGCATTAGACACATTTTTCTTGTCGAATAGAAGCCAATATACTAAGCAAATTTTAAATTTACCTAAAAAAATATATTTCCTATAAATTTGAAATCAGTTTTTTAATGCTTTTTTTCAAACATTCATTAGTGGATAGAAATAAAAAGGTGATTTAAGTAGAACTTTCACATGATACAGATAAATGTTTTCAAAATATCAAGTTATCCCATCCATAAATGTCAAACTAAATTTTGTAATATACAAACATAAACAAAATTAGTTATGGCACAATTCACGATTGAACTATGCGTAAAAATTATCCCAGTCTAGTATCAAAATGGGCAATCAAGAAAACTTGCGTTTCGTGTTTTACGTAAATATTTTGGTGCACAGCTTGGAAACTGGTCCAGAAATTCAAACATATTGAGTATATAGATAAGGTCAAAGTACTTTAATATGTTTGTAGAGGTTGCTCGAGGCAGAATATTGTTAACGTTCGTCACAGTGTAATCGAAGAATCACAGGCATCAATCATAGCAATTGGGATTAACATAGTTCATTACGCAGCAAATTTAAACAGCACAAAACTCAAGTTTGGAGATTATTTAGAGGATTGTGTGTCTGCAGAATGGATGAACGAAGAAAATGAAAAATTTTCTTTAGTGAAGAGGCATATTTCCATCTTGGCGGCTACGTGATTAAGCAAAACTGCCGGATTTGGGGACTGGAAAATCCACGAGGGATTTTCGAGAAGAAAATGTGCCCTTTAAAGATAACGGTAAGGTATATTTTGTGATATGGCGTCACAGTTTTCTCCAAAACAATATAAATAGAATACGGAAAAAGCTGTTGAATTACAGATTTCTTATGAAACGAGTTGAACAATGGATATCTAAGATCAATGGATTCAAGAAGATGGTGTAACCTGTCAACAGCAGAAACCAAAACGTTAATACGCAGAAAATTTTCAGGCTGCGTGATCTCAAGGAATGTCACTCCTTTACGATTTTTTCTTTGGGGTTATTTAAAGAGCAAAGCATGCAGAAACAAACTAAATATCACTGCAGATCTGAAAGAAAACTAGCCAACATTCGGTCTGCGATGTCCCACGATGAGATCCAAAATTGAAATACACGAAATATGTCATGTCTCAGGAGCAGAAGCGGTCATTTGAGTGATGTTATCGTTCATGTGTAATTGTATTAAATCAACCTTGAATACTGAATAGAAGAATACATTGTGTTTAAGAATGTTTTTAATACGTTCATGGGAAAGCCCAAACTAAAACACCCATTACAAGCAACTTATTTTTCCGTCTGTTAAGTGGTGATGCCTAATCTAGACAAAGGCTCAAATTATACCTACACGCTACTAAGGTACATTTTCGAATGGAAAGTAAGCGGGCGATTATATGTCGTTGTGACAACGCCGTACCTTATTATGGAAATTCGAGCATATGCTCAGGAGGAGCCCCGAGCTATAAAAACTCATGTATCTATTTTTTTCCCAACTAACACAACGCAGATATAATTTCTATTTTTAAATTTGCTGCTAAATATTTCTGTCGAAAAATATCCGGCAAATTGGACCAAACAAAAAATTAGTCCGTCATAGTAAATCTCTTATCTTGAATCTAAAAAAATTCATTTTAGTTTCGTTTTTCTCGCATCCGAAAATCCATTAATTCCAGTTTTGGAAAAATTTAGGGATTTAAATTTCTTATCCCACCATATTTATCCATTACGCTGCTCGCGTGATATTGATTTCACGCCGGCAGCCCAAGGTGCTCGACATCACTCGAAGTCGGCAAAATTCAAAGGTGAATCGCAGCAGGCTTATCCCGAACGCAGCTCGCCCCATTTATACGCACTTTATTTGTTATTCGAAAAAGGGCAGGTTAGATCATGGAACTAATGCAGATCATATTAGATCCGCCATATTTCACTCAAAAAATCAATTTTATATTAATAATCTGCGACCCTAAAACCTCTGTACCAATTTTGGAAGAAATCGCACCATCTAGATCTTATCGAATCAATCTCAGAGTTGTAAGAAACCAACCACCAGAATAACATAACTCATACAATTTCATCAGTGGAGTCGTTCCGAAGTAATCACTGGACATACAAAAATTAAATATATATATATATATATATATATATATATATATATATATATATATATATATATATATATATGTATATATATATATATGTATATATATATATATATATATATATATATATATATATATATATATATATATATATATATATGAATAGTTTGGTTATTCCGGGTTTCAATCCGTTCGTTCAAAAAATCGTTTTCACGACGTTTCGCCAAAATCTCATTTGGCATTTTCAAGTGAGGTTCGTCTCGTTACTCGCTGAGAACTGATGGTGGCCTCTGAAGAATTTCGAGTTTTGTTTAGGTGGCTCACTGCCTGATTGGATGGGCGGCTTCGCAGGCTCCTCCCCTGTCCCGAGTGTGATATATTTTGTTCTTGTATGCAGGTCTCTCGTGTACTAGTTGATTTTTGTTGTTTTCTTTCTTGATTTTTTTATTATGGTTTCCATGTAGATGAAAAATTTATAGCATCGTCTCGTTTATTTAGCTGTCCCGCTTTTTCGATTTCTAGGGCGTCTCTTATGACGCGTACCTTGCAGTTCTGTATTGGTGCTATTTCTTTTGTTTTTTCGAAGTCGATGGTATGTCCGGTTGTTTGGTGATGTTGAAATAGGGCTGAGATTGTCTGTTTTTGAGGCTATTTTTATATTCTTGGATTCTGGCTGATATGCGCCTGTTTGTTTGTCCTATATAAGTTTGATGACAATCTGCACATGGAATGCTGTAAACGCCATGATTTTCAAGGTTGGTCTTGTCTTTGGGATTTCCCAGGATGTTGGCTATTGTTTTTTGTGGTTTAAATATGGGCTGTATGTTGTGTTTTCTTAAGATTCTTCCGATTCTGTCTGTTATTCCTTTTATGTATGGTATTATGGCTTTGTTCCTTGTTTGATCTTGGTCTTTGTTGTAGTCTTCTTTTGTCTTTTTATGGCTTTCATTATATCTGCTTGTGAGAAACCATTCCGTTCTAGAGCTGTTGAAATGTGTCTTATTTCGTCTTGTTTTGTGTCAAGTTCTGTTAGGCGGAGAGACCTTGATACTAATGTGTTGACTACTGCCTGCTTTTGAGAGGGATGATGATGTGACGCTGCGTTGAGGTATCGGTCAGTATGTGTGGGTTTCCGATATACGCTGAAGCCCAAGGTGTTGTTGAGTTTCCTAGTTAATAGCAGGTCCAAAAAAGGAAGTTTCTTTTCTTGTTCGATTTCTAGCTTGAATTGGATTCTGTGGTGGATATTGTTCAGATATATGAGAAAATCGTCCAGGTGTTCTTTTCCATGTGGCCATATTATAAAAATATCATCAACATAGCGTTTCCAAAATTTCGGTTTTAAAGGTGCCTTTTGCAGTGCCTCTTATTCGAAATATATCATGAAAAGGTTGCATACAAGAACAAAATATATCGCACTCGGGATAGGTGAGGAGCCTGCGAAGCCGCCCATCCAATCAGGCAGCCAGCCAGCTAAACAAAACTCGAAATTCTTCAGAGGCTACCATCAGTTCTCAGCGAGTAACGAGACGAACCGCACTTGAAAATGCCAAATGAGATTTTGGCGAAACGTCGTGAAAACGATTTTTTGAACGAAATGATTGAAACCCGGAATAACCAAACTATTCATTCTACCATCCGTGAAAATCTACGATATAACATATATATATATATATATATATATATATATATATATATATATATATATATATATATATATATATATATATATATATTTATTTTCTTGATTCTTGAACCATAGATTATATCCCGATGGTGCGATTTCCAAAATTGATACAGAGGTTTTAGGGTAGCGGATTATGAATTTAAAATTGATTTTTTAAGTTAAATATGGCCGAATTAAGAACCTTTTTAGAAATGTCAAATTTGTCAGGCAAATAAACAAATGGGTATAACATTTCGCTGTATTTTTTTAACCAACAATGTTACGTCTTTCAGCAAATTCACAATTAATCTAATTCGATTATGCTGAAATAGAATGAAAAAAGTAAATAAAGCAAAATGATTTAATTAAAAAATTGTTACTGTGTGACATCTTAAACATAATAAAATTCCATTTCCTTTATCGCTGTAAGGCAAATAATTTTATTGGTTTCCCTTACACCTCAGTTCTAGTTTCAAATTATTTTAAAAGCTATTTGTAATATAAGGCGAATAATTTTATTGGTTTCCCTTACACCTCAGTTCCACTTCCAAATTATTTTAAAAGCTATTTGTAATAAATGATATGTCCAAATGATCGTTACATCATTTTTCACATCAATTTTATGTGCCGGAACAGTTCAAAACACGCATTTAAATGAGACGTACCGGAATAACACAACGTGAAGTTGTTAAAATGGCTCTATGTATACAATTTAAAAAGCAAATTAAAAAAGTGCCGCTGTTATATTACACTGTTTAGTAATAAATTTAACGCAAGTAATGACCGGATGCCATTTTTATGTGGGGAAAATAATTTTTGGCTAATTTTTGCTTTATATTTAATAATGGAAATAGAGAATTAATATGTCACCAAAAAGTACGTTAGACATTGAAAGTGATCCTGATACGTAGACGTAGAGTTCACTGTACTAACGCCATTTCAAATGCATTGTCACTTTAAGAATCGACTTAAACTGTTTTTGTCTAGACCACCAACATACGCACGTGTGGCGGTAATCACCTGTAGTCGAGCTTTCTTAATATCTTGCCATAAAATTTTCCGACCAGTCATTAAATCAGCAATGGATCGCTACAATCACTTTAAGACGATTTTAAATTCCATATTGACTTCTTTCCGTGGGGGGGGGGAGGTTACTTAAAAATGGTTTACCTCAATAAATCTAGAACCAGCCAATAGCTAAAAAATAATTTTTAAAATGGAATTAGGTTCTTGTAGCAATAAATTTTAATTTCTGTCCTGGAGCACAAGAAAGAACAAGAATATATGAGGCTGAAAACGGAACGCATTTGCGAGATGTCTTTGGTTAATAATAATAAACCTTTATAAATCACCTAAGAACTTTATTGGCCATCCTGTATTTCTAACGATATGTATTTTTCTTAAAAGTGCCGCGTTTAGTTTTAAATAAATGTAAAACACCGAAAGTATTCCGAACTATATTCATTTCATACATAACCTATTGGCTTGCGGGGGCGGGGATTGGCCCCTTTAACTAAAACTAACAAGAAGAAAAAACATAAATCCATTACAAATATATATTCCACTTTTTTTTATGCTTTACACGCCGTATTTTACGAAATTAGTAAGGTTTGTTGACAGAATTTCTAAATGTTACCGCTTCATAACATTTCAGTCATCGTTATTAGTTAGTGTTCTACGAATCTATGAAGACCTTAAAAACGTCATTGTTAAGGAGTATGAAAATCTAATGAAAGGAACATTGACAACTGAGTTCTAATTTTTGGTTAATAAAAAATGTATATTAATCTTTCTTAATTTAAATCGGGGTCCTTTTATACAGTTTACATTTCTTACTTGCTTACCAAAAAAGGTCATTTAGTAATCAGTATCATACAACTATTTTGAATAACTACTACCGAAAAATATTAAATATTCGTTTATATAGAGCAATTTCACTTCATTGAGTACCTGCAGTCAACCAAAATGTAAAAAATATAATTTTTTCAATGTAATTAAGTACCTCCGAAAAAAAGAATTTTAAATAGGTTAATTTTTGATGTCAGGAAGGGATCTGATTGCATTGCCTCAAATTTGGTTGTGGACAAAGTATCATATTACAACTAGCTAGTGGAATCCTTTCTATCACACCGATACCAATACGTCTTAGAAAACAATGAAAAATCAACTCTTGAATAGAATAGCATTGGAGTTGCTCAGGGTTCTACCCTTGGACAAATACTATTTCTCATATTTATAAATGATATAAATATTTTTCACTCTGTGCGTCCGCAAACTTTTCTCTTCGCGGACGATATATCTGTTATCGCGAACAACAAAAATTGTGAAAATCTAACTCATACAATGTTGGAGAAAACAAACAAGTTTTTACTTATAGACACCACACATTTGAAAACCCGGATTCACTTGAGTATTTAGGTGTTAATTTTGATTCTCTTTTGACATGGGAAGCACATGCCGACTTTCTGGCAAAGAGTCTATCTTCAATCATTGTCCTCATTATATCTCTCAAGTGCCGTGTTTTAGTGACCACATATCATGCGCTTTTTAGGTCTAAGTGTTGCTATGGCTTGGTGGTCTGGGGTCCTCATCTGGACAGAGTATTTGCTCTTCAGCGTAAAGTAGTGAGAGTAATAGCTGCGGTTCCCTACTGAGATGATGTCAAAAGAAAGTTCATTTTTTCAAACTTATTAATGCTTCCATGCATGTATATTTATTCATGCTTGGTGTACATAAAGGAGAATATAAGCAAATATAGTTTAAACTCTTATATCCATGACCATTCAACGAGATACTCTAATAAAATCCGACTTCCATTCATCAGTTTACACAATAGCAGAAATGTATCTAACTATTATGACCCTATTTTTTACAATAAACTTACATATGAGAGAAAAATTAAGTCTTGGAAAATTTAAATCAACAATTAAGAACATACTTATCACAAACGCATTTTATTCTGTTGAGGACTTTATCAAATATAATTTTATTTGAATGTGATTAGGCCTTGCATGTTTTTTATGTTTACTTTTCGTGTTTTTTAAATGTGTATTTAATATATAGTAAATAGTACTCTTGCTTACAGACGTTTTTTAGATATGTTCTTTGAAAAAATGTATATTTGTTTTACCTTATCTGTTCCTTTTTGTTGACGAATGGAAACATTCTACTTATGATAATCATGCACAATAAATTTTGAAGTTAGAGTTCTAATTAATTCTAATATAAAGAGCTTACCTTTACGAAACCAAAGGAGTTAATATTATTTGTAACTTACCTGAAAAAGAAAAAGAATATTTATTAATAAACTAGCAAATCCGATTCAACAAATTTCTTTTAAGTTATTTTTGACTATTAAAAAAATAGTGTTTTTTCTAAACACCTAATCACTAACTGATAAGTTAATGAATCGGGTCACTTCCAATTATAGTAGTGGCAAAAAATAGACCAATTTTTATTAAGAGGTCTTTTAGGTTACAATTTTTCAAAAATAAAAAAATTTTATTAATGTTTTTTTAATAGAAAGAAAAGAGATATCATTTTATAATTTTGCACATATATTTATTTGTACTTTAAGTATACAAAAAAATTTTTTTTAGATTTTTTTATAGGTTTTTTTACCCATAACAATTTAAAAAAAAAAAAACATCAAAAAATGACGGCGGACGTGATTCCAGGTGACTGAATCGTCTGAAAAAAAAAGAAAATACCAAATTAATCCTTGTTCAAGTGCCTATGGTCGGTACCGGAATCACTTTGATCGGTAATAAATTTACCGATTTTTACCCGATTTTTCACCCCCAAAATTGTTTTTTTTTTCAAATGGCCGCCATTTTGTTATTTTTGATGAAAAAAATCATTCCGGTACCGACCATGGGCACTTGAACAAGGACTAATTTGGTATTTTTTTTGAGACGATTCAGTCACCTGGAATCACGTCCTCCGTCATTTTTTGATGTTTTTTTTTTAAATTATTATGGGTAAAAAAATCCATAAAAAAAATCCAAAAAAAAATATTTTTGTCTACTTAAAGTACGAATAAATATATGTGCAAAATTATAAAATAATATCTCTTTTCTTTCTATTAAAAAAAAATTACAAAAAAAAATTTTTTCTTGAAAAATTGTAACCTAAAAGACCCCTTAATACCAAAATAATTTTTTATATGATCTACGCTTTAACATATTTTAAGGAAAGTGTAAGGTTATTTATGGTGCTGCTGAAAATAATGTTTTAGGGATATAAGAAAATTGCACTAAATTTTCTTTCAAAATTTTTTTGTGTAAAAATGGTCTTCTATCGGATATTAAAACTTATACCGAAGTCTGAAACCAACTCCATACTATGATAGTTGCTCCTGCGTACTTTATAATAGGAACAGTTTATTTTAGATTAAATCTTTGAATAACAGGATATCCGACACACAAAATTCCATTGCTAGTAAACAAGCTACAGTTGGATCTGCCACGCCAAAGGATACGTCCCCACAATAAGTTTTTACAACAACTAGGAAAGAAAAAAAATTTAGAATAAATGTTTAAAATATTTGCGTTTGACATACTCGTATATACACTTTTGCATGTGTTCAAACCAATTTCCCAAACATTGTTTCTCCTTTAAAGCTGGTGTCTCATAAATTAGGTCTTTGAAGATTTCAACAGCTTCTTCAGGTGACCGAAATCGCTGTGAATACGAGCAATGGGATATTAATTCAGTGAATTGTTTTTCAAATAATCGTTTGACTGTGCGACAGGTGTGGCGTTTTTTTCCCTGTATTTGTAAAAGTAGCTTTTTTCTACTGAAGGCTGTTAAGAAAGGGGACGGTTACCTTATCTCTGCAAATTCCACTCCCGTTTTCTCTCCATTCTAGTTTCGACCATCTAATGGTCTTATCAGTGGAGTTGTAACGAGCCTAGAGCAAAATACACAGGAAACAACTGTTTACTTAAAATCCCCATTTCGCAAGATGTCGTCAGGATCCTGCAGAACTTGATGTCGGACAGTTACCTGCAGAACTTGATGTCGGACAGTTATCAACAACAGTACAAACGAACATTTAATTATATCCCGAAGCGGTAGGATATTATTAAAACTAAAAAATTTTACGGTCTGTGAATTAACGGCCTTAAGGGGAAAAAACTACTTTTCCAAATACGTAAACTGTATCCTTTTTATTGTTATTTTTAAAAAGCTGCTTTACCTTTTGCCATTACTGTGGCTCATATTTCAGATTAAACCACGCAACCTGTTTTATAAGCCAGACAGAAAGTCTGCCAAAACTTATCAAAACATAGTATGTTTAAATTAAAATAAATCAAATTGTTCTAAAGCATTAGATGTAAGATTTTATTTAGGTTTTGAAAATAATTTAATAGTTCGGAGAATTTTACCGGAGGCAAACATACCGCCTGTCTACTTCTTGATGAAAAGAGTGCTTTTGATCTCATAATTCTAATAAATATTGAACTGTTTGTTGCTAAGTCGGATAACTAAGGAGTGGATAGCAATGTCCTTAACTGGGTTAAGAAGTAGTCAGAGTGTTGTTTTAAAATATATAAATGATTTTTTTCAGGTTCTTTAACCGCATCCAGTGGCGTCCCCCAGGAAACTAACGTAAAGAATTTGGATTAAAGTCGTGTCAATAACCAGGTGGTCACCCATCCAAATACTAATCGGGTCCAGCGCCAGTTTAGTTTAATGATCGGACAGGAAAGGTTATTGGGGCCTCTTTAATTTAATATATGAGTAATATTCTCTTTTAACTTAAAAAATAATACTTTATTGCTTTTTGCGGATTAGTGCAGAAATACTAGAGTGGCATTACATACAAATGGATTTTTTTTTTGGAGATCATTCTTTCAACGGATTCAAAACACCTCTTGTTTTTAGCGTCACAAATTTTGTTCGAAAAATAATTATTAATTAACAATTAAGAGTCAAAAACCGGTTTTTGTAATTTCCTCAAAAACTTTATTTTTTATTGTCAAAAGTTTGCAAAAAAATTCTTGAAATCTTTAACGAATATACCAGTAGTAGAAAAATGTATGGAAACTTTTAATTATGTTCGTATTAATTAATACTGAATTTATCAAAAGCTTTTTACATTTCGCTAAAATGCGGAAATGCCACTGATATACATAATTATCGCGTTTAACATCTAAAAAGAAATGTCTATATTTTTGAAACTATTTACATTTTGGTTTTAAAGTATACAGTTTCAGTTCTACAGTGCAAATATCGTGTAAAAATATTAACTTATGATGCCAAAACACCCTTATTTTTCATGTGACTTTAAAAAAAATTGTAGATTTATTTAAAATGGGGAGAAAAAAGTCCTTGATGGCCAAATATTTAAATATTTCTAAAAGTGCCGTAAATAATACAATAATATTATAGTCTTGGTGATGTAAGAAATGCGCCTAAGTCGGGAAGATCTCGTAAAACTACTTTTCGAATCGATAAAACTATTTTAAGGATCTCAAAACTTGACCCCAGAAAAACATCCAGACAAATAAAATACGAAATCTCCGAGCAGTTTGGTGCTAAAGTGACAAATAGAACGGTACGCAATCATCTATTTGATCTTTATGGAAGAGTTGCTGTTAAAAAGACGCTTCTATCAAAGAAGAATAGGAAGGCCAGAATGGAGTTTGCTACAGAAAAATGGAATATGGTGCTCTGGAGTGACGAAAGCCAATTTTCACTGTTTGGATCTGATTGCAGGAAGTATGTAAGAAGACCGGCTGGTGCAAGATTTAAGGCAAAGTACCAAATTCCTACTGTGAAACATGGAGGAGGGAACATAATGGTCTAGGGATGTTTTTCTCGATCTGGGATAGGGCCCATCATTTAAGTGCAGAAATATTAGAAAATACAATGCTTCCATTTGCAGAAGAAGAAATGCCATTACAGTGGATATTTCAACAGGATAATGATCTGAAGCATTTGTCTAAAACAGTAAAACAATGGTTTGGTGAGAAAAATATAACTGTACTTGAGTGGCGATCTCAATCCCCAGACCTTAAACTCAATTGAACATCTTTGGGACGTCTTAGATCGCCGTATTCGAATACATTCCAATATCAAAAATCAACAACTATTTAACATCATTAAATCAGAGTGAGTGGAAATTCCCCCAGGAACTTTCCACAAATTAGTTGACTCAATGCCTAGAAGATGCCAGGCAGTCCTAGATGCTAAAGGGTATTCTACAAAATACTAAAAAACTGTGAGTCGTATGTTTACAACAAGCTTTTTTGAGGAAATTTTAACAATTTCCATACTTATTTCCAACTGTCATTTGAAAATTCCTTATAATTTAAAAATGTGAATCTCACGGAAAATTTTCTTTAAAAACTAACCAGATATTGCTTTACATTACATTATAATTATGTAACATACTTTTTTCCACCACTGTATGATGAAATCGGAGTGAAATCAATATTATCTGAAAATATTGGTAGAATATATATATATATATATATATATATATATATATATATATATTTCACAATAATTAATTAAATTGTATTATTTCAAAATATCAATGTGTCAAATTTTTTATAATGAATGTGTTTAAAGATCTGAAGTGCGCGCTCATACAACGTTGCCAAACGTTTCGACTTCATTTTGATTCTGGTTTATCTTAAATTTTATGTCATTTTTTATTGATATCTCAGTAATAACGCGGTAAGCTAAATATTTTACTGCATAAAAGAAATCTATATGTTTCAAAAATGTAATTTTTTTCAACCTCATCAAATCTATAATTAGTAGTATAATTCAAAGGAAAGTGCCCAGATCCTGATTTCCCATAAAACTATAAAAATTTTTAGATTTTTGAAAATTGAATATTCAAAAATATACACGGTAAAGTTAATGAAAATTCCGCGATAGTGTAGAATATGACAAATTATTATAAAAAAATTGATTTTCATTATGATGTAATATTTTTTATTTAACATGGACAACCACTGGACCCCATTAAATTAAATGGGTAAAAATAGGTATTTAATTTAAAAAGGATTTATTAATTAGCGACGAATTCATCATCCCAATCCACATTCAAGAACTTCAAGTTAACCGCGAATATAATTTTAATTATTATAAAATAACTATATGCTAATTGATATAAAAAAAATGTTTTGTGTATAGAGGCATAGTTATAAATTAAAAATAATAGTGGTTGCACTGAAACCATTTTGCATAGTGACAGTCTAGGTCAACAACTGGTCCATCGACGATTAGTCATGTAACTTATCTACTTCATCATCTTACATTCCGTTCTCCTACTTCTAAAATGAAGTTTTAAACTGTTTAAAAAATATAAACATATAAATTATAACTAGACAACAATAAAAAGGATTTTTTAATTTTATTATTTCGACGTTTTAGGTTAATTACAGAACAGAGATAGCACAAATTTTCTAGCAGCGACTTACTAAAAAAAACTTTGTTGCCAATATTCTATGAATACATGGTGCATAATTAGTCGTTGTAGTAATTGGTTTCAAGCTTTCAGTCGGTTATTATACGGCAGCAAAGTTGCATCGAATGAGTACGCATAAAATTTAAATAACCACACCTGACTAATTATGCACCAGAAATAAAAACCTAGTATCGGGGATGATTGACGTGATCTTTTTGTCGGTTGTCAAACAACCAGATAAACAACACAAGACTAAGACACCCGAGTAAATAAATATACACCATCCCTAAAATTTACGCTGAATACGTCAAAATATTAATATTTAAAAAAGACATATTTGAGTAACTTTAAAAAGAAAAATATTCAACGAATTATTTAGATTGTTCCATTCTTCTTCCCGTTACTTTATAACTTTTCTAAACTCTTTAAATCACCTACTAAATATGTATTTTTTTCCGGTCGTAGAATATAAACGAAACAGATTTTTAAATGGATTGTTTCGTAGGTTACCGTTTTTAGTGCGTGAGGAAAAACAGTCAATAACGGCTTTTCCCGAGGCTTTTCCCCTCTGTGTGAGTATAATAAATTATTCCCAACACGCGTTACGCTTTGATTCAAGTAGATCGTTTACCTCGTTACACAGAAATCCTACTGTAATTAGACGATTCCGAGCAATTTGATATTAAATAACTTGATAACATATTAGCTATACGTTTTTATGAGAGGAAATCTAGTTGCAGTTACGTAACCTAAAATTAGTTATTCCAAAATAATAATTATTATAACGGATAACTAAATAAATAACCCCTATATTTTAAAAGTATGCCAGCATACAGAAAAAAGTGTACAATCTGAAAAAAAAACTGTTTATATGTCTATAGCTATCATATTAATCATAATATACCATTACAAAAGTTACCTTCGAAATATTACTATGCGCAATGCTGGCAGTTACCCGTCGCGGCTTCGGCCGCACTCAATACCCCCAAAGATTTTAAACTTTATTAAACCCTATTCTTACGTGCCTTTTCGTGCATATGTTTCAGTGAAATACCCTCAGCGCAAATAGATCAGATATTATTTTCACTACTAGCGGACTATCAGAAAGATCAGAAATACATTTTAAAGCCATATAAATGGATTATTGGCGACGAGCGGCAGGTAAGTCAAAAATGGAGAGAATTACCAACGACAGAAACTGGAAAATCATGGGGACTAAACGTGACATTGTGGACAACATTAAATTTAAACAACTTAAGTGGTATGGAGACATTTAGAGAATATCGAAAAAAGTTTGGAACTGCATGACACAAGGAAAAAGGCGAAGACCAAGAAAAAGTTGGAAAGAACGGATAGATAAAGAAGTCAGGCTGAGAGAAATGGGAGAGGATCTTGGGAAAGACAGAGAGGAATGGAGAACTAGTCAGGACTTCTAGCAATCAGAATAATGTCATCTGCGAATCTTAGATAGCTTAGGTGTTTTCCGTCTATACATTGACCTTTATTATTCCACTCTAATGTCAGAAGATAGTCTCTAGGGTTACTGTGAAGAGCTTCGGGGATATTATATCTCTTTGTCAGACTCCTTTTTGGGTAGGAAATTCTGAGGTCTTTTTATATATGTTCACTCTAGCTGTAGCTTCTTTATATATGTTGACTAACATATCTGCATTTGGTTTGTCTACTCCTTGATCGATTAGAGTTTCTATAACTGCTTGAGGATATACTGAGTCGAAAGCTTTCTCAAAGCCTGCTTGCTCTCGAGGTTGTGCATAATCAAGCCTGCTCTGTATTATTTTGTTAATTATTTTCGTGAATATTGTATTGTGTATACTACTGGTAACAAGATAATTGGTCTATAATTTCTGATATCTTTCTTGCCACCCTTCTTGTGAATGAGAATTATATTGCCACTGTTCCACTGTTTCGGAATACACATTGCTTTTAGGCAGTCTGTATATATTTTTGCTAAGATTCTGTTTTCACAGTGTGCTTTAGAAGCAGCTGTAACACCATCATTCTCAGCTGCTTTGCCGTTCCTCATGTTCTTAAGAGCATCATCTACTTCATCCACGAGAACATCTTGAACGTCTTCTTGAACTGCAGTTACTTCTCCTTCTTGAATTTCTGGTGCTTTGGTTACATGTTATATTACTTCATCCCTATATATATATATATATATATATATATATATATATATATATATATATATATATATATGTATATATATATATAACACTGTAAAAACTTAACAATTGAAGAACAGCGTGGATTCTGTCTCCATAAATCTCTTGAAACTAACTTCCTTTCTTACCCTCACGAGGTTTGTGAGGCAATTGAAGGTCAAGATCAGATGAATTGCGTGTACATAGACTTCAGTAAGGCATTCGACAAGATCAGCCATGACCGTTTGATCGAAGGCTTGGTGAGGTGGGTGTGTGTGAGAGACTTTTGAGGTGGGTTCGGTTCTACATTTGTCATCGGGTGCAGATTGTTGCAGTAAATGGTTATCACTCTACTTCTTTCCAGACTACGTCTGGAGTAACCCAAGGATATTATCTTGGGCCGGTATAATATGATGAACTAGCTAGGTCTTGGTCCTTGTGATTTGGTGGAGGAATCAATGGTGTAAGGCTCTATCTCCAGAAAGTTAAAAATTGTCTTTTTTAATACTTCAAAGTTACTAGTTCGCTTTAGAGTATTTGACAGAGAGGGGTAACTTTTGAAATTAATAACTTAATTGAATTTTGTGTATATTCTTCTTATTTTTATAAGTTTTACGCGCATTTTCTCAAGCAAATTCAATAACTGATTATCTATGCTTTGAAAGGACTCAACTTCACCAAGAGCTAAAGAAGCTCGAAAGAGAAAATCAAGATTCAAAGCGACGACGATTCTTTTTTTCGATATTCACGGGATTGTGTACCTTCACTGAGTGTTGCTCAATTCCGTGAAAGAATAAGAAAAAAACATCCGAATTGTGTAAGAACAAGTCATGGGTTGTCCATCAAGGCAACGCGCTGGCTCATTCTGCGTTGTCTGTCAAGACGTTTTTAGCCAAGTAAAATATCCCAATGTTAGACCATTGGCTTTATTCGCGTGACCTTGCACCAGAGCCTTTTATCTGTTCCCAAGGTCAAATCTGCATTAAAAGGAACACTATTTCAGTCAGTTGAAGCTGTGAAAGAAAAAACAGCACGCGTCATGAAAGAGTTCATAGAAGAAGACTTCCAGCACTGTTTCAAACAATGGAAAATTCACATGGAGCGCGTTATAGGAATAAAGGAGGGCGTATATTTAGTTTTTCCCTTTAATTGATTAAACAAAGTAGTTCCTCTTGGAAAAAAAAAACAAATAACTTCGCTTTGAGGTAAATTACGCCTCTTTCAAAATATGTACAATCAAGAATTTGCGAGTAAGACTAAATTACATGTACCAGTATGTTGCGACTACTCCATTTGGAACGAAAACATTTATTTTTATAATTTAGTTGAATTTTTGTGTATATTTTTCTTATTTTTAGAAATTTCACACCCACTTTCTCAAGCAAAATCAATAATTTATTATTAATACTACATGCTATCCATTAACGTATAACAGAACTTAAGAAAGACTGCGAAATTTATACTCAATTTGCAGTATGCAACATAAAATAAATTCCTTATTTTTTAGCTTCTTATTTTTTAGCCACAAGTCATGATGGGATTTAAAAAAAATATATCTGAAGAATTAATTTCTACTAACCAAAATTAATCATTATGCTAAGTTATGTTAGTTTCAAAGTATGTAAATCATAGTATATCGGTTTATAATTACCAACCTTAAGTGAAAAACTTAATTCTTTTATTTGAAGATATGCCTTGGTATTTCTAGTTTTGAGATTAACACCCGATACAACATATATTAAAGTATCAATTAATCCTATAAAAAACAACGTTAGGCAGGTATAGTATATATTTCCTGACTAGATAGGTAAACTTGCTCGAAAAAATAATTAGCTTGAATTTGGACATGCCTCGTTCACACGCCTACAACGGAAAAGCCCACATTTTTACGTTAAATGCTCTACCTTATATTAAAAGCTATAAAGTTTAACAGAAATGGCTTTTATGTCGTGTCCGTATATAAAGATTTTATCTACCCGAAAAAGAAGTTTAATTCTGTGTTCTCGGTTTAACCTTTTGTAATTTGGTCTTTGCTCGCAAGCTTTTGATTGTACTGGTTTTACTGTTTTGGCTTTATTTTGAAAAAAAAAACTCCTTTTCCTCAAAGCAAAGTTACTTATTTGTTCCAAATACAAAGTCCTTTATTTAATTAATTAAAAAGAAAAAAAAAGCATCGACTTTGAGCTTTATAAGTTCAGAAACTTGGTTAAGAGGAAATAATTTTTTTCGACGAAATATCTTAAATTTTATCTCTTTAGTTAGGATATCAATACCTTTCATGGAAACTCATGATTTATACAGAGAAAGTAACAATGAAATAGATGTATAAAAGAGCGAATAACTCTAAGTGGCAGTAATTAATTTCCGTGAAGATTAACTAACCACTTGATATCAGAGTTATTATACACTACTAAAAATAAAGCAGCTTCGTTCAACATTTTAAAATGTTAAACTTAGTTACAAATCATTTTATATAATAGAATGCGTATATCACTTTAATATATTTGTATAGTTGTGTTAATTAACTGAATTTAGAATTATGTTATTTATCTTAACATACAAATTATTTGAATACATTATAAAAGTATTTACAGCAATATTTTATTATTAATTAAATAAATGCCTTTACAAGGATATGTTTCAAACAAATATACGTTTTGAAACAATATTTTAAACGTTAAATGAACAAATTAAATTTAACAGAAATAAAATGTTACCACAAAATGCGGAAATAAATTATTCCATATAACTTTTGTTTAAATTAAACAATAAAAATCAATATTTTGAAGACTGATGAGCTAAACATTTATTTTTATCAGTGTAGTAAATTCACAAGCAGAACACAATATTAAAATATTTTTTTTAAATTGTATAAATAACAGCGGAAAAAATACGACTTTTCCATAAAAAGTCAGAAAACCATTGGCTGCTCGTATCTACGATTTAGATCGAAACACGTGATTTAGTATGCGATGTTGCCACGTTGACGTGGATGTTAAATTTCATTAGGATGGATAACTTGGTAGTTAAAATGCGGTCATCCCAGTATTGTATAAAATGTAGGGAAACGTGCAGAATTGGGATGCCAAACATAAGCAGATCGTTCGGCAAGCTACATTAGTCTAAAAACCAAGATCAAAACAAAACCAACCTGAACTGACCTGAACTAACCCGAACTAAAGTAGCAGCAGTCACCACGTGGAGGCCAAACATTCTCTGTCGGGATGGGTGTTGGAAAAGGTTCTACAAGTTACTGTAAGGGATTGTCACGGTTAGTTTTGGTTAGTTTATTTTTTAAATTTTGCAACACTATCATTAATGCTGGAAATTGCAGGACTTTGAAAAACGATTAATTTATGTAGGAAAATTATTTTATGTCCATTCAGTAATTTGTAAGGTCAGCCGAATGTCCTCTTTTGTGACGTCAGAGATATTTTGTCTCCATCAATACTTTTTAAAAAATCATTCATTCTTTATTTAAGAAAGGATTTTTGAACCAAAATAATAGGAAGTATCAAAAGAGAATGAAGAGTGCAAACAAAACCTGTGCAATTTTATAAGAAAACATTCGGCAACAATGCGTCGGGATTTCGCAGTATTTGTCCCATAACCTAAATTTTGGCAGCATCTCGTTTCCCGGCTCGATTTTTTATGTTTTCCGTCATATTTTAGCAAAATATTGTGTGCAACTTTAAGACAAATGTGCTATAGTTATATTCATGTGTTATAGTGGCAAATTGTAACGGGAAACGTCAGAAAATTTACAAAAATAATAGAGGAAAGTGTAAACATTTTTTTTTTTTGAGAAAAACTAACGCGAAATCGGTGAAAAAAATCATATTCGTGTTCCACCACCCGAAAGTTTCACAAAATCGTCGATAGATTAAGGAGGCAATTGTCCTCAATTGGCATGCCCCTGTTAGTAAATTATGCATTACGTTAAACAAGTCTTAATGCAAAACAACTAGAGAAATGGTATCAATCAAGAAAATGATTAACTAGCTCGATATGAAATTTATTAAGCTTGGCCTAAATATAGGAATAGCTTCCTTTGATATTGGAGGTTATATTTAAACAATTTATTGATTAGTAGCGGTTTATTAGCCTTTCGATAAGCTTTTCAGATATTACGGATAAACGAGCAGCAATGTCACATTTTGTGACAGATTTGCCATAAAAAATAATGAAAGGCGCCGACGGTTGTTTATAGATTACCACTAATCTGTCACCGAAATGAGAAACTTAGTTATAATATAAAACTAATTAATTTTAGATTTAGATAACTGTGAGCAAATGTTAAAAAGGAGATTACGACTGTAAATTTATTTTTTTTTTGTTCCAAGCTCCTTAAACAAACTGGTTATTTATCGTGGTAAATCAAATTATATTGAATAAATAAAACTGCCTGTAAATCTATATAGTCACGGAGGTATGAAGTGAAAAAATATTCGGACGAAACTGTTTTATAATTGCTTCATCATCAGGTCAGCAAGAAAGTGATTTCGGTTTCTCATTTTTTTTTTAACAACAATAAACTTTAATCAATTATATATTTTCTGTTCAATGACCTTTTCCGCCTTTCTTACAGACTCATGATTCCTCGCTCATAGACATTTTGGAATTTTGAGGTTAGAAATAAAATAATCAAAGTTGGTTGGTTGACTGTTGATCAGTATATCGATGGTAAAAAAAAATCTGATAGTTTTTCATACAAAAGTGGCAATATTTCCCAGACTTACACTTATCGTTTGAAAACAATATTTTTTTGATATTGCCTCGAAAACGATCATTCCATTCCATTTAGATATCTACGTATATTTGATAAAATTTCAGTAAAATGAATTGAATAAACGGGGATGAAGAATAGACTAATTTCCTTTTAAAATAGGACACTGATGGGTTTTTAGAATCAATATGTATTCGCTCCAAATGGTTTTTTCTGTTGTTTGCGTTATCAGAATTGTTTCGGCTAAATCTTTTAATGTAAATCTAACATGAATTTCTACTTAAAAATTATTTATTCTTAGTATAATATACAGAATAATATTACACAATTTAAAAAAATAACAACTGAACTTCCTTCAAATGCTAAGAAGAAAAGTCCTATACATTTGTATATGTAATGAAAGAAAAAGTCAGATAAAAACTAGCATAGTAAAGTGTATTATAGGGTTCCTAAGCAGTGGCTGCTAGTGGAGTAGTGCCACAGGGCCTTGGTACTACCAAATTTTTTCTAGAAACATTTTTTTAAAATTATTTTTACTTTTAACTTTTCCTTATTACTAATTTGGACGTCTGATAATAAAGCAGCAGTTTAAAAGGCGCGGATTGTCTATAACACAGACCGACACATTTCAGAACCGAAGGTTTCGATACGGCAAATACGTCTGCTTCGAATTTTCGCGACATACTAACCTAAAAGTTCAAAATTCACGTTTTTTTACTATTTTTGAGGTTATGTAACAGGGTAAGTTTTATGGTAGCTGAAAGCACTAATCTTCTCCATCAGGGCCTACTTGGATTTATATTGATACATTCATTAATCTCTAAAATATTCAGATTTTTCAAAAATTTTAGTTCACCATATTGATTCCATCACCTTAGAAATGACAGTTTTAAAATTCTGACTACATTTTTATTTTATATATCTCGAAAATACTCGAGTGAATCCATCACCTTGGAAATGACAGCTTTAAATTTTTGACTAAATTTTCGCAATTTTAGGTTAGAAATATTGCGAAACCCCGAGGCAACAAGTCAATTCGTTCTTAAGAAACATGAACGGTATACTCCTGAGAGGCCCCGGACTAAGTTGACGCCACGCCATAGCAAAACTCCACATTTTTAAGGACTCCCGAAGATACATAAACAAGACATGCCTTTACGAACTATCATGAGTTCCCGGAATTCTTCGACTTTTGAGCTTGCCAAGTGGCTTCTTCCAATCTTGAGACCATTACAAGGAAATAAATCATCCTGGGTTAAGAACTCGCAACATTTCGTAGAAATTATAAGTGAATAGAAGTACAAACCGAAGATCATTTTATTAGCTTTGACGTGGAAACCTTATACACCAACGTCCCAGTTAAGGAGTTACTAAAAATCATAGAAATCTTAAGAAAGAAACTTGAAGAAAACCAGATCTTAGCAGAAAAAACATCTTTACTACCGCATACAGTCATGGACTTGTTGGAAAATTGTTTGACTAATTCCTATTTTCAAGAAAACGAAAAATTCTACATCCAGGATGATGGACTATCGATAGAATCCTCACTCTTACCGGTGGTCGCAAACATTTTCATGGAATTATTCGAGAGGTTTGCAATTGATTCTGCAACTAAGAAACCAAAGATATTACTTAGATACGTAGACGATACCTTTATTATATGGAATGGAAACTACGGCGAAGAACTTCAAAACTTGCTTTCTCATCCCGACAATATCAACCCAACCATTAAACTCAAAATGGAGAAAGAATCACAAAATAAATTACCCTTCTTAGATGTTTTGGTTGAAAAAAAAAGGCAGATAAATTAGAACTTCAGTTTACAGAAAGATAAATTAAAATTTCAATTTACAGAAAAGCCACACACACAGGACAATACCTAAACACTCATCCAATCACTACAATAACACCAAGCAAGGAATTATAGAAATCTCGTAGATGGAGCCTTAACTCTCTGTAACTCCAACGAAAACTTAATGAAAGAGACAGATCACATTAAAAATGACCTGACCGCCAACGGATATCCAGTATATGTAGTGGATAAAAGTCTGGAACAACGCAGAAATAGGACAATATCGACAACGAACAAAGAACAAAAACCAGTATTGAACATCCCCTATGTTGAAGGCATTTCGGAAAACATTAGAATAATAAGAAAACGATACAAAATCAACGTTGTTTTCAATTCAAATAACTTTCTGAGAAGTCGGCTCACTAGGGTCAAACCAACAACTCAAAAGGTCATGAAGAACTGTGCATATCAGATGCCATGTGAATGTTGCAACTTCTACGTTGGCGAATCGAAGAAAACTTTTGATATAAGGATCAAAGAACACCAAAAATACACATCTCAAGGAGAAACAGTAAAATCTAGTGCGGCTAACCATGCCTGGACTCACGGGCACCACATCAAATCAAATGGTATGAAGCTAAAATTCTACACCGAGAACAACACTGGAGAAAACGGGAATTCAAAGTAGCCGCGGTTATACATCAGAACCCGAGTTGCTTTAGTAAACCATCTTTAGATATAAGAGAAGTCTGGAAACCACTTCTTAATAATTGTAAACTAAATCTAAATGCAGCATAAATCAGACTTTGGCGTAGCACGCATGACTGTACCCATCTCAGTCACACTCCACTGCATTTACTTTTAGTATAAATAGTTGTGTAGCTTAGGAATTTATTTAGTTTCATTTGGAAACGGTTAGAGATAACTATTAGCCGAAACGTCGTAAAATTCAACAAAAAATAAAGACAACGAAGTCCAACAGATATCTATTACTTCGCAGAAAACATCGTTGTCTATTACCTTCAAACAAACCGGTCAATTCTGACTTGAAACGTATGCAAAAGTGTACGAGGTATGGCATGCGCCAAGCACAAACGACCGACAGCATGAAGCCTTCTCTTTCAAACGCGGCGCCTCCCGTGTCTGTAGATAAATCAACAACGAATTGTCGTTATATTTCACACGAAACTTGAAAAACCTGCTACTGAGACTTATCTTTTATTAAAAGAAATATACGACAATAAATGTTTCTCACGTGGGCGAGTTTTTGAGTGATTCTCTATCAAGACAACTCTGTCAAGACGCTTCTAGCCAAGTACAATATTCCTGTGTTAGACCATCCGCTTTATTCACCTGACCTTGCACTACGTGACTGTTATCTATAGGGATAAAGGAGGGGTGTATATTCAAAGTGATAATAACTAAATATATGTAAATTTAAAATAAAATATTTTACAGCAATAGGCTTATTATTTTATAACTATACCTCGTATTGATTATAGTGAGGAATATATAAAAACAATAAAAACCATTTTCATTGACATTTAAATATCTGTTTTTATTTGTTATTCCCGAAATATAAACAGCTACCTTCGTATACAAACTGAAGAGAGAACCATTTTAGTCATTTAACACTGTAATTTCATGTCTGAAGCCTGACATTTTTTATTCCAAAATTCTTATTTTCCGGGGAATATTTTGTTTATTCTATCATCAAAATAAATGCCAAAGTTCTGGGCGACTAGTGAAAATCAATTTATAAACAATGTTACCTCTTTTCATTGTTTTTTTTTTTCGAATTAAAACTAGGCCTTCGACCATAAATTATAAACTATAATTTTTATTGTTAAAATGATGACAGAAGTAAATATTACTAACGCATTGTGTTTCATAATTTTCAGATAAAATCTGCGGCATTCTTTTAATCTGAAAATATTTATTACAATCTGTTCCAATGTCATTATGCATATAATATAAATAATCGTAAATATTCAATATTTATTATAAAACAAAAGTACGTTTAATGTCGCCTGTAAAATTTTAAATTAACCAACTTTAATCATAAATTACTGCAATAACACATAAAAGATATTGTCTATGGCTTTATTGACTTTGTGATTTGTATGCATTATGCCAATAGAAGTTAATGTAGTGAAATGGCCCCGTCTCATGAATATTAAAACATCTAAAAATATCCTTGTTTTCTCCATTCTAACAACATTGTAAAAACCCAAATATTATCCCTTCAAAAATATAAGTGTGGAAAAATGGGTCAAGCTCATTTTTTACACTCTTTATCTTCTTGTATCTGTGTCTCCTTTGGAGGTTGCTGATCAGCATGGTTATTCTAATCTTGGAGATTGTTGCTCGAAACAATTCGGTTGATAATAGATCTCCCGCATTTGTTCATTCTCTTTGCTTGATAAGTTGCAAAAGTTCATATCGTTCGTTGTATGAGATGTGTCGGAGAAATTCCAATTTTCTTTTTTTAATCACAAACAGGATTTCTATCTAATTCTTTATTTATCCTCCCAAGAACCAAGAATAAAGATTTTTAACATAAATCTGTACTTCGTGAGTCAAAACTTCGAGACCATAGAGGAGTACTGGAAATACGAAGCACCGAACCTTCCATGTTTTTAAAGCTAGTCAGAGATGTGATGCTATTAGTAGTGTCTTCATTTTGGCAAAAACAAATCTAGCTCATTCAATACGTGATAAAATTTCTTGTTTGTGTTGAATTTCATTTATTAGAGTACTTGTCTTCTGTTATCAGTAATCTTGAATACCACTAACCATTTTTCTTTTGTTAGTATTTATATTGAGACCGTAATCTTGTTTGCGATTGTTACCCTATTCATTATCATTCGAAGATCCTCTAGGGAATTTGTTATACAAACGGTGTCATCAAATATCTAATGTTATACATGGCTCTACCATTTACCGCCATTCCAACTATTTCATCAGAGTCTCTCGAAAAATGTCCTCCGTATACATGGGTGGGAGAATACAGCCTTGTCTAACACCTTTTTGTATCCTGGTTTCTTCAGATAGAGAATTTTCAGTTTTTTTTTATCTCAAGTAGAGCTTGGATATTATCTGAATGTCGTTGAAATCAATGTTCAGTCTTTGGAGAATGCTGACGAGTTTCTTACCTTTAACGTTGCTGTAATCTAAGCATAACTTCCTGATTTATGCCACAATGTCTTTGAGCAAGTAAAGGGTGTTTTTATAGAGGTATAGAACTTTTAAATGGAATAAAACAAAGATGAATTTTTTAAATTGACATGAAATTTACTTTATTCGAAAGATAACCTTCTGGAATTATAATTTAAATATGACTTCTGGCATATGATCGCCACGGCTGGCTCGGACGTAGTCTAATCTGGAGGTTCAATTTTCGATGACTTTTTCCAACATTTGTGGCCGTATATCGGCAATAACGTGGCGAATGTTGTCCTCCAAGTGATCAATCATTTCGGGCTTATCGGCGTAGACTAGCGACTTCACATATCCCCACAGAAAATAGTCTAGCGGCGTTAAGTCGCACGATCTTGGAGGCCAATTCACGGGTCCGAAACGTGAAACTATGCGGTTACCAAACGTTTCCTTCAATAAATCAATTGTGGCACGAGCTGTGTCACATGTTGCGCCGTCTTGTTGAAACCACAGCTCCTGCACATCATGGTTGTTCAATTGATGAACGAAAAAGTCAGTAATCATGGCTCTATAGTGGTCACCATTGACTGTAATGTTCTAACCAGCATCGTTTTTAAAGAAGTACGGACCAATGATTCCACCAGCCCATAAAGCACACCAAAGAGTCAGTTTTTCTGGATGTAACGGTGTCTCAACATACACTTGAAGATTATCATCACTCCAAATACGGCAGTTTTGTTTATTGACGTATCCATTCAAACAAAAGTGAGCTTCATCGCTAAACAAAATTCGCTTATGAAAATCGGGATCAACGGCAATCTTGTTTTGGGCCCATTCACCGAATCTACGCCTTTCTAGGTGATCGTGTGGCTTCAATTCTTGCACGAGTTGGATTTTGTAAGCACGCAAACCAAGATCTTTCCGCAAAATCTTCCATAAAGTGAATGGACGCATATCCAATTCCTGTGCACGATGGCGGATAGACTGATTCGGGTCTTCCTCTACACTACGCTCTACAGCAGCAATGACTTCTTCTGTACGCACTGTACGACGTCTCTGTGGATGCGTATTATCATTTAGAGTAAACGTGGTGCGAAAACGTTCCATAGTTAATCGAATTAATTGCTCTGATGGACGATTATGTTGACCGTAAAATGGACGTAGTGCGCGATACGTATTTCGAACAGAACCATGATTTTCAAAATAAATTTGCACAATTTGGAAGCGTTGTTCAGGCGTCAGTCTATTCATGTTGAAATGCCAAACCAAACTAAACATAAATCACTTGACAGCTGACAAAATGGCCGCCAGTTAAAAAAGTGTTGCCAACTTAAAGTTCTATACCTCTATAAAAAACACCCTTTATATCTAGGCAAACATGGCTTCTCAGTTCCCAGTTTATTAAGAAATTTAAAATGAGTGTCAAATGTTTCCGTTTTACATCTTTTGTATGTATATCCTAGTTTGTATAATTCTGAGGTAAATTTTAAATACATGGCTCATTAGATTTATAAGAAAGTGGTCGTCACATTTAAAAGCTGGATAATAGTAGCTATTCATGTGAGCTATTACTAAGTCTATCAATTCCAGTGAACCAACCATCTATCTGGCAATTTTAAACTTCGATGTTGTTATTTTTAGTGCTTCCATAATCTTAACTTTTTTTTTATCTGTCTATAACTATTTGATCATCTTTCAGTATGGTTAGTTTTCATTTAGTTTTTGTATTAGTGACATCTTTTAGCTATACACGTTGAAGTTAATTTAGTTTTCTGTATTCAGTTTCATTCCTTTCTTATATTTTCTTCTGTCTTCCATTAGCAGGAGTCATCCATTTTTGTTTACTTGTTTTCCATTTGCTGGAATATTTTTGTTCTGCGCAGTTGCGATTGCATCTTTAATTTTTTTTCATTGTGCCTCCTCGTCCAAGTCTTCAATACTTTTCTCGACAGAGTTATGATACAGTATTCTTGTTGTTATATGTCTATATAGATACATTAATACTGCTTTACATTGAAAGGAAATACACATAACCTCACTTCTCTTTGATATAATGCCATTTACGAGGTCCTCGTAATGTACATCTTTATGTGGGACAATCTATCAGATGCTGTCAATGTAAAAAGCCGGCACGGTACTGTTTCG
Organism: Diaprepes abbreviatus; assembly: GCA_034092305.1. Classification (NCBI taxonomy): domain Eukaryota; kingdom Metazoa; phylum Arthropoda; class Insecta; order Coleoptera; family Curculionidae; genus Diaprepes; species Diaprepes abbreviatus. Next base: position 5,992,744 of record JASJET010000055.1, on the reverse strand, counting down.
TAATCGGTGCATAAAAATATATATGGAATGTAGAAGCTTACAATAATTTTACCATAAAACTTATAGTCGTCGGTGAAAAATGAACACGTCTGAGGTTTTATTACGGTGTAAGCGTAAACGGCATTTGCCGATAAGAAACCGATTTATATAAAAAAGCATGAGGACAACATAAATGTATTTTTATGTTGTTTATGTTTCACTAACAAGCACAGAAGCTGATTATATACATAAATAGGTTTTAAGAACAGAGATGTGTCACCGATATATTGATACAAACTGTCGACATATAAAATTTATTTCTTAATAAAATGGACTCTAAAAAATTAATACCAATTCTATAAATTTTTATGTTTAATTGCAATTTATCAAGTTGGTGCCAATGGAATAAATTATTATTACCATTAGATAAAAACTAGATGTAGTAAAGAAGCAATCATAAATAAAATCCACTAAAGAGAAGAAGATAACGCGAGCGTAAATATGTATTAATATTATATGGTTAGTAAGTTGCTAAAGTAAGCAACAGTAAATAAATTTTCGAAGTTCGGTCCTGTCGATAGTCAGCTGAACATTGTGTAATACCACTGCCATTGCGTTTGACAACACATTTCAAAATTTGATATTTAATCCTCTACAAAGAGGAGGCTCTGAACCGACAGTAGGCGCATAGATCAGAGCAATGTTGACTCGGAGACAATGTTACTATTAAAGCACTGTCACGAAGGGGCTGCCCACATGGAGGAGTTCTAAGGCCTTTATTGTTGACAGCCTGCTGAATGAATTAAATGAGTCTGGTTTGTATATACAGGATTATGCCGACGATCACGTCATTTTGTTCCATGGTCACGATATCAGGGACCTGGGGAGACCAATGATGCGGGACCTTCGGATCAGAAAGCTATGGGGCCACAGTGAAGGGTTCGGAATAAACCTAGACAAGACCGAGGTGGGAGACTCACACCACAATTACATTGATGGGAAGGATCCTTCAATACAAGGGAACAGTTAAATACCTGGGAGTAATTCTGGACTCACGAGTGAGCTGGAATGATCATATTGAAACTCGAACCAAAAAGGCCATATGTGCTTTCTGGGCTTGTAAACGAGCCTTTGGGTGCACATGGAGGCTGACAGCGAGAGTCTCATTTTGGATATACTATGGTGATCCACCCCACGATCAAGTACCACTTTATGGTCTCGTCAATGTAGCTGTATCGAATCTAGAGCAACATTCGCAGGAAACAACTGCTATATAAAATATAAATTCCAAAATATGTCGGTAGGATATTAAAAACCTGCCGACTTTATGTCAGATTGAAAAATGTCGTCAGTCAAACGACATCTATACAATCATCGGAGTAGTGCGAAAATTTCAGTAAGAAATAAAGAAATCAATCTGTCGAATAGGTGGTTGAAACGCGTATGGAGAGAGGACCGGAGTTGTATTTGCTGGAAACAAACTGTTTGTATAGGTTCTTTCCTTATGAATTATAAGGACGCAACTTGAAGAAAAATTAATTCATGTGTCAGTTTTTTGTGTTATATCCAAAAATGTCAACTTTCAGTGTAATTAAAAAAAAAAGAGCTGGAATTCGAGAAAACCGCCACATTTTTCATTATTCACTTCTACTGCCTGCCCCTGTAATTACTAGACAATTGGAATAATACATTTTCTGAATGGAGGTATTTATTATAATTAGGTAAAATAGTTTTTTACTTTTATTCACATAAACATATAGGTAGATAAAAATAATAATTTGATTTATATTCTGTATTTGAAATAAATGATGTTAATAAGCACCTTGTTATACAAAGGGTCCTACATATTTATGTAATATTTACAACTCTTTTATTCACAAATCTTATTGTGACAACGACATAGAATAGAAAACAACTCAGGAATAACAATAACACAGATAATGGGCAAAATCTTTTGTGGATTTAATTTATATTCTAGTGCTAGCGTGACATATAACTTTTACAAGCCATTTTATTATGTTTGAAATATGATATTAAAATCACACTTAATAATGTTGACTAAGTTTTTCTTTTCTAAGAAATCAGGTAATGCAACTGCGCTAAAAGAAAACGTTTCATGCTTGCATAAAATTGAATGATAAAAATGCATGGACGTCATCAAATACGTTGTAATCTTCTGACAGTTTATTTTTATTTAAAAAAGAAATGATACTTTTTTGTTTACTTAACAAGTGATACGAGGGGCATCAGAAAGTTGTCCCTCCAGCAATGAAAAAGGCTTACTTTAGCGCAATTGAGTCAAATGATCCACAACTTTATTTAAAAAAATTTTGTTTCCAATTAGCTCATCAAACTAGACATCGATATCATCTATCAACTGGTTATCGTCTGCAAAATCACGTCCTGTAATGTGCTTTTTCAAATTACTAAATCAAAAGAGGTAATACGGAACTAGCGCAATAAAGTTAGTTACACTTGCGGAGAATGGATTGAAATTTGGATGTTTTGTGAATTCACGTATTGTCGTGAAGGAAGCCATTCTTCTGGCACAAACTAAGACCTCTGTAATCATTATTATGATAATTACAGTAGACAACTGTAGTGCTCTTTCGTAAGTATTTAACAATAGTTCCTGTTTGGGCCCAAAAGACGGTGACCATGAGCTTGACTGTGTGCGGGCGTCAGTTTCTTTGAAAGCAAGATCAATAAGTAAGTAATAAATAATTTTTGTATCTGTACATATACCGAGAAGATTTCAGTGGAACAGACAGACAATTAAACAGTTTCGTTACCTCTTTAAAATAAACTTCATTTAAATATAAAATTTACCACAAAGAAGGAAATGAACAATTCAATTTTCTTAATTATCAGAAAAGAAATAAATAAGCACAATTTATCAGGTTTTATCCAAGACCTCGTACACACATACTATTATATATAATAATTTATGTCATCCAATTCAACATAAATTAGCTGCTATTCATAACATGATTCACAGAATAGAAATACTTCCAATAAATAAATCAATTTTCAAAGAGAATTAAATATTAGTAAACAAATGGCATTAGTCATTACAAACCTCAGAAAATGGACAAAATAATAATGAAAAAAAAAGTACTGATATGTTATATCCAATAGTAAAAGACACGCCAAACAACTTTAAACTTAACACTTTGTTTCAACGTTTCAATGCAAGGATAGGTAAGTTTTTTTTAAAAAAAAAGCAAAACATTAATTCAGCATATCAAATTAACTATTTGTAGGCAAATTTATAAAGAACATCAAAACAATAGACAATAATAAAAATTCTGGAGCACATAAATTATATTGCAAAGACTGTAATAAGGTTTATTTATAGAGAAACCCGTTATTTATTTATTTTTTTTGACAATATTCAATAACACGCCAACGTTATTTTAGATTTTATACTTTGATAGTGTATTTTTATGAATTTTACCCAGCATGTAGGGGTTGAAACAGCCTCCATTTATTTTTTAAATGGAAAGATGTGCCTTACGGTACCTCGGTAAAAAGGTCGTAAATTGAGAAATTTAATACACTATCTATTACTGCAAGTTTCCTTACCTTAATATAAATAAAGTTGAAAGTAAATTATAAGAAAAAATCTTTAAAAATATGTAAATGATATTATTTTTTAGTACACATAAAAATTGTATATCAAGAATCGAATTGCAATGATTTACTTTATTTTGGGGAAGGAATTTGTTAGTAATATCATACTTTGGATATATCTAATAAATATTGTTACGATTTACTCTGTTTAAAATTGTTCACTGGATTCGTGGAATAAAACGTAACACTTTTCACTAACGAAAATCTAATACTATATTTAATTACTTAACACAGCTAAATCACAACTATCTAATTACTAGTTTTTAATATTTTCATTATTCAAGATACCATTGTACAACGCTCTTATCCTATCCCTATTTATATACCTATAAAATTTCCTACACAAATCTAGAACTCACTAACATAAAAGTTAAGATCTACCTAGAAATATGACTCAATCAATAAGTTTCTCCTAGTCATTCGTAACTATATTTATTTACCGAGAATGTTACATGGTACTATTGGTAAAATTGGAATGCGATATGGGGTACTGGGTCAAGTGAGGGATGGGCCAAGAGAAGATCACGATATTAAACTAGATGTATTACTTATTTAGCTTTCAGCGAAATCATGTTATTTCAGCGGGCTAATTAGCACAAAAATAAATCAGCTATACAACCACATTAAATTTGATTAATTCTGTCAAAGTGCGTCCTTATTAAATGCACTTTCTTCAAGGGTTTACACAAGATGATTCAGACTGCCGTCTTGAATTTTGACGATACTTTATGAATTCGTTTGGTCAAAATCGGATTTCTTTAAAATGGGAACTTTTGTCAAATAAATGTACTTTGACCTTAAATAGCCACATTAATTAACAAAACTGTTGACAGTCGTCGGAGAAAAATTGGCACTGGATGCAGTGAAACTTATACCCTAACATCATAAAAAAAGTTAATGTTTGGGCAGGAATGAATAGTCGGCGATCGCGTCATAGGACCAATACTTTTTGAGGAATATCTCAATGGCCATTCGTAGTTAAATTTTCTACAATTTCGTAATCTACAGGACAAGAAAATCTGGGAACCTCTGCACTATAATAACAAAAACTCTAAGCCTCCGTCATGAGTATTATCAACGTACGTCACTGTCTGCGCTAATTAAACAAATACATCTTGAGAAATAAGTATTATTATAGAAAGATTTACGTAGTAGTGCATTCCAGAACATTTAAACACTTCTGGCGCAGTTGTATAAATTTCATTACAAATACAAATCGAACCATCAGAAAACCTCCGTGGAATTTAACATTTTCCCATTTAGAATCCACTAAAGGTGTCACGGAATAACGGAAATTCTCTGCATCTGTTCGTTTTTCAATTAAATCTGCTAATTCGACTTTAATTAAAACACTGAAGTGCCGTCTTTTACAAGCAGGCGATAAAATCTCTTTTTTTTTCGTTTTAAGTGTCCTAGACTTCCATTTCATTAACGTTACAAGTGTTTTGCTGCGAATGAAAAATACAGACATCTTAGATAGGTAGAATGATGAGAATTTTCATTGTTCTTCTAACAGTTTCGAGGTTCGTGAGTTAATAGTTAAGAGTTTTTATACGTACGAATTTTCGCGCTTTTTGGATGGGTTTTCTAGATAAAAAAGGAGTCTTAATTACATTATTTCCTCACAATTTCCAAACAAGTATCTAGGTATGTGCAAAAACTAGTTCCAATTTTTTTTAAGTTGCCAACGGCATGAGAAAAATAACAGTGCAAATGGGATAAAACAATTAAAAATTAAAAAGCCTTACTTGTAGACTAACCTACAATTATAGTTTCTTTGAAATATTCTTTTAGACTGGTAATCGTAAACTTAAGATTTCTTCGACAGGATGATAATTTTAAAATGCAATATCGAGAAAATCGTTTAAAATATTTTAATAAAAGACTAATAGTAATAAGTTAGGGACACAAAAACATATGTAAAAAATCAGGAGCCCTGAGTTGGAAATGGACACAGACCATATGAACTCGAGCTACCATTATAATATACCGTTTGAAGTCACAATAGAGGATCAAATGGCAAGTAAAAGAGAAAGACCGAAAACATTCCCGGGTGCAAGTATCTGGTACACTGACGGTTCAAAAACTAATGAGGGTACTGGAGCTGGAATATATGGGATACAACTGGGGAAGGAATACCCAACAGTATTCCAGGCAGAAATATACGCAATCTTACGGTGCGCAGACGAGATAAATAGGAGAGCTTACAAAGGGAAGCAAATCCTCATTTACTCTGACAGCCAGGCAGCCCTAAAAGCCCTCAAGGGCCAAAAGGTGTTATCGAGGCTGGTTTGGGAATGCCAGAGTGAGCTAGAAATTCTGGCAAAAGACAACAGAGTTATGTTAAAGTGGGTGCCAGGACATGAAAGCATATATGGAAATGAAAAAGCTGACGAGCTGGCTAGAGCAGGGTCGGCATCTCAATACATGGGTCCAGAACCGGCCTTTGGGGTGCCGCGGTGCGCGGCCCGAGAAGCAGTCATAAAATGGACCAAAAGAGAACATAAAAACCACTGGATGATCAGACAGGGTTTAAACCACAGCAAACTATTTATTGGGAATCCTGACCCGAAACTGGCAAGGAAATTACTACAAATGAGTAGAAACCAATTAAGGACTATTACGGGTATAATGACGGGACACATGGCCGTCAAAGTACATCTGAATAGAATGAATCTATATAACGGAAACCTCGGCTGCAGACTATGTGGACAAGCTGAGGAAACGGTGAAGCATATCATATGTGAAGTTAATATTGAATGTTAGTTTTGGATCACCCTGTATTTATTATTGAAATATTAACACAATCCATTAAAGTAGATTCCCTTCTAGAAGGAAACCGACTCCAATTAAATAATGGGAAAAATTGATAGTTACATTTAGGCGTGCAAATGCCATTTTTGACATAAAATTTAAAATATCTCAAAAATAGTTAGACTTAGGTATAGGACGTTATACATAAAATATATCTATAATTTTGCGTAGAACTTAAAAATGAAATAACATACATTTCACTCACTGGTGAGATTTAGACAACAAACTTTCGGGTCAGTAAGATTGGAACCGGGAGAAATACTCACTCACTCCTTAGCAGGACTGTACAGATTGAGCCAGGGGGCTAGGTTGACAGAGTGGCTGTAATGTCTAGGGTGAGCACAATAGGCCTACTCTGGGCGCAGTGCATCCGGCTTTAGGACGGACCCGGGAATATAATTAAAAAAAATAGTAATAATGCGGTAGGAAGGGAGATTTCAAGATATTTTTGACATTTACCTTTTCGTCATATATTGAATGGAGGATGGCAATGATTTTCTGTCAAAAATTACTTAAGGGCGATGAAAATTTTTACATTACACTATTTAACTGGTCATGATGAAAATGCAAAAAATGTCGGCGTACAATACGTAGTTTTTGACAGAGAGTCGAAATTTTGAAAAAATATATATTTCACAGTTCCCATCCCCATTCAATATGTGGAGAGGAGATAAGTGTCAAATATATCTTATAATCTGTCTCCTCAGCCTTATTACTCCATCAGTTTTTTATTGAACTATTCCAAACTGTTTTCGCGTCAACGCTTCGTAAGACTTTAAAATCTTCACCCTATAGAAAATTGGTAAATATCTCTAGAAGTAATGATATATGTATCCAAAAACTAAGCTGATGGAATTGAGGTTATGTGTTTGTGGGCTCTGAACCATAGACATCATATAAAGATAAACATCAATAATGTACCGATCTAAGGAAATTTCAAACTCCCTATATCACTTTTAAGTCATTTGTCTGTCAAATCGACCAGTTCTTTCAGTACTTTGAGTAAATCAATATTATTCATTATTTACTGAATTTCCCAGTTTTGCAAATACCTAAAATATAATCAGATACCGAGTGGTGTAAGCGGCAAAGCTCACTTCGGTCATTAGTAAATCTTGATATTTAATTCACCGGACCCAAATTATACAGACATAATTCTGAATGTCAAAGAACTGAAAAATATAAATCCCAAATAGAAAAATCATTGTAAAACTAAAACATATGTATCAGTAGTAATATTAGTAAAACGTCATTAATTACGTCAAATTTCTTGGAAGTATATATGAGAGTAGCAGTCTTAGAACTCAAGTTTAAATACATAATCCAAAAATAAATTTGAAAAAATGATTTTAAATTGAACTGATTTACATTTATGTTAAAATTATTTCTGCTCCGAACTGTTTTAAGGTCAATCAATACAACTGACTTTATGAACATTTTCGATATGATGACTTGCTGTTAAAATTGCGAACATTGCTCTTATAAAACGTAAATCCAATATTTATTTACAGTCTTATTAAATAAACTGTCTGAAGTACAAAATAATGATGTTGCAACCCGCATTCCGAACACTTTGTACAAGTATTTAAAACAGGATTCTGCGGGTATTTTACGGGGCACCTAGCAGAAATGTTACGTTAGGTATGTCTTGTCGATATCGAGAATTTAATATTGATAATATGTAAAGTGTAATCCTAACTCTAATTTTAAATTTAAAAAAAAAAAACAAAAATCGCTGAATAAGCGCAACGTTTCACATGTACAATTTTATATCTAATTGCCCTTTAGAAAATCCTTGTAGTTCCTAAGATATTTCAAGAAAGTAGAATTTAGGTTTTATTTATTCACCGATATATTTTTAAAGCTACTGAGAAATAAAAAAAATTACTACATTGTAACGTTACCTTTATCAGATTGTCTCTAAAAGAAAACCTAAATAATTTTTTAAATCGTTGAAACAGAAGCTGATTCTAGAATATTAGCGAACTTCTTTAAATTCTGAACGCAACCATATGTAGGATTTATTTAAGTTCTACTGAAAAGTACTAGTAGAATTGTTTCCATAAAACGAAATGAGTCAGAAAGCAGTGAGGAAAATAATATTGTTATTTTTATTTGCCAGTAGTTTTTTGTTTTAAACTAGTATATACCCATCTCGACTTCACCAACATGTTCTATATGAAGATAAAACATCAAAAACTCCATGGTTTCCGAGTTTGTGGTAAATATAGTTAAATTTACTATTAAATTTTTAATTCATATTTAATTGATTTCTAAATGAATCAAGTTGAAGCCTGAAAGCAAAGTCTAATGAACAATTTCAGCTACAGATAAAATTGTTTCCTTAACCTACGATCAGAGGGTACTTTAACTAGATATCAAAGTTTATTTCTCCCATAACTGCTTTATTTTGACAGATATGATCAAAATAAGGATGTGTGTATAAGAAACAGATTCAAAAATTTTTTTTATAAAACATACCTAAAAATAAGATGCACAACAATTTTCTTTATATTAAATTCTAAAATTGTACGCCACTCATTTCTAAGCATAAAAAAAATTGAAAATTTGACTTTATATACCTGTATTTAAAAAACCATTGAGATTTCAACATTTTTTTTAAATTACTTACTACCTTTATTTTGTCATTTAGCATCAGCTCCTTAAGTTTACTGACATCCTGTATAGAAACACACGTTTTAAATAGTGAAGTGACACTCTTCAGAAGTGTATGTATGATCATTTTACAAATAACAGTAGTATATGAAGTAATAACCTCAATACGTATTAAGCAGGTTTGGTTCCTTGCTTGTCCCTAAATTTTTGCACATTCGAGCCACACATGCAGGCGTGGAGCTAGACCAGGGAGACAAAATTATTATCGAAAATCATAATCCTTACAAAAACATACGTTGCGTCATTTTGAATAAGAAAAATAAAGTCAAAAAAGTAGCTGTCATAAATTTTATTTGCAGCCGTTCTTTAAAAGAACTGAGTTAGTAACTAAATTCAGTGTGGTGTAACAGCATTTAAAACAGTAAGAAACCTAAGAACGATCCGATGAAGATCTTTACGCAGTACACTAACTGGGAAACATTCAATGGGGTCTCATATTATGGAATAAAATTATAAAGATTATTTAAATATAAATATTAGCTATGATTTTTAAAGTGCTACTAGTCCAATACTTAATTTTTCTCTCATTTCATCTTTCATTTCATCATTCTCATATTATGGAATAAAAATTATAAAGATCATTTAAATACAAATATTAGCTATGATTGTTAGAGTGCTACTAGTCCAATACTTCATTTTTCTTTCATTTTCATAGAACTATCCACCAAGACCAAGACAAGGCCAATTTTTATGTGCTCAGAAAGTACGTCAAAATCAAAGTTCTGACGTTCTCAACGACCACTCTCCGACTGATTTAGGATCCTAATTCACAACAATGTAAATGACACTCTCTAAGTTTCTCTTCCTTTATTCTAGTTAGGAATCCTGAATATCGGTAGTATAATACCTCTTTAGTAAAGGCATAACAGAGCTGACCATTTTTGAAAAATTGTTTACATCCCTTTACTTCAACAAAGTAAATAAAAATTTACACCAAAATTAATGTTGACAATTTTAAAACATAATTTCCTCGATTCTATTTAAAAAAGGTCGACCTAATTTTTTTATTTACAAGTAAAGAACAAAAGTTATTATAAAACTTGTTTTAGACAATTAAAATTATATGCCGCAATAATCGATGCATAGCATTTTTGAAAAATGAAGTAAATCGACTCATTGACTGACAAATTACCGAACTGTAAAATATGCTCCATAATACCAACCGCTGGTCTCATCTTAAGCGTCCGTAGAAGAACTAATCCACCAGTTGTTATTTTAACAAAATTGAGTTTAAATCGCCCTCATACTCGTATAAATTGCGGTTACAGTTTCCGCAATTCCAATAAACATATTTAAATGAGCGATATATTTTAGATACATGCATATGACGAGTTCAAACCGCCCTCATACTCGTATAAATTGCGGTTACAGTTTCCGCAATTCCAATAAACATATTTAAATAAGCGATATATTTTAGATACATGCATATGACGAGTTTAAATCGCCCTCATACTCGTATAAATTGCGGTTACAGTTTCCTCAATTCCAATAAACATATTTAAATGAGCGATATGTTTTAGATATATGCATATGACGAGTTTAAATCGCCCTCATACTCGTATAAATTGCGGTTACAGTTTCCGCAATTCCAATAAACATATTTAGATGAGCGATATGTTTTAGATACATGCATATGACGAGTTTAAATCGCCCTCATACTCGTATAAATTGCGGTTACAGTTTCCGTAATTCCAATAAACATATTTAAATGAGCGATATGTTTTAGATACATGCATATGACGAGTTTAAATCGCCCCCATACTCGTATAAATTGCGATTACAGTTTCTGCAATTCCAAAAAACATATTTAAATAAGCGATATATTTTAGATACATGCATATCACAAACGTAGATTTGCTTATTAGCATATACTGTTTTATTAGCTTTCTTGTATATTTTAATACATACATAACATTTATTGAGTGTATAGATTATAATTTAACCTTTATTTCAACAATGTTGAACATAATTTTTTATAAATAATTACAAAGTGATATCTGTTTCACGAAAAAAATTACTGTCATATCAGGCAATGTAAATATAACCCGAGTGACTTTATTTATTTATCAATATCGATCCATATAAAGACATCCCTACGCCGAAGCGGAGCTAAAACGAACATTCCGTCGAATTCCACAATTTTTAGAGGCCAAATTCGTTCATTGGCCCGCTCAGACTCAATATTGCGGAATGCAGCTCCCAATGTCAATTTTAATGCATATTAATACAGATGAAAATCTCGGGAGAAATAAGCAATACTGAGAAAACAAGCTTTTTTGCCATATCTTTTCACAAAATCTCTGGAAGAAAATTTTATTTTGTTCGTGCAAAACGGGCTTTTTATGGGATTTAAAAGAGTGAATTTTAATCTAGTTTTCACAATAAAATAAAATATGTTTTAATTATATCAGATATAGTGCAGAATATGATATCTAGTTAAACAAAAAATTCCAACCAACTTTTTACAAACAGTGAATGCAACTTCGTTTTCCGTTTACTAGATATACACTGTAAAAAAACGTCACATTAATTTTAAGGTAATGTGCTGGAAGCAAATTTCATCAACCGTTTATTAAATGCATTTAGTGTTAATGCATTAAATTAAATAATTTTTACATTAAATGTAATTATGCATTAAATTTGGTATGTTTTCAGTTACTTTATGGAAATTTAAGGTAACATTTAATTAAATTTAGTGTACCAAGCTTTAATTTCAAAGTACATGTAACTTATTCACGGTTAATTTGATTAAGGAACGTACATTAAATTTAAGGTTATTTTTAACAGTGTACTCATATAAGAATTGCAACATACTCTCATAGATTATTTCATTTTATAGATGCAAAAGCTTTGTCGGTGTATTTGAAGTTGAAGGATCCTATTTCCTGGACCTTGTTTGCTTCGCAACCCGCTATTACAATGAGAGAAATTTTTAAAATTAGAAAGAAATGCCATAAGATATAATTCTTCACTAAATAGATGTTAAATGTTTCTACAGTTTCGACCTACAATCTTTGTACCATTTTTAAGCAAAATACGAATAGAAAATGACCAGACGTAAACAATAAAGATAAGTTAAATTTAATAGATAACTAGGTATAAATTTGGTTTTGGATGAAAATCCTTCTCGTTAAAAAGAAATAATCTGTCGGTTTTCTTCTTAATTTTAATACTTTCTTCCAGTGTAATAGTGGGTCGGTTGTAAGGTACGCAAGGTCACGAAATTTGGCTTTGGTGGAAACGCCTTTTGTCGCATATGTAACATGAAATAGTTTCTGATATTACTGTAGCACTACTATAAAACTTTGAAGGTTTTATTGTAGACCATCTGACACATACACGTTCTAAATTAGTGACTCACAATACTCACATTTTTACTCATTTATTTCCGACTTCTTTACAATTTTTAATTCACTAACAGGGTTTAACTTTAAATCTGGCTTGTCATTTTTGTTTTGCTTATAATCGTTTTGTTTTGTGTGTAATTTCCCATATAAAAGTTTGTTGTGTCGAGTGGACGAAAAGTCCGATATTTGGCATGTCACCCGCACTTTCTAAGTACCTGAAAAAAAGGCCTTGCTGGGAGAATAACACTATATAACCATCGTATCTAATATTTTTATTTAAAAAATCTTTATAATCTTCATTCTATAAGTACGGCGTATTTTTATAAATATCGGGAACATATGATGAAACTCTCTAATACCTTAGCTCGCGCCGCTTTCATAGAGACATTAGAAATACTGTATCCATTATATAATATTTACTTGTAAAGCAATAATTGTATTAAGAATATAAATTGTAACCAATGCAAAAAATTAGATGGAATCTTGATTTCTCTAGACGAAAAATTACATATAAAAAGAAAATTATCAAGAAAACGCTCACTCTTTTCATTAATATATTTACAAATTACGGTATTAAAGACAAAATATATATGCAAAGTGCCTCTGCGCCAGCATCTTCGCAGCTCTATGGCAGCAGTGAAGAATATCAGCAACAGCTGAACCAGCAGGAAAAGCTGTAATGGTTTATCTTCTTCTTCTTCAAGTGCCTTCTCCATTGCGGAGGTTGGCAATCATAATCGCTATTTTAATTTTTGAGACAGTTGCTCTAAATAGTTGTTTTGAACTGCATCCAAACCATTCTCTTAGGTTTTTTAGCCATAAAATTCGTCGTCGTCCCACGCCTCTTCTGCCACTTATTTTGCCCTGGATTATGAGCAGTAAGATGCTGTACCTTTCTCCTCGCATAATGGTTTATAATGACTGCTAATGTTCTAATATGTAAGCTAGACCACCGTACCAATCTCAAATTACCTGACTTCCACTTAATTAATCTGTGAGCTTAAAAATGTTTTACTATTTGTTGTCGTTACGGGTTATTTTATGTTGTTTATTAATCACTCAAGGGAAAAATTAACAAAAAAACTTTCGCTGTTGGTTTGGTGATTTTATCAGAGTAATTATTGATATTATTTCGTAATATTCACGATTACTACATTTCCGATTATTTAATCTTCATATTACCTCGTTAGGACAGAGAATCAGTGATTTGTCTGCACCGTAGGCTGATGAGAAGAGAGCTCTGTATTGCTCATGAGGTGCTAAAGAGAGATAGAGGAAATTCTTCTATTTTTCTCGCTTTCTATTGGCGTAACACGTTCGTTTACATGTGCGCCAAGTATATCTAAAATAGCTCCATGGTGACTCGACTTAGTAAAAGTTCCAAACTGCTCTAAAAGCTCTTATTATACCTTACTAAATTTAGTTTATAATCCAGTTAGGAAGAAATAATATTACTTTCCCTGTAAAGCATTTTAATAACATTTGGTTTTGGACAGTTTTCTTTTCACTTATAATTATTTATAACTTAACACTAAACGCGAGATTGACGATTATCCTTGAACGGCGTTCGACGTTCAAACTCAAATTTTAACGTCAACATCAACATGTGTAAAAGTGTATAACTATCAAAAGAGTTAAATTAGTGAATCCAGTTATGAGAAGGATGTTTTACGTTTGTCGCTGAAACATCATTTAAAAAACTCTTTATCTCTTCACGATTTACACATTATCAGAATGGCCTCTTTGATCTAACGTATAAACTGGAAAATTTTAATCAACGATAATAATATTTACAATAAAGCGGTCGCCAGCAGCTGTAATCAGCTTTTCCGTTTGCGGTTTTCCAAGTTATTCATTACAAATACACCTTTTTGATGCAGAATAAAATGGGGTAACGTTAAACGTATTTCAGTGTTTTAGAAAATATTATTTTCGCCGTTGTTAGAACGAAAATTTGTTTTAAGATAAGAGCATCGGGGATGTGATTCTGTAACAAATAAATGTTCCTCGGTAGCAGCTGCAATATATTTAGGCCAATTTCATAAACTATACAAATTTAACCCAGTTTTCAGCAGTAGTTTTTCCATTTCCTGATCAAGATGTTGGTATACAGAATGTGCAAAATAAGTGGTGCTACTATTGTTATACTCACAGTAATGAGAAAACTCCATTGATAGACAAATGACGTAAAAATAACATCAAACATGTAATATAGGGAATTCGAAATTTTCCTAGATCAGAAAATTATTGTTTTACGCTGTCCACTTAATGTCGTAAAATGGAATCATTTTATATAAAATGGCGGAGGAAATTTAAAAGTCCGGTCCTAATGTTTATACCAACTGATAAAAGAAGTATAAACTAAAACCAGTGAGTGGCAAGTTTATTCAGTACTTTGACTATATTTCTGAAATGGTACAACGTACGAAATCAGATAAATTAGAAAAAAGTACGTTTAAACTTGGCGGAGTTGACGAATTTTTTATACATTTAGGAATATTTTAAAAAATTCGAAAAAACAAATATTATGGGAAAATGTTTCTTTTAAAAATGTTCACATTAAATATCCATCATCCGGTTTTATTCCCTATTGACGACCGATATCTAATGCCAAAGAGTCGAGTAGATCCCTTAAACCACAGCTGCATTTGGGGAAAAAATTGTGTAAAAGGAGAATTAAAAAAACGCAGGTCCGTATTTACAAAAATTAAGTAGATATTGGTAAATCTAAAATCTTGATAACGCCATTTCATAGAAAATAAAAAGTAAAACATTTTTATAGGAAACAAACAACTTTGTCCAAATGTTACTGTTGAATTCAATATATATATATATATATATATATATATATATATATATATATATATATATATATTATACTGCAGGAATACTGGCTCTGATATTATTTTACAAAAGGTTCTCGGGCCTACCATCTGCCGTGCCCGCCGCTGGATGAAATACTCGGACGGGATATACTTTAGTGTTTATGAAAGTTTGTTTTAACTGGTGAGATAAAGCAAGCATGTAGAAGATAGACTTATGAGACAGAGCAAAATAAACAAACCACAAACGGAATGTAAGCAATGACGAAGGAATGCGTTGCCATGTCTGTGCCTACTTCAGTGACGTTAAAGTCCGTGTAAACCAGGCAAATGTGAACATGAAGTGGACATTACAACAGGTCTTTAATTAAAATGTTCAGAGAAGACCCTCAACATTCGTTATTAAAAATTGAAGAAATTTCATCAGGTCCAAAGCTAAGATAATGTAATTAAATCGATTCTAAAAACTGCGTCGTGAAACTTTTATAAACGTGTCACAATTTTGTATAATTTTGGGATTTTTTGGAAATGTTTAGATGAATTGTTACTAAAATACTGCTCGAGCTATATATGACAGAAACCCAACTCCTTATTGTGTGTTATTCAAAAAGTATATTGGTTGTTTTATTAGTTCACAAAAGTCTACTACAACTTAGCAGGGCTTTGTTTAATCTAATGGAAAAGTTGCTTTAGCCATTAGGTAAAAGTGAAAGGTTTATTCCAAAACTAATCCCAATATAATAATATATATATATATATATATATATATATATATATATATATATATATATATATATATACAAGGTATGAAAAGAGTATTTCAAAAGATCATGTTGTAAATTATAAAGTTGGCATTTATCCACCTACATAAAAATTGAATCCATTATCCACTAAACTCAGTTCCATCAAGGATATGTTGTTTAGATATTTCAGGCTTTCCTTTCAAACTTATAAAAACTTTTTTTTAACTTAATAACATATATGTACAACACTAACCATGCATTAAAAAACTTGAAGCTAAGTGACCAGGCGGGGCTCAAAATAAAAGAAAAAAATCCATTTAGAGGATGTCATTTGGTATAGGATAATTACTGTATGAAAATATATAAAATATCAAAGTAAATAATCTACAGGTCTGGAAAATAAGTATACAAAGTTTGATGATAGGTTGTTGACATCAAAATAGGTCGATTTGAGACAACTTAGTTATATCTGATACTACTTCGTTTAAGCGGTAGAAGATATCAAAGTTTTAAAAAATATATTGATTTTTCCCAAATTTCTTGAAAACGTGGTAACTGAATTTAATGAGTTTTGATGTGTGGTCCAACACTACAATATGACGTTTCCTACGATCTACCGCTTAAATGAAGCAGTATCGAATATAACTAAGTTGGCTTAAATCGACCTATTTGGACGTCAGAAGTTTGCCATCAAACGTTGTACACGTATTTTCCAGACACTCTGTATAACGTAGTCTATAATTTCTAGTACCTAATAAAACTGTAGCATAGCCGATACTGTAAACTGTCAATCAACGATTGGAATAAGTAGGTTTATATGAAATTAGAAAACGAAGACAATTTCTTTAAAATCTAGTTTACTTCTCATTAATCATTCGGTTTGTAGAAATTTTTATTTAGACCGAGATCGAAAATCAAAAAACTATATTGAAAATTTAAAAAATTCTTCTTTCAATATCTATATAACCAAATCGCATTAATAATTTTCGAGAAAAGCCGGTTACCAGTTTGAAAAATACTCCTTTAAGCAATTTAAGTTAAAAGACTGCTCAACTATCCTAAATAATTCCGTAAGTTAAATACCGATCAGCAAACGTGAAATAAAAAACCCAGATTCAATGGAGTTAAGTAAAACCAAAATTAAAATCTAACAAAAAATTTAGGATACTATTAACTAATTTAGGTTACAATTTTTCAAAAATAAAAAATTTTTGTTAGTGTTTTTTTAATAGAAAGAAAAGAGATATCATTTTATAATTTTGCACATATATTTATTTGTACTTTAAGTATACAAAAATATTTTTTTTGGATTTTTTAATGGTTTTTTTTACCCATAATTTTTTTTAAAAAAAATATCAAAAAATGACGGCCGACATGATTCCAGGTGACTGAATCGTCTCAAAAAAAAAATACCAAATTAATCCTTGTTCAAGTGCCCATGGTCGGTACAGGAATGATTTTTTTTCATCAAAAAATAATAAAATGGTGGCCATTTGAAAAAAAAAAATCCAGTTTTGAGGGTGAAAAATCGGGTAAAAATCGGAAAATTTGTTACCGATCAAAGCGATTTCGGTACCGACCATAGGCACTTGAACAAGGATTAATTTGGTATTCCTTTTTTTTTCAGATGATTCAGTCACTTGGAATCACGTCCGCCGTCATTTTTTGATGTTTTTTTAAAAAAATTGTTATGGGTAAAAAAACCTATAAAAAATTCAAAAAATTTTTTTTTTGTATACTTAAAGTACAAATAAATATATATGCAAAATTATAAAATAATATATCTTTTCTTTCTATTAAAAAAACATTAACAAAAATTTTTTATTTTTGAAAAATTGTAACCTAAATTAGTTAATAGTATCCTAAATTTTTTGTTAGATTTTAATTTTGGTTTTACTTAACTCCATTGAATCTGGGTTTTTTATTCCACGTTTGACGATCTGTATTTAACTTATGGAATTATTTAGGATAGTTGAGCAGTCTTTTAACTTAAATTGCTTAAAGGAGTATTTTTCAAACTGGTAACTGGCTTTTCTCGAAAATTATTAATGCGATTTGGTTGTATAGACATTGAACGAAGAATTTTTTAAATTTTCATTATAGTTTTTTGATTTTCGATCTGGGTCTAAATAAAAATTTCTACAAACCGAATGATTAATGAGAAGTAAATTATATATTAAAGAAATTGTCTTCGTTTTCTAATTTCATATAAACCTACTTATTCCAATCGTTGATTGACAGTTTACAGTATCGGCTATGCTACAGTTTTATTAGGTACTAGAAATTATAGACTACGTTATACAAAGTGTCTGGAAAATACGTGTACAACTTTTGATGGCAAACTTCTGACGTCAAAATAGGTCGATTTTTGAATTTTTTATAGTTTTTTTTACCCATAACAATTTTTTTAAAAAAACATCAAAAAATGACGGCGGACGTGATTCCAGGTGACTGAATCGTCTGAAAAAAAAAAGAAAATACCAAATTAATCCTTGTTCAAGTGCCTATGGTCGGTACCGAAATCATTTTGATCGGTAACAAATTTTCCGATTTTTACCCGATTTTTCACCCTCAAAAATGGATTTTTTTTCAAATGGCCGCCATTTTGTCATTTTTTGATGAAAAAAAATCATTCCGGTACCGACCATGGGCACTTGAACAAGGATTAATTTGGTATTTTTTTTTTTTGAGACGATTCAGTCACCTGGAATCACGTCGGCCGTCATTTTTTGATATTTTTTTAAAAAAAAAATTATTATGGGTAAAAAAATCCATAAAAAAATCCAAAAAAAATATTTTTGTATACTTAAAGTACGAATAAATATATGTGCAAAATTATAATTTTCTTTCTATTAAAAAAAATTACTAAAAAAATTTTTTTCTTAAAAAATTGTAATCTAAAAGACCCCTTAAAATTAAAACTACTTTTTGATTTAGAAGGTCTACGTATAAGCAGATATAATTGTTATTAATATTTTATTATTTATTAAAAATGGATTGTAATTCAACTTTCTCAATGTTTTTTTTTTGTAGTCACATAAAAGAATTTTCTGTAATTTTCTTTTAAAATTTGATGGTTAAATGGTTTTTTTTTTTTTTCAAAATCATTGGATAAGATTCCTATAAAAAGCTGCCCTTCATAATAAATTGAGTAGTTTTGTTTTGCTGAGATTTAATTTGTTAAAATGGTACAAAACTGAATCTAATTAAGAAATATCAATAAGCACAATTGATTTATCACTTTCATCTTCATCTTGTTTTTTTTTAGATTTTTGTTATTTTATGTTGGTAATCTTTTGACTATTCAGTTTTTTTTTCTTGTCTCCAATTTTATCTTTTTTTTCTTCCCTCTCTCTGGCCAGTTTTGATAGCAGCTTATACTTTCTTGGGAATATCGAAAAAAACTTTTTAAACCTACACTAGAAATGGGCACCAATTAATACCAGTGTAACTGATACTATACATTAGTCCTGTCAATTGCTGGATAAATTAAAATTATGTTTTTCATATTAATGTGAGACATAATTCAGACTAATTGATCAGATTTGTATAAAAAAATGAGTTTAAATATGTTTATAAAAAATAATTGTCACTAACGTTAATTATCCGGAGAAGAAGTTTTAGGCCAAATTTTTAATGTTACTTATTTTTATTTCTATTAAATAACTCAAATTTTAATTATGATGTCAAATCACCTAATAGAATTTTTAATCAAAAAAAAAATGACTGATAACCTCAAAAAAATAAAACAAACGGATTCATTTTACAGGGTCAAGAAAAAGAAATATTCCGAATAATTACCACTACTTTTTATAACACCCTGTGTATTTTTCAGTGCAGTAAATGCTTATTGAACTACACGAAGACAAAGGTAAATTTTATTATTCGCTCGGTTTGACATGTGGTCGAGTAGGTTTTATGAACTTGTGCGATTTCGCGTGTTTACATGTTCCATAAAATGTTAAAAATGTCTGTGTGTGTAATCATAACATTCACAAAACCACAAGAAAATGCATTAAGCTTATTCAGCACGGACTGTCGTATTTAGCAGAAAAACACGGCTATATTTGGAGTTTGTATTCCTGCTATCTAGGTTATAAACTTATGAATTTACAATCTAACAGTAAATGGCATTTATTTTATAAGGATCGTTTATTATTGATCTTTGGGACAGAGTAGTAAAAAAAACGCTTTTAATTAATCAAAAATTTACAGATCCAGGGGCTCCTTTAGGGAGGATGATTAAAGAAAAGACAACCAAATTAACGCACGCCGAACTGAGAAAAATTTTTTGAAGAAAGGTCATGAGGCCTTCACTGATATTTATGATTTATTTTTCCTAACAAGGGGTTATAAAATGAAGCATAAAAACGATTCTGTAAAAATATTTAATTTTTTTAAGATTTTAGACTGGTCACTCTTTTTTTAATAGCGCCCCCTTTTGTTTATCGCACGAACTATCTTTAAAATTGTTTCTACCCGATTTAATCCATCTTTTAAACGTATTCGTTAAATTTGGTTAAAATAAAATGCCGTTACAGTATTTAAAAACTTGCTGGTGTTTGGCCGTGGTAATGATGGTAACTACGCGAAAATTATATTAACAAAATTTGTAGAGGGAAGAACACAGGTTTTAAAAAGTTTATTCCCAATCTACATCATAATGAAAATATTTATAAAAATTAGCTGGTTTTAGTAATTGTACAACAAATACGCTCCCTGCCGATGCATTAGGAATTTAAAAATATTTTTAAACCAATTTTAATGGATATATTTGTTAATAATTAGTAGCATGTATGGGATATATGACGTTACAAACCTTAAAAATTATAGGCCGATCAGCCTCCTTAGCCACATATACAAACTATTTACCAAAACACTCGCAAACCGTTTGACAGATAAAGTAGACTCTTGTCTTTCAAGAGAGCAGGCGGGATTCCGATCAGGCTATGGGACAAATGACCATCTTCTGACCGTCAGAGTTCTTATCGAAAAATGTATTTAGTATAATAAACCACTGACGTTTGTCTTCGTTGATTTCGAGAAGGCCTTTGATTCAATAAATCCGCGAAAACTTCTAGAGGCATTAAGCGAGTGTCACGTCGATCATCGATACTACGCAATTATCAAAAACATATATGAGAATGCCACGGCAAATGTCAGAACATCGAAAAATCAATGCACAGATAGATTTAATATTACTCGAGGGGTAAGGCAAGGTGACAAACTTTCCCCAAAATTGTTTGTTACATTGCTAGAGAGTGTGTTGAAAAAGATAAACTGAGATTCAACAGGAATTAACATCGATGGCGAATCGATAAATCATCTCTGTTTTGCAGACGATATTGTATTAATAACAGACAAAATACAGGAAGGACAAAATATATTGGATACGCTAAACGATGCCTCAGAAAAAGTCGGTTTGAAAATTAATTTATCAAAGACACAATACATGACAAACCAAGTAGTGAGTAGTCCCTTAAACATCAGTAACATAGATCTAGAATAAGTGTATATATACAAATACTTGAGACATGAGATCAGTATTAGGCGAGATAATCAGAAACACGAAATCCAGCGAAGAATAGGCTTATCGTGGGCGACATTCGGTAGACTCAAGATATATATTGAGATCTAATCTTCCTATATACTTGAAAAAAAAAGGTCTTTAACCAGTGTGTCTTGAGTGGTTTCACGTATGGAGCTTACTTTGACAAAAAAGAACATTAACCTGTCATGCAACGAAAAACGGAACGGTCAATGTTGGGAGTCACTCTTAGGGATAGAATACCCAATCACATCATCAGAGATCGAACAGGAGTAAGAGACGCGGTGAAATCTTACTTTTTAAATGGAACTGGGCAGGACATGTGGCTAGGATGACTGATGGACGATGAACAAAGAGATTTGTGGAATGGAAGCCAAGACATGAGGCCTATAGAAGTAGAGGACGACTTCCTAGTCGGTGGACAGACGACATAAAAAGAGTGACTGGAAATTGGATACAAGTGGCACAAACTAGAAAGAGATAACTGGAATTAAGGGAGGCTTCGTTCGACAGTGGACAGGATAAGTTAAATACTGATGATGATGATAATATTTAGTTCTTTCATTACTTGAAAACTTATACATGTATGTATGTATGTATGTATGTATATATGTATATATGTATGTATGTATGTATATGTATATGTATATGTATATATATATATATATATATATATATATATATATATATATATATATATATATATATATATATATATATATATTTATATATCCTTTCCGTGTTAGAGGTTGCACAGTTCGAACAAATTGCTAAGGAAAACAATTTATCCTATTCCACTACTATCGAGATGATGGCTTACCCGTACCACCACACAGCCAAGACTTACTCTCCCCACCACAGTGATAAGGCAGAGGATGTATGCACTGCTATTGCATGTCACACGGAGGAATCCGTGAAAGCCGCATAAACATATATACGCTATCCGGCGGGAGGTCGGCGAGGCCACATTCAGTAATTGCATGCTTCCTTCTGATCTGTCCTTTGCACAGTCAGGTGCATGTCGGTACCCTGATGAGTCTAGTAGAGACGAAACATATACCTCTGCATTATCACTGTGGCGGAGAGGGTAAGTCTTGACTTTCTTCTTGGTGTGGTGGTACAGGTAAACCATCATCTCGATGGTGGTGGAATAGGATAAATTGTTTTCCTTAGCAATTTGTTCGAACTGTGCAACCTCTAACACGGAAAGGATATGGTTGGAACACGGTTTGCATTTACTGTTCGCATTTTACTTCATTCACGCACGGAGCTGCATATAGTTGTACGTTTGCCGAATGTGATTTCAGCACTACAACGGCATAATGAGGATATATCCACTGCTACTGCATCTCACACGGAGAAATCCGCGAAGGCCGCATAAACATACATACATATATATATATATATATATATATATATATATATATATATATATATATATATATATATATATATATATATATATATATACCTGTAAAGATGAATTGGGACAGTGAGGAGAAAGCCATTAACTACTGTTAGCTACACCTATTTTGAATCATTAGATAACAAAATAAAAAGGTATGGAAAATGGGATACGTAGTTCTTTCATTACTTGAAAACTTGAAATATTGTGTTGTAGTCATTCATAACTTCACGAAGCAAAACTGTGAAATGGTAGAAATGGCAATTAAAATTTATAAATCATAACTGAATTACCGGGAAAATAAAACAAAAAATTTACATTTTTAAAATGAGTGCAATGAAATATTGCTCAATTTCATAAATATGCAATATGGTAAACTAGTGCTTATTTTCCGTTTTCCTACTTTTGTTACATAATTCCGCCTCTAATATCTTCTTAATCCTGTCTTCTGTAGATTTAAGTTGTAACTTGTATTTTCAAAAATTTCTTGGTAAAAAAATGTTCTCCCAATTTTTAAAATAAAATCCTAAAATGGATTTCTAAAAAATGGAAAAACAGAAGGTCGCACAAACTGATGGGGATCGAATTTTAAGTTAGTTATTTGATTGACAAGATATTTTAAACCGATTTTATGCTGTGATGCATTCAGGCGGTCGATGTTCCAGAAGTGACATGATTTTATTGGTAAAATGTTTTTTTGCTCCCTTGACGCAATATAACGAAAAATATATTTATTCCATGTCAAACTTATAAATATATTACGCCTTATGGGTAAGTGAACCATAAAATGAAATAGGCTAAAACTGTGCCAAGTTGAGTTGAATATTTAGGTGTCATGGTTAGTTGCAACTTTCAAAAAGACGATTTTTTTACAACATTTTTTTGAAGTACAAAAAATACTGTGACAATTTCGAGTTGATTGGGTGAAAATTGACAAGATTATGTTCCCGAAACGTATCCTGCTGCGCAAGTGGGAAGGTTGGCAGGGTCAGCTCGTAGTTGCAAATAGAACACAAATTATTTTTTTACAAAACTAAACCAGCTTCAAAAAATTGCAATTCAAATATATATATATATATATATATATATATATATATATATATATATATACAAGTCAGAAGTTAGCGCCTTTATGTATTTTTACATTTTTTATCTGTACATATTTTTAATTGTTAAAAATAACCTAAACTCTAGATTAGGTATTATTACACCTAAGAACAATTTTTTGTCGCATTCTAATAATAAAGCTATAAAGAAAAACTGTTTTAATTAATACGTTTATTTTAAATGGCTTTGGCCATAAACATTTCCAACTTTTGTGTTTTATGTGTTAAAAGTATATGCAACAATATAACTAAAATTGGAGTCGTATAGTTAGGGTTAATTATTTGCTTGTTTTAAAGCTGTGGCACGTGCATTGTTTCCGTTTCTAATTTAAGTTTAACACGTGTTTCCTATGTTTATTTGGAATGCCGGGACGGTGTACAGGCATAAATCATACCTAGCAGTAAATCGATCGGTTACAGAGGCATAACAAATTTTATGTGCGTCTGTATTTTGCAGCTGAAATTGAGAAAAAGTGAGATTTACTCGAGGGTGATGTCCTACAACTCAAACTTGATTTTTTTTTTATTAATTAAATTATTAGTTAAATTAGTTAAATTCCTAGGAGATACTACAATGGTATTTATATAAATATATCAAAATATAAAAATAAAAAAATTTTACATGTTTTAAGTTTTTGTGGGTTAAATTTATAAAATGGGGGAATTACAAGTCCGAAATATTTTTGTTTGAAAATACAATTTTAAATAGTAATTATTCAAAATACTGAAAACACCGAATTTTTTGTTGATCTTTTGCATTCCCCATATTTTTGAGTCGTATAACACGAACCTGGCGGTCGTAATAACTTCTGCAAAAAAAATGTTTTTACTTTCACACATATAAGTCGTATTTTTTGAATTCCACCTTCAAATTTCGTCACTTTTAGTAAAATACACAAACATGACACAGTACTTAAACCATTTTTAACAAAATTAACATTGAAAAACTGCGAAAAAATGGATATTTTCAATAAAAACTGTGAGCTTGTCGATTACTCTTATTTTCATATTTGCCTTCCATTGAGAAAGCCCAGAACAGGAAACATCTACTGTGAAATTCAGTGTCCGAAATCTGGGGGGGAGGGGTTGAGTAAACATGGAAAGTTTACCTCGGTAAGTTTGCCTTACTTTATGTTTTTCGGTACGCTGAATTCATTTTTCATGGTTACCAAGCCCAAATTTGGTCTGATTTTAAGCTATGGCTCGTGTTTGGTCAAAAATGATGGTTTCAGTATTCCGAATAATTACCTATTAAATAAACAGACATTATTTTTCAAATACTGAAAATAATATCTATATTAAATTTAAAAGAACAGTTTTAAGTGGCACGTGGAAATTCGAAAACAACCGTTTGAAGTGTGAGAGTCGGAAATAAAAAGCAGATAAACGAAAATTCCTTTGAAGTAAATTTGGAGCAATCTCGTTTTAGTAAATTGGTAGAAATTTTTAAAATTTTATTAGAAAACACAAAAATAATTTTTAATTCAGGAAATAAAAAGAAAAAAAATATTTGTGAGTAAACTAGCACAATTGAGTTCCATAAAATTTTGGAAAATAGAAAAATTATTCAAAAATTCAGAAAGAAACATCCAACAAATACTTCATCTGTAACTGAATAATATCAACTCACAAAGTAACATGTTCCAAAAGATTATCTCTCTGTTAGAAAGCTAGCCTGTTCCAGTTGTGATTTTATTACTCAATGCATTTATTTATCTTAGTACTAATTCAAGCGGTGTGTACGATAAATAAAAATAGTATATTGTCGGTGATAAATATTAGTATTATTTTTAAGGAAAAAACAGAATATTGTTAAATATACATTTTTTAAATAACGATGTATGTAAAAATATAGTTTTTTTTAAATGAAGTTTAATATTTTTAAGGAAATAAAATATTGCAAATTTAAGGGGTTTTAAAATAGGTTGCTGTTAAATTTTCACTGTGTATTGAAGTCGTTGTTGATAATCTTCAAGATATAAGTGCTGCATAAGTTGAATTTTGTATGGAAATAAGCCAAATTGCCCTAAAATGTGCTGGAAAATTGTTCGACTTAACGTATATTCATTAGAATGACGTCTAGATGTAGTTGTTGCATTTCCTTCTACGCTTACTTGTACGCGCTGTAAATAAAGAACGTGGTCCACGAATATGTGACAAAACTCTCTTGCTGAAAACGTGTAAGTAGTTTATAATTAGTCCTTTCAAATGAAGCACTTCGCACTTGAATATACTCTTAAATTGCGATAATTGGTGGTTTTCCAAATAAAGAGCCTTTTAATGTTTAAACTCCCATATATCTCATTTCTATATCTGAGAAGGAAACAAAAAATGAGTAATGGCAAATGTTATAGGTTTTTAAATTCAGGATTGCGATGGGAAAGCTAAAGCTAATAAAGAGCGATTTATTTACATTCGTTACCTGTTTTTAAATATGTTCATTTCATATATTTATCTATAGAAACCTATAAAACTTTAAAATAGGATTGTTTAGTATGTGAAACTAATCTTACATTTTTTTTATAGTTTTTATCGGAGGCTTTTCCGATACAAACAACTATAAAAGTAGCACTATTTCTTGTACAAAACATTCAAGTATCGGTTGCTAAAAAGGTAATTTTTAATTGTAATTTGGTTCATAATAAAATATATATATATATATATATATATATATATATATATATATATATATATATATATATATATATATATATATATAAATAAATAGATAAGTTTTTGTCCGTGTAATTTAAAATAAAATAGAATAAAATATTGGGCGAAGCGGACGTGAAAATTTGTCAATCTACATGATTCTCGTGTTAAAAAGTGCGGAGCACTCCAAAATATGGAAAAACTCCGGGTCCGACAGGTGGCGAGAGCGCTGTTTCGTCCTAATATGGGACTCGTCAGGCCACCGCATTCAGTACAAACCATCATCTCGCCTTTGCATCTTATAAAGCTTAGTTTAAAATCAAAAAACAGCAAACAAGACGACAAAGGCGACATCTCGATGGTTCACTTGATAACACAAGAACCACACAGATTAACAAAGTTTGTAAAACAACCGTCATATGTCGCATTTTTGCGACCCCTATCCTTTGGGCAGCGCGTTTCGTGTACTCGATTTTACATATTTCTGTTTTAATTCACCGTCGCGCCACCATATGACGGTTGTTTTACAAGCTTTGTTAATCTGTGTGGTTCTTGTGTTATCAAGTGGACCATCGAGATGTCGCCTTTGTCGTCTTGTTTGCTGTTTTTTGATTTTAAACTCAGCTTTATAGGATGCAAAGGCGAGATGATGGTTTGTACCGAATGCGGTGGCCTGACGAGTCCCATATTAGGACGAAACAGCGCTGTCGCCATC
Source organism: Diaprepes abbreviatus (assembly GCA_034092305.1). Classification (NCBI taxonomy): domain Eukaryota; kingdom Metazoa; phylum Arthropoda; class Insecta; order Coleoptera; family Curculionidae; genus Diaprepes; species Diaprepes abbreviatus. The sequence goes on along the minus strand of JASJET010000055.1, from coordinate 5,965,304 downwards.
TGTCGGACCCGGAGTTTTTCCATATTTTGGAGTGCTCGGCACTTTTTAACACGAGAATCATGTAGATTGACAAATTTTCACGTCCGCTTCGCCAATATTTTATTCTATTTTATTTTAAATTACACGGACAAAAACTTATCCATTTATTTATATATATATATATATATATATATATATATATATATATATTATCTCTGTGCGAGTCACGCGAGATGATGTATCGTGGTCAATAACGCTCGAAAATGGCAAGTTAAGAAAAGGAAGTTTTATTATATGTTTTCTATATTTATGAAGATATACCATACTTATGAAATAAAAATTATAAAGATTATTTAAAAAAAAAACTAGATATGATGGTTATACGGTCCTGTACGCCTAGGAGGCCTATTTTTAGGTACTTAGAAAGCCCCGGTGCTACGGTAAATATGGGAGTTCCCGTACGCCCCATAATAATTATCTGCTTGATTTAGTATCCTAATTGTCGATCGGTGTAATTGGCGTTCTAAATATCTCTCACTTCCGTATCCTAGTTAGGAATCCTGAATTTCGTATAGGGTAATAAGTCTTTTACTGTTTAAATTCATAAGAGTACAGAGAAATATAATAATAGGAAGAAAAAAATTTTAATTTTTGAAAATTTACTTTTCGCGTTTGGCTTTGATATAAATAGTATTTACAAAATTGGAATACTATTTTACATCTTTTTGGAAAACTATTATTTTCAGACTTCCGCGGCTCTCCCAATAAAAATTATTTTGTTACGAATATTCTATATGCAAACGAAAAATTTCGAATATTAAAAATATTCCAAAAATTTTTTAAGATAAAAATTGATTCCTTCTAACTAATCATTTTACAATAAAAACCTAATTTAGATAAAGCGAGATAATTTGGAATTCAATTAAAAGTCGTTTTTTAAATGAGCTCGTAATGTAAACAATATAAATATTTTTATTGGAAGACATTTAGCATATGCCTTTCGTAACTATAAAAAATAATAGGTCAGTCGTGATAAATAAACATCATTGCCTACGGAAAAATTATGAAAGTCAAATGCGGATCACGACCCAAACCGTAAATGTTTATAGCAAGCCAACATTGTTAAATAGTACCTTTTTACTAGTAAATGCCTATTAATGGTTACCTAAGTGTTTAATTTGCCTCTCTTTTATGCCCGATTTGATAGTTAATCGTCCTGAAAATCAGAGATGGGCCAATTACCCCTTGCAAAATCAATTGAGTGATACACCAGTATTTTTTCAACTTAATCTCTTTTGACTTCAACATCCTTATGCCGCCTATCCTGAAACGACTTTAGTCTATCGAAAAATTTTTTAACATAAACATAAATACGAAGGTAGCCGACATATTCATCTCGGCTAAACAATAGACTTAACTCGTGAACATTTTCGTGCGATTATTTTTCACAATTTTTCATGTTGTTCGTCTCAATAAGAGTACGTCGATGAATATAATTCTTTATATGGCAATCAAGCACTTACAAAAACCACTATCTACCGCTGGTTTAGCGATTTCAATCCTGACCGTCGTTCGTTCACGGACGAGTCGCATAAAGGTCATTCCAAATCGGTTGTACAGCAAGAAAACATCGATACTGTACGTGAACTGCAAGAATATCATGTAACAAACCCTGAGATTGAGGCATCTCTCGGCATTACTAACACCAGTGTATACAGAGTGTTTGGATAATATTTCAGGATACTTAGAGAGAGAATTCGACATGATAAAATAAAGGTAGTGTGTGATGTAAGAAAAAGTCAAAAACTCAGTACTCTTGCATTACAGCCTATCAAAGTTCATAAAAGGAATATATATATATATATATATATATATATATATATATATATATATATATATATATATATATATATATATATTGTTGTGGAACCAACATCTTATCACCGCTTTCCGGCAAAACTGAACTTAAATAGAGGTCCAAGGTTGTGGAAAGTACAAGGATGTCTGGGAAAGATACCGGTGGGTCCCACTGATGAGTCCACCACCGGTATCGGGACGAAACATCCGTACATTTTAGGTGGTCACAAATAGTTCGTTAGTAATATGCCCTTAACATCAGGGGCACTACCACGACATGGCGCACGAGCAGGGACGACAAGATGAAAGGCCGTCGAGTCGTGGCTTTGTGCTAAAGCCGGTACCGTACTTTGGAAAGACCACCTAGGATGTCCGTTCCACTTCCTTCTCAGGCCTGTGCTTTCTAACGGCTTGGACTGTCCGACAGTTAAAGCCGAAAAGCAAATGCCTTAGGGGGGCATGTTGTGGAACCAACATCTTACCACCGCTTTCCGGCAAAACTGGACTTAAATAGAGGTCCAAGTATGTAGAAAGTACAAGGATCTCTGAGAAAGATACCGGTGGGTCCCACTGATGAGTCCACCACCGGTATCGGGACGAAACATCCGTACATTTTAGGTGGTCACAAATAGTTCTTTAGTAATATGCCCTTAACATCAGGGGCATTACTACGACTATATATATATATATATATATATATATATATATATATATATATATATATATATATATGCTATTAGGGAACGGCATCTTCAGCGCCAACTCTCTCTGGATGTATGAGACGGAATTATAGGAGACTAACTTGTAAGACCAAAGTTTTTTGATGGGCCGTTAAATTGCATGTTTATTTAAATATTCTGCGGAATAATCTTCCACAATTGTTGGAAATAAGGCCAATTATTTGGCTACCTTAAAATAGTGCCCCACCTCATTTTAATCTCGACGTACTAAGATACCTCAATGAAACATTCAGTGACAAATGAATAGGACGAAGCGGACCAATACTTTAGGTGCCACTCTCGCTCGATATCCATCCAAAGAATTTTTTTGGGGCATCTAAAGAATGTTGTTTATAGAACGCCCATAAATGATATCCAGGATATTCATCAAAAAATAATAAATGGATTCCAAGTAATGCAAATTACGACCGACAATATTTTGTGGGAGGAATAATTTATCACAACTTCTAACCCATTGGGATTTTAAAATCAAACTTTGGTTACAATTTACTGGGCTACAAACAATTTTTGAGATTTTTTCATATTTTCAAGAATATCATCTTTTGAAACAAAAAAGTGATTTTGAAAATTCGAAATATTAGAAAAATTGCTTTTCTTGATACCGCTTGTACGTTCTTCATCTTGAAGTGCCGTGCCCTTTACAGAACATAGGCAACTTCTAGTACATATCTCTGTTGCGTGTCTGGAATCAGTTGAGTACAGTAATCATCTCTTTTCGCAAATTTCCACATTTGATCAAAAAGAAACGTCCAAAAAATCTCAAAAAATATCTTTTGATATCATTTCATGGACAGAATCAACCCACAATATGCACGAAAGCTAGAGAGATAACACAGGAGAATTTTGTTTTGCTATAAGTTGATGTGATCAAAAATCTATAAATACAGAGTACATTGTAAAAAATCCAAAGGTTCATTTTTTCGCTTAATCTTCATAAGCTTACAAGCAAATGTGTCTAATTATGTATATTCCAACTTCCGAAACTAATAAGTTTTAGACTTCCGTTTTAACCGAAACATAACTGGAATATTAGATATTTGGATAAAGGATTAGAAGCTAGGATATGAATATGCAAGCCGGTTTTAATGTGAGATGCGCCATTTGGCAGCTGAAGCATTTCCAAAACAATAAACTATCTATTAAGGGTTTACAAAAAAATCGGAACAATCATAACCATTATAGCAACTTCATAACTAAAAAATTATTATTAAACAAGTTTATTATAACAAAAATTCTTAGTGTGAAACAGATGGAGGTAATTAAGTTCTAATATATACAGAAATAAAATTAATGTATTAGACTCTTTTGTCTTCAGTAAATCTTTATTTAAATCAGAAAAAAAAACACACTTTTTTCATCGCTTTAGACAAATGTATTTTTATGATTACATAATTTTGAGGAAACATTTTAAATCGAGTATTCCCTATCTTACCTCTTAATACGATATAATCGATAATATTTCAGAATATACCCAACCAAATATTCGAAAAATTTATTACGACTTTTAAAATATCAGTAATCTACTCGGAAGATGTACTTGTCCCAATGTACCTTATCAACTAGTTAACTTCACATTCCGCGCACATTTAAAAATAATATGGACTGATCACATCGTGAATCAAAAATGATTGCAATGGTTTTCCGCCATGTTGAGTGCAGTCACTTAATGCAACACTGAATTTCACTGTCGCCAATATGAAAAATATACACGCCGGACAGTCGATTACAGTCTTTAACTGAGAAGAGTAGAATCAATTGGCAGAAACTTCTGAATTTTAAATCTAGAGTTTGGTTCGACCAGATGAATAAAATAACTTAGAAAATCAATTTCCCTGTATTTATTGACGTTTCGGCCTCTAAGAGATCATCCTCAGGATTATACAGCTAGATCTCCCGTATACAGACAATACCATTTTCAGGACACACTACACAGGATAATTGTATTTTACTTTTACAAATAGGGAAGAACAGGCGAGAACCTTGTACGACTTGATATTTTATGTGATTTCAAGTTTTCTATCAAACTTGTCAAGACAGGAAGTCTTGCAGTAATGGATGGGATATTTAGTCAATTCATATAAGAACTGATTGGATTATGTAGTCGACTGACAGAATAACGAATTTTAGTGTTACTAGGTACAGGTGTGCAATTGTTGCATATAGGATGCATGTATTCCAATAGACGTCGGCATATTGCTTTCTATATATGACTTGCTGTTTTTCTTGATATCCCTTTATCTCTATAAATTAAACTATTTTGTAAGCAATTTTTGTTTAAGAGTTTTAAACTGCCAATTTAAGTTAATTTTGTGGTCTATATTTACACCTAAATATTTGACTGATGCCTTGGCCTGTATCACTTGGTTGTTAAGTAGTATAAAATAAATATAATTCGGAGAAAGAACAAAGACTTTAATAGTAATCTAAAACCTCACAATAACAATTACAGTACTTTTTGATTCTTGGCGGTTTATTTGAGGTGTATCAAGATTATCAATAAAATAAATAATTAAAATTTTATTGCAGACACAACCAATATAGCAACGAACACACTACAGTCAGTTCGGTTTGACAGCTCAATTTCAATTTGTTATCCGTTTTATTTTATGAAATTTTGTGCAACGTTCAGATCGATTTTTCAAGTTTTTATAATAATAGCAGTACTTTTGTAGCAATACAGTTTAGTAAGCTTATACATAGTAATCCTTCCGGATGATTTAAAAATAAATACGGATAAGAGCACAATGCGAATCTTCTGCGGCAGGGCGATCATAGTGTAAAGTGGAGAGCTTTGAAGCTCCTACTTGAACTGACAGATAATTTAAATTCAAAACTTTAGAGAGACCGCTGCGCCGTCAGCATAAGTGCCATTTATTAAGGGTATATGGCAGAATTAATTTAAAACATCCCATTTAAATGTTTTGTTTAGAAGATTTATTGCTTGGTAAAATATGGTGTTTTAGTCGCCAGAAATACAGGTTTCATATAAAATATAAATTATTTGAATATATCAATGAATTTTTTCCATCCTACAATTTACATAAAATGTGGTTTTGATTCTAAGTGGCTATTCAATGAACTTAATTTAACAATTTATGTAGAACAGAATGATTCAAAATTAGGCGATTAGGAAAATGATAGATAAATCCAGTAGATACCATGGAAGTTGGAGGGGTACATGGAAGGCTTATCGTGAATAAACTTAATCGAGCATGTAAAGGTGTACTACCCGAAAACAGGGTATAATACTAACAGTATTCTTTTCAGCCAATTATCAGTTATCGAACTGAAAGTGATAATATTCTTTTGAACCTTACATGTTATGATACTTCTGTATTTCGATGATAAAAATGATCATAAAAATTTCGTGTTAAGTTTGTCCACTGTTTGTTTATGTGTTTATTTGTACCTTTGTTTCTATTTTTTTCCAGGAACTTTTTTTCACTGTGGAATTGAAAAACAAAGACAAATATATTGTCATACCAGTTTTTGGTCACCTTGAAAATAGTGTCGCCAATAAATAGGTTTTTTTTATAATTTAGTTCTTATTGTAACTTAATTATATTTATTAGCTATTTATTGCTACCTAAAGGTGCAATTAAGATTAAAAATTTAAAAAAAAAACATGACTGCTTCCTAAAGTTGGTAGTGAAGTGCAGTATTTGAAACAGAAGTTTGTTCAGGTAATCTTGATCAACTGAAAATGATCAAACTGAAAATTATAATTATCTAAAGAAGTTTAAATAGCTTTTTAATATATATTCAGATAAAATCTTTAAATGGGCTACTCAAGGACAACGAATGGGAGTACAAATCAATGGAGAATATATAAATACAATACGATATGCTGACGACACTGTTATCCTAAGCGACAAACTACAAGACCTGCAACATCTATTAAACTGTGTTAACACTGAGAGTCAAGAAATGGGGCTCAACATAAATATCAAAAAGACAAAATTTATGGTCTTTAGTAGATAACCTCATCTTAACGCTTCAATACAAATAAAAGGAAAAAATATAGACAGGGTGGCTCATTTTAAATATCTTGGATGTTATATCACCGAAAATCTAAACCCAGATAAAGAGATAAGGTGTAGAATAGAGACTGCTAGAACAACTTTTCAAAAAATGAAACCACTTTTATGAAATGATAACCTCAATCTAAAACTACGACAGAGAATGATAAGATCATACGTCTGGCCAGTGTTACTATATGGGGCAGAGATTTGGACAATTAAGGCTGCCACGATTAATCGGTTGGAGGCTCTCGAAATGTGGTTACACCGGCGAATGCTGAGAATACCTTGGACAGCTAGGAAGACCAACGAAATGGTACTCAATAGGTCCGACACAACTCGTCTACTATTAAACACTGTGAAGTGTAGAAAAATCTCATATCTTGGACATAGATTTAAAGGGGAGCGATATAGAATTCTTCAGCTTATCATGATGGGTAAAGTAGAGGGGCGTAGAGAGGTAGGAAGGAGACAAGCTTCCTGGTTGAGGAATATTCGTGAATGGACAGATATAGGTAGCGCGGGGGAATTGTTCCAGCTAGCGCAGGACCATGAAAGACTTGCCAATGTAATTGCCAACGTCAGGGGGACCTGATATGGCACTTGAAGATGAAGAAGAAAGAATAGGAGTACTGTAATTGTGCAGTAAGTTAATGGGCAGGGCCGGATGTTAATATCACAGGTTATTTCATCTTACAGATACGACAAAACGCGTTTCCGCCAAAACCAAATTAACAAATGATTAACCTATGTGTATCTGTAACTTACTTATTAGTGTAAAAATATTTGTCTGAGTAGCGGATACGAAGTTATGCAATAAACTATTGTTACACCTATTTCTAAAGAATGCTTAATTTGTTTACTAACTTATTCTAAAAATATATTCTATATACAGTTTTTTCAAGTCATTCGGAACCTATACACCACAAAAAAAAAGAAAAATAACTAATTTCTGATACTAATATGGAATGTTTTTTTTCTATTTTAATTTAAAGAAATACGACACTGTTACCATTAAGCTCAATTTTTACTTTTTGTCAGTGTAGAAATCTACCCTGTAATAATCTAATTTCAATCATTACTCTGAGTGTAATCATGGTATTCCTTCTAATTTTACAATTCTTTCCACTATAATAGCAGGTCGGAAGACAAATAAGGTCACGAAAATTGGGCCCTTCAACTTCAAAAGATGATAAAATATACGTTAATACGTACATATATGTCACAGCGGTGACACTATGGGTGAATCATTGCCAATTCTTTGGTTGTAAGTAAAGTCAGTCACAAAACATATCCCCTTAGAAACGTAACTGTAATTTTAATAGATTGTTTTAAAAGAAGCGCCATCTATTAATTATTTTTGTGCTACGCTAAGCGGGAAATTTAACTCCGATGTCGATAGTAAAATTTGTATTGTCCCTAAAATTATGAAGTATATTTTCGTGCTCTTATTCCGGAGTTTGCTACCATGTAGTTTTTCACAATTCAAGAGCATCACAATAAAATATTTCAAAATATTTATGAACAATACAAATGTTGCTCAATTCACAATATTGCTTTTATTAAATTTTAGCAACTTGGTTTAAGTTAAATGGTAATAAATAAATTCAATTGAAGTTATACTAAATGTATACAAATAAAGATGTACAGTACCGGATCCATCTTATGCCTTTTCGGTGTCTAAATTATAAGCCTAAGTATTCGAAATGACTAGCATACAGTTTATTATATAAGGCCTTGTTAATAATGTAGAATTATGTATCCTTAACTAGATTTGTAGCATATCTCGATCTATATTCTATATTATTACTTTAGCATTCACACATTTTCCTCAGAGATATTATATCTTCCGGAAAAGCCATATCTTTTTCTGCACAGAGAAATAAATAACTATAAGCACTAAACCATTTCCTTTTAAATAGGACTGTTAAAATCTTAGAGAATGCGCTGCTTAAAAATGACAGTTCATCGTATGACACAAAATAAAAAAAAACGGACAACCATGTCAGTTTGTACAGAAATATCTTGAGATTGTTCAGATAAGCTAAATACCCTATGATGACCTTTGATTACTTAAAAAGCTTTTCCAAAGGGCTATTATACTATACTTATGCAGAATTTTTAACTAGGATGAAGACACATGTAGAAAATTAGAATGAGCCTCTTATACTATAGTTTATTCAAGAACTAGAGAGAGTAATAAATTATTTTTTACCCTCTTTTTCTTCGCAAACCTGTGTTCTTTAGTCCGGTGTCTTTGGTAAAATCTATTAGACACGTATATTTTTTATAGGAATGGGTTAGAAATTCTATAATCAAAAATACCGGTCTATAATAATGGACTACTATTTGGGTTGGATAACAATAGATATTTGGAAATATGAAGTGTTAAAAAGTATTTATGGCACAGAATATTATTTGGGTAATAAACTTAAAATAAAAAGTTTTTATAGTATTATTTTATTTCTTATGATTTCTTAATAATTCACAGACATTACAAAATATAGATAATTTTGACATATATAACACAAATCACAACTGTATTTTTATTATTTCAAATTTTGGCATGGAAACCATTTTAGGCACATTAACACTAAAAAGTAGCCTTATTCTCTTAAAAAATTCTAAGTTATAAATTAAATACTTACAAAATACCCATTGTCAAAAATACAAGAAGATAAACATATAATATTAAAATTTTTGTTGAGCTATCGGTCATTTTATTATTAATTAAAAACATTTTTAGTACATTTGACGTTTCAGTTTATTTATTTCTTAATCTGCAGAACTACAATTAAACACTAAAAAGGGTTTCAATTTAATTCAATTTTATATGTTACAGTTAAAATTAGACCTACTTATTTTTATTTCTATTGCACTAATTAATTTACTTTATTATAAGGAAATCCGTTAGCCCCAAAAAAAAAAAATAAACATGATAATTCTACACGCTTAAGAAAAGGACATAAATACAATCATAAAATAATAAAAAAAATACAGCTATATACAACATTAAACAATAAAATACAACAAAAACAAAAATTTAAATAATAAAATGTGTTTCCACTAGTAAACATTACGTATCTAATTCGTAATCAAAGTGAGTGAAGCTATCTTCGCTCAAATTAATTAAAATTGGTTCCTCTATCTCACCGATCATGAGATCGACTTCCCACATTTTGTTTTATTCTTTTATTATATGGGTTTTCCCCAATTTTCCGCAGTAATATTATTCAAAAAAATATTTCAAAAGTTCAGTTAAATTACAAATTTTATAAGTTGTGTTATTTCTAGCAACTCTACCTTTTTCTTGAGAAATATATTTCCTTGTCCAACGGACAGTTTCCGAACGATCTATAAGAACAGATTTCCTATCTGGTTTTTCCCAGCAAAAATTAAGTTCTCTGAGTAATTTCCAGAGATCAGTTGTTTTAATTTCAGGTCCCGATCTACATTGATTTAAGTTAGAAATTTATCGACGGTTGGGATCTGCTTCTCATAATAAAATTTATGTACATTTATTGCAGTTTTCATCTCTTCTTCCAACGAGGTTTTTCGTCTATCTGTGATCGAATGTGGCTTGGGAGTACTAACAATTTCAGTCGTTTTTTTCTCCTTCAGTATTGGGTACATAGTTAATTTTTCCAATGCCTCTCATGTTAGAACACATCTCAACAGAGCTTTTTACATTTTTATCTAGATTAGATATTGATATCTTAAGGCGTCATAAACATTCATCTTAATAAGTTTTGAGGAAAAATGTCCTGGTTTAACGACTTTGGAATAAATATAGAGGTGGAAGCCATATCTTTTGGGTATCTCACTAACCCCAATAATATATAAAAACAAGCGCAAACAAGATAAATCACTAAGGACACACTGTAAGGTGTACTTTGCACTCTGATAGAAATTAAATTAAATTATTAGAAATTTTATTGTTGCAGCAAATTTATAAAAGCTTATAATATTTAAATATAATTAGATTTACGACAGTCCTCAGTTACCTGCGGCACTGGAGCAGCTGCGTGTAACAGATTTATTACTCTCTCTAGTTCTTGAATAGAGTATAGAAATGTATACCCTTGCGATTGCCCCCCCCCCCCTACTTTCCAAGAGCTTTGAGTTCAGAAAATAGAACCGATTCTGCCTTTTATATTAGGAATGTGTCTGCTGCTGGCGCTCCCCACCCAGTTGACAACTTGTTTTTCTTGCGATAGACCCCCCCTCAGGAGCTTTGAGTTCAGAAAAATAGACCTGATTCTGCCTCTTATACTAGGAATGTGTATGCTGCTGCTCCCCCCCCCCTGAAGGCAACTGGTTTTTTCTTGTGATCGCCCCCCTCCTTCAAGAGCTTCAAATTCGGAAAAATAGACCCAACCCTGCCTTTTACACTAGAAATGGGAATGTTGCTGGTTTAACCCCCCCCCCCCCCCCCGGTCGACAATTTGCTTTCGCTTGACATACTGTACTTTGGTGATATCACCGCCCACCCCCAAAGAAGAAGGCTGGATCCGCCCCTGCTGAAGGGCTCGGAAGATCAATGTTTGTGTCCTGATGTGGTCCTGCTATGGTTTTATGATATGTGAATAGGTCCTTATCGACGTTTTTTTCAAGGCGAAAAAATACAAATTAACATAAAACCAAAAAATGTGTATTTACCTCATATTACTCTCGCTCTGTTAATTTTCGTAATAACTGCATGGGTAATTGTATTCAAATATGTATCCTAGGTTACACAATGAGTAAATAATAAAGAAATTTAATTATTAAATTAAAACTGTCATGCAATAAAACATCTATTCAGACTACGGGCGGTCCCTTTTATTTTGTATGAAGACGTTGCTGCTGTAACGTGCAAGTGCGAAGTACCGTAAAGCTCAAACATTTCTTATCTTTTTCGGTTCTCTTTTATAAATTTTTAATCCTCTTTTTGAACGTATTATCGCTCCAGTCCCCGACACAACAAAGAGAGACACTTTTGCCGTTTGAGTAAATATTTAAAGGACGAATATTAGCATTCAAATATTTGTTACGCGCTGTAGTTCTTTGAAATTCAAAATTGTTGGGAAGCTTGAGCAATAAAAGTATGACTAGACCTAAGTGTACAAATAAGAGTTGTAATTGAATAGGTAAAGAAAGATACGTGTGTTATAACTGCACGTGTTTTACAGATTCCTTACGAGTCATTCTAAGTTAAGAGGTAGTTTCGACGTCCACTTTAAAAATATACATTTCTTTTTAAATTCTTAATAAAATAACGTTATAATTTTTTAAAACTCACCATCTTCTTTATGGTCACTTAAATTCATTACTAAAATATATTTAATTTAGTCGCAATAGGACCTCAAACATGAAAAATATATCTCCCCTGTCACGTCGCCGCCCCCACCCCCGGGGGGGGGCATCCGCAGGGGAAAGACTGGAAACACCCGATCGGAGTATATTTTAACTCTTTTAGCTTATCTTGGACATTTAATTCTAGTTCTCTTTTACAAAATATTGCACCCAGAAAAAAATGACACGTGAAGAACGCCTAGAAACAAAAGGTGTAGAGGAAAGATGGAGGTATTAATGCATAAAAAATGACCCTGAGAAAAGAGCACAACAAAAAGTTAAAGAACATATAAAATATTAAAAAAATAATTAAAAGGAATTATTAAAACTGTGAACCAAATGACCCAATGAAAAAGCAAAAGATTAGAAAATTGTGGAGAAGTAAATTTGCTTTTATAAAGATATATTAAAATCCCTCCCCTGTTCATAAAGTGGCCTGTCCTGTACATTTAGTCTCTCTTCTGACTGACCACATTGCAGATATGCACAAAGTAATGTAGTACCTCTTAACTTAGAATAACCCTTACATTTATTGTTAAGTTTCCTGATTTGAATAAAGCTAAAAACATCTGTTTGTAATTGTTTTATTATTTAATGTTTTCTTGTCTACAATTAATTCACTAATCAGAACAACAACCCAATTATACAATGTTTATTTAAAATTTAATAATATTACATAATAAATAATACCAGATTTAGATAAGAATAATTAGCGTGTCCAAATTAATTTAAATTTTGCTTCAAAACAAAATATTTATGGTCATAAATAAACTATTTACTAATATAATCGGAATTAATTTCCGAATAATAAACGATACCAAACAAATTATCAAGGAATTAATTAAATTTCTCTTGCTACATCGATTTAATAACTTATTTTAAATTAAACAGTCTAATAAAACTTTATTGTGATGAATTATTTTCACATTAAATCTCTTAAACCGATTGAGAGCGATTTTTCTTCCGTTTCTTTACTTCCGAATTGATTAGGTTCTAATCACGGCGTGGCAATGCTGTAAGAAGATTAGATATAGCACAGAAAGAGTAAAAATGACGTTATAAAATCAAAAACCATAGAAATTCTATTGTAAATCGAGTTTTTAAGACTAAAAAAATGTTTATTTTCAATTTTTAAACTGTAGAAATTAACAAAGATTATCTATTTGTTAAATAGATGGTGATAACGAGGGGGGGGGGGCACTTGACCGTCGTCATTGCACAATTACATGACTTTTGTTTAAAAATTCAGGTAATCAGATAGTTCGTCCGCCTGTACATTAAAAATCTTTATTGTTTGATTTAAAAACCTCATTACAGTTAGATTTAGTAACACATAAAACTCGCAGTGATCCATGTGCTGTCGGTTTTTGGTGAGAACTAGAAGGAATTTGTTTTTACTTAGCTGGATGAGTTCATGGCATGCTCTTTAGAAAAAAATTACTTTACAGCGAGACCGGACGACACGAAAAATATGATGAATTTAGTTTATATCCCAGATGCTTTTATTATTTCCTTTGACGCTGACAGCCGAAGGGACAAGGGTTTCGTGAGAAATTCGCGTCATGCGTTCAATAGCAATCGAAGTCGGCAAAATTCACAAGGGGCTGGTCACAAGTTCGAACTCAAAGGAATTTTTTCATCTAGTTGGACGGCTTTCTTTCACGCTATATGATGAAATTCGCTTAGTATATCAGAAATTGGTGTGATGCGCTCGATATCAATCTAAGTCGGTAAAAGTTTAAAACACGCACCTTTAAGATACTAGGTAATGAAAAAAATATCTACATACCATGATAGAAAGAACCGACTGTGTGTTACCTAGAAGGGTTCAATGGTATAAAGTGTGTCAAGTTGAACTTCAATCTCGTTCATTATCTTGTACTTTATGAAGTGTTTTGAAACAAAAAATGAGTTTTGAGAAATTAGAACGAATGACTACTATTAACTTTTTTTTTAGATTTTTAATAAATAATATTAAATAACAGAATATTTCCGATCTTGAAAACTCTAGTTTGCCCACAGACGCCATACAGTAAGCTTTGAAAATGGTGAATGAGATTTCACCGAAACGTCAGCTGCCTTACAGTCACGGGAAGGACTCAGCACATATATACAGTCATGGACAAAAGTATAGAAATATTTTTATTTAGCACATTTTTTCAGTAGGTATCGCATTCAAAAATAATTTGTGCCATTAATTTTATATATTTGTGAAGGTATGGAATATTATCACATGTTTACCATTTGGGCTATACACATTCCTCTCTTATCTGCCTTTTTTGCTTATGTCTTGGACATATGTATGGAAACATTATTTCTTCTATGCATTTTCAAAATTTAAAATCATTGGATTCGTATTGTTGTTCCACTGTTGTCACCAACACCGTATTAAGAATGGGCAAAAATAAGTATTTGTCGAAAGAGTTGCGACTTAGAGTTGTTGAATTAAAAAGACAAGATTTACAGCATTGAACTATAGCAAAAAATTTAGGTTTAAATGAGGCTCTTGTTCCGAAAATTCTAAAGAAGTTTCGGTTACTGGGGAATGTTAATAATTTGCCCAAGTCAGGTCGTCCTAGAAAAACTACCCCCTGTGTTGAAAACTACATTAAAAAAATTTCGATAACTGATCCACATAAGTCATCCGTCCAAATTAGTGCAGAAATTTGCGAATATTTCAACACAAACATGACGGCTCAAACTGTGAGACGATGACTTTGTGAAGTTGGAAAATCTGTACTCTCCAAAAAAAATCGAAAGGTCAAACTTCAGTTTGCTCAGAGGCAGTTAAATTGGACACCTCAAAACTAGGGTATGGTGCTTTGGAGTGACGAAAGTAAATTTCAAGTATTTGATTCAAACGGAAGGTCGTTTGTTCGAAGGCCTGTAGGAAAAAAATTTGATATTAGGTATCAAAAACCTACTGTAAAACATGGGGGCGGCAGTATCATGGCCTGGGGATGCTTTTCCAGGTCTGGGACGGACCCGATAGTGAAAATAACTAGGAAAATGGATCGATTATGTACCGCGACATATTACAGAATACTATGTTGCCCTATGCTGAAGAAGAAATGCCGCTTTAATGGAGATATCAACAAGATAATGACCCCAAACACTCATGCCGTTTAGTAAAAAATTGGCTTTTAGAGAAAAGCGTTGATATACTGGAGAGGCCTTCTCAATCGCCGAACTTAAATCCGATTGAGCATTTCTGGGAACACTTGAAGTGAAAAATTAGGGAATGAATAATTTATAATGAAAATCATCAATGGGAAGTTTTACAGGTTGAATGGTGGAAGAAGATGAATGTCAAAATTTTGTCGATTCAGTGTCAAGAAGATGTAGGGAAATCACTAAGGCAAAGGGGGTTGTCAACAAAATATTGAACTTTGCTGCTTTAATTTGTACTGACTTAATTATTTTTTGTGGAAACAATATTCTTTCCATACTTTTCTCCCAAGTGTTTTTTATTTATCATAGGAGAATTTTGTTTTATTTTGTATATTCATTTGTTGAATAAAAAGTTATCAATTTAGTAGTGTTTATTTTTTGATATATAATTAATTATTGATAACCAAATATTAAAGATAGAAGCAGAAAATAAATCTTTCCATACTTTTGTCCATGCATATTTTTCGAATGTTTTCCCCTCTTAAAATAATTTTGCAAGGAACAATGAAAGTTCCTAAAATCGGTGTTAAAAGTTAAAATAATTTTAGATACTTAAGTGGGCGACAATTAGACGTACAATTCCGTTCCATTATTTATTCAGACACTTATAAAACATAAAAATTAAGAGGCGTTTTATGTTTATCGAGCAATTCGAAGGGTCGTTTCTACCCCTGTCTCTTTGCCTTGCCGCCACCTCGATCGTTCAATTCAATTACATAAAGCCGGATGAATGCTGAACGACCGAAAACAGAGGTAAACTGGCCCCGATTGGCCATTTATGAGAAACCTAGTATCTCGAATTAACTCGAAATACTCTCCTTACATATATGCAGGGTGTTCTCAAAGTTGAGGAATTTATTTTACCAGGTTGTAGATCTCGTAAAAAAACCATTTAATCCAAATTCGTTAGTCCAAAAATAGTTTGGAACAATTTTAAAATTTGGCAGATTACTAAAGTCGATGGGGGCACTAAAGGTTATACCGGAAGTGGATGCCTATTTTGCTTATTTTATATGGAACACCCTAATGACTAAAATATGGTCGGACTTGCATTGTATTTATTTTTATTTTTGCGACGTTTCGATTAGGTTGTATCTCTAATCGTTATCAAGTATAAACTGAATGTTTCGTCTTAAGACTACGAGCTTATATAGGGACTCTGTCCATTGAGGCGCAACGTTTCGCTTCACTGTACACACCTCAATGATTTGATGTTACAAAGTAGTGGTTGCGAAAGGTTAGGTATCTCAACACTCGGTTTACTGAAGATTCCATTATTGTTTTTAATGTATGCTGCTTTCTTATCGGTAGTTTTAGGTTTTGTTTTTGTTAAATGAGCTCTAAGGGTATTTCCTGATTTAGAGGCTCTTTTTATATTATTACTACTGGCAATTCGTCTTATTTTCTCCGATGTTCCCTTAATGTACGGAATTGTGAAGAAGGAATGTGTTTCTTGCTGTCCAGTGTTCGTTGTTCTAAAATTATTTATAACATCGTCAATTAGTTTTAAAGGATAACCATTCTGCTGTAAATCGGATTTAATATTTGCTATGTCTTTTTCCAATGATTCGGCATTATTGCATATAGATATAGCGCGATTATAGAGGTTGCGTATAATTCCTCTTTTTGTTACAACAGAATGATTAGAACTATGATTAAGATATTGTCCAGTATGTGTTGGTTTTCTGTATACTGAAGTTTTAATAGTTTCGTTTGAACGGTTCACTATGACATCTAGGAAGGGCAATTGATCATTTACCTCTTTTTCCATGGTAAACTTAATTGTAGGTCGAATGGTATTCAGATGTTTCAGGAAATCATTAAGTTCTTGATCGTTGCCCGTCCATACGACGAAAGTATCATCGACATATCTCAACCAGACTTTCGGTTTTACTGTTGCCGTTTCTATGGCATGAGTTTCGAACCATTCCATATATATATGGGCGACGACTGGAGAGAGTGAAGAACCCATCGGAAGCCCGTCGTCCTGAGCGTAGAACTTGTCCTTTACTTGAAAGTAAGCACTACGCAGGCAACACTCCAAAAGGTCCATCATCCTGTCCAGTGGTAACGTGGTTCGATCTAATAAAGGAGTATCATTTGAAAGTCTAGTTTTGATTATGTCTAGTGATTCCCCTAATGGTACATTAGCATACAGACTTTCCACATCAAAGCTTATTAGTCTGTCGTCTGGCTCTAGATTGATGCTACTAATAATGTTCACGAAATGTGTAGAATTTTTAACATATGTGTTTGTATTATCTTCTAAAGGTTGTATGATTTTTAAGAGACACTTCGCCAAAACATCAGTTTATACTTGATAACAATTAGAGATACAACCTTATCGAAACGTCGTAAAAATAAAAATAAAGACAATGCAAGTCCGACCACATTTTAGTCATTCTTCAACATTGTCTACAACCTTCAAACAAACGTTGAACACCCTAATGTTATTTTATCGTTTATTGTAATCCAGTGACAACGATGGAGGACTGTATGGCGAGGATAAGGAACCCGTTCGAAAGTTTATTTCCAAATTCAATTAGAGTAGCCATCCATGACGAATTAAGTCGAAAATGCGAAAAAGTTTTGGAAGTTCAGGGTAGACATTATAAACATTTAGTAAAATAAGTAGTTTTCCTGTGTAGGTAAGCCGTTTCGCGTTTTTACAATACAAAAATCCTTTTAGAAGGAAACAAACCCCAATTAAATAATAAAGGCTTTCATATGAGACAACTGATAACTATGTTTAGGCCTGCAAACGTCATTTTTGACATAAAATTTATAATATGTCAAAAAAAAATAAGATTTATGTATACATGAAATATGTCTATAATTTTGCGTAAAATCTAAAAACGAAATAACATATAGAGTTTTCCATTTAAAATAAGCAAGAAGGCATCAACTTCCGGTATAACGGGAAGTGCCACCATCTTAAAATTATTTTAGCCGAATTGTCGACATCGACTTTAATAAACCGCAGAAATTTTCCTAAATCTATTTTCTGAGAAATCAATCGATTCAATTCGTTGTGAGACACCCTGTATAATTTTTAAAAACTTAAATAAGGCCCTGGGCGCCATTTGTTTGGATTATTGACAATAAAATAAATTTAAAAATATAGAACCGAAATTCATATGAACATCTCAATATTCAAATTTCTTCTGACTTCGATCATACAAGCAAATTTAAACAACCAGAAATTTGTCGAGTCTGTCGATACGGTCGATTGGGGAGGGGCTTTTTTGATATTTGACAGACTTAAATATTTTTTTTTTAATTTTACCTTCAGTTGTTTTTACTTGTCGTGACTCCTTTTTAGCATCTTTAAGTGTTAGAAACTGCTACAAATGCGTTTTCACAATTAATATCAACAAAAAGAGGATTCAAAAACTTATCTTTGTCAGTAAATATTGTTAGATGTTATTTACATATTGATAATAATCATAATAATAATTTAGGCAAGCGCAAATTTAAACTTTTACTTTATTCTAGAATTGATGTACCGATTAGTTTAAATAATGCAGTTATAAAAGGATAGCACTTTTCCAAATATAAATAAAAATATTATTACGTTATTCAGCATTCAAACTGTACCCTAGTTCTGACGATATGCTAATTCTACGGGGAAATTCGTTGGTTTTTCCTTTAGTGTGTTTACTGCAGGTAATTTACGAACGATATTTTCGCATATAGGATTTTCCACGCATGCGTTTAACAGTTTTTGTATTTGTTTGGTGCGTGTTGAAAAAATGGTACACGTTTATGAAAAGCATGAACTAGTGAACATGATTTCAACATACAGGGAGTGCTGAGAAAATGCAACCGCAGCTTCTCGCTTGTCCACAGACAGATTTCGATTTAAAAATCGCACTAGGCCGCGAATATTTGTTATAAGAGCTAGTGATACAGGAATTTTCAAGGCACCACGGAATGATCACAGTGAAAGACCTGTTCCACATTAAATTGCTGAAATCGAGACAAAAATTTTAGAAATTCTCGAAAACGATTTAATAACGGATACGTCAAGTTGGAATGAGTTCCCCGCATTTATGATTGGAGAATAGAGTGCCCTATTTTCATAATAACCATATCTGGACAGTAGTAAATCCGCATGCCGTGAGAAGAACCTATTTTCAATACAGAAATCCATTTAAAGTTTGGGCTAATCTAGTGAATGTCATGTTTATCGGACTATACTTTCCTCCACCTCAATTAGGGTAAAATTATTTAGATTTCCTTTAAAACATTAGAATATGAATGAACGAATGAAACAAAGATGGTGCGCCATAGCTGCAGGTCATTCGAGGCCGATCGCCATTGTGCATCCAAGCAGCCTCGTTAATTAAACTTGTCTGCTTCTGGTAACAAAACTGTATCTCCGTCTCAGTCCGTCGAGTGCTGGGCACTCTCTGAGGATATGATCAAGAGTTTCATCCACCTCCAAACACCATCTGCACGTCGGGTCGTGTACGACACCGATCTTTTGAAGATAACCCCTCAAGTGATTTACGTTCTTTGGCACACCTCATTCAAGGAGCTCTTCTTCACGATTCAGTAAATTTGCTTTCCAGAAACAATTTTAATTCCCTTTTAAAAGAAATGTCATGTAATCTGTCTGCATGGGGAGTGATGGACACCTCTTCGCCGTGCTTTCCCAGAATATGTTCCATTAAATTTGAGAGAGACCATGTGGTTTCTACGTAGTGGCGCTGCGCTACTTTTAGACGACATATTCACTAATATTTAAATACAGTTTCCCAATAGATGGATAAGGCGTGATAAACTACTTCCTTAGCCTGTACACCCCCAGACATTACTCCTTGAGATTCTTTCCTTGGCGGACGTTTAAAACACTCAGTTTGTCGCAATGGATATGTAAATAATGTGGAAAAATTTAGACAGCATATAGAAAAGGCTTGTGAAGTTGTTCGTGATCAATAAGATTTAATTTTCTCTTCGTGTAATGACACATGACTACGTCGACTAAAATTGACATTTTTATAGATTATCAGGACCGTAATAATATGAATTTATTCGTAAGCTTAAACCTCCGTTATCTAGCAAATTTTATGTAGGCGATTTTTAGTTAAATGGCTTATTATAACAATAAATCTACAATCTTACATTGTCTTTATTTTTGTTTATTTGTACGACGTTTCGATTAGATTGTATCTCTAATCGTTATCAAGTATAAACTGAATGTTTTGTCTAATGGCTACGAGCTTATATAGGGACTGTGTCAATCGAAGCGCAAAGTTTCGCTTCACTGTATTCACCTCAATGATTTGTTGTTACAAAATAGTCGTTGCCAAAGATTGGGTATCTCAACACTGGGTTTACTGAAGATTCCATTATTATTTTTAATGTAAGGTGCTTCTATAAATTTTCGTCCTAAATGTCATGGTGAACTGTTCAAACGAAATTATTAAAACTTTAGTATACAGAAAGCCAACACATAGTGGACAATATCTTAACCATAGCTCTATTCATTTTGTTGTAAGAAAACAGGGAATTATACGCCACCTTTATAATCACGTTATATCTATATGCAATAATATCGATTCATTGGAAAAAGAGATAGCAAATATTCAATCCAATTTACAACAGAATGATTATCCTTTAAAATTAATTGACGATCTTATAAATAACTTTAGAATAACGACCACTAGACAACAAGAAACATATTCCTTCTTCACAATTCCATACATTAAGGGAACCTCGGAGAAAATATGACGAATTGCCAGCAGCTATAATATCAAAAACAGCCTTTAAATCAGGAAATACACTTAGAGTTCATTTAACAAAAAAAAAAACATAAACTACCAATGAGAAAGAATGTGAGTGTGGTGAAATATATATTGGAGAAACCGAGCGACCACTAGAAGTTAGGATTAAGGAACATAAAACTCATATACACAAAGGGGAAACGTTGAGATCAGGTATTGCAGAACGCGCTTAAGATAAGCAACACCATATAAAATGGTCTGAAGCTGCGGCAATATATATGGAACTTAACATGAAAAAAAGAAAATTTATAGAAACAGGTTACATTAAAAATAATAATGGAATCTTCAATAATCCCAATGTTGCGATGCCTAATTTTTGGCAACCACCACTTTGTACCATCAAATTATTGAGGTGTGTACAGGGAAGCGAAACTTTGCGCTTCAATGGGCACAGTACCTATATAAGCTCGCAGCCTTAAGACAGAACATTCAGTTTATACTTGATAACGATCAGAGATACAACCTAATCGAAACGTCGTAAAAATAAACAAAAACAAAGACAATGCAAGTCCGATAACCACATTTTAGTCAATCTTCAACACTTTCTACAACTTTCAAACAAATCTACAGCCTGTTAGAGTAAATGTCTCAGGAAGAGAACTTTTCTGGTGCCCCTCGTATTTCTAAATGTTCAGTCAAAATGCCACCAGAACAAAATGTTTAAATACGCATATTTTGATTAAATTAATTTTAATAATGCTCTACGAATTATCAAATTAAATAATGTAAAAAAATGGAACACGAAACAAGTAATTTTACGTAATTGAAAAAGAAGCAAATAAAATTAATATATATTTTTTCATTTTGCAAAGAATTATGATTGTTTTTGCACCTAAGCCGACACTGGACTCTTATACTTTGTGTGATGAATGAGGATATGAATGTAGTGACACACACATCTGCCGGGTAGGAATTTCTGAAAGAACAAGGGTCTGTCGCCGCCCAACAAAGGGAAGCAACACGCCCTAGTGGTGGTAACAATTGAAAAATATTTACTGTATTCCTCGGAACAACGCAAGTTTCCTATTTCAAGAGAGTTTTTTTTCCGTTATTGAATGGCCTTTTCCTTGGTGATGATGATTTACCCGGGGTGGAAGTGAAATTTTACGCTTTTTAGAGGGCGTCAGGCTAAGCCACTAATCCACACCAGAGACCACCTAGACATTTTATGGGTAGTTTTATGGAAGATTTTATGCCTTTAAATGCCGCCACGCCATTGACAGGCGCCCTATCATATTACCGAAATATTAGCCCCGAGATTAAGTTATAAAATGAAGGACACTAATACGCCACAAGTTTATTAGAAATGCTATTTATGAGCCAACGTATTTTACAACTGAATGACCGTGAGTAGAGTGAGAGATCGAATATACATATTTTTAAATTAAACTGACTTCCTAAATATTGTAGTAAAGAGTAAAAAATAAATGGATAATTATTTAATATGGTAACTAATTTAATAATAGTAGATTTATTCAATTTAAATAAAAACACTCTAATTATTAAAAAAGTCTTAACATGAGGAAAATTTGTCAATTACAGATGTATATAAAGTTAGCAAGACAAATTGCTCGAATCAAAAAATCGCCCTAATGATAATTTGCCGCAAAATAGTCGCTAATTAATTATGAGAGAAAAAATTTGTCGTTTCTTACCTTTAAAAAATGCAATGTTTTGCAAACTTGATATAAAGTTGCGAAAACACTTGTTAACCGATTGTTAAAAAATAATTTTTGACAACACTGCCTGCTGGGAATTTGTCATTAATTTGCCACGACAAAATAGCAATGCCCGGAATTCCGTCGAGACTGATTTCGCCATGTATTTGCGATTATTTTTGTTGAAAAGTCCCTGTATTCGCAAATAATCCCCGAAAAGTGAATACAAATTCTCTCGGCAAGAAACAAAATTCCCGAAAATCCTCCGATAGAATGGCGAATCTGATAATGTATGAGCGAGCGAGAAAATGGTGAGAGATGAAGTTATGCCCCAAGATGAAATGAAAAATAAGTTCTACTTTGTGAAAAACTTCAACACAAAGTGCAATAGATCTATTAGGTTGCAGTGTCCTGATTCCCAATTCCACACACATACCAACAGCACAGTCACATTTAAACTTTGCTGTGAAAGGTGTATTTAAATTAATCGTGGAAATTCGCCATTCATCCAGGCAAATTAGTTATTGCGCGTCCGAATCTCTCGCGATTAGTTTTAGCTAATTATGGGCGAAGATTTAATTATCCTTTGAGAATTCCCGCCAAATACTCCCCCATACAAATGATGAATTCCGAATAATTTATAAAAATTCTCAGTTCTATCGAATCATTGACTAAATAAACACAAGACTTTCACCGCTTATGGAAGCCTTGGCAACTATTTTTCCTATTTTTGGCGAGAGCGCAAAATGAAAATTTCCAAGTATTAAATCCAACTCATTCAATAAATTTTGTTATAGTAAATAGTAGTAAAAAGGGAAGACATGAGACGATGCAGTGTTGCCGTGTTGGATAGTAAATCTAAAATACGGGTATAAGTTTTTAATCCCTCGGTTTATAATTAATTAAAATTTACAAAGCAAATATTACCATGAATCAGACGATTATTTTATATTTATATTGATGAGTTTTTATGGACATGAAACAGTACTATATATTATCCATTTAAATTTAACAAGTGATATACTTGAGTTCAGTAAAATCCAAGATGGCGCACAAAAAATTAAATTTTGCCCAATTTTCTCCAAAACTGATATGGGGGAATTTTCGGGCTCGCACATACCGAATTAATTTTTTAAAAATTCAAAATGGCGGACTAAATATCTTATATTTCTTAATTTTGTCCAAAACTGGTACTGGGTGATTTATTAGAGTATAAAGTACGAATATAAAATTATTTTTGAAAAATTTAAATGGCGGACCATAAATTTAACATCCCTCGATTTTGCGCAAAATTGGTACTGGGTAGTTTTTGCGTGTGCAGATTAAGATTTTCAATAATTTTCCTTTAATTCAATTTGAAAGACTAAAAATTTATATTTTTCTAATTTTGTCCAAAATTGATAAAGGGTGTTTTTGAGAGCGTAGATTATAACTTTAAAGTTATATTTTTTGGATTCTTCCAAAAATTGGGGGGCGGGGCGAACATTACAAATGTCAAATTAAGTTCTCCAAACTCAATAAGCTGAAAGAAATATGTCAGATTAAAAATGTAGATATCTCAAGTTCTTTCAAAATCGGATTGGGGGATTTTGGAGACGTAAATTAAGAATTAAAAATTAATTTCTTAAAATTCAAGATACATGATTTAAGACGCACTAAATTTTTATTTTGTCCATTTTATTTAAGACTGGTATTTGAAGAACTCTCAGAATCAAAGAATGTTTTGTTGTGATTTTCAATAAAAGGTTACTAGGAAGTGGCAACTGTGCGGTAACATATTTTCTTTCAAAACTAATTTGCGACTATATTGCGGCCAATTATCATCTAGACGATTTTTCGATTCGAGTAATTTGCTTTGCTAACTTTAAATACATTAATTATGGATAATCTTCTTAGTCACTTACTACAAAATTTTATAACTAAAAGACTGGCCAAATGCATGTGGAACACGCATTATATTAGGGTTCTGTAGCAGTTGTTGGCATTATTAGTTTTTTCTGCAATTTCGTTGCAGTTCTGTCTTTAAGCATGTACCTGCAAACTTTTATCACAAATCGTGGGCTTCTTGCAGGAAAACATAATGAAACATTAGATATAAAATTTTAAACAATCTTTTTGTATCTTATAAATTTAAAACATACCGATGAAAAACTAAAAGAAAACGCAGTTAAATTCCAGATTTGTGTAAAACTACAGAATGTAATAAAAAAGGGTAAATATAAACCGATATAAAGGTAGTAGTAGATATTAAACTAACAAATACAAAAAACTGGAAAAAACCGGCCAAAAAAATAATGAAAGATATAAGTAATGCGCAAACCTCATAGAAATACGACAACAAAGGCTCAAACCCCGCGCTTCCCCATGACGGAGTTCCATACGATCTGCATCACTTATAAAGGGACAAAATCTATATCTGATTTAACCAATGTCTCGCCCGGCGCATTCGCCTAAAGTTGCACTCGTAAAATAGGGCAACAAACTTAGTAGCTTGTATTTCCTGAATAAGACGATTAAATAAAAAATATTGTGATATATTTAATTGAAATTTTGCAGACCTCTTCAATGGTACCAGAATCGATCGAATAAAGGAAATTAAATTTGTAATTTTTTTTTCTACCTCATAAATTATATAATAATAATAATGTAATAATTTCCATAGCATCTATTTAGTAAGAGCTATTATACCAAACTTAGAGCCAGAAAGATACGATATAAAACATTTATTGTGTATTTTGGAAAATTTGTCCACTCGATGGGGTGAACGAAAAAATTTTCTCAATCTTATATTTCATACGGGGGAGTACGTTAATTTTTTATTCCCCAATTTCGCCTTGGGTCTGCTTTTAGGTTAATGGAAAGTGTCCACCTACAAAATTTATAAATATTAGATACTGATAAAGTTATGTCTGTGACATACAGACGGGCGAACGGACGATTACGACGAAACTACAAGGGTTCCTAGCTGGCTACGAATTCCAAAAAAGTGAACAGTCTCTAACAATGTTTTAATATTTTTGTTACAAATCGCGTTTTCAAATTTATTTTTCATAATAAATGGACTATGAAATAAAGTGAAAACAGCTACAGGGCTACACTTAATTTTTTTAGGACATCGCGACTAGTTGGTAATTTTTTTGAACAGCACTCCCATTCCATTTGTCGTAGTACAAACTAATTTTATAATGAAATTTTTCCGTTGTCGCCATGCTATTATTATTATATCATAACTATATAAAATTTTGTAGAGGCTCCGACCTACATTGTTTATAAATATTTATATAAATTAATTAATTAGTGCGCCACCTAGAGGAAAATTAGAAATTTAAGAATATTTTTCGCCTTTTTTGCCATATTTGTTGGTAAATGACTTATCCAAGTCATATATCTTTGACAAGGTTTTTCTTTCCAGCTCAAATTTACCACCTTATTGTTAACCAAGGAGTTCTGTAGTCAAATTTTGTAATTTATCTTTTATTATCCTTGATAATTACATATTCTCGTAAACATTTTTTATTCAATTTATTTTTATTTTTAACCAACTTCTAAAGGAAGGAAGTTAATTCTAAATTCGACCGCTATGCATTTTTTTTTATTTATGTACATTGATTACTCCGAAACAGCGGCACCGGTTTGAATGAAATTTTTTTGCGTTACGTTCAGGAAGTTGCTACGATAGTCTCGTATTATTTTTACCGATATTGGTTCAGTAAAATCCAAGCTGGCGCTGATAATATGGCGACCAAAAAAATGAATTTTGACCAATTTTCTTCAAAATTGTTATGGGGTAGTTTTCGGGGTTGTATTTAACGAATCTAAAATTACTTTTAAAAGCCGATTCAATATGACGGATTAAAAATTTTAAATCTCTCGATTTTGTCCACAATTGGTATAGGGGGATTTTTAAGGTGCGAATTACGAATTTAAAATTATTTTTAAAAAAATGTAGACTGAAAATTTAATATCTTTCGATTTTGTCCAAAATTGGTATACCGGGGGTTTGAGGGTGTAAATTACGAATTTAAAATTGTTTTTGAAATATTCAATATGGTGGATTCAATATGACGGACTAAAAATATAACCTCTCTCGATTTTGTTCAAAAATTGCCTTTATATGTCAGGTATTAATTTGGTGTGAACTTCAAATATTTCAATTTCACGTAAAATTTTATATTGTTATATTCACTTTTTGGTTTTTTTTTATCTATCAATGCCGGTTTAAAGTAAGTAGAAAAAATGTAAAATATTTCTCATTTAACTCCATAAACTGGTATAAATTGTACACCAATAACTTATTCAAGTACTGAACCTTAAAAACACAAGGATACAAAAATCATTTTCATTTTTTTAGGATTTAACCCGGCAAAAATGGATGTAATTTCTGTATAAACCGTTTTTAACGATGAATTTTAGTGATAATTTCCATCCCCTAGAAATGCAATTCAGCCATAAAAAAAATTCGTGTTAAATATTTTTTGGTATATTCCAACATATCACAGAATGAGACAAAGCAGAGACGAAACCCCGAAAACGTTACATTATAATTCTTAAAATTTTTAGTTAATTTTTATAGCTGTTCCTACCTTAAGTTAAGGACTTTCATATGAAAAATGATAAAAACAGACGAAAAATGTCACATAGACAGAGAGATACTACTTAAACTTTGTAGAGATGTTATAAATATATAAGCAACAAAATATAGTAATAATAAAGTTTAAGATACTCAGATGTTACAAAAATTGGTCTTTAAAGCTAATATAGAGTTCTATTCTATATGCATTGGACACAAGGGCATGCTGTATACATTGATCTTTACTTTTCTGTGCAAATTTTCAATAACTTATTGTTTACTCAGGTGGTTGAAGCATACTGATAAATGCGGTACATTAATCAGTGGTCAATTTGACAATGGTGGACTCGTTTTTTAAAACCTATAAACTTCAGAAAACCCACATTTACTACGTTTATGGTATGGCTAAATTCCTGAAAACGCTGTTGCAAGGATACAACGTTACAGAAAGTTTGATTTCTGTTAATTACTTTTAAATTATGTTATAATTTTTTATTTAACCTAGAAATTAAGACACAAAAAATCCAAAAAAAGTGCATTTTAAAATATGTATGTTTATGGATAATTTCATTAATGTCCGATTCATGTATTAATACATACGGGTTTAAAAATATTGTGAAATTCTACATTTTGTATAACTCTTCACCTTTTTTCTAAAATGCTTACTTTTAACATTTGGTAAGGGTTTATTAACGTTCGAATTAAAGCTGATACATAGGTATGTCAAATGTCGCATTCCTGAACAGGTTGGTTTCCATGGTAACTGGTTTACAGATAAAGTTGACCGCGTACTGTTAAATAGGTCCTAATTATTTTTTTGTTCATTAATTTTTTTTTCTTCTATCTGGATTAAGAACAAAAAAACGAGTTCTTCATAGAACACAGGCGATAAAAGTGTACGATAAACAATAAGAAACTTTGTCCATAAACATAATATATGTATTATACAATTTTATTTTAAAAAATTACAACACATTTTTACTGTACCAAGCCTCCTTTTTTATCTTATTATAAAAGTATAAAAGTTTAATAATATCAGATCGTTGTATTATAAAAGAACATAAGAACTTATTTTATTAATGAAACAAAATTTATCAATAAATGCCATTTTACTCAAAAACAAATATTAAAAAATTAATAAATGAAACTTACCAGTTTCAGGCTTGTCGAGTACAGCTACTCCGGAAAACCCCCTGTCTTCAATATCTTTTTTAATGATATCGCAACTTCGAGGGTTAGCGAAAGCTTCTGCAGCGAATGAAATCACGAAAATTAAAACAACACCCTGTAACCGGCACATTTTGCCCCTTACACAATCAATTCTTTTCATCACAGCCATTTAAAGTTAATTGAGATGGTCACTTCTTAAGTTTTATTTTAAATCCATCGCGGTTTCCTTTTAGTTACTAAGGCACAATCATCTACCCTCGACAGTCAGGTCGCATTTCCGTAATTCTGACAACTCACAGATAAGCAAAGCAGCTCCATCCTAAACAACCAAAAAATAATGTGCAGTCCTATGTTACGCGCATGCGAAAGCATAGAGCTGGACAAAATTAAATATTTCTATTTCCTTTTGGTTAATGGTACGATAGCCTTGTCTCCGTTGCTTAATGCGCATTTAACCACGCCCCCTGATATGCTGAATATCGATGTTGCCATAACTACCAGAACTTTGGCAATTTAAGGAAAGAAAGCGAAGATTAAGAAAGATGTTTGTCATGCATATAAGTTTTATTCCTAATAAATACATGATGTTAATTTTTTTTAGAGCCATTTCTTCCATAATATATTTTTTCTTTATGTTTTATCTGTGGCTAAAAATGTTCGAAAACGTCTGACACAAGATGACTCTAACACAAGTCTTCCATTTCTATGTAAAAGTCAGTTAATAAGCACGCTAAAGTGTGGACATGTGAAACAATTCTAATTGGTGGAACATAAGTGAACAGACCTTAACTCTCATTATCAGTTCAATTGTTACCTTATAGTTTTATTCATAGACCTAAAAGAACTTAATATTAAATAATATAGATTGAGGAAGTTACAAAAGAAAGTGGCTCATGCTTAAAAAATAAAGCATTTTCGATGAGTAGTATCTCTCTTTTTAATTTCGGTCAGGTGACAGGGATATCCAATGACGTTTAGAGTATCGTGCTTTGCTCCACCATTAAAAAGAGAGATGCTACTCCTCGAAATCTCGTTTTAGCGTGAGCCAACTTTCTTCTATAGATCCGCCGTTTATATTAAGTAATAATAATTTTTCTTACGTCTATGGTTTTATTTTACTTATCACTAAAGCTAGATTAATTATGTTTAATTAAGATTTTAAAATATTATGCAATATTAACATTTTCTAACGTTTGTACTATTTCAACTCAATATATTACGACTATAATATCCCTACTTATTTAGTTTTATTTTTTGTTACTATCTATTCATATCGAAACCTCATCGATATTGGGCAACCCAGAACAAAAAAGTTATTTGGGCACGTTTAGTTACTATTGTTAATCTATGAATACTGTCTATTTTTGGTTTAGTTGTGTAATATAACCTTTTTTGAGTGTATAGGAATTATCAACCTTTTCATAACCTTTCTTTTTTCAGTGATAGGAATTTGATAGAAAAAATAGTGCTTAATATCTTGTGATTTTTTACCTACTTCCCAGTTTAAGATTCTTTTCCAGTGAAATTAAATTTGCATAACAAAAAAATATGGCTAAATTTCGACCAGTTACCCATATTATTTTCGACATGGACGGAGTTATTTTGGGTAAGTTGTCTGTTTTGGTTTTAATTTATTGCCCACTTTATTTTTATTGTACGTGCATCAGCTGATTAGGTGCCAATTATTCTAATAAAATTGGCAACACTGAACAGTAAGAATAATTTTTCGAACCCTAATATTAGGCAACTTAAATAACAAATACTAAATAGTAGTATGGTGGATTCGCGAGCTATACAGGCTTATAGAAAAGGTTAAAACTATGGGTTAAAACGAGCCTCGTTGAACTAAGATGATACTTCAAAATAAAAAACGCACCATAGAATCTCTGGCCAAATTTTCAGATCAGAATTTAATTCGTGAATGAAATGGCAGAACCATTGTTTATAGCTTCTCAATTAAAATTAACCTTCACCATATCGTCAAGATTAAAATTAATATAAAATTTCTTTGATCGTGATGTAAACAGAATTTCGGGTGTTAAAGTTTTAAGAATGCATATGAACTTATGTTTAAAAAATGTTTATTCTGTGGAGACATAAATGAACTCTTTTACCACAAAACAAGATGCCTATTGATCTCTGTATTATTGCCCATTACATTTTTAGAATGAACACTCATAATTTCACGCCACTCTCATTAGAAAAAACATTTGTATACTTAAATTCTCTAGCGTCCGTCACATTATAGCAAGAAATTCAAAGAAAAACTTTGTTTTATTACAAAAATTAAACAGAGCTATAGGTAGGGGAGAGAGAACGGCTCAGTGCGCCTCCATGACAGGGATTAGTATAATACTTCTGATTTGAATTAAAAAAAGATATATTATTAATTAAATCGAAATCGCGATAGACTCCACTGATCAGTAGATTGACACTGCACTGAGCTTATAAATTTTGCATTTAAGATCAATTTTCACTTATTATTCACCCTGAGTTTTTTGCCTAGCTTTAAATTTTCCTCTCTTTGCCACCCTGTCCAGTTCGATATTAGTAATGGTACTGGTATTGAATCCTCGTTACAAAATATCTAACTGATAGTTTTGTTAACAAGTTTTATTTAAAAAATAACAAATTTGTATTACTACACTGGCCTGAGTATCAGTAAGTTCTCAACGACGTTTCAGTTTTCTTTGGTATAACAGAGTGTTCATATATTTACACCATTTATAATACACTTTATAGATACAGAGCCATTGTACACCAAAGCAACCCAAAATGTGGTAGGCAAGTACGGCAAGACCTTTACCTGGGATTTGAAACTAAAAATGATGGGGTACCATAAAGATGAAGCAGCTAAATTCATAGTTAAAGAACTTAGTTTACCAATAACTTGGGAAGAATATAATACACTTATTTATCAAGAGTACGAAAAGGTTATGGTTAATACAGAATTTATTCCTGGTAAGTAATAGTATTTTATTTTTTCCAGATACCGAAATTATTTACAGAAAAACCATTGCCTTAATCGCTAAAAGATTTGGGAAAACATATACTTCTGAGATAATGGCAAAAGTGACTGGTAAAGTGGAACAGGAAGCCTGTCGAACTGCTGTGAGTGAAATGAATCTTCCTGTACATGTTGAGGAATTTAGGAGAGAATTTCACACGAACGCCTATGCACATTTTTCAAAATATGGTTGTCAACTTATGCCAGGTACAGTCTATGTGTGTTCCCAAATTTTTATGATTTAGTGTATATAATTATGCTTAAATCAGAAAGTAAAGCCGTAAATACAAATCCTCCCGGGGACGTTCTACATAGACGTCAATTTAGTGCCCATACTTATAAAAAATGATTTATTGATTCCAGTTAAAAAATAATTTCATTATTATGAATTCCCTAAATACAATAAAATATAAACGTTTAAATTTTTTATTGTATTGTATATTGTATTTATTTCCCAAAATATTTCATGATTCATTCTATAAGATTTCTCAAGAATGTAAAGAAGATGACTTTGTGTTATGATGATAATATAGTTCATACATTGTAACATTTTTGGGTTTATCAATGCGAATGTTCTGAGTTGTTAATGAGTTACCTATTTAAGTCCAAGGTTCAAATTATTTCATCTTATAGATGCGACAGCTTTGGCAGTGCTATTGATCTTGAATGGTTCAAAAAATAAAAACCTAAACAAGTGTAAATTCATCATTTTTTTTTTTTCGTAAAAAATGCTTCGTTTCTTGAAATTAAGAGAAAAAAAAACTGGTTCCATTCTGGTATAACAGGATAGTTATGTATCTTTTTCTTGTTATGTGTCGGTTCCAAATTATCTGAGAGAACTAAATATAGAACATATTTTTATAAACATTTAGTAAATGCAATAATCATTCTTTAGAAATATGTGTAATAAAATTTTAGATAACTTCTTATCCTATATTTTCTGTCATTCATCGAGACTAATATTTCCACATTAAGTTACAGTTTAATCATTTGTCAAATTTTGTTAATTTGGACCCACTCACATTACATTTTTTATTCGTAATATTTCTAACAGTATAGTATATATATATATATATATATATATATATATATATATATATATATATATATATATATATTTTGCTATGTAGGTTTTCGCAGCCTCCGGTCCGTACTCGGCCTACCAAAACTCCGGTGTATATCTGAGTGTCTATAACTAGGTTTTTGCAAGGGGTTAATCAACTTCCATTTTCTTCTTAGGTTTAGTAAGCATCCGTAAATATACTTTTTGTGTGTATTTGTAACATGGCCTCTACTTATAAGACAATACAGGTTCACTCGGCATCCACACATTGTTGCCACTTTGTTCAGTTTTTTGTAAATGAAATGGCAAGTAATAGGTGACAAGAATTAGCAAATGTTGAAAGTTACAGACAACGTACAGTTAAGTCAAAATATTTTAAATCTCCAATATAGCAGTTTGCCAAAAATGCTTTTAATTTAGAAAGTTTTCATAAAAATACAGCAAGCAAAAATTTCAGGAGAAATCATTATATTCGTATATTGTAAAATATTTCGTAGTTTTATTATTATTGTCATTAGACCAGAAGTTAAATGTAGCTCCAAACCTTATTTTTAAGGATTTAATGCAACCTGCAATAAAATTTTAGTGGTAAATGTCTTTGGAAAGTTAGAGGTGATGCCAAAAATGTTTGTACAGAATATCTGCGGAGACTTTGAAAGAGAGAAAATCTTTATTTTTGGATTAATTTCATTTAGTTTTGACAAAAACATTCGGTTGAGTTTAAACTGTTTAAATTATTATAGTTATTCAATTATATAAAGGGGAGAGAAAGTACATATTTTTCTTTGTCTCTTTTTGAGAAAAGAAAGGTCATATGGTCGAAATAATTTATAATTTCATAACAATTTCTTTTCTAAGCAATCTATTTCCTAATTAAATGTTACATTTTCATACACTATTGAACCACTAAAATTTTAATTGAGCAATGAGAGAATCCCGAGCAATCTTACTAATATGAATAAATGTGCTAGCAGTTTTTATACCATACTAGCGACCCGCCCCGGCTTCGCACGGGTGCAATGCTGATACTAAATACACTACAGAAAAACTGTGACTATTTATTTTATTTTTACAACAATTATTACATCGGCCTCCGACGCGCTATTTATAGGCACGCTGCCGCCGCCCCGGTCGGCCAGTACCGCCGCAAGCGCTACTTCCCGCAATTTTAAATCTGTAATATCTTCGAAAATATTCATTTAAATCTTGTGCTGTAAAGGACCATATAGATCTATATTAAATCAACAATGTATTTAAGCTATTTAATTGGATAAGGATTAATGCTGTATTGGTTAAAATCGCTTCAAAATTTGCCATTATTTGTCGTAAAAAGTAAATGACAAAAAAATGTTATTGTGGGATATCCATGAGAGATAGACATATACCATCGCGGAGTTTTCTGTAGACCTTTTCAATGTGTACAAATAATTAGTACATTATTTTGATAAATCTCGTAGGGTTCAGCCTGCGTTTGCAATGTAAGCGGAAAAAAATATGATAATTAACGACATCACATTAGAAACCTCAAAAATAACAGTATTTCTCCACTATTTAATGGATGTTATTATACATATAAACCTTCCTCTTGAATCACTCTATCTATTGAAAAAAACCGCATCAAAATCCGGTGCGTAGTTTTAAAGATTTAAGCATACAAAGGGACATAGGGACAGAGAAAGCGACTTTGTTTTATACTATGTAGTGATGTACAATCATTGTATAAAAAAAGTAGCCATTGTGCCAAAATAACGTTTTCTATTACTGTAGGGTCAAGTATTATTATGCGTGACATTAATATTTTTATTGTGTATCAAAGGCATCACAAAATAAAGGTAAACTTTACTGTAACGCTATTTTGCCTCAGTTAAATACAAACATGAACAGGTCCAATGTTCCATTATTAAGTCAAACCACTGGCCATGTACACCGAATTTTTTTTATTATATTTATATATTATATAAAATACACGAGACGGCGCCGGCGATCGACCACTTGATTTCTCGCATCTCTTACGTAGTAAGCCAATGTTTTGACCATCTAAATCATACGAGCGTGTTACAAAGAAAGATATAAATGGGAGATTAGCATAGATTAAAACCAACAAATTTTCGTGCTGTTATAAGTTATCTCTATGCCAAATTACACAAAATCCCTCTAGTAGTTTTCTCTCGATACGCTAACACAAAGACAGACAGAAAAATTTTTTAAAAATTACTCTTTTGGTTGCTATATCGACAATGTTGCTTACCACAGTTAAAGTATTTAATGTACAGACACGGCCTCTTGCAGTTTTATTATATGTATAGATAACTTTTAAGCAATATATTTAACCACAACTTAAACAATTTTCTAATAAGGCTACTAATACTGGATAGTATGGAAAAAGGCAGATTGTTGTTAATACAACACTATTGTTTAAAACTAAACTTTATTAACGTTTACCACTTCAAAAAAATTTCTTATTACAAATAAAAAATACTACATTATTTCTTGGAATATTTATTGTATACATAAACTGTAACAGTTTTCCATGCCTTGTTCTTGAACAGTAAAGGATGTAGTTCCATCAACTTCACAATTTCCTCCTTTTTCGGTGCAATTTTCTTTCTAATATGTCGTCTAACATAATTTTCGGTTGCCTCTTTTTCTTCAGCTGTCCATTTTTTGATTACCTTCTTTTTTCTTTTACTTTGTTCTGTCAAAATACGTGTGCAGGTATCTTCAGTATGTAAATTGTTACCTACTTGAAGGTCTTGTATTTCCTTTTCATTTTCGGAACTACTATTATCTAGGCTTTTGATAATGTCACCTCCTACATCAAGCTCATTTAAGTTGCATCCTTTGAACTTATTTATCGTATTAGTGTTAGCAAGAAGCAAAAGTTTTGACACTTTTGCGGTTTGATATATGTCAGAAAGCAATCTGTACCATTCTTGGTGGGTTTTTGTGGTATGACCCATAAATGATGCCAGTTGTTCCAAATCTTCATTCAAATGTCTAGCAAAGTTGTTTACAAAAATATCGCAATAAACACAATTATGCTTCCTTTTCGTCCCTTTGTTGATTTCAGTTGGTTTTCTGACGTTATGTGCTTCTCTTGGAAGAGAATTGTGTTTAGAATTATAGCAAGCTTCTCTATCGAGGTCCGTATTATTAGTAGAATTCTCCTGGGCATTATTAGGTATATTTTCTTCATGGTTTTGTGTTTCGTCAGTATTAGTTTGGTACCAAATTGGCATTGGCTGAAGTTCTGTCAATTCTAAGTTAGAATCAGAATCAAAGTTAATATTGTAGTCCGATTCGTGATCACTCACTGATGGCGATACATAGTCAGAAACTGAGTTTGTATTGTCTGACACATCTGATTCGTCTGAAAATGAAACACAATTTGTTTAAAACCGATGTGAGATTTAAACTTCTAAACAATTTAATTTTAAACTACTGAGACAAATTCACTTTATAAAAAATAAATTATTTTAAACTATACATATATCTGAAGTAAAATAATTAATTTTCTTCCTCAACATCAGAAAGCATAAATAGTTAAGTGATTTCTTAAAGCAACAAATACTTTCAATTTTTGGAGCAATAACTCTATATATACAGACGTCAAGAAATAAAAAACACTTCATCGCAACTTTATGAGCTTTAGAAAATGGCATCTAAAACTTTAATTTTTATATGGACCGATTCAAAAGTACACCCCGTATTAGAAAGCAGTTTATCGTACGACTTGAGTAATGGATCACATTATACTTATAGGGTGTAATTTTATTTCGGCCCACATAAAAAATAAAGTAAATGATGGTAAAGGAAACGTTATACCGTAAATTTGTAAACGTCATTTTCTAATGACTAAAAAGTTGATATCCAGAAGATATTTTACTTTTTTATAACTCCAAAAATAATTTAAAAAGGAAATAAAAAGACAAATTGGAAATTTATTTTTTAATATTCACCGTCAATCTTATTTTTTATATGGACCGAAACAAAAGTACACTCCGTATATATTACATGATGCATCATTCAAGTCTGCCAGAAAGTTAAAATATTCTTGATATCTTTTTAGTTGTTATTTGATAGTTTTTGATAGGCAAACAAAATAAAAAGTGTTAAACAAAATTCCAAAACTAAACAATTCCTGAATTGCGAGTAATTAAAAAAGAATACTTTTTTGTTCACCACTCTGTTACGATGATAGAATATGAGACAAATTAAGATATTAAGATATAAAAAATATGCACTTACCTGAATCGCGTTTTAAACTCATTGCAGCATACACTCTCATCACATGAATAAATGGTTTTAATGAAAGAATAACCTATTACAGAGTTGCCGAATCGCCTTACGCCGAGTGAACCTGTGCAATGATAATTGTATACACGATTTAAGATAGACAGCTCGCGAATGTAGCGCTCCCAAGGAGCAAACCCCTGAAATAGATTTTAGACGGGCATCGAAAATTAGGCAATTTGGCCTCCTGTGTTTTTTTATGGAAATGGGTTATTTAATACTTTGGGAACTATTCTAGACTATTTTTAAAGGGTGGTTACTTGACCTCCGTATATCGGAGTCTCAGTAGCCATGGAGTCCAAGTGAACCTAAAAATTTACACAGGGGACGCCCAGTTAGACCTTAAAGATATATATATATATATATATATATATATATATATATATATATATATATATATATATATATATATATATATATACCTTATGGAATTATTAGGGAATAAAAAAGCCATATTTTCTCAAGTTTTCGGCAAGCATAGGAAATGCCTCGAATTACCCTTTTAAGGAAAACTATTTTATAAATGATAATTTCACACAAAACGTAAAATACAAATAGAAAACCATATGACGAAACATAAACAAATGGCTCTTGTGGCATCTAATTAAGATGAAATAATCTGTATCGATAATCTTTCTAATCAATTTTTACCAGTGTGATAGCGGGTCGCGAGGCAAGCAAGGTCATAAAATTTGTTTTTTTTTTTTTGAAAACGCCCTTTGTCGCATCTATAAAATCAAATAATCTGTCATGTTAAGTTACTATATATTGGCATTCTGTATTATATAGTATGTTTATATTGATGCCTTGAATTTTACATTTTATGTATTTTACATGAAAAATACTTACAAACCCAAAAATTTCCTCTTTAACGGCATTTCTTAAAGATATAGGTAAATCACAATTTTTACATTACAAATCATCAGCAATAGATGCCGTTTCTATTACTTGATTATTGATGTGCACATACACATTTTGTGAAGTGAAATTTTCTTTTAATTTACATTTTTTTTGCCATCACTATATTTTGACGCCATTAACGCTCGAAGCTTACAAATTTACCAGCTTCTTTGTCATAAGACATTCAAATATTAAGAATAACCATTTCAGTGATAACGGCCTTACAAACTCTTTTTAAATAATTCATTGATTATTTTACAGAATTCAAAAAGAATTTTAGAGGAGGACTTTGTGTTTACCATGTATACCCCTTGATATATTTGATTACCAAAGTTAGTTACTGTTGTGTAGTTGTCAGTGTTTGTGAAGAAAGTTAAAGCTACCATTTATTTTACTTAATAATTTTTACCTCATCCGAACTAATTATAGCTTGTTCACCTGTGATTCTGATTTAAGGATCTTAGGTCGGATCACACCTTAAACTTTTGGTCTCCTTGACTGAAATTAAAATTTAAAAATAGATTCTTATTAATTCCAGTGATATCTGACCCGTAGTTTTTTAAAATGCAGTTTAAATGTTTTTTTTTTACTTTTCTAATTAAACACGGTCAAAATGGGGGTCGAATTTAAAATTTTAATTTTCAACAAGAGATATTTCAAAAAAACTTACGCCGGGCAAGTGGTGGATATTCCTTGGACAATGTTGCATCAAATTTAATGTATTATTTTTTTAATTTAGAAAATATGTACATGGCAATGCAATCAATACAGTTTTTTATTTAGTTTCATTTGCTACTGCTTATTAGTGTGTGCAACTTTTTGATACGCTAAGATAGTTCATCGACTAATCATTTATTTTTTTGAAATTTCGGATATTCATTGTTAATATAATTTTCTACAGGAAATTTTGGACACATTATTCATCTCATAGTCATACATATCTTTGAGACTTATTTGAGTTATGGTCTTATATATTCATAAAATTGTTAATTATGTCAGTTATAATCTTTGAAAACATGCAAAAGATGTTGTGAGTAAAATTTTTTGATACACTCTATTTTTCTTACAAAAATAAAATTAACTATCATCGTTTTAGGTGCACAGAAGCTCGTAAATCACTTATCCAAACACAAAATTCCAATTTCAGTAGCAACTTCCTCTTCCCAGCCGAGTTTTGAAATGAAAACAGTGAAACATAAAGATTTTTTCAAACTTTTTGATCATATCGTATGTGGCGGTACCGATCCTGAAGTTAAAAGAGGAAAGCCCTCTCCTGACATATTTTTGGTTTCGGCTGATAGGTACAGTATAACTTTCTTTTTACTATGCCATTGAATACATTTTGCCATTGAGATAAAAAAATAAAAATCATATTATTTGCGCTTTAGGCGATCCTTTGATCTATAGGTATTCAATAAATTTTTATAACAAAAAATATTCTTCGACGTCATTCTTCCCAACTTTCCATATAAATACATGTTTCATATATTTCAAAGAGTGTTTTTTATAGAGGTAAAAAACTTTAAGTTGGCAACACTTTTTTAACTGGCGGCTGTCAGCTGTCAAGTGATTTATGTTTAGTTTAGTTTGGCATTTCAACATGAATAGACTGACGCCTGAACAACGCTTCCAAATTGTGAAAAATTATTTTGAAAATCATGGTTCTATTCGAAATACGTATCGCGCACTACGTCCATTTTACGGTCAACATAATCGTCCATCAGAGAAATTAATTCAATTAACTATGGAACGTTTTCGCACTACGTTTACTCTAAATGATAATACGCATCCACAGAGACGTCGTACAGTGCGTACAGATGAAGTCGTTGCTGCTGTAGAGCGTAGCGTAGAGGAAGACCCATCAGTCTATCCGCCATCGTGCACAGGAATTGGATATGTGTCAATTCACTTCATGAAAGATTTTGCGGAAAGATCTTGGTTTGTGTGCTTACAAAATCCAACTCGTGCAAGAATTGAAGCGACACGATCACCTAGCAAAGCGTAGATTCGGTGAATGGGCCAAAAACAAGATTGCCGTTGATCTCGATTTTCATAAGCGAATTTTGTTTAGCGATAAAGCTCACTTTTGTTTGAATGGATACGTCAATAAACAAAACTGCCGTATTTGGAGTGATGATAATCCTCAAGTGTATGTTGAGAAACCGTTACATCCAGAAAAACTGACTGTTTGGTGTGCTTTATGGGCTGGTGGAATCATTGGTCCGTACTTCTTTAAAAACGATGCTGGTCAGAACGTTACAGTCAATGGTGACCGCTATAGAGCCATGATTACTGACTTTTTCGTTCATCAATTGAACAACCATGATGTGCAGGAACTGTGGTTTCAACAAGACGGTGCAACATGTTACACAGCTCGTGCCACAATTGATTTATTGAATGAAACGTTTGGTAACCGCATAGTTTCACGTTTCGGACCCGTGAATTGGCCTCCAAGATCGTGCGACTTAACGCCGCTAGACTATTTTCTGTGGGGATATGTGAAGTCGCTAGTCTACTCCGATAAGCCCGAAACGATTGATCACTTGGAGGACAACATTCGCCGCGTTATTGCCGATATACGGCCACAAATATTGGAATAAGTCATCGAAAATTGGACCTCCAGATTAGACTACGTCCGAGCCAGGCGTGGCGGTCATATGCCAGAAGTCATATTTAAATTATAATGCCAGAAGGTCTTTCGAATAAAGTAAATTTCATGTCAATTTAAAAAATTCATCTTTGTTTTATTCCATTTAAAAGCTCTATACCTCTATAAAAAACACCCTTTACATATATATTCACTTTATGCCTAAATGGTGTGGTGTATCGACTCGAATAAGGAGTTCCTTTTTTATTAGGTATTATTTTACCCTTAAACTGATAGGCTATTGACTATAACATTTTGTAAGGAACAAAATAGCCACAGCATTTTGATGACTGAAGACATTCCTCTGGCACTCAAACACGATAAAATCACAAAGTGCTACTAAATTAGGGGATGCATTTTTGAGAACAGGGTGAAAACGGCACTTTTTCAGTTTTCCAAAAATAACTCAGGAACTATGCATTTTCAGTATATACATATATTACGATTTTTTTAGGGAATTAAATTTTCTATCGAAACATAGTCTTCGGAGCTCAAAAAAAAAGTTTTTCTGCAAAATAAATGCAAAAACAAAGGGGAAAAATAAAAATTAACAGTTTTTTTTTCAGACTTTTTCCGTAATTTTTTCTGAGTAAATATAGATATAGACATTGCTTCAGAGAAAAGAAAGCTGACATTTCACCCTTTGAAATGAGTTTTTAAGAAAATTTTTTCGATCAATTTTGGCTGACGTAAGCCATTTCAAATTTACCACTTTTTTGCAATTATAATCGGTTTTTCTTTTAAATCATATTCTTTGCATTTTTAATTTAAAAAATGTATATTTATGCAATGAAGGTTAGTGTTATATTAATTTTATAATTATAAAATGTGGTTTTTTGAAATATACAACAGAAATGTTGGCTTTGTGTTGAATTTAAAATCTTTTTATCATTAAATAATCAGTGTAGTAACTAACATAAATGCAAGAACAATATATATTTCTTCATCAACATCTTTTTCAATATTCGCTTCAGAAATGTCCTGAATAGCTGCATTTCCGCAATAGACTCCTGTGCATTCTTTACAGAAAAAGAAGCATGTAATACCTAATTTACTTCAACCACAGTTTGCTTGACAACCTTTACATGCTCTCTATTCAAGCAAAGATTGTGATGTAGGTAGCAGGGTTGCGGGAATCAGCATCAAACCATTTTTCGTTGATTTCCAATCCCATTCAGTAGCATTTAATTTGTGTCCTTGACCCCGAAAACTCCCCATACCAATTTTGGAGAAAATCGAACAAAATATCGCATGAATTTTTTTGTCCGCCTCATTATCAGCGCCATCTTGCATTTTACTGTACCAATTTTGTCCAAAATAATATGGGACCATCGCAGCAACTTCCTGATTATAACGTGAAAAATTTCATTGAAATTGGTGCTCCCAAAGCAATCGATGTACATACAAAAAAAATACATGGCGGTCGAAATGAGAACCTCCTTTTTTTATAAGTTGGTTAAAAACAAAATTTGAATTTCAGGTAAAGTAAGGCACACTGTACAAACATTTTTATAACGGAATTAAGTCATTAAATTAAATAATTAATATTAGCTTGATAAGAAAAAAACTTATCGCACAATATATCAAAAATAAGTTATAGCCACTTAAAGTTCTTATTTGATTAGTTTTAATTTTTCGCCACCCTGTATAATATATCAAGTTTATTATAATTGGGATATAAAATATGATTTATTGTTACACTTCACTGTAAATTTCGAATACATAACTGAAAGACTTCTTAAGTATTCGAAACATGAAAATTAGGTTTAGATTTTGTCAAAAATCAAATTACATATATATATATATATATATATATATATATATATATATATATATATATATGTAATTGTAAAAGAACCGCCATATGGTGGCGCGACGGTGAATTATAACAGAAATATGTAAAATCGAGTACACGAAACGCACTGCCCAAAGGATAGGGGTCGCATTTTTCGGTATTGGCAAGCAAGCCTACCGCTTATTTTAGCAGCCAAAGCCACGTGTCGCACCAAACGATCCCACCATGAGAGCATCATTTACCGTGTTTCAAAGCCAAACAAGTAAATAATAAGTAGATAAGTTTTTGTCCGTGTAATTTAAAATAAAATAGAATCAAATATTGGCTAAGCGGACGTGAAAATTTGTCAGTCTACATGATTCTCGTGTTAAAAAGTGCGGAGCACTCCAAAATATGGAAAAACTCCGGGTCCGACAGATGACGATAGCGCTGTTTCGTCCTAATTGACAAATTTTCACGTCCGCTTCGCCAATATTTTACTCTATTTTATTTTAAATTACACGGACAAAAACTTATCTACTTATTTATTTACTTGTTTGGCTTTGAAACACGCTAAACGATGCTCTCATGGTGGGATCGTTTGGTACGACACGTGGCTTTGGCTGCTAAAATAAGCGGTAGACTTGCTTGCCAGTACCGAAAAATGCGACCCCTATCCTTTGGGCAGCGCGTTTCGTGTACTCGATTTTACATATTTCTGTTTTAATTCACCGTCGCGCCACCATATGGCGGTTCTTTTACAAACTTTGTTAATCTGTGGTTTATAGGATGCAAAGGCGAGATGATGGTTTGTACCGAATGCGGTGGTCTGACGAGTCCCATATTAGGACGAAACAGCGCTGTCTTCATCTGTCGGACCCGGAGTTTTTCCATATTTTGGAGTGCTCCGCACTTTTTAACACGAGAATCATGTAGATTGACAAATTTTCACGTCCGCTTCGCCAATATTTTATTCTATTATATATATATATATATATATATAAATTCAATCAACATTTTCTAGGTTTCCAGACAAACCAAAGCCAGAAAAGTGTCTAGTACTAGAAGATTCCCCAAATGGTGTACAAGCAGCTTTAAATGCTGGAATGCAAGTTATTATGCTACCAGATGAAAATATCCCAACGGAACTACAAAAAGATGCCACCTTTGTAGTCACTTCGTTGGACGCAATACCTTTAGAAAAATTCAATTTACCTGCTCTGAAATAGCAAAATTTAAAGTTAGGAAATGAATTGTATTAAAAAATAGATTAAAGTATCGTAGAGTAAAAATGAAGAATAAACATTTCAATCGATTAAATCACGGACCTAAGCAACCTATTTATTTTGAACCATATCGAATGCCTTTTCATAATCAATGAAACGGGCAAAGACATCAACATTTAGATTTCTACATCTTTAGACTAAGACTTGAAAGCTGAACAGTGCTCCTCTTGTTGCCTACATATTTTTAAAACTAAACTGCGTATCGCCGACGTTTTCTTCACAATTCTTATATGTCCAGAAGTGTATGATCTTAAGAAACCCTTTCAGTATATGACTCATGAAGGTGATAAAAATTCGATAATCTCTACAAAGGTAAGCATTAGTTTTTTAGGCAATATTACGAAGACGGGTTTTCCCCAGTTGTGTCTTCTATATAATGTTGAACAGATCGATAAGCAATGCAAGGGATTATTCTTCTAGGGACTTTAGTAATTCAACCCACATTTCATCGTCTTGGAGCATTACTGTTCTTAGATGTTCTGAGTGCATGTTCAACGTCTATCCGGGTAACATCGACACCATCATCGGCGACATTTTATGACTAGTGGGCATAGTGTAGTCGGTAAAAAGTTTTTCTTGAGTCAACGATTGGATGAAGTAGGTTTGTGCCTTTTCGGTGAAATTAACAAAGAAACTATATTTAT
Organism: Diaprepes abbreviatus; assembly: GCA_034092305.1. Lineage (NCBI taxonomy): Eukaryota > Metazoa > Arthropoda > Insecta > Coleoptera > Curculionidae > Diaprepes > Diaprepes abbreviatus. The sequence goes on along the minus strand of JASJET010000055.1, from coordinate 5,921,403 downwards.
TGTTTGAAACAGTTTATTTTTACGCAGATTTTAAAAATATTTAGGACTCTACAGGGTGAGCCAAAAAACTAGGACAGCATAAAGTTGTATTTTTTTAAATAGAACACCCTATATACGAATCGTATTTTCGATTTAGCTTATAATTTTAAATCTTTTTTATTAAGGGTTTACTATAACAAAACTTTATAGTTTCTGAGATAATTAAGTTTAAAGAAAAAAAGTCACATTTTCAAGCATCAATTCAATCCTAAATAACGTTTTCAATTTTGTGACAAATATATTCAAATTTGGAATTTAGCAAGGCCAAGGACAAGTTAACATAATTTTTACCTAATATTTGCAATAAAAGCTACAGAGTGTTGAACACATCGGCTCAAATTTGCACAAGTTTAAATGAATAAATATCTTTTTTTTTTAAATGGTACACCCTGTATATTTTCATGTTATTTAATAGAGTAATAAAAACCCTAAAAGTTTTGTTCAATATATCCTATACCTATTTATAATAGTTTTTGAGATATTTCAGTTTTTCTTATTTTCCATACTTTTTTACAGAAATAGTCTTCATTATCATAGTAGCCATGTAAAATAATAAAAAGAAACTACAGGAACAAACAGAATGTGGTTAAATATGATGAAATACATTATTCGTTATATTACAACGGCAATAGTTTAATTAAACATAATGTGAAAAAATTAACACAACAATAACGACAAGGCAAATACATATTTACTTTTATACTAAATTGAAACAAAAAAATTACCTATTAAATACTGAGATTAATTATTTCTTTTTAATAAGTGTTCGAATAAACGACCCTCCTGTGCAATGCACAAATTTAGTCTTTTTTGCAGATTTTCTCGGACCCTGGACAAAATTAGTGGCGTTATTGTTCTACAGGTATCCCTAATCCTGTTTCGCATATCTTTCACTGTTGTTGGTGGATTAACATACACCTTATGTTTAATATAACCCCATAGGAAGAAATCTAATGGGGTGATGTCGCAAGACCTTGGTGGCCACTCAATGAAACCCCCACGTCCAATCCATTTTTGCGGATATCGTTGGTCCAAAAACGCACGAACTTCACGATGATAATGCGGAGGCGCACCATCGTGCTGGAACGGAATCACATACTGTCGAGCTCATCCCTATCGAGACCTTGAAGCAGTTGGGGTAGTTCTTCTTGTAGAAAGTTCAGGTAACTATGGTCATTTAGTGGTTCATTAAAAAAGTGGGGTCCAATAATTTGATTATGATGAATACCACACCAAACATTTAATGACCATTGGTTTTGATGTTGCACCTCTCTAATCCAAAATGGGTTTTCTGTGGCATAATAATGCATGTTGCGTCTATTTACGGCACCGTTACTTCTAAAAGTAGCTTCATCACTAAACATTACCTTGCATAATAAATTTGGATTTAATTGAATCTCCGCATTTATTGTACGACAAAAGTTTACACGACTTTCAAAATCCTGTCCATGCAATTCTTGGTGTAATTCCATGTGATATGGATGATACCTATATTTCTTGGTAGTACGATTAGCGGTGGATTGTGATGTTTCACATCATGCTACTAACTGACGGCTACCAATATAAGGATTTTCCTGAACATTTAACAATACTTGTAGTTCTTTTTCTTCATTAGTTACTGGTTTGTTGACCACTTTACGTTTTGGATAATCAACCGTACCAGAAGAATCAAATCTTTGCATTAAGTTTTGAAAAGTATGGGTATTAGGCTGGCGTCGATCAGGATACTTCATTTTGTAAATTCTTTGAGCAAGAAGGCAATTTTTTTGAGCCTCTCCTATTGTATAAATCATATCTATTAACTCATTCTTTGGAAAATTCATTTTACAATATAAGATGAATGCAAAAAAAAGCCAAACTACACTACATAAAAACCAAAAGAAGCGATTGCGGTTATAAATTTGACACACAGAAAAATGTTCTTTTACATTGTTTTTGCCATGGCTACTATGATAATGAAGACTATTTCTGTAAAAAAGTATGGAAAATAAGAAAAACTGAAATATCTCAAAAACTATTATAAATAGGTATAGGATATATTGAACAAAACTTTTAGGGTTTTTATTACTCTATTAAATAACATGAAAATATACAGGGTGTACCATTTAAAAAAAAAAGATATTTATTCATTTAAACTTGTTCAAATTTGAGCCGATGTGTTCAACACCCTGTAGCTTTTATTGCAAATATTAGGTAAAAATTATGTTAACTTGTCCTTGGCCTTGCTAAATTCCAAATTTGAATATATTTGTCACAAAATTGAAAACGTTATTTAGGATTGAATTGATGCTTGAAAATGTGACTTTTTTTCTTTAAACTTAATTATCTCAGAAACTATAAAGTTTTGTTATAGTAAACCCTTAATAAAAAAGATTTAAAATTATAAGCTAAATCGAAAATACGATTCGTATATGGGGTGTTCTATTTAAAAAAATACAACTTTATGCTGTCCTAGTTTTTTGGCTCACCCTGTGGAGTCCTAAATATTTTTAAAGTCTGCGTAAAAATAAACTGTATCAAAAAATAAATATAGTTTCTTTGTTAATTTCACCGAAAAGGCACAAACCTACTTCATCCAATCGTTGACTCACCCTGTACAGGATGAGTCAACGATTGGATGAAGTCATTTTATGTCTTTTAGATAACACTAGATAATATTTACTGCGCTATATGATTACCTTCACATTTTAACAGTATTTGGGATGCCACAGGGTGTGCCAAAAAATGAAGGCAGCATAAAGTTTTATATGGAACACCCTATATACAAATCATTATTTCAATTTAACGTAAAATTTTAAATATTTTTTATTAAGAGTTCCATATACCTTAACTTTATAGTTTTTGGGATAATTGTGATTAAGGAAATACATTTCTAAGCATCCGATTCAAATTGTATATACCGATTTTAATTTTGCGAGAAATATGTTCGGTTTTATTATCAAGCAAGAGTACGGCTAAGTAGATACTATTTCTACTAAATATAAACACATAGGTCCAAATTCAAAAAATTTTAAATTACGATATATCACCTTTTTGGAATGGTACACCTTGTATTTTTTTTTTATTTTATTTTGTAGACTAATAATAACCCCACAGCTTTTGTTTAATATGTCATATACCTATTTCTAATAGTTTTTGAGATATTTTGATTTGTTTACTTTTTCTTATTCTTTTTGCTAATTTTTTTCTCTACTAATGGTAACCATGAAAACAAAAAAACACACAAAGAAACATTATGTATGTAAATAAATTATTAAAAAAAAATAACTTTGAAACAACTGTAACCGTAATGTTGTTAAATATAATAAAAAATAAATCAACATTAAAACAAAATAAGAGAAATTTTTACTTTTTAAATAAATATAAGACATTTTTAAATCCATTTATTAAAAAAAATAGTAAGCCGGAAAGTCTAGTTTTATTATTTATTAATAGCTAATAAATGTTGCAATAAATGGGCCTCTTGTTGAATGCACGTATTTAGTTTTGTTTTCACATCTTCCCAGAACCTGGACATTATTAGTGGCGTAATTAATCCTGTTTCTCATATCTTCCACCGTTGGTGGGGGATTTAAAAAATAATTTCTGATTCGTTATGTACGATTCCGAAAACTCCAATACTATTTTGGTGAAAATCGGAAAAAAAAAATTTCAGATTCGTTATGTGCGACCCCGAAATTCCCCTATAGCAATTTTATTATCCAAATTGGATCCGCCACATTAATTTTTTTTTTTTAAATTCAAATTCGGTATGAGCAACCCCGAAAACTCCCCCATATCAATTTTGGAGAAAATCGGATAAAAGTAAATTATTTTGTCCGCCATTTTGATCATTCATATTGAACGTTTTAAAAATAATTTCAGAATCGTTATGTGCGATCTCGAAAAGTCCCCCATTCCAATAATGGAATAAATCGGACCAAATTAATTTTTTTGTCTACTATATTATCAGCGCCATCTTGGAGTTAACTACACCAATTTCGTCCAAAATGATATGGGACTACAACAGCAACTTCCCGAGTATAACGTAAAAAAATTCATGCAAATCAGTGCTGTCGTTTTAGAGTAATCGATGTGCATACATAAAAAAAAAATATGTTGAGATGGAATTGAAAACCTCCCGTTTGAGATAGGTTAATGAAGAAGCGGCAATGCTGTAACACGAAGTAACCGCACTGAAACAACAAATTATTCAAATATGCAGCAGAGTTACTTTCGCATTACTTATCAGCACACACAAATCGCCCCCAAAAATATTTTATTTTTCATTCTATTACTTGATTTTTTTATATTTCTTTCATGAGGTAAAATACTTTGCGATTTTATAGGGGACCAAAATAAATGAGAGGAGCAGAATTGAAAACTGTAATTATGTTTTTCGTTATCTTAACATATATTCTATTAACAATTTCATAAGGTAAAAACTCGTGCAAAATTGTTAATAGAAGTAAATTACTTGAATATAGGGAAAACCATTTATTGATTATTTGGCACAATTTGTGTAATGAAACATGTTATTATCACAATATCTAATAATTAACAACAACGTTCCAAGCATTTCCATTTTTTGTTCATATTTTCTTTATATCTACGCAACTGCTATATAAACAATAAGTTAATCAAAAGTTAATATACCTCAAGGAATTCTACTGATAATAACACTCTAGTTATAAATTTCCACTATTCTTTACTGTTAATATTTAAAAAAAAAAACATTACAATTGTGTTGACACACAGTGCCTTCTTCAGATGATAAAGAATAACTGTCGTAGATTCATTACGTATTATGCTCCTAAAATGTTTAACTTGCTCCCAGCATTTTTTAAAAAACTGATTCTTCAAAATAGCAAATCAATTAGGAGAACAATTTTGGGAAATAAGAATATCGTCAAAACAATATTTCTTTAAATTTCATACTGGCCATGGAACCCGAACGTTTAGCTTCAGTATGCCGCTTCTCCTCTTCAATTCTTAATTTTTTTACTTTTTGTTTTGGATCAAAGTCGTCTCGGTAACGGAAACTATTTAGCGACTGGATCACAGTTTAACGAGGTCTCTGAACCAGGGTTCTCGCCAGTCAACCAACCCCGAGTTTTTCACTCTTTATTAGTTTTCGTGTCTATCGACTATTGGGACTCTAGCCACTCTAATGATCTGACAACTTTTTTTAATAAGTTGTCGCGCACGAAGATTGAACTGGTCGTAAAATATATTCATGTTTATGTTTTTATTTATTATTAATTTCTTCAATACGCTACCTCCCACCTTGACCACCTTAACTCCCCCAGGTACCTCTGGACCCGACCGCCTCATTGGAAAGCTTCAGCACCCACTGGGGGGAGGAAGGGTTATCCTGTTTGTTAGGGACCTATGCTTTAAAGTAATAACAATAAAGAGCTTTAAAAGATATGTCTGTCTATATTAGAAAAAAAAAGATAATCGATACCACATTAATTAATATATTTTCGATAGTAGAAAATTAATAAACTTTGTTATCGTAGCACATAGGCTTATTTAAATAAATATGGTAAATTCCGAAATTAAATTTATGGCACGTAACACTTAACAAGCGATTTTGATTTGCACTTGACCGTTTTTACACTAAAAATGCGGAATAAAGCCAAAAGAGAAATAGGTATAGAAATTAGAATCGTTATTGTTCTATGATCTAAATGATATTTTGGGCTGTGATTTTTAAGATTTTATTTGCCCACGCTATACATCCAAACTCTATCTACTCCAAACTGGATTCATCAATGTCAAAAAGACTTTAACAGCCAGATTCAGTAAGAAGGTTTAAGTATTAAATCCTATCTAGTTGTCATGGAATTTAAATCTTTTAGTCGGCTCGTGTTGTTTTGCTTACAATATTGTCATAATTTATATTACATATGTCAACAAATAAACGCTTATATCGGGATAATTAACAAGGAACAGTATACAAATCAACTGAAAGAAGCCAATGAATTACATCTGGAAGCGCTTGAATTAGATGAATTGAATTTAGTCATAACCAATGAATTATTAGAAACAAGCTCTAAGGTCGCAGCGAATCAACAACAAAAACAGTCTAAAATTAGCAGAAAGTCCCAAGACCTGTTAAGGAAACTTTTGAGTGAAAATAAAAGAAACACAGTGGAGTTCGCAGAATTAAACAAGACCATAAGAAAACAAATAAAAGCCGACTTAAGAAAATACCAAGAAGAACGCATAGAACAAATAATAGAAAAGAACCGAAGTCTAAAGGGAATGAAGTCTAAAGAAGGAAAGAAGATAATTCTGCTAAAGAACCGGGGCGATGAAGTAAGAGATAGAAAGGAGATAATAATAATAACTGAATAATACTATGAAGATCCATATAGCCCAAGAAACCCTCCTTCGGCTAATACTATAAAGAATTTAAAAAATACAATAACAAATGTGAATTCTGAAGACCTGCCAGATATTACAGAGGATGAAATAGATAAAGCCATACAATATATGAAAAGAAATAAAGCAGCGGGAGATGACAAAGTCTTAATAGAACTTCTTAAGGAAGGAGGAAGAAAAGTTAAGGAATATTTAAAGATCTTATTCAACAGATGTCTTGTCGAAGGTAGGATACCCAGTGGATGGAACAACGCTAACACAATTTTGATATATAAAAAAGGCGATCCGGCGACTCTGGACAATTATAGGCCTATATCTCTTCTCTCTCAGTTATACAAAACCTTCATGAAAACATAACTAGCAGATTGACGAACAAATTCGACACATATCAACCTGTTGAATAAGCAGGATTCAGAAGGGGATATGGAACATGCGACCACCTGCATACACTAAAAATATTAATAGAAAAAACCAACGAGTATAATCTGCCTCTGTACATGGCCTTTGTTGATTACGAGAAGGCTTTCGACAGCGTAGAACTATGGGCTGTTGAAGAAGCTTTGGTAAATAGCAGAATAGACTCGAAATACAAAAATCTATTACATAATGTCTATCTAGACGCAACGATGACAGTACAACTTGATGACGAGCTAAAGACGAACCGCAGCCCAATCAAAAGGAGAGTAAGACAGGGAGTTACAATCTCGCCCAAATTATTTACAATGGCCCTGGAAGACTTGTTCAAATCATTAAATTGGGAAAATAAAGGGATAAACATTAATGGTAGATTCCTAAATCATCTGAGATATGCAGATGATATACTCTCGATTGCATTCGACTGAGAAGAGCTGCAGTCAATGATAAACGACCTCCATGAAACATCGCTCCAACGAGGATTAAAGATGATCTCAGCAAAACAAAAGTAATATCAAACTCAGACGAACAACAAGTTTTAACAGTAAATGCAACCTAAATAGAACAGGTGAATGAGTATATATACTTAAGCCAGGCCATAAGAGCGAGTAAGGACAACCAGACAGCCGAAATAACACGAAGAACTCGATTGGGATGAATGGCGTCCGAAAAACTCTCCTATGTTTTGAAAAATCAGAAAATTCCCTTATACTTAAGAACCAAAGTATTTGATTGTTGTATATTGCCGGTTCTAACATACGGAGCGCAGACGTGGACCTTTACAAAATCAAATTTGGACAGAATCCGCAAAACTCAAAGGGCTATGGAACGACACATGTTAGGAATATCACTCAGAGATAAAAAACGAAATGAGTGGATAAGAAGAAAAACCAACGCAGTTGACGCTATAGAAAGAGAGCCCACTAAAATGGAAATGGGTAGGCCATAACGAACGAATAAAAGACAACCATTGGAATTCAGAAATTGGAAAATGGCGCCCATATGAAGGGAAAAGCTCCAGAGGCAGGCCACAGATGAGATGGAAGGATGACATAGTCAGACATGCCGGCTTGATGTGGCAAAGAAGAGCCCAGAATAGAGAGATTTGGAAACAAATAGGGGAGGCCTATATCCAGTTTCGAAAGGATGAAAACTAGGCTAAAATGAAATGAAAATAGGGATATTAAGGATAAAAATCTTGGGATAAAGCCTTGAAATATGTAAGAGAAATAGTTGTAAATCCCGGTTTTTGCCGATTCGATGATAAAAGAAAATGATTTTTTTATGCTTGTCTTTTTAGAGTTTAAAACTTGCTTGACTTATTGATGCTCTTGTCAGTTTAAACCCTCTGCTGTCAATTTAAAGCGATTTTAAAGCTAGACCTTGTTAGTGAATTAGGGGGTTAATTTTTTATATTTAAGACTTCTTATGGACGTCTCTTTACGCCTGTGTGGCATTCATACAAGAGGTAAAATTTTTATCTTTCTGAACATTATTAAACTGGCTCCCCCTTTACCTACAAAACATATTTTGGATATTTAATTTAATTAAGGGGGCATCCCACTTTAGACGTTCGAAAAAAAATGTAATTTTTGCGATTCCTATTATAGATGTCAATGTCACTCTTTTTAGGCTATATTAATATACTATTGAAGTATGTGAAAAACTCTTTTTTTTTTTTTTTGATTTTATATACCCACATAACATAAAATGTTTCAGATCGTTCCATGGAAGGATCTAAACGTTCCAGAAAGGTTGCATTGAACGTCTCCGAAATGACGATATGACACAGAAATAAATGTTTCTGAAAGGATTCCAAAAAGCTTTGACAATATTGCATGAAAGCTTAATGAAATATTATAATCAACGTTTTCTGAAATATTTATGCTAGGTTTAAGAAATATGTTTACGAACTTTAATGCAAGCGAATGAATACTTTTGGAAAAGATGTTGCATATTTTTAGAAATGTTTAAAAATATTTGAGAGATATTCATTTGCACACTGAGTACTTCGTGAAATAAATATATGCATATTTGGAAGAAACCAACTGAAAAAGCCTTATAAGGACAGACGCGCTTTGTTCTAGTTGGGAATCAAAAGCACTACTTCAGACTGCAAGAAACCATCAGAAAAAGATGGAAACTTTTCCCATTGGTAGTATACCGCTATCTGTGGACCCGTTTAGAACTATTCGTCCTCATCAGTACAGAGGAGGCAAGTACACCGTACCAAAAGAAAAGTGAATCCTTTAAGCAACATATGTGAAACAAAAAATTTAATACAAACAGCGCCGTCTCCCGGAATTTCATGCAATCTGAACAGAAAAATCTCTTGCGAAATTTATTTAAAAAAAGTAAATGATGAAAAGTATACGTGCAACTACATATTTATAAGGAACCAACTGAAAAAGCCTTATAAGCACAGAGGTTCTTTGTTCTAGTTGGGAATCAAAAGCACTATTTCAGATTGCAAGAAACTAGCAGAAAACGATGGAAACTTTTCCCATTGGTAGCTCTCCCTACATAAATTCGAATTTGTAGCACCCTGTATATGATTTTTACATAATAAAATAAATGCATCAATCAGCCTTATGATTAGCAAGGCATTTGACCTTGTTGATCATGCTCTTCTTGTCAAAAAGCTTTATGTTCACGTTGTGAGGTACAAGGTTCACGAGTGACTGCAGTAGTATTTGTATAATTGTTATCAAATTTTCGAGAATGATAAAATTAAACTTGCGAAATTATAAATTACCTTTGGAGTGCCTTAAGGATCTATCTTGAGTCCTTTTTTATTTTGTTATATTTACTAATGACCTGTCTGGTATTTATGACGATAGAAATGTCACTTTGTTTGCTGATGATAGCGGTTAATAATAGCATGCAAGCAGCTAGTGACAGCGGGTTTGACAAATTTCGTGTAGTTTTCTCTACAACCTTCTCAATGAGTGTACCTATAAAAAATTTCACAAATTTCAAAAATAAATCATATTTCTTCCTATAATCGCGTACAATACGAATTGGTAATTTGATGCAACTTATCTCATCTAATTTCTGCAGTTGATGTACAGCAACGTATAATATTTGAACAATTGTTAAAGCATCTAGGTTAGCTACATGTAAACTACTACTTTCTTAGAAAAATTTGTTCAAAACCGTTATTTTAATAATCATGAAATATTCCCTCTAAGCTTATGATGAAATGGTACTTGGTACTTTTTCTTGATATGATTTTTTACTTTTTTCCAGTGACTGAAAATACATAAAATGTTTATTAAAAAAGGAATCAGTTATTAAACCCGAATTACGTATCTTTATACCCCAGAAAACGGAGTGTTAAAAAAAGCTCAAATACTGCCTGTGATCTGATTGCAGAAATGGGGAGGGAAAGGTAGCAGAAATGACGTCTCATCTAGTGTCTCAACAAATTTTGGTTGGAACATTGATTTTTTTTTAACAAATAGGTCGAAAAATGATTTTCCCCCGGTTTTTTGGATTCTACGGAAAATCTAAGGGATTTAGAGAAAAATGTGAAATCCATACGTCTTGAAAATATCTTCAAAATGATTTTTTGTTTGTCCAAATCGGGCTGTAAACAAAAAAGTTATTGCAAATTAAACATTAAAAATGGCTTATTTTTCAGTTGTTAATAACTTTATTAATATTTATTGAATTGTTTTCAACTTTTACCAGAATGTGAGTTTTAATGTGCTTAAAAAGTGTGAGGAAGTTGGGCGCTGTCGCTTTAATAGTTTTTGTAAAATTACAATTGTTTATTAGAAAAACGAAAAAAGTGACTACTTTTGATTAGCTGTACCGTCGTCTAGAAAACTGCTACAGAGTTCTGTCAGCGCTCATTCTCTTCGTAGAGACTTAAGCTGTCATGTAGTAAAAAAAGTGGACATTTTTCATATTTTGTTTATGCAAAATCGTCATGAAGACATGGGTAGTTTTTCACTTATAAATAAATTAATTAACAACCGCGTTTTTTGTCCGATCACAGAGCGATTGTTTATGTATATTAAGAGCTGAATTTTTTACAGTTCATTAATAAGAGCCTAAAGTATATGAAATCATTCAATTGAGGTTAATTTATACCAGACGCGGATCCAGGGGCGGTCCCCCCCCCCCCCAAGAGCTTAGAGTTCAGGACAATACACCCGATTGTGCCTTTTACACTAGGAATGTGTATGTTGCTGGCTTCCACCCCCTCGTCGACAACTGGTTTTTTCTTCCGGTCGCACCCCTCAGATTTACTAAAAATAATCATCATTACTTTTCAGATAGAACTAAATTGTTGCAGGGGTTACCTCAGGGCTTCATTTTAGGACCCATATTATTCTTAATATATGTAAACAATCTGGGAGATGGATTGGCCGTGGATAGCGTTTGCCAGTTTGCTGATGACACATCAATGATTCTGGAGGACACTTCTATGGCGGGACTGTCTCAAACTCTGCATTGAAAATGCAGCAGTGGTGTTCTGATAACAGCCTCACTCTAAACATAATAAGACCGGCCTCATTCCTTTTTCAATGCATGCAACAAGGTCTGAGTCACTGCTTGTGTGGCTTGGGGGTGGATCTATACCCACTTTGGAACACGTTAGGTTCTTGGGTGTTCATTTGGGCCCCTCTTTAAACTGGGAACATCATATCTTAGCTCTTAGGGCTAGGCTTAGCAGTTTGTGTGGTGAAGTCCGAAGGCTTTGTGACGTCATCACTGCAGAGACTGTTAGCCTTTTCTACCTTGGGCAAATACAATCTCTTGTCTCTTATGGTATTTCCTTTTGGGAATCATCAAGAAAGGCTGTTAATATATTTAAAATTCAAAAACGCATAATAAGATGCATCTTCCACCTACATTCGAGAGCTTCATATCGACCATTTTTTACTCAGTTTAAGTTGCTTACTGTTCCCTCATTATACTTTAGATCTTTAGTAATTCTTGCCAGAAGGAATACGGAATTATTTTCGCTAAACAGACATCTTTATGAGGGAAACATGATTATAACTATTAGAGGGGCGAATGACCTAAGGATACCTTTACATAACTCCACCTTCTATGAGAGATGATCATACTATATGGCGATTAAAGCCGTAAGAATGTTACAAAAAGAAATCTGGCTCGATTAATTGCTTTAAGAGACGCGTAAATGAATGGCTGTCTGATAGGTCCTTTTACTCTTTCAATTTTAATGAATAGTCTTTGTAATGTCAATATTTTTAACTTAATATTTTTTGTTTAGTGGGTTTTTCTCATGCTTTTGTATTTTGTGTAAAAATTTCATTCCTTTTTAAATTGTAATATCTTATTTTACAAGCTGTAAAACTTTGTTCAGTTCAAACTGACTCCTTTATTACTATTTTTTTTTTAATTATTTTGTATCTGTCTCTTTCTTCTTTTGTTTTCCTTTGTGTAAAGTTCCTATCGAAATGTCGATTAGTTTTTATCTTAATTGTAGTTAGATCAATATATTTATAATTCTTAACGTTAAACATTTCTTTCTCTGACGTTTCTTTGTTATGTGATCATAATTTTGTTGGCAAATAAAGGATATTATTATTAAGAGCTCTGAGTTCAGGAAAATAGACCCGATTCTGGTTCTTATACTAGGAATGTGTATGCAGCTGGCTTCCACCTCTCCGTCGACAACTTGTTTTTTCTTGCGATCGCCCCATCCCCCCCAAGAGCTTTGAGTTTAGGAAAATAGACCCGATTCTGGCTTTTAGACTATGTATGCTGCTGACTCCAACCCCCCCCCCCCCTTCGGTCGAAAACTTTTTTACACATTCGTTATCTGGCAACATGGGGGAGAAAATCTCAAAAGTTTCTTAGAACATATAAACAGTATACATCCCAAAATTAAATTCACCATGGAGACAGAACAGGAAAGAGAACTACCGTTTCTGGATATCCTACTGAAAAGAAAAGAGGATGGCTTGCTTTCGCACACTGTCTACAGAAAGCCCACTCACACCAACAGGTACCTCAACGCCGATTCACATCACCACCCCGCCCAATTATTTGCAGTAGTGAAATCACTTGCTTTTCGATCGCAGTCCCTTACAGATCCAGAAAATTATCACAAAGAGATGAACATACTGCAGGAAGCCCTAACAAAGAACGGTTATAAAAAGGAACATATAGACAGGGTTCTAAAAAACAAACACTTGGCCCCAAAAAATCGCGAAAACCAAGAGAATAGCTCCAAGGCTTTTGTTTCTTTTGTAAGAGGCACCACAGACAAGATCGCAAAAAAAATTCTCAGGAGACACAACATTGAAACCATTTTCACCACAGACCGTAAAGTAAAAGATCTCTTGCCAACACCTAAAGAAAGAATCCCTCTAGAAAACCAGGGAGTGTACGAAATTCCATGCGGAGAGTGCAGCTCATCTTACGTAGGCAAAACCAACCGTAAAATAAGCGCCAGAAGAGACGAACATATAAACGCTGTCAAGCAAAAAACAACTTCTTCTGCTCTGGCCCAACACTGGTTAAACACAGGACATAAGATAAATTTCTCGGGAACAAAAATGCTATCGAGATGTGAAAACCTGTCCACAAGGTTTATAAGGGAGGCTATTGAAATTGCAAAGAGGCCCAACAACTTAAATAGCAGGGATGATAGCCAACGTGTGCCTAATACTTGGAAAATCTGCTTGCAAAACATCAACCAGTACCACTTAGTAACGAAAGAGATTACAACTCGGCAACGCAACCACAACCACTGGCAACAGGGCCGATGACGCGCAGCAGGTCACGCCACCTGGTTCGGAACCATTCGGAAAACGAACACGTCCGACGTGCACACGGTACCGACAACACCGGAGTCGCAGGCGTCAGTTCGCTCGTAGACGCCATACAGTGAGCTTTGAAAATGGTGAATGAGATTTCACCGAAACGTCAGCTGCCTTACAGTCCTGAGAGGGACTCAGCACATACACGGCATGCCCGAAAACCTTCGATTACATATATATATATATATATATATATATATATATATATATATATATATATATATATATATATATATATATATATATGTATGTATGTATGTATATTTACTTTTATGAACAATTATATTCGGTACCCTCCTACCCCCCCCCCCTCACACAAATTATATTCTTCAAGATTTCGCATTTTTTGCTTTTATTACATATGTATGAACTAGAAATAATAATATCGTGCCAAAATATGAATTTTCTTATTATTGTATTGAAATAACATTTCTTGAATAATGTTATTGTTATAAAATAAAGTTGTATTAAAACTCATACAATAATCCATTAAATCATAATTATCCACTTTTTTTACTACATGATAGCTTAAGTCTTTACGAAGAAAATGAGCACTGACAGAACTTTATAGTAGTTTCCTAGACGACGGTACAGCCAATCAAAAATAGTCACTTTTTTCGTTTTTCTAATAAACAATTGCAATTTTACAAAAACTAATGGACCGACAGCGCCCAACTTCCGAACACTTTTTAAGCACTTTAAAACTCACATTTTGGTAAAGGTTAAAAACAATTTAATAAATATTAAGAAAGTTATTAACAATTGAAAAATAAGCCATTTTTAATGTTTAATTTGCAATAACTTTTTTATTTACAGACCGATTTGGACAAACAAAAAATCATTTTGAAGATATTTTCAAGACGTACAATTCGTCTATAGAATATTTTTCTCTAAGTCCTTTAGATTTTCCGTAAAATCCAAAAAACCGGGGAAAAATCATTTTTCGACCTATTTGTTAAAAAAAAAAAACAGTGTTCCAACCAAAATTTGTTGGGACACGAGATGAGACGTCATTTCTACTACCTTCCCCTATCCATTTCTGTAATCAGATCGCAGGCAGTATTGGAGTCATTTTTACCTCCCAAAAATCGCTTCGTTTCCTAGCCTATTAAACTAGTAGATGAAGTAATATTTTTCGAATCAACGTACTCGTTTTAAATAAAATATTTTTTTCTTCAGACAGTGATGGTAGTTGAATTACGTTCTTTGTCTGACTGATTTGGTAATATGGGTGCCTCTTCATATTTCTTCTCAACTTGTACTTCTGTCATGTATTGCTTTTGGGTCATAATATTTGTTTTTTATAATGGTTCATTAAAAATCCTAATTTTCTATTCAAGCTACTCTGTAGTTTCATTTAAATCGGTAACATTTTCTAAAATAATAACAGGTTGTTATTCCTGAAATGCTAACAATTGTGTTGCCTGAATACCATTGTCATATGTTATAGCGAGCTCAATAGGTTTCAAAAAACATTTTCAGTAATTTCAAATTCCGTTACAGTGCTATCATTTTCTTTGCCATTTTGAGAATTTGCGCCATCGACGAGAGACTAATACTGTGTTTAAGTAAACTAGGTTTAAGATGTGAAATAACCTTAGATTTCATCTAAGATAATTTCTTCATTGATTCCATGTTATAACGCGTCTAAATTTTTCAATTTATGCTGCGCACATTTATTATAATCCACAGTGTTTGGATCAAATAAATAAAGTCCACAAGCATTAAATCCATTTCATATGTTTGTTATCGTATTAGGATGAAGAAAAACTTCTAAAGATTGACAAAAATTGATTTTCGTAACAATTTTATTTATGTTTTGGATTTTACTGTGCCATTTTATGGCTTGTTGCCAATATTCCTTTATCGGCTTGAAAATGGAAACATCAGTAGGTTGTGGCAAATGGATTGTGTTAGGAGGGCGTGTGGGCATTTAAAACGATGTCGTTATAATGATTTTTTTCTCAGAAATCGGTCGGTCAACGACAGCGTTTGGAGGTTTCATACATGGGAAAATTACAGGTGGAGGATAGATATTAACATCTGCTGTAAATGTGACTAAAACTGGTAAATTTTCTATCTTATTTCCTTTCTTTACTATATAGGCGTTTAACCTTTTAACCCCAGGACCTTTCCCGTTCTTGGATAAAGCAAAAGCCCGTTTAATCTGCGTTAAAAATGCGTCGAAGCTTTTCTAAAATGTTAAGCAGGTTGAATTCTTCTAGATATTGTCGTGTTAACGGAGTAAAAAAGAGCTTTTCTGGAATATCAATTTATTTATCTATTTTTGCCACATTTAATTTTTCCGAACTTTTTCTGCTTTTTATACACTGGATTCAGTTATTTTCTCCGCAAGGCAAGTTCTGTAACTTTATAGCCAGCACAAAGCTATTGGTAGCAATATTAAATCAGGTTATCCCCACTTTGTCACCTTCTAGTATTTATTTTTAAATCAGGACTCGTTCTTTCAGGACTACTAAACCCTTCAGGACTGGCAAGAAATTTTTTGTCGTTTAGCTCTGCCGTGCATTACACTCGATTCGTAGCTCTTCCTAAACCGAACGTAAGATCGCTTCGATTTATTAGCAAGAGCCTTATTAAACAAGATTTAATCTCCGAATCCCGAATATTTATCTTTCCCGCGAATGTTAAGTAATTCGTATACGCCACTAACCTCATCTTGTTATCGACGGTATCAATTTCAGGAAATAAGCCTCGTGCGCGACCTTTATTGTCAGAAGAATTTTTGTTGTCCAAGATAACCTGCTTTAAGAACTACGATTTGTCCTAAAAAGGAAGAACCTGATGACCCCTGACAGCTAAGATGAATCAGAAAAAGGCCGAGTTATCTCAAGAAGAGCAATCCGTAATGTCCTTAATTACGATAGTTCGATAGTTCTTTATTGGCTTCTGAGTCAGATAAATACATTTTTAAACTCCTATTACATGAACTGAATAATCAATGAAAGATTACACTGAAAGAACTTAATTTAATTATAATAATATAAAAAAGTGTTCCCTCTTGTGAATATTCTTTTCCTGGCGGACGTCTGTTCTTAGTTGTCGGTAGGTGTTTTCTAGGTCCTGGCTCTCTGCAGTTCCTGGGATCCTCCTTAAGCCTGGGTCTCTTTCCATATGTCTTTTAAGGCGGCTTGGAACTGGGCCATCATTTGTTGCGTGATCCGATGTAATCTGGGGCCAATCCCTGCATCTGTGTTAGGCGTTCCGATGTGGTGCACCTCGTACCTTGTGTTATGTTGTTTCGATCCTCACTGTGTGTTGAGGCCTGCTGGGGTATCTCCTGTAAGATGCAGGATGTTTCCCTCCACAGTTGGCGCATTTGCATGGTTCCTCCTTTGTTTTCTCGCATTCCGAACAGTGGTGGTCCTCGCCACAACTGGTACAGCGTAGACGGCCTCTGCATGCCCGAAAAGCTGGCAATTGTAGCACTGGAACGCCTTGGCCCTTTTTCATTAGACTGGTTTGACTCTGTTGCCCATTATTTCTTTGGTGTGTAGGATGTGACTTTCATTCCGTGACAAAACAGCAAGAACCATGGGCATGGCTTTCTTATCCTTGTGGTGCCAGCAGAAGACTTTTAGGGAATGAAAGCCTTTTGTATGCGGGTCGTTGATGATCTCGGTCTTAGTGATTGACCCTATGACTCCTCTTAGGCCTTAATTACGCCGCTTTTATAGCAGTGGGGACGTCGCTCTCTGAAATCGAGGAAACACTGTATCAAAGTGCCGCCACCGTGCCGTTTGGGTTTCCCCGTTTCGGCAACATGAATATTTGGAGTTTTAGCACTGGATGCTGTATTCTTTAGATTAATTAATTTATTTATGGAGTTTGGGGTCATACTAAATCTGAAATTTAATATTTTATCGTACAATAAGCTTGTATTCACAACATTTTTTTAAATCATGAAACCATGCCTTTCTGTGTTTCGCGCGGTATTTTTCTAAAGAATCTGTAGTTTAATGACTCAAGTTAGGACGTTTTTTTCACACCATCAAAACACTTTTGACCTTGTCAATTGTGTTTAAGTGGTGTTGTTAAATTTTCCGGAAAGCCACATTTTATTAACTTTGTTAGCCATTTGACAATTTTTTCTCATTTTCGGTCGGTAATATGGGGTCCGGTCCCTTTCTTTAAATTGTCAACATTATTTACTTATTCGACAGTTAAATTAAGATTTTCTTGAGAACAATTAAGGAACTAAACAACAAAAAACTTAAATATGGAAATCATAAGATAACCGATAATACCCGTCCGACTACTAGAATGTACTTTTAAGCAGCCGCCAATAATCGGAGATTTTGACTTGATCTGAAAGCTGCAATCTTAAAATGAAATGACGGTCTACTGGATAAATTGATCCAAACACATATTTAAGTGCTATTAAAGGAAAATTGCTGCAGTAGTAGCTCTATTAATTTAAAAAAGACATAGAAAGTTTAGCTCTAACAAGGGGACCATCCCAACTCAACCTCGTCGATTTTGATCATTTTTGGATATGTTGTAGTACTTGAAAAAATAATACATACGTATTTTTTTTATCGGCTGACATTCACTTTGAAGTGGTGAAATTCACCCCCAAAGTCAACCTTTAAAATTCTATTTTTCAATATATCTCACAATTAAGTAGAAAATATTCGTCATAAAAAGTCACAAATAGGAGATATATTTAAGGCCAAAGGGGTTGCAACCCCTATTTTGTATTTAAAAAAAAAATGATAATTTTTGTTATAAATATAAAACTTAAAAAAATTATATAAATCATTTTCGTTAACAATATCGATCACTAGTGTTCCGAGATTTCTCAGATCACCACCCCTAAATACCATTCACTACCCCTTACAGTGATGGACCACATATAAGTGGTAAAAAAAGTTTTTTTTCTTAAAAGTAATCCAATGTGTAAAGCAAATGTAAGTTATAACAAATGTAAATATATTAATTCTTTTCCAATAATACTACCAAAAGAGTGAAAAAAGTCGCCCCCCAAAAGTAAATACCTAATACATCAATTAAAATTTTTTAGTAAAAAAAGAAGAAAATAAGTCCTGTATGACTGAAAAAGGAAACATTATTTTTTTTTGAATATACCAACA
Organism: Diaprepes abbreviatus; assembly: GCA_034092305.1. NCBI lineage: Eukaryota > Metazoa > Arthropoda > Insecta > Coleoptera > Curculionidae > Diaprepes > Diaprepes abbreviatus. Next base: position 5,902,664 of record JASJET010000055.1, on the reverse strand, counting down.
TTTCTTTAAGGTGTGAAAACTATCCCTAAAACCTATCCTTAAAATTATCTTGATGTACCTTAGCGTGTATTACGACCTAAGGGGTTGCAACCCTTATTTTATATTTAAAAAAAACATTTTTTTTTGTAAAATCACGGAATGAACTTAAAAAAATATAAAAAGCATTTTCGTTAACAATACCGATTATCAATGTTGACGTTTACAATATAAAATAAGGGCTTAATTTTATTTAAAAATCTCCATTAAATGCTGATGCATGTGAAAAAGTAAAATATAAAGTTCAACTTTAGGGGTGGTTTTCACCCCTTACAAGTGAATATTAGTATGTTAAAAAAAGTTTTCTCCTTATTAAATCAAGTTATAACAAATGTAAATATAATAATTCTTTTCCAATAATACTACCAAAAGAGTGAAAAAAGTCGCCCCCCAAAAGTAAATACCTAATACATCAATTAAAATTTTTTAGTAAAAAAAGAAGAAAATAAGTCCTGTATGACTGAAAAAGGAAACATTATTTTTTTTTGAATATACCAACATTTCTTTAAGGTGTGAAAACTATCCCTAAAACCTATCCTTAAAATTATCTTGATGTACCTTACCGTGTATTACGACCTAAGAGGTTGCAACCCTTATTTTATATTTAAAAAAAAAAACATTTTTTTTTGTAAAATCACGGAATGAACTTAAAAAAATATAAAAAGCATTTTCGTTAACAATACCGATTATCAATGTTGACGTTTACAATATAAAATAAGGGCTTAATTTTATTAAAAAATCTCCATTAAATGCTGATGCATGTGAAAAAGTAAAATATAAAGTTCAACTTTAGGGGTGGTTTTCACCCCTTACAAGTGAATATTAGTATGTTAAAAAAAGTTTTCTCCTTATTAAATCATACAGGACTTATTTTATATTTTGTTTTATTAAATAATTTTAATAAGCCCTCATGTTACATTAGATATTTACTTTTGGGGGTGACTTTTTTCACCCTTTTAGTACTATTATTTTAAAAAAAATTAATATATTTGCATTTTTTATAAATAACATTTGCTTTACACTTTGGATGACTTTTAAGAAAAAAAAATACCACTAATATATGGTCCATTACTGTAAGGGGTTGTTAACGATATTTAGGGATGCTTATTTGAAAAATCCCAAAACACCCCAACACGAATAATCGATATTGTTAACAAAAATGCTTTTTATAATTATTTTGAGTTTATTCCCCGATTTTTATAACAAAAATATTCATAAAAAATGTAGTTGTTTCCTTTGGCCATAAATACTCCTCACATCTATGACTTTTTGTGACGAATATTTTCCACTTGATTTTATTTTATTCAAAAATATTCATGAGATATATTGAAAAAAATAATTTTAAGGGGTGAATTTCACCCCTTAAAAGTGGATGTCGACCAATAAAAAAATACGCATCAATTATTTTTTTAAGTACTACAACATATCCAAAAATGATCAAAATCGGTGAGGTGGGATTGGGGTGGTTCTCTTGTAAGTTATCAGTAGTCAGACACCTGCCCGTCCACTGTTAAATTCAAACATTTCTTATTCCAGTAGCTTGAAAATGGTTTTTAACATTAAATTAAGAAAAAAATGCATATAATTATGTTTTTTCCGCATTTTTAACTATATTTAACAATGCAAAACGGCAAAAATCAACATTATATGTATATAAATATTTTATTCACCTTTTTAACATAAGGTATCTGGTCCTCTACAAAGAGAAATACTTAGACCTTCAACGTGACCTAGTAAATCTGAATTGGAACTGACAGTTAGGATACTTGGTATGGCGATGCTTCATTAGGTAATATTTATTGGTTAATATTTGAATACAGTTGGAAATAAATATTTTAGTATATATATATATATATATATATATATATATATATATATATATATATATATATATATATTTATTAGGAAATTAAAGGACTTTGTCCGACTATTTGTAATGTCCTGCTTACCAGCGCATTTACCCTATTTGAAAAGCGCATTAATTGACAAAAATAATCTCAAAAATCAGGCTATAATTGCATGTTTTTAATCACTTCGTAATGACGATAGAATGATCCGATTTTCGTGGTTCAAGATGAGATATGTTCGTCAATTAATAATCTTTAAAGTATTCACACAGTATGGATTACTGTGATTTTTATTGCGTAATTGATAAATTGCATGAGGTAATATACAATAAGGTAATCTACAATGAGGACGTAAATTCTAGAATAAATTCATTATTCAAAAAACACTGGTTTTTTTGAAAATTCCCTGGGACACGTAGACATTCGTTTTTTTTTTGGTAAGATTTTTTTCTATATGATCAATTTTGAATGGCTTTTAGAATCCCTGCAAAATTCTGAACATTTTTCCTATTACGTCCTATATCTAAATGTAACTGTTTTCCATTTATCGACAGTTAAAACTCGAAATGAAGAAGTAAAAACAATTAATTTACCATTTTATTAATTAATTGACAGTAACCTGAACTTGGATAATGATTAACCGTATTTCTTGAATAATCCGATTCTTTAAATCTTCTATGTCAGTTGGCTTAGTTTGAAAACCTTTCCTTTAAGGTAACTCCCACAAAGAGAAGTAAGGAGGGTTTAAGTCTGGATACCTCGGCGGCTACCCAATAGGTCCCCTTGTGAAATTATCGGAAGATTAGGATATTTTTTATGAAACAATTGATACACTTCTTCTTGGGTTCCTACCCCAACGCCATCTCCTACCATCACTGTTGTTAGGGACAGCAATGTCGATTAGTGTAATTCGCTTAGAAATTTTATCTGTTAGTATAATGTCTAGTCTATTATGAGCAACTGTCTCCGTCAGAACCGTTCGGTCCTAATATAACTTGAACTGGCTTGGATAAGCTCCGGATTGTATTTGTAATAACGCACCTTTTCTACCTGCAGTAGGTTTAACAAATCATTATTTTTAAAATAAATAAAAATATGTTAATATTATTCGACAAAGACTAAGAAAGAATTCACGCCTATAGTGTAATAATAATTCGCTTTAAAATTCACCCATTACAACGGCAGTTGAGATCATAGAAAACCTAACGATTTTATAAATAAATTTTTGTGAGGAAACTTGCTCGTTATTTTTGTCCTACTCTACCTATATTATCCAAGGATTCGATAAATATTTCACTTCAACCTTATTAACTTCTACAATTTTCGGGCATTATTTACAATGATCACAGATAAATAAACTGTCAAATAATAATTTTTTACCCCAAACATAAGAATAATCCCTTAATATTCATATTTAGCAAAATATTTTAATCTGACTGCTACTTTTCTGCTAAAATTGTTATTAGTAGTCGGACACCTGCCCATCCACTGCTAAATTCGAACATTTCTAATTCCAGTAGCCTGAACATTAAATTAAGAAAAAAATGCGTATATTTATATTTTTTCTGCATTTTTAACCATGTTTAACAATGCAAAACTCAACATTATATGTATATACATTTTATTCACCCGTTTAACATAAAGTATCTGATCTTCCACAAAGAGAAATCTTAGACCTTCAACATGAATAACTTTAACGTGGCCTGGCAAATCTGAATTTGAACCGACAGTTATGATACTTAGTATGGCGATGCTTCATTAAGTAATATTTATTGGTTAATATTTGCATATAGTTGGAAATAAATATTTTATTTTACATATATTTATTAGGAAAGTAAAGGACTTTGTCCGGCTAGCCGTAATGTCCTGCTTACCAGCGCATTTACCCTATTTGAAAAGCGCATTAATTGACAAAAATAATCTCAAAAATCAGGCTATAATTGCATGTTTTTAATCACTTCGTAACGACGATAGAATGATCCGATTTTCGTGGTTCAAGATGAGATATGTTCGTCAATTAATAATCTTTAAAATATTCATACAGTATGGATAACTTTGATTTTATTGCGTTATTGATAAATTGCGTAAGATAATGTACAATGAGGTAATCTACAATGAGGACGTAAACTCTGGAATAAATTCATTATTCAAAAAACACAAGTTTTTTTGAAAAGTCCCTGGGACACGTAGACTTTCTTTTTTTGGTAAGAATTTTTTCTATATGATCAATTTTGAATCGCTTTTAGAATCCCTGCAAAATTGTGAACATTTTTCCTATTACGTCCTATATCTAAATGTAACTCTTTTCCATTTATCGACAGTTAAAACTCGAAATGAAGTAGTAAAAACAATTAATTTCACATTTTATTAATTAATTGACAGTAACCTGAACTTGGGTAATGATTAACCGTATTTCTTGAATAATCCTATTCTTTAAATCTTCTATGTCAGTTGGCTTAGTTTGAAAAACTCTCTTTTAAGGTAACCCCCGCGAAGAGAAGTAAGGAAGGTTTAAGTCTGGATACCTCGGCGGCCACCCAATAGGTCCCCTTGTGAAATTGTCGGAAGATTAGGATATTTTTTATGAAACAACTGATACACTTCTTCTTGGGTTCCTACCCTAACGCCATATCCTATCATCATTGTTGTTAGGGACAGCAATGTCGATTAGTGTAGTTCGCCTAGAAATTTTATCTGTTAGTATAATGTCTAGTCTATTATGAGCAACTGTCTCCGTTAGAACCGTTCGGTCCTAATATAACTTGAACTGGCTTGGATAAGCTCCGGATTGTATTTGTAATAACGCACCTTTTCTACCTGCAATAGGTTTAACAAATCATTATTTTTAAAATAAATAAAAATATGTTAATATTATTCGACAAAGACTAAGAAAGAACTCACGCTTATAGTGTAATAATAATTCGCTTTAAAATTCACCCATTACAACGGCAGTTGAGATCATGGAAAACCTGACGATTTTATAAATGAATTTTTATGGAGGAAATTGCTCGTTATTTTTGTTATACTCCGCCTATATTATCCAAGGATTCGATACATATTTCACTTCAACCTTGATAACTTCTACAATTTTCGGTCATTATTTACAAAGATCACAGATAAATAAACTGTCAAATAATAATTTTTTACCCCCCCCCCCCCCAAACATAAAAATCATCCCTTAATATTCATATTTGGCAAGATGTTTTAATTTGACTGCTACTTTTCTGCTGAAATTGGGACCACAATACTTACATAGGAATTTCCAAATTTTTGTAGAAATATCCTGTTATACCAGTTATTCTGTATATATTGTAAAAGGAAAGGTCATTTTACCTGTCGATTAATCCCCCTAGAAATGATAAAATATGAATACATATACGTACAATACAATAAACAACCTTCAACCTTGTCACAAAGAATTCATTCGCAAATTAGGCGCATTACACGTGAACTTTTTATTTACACCTTATTTAATTAACATTAAAATTGAAAGTGATAGATTAAAAACAAATAAATTACAAACACTTAACTTTTCTCACGGTTTTTACCTTCAATGAACTCCACGTGCGATTGTCATTCAAAATAAGCGTGCACTAAACAAAATATTTGGAAAAATAATGATAATTTTATGGGATCTACTTAAAAATTCAAATTCAGAAACGATTAAAGCAAACATCTATAATATTTGAAGAATATGTTTGTTTGCTCTTAAAACTTAAGTCGCATTGACAATACATTTAATTCTAAAAAATCGACCAAGTATGTAATCTTTAATGCCAGTTTTCTGAAACAGATAGTTGTATTAAATCGTAACGAATAAGAAACTAGGTTTCGTTATAGTTTATTAATTCATATGTGAAAACTTTGCTTGAAAACCCTATTAATAACAGCAGAAAACTCTATAAAAAGTCTGACCGACTGTTCCAAAGTTACAGGCTCAATTCAAAATTTTTTGTTAACAAAAATGCTCATCAGAGTTTTCTGTGCTAGAATTGTAGATACTTCAAAAAACTGAAAAAATCTTAGACCAAAATATAGTTCAAAATTCACCCAAAACATGTTGCTTTTATCCTAATAAAATTTTGGTTAATTGCTGTACATAATACAGTTCGCCACGTTAAATACAATCATTTCTTTAGAACGCGAAAATCAGACAGAAAAGTTAGTATAAAAACTACAGATCCCGTAGAAGCACATGGATCTTGCTTAGAAAAAGACAAAGCGAAATAATAGAGTGGCTCTCTTTCTAATGGCTGTCAGGTGAGGGGTATTTAATTACTGCCCTCGATTCATTGGCATGAACAGCTCGGAGCTGTACAGGTGCAAGAAGCGCTTGCTTTTTTCAAGAAGTGCATTATGCCTCGGCGCTTGTCAGATCTGCTTTCCCCTTACCCCTCAAGCAACAATAAAAATATTTAGTGTATAAAGCCCTAGCAGCTATCAGTTATCATTTTTAGATGTTATTTTTGGGTAAAAAACATTTTATACATGAAATGGAGACACAAAAATAAAATTATTTCACAAGATATCGGATTTACGTTCATAGTTTTTTTAACGAATTGCGAAATATTTATGGCCGAAAATACCATTAAACCAGACAAAACTCAAAACTAATAAGTAATAAAATAATATTTTTATCTTTTTGTCTTCAATATGTTTTGCTATGCATATTAAAAACACAAATTCCAAAAAAAAATAATTTGGAGGTTATTTACTGTTCAAATTAACACTTTAACCGCTTTATTCAGATTTGCTCGGAGCTACTCAGGGTTTGATGCAACTGAGCTTAAAACTCTTGAATCGAGGGCAGTAAATGGCGTTTGGATTATTGTACGTGCGTGGACCTTGACTAGTGGGCAACGTTTTGTGTTTTTTTAAGCGTGAGTCAACGCGCTTCTATGGCGAAAATGAACCTATTTTAGAGGTTAGATTGTCAATGCCCTATTTCTCATTCTTTAGTGTTATTTTTATTCACTTTTTAACTAAAATCCTTTTGTATGCAGCATGAAATGCACCGCGGGCATTACATGGCAAAGAGGGAAAGAGAGGGCGAATACAGGACCGTGTCCTCTCTTGCTCCGCGCACCAACTAATCCCTGTTCCACATTAGGAAACATGTATTCCCTAGTTCATTAACATGGTCTAACCTAAAAATGGGTCTAAGATAACAATAGAGGGTTTAAGCTATAGATTTAAAAATACTAGATTGCGCGTCTCCAATGCGGTCCGTTCCCACGGTGCCAAAGACAAAGAAGAGTAAAAGCAGTATTCTTTTTTTTTTTTTAATGGGTGCAGCATAGATCTAGAGTATTATTTGCTTGTGGGGTTACGTAGTTTCCATGATCCGCCCTTTAGAAATATAGAAGAATCCTGCTTTCACTAGTCTTCCTCTCTCGCACTGTGGGAACTGCCGGCATTGTTGTTTTTAAATGTAAAGTAAGAATATGATTTTAAATAACTACCATATACTACATAATTTTTTTTGTTTGTTGTCGAAACTGCCATTTTATTTAACTTTAAGTTAAATTTGTGTTTAAACTTCACTAACTGAAACTACCATTTAAAAACAATTGAATTAAAATAACGCAAAGACAGCGACACTCAAAATAATTAACAGTTACCACAAAAAAAATTGTTCTTTCAATAAGCTATGCACGGTAGAATTAGAATATACAGTAGCTTCACTCGACTTCTCGTCCATTAAAATTATCATTAACGTAGAAAAGATTTCGCGCCAAATCTATCCCAAAAACAGTTCAGAAAGCCGCGGTGATGGGTTCGAGATTTGTATAATGATAATATTTGAGTTTTATTCGTTTGGCGTTTGGCATTTAAAATTAAGGCAGAAACCAGGCACAATTTTTTCATATCCCTTAATGTATTATAGGACGTAGATTCTGAAAATGAAAATGAAGTTTCGCGAAAAAATATAATTTTTGAGAGATTCCTTATTAAAATTTACCAATTTAAAACGTTGAATTGTTAATGCTTTATTTGCAATTTTCCCTTCTTTACTGTTGTGTTTATCTCCACAACAATTTATTTCGCAAAATATTACTGCTATGTTCCAAAATAAAATAACTTTAAATAGAAGGTTCAATTTCTAAACGTTTGAAAAATCAAGAAATGATTTTTTTAATACAAAGTATTGTAGACATCTTTACATTATTACAATGTTGATTACTAGACACCGTTTCTTACTAGACAAAAGACTACGACAATTTTTTTTTAAATATTCCATTAAACAAATTTACTAACTTATTACCAATTAGAGCAATAAACTAAGTTCTATTTATTGTTCTAAAATACCTAACTAGAAGTACTTGACCTATTATTAATAAAATAAATAAGTGCGTAAAAATCAATAAGAACGTTCATGATACTCCTGCATGATTACTACCGTTGTTTGTTATCGTGTCAACGGGATTATTAAAAAGTCTTTTGTGATTTGCATCACCAACACATATAAAAACTTCCTGCAAATCTATTGTGTTTTAGTTTCGAAAAAACACTTTAACATAAACATTGAATTATTTTGATAATTTACGTGTATTAAGATGAAGATAGACGGATATAACAGGAAGTTTAACAAAGTTTCCCACGTTATCTTTGACTTGGACGGAACACTTTTAGGTAAGTTTTGTCTTTTTTTATTCACCTGGTAAAATATTTTTATTTGCCCTTAGTAAATAAAAATAAAAATTTTTTATATACTTCCTTTTTTATTTATTCTTTTTTTTTTGGAGCCACTTCATACTTTGTATGTGTATGTGTTGTTACAATCAGGCATCTGGTTTACTAAACTTGTAATAATATCATACATCATTAATCTCCTATCAATATTTTTCAAAATTCATTAATTAAAGAAACATTGACTTACATTGTTACCGAAAATAATTTAATTTGGAATATTTATAGTAAAGAATTAACTCTCTACCTACATAATTTTTTATTATAAGGTGTGTAAATATATATATATATATATATATATATATATATATATATATATATATATATATATATATATACATATATTTTGTCTTTTCTTGAGTTTAGGTTCTTTAACAAAAAATCCAAAACAATTTGACGTTTCGCCCTTTATTTAAAGCATTTTCAAAATTTTGTTTTTTTATTTATTTATTTTCCTAAAAATATTTTTTATATAATTAAAAACATTCATACAAGAACATATATACAATTTTAAAAAATGAATGATTTCAATTATATGAAAAATATTTTTAGGAAAATAAATAAAACAAAAAAATTTTGAAAATGCCTTAAATAAAAGGCGAAACGTCAAATTGTGTTGGATGTTTTGTTAAACAATATACATACGTACATATATATATATATATATATATATATATATATATATATATATATATATATATATATATATATGTAATCCGTAATCGAAGGTTTTTGAGCATCCCGTGCATGTGCTGAGTCCCTCTCGGGACTGTAAGGCAGCCGACGTTTCGGTGAAATTTCATTCACCATTTTCGAAGCTCACTGTATGGCGTCCACGAGCGAACTTCGTAGCTTAAGAATAATTATATAAAAATTGAATAAATTGAAACTTAAATATTTTTATTTTTAGAGACGTTCCATTAATTTTTCAATTCTGCTGCCACATTTTTATTGAATTTCAATATTTTGTGTTTCCTTCGTTTAAAAAACTCTACAACATAACTTGTAAATAAATAATATTCTTAAACTCAAACTTCGTACTTACCTCGAGTTACCTAAATGTGCACGTTTTCAAATTTAATGGACTAATGTACGTAAAGTAATTAAAGTGGGTTTTATGATCACAGTACAAAAGTAATTTCAGTGAAATTAAATAAAACAACGATAAAATGTTCTAAAAAACTTGAAAATAAATATTTGGAATCTTAACCTGCACTCGCTGTAGAATAAATTATAAATTCCATATTACGTGTACTGTTAAAAATAACTTTAATGTACTTTCCTTAATAATATTTAATGATTTTATACCTTAAACCGTGAATAAGTTACATGCACTTTGAAATTAAACCTTTGTACATTAAATTTAATTGAATGTTACCTTAAATTTCAATAAAGTAACTGAAAATGTATGATTACATTATACCATGATATAAAGGGTAATATTTTTTATTAAAGTTCACTTTATGCATACTATGAAATAAAAAGTTCTTGGATAAAATAATATCCCATAAGCATGCCATTATTTCACCCTATGGTACATCGAAAGATAGGCCTAGTTATTCATTTATTTTTTACACAATAACAAGTCCTTGTAATCGATATAAATAAAGTCGTGTGCTCCGTAAAAATATTCCTATACTTTTTCCTTATTCTCAAATATCGAGAAATCTTTGAAAAGCCAAGTCGCTGCCAATGAAATTGAATGAGCATTGTAACTATTTGTCATTTTAAATATATTTTTACATTCAGAATATTTTGAAATTATTATTAAATGTTACATATTTATAACAAAACTGGTAGAAAAAATATTGTATGAAACTTGTGCATTCTCCTGAGGGTTGTGCACTTTATCTTCACGTTCACGAATTATTCCTAAGCTTTTTCTCATATATCAAACAACTTTTGAATGAACACTGTATATCCTTGGCATTTTATAAAGATTTTGACAATCAGGGTATTTCAAAATAATTATTAATTTTTATGCATTTAAAACAAAACGTCGTAGAAAAAATATTATAATAAACTTGCGCATTAAGTGTCTTTTCCACTCATCATCTTTCCATTCGTGAAAAAAATATACCACTTAATACACTTATTACATAAATAACTCTTCTATAAATTTTAAAAATAAATCCTATTGTCATCTTCATTGTGTCGAATAATTAATAGATATTATATCGGACTTTAGACTAATTAGTAACTAAGAGTGGTGATTGTAACTTAAAATAATTCCACACCTTATCATCTTATTTATTTCTTGTTTGTAAACATTGCGGGGGGCAATAGTACGCGTGTCTACTTTATAGGATAATTTTGAGAGGCGATTCCCACGGTAAAAACCAAAGTACTAATGTATTAATTTTACTTAAGGAACACAAACTATATGATGATTTAAGTAAAATAAAAGTAGTTGATATCAAATAAGACATTTAACATAATTTACATAATAATAAAAATGGAGATATTAACTAAAAAATTGATATTGATAAATAAATCATAAAACATTTTTTTCCTACCATCCATGCAGTTCAAACCAAAAATATTTTGAAATTAAAATAGAGAAAAATGCATTTTTTCTCAAAAATTAACCAAAAAATGCCGCCCCCAAAAAATAATCTACTATTTTTCACATAAGCCAACAAATGCATCAAGACCCTATAAATTTATCAAATTAAATATTTTGTTTTCTAGATACCGAAAAGCTATACAGGCAAGCACTGTTCCATGTAGCTGACCAGTATGACAAATGGTGTAGTAATGAAGTAGTTCTGAAAATAGCTGGAACTCCTCAGCCTATCACAGCCAAAATAGCAAGAGAAGAACTAGAGTTACCGATTGATAATAACACATTTCTGCTAATGTACAATGGTTTTATACATGAAAGACTTGGAGACTGTGATCTTATGCCAGGTATGGATATATAAAATTTTTTTTGTCATTTTATTTTTACCAATACTTTTTAAAAAAACTGATTTATTCTTAAAAATACTAACTAACCCATGTGTTTAGTCATTTCTTGATGCAAATTTTTGCCTTTTTGCAGCTGCTTGTATCTTGAGTTTCTTAGAGTACTTCTTGACTAAAATGTGGTTAAATATTGAATTGTTAGTATAATTAATGAATTTATTGAAGAAATTGTAAATTGGTAATAATGAGTGAATTTGTAATGAAAATATTTCTTTTTACAGGAGCCGAAAGAATCATCAAACATTTCTACCATCATAATATACCAATGGCAGTAGCGACATCTTCCAACTATAGAGCGGTACAAATAAAAACTCGAAAACATAAAGATTTATTCAAACTAATGGACCATTTTGTTTGTGGTGATTCAGACCCTGAAGTTAAAATTGGCAAACCTGCCCCTGATATATTCTTAGTGTGCGCGTCGAGATTTTTGAATAAACCAGAACCTTCCGAATGTTTAGTTTTTGAGGATTCCTTAAATGGAGTTAAAGCTGGAATGGCTGCCGGTATGCAGGTGGTTATGGTACCTGAGGCACATGTACCACACGAATTTGGAAATTATGCCACTTTAAGGATAGACTCATTTCATCATCTGGAACCTCAGAGTTTTGGCTTGCCTCATATAAATGATAAACATAGATATATTATAAATAATAATTAGATTAAGATTTGTGGCTGTAAATATTAAGTAACTTATTTATTGTAATTATTAATTTATATTAGTTTATACTTTATATCTTGTTTTTTTTTTAATTTGTAATAAAATCTATTTAATGTCCTTTGGGTTTTAAAAAATACGTTACATTCAAATTCGACTGTTTATTTCTTTAAATTAAACGTTACAATAATTACAACTACAGCTGAAGAAAACGTCACTATCTCCAGAAAGTATTACAGTTACAAGGTATTAACAAAATAAAATAAATATCACAACGGTAAAAACAAAAAACAATAAAACAGTTGCACCCAATGAAACAATACATGAAGAAATTTGTACATTTTTTTAAATTCTTCATTCAAATCCAGACATATAATTTGTCAAACGTGAAGCAAACATCGATTCATATACATTGGAGCACTGATGTACAAGACAGTTATTTATTTTAAAAAATCATTTAGACGAATAACAATTTTTCTGCAGCAGGGCTTTCTTAAGTCGCCACTTAAAAATATTTATGTACGGTGCATTCTTCACACTTGGAGTTAAACTGTTATAAAATCTACAACTGCTAAAATAAAAAATTTTCTGTTACAATGTCGTCTGATATGCACCAGAAATCAGTAGCCCTCAACCTATCATGTCATAATACAGTTAAGCAGATCTGGATGTAAACAGTGGCGGTTCCTCAGAGGAGGCAAGGGATGCTTAGCGTCTCCATACAATTTTCAGGAACTTAACCTGAAGCGAAAATAAAAAAAACATAATTATTATAAGATCTTATTTAAAATAATAGCCATTTTTACTTTTTTTGTAATTTAATCCTAAAACGACAATAAAAATTTCATAATTACAATAAAATCTGATGCTGTCATCTCTACTCTACCAGCCTATAAACAAGTTTAGTTTTATAAGACGATAACTACGCCATATGAATACAAGGGCGCCTAGGCTTCGTTACAGACACCGTGAATCCTTGATGCAGCATTTTAAATCACGCTATGACGTAACGAGAGCATTCATAAACACAGAAGACGTTTAGCCCTCAAGGGAACCTAACCTCTCTTGAATGTTGCAAACGACTCGTTCAACATCGGAAATGATCAACAAAATGTTCAAGACATTGTCCTTAGAGGGGTGCCGTGAACTTATTCAATTAACAGCTACAGGTTGCTATGAAAAAGGTGTTTTGTGTTTTTGAAGTTAGACTTTAAAGGTTTGAGTTTCCTTACAAGTAAGTAAAAAAAAATAGCAAATAGTGGGAAATTAAACAGTGTAGTGATATAGTTGATTCGCTGGTAAATAATAATTTTAGCTCGTTAAACACAAAACTAAATCCTATATTGTGAATAGTGTAGGGAAATCACGGCCTAATTTAATTACTTTAAAATCGCCCGTACGATAAATGTGATTGGTTGACAGGGTCCAGCAAACAAGTTATTTTGTTGATCATTATTTGTGGTTTAAAACAGGATTTGTTGATCTTACAAATTTGTCTCGTTCTATTAAAGGCGGGTTTTCCTAGCAACGCACATTTTGTGTGGCATAGAAGAAGAAGAAATTCTGCTAGTCAATTATTACAAAATAGAAGCAGCGAAGGAGCATTTAAATTACTTATCCATAGACATCTACTTGGCGACGAAGTAAAATTTAAAGCGTATTTTACATTTTGTTCTTTTCATTCCAAATTGTGTTATTTTTGACAACATTTTTAAACTCTTGAAGCTTCATGTTCCAAAGAATAGGGTAACCACTCACTATTTCTATCAATTGTTCGTCCTCGGTAGCACTAAAACGGATCTGTTGTTTTTGTGAACTCATTTTCAGCAAAATATCGGAGCACTTCTTTCATTATACGCAGCGTACAACTGAATAGACTGCTCTCGGAGCAGTCGTCCTGTTGCGTCGACCGTATTAAGATGGCGCAAGTCGTTTTTACGCAGTGTAGGAAAACGCCTGCATTTGATTTTCATTAGAGAAGTTCTCGACGTTTTACGCCGACCGTATTAAGTTCTACGTCGCGTAAAATGTGCGCTGCTAGGAAAACCCGCATTAAGCGGCATTCAAAGTCAAAAGAACAGATTGCATCATCCTGTAAAATAAAACTTTTCAGAAGACAAAACATTGCAGTTGCCTTAGATAGCGTCAGAAAAGATTTAAAAAAAAACTAAAACTTATTGACATAATGAATGTGGATGAAGGCCATAGCTGAAATCTTGCCAACCAATTAACTTAAATAATCTCGTGGTATCATATCGTCTAAGACTGACGGCGACTTGTCTAAAGGCTCTATATTTTGTTGCTCGGGTAGTTCTGCCATATTACAACGAATACTAAATGTAATGTGTTAGTTATAATATTGCGTGATGCACATACGTACTGTATCAGAGCATGGCAAATAATGTATATGAGGAAATAGAGTTTTAAAAGTAAAGTAAGTATTGACATAACAATATTTTTATCTTCTCAAGATTTAGTGTTTCGAGGACACGATGAAACCGCGGAAATTACAAGGAATTACTGGCGCTATTAACAAAATTCAATGCAAATTTAAATAAAATAAAATGTTTTCTCTATTACCTCGAAAATACGACAAAATGAGTTAACAGATAGCGTTTCATTTATTCGTAACATACTTAACTAAACTAACTACACTCGTAATCACCATTTTCTTGCACCGTTTGCAAAAAGTATAGTTTTTTGACTGAGTATAGTTTACCCCAATTCACGTTACTTTTAGCCTCCTCAGTTCTAATTCCCACAATCTGCCACTATCTGTACACTGCCGACAGTTCGACATTTACTTGTCGGACACCTTGTATATCTACAAACACACAGTACCCTGTATGCTGATAATGTTTGGCGACAGATTGTGATGAAAAATACTGTCGCTAGTAAATTTTCAATTTTGACACAAGACACTACTTTCTTTTTTAGATTTGTGTTTATTGTATTTAAATTTTCTGTTAAATAAAACTAATGATATCCTATTGTTGTAACAAACCATCAAAATATAAACCAGTTACCCATGTAATATTTGATTTAGATGGAACAATAATAGGTAAGTTATTATACGCTTATATATAAGGCTAAATTAAAAACCTGATGAATTTTTTACCATTGTCATTTTCAATTTGATACACTTCTGCAGAAAAAAAATGGGTTTAAGAATGGAAATTTTTAAGACATCCCATTCATTATTCATGATCACGATTAAAAATGAGCCTAGTGAGGGAATGTTTCTCGATCATTGTTTTTAATGTTTGAGAGATGGTCGTACGTGTTAAAACCAAATCTGAAGCCAGGCTGTTTATGTGGCTGGTAGAAATCTATCTTTTTTGTTATTCTGTTTGGTGCTATTTTCGTGAAAAGCTTGTACATTTAGGATAGCAAACTTATAAACAACTTAGTGATAACTCTCTTTTTGTGGTATCAAGAACAACTTTTGCTTCATGCCAAATTATCGATATTTCCCCCACTTGTAAACATTTGTTGTATATTAGGCCCAGCTCATGCTTCAGTTCGGGGCCACCATCATATATCATTTCAGCCAATACGTTATCGGGTCCAGCACTTTTATTCTTTCTTCTTATATTCAGGAATTTTCTCTGATATAATTTCCCTATTTTGCCTCTCTGATAATCGTTATGTTCAACTACAAAATCAAATAAGTTTGAATAGTATGTTATTTCTTCTAATATTTCTTTCCTATTAGTATTTCACACTTTCTATTTTTGATTTAATTAATTTCTTTTGTGCCATTTTTTATTTTATATCGAAATACCGAATAGTTTCTTGACAAACTTATTATAAAAATTACTCTGGATTTATTCATCTCTTGGTAAATATACCAAGGAAAAAATGACAAAGATAATGATCTTAGAATGGTATATTATTTAAATGCTTGGTAAAGTTACCAAAAGATATACCGGCCCTCACACTGATATGTAAAATTTTAGATTCAGAAGGAGTTTATGGTGCAGTGTTACAACAAACAATTGAAGGTTTTGGAAAAACGTATCCTCCCAATTTCATTACCAAAGTAGCCGGATCTGTAATACAAGATGTTGCTAAAACTTCAATAGACCATTTTAATCTAGATACAACAATTGAAGATTTTATAAAAATTTATGACGGCTACGCTAATGATAAATTGGGCGATTTGGATTTAATGCCAGGTAAATAGATTTATAGATTTTGGTCAAATAGATTTATTGTTAAACTATTATAGGCAACCCACTAAACGTAAGAGACTGAGTGTACATTATTCTGATTTCAAACATAACTTTGGCCTTTCTCAAATTCTTTAATATTTTCAACAAATAAATCCGCATGAGCAAAACCCGAACGTCATGATTAAAGATTTCGCTAGAGTGAACTATATCTAATTAATAAAAAACATACAAATATCATACACAGACATACCTAGAACTTCAATTAAGGATCCACAACCTCCTTGTTGTCCACTCCAGAACAGGTTCCTTCTGCTCTCTGCCACGAGTCTCTTTGTTCTTCGAGTGCGAGAGTAAACAATTTGGGTGAAATATCTCTTTTTAACTTTATTAGTGTCTGTATGTAGTCTAATTATTTATTCATTTATTTATTTATTTATTGATATTATATATATATATATATATATATATATATATATATATATATATATATATATATATATATATATATATATATATATATATATATATATACGGTGCACACTGTATTATTTTAATAACTTTTTATTGTCAACCTCAACTGTGACCCTTGTCAAATTAATTCAAGTTGCATCGACGATCTCTCAAACTAAACTGTCCCCGAATGCCGATCTGGACCCTTTATATACCCTTTTAGTCGATACCGGAAGATTCCCTAATTTTCTGGATGAATTTCCATACTACATGGTGTCATAAAAATAATAAAAAGGAATAATCTTTTCTTCTATCGCCTCCACCAGCAGTAATTTCCAGGCAATCTCTATAAAAGTGACCATTGTATCCGCACTGATAACAACCCATGTTTTTCGAATTCGAAATTCAACTGGTTGATAGTTATCAAGTTTGTTCATTCTTCTGTTGCAAATTATTCTCGTAAAAAGTTGACAAAGCAAACTTATGGGAAGGCAGTTTTGTAGGTTAGTATTGTCTTCTTTTTTAAAAAGTAACTATTGGAATATTTCCGCCTAGTTTAATTATTTCAATTGTGATTCTATAATATCCGGGTGGTCTGTTATTCTTTATTTGCTCTAATGCTACCTCTATTTCTTCATGATTTGCTTCCAATCCCTTTAAGAAAATCATGTTTTCGATGGAATTAACAAAATATATAAATGGGGTTCAGTGGTGGACCTCACAAAACGATGAGCCTGAAATTGCAAAACAGTTACCAGTAATAAAGCAGTTGCCGTGTACAATTGCTTCTTCAGTGCGATAGAAAGTGTGTTTAGTAATTTGGTTTTGTGCACTACATAAAAAAATAGTAGGGCTTGAAAAAGGTGGAAAAATTTTATTTCTATTTAAATTTTACAATGAAAATGCAAATGATAATAAATTATAAGTTTATGATTTCAAGTTGTCTTTTATATCTATAAACTAAATTATTTGATTTAAAAGTTTATGACATTTAGGTAGTTTATCTTTTTTTTTTTGTTCTTAGACGTTGCATTGTAGCTATTGAGTCGGTTGCGATTTTTTTTCGCAAGTTGTTTGAAATATAATAAATATTTTCTTATTTAAATCTTGATTTTTATTGAAAAAAAAAATCAAGTGATTTAAATGGTGATTTTAATAATGATTTAAATCATTTGATTAAAATCAACCCAAACTTAGGAAGTTCACTAGAGGAATTTATACGCGAAATGAATAGAATTCATGGACAAACAATCAAAATTAACAATGTTAGATGATAATTTAATTTATATTATAGGTGCTGAAAAAATGATTAGACATTTACATGCTAACAATATTCCTATCGCAATTGCAACTTCTTCTCAAGCCAAAGTTTATACATTGAAAACAGAAAAATTTAACAAACTCTTTAGCCTATTTCATCATATTGTATGTGGAGGCAGTGATCCCGAAGTTCATAACGGTAAACCCGCTCCTGACATATTCTTGGTTTGTGCGTCAAGATTCGATGTACCACCAGACCCGTCTAAATGTCTGGTTTTTGAAGACTCGGCTAATGGGGTGAAGGCGGCACTTGCTGCGGGAATGCAAGTGGTCATGATTCCTGATGTTCATGTACCTTATGAAATATGGAAGACAGCAACTTTGAGGCTCGATTCTTTTGAATATATGATACCCCAAATATTTGGATTACCACCAATTAAAGATCAACCACTAATTTTTCCACAAAATTTGGAAGAATAGACAGACATAATTTATAGAACCAGATGCAAATGTAATATATCAAGAATAAATAGTTTGTACAAATGATAGTTGTCACATTAGTTATATGTTTAAATCTTATCTTACACTTCTTCATCACTTTAATATTAAACAAATGTACCTTCCAAAATTTAATGAAAGGCTTGGTTTTACAAGGCAGTCTGTGAAGTTAACCTTTCTGATAGAGAAAAATAATCTCCTAATCTGATTTTGTGTTTTGTATTAACTCTACCATATGCAAACAGAGTTTTCGATTGTGTAATTAATGGTCTTTGTTTCATATGCTGAGGGACCCATGTCTTTTCTACTTGGAAAAAAATTGAAATGGCATATCAAGCTTATTGTTTTTATAGTTTGATTAATTTTTGATGTAAATCTTGCATTGCTAAAAGTAAAAAATATGAAACAGAGAACGGAAAGCAAGTTAATAGGAACATAAAACCATTGAAGTAGTTATGGAGATAAATTATGGAATTAAATAATTTTTAAGATACATTTAAAAAAGTAACATTTTTTACTCTTTTAATAGCTGCAGTATCTTAAAAGTGCAACTTAGAGAAAAGGTCGGGATTTTCCAAGTCTTATCAAAAAATTGGGGCATTTTAATTAACATAGTATTTTTTTTTTATTTTAAGTATATATCAAAAATAATCGTATAAGAGAATGTTAAAAAAATGTATATTTAGTTTACCCCAAATTCTTAAGTCATCTTGTATATTCAGAAATATTTTGAACATTGGCTCCATTCTCGTTTCTTTATTGTCTTAAATTCATATAGAAATTTTTCATCCATACGATTACCCTTTATATCATGTCCTGTTTCTAGTACATAAAAGGTATTTTATATCAGTTAGTCGCTTTTTAATCAACTAAAATTTTTACATTAGTGTCATTTTGTAAAATGATTTCAATAAAAATATGACGAGTTAATGCAACGTAAAGAAAATAACTAAGTTAATATCACTTTTATTTACATACTTTATACCTACAATAATAAATTATAACAACATATTCCTAGTTTGCGACTGATTTAATTTTTGATAGCACATCTGTTGCGGAAAGGTCCTTTAATGGAACAACTTTTTCTTTTCCATATTCTAAAAAAAGATTGCTATTAACTATAAATTTACAGTTTATGCAAGAAAGCTTGTCACTTTCACTATCTTTTCATAATAAAAATAACATTTCTAATATCAGTAGAGCGTATTTTAAATTATATACAAAGGATGCTCTTGAAAAAATGAAAGTTTTGCACACGAAAAATTATATTTTATTTTGTTTATACTTGTTACACTCACCAAATCGAGCCCATAATTTAGGTTCAACTCCAGAACACTCTCTAATCAACACTGGAAATTTGGGATTATTCGATTTTAGCTCAACATAATATTTTTCAATAAATTCTCTACAAATTCAACAATTACATAACCTATCAAATAACTATAACCACACTTTTTACCTAACTCCTTTACTTGCAGGGCTTGTTTGACATAAATGAACCCTAAGCTCCTTTAGGGCTCCAGAAAATTTAATCGCCGCAGACATACCTTTATTTTAATTAAAACTACAACAATAACTATAGTTTTTCAATGTTTCACCAATCTATATGTCAAAGTGTCGATTATACTCATTAAATTGCGGAAGTGTTGCCAACGGTATAATAAAAATGGCTGTATTATTTTGGATAATTATCGGTTGTATTCTTTTGAAAAAATTTTCACTGATCAAAGTGAACAAGGTAACTTCATGTTCTTTTGAATATGCATTTACTTGTCCTTGGATCGAAGTGATCATGATCACTTCAAGTGACAGAACTGAAAGTGATAATTACTCAAAAGAATATACTTATCATTGTCAGTTTATTTAGTTCCAGCATCCAGCATACATTACTGAAGGCAGCATGAAATCCTCTGCACACATTACACTGCAAAGAGAGAGAGATAGAGAGTTCGGGAGAATGCTATTTCTCTATCTCCGAACTGCGATTGGCCGGTGAGGGTGGAAAACGAAACTAATTGTTCGGAGCGAGGGAGATAGCAATTTTCTGTATTCGCTTGTTCTCACTTTAGTATGTAACGCACACAGAGCATTGCACGCTACCCTCCAATGGTGTTTTAAGGTTCCAGCTGGACATGATCATTTGAGCAAACCTTTTCTTAAAAGAATAAACAAGTCCTGTTCTGGGTAGCACTGTTTGAAATTATGGAGACACGGAGGGAA
Organism: Diaprepes abbreviatus; assembly: GCA_034092305.1. Taxonomy (NCBI): domain Eukaryota; kingdom Metazoa; phylum Arthropoda; class Insecta; order Coleoptera; family Curculionidae; genus Diaprepes; species Diaprepes abbreviatus. Next base: position 5,881,863 of record JASJET010000055.1, on the reverse strand, counting down.
GTACAAAATTAGACTTTCTGAGCGAGAGAAATAGCATATAAAGTTATTCGTCTTCCCTCTCTAGTAACTAGCGTAAAACTACTAACTTGACATATAAAACTGGACTGCTCATGTATAATACATCCCTTATACCATTGTATAATAAACAATATACAATGCTTCTACTAAAAATGTCCCCACCGTGCTCCGTGCCAATTTGGGCAAATAATTGGCTTGACAACAATGAATTTCCTAAATTTTTATTATATTGGCGAAAGTGTATTTTTGACATTGAATAGTTTTAATTTTGACAAGAATTTATTTTTGATTTTGCTTGTTTTATACAGTATTTTAATTTATGTTTTAAGCATTTTATCATATTTCATGTAACGTTTTACTAAGAATTTCAAACAAGAACGTATATTTTAAGTTTTTTTTTGGTATTTTAAAAAATGCGTTTATTCATCATAAGACATGCAAATACCTTATATGGTAAATTGTAATTTATTTTATTGGTAAGTTTTAAAGCCTTCAATAATAGTTATTTCAAATTTTATCTTAGAATCAAATTGTGAATCTAAGGGTAACAAGTTTAATCTTATGGACATGATGTATGATAATTTTTAAATGGTATCAATATTTTAGTTTTCTAAAAAAAAGAAACTTCAAGTTCAAGGGCTGCAAATTGGTCATGATCATATTTCTTTTGTATACCAGATGAGTAAGTCTATTCAGGGCATTTTTCTGGAAATGGTTTTATATAAGAAAATGAGCAAAAAGTTTATGGTGTGCTTCTTAAAATAACTGCCTGAAAAAAGCTATGAAGCACTGTTTGATGTACCTAAACATTTTGAACCAACTAAACCTGAACTTAATAACATACACTGGCTTATTATGTAAGAATCGCACTCTTATATTTACAATCTTTTTTATATTTAAAGTGTCTTAATAAATATTGTTTTGTTTAGATAAATTAGCTATTAAATATATACTGCTTTAACATTTTGTCCACTTTGGAGTTGAATTTAAAAAAAAATGATTTAGTACATAATGTTATTTTACTTCCTTTAAATTAAAGCTCTGTTATTATAAATGGAATGTCAACATTATTATTAATGTTGCTAATCCTATGTAAATACCTAACATATCAGTTCCCTAAAAGTATCGAGGAGAAAGTAATTTTACCAAAGTCCCAATTGAAACTTTATTTAAATGACGAAACTCTATTACTTTATGATAGATTATATGGACCTTTCGAGACCTTATATTAAACAATATACATGTATATTCATTCATGTTAAAAAAGTTTCGAAAATCAATACTTTTTTTTATGAACTTCTTACACTTCACGTCCAAAGAGGAATGTAGATTATACTAATGTTATTTATAAAAATACCCCCTGATTTCCACAATCTTTTCCAAAACAGATATTAAAAAAAAATTATCTCGATTTGTTTTTGGTGCATATTTCACATTCTAGCTATTTTGCTAAATAACAGTTTTATTATAAAAAATTTAAACATAGTCCGAGAAAAAGCATTCTCATTTATTTATAAGAACTGACATTCCATGCTTGTAAAGAAAATAATTGCAACATATTTACGCTCTACCAAAAAAGAAAAAATTAGCTTTAAAGAAATTGCTTTGAACAGAAAAATTACAATTTTGAGGAAACTAAAAACAGAAATTCAAGTTAAATATTGTTTTACTGGTAGAATTATCCCGGTCTTTTTTATTGAATATACTCAATTAACCTGTCACGTAAAACAAGGAAGAGCGATTTATGGTTGTAGATATACTGTAGAAAGAGATAGTTATTGTCTAAACATGGTCTAAACCTATTAGTTAGAATAATAGAATTGATATTCGTACACGACACATTCACGCCAATATAAGAAAGCAGGGAATTCAATGTTGCCATACAAATCATTGCACGTAATGGCGAGCAATAAGGAAGGTCAAAAAATTATTTTCATGAGCAGTCCAGTTTTATACATCTTGCGTAAATCTTCGCGAAGGGTATGTTCGAAGCGAAAACTAAATTTGATTTGTATGTTTTAAACTTGAGTGTATTAAACCCTGAGTAACTTCGAGCAAATTTGACTAAAGCGGTAAGTGGTATTTTTTAGATTTTAACATGACCTAAATTACGTGAATAATAAAAAAACGTTGGGTAAAACTTTTTTCAAATATTAATAATCTGTTTTTACGTGTTTTTTAAGTTGTGTGTAAAATTTATAAAACTGAAAATATTTTGAAGTAAAAATATTAATTTCAGCTGGCAGGGCTTTATACACTAACCATTTTAGTGCTCAGGACAAGAAATTTAGTTAAAGTCGAGCTCGAAGGGTAAGGGGAGAGTGGATCCAACGCGTTCCGAGGCACTCCGTAAATGAAAACAGCGTTTCTTGCACCAGAACAAAGCTGCTTATTTCCTTTATTAAGCCGCGTCCACATTAGTAAAAATTTACGTTATATGTGGCATGCGACAAAAATTTGTGCGTTCAAATACAATTTATGCAAGTGTGTACTCGCATAAATTGTATATGAAAGCACACATTTTTGCCGCATGCCACCAACAATGTAGATTTTTATTAATGTGTACGCGGCTTTACATAACCAATGCAGAACTAAGTTGAATATGTATTTTTTGTTTTGCTCATTTCACACGCTTCGCCGACCTCTGTCTGAACTGAAATCTACCATAGTAAGTTCTTCGTTCCTCAAATAAGTTAATAAGAAAATTTCTGCAGATATATTTGATCATAAATGCTACAATAGAATAAAACCAACAATTTAAAAGAAATATCATTACAATAAAAATATTAAACATAAATCAATAATACTTATTTAATATAAGGTAATATATTTGGCCTTTTCGTTCCAAGACTTGTGACTTTTGCTAAAAATTATATTAGGTACTGGTGATTGGGAGTATAATGCGGTAACAGCAGCTGCCAATCCTACTGCAAAACATCTTTCTTCAGGTAAATTTTCTAACAGGGCAATTATAAAACCGCTAGCAAAACAATCTCCTGCTCCGCTCACGTTCACAAAGTCATTTATCTCTCGAATAGGATAATGGCGAACAGATATTTCCTCTGAATTTATGTTTTTTAGAAAAGAATCTGTAGCTCGACCCTTCCTGGCTACTACAATTCCTTGAGGACCTAGGGTTACAATCACATTTTCTATTAATTCCGCTAGGCTTTTTGCAATTATCGATGCTTCCTCAAGTTGACTAGCAAATTTTTCTTGGGTAGTGATTCCCAAATGTGCAGAAATATGTTTGAGTTCATTGAGATTTGGTGTTATAAATTTAATAGTTTTCCAGTAAGTTGTTTTAAACGGTTTTCTCGCTATAGTAACATCAGTTGGTTCATAGAAAACTAAAAAAAAGTACTATTTAAGAAAACAGCTTTAACAAATATAAATTAAGGTTTTTATATAAATTTGAGTTAATATAATAATAAAGTCTTTACTTAAACACCATATTTACTAATATAATCAACGTTCATTAAGTTTTTTAGTAATTTTAGTTTTATGCCCCCATAATGTTGAATCAGTGAACACTCATTGATATATTTCACCAGTTCATTTTTCTTATATAACTTTATGTATGTAAAAAATTCCCAGTACATGAAGTTAATTTTAAAAGCAAATGTATCAACATTAGATTTAAAATTAAATAAATTATGAGTTTATTTTGTCGTTATTTTCTGTTACCAATTGAATGTAATGCTGCTCCAGAATTGAAGAGTACGCAATGTTATATCATAACCTTAAAATTAAATACATAGTTTAAAAAGTAGCAAGGTCCCTCTCTTTGATCATACTCTAGATTTAAACAAGAATAGATTTGTTTGAAGGCTGTTTATGGTCGGTGGGGGAGACGCTTTTTTGATGTTTGACAGACATAAACATGTTTACTTATCCCTTCTTTCAGTTTAATTGCTTGTCGTGACTTTTTTCGATGTTTTTGAGTGTTAGAAATTATTATAAATGCGAAGTTTACAATTAATATTAACAAAAACATCAATGTATCGTTTGCATCCCTATGGTGATAAGGGGAGACCAAAAATAAACGTTCGTGTATCTCGGCCGCGTAATGCTTGTGGGGTACTATCTTCAGTATAAGTTCAAAGAACAACCTTCAGCATGACAAACGAGGGGACTTAATGAAATCTAGGAAAAGACGTTTTTTGAAAAATGTTATATACTTTTTATTTCGAGCATGTAGAACACGATTTTAACATTGGTTTTCCAAAATTTTTCTTTAATTTTCCGGAAAATACAAAAACACCAAACTGCATCTTACAAGGCTACTTTTGTTTCTAAGGAAAAACTGAACTTTCATATTTATTTTGAATAGTACTAGTTCAAATATATTGTGTGTAATATGTTTCACTTATTTTTGTACAAATTTTAGCAAACAAATGAAGTAAAACTTGTAGTTTCAACGAAAAAGCAAAAACAAGTTTAGTAAAATTTTCACTCGACATTAACTTTTATTTTAAGAAAAGTTTATTAAATTAGTCCATCTCAGACAACAACGTGGACTAATTTTTGTAATGTAAAACAAGTTTAAAATGATTCTTAACCAACCGAAATTTTTGTTTTAGTTAGGTTGGAAAATTGAAACTAAACTGAACTAGTCTAAACTGACTAGTTTAGTAATTTTCCTAGAGTTGATATGAAATATCTACCCTCCTTTTAAATGTAAAATTGAGAAAGTATGGATGAGACGTAGTTCGAAACCACCTTTATTTTAACAATTTCACCTAATTTCAATTACTGACCTCGATTCATTGGCACGAGCAGCTCAGAGCTGTCCAGGTGCAAGAAAAGCTCACTTTATTCAAGTAGTGCATTATGCCTCGGCGCTTGTCAGATCTGCTTTCCCTTTGCCCCTCAAGAACCATTAAAAATATTTGGTGTATAAGGCCCTAGCAGCTATCAGTTATCATTTTTAGATGCTATTTTTGGGTAAAAAAAACATTTTATACATGAAATGGAGACACAAAAATAAGATTATTTCACAAGATATCGGACTTACGTTCATAGTTTTTTTAACAAATGCGAAATATTAATGGCCGAAAATGCCATGACACCAGACAAAATTCAAAACTAATAAGTAATAATATAATATTTTTACCTTTTTGTCTTCAATATGTTTCGCTATGTATATTAAAAACACAAATTCCGAAAAAAAAATAATTCGTAGGTTATTTACTGTTCAAATTAACACTCAGATTTGCTCGGAGCTACTCAGGGATTGATGCACCCGAGTTTAAAACCCTTGAATCGAGGACAGTAAATGTGGTCCTGCCCTAAGAAAACAATGCTGCCACAAGACTTTAGAGAAAATTCTAGTAAAAAACAAATTTAACCACGCTCACATTTCAGGGAAGTTTTTGTTTATCGTTTTTTTTTGTTTTGACTTTGACAGATTGCCCATTTTATAAATACAGTAAAACTAAAAATGGGATTGAAAACAAAAACGGGAATTTGTGCAATTGTGGTAACCGTAACCGCTTTTTTATTCATTCTTTTGTCTTTTGTAACACCATACTGGCTAGTAAACGATGGCAAAATTGCAAATCCAAGTTTTGAGAAAATCGGTGAGTAATCTATCTGCATTAATCTCCATTATAGAAAATAGTTTAAAGAATTTTAATTAGGACGTAGGCAGATTTGATATATATTTAAATATATCTGCAATAATTTTTTGTATATATATTTCTTGGAAATATCTGGAGACCTAGAAAAGATATTAAAGAAAGTTAAGTTTGATGTAATTTTGAGATGCCAATGTAATAAGCAGGAAGTATTAAATTCAGAGAATTGGGTAATGAACCTTACCTATTCACTAATTATGATCTGATTAACCTAAATATGTTTTACCTACAGGTTTGTGTGTGTGTATTTCCAATAATAAATTTCCTTAAATATTTATGTTCATGCATTAATGCAGCTAATTAGGTACAATTAAATGAAATATTAATATAAGCCATTTCATTGGCCAAAAACTTAGTCATGTGATTTAATTTTTTTTTGAAGAATTATATGTTTGAATTATTCAAATTTAATTATTAGCATGAACCGAACTAGTCATAAACCTAGAATAAAATTGATATTTATTGATGCACCAACATTACATAACTATTAACATGTTTTTTGTAGGACTTTGGGAAGTTTGCTTAAATAACTTCGAAGATTTTCGTCATCACTATGATTTCAAGTTTACAGGATGCTGGTGGGTGTTCGAAGAAGAATATTATATTATCAATGACTTCCTATTACCAGGCTTTTTCATTGCTACCCAATTTTTCTTTACTCTTTGTATGACATTGGTTCTTGTCGCAGCATTTTTGACTTGGATGTACTGCTTCTGTAGTAGAGATCATGATAAATATCTCTTGTTATTATTAAGCAACGGTTCAAATTTAATTTTAGGTGGTATATGTGGTTTAATTGCAGTTTTAATTTTCGGTTTTAATGGTGACAATCGTGATTGGATGCCATATTGGCAAAACAATGATTTAGGTTGGTCATTTGGTTTTGCCTGCATAGGGTCACTACTTCTGTTTCCTGCAGGAATATTGTTTCTTGTGGAAGCTCGAAGAGCCAAGTACAGGAGATTACAAGGTTCAGCCCCTCAATCACATTATAGCATTGAAGTTCAAAAACCTGAGTCCCATCACACTGATATTTAAACCCATAGAGGTGGGTTAAACTTTTGCTATAGCTTTTAGGAAGCAATTTTGTGACATCAGTGAATCTCTTAAATTTTTAGAAACTAACTAAGCAATGGGGATATATTTTTAATTATAAAGTTACAACCAGGATGTTCTGAACCACCATGCTTTACAATCAAAACTCTATTTTAAGTTTTAAACATTTTTCATTGTACTTGTACTGCCACTTCATGACACTTGATTTTGAATTTAACATAGTGTATATGCCCAAGCACTTATATTTTTAACTTTTTTTTATTGTTATACCCCTTAAAATTGTATATCTGTAATATCAAAGTTAAAAAAAGTGATATTATTTATTAAAAACATCAACTTTTACAAAAATTGCATCTATCCTAAGTATCTAATTTTAGTATTATTCATATTGTATTAAAAAAAATTAAAATTATTTTGACTATCATATTATACAGGGTGTTAGATTAAGTGCTATGATTAGTTTTCTGAAATATTTTTAAAAATTGGCGATCCTGCCGCGAATCATAAATACACTCCAAAATGACAACTATTCCATAATTAAACCAACTTCATATCTGTTATCATATCAGTAGTATCACTTAAGATATATCCCACAGGCCCATAGGGCATAAATATTCAGCTTTAAAATAATTATCTCTTAAATGCTTATTAAATTAGAAAATAAGTTGTCAGTAGCAAAGTTTCCAATCGTTTACTTGTGTCTATAACTTGTTGCAAGGTTAATCATAAAATTTTTTACATTGGCAAAATCAGAAAACTATATTTAATCTAATGCCTTATATATTTTGCTATAATATTAAAAGCTTGAAGTCTTGGTTCAAAAAGGGGCTCAAAGGTTACTTACATATTCTACATCCTGCTAAGTAAACTGAAGATATTTAACGATATTTCTACATTCTGTACTAAAAAAAATGCTCTTTTTAGCCCTCTTTATGAACTTATTATTGAGAAAGAATGATTTTTTAATTATATTAATAGTAGATTAATCAATTTCAAGGTTCGATTTGCTCACCACGTAGATTGACATTCATTTAAAATTTCATTTTGTTTTTGTTTCAAAATTTGTTAGGGGATTTTGCTCATCATAAATATATTTAATTTTTGATTGGCTGATAGAGCAGTTACATCAAGAATATGATTATCTACTTTCATGGGCAAAAAAATTGAGTTTAAATAAATTAAAATTGAATATTTCACTTTAAAAATAAGTTAACAATAAAAGGGCGTAGTTGGCATATAAACATTTATGGTACAAATAAGAGCATTGAATGCAAAAATAATGTATTATTTTACATTACTTATAAAAGACTTGAGTTTTAAGACCAGTTTGTTTAATCGGGAAGGGTAAATACGCAAGTAAACTAGTAAATTTCTGTTTCCCCTTTTCAGTTAAAAACCCAGATCTTTGCTTGTTTCAAAAGGTAACGAAGTAAACTTACTGACAAACAGTATGGTCTTAATATTTTTTAACGTCAAGGTATTTCTTATTTAAATAAGTATTTAGTTTAATTTTAATAAGATATAATTTTATATCTTCTGTAATTCTTAAAAAGAAAGTTATACTGCATATAATCTCGAATTTTGTTTATGCCAATTCTCACTTATTTTAAACACTTTTATACTTTTTATAGGTATTATTTATACACCAATATTGTATTATAATGTTTATTTTATTTCTACAAGCTAATGTTAAGTTTAAATTGTTTTAATGTTAATTTGTGTTTAGTTGCTTTCCGTCCATAACAAAAATGTGCTTTATACGCTTAGGTAGCATATATTTTTATACTAACAATAGTATCTATTGTCTTTATACAAAATGTACAGATCTATTGTAATAAAGATTTTTTTTGTAAATGGTGTGAATTTATTTGCCTACTTTTTACTAGAATTAGTTCAAGAGTATTTATTGTTTAACAACCTTGAAATTAGTAATGTAGCATAAGTTATATTATAAATGCAAATCCTACTTGCAATCCTTCATCGTAATTTGTTGGGATTAAGCAACGGGTGTAGCAGTAAAGCCTGGGGCTTGAGAGTGGGCGATTTTAAGAGTTGAATGTTATATCAGTAGAACAACATTTAGTGCTACTGTGTCTATTCAAAATTCCAATATGTTCATTAGTAATGCCCCTATCAATTTAATCTTGTTTCTGAAATCTACATATACATTTTTAGAACTGGCCAGGAAAAAAATGTTAGTGTTGGGCGGCCAACTAAAAGCGAAGGGTAACTGTATGTCAAAAATCGTTAATCGCACTGCTTTCGGAATAAACTATAGTAAAATGGGTTCCGAAAAATCACTGAAAATTATTCTTACCATAAAACTTCAAATAGAAATGACTGATTTGCAGTGTAGCGATATTTTTGATGAAAAATATTTAAAGTCATCGTTGTTGGAATTTTGGACCATTTGCGAACGTGTTTGTTCACGAAAAATATTGCCGAAAAATGAAAAATAATAGGTATACAAACGCTGACATATTAAATTTATTTTTATTCAAGGCGTGTGCAACAGAATTATAAGTCAATAAATAATTAATTGTAACACAATAATACGCCTCACCATAGAAACGTAACATTAGCCAGATAAGACGAAATGTTTCAGAAACGTTTCATGCCGGTATTGAAACGTTTCTGAAAGGATTCCAAAAAAGTTTCGTCAATATTGCATCAAAGCTTAATGAAATGTTATAATAAACGTTTCCTGAAATATTTATGTATGATCTAAGAAATATTTTAACCAACTTTAATACGAGCTACTTAATACTTCTGGAAAAGTTGACGCAAGTTTTTGAAATGTTTCGAGAAACGTTTTATGGCATGTTTGAAAAGCTTTTAAAAAATCGTCTTTAGGGATATCGGGTTTAACAAACAACGGGGAACAAACAAATGTCATTTACAAGATCAATTGTTTAGATTGCAACCAAACATATGTCGGTCAAACCAAGCAGTATTTAAAAAATAGAATACAAAATCACAAATACAGCATTAGACATCACAATAACGATAATAAAACCGCCTTAGCCAAACATGCAATAGATAACATGCACAAGATCGATTTTAACAACGTGGAGCTTTTAGACAAAGAAATTAATTACAAAAAAAGAACAATTAAAGAAATGATCCATATTAAAAGAACACCCTGTACAATGAATTTCAGAACGGACACAAATGACCTGAGTAATGTATCTACCAATCTAATAGGGCAATAAAATTGCAGATGGTCCAGAAACTTTCAAACCCTTTGGTAGTACTCTGTCAAAAGCAAAACAAACCAGATGTGTAAAAAATGCATTCAAAAAATAATAGTTTTCTATATTTATATTTATATTAAAAATTAAGTTTTTAATTATATTGTATTAAAGTAATAAAATAGTTAAATGTAAGTTTTTCAAGTGAACCACCTGTTAACATTAGGTAAGAAATTAAAATTTTCAGTTTATATATCATAAATTTACATATTCCTTTTCATATTTACAGTAATTCTCTGAAGATGGTTTAATCAATAAAATAAACCGAAACGTCAGAAAAAAACATGTGTTAGTTTTTTTTTAAAGTAATAATATGACCGAAACCCAAAAAAGTAAAAACTAATTCACTAATAAGGTTTAAGATTTAAACCCGATCTAGTTGTTATGAAATTTAAATCTTATAGTCGGTCAGTTTTGTTTTGCTTATGATATTATTATAATTTATATTATATATGTCAACAAATAAATCTTTATATAGAGATATTAAGGATAAAAACCTTGCGATAGAGCCTTGAAATAAATAAAGTTCTCCATTTTTGACGGTTCGATAATAAAACAAAATAATTTCTTTACACTAGTACTTTTAGTGTTTAAGACTTGCTTGACTTGTTGTTGCTCTTGTTAGTTTACGCCCTCTGTTATCAATTTAGGATGGTTTTAAATTTAAATATGAATTCGGCTGTTATATTTTATTTTTGAGCGATTTCATGAAATCTTCAACGAAATATTGTCTCAATGTTTCTGTAATATTTAATGAAACATTATATCTTCCCTTTTTGGTTTTATTTCATGAAATTCTATAGAAAGTTTTCGTAAAAATTTCACTGAAACCTTTCATGGAGATGTTTTACCCATATTATTGAAATGTTTACGAAATATTTCTTAAAATTTTCATAGAAACGTTTCAGTGAAATCTTTTTAGAAACATTTCGTGGTATGAGGGTTTTCACTGTTCTTGAATATGTTAGTAACGAGATAAAACGTAACCTTTCCTGGAGTTCTGCTGCTATAATGTAAAGTAAATCGTAACATTAACGACTTTTTGAAATTCTGATTCATTCAATAAAATAATTATATATACGCACAACACTCATACTTATTTAATACTCAGGTTTATAGTTAACAGAAACCAGTTATTTTATTACTTGGACGATACCTATAATTATGTAATGATTTTTCATATTTTTTCTGCAAGGAAATCCTGCAAAATGGATATTATTCATAAAATGGGTCATAATGTTTACAAGTGACCGCGTCATTTTTAGATCCTTCGTAATCACGCTAGTTGAACAGGGACGTAGTAATTTAGTTTTTATAGATTAATTTAAAAACATATAAATTTAAAACTAACAAAACAATACAACTAAGCCCGACAAACTAAACATGTTTTACTCTGAAATAATCATATAAATCACAATTTTAACTAAATTCAAAATATAAAATTTTCACTTAATATAAGATTTCAACTCTTTGAGTTGTGACTTTTTGTAAAGGACGTTTATTGGGAACTGGACTTGACTAACGAATGCTAAAGAAAGTTCGAAAACGAAGGATATGTAAAAAATTATCGAAAAATTCGGTGTTTTCATTATATTTAATAATTTTTACAAATTTTAAAAGGTACGTTTATCCAATGGATTCTTCCCCCTAATTCACCGCTGTAGCCCACCCTGAAATTTACGCATTGCCCTTGCTACCATATTTAAATTTTTTATATTTTTGGCACGTACACCTGTACCATCAAACCAAATACGGACCTGCTCAAGGTAGGTTGGGTCATTAATGGTCTGTCGAGCTTGTAACGTGCTTTGTAAGTTCCCAGCAAGGCAGCAAAAGTTAAAGTTTGTTTTCGTTGATGTTTATACAGGCGTGGCCGCGTTATGTAGCAACGCTTTTATGAATTACTTTTCGAATGTGATCAAAACAGTGTTTCTGGAATGAGTTCATTTACCTAAGATCTTCCACATTTGCCAAGTTTGTAAAATACAGCTATAAACACATTGAAATATTTCATTCAGAAGAAACCTTAAATTTATAACTAATGGTGGACCGATACGAGGACGAAAGGGTAAGGCGTAATATATAATTAAAAGTTAATTTTTATTACGTTAATAATTCATTTATAATAATCTTGTTCCTTACTCATGAAACCGGAAATATAATCCTAAATGCATTTTCTTTACAAACAATTAGTATAGCGTCTGCGCGGAAGCATTTTGGATAAGGGTCAAATGAATGTAAAAACCTACCTCAATATTAAAGTGTATTTTTAAAATTTGTCTATAAAAAAAGTGTTTTCTTGCATAGCTACTATCACAAAAAATTATACCTCTTTCAGTAGTTACAAGTTTAACATATGGTTCTAAATTAAGTTTAGTAAAAAGAGGTATAAATTTGTTTATATAATTATTTATTTGTTGCGGTTAATGACCCAGAGGATCATCAAGCTTTTCAATTCTAAAAGTGCCAAAAGATTCCGTTATTAAAAATTTGCAAGTAACATTATTTAAAATAAAAATGCGATTAAATAAAATGACAGTTTATATATTATTATAATCAGTTTTTACAATTAATTAAATATAATAAGATTTATTGATTCCCAAAAAAATATTTATATGGTAAAAGCATCGATCCTTGATACTTTTAAGAAAATATTGGGACAAATGCTGTATAAAATTTGTTTTCTTTATACCTAATTAATTTCTTCTTGTCTAAGTATGCACGTTTAAACAGTGTTTATATAAATTGCTAGATAAAAATAAAAGATTTCCTTTGTAAAAGTGTGGTAGATAACAGGGAAAAAGTATAAAAAATTGGTAGTTCACATTTTTTTATTTAGTACCATTTATTAACCAATATTTAGGTAGTATTAGAATTTGGATATAATAAAATAATTATGTAGCAGGAATTACAAATAATAGAACTAAAAATAAATATTGTAGGGAAAAATCATCTAAGCAACTAAAGAAAATTAGATATTATTCTGATGTAAAAAGAGAGAAAGTAAAAGTAGGTTTCCCATAACAATCATCTTTGGGACCTCTAACTTTTTTTACAATTTAAGTAGCTCTGATAACACTTGTGCTTTTTTAGTATTGCACACGTTTAAAACAACGACTTCAGTTTCATCACTGGATAAAATTTCTTGAATAATTTATAAATATTTTTTGTTATTCTTTTTCCTTGAAATGCTAATACAGTCTTCTCCTTTGTGATTTTCAATATAAGACATAGCGATTCCTGAAATGGTATCTGATGGATGCCATTCCTCATAATCATCAGAACCGGAAGAACTACTACCTATATCGTATTTTCCTTATTTGACTTTTTATTGTTTTCGTTTATTTTCAGGTCGTCTGTTTTCTTTTTCTGAGCTATTTTTCTTTTTATTTTCTTGTTTTTTAGTTTTAAGTTTGTTCTTGTATTTGTTATGTTTCCTTTCTTCTAAACGGAATCTTTTTTGTTTCACTTTTATTCTTTCTTTAGACTTCTTTCTGTTAGTTTCTTTTAGTTCTGGCTAAAACACTCTGTTCAATGTTTTCATTATCTGTTTCATCTGGAGATTTTTGTTGATTTGTACAAGGTTGTAGAAGCGCTTTTGAAGTGCTTAGAATTAAGAAAATAGGGGTTGCAAAAAAAAAAAGCTTTGAGTTCAGAAAAATAGACCCAATATTTCCTCTTATACTATAATTTATTCAAGAACTAGAGAGAGTAATAAATCGTTTTTACTCTTTTTTTCTTTGCAAACTACCTGTGTTCTTTAGTCCGGTGTCTTTGGCAAAATCTGTTAAACACATATATTTTTCATAGGAATGGGTTAGAAATTTTATAATCAAAAATCCCGGTCTATTATAATGGACTATTTGGGTTGGATAACAATAGATATTTGGATGTGTGAAGTGTTAAAAAGGATTTTAATCCTTGTCATAAGCGTCGGAAGGAGGTTTATTTTTATCACTAAGTATTTATGGCATGAAATATTATTTCGGTTATAAACTTAAAATAAAAAGTTTTTATATTATTTTATTTCTTATGATTTCTTAATAATTCACATACGTTAAAAATATAGATAATTTTGAAATATTTAACACAAATCATAACTGTATTTTTATTATTTTTAATTTTGGCATATAAACCGTTTTAGGCACATTCAGACTAAAACGTAGCTTTTTTCTCTCAAAAAATTCTAAGTTATAATTTAAATACTTACAAAATACCCATTGTTAAAAATACAACAAATTAAACATATATAAAAAAATAAATTCGTTCATATAACATTAAAATTTTTTTTGGCTATCGGTCATTTTATTATTAATTAAAAACATTTTTAGGACATTTGACGTTTCAGTTTATTTATTTCATAAACCATCTGCAGAATTACAATTAAATACTAAAAAAGGATTCAAATGTAAGTAATTTTTATATGTTACAGAAAATTTAAATAATAAATTGTGTTTACGCTGGTAAATCTTACGTATCTAATTCGTAATCAAAGTCTGTGAAGCTATCTTCGCTCAAATTAATTATAATTGGTTCCTCTATCTCACCGATCATGAGATCGAGTTTCCACATTTTCTTTTATTCTTTTATTATATGAATTTTTCACAATTTTCTGCAGTAACTTTATTCAAAAAAATCTTTCAGAAGTTCAGTTAAATTATTAATTTTGTAAGTTGTGTTATTTCTAGCGACTTTACCTTTTACTTGAGAGAGATATTTCCTTCTCCAACGGACATTTTCCGGACGATTTATAAGAACAGATTTCCTATCTGGTTTTTCCCAGCAAAAATTAAGTTCTCTGAACAATTTCCAGAGCTCAGTTCTTTTAATTTCAGGTAAATCACGATCTTCATTGATTTTAGTTAGAATTTCGTCGATGATTGGGATCTGCATCTCATAATAAAATATATGTACAACCCCTTTTATTGCAGTTTATATCTCTTCTTCCAGCGAGGTTGTTCGTCTGCCTGTGATCGAATGTGACTTGGGAGTACTAATAATTCCAGTTGTTTTTTTCTCCTTCAGTATTCGGTACATAGTAGATTTTCCAACTCCTGTCATATTGGAACACATCTCAATAGAGCTTTTAACATTATTATCTAGATATTGATATCTTAAGGCATCATAAACATTTATCGTAATAAGTTTTTCGTTGAGGACAAATGACCTGGTTTAACGATTTTGGAATAAATATAGATGTGGAAGCAATATCATTCGGGTATCTCACTAATCTCAAATAATATATAAAAACAAACACAAATAAGATAAATCACTAAGGACACATTGTAAGGTGTGCTCACTGACAGAAATTAAATTGAACTATCAGAAATTTTATTGTTGCAGTAAATTTATAAAATCTGATATTTAAATATAATTAGATTTACAGCAGTCCTCAGTTACCTGCGGCACTGGAGCAGGTACGTTAGAGGTTTCAGTAACAGTTTTATTACTCTCTCTAGTTCTTGAATAGAACATGGGAATGTGTATGCTTGCGAGCGTTCTTCCCCTTCCAAGAGCTTTGAGTTTAGGAAAATATAACTGATTCTGCATTTATATTAGGAATGTCTATGCTACTGGCAACCCCCCCCCCCCCCCCCCCGTTGACAACTTGTTTTTCTTGCGATAGCCCCCACCAAGAGCTTTGAGTTCAGGACAATAGACCCGATTCTGCCTCTTATACTAGGAATGTGTATGCTGCTTGCATCCTCCACCCCTCTCGGCAACTTGTGTTTTCTTGTGATCGCCCCTACCTCTGCACTAGAAATGGGAATGTTGCTGGTGCCCCCCCCCCCCCCCCGCCGAAAACTTGCTTTCGCTTGCCATTCTGTACTTTTGTGATATCACCCCCCCCCCCCCAAAGAGAGAGGCTGGGTCCGTCCGTGGGCACTGCTAAAGCCGAAAGTATTTCTTGGCTGATAGTATTCCGTAAAAACGTTTTTATCCGTTTGAGGGTAGAAAAGCACCGTTCTGCTTCAGCCGATGCCATCGGAATAGGAATTAAAATTTTTAAAAGTTTTAGAACTTCACTAAATGTTTCACTTAAGTCGATATTTTGCGAAAGATAGTCATACAGTACAAAAAGTCCCTAAATATTGTTCCGAAAAAGTGGCTGTAAAGCTAAATCGTTCTTTTGCTTGACCAATAATTATATCACAAACAAAAAAACGACTTAGGTTCAGTAATGTCGTGTCGCTTGTAGACGCCATAAACTTGTATGCACATACATGCCGACGTGTTTAAAACATTGTAATAAAATCAATAAGTAATAGTTATTGTTGTCTTAAAATATAATTTAAAACTAATAATATTACGTTTATTGAATATTAATTGATGTTACTGAATTTTTGGACTTTAATAATATTGTATAAATAAACAACCGATACTTTCAAA
This sequence comes from Diaprepes abbreviatus, assembly GCA_034092305.1. Taxonomy (NCBI): domain Eukaryota; kingdom Metazoa; phylum Arthropoda; class Insecta; order Coleoptera; family Curculionidae; genus Diaprepes; species Diaprepes abbreviatus. The sequence goes on along the minus strand of JASJET010000055.1, from coordinate 5,865,509 downwards.
AACGGTTGTAACCTTTTTAGTGCTTTGCTATTCTGAGACACGAACTATCTATCATAATGAAATTTTTAGTAGCTCAAGAAAGAGAGAAATATAAGTAAGTGGATTGCCATCTCCCTCTAAACGCACGTGATTGGTTAGGTAAACAAGCCCCTTTGAGGCGCAACCTAAATTCGAAATTCAAACAATAGGTGCCGAAGATGCAAGTGGCCTGGTCAGTAAGGGTTCTAAAAGCTTCAATAATATCTGTAAAAAAAACTGAGTACTCTTTTATTATTTTTTGAGGTGTTTAAATCGCTTGTGAACAGGAAAAACAGTCATTATATGAAATCTTTGTACATGTAATCAAACAAATATATTGCATTATAACGATTTTTCTGATTATTCTTATGTTTCCTAATGATAAGAAAATTGTTCAATTTAAACATTCTAGGCTGTTTAGGCCATATGGTGCTAAATCAATTCTTGCTTAAATCTTTAACGATTTCATAACTTGACAAGGGTACAATTTCTTCGACCTATTTTCCAACATTTCTATGAACATTCTTTAATGTATGATTCTAGAAAAACAGATAAATGTCCCAAAAGTAATAAAGAAAATCTATGCTTATGTTTGATGACTGCTTTATTTTAAAAGTTTTAGGGTTGTAATTTTTATAAGAAATACGCTTTCCCAGTTCTTTTGGTCAAAATCCATCTACAGAGTGGAATAAACTTTATGTTAACTCTTTGGTGGTGGGGGCGATTTGTCGACCGGGACCACATTCACGTTCCTAACATAACAGGCAGATGTGAATCTATTTTCCTGAATTCGAAGCTCTCGAGGGGGGCAATCGCATAGTAAGTCAAGTGAAAGAGGCTGAGGGGGGAAGGGGTGCGTCTATTTTTCTGAATTCTAAGCTATTTGGGGTGGGCCCACACTTTTTCACACAAAAAATTGTTACGGACAACTAAATCACTCTAGCGAGTTCAAACTCGTACTGAAGGCTTATTATATGTACACAGGTTTCCCTCCAAGTCCCGTATCCGAGTGTTGCTAGATCGAACGCTAGGTTGGCAGTCTCATTACTTAATTAACATAACTCGTAAACTTATGATAAAAAAAATTATTTTATCTCGCCTAGCACATAGGTTTCTTCCTTGGGAAACAAAACTTGAAAACATTATAAAATCGTAAGATAAAAACAACGGTCTCTTATACTTAAGTAATATTGAAGAAAGATTAAGTTTTAAGGTAACGTAGTCAAAGTAGCGCTGCGAGCGCCACCTCTAGGGGAGACCGGAAACTTTTTATCTCATCTTTGTACATTTAAAAGAAAAAAACGCCCGAATATTGCCAGAGAGAACTAATTACAAGCTGAAATATCGGCGAAATTAAGGAATCTGATCGCAGTGTTGGTACAATAATGGAAATTTTACAATTTTCTACTTTTCTTTTCAAGTCATTTTTTTATATTATTTTTATTTATTTTTTTAGATGAAGAAAAGGTCTTTATCAGGCCACGTAGCCATCGGCTTCGTTCTGATCGCCTTCATCCTTATAGTAGTAGCATTTTCAACTCCAAGCTGGCTAGTGTCAGACTACAGAATCACAGGTGCACGACTTGACAGGTTCGGCTTGTGGTCGCACTGTTTCAGATCCCTTCCCGATCCTGTAGACGTCAACCAAAGAAGATTTTTCGTCGGATGCCGATGGATATACGACCCATTCACTACAGGGTACGATCAGATCCGGGGATTTTTAGTACCGCCATTTTTAGTAGCGACCCAGTTCTTTTTCACGTTATGCTTTATAGCTGCTTTATTAAGTGCCATCTTAACTCTTTTATACTTTTTGTGTTGCGGTCCTGATATGCAGCAATATGTTACTTTAATTAAATTGAATGCGTGGATTCTGCTAGCAGGTGGCTTAGCAGGAGGCATAGCAGTAATAGTGTTTGCTTCTTGCGCCAACCGAAAAGGTTGGATGCCTGGGCACGATAATAATTTCTTCGGTTGGTCGTTTGCGTTAGGTTGCATAGGTGTAGTAGCAGCGTTAGTTGCATCTACCCTATTTTTTGTTGAAGGGTATATTCAGCAAAGAAAAAAGAAAAAGTTAAAAGATTCTCAAATGAGATTTGAGATGGAACATGAAAAAATTTAGTTTTTAAGTTGGTAAATGCTTACTTACTGATATACCGGTACTGTTGCATTTATTTTTTGTGGTGTGTATCACGATTTTTTTAATATATAATATTTAATGCTAAGAAATTGACTTAAATAGAGCAATGGTATGTATAAGTGAACATTTACCAGTATATTGATTTTTTTTAATGTGTAATACATGTATTTCAAAGTGTCCTTTACATTTAATGAAAGTGTTCAACATTGTTGAAACTGCCGTCATTTTTATGCGCTGTTTTTATATACACATTTTTTTCTAGAATTTTTTTAAACCATGTTATATAAAACTGTAAATATTTTATGTATTTGTAAACTCAGGTTGATAATATACAGCGACTGTGGACATGTCGGCGAATTATTCCTTTTTAATGCATTGCAAAATATGTTATTCATTATTTATAATTAAAAAAATTAATGTGTATTTATATCCTTCGTGTTATAGTATCTTCTGCTTATTATGTAGTATAGTACCCAAAAGAACATAGAAATTGTTAGGTACAAATATAATTAATTGAAGTAAAGCACCAATGTACCACATTTTCTCTAAAAACAACAATATTATAAAATGCACAATAATTTTTTTTGTGATAATCTATCCAACGAGTACAACTAGGTACTTTAAAAAATTCCGTCCAATTTTTACTCCGGTAGTACATAAGCTAAATTATGAAGGTTACACGCCTGTACAAAATTATTGCATATAATAATTTCAAATTTAGAATAACTCAAGGGCGATGCGTCCTCTCCGATTCGTAAACATATTTAATTAACATGCCAAAATAAGAAAATTCAATACGCAATAATTTTGGCCATTTGTGTATGTTTATTTATATATTAAAACATAAATATCCTGTTATAATACTATTTAAATCAGCGTTTCTCAACCTTTCAATATTTGCAATCCGAGTTTTCATAACAGTTTTAATCACGATCCCCTTTCAATGTTTTTTTTTGGAGTTACATTTATTTTAATAATTTTTTTCTTTAGTCTCGATATACTGTCACAAAATCAATTTTTCAGTAGTAAATTCGTAACTTTCCTTTTGTTTTACGCCACCTCCCTTAAGAGCACCATAGATTGGGAACCGCTGATTTAAATACACTGTTGGACAATAAGTGGCCGTAAACATACTATATAAGGTTGTCAATAAAATTTTTAATGGACGGGAAACTTGATTCTTGATTTTTTTGAAAAATTTTAAACATGATAAATTTACTTATTATTAAATTTATACTGTTAACGTGAAAATTTATATAAATTATACAGGGTATCTAAAGGTAAAAAAGAATATAACTATGAAAACTAAAAAACAAAGTAGTCCTTTAATAAAAAAAAAAAGGTAAATATGGTTGTTATATCCCTAAACATGTACATAGTTTGGCAGCAATTTTATTGAACTATTGTTGAATACAGTTCAAGCGATTTATATGACTTTATTCTTCGATCATACCCTATAGATTTAAACAACAATAGATTTGTTTGAAGGTTGTTTATGGTTGGTGGGGGAGAGGCTTTTTTGGTGTTTGACAGACATAAACATATCTACTTATTTTTTCTTCCAGTTTAATTGATTTTCGTGACTATTTTCAGTGTTTGTAAGTGTTTGAAATTACTATAAATGCGAAGTTTTGCAATTAAAGTTAACAAGAAGAGGATTTAAAAGCTTTATTTTTATTGGTAAATATTGTTAGATATTGTTTACATATTGCAAATAACAATAATAATAATCTAGGCAACCATACATTCATATTTTTGTGTAATCTAGAATTCACGTAGCGATTATCATATGATACGAGTTTAAATAATGCAATTAGAAAAATATACTATAAAATAGGTATGTGTGTACCAACAAATAAAATATCCACTGTGTATAAACACTGTTAAAATATAAATAAAAATATTATTACGTTACTCCTCGTTCAAACCACTGGGCCTTGTTATGACGTCATGCTAATTCTACAGGGGTATGTTCGAAGAGTTCATTATTTAAGATTAAGAAATAAAACTGTTTAGGGCGGTGTATTTACGTTGGCGTAAAAAATTTCTTTATCCCTGCCTGTTTTATATTTAACACTTTTTTTTGTTTTTATGCATCTTAATATTAAAAATTATAAAACCATATTTGATTGGGTTTTAAATACAAGTTAATTTTTTGATTTACAATTGTATTTTCTAAATGTCTAGGTAATTACTCGTACCTTCGAACATACCCCTGTAGAAGTAGTATAACGTCAGAACTAGGGCCCGGTTGTTTGAACGCTGAATAACGTAATAATATTTTTATTTATATTTGAAAAAGTGTTGATAAACAGTAGATATTTAATTTCTTGGTACAGACATACCGAGCTAGCCTTTTCTAATTGCATTATTTAAACGAGTAGAATCGGTACGTCAATTCTGAAAACAATGTATGAATATATGGTTGCCTAAATTAATATTATTTTCAATATGTAAACAATATCTAACAATATTTACCGATAAAAATAAGTTTTTAAACCCTCTTTTTGTTAATATTAATTGTAAACTTCGCTTTTATAGTAATTTCTAACACTTAAAAACACCGAAAAAAGTCACGACATGCAATTAAACTGAAAGACAAGATAAGTAAATATGTTTATGACTGTCAAACATCAAAAAAGCGTCTCCCCCACCGACCATAAACAGCCTTCAAATAAATCTATTGTTGTTTAAATCTAGGGTATGATCGAAGACTCGTACAATAATTAGATAAATTCTCTTATTGTTGACCAATGTAACTGGGACCGATATAGAAAAATTAACCAATATGACAATCTTTCAGTTTTAATAACTTCAGACTGAGATTTTTAAGAAAGTCTACTTATGACAAGGATATTTTTTTGTCAATATTTGTTTATAATATTTTTTAAATAGTGTTACGGTTATTTCCATCCAATAGTGCATATAAGTAATCTTTGAGATTAAACTTTGTAACATTAGCAAAGTGTAAGTAGTGTTAAGTAAATTTTGTTTTTGTATTTTAGCTTTAAGAAACAAGTGAGTGAGGCACAAAGTATGTATTATATAATGGATCCCATTGTAGTAACTAAGAAAAAGAAAGTTCAATTTATAATATTTTGTTTTGTATTTTTAAAAAGTTATTTACAATAAATTAATAACTAAAAAAAGCATACTTTTTTGTGAGAAAGCTGAGAAACATAAACCGGTAATTCTTTTTTTCTTCAATGTTTGTTATAGATTTTTAAAATATCAAATATTTTCAACAAGTTTTATTCAATAGTAGCTTTAAAGAATAACACATTTTTTCATACTTTGTTGTGAAATATTTACGTATTCATATTTTGAAATCCGTGGAAGTATATCATAACAAGAAATATATTTTATAGGTTCTATTTTTAATGTAACAACGTTTTTCTTGTTATTTAAATCAAAATTCTGCAAATATAAATACCAAACAAATTTTCATTTATTAATTTTTCTGTTATTAATCGCTTATAAAACATGCTAAAATATAAAAACTTCCCAACACAAAATTGGTTCCTGTCTCCATGGTTATGTATTCGTCAGTGGTGAATTGTTCGGTAAAATTTTTAACCCAGTTCGTATTCGTGTCTAGTTAGTCACGATTTTGCAAATTTTTGTTAGTTTCATTGTAAGAGACCCTTTTGATAATTGGAGTTTTTATTTGGCTTTAGCCATATTTATCAGTTTCCTGCTAACCTTTCGCAATGCAGTTTCTATTCCATTTTTCTTAAAGTTGGAGCTCGTGTTCTGCATATTTTCCTAAAATAACAATCTTAACCAGTGCACAGCCCCTTCTTAGTGTTGAATTTCGTGGTCAACTTTAGCCACATTTTCCTAAATTCTTACTAGTGTAGTTTTTCTTTTTGAAGGTTGAAGTTCATATTTGGTTTTGGACAAATTTTAATAATTTCGAAAAAATCACGATATTAATATCTAAATCTTTACCAGTGCAATTTTACAAAGCAGAACTTTGTAGCTTCCAATAAATTAATTTAGTATACGTTCGTCTATAATTAAACCTAGTTGGTGTTAAAAAGTTTAAGTTCTTCAAAAGTTATTATAAAGACAATATATATTAACTAAAATAAATTAGATATATTTAAATGTTCTTCATTTTTATGTGGTGCATGTTTTTATTATGGACAAAATAGGAACTTTTACATCATTCTTTTACCGATTATATCTTAAAGTTTTCTTGACAATCTGGCGAAACAAATAAAACATGTAATAATTCTATTGCTTTGTGGCAATTCGTCCAGATTTTTTACTGGGTAAAAACAAGTGTTATTTGAGAAAATATCGTTTCCTCAAATATCGACAGAGGAAGAATTAATAATTTGAGTATCGTCGGAAAATTTATTCTAACTAAAAAACGGATTTCAGGATGAAAATTGCATTTTTTTCCTTATTATCCTACTTTACTCATGGTGCGCCCTCTTTCTTCTGATTATTTTTCTGTTGTCTAGTTGGTTCACCAGTCTGGTTCATGTTCGATACTTTTAGCTCCTATTGCAGGTCCCTTAATAGTCAGTATTCCATCTAAAGACAACTTTGATTCAATTTTTGTAATATCATAATTCTTGGGTAGTATATATATCTTCTAACAAACTGCCTTTAAATATGACCATATTCATCCTTTTCCTCCTCTTGCTTTCCCTCTACAGTCTATACGTTGTTTTCAGTTATTTTAACAGAAATTTCCTCAGGTTCAAACTGTTGAATATACAAATTTGCTTCAAAATTGTCCTTGTTCAAAGGTATGGTGGATCCAGAATCTTCGGTCGAATCTCTTGAATGCCATTTACGAAGGTATCCTGCTGGTGTTCTTGCCATTTCTTTGTTGTTTCCGTGTCCAACGAAATTCCAAAATGTTGATTTAGGATTCTGGATGGGCTAACGGCCAAACTAGAATGATTCGTCCAACAAAAAAGGCAGTAATCGAGCCATTCCTGCCAACTTTTTACTTTGCAGTGAAAATAAATACGTGTTTTTATAGTTACGAAGGATTGACCATAATCAAATTAATATAATATACTGCCGGGCATAGATTTAAAATTTACGGTGGTCACATATAATTCTGGTTGAAATTGCCTCAGTAAAATACAAGATGACTTCTACAATATTAAGAACAAAAAAATAATATTATCCGATTTGGCTAGGGCGGTTTAAAGCTCATTATCGCGAACAAAAATTTTTAATTTTCCAGTTCGACCCAAAGGAAAAAGGAATTTAAAGTAATTTTTTTAAATTTGAATTTAGGGGATATAATATAGCGAGTTAAAAGTTTTACATTTCCAAAATTGGTATTATTCGAGAAAGTTTATTCCTTAAAATTCAATATAGTGGAAATTTTTGGTTTACTCAGTTCTTTTCAAAATTGGTGTCGGGGTCAAAACATTTTTTGCTACTTTTTTATCACTAAAGTTCATTCTAGCTAGATTATTAATGAAGCATTTAATATTATGGCTAGAATAAAAATTCTAATCACCATTAGATGTTTAATTATTTCGGGAATAATTAAAACATAAACAGAGGCTGACGATAGTTTCTTGATAAGCTGGCGAAGGTGATTAATTGATTTTCCGAAATGCGCAGCTTTAAAATACGTAAATAACGAGAACGAAGAGACCTTATCCTTGAACTGGGAAACGTGAAGTGCAGGATCATAGCTAAGGTCATGAACGCCAAGGGCAAGATTTGAAAGTAAGGGAAGTGTGAAAGAAATTGGGACACATGTGAAAATGAAATGTCAGCCCCTTTTATTTTACATACTTGTCGATTAGTGTTTTTTGATACTTGGTGTGTGTGTGCACTTATGTATGTAAGACGTTGTGTATTAGCCAAAGACTATGCAAACTTTAATATATTTATTTATTTATAATTATAATGAAATTAAACGAAGTAGTTTTGGCAAACCAAATTATCAAGGATTTGCAAGTAGCATTGAGGTTTGTAGCAGTCATCGATCAATTGAAAATATTGCATTTTAACATGTATATAGATCTGAGTATTTTTTTACAAATTCGGTTAGTAATTTTCTTGTTCTTCCGTAACGAAAGATTTTCGAATTCTCTTCATCCTAATAATTTTTTGGCTTAATTCAAATTAAAAAACAAGTTAACTCGAATTGGACGATAGGGCTAGGTTACCTTCGTAGGTCTTACTCAATGGATGCTGCCGAAGACACGGGATTCACTAGAGCTTTGAATAAGAACAATTTTGAAGCAAATTTGAACTTTTATTATAGTTTCTTTTAGATTATTCAAAAAACAATATTACGAGTATTGTGGAGAAATTTAATCCAACCAAAAGAACAAGTGATTCAGAGAGGTAGCCATAACGCCTCTTTCAAGCAATATTATTTATTTAAACGCTCTTTCGACATTGCGTCAAATATTGAAGGCTTAGTTGGAGATCCTTCGACAAACCAAAATTCATTAATAAACCAAAAAAGAAGTAATTAAAAAAGTTTAATTGAAGGGGAATTTTTGGTTACAGCTTTAGTAAATATAAAACAAAATTGTTTGCTTGTATTGGATTTCTATATATATATTGTTCAGTAGAATGCAAGGGCAGTAGAATTCATGAAGTTGATGCAGCTTATTTTGCAAATTTTTGTAAAATTTTTGATTTGGACTTAGGATATTACATTTTATTATTTTTATTTATCGGTTAAACGTAATTTATTTAATGCTTATTTTTGCTTTGACTTGGTTACATTAGATTCTGTATGGGCATTTTTAGTGTACTGTTATTGTTTTTGTTTAAATTTTATTTTGTTTCAATTTGATTTCGGTCTCTGACGAAGTAAATAATCGATGTTTTAAGAGTCAATGGTAAATCACAAATATGGATAGGAAATTGCATTTTTTCTTCATTATCCTACGTGATTAACCGCTCGACAAGCATAGGCATCAAACTCCATGTTCAAATATTGTGAGAAATTGGTTCCTTACCTCCTTGATATGGGCATGAAACCATTTCCCCCTATTACAATTTTACTAAAATATCCTAATAAACATTTTCTATTCTTGAGTATCAATGATAGTACAAATACACAAGTTCCTTGTTTAAAAAGGTACTTTATTAAAAAAATATATAAACATTTACCAGAACATTAACAAAACTAATATTTTAAATAATACAAATTTTAAACAGTCTTAATTAACAATATTAACTATTTAAAAGGTACATACTATGTTAGCCAAGCTATTCTTTTACTTCTTCCTTCTGGCTTTCTTTCTGTTGTCTAGCTGGTGCGCCAGTTTGAGTAATGGGTATGGATTTATGTTCAATATTTTCAGCTTCTACTGCAGGTGCTTTGATCGTTAGTATTCCATCTGAAGACAACTTTGATTCAATTTTCGTAATATCATAGTTCTTTGGTAGTACATATCTTCTCACAAAATGCCTTGAAATATGGCCATATTCATCCTTTTTCTCTTCATGCTTTCCTTCCACAGTCAATACGTTGTTTCCAGTTATTTTAACAGAAATTTCTTCAGGTTCAAATTGTTGAACGTCCAAACTCGCTTCAAAATTGTCCTTATTCATAGCTACGGTAGATCCCGAGTCTTTGGCCGCATCCCTTGAATGCCATCTACGAAGGTAACCTGCTGGTGTTCTTGTTACTTCTTTGTTGTTGAAATGCAAAGGCTGCAAGAAATCTTCCGAGTCCAAACAAATTCCAAAATGATGATTTAGGATTCTGGATGGCCTAACGGTCAAACTGTAGGATGGTTCGTCCAACAAAAAAGGTAATAATAGAGCCATTCCTGTTAATTTGCTACTTTGACAACCTGGATATACAATATACTGACAATTTCACTATATTTTCAACTGATAACCTTAAAATCACCCGAAAATATTTCAAATATGTCACTAAATCGATTTCAAATTCAAATTGCCGGCATTTCCGCGGATATTTGCTTTTATAATAGTCATCGAGTATTCTCGATAATTCTCGTGTTTTTAGATGAATGAGTTGAACTTTAATAAACTGTTCAGAGGTTATTGTTTGTTTTTCTATGAAATCTAGAAAATTCGCTATTGCTCTACTTTGAAGTGAAAATAAATATGTTTTTATTTTAATAAAATTATGAAATATTGACAATAATCAAATTAATATATTAGAGTAAATTAAAGTTTTATAGTCGTACTGTCGGTGGTCTCATACAATTTAGGTTTAAATGGGGTCAGCAAAATTCAATATGGCCCCTACAAAATTGAAACTATACAAAAAGTAATATAATCGCTTGAGGTACGTGGTTTCGGGATAACAAATCTTGAAACTATTTTTTTTATTAAATGCGTGGATCCATTATGGCGGACAAAGGATACTACGGACTAAAAATTTTATATTTTCCGAAATTGGTATTATTCGGGCTAGTATATTTCTTAAAATTCAATATGACGGACTAAATTTTTCCTTTGTTCAATTTCTTTCAAAATTGTTATATGGGGATTATCGGGACTAATGCATTTTTTATTTAATTTGTATCTTACTAAAATCTAGTGTCAAGAATAATGTGTAGGTAAGTTTTTGTTACTCTTTTATCACTAAAAAAAATGCAAACGAAATGTTGCTTGTACTTAGTATAATCCTAAACTTTGTTCTTGCTGGATTATTGTGCATCAAACATTTAATATTATGGCCAGAATAGAAATTCTAGTCACCATTCGACATTTGATTATTAAATTGCGAAAATAAGGAAAATCTTACGGAAAAAAGCGAAAACTGTCAATTTAACTCGAAAAACCTTAGAAAATTAGATGAACAAGATGATTTAACAGTTATAGGAAACATTAACTATTAACCCAAGCCAAGTGTTCCGACACTTGCGGTCGATATTGAAAACGTTAATGGTAAAAGTGAAGCCTGCAAACTAGACAGAGTAAAACGATTCAACTGATTTTACGTAAGAACTCCAAGAAGAAAGTCACTAACTTCTAGCCAATTCATCTAGATAATAATTTGACTTTTTAACAGAAGATAATAATTTGTTTAACTGATTAGCAACAAAAGATTTACTTTATATAACAAAAATAAAAATAAATATATATTATTTTTGTTCCTCCTATTACTTAAATTTCTTTGAGACGTCTCCTTTTTGCTATCATTAAATCGAAAATCTTATGAAAGAAATAATCTAGGGAGCACCAAAAGGCTTTTTTTCTTGTTTTAATTATTATCAAATACATTTGAGTAGTTTTATAACAGGTACACACAACAACCAACGAACACTTGTGTACGAATATTCCCGAATAGATTGGAATTTATCGATCGCTAGAATATTCACGATCACAATTTATGTCTGAGGGGTATAAGAATAACAAAAAGTATCGATACTAATATCAATTCGATACTGTTTGGGAAGGTATCGATGCCTGTTGATATTTTTCAAAAAAGTATCGATATTCTCAATATCGGCATCGAAAGATTTATATAACATTTTTTAGAAACAACTTTCGATTATATCAGGAGATTTAAACAACAATAACTGTGTTTGGGTGTTGGTTATAATCAGCGGAAGAGGAGGTTCTTTGAAGTTTAACAGATATAAATATTTTTATTTTTGCTCTCAATTTTTCTTTTTGCTTGTCATCACCCTTTTGAATATTTTAAAAATATGTTAAAAATTACCATAAACGCAAAGTTTATAATTAATAATAACATAAAGGGGATTTTGAAATTCATTTTCATCGGTTAATATTGTTTGATATTATATTAAACCAGAAACTCAGTGGCGTAAATCACGACCCCGCTGGCCCCGCGCCGCGAGGAAGCGCCCTCAAGTCCCTTGACGAAAGTAAATAAACATGAAGGAACAAGACGGGTGCAAAATAGTATGGGGCATTGAAAAATCGGTGGGCGCTCATACTCTTAATTACTTTAATGTCCGGTTACTTTATTCTCGAATTAACGTACCGATTAGCATTTTCTGCTAGTATAAATTGTGCAAACAGAAAAGGATAATACAATCGGTATTAGTACCAAGAAATAAAATAACTCACACTATTTATCAATTTCTTTCCTAATATAAATTCTAGTTCCGACGATTTATTCATTCTAAGGAAGAATTCGTTAAGCTTTAATTAATTTCGATACCGACTCTACAAAGAAAATATACTAGATACTTACTTTGAAATGGAATAAAGCTATCGATGCTAAAAATACTAGATACTAAAAGTATCGATACTTTAGAAGTATCGAATCGAAGTATTAGGGCATCCCTATTAATGTCGTTATAAAAACTGTTTTGCGGTTGTCATACAATTTTTCAATTGCTAAATGTTTATTTTCGACTTATTTAAATGTAAACTGTCCATTTCAAAGCGATTTTTATAGCGGTTTGGGTGCCTTAAAATAAAAACGAGTTACGTCACCTATTAAGTATCAAAAAACGGCAAAAATGAGTCTTTTACCGTTAATATTCGACGACTCCCTTCCATATCTTTCAAGAAGACGCCCCATCGTCCTGGACTCTAAAGACCTCTTCAGTCCATTATCGATATCCAATGCTTTAAGAGAATTAAACAAACTCCGAAACCAACTGAATCATTTGGTGGACTTTGAAAAAGATAACTCCATTACTGTTGACAAAGACAGATTCCAAATGAATATCGATGTCCAACACTTCTTGCCTTAAGAAATTTCTGTTAACTTGGGTGATAATACCGTTAATATTGAGGGTAAGCATGAGGAAAAGCAAGATGAACGTGGGTTTATTTCCAGACATTTTGTGAGTACATATCGATGTACTTCCTGAAATTTGCGACATTAAACAGTTGAAGTCGAAATTATCTTCTGATGGGGTTCTAAGTATTACAGCACCAAATAAACCACAGGGGAAGAAACTTCATTACAAGGAAATTCCAATTATTAAAACTGGATAACCATTAAAAATAAATGAGCAGAAGGAAGCTGGGGATGCACAGGAAAAATCACAATCCTTTAAAGTATTCTGTATTCTCTTTTCTATCATTAATGTATAATTTAGTCACTTTATAATTTAATGAGACTGAATCTTGCTAACGTATTTTGTATTCTTTTGTAGTTCTTGAAGACTAATAAAACTTACTTTAAGAAAACTCTCTGATTTGTTATATTCGGAAGAACTGAAAATATCCCTATGATTTTTTGAGATTTTTGAGAATGATACATTTTGAAGTATTTTGTAACAAAGAAAGTGACTTTCAAGTAGTGTTTAAAAAACTATAAACTTCTCTTAAAAATACAGCTACTAGGAACCCTTACAATTTCTCCATGTTCATTTGCCCGTTTGTCTGTAGGTCACACAATATTATAACCTCGTTTCCTTTTTTTGACAAGAACTGTTGTAGGCATACCCTTTCAGTTAACCCACAGGTCACTGATCTGAACCGTTTTCAATCAATATTACTCTTACCGTTCTTTATGTTTTTCTATGATCTTACCTATATTTTTTAAACATCTGTTTTTCGAAAGCTACTTAACAGCCAGATTCACTAAAAAGGATATAATTTAACAACATCTAGTTGTCACCTTCTAGATGGCTAATTTTGTTTTGCTTATATTTAAATTTGTGCTATATACGTCAACAAACAAATTCTTAAGTAGTAAAATTAAGGATAAAAACCAGATAAAACCGTGGAATCGATAACAGAAATAGTTGGTTCCTGAAAATAAATAAAATTTTCAACTTTTGCTAGTTTGTCATTAAAAGAAAATGATTATTTATTCATATATTTTCAGGCTTCAAAATTTGATTGATTTATTGTTGTATCTGTCAATTTACACCCTTTATTGTGATATTTTTTCAAATTTGATTCTGCTCTCCATAAAGGATTGATGATTTAAAAGTCAATGGTGAATATTAAAACATTCTCTATTGTTACGAATCGAAGACAATACGAATACAAAAGTTCTTTGTTTAAAATATTTTATTAAAAAAAATATAAACGTTCACAAAAGCATTAACAAAACTAATATTTTAAATAATACAAAGTTTAAACAGTCTTAACAGTAACGTACTAACCATTTAAAAAGATACATATTATGTTAGGTAAACTATTCCTTTGCTTCTTTCTTCTGACTATCTTTCTGTTGTCTAGCTGGTTCGCCAGTTTGAGTGATGGATATGGATTTATGTTCAATAGTTTCAGGTTCCACTACAGGTGCCTTGATCGTCAGTATTCCATCGGAAGATAACTTTGATTCAATTTTTGTAATATCATAGTTCTTTGGTAGTACATATCTTCTAACAAAATGCCTTGAAATATGGCCGTGTTCATCCTTTTTCTCTTCATGCTTTCCTTCCACGGTCAAAACGTGATTTCCAGTTATTTTAACAGAAATTTCTTCAGGTTCAAATTGTTGAACGTCTAAATTCACTTCAAAATTGTCTTTGTTCAAAGCTACGGTAGATCCCGAGTCTTCGGCAGCATCTCTTGAATGCCATCTGCGAAGGTAACCTGCTGGTGTTCTTGTCACTTCTTTGTTGTTAAAATGCAGAGGTTGCAAGAAATCTTCCGGTTCCAGTGAAATTCCAAAATGTTGATTTAGTATTCTGGATGGCCTAACGGTCAAATTGTAGGATGGTTCGTCCAACAAAAAAGGTAATAATAGAGCCATTTCTGTTAGCTTTTTACTTTGACAATCTTGATATACAATATACTGACAATTTCACTATAGTTTCAACCGCTATACTTAAAAAAATCACCCAAGAATACTCCGAAAAATAAAGTAGATCGCTTTCAGATTCAAACTGCCGACATTCCCGCGGTTTTTGGCTTTTATAATAGCCATCGAGTTTTATCGATGATTCTCGTGTTGTTAGGCGAATGAGTTGTATTTTAACAAACTGTTCAGAGGTTATTGTTTGTATTTCTCAGTAATAAACTAGAAAATTCGTCATGACTGTACTTTGCAGTGAAAATAAATACGTGTTTTAATTTTAATTGAGTTGCGAAATATTGACAATGATCAAATTAATTTATTATAGTAAATTAAAACTTTGGAGTTGTACTGTCGTCGGTGGTCCCATATAATTTTGGTTGAAATTACCTTAGTAAAATCCAAAATGGCTTATACAATATTGAGGACAAAAAAAATAATATTATCCACTTGAAATAGGTGATTTCGAAATCAGATCATAAAAACTAAAGTTAATTTTTTTTAAATTAAATTAGTGGATCCATTATGGCGGATCAATAGGGAAAAATATTCCCTATTTGGTTCAAAATTAGTATTGGGGGTTTTTGGGGTATAGACTAGGAATTTAATTTTACTTTCTTAAATTTGTATATAGCGGATCCAATAAGCAGTCGTAAAATTTTACGTTTCCCCAAATTGATATTATTCATATTAGTTTATTTCTTAAAATTCAATATTGCGGACTAAATTTTTGCTTTGTCCAGTTTCTTTCAAAATTGGCATATAGTGTTCTCGGGATCAATACATTTTTCATTGTTCAATTTATATCTTCCAAAATGTTACAGACTGTTGAGAAAAGTGTGTTAGTTATTTTTTGTCACTATTTTATCATAAAAAAAAGTGCAAACGAAATATTGCTTGCACTTAGTTTAAGCCTAAATTTTGTTCTTGCTGGATTATTGTGCATTAAACATTTAATATTATTGCTAGAATAGAAATTACAGTCACCATTCGACGACGCTCAATTATTAAATTGCGAAACTAACGAAAACTGGCAATTTAACACGGAAAAACCTCAGAAAATTGGATAAAAGAGATGTCCTCACCATTATAAGAAAAATTTAATCCAAACCAAAGCCAAGTGCTCCAAAACTTGCGATAGATATTGAAAACGTTATTAGTAAAAGTGTACGTCCGGAAACTTACGCAGATTATTAGGATTCCAGGGATTTTAGGTAAGAACTCCAACAAAAAAGCCGTCATATTCTAACTAATCCATCTTGATAAGGATTTGGAATTTTGGAAATTTGTCCTCTTGACAGATATTTTGTTTAACTAATTAAAGTAGGTATACTTTATATTATAAAATAAAAAAAACTGTTATTTTTATTTTTCCAATTACTTAAACTCCTCTGAGACGTCTCGTTTTTCATTGATTAACGAATTTCACATACTATATAGTAGCTTATAACATGAAAGGTACACTCAACAACCAACGAACAGTTGTTTACGAATATTCCCGAATAGAGTGGAATCTGTCGGTCGCTAGAATATTCCCGATTACGATTTGCGGTTCTTATAAAAACCGTCTTTCTGTTGTCATCGCCGCACATTCAGTTTTGAAAGCGTGTTAGAATAAACTTCCCATTTTCAAGCGATTTTTTAAAATAATTTCGGTGCGTTGAAGTAAAAACAAGTTGTGTCCATTGTGAAGTATCGGAAAACAACAAAAATGAGTCTTTTACCTTTAATTTTCGACGACTCCTTTCCATGTCTTTCAAGAAGATTGCCCACCGTCCTGGAATCTCAAGACCTCTTCAGTCCATTTTGCATTTCCGATGGTTTAAGAGAGTTAAATAAACTCCGAAATCAGTTGGCTGAACTTGAAAAAGATAACTCCATTACTGTTGACAAAGACAAATTCCAAGTGAACATCGATGTACAACAGTTCAAACCCGAAGAAATCTCTGTTAAATTGGGTGATAATAATACAGTTACTATTGAGGGTAAGCATGAGGAGAAGCAAGATGAACATGGGTTTATTTCCAGACACTTTGTGAGACGATATGTGCTTCCTGAAGATTGTGACATCAAACAGTTACAGTCGAAGTTGTCATCTGATGGGGTGCTAAGTATTACAGCACCAAATAAACCACAAGGAAAGCAGCTTGATTACAAGGAAATTCCAATTATCAGAACTGGACAACCAATAAAGAAAAATGAGCAGAAAGAGGGTGGAGATGCACAGAAGAAATCATAAATATTTAAGATGTTCTGTCAATATATAATTTTGTTATAATTTAATTACATAATTTATAGTTTAATGAGGCTGAATCTTGCTAAAATATATTGTACTCTACAGTTTGTTAATTTTGTAGTTTTTGAATTCTAATAAAACTTTTTTTAAAAATCTTGTTATATTTAAAAATTGTGGAAACATCCCTATAATTTTCTTGCATTAGAAGTATTTTTGTAACCAAAAAAAGGAATTTCAAATAGTGTAAAAAAAGTATAAACTTGCAATGATAGAAAAAATTTAGTTGCAAAAAATGAATACTTCCCACAAAAGTTGGCAATACATGTAAATATATTTTTTGTAATCCAGTAATTTTTACCGTGTCCATTTTTTTGTGTTGAAATGCCTTATTTTTTGTAAAAATATTTTGTACCAAAATTAATTTTTAAAAATGTACATATACAAATATAGTAACATCTGATAAATATACGAAAGTCGATTAATTTTAAATTCAGTTTAGATTTGGCTTCTGCAGCTCGATTCTGTAAGCATATTTTTTGACATTCCCTTTCCTTATCTCTTATCTCTTTCAAGACAGTGATATACTTATCCACTATTATAAATTCAGCAAAGATGCAAATTCATTATTGTGACATTCTCTTTCCCTTTATTTTTATAGAATTCCAGCCCTGGTAACTTTTTCCACGGTCTCGTCTTTAGACATATATGGAGGGTCTCGTGACGAAAATTTTATCAACGATGTTTAGGGCTAGGGATGTGAGAATACGTATTAAAATAACCGAACAATTCGAATAGTAACGTAATCGTATTAAACCGAATAGTTCTTTGGCATCCGGAATGCGGAATTCGGAATGTGATGTGCTTCGGTTCTATTGAAATAAATGGAAACATAGTGTCATAATAAGAATAATTTTATCCTTGTTTCCTTTGTAGTAATGCATAAGTATGTCTTGGTCTTCGGAGCCACAAGAAAACGAAGATCGAATGCTACGGACGGTGCTCGTTTCATTCGTATTAGTTCGTACTGTTTCGGGTGATGTGAGAATACGTATTGAAATAACCGAGCAATATTCGAATAGTAAATTAATACGTATTAATTTAGACACTTCCCTGGCATACGGAATGTGATGATACCGATGATTTTTTATATAACGAACAATGCCCGATGGAAACGGATGTCACGGACGCTGCGGCATCGAATACACTTCTTCGTTCACCAGTGCTGGAGATGATTATTATTCTATTATTTTGGGTGCAAGTACTTTTGATGACGCAGAGCATAAAAATATATTTTAAAGTTATAAAATAAAAATTCATATATATATATATATATATATATATATATATATATATATATATATATATATATATACAAAAAAAAGTTTTATTAAAGAAATTAAAACAAAATATATATCATAAAAACATATAAATTTAACGTTAGTTCCACAAACATATCTTAAATTGTTTTTAATAAATCAAGGAAAACATACATTCTAGTAATATTTAATTTGAACATAAATAAAAAATAATCCAAGATGGTTTTCTTTGAAAATAATATGTAAAACATATAAACAAAACAATAATTTTGAACCTGGGTACAAGTGGTACGTCGTTTTCGCAAAATTTCTTGCTGCTGACTTCCGTTCATAGTTAAAAGAATTAAAGAGCCAGGATTATTTTTTAATTCTGTGGATTGGCTTATACATGGAATCTCATCTTGGTAAAAAAAAACTTCAGGGATATTTTTTACTGCTTGGAGTTTAACAACCTGAAATATGAACTTGAGTCTCATCGATAGCATTATTTTTATTCATTTCTTCATGGTACAGAAGTGGACGTATTTCAGAAATATATATTTTTTTAAATTACCAATAATATTTTAATTTTCGATTACACAACCGACATAGGGGAAATTTACTATTTGATGAATTGACAAAAAAAAACAATTGATTTTTGTGCGGGAGCCATGATGTAAAACTTAAAATTTGACGCGGCGTCTATGTCTAAATTTTTACTAAACCACTGTTGTCCAATTCCCTATCTAGAGCCGCGAGGAGTTCGATTCGTATTAATTCGTAATGTTTCGTCAACATTCCGCAATTCGTATTGTTAAACAATCCGAATATTACATTCATCCGCATCCGTATTATTCGAATATCAAAATCATCCGAATATTTACAACACTATTTAGGGCTGTAAGTATGAAAGAGTTAAGGAGGTAAAAGATGAAAATGGTCTTATGACCTTCAAAGAATGAAACTGTCTATCAGTTTCTTGGCGGAGGAAAAGGCTTATCTAAGATCATGTTCAATCAATTAAAAACGCCTCTAATTTTTAACTTGTCAGTTTTTGACCACTAAGTCACTTGGTTGAAGGTTTAGTAAAAGAAAGGACGAAGAAAAGAAGTTGACCACGAGAAACTACTTGTTAGATCTTCTGTGGTCATTTATTTCATTGTTGCCAATAAGATAAAAATAAATAAACCAAAGATGATGTTGACAAACGTCATTCGTCACTGGGTGTGGAAAATGTCAACAAAACGAACTCTTCCATTACATTTTTAAATTTTCTAATTTATAACAGTAAATATTCTATTTTCCAAAAAGAGATAACCATGAGTAGTTCCGAATTTGCGAAAAATAACTATCCCAAAGCTTCAAGTAAGAATATTATTTAGTTTTGTTTCACAAATTACCAATCGGATTTTTATTTTTTTTTAGAATTTTTGGTCAATGGAGCTCTCCTAACTTATATCGCTGGAATGTTTCTGATGATTGCTTTTTGCAGGTAAATGGAAATTAAGTATATTATTTTAAAATTCTTACTGTATGATTATTTCAGTCCATACTGGGTGAAGTCTTACGATGAAACATTTTCCAATTTCAAAAATATGGGTCTGTGGGAGTATTGTTTTCAAGATTTTCGTTATCCTTATTACCAGTTTGATCACCTTTTTAACGGTTGCCATCACGTGTTTAGCCAGGAATACTATGTAATAAGAGAATGGCTGCTGCCTCCATGGCTAATGGCAGTACAAGCTTTTGTAACCATGTCATTTTTGTTAAGTTTTGGCTCACAAGTTATAATGGCTATGCAGCTTTGTAGATGGCCTTTAGAATTTGTATTGAGGTATGAATGGATCTTGTCAGGAATCGATTTTATTTGTGTTACAACAACAAGTAAGTATTAATTATATTTAAGATCATTTTTTAAAACTAAAGTGCTAAAATAAACAAAATATTTTTTTTAATGCCCCATAGTCTATTTTTAACAGATAAAGCAGTTAAAAGTAAGCTAAAAGTTATAATTTTTGCTTTTATTTTCACTATATTTCAGCTGTATTCATGTTCTTTGCCATTGCTGTTTTTGGCGGGTCTCATGTCCGACGTGATTGGTTAATGTACCCTAATTTCAACTATTTGTGCTGGTCATATGGTTTTGCCTGTCTGACGTTCTTTTTCCATGCTTTTGCTGCAATTTGCTTATTAAAAGAAGCCAAATTAAGTTACGAACGAAGACGGGAGTCTAAAAATCTCATAATGCAGATGCAGCCGAATCCACAACATCGTTTGGGATGGAACGTCCCAGCATATTAGATGTAAGAAGATATTTTTTGTAGTCATAAGTTTTGTTAAGCTTAAATACAATTGCTGTGCAGTTTATATTTGCAATAAATAAGATCTTGTAAGCCTTTAAAAAGTTTAAGCTAGATAGGATTAATGAAAGTTTATAATCTAGTTTTTAAGTAATGTTAAAAAAAATTGGAGTTTGATGTCTACTGCTGCCATACAAAATCAGTATAAAATGACATAGTGTTAATCTGCATATCAATTTTTTATCAATTGAATTTGAATCCCAGATACAAAAATTGATATATTATAAAAATCAGTAGTGATATTAACTGGTCTAATTGTTAGATTTTAACAAATTCATTTTTAATTACAATATTGAAATAAATTATATTTAATAATGAGAAAATAATAACCACAACAATTGCTTTTTGAAATGGATGATTTCTATTTAAAGTATGTGGTTCTTTCTCTATTAAATGTAACTAAAGTTATATTTATCTTTTGAAAATTCCATATTTTATAGGTAGAGAAGATTTGTGCAGCATTTTTATTTGGCTTTAATTGTTTAATTTTCTATGCATTCTGTATAGGAAGGAATATGGCCTGTGATTAATATGAATTTAAATTTAATGTTTAATCAGGTATTAGCAATTAAAAAAGTACAACTTTTCCTTGGACAGGGGGTACCTTCTTATCTGACGCAAATATAAATAAACTCTCAATAAATAATATTACATATTGTGAGAGTTGTACAATTTATTTTTAGCTATTAAATTTGTAGCTTATTATAAACTAAAGACACATTGGAATTGAGTGAATTTTATTTATTTGCTTCATAGGTAAGGGGGTACAAGAAATTCAAGATACAGTGAATTTAAATCTTAAATACAATTTGCTTATTTTTAAGCTCTTTAATTGATAAATAAATATATATTTTTCTTGCTAATTTTTATCCCAAAAGGAATTTTTAAATGCTTTACAAGTATTTTTAACATTAAAATTATTAATTAGATCCCCCAATGCAACAGAGAATATATGAAGATTTTGGGGAAATATGGAAGACGTTTTTTCTCTAATTAAATATTTACTTAGAATGAAGCATACCAAAGACAATATTTTGGCTGTATTCTTTAGAGTAATTATCAAATGATCAAAGCGAAAAAAGTGAAACTGATAACTTTGTGTTCTTTTGAATATGCATGTACCTGTCATTAGGTTGAAGTGATAATGATTACTTCAGGTGATAGAACTGAAATTGATAATAACTCAAAATAATAGCCCTTTTAAATCCAAGTTGTGTTCAAACTGAAATATATACCAGTTTAATTGCTGGTTACTATTTGAGTTGAATGAGTTTCACTATTTTGCTAATTCTCAGTTAACATTATGAAGAAGTACTTTAGTAAGTTGTCATTTGACATTTCAGTCTTTGTAAATATTACACTTTGAAACTGGATTTTTATGTATTCTCTTTGTATGTTATTGTGTTTTGCTTATGTTTTAGATATAAATAATGATCAAATTAATGATTAATTGCTGGTAGAAAATATTCAAGCTTTCTTATTTTATTAAAACTGATATATTGAAGACCAGAAGCAATTTGTAGGAGTTATTGTTCTAGTGTATGAAACATCCAGTGAATGCGGAAACCGAATGAATATTCCAAATAAAAAATATAACAAAATGATTCAAGTTAAAGCAAAGTTTGTGTGCTTATTTAAAAATTTCCAAGCATGGGTTAAAAGAGAAACAAAGTCTTTTTAACTTCCCCCAAATGGGAAATGACATAAACTTGAAACCAATAAAAAGATTTCTGTAACATGGATGTATAAAAATTTGTTATCTTTGAGAATATTTCGGTTAATAATTTTTAGTTTTGCAAAAGTCTAAAATCCTCGACGCTATGGTGGAGGTAGCTATAAATATTTATATATGTCATAGTATCTCATTCATGCAAAAAATGTTCTTTGTTGCATAAGGGGTTTTGATTAAATATTTACCTGAATAGTCTAGAGTAAATATACTTATTGTGTAAGCACTTAAAATTATTTTTTAGAAAATTTTTGGAAATATTTTACTAACTTTAAGTGGCCTTTTAAACCGTACTAAAAAGCCTACTAGGTAAAAATAAATATATTTTTGTAGTAATAATTCGACTGAAATTAACTGTTTAGCATTTAGTTTACAAGATCTGATAATCAATTCCATCCATTTTTATTATATTGTTTTTATATTGGTTTTTTTTTATATATATTTCCATTAGTATTGTAATTTTTAAGTTTCAAAAATTGTTTATCCATTACGTTTTGGTATGATATTTTTACTCATGCACTTAATAAACGTGTTTAATCTGACTCTTTTAGATTATTAAAATCGGTCACGCCTAACAATGTTTGAATGTGGTAGAATTAATGAAAAAACTGATGAAAAGTAAAAATCCTTCGCAATTTTATCTGAAAACTTAAGATCATGGTGGTGTGTCTAGTAGATTAGGTATAGTTGAATTACTGAATAAACCTCAGAACAAAAAAAGAAAGTTAGGAATGAACTAAGAAATGACATATGGCTTTAGTGAAAAGTTCGTGTGGTTTTTGGTTTTAAATAACTTTTATCAGTTTGTATACATTTTCGGGGTCGGACTTTAAATTTCCTTAGCCATTTTATCTAAAAATTTTCCACTTAAAGACATTAAATAGATAGCATAAAAGACAAGTTCAAAGGACCACAATAAAATAATAATTTCAGCGACTCACACGATAATAATTTACCCTCGAGCATACACTACTCGAGACAGCAATGATTCTCGCGCGTTACATGGCAAAGAGCGATAGGGAGCGAAAATGAGGAGTGCTATCTCTTGCTCCGAACCGCGATTAGAAGGGGCGCAACTTGGAAATTATTGGAACGAGAGAGATAACACTTCCCCATATTCGCCCTCCCTCTCTCTCTCTCTCTCTTTACCGTGTAACGCCGTAAACAATTGCAAGGCTGCCTACTGTAGTGTCTACTCGAAGCAATTTATTGGTCTAGGGAAATTTGGAACTCCCTGTCAGCGATTGGCAAAAAAAAATATAATTAACTATTAATCATTTACTGGAAAATTATTAATCAGCGTATCGAAATAATCAATTACCCTATTAATTAGTAATTTTGAATTTAAAATTATTACTTAATGAAGTAATTGATGATTTTTTTTCTGAAATTATAAATTAAGTAATTGGAGATATCATTCTTAAATTTATCAATTAATAAAGTAATTGGCAATTTTATTCCTACAGTTATCAACGAAGTAATTCATAATTTCATTTTTGAAATAATCAATTGTTTAAGTAATTAATCATTTTGGGGATAAAATTACCCATTACCAGAGTAAGTGAACATTTAATTTTTCAAATTACCCATTATAAGAGTAATTAAAAATCTAATTTTCCAAATTATTGAATCATTAATTGGTAATTTTTTCTGAACTAAGTTAAAAAATATTTTAATGATTTTTTTCACAAATAATGCACATCATATAAAATAGCAACATAACTATGATTATTTATGCTACTTGTACAATGATGATTATCATTCACTGTCAATAGAGAACAGAATGTGTATGAAAACCATATTTATGGTATGAATCGCTCTGAAAACAAAATGAGCTTAGCTTCGACCCTGATGGTGTGAAAAAACATCAAATTATTGTATAAAGTTTACTTAAACATTTGGAAAACATGTTTCGTCACCCTTTTTTCGTTTCTTTTCTGGGATTTTCAAGTTAAATCGAAAAATTTAAAAATCGACGATTTTGAATCCTGTTGACGAGATTAAAGCGAATCAGAGAGGCTGGCTGTATCATTTTATTTTTTATTATTTGTTGAAACTTGAACAAAAAAATGTTTTAGCTATGTAAAATACGTTTTTATTACAATTTTTCCCATATACTAAAATTATATATTTAACAAATTTTTTCTAGTGTGAAAAATACATTATTAATTACTCTTGTAATGGATGATTTGAAAAATGATATTTTCAGTTACTCTGGTAATGGATAGTCGTATTTCTAAAATTATCAATTACTTCATCAAATAATAATATCAAAAATTACATTAATTGATAAGTGTAGGAATAAAGTTACTGATTACTTTATTAATTATCAATTGATAAAGTAAACGATAATGCTATGATAATTCTATTTTGTAAATTAATAATTATTCATTAATTGATATTCCAATTTTTGAAATTCTCCTTTATAAACTTCATTGATAATATTACTGGATAGTATTACTAAAAAAATATTGCTGATCTCTGATTTCTGTATTTTATGACCGATGTCATTTTAGCGTCATTTGCCTGTCAAATTGACGAATTCTGTTAGTACCTTGAGTATACCTAATTTTTATCTAGTAACAATGGTTCTCCACGTTGTTTATGCGAATCTTGTTAATAAAAATAAAACTAAAATTAATCAGAAATGAAGTTCAAGATGTTTATATGTATAATAATAGGGTAGCATTGGACTTTTTTTAGAAAGTTAGATAAACATTGAACAGCTGTTTACATGAACTATCTTGAGCGCACACCAAACAGAAGAAGGAAAGCTACCCAGTCTGAAGCTGTCCAATATTCTAAGGTTCTTGGGGGAAATAGATCTTTTGGGTTGTAGTGTACAAATCCTCAATTTCATACACATACGTACATGAACTACTTCAAAGCTTTTTCACCACCACCCTATTTAGCTAGATACATGAAACTGGAATCGTGAAAGCCTACATCTTTGTGAAGAACTTGTAAACATTTCTAACTTCTGTCTCAAAGATTATAAGATATACAATATTTTAAAACAGTCGGACCTTATCAATCCAAAATAATTTAGCTCCTCTGGTTAGTTTGGCGGCTTATTTTAAAACTTTAATTGATAATTATCGTGTTTTTTAAACTTGGTTGTTTAACCTTGAAGAATAATAGCTGTGTTTTCCAATTCTGTTTTAAATTCGATTAACTCGTCATCTAATGAAATTTTTAAAGAGGTTTAGTTATACCGTTTGTTGTAACTATGTGTTGTTAGTCGATAGAAGGAAAATTACGGTAAGAAAATGGGGGGATATTTTTTGAACGATATATTTAAATAGATAAAAAAATTGGATGCACCTACCTGGAATATTGTATGTATCGGCCATATAAAGAACCTTTTCCATACTTTCCTCTGAAACATTTCCATCCAAAATTATTAGCGGAGAATTTTTGATGATATTTTCATGTTCTTCTATCTAAAAATTTGACCGGGCTTAAAAAATTATATATACATTATAAGTTGCCACTGCAACAACTCAATCTGTTTAAAAACGAATTTAATAATTTTTTTTGCGGTGTTCCGTTTGTATTATATTTGCCATATTGTTTTATTGTTCTATAGTATTATTTCATCTGTACATATTTATATTCACCACCTTGTCGAGGTAATGGCCAAAAAATAAATTTTTCAAAAAGGGAATTCTTAATAATTTAATTTTGTGTCATTACACTAGGCTTTTATATGGTTTATTCCTAATGTTTTTTTTTTACTGAAAAGTAGCAGTTTGGCAAATTCATTTAAGGATGAAGGGGTGACTATAAGACCTAATCTTAGGTTGGACTTTCCAGGATATATAGTCAGGAATCAAATAAACTACATATTAGTAAACGAGCGATTCCGAAACGATTTCACTTTAGTGACTTTGTGACATCCAACCACAACCCTGAAAGAAAAAATCAAAAAAATTAAGAAATCTAATACTAAACAAAAGATTTGACATAAGGAAACTAGAAGAACCAGATACAAGAAATAAAGTAGAAGCAATAGCTAAATAGAAATCTTGATGATATAGATGGTAGCAACGAAATAGAGACGAGGATATGAAAATTAAAGAATCTTGTAGGAAGAATTAGTGAAAACAACTTAAAACAAAATCATTAAATAGAAAGTCTGGACAATTAAGGACATTTTGCATATGATGGCAGAAAGAAGATGATGGAAACATATAGACATAACAAGATACAACAACATACCCAAGAAGATACAGAGGGAGATCAGTATGGCAAAAGAAAGATGGGTCGAAGGAAAATCTCTAGAACTAGAGGTGTTAAACAAAAACACGAATCGTTTAATTTACATCG
The DNA here is from genome assembly GCA_034092305.1 of Diaprepes abbreviatus. Lineage (NCBI taxonomy): Eukaryota > Metazoa > Arthropoda > Insecta > Coleoptera > Curculionidae > Diaprepes > Diaprepes abbreviatus. The sequence goes on along the minus strand of JASJET010000055.1, from coordinate 5,838,741 downwards.
GAAAAGAACAGAAGCAACAGGAACACTCAAATCACAAACCTTGGGAAAGCTGATGGACAACGAACGTAAACCAGGTGGACAAATTAAGGGTTTTTAAACAATACATAGGAATACTATTCGAAGATGAGAGAAAAAACGTATCGTCAAAAACAGGTAGTATTTTAGGACTAAATCTAACAAGGAGTGAAGTGAGAACAGCGATCAAGTTAGATAAGGAAGGGAAAACACCTCGGCCAGACAAAATACACCCCGAATTTCTAGAACTACTAGATGATAATGGAATTAGATGGATAAGCAACATATTTAATCATATATATGACGCTTGAAAAATATCAAAGGACTGGCCAAAATCAGAATTTGTTACCATTCCAAAAAAAAAACATTGCATGTAAATGTGAAGCATATCGAACCATCAGCCTTATGAGTCATCTACTTAAAGTATTTCTTAAAATCATACGTAGAAGAATATACAAACTATGCGATGAATAGACATCCGCAACAAAATTTGGTTGCATAGATGCCACTGGAATTAGAGACACTTTGTTTTGTCTAAAACTTCTGTTTCAAAGATGCAGATACGTCAACTGTGACATATACGTTTGCTTTATTGATTATAATAAAGCTTTTGACAGGTGCAACATAATAAAATGATTTAAATCTTAGTAAAAACCGGAGTTGAGAAAAAGGACCTAACAGACTGCAATTATCAGAGTAGAAGGAGAAAGTTCCGAGCAGATAGAGATATTTCTCTACGAATTTCTTCTCTATAATCTTTTGAGATTTCTGCTATTTTAAAAAAGTGATATTTTTTAATTTATAATTTTTAAGGTTCCGCTCGATATAGATTACAACACCGTGTAATTATTACTTTAAATATTTTTGAAGACACGGTTGCATTACAGCGTGAGTTTTGTGTTTTATCGTTACACTGATATTTACTTCTTATGCCTAAGCTTAAAGAACATCCAAGTAACTTTAAATAACCTGTTATAAGAAAGCGAGAAATAGAAGTCACTCAGAATTTTAAAACGTTTCGGCAGCTTGTTAGTGCGAGGAATAACATTTTAAAGGTGATTTAAAAAAAAAATTAGCTACCAGCGATGTCCTTAAGTTTGCTGTGGCAATTAAAAATGAATTGCAAGAAAATTATAATATAAATCCGAGGTTTGTCCCAAAAGTATCGAGCCTACCTTCATATCTCCGCATTGGTGTTATTTTTTATCATCCGGTGAATGACATCCTTCAAAGTAGTCCCCATTTAATTGAATGACACGTTTCCAGCGGTGTTTCCACTTTCTGAAGCAGTCCTGGAAGTCAGTTTGCAGAATTGCCTTCAGTGCATTCGTCGCATTAGTTTCAACCGTCTCTTTGTCATCGAACCGGTGTCCTTCGAGCGGCATTTTTTATCTGGGAAAGAGCCAAAAGTTGCAGGGAGTTACGTCGGGACTGTACGGAGGCTGGCGAAGCTGTACTACTTGGTGCTTTGTTAAATATTGCTGCATAAGGTTCGATGAATGCGGTGACGCATTGTCGTGGTGAAGCAGCCAATCACCGCTTGTCCAAAGCTGTGGCCGTTTTCTTCTTTAGTGATCATGTGACTTCTCGGAACATATTCGGGGTGCACAACACCTTCATAATCAAAGAAAACAGTCAACATTGTCTTCACTTTACTCCGACTTTGACGTGCTTTTTTTGGTCTTGGCGATTCAGAATGCTTCCACTGTGAAGATTGTGGCTTTGTTTCTCTAAATGCCTTATTCATCATATTAATTGTTTCCGAGCAAGTTTTTCCAAGATTAAAGCAAAACTTGATGTAAATTCGTTGATCTAATTTTTCCGTCATTTTTTACAATAACAAAATGCGACGAACGAAAAAAAGACTGTAAATAAACTTACACCGTTCACGAACTAACACGTCCAGTCCGTAACTGCGCACACCAACGAGTTCGTGAAGCGGTATTGGTGACGTCCATGGCCCACAGTCGTTTGGAAGTTTTAATGCGGAGATATAAATGCAGGCTCGATTCTTTTGGGACAAACCTCGTATTCATGTTTCAACTGTAAAACGTCAGCTAAAAGACACACGGATGACATGGACGATCACCAGCCAGTTCGCAAAGCTAAGAATAGTCTACAATGCTATGAAGTGATGAAAGAAAGTTTAATTTAGTGTCATCCGATGGTATAAGGTATGTTCCAGGTCCTAGAAACAAAAGATATGATGTTCGGTACCAAGTACCCACTTTCAAACATGATAGCGGGAATGTAATGATTTGGGGATGTTTTTCTCGTCATGGAGTTGGATCGTTAATTCGCTTTGAAGGGAATATGGATCGATTTTTGTACGATGATATATTAAAAAACCAACTGACACTATATGTTAAAGAAAATATGCCACCCGGATGGTTTTTTCAATATGATAATGATCCAAAGCATAAATCCAAGCACGTGAGTGATTTCATAAAACGTGAAAAGGTCGGAGTTCTAGACGGGTCAAGTGAAAGTACCGACGTAAATTCTATAGAGTATTTGTGGTTGGGTAGTCGAGTAAGATGCCGAAATTATTTCAATAAGCTTTGATCAACGAATGGGACCGAATTCCTTTGAATCGTTACAAAAATTAGTGGATTCGACGCCGATGCGCTGTGAAGCTGTCATCAAGGCCAATGGATATTCAACAAAATATTGATATTGACAGAGGAAAATCTTATCTTTTAATACACAATATTAAAATTATTTGTAATGTAATGTTGGTTTCTTTAAACGTAAAATTAGAGAATCAATCGAAATTTGTAAATATTCCAATAATATTAATAGAGATGCTGATTACAGTCTACATCCCACGTGGAAATCGATTGTAATGGTGGATCACGTTCACTGATTACTAGTCGGGTATAACTACCAGGCTGTTACTCCTCGATAGTCATTCAGTGTTCTGATCTCTTGGAGTAAAGATCTCTGAAGATGCCTAGTGCAATCGTAGGCTAAACGTCGGATAATAATTCCAATTCGACACGGGATAAACCTGAGAACCATGATTTTCAACTTGATCAAAGCTGTGAAAGTTTTCGTTCTTTACTTTTGATCCTTCGCTATTATAATTTTTACATTTTCTACTCAATTGTTAAGCAATTCATAATTAAATCTTTCTAGCTGCAAAAAAACAAGATTTCTTAAAATAAACGATATTGTTGATTCAAGTATTTTTTTTATTTATTTCTGGTTAATTTCAAAATTTTGTTTGTCAAAATAAAGGGTGTTTTTTATAGAGGTATGGAACTTTTAAATGGAATAAAACAAAGATGAATTTTTTAAATTGACATGAAATTTACTTTATTCGAAAGATAACCTTCTGGCATTATAATTTAAATATGACTTCTGGCACGCCACGGCTAACTCGGACGTAGTCTAATCTGGAGGTCCAATTTTCGATGACTTTTTCCAATATTTGTGGCCGTATATCGGCAATAATGTGGCGAATGTTGTCCTCCAAGTGATCAATCGTTTCGGGCTTATCGGCGTAGACTAGCGACTTCACATATCTCCACAGAAAATAGTCTAGCGGCGTTAAGTCGCACGATCTTGGAGGCCAATTCACGGGTTCGAAACGTGAAACTATGCGGTTACCAAACGTTTCCTTCAATAAATCAATTGTGGCACGAGCTGTGTGACATGTTGCGCCGTCTTGTTGAAACCACAGCTCCTGCACATCATGGTTGTTCAATTGATGAACGAAACAGTCAGTAATCATGGCTCTATAGCGGTCACCATTGACTGTAACGTTCTGACCAGTATCGTTTTTAAAGAAGTACGGACCAATGATTCCACCAGTCGATAAAGTACACCAAACAGTCAGTTTTTCTGGATGTAAAGGTGTCTCAACATACACTTGAGGATTATCATCACTCCAAATACGGCAGTTTTGTTTATTGTCGTATCCATTCAAACAAAAGTGAGCTTCATCGCTAAACAAAATTCGCTTATGAAAATCGGGATCAACGGCAATCTTGTTTTGGGTCCATTCATCGAATCTACGCCTTGCTAGGTGATCGTGTGGCTTCAATTCTTGCACGAGTTGGATCTTCCATAAAGTGAATGGACACATATCCAATTTCTGTGCACGATGGCGGATAGACTGATTCGGGTCTTCCTCTACGCTACGCACTACAGCAGCAATGACTTCTTCTGTACGCACTGTACGACGTCTCTGTGGATGCGTATTATCATTTAGAGTAAACGTGGTGCGAAAACGTTCCATAGTTAATCGAATTAATTGCTCTGATGGACGATTATGTTGACCGTAAAATGGACGTAGTGCGCGATACGTATTTCGAACAGAACCATGATTTTCAAAATAAATTTGCACAATTTGGAAGCGTTGTTCAGTCTATTCATGTTGAAATGCCAAACCAAACTAAACATAAATCACTTGACAGCTGACAAAATGGCCGCCAGTTAAAAAAGTGTTGCCAACTTAAAGTTTTATACCTTTATAAAAAACACCCTTTACTTTGGAGCGCTACTGTATGTTTTGTAAAGAATAATGTTTATAGATACATTTTACCTCTAATTCATTTACTTCATCGAATAGTTGACTTACCTTGTACGTATTTTAGGAATATGAATGAAATGAACTGATGCATAATTTTTTACTCCTGACCATTTTAACGAAATAAAACCGGCACTTCTGAAATTCAAATTAAAACCCTTACTCGTAAATATTTTATTACCGTTTTTGGTGTTATCTTGTTGTGTATTCTCATATCACCTATCAGAAATGAACAATCTCCTTTCTTATCCAAAACGACGAGACATTGCGCTGAATTATGCTGGGGCAAAATTTGTACGTATTTTAACGATTCCGTTGGTAATTGTTCGGTTAAAATATGACCTGCAACAATACAAAAAAGTGAATGTTAAAAGTGCATTATATGCTACGCAATAGAATTCTAATTTGAAATATGTGTCGTTAAGAGCGGGGCCGGATCGAAATTGAGTCCGCACCGCGTAGCTAGTTTCGAAAATTACTTTTCAAAATACATATTTTACAAAAAAAAAATCGGTAAGAAATAAATGAAATCTATATCTACCGTGTCTATATGTTATTCTTCTTTCAAGCAGAGAAAAAGGCAATAATATGTAGAAAATAGCTTATTTCCTGCAAATACAACTTTGGTCCCTTCTTCATACGCGTATCGACCTCCTCATGGTCTCGTCAGTGGAGCTATATCGAACCGAGAGCAACATTCGCAGGAAACAACTGCTATATAAACACGGCAGATACAGATTTCATTTATTTCTTACTGAAATTTTGCTTTTTAAAATTTCGCATTACTAAGGTGAATGCATAGATGTAGTTTCGACTGGCGATATTTTTCAGTCTGACACCTAAGTCGGCAAGTTTATAATATCCTACCGACATGCCTCGGAATTTACATTTTATATAGCAGTTATTTTCTGCGAATAAATCTGCGATTTAGTTGGACCAGGTCAATAAAACAACTTATGGAATACTTTGCTGTATTTGTCGACGTTTCGATCTGTATAAGATCATCCTCAGGACTACACATCTAGATCCCTTGCGTACAAAATAAAAATAAAAAACATTTCTAGAAAGTAATATGCTGAATAATTTAAATATATTCATAAATTGGGAAAGAACGGGCCAGAACCAAATAAAATATCAGTCAGTACACACTGATATTTTATTTGGTTCTGGCCAGTTCTTCCCCGATTTATCAATATAATTAAATTATCCAGCAAATTACTTCCTAGAAATGCTTTTATTTTTATTTTGTACACAAGGGATCTAGCTGTGTAGTCCTAAGGATGATCTCATGGAGATCGAAACGTCGACAAATACAGCAACGTATTTCATAAGTTGTTTTATTGACCTGGTCCAACTAAATCCCAGATTTATAATCAGTTGAGGTCACCAGCATTTGGAATATTTTCTGCGAATGTGTCCCTCGGTTCGATACAGCTCCATTGATGGTCGAAGCGCGTATGCAGAGAGGACAAGAGTTGTATTTGTAGGAAATAAACTGTTTCTATATATTCTTTCCTTTTTCTTTGACTGAAAGGAGAATAACATATAGGCAACTATACATATTTTACGTTGTTTAAATCTACACAGTTCATTCAAAAAGTGTGCTATCTGTTACCCGACAGCAAAACTATGTAATATCATGCCTTAGTTACCCACAGTGGAGAGATATGAACGCTGTAACTTCATTTATTGGCCAGCTGTGTTCGTTTGAAGTAGACATGTTTTGTTACTGCGTCACAATTTTCGCTATAGAGCAACGCGCCGCAATCAAATTTCGTTTCAAATTGGGAAGAAGTAGTTCGGAAACATTCGGAATTGTTCAAGAACGGTTGACAGTCGCTTTAACCTCGACTAACAATGAGAATGTCGAACGTGTGCGCGTCGCAGTGTCTCATAATCGGCGAATTACGGTTAAAATGTTATCAGAGGAACTCACCATTGGTGTAGGAAACGTGAACCACATTTTGCACAATATTCTCGGGGGAAAAAAAGTGTGTGTGAAGTCCGTTCCGCACTTGTTAATGCAAGAGCTGAAAGAGCGCCGTGTGGAAGCTTCACGAAGTCGAAAATCAAAACGATGCTCATTTCGTTTTTCGATTCTCGCGGGATTATCCATAGCAAATTCATGCCACCGAGCCAAACAGTGAACGCACAATTCTACAAGTGTCCTGGATTGACCTTTGAAGCGGATTGGTCGCGTGAGACCGGAAGTGTACCGCACCGGTGACTGGTTTCTGTTGCACGACAATGCGCCAGCCTATTCCTTAATACTCATCACACAATTTTTGACCCGAAAGTCAGTCTCTATCATTCATCACCGGTTCTATTCGCCAGATCTGGCTGCGGCAGACTTTTTATATTCTGTGAATTGAAAATGAAGATGAAGGGAGAACGTTTTGAGAATGTTGAGGCGATTCAAAGGAATGTAATCATGGCTCTGAAAGTTATTCCAGCAGAGGAGTTTTCCAGGTCGTTCCAGCGGCTATTTGAGCGCAGCAAAATTTGTATAGAACGAGGAGTAGATTATGTTGAAAACTAAATAAAATCTTTTTTCTAAACTCTTGCTTTCATTCGTAAAAAAAATTAATCCCGGAACTTTTTCAATGAACGGTGTATATGAAACGCTAAATCAGATTAAAACGGCTGTGCTTGTGAGCTTGCACGACTTCCCTGGCACTCGCAAAATAAAATGCCTCTTTTAACACTAGTATCATAAATAATTATTTTCACTCTCACATCGCGCGTCGAATATAAAGCTCTTATACAGTTGAGGACGTATGTTACTCGTGACTTAAAAGTGCTACGACATGCAAATAGGACATATTTTAAATTTTCATTTTATGGCTCTACAAAGCCTAAGTGGAGAATAATATTAGATTCATGAATGGAGAGTGGGCTTATCCACGCTGTTATTTTTAATTTTATGAATATAAGGCGAGATATGAGATATGGCGATAAGGCGTTTGGCAAAGGTTCAAATACAATAAGTTTATGCCACTTTTGTCTAAATTAGCAGATTCGGTAAAAACGGTACCGTAAAATGGGGTGAATAGCAATAATTTTTAATGTAAACGCATCTGTACTGAAATTAATATTACGCTTCGATCATATCCTATAAATTTAAACAACAATTTTGTTTGACGGCTGTTTATGGTAGGTGGGGAGAGGCTTTTTTGATGTGTGACAGACAAAAATATGTTTACCACGGATTTCTGAAAATTAAATGGATGACAGATGGTAATGGAGCTGTCAAACGAAACATGTCCGAAGTATGCTCTGCGCCATTTTGGGTAAAGTGACGTTTTGGCACGTCAAAAGTCAAAAAATAGTGTCGTTGTTGTTATTATTGTGAAGTAATCTTTGTTTTTCCTTGGATTAAATTTATTTTATATAACTTAACAACCGAGTAATATGCACCAAGCCATCAGTCAAATATTTAGGTGTAAATATAGACCACAAAATTATCTTAAATTGGCACTTTAGAACTGTTAAACAAAAATGTATACAAAGGGCCAAATACCTTAGGAGTCTAATATACAAAGAAAAAGGCATATCAAGAAAAACAACTCATATATACAAAGCAATATACTGACTTTAATAGGAATACATACCTCCTACATACAGTAATTGCAGGAAGTTAGCACTCATAAAACTTGAAACGGTAGAAACCACTGCTCTATGTAGGTTGACTAAAATCCATCGTTCTAGCTATCCACCAATCAATTATTGTATGAATTCACTAAACATCCAGCCGATTATTGCAAGACTTCCTGTATGACAACTAAGTTTGAAAGAAAACCTGAAACTTGACCGGTGATAGAGGAACTGTGTACGACCTTTGTAGGGGCTTGAAGACCAGACGTACTATAAATAAGCTTTTTATTCTGAAGGACCTCGTTTGTTGGCCTGTAGGGTTCAAATTTATATGTCCTAATAAATTATAATCATAATAATATTTATTTAATTTAAATACAGAGATCTGGAGGTGCAAATCCGCAGACAGTGGGCAATGAACAGCGTCCACACGATTTCTATAATACTGTCAACAACGGGAGTGATACCAAAGAACCTCCTGCAGAACATCAAGGGACTGGACCTCAGTGAACATCTGTATAAACCGATTCAGAAAGCGGTTCTCCTTGCAACCGCGCGAACCGTCCGAAAGTTTGTAGGAAGTGCAGAAGACCACGCCACCTAGGACCCGATAACATGGAAAGGGTCCCCACAGAGCTTCATACTTTTGGTGTCTTTGCATACCTGGTATGAGTGAATAATTCCTGGAGGGAGTGCGAAGCCGTTTGACTTGTAAGTCTTTATTTAATTGTAGTGTAGTATAGTGTTTAACACAGCGTAAGGAAGTAAAATGTTGCATTTTGCATTATTTCAATATAAAATTTAATGTTACTTATTTAAATAAATGTTTTAAATATCTTACAAATTGTTATTTCTCAAATTTTTTATAAGTTGTGTTGATGAAAACAATTATATTACACTCAACTGTTTCAAAGTAAGATACTCGACTGTTATGGAGATATCGACACAAGTGTTTATGTTAAATCCATAGTTAGAACTAGCCGTAGGGAAACAATTTTTAAACAGCACGCTCATACTATTAAGATATGGACAGAATTTAGTGTAATAATTTTGTATGTCTATAATCTCAAATTTACTTGAAATTTGTTGAATAAGTTGAATTCTAAGGATATTTTAATTAGAAATTAGAAAATACTGAAAATAACGGGGTACCACCTAATTAACATTTCAACTGTTTTTTCAAAAAATAAAACGTTTTGAAGAAACGGTTCGTCAACATATTGCTTTTTTTAATGACTAGTTATTTTTAACAACAAAAATATAATAAAAATTTCTAATCTTAATCTATTTTACGACCGACCAATAGTATGGCAGACATCCAGACATAACAATCAATTGGGTAAGGTTATAAAGTAATACTGTCATTTTATCTCTTTCTACCATTCGTTTCGTTCAACTACTTATGTCGACGAAATTTCGGAAAGGTATGCAAATTGCTTCAAACCTTGTCAGTGGGAGGTAAACGATTACATTTAGTCGTTATAATTTTTCAGTGGGACAGCGTATTCACTGTTGTTATAACTTCACTTTACCCAAAATGGCGCATAGCATGGTCCGGACATTTTCTGTTTATTTGACGATCAGTATAGTTACTTTAATATGTGCGTGATGTTTACTTATCTTTTCTTTCAGTTGAATTGCTTGTCGAGACTGTTTTCAGTGTTTTTAAGTGTTAGAAATTACTATAAATGCGAAGTTTACAATTAATATTAACAAAAAGTGGATTTAAAAACTTATTTTTACTGGTAAATATTGTTAGATATTGTTTACATATTGAAAACAATAATAATAATTCAGGCAACCATATATTCATACTTTTATGTATTCAGAATTGACGTATCGATATAACACTCGTTTAAATAATGCAATTAGAAAAGAATACCATAAAATCGGTATGTGTGTAACAAATGAAATATTTACTGTTTATCAACACTTTTTCAAATATAAATAAAAATATGATTACGTTATTCAGCGTTTACATAACCGGGCCCTTGTTCCGACGTTATGCTAATTCTACAGGGGTATGTTCGAAGATATTACGCATAAAATAAAAACAAAATATGCAAAGAATAGATCTTGGTGTCCCCTTTAAGCATTAATATATGTATTTTTTCTTTCTTTAAAAATAACTGTCAAAATAAGTCATATATGTGGTGTTGTGATTCACCTTACAACCGAAGAAGTGAAAAAACACCCGTTTGATTTCACTTCTAATGGCTTTCACACTGTCTAAGAGGTGGATAGCAACAAACTACATATTTTTAAAAAATATTTTACACTGCAAAAAATTTATAATTCGTTTATTTAAAAGAACACATTTTCTGATTTACATCAAACAACGGATAGAAAGTTACCACTTATTGGTGTCCACTTTAAATATAAAAATACCTCTTCAACCCTTTTCAGGGGCACTAACTTTGCCAATAATTTGGTCAAATCTAAACTCGTTCACATTTGGAATAACTGGATAAACAAAAAATGTTGTATTTATCGGTCTTTTCATCGTAGGCTTCAGTCGAAGAAAATTAGCTGTGTAATTTTCATCTATGAATCCTGCCAATGTATTCCTGACTAAAAAATTCAACCAACAGTCAATCGCCAATTTTTATTGATTCCGTTGTAACTGGAAACACGCCCTTAAAAGTTTTACCATTCTTGGTAACAAAAGGCTCAAAAATGCCAGGATGTTCATTCACACTTGTGCTTGGAGTACCAACTGGAGAAAAATCGGGTAGACTTTCGATGTCTTCTTTCAAACATGCTTTTGTTTCATTTTCTCTTGATGCGTTGTGAACGAAAATATTTTCTATATCACTAGAATCACTAGATTTGGTTTCGTTAAAATTCATTCTTGCTACACTACGACCTGGTAAAACTAATCTTTTTGCGCTGTTGCCCTGGTTTAGGGAGATTTTCGTATCGTAATGATTTTAAAATATCAGTTACGGACTCTGTTATTGCACCCATATCATTTTTCAAAACTTGTGAACTTGATAGTAGTCTTGATAATATTTCATCAGGATTTATTGGAACAATTCCACATTTTTCGAAAGTCCAACCTAATATTTCTGGCCGCATTAGGTTTAATTGTCTCCATTAATAATTTAAGGAGATGTGGAAATGTGATCTTTAGAATGCTCGTAGCCTTCTTAAATGGGTAAAAAAATGCCACATCTAAGAGCTGAGACATGTGGCTGGAATTCGCTGATAGAAACACGAACGATACGTTGTGCTCTTCACATATTTGTGCTGTTTCTAAAGAGATGTTCGAAGAAAGATTGTCCTCTGTTAACAATTTTTTGTCCGATAAATTTTGAAAATACGGAATGATAATTGTCTCAATCCAATCCTGGAAGCAGTTCCTGTCAAACCATTCAGAAAGGGTTGAACTAAAACGAGCACCTGGTGGCCCTTCTACCTTCCAAGATTCGTACATATGTTGGCCCATATACGACGAAATGCGATAAAATCGTTCCGTCTGCTGCCGCTGCAAACATGAGGGAGGTGGCCAACTTATTATGGTTAATCACCCTTTCCGGGTGATTGAAATTACTTTTTTTTTCCCGAGTCATCAGTTAGATTTGTTTTGTCGTACTTAACAATATTAGATGCACTGACACCATCTATTAACTTTTGAAGATTATCAATTCCTGCCCTTGACTTTTTGATGTTTTGGCAGAACCTCATAGAAAGTTTCTCTTTGTGACGCTTTACGAAACCCAATGCAAACTCTGACCCCGGCAAATTGTCTTCAGAACTTTCAACTCGTTGACCGATTTTGTCTAAATAATTTTTTCACTATAACTCTCATATAAATCCAATGGTTATCCCCATTCGGAGCATTGAACTAGTCTGTTTGGAGCTCGATTTCTATGGACACAGTTTGCCTACCTTTCGAAAGCCACTTTTCACCCATGTCTTTTTTATCTTTGCGTCTACATAATACCGTATAATCAATTTTGTATTTTTCTGCTGCCACTCTAAGTGAAACACAACTTTGTATACTGCATCGGAAACGTGACGGCAAGGTTTGGCCCTCGGATTACGCTTATACTCACGCAGCATCTTAGTAACTCTGCCTGAGCGTAAAACAAAAGTAAGTTCGTCGGCTGCTGAGTCTGAACCCGTTGTTGCGATTCACCCCACTTTTTTCCAATTTGTGACCAGTCAGCTCTCAAAATTCATAGATTCCTAACATTTAAATTGCCGTATTGCCAAATGTAAAAATTATAAATAGGATGGTACTAGGAACCTGTTTTGTCGCGCTTTAACTTTAATATAAATCTTAAATGGGTTTGTCAGATAAAGTTTTTTCAGGAACAAAAACTTATTAAAAAATTACCTTTACTTAAATATTATAACCTCAAACTCCCTTTTATCCAAAATTTGTTTTTAGTACTTTGGTTCCGTGCACCTATTAAAAAAGTTTTAAGCTTCTGAAAAGTAAACAGACTGGTATAAGAAATAAAACATTTTTTTTTAAATAGTTGCGATTGGTACAGCAGTTGCGTATCACCCCATTTTACGGTACGAACGATTCGGTAAAGTACAACTTTCGTTTGATTATTATGAAAATAATTAAAGTTCTGGTATATGTCCAACAATGTTATTAAAAAGAAATTTGAAAGAAACCAGTTAAAAATAAATATAGCTAAATAAGTAGGTTAGAAAAATGTAATGAAAATATACTGATTCATATTTACAGTCAAATTAAGAAACAAAGTAATACATTCAATAAACTAAAAGATCAGATACTTGTTGCTTAGAATGGTGGCTGTTTAAAAATGGAATATGCGACTTGGCTGATTTTGGCTGAATAATAATCATCTCGTCAGTGTTTTTCACGAGGGAGTCAAATGAATTTCTGGTTGTTCTGTTTAAAGATATTAAACATCGAAAATTAATTCGAGTAACCGTTTCTTATTGATATATCTTCTTACCATGCTGGTCATCTCCAATAGCTGATATAAAGTAAGATTGTAGTCCCAATTTTCCAAGAGCATCACAAATATTTCGTCCCACGCCTCCTGGGCTGTAATCAAAACGGCCCATGTGAATTCTGCCATCCAGCTAAAAATAAAACGGCAGTATAATTATAATGTCTTCAATGCCGGCCATTTCTTTTGATTGTTAACCTACTTTTATTAAGTAATGAATGGGTTATAATAGAATCGTATATATATATATATATATATATATATATATATATATATATATATATATATATATAACAGTAATTGCAAACCTCGTTCGGTCATATCTCTTCAGTGTTACAGGTTGCACAGTTTGAATGAATTGCTACAGAACAGAATTCATCCTATTCCACCACCATCGAGATGGTCTACCTGTACCACCCCATCGACAAGAAAGTCAAAAACTTACCTTCCTCGCTACAGTGATACGGCAGAGGTACATGTTTCGTTTCTACTAGACTCATCAGGGTACCGACATGCACCTGGCTGTGCAAAGGACAGATCGGAAGGAGGCATGCAAATACTGAACACGGCTTCGCCGACCTCCCGCCGGATGGCGCACATATACGCCATGCTGCTTTCACGGATTTCTCCGTGTGAGATGCAATAGCAATGGAAATATCCACATTATGCCGTTGTAGTGCTGAAATCACATTCAGCATAGCCAAGTGCATGTCGGTACCCTGATAAGTCTAGTAGAGACGAAACATGTACCTCTGCCGTATCACTGTAGCGGGGAGGGTAAGTTTTTCACTTTTTGCTCGATGGGGTGGTACAGGTAGACCATCATCTCGATGGTGGTGTAATAGGATGAATTGTGTTCTGTAGCAATTCATTCAAACTGTGCAACCTGTAACACTGAAGGGATATGATAGAACGAGGTTTGCAATTACTGTTCGCAGTTTACTTCATCGGAGTTGCATATAGTTGTACGTTTGCTGAATGTGATTTCAGCACTACAACGGTATAATGTGGATATTTCCACTGCTATTGCATCTCACATGGAGGAATACGTGAAAGCCGCATAAACATATATATATATATATATATATATATATATATATATATATATATATATATATATATACAATTTTTTAATTTCTTGGATATAAGTTTATACTTTAATTGTGACATCAAAGGCTGTTTAACGTTTCACCTTTTTCAAAAATATTTTTTTTATTATTTATTTTTAAATTTAGTTGTTGTTTACAACCTACAAAAAGAGACTGACTTTAAAATATTAAAATTAATTAACATCACTAATGATAAAATAAACGTTGTGTACATAATCAAAATCACAATACAAAAACTATATAAAACTTAAATGTACGCTCCTCGAGACTGTTCGGTAGTATGTTCTTCTAATAGGTTCCATTTTTCTTTGATTGTATTAGTTAAAAGTTCATTAGGGATATTTGTATATAGAAACACTACATCCAGAGAAACAAGCCGTCGTGAATAGCGTCGCAACCGTATAGTACGAGGTACGTGAATAGCCTCGTGAATGATACCGCCGGGTTACCGTCTTCAACGCAACAGAACAGTATGAGCTACCGTGAACAGCTCTCAAAACATACTCTTGCCCTCCAGACCGTTTAATTGTTAGTTTGTTGTACATCTTAGATTGTAAGTTAGTTTTAGGCCATGTCTTTTTATAAAAGAATGGAATACAGGATACAGGATGTTTTAAAACCGTTTGTTTCATTCCATAGTCCCATTTTTAACATTACAGGTAACAATTGGCAGCCGGCAGCCAGCACTAATATGCGCAATTGACCCCTGGCTTGCCGTTTCTCCACTGTAACAAGCTGCCCGGTGCATAACTGGGCCCTCGACCACATGAATTCCGAGGGTGGCGCCCGAGAACCGACCACCGAGTGGATGTTTTGACCTTCAGGCAGTCAAACCGTTAATGAGTTTAGAGAGCAGGGATATCCCGAATATAAGTAGATACCGTCAAACCGATACCCCTGCGCTGAGCATTTGACCGATGACTGTCTGCACGAGAAATATCCAGTGACCGATGTTCCGCTGCTGTAAACAAAGTAGATCCGTAGAGCACGACATGCTCACTACTACGAAAACGCGTCTCAGTCTTGAAAGCTATTTTAAAAAAATGTGACATATGAGCATGTCATATTTCGTTGTTTAATCTTCCATTATAAGAAGAAAAGATTTTGAAATGAGTGAAAATATTTTAGAATATATTTCACAAATTAATTAAATTTTCAATCGAATTAAATTATATTTCAAGATAAAGTCAGTTGTTCTTTTTTTTTTTAGATTAATAATTATCTCGAGAGCAGTCAGTATTTAACTCACTTTAAATTTCTGTAGCGTTAATCTAAACGCTTTTATAGCAATAAGGACTACTAGCTTCGTTTAGAAGAGAATGCCCTGTGGGGACGAATCTCGCAATCTAAATGGCTTATCGTAGTTATCGTTGATTAAAAGGATTTCATGTTTAATTAGGACAAGATAGTTCGAAATAAATTTATCTTTCCATTATACTAAAACTGATTTTGAATTAGGGATCGCCTGTTACCAACTTTCTTTGACCATATCATGTATTGGTCAATATTGATATATGTCGATAAATCTGCAAAGTACAATCAAATGTTCGAAAGTGGTAAATATACACTACTTAAGGCTTATTGAACCCAATAAATATCCTGCTAAATAAAATTTTGCTCTTACAGAGTCTTTTAAACTATTGAGAAGAAGTATTACACTTTCTTTGATGGAATCTTATTTTCACAGTGTCACCCAAAGTAGTAATCAAAAGTAGTGCACTTTTCTTGTAAGATAATGCTGGAGGTTTTCACAAAAAACGTGTTCATTATCTTGTCTTCCTGTTTAAAGATGAACTGAACCGTTTACTGTTTCAATATCTCCATTTCTTAAAAATGATAATGAGAAATTTCTTGTCTTCTGTTCAGTGAAGCGGAGATACGATTATTTTTGTGATTTGTTTTATAATTGGGTATCCAACAAGATGTAGGATTTCACTGAGGCTGGGAGCAAGTACATTGGTATTGTTTGACTTAGAGGGGGGCAATTACACTCATTGCTCCCCTCTTGTATGCCTGCTAGGTACAGCGGCGGATCCAGGCCTCTCTCCTTGGGGGGCGGGGGGCGGTGATATCACAAAAGTGCAGTATGGCAACCGAAAGCAAGTTGTCGACGGGGGGGGGGGGGGAAACATCAGCAACATTTCCATTTCTAGTGTAAAAGGCAGGGTGGGGTCTATTTTTCAGGAATTTGAAGCTGTTGGACAGGGGGGGGGATGCGAGCAGTATACACATTCCTAGTATAAGAGGCAGAATCGGGTCTATTTTCCTGAATTCAATGCTTTGGGGGGGGGGCTATCGCATGAAAATCAAGTTGTCAACGGGACTGCCAGCAGCATACACATTCATAATATAAAATGCAGAATCGGTTGTATTTTCCTGAACTCAAAGCTTTTGGGAAGGGGAGGGGCGATCGCAAGCATACACATTCCTATATTCTATTCAAGAACTAGAGAGAGTAATAAAACTGTTATCGAAACCTCCAACGTACCTGCTCCAGTGCCGTAGGTATCTGAAAACTGCCGTAAATCTAATTATATTTAATTATATTTAAACATTATAAACTTTTATAAATTTACTGCTACAATAAAATTTCTGATAGTTCAATTTAATTTCTGTCAGTGAGCAAAGTACACATTACAGTGTGTCCTTAGTAATTTATCTTGTCTATGCTTGTTTTTACATATTATTTGAGATTAGTGAGATACCCAAAAGATATGGCTTCCAAAATCGTTAAAACCAGGGCATTTTTTCCTCAACGAAAAACTTATTACGACGAATGTTTATGATGCCTTAAGATATCAATATCTAGATAATAATGTTAAAAACTCTGTTGAGTTGTGTTCCAACATGACAGGAGTTGGAAAATCTACTATGTACCCAATACTGAAGGAATAAAAACACTGGAATTGTTAGTACTCCCAAGCTACATTCGATCAGGGGCAGATGAAAAACCTCGTTGGAAGAAGAGATGTAAAATGCAATAAAAGAAGTTGTACACACATTTTATTATGGGAAGCAGATCCCAACCGTCGACAAAATTCTAAGTAAAATCAATGAAGATCGGGATTTACCTGAAATTAAAAGAACTGAGCTCTGGAAATTGCTAAGAGAACTTAATTTTTTATGGAAAAAAGCAGCTAGGAAATCTGTTCTTATAGATCGTCTGGAATATGTCCGTTGGAGAAGGAAATATCTCTCTCAAGTAAAAGGTAGAGTTGCTAGAAATATTACAACTTACAAAATTAGTAATTTAACTGAACTTTTGAAAGATTTTTTGAATAAAGTTAGTGCAGAAAATTGGGAACAATCCATATAATAAAAGCATAAAAGAAAATGTGAAAACTCGATCTCATGATCGGTGAGATAGAAGATCCAATTATAATTAATTTGAGCGAAGATAGGTTCACTGACTTTGATTACGAATTAGATACGTAATGTTTATCAGCGTAAACACAATTTATTATTTAAATTTTCTGTAACTTTTAAAAATAAATTACATTTCAATCCCTTTTTAGTGTTTAATTTTAGTTCTGCAGATGGTTTCAGAAATAAATAAACTGAACCGTCAAATATCCTAAAAATGTTTTTAAATAATAATAAAATGACCGATAGTTCCAAAAAAATTTTAATATTATATGGACGAATTTATTTTTTTTATATATGTTTAACTTCTTGTATTTTTCACAATGGATATTTTGTAAGTATTTAAATTATGACTTAGAATTTTTGGAGACAAAAAGGCTACATTTTAGTCGGAATGTGCATAAAACGATTTCTATGCCACAATTAAAAATAATGAAAATACAGTTGTGATTTGTGTGAAATATGTCAAAATTTTCTATATTTTCTAATGTATGTGAATTATTAAGAAATCATAAGAAACTAAATAAAATTATAAAAACTTTATATTTCAGGTTTACTACCGAAATAATATTCTATGCCATAAATACTTAGTGATAAAATAAACCTCCTTCCGACGCATATGACAAGGATTAAAATCCTTTTTAACACTTCACACATCTAAATATCTATTGTTATCCAACCAAATAGTCCATTATTATAGACCGGTATTTTTGATTCTAAAATTTCTAACCCATTTCTATGAATAATATATGTGTCTAACAGATTTTGCCAAAGAAATCGGACTAAAGAACAAAGGTAGTTTGCGAAGAAAAAAAAAGGGTAAAAAATGATTTATTACTCTCTCTAGTTCTTGAATAAACTATAGCATAAATGGCAAAATCGGGTCTATTTTCCTGAACTGAGAGCTCTTGGGGGGGGGGGGGGGGTGGCGATCGATAGGTGATTTCGAAGACCGACTCTGTCGCCACCATTGTCTATCAAAAAAAAAATAATAAAAAAATTTTCTTTTATACTTCAATATGGGTTGAAAGAATCCTCTGAAAAGAATTTACCTACTTCTCTCCCACATTCCCAAAAAAAAAATTGTCAACGTGCTTAACGATTCTGTATATTGGTATTTGAACCATTAAAGCAGCGGAATATAGCGGTCAGATATTCCTTGAGTGGCTGTTTCCTACAATAGTTTTTTTTATAACTTCACGTGGGGGATTCACTAAAGGGTTTCATACTGAGACAACTGACAACCTTTAAAACAGATTTGTATTGTGAGTAAGCAACCTTCTAAATTAATTTGCTTTTGATATTTCGGTTTGGTATAGGGATGCAACATCGTTCTTATAAATATCGATGTTGAAAACATCGATGTTCTCATGATAAAACATCGATGTTGAGAAACATCGGCCATAAGAGCTATACATCGATGTTTTTCCGATGTTTTGAAATGTTTTAGAAATGTGACCTTATTTTAGATCTTGTGATTCTGTTATCCTCACACGAGTTAAAGTAAGATCACATACCTTTAAAAAACATGAATAAGAACTAGAAATATTCATATCATCATCAGAAATTTTACATAAAATGTACCTATATTAGGGATAACAGTAAAACAGTTATCAATTTAGTTCAAATATTTTAAACCTTAAATATTAGGTGTACTGTTTACTGCCTAATCGAAGATTAACTAACTTTCTTTTAAACTAGACCACCAAATTAAATAAAATGGATCGTAAATAGTAAACACGTTTCTTTATTTCAGTTTATTCAACAATTCTGAAATGACATTAAGGAAAAGAAGCTTAGATAATCTAGTCTCTAGAACTCTATTTCGTTCCTGGGTGTTGGTTGCCCAGGCTTCCGAAAATACATTAAAACCAAATCGCACTTGCAATCTCCATAGTTTGTTTAATTGCGGGTTTTCAAGAGCTTCAGTTACTGAAATGTGCTTTATTTGTTCATAAAACTTTATCAGAAAAGGTCAGATTTTCTAGACATTTACATATCAAAATCACCTTCTTAAAGTCCTTGTACAAATGTTGGTTTATGAGGATGGTATTTAGGTATATAAAACACCATAAACCGTTAATTTTGGAATGTTAAACTCAGTACGGGCAATTCTTGTAACCGACGTTGAATTCTCATTTAAATATTCAACAATGTTTCTATTATGATTTTTTTTTCTGCACAGACGTGGGGACAATGGGGAGGCATGCCATTGTAATCTTTGCAAGTGTTGCAAAAAGAGATTTTATGTCCTCCCAGATTTCAGTGGTGTCTCTTTTTATTAGTGTGACAAGAGATGATCGATATATCAGAACCTCTGTTTCTGATGGTTCTTGTAGTTGTAGAAGATGATTTATTTTTCATATTTTTGTGTGTCAATTGCTTAAGGTATTTCCAAATGATAAACTCCGAATCTTATCAGACTTATCAGATGCATCATTCCTGAATGTAGGTTCCCGTACATATGTATCTAAGTAATTAATTACTCTACCTTTGGCCGCAGCATCTTTACAATGCATGAACTTAAATCTGGGGTCCGAGAGGGGTTGAAATCAAACCCTCTTGCTAGTTGTTTCTTTGTCTCCCTTTTAAATTGTATAATCATTTCATTTCTAGCATTCACATTTTGCATCCCTAGTTCTGTATCGATACATCGTGCTTTTAAAAATCGCCCATCATTATTCGATCTATAAATTCGGTATAATTCAATGCTATTTGGGTAGAACCCTGCAATATTTAAAAATTCCCTGATTAACAGTTTATCTTCCTAAAATTAATGAAAAATGAGTAGAAGACAATACCTCCGTTGACGGTCCCTGTCTATTATTACGAACACTAAAAAAATTATATTAATTTTACTTAATGTAAAATATACATACATATATACCTTGAACTAAATAAATTTTATCTTGGTTTACTATCAAGTTGATCTGGAACGCGATAGGAATTTAACACTTAAACCGCATGTTGACAAGACATTTTACGGACATAAAAATTCCTAAAGTCCTTTAATGACTGTCGAGATGGGTTCGACCCTAATAATATCATCAGTTTTCTCTCTATTTCCACTTGGGTTTTCAGCTAAATGGCTAACGATCCATAAAAATACCCGTAGATGCACCAGATTCGATTTTAATGAAAAGTTAGACCTTGCTAGATTTTAATGAAGGTTGTTCGATGTACTTTAATTTTGTTCAGGTTAGTTCGGGAAATGTATGTTATAGAATATTAATGACACCAAAGAGCAGATATTTTAATATTTGAGGTTAGCAGTGTTTAGCTAATGAAGTTATTGTTAATAGTTCTAGGGATATAAATATGGAGTATTAAGGGGTATTGTGATACATCTAACTTAAAAATAGGTCATTCTTAAAGTTTTAAAAAATAAAATATTAAGTTAACAATTTGGAATTTTTTACTATTACTTCTTTATTGATATTTGAACTTGTCATTGTAAAAATTTGGTTTAAAAACATTGAAAATAAACAGAATTACAACTAATGGCTTGAAATCCGAAAAGCGGTTCTTCAAAAAGGGGGGTGCACCCAACGCCAATCAATACATACGTACTCACTACGACTGCGCATATATCACTTATATATATATATATACATATATATATATATATATATATATATATATATATATATATATATATATAAGTAACTTGTAAGTGCGTACATACACACACACACACACACACACACACACACATATATATATATATATATATATATATATATATATATATATATATATATATATATATATATAGTCTCTTTGTTCTTCGACAAACAATTTGGGTGAAATATCTCTTTTTAACTTTATTAGTGTCTGTATGTAGTCTAATTATTTATTTATTTATTTATATACATATATATATATATATATACATATATATATATATATATATATATATATATATATATATATATATATATATATATATATATATATATATATATATATATATATACATGTAATCGAAGATTTTCGGGCATCCCGTGTATGTGCTGAATCCCTCTCAGGACTGTAAGGCAACTGACGTTTCGGTGAAATCTCATTCACCCTTTTCAAAGCTCACTGTATGGCATCTACGCTCGTAGCGAGGGCGATCCCTCCCCCCAACAGCTTTGAGTTCAGGAAAATGGGCCTGATTTTGCCTCTTATACTATAGTTTATTCAAGAACTAGAGAGAGTAATAAATCATTTTTTACCCTTTTTTTCTTCCCAAACTACCTGTGTTCTTTAGTCCGGTGTCTTTGGTAGAATCTGTTAGACATATATATTTTTCATAGGAATGGGTTAGAAATTTTATTATGAAAAATACCGGTCTATAATAATGGACTATTTGGGTTGAATAACAATAGATATTTGGAGGTGTGAAGTGTTAAAAAGAATTTTAATCCTTGTCATAGGCGTCGGAAGGAGGTTTATTTTATTACCAAGTATTTATGATATAGAATATTATTTCGGTAATGAACTGAAAATAAAATTTTTTTATAATATTATTTTATTTCTTATGATTTCCTAATAATTCACATACATTACAAAATGTAGATAATATTGACATATTTAACACAAATCACAACTGTCGGCCATTTTATTATTTATTAAACACATTTTTAGGACATTTCACGTTTAATTTTATTTATTATTTAAACCATCTGCAGAATTACAATTAAACATTAAAAAGGGATTCAAATGTAATTAGTTTTTATATGTTGCAGTTAAAATTAGACCTACTTATTTTTATTTCTAATGTACTGATATCTTAATTTAATTTACTTTATTATATGGAAATCAGCCCCAAAAAAATAAAATAAACCTGTTAATTTTACACGCCTAAGAAAAAAACACAAAACAATAATAAAATAATAAAAAAATTACGGCTAATTGGAATTAAATATAAATAAAATTAAAGAGTGGGACACACTAAAATAAATTATATATATATATATATATATATATATATATATATATATATATATATATATATATATATATATATATAAACAACATTAAACAATAAAATACAACAAAAACAAAAATTTCAATAATAATAAATTGTGTTTACACTTGTAAATATTACGTATCAATTTCTAATCAAAGTCAGTGAAGCTATCTTCGCTCAAATTAATTAAAATTGGTTCCTCTATTTCACCGATCATGAGATCGAGTTTCCACATTTTGTTTTATTCTTTTATTATATGGATTTTTCTCAATTTTCCACAATAACTTTATTCAAAAAAATCTTTCAAAAGTTCACTTAAATTACTAATTTTGTAAGTTGTATTATTTCTAACAACTCTACCTTTTGCTTGAGAGATATTTCTTTCTTCAATGGACAGTTTCCGGACGATCTATAAGAACAGATTTTCTATCTGGTTTTTCCAGCAAAAATTAAGTATTTTCAGAGTTCAGTTCTTTTAATTTCAGGTAAATCGCGATCTTCATTGATTTTAATTAGAATTTTGCCGACGGTTGGGATTTGCTTCTCATAATAAAATGTATGTACAGCTCCTTTTATTGCAGTTTTCATCTCTTCTTCCAACGAGGGTTTTCGTCTGCCTGTGATCGAATGTAGCTTGGGAGTACTAACAATTCCAATCGTTTTTTTCTCCTTCAGTATTCGGTACATTTTCCAACTCCTGTCATGTTGGAACACATCTCAACAGAGCTTTTAACATTATTATCTAGATATTGATATCTTAAGGCATCATCATAAACATTCATCGGAATTTTTCGTTGACGAAAAAATGCCCTGGTTTAACGATTTTGGAATAAATATAGAGGTAGAAGTCATATCTTTTGGCTATCTCACTCATCTCAAATAATATATAAAAACAAGCGCAGATAAGATAAATCAGTCAGGACACAATGTACGGTGTACTTTGCTCACTGACAGAAATTAAATTGAACTATCAGAAATCTTATTGTTGCAGTAAACTTAAAAAACCTTATAATATTTAAATATAATTAGATGTTCGGCAGTCCTCAGTTACCTGCGGCACTGGAGCAGGTACGTTGGAGGTTTCGGTAACAGTTTTATTATTCTCTCTAGTTCTTGAATAGAGTATAGGAATGTGGATGCTTGCGATCCTCCCCCCCTCCAAAAGCTTTAACTTCAGGAAAATAGAACCGATTCTGCCTTTTATATTAGGAATGTGTATGCTGCTGGTAACCCCCCCCCCCCCCCCCGTTGACAGCTTTATTTTCTTGCGATAGCTCCTTCCCAAGAGTTTTGAGTTCAGGAAAATAGACTCGATTCTGCCTCTTATACTAGGAATGTGTATGCTGCTGACATCCCCCCCCCCTGTCGGCAACTTGTTTTTTCTTGTGATCGCCCGCCCCTGTCTCTAAGAGCTCCAAATTCAGAAAAATAGACCCGACCCTGCCTTTTACACTAAACATGGTGTCTCCCCTCCCCCCCCCCCCCCATCGACAACTTGTTTTCGTTTGCCATATTGTACTTTTGTGATATTACCCCCTCCCCCCAAGAGAGAGGCTGGATCCGCCCCTGACCCTATCTTCAAGAATTTCATAATTTGTAAGCTCATTTTTTTTTAAAACTTTGCGTTTGCTTTCTTCAATACTTTGTTGAAATCAAATCTCGCTTATTTCTTGAAACTTTTCGTCTTCGCTTTATAGTTTTTTATAAGTATTTTGGACAATTGGGAAATGTACATGATACACTGTGTTTGTTTAATCTTAGTATATTGAATTTTAAATAAGTGACTTCACTCGTCTTGAAGTCCTGTTGGGATATTTTCCAGATATGATTCTCTTTTGTAAAATTTTAGTTTAGTTACTATTACTGAGCACAAAACTTTCACGATGAATCACTTTCTGTCATTCTAACTAGAGTCCGTCATTGTTTGTACAACCGAACAATAGCACTCGTCCGTGTGAATAATATCCCTTACAAACAAGTACACAAAATATATATGGATGGAAGTACTTAAAACACTATTTAAACTTGTGTTGTATTGAGATTTTTCCATTAATACATAAAAATCAATAATATTAATCCGCGATCGGCAAACATAGAGCAAGCGTGAAAACCAAAAATTACTGCTGATGTGATGCACCGTTGATCTCCAGGAAATAATAATTGTTTTTACCTTACCTGAAAATTTAATAGTAATGCGTGAAATATAGTGTTCTAGTGCAAATGCTTGCTTATATTATTACCGAAAAAATAGTACTAAGGTAGAAAAAATTTTATAGCGTTCTTCTCTTTTAATACAATAATTTTTAGCGCCATAATTTCAAGACAATACTGCTGTATAATTATCTTAGGTCTGTATCATCGTTTACGTTGATGCATTTATAAACACGCTACCAAAAAAACGATTTTAAAGCTATTCCAATTTAGGAATCTGGGATAATCTGATAATGCCTGTTTTACGGTAAGACTGTATTATAGATATTGTTGTAAGACCAAAGAAAATCTAAGCGAACAGCTGATGACGTCGGACCCTGACCAGCACTTTGTCCTTATTATAAGAGTTGTTGGTTACCCTCGCTATTTACAATAGTTAGAACTGTAAACAGTGACATATAATACGGAGCTGCCCTAACAAGTTTAAACAAGTATTAACTCCGAAAATCGACCTAAATCAGCTATGACGCGCATCTTATCAGTAAATACTGTTCATAAATATTATTAATTGCTTCTGTGCAGAAACCTTGTAGAGCAGTGTAACTAATTTCTTATTACTACGTATTTTTATGGAACGGGATAGCATAATCAATGGTATTTATGTAAATTATTTGACAACTAGCTGTTAAGTTTTGCCGTAAGTATATACATATGGGTACTATTTCTATTAAACTGAAACGATTAATTTACTTTTAACATAATTGAAACGATATAACTTCGTAACTAATTGTTTTAGTAATAGTTTTTGTGGATGTTATGAGAATGTTTGTATTACAGTTACATATTGTCCATGCTACTCCTAAAATATGGATTGTTATCTACAGGCA
The DNA here is from genome assembly GCA_034092305.1 of Diaprepes abbreviatus. Classification (NCBI taxonomy): domain Eukaryota; kingdom Metazoa; phylum Arthropoda; class Insecta; order Coleoptera; family Curculionidae; genus Diaprepes; species Diaprepes abbreviatus. The sequence continues at coordinate 5,813,197 of JASJET010000055.1, read as the reverse complement.
TATCAATAATTCACGATTATATGTTATACTTTAGACCGGTAAAACTGGATTTTAATCTAACCAATCGCAAAGTAGATACCTAAGAATTATAATTATTAATTTTAAATATAATGAACATTCACAGGACGTGTTATTACGGTTCTCAAATTATACAGGCCGACACAATTGCGTTGACCCTTAGAACCAGAACACAGACTATACTTTTTCGAAGGTTTTTGACATGCTGAATTTAAATCTGAATTCAGAATTGACATGATGCTTTGAATTTTCGCGATATTTTAACCTAAATGGGCGAAAATTGCAATATTTCGCTATTTTTGAGGTTATGTAACAGGGCAAGTTTAAAGTTTATAGCTAAACTATATATGATAGTTGAAATTACTAGTATTTCCTTTCAAAACCAACCTAGGTTTGTATCCATATATTTTGTCATATATATCGTCAAGTGAAATTTACTTATTGTAACCTGTCAACGGCCAACCTTCCAATCTTGAAGAGATTGATTTGCTTGTTAAGGAAGTTGATGTTTCCTTGTCTATATGCTACCCTAATTATTTTTGATTGAAAGTATCAGTTTTTCGTACAACCCATGCAAAATTTAGTATGGCGATTAAAGGTTTTTGATCAGACTTTCAATCTCAAGGAAAAATAGGGAGATCGTTAGTGACCTCGAAGTGAAATCCAAGTTTTAGTTGAGGATTTTCGACGTATGTGAAAATGACAATGTGGTCCGAATTTTAAAACTTTCATTTCCAAGGTGGCACATTCAATATGGAGGACTAAAATTTCTGAAAAACCCGAATTTGTGTCTGGAACTTAATACTTCAAAAATAATTTCAGAATCTTAATTTACACCCCCAAAAACCACCAATATCAATTTTGGACAAAATCGAGACATGACAGGAAACAAGTGCCATATATAAATAAATATAAATTGCAAAGTATATCGGTGGGATATTAAAAACCTGCCGACTTCGATACCAGACTGAAAAATATCGCTAGTCAAACGACATCTATACAATCATCGGAGTAGTGCGAAATTTAAAAGAAAAATCAAAATTTCAGTAAGAAATAAAGAAATCTATCTGCTGTATTTAAATAGTTGTTTATATGTATTACCCTTTCAAGCAGATAAAAGAAAAAGATATGTACAAACAGTTTGTCTCCTGCAAATACAGCTCTGGTCCTCTCTCCATACGTGTTTCGACCACCTTATGGTATCATCAGTGGAGCTGTATCAAACCGAGAGCAATATTAACAGGAAACAACTGCTATATAAAATGTAAATTCCAAAGCTTCGAACATACCCCTGTAGAATTAGCATAACGACAGAACTAGGGCCCGGTTGTTTGAACGCTGAATAACGTAATAATATTTTTATTTATATCTGAAGAAGTGTTGATAAACAGTAGATATTTTATTTCTTGGTACACACATACCAATTTAAGCTATCCTTTTCTGCTTTATTTAAACGAGTATCAAATGATAATCGGTTCGTCAATTCTAGATATGAATGTAAGGTTGCCTAAATTATTATTATTGTTATTTTCAATATATAAACAAAATCTAACAATATTTACCAATAAAAATATCCCTTTTTTGTTAATATTAATTGCAAACTTCGCATATAGTAATTTCTAACACTTAAAAACACTGAAAAGAGCAATTAAACTGAAAGAAAAGATAAGTAAACATGTTTATGTTTGTCAAAATCAAAAAAGCCTCTCCCCCACCGACCATAAACAGCCTTCAGACAAAGTTGATGCTGGTAGCCGTTACTATGTGGTAGTTAATCATCTTTGGGAAATGTTTAAAAAGGAACTACTATGTTTTATACCACTAAATTTATTAAGGAAACAGTGACTGCAGTATCAACTCACAGAGTCATTTTCAAACTGAATTACAAAGGTAGACTAAGTATTCAATACAGAAACATGAGAAAATTTAACAGTAAATAAAAACTACCTGAGAAATTACATTATTACAAAGAGGAGGACTAAATTTTGGGAGCTAATTATTATTTGGCGACAACAAATAACGGGGAAAACCCAAGTTCTGTCTGGTCATTGAAAAAATTTACATTTTTATTTTTACTGTGTTTATATATTTCGAAAGATTCAAGAATATTTAACTTTTGGCCCTTTGTTGAATAATATAATATGTCAGTGTTGCTTAAATCAGGAAAACTGTGGCTGTGTTCTAAGCAATGGTTGGCAAAGCTCGAGTCTGTTTTTTGTAGTCTATATGATCGGTGGTGTTCTGAAAAGCGAGTTTTAGACAGACAAATCTATTGTTGTTTAAATCTATAGGGTATGATCGAAGTTCCAAAGTATGCCGGCAGGATATATAAGTTAGCTATTATTTGGGTCTTGTTTGCATTTATTTTAGGACTAATATTCGCAGAAGCTTCTATTAGTTCTTCAAGTATTTGCTTTGCATCTTTGATATTGTCTGTTATAAGAACGATGTCATCTATAAATTTAAGGTGTCTGAGCTGTTCACAATCTACATTGAATGAATGAATATATTGTGGTGATACTAGATCTTCAATGCATAAGCCCTTGATCGATTTTGCGAACCTAAGCAGCCTTGTTAACTGAAGTTGCGTCATCCATGAAGATGGTTTAGCAGGTGTGTCATTGGTCCCACCAAAATTCAGATTTCATTTCTTCCCAGATAACATTCGAGAGGCCTCCCTCCACGATTATTTTCCGGCAGCAGCTTAAGTTCTCTTTTACCAACGGTAATTAGAACAGATAGAATTGGTTGAGGTCCAAATCGTTCAATCGTTGATCCCATCTTTGCCAGACTCTGCTTCCCTGTTCCAGTGTATACCCCAGTGATCCAGGACTCACATGAGTCTGATTGTGTGATCATTTTTTGTCAGAATATCTACTAAATCCTTGCATTCAAATACGTGTCGCCCTACTATCTGAGCATAAGGCAATTGTCTTATTTTTGTTTACGCTCCTTTTAGAGAGATGACTACATTTGCAGAATAGCATAAAACACCATTGCATTTTGTCCAAGAGAGCAAAACTCTTTGACTTCCGTGCTCCTACAGAACATTCCAGCTCCAGCTCTTTCATTCTGTTGAGATACATCTGTAAATTTTTAGGGATTATTTCTTAGAAAAGTTTGCTCCCCCTCTAAATCCTTTTTGATTGGAAAAAGTATCTCAACACGGTGATTAGGGAGTGATGGACATCTTTAGTTCACGCTTTCTCAGCTACGTGGGTACCCGATAGTTCCAGATCCTTAATGGATTTGACAAATGAGACCATAAACACCTCTTAAGGCCTCCTTCTCTATGTATAAGTAGCCAGGAGATTTTGTTTTCTCATAATCAAATCATCGTATATATATATATATATATATATATATGTATATATATATATATATATATATATATATATATATATATATATATATATATATATATATATTGAATAGATAAGTGCTAAGACTCAGTTTTATTTGAGATATATAGAAATGAAATCAGACACAGAAGGGTTAGTTAATATGCCAGTAAATTTGGTTGAGAATAGGATAAAATTAGATTTAAGGATAGTTTGAGATGTTTTGTTTAATTTGTAGTGTATATAAATAGATATAGTCTTATGAAACAGACAATAAATTCCAAAATTCTTGACTAAGTAACTTAATTGAGAATTGGAATATTCTTCAAAAATATTACATATTTCTCTTTATAAAAACTAAATGTAAAAAGTATTGAACTAAAGAAGTGTTAATACAAATATATATATATATATATATATATATATATATATATATATATATATATATATATATATTTGAATGAATAAAAAGAGTGTGGATGCTTTTAAATGACTAAATAATAAAGTGGTATACATCGTCGTTGGTCCCAATAAAACAATTACTCATAAGACACAAAAGTGCATGTAGTGTAAAAATTAGTGCAAAATTAAGACAAAAACACCATGAATAGTAATAAACAAACATTAATGTATGAAATATAAGAATAATGGTTTAGTTTTAAGAATTATTAAAGAAATTTTGTAGAAATTAAAACTATGATTTAGGCAAAACTGTAGAATGTGAGATAGATTTAATTAATTTATAAGGTAGGTTTAAGTTTATTTTAAGCAATTTTGGTGCTATGTTAAGAAAGTTATGCTAAATAATAGGATAATAATATCAAAAGCAACAATAAACATTTTAGAGTTTTTTTGAATAAAATTTGAGTAAAATTGTCATAAATTTCAATGTGCAAGTCTTAATTTTTATCAATTTTTATATATAAATAATACGCCAAAGTGGCTTTTACATTTTATCAAAATGTCGAGAAAACTCTAAAGTTTATTTATTACAAGTTCAATAATGCTCAATGGTCAGATTTAGGTCAATATATTAATAAAAACATGAAAATTCCAGTCAAAATTGGTAAAATTAAAAAGCCTTAATAAAATCCAATTTTTCAAGGTATTATGATCTGACCAATCATATTTTAGAAATTTCTTATGTTTTGGTCGAATATAAAAAGCCAAGGCGTAGGAATTTCGAAAGAGTTGAATTTATCAGTTTGCTGAAAGCACTGTGTTTCTCGAGCTTCCGAAAAATTTACATAACCTCAAATTTTCAATTGTTAAAAAAAAGAAACAGAAGTTTTCCTACGTCACAAGGAAACAAAAGTAAAATATTTTGTTTTTTAAAAGAAGTAATGTGTTTTGTTGCCAATTAAAAGGAACTTCATAATTTAATTAAAGTAATTAGTAAAAGTTTCCAAATTTTGTCCTGTAAAGTAATTGTTCAACTCTCAGACAACAACAAATACGATAAATTGTGATAAGAAGAATATAAGAAAAATTAATTGGAATTGAACTAAGAAGAAAATAGTGGAACGAGACTTTGAATCATATTTTGTCATTTCCTTATTTTATAGGTAACGACAACAAAAAATATTTTTGGAGATTTCGAAGTTTTTCAAACAAGAAAATCAATAAAAAAAACTGGAATTGCGTTTTATAATATATTGGGACCAAGTAAAAGAAAACATAACAATGTATTTATATTAGATAAGATAGTAGAATGCTTTAAATTTTTCGTAGACATTGAAAACTAGTATCCAATAATAACCTAACTTTTCTTAAAATAAAAATAATTAAATTAATAAATTATATTTTGCTATACTAACCTGTTAGAACAATAATAATATTTATCATCATCAATATTAGGTGTTTAACTATATTAACTACTTGAATCACCACACAGCACACGATAATTTGCTTAAAATAATATAATTTTTTAAGAAATAACGACACTTTCCATCTAAAACTGCACTATAGCCATCTAGTAGACGATTGCGAAACTAAAATGTTGCTAGATTTGTGATACAGGTTGTTAAAGGACAATGCATGGTAGATAAAAGTAAATAATAAGTAATATTGATTAGAAATAGTATTGGTTGAAAGATAAAAGTATTGACCATTTAATTTCGTCTAATATTTACTAATAATATTGTGCCATTTGTTAATATTGTTAAATAAAATTTTTATTTTGTGTTTTAATCATTCTGTGTATTGATTGTCTGATTGATATCTAATAAAAAACTGAACTCACGTGAGAAGGAGTCAATTTACAGGTAGGAACACATCTATATCTCATCTACATAATTTGAAAATTGAAAATATTTAAAATTGGTAAAGAAGAGTTATAATTTCTTATAATTATTTTTTACCTGGCGCTCAACAAATAAATACTAATTTTTCATTAAATTTTGGCAATATTTTAAAAATTTATAAAAAAAATAAATTCAGAGATAAATAACAACTAAGTTTCCTAAATTTTATTAATCGGGTAAGAATTTTGTGCGGGGTAAGCAATAGAGCACCCATAATCGTCACAATATATATATATATATATATATATATATATATATATATATATATATATATCTATATATATATATATATATATATATATATATATATATATATATATATATATATATATGTTATATCGTAGGTTTTCACGGATGGTAGAATGAATAGTTAGTTTGGTTATTCCGGGTTTCAATCCGTTCGTTCAAAAAATCGTTTTCACGACGTTTCGCCAAAATCTCATTTGGCATTTTCAAGTGCGGTTCGTCTCGTTACTCGAGTAACGAGACGAACCGCACTTGAAAATGCCAAATGAGATTTTGGCGAAACGTCGTGAAAACGATTTTTTGAACGAACGGATTGAAACCCGGAATAACCAAACTATTCATATATATATATATATATATATATATATATATATATATATATATATATATATATATATATATATATATATATATATATTTCAACGTTCGATGTCTTCCGATACCCAATCGATATCCATCCGGTCTATCCAGAGATTTTCTTCCAGTTTTCTATCCCTCATCTCTCGGCCGATTCCTTCTCTCCAACTAAAACGTGGTCTTCCTCGTTTCCGTCTTCCATGGGATGCCCACTCTAAGATCTGTTTCGGCAGTCTCTCCTCTGGTATTCGCTGTACGTGTTCATACCATCTCACTTGCTGAGTTCCAATTTCGTCTACGATTGAATGCTGCACGTTCATATTTTGTCTGCTTCCGTTGTTGGTAATTCTTTCCAACCTGGATCTTCTGGCTAAGCGCCTCCAGAAGTCCATCTCTGTAGTTTCTAATTTCTTTTTGGTTCCCTCTTTTAGTGTCCATATTTATCAGCTATAAGAAGTTATGCTTTTGACCATTGTGTTGTATATTTGGTGTTTTTTTGTGTTGGAAATTGTTTGGTCCCACAGCACACTGCTGAGGAGTGTGATGACTCTTTTTCCTTGATTGTTTCTTTCTTCTACTCCCCTGTCCACACCTTCGTCTTTTGTGATAGTTAGTCCTAGATATTTGTACTTGTCGCAGGGTCTAATTATTTGATCATCTTCCAGTATCACGTCTTTCTGTTCGCTACCAATACACATTCTGTTTTTTCTATGTTTATGTCCAATCCTCATTTCCTGTATTCTTCGATTAATTTCCTCGTCATATATTCTATATCTTCGTAATCTTGCGCTATAAGTACTTAATCGTCTGTAAAAGACAGTGTATATTTGGTATTGTTGTTAATTGGTATGCCCATATTTTTGCATTTTTTTTTCCAGCTCTTTAGCGTCTATTCGAGGTATATCTTAAATAACGTAGCGATAGACAACCTCCCTATTTGACACCTTTATGATGTTAAAACCCTCTGAGGTATTACTTCCAATTTTGATCTTAGCTGTGGAGTTTTCATATATGTTTTTCACCGCTTTAATTAGGTTGACGTTTGCTTTGTGGAACACTGTGATATGCTTTCTTCAAATCTACGAACACAAGATGTATTTCCGGCCATTTTCTTCTCTATAATTTGTGTGCCGCAAATCCCATAATCATGATTTACCTAATACTTGATACCCTGTATATAAAGAGGATGTAAAAATGGCAGAAAAGCCAGCTGTTTGCATTTTAAAAAATTTAGTTACTTTAGGCAGAAATAACCAAATTTCTGTTAAAATAAGCTAACTACCTTATTTGTAAATCTACAGAGTATAAAAAAAAAATCGTCTCCTTGTAATTTTTAATGTGTGTGACCTATCATTGTGATTTAAAATATAATGCTAATTTCCTACCAAGTATCAAATAACTTTTTCTAACCTAAGCTATTTTTATCTTAACAACCTAAACTAAAATACACCTAACAACCTTTAGAGAAACTCCGACTAGGTGCGATTCTTCATTAAAGTCAAATTTGGTGCATCCAGAGATATTTTTATGGATCGTTAGCTGAATCGACCGGCCATATTGCTGAAAACCGAAGTGGAAATAGAGAGAGAACTGATGATATTATTAGGGTCAAATCCATTCTCGACGGTCATTAGGAGGTTTAAGGAATTTTTATATCCGGATCGTCGATATCTTAAAGTGTGGCGTAATGTCTTGTCGACATGCGGTTTATTTGTTAAATACTGGTCACATTTCTCATAAGAAATAATGGAAAAATAAATAAAACTGATAAATAAATCTATATATAGGAAAAACCAACTGAAAAAGCCTTATAAATAGATAAATCAATAAATAAATGCTTTATTTATGGTTAAACCATTTTAAAAATTTACAATACTTTGAAATTTATAAAGAGGCCTTAAAACCAGGCTGAAACAGTCAATCAACAAATGCATCAGTTATAGAAGGTCGATTACCATTGTCACGGTTCAATTTTGCCCTTAAGCTCACTATGGCTAATATATTTAATTTAACATTATCTTGCAAATACTGTCGTTATGGGCAATACAGTATCATTTTCCTTAAGTATTTCCTAGGGATTCTTTGAAAGAAAGCATTTCATCAAATACAGTTTCGATTAATTTTATTTGCCATTATTTTGTCCTTTACTTTGTTATTTCACTACACTATTTTTTTAGTGTCAAACTTATTGCTACCTTTTTTTTTTTGTATTCAGATAGATCTTGTTTTTTTCCCGGTCATCTATAATTACATTTGATGGATTGTATGTATATTGGGTTGCAGAAATCAGGAAATTTCTATTGATGTATTCATGTATATTTCTTGAATTTAAAAATAACTACTGGTATACTTATTAGATTTATTATTCTTGTTTTGAGTGGAAAATGCTAATGATTAACGAATTGGCTTATCTAACAAATGCATTTAAGCCGACTGTTGTTGCTCGGTGTCTTTCTTTTTGAGGTGTTATTTCTTTCACACGTGGTAATTGAACGCGCCTAACGGAAGTCGATTAGTGCGTAAGCAGGACCATGGTTATAAATGGAGGCCGTTCTGCTTTAATTTTTCACTCTTTCCTGGTTTGATTCGGCCGAAGCAGCTGCAGACTTCGATCTCAATTTTTAGTTGCCAAATTTTTGGGATTCTGAGATGGAAAGTCAAAGACAATCCCGGTAATTTTGTTGAAACTTTGTGTACCGTAACTTTTGCCTGGTTAGCAGTTATGGTTTTTTTATCGGGATAAACCTGGAGACAGGGATTTTGGGCAGTTTGCACGGGTCAACGAAGGAATCAGCCTGATCCCAGAAGATCGGGTCCACCCTTAGGGATACAAATATCAATCCACCCTCGGGGTTAGAAGAAATCCAGATCCACCCTCTGGGTACGAGGAAGTCCAGATCCACCGGCTGGGTCGACCAATAACAGATCCACCTTTAAGGACTCCCTCATCAGTGAATTAAGAGTAGAATTAATATAAAACATTCTTAACATTTATGAGTTTCATTTGACCTCCACAACTTCTTGTCCACGCTCGATTCAATATATTTTTTTTTATTAATTTAATTTTGTGCAGCAAATTAGAGAGCTGAGTTGAACGCTAGGCCCAAGCAACAACGTGGGGGAAGTTCTGAGTTTACCCGGCCAAAAAAATTCAGTGGCGCCTTAAAAAAAATACTCACCCCTACTTTACGGCATAGAGGCTAGCCTGGCACTTTGCTTGTTGGTGCCGCCTCTAGCTTTCAACTCTGCTCTGCTCGCACGAAACAGTCTTTATTAGCGCCAAATAAATACCAGTGTAGCACCATTAACTTTAAAGTTAAATTTACGATAAACTATTCCTTCTGATCAAAAGCTTGGGGTTTTTAAAGCTTCATAAAATCTAAAAGAAACACTTATCTGACGCGAATTTGTTCTTCCCACAACACCTAATTTTTCTACAATTAATTCTCTATCTTTCTCTAGATTTATCTTATTTTTTTTATAGTGGATTTTTTCTGAACATCAGTTAGTTTATTGACTTTAAAAATATAAAGTCACGTACGATCTTCTTAACAAAGTCTGTATTTGAATTCTTATCGGTCTCGGCAGAAATAGGAATCTTCCTTCTCTTGTAAGTAACAGTTCTTACTTTCCTTGTATGTGACATTTATGTTATAAGGACAGGTGTGCTTTGTTCTGGTTAGAAATCTAAAGCGCTACTTCAGATTGCAAGAAACTACCAGATGGAAACCTGTCCTATTGACAGTGTACTGCCACCTGTATACAGGTTTCGGGGTCATTAGTTCTCATCAGTACAGGGTGGGCAAGTACACCCCCCCCCTTCATAGGAAAAGTGAATGCTTTAAGCAACTCATTACTTGCTGGATTCTTTCTTTGCTTAGTTTTTGCTAAGTTTGTCATGAACTGAGTATTACATTTATTTGTTTTTAGTCTCAATTCTGCCAAAACTTCCTGCAGTCTACGAAGCATAGTCTGGGCTTCCTCCACATTGTCTACTAGGATAATGTTATGGGCGAAACAAAGATCTGTTCAGTGTTAATTTCTATCCATTCCCAGTTTATTGAATCGTGTATGTTCTGTAGAAATGTTACAAATAACTCTACCAATTTTTTACTTATTTGTGTATTCCCTGGTGAAGTTTTGACACGGGCTGTTGCATTTTCATATTTTGTTGCAGAACATGAGCAGTGAAAGCGGCAATTAGTCAGGACCTCTATTAGTTCGTCTTGCATCGAATTTCTTTTCGAAATTTACAAAAATGAACATGAGAAGTAAATTATATTCAATTAATTTTTCAGTAAGGATTTTTATTGTGAGTCATTTGTCCCGTATTCTGAGCGAAGGCTTGCTGCAATTTTTGAGAGGTAAAAGTTAATCTTATTTTCTAGGCGTTTGGTAAGTATTTTAGTAAATAATTTATATACGCAGGTGAGGAAGCTAGTCGGTATGTAGTTTGCGAGGTCAGTTATGTCACTGTTTTTATGCATGATGACTACTAGCTGAAACCATTAAAGAACTCTCATATACAGAAAGATCTGAGTGTTGAAAAACACAAAAAGATAGTACGGAACAAAAGTACTTTAATGAATAACAAATGAAATACAAGAGAAAAAAATGAGCTAATCAATTTTAAAGAAAACCTGATAGAAATACAAATGATTATCTAAATCAGATAAACTTGCCTCAACATAAAGAATAATGAACACCAAAAATACATAAATATGAAAGAACAACAAGGTTCTAAACGGACAAACAATACGACTTAAAAACAAAATAAGAAACAAGAACACATTGCAATACTGGAAGCTTTCAACAACAAAGTAAAAGAAATAATACAACAACAGATAGAAAAAATCTAAGAAATCAATAACAAACATTTCAAAGAAATGACCTACTGAAAACAGATGCAAAAAGAAAAAGACGCGTTGAAAGCAACAATTATACAACTTCAAGACCAAATACAAAGGTAGGAGAACACATTGCAAGAACTCACAGAAAAACTAAACACAAAAGAAAAAATGGAGATAGAAAGATCAAATCCTCTGAGCTTTAGTGGAGGAGATAGCTTCGAAATTTCTTGGCAAAAAGAAGACACACACCAGGATTGGACGGCGCTCAACCAAAGACATGCCCTTCCCGTAGCAGAAGATCCCTCCGTAGTCGTGGAAGACAACAGAACCTATAAAGAATTCAGATTCAAATTTAGACAAGCAAGCAACAACCTAGAGCTACACAGATTCCACCACAAGAAGTCAAAATACTACCGAAAACCATAGATTACCAAAAACAATAAAAAAGATACTCGACACAACTAATTACCTGTATCACACATATCAGCCAGAAGATCAAAACGTCTACATATTATTCTAAGAGGAATCTTGGAATCACTCTCCAAAGAAGAAACGGCAGAAGACCTGAAAAACAAAGGATTTCACTTAACCAGAATACTTAGATGGTATTAAAAGAGCGGGGAACCTATGTCCAGTGCCTAGATAAGAGAGCCAAATTCATCAACTAGAAGAAATATTGGGAAATAAAATCAAAGTGGAGAACCAGAGTACCAGAGCTTCAACTGTTAATTGTTTGGGCAAACTGCAGAGCCTTATCACGTTGCGTTAGTAGTGGAGAAAAACACATTTCAGCAGATTGCAAAAGACCAAAAGACGAGTCACTACGATGGACAAAATGCGGCGGTGCACACCTGTCACTATTTAGAGTTGCCTTAAAAGGCCGCAACCACACCAACATCTAGAAACCAACCGCCACCCAGGACCAACCTGATCCTAAACACAAAATTACACACAAATTTTTGCCAAGAAAGGAAGACGTACTTTCATGAAATAATATATCTTAAATTTAGTTCAATATAAATTATTAAACTATAAAACTTGGATTGCACAAATTATCAAACATATTATGTAATAAAATGTATAAAAAAAATTGAACCGACTTCTAAACAGCAAAAAATAAAGATATAAATTTTTATATAAAATTGAAATTGAATCTGATTAATTGTGGTTCAGATTGAGAAATACTTTATTTGTGATTGCTTTCTTACCGTAGTTTGTTTATATTTCGTGTTAGTAGTTATTTGCTTGGTTTAGTAGTAATTTGGCGCCGACTTTAAAAATGTTAGTTTCATGGAAAAATGTATATTGTTATTTTTTGCTTTCTAGAAGTTGGTTCAATTTTTTTATTAAAAAATTTATTTTTCTATTTATGATATCCAAAAATTATTTGAACTACGTAAGTACTAAGCAAAATGTGTAGTGTACCTCGCAATGTTTTCAAGGCTGCAAAAAATATCCATTTTATCCAAAGTTGTAAATCACACTAAATTGAACAAAAAAAATTCTTTGATTCTGAGAATTCTTTAAATACCAGGTTTTTATTATCTTGCCGACATACTTTGGATTTTATATTTTATATAGCAGTTGTTTCCTGTGAATGTTGCTCTCGGTTCTATACAGCTTCACTGATGAAACCATAAGATGGTCGAAACGCGTTTCGTTTTCTCTGCTTGAAAGGATAATACATATAAACAACTAAAAAAGTTTTTATTTAAAATTCTTATTCCATACAATATTTTACTAAACTCTTTTACATGTTTGTAAAATATTTTACTATTTAAAAAAAATCACCACCTGCTTCTATTCAGATAAAGTGAAAATCCATTGTGGGATTTTCGTCGCCAAATTTTAATCTTTCCTTTCTTTCAGGAGGATTTGAAAACAGCATTAAAAAGACCCCAAACAAGGAAAGCTTAAAAATTGCAGTCTGATAAGGGAAAATCTGCGACAAGTTAAGCGGGCACGCACGCATTCGTGACACATCTACAGCGGTGATATAGCATCCCTCATTGACCCCGTAAAGAGGTTGTTTTAAAAGTTCTAAAATAACAAGATGTGTGGGGTTCATTTTAAAAGTAAGTTTTGACCAATTGAAACAAAATTATATAATTTGAATATTTTTTGAGGATGGAAAAACGCTATGGAATTATTTCCAATTAATTTTTCCAAATTCCAGCATTTAGACTGGTGTTTGTAAGAAATGGTGTTCTTGATAGTTTCACAACGAATGGTTGCATAACCAGACTCATGTTGGCTTCGGAGCCAAACCCATTAAAATCGATGATGACCAAATCAAAGCCATAATTGAAAAGAATCATCATATAACTGTTGGAGAGATTGCAGAGAGGTTAAATGTACGTCACACAATAAAAAATCATTTAAAATATCTTCATATTTGGGTTTCGCATAAATTAAAATATGCATCCACATCTAAAGCTTTATTGCATCCAAAAAGAGATTGTCAGTTTGGTGCGTTTACAAACCCGAAATTACTTTCTCGCCGATCTGATAAATTTTCAACTGCCAAATTTTTCTCTATTTCCACTCTAAAAAGAGTGCACTAAAAGAATTCTTTAACAAAATTTTTCTAAAAAAATGAACCGACTTCGAAAAGTGCGCTAGAAAGCTAAAAAATCGATATAAATTTTTATATGACATTGAAATTTTTGAAGTCTGCGTCAAACTAATACCTAACAAAATATGATTCACATAAAAAGATTGAAAAATATTTTATTTGTAATTGCTTTCTTACCGTAGTTTTTAGTTAAAAATAATTCGGAGCCGACTTCACAAATTTCAATTTCATATAACAATTTCCATTGTTATTTAGCGCTTTTTTAGAAGTCGTTCCAATTTTTTTTACAAAAATTTTATTTTCAGTTTTTCTTGTTGAATTGGTTATCATATTAATAAATTACTGGAACTAAGTACTAATCAAGATCAGTGCAATCTTTCCAAGGTTGCAAAAAAGTATCCATTTTAACCAAAATTGTAAACCACCCTAAAGTGAACAACTAAAAATTTATTGATTCTTTTATTAAGCAAATATTTAGCCTGCTATATTAAATCCACTATTTTGCATTTTAAATTAATTTTAGATTAATAATCTAGGATCCCGAAACCTCCCAATACCGGTACTTAAAGTACTTGAGATCTACATTTTTTGGTTCGACAAATTTTCCTGCATATTGAATTTGAGTACGTCTCAAGAACCTCCAACGTCAATTTTGGACAAAATCGGAAAAATGTAAAATTTTCAGCGTCCATATTGTATCTGCCATATTAAGTTATAATTATTGACTTTAAATTCGTAACCTATGATTCCAAAAATTCTCTAATACCAATTTTGAAAAAATGTGAATAACGTGTAATTTTCAACCCACCATATTGTATCCGCGATACTGAATTTCAAAAAAATAATTTTAACCTCTTAATCTACACCCTCAAAAAACCTCTAGCACCAATTTTGGACACAATCGGGATAGGTAAAATTTTTACACCACCATATTGTATCTGACATATTAATTTGTTTAAAAACAATTTTAAATTCGGTATTTATACCCTCAGAAAGGAGCCAGTACCAATTACGAACAAAATCTTTTAAAAATAATTTTAAATTTGTAATTAACCTCCTCAAGAATACCCTATACCAATTTTGGAGAAAATCGAGAGATGTAAAATTTTTAGGACGAAATATTGGATCCGCCATAATTAACACTCTCTAATATCATCCAGTATCAATTTTGGATCAAATCGAGAGATGTAAATTTTTTAATTCGCCATATTGGATCTGCCATATTTCTTTTCTTAAAAATGTAACCCCGAAAACCCGCCCATACTAATTTTGGAGAAAATCACACAAAATTAAGCATAAGATATTATGCTTGCCTCTTAAGAGTTTCGCCACGCATCGTCTAAAAAGTCGAATCTCTCTCTGTTTCTCCCTTATTCTAATTTTTAATGCCTGATTATTACAACTGATTAAAATAGTGCGAAAAATATTTTGAAATTATGTAAGTGTGTCGGGGATTTAAACACTGGCGACAGATTTGTAGATTAAGAGTGTTGTGACATAAGTTTTTAATAAAAATAATACATACTTACCGGTAATAAATTATAAAATAATAATTAATAGCTTTTATATGAAATATCTTTTTGTTTTAAATTCATTTAAATGCCCAAAATTTCTCAAAACGGAAATATAAATAAAATTTGAAAGATGCTGTCATATTTCCCTGCTCCGACCAATTGTTTGACACCTGACTGGCGTCATAATACAAAAATTTTTATTGTCATGGTGTGTTATTTGGTTCTAGAAACTTGTAGTATTATGAAATACCTCATTTTTTCAGCAATTAGGCCCAACAACGTTTTCTTTAATGTCTTCGTAACAACATTTTTTAAAAATTCTTCTGAACCTCATAAATCCAACAAAAGTATTGTTGCTTCATGATCTGTTTCATTGGATTGCTAAATTAAATTGCGTCTTTTTATCTTTGAATCTGGCACAGGTTCACCATTATTCTTTTCCCTTCTGTTCAGCTTGAACACTTTTCACCTGCTTTAATAGCAAATTAGCAAAATATGGATATAAAATATAAATAACATGATCATACTTTATAAAAAATCTAGAATTTCTGATTTGTTACAAATTTTTTTGATTTTTACGATAAAAGGTTAAACAAATCCAATAAAATACCGCACTTGGCATTTAAAAACATGCCGCAAACAATTGTAACTACCTATGCAAGCTAGTTGCCACCTGAGCAAACATTATCGCACTTATGATAGAAATAATGATGTCACAGCTTGGCGTTTCAGGAAAATGGAATATTTGGCATCTGAAGCGAAAAATTCACTTGTGGTCAGAGGAAAATAAGGTAAATGTTTTAACTGACGACAACGTAGAAGAAATTTGGAAATCATTTAAGGAACTAACCAACAAACTAATAACTGAAAATACTATACGGAAGAACAAACCGAAAAAAACAGAAATGGATGACAGCAGAAATATTGGATCTCATGGAACAAAGGAGACAGTCGAAAACAAATCGAATGGAATATAAAAGAAGACAAAGAAAAATTAAACAGGAAATTCGGATAGCCAAAGAGAACTGGATGACAGACAAGTGTATCGCAATGGAAGATCTAGAAAGGAAACATGACACATTCAACATGTACAAAAAGGTCAGAGAAATAGCAGATCTATATAATAAGAATACCACTAATACCCTTGTGGACCATGATGGTAAAATTATCTTGGACGAAAAAGAAATTTTTGAAACATGAGTTAAATATGTGAAAGAATTATTTGATGATGACAGACCGAATGAACACAACTCCGATGATCTCGCTAATATAGACGCTAATATAGATATGGGACCGGAAATTCTAAACAGTGAAGTTCTATCTGCCATAAGATCTACAAAAACCAGGAAAGCCATCGTGCCTGATAATGTCCCAACCGAGCTGTTACAAATGATCCATGAGGAAAATATAGGAATCTTGGTCAAACTGTTTAATACCGTTTACGCGACTGGAGATATACCGGAAGATTGGCTGAGGTCTGTATTCGTCTCAATCCCAAAAAAACAGCGAGCAAAGCGATGCAGTGAGTACAGACTAATAAGTCTAATGAGCCACACTTTGAAGGTCTTTCTCAGAATCATCCACAGCAGGAAAAGATCTAAATGCGAAGCAGATTTAGATGAAACCCAATTCGGATTTAGAAACGCCCTAGGTACTAGAGAGGCTTTATTCGCTTTAAATATACTTCTGCAAAAATGCCGGGACCAACACAAGGATGTATTCGTATGTTTTGTCGATTACGAGAAGGCCTTCGACAGAGTACAGCACAGAAAACTCATAGACATTTTAAATAACGTAGGGGTAGACAGCAGAGACGTAAGAATTATTAAAAATCTATATTGGCGGCAGAAAGCAACAGTAAGGCTAAATGGAAAACTCACAGAAGAAAGTAAAATTCTGCGAGGCGTCAGACAGGGCTGCATACTATCTCCACTGCTTGTTTAAACGGGCTACTCAAAGACAACGAATGGAGAATATATAAACACAATACGATATGCTGACGACACTGTTATCCTAAGCGACAAACTACAAGACCTGCAACATCTATTAAACTGTGTTAACATTGAGGGTCAAGAATTGGGGCTCAACATAAATATCAAAAAGACAAAATTTATGGTCTTTAGTAGACAACCTCATCTTAACGCTTCAATACAAATAGAAGGAAAAAGTATAGACAGGGTGACTCATTTTAAATATCTTGGATGTTATATCACCGAAAATCTAAACCCAGATAAAGAGATAAGGTGTAGAATAGAGACTGCTAGAGCAACTTTTTAAAAAATGAAACCACTTTTCTGCAATGATAACCTCAACCTAAAACTACGACAGAGAATGATAAGATCATACGTCTGGCCAGTGTTACTATATGGGGCAGAGGTTGGAGGCTCTCGAAATGTGGTTACACCGGCGAATACTGAACACAACTCGTCTACTATTAAACACTGTGAAGCGTAGAAAAATCTCATATCTTGGACATATATTCAGAGGGGAGCGATATAGAATTCTTCAGCTAATCATGATGGGTAAAGTAGAGGGACGTAGAGGGGTAGGAATGAGACAGGGTTTCTGGTTGAGGAATATTCGTGAATGGACAGGTATACGTAGCGCGGGGGAACTGTTCCAGCTGGCGCAGGACCGTGAAAGACTTGCCAATGTAATTGCCAACGTCAGGGGGACCTGATATGGCACTTGAAGAAGAAGAAGAAGGATTAAAAGAACGTTTCAAATCATTTAACGAAATAACTCGTTTTCCTCGGTTGTCTCTATCTATCTTGCTTTACCCCTAATGCCAGATTTTGTTAGACTTATGATTTAGATTAAGATAATAAAGTTTTGTTTTCGGTTCATTTTTTTTACAGACAAATTAATAATGAACACTGCCTTTGATGTGTTTGTCGATTGATGACACATTGGTATTCTCTCACTGGACCAGCTTTTACCAAGGTTATAGGATTTTTTTCTTGACCTTCTTCTGGTGACGGAGAATTTGCCCCTAAATTTGATTTTCAAAGTCATTAGAGGTTGTTATAGCAGAAATCGGAACTACGGAAAATTTTTCGTTAAACATACTTTTTTGCCTGTACCTTGACAGGAAAATTAATATTTATTGCTTCTTGTACAGAGACACTTCTTTTGTCTCCCACCAGCTTAACTGTGTTCGAAAATAGTTTATTTTTTTGAAGTAATAATTTATATTTTATCAAGACTTCTTAATTCATTTCGTTGCATTACAGCTATATAATTCTCGTTTAAAAAATCTTAGTAAACTTTTAAGACAGTCCAGATAAAAGGGCCGCGTGGGGCGGCGTAGTGGGGGCAGCAGTTTGTCCCACCCCTCTGCCGTGGCGCCGCGACGTCGACGCCGCCAGTCCGACGATGCACGTTGAAAATTTCACGTCGCCGGTGTTAGAGTGGAAAAATAGTGTCGAAATATAACGCCCCCGTCATACGATAAATAGGTGAATATGTGAAACCGGCACGATGGTCCGAGTTACACGAAATAGTGACGATAGACCTACGTTTCGAGCGCCGGCCAAACCTCCTCAGGAACTGAGGAGAGAGTGTTGACTTTGTGTTGTGTTTACACCCAGTTTTCATCATATTCAAAGAAGTATTGCAAATTTTGACAGTTAAGTGGCTGACAAAAGGTAAACAATTTAATATGTTGGTAATAAAGGGGTATTTACCACAGCGACCTTTGGATAACTTTGTTAACCCTTCAAATAGAATAAAAAGAGGTTTTAGGGATTTGAGAATAACTTAGGTTTCCGGACATAAAGGTCAAAGATGGGTCAAGGGAGTGATTTCAAAGTGACAAATATTTGTGTACCCAAAGTTAATCTTCTTTACCTAAGGAGATAAAGTAACATAGAACCACCAATAAATATTTAAGACAAGAAATATTGTCTTTAAGAGATATTTTTATACTTTGTAGCACTTTTAATAATTACAACTGTTTCTTTTTAAACTGAAATGCAATTTTTAGATAATGATAACAATTTGTGTCAGTGGGGAATGCTTTTATTTATTTATTAAATCATTTTAGTACTCGAAACTTAAACCTTTGCAAAATTATTGTAAAGCTGTTTTAGGTTCGTTTAAATTGTTAAGAATTTTATTTGTTAATGATTTCTGTGCTTTTTTTTCGTGTTTTCATTATCGCTCCTTATACTTCATTTATATTTTGTAAAAATTTGGCTTCACTTAATTCGAACTACACCAAGCTGAAAACTGTTGGAAATTGGAAGTTAAATTGTTGTTTTCAAAAAAAATTAGATCTCATTTTGATGTTGTGATTTTAGAACAATTTACAGGTAACAATTTATACAAAAATATTTTCTAGCAGTTCAGAAAATTATGTTGAGGCAAAATATCAATTATAAAAGAAATAAATATACAAGAAAATGCAAAATTTAATGTTGTAGTAATAAAATTTAAAATTTTTTAAAAGTTTCTTTTGTTACAAATGTTACTAGACTAAACATTACGGTTTTTAATGCATAATTTATTAAAAGCAGTACGTAATCTTAAAACTTTCTTTTGTTACAAATGTTACTAGACTAAACATTACGGTTTATAATGCATAACTTGTTAAAAGCAGTAGGTAACCCCATTTTTGTCAACGTTAAGGACACAATTTTTTTTAAACGATGAGTTGAAAATTTTCTGTAACTGAAAGGTTTTGCAAATACATCTAATTTTTTAAATAATGGGTAAAACAATAAAACTTATCATTATTAAATAAAATATTGATTTTGCTAAACGCATCAAAAATAATATAACAAATTTTGAGTTTATACTTTTATGTAAGTAAGTTGATATATATATATATATATATATATATATATATATATATATATATATATATATATATATATATATATATATATTCACGCGACTCGTCCGTGAACGAACGATGGCTACTATTGATTCAAGTAAACTAGCGATATGTATATGGAACTTTTTTAGGTGCTTCATCGCCATATAAAGAATAGGGATGACTATTTTTGGAGAAGTGTATAAAACCATGCATAAGTAATTCAATTAATATTTTAAAAATCATATATTTTAAATTCCGTTTCAAATTTCGCTCTAAAAAGCCAATACTTGTCACTTGACCTTTGTGACGTCACATGTTGTCAAGGGCTGGTAAACTGACAAGGAGATATAAAGTTTTTTCGTAATTTTCGTCATAAAAGATGAGTTTTATAAGTGTTGTGTGGTGCCCAAGGGTACAAGTACTACAATCAAAACACCTGAAAAGTTATTTATTCACGTTTTATATTCCGAAAATAATGGGAAAATATGGCTGCAGCTAGCTTGCAGGGATCAGGCACTTGTGTCTACACAATCTGAAATGTATTTTTGTGCACATCATTTTGGTGTAAGTTTTGATATTTGTTTATTTTTTTTATATTAAAAGTTATTATTTTTCAAGTTTTCAAAGATGAAAATTGGAATTTTGAGGTTAGAAATAAAGTAATAAAAGTTGGGTAACAAATATTTGTATTTGCTTTATTTTAGTCTTGAGCTTATAAAGACCTATGCTTACTATTATGTATTTATTATCAGTTGCGGAAAAAACAATTCTTACAAACAATATGTTAATTAATGGAGGTCAACAGAGCAGAAGTTACTGTTTGTTTCAAAGAAACTGGCCATCATAAAACAATTAACTCTCAGCAAATTCGAACTATTTGCTTAAATAAATCCACTTTCCATCATGGGAAAACATCATTTCGAAGAAATTGCACGAAAATCACTATAAAATAATGTTAACCTAACAAAGAAGCTTTTTGGTGTTCATTGTCACGTGACTTGGGAGTGATTTAATTACATTTTAATTATTAAATAAAAATTGAATTTGTCAAAAATACAGGAAAATATTGTGTTTTTTAAGATTTCTATTATGGAAAAACTACCGCAAAATTATATTTTTATTTGAATACAGTCAATATCCCTATTTAGTTGATAGATGCACTCTTGTTGAGATAAACCACGTTCAAATTTGTGAAAAAAAAAATCGCGTGAAAATGTCTGAGACTTAATTTAATTTTTTTAGCGAGTTGATATTTTGAAGTTACTGTGAACAACACATATAAGAAATAAAATTTCTAAGTCGTCTGACGCTAAATCCCCCCCTGTTTTCATGTATTAGTCAACAAAAATAAGGTCTCCAGTTGACATGCTTTGATTTATTTATTATCGTAAAAAGGTAGCTAGTTATTTGAAGTAATTACATACGGTGTAATTAGATAGTATCGCCATTTTCCATTAATTTTAAAAATGTCGATATTTGTTAATGTAGTTGGCAGGTGGTAGATCACGATTGGAAATCATTGTACAGTTTGATGGAAATATTTGAAAAATACTTATACATAGTGTGCGTGTATTATAAAATTAATTTAAGGATATTGGGGTGTGAATCAGATAATGACAGTACCCATGTAGAAGTGATATACAACGAACTCATGGTAAAAATTTACCTTTTTAGTTAATAGCTTGTATTCGATAAATAGGCATTCCAATGTTCTTTGGTATGATAGTGAAGTAAGAGTGAAAGCAAGTGCACATGATAGGGCTTGTAAAATTTATGAAAAGCAGTCCAGTTGCAGTAATAATGAAATATTACGGACTGTTTATAGAGAAAAGAGAAATATTGTAGTTAATTTTTCAAAGAATGAAAAATATGACTAATATAAAACAATAATTCATAGAAAAAAAAATAATTGTAAAGAAATATGGAAATGCTTTAAAAGGTTTGTAAGCAAATATAATGCATCGAATGAAAACCAGATTGCATGCATGTGCAAATTGATGAGTTTCACCCTATATTGATAATTCCATTAAAATAAATTATTTATCTTTTAAATGTCTAGTGGATACTTTGTCTTGTATAGAGAAAGTTTTAGAAAAAGCAATTTATGAACAAGTGATTTCTTATTTTAACTCGAATAGTTTATTTATCGGTAATCAATCAAGATTCCGTAAGAGACACTCTTGTGAAGCGGTAATTCAACTTACTGTTGCAAAATGAAAATATTTTATTGGTAAAAATGAATATGTATTGGCGTTTTCTTTTGGACTTGAAAAGACCTTTTGAGAGATAGAACGCAGCCTGAGCGTGTAAGCAGAAATATTTCAATAAATATTGAAAACAAACCTGGTGTTCCACAGGGAAGCTTTTTAGGGGATTTGGTTTTTATAATTCACTTAAATGATATATATTGTGTTGAAGGAATTCATCATTTTATTTGCTAATGACACATTGGTGGCATTTAGTGATGAGATTTTCAGTGAAGTTTTTTTGCTAGTGAATAGGTTGCTTAAAGATATTGAACACTTTTTTACGATTAATAAACTAAAATTAAATGCAGATAAAACAAAGGCAATGATAGTAACTACCCAATATAGATTTAACAAATTTAATCAATTACATTATAAGTTACAAATAAACAATGAAAATATTGAATGGGTGTAATAGAAATATAATTATGAATTTATTCAGACAACAATTGTCTGCAAGAATAAATGTTTTTTAAACTATAATACAACCTCATTACATATATCACCATGTAACAGGGATTCTTAGATGCAACCTGTACACTCCCATACACCTAATGTTAAGTGCTCTGAGATGGTAAAGCAAAGATTATACTATTTTGCAATGGTTTTTGTTTTTAAGCAAAGCAGAGAAATGCTGCCAACATATTTTAATGAGTTGATTAGTTTGCGAGAAGAAATGCAATCATATTTTACGTGGAGCATAAATAGTTTTCATATCAAAGGAATCAAAAAATCCTCGTCCATGTTATCAATATTCTGTAAAGTTTTCAATGACTTTAATGCTTTTCCCTCAAATATTAAAGAACTGCAAAGAATCAATACATTTAAAAGAAGTCGTGACACTATAGAATTGGGCAGAATTAATAAGCGAAAATCTACCGCAAAATCCTCGCTTTTGCTTTTGTCGAATCACCAGTTAAAAATGTAATAAAAAAATAAGCATTCTATGCCAAATTTTAAAAGGCGACAAACACAACTGCCCCAAATACTTCAGATTTATTTTAAAAAGAAACGTGATTTTTTCGCGAAAAAGATTTTGTCTACTTTTTTAAGTGATATCATTGTTCTGCAATTTTTAAAAAATTCTTCTTCCCTGGAATATGTATTTTGGTAGGGTAGACTGGGGACGGTTGAACCATTTTTTACAAAATGATTACAGAAAACTTTCATGAAAATATCAATATGGAATGACAACTCTTTTCTTGAAATCTTACTGAAAAGTTACGCTAAGGTACCCACTTTGCTTACTTGGTAAATTACAATATCTTTTCTTGACTGCATGTTATTTTCCAGAAACTTGCAGGAAGGTTTCACGTAACTTTCACAGTTAGTTTCACGTTAATCTTCCATGTAGTTCTTTTGTTACGTTTCTCGGAATCTTTCATGAAAGAGTACGTGGGATCCTTTACAAAATTTATTCATAAGCTTCTTGGAAAGTTCTTGGAAGGTTACTTAGGAAACTTACATCAAACTTGTATTGGAAAGCTTTCATGCGACGAGCCCATGGAAGTTATGTTCCACTTTTATCTTTATCTCTGCCGTTTTCTTTTATAGCAGGACGTATGATTTAAATAGTATTTTTCAGGTGATTTTCTTCAAGGTGTATATTTTCTTATATTTTTATATGCTTCCAAATACTGTGATATGTAACTCTACCCTCTAGCTGTCTTTCTTGTCCATTTTCTGGGCATTTAAAAATGCAAAATACTTTTACCATTTTCATTTACATCTTCTTCTTCGGATGCATATCCATTGATGGATGTTTGCGATCACATGCTCCATTGCTTCTCTATCTCGGGCGGTGTTGATCAGTGTTTGTACATCACGTAACCCTGTCCATTGTCTTATGTTCCGAAGCCAAGACATTTTCTTCCTCCCCATTCCCTTTCTGCCCTCAATTTTGCCCTCAATCATCAACTGTAAGAACCCATATTTTTCGTTTCGCATGATATGTCCCAGATAGGCTGTTTTTCTTTTCTTTACTACTTCGAATAGTTCACGCTCTCTTCCTACACGCCCCAGAACTTCCTCATTTGTCTTTTTCTCCATTCATGAGATTTTAAGAATTCTGCGATACAGCCACATCTCGAAGGCTTCCAATTTATTGATATTACTCGTTTTTAGGGTCCAACCCTCCACGCCATAAAGAAGCACTGACCATACGTAGCATTTCATAAACCTCACCGTCAAGTCAATATCGAATTCTGAGCAGGTAAGCACATTTTTAAGCTTCAGGAAAGCCTGTCGGGATTGCTCAACACGGCTTTTTATTTCTCTGTCCGATGTCTAATCCTCACAAAGCCATGTTCCCAGATATTTGAACTTGTCCACTCTTTCAATGGGCGCTGCATCAAACGTTATTCCGGAGTTTGTAAATACATCCAAGTTTCTGGAGATGATCATATGTTGTGTTGTCCAACCATATTTACTATTTGCTGTAGATCATCTATATTTTCGGCTATCAGGACCGTGTCATCGGCATAACGAATGTTGTTGATCATACACCATTCACTCTAATGCGCTTTTTTATATCTTTTAAGGCCTCTCGGAAAATTGTCTCCGAATATAGATTAAATAGGAGCGGAGATAGTATGCACCCCTGTCTCACTCCCCTCTCAATTTGTACAGTATTGGACATCCCATTTTCAATTTTTACCTGTGCATTCTGGTTCCAGTACAAATTTTGGATGCATCGGATGTCCTTTGGATCGATGTCGAGTCTCTCGAGGAGTTGTATTAACTTTTGATGTTGAACACGGTCGAAAGCCTTCTCATAATCTATGAAATATATGCACATTTACATCGGGTTAGTTGAAACGTTTCAACGGATCATAGAAAAATTATTGCAACCGTACCCGGTACATATTTTAGAAAATTTATCGTTGTAATCTTTAAAATAAAGAATTGAGATAAAAAAAAAGAATTACACCTATTTGAACTCTAATAATCAAAGTTCCTATGTTAAGGACTAAAATAACCTTATTTAGTATAGTTTTTGATTAAAAAGCAGCTTGAAGCCGAACATTGACAAACAGATTCCGACACCAAAGTCTGTTCTGATTTGTAAATTATTAGTGTTGTTTCAACCGTATCCTGTTTCAACTTACCCTGGTCTTTCCTGCTCTTATGTTATTCTTAAATGAAATTTTTTTTTCCTTTTTAAAAAATTTAAAAAGCGTTCTAGTATGTGTATTTTTATTTTGTTTGAATAAAATTTAGATGAATTATACTAATAGATTTATGTTATTGAATTTCGTTTTTTGGTATTTTTAGTATTACCAGTATTCTCGTATTAGATCGGAAAAATTAGACTGAAAATAAGCTAAAATAAACATACACTGCAAATGATTCCATTTGCATTATTTTCGGAAACCATTCTTTCAGGGGATACAAAACAGCTTTCATCTTTTGCGTCTCAAATTTTGTTTGGTAAATATTTTTTTTATTAACGTAAAACTTGTAATTTTCGGATCTCTTATTTTCTTTAAAAATTCCTGTAAATATTCCTGAATACATTCCACATCTTTCCTTCAAGATTATTTAGGGTTGTTCCAAAGTGGGAGCTCAACGAAAACCCCTTCTTTTGTCTTCATTTGACATAAAAATGGAAATTTTTCCTTTAAATATAGAAAAGCTGTTCTTTCTTTATTTAAGGCTTTCACAAAAAACTTCATAAGCACTAATTTTATCTGAAAGTTGCTTTTTTCTCTTTAAGACGGTTAGGGAAAGGTAGACATTGGAGAAGTGGGAAATTTGGAAAGTAAATAAAAACAAAGAATTTTACAGTCTGAGTGCATCTAAAAAACTGCTTTTTCTCCTTAGGACTGTTCGGGCTATATGACAGTTGTTTTTAATGAATTTCGTTCTTGGATCGATATACAGGGTGCCCGAAAAATACGTGTACAACGTTTGATGACAGATTTTTGATGTCAAAATAGGTTGATTTTAGTTATATCCAATACTGCTTTGTATAGGCGGTAGAGTTCGTCAAAGTTTTAAGAAAATGATTTTTCCCAAATGCTTTGGAAATGTGGTAACTGAATTAAATGATTTTTGGTGTTTTTTTAACATTATAATGTGACGTTTTCTAGTAATACAGCAACCGGCTATAAAGTAGTGTAAGGGTTATAAAAGTGACGTCACTAGTAAACATCGCTTCTGATTTTTTATGTCATCAACCTAGATATTTTTATCCGATGTATTTGGAAGTTTTTGTACGTCTAGAAGAATTTTCGTTGGATGAGCGGTTTTCCTGTATTTTCAATTACATGCTTACTCAATTAACTGTACTAATAAAAAATATCTGTAATAATAATTTTTTGAGTGACTTGGTAGCTATGGAACTTAATAATTTGACTATTGACAAATTGCCATCACTGTCTAAGAAGTCGATTGAAGTAAGATTAACATTTTAAATTTCTAAGCCTATTTTATTATTAATAAAATTTTTATAAAAAAATGGAACCGACTTCTAAAAGTGCGCTAAAAAGTGAAAAATAACTATAAATTTTGAAATTGAACTTTTTGAAGTCGGCTCCAAACTAATATCTGACAAAATGTGATTTACACAAACAGATTAAAATTACTTTATTTGTAATTGCTTTCTTACCATAATTTGTATAAATTAGTAGTTATTTATTTCATTTACATAATTTGGCACCGACTTCAAAAAGTTCAATTTCATATAAAGATTTATAGTTATTTTTCACTTTTTAGCGCACTTTTAGAAGTCGGTTCCATTTTTTTATAAAAATTTTATTTTTCTATTTTTAGTTTTATAATTCATTATGATATCCATAAATTATTTGAACTAAGTACTAATCGAGATTAGAGTACCTTGCAATGACTCCAAGGTGGCAAAAAACTACCCATTTTATTCAAAGTTGTAAATGACCCTAAAATGAACCATTAAAAATTCTTTGGTTCTTGGAGTTTTCCAAATACCAGTAAAATTGTGTCAGACAAATATTTAGTCTGTCACAGTAAATCCACTATCTTAAATTTCAAATCAATTTTAGATTGGTAATATAGGCCCCAATAACTTTCAATATAGATGTTTAAAGAACCTGAGATGTAAATTACTTAGCTCGATATTTTTTCTACTTCATATTGAGTTTGTATACGCCTCAAGAACCACACAATATCAATTTTCAATATTTAAAGAACCTGAGATGTAAATTTCTTAGCTCGATATATTTTATAATGTATATTGACTTTGTATAAGCTTCAAGAACCCCACAATATCAATTTTAGACAAAAACGGAATATGTAAAATTTTCTGTGCCATCTTGGATCCGATATTGAATTTTTTAAAAATAATATCAGATTCGTCATGTGCGACCCCGAAAACTCCCCCGTACCAATTTTGAAGAAAATCGGACAAAATTGATTTTTTTGTCCGCCATAGTGGATCCGCCATATTGAATTTTTTAAAAATATTTTGAATCCATTATATGCGACCCCGAAAACTCCCCCACACCAATTTTGGAGAAAATCAGACAAAATTAAATTTTTTTGTCCGTCCATCCGTCCATCCGCCATATTGAACTTTTTAAAAATAATTTCAGATTCGTTGTGTACGACCCCAAAAATTCCATCATACCAATTTTGGAGAAAATCAGACAAAATCAATTTTTTTGGCCGCCATTTGTCAGCGCCATCTTGGATATTACTGCACCAATTTCATCCAAAAAATATGGGACCACTGCAGCAACTTCCTGAACATTTCATTCAAATCGGTGCCGTCGTTCCGGAGTAATCGGTGTACATACATAAAAAAAATACATAGTCGACGAATTGAGAACCTCCTTCTTATAGATGAAGCCCAATTTTATTTTTAAAAGTATTATTAAGTGTATTCAGCAAAATGCTGGCCATTTTATTTTGCACATTTGCTTAATTAATGTTTTCATTTTAATTAGTTTTTTCAATCTTTTAAAGTACATATATGTAGTAGCAATATGTTTTTTAACAATTGTTTTATGATTGGTGTATGCATGTAAATGAAAATATTTTTTCTTTGCAAAACCGCTGATCCAATAAAAATTTTTCATTAGGTAAAAAAGCTTCCAAATAAACGCGGTTATCCAATAGGAATATCTACGTTATCATAACGTTGATGACATTCAAAATCAGAAGCGATGTTTATAAGTGACGTGACTTTTATAACCCTTACACTAATTTATAGCACTTAATTAATTTATTACACTTACACTAATTTATAGTTGGTCGCTACACCACTAAAAACATCATATTATAGTGTTAGATCACAAACCAAAAATAATTAAATTCAGGTACCACATTCTTGTTTACTTTTTATTTATTTACACTGCCCTACAGAACTAAAGTTCCTATTATTAGGCAGGAAAAAGAACAGAGTTACATAAATCCTATAATTATATACATAATACAGACAGTACAATAGGTATAACATAGTCTATTAATCAATCACAGATAATTGTAAATAAACGATTTAACAAGAGAATAAATGCAATAAAATATATCAAATTTTTCTTTCAATACCAATATTTAGGCTGTTTACATTCAGAGTTAGCACAAATAAAAGCTTCATTTTGAATTTTTAAACACTGAATAAGTTCCTCGTGGGACAGGTCCTCTGTGATATCAATAATCTTAATTCTAGGCTGTGACACGTTAACCTCCTTCACATCAAAGTTGTTGGCCAATTTGTCCTTGCCAGGCTACAGAATTTGTGTGCATCCTCTTTGTTTCTGAATCCGACAATCATGCCACAATCCCTCCAGTGTCGAACCTCATTTATCAAAATGGCTGAATCCAGTGGATTCATTTTGGAAAACATCTCAGATCTGACACTAGTTCCAGCCCGCAGTAGTTTTTGGGGGCGATAACAACTGCCGATTTATCATTAATAACTTGAGCAAGTGACTGGGAAGCACTAGCGGAATCGTGTGACTCATCTAGTTTACGAGTGATATCATTTTTGAAGTTCTCGAAAGATAGCTTGAGATTCAACAGTTTAGACTGCCCTGTCTGTTCAACAGCTACCATGAGATCAGCCTCTTTTTGTTTGACTGCCAAGCAAGTATTACAAAACCAAAAAAAAACCGGGATCGAGTGGATCTTGGTTGCTTTCGGAGGCAGGCTGCTACAACTTAGGTGGTATCGATTTTTACAAAAACCGTCACAAAAAATATCAGGCTTTCTCTTCGACCGACACATAGAACAACTCATTTTCAGGAAATTAAGGAAAATAACTCTCACCTACGTTTATCTCTTGTATACCAACTACATACTTCTCGACTATCCAACGCATGTAATGATCGAATAAATATAAATCGCGCGGGAACTGCACTTTATTTAAATTACAATCAAGAGCACCATACAGGTAGGTTTGCACGCAAGAAATTTGGGGAAAAACTATATTTTCTTAAAACTTTGGAGTCTTCTACCACCTAAACGAAGGTCTATCAGATATCACAGAGTTGGCTTAAATAGACGTCAAGAGTCTGCCTTCAAACGTTGAATACGTATCTTCTGGACACCCTGTAGGTTCACTGACGAGACTCCAAGGTAAAAAAAACGCTTATACAGAGAGAACCATAGTGAAAGTTATGGGTGATAAACTTTCCTTAACGACCGTTGAGCAGAAAAAAAAGCAACTTTTTAGATGCACCCAAAGACTGTAAAACTTTTTAGTTCTATGTTATATTCAGATAATTTTTTTATAGTTTAAATATAAATCTTGCTTATCAATGAACGCTTCATGCGATACGTTTTTTATTTTTGATCTGGCACATTATTTTTAGAAAGAATCCGTTATATTCCAATATAATATTTAGCTTTTCCTCTACTGTTACATTCGAATAAAAAGTAACATTTAGTACACATTTATTCTAGTCCTGTAAGTAATACTGCTATTTTGAAATTAGGAAATATTTTATTGTGTAGGTAAGGAAAAATGTATCTTTGTTAAAGGATTTGGGGTTAAGATATCGCTACTAGGGGGCTTAATCTCAGAGATCCTCCATGCGGTGTTACAATATCCTCCAAAAATTCCTTGATGCAGAGAAAAGTAACTTCGCAATGTGTTATGTTATTAAGCCTCTCCCTCAAAACTGATACGTGATTCGTTTCAAATTCAGTTTTAGTTAAAATTACAAAAAATAGCTAGAATGTAATTAATTGTTATCTTTTTCATTAATATTAATAAATACATTTTGATAAACGTTTCTTAAATGCATTTAATGTAAAGCATTCAATTTAATAATTTTACATTAAATTAATTTTTTCCAATAAATTTAATGTAATCATACAATAAATTTAAATTTTGATCATTACTTTTTAAGGTGACTATATACGAGCGTTGCCAACCTTCTGATTTATGAATACCGTATAGAGCTCATACAAATTATAGTACATTACTGTAACAGTCTTGTAACCGATTGAATTAAAAGAAAATTTACTTTGTTTATCGGTCTTGGTATTTTAAGCGGGCGATTTTCTATCTTTGCATCTTTTTTTAAGCCCATCACTTGAAATTTGACATTAGGTTTTCTTTTACGTCTAAAAATCCTAAAACAATTTTTGCTTAAAATAGTACCGTAATAATTATATTATTTAGAGATCGAAATATAGAAAAAAATTTCAGCCAGATTCACTAAGAAGGTTCAAGACGCCATCTAGTTGCCATGGAATTTAGATCTAGTCGGCCAATTTTATTTTGCTCGTGATACTGATAATTTGTATTATATACAATATATCAACAAATAAACGTTTTGACAGGAATATTAAGGAAGTATTGATGAGAAGAATAATCGTCTTAAGAAAATAAACACAATATTCTGTTTTTACTCATTTAGTAATAAAGAAAAATAATTTTTTTAACTTTGTATTTTTAAGGTTCTAAACTTGCTTGATTTATCGTTGTATTTGTCAATTTAAACCCTCTACTGTCAACTTACACCGCTTTTAAAGTTAGACCATTTAAGTGAATAAGGTGGTTCAACTTTTACATAAAAATATTTTTTAATGTGAAAATCAATGGTATCACTTATTACAAAAAAAATTAAATGAAATATTTTTTCAAAAATATCCTAATAGAAGAAAATTGACCAAGTCTATCGATTTGCTTTCGAAGCTTCTTTATAAATGAAACTCAAATTGGTGAAATTAGCATACCCTTATAGTACTGTAATGGGTTTGGTTCGTATACCATACAATGACTGAAATTACTGTACACGTATGGTAATTACCGTACGGTTGGCAACGTTGCTATGTACATTAAATATACAGCCAGTATTCATTGGATTTAAGATATGTTATCACATATTTAATGCACCAATATTAACATGAGTTCAATAAATTCTGAAACTACCAAGAACAGGTGGACATTTTCCCATAGGAAGTGTCTACTACCCAGACCAGTTTCGAACTCATTGGTTCTCGTCAGTACGGGACAGACAGAATATTGAGCTCTTTAAGCAACTTATATCATACTAATACAAGTTGCACCATCTCCCGGAATCTCATGTAATATATATTGAATAATAATGTAAATTCCTTAAGTATTAGGGTATTTGTGAATTAATTTTAATGTACTGAAGTTGAAATATCTTTTCTCTTCCTTGATTGCAATTTAAGACACCATTTCATCAAATTTAATGTACAACGAATTGATATTTCAATGAATTTGCTTTAAATTCACAATAAATGTAAATTATTCACGATTTAAAGTACAAAATCATTAAATTTAATGTAGAATTGACATTAAATTTGCATTAAATTTAAGGTTATTTTTAACAATACTTGTATTGGAAAATGAAAATAACATTAAAACATTAAAAATTAATCATCATATATTATTTGTTATCAAGTATTGAGACATGAATTACAAATACGAAAATATGAAAAAGTGTTGCACTTTTGCACCAGGCTAATGTTAAATATTTTAATTGTTACACTTTCTAATAAGTTATTGGTAAGTTTTTAACTTTTTTAACCGCTTGTAATCATTTTTTCATACTTTTTACAATACTTGGTTAGTAGTTTGGTTCTTGCACTTCTATTTTTAATACATCGGCTCAAAAGAGTAATTTTTAGGAGCAATTAAAATATGAAATTCATGGGCCATTTGGCGTATAGTCCTGATTGGGTATTCAGTGAGTTTTTTTTGTTATCGTATATTTGTTTTTGTTTTCATATATATATATATAGGGGATGTACATACAAAATGGCATACTGTTTTGTTCTAGCCTCATAATTTTTTATTTATTAATAGTAAGAGCAATTAAATCAAATAACAAACAACGTTATTTATTTTTCTGTAAAATTAGCAAAAAAAAAATCAACAAAACATTTCACTAATTAAAAGCTATTAAGTCGTTAATAGAGATCAACGAAAATCCATTTTGTCCACACCGTATGGACAAAATGACACAGAGTAAATGGATATAATGACATACTATAATTTTTCATAAATTCATACGCAAAGAGAATAAATAAAATGCTTAGTTCTCTGAACACGAGCCCAACGGGAACAATGCATGTATCTCAACCAACCTTCACTAACGTGAATAAAGATCATTACAGTAAATACCAGCACAGCCATTTTCATCTTCCTGTGCGTTGTCATTAACTAGGCTAGATTCATTGTCGCTGCTGTCCGTCTTAAAAATTGTCTTTGTAACAACTTTTCTTCTTCTTTCTGCTGGTTTCTTTGGAGCTATTTTTTGTTTGATCTCCTCAATATTTGGGGCAGAAGTGAGTATAAAGTGTAACTTTCTATTCGTTGGCTTTCACTGACAAATTTTCCTTTCAGTTCAGAGGATAGAACATCTAATGGAAAAGACAACGATTGTGAGGATGAGTAGACGGTAGCTGAGTGACGTCAGCAGGAACATTTAGAACGTTTATCATTGAATTTTCATTATTGGTAGCATTATTAATTGATGGTGTGATTGGATTATTTGCTCCAGAGGTAGACAAATCTTCATCTTCAACTGGAAACCTCTGAGGATTGTTCGGTGCTAGTTCTATATCTGTAGTGTCTGTTGGAGCAAACATATAATTAGGAAAGATATTCGAATTTACAGGCCAAAGATTAGTGTTTTTGAAGCCATGACATGCATTTTGAACTTTAGCCGCCTTCTCATATGCTTTGTTAAATAAATTACTGTTTTGCAGATGTGTCACTATTCTACCTGGATGTAATCGTAACCATGTTATTTCCTGATGAAAATATGTAAAAATCGTAAAAACAATCATGCAATAGCTGCATTCGATGTGTGCAGTGCGGTGGTAGGCAAACAATTTCTATACCGTTCTCTTTCGCGTTATTTAAGGCATCTATTCCCTTGTGACTAACAGGCCCATCAACAACAAAAATAACCTTATCTTCAGTGTTTACACAGCTATGGAAATGCTGAAGCTATTTTAAGAAAACTTCAGACTTCATTCAAGCAGACTCTTGAGCTATTCCCAGCCTGCCGGGATTCGTGAAAAAATCAATGTTGGGGGAATATATGACCACAAGCATTTATACAACATACAATAATAACATTCGATCCCCGTTCAGTGCCTGTGATGCACTCTAGTTGTTTTCTCCCAGTGATTGCAAGAATTTTCCGAGGTTTCTGGACTGTTGAGAGTCCAGATTCATCAACATTGTAAATTTTATCAGATACCTGTGGTCTATTAAAAGCTGCCTTTCAATTTCAGGAGAAAATGTTGATTTATATCTTCCAAGATCTTTAAAGTTAGGTTTTAATATTTTATTTGTTTATAAGGCATGCCTTCGAAGGCATGTGGGACACCAAAAGTCTTGGCTGCCAAAAACCAACCGACTTTTTTTTTACTTTTGATAACTTCTATAGCTTTTTTTTATCGAGTCTCCATTCCAATCGTCATATTGGTTTTTCGGACGTAATTATACGACATGATGTCGTTGCTGAAAACAAAATCGGGGTTTCAGTAGGTAGGTACTAAAGCCAGATAAATTTTAGTTTTTATTGTTAAATGGGTATAGACAAAATGACATACTATGTCATTTTGTCTATAGCATATGTATGCCGTTTTGTGCATATTCAGTTTTAAAACTTTAAAATCATAGAATGACTTGAAATTTAAATTTTTATATTAAAACAATACACCATCATTAAGATAACACGCTTGTGAATAATATTAGCAATAAACTGTCATAAATTAATAATAAATACTCACCAGAAAGAAAATCTAATTCCATGTTTGGAGTGCAACTGACAAAATGAATGAGGAAGTGGAGCTACTGTTTTAACAGGTTGGTCACAGATACAAAGACTATTGGACGTGATTATGTA
This sequence comes from Diaprepes abbreviatus, assembly GCA_034092305.1. NCBI lineage: Eukaryota > Metazoa > Arthropoda > Insecta > Coleoptera > Curculionidae > Diaprepes > Diaprepes abbreviatus. Next base: position 5,778,614 of record JASJET010000055.1, on the reverse strand, counting down.
GGACTCGTTTGGGCCCAAAAAATTCGAATAAAAGCCGACGTGTCATTTTGTCGGTATATGTCGTTTTGTACGTATTTCCCCTATATTTCCAAAATATAAACGGCTATTCGTAGTGTGCCATGAGTTTTACCTCTTATAGTCCCTAGATGGTGTTTAGGATTTAAATATATTGTATTCAGTGAACTGAACTAAATTGGTTGTTATAACCATAAATATTTCGTATAGTATGTACATGCTTTTTTACTGACTTAATTCTTGATCTAACTAACTTTTAAGTTAGTTTTCAAATTCTAACTTATATTTATTTATTTACGAATAAATTTGGTGAAGCAAAAGAGAAAAAATAGACAGTATTTTTCGCAAGGAGCAACAGTTCTCACCTAAAAAGCACACACATCATTTATGATGTGTGAACGAATTTATTATTGAAAAAGTTTACGAATTTAGAAGTGTTAATTGCATTTTTCTTGAAATTACACAGTACATATGTATGTATCTATTTTATATTTATAATTTTATTTATTTTTAATTTTCTTAAAACAATAATTAGCTTTGATTTGTATAATAATAACTTAGATATAATAGTAAATATGAAGGTTAGTGGGTAGTACGTTTATTATTCGTTATTATTTTTTCGAAGGTTTTTCTTATGACTAATAGAAAGGTTTATATCCTATTTGTACCACTTAAATTTAATCTGGATTAACTCAATCAAGTTTAGGATGATTTCTACTTGCACAGTAAATAAATAGTACATTCACATTTAAACTTGACTTGACCAATCCAGCGTATTTGTATATGGTCATTGGTGTTTAAGTTTAAAATAATTATATTGATTTAACAAGTTACACCTTTTCTCCTTGAAATAGTTAAGTGAAAAATATACCGACAGTTGTTTCCTGTAAATACAATTCTGGTCTTCTCTCCATACGTCTTTCGACCATCAATGGAGCTTTAGCGAATCAAAGGTAACATTCATAGGAAATAACTGTCTGTATAAAATCTAAATTCCGAGATATGTAAGTAGGATATTAAATCTGCAGACAATTTCGATGTCATGCTTTAGAATATCAACAGTTAAATGACATCTACAACATTTTTTCTCTTCAGACAGTTAAGCTTATTCTACGGCAGTTAGTTGGGGAGCCCAGTGAATTTTCGTAGTCGATGAAGAGACATAGCTCCATCAAAACTTTTCTTTTCTAAGAAGTTTAGTTTTTGAGATATTAACCAAATTTATGATTTTTTAAATAGGATACCCTGTATATTATTTTAGATATTGATTAAATATAATTTAGGCTTTTCAAAAATATATAATGTGTTTATTTTACTTTGAAAAACAAGGTCAGAATTCGATATTTTCAATAATTTACTTTATTTGTAACAGTAGGCCATGATCAATTTGTAAGAAACAAACGGCATATGTCCAAAATTTCACAGTTTTGTCAGATTGTTATTATTTATGAAATATTTTTGTTACGTAGGTGTTTTTATTTTACTTGTATTTATTTTGCATTTACAATGGCCGTTTATTATAATTATGAAAAGTATGATATGTTAGTATGTTTTATACAAAGTAATGAAAGTCCTCAGAAGCTTCTGAATTATATTTCAATGGGTAATATATTTAAAGCGTTATCATTAGGATAACCTCTCATATCTAGTGATTGTTTTTGCTCATGTTAGGTATCCAGAAAGAAGACAACCCTTTCCAGACATATTTGCTCATTTAAAAAGAAATCTAGTTGAACACGGATCTTTTATTCAGGCGCATCCCAAAACATACGTCAAAGAAGGGAGAAAAAACAAACAAATGTGTTGTTTTACGCAGCAGCAACAACTTCATCATCCTGTAGAAAAATGGAAGAAGAAGTTGGTATAGCAAAATTTAACGCTGAAAGAATTTTGAAAATATTAATACCATCCATATACATTTAAAATAGTGCAATATTTACACTTATGAGATGATGATCGCTGAGTAACGTTTTGTCAATGGTATTTACAACAAATCCACATAGCCTACAGAATGTATGAACAGAAAAATAGACCAGATTTTGCCTCTTAAACTATAGTTTATTCAAGAACTAGAAAGAGTAATAAATCATTTTTTATTCTTTTTTTTTCGTCACAAACTACCTGTGTTCTTTAGTCCGGTGTCTTTGGCAAAATCTGCTAGACACACATATTTTTTCTAGGAATGGGTAGAAATTTTATAATCAAAAATATAGGTCTGTATTAATGGACTATTTGGGTTGGCTAACAATAGATATTTGGATGTGTGATGTGTTAAAAAGGATTTTAATCCTTGTCAGAGGCGTTGGAAGGAGGTTTATTTGATCACTAAGTATATAAGACATAGAATATTATTTCGGTAATAAACTTAAAATTAAAAGTTTTTATAATATTTTTTTATTTCTTATGATTTTTTAATAATTCACATACATTAGGCAATATCGATAATTTTGACATATTTAACACAAATCACAACAAAATTTTTATTATTTTTAATTTTGGCATAAAAACCGTTTTAGGCACATTCAGACTAAAACGTAGCCTTTTTCTCTCAAAAAATTCTAAGTTATAATTTAAATACTTACAAAATACCCATTATCAAAAATACATGAAGTTAAACATATATAAAAAAATAAATTCGTCCAATAATATTAAAATTTTTTGGGGGCTATCGCACATTTTATTATTAATTAAAAACATTTTTAGGATATTTGACGTTTCAGTTTATTTATTTTTTAAACCATCTGCAGAATTACAATTAAACAATAAAAACGGATTCAAATGTGATTAATTTTTATATGTTACAGGAAATTTAAATAATAAATTGTGTTTACGCTGGTAAACATTACGTATCTAATTCAAAATCAAAGTCAGTGAAGCTATTTTCGCTCAAATTAATTATAACTGGTTCCTCTATATCACCGATCATGAGATCGAGTTTCCACATTTTCTTTTATTCTTTTATTGTATTGAATTTTCCCAATTTTCTGCAGTAACTTTATTCAAAAAAATCTTTCAAAAGTTTAGTTAAATTACTAATTTTGTAAGTTGTGTTATTTCTAGCAACTCTACCTTTTACTTGAGAGAGATATTTCCTTCTCCAATGCACATTTTCCGGACGATCTATAAGAAAAGATTTCTTATCTGGTTTTTCCCAGAAAAAATTAAGTTCTCTGAGCAATTTCCATAGCTCTGTTTTTTTTTTAATTTCAGGTAAATCGCGATCTTCATTGATTTTAGTTAGAATTTTGTCGACGGTTGGGATCCGCTTCTCATAATAAAATGTATGTACAACTCCTTTTATTGCAGTTTATATTCCTTCTTCCAACAAGGTTTTTCGTCTGCTTGTGATCGAATGTAGCTTGGGAGTACTAACAATTCCAATCATTTTTTCCTCCTTCAGTATTTGGTAAGTAGTAGATTTTCCAACTCCTGTCATGTTGGAACACATCTCAACAGAGCTTTTAACATTATTATCTAGATATTGATATAGAGGTGGAAGCCATATCTTTGGGCATTTCACTAATCTCAAATAATATATAAAAGGACACACTGTAAAGTGTACTTTGCTCACTGATAGAAATTAAAGCGAACTATCAGAAATTTTATTGTTGCAGTAAATTTCTAAAAGCTTATAATATTTAAATATAATTAGATTTACGGCAGTCCTCAGTTACCTGCGGCACTGGAGCAGGTACGTTTGAGGTTTCGGTAACAGTTTTATTACTTTCTCTAGTTCCTTAATAGAGTATAGGAATGTGTATGCTTGCGATCGCCCCTCCCCTTCCCGAGAGCTTTGAGTTCAGGAAAATAGAACCGATTCTACCTTTTATATTAGGAATGTGTATGTTTCTGGCACTCCTTGGCGAAAGTAATTCAGAATTGCTTGAAAATATTCCATTGGCTCATTTCAGTTCCATTTATCTTCAACAAGATGATGCTCCGATCTTTCCGTTTTGGATTTTTTTTTGTGGAGTTTTATGCAAAATCAAGTGTATAAGACACGACATGAATCTATAGCGGAACTTCGTGAGGCAACTGGTTTGGCCTTCCAAACTCTTTATAGGCCTATGATTCTTTTAAATGCCATTAGAATAACAAAACTGTGCCGATATTGCATTCGAGAAAACGGCCGTCATTTTGAAAACCATCTTTAAAAAACTCTTGGTTCTTTTCAGTTTGAGTGTTTCTTTTTGTTTTTGTTACTTTAGTTTTATGAAATAATGCTGTTCTTGTTTTTTTGCAATTAAATTTCAATATTTTGGTTTTATAATAACAGTGTTGTTTAAAGTAAAAAATGTAATAATAATTAAGTGTTTACAATTGAAAATATAGAAAAACATTAAAATTAACTTTTAAAGTGTATAATTATTATTGTCAAAATTTTACATTTGTTTCTTATAAATTAGTCACACACATTTCATATTTTTGAAAAACCTAAATTGGACTTAATCAATATCTAAAATAATATACAGGGTGTCCTTTTTAAAACATGAGACGTTTAATTAATATCTCAAAAACAAAACTTTTTAGAAAAAAACTGACTATGCCACTGAACTCTACGTAAAAAACTCTATACAAATCAGTTTTTACCTTTTTGATAAATTAACACATAACGGAAATACGAGTTGTGCCTAAAAAACGAAAATTTTCAGAATCTCTTTGTAGATTAAAGACACCTGAATCTTTCCTTTCGTTAAAAAGTATGACACTAAAGTGAAAACCGCAACACTATATCTTTGATAATAAGTCCGATACCCCCTAAAAGTATCGAAAATGAGACACCTTGTACATGCAATAAAAATGTATATAGCAGTTGAATGAAGAATGTCTTTCTTCGTTAAAGTCGGTTAAAAAAATAATAAACTTGTTAACAGTAATGATTTCTTCACAAACTGTAAAAAAAAAATAGATTCTACCTTTTATAGTCTTTAATATCATTCAAAAATGAAAATATAAGAAAAATCGTCTCATTCTAACGGCAGATCATAATTTTTATTTCGAAAAAATATTATTTTAATTCTATTTTAAAGGTATCCGTCAATTTAAAAATGATTAATGAAGATTGATGCTCTAGAATTTTCGATTATTGAAACTGAACTAACAGTGATTTTTATTTGTCACAACAAAATCGGAAAATCTTTAGAAATATCTATTTGAACGAAAAAACAATAAACAGAAAGCCTAATGGTTTGCTTTGATTGAAACTTCTTTTGCTGAAAAGCTTTACTAAAAGCAATCGACCATTTAAAAATTAATAGTTCGGAAGAATTTAAATAAATATTGGAAACGAATTTTATTTCGATACGTGATAAACTGTCCGCTTCCTCAATGAAATATTTGTAATTATACATGGTTTTTCATGGAATAGATTTATTTAATTATTTATTGTGCATAGTAAATTAAAGTTATTTTGAACAAATGTTTTATGGATATTCATAGTGAAATCCTAAAATTGTTTGATGTAAATGTATATAAAGAACAATGTGAGTACAGTGAAATGCTCTCAGTACAGAGTGTTTAAAAAAAGCATGCAGTATTTCTCAGGTGCAATGTTCACTGAAAAATACAATAAAAAGTTGAACTTCAGGTTTTCTACACTTACAGCCACAACAATACGTACAACCCCATTTCTGGGTGTTTGTAGGAGTGCAATCCCGCTGTTTTAACAGGTTGTCGAAATTCTAGGTACAGTTGGTTCAGCTAGAAAATATCGGTGCAGGAGCGGTTGCCAGGGGCGCAAACCTCAAGGGGGCGCTTTTGCAGACAAACTTTAAAGTTATTGTATTGTTTCTCTTCTTTTAAAACAGGTTTTTCGGGGTCCAAAATTCAAATCTTACCCAGTACGCTCATGACCTTAGCTACGACACTGTCAGTAATATTCGCCTGAACTAAATTTAAATTAATTAGCCATTACAACGTGTATATTGTATCGTTGAACGGAACTATACAGGGTGATTTTTCGAGAAATTTATCGATCGATTGTGGGAGAACTATAATTAGGAAGAATCTGAAAATTTGGCAGTGTACTAACGTGGCGGCACTTCTGGTTATACCAGAAGTAGATGTCAACTTGCTTAATTTAAAAGGAACACCCTATATATTATTGCATTTTTGATATTTACGTAAAATTCTAGACATATTTCATGTATAATACTCTATACTTAAGTCTCACTGTTTTGGACATATTTAAAATTTTATGTCAAATATGACGTTTGAGGACCAAAACTTAACTATAAATTTTTCCTATAAGAAAGTCTTTATTATTTAATTTGGGTTAGTTTTCTTGTAGACGAAGATCGACTTTAGTGGTCTTTTATGATCTTTTTAAAAATTATTAGTACAGAGTGGTCAAAAAAGAAGAATAAAAATTATGTTTAAAAAATCGTCAAAAATCAATTTTATTATATTAAGAATTAAAAATAAGGGTATAAAATGGTTTATTCCAGTCCATGTAGTTTTCAAAATATTGTCAATTCAACATTTTTCTTTTGTAAAAATGACGGCGAGGCGTGGCGAAAATAAAACAATCGAACCCTTCAGAATTGTCACTATTTCTTGCCATTTGACATTCATTAAAAGTAATCATACCGGGGCGATTTATTGAGAATGTTTTTCAAGAGCATGCGATACATTCGCGATCCGATATCCGAAGAAACAGAAACCAACACTAAGATTATAGAAAACATCAAGAATTTTGGATCCATAAAAGCAAAAAGAAATAGAAACAAACCAGTTGTTAATAATAAAAACATTGAAACTACAATTTTAGGATATTTCGCAGCATATCCAACAATATCTAGAAGGCAAGTAGCATTAGAGTCTGGATTATTTCAAACAATAAAATTTTCATCCCTATATTCCATATTACAACATTTAAAAGGCACAGATTTTCCACGAGGAGTAGAGTTCTGTCAATTTATTTCACTTCGGTCACAAGAATGTGCTGGTTTTTTGGATAATATTATTCGGTCGGATGAAGCCAAATTCACAAAAGATGGATTGTTTAATCGACTCAATTCCCACTATTATAGCGACTTAATCATACATCCATTTAGATAATTAACTTTTCTAGAGTCCTGGCAGTTTAACTTGTATTGTGCTATAAGAAAAGACGGCGCCGTCGCCCTAGAATTTTACTCAGATAATCTGAATGGTAAGTTAGCCATTTTTGAAGACTTCTAGAAACAAAACATCTTTTTAATTTATAGATAAGCACTACTTCGTCATTTTGAGAAATTTGGAAGTGAACTATGTAGATAATTTGCCGCTGGCTGATCATAGAAATCTATTTTATCAACATGATGTGGTGCCTTCACATAATAGTGAGTCATTTAGTTAACAATCATCTGCAAAACTTGTTTTGTGATCAATAGATAGCTAAGAATGGGTCACATCTTTGGCCACCTCGTTCCCCCGACCTAACAATACCGCATTAACCACTATGGAAGATTGCATGCAGCCAGAATAGCATTTGAAGAGCTTAATCCTCAGTCAATAAGAAGAGCCATCTATGAAGAGTTCCAGCTTAGGTGTGAAAAATGTTTGGAAGTTCGAGGACGTCAATTTGAACATTTACTCAAATAATTTTTGTAACTTTATTTTATTAACAACTGGTTTATTTATATTTCTTTTAGCTTTTATAGATCCAAAGTTCTTGAAGTTTTTTATAATCTTTTTAATAGTTGGTAGTGTTTGTTTCTGTTTCTTCGAATATCGGATTGCGAATGTATCGCATGTTCTTGAAATAATTGTATCACATTCTCCATATTAATAAATAATCTTCGTGCATGTAATTTAATCGCTTCGGCATAATTATTATTAATGAATGTCAAATGGCAAGAAATAGTGACAATTCTGTAGGATTCGATTGTTTTATTTTCGCCACGCCTCGTTAAAAAGTAGGACACCAAAGTGAAAACCGCAACACTATATCTTTGGTAATAACTCCTATACACCCGAAAAGTGTGTGGGACACTTTGTACTAGATGAATAATGTTTTGTTTTCTGTCCTTTTAATATTTATATATATATATATATATATATATATATATATATATATATATATACAAATGATATGTTTGTAGGTTGATTCCGAATGGTTATTTTCTTAGCGGGTCAACTTTCTTTCATAAAGAAAAACAAGCACTGTCTTACTACAATTAGAAAAGTAAAATCCTACACATAATTATGGCAAAACTACCAAATATTTCTTATTATCACTGTTGCTTAAAAGAAATTTTAAATGAGAGCCGTTATCTTATATATGTGCTGGTGTTATTTATCTAGTATGCGGATATTTATTTATTCTAAAAACGTTTAATCATATTAATGACGTTATTTATACCTCGCGCATTTTAGCATGAAGATTCTACATAGGTAATTTTTTATACTATACTACAATTACGCAGCAACAACAAAAAAAATTCTGGTGTAAATAAAAGGAAAAACTCATCCAGCCATTTTATTAAATTCTCTCCGGTCAGAGTAATAATAATGACCGGGTTGGTCCTAAATTCATTACCCGTCATGAGACATGTTTAATAGAAAATAATAGGAAGTTTATAAGCCACAAAATAGAATTACTCCAATAAAATTTTATGTGTCAATTTGTGTAAAGTAAATTGGCTTTATTTGCAATTAAAAAAATATTTTGAGCGGCTCACCATAACTAAAGTTGACGGAAATAATTTGTTTATCTAGGCAGCTTACTAATTATTATGAAATCTTTGTTATTTAGCTGTTGAATAACAACGATCGAAAATTCAGTAAGTATCCGAAGTTTTTTTTTCAATTCGTCAAAAGTCTGGTGTTGTTGAAGCACGAATAACAAGACGGTTAAATGTTTACGTGCTACGAGGGTAGATGTTTATATTTCGAGAACTGGGAATACTGCCATTGCTAAGTGCTATCCAAGGAAGTTGGAGGGAGTAAAAGGAAGGGGAATACCCTGAAATAAAATCGGTCGGCGCGCACGTATTAAAGTAACTGTACTGATCGACAAATAAACAGAAAATGTCCGGACCATGCTATTCGCCATTTTGGGTAAAGTGAAGTTATAACAACAGTGAATACGCTGTCGCCACTGAAAAATTATACCGACTAAACGTAATCGTTTACTTCCCTTTGACAAGGTTTGAAGCAACTTGCATACCTTTCCGAAATTTTGTCGACATAAGTAGTTGAACGAAATGAATGGTAGAAAGAGATGAAATCACAGTATTATGCTATAACCTCATCCAACTGATCCATTTCGTGTCAATTGATTGTTATGTTGGATGTCTGCCATACTATTGGTTGGTCGTAAAAATAGATTAAAATTTTTATTATATTTTTGGTTGTTAAAAATAACTTGTCATTAAAAAAGCAATATGTTGATGAACCATTTCTTCAAAACGTTTTATTTTTTGAAAAAACAGTTGAAATAGTACCTCGTTATTTTCAGTACTTTCTAATTTTTAATTAAAATATCCTTAGAAAGTTAAATGTCTCGCAAATTTCAAGTAAATTTGTGATTATAGCATACAAAATTATTACACTAAATTCTGTTCATATCTGAATAGTATGAGCGTGCTGTTTAAAAATTGTTTTACTATGGCTAGTTCTAATTATGGATTTAACATAAACACTTGTGTCCATATGTCCATAACCGTCGAGTATCTTTTAAACACTTAAGTGTAACATAATTATTTTCATCAACATAAATTTGAGAAATAACAATTTGTAAGATATTTGAAAATTTTATTTAAATAAGTAACATTAAATTTTATATTCAAATAATGTTAAATGCAACATTTTACTTCCTTACGCTGTGTTTTACACTATATTACCCTGCAATTAAATAAATATTATTCTAATTATAACTTATTAGGACATAAAAATTTTTACCATACAGGCCAACGAACGAGGTCCTTCAGAAAAACTTATTTATAGTACATTTGATCTTTAAGCCCCTACAAATCTTTACAAAATAATAAAAAATATATTGAATGTGAGATCTGCCAGTATCATTAATGGAGGTCTTCTGGCTGGCCTATGGTTTCGGTCCCTGGTCGTACGCAGTTCCTTTATCACCAGTCAAGTTTTGGGTTTTTTTCCAAACTTAGCTGTCAGGACAGCAAGTCTTGTAATAGGAGGCTGGATGTTTAGTGAATTCATACAATAATTGGTTGCTAGATAGCTAGGACGATGGAATTTAGTTATACTACATAGAGCTGTAGTTTCCACCATTTCAAGGTTTATCAGTGCTGGCTTCTATTCTTAATAAAGTCAGTATATTGCTTTGTATATATGAGTTGTTTTTCTTGATATGTCTTTTTCTTTGTATATTAGACTCCTAAGGTATTTGGCCCTTTGTATACATTTTTGTTTAAAAGTTCTAAAGTGTCAATTTAAGGTAATTTTGTGGTCTATATTTACACCTAAATATTTGACTGATGGCCTGGTGCATATTACTTAGTTTTTGAGTTATATGAAATACTTTTAATCCAGGGAAAAAATAAAGATTTTAATGACAATCAATAACTTGACAACAATGACACTATTTTTTTTTTGACTTTTGACGGTTAATTTGACGTGCCAAAACGTCACTTTACTCAAAATGGCGCCGAGCATACTCCGGACAATTTTCGTTTGACAGCTCCATTACAATCTGTCATCCATTTTATTTTCAGAAATCCGTGTCGGTCAGGCATGTAAAGCTGTACTCTCCTTAAAGGGACTATACTGTACTTGCGCAGTAGCTCAGGGGACAAGACTGGACTTGAAGAACTTTTTATCACGTTATTACATTGGAAAATTACAATTTAGGATTCATTATTAAATGATTAAGAAAATAAATACTGACATAAAATAGATTTAAACATAACTCTCTGGGTAAAAATTTGCATTATGGGAAATTTAGGAAAACGACGTTATTTGAACAAAAATCTCGGTACTTCCCCCTATTTCGAGGTCGTAGAACACGGTTTTGATCTTCGAGCTTAGAGCTTTTGCAGAAAAATTGAAGTAATTTTGTATTCAAAATTGTATAGACATATTTCAGTTTTATCTTTTGAATAAGGTCATATGAGTCATAAACTTTCAGAAAAAAAATTGCAAACCCAAAAATTTTCGAGGGTTCCTTGTTATATGCTTATGTATATGGAAGACACGTTATCACTTGAGGTTCAACTATCGACGGTCATTAATAATGTGTTACCGGCTTTTACACAATACATATTGAATCTATACAAATCTTGCAAAACTACGACATAGGGTAATAGATCGAGATAAAGGCTAAACAATGGTAAAATAGACTCAGTAGGGGACTTCTTATCTATCAGGTCCACGTGATTTTAACACACGATTCACTTATATGAAAGTGTATAATCAGACTCTAAAGTTTCGGGGAGAAGTAGGGGACATGTCGTGAGAAAGCATGTTGATTCGTGCGTGATACTTTTAGCTACGATTTCATCCATGATCTACTTTAATTGGGTTGGATTAGGTATTATACCAATTCGTCTTCTTCTTCTTCATCTTCTTTTTTCTCTAGTTTAGTCATAAAATGCCTGTTTTTTCTTCATCCCTTCCACTTATTCGGACCTTAAATTGTAGCTCCATCTTTTTTGAGGTCGCCCTATACTTCTGCGAACTAAGGGTGATTTGTCATGTGCTACTTTAATCATTCTCGAGTCGTCCATGCGACTGATGTGGTTGTTACATTCAATATTTCTCTTCAATATCCAGACATTTACATTATTCAGTTCATACGGTTCTTTGATGTTCTCGCTTCGCTCTCTGTTCATAGCTATCTTCCGTAGCATCTTCATTTCCATTTTTTCCGTCATCGTTTCCACTCTGATATCTTTATTTTGCCAAGTGGTGTTATTTAGGCATGCTGCTATCCTAGCTGATTTGTTAGTTTATTCTCGAACCTCCTCGACATCTCCATAGCCCGATATTTCTATTCCCAGATACTTAAATTTCATATCCTGTTCAATTATTTTCCCGTCGACCATAACCTTACATCGTCTCGGTGACTTTGAGATGGTCATGCATTGTGTCTTAGAATCAGATATCATCATATTAAGGGATTTTGCTCTTGGGTTAAATGCTTGTAGTAATCTTTGTAGGTCATCTTCATTCTCTGCCACCAGTACAGCGTAACATAGGATTTTAATCTCGCAGTCACCCATTCTGTATCCTCTCACTTGGCTTGAACTTGGTTTTCAGAATGTATATTTTCGATAGTTTTAATTAGGTTGTGTTGAATTTGCCTTATAGAGAAGATGTAATATATCTCTAAGCTGGACGCGGTCGAAGGCTTTTTCCAAGTCTATAAATCATATATATATATATATATATATATATATATATATATATATATATATATATATATTTATATATATATATATATATATATATATATATATATATATATATTTATATATATGATGGCTTGTTGTATTCGATTGATTTTTATCATTATTTGTCTTAACACAAAAACCACCTCGGTACATGACCTACCAGATCTGAACCCTTTTTGTTCATCTCATAGAGTGATTAAGCTATTAATTTTATTTGTTATGATCCTCGTTGTTAGTTTTAGGGTTGTATTATATCAATTATTTTTTAGTATTCTGAATAACTTTTCGAATTCTTAGAAGACGTTTAGCTTGCTTTAAGACCAGGCAATATCTCCTGATTCTTTCTATTCCAGTGCTACTGCATCATCACCATCATAATTATCATCATCATCAGCCCATTTCTGTCCACTGCTGAACATAGGCCTCCTCAAGAGATTTCCATCCTCCTCTATTCTGAGCCACTGTGATCCAGTTTGTTGCTATTCTTTTGAGGGCGTCTGTCCATCTGGTCGGTGGTCGTCCCTGACTGCGTTTGTTCGCTCTCGATCGACATTCCAAAACTCCTTTCGTCCATCTGTTGTCCCCTATTCTAGCCACATGTCCGGCCCATCATCACTTTAACCTTGCCATGCACACAATGACATCATCTAAGCCCGTTTTCATCCTAACTTCTTCGTTTCGGACCCGATCTCTCAGGGACACTTCCAGTATGGATCTCTCCATTCTGCGTTGTTTTATTTGCAGTTTCTTAGCAGTTGTTTTCGTCAATGTTAGTGTCTTCGCTCCATATGTTAAGACTGGGAGAACACATTGGTTAAAGGCTTTCCGTTTCAGGTTTATGGGTATATCTGTCTTGAATATATCCCTGAGTTTTCCATAAGCAGCCCATCCCAAAGCTATTCGTCTGGATAGCTCACACGTCTGGTTGTCCCTGCCAATCTGAACTTCAAGACCAAGGTAGTTATATTTCTCGGTATTTTCGATGATTTCATTTTCTGTTTTTATAGGCTCACTTGGTACTAAATTTGTGTGCTACTGAACTTGATTATAAAATAAGTACAAAAATAAACAAACAAGAAATATGAATACCAAACCACACATTTTCCACCGGCGAGCCATCACTGACTCATAAACGTACTAAATCAATTAACCAAACCATAAACACATTAAATTTAATATTAACTCCTGTATATTCTAACCCGATCCTTTGCATCTTATAATAACATTCTAGCTAAACCCAAAATAAACTTCTACGGTTCGCTGCTTAACTCATCGTTCAAAAAACAAATCAAGGTCTATACCTAGACTTTACACCCAAATTTAGGGCAAAGTTATAAAAAGGGCAGCCTTTGACCTATTTAGAGTCTAATGGGTTAATGAGATAGTGACTAACCATGCACGCTCTCATCCTAAAGCCCCATGGCGATGTTTGTAATTTTGGGGAAAAATAAATTATCTGTGTTTCTGGATAGCAGATAGTAGTTAGCTGCGATTTTTTTTATTAATAACTTTATTCGAAATTTGACTTTGACATTAATTTTTGCTTCGATCGAGATAAAAATTAACCAAAAAAAAAAATGGTAGTCACGTAATAAGCATTATCTGTCAAATTTCAATTTTTTTCCAAAAAAATTCAAAAGTGAGACAAAAAGTGGTGAAAAAAGTTATTAGAAAAAGTTTTTCTAATGGCAATTTTTAGCCGATATGCAAAATTTCAGCTGTATAAGATGGTTTAGATTTTTTGCCATTTTTTTTTTGTAAATTGCACCACTGTTGTCCCAGACATATTTTGTATAAAATAGTGCCATATTAAAGGTGTGTTTTTCTACAAAATCCAAATGGGTCTATTAAAATTTGGTCATATGTGATGCAATGTTAATTTGTTTTTGACCCTGTATAAAGTAACTTCATAAAATAATTATTTTTGAAAACATAATTTGTGTCTAAAAATATTACCTAAAACAAAAAGTTTACAAAGACCTTTCCATAATGTTGATTATTTAGAAACGGTGATTCGAAACTGTATTTTAGAAATAAGGCCCCTTAGTATCAGAAACTCCATTAAAGATGTGTCAAGAAGAACAATTGTTTGTATTGAACGCAATGGAAGGCACACAGAAATGTAATTTAAAATTTTAAGTTTTTGTATTGTTTTTAATTTAATATTCAAATATCAAAAATAGTTTGTTATCAATTAAAAAGATGAAATTTTAAATGTTTTTAATTTTTATATTTTGATTTTTTTATTAGAAAATTTGAGTTTTTCAATTAAACTATTTTCTTAATATTAATGTGTATTACTTTTAAACACAAACTACATTTTCAAAAATAGTTATTTTATGAAGTTATCTTATACAGGGTCAAAAACAAATAAATTTTGCATCATGTGACCAAATTTTAATAGCCCTATTCAGATTTTGTTGATAAACACACATTTAATACAGCGCTACTTTAAACAAAATATGTCTGGGTTATAGCCACGAACTTGACATATAAAATTGGACTGCTCATGAAACTAATTTTTTGACCCCCCCTTATTGGTCGTCATTAGGTGCAATGATTTGTATGGCAACATTGAATTCCCTGCTAGTTTCTTATATTGGCGTGAATGTGTCGTGTATGAATGTCAAATCTATTATTCTAACTAACAGGTTTTGACAATAACTATCTCTTTCTATAGTATATCTAAAACGATAAATCGCTCTTCCTTGTTTTCCTTGACAGGTTAATTGAGTATATTCAATAAAAAAACCGAGATAATTGTTTCTGTAACACAATATTTAACTTGAATTTCTGTTTTTAGTTTCCTCATAATTATAATTTTTCTGTTCAAAGCAATTTTTTTAAAGCTTTTTTTAACAAAAAAAAAACAACAAATCGATATTGTTTTTTTTTTAATATCTGTTTTGGAAAAGATGGTGAAAATCAGTGGGTATTTTTGTAAATAACA
Source organism: Diaprepes abbreviatus (assembly GCA_034092305.1). Taxonomy (NCBI): domain Eukaryota; kingdom Metazoa; phylum Arthropoda; class Insecta; order Coleoptera; family Curculionidae; genus Diaprepes; species Diaprepes abbreviatus. Next base: position 5,763,302 of record JASJET010000055.1, on the reverse strand, counting down.
TTAGTATAATCTATACATCCTTCTTCGGACGTAGAATATAAGAAGTTAACGAAAAAAAAGAATTAAAGCATTTGTTTTTAAAAATTCTATTTCATGAATTAATATATAAATAATATTTTGTTTAATGTGAGGTCTCGAAATGTTCATATAATCTATCGCAAAATAATAGAGTTTCATCATTTAAAAACAGCTTCGATTAGGTCTTTGTTAAAATTGTTTTCTCCTTGATACTTTTAGGGAACTGATATGTTGGGAACTGGTTCGCAGTTCTCAGCGAGTAATGAGACGAATCGCACTTAAAAATGCCAAATGAGATTTTGGCGAAATGTCGTGAAAACGATTTTTTGAACGAACGGATTGAAACCCGGAATAACCAAACCATTCATATATATGTTACGTCGGATATTCTCACGGGTGTGATGTGTAATCAAAGGTTTTCGGGCATCTTCTCGATGTGGTGGTACAGGTAGGCCATCATCTTGATGGTGGTGGAATAGAATTTATACAAATCGTGCAACCTCCAACAAGTATATATATATATATATATATATATATATATATATAGTGACGATTATGTGTGGTATATTGCGCACCCCGCATAAAATACTTGCCCTGTTAATAAAATTCAGGAAACTTAGTTATTATTTATCTCTGAATCTATTTTTTTTATAAATTTTCAAAATATTGCCAAAATTTAATTAAAAATTAGTATTTATTTGTTGAGCGCCAGGTAAAAAATAATTATAATAAATTATAACTATTCTTTACCAATTTTAAATATTTTCAATTTTCAAATTATCTATATAGATATAGATGTGTTCTTACCTTTAAATTGACTCCTTCTCAGGTGAGTTCAGTTGTTTTTTCAGATATCAATCATTAAAACATAAAATATAAATTTTATTTAACAATATAAACAAATGACACAATATTAATAATAAATATTAGATGAAATTAAATGGTCAATACTGTTATCTTTCAACCAAAACTATTTCTAATCAATATTACTTATTATTTACTTTTATCCACCATGCATTGTCCTTTAACAACCTGTATCACAAATTTGACAACGTTTTAGTTTCGCAATCGTCTACTAGATGGCTATAATGCAGTCTTACATGGAAAGCGACATTATTTCTTAAAAAATGATATTATTTTAAGCAAATTATCGTGTGCTGTTGTGATTCAAGTAGTTATTATAGTTATACACCTAATATTGATGATGATTTATATATACAATAAAATATGTGGAAGATAATATATTGTTACCAAACCACAAAGATAACGAGGCATAATAAATCAGAAATGTCATAAGTTTTTATCATAAACTAGGCTCATTGTCGAGAAGAAAAATGAATAACGTTCACTATATTTCATTTAATACCACAAGAAAGTGGCTTTCAAATGGTGAACAAAACAACAAGGATATAGGTGTAGATATATACAGGACGCATACAATTTTTTGATCTTTTTTTCTCGTTGCATCATTTAATAAAACAATTTTACATTTCTAAATAAACGATTCAAGGGTCACCTACGGCCAATTTAAGTTATGAAGTATATTCCAACAACGTTATGAGTATTCACATTAAGCCTAGAAACATTCATTTTTCTTCTATATATAGTTCTTTCGAAAATTTGTACTTGGGGGTTTTTGGGGTCGCTGAGTATATGAACTGAAATTTGCATGTCCAAAATGGCGAGTTCAAAATGGCACATCAAAATTTCCAAAGAATGATTATGGTATCTAAAAAACTTCACAGTAATAGTTATTTTTAAGATGGTGGATTCAAAATGGCGGATCAAAATTTCACAAAAAAAATATTGGTTTACTTAATAACTTGTGCCTAAAATGGGCTTAACTTTGCATAAATCGTAGTTCATCGCTTAATAGCTTATTTTGAAGGGTAAGATTTGTAATAAATGATATAACTAGAAAAAAAACATGACCTCAAAAATATCACAAAATCGGATTTGGATTGTAGGCTGCAAAATATTTCGGAAATGATCCCCTGCGGCCCAACAGCAATTATAACCTCATTTTTTGTAGATATGTATAATCAACAATTTATTAAAAGCTGAAAACAAATCCTAGTAATAAGTATTGTATGTGGAATTTAATGTTTTAAATATAATTAATTGAATTATATTTAAAATTTAATACATAATCAACAATGTTACCCACTGGCTTGTTTAAATTATGTTTTAAATTAATTTTTCACGTACTCTGGTGGATAATTTGGTCGGATTACAAGTAAACTACATTCAGTTACATCATCATTTTCTTTTATGTCGACGAAAAATTTTATGTGTCATATCTTCATTTTATTTCGTTTGGTATATACTACACGAGAAAACATCTTGGGGTCATGACATTTTAAGGGACTTACTTTTTAGCTAAAAATATTTTATCGGTTTTATGCTGGGGCCTTAAAATAAACGTTAACTGCCGCATAATTTATTCCATGTCATCAGTTTATGATGTAATAACTTGTTTATAACACACAATGTGGGAAAAAATGGAACATCATAAACGTCTTAGTAAAATTATACTGTATAATGGGCTCGGAATGGTACTCATTTCTTATGAGTATTAAGGTTTGTAGTGTGGAAAATGGCAGCTATAAAGAAAAATAATGTCGAGCCAAATCATATCGTTTTGTAATAGGGTAGGGACCAATAGGCTTTCTGTAGACCACTTTATTTGGATGGATAAAACAAGTTAGTTATCAAGGTATAATTTTTTTCCCATTTTATTTAGAATAAAACCATATTTATTTACAAACTATTGTCTCAAAATTTACAGTATATATATATATATATATATATATATATATATATATATATATATATATATATACAGGGTGTCCAAGGTAAGGATCCTAAGCATGGGGATCTCGGAAACAGTTGGAGATACGAGGTCGGTTAAATTAGAGAAAAGTTGCGCAATTTAGTGCTAAATTAAACGCAGTTAAAAAAATTTAAAAATTTCAAACACTTCCGGAGATTTCCGGAAAAAAACGAAATTTGGCAAAATCGTTTTTAATTTTTGCAGGCTTTATTTAAAGATATATCAGAAAATAAAAGGTAGATTCTCATTGCCACTTTTTATTTTTTATAATATGGTCTAAACAAAATTTAATTCCGACGTTTCGTTTCTGAGATACCATCATGAACTTTCATTTTTTATATGGAACAAAAAAAAGTATCCCATGTATTTGATAGCATTTTTTATTACAAATTCAACGATGTATCACCCTTGCATATCGAATACGTAGTTCAAGTACTTTCCATAAGAGCTCCATGAGAGCGAGAGAGAAAGGTATATCAGTTTTATAAAAGCCAATGAACTACACATTTGATATGCAAGTGTGATACACCGTTGAATTTGTAATAAAAAATGCTATCAAATACATGGGATACTTTTTTTTGTTCCATATAAAAAATGAAAGTTCATGATGGTATCTCAGAAACGAAACGTCGGATTTAAATTTTGTTTAGACCAAATTATAAAAAATAAAAAGTGGCAACAAGAATCTACTTTTTATTTTTTGATATCTCTTTAAATAAAGCCTACAAAAATTAAAAACGATTTTGCCAAAATTCGGTTTTTTCCGGAAATCTCCGGAAGTATTTTGAATTTTTAAAATTTTTAAATTGCGTTTAATTTAGCACTAAATTGCGCAACTTTTCTCTAATTTAACCGACCTCGTATCTCCAACTGTTTCCGAGATCCCCATGGTTAGGATCCTTATCTTGGACACCCTGTATATATATATATATATATATATATATATATATATATATATATATATATATATATATATATATATATATATCATTTATTTTCTTCTTTAAAAACTTTCAAATCACCTAAAATATTTTAGTTGTCTTTTCCTATAAAGTAAGGAATTGACAAAATATTATCCAAAGTCTCGTTCAGCTATGTTCTTCTTAGTTCAATTCAAATTAATTTTTCTTTCTATATTCTTCTTATCACAATATTATCGTATTTGTTGTTGTCTGAGAGTTGAACAATTATTTTACAGGACAAACTTTTACTATTTAATTTAAATAAATTATTAAATTCCTTTTACTTGACAACAACAAAAGCACATAACCTCTTTTAAAACCAAAATATTTTAACTTTTGTTTTCTTGTGACGTAGGGAAGCTTCTGTTTCTTTTTTTAAACAATTGAAAATTTGAGGGTACGTAACTTTTCGGGGGCTCGAGAAACGCAATGCTTTCAGCAAACTGATAAAATCAACTTTCAGATAACAACAAATACGATAATATTGTGATAAGAAGAATATAGAAAAAAAATTAATTTGAATTGAACTAAGAAGAACATAGCTGAACGAGACTTTGGATAATATTTTTTTAATTCGTTACTTTATAGGAAAATACAACAAAAAATTTTTGGTGATTTGGAAGTTTTTAAAGAAGAAAATAAATAAAATTTCTGGAATTGTGTTTATTAATACATTGGGACCAAATAAAAGAAAACATAACAAGGCAGTAGAAAGCTTTAAATTTTTCGTAGACATTGAAAACTAGCATCCATTAATAACCTAACTTTTCTTAAAATAGAAATAATTAAATTAATAAATTATAGCTTGCTATACTAACCTGTTAGAATAATAATAATATTTATCATCATAAACATTAGGTGTGAAACTATATTAACTACTTGTATCATAACATGGCACACGATAATTTGTTTAAAATAATATTATTTCTAAAAAATAAGCGACGCTTTTCATATAAAACTGCACTATAGCCATCTAGTAGTCGATTACGGAACTAAAACGTTGCCAATTGATATAGGTTGTTAAAAGACAATGCATGGTAGATAAAAGTAACTAATAAGAAATATTGACTAGAAATAGTGTTGGAGAAAAGATAAAAGTATTGACCATTAAATCTCATCTAGTAACAATTAATAATATTGTGCCATTTTTTTTATTGTTAAATAAAATTTATATTTTGTATTTTAATCATTCTGTGTATTGATTGTCTGATTGATATCTTATAAACTACTGAACTCACCTGAGAAGGAGTCAATTTACAGGTAGAAACACATCTATGTCTATATAGAAAATTTGAAAATTGAAAATACTTCAAATTGGTAAAAAATAGTTATAATTTATTATAATTATTTTTTACCTGGCTCTCAACAAATAAATACTAATTTTTAATTAAATTTTGGAAATATTTTGAAAACTAAAAATATAGATTTAGAGATAAAATAATAACAAAGTTTTCTAAATTAAATTTTATTTACGGGCAGTATTTTGTGCGGGTGCAATACCCAAAAAATCGTCATAATTGGCGCCCAACGTGGGGCACCAATTGTGACGATGTGTGGGTGCTAATATATATATATATATATATATATATATATATATATATATATATATATATATATATATAGAGAGAGAGAGAGAGAGAGAGAGAGAAATATTATTTATTGAAAAAAGTACACTGTAAAAAGAAAATGCATTAAATTTATTATAAATGTGCTGGAAGCAAATTTCACACACGTTTATTATATGCATTTAATGTAATGCATTAAATTTAATGTATTCATACATTAAATTGAGATGTTGTAATTTTTTTTTATTACAACTAGTACTTTAAAAATCATAAATTTTAAATTCCGTTTAAAATTTCCCACCAAAGCGTCAGTACTTGTCACTTGACGGCTGTGACGCCACACTGGTAAACTAACAAGGATATATAATTTTTTCTCGTAATTTTTATGATATAAGTTGAGTTCTAAGTTATTCTAGGTGTTGTGCGGTGCCTCAGTGTAGAAGTACTACAATTAAAACACCTGAAAAGTTATTTATTCACTTTCCACGTTCGGAAAATAATAGGAAAATGTGGCTTCAGCTAACCTGGCACTACTCGTTTTGAGCTTATAAATACCCATTATTACTATTATGTATTCATTATCGGTTACGGAAATAACAATTCTTGATAAATTATTTACATGAAGGTCTTTATATTTCTAAATTCAGCAGAGCAGATGTTACTGTTTGTTGTGAAGAAATTGGCCACCATAAAACAATTAATCCTCGGCAAATTCGAATTATTTGTCTCAATAAATCCCCATTCCTTCATGAGAACATTTCTGAGAATCGTTTTCACAGGAAAAAGTAAGCAAATTTCGAAGAAATTACATGAAAATGACTATTAAATGTGAACTAGGCAACGTAGCCCTTGACAGCGATCTCGAATATGACTTAAAACCAAAAAATTTATATATGAAGTTCGTGACAGCGATGACATTGGCTGTATTCTTTAAAGTAAATATCAAATGATCAAAGTGAAAAAAGTGAAAGTGATAACCATGTTCTTTTGAATATGCATTTACTTGTCATTAGGTCGAGTGATCATGATTACTTCAAGTGATAGAACTGAAAGTAATAATGACTCAAAAGAATAACCGTATCAGGACGGAGTGTCAGCGATGACGTTAGTATGGAGTAACATCATTCACTTTGATTGGTGTTCGTTGTCACTCGAAGGAGATTTAATTAAATTTTTATTATTAAATTGAAATAAAATTCCTTAAAAATAAAGAAAATATTGTGTCTTTTTAGGATTTCTATTGTGGAAATTACCGTTTTGCGGCAAAATTATATTTTTATTTGAATACAGTCAACATCCCAATTTAAAGTTTGATCTTTTCTATTTAAGGTGACTATGTATATTAAAGTTTATTTTCTCTGCTTTCACTACCATTGTGGTCCTCGCCCTGGGCACAGGTAAAGCGTTATATTCTACAATATTGGACTCAAGTCACCGATTTTTCATCGAGTCCACCCTGTCACGTGAATATGCCTGCTGAGAGTTACATAAACGGTTTCATAAAGTAGGTTTTTGGCCTCTTGGGCCGGGTTTAAGCTCAAGTATGCTTCCATGCATTATACAAAGGATTTTCTTTTAAAATAGATCAGCTATTAAATAAGACTAAGAAAACGTACCGGCGAGACAGAAAACATACCATTTTTTAAGAAATATCATTAGTTGCTAAAAAATCAGGTTCCAGCTAATAACTATCCTGAATATTTATCGTAAATGGATATGCTAATTTATCTGTATTCGTAATGTATCTATAGAAATGAAGAACTAAATTATAATCCTATTTTTCTCTCTTTTATGAACTTGTCTATTTTATAACTAAGCCACCAAATGATCAAACTTTACATTTAAAATTTAAAACCGAACGATGTTCAGGCTAGTTAAACATTTGCAAATCTCCGAGGAATCGATTATTGATTGGCCAGCTTGAACGTCATCCGGAACAGCGATGCGGAAGTATGTAAAACTTATGGCCTGAACTGTATTTTGAGGTTTTAAAGTTTAGAATTAAATTTGCTTTCGAAAACTTTTGAGTTTTAATAACGTGTAGGCGTTATTAAAAGTATTTATGCTTGTTTTACTGTAACAAATCGACTTCGTAAACAAGTTGTTACTTACAAATATATATTCATATTATTATATTTTTTCGGTAAACCTATGAAACCTTTTTTGGGAAGTAAATTATATAAAAAAATATAAAAATTATTTTTATAATGAATCAGTCGATTTATGGTAGAATTTCAACATGTTTAAATTGTAAATAAAATCGACTTTGTAAACAATTGCTACTTGCAAATATTTGCTCATATTATTCTACTTTTTTGAAAATCGTAAGAAACCTTTTTTAGTAAATAAATTATATAAAAAAATTACAAAAATGATAATTATATAATAAAAAAATAAAGCATATAACAGGCAACCGTAAAAAAATTCTTGCTCTTGTTGCGAGAAATCGTCGCTGTTTTGTTAATTTTAAAATTTTTCGGCATTAAAATTTGTTTTCCCTTCTTTTCCCTATATTTATATTATGTGGTCTATTTCTGTGGCTAGATTAGACTAGACCTTTCCCACTTTAGACATATCAATTTTTAACTTCTTTTTTTGTTTATACTTGATAACGATTAGAGATACAATCTAATCGAAACGTCGTAAAAATAACACTTCAACATTGTCTACAACCTTTAAACAAATATTAGTATTTTTCCCACTAGGAGGACCCAACCTTAAAGTAGGTGGCGCGTTATTTTTATCTACTATAACCCCCTTCCCCTAATTCGACGTGAGCTATTTGGGGTCCAGTGATAAGTGGAGAAATAGTACCATAAGTACGGAAGACACCCAATTTTGTGGAAAAGTAGAATACAGGTCGATTTTCTCGTAGTTCCAGTTTTTTTTTGTTGTTTGTGATCAAAAGAGAAAACTGAATGACGTTGATTAGCCATAAAAATATGAAATTTTGAATAAAACACTGGCTTTACTTTTCTTCACTGCAAAAGCACTAATCTCATCTTTTAAATCGCGATAACTTCGTTGAAAATGATTTTTCTCGCAAACCGGCAAAATACGTGTTCACTTTTTTCATTTTTATAATGATATATTTCACGGAGAAAGCACTATTTTTTTCTTTTTTTGAAAAAATCTCATTGCATGACTTGAAATCGAATCGATCATTTTAGCACACATGAAAACAATAGTAATCGAAGAAGCATGTAACAAAGAACCCTTGAAAAAAATTCATCAAAAGAAGTAGTTTTAAAGAAAATCGCGTTTTTTTGCGAAAAACTAGCATTTTATGAATTTTTAAAAATTTTTCTGTTTTCGAATTTTTTTCTGAAAGGTTGTGACTGATGTGACCTTAATTAAAAGAAAAAACTGAATTACGTCGATTAGTCATAAAAATATAAAATTGTGAATGAAAAATTAGTTTTATTTTTCCTTCACTGTAAAAGCTCTAAGCTCAACTTTAAAATCTCAATAAATTCCTAGAAAATGATTTTTTCGAAAAATGGAAAAATATGTGTAAACTTTTTTGGTTCTAGAATCATATATTTCATGGAAAAAGCATTTTATTTTTTGACCAATTTTAATTACTAAAAACTCGACAACAGAGAGAGAGAGAGAGAGAATTTTAATTAACGAGGTCATTTAGCGTCACTAAAATCTCGACAGCTCCAGTTTTTCCTCAGTGAGTTCTTGTTAACTAAAATGTGGTTGTCGGACTTGCATTGTCTTTATTTTTATTTATTTTTACGACGTTTCGATTAGGTTGTATCTCTAATCGTTATCAAGTATAAATTGAATGTCTTAAGACTACGAGCTTATATAGCGACTGTGTCCACTGAAGCGCAAAGTTTCGCTTCACTGTACACACCTCAATGATTTGATGTTACAAAATAGTGGTTGCCAAAGATTAGGTATCTCAACACTCGGTTTACTGAAGATTCCATTATTGTTTTTAATGTAAGCTGATTCTATAAATTTTCTTATTTTCATGTTGGGTTCCATATATATTGCCGCAGCCTCAGATTATTTTATATGATGTTGTTTATCCCAGGCGTGTTCTGTAATACCTGATCTCGACGTTTCCCCTTTTTGTGTATGAGTTTTATGTTCCTTAATTCTAACTTCTAGCGGTCGTTTGGTTTCTCCAATATACATTTCACCACACTCACATGGAACTTTGTAAACACATTCTTTCTTATCGGTACTTTTTGGTTTTGTTTTTGTTAAATGAGCTCTAAGTGTATTTCCTGATTTAAAGGCTGTTTTTATATTATAACTACTGGCAATTCGTCTTATTTTCTCCGAAGTTCCCTTAATGTATGGAATTGTGAAGAAGGAATGTGTTTCTTGCTGTCCAATGTTCGTTGTTCTAAAATTATTTATAACATCGTCAATTAGTTTCAAAGGATAACGATTCTGTTGTAAATCAGATTTAATATTTGCTACCTCCTTTTCCAATGACTCGGCATTATTGCATTTAGATATAGCGCGATTATAGAGGTTGCGTATAATTCCTCGTTTTGTTACAACAGAATGATTGGAACTATGATTAAGATATTGTCCAGGATGTGTTGGATTTCTGTATACTGAAGTTTTAATAGTTTCGTTTGAGCGATTCACCATGACAACTAGGAAAGGCAATAATCATTTACCTCCTTTTCCATGGTAAACTTAATTGTAGGTCGTAATGTTTCAAGAAATCATAAGTTCTTGATCATTGCCATTCCATACGATGAAGGTATCATCGACGTATCTCAACCAGACTTTCGGTTTTATTGTTGCCGTTTCTATGGCATGTGTTTCGAACCATTCCATATATATATATATTGGCGACGACTGGAGAGAGTGAAGAACCCATAGGAAGCCCGTCGTCCTGAGCATAGAACTTGTCCTTTACTTGAAAGTAAGCACTACGTAGGCAACACTCCAAAAGGTCCATCACCCCGTCCAGTGGTAACGTGGTTCGATCTTATAAAGTAGTATCATTTGAAAGTCTAGTTTTGATTATGTCTAGTGATTCCCCTAATGGTACATTAGTATACAGATTTTCCACATCAAAGCTTATTAGTCTGTCGTCTGGCTCTAGATTGATACTACTAATAATGTTCACGAAATGTGTGGAATTTTTAACATATGTATTCGTCTTACCTTTTAAAGGTTGTATAATTTTTAAAAGAAACTTCGCCAGTGCATTTGTTGGGGATCCTTTGGAGCTGGTTATTGGCCTCAATGGTATGTTCGTTTTATGAATTTTTGGTAGTCCGTAAAGATGTGGTGGCTTACTGTAGTGTGGCGTGAGCGCCGATCGTAGGTTGTCAGGTATATGGTCTTGGTATTTCCTTAGTATCCTGTAGATTTTTGACTCTATAGATTTAGTGGGGTCACGAGGTAATTGTATATATTTTCCTTTTTCCAAAATATTTCCAATTTTTTGGTCGTACGTAGTTCTTTTTATTTATACCTTTGGATAGGAAATTTTCCCCTCCATTAAAATGGAGGATTTCCACTAAAAAAATTAATTGGCCTTCAAGCGACCTTGAAGGTCATCATGATCTAGGTCACCATAAAATGCCCCACTCAATTTTCTAAATCTTTTGCATTTAAAGTTTTTCTCCATAACCCTGTGTTTTTGAGTTATTCGACCATTCTAATACATTTATGCCACTCTGTATGGTAAATCTAAAGATTCTCAAGTATAATGACACAATTATTTCAATGAACAAAAAGCTTTTGCTTGTTTAATTCTTTTATTCGTAATACTATATGAATTTCTTTTGTTGTCTTATACTATTTTTGTTTTGGTTAGTAACTACTTTTTAGTTATTTGAAATCAGTCCATTATTTTAAAAAAATACCATTTAAAGAATTGAAACATTTAAAAATAATGATACTAGTACTTTAAACTACAAGATTTATTATATTAGGACTATTTTAAAATTACTTTTTCAAAAACGGAAAATTTTGGCCGACTCGCAGGCAATAAATTACAAAAGCAATTGGGATTATCGAGAACAGTTGAAGTTCAATTTAAAATCGATATAAAAAATTTCATGGCTGTTAAAGTTCTCTATACTTTTAAAAATACAATACAGTGCCGTAGGTAAAATTTTATAAAAATATTAAAAGAGTGTAACGGACTTTATATCATTATACATTTCATAGTATTAGTTTGTGTTTGTAGGGTTTTAGGTTTATTTTCTACGAGTTCATAATTTATTTCATCAATTTTACCTTTGTTAGTTTCCCCATGAAAGGAGGTATGGAACTTTTTAGAAAATTCTATTTCCTTACTTTTAACATGGAACGCCTATGACAGAAAGTCTAGAAATTGTCAGCGACCAGTTAAAAAGCTTTAGACGATCACTTTCAGCTAAAATGCAGACAGATAATACTGTTCATTGATAATTGTCCTGTTCAACCCTAAGATATTTCGCTAAGGAATATCATGCTTGTTATATATAAAAAAATGAATGGCTTATCATACCAATTAAGAGAACGAGATATAAAAACAAAAAAAGAATTAGGCGACAATCTGGGGTAAGTAAACGATGTGTAGAATATTAATATAAAAAAATTTAATCAGCAAGGATTTCACCACCATTAGGACTTTAAGATTTGATTAATGGCGCAGAAGTATCAAAATATATTAAGAATTGATTTTGGATGTGATGTTGAAAAACGCAATTATACAAAATTTGTCAAAAATTAGAGAGGGAAAAGTCAGAAAAAAGTAGTGTAAAATGTTTTATCTGAAAATGTCTATTTTTTACCACGTGATAATGATATTAATACTAATTAATTTGAAGATATTTAAAGTTAATTATTGAGTACGACTTTAATATTTAAGGATAATTTTAACAGGGCCAGCAAATTAATTTTGCTCTTATTAGAAAGTTGCAAGCTTAATTTTCATACATGAATTGTGGGTATAAAATTACGAGACTAATGCTGAAAAACATTTTATTTTAAATTTGAACATATCTAGTTATATATTATCTTCAATATATATATATATATATATATATATATATATATATATATATATATAATATATATATATATATATATATATATATATATATATATATATATATATATATATATATATATATATATATATATTACCCCTTCTCTATCCCTACCATGTTCCATGCGAATGTTCCATTGTTCGAAACAGTGCTGGAAGTCTTCTTCTGTCAGCTCTTTCATGTCACGTGTCGCTTTTTCCTTCATAGTTTCAACGGACTGAAATCTTGTTCCTTTTAATGTAGATTTGATCTTAGAGACAGATAAAAGTCACATGGTGCAAGGTCAGATGAATAAGGCGTATGGTTTAACACTGGGATATTCTACTTGACTAGAAACGTCTTGACAGAAATGTAGAATGAGTCAGCAAGTTCTCTTGATGGAGAATCTATGATTTGTTCTCTCACAATTCGGGGAGTCTCTTTCTTATTCTTTCATGGAGTTGAGCAAGAACCTTAATGAGGTAAGGATGATTAATTGTTTGATCTTCAGGAACCTAGTGACCTTCACTAGATTCCTGAAGACCGTTGTTTTTGATGTAACATTTTTTCGGTAAAACAAAAAAACAACTGTTATTCCATCGAAGGAATCGAAGGCCACTGCTAGACAAATTTATCTAAAAACACGCGAGGCAGCGCATTTGAAAGAGAAGGCTTCACGCTACACAGCTGTCGGTCGTTCACTTTCAGCGCAAGCGTAAATACTTTTTCTGTAGAAGCATAAGTCTCGTTATTTTATAGCCACACCTCGTAAACCCTTTTATTGCCTTCAGTGCCTTTATGGATGTGTTAATGCTAATATTTTATTGAAATAAAATAAATATATATCTTAGTATATCTACATAATATTTTTTTAATGGTATGAATCATTACGTATCCATATAAAGCAATTTTAGGCATTAAAAGGTGATTTTTAGGGTATAATTAGTTATACTTTCTAAAAAAATTCTACTTTTACTTAGTTTTTTTTTCAGGAAGTTAGTGTTTGTTTTAACTTCTACATAATACTTATTTTGGTATCAATTAAAAAAGTATTACTTGTAAAACTTGATATAGGAAGAGTTGTGGACTCAAAATAAATTTCGTATCTCTTTTTAAGCAACAAAATACAATATATCTGTGCTTAACATTTCTTAATTCCGTTTCAAGCCAAATCTCCCGTGATTTTGCTCGATTTGTTTCAAATTTAAAGGTTAAAATTTTAACGCAAAATAAATATTATCACAAACTTCTAGTGAAGAAAATGATTCATATAAAAAGAGAACAACATGTCGTAAATGACAACCAAGACATAAGCAATTTAGGCCAAATTTACCACAATTTAATCCGTTGAAAATATCTTTAAGCAACTGTCAAAACTTATAACGTATTTCTGTATAACCACCTAAAATTATTCCACACCACATTATTACAGACTTCTCAGATATTTAAAAAAAAAATCCAGGCAATAGCAGTAAGTGATCGAACATGAAGTCTCGAGGTACGTACATTTAAATTTATGAAGATGTTAAATTTTGATTTTAATTATTTAGTGTATTTTGACTAAAATGTGGTTGTCGGACTTACATTGTCTTTATTTTTATTTATTTTTACGATGTTTCGATTAAGTTGTGTTTCTAATCGTTTCCATAAAGAAGGAACACCGATAAGACCCATAGAAAGTGCAATAAATTCACCAACTCAACAACTGGAAAAATACCTGGCACAAAATATGCAACCGGCGATCGAAATTGCAGACTCATACCTGAAAAATTCGGATCACCTGGTTAGCATACTTCAAGGGTTAAAACTGCAAAAAGATGATATTCTTGCTAGCCTGGAGATCAAATCCCTGTATCCAAGCATACCAATTGACGAAGCTCTAGACCAGATTGCCATGAACGAGGAGTTCCCACATCACTTCATCGACCTCTCAGAACACTGTCTCAAAACACATACTTTTCCTATGAAAATAATTTCTACTGACAAAAAGATGGTGCTCCTATGGGATCTTCGCTGTCACCAGTCATTGCAAACCTTTTTATAAAATATTTTGAAACAGAAGCCTCATCAGATAAGCTCTCAAAATAGAAAGCATTAAAAACTTTAACAAGAGAGATGATGCACAGAACATTTCAAATAAATATATATATATATATATATATATATATATATATATATATATATATATATATATATATATATGGTATTCGACTTGAAAAAGCCTAAATTTCATCTTTAACTTAAAATATGATGCTTTTAGAAAAAAAAATAAGTGCGCCAGTGGATTGCACAAATAACGTCCAACCAAAACCAATAAAACTAGTTCACTAATTGTGAATGAAATTGTCATAATTAGTACTTACAGTTGTACCAACTATAAAAAAAGTGATACATGCGATTCTACATGCTCTAATGCTTTAAATTTAAAAGTTGCGTTTATTTCCAGAAGATTTGACGGGTAATGAATAAATGAACTGTGATAAACTTCTGATTTACCCCGTATAATTTATCGGCGACATAAATCGAGACTTCTGCTTTAAATATCCATTTTTAATGTTTCCAACAAGTACAAAGAAGCATATTAATGCTTTAAAAATGTGCTTTTCCTAGATAAATTTACGATTTATTAAACCAATTTCCTTCTTATAGTCAACGCTTGTCGCTGCAATTACTCGATACCAAACGCTGTTTTGCCGTTAGGCATTCAGCCAAATCCATTATAACGACGTTAATGGATTTTAATTTTATTATAATTTAGTTGAGACTGCGTCTGAAAGTCTCGAAGCGTTAATAAACAAACAAACATAAAATTAGCTTAATATTGTCGATCGCAAGACGTTAAATTCATAAACGAATTTACATTTATCCTTGGATAAAACGTGGCAAAATTTCATTTGTATTAAACTCAGGGAACTTAGAGGGATAACAGAATATTATAGCAGTAGACTAAATGCCATACATGCAGAAAATTGTAGGTCAGCCTCTCCAAAGAATAGATAAAACTGATCTCAGTCTATTTCTAGATCACCATAGAGTGGAAAAACACAGATTTTTTGCCATGAAATCATACCGATATGCTCGGGAATTTATATTTTATATAGCAGTTGTTCCCTGCGAATATTGCTCTCGGTTCGATACAGTTCCACTGACGAGACCATAAGGTGGTCGAAACGCGTATAGGGAGAGGATCAGGGTTGTATTTGCAGGAAATAAACTGTTTGTATATATTATTTCCTTCATCTGCTTGAAAAGAGAATACACATAGGCAATTACTAAATTTCCTATTTTAGGCCAGGAAACGGAGTGTGAAAAAAAAACTCAAATACTGCCTGCGATCTGATTGCAGAAATGGGTGGGGAAAGGTAGTAGAAATGACGTCTCATCTCGTGCCTCAACAAATTTTGGTTGGAACATTGTTTTTTTTTTAACAAATTGGTCGAAAAATTATTTTCCCCCGGTTTTTTGGATTTTACGGAAAATCTAAGGGATTTAGAGAAAAATGTTCTAGAAACGAATTATACGCCTTAAAAATATCTTCAAAATGAGTTTTTGCTTATCCAAATCGGTCTATAAACAAAAAAGTTATTGCAAATTAAACATTAAAAATGGCTTATTTTTCAATTGTTAATAACTTTCTTAATATTTTTTGAATTGTTTTCAACTTCTACCGAAATGTGAGTTTTAAAGTGCTTAAAAATTGTGCGGAAGTTGGGTGCTGTCGGTCCAATAGTTTTTGTAAAATTTCAATTGTTTATTAGAAAAACGAAAAAAGTGACTATATTTGATTGGTTGTACCATCGTCTAGAAAACTGCTACAGAGTTTTGTCAGTGCTCATTCTCTTCGTAAAGACTTAAGCTAGCAAGTAGTAAAAAAATATACGTTATTTAACGATTTTTATGATTTAATGGATTATTGCACAATTTTTAATACTATCTTATTTGACAATAATAACATTATTCAAGAAATGTTATTTGAATACAATAATAAGAAAATTCCAATTTTAGCACGATATTATTATTTTTATTTCATACATATGTAATAAAAGAAAAAAATGCGAAATCTTGAAAAATATAATTTTTGGGGTTTAGTAGGGGGCCGAATATAATTGTTCATAAAAGTAAATATATATATATTAAGATATTTAATCGTTATCAATCAAAAATCCTGTAAAACGAGTAAAAAAAAATTAAATGTAAAAAATGCACTTTTCGGGGAGGGGGTGGGGGTGGAGGTTGTTCCGAGAAGGTTGAACATGTGCCCAATACTATTTTTTCGATGAGCTACCCCAAAAAAAAATCAAAGAATGAGAGCTCTACGTTATATAGAAGCGGTGATATTGCTAATTTTTCAAGCGCGCGCCGATTTGAAGATGCGCTCTCACTTTGTACTCGGTGAGATTCGGTTACCCCCTCCAACTTACCTTATCTGGCGTCCAGCATGTACCATCTGTTTAGCGATCTCCTGAAGGGTTGATTGTGTATAAATTAACCTCAATTAAATGATTTCATATACTTTAGGCTCTTATTAATGAACTGTAAAAAATTGAGCTCTTAATATAAATAAATAATCGCTCTGTGATTTTTTGAAAAAAAATTGCTTTTTCATCTCCTATTGGTTACAGAGACATTTTTTTTAAGTCGTGTTTTTTTACCCGCTTTCCAATGATATGCTTCATTAACAAATCGGACAAAAAATGCGATTGTTAATTAATTTATTTATAAGCGAAAAACTACCCATATCTTCATGAAGATTTTGCATAAACAAAATATGAAAAATATCCCCTTTTTTTTACTACGTGGTAGCTTAAGTCTTTATGAAGCGAATGAGCACTGACAGAACTCTGTAGAAGTTTCCTAGACGACGGTACAGCCAATCAAAAAGAGTCACTTTTTTCGTTTTTCTAATAAACAATTGCAATTTTACAAAAACTATTGGACCGACAGCGCCTAACTTCCGCACACTTTTTAAGCACTTTAAAACTCATATTCTGGTAAAAGTTGGAAAAAAATTCAATAAATATTACGAAAGTTATTAACAATTGAAAAATAAGCCATTTTTAATGTTAAATTTGCAATAACTTTTTTGTTTATAGACCGATTTGGACAAACAAAAACTCATTTTGAAAATATTTTCAAGACGTACAATTCGTATGTGGAACATTTTTCTCTAAATCCCTTAGATTTTCCGTAAAATCCAAAAAACCAACATTTTTCGACCTATTTGTTAAAAAAAAACAATGTTCCAAACAAAATTTGTTGAGACACGAGATAAGACGTTATTTCTACTACCTTCCCCTATCCATTTCTGCAATCAGATCGCAAGCAGTATTTGAGTCTTTTTTACCTCCCAAAAATCGCTTCGTTTCCTGGCAACATCCCTGGCGAAGGCCTTTGGTCACATGAAAGCTTTTTAATAAGTTATTGCCGATCTTAATTCTGGAGAATGCTTGGTCGTATAGCTGTTTGATGGCTTGGATCGCTGTATTGTTAATTGGAGACTTCTCCATCACGTGCCATAATTTTTGGATTGGCACCGTATCATATGCTTTTGTGAGGTCAACAAAAAGCACATGAACCTCTCTATTTCTTGCCACCTTCTTTTCATTAAGTTGGGTTAAGCTAAATATATGATCTACGCACGATCGGCCAGCTCTAAAACCTGCTTGTTCTTCAATTTCTTGGGGACCATATTCTGTTTCTACGATGTTTCTAAGCAGTTTTCCGTATACTCTACTCATTGTGCTGGTTACAGTTATACATCTATAGTTTGAGCATTCGTCGCGTCTTCCTTTTTTGTGGATTGGTGTTATCCAGTCTTCTTTCCATATAGTTGGGATAGGATTATTATTTTTTAGGAGTCGGTTAAATAGTTCTTGAAGAAAGGACGTTAGTTTTTCCGTATCGTTCTTTAACAATTCAGCAGGTATTCCTTCCAGTTGCTCTCCTATTTTTCAATGAATCCACAGCCCTACATACCATCTCCTTTGTTACCTTTATATAGTGGCCTTGTACATTGTACCGTCTTGGGGAGTTAACGAGGTACTCTTGTCGGTCTTCGGTAAGCTGCGTTTGATTGGGATTGGTTGTAAGTTAATTTTGTTTGTGGTGTCTGATCTTAGTGTCTTTATTAATTTCCATGCTTCTGATGATCTTGTAGCTCCTAAATGTGTATTTAGTTCAGTGCATTTCCTGTCCCACGTGTCGTTTTTGTTAGTCATGTATTTAAATTTGGATTGTTCATTTTTGTATATGTTTTTATCTTGTGGATCTTTTGAATTTAGCCATTTGTTGAAAGCATTTTGTTTTATCTGTTTTTGTTCTTCCAGTGGCTTGTCCTATGTAACATTGTTGTTTCGTCTGTTCATGTCTTTCGTCTTAATTCCTGGAGCTTCTTGTGCTGTGAAGTGTAGAGAGGATACGATGTGTTCATACAGTTCATCAGTGCGCCCTGACAGCAATTCAGTTTAGAGTTTTTTATCTAATCGAGTCTTAAATAGATATTTTGTATTAGGTTCATGAAGTCCTTCCACATTGTAAGATATTCGTTTTGAAAAGCTTGAAGAACATGAAATAAAAAAAAATAAGTTGGGTATATTTGATTCCTTAAAAAAAACGTTGCTATCAATCGAGCAAGTTTTTATCGGTTACAGATTTTGTGACCATAAAGCGAATAATCATTTACTTATATAATAATTTTAAAAAATATACTTAACTAATATATAAATAAATAGGCAATTTCTTTGCCTATTCTATTTAAAGTATTACGTAACTTACATCTCATGCCTCCCCATTTTTTTCCCGTCGACATGCACTCCTTATGTGTCGCAGTTGACTCCTGTCCATACGGACCACTTTGGGAATCAAGGACCTAGACTAAGGAACTGTGGTTTATTGTCCATTAATTATGGCTTCTTTTTATTTATTTTTAAAACTTTAAAATCCCCTTTTCACGTTATCAACAATAATTATAGTTTTTAAAGTTCACAACAATATATCACAAAATAATTTGAAATTAATGATATATGGTGAAACGGAAAATAAAAGTTAATCATAGATTATACACAACCCACGATTTATCCTTCGCGTGTGTAAAGCTTTTAAAGATAAATGTGTTGGTATATATAAAACCATTTTATTAACGACTCTGGCCACATTTGTGTTGGTAAATAGATCCTGAAAAGCTAGACTAATAAATATACCTCTATTCGTCATACTTTCAAAAAGTTTAAACTTTAACTAATCGTGTAAATCCGTAGTTTATCAAAATTAGTGCCTTGTCATGGTCGTTGGGTTTTAAATCATTTCCTAAACTGGAAGAACATTCTAAACTATATTTCAGAATGCCATTCCAAATTTTATAAATAATTACCGACTCGCACAGGCACTGTAATGAAAAAAGTTTAGTAATATTTCCCACTACTTTATTTTAAAGGATAGAGTAGAGTAGGGGTTCTCAAACTTTTTCAGTTAGTGGCGTATTTACAATCGTGTTCAACAAAGTGTCCTACAAGGTTTGTGCTTTATAAGCTGCCTACTACATAGTAGCAAACCACAACACTTCATTGAACACGACTGTACATTGATACTAATGACCAAGCACAGTAATGAAAACAACCACAATTTGAGGCTCATATATAGGTATATATTGAGCTGGTACACAAGAATATATTATTATTAAAGAAAAATAAGAAAAAAAAGTCAATGAGTCGTGTGAGCTTGGTAATCTTCACATATTTCTTGAAAGCGAGGAATAAGGCTTGACATTGCCACTCCCATTTCTTGCTCCACGTTGATCTTTGAGCGACAGTTGGTCTTTATTTCAGCTACAGCTGAAAATCCGGTTTCGCATAAATATGATGTTGCAAAGGGAATAAGAATAATAAGGATCTTGGATCCACGAAAATTTTTCGACATTTTCTTCCGCAAAGTATTTTGTAAACCATTTAGAGAGCTTCAAAAAGTGTTCCATGAAAAGGGACAGCAAGTTTTGAGAGGCAACGAGCTCATGAGAGGACGCGTATTTATGCAAATGGGGGAAACAATCTTGACCGCTATTCTCATTAATATTTCTTATCCATAATTGCAGTTTTCTCCTAAATGCTCCAATCTTCTCCAATACTTTCAAGATTTGCATATTATTGGCTTGCAGAAACAGATTCAAGACATTCAGTTCGTCAAATATATTGCAGAAATATGTCCGTTTTAGTAAAAAGTCTTGTTTGGCAAAGAAGTTTGCATGGCCTTCCTCTTACAGAAAAGTGTGAACTTCTTGGGATAAGACATTTCCACATGAAAAACATCGTGAATTGCAGTGATAGAGCTGGGTTGTGTGTTCAGCTCCTATGTCCATGCAAAGTTTTGGATTAATCTGGCTTTCAGTGGCCTAGTTTTTAAGTGGTTTATTACGTCTATGATACGTTCCAATACCAAATTCAATTCAGTGCTTCCCCATGGATGATATAATGGGTCCACCTTGCATGGGCTAATTGACTGCGAATAAGCGCTTGTAATCCTCCATAGTGGCCAGCCATTGATTGAGCGCCATCAGTACATAGACCGATACACTTTTATAAATCTAAATCATTTCTTGTTATAAACGTGTCAAGAATTTAGAGTTTGCCCCTTCAGTGATGCTTTTGCAGAAAATAAATCTACGACAATAATATTGTCATCCAGAAAGCGTATGTAACAAATAAAGTATGCATCTTTATTAACATCAGTAGCCTCACCAAGTTGCAGAACAAATTTCTTGCCTTTCATTTTCTCTATTAATTGGTCATTGAGATCCTCACGTATATAATGAATTCTTCGACGAATAGTGTTGTTAGATAAAGGTACCTTTGTTTTTAGTGTTCCCGTTGATTCTCCTACCATAATATTAACCATGTTGAGAGCAGCATTACAAAAATTTTAAAACACATTACAAAAGATAAAAATTATTCAATGCACACAGCTTTTCCGTCTTGGTTAATATTAAGATTATAGTTAAAAAAAACTCATCTGTCGTATAGGGAGCACTTCCAATTAAAATTTATTTAATCTTTTCTTAACTGCTTGTATTGGGGGACTCTTTATATTTATAGGAATTTTATTAAAGAGTTTAACAGCTTTCTAGTCTGATCTATTTTGACATATTCCAATTCCACATTGAACAGTTCTAAGAATATTTCTTTCTTGTGTATTATAGTGATGTGCTTGCCTCTGTATATCAAAGTTCTGAATATTTTTTCTTATGTAAAGCACACTTTCTAAGATGTAAACTGCTGGGAATGTAAGAACATTGTTTCGTACAAACGCGTCCCTGCAGATGTCTCGATATCCAAGCCCCTCAATAATCTTGAAGGCTCTTCTCTGCAATGCAAAAATTCGATCTGCACCTGCTAGTATGATGGTAAAATAAAAATACCGTAATAAGCATTTCTGGTGAAATACAATCTCTGAGAATTCTCAGAAGAAAGATAGTGCTCCTTAGTTAACTAGATGTGTTCTCGACATGTGCATCCCATCGAAGCCCTGAGTTCAAGTAAACATCACGAAGTTTAACTGATTATGGTAAGTATTGTTCTCCAGTTCCTTACGTGTAAAAATCATTGACTACGTTTTTTCTTTATTGAGTAACAACCTGTTAAACTGAAACCAAGCTTCAACCATCAACTGTGTCCCACAGCTGGCCCCTCTGACCACCTCAATCTTATCCCCCTCAACATTAAAATTTGAATCATCAGCAAAAAAGGTGTAAAAAGCATCATTTTCAGCCATTAATAGATCGTTTATGAAGATAAGGAATAGTGGAAGACCCAGAACTGAGCCTTGGGGAACTTTCATATTTAATATTTTTTTGAAAATGTTATATGTTAATTTACAATTCGAGATCGAACACTGAAATATGACTGAATTAGAGTCGTGCCGTTTGGGTGAAAACCATTATGTCGAAGCTTGTAGAGAAGAGTCTGATGGGGAACACAGTTAAAAGACTGAGATATTACATTGAAATTTATCGAATGATCCATTACCGAGAAAACTAAATTCAGAATTGCATATGGCCTTGCCCTGCCGGAACCCCAACTTATTTTCAAGGTGTAAAGTAATTTTTTAAACATGGCATAAATCGAAAGACAATTTTTTGACGAACAAATTAGGTTCTATAATATATTGCTCTAGGACTGATTTTTTAACGGAAATATAATTGAAATAGGGGTAACAAAAACGCCCATTTTTTACATATTCAGTAAATAATTTTTCCTGCTTCAAACTCACCTTTTTAGACTAATGTATAGGTCAATTATTATTCCTGTCATTATTCTGGGCTAATTTATCTAGCAAGTAAAACTGCTATAGTAACCTCAATATCTAATTCGGCTAGAGTATCAATCCGTATAATGTATTCAATTTGAGGAACGTCAATTAAATGGTTTAAACCATAAGATCTTAATCCCTTGTTGGATTAACATTTAGGGATTGGATATGTCTTCTGGTTTTTAACAACGATTTAATTTTATAAATTTGATGTATCCAGTTTTATTACATTAAAAGATATGTTTATTCTTCGAGACAACAACTTAGCTCGTTTTCGTTTTCATTGTAGGGTTGTATTTATATTTTGATAAATAACAAGTCACGTGTTTCCTTATTTTTTATAACACTGATCTACATTTTGAAATTTTTTGTCGCTCCCAGATATTATTTTTTGTTTTTTTCTTCTTTCTACTGTAATGTGTCGATTTCAAATATGAGCTCGGTCATATATCACCCCCAAGATTTTAAAGAAGGAGAGAAGGATATAAAATATTTGAGAATAAGCAATCTAGCGTATTTCCAGAGATTCAAAAAAAAAAACAAAATCACTTTTCTACGAAATATGCTTCATTTTGTATTAAAAAAAGTATATTACAATCAAATAAATGATTCTGTTTTCTTATTTTCTTGAGTTCCACCATACCGCCTATCCATTTGAACAATTTGCTGGTGAAATTTTTCCCCGTGTGTGTCTGAAACTGCACATAAATTGTTAGGGAAGAATGCCGAATGAGAGTAAAGAAAAGCAGCTTAAGTGACATGTTGCCATCTAACATCTTGTAAGATTGGAGTTCTTCAACCAGATCTTTGCAGATCTCCGATTTTTTGTTACCGAGGAAGTGGCTATATACATTTTTGAAGGCAGTTCATGCTCTATTTTCTTTTCTTGAAAGTGTAGTTTCAAAATTTTCGTCTTTAAAAAGTTCTCGTATTGGCGGCCCAAACAACATTCCTTCTTAAAGCTTTGCCTCATTTGCACTCGCAAATTTCCATCTCAAATAAAGAAAAACATTTCCTTCTCTATTCAAGGTTGGACGAAACCTAGTTTTATGTGCAGAGGAGGTGAATAAATTTTATGCTGCTCTACTAAGGGTTCATTAAGGATGATTTTCAGACCGGGTACAATGTTTTTACGGTCATTCTTTAACGACATAATGTTGGTTTCTGGCTCTCCTGTCCCGTTCGCATAAAAAACAACAATACTTGGTTTAGCCACTCCGCAGTCTTGTAAGTAATGCAATAACTTTTAGATCGGCACAGATATTCCATTTATAATTTTTGCATTTTATATCTTGAAATAACATACTCCTACGTTTCTTTCATATTTACATCATGATCCACAGGAACATATGGTTGTTCATTTTCATTAAACAATTAAACTACCTTTAGACTTATCTGCCAAGAGTCAATCGGCAGGTTTCTTGAAAAGGCCAAGTTCATCGATTAAACCTGAAATATCATGACAGTAAACTAAGTCATTTGCTATTGAGAAAAATCATTTCAGCGTAGACTGCCTTTACAGAATGGAACTTTTTACTTCTTTTTGTAAGGGATTTCACTGCTGTAAACGAGATCTAAGCAGATATGATAGTTTTGTGAAGATCCAAATCACGAAAAAAATCGTTGAGCTCTTCCTGAAGTATAAAATGGGGCTGTTTACCGCTGATACATTCGTAATCGTCTTTCTTTTAAAAACTTGGATCGGCTTTTGGTTTAAAATCATCTAGTTCCTTTAATTTTGAGTTAATTTCGTTTTTTTTGTAGGCTTAGGGGCAGGTACGCTAGAAGTGCCATGAGGTACATGTCTTATGACTGAAGGGCCATTAGGATATTCAATTTTATGTTTGCTTTTACTAGAAAATCACAGGATTTTTGTTAAACAAAAGTAGCAATCCTCAACATAATTCAGAGGCTCCAGCCAAATCATTGGAACTCCAGACTTCATAGATTTCTGAGTAACCAGTAGCGACCATGTTAAGGTTCTTGAGCGTGTGGCAGCAAATTTTGGGAGCTCAAGTTTTGTCTTGATCACCAACTTTCCACCCAAAATATAAGTCGTACACTGTTAAAGATAACCTTACATTTAATGCAAATTTAATGTACATTCTACATTAAATTTAATGATTTTCTACTTTAAATCGTGAATAATTTACATTTGAATTTAAAGCAAATTCATTGAAATATCAGTTCGTTGTACATAAAATTTGATTAAATGGTCTCTTAAATTTCAATAAATTAACTGAAAAGATATTTCAACTTTCTGTACATTGAAATTTATTCACATGTAACTTAACATTAAAGGAATTTATATTAATATTCATGGTACATTACATGATATTTCGAGAGATGGCGCAACTTGTATTGAACTTTTTATTGATATAAGTTGTTTAAAGGACTCAATTTTCTTATGATGTGGTGTACATGTCTGCCGATACTGACAGAAATTAATGAGTTCGAAACCGGTGTACCGATGACGGTACTTTACCTATGGGAAAAATTTCCATCTTTTCCTAGTAGTGTTGGTGCATTAAATATGTGATAACATATCTTAAAATCAACACTAGCTGTATATTTAATGTCTACAGTCACCTTAAAAAGTAGTGATCAAACTTTAAATTTAATATATGATTACATTAATTTTAATGGAATACATTAATTTAGATTAATGTAAAAATTATTATATTTAATGCAATACATTAATTGAATTTAAGAAACGGTTTATGAGATTTGGCTCCAGCATATTTACCTTAAATTTAATGCATTTCCTTTTTACAGTATGGGCTTTTCTTACAATGGGCTCAAAGTCGTTCGTTAAGCTTTCAGTGTCACTTCACCACATATATAACAGCAACTGTTCAGTTTGTTCACATAGGATCGCGATGACATCGTTTATATACGGCGAGAATAATAGCACTACACTGTAAAAAATCTTCTCATTAATTTTAAGGTAAAGAGCTGGAAGCAAACTTCATAAACCGTTTCTTAAATTCATTTAATGTTAATGCATTAAATTTAATAATTTTTATATTCAATCTAAACGATTTAAGGCACAAATTGATTAAATTAAATTAATGAATGTATCTTAAATTTAAGAATTTTTTTTTACACACGTTATTACTATTCGTTAGTTCTTTGTATTTCGCCCGTATATCCAGTACTGATCGTCCGGTGGCTGGCCAGCTGCTTAGATACCCGTTTCGTAGTTCTGGTCTTTTCTAGAAACATCAGTATTGAGAGTACCGAAAGCGATGATATAATTCCTGTATACAGGGCTCTTCCATAAGTATCTTACCCTTGGACGACTACGGGTATGATAAAATTTTGAATTACATGGGATTTAATGATTATTTTAAGCCCTAGGGGGCTGAGAATCCGTAGATGGGGTCATCCCCAGATACCCCCATGCGGTGTTGCTAGATTGTGTACAATTTTTCTAAATTTAGAGAAAACGTATATTCGACAGTGTCATTTATATATCGCATTGTAATCAATCAAAACATGTTTTTCATGTTCTCTAGATTTTGCTACGTCATACGACAATTTACAGAACAGTGTTAGGGTTACATAGGTAGAAATTATCGAAATAACACATTAATTTAACGGGGAGGATTTTCATGCAGAACAGTGTAATACTTGTCAAATAACAAACTTCCATACTAAACGGATTTTAAAATGTTATTTACCGTCGAGGAAATAACTAAACCTTTTGATCTTTATTAAGACTTACTTACCCCTTTTTAAATTAATTAGGTTGTTTAATTGACTTCGCATATAAAACAAGTATCTTGATCTTGAGTTATAAAATGGGAAATTTAAAAAATAACTACGGAATTCTAAAAAATAACTGAAAATATATCAAATATGTAGAGCTGACATTTAAACATTAAATACAAGTTCTAAAATTAGCAAAAAGAATAAATCATCCGCTGATTACGGATGTGAGATATATCTTAATTTTTCCATAGTACAAAAATATCTAACCTTTTATTAAAGTCATTATTTTAAAAGTTATAGTTTCATTTTTTTTTAAATTCAATTTGTACTAACTTATTTGCACACTAGATATTTGTTCGTAGACTAAAAGAGAGTGTAATAACCTAACAGTGATTAATAACGTAAAAGATCATATATAACTTAAATTGAGATAAATGTTTCTGATAATGTTTTTACGACTATTTTTCTCGGTTATAAAACCCCTAAATTTATGAAATATATGGAATAAAATACGCCTTTTATTCTCAATCGATCCCGTAATTATTTTTTATTTGGGAAAATAAAAACTCCTTAAAGATAAAACTTTTAACTTTAAGAGATATATCACCAACAACTTTAGAAAAGGATTGAGAAATTTACAAGTAACTATTAATTTCAAGTTTGAATTAGTCACATTATTGTCGACGCCAAATTAAATCCACAACTTATCCCTTATTATTTTTAAATAACTTATTAACAAAAAACATAATAATTCTAAGGTATTTACAAAAAAAAAGTTCAAACAGTTTATTATACAATCAGCCATAATTTATACATTGATAAATATAAATAAAATTCAAGTGTCTGTCGGTCTGTCTGGGATAATCTTCGAAACATAAACAGGAGGTTATCAGGAATGTTTTAGGCTACTTTTTCTGTCTGTCTGTCCATCTGTATGAGCTAATCTTCGATGAAAATTTACAGAGGAGGTCGTCAGGAGTGAATAGGATGCTTTTATTTTTGTTTGTTTGTCTGTATGCACTAATCTTAGAACGAATGAACCGATTTCGATGAAACCTTACAGACATGAAGAGGAGGTTGACAGGAGTCATATAGGTTGCTTTAAAAAAAATCAACAAATGTTTATTTCCCAAGGTGCATGTGGGCGAACTCACGGTAAAAGTAAATAAAATCAAACCTAAATTTCAAGGGCAAAAATGAAACTCGTACACTTACTACGAAATAAAAATAGTTACAACTGAATTTAGTGTTTTGTAGAAAGATCTTTGTTTTTTGTAATAACGTTTATACAAACCGGCATTGATCGCACTAGTTTTTCACAATAGTTTGTGTAGGGGATTGAGACAAAAGAGTAATTAGCGGACTATACATGGTGATTCTCCGGGAACTTTATCGGTCGATTGTGGGAAAACTATAATTAGGAAGAATCTGGAAATTTGACAGTGTACTAACGTGCATGGGGGACAGCCGGCTAAAATATTTTCAAGATGGCAGCCCTTCCGGTTATACCGGAAGTAGATGTCAACTTGCTTATTTTAAACAGAATAACCTATATTTTATTGCATTTTCGATTTCCACGTAAAATTATAGACATATTTCGTGTATAATATTCTATACTTAAGTCTTGCCGTTTTGGACATATTTAAATTTTTATGTCAAAAATGACGCTTGCGGACCAAAACTTAACTATACATTTTTCCTATAAGAAAGTCTTTGTTATTTAATTTGGGTTAGTTTTCTTGTAGACGAAGATCCACTTTAGTAGTCTTTTTATGATATTTTGAAAATTATCAGTACAGAGTGGTCAAAAAAGAATAATAAAAATTCAAAAAAAAGTCAAAAGTCACCTATTTTTATAATTTTATTATATTAAGCATTAAAAATAAGGCTAACTTTAAATAAGGTTATCTATTCCAAAAATTTGTAGTTTTCAAAATATTGGCAATTCAACATTTTTCTATTGTAAAAATGCTATACGGCTTTTAAGTTTTGTTATTAGTTGGCCATGACGGCGAGGCGTGGTGAAAATAAAACAATCGAACCCTACAGAATTGTCACTATTTCTTGCCATTTGACATTCATTAATAATAATCTTCCAAGGCCTAAATATGTATAGTCAAATATACTGCAATATGTTAATATTATTATTTTGGACGGCTGGTCTTTATATACATTTTATTGTTTTATAACCTTTTATTTTCACAATTCTGATAACTTGTCAATGAATTCATCTTACATCAATGGCTTCTCAAAATACACTGTCCATGAAAGCCGATCTGTACCTTTTTTATACTTTTTTTTCGGATACCAGAAGATTCCCGACTCTTCTAAAAGGATTCTTATACTACATGGTGTAATAAAAATAAGAAAAAGGAATAATCTGGGAATTTTTAGATCTTCTGTCATAGACGTTCTATTTCAAAAATAAGGAAATAGAATTTTCTAAATAGTTCCAGACCCTCTTTCATAGATGTTTCATGAGGAAATTAACATAGGTAAAATTAATTAAATAAATTATGAACTCGTAGAAAATAAACCGAAAACCTTACAAACTACTACGAAATGTGTACAGCTATCAAGTTACAATATTTTTAGTTCGTTGTTCTATACTTAATGCCATTTTTACAGAGTCGCCGTGGAATGTAGTATTTTGGCTAACACTTATTCCCTGAACTAAAATACATTGTTCTTATGGCAGATTAAAACGTGGATTTTGTGGATTATTTTACTTTTAGTAGTCATACATGATAAAGCACGATCTGGGAGATCATTTTTTAATCCAGTTCTTTACAAAAGATACAAACTTTTTATATATGTTGTAGCGGAAGCGTAAGTTATTTTGAATTTTGAACATTTTTCATGTCTATGCAGAAAAAACAGCTTGGAATCTTTTAAAATATCTCATGTTCATTATGAATATATCTAACAGCTTTTATAAATATCGGGCTCAAATTTAGCGCTAAATGACGTCCCAATCAACAAGCCTAAAGAAATATGGTGGAATATACTGCAATACGTTTTTGTGGAACTAACTGTATTTCATCATTCGGCACAGTTGATGAAAATAATCAATGGAAAAATAAGATGTGTTATGATTATGAAAACGTTATTAAAAAGCAAAACATGAAATCCCCGTAAATTTAAAATACGATGTGCATGCAGTGTTCTGTTAATGTGATTGTTTTTATTATTCAGAAATTTAATTTACGGTGAGTAATTGCTTATTTAGACAATATTTCTAGTGTAAATATATTAGTCATATTATTTTTAAGTAGGAACTTTAATGGGTTAATGTCTTTCTGTATAGGGAAGTTCATTTAAAGTTGGCTTAATATGACTGCTTTTACTTCATAAATTTGAAAAAAAACTCATTGAGTATCATTTTGCAGTAGGGATGGTTAATACGATACAATATTTTAGAGTATCCATACTTTTGCTTTCGAGACCCGATATTTTATATTGAGATTTTTAAGGCGATACATTTGGCTTAGTATCGAAACATATGATTCGGGATCGAAAAAGTGGCAGCACCAAATTATCACAAAACAAACCACGTCTACAGAAATTTGCAGGTTGCTGAAATATAGCTGGCAGGTTTGCGATGCTAAAAAATGTATCTCATAATAAAAACCTTATAAGAAGTTTGTATGCTAAGGTGATTTCGGGAAGGCGGGAAATCCCGATTCACTAGGAATCGTGAAATAAACAAGAATAGGTGTTTGAATTTTCAATATTGGTTGACTTAAATCCTTCATCAACGGTTAGAATTTATATAAGTAATATTTATGTTATTAAACCGTAACAAAATTAGTGGAGAAAGATTAACAGAGTTTTTATTTTTAAGTTTTTAACAGTTTGAAGACTAGAACCTAGAATAGTTTCAAGATTCTTTAATAAAAGAATAATATTTATTTTGTTACTTATTTATTCGTTGGTGTTTATTTACCCCGTTAATAATTTGTTTTGTTTCTACTCGTGTACCTGTTAACTAAAGTCTGAACAGTGGAATAATTTGCGTTTTCTTTGATATTTTTATTTCTAATACAAGTAGGTTGCTCAATGTGTTATTTATTTATTTATAGATGTTTATTGATGTCGTTTGTATTTTGTTTATTTTGCTTATCTATTGGTTGTTTTTTTTTTTAATTTTCATAAAACTAGAAATTAATAGATTGAAAAGTTATTACAAACTTTTAAGTACATTTCTATTTTTTAAAATACGTATTTATTTCAATACGAGAACCAAGGGATTTTATTTTTATAATATATCGCATGTCAATAGATATTATGCTACTGTTTTAGTATGTACGTAGAATATTACAATATTTTAAACAATATTTCCCAATATTTTTATTTGTTTTTTATGTATCAAATTGAGGAACTCGAAATTTATGCATTGAGGTAATAGTCAATTAAATTCAAACATGATTTCTAGGATTTTTATGTAAATACTAAGAATATCCGTATCGTCAAGGCATCGATACTTTAAAAAAGATTTTTTACAACGATATTTTTCTGCATTGATACTATTCTTTACGATACGGATCAATGCCAAATATCGATATTCTTAAGAGTAGCACATTCCTATTTTACAGATGATAACGAGCGACATGAGACATATTGTGTCTTGCCATAGATATGTAAAATAGCAATTAAAAAATTTCATATGTTTTGAAAAATTAGATATAGATAAAAATGCATATAATTTGCTGGTTCTAAAATTTGTGGACACCCATGGTCTCTCGAATAAATTCAGAGAGTTTTTAAAATATAAATTCATTTTAAAATATTTTACGACACGTTTTGAAAGAACATGGGCAAAAAATTTTTACATTAAGATTTTATTTTAAAAGAGTTTTTAATTTCCGCATATCTCTTCTATACCTAACTGTTTTTCTTCATGCGAGGATGTTCAAAGCTAATGCCGTGAGAATTGCCATAAAGAGAATTTTAAATAATGTTTCCACTGCTATGTTTTTAATTAGGCATTAGTTCAGCAACAAATCTGTTTCAAGCTATGTTGAAGGTTAGTGAGTACGTTTATAACGCGATTCCTATTGAATTTGTAGCGATTTCATGTAAAAATTTATTGCAGATATCTGAAAATGTCGTAGGGGGCACCCAGTAGATGATAAATAAGTAAAAAAGTACAGCTAGATTAGCCCTATTTTTTTATAAACAACATCCAAAGTCGAAAAATTCGATTTTCCGTCCGTAGACTTTTTCGGTTACATTTTAGAGAAAACTTGTCCAAATGAAAGTTATGGGTATTGAAAAGATCTTTAATATAATTTTTTATACGTCAAAATCGATAAATAATTTATCGATATAATGGCGAAAAACCACCTTTTTTGCACTATTTTATAAATGTTAATAACTTTTGCAAGAAAGGCCGAAAGTGATGCATAACCCTTTGATGATAAGGCCATTATATGCTTTTATAACTGTACGAAAGCTGGATCAAATCGGTTTGGTATTTTATGAATAATCTTAATTGTTTATCCCAAACATTGAATGTTGTCCTTGCCCAGAGGATGATTCTACAGATATTCGCAAAAGCGGAATGGATTCTTTGAAGTTCAAACTACAAACGAAAATGAAAAAATGATGGATTTTTAAAACAATTGTTGTTAAAAAAAAAGTTTAAAGAAGGGGATATCTTTTTTACGTATAACCAATTGGAAAAACTTTGTTAATTTTAATGACCGAAGTTTGTGAATAAGTGGACACGTTCTCCGAGTTTATTATCAATTGCAAATATGGTTAGGAAATCAGATGGGCGCAACCAAATATGGCTGGCGAAAACATAACCATGGCAGTGTTTTATATTTAATACTTGCAATGAAATTAAACGGCTAGTAAAGTTTTTTGAAACAATATTAGTGTTAATATTGCCAAAAAATGTGTTTTCCGATGAAATGTCGATTTTCCGGTCTTTCCCGATTTTCTGTGATAAAGAAAATAAGTCTGTTCGTAATATTTCGTCGAGTTCCCCCAGCTTAAAAAAAAAATGAAGGCTCTACGTTATTTGGAACCCGAGATATCGTACAGTTCTGTTGCGCACTCCAATTTGAAGTTTGAATTTTAGAAGCACACCGTGAGATAGCCGAGCTTCCTCCACCCTCGCTACAACGCACTTGCAAAAGTACCTTCACTTCTAAGGGTTATAACTTTACTAACGATGCATGAATAATGGCTCTTATTGTTTATAAACAAAAGAGATATGATTTAAAAAAAATGCCATCTTAGTTCGTATTGGTCGTAGGAGACTTTTTTTTTAATTCATGTTTTTTTACCAGCTTTCAAGTCCACTTATTCACAAACTTGTATCATTAAAATTAACAAAGTTATTCCAATTGTTTGTACGTAAAAAAGATACCTCTTCTTTAAAAGGTTTTTTAATAATTTTTTTAAAAATCCATCGTTTTTTCATCTTTTCTTGTAGTTTGAACTTTAAAGAATTCATTGTACAAATATCTGTAGAATCATCCTCTGGGCAAGGACAATTGTTTGAACATTCAGTGTCTGGGATAAACAATTAAGATTATTCATAAATTACCAAACCGATTTGGTCCAGCTTTCGCACAGTTATAAAGGCACATAATGGCCTTATCATCAAGGGGTTATACATCACTTTCGGCCTTTCTTGCAAAAGTTATTAAAATTTATAAAATAGTGCAAAAAAGGTGGTTTTTCGCCATAATCTCGATAAATTATTTATCGATTTTGACGTGTAAAAATTGAAATTAAAGGTCTTTTCAATACCCACAACTTTTATTTAGACAAGTTTCACCCTCAAGTTTTAACTGTTCCTTTGTACTGAAAGGTCTTTCTCGTCAACGAAATTGTGGACAGTCTCCCCATGTTCCCTTTTTTTGTAGAGACTAGCACCTCGGATTTGGCCGAATTAATTCATGGCACCATCTTTGCGCGATCCGGAAAGCCCTCCAGGTTCCTGCTGTCGTAATCAGGGCACAGGACGACTGCGTTGTTGGCTTGGGCTTATACAAATAAACCAGTCTCTTTTAGTTCAGTCAATAGGCTACCCACTACAAGACTCTACAACAAGGATGATAGGAGTCTTTCTGTAGACAGACTCTGATTGACAGTGCTTTAACAGTTATATTATTAAGCTCAACACATACTGTCTCTGAGTTAACAATTTCCTGATCCATCCGGCCATTCTCGCTTCAGAGCCTCGTCCTTGTAGAGCATTGATAAGCAAGTTGCACCATTACTTCCAACTTGATGTATCGGTTCATCATTCTTCTTCGTATTTCATTCTTCTGGAACTTAGACTTTTGATTTATTTTTGTTGGATGTGGAGACTGTTTCTACTTTGATTTTTAGTATTAATCGCCGATTTTCGATAACATTGAGATCTTGTGACTAGGATGGGATTTGAATGACGTGTGTCTTCATAAAAAGAGTATAGAGGAAGCCAACCGCCACTGGACAATATATCAACCTTGGATCTAATGATTCTTTTCTGACCAAACGAGGAATTATAATCAATCTTTGTAATCGCGAAATATTTACATGCAATAATACAGATTCACTTGAAAAAGAAATAATAAATATTAGATCAGATTTACAACAGAATGGTCATCCTTGTAAATTAACAGAATTTACACTCAAAAAGAAATTTATTTTGTCATTAAGACTTAATTAAATACTCAATTTTGGCTACATCACACTGTATAATAAGAAAAAACAGCTTTTTTTTATAACGTTCCACTGAAAAGATTGTAGGTTTATAGGACATGCTATGTAAGACAGAAAAACAAAAACAAGATTATTAATTTTTCATTTAAAGTACAGATTTCGCACTCTGATAAGGAGGTTAATTAATGGAAAAGTGGAATGGAAAAGTGTCATAAAATGTTCTCGTGCCACGTGGACATTCTAAGGACACGCTCGACTTTGTAATTTATTTATGCCAGATGGAACAATAATAATATTATGGCAAGTTCAAAGGACTGATGACATGCTATGGCGTAGATACGAAGGAATTCAATTATTTAGGTAAAAAGCACAGTCTACTTGATTAAGGCCTCTCCCGAGAAAGATGTATACAATGTTTTTTTTTTATAGAGTTGTTATTTGATGACATATTATCTTGAATTCTCGATTTTAAGGTAAGATAATACTACAGAGTTTTGATCTTTGGCAGCTATTGACATCTGCATTTAAAAACCATTTGGCAATGTTAGAAATGCGTAAATGTCGGCTGAACTTACCAATGGATTTCATAAAAAAAATATTTTTTCAAGTTACTGGTACATTTCGTATACAAACATTCATTTTTTATTGCAGAAATGGAACGGGGGAAAAATTATGTATTCAATGGTAACTTTGGAGGTTAAATTTCATCTATAGATAAAATGGA
Organism: Diaprepes abbreviatus; assembly: GCA_034092305.1. NCBI lineage: Eukaryota > Metazoa > Arthropoda > Insecta > Coleoptera > Curculionidae > Diaprepes > Diaprepes abbreviatus. The sequence goes on along the minus strand of JASJET010000055.1, from coordinate 5,728,521 downwards.
CCTTTCAGGTGAATTAGTAAAAACTCACAAAGAAAGCGTAATGAATGTTGCCAACCTTCATGCAAAATTTACTACTAAATTTCTTGAATGCACGAATGAGTTAATAGATAAGAGTGGTGACACTTGATCCTTGATGTTTAGACCTCGTTCAGTCCATTAACTAGAGATGGGAAATAATAATCGAATATTAATCTATAAAAATCGATTTTTAATAATCGATTATACGAATAAAATTTTTTACGCAACCCGCGCAATCTAAATTTAAGTTGAGGAAGTAATACGACATAATACGTTTCGAGGCTGGCATAGCATCTTCGAAGATGTTACCTGAACATTTTAATAGATGGCGTAAAGATCGTACATTGTGTTACCGACACTGCGTTTTGTTGGAAATTCGTTACTTTGCTTCAACAACAAAACTTGCGTTAGGTCTTTCTTTTGTGATTGCGCGTTTTTAATTGAGTGTGATGATGTAAAACAAGGCCGAAATAAGTTTTTGGCCTCAATATTTTGGTATAAAAAGTAAAAAAGGAACTGCCACATGTAAACATTGACTAAAAGTGTTGCAGTAACACAACAAATTTGACACAAACAGTACATGGAAAGAAAATATTTTGTCATCAAATGATAAAAATATTTGTTTACCAAATTTTAAAGAGAACAGTCAGGTTTTTTTTGATTTAGTAATGAATTATTATTATTTGTAGAATTCCGATGATTCGTAATATTTCACAGACTCAAAGTCTCACTTTAAACCTGTCAAACCATTTACCTCGAAACCTATACCTTCAACAGCTACTTAGAAACATCAAACCATTAGAACTTCATTTTCAAAAATGTTGGACTATGGATCGGGTGGTTCAAAAAACAAACAGATTGTTGACGCCATAGCCAAAATGATTTGCCACGTTAGTCTCCCTTTTAGTGTGGTAGAAGGAGAAGGTTTTAAGAAACTAATCAAATTGCTTGCATCTTTATTGAATCATCCTAATGCTCGACCCATAATTCAAGCAAATGAAATAATCATGTTGAGAGAAATTGCAAAAAACTTGAAACCGTTCGAAAAAATAACCGAAGAAATGAGCAGCCAACAATATGTTAGCGAAAGTAAAACCGTTCCTATGATACAATGCCTTAGTAAATACCTGGATACAATAGATACCGTACATGAGCTAGCACTTCTTTTACAAACATCATTATTGAACGAAATGGATTTAAAAATATTCAAAAAGTTCATGTATTTTCCATGGCCACATTTTTGGATCCCCGATTCAAAAAATTACATTTGGACAGTGGCACTGCTCTAACCAAAACCTTAAATTATATCAAGCGAACTATCAGTTAAGAAAACCGAAAACCAACACGAGAACATGCAACTGAAAATTCAATGTTGACATCGTCTGAAGAAGGCGATACATGGCAATTATATAAAAAATTGGTGGCAGCTGTACTGCAAGTCTCAGCTATTCTTCTATATCATAACTAAATCTGTATATAGCCGCGTCCCTGATGGACTGAAAAAAAGTACCTCTCGAGGTTTGGCGAAGCTATGAAGGTGTTTACCCTAAGCTCACTCAGTTGGCGTGTAAGCACCTTTTGGTCCTGGCTTCCTTTGCTCCAGCAAAACGAATATTTTACTGGGAAAACGGTTCCCAAAACTATTATTTTTGAATTCTTTAATAAAGAAAAAATTATGGTGATTTTTTTTAAGACTTAATTTGAATGTAAATTTTTGATCTCGAAGGAGTTGTTATAATTTTAAATTGTTCATTAAATCACATATAATATTTCTCAATAAAACTTTGTAATTATTTGGGCGCTTCTTTCAAATTTTTTTACAAAATCGACTTTTTATTTATCGATTATATTACAGCTCAAAATATGTTTATCAAAAAAATCGATATTTCAACTGGTAGGTCCCATCCCTACCATTAACATACATCCCACTATGGCTACAGGTCATATGAGGCCAATTGCCTTTGCGAATTCAAGCAGCCTTGTTACCTGACCTAACTAGTTTAAATGATATTAATGTGTCTCCTTTCGTTGAGTGCCGGATATTCTCTGAGAATATGATCGTCTGTTTCATCCTCCTTCAGGTACATCGGACTATCCGCGACGCCAATCCTATAAAGATGGCCTTACAGATGACAATGTCCCGTCAGCAATTCCACCACGATTCTTTTTTAACTTTAACTTTTTTTAACAAAATTATCAGTTCTGTAAAAAAATATAACAAGATTGTGTTATTAAATTAAAAACATCCTTCGAGATCTTTTCATTATATCTGCAGATAAGAGCTCTCAGAATCCAATTAGAAATTTCCCCCATTTTTTGCAAATTGATAATTGTAAGACTAAATGTAGTCTAGAAATACTTATGAAAATCCATATTCGTTAATTTATTCATTAAAAGATGTTCTAAGATTGTAAAAGAAAGGGATGATTATACTCACTTAGAGATAGGAATTTCCTAGAGCAACAAAAAATTAAAAGAAATTCAAATACAAAATGTTATTTTCGAAATTTCCCGCCTCTAGCTAAGTGCTGTCCGAGGCAAGCGTCCCTCTTGCGCCCACCCTACGCTGCCTAGTAACATACAGGCGCGGATCCAAGGAGTGGGGCGGTGGGGGCGACCCCCCTCCCCCAAGAGCTTTGAGTTCAGGAAAATAGACCCGATTATTACGGCTAAATGGAATTAAATATATATAAAATTAAAAAGTGGACACACTAAAATAAAAATATATAAAAAAATGAAAAAATATATATAAACAACATTAAAAAATAAAATACAACAAAAACAAAAATTTAAATAATAAATTGTGTTTACACTGGTAAACATTACGTATTTAATTCGTAATCAAAGTCAGTGAAGCTATCTTCGCTCAAATTAATTATAATTGGTTCCTCTATCTCACCGATCATGAGATCGAGTTTCCACATTTTCTTTTATTCTTTTATTATATGGATTTTTCCCAATTTTCCGCAGTAACTTTATTGAAAAAAATCTTTCAAAAGTTCAGTCAAATGACTAATTTTGTAAGTTGTGATATTTCTAGCAACTTTACCTTTTACCTGAGGGATATATTTCCTTCTCCAACCGACAGTTTCCGGACTATCTATAAGAACAGATTTTCTATCTGGTTTTTCCCAGCAAAAATTAAGTTCTCTGAGCTTTTTCCAGAATCCAATTTTTTTTTTAATTTCAGGTAAATCCCGATCTTCATTGATTTTAGTTTGAATTTTGTCGACGGTTGGGATCTGCTTTTCGTATTAAAATGAATGTACAACTCCTTTTATTGCAGTTTTCATCTCTTCTTCTAACGAGGTTTTTCATTTGTCTGTGATCAAATGTGGCTTGGGAGTCGTTTTTTTCTCCTTCAGTATTCGGTACATAGTAGATTTTGCAACTCCTGTCATGTTGGAACACATCTCAACAGAGCTTTTAACATTATTATCTAGATATTGATATTTTAAGGCATCATAAATATTCATCAAGTTTTTCGTTAAGAAAAAAAATGTCCTGGTTTAACGATTTTGGAATAAATATAGAGGTGGAAGCCATATCTTTTGAGTATCTCACTAATCTCAAATAATATATATAATTAAAAAAAAAAGCGCAAATAAGATAAATCACTAAGGACACACTGTAAGTTGTACTTTGCTCAGTGACAGAAATTAAATTGAACTTAATTTAAAAAGCTTATAGTATTTAAATATAATTAGATTTACGGCAGTCCTCAGTTACTTGCGGCACCGGAACAGATACGTTGGAGGTTTCTGTAACAGTTTTATTACTCTCTCTAGTTCTTGAATAGAGTATAGGAAGGTGTACGCTTGCGATCGCCCCCCCTCCTCCCAAGAGCTTTGAGTTCAGAAAAATAGAACCGATTTTGTTTTTTATATTAGGAATTTGTATGCTGCTGGCATTCCACACCGTTGACAACTTGTTTTTCTTGCGATAGCCCCCTGCCCCAAGAGCTTGGAGATCAGGAAAATAGACCCGATTCTGCCTCTTATACTAGGAATGTGTATGCTGCTGGCACCCCCCTTCCCGCCTGTTTTTTTTGGTGGTCGCCCCCCTCTCCAAGAGCTTCAAAGAAAAATAGACCCAACCCTGCCTTTTACACTAAAAATGGGAATGTTGCTGGTGTCCCCCCCCCCCCCCCCCCCCCCGTCGACAACTTGTTTTCGCTTGCCACCTGTACTTTTATGATATCACCCCCCCCTCCCCAAAGGGAGAGGCTGGATCCGCCCCTGGTACCATAGCATTCCAGTAACTATTCCAACCCTTGACCAGATCAAATTAATTTTACCGTATACTTTTTCCATTTATTCCCTTCAGCTTGCTAGTACTTCTATTCACCTTATGGCTGTCAAATAATTTCCTGAAACGACTTATATGTATAGAAAGAGATAGAATCTAATTTGTTATTGGCTATTGTGATTTTAGATGCACCTAAATGTAACATCACAACATATGCATTAAAAACTAATTTTTAATTATATATAAAAATATTTAAATGTTCCTAGCATCTAATAAACGTTTACATAAGTTGAAAATTAAATCCACCCTGCGGAGAAAAAAATTAATCCAAGTTGCAGAAAGTTTATATAAGTTTTTAAAGTAATTTGGTTCTTATTACATTTATTTTCAGTTAAAAAATAAATTGTTGCAGGAAAGAAGATGCTCCAAATTAAAAATTATTTATTTAAAAGAGACGACTTGGTTGTTTTCTGGAATATTTTTATATTTTTTATTCTTGTTCAATTGTAAGTTGTAAACTTTTATGTATTCGTCAAAGCACTTTGCGATGGAAAATTACAAATAGGCGTAGATCAGGAGGAATAATCAAATTTTCTCTACTTTTATAGAGCTATAAAATTGTCGGAATCCACTACGATTAAATATTTATAAGGAGGAATAATCGTAAACAGCAACAAATTGTTATATTACTTCAAATAAATATATTTAATTATCTAACATTGTAGCTTTTTCTTATTTCTGCATACTAATGCTACAATTTTTTCTATATATTATGTAGACTGTAGTTTGTATATTGCGAGTGAGATGTTAACGCTTTGTATGTCTCTCTACAGTCCTTCGACCTATAAGATCTTTTGTACACTACCTTGATCTAATAGACGCTTGGGATATTTAGACTTCATGAAGTCTCCTATTTTCCTGGGGGTAGGTGCTTTGCTTCTTCAGGCGTCAAGCTGACATCTTCCAGGAATTTCAGCTTCTTGCAGAACAGTGCCATGAATTCACATAATAGGTGTTCTGCTGTTTCGGCATGCCTATGTTAAATACGGCAAATATCGTTCTCAGCTGTGCCCATTTTCATGGTATCTCAAAAGGCAGTGTCCTGTGAAGATATTTATTATTACTCGAATATCCCTTTTTGGGAGATCGAGGAACAAGCGTCTTATTCCACCTTAATTTTACCTGAAGCTACTCTTCTATGTAGCTTTTTGGTAGTTCATAGAAAAGTTGTGGACCAAGAACAGGAGTTTTTGCCCTTTCTTTTACAGGGCTGTCTGCTTCTCGTTTTCTTTGATTCCCTTGTTCCCTGGGACCTACATCAAGGTTACCCTTTCTGTGTTAGAGGTTGCACAGTAAGAATAAATTATTGTAGAACACAATTCATCCTATTCCACCACCATCGAAATGATGGCCTACTTGTACCACCATACCGAGAAGAAAGTCAAAACTTACCCTCCCCGCAACAGTGATACGGCAGAGGTACATGTTTCGTCTCTACTAGACTCATCAGGGTACCGACATGCACCTGGCTGTGCAAAGGACAGATCGGAAGGAAGCATGCCAATACTGAACGCCGCTTCGCCGACCTCTCGCCGGATGGCGTATATATGTTTATGCGGCTTTCACGGATTCCTCCGTGTGAGATGCAATAGCAGTGGATATATCCACATTATGCCGTTGTAGTGCTGAAATCACATTCAGCAAACGTACAACTATATGCAGCTCCGTATATGAATGAAGTAAAATGCGAACGTAAATTCAAACTTCTCTCCATCATATCCTTTCCGTGTTAGTGTTGCACAGCCAGGTACATGTCGGTACCCTGATGAGTCTAGTAGAGACGAAACATGTACCTCTGCCGTATCACTGTGGCGGGGAGGGTAAGTTTTGACTTTCTTCTCGGTATGGTGGTACAGGTAGGTCATCATCTCGATGGTGGTGGAATAGGATAAATTGCGTTCTATAACAATTTATTCTAACCTATAACACAGAAAGGATATGATGGAGAGAAGTTTGCATTTACTGTTCGCATTTTACTTCATTCATATACGGAGCTGCATATAGTTGTACGTTTGCTGAATGTGATTTCAGCACTACAACGGCATAATGTGGCTATATCCACTGCTATTGCATCTCACACGGAGGAATCAGTGAAAGCCGCATAAACACATATATATATATATATATATATATATATATATATATATATATATATATATATATATATATATATATATTTAGTTTTTAGTTTTCTTGGTAATGAGGTTCATTGATACTCCAGGATGTTATGGATACATTTAATAGTCACAAACACAGTAAGACGTTTCGACTATTATACAGTCTTCATCAGTTATGGCTAGTATGAAATAAGGAAAATTACCTCATTATATAATTTTTCATAGTGTTAACTATTACTGAAACGAAGCAGTAGTAGGGGGTATGGTTTTTTTCCACCCTTTTTATTATAAAAATTTTATTGGTTAAATAGAAATAAAAAAATTTTTAGACATAAAAATCCATAAGAAATTCCATAATTTTTTTCGGCTTATCGCCTTATGGTATTTCTTATAGATTTTTATATATAAAATTTGTACCACGTAATTACTTACTATAAAAAGCTAAAATTCATTTTTTTCAGGAGTAAAAGTAAATCATTTGTACGGTTAACGTCATCAGTCTGGTTCATAAAAGTTTTAACATAACCTCAATATTCAGTTGATAATTTGAGAAGTAAAAAGTAGTAGTGATTATTGATCGGACATAGTGTAAAATTTGCTAGTCTTTTTTGATTAACGGGACCATAACCTAAAAGTTTTTTTCAATTGTTATTTATAAATAAATTAAAAAGAAGATAGTGCAGATTGATCTGTATTGAAGAAAAACATTGCTGGTCTCAATTATTAAAATGTTTAAAAAAAGTAAAAGGAAGAATCAAAGAGGTTAGAAAAAAAAATTCTGGTAATTGGAAGTCCATTTTAGAAGAAGTAAAAGGAAGTTTAATAAATCAATAAATAAATTAAGTCAATAAGTAAGCAGCTGTGGAAAATATTTAAATAATCGGAAAAGGAGAAAGGAGTTATAAATTTTTGGTTTTATTAAAAGAAAGGGACGAGGAAATATAAAACGTGGATATCAAAACAATTTTGCTGGAGTTGACTTGCCTGATAATAATTTAATTAATAGATTTATACTAACCTTATTGTGAAAAATTGTAGTTATAATAAAGTAATTTAACAAAATAAATTTATACTAACCTCATAACAAATAGTTGCAGTTAATAAAAAAAAATAAATTGTTTAATTTGCACTGCATCAATACCACTTTAATAATAATAACAGCACACAGTAAAATATTTATAGATTGTTTAAATAAAATCACAGGTTTCAAGGCGCTACGCATTGTAACCGTTTAGATATTTATGCTATATTGCCATATTAAACAATTCAAAAAATCCCACTAAAAAGAATACAGTGCACATTGAATAATTTTTATAATCTAATTAGGTTAAGATAAGGTGTTTTATAAAATTTTATATAGAAAAACTGCACCCACTGACATTATTGTATTTTTCTGAATAAAGTTTGTATTTGTGCTTTTTGAATCATTGGTTTGACCTTTTCTGACAATTATTATATTTTCATTTGAACTTACCTGAGAGGGAGAAGTTTGACACCAATGTTTCAAATGTCAAATCACTAAAAACGGAGTACATTCAGAAATACAGCGCATGTGTAATTGAGTAATATTTATTTAAAATAAAAAAATTTGGTACAAATTGATTATATATATATATATATATATATATATATATATATATATATATATATATATATATATATATATAGTTATTTGTGCCTGGTGCCCAACAATTCAATAAATATCATATTAATATATATGTGTTGTCAATAATTTTTATTTCGCCAATAAAAAGATAAACAATTTAATCATAAAAAACAAGCAGTTCAATTTAATTTAAATATTTTTTTTATGGGCACGTTGCGCGAAATTATCATTTATGTATATATATATATATATATATATATATATATATATATATATATATATATATATATATAAATACAACTAAACCCAAAGGTTTAAGGCACTTTTGGGCAGTTAAAAGCATGGCTGGTCAGAAAAGAAAACTCTTGTTAGTCTAGCTATAGAGAAATTTTATTTTCGTTATCAGGACTTCTACAAAAGAGAAAATACCCTTCCTTAAATCTATTTGTCGTAAAATAAAAATAAAGAAAAAACCTAGCAAAGTGAGTATGCAAACAAAGCCAGGTTTTGTTCAACAGAAACAGCCATCATGCACTTTATACTAGGATTATATATTATAATAAAAATAAAGGTTCTAAAAGGCAAATATTTTTAAATTTATTTGAGAACTTAATTGCTAGCACGTGGACGCTGTCGAAATGCCATTTTGGAATGAATGAATGAAATTGATAAATGACAGTCGGTACTAAAAGCCCGTATTAATAGGTAAAGTATACACTGTCTAAATGCTGGTAATCACTCAGGGGGCGGAGATAACGGTTCCAAAAAATATTATGTTATTGTATCAAATACAGATTAATGACAGAGATTGTAACTTAAGTTTGTCGTAACTGTTAAGATGTAGTGTAATTGAGAAATCAAAAACGGCACACTTCGCACCCGGTTGGATAAATGTGATAATAACAATCAGAACCTTGACTAAACGGTATCCGACTGAAAAGATTGAACTGTTGGGGACCGACCGCCATTACTTTCTATGTCAAATCTTTTGTTCATAGAAAGTGGCTCGTTATTTATCTGAAACATTTCCACGAAGACTCTTTTATGAAAGTTGTTTTCTTTTACTAAAATTTTCGGTCTCTCAAAGTTCATCATATGACCCTTGTTTAAAGCATGCTCGGCGAGAGCGCAAGAAAGCACTTCTCTATTACAATCACTCTTATGGCAACTAATTCTACCTGAAATGTTTCTGGAGGTTTGACCTATATATACTTGGTCACAATTAAGGCGCGGAATTTTATAAACAATGCTCCAGTTCTCTTTCAGTGAAATAGGTGTTTTAGTTCTCGAGTAAAGTAGTGCAATTGTTTTAATTTGTTTAGTGGCAATTTTAATAGAAGTTTCATTTTGAAAAACTTGTTGGATTCTATGAGTTAAAGTTTCAATAGAGGTGATAATTGAGTTTTTTGCGTATTTATTAATGAAGGTTGGGCTTGCCCATTCAAAAATGTTCTCTAGTATGTGATATTATGTGTTATATAAGAGTTTTGCAAAAGAAATATTTTAGGTAATTGTAAGCTATCATTTCTAAAGTCAGGGTGAGTTTAATAACCTTTCTGGTCATTTCCAATATGAGGTTAGTTTTCATTTTTGGTGGATGATAAGACTGGAAATTTATAAATCTGTTTGAGCAAATGGGTTTTCTGTACCACCCGGTTTTTGAAAGGTTTGTTTCTGTGCATGTTACCAATATATCCAGAATAGCCCTCCCTCCCCAAGAGTTTTGAGTTCAGGAAAATGGACCCGATTTTGCCTCTTATACTATAGTTTATTCAAGAACTAGAGCGAGTAATAAACCATTTTTTACCTTTTTTTATCTTCGCAAACTACCTGCGTTCTTTAGTCCGGTGTCTTCGGCAAAATCTGTTAGACACATATATTTTTCATAGGAATGAGTTAGACATTTTATAATCAAAAATACCGATTTATAATAATGGACTGTTGGGTTGGATAACAATAGATATTCGGATGTGTGAAGTGTTAAAAAGAATTTTAATCCTTGGCATAGGCGTCGGAAGGAGGTTTATTATCACTAAGTATTTATGACATAGAATATTAATTTCGGTAATAAACTTAAAATAAAAAGTTTTTATAATATTATTTTATTTCTTATTATTTCTTAATATTCACAATATATTAGAAAATATAGATAATTTTGACATATTTAACACAAATCACAACCGTATTTTTATAATTTTTCATTTTGGCATAGAAACCGTTTAGGCATATTCAAACTAAAACGTAGCCTTTTTCTCTCAAAAAATTCTAAGTTATAATTTAAATACTTGCAAAATACCCATTGTCAAAAAAATACAAGAAGTTAAATATATATAAAAAAATAAATTGGATCATATAATATTAAAATTTTTTTGGGGCTATCGGTCATTTTATTATTAATTAAAACATTTTTAGGGACATTGGACGTTTCAGTTAATTTATTTCTTAAACTATCTGCAGAATTACAATTAAACACTAAAAATGGATTCAAATGTAATTAATTTTTATATATAAATAATAAATTGTGTTTATGCTGGTAAACATTACGTATCTAATTCATAATCAAAGTCAGTGAAGCTATCTTCGCTCAAATTAATTATAACTGGTTCCTCTATCTCATTTATTCTTTAATTATATGGATTTTCCCCCAATTTTCTGCAATAATTTTATTCACAAAAAATCTTTCAAAGTTCAGTTTAATTACTAATTTTGTAAGTTGTGTTATTTCTAGCAACTTTACCTTTTACTTGAGAGAGATATTTCTTTCTCCAATGGACATTTTCCGGACGATCTATAAGAACAGATTTCCTATCTGGTTTTTCTCAGCAAAAATTAATTTCTCTGAGCAATTTCCAGAGCTCAGCTCTTTAATTTCAGGTAAATCTCGATCTTCATTGATTTTAGTTAGAATTTTGTAGACGGTGGGATCTGCTTCTCATAATAACACGTATGTATAACTCCTTTTATTGCAGTTTACATCTCTTCCAATGAGGTTATTCGTCTGCCTGGATCGAATGTGGCTTGGGAGTACTAACAATTCCAGTCGTTTTTTTCTCCTTCAGTATTCGGTACATAGTAGATTTTCCAACTCCTGTCAACTCAATAGAGCTTTTAACATGATTATCTAGATATTGATATCTTAAGGCATCATAAACATTCATCGTAATAAGTTTTTCGTTGAGGAAAAAATGCCCTGGTTTAACGATTTTGGAATAAATATAGATGTGGAAGCCATATCTTTTGGGTATCTCACTAATCTCAAATAATATATAAAAACAAGCATAAATAAGATAAATCACTAAGGACACGCTGTAAGGTGTACTTTGCTCATTGACAGAAATTAAATTGAACTATCAAAAATTTTATTATTGCAATAAATTTATAAAAGCTTATAATACTTAAATATAATTAAATATAATTAGATTTACGGTAGTCCTCAGTTACATGCTACACTGGAGCAGGCACATTGGAGGTTTCGGTAACAGTTTTATTACTCTCTCTAGTTCTTGAATAGAGTATATGCTTGCGATCGCCCCGCCCCTTCCTAAAAGCTTTGAGTTCAGGAAAATAGAACCGATTCTGTCTTTTATAGTAGGAATGTGTATGCTGCTGACACTCTCCCCCGTTGTAAATTTATTTTTCTTGCGATAGCCCCCCCCCTCTCAAGACCTTTGAGTTCAGGAAAATAGACCCGATTCTGCTTCTTAGACTAGGAATGTGTATGCTGCTCGCATCCTCCTCCCTATCGGCGACTTGTTTTTTCTTGTGATCGCCCCAACCACTCCAAGAGCTTCAAATTCAGAAAAATAGACCCGACCCTGCTTTTTATACTAGAAATGGGATAATTGCTGATGTTCCCTATCCCCCCCCCTTTCCGTCGATAACTTGCTTTCGCTTGCCATACTGTACTTTTGTGATATTACCGCCCCCCCCCCCCCCCACCAGAGACAGGCTGGATCCGCCCCTGGTTTAAGGACTGTGGTTAAAAAAATATACTCAATGATTTTATATTATATCAATATAACTTCGTTAATAAAAGTTTACATATTTAATAAAAACTGTTTTTAGCCTATTTGATGTCTTGAATTTGTAATATAATATATTCTTAAAGAAAATGTAAAATGCAAAAAATGATGTAAAAAAATAAAACCTGGTCCGTAATTAAAACTAAAATTAAAAATATAACTACGTTAATAGATTCTACAGAAAAAAGTAACTTCAGAATATCTTATTAGTTTTATTATAGTTGCCTTGCTAAATAAAATATAGGACATTTTAGAAAATTGTCAAATTCGAAAATTGCTCTGTAGTTCGGAAACCGATCGCGATAGTTTTCGTTATTATAATTTTCTTAAAAAAAGAACTCGGGACCATTTTATCACATTTTTAGAATCTTATACGGTTTCCCAGATAGCCTATAAAAAGATCCAAAATGATCCACACTGTACAAGATCATACGCGGCACTGCGGCAAAACACATATAGGCTTAACCAACAGAATACTACCAAGGCTAGAAAAACATAAACTCAATACGAGAAATAAACAAACAAAAGGTCAGCAAACAAAATGTTTTAAATTCAAAGTAATAATAAAAAATACTTGAATTCTCATAAATTAAGTGTTTAGCCACACACCAAACCCTTTAATAACACACATATATATTTTTTACAACTAAAAATTGTTGAAGTGGCATGAAATTGCCTTTATAAAGCGCACGTGTCAGGAAAATTAATGGTACTTGACCTTAATAGGTGACGTCACAATAGTGTTTGTTAGCTTAGGCTTTATGATTTTCGTGATAATGAAGGTGGACGGACAATAAGCAACCCTAATGAAATGCTAGTTTAGCTTTACGTGTTATTATTGTATCTGTTGAGCTGTGAATAGTGATTATTGTTCATTGATTTCATTGTATCAATAATTTGTAAGCGTGCACTTGCTTTGAAAATGAAGATAAACTGGTTATAAATAAACGATAATATAATATAGACAATTCGAAAATTACACCTATTTGGTGAAAATTGTCCCTAAAATTTTACGGACAAGTAACTTTTACAGTCCAAGAGCTAGTGAACTCTTGATGTAACGGTTTATGTGTAATGCTGGGAATTTTTGTAAGACCGTTTTAAAGATAGACAAACTCAAAAACGTAAGGTTGACATCTAGATGTGTTTTAGTTTAATTATAGCAGGTAATAAAAAAATACCAGATCGCCAAGCCAGTCGCGAGTACCTGCCAGACAAGTTCAAAGACGAGCAATATAATGGTGAAAATAAACTTTGTCGTGTAAGAAGAAATTAATTTTTTTATTATAAAAGGTAACAGAAATCGAAGTCTGAAGAAGATTTTGCATTAAAATCTGCATTTTTATAACTAACTAAATTAGAGGTGTAAAAGTAACGAAGAAAAGCGTATCCGTATGTATTCGTTACTATAATAATTAGTACTCGTTACTATCGTATCGTTACGTTACTCGTTACTTCTGATACCTCATAACATGCTATTGTAGAAAAAATACTTAGGTATACATTACATACTAAGCTGCGTAAGGTGCATTTTTTCACTTTTCCGTATTTTGAACCAGACTTGTGTTTAAGTTATTCTAAATTTAGTTTGATTTAATAGGTAAAGTGTAGAACTACAAGAACTGTTGACGGAATCTACTAAATTTGCAATGGATTTACTGTTTTGAAAATTTTAACCGTGAGCTTATGTTATATCACAATAATATCGCAATCCATTATACATCGATTATAGTGAAAAAGCAACAAATAGGTGTCGAAAATTATTTATTGACAACAAAATTTAAACAACATTCTAACGATAAATTAACATAAAAATAGTTTTGCTTAGAATCAAATTAAACATAAAAAATGAAATAAAACATGTTTTAAACAAAATTAAAACAATAACAAAAATCTTTTGTTCTTAGAATGAAATTAAACATAATAATAAAATAAAAACATATTTTAAACAAAACTAAAATAACAAAGAAAATCTTTTTTCTTAGAATGAAATTGAACCTAAAGTGCCGCAATTGTTATGGGCACTAATACTATATATTGTATATATTGTAAAAAAACATATTAAATAAAAACATTTTATGGCAGAAATCTCTGGTTCATATTTAAAAATAAAATCTTTTTCATTCGCTTTGGTTCAATAGAGCTAGGCCTCTCACTTAATATTTGGCCCGATTTGGAAAAAGTCCTTTCAGATGGTACCGAGGTAGCTATCACTGATAAATATTTCTCAGCCAAGTTTAAGAGTTCGGGGTAGAGAATTGCCCGCGCCTGCCACCATTTCAAAGGATACTCATTTCGAGGAATAATGCGTTCTTCTAGATATTGCCTCATGGTAGTTATGTTGCTGCTAACTATAAAGTTCGAAACAGACGCTGACGTTGCCAAAGCGTCAAAATCTTTCCATATTGAGTCGTTATCAGCGTCGGTGTCGCCAGTAGATATAGCTAACATCGATTCGTTCTCGTTAGGTTCTATTGACTGTTTATGAAAGTTAAACTCATTTTGCAGTTCAGTTTTCAATGCATCTTTGACAGACTCATAACTTGATGCATCAAACCTAAATGCCAGCTTCTTAAAACACGGATCTAACAGTGCTGCGTTAGATAACACTGGATGCCCGTAACAATTCTTTTAAATTCCGTTATTACTTTATTTGCCAGTTTCTTTCCTGTATCTGTAATAATATTTGTATCTAAATTGTGAAAAATTCTAATCATACTTTCTGTCAAAGCGAGGACTATTGAAACAGTCACTTTTTTTTCTGAAGACATTTCTTCAGTGAGTTGCTTGAATGGCTTCAGAATTTTTATTATTTCTGGCAGTGTCTGCCATTCGTCTTCCGAAAGATTTTCTACCGGATTGTGTAGGATTCCTAGAGACGCTTCTAAAGGTTCTTGAAGTGAACAAATCCTCTCAATCATGTCCAGGGTACTGTTCCATCTGGTCACTACGTCCATTTTAAGCTTCAATGGTTTTTGATTAGGCCTCAGCTGCTCCTGCATTGCAATTAGTTTTTTGGTAGCTATTGGACACTAAAATTCTAGATATATTGTATGTATGGTGTTTTATACATACGTCTCACAATTTTGGTCATATTTAAATTTTTATGTCAAAAATGACGATTGCCCACCAAAACTTAACTAAATTTTTTCTAAAAAAAAGTCTTTATTATTTAATTTGGGTTAGTTTTCTTGTAGACGAAGATCGACTTTAATAGTCCTCTTATGATATTTTGAAAATTATTAGTACAGATTGGTCAAAAAAGAAGAATAAAAATTATATTTAAAAAATCGTCAAAAGTCAATTTTTTCAATTAGAAAGCACCGATTTTTATATTTTTATCGTATTAAGCATTAACAATAAGGGTAACTTTGTATAAGGTTGTGTATTCCAAAAATTTGTAGTTTTCAAAATATTGGTAATATAACATTTTTCTATTGTAAAAATGCTATACGGATTTTAAGTTTTGTTTTTAGTTGGCCATGACGGCAAGACTTGGCGAAAATAAAACAATCGAACCCTAAAGAATTGTCTCTACTTCTTGCCATTTGAGATTTTTTAATATAATTATGCCGGGGCGATTAAATTACACGCACGAAGATTATTTAAATTTATTTATTATTTATGGAGAACGTGAGTTATTTCGAGAACATGCGATACATTCGCGATCCAATATCCGCAGAAACAGAAACCAAAACCACCAACTGTTAAAAGGATTACACAAAACTTCAAGAACTTTGGATTCATAAAAGAAAAAAGAAGTAGAAATAAACCAGTTGTTAATTATGAAAATATTGAAACTACAATTTTAGGATATTTCGCCGCATATCCGACAATATCTACAAGGCAATCTAGAGTCTGGATTATCTCAAACAACAACACAATTTTCATCCATATGTTATATTCCATAGTACAACATTTTAAAGGCACTAATTTTCCACGAAGAGTAGAGTTTTGTCAATTTATTTCACTTCGATCAAAAGAAAATACAGTTTTTAGGATATTTTGCCGCATATCCGACAATATCTACACGGCAATCTAGAGTCTGGATTATCTCAAACATCAGTTATTTTATGGAAACACAATTTTCATCCATATGTAATATTCCATAGTACAATATTTAAAAGGTACTGATTTTCCACGAAGAGTAGAATTTTGTCCATTTATTTCACTTCGATCAGAAGAAAATACAGTTTTTTTTGGATAATATTATTTGGTTGGACAAAGCGAAATTCACAAAAAATGGAATGTTTAATCGACGCAATTTCCACTATTGGCGCGACTCAAGCGTACATCTATTTAGAGAGTTAAATTTTCCAGAGTCTTGGCGTGTATTGTGCTATAAGAAATGACGTCGTTATTGCCCTAGAATTCTACCGAGATAATCTGAATGGTAAGTTAGCCATTTTTGAAGACTTCTAGATACAAAATATGTTTTTTTACTTATAAGTGAGCGATACTTCGACATCTTGAGAAATCTGAAAGTGAACTATTTAGATAACTTGCCGCTGGCTGATCATAGACATCTATTTTATTAACATGATGGTGTACCTCCACATAATAGTCATTTAGTTAACAATCATCTGTACAACTTGTTTTATGATCAATCGATAGCCAAGAATGGGCCACATCTTTGGCCTTCTCGCTCCCCCAACCTAACAGTACCTGATTTTTTTATTTGGAAGCCAGTCAAAAATAAATTATACAACACCGCATTAACCATTTTGTACTAATAATTTTTAAAATATCATAAAAAGACTACTAAAGTCGAACTTCGTCTACAAGAAAACTAACCCAAATTAAATAATAAAGACTTCCTTATAGGAAAAATTTATAGTTAAGTTTTGGTCTGCAAACGTCATTTTTGACATAAAGATTTAAATATGTCCAAAAGAGTAAGACTTAAGTATAAAACGTTATACATAAAATATGTCTAAAATTTTACGTAGAAATCAAAAATGCAATAATATATAGGGTGTTCTATTTAAAATAAGCAAGTTGACATCTACTTCCGGTATAACTGGAAGCCAGCTATCCCCTATGCACGTTAGTACACTGTCAAATTTTTAGACTATTCCTAATTATAGTTTTCCCGCAATCGATCGATAAAGTTCCCGCAGAATCATCCTCAATATATATATATATATATATATATATATATATATATATATATATATATATATATATATATATATTATATTTTTGTCCGATTTTGCTCCATAACGGTATAGGGTAGTTTTCGGAGATTAAGAGTTTTAAATAATTTTTTTTTTCAATACGGCGGATTCAATATAGTGGCTGAGAGTTTTTCATTTTTCAAAATTGGTAGTAGTGGGTTTTAGGAGTCGTAAATTACGAATCTGAAGTTAATTTTCTAAAATTAAATAAGGCAGATCTAAAATAGTGGCCTACATTTGGGGGGGGGGGGGGGGGGGTTGGAGGCGTAGATTACAGCTTCAAAATTCTTTTTTCCAAATTCTTCCAGAATTGGGACTAGGAGTTTGAAAGGCGTATTTTATGAATATAAAATTATTTTCATAAAACCAAATTAAGTATTCATGTCAGGCGAAAAAATCTACTTGTCTGAAATTCTTTCAAAATCGGTTTGGGGGGTTTTTGGAATTGTTAATTACGCATCCAAAGTTAATTTCCTAAAATAAGGCAGTTAAAATTTTTCTGATTTTGTACAGAATTGATGTTGGGGGTTCTTGGGGGTGTAGATTACCACTAAAATCCTTTTATTTAGTTTCCTCTGAAATTAGCAATAGGAGTTTCAGAGGCGTATTTTACGAACATAAAACTAATTTCTTCAAACTAAATAAAGTATTTATGTCAGACGAAAAAATTTACCTGTCAAAGTTTTTTCAAAACCGGTATTGGGGGTTTTTGGGGGTGTAGATTGCATATTACTATGACAGACTTCATTTTTATGTGGATCAATTTCATACAAAACTGAGAACTCTCGGAATCAGAGAATTTTTTGTTGTTCAATTTACTGTAAGTTACAATAACTTTGGCTAAAATGGATACTTTTTTGCAATCTTGGAAGCATTGCGTGGTACACTACACATCGCGCTCTTAAATAATATATGAATATCGTGAAATTCAAAACAAAAAATCGAAAAATTTTTATAAAAAAATTGAACTGGTTTCCACAAAAGCACTAAAACGCGAAAAATAATAATACAAATTTTTATATGAAACAGAAATTTTTGAAGTCGGCATCAAATTATGACTAAATGGAACAAATAATTACTGACACGAGATATAAATACGCTATAGTAAGAAAACAATCACAAATAAAGCCAGATATAAAATCATTCGCACTCTATTAATCACATTTTTTTAAGTAATTGATTTTAAGCAAAATTCTTTAAGAGAATTGTTAAATATCTTTTGATTTAAGTTTTTTTTTTCAATTCTCTTCGAACATCTTAAGACGAACGTCACTGGTTAATTCTTTTTGAGCTAAGAGTAAAGAAATATCGATAATAACCGGTATTTATGGAAATTTAATAATAGTTTTTTTTTTCGGTAGGATGCCTAAAGGTTGTGCCTCATAGAAGAATGAGAGTAAGTTTACATAAGGAAGACTGCTTAATTTCACTAATTTTAATTTTTTGTTCGTTGTCAGAAATTATTCGATTTGTTTATTGTAATAAGCTTAAGTTTAAAACTTTAAGTGTAGATTTCAGAAATATAATAATGTGTAAATGTTAAAATAGCCGACAACTGTATGGTTGATTTACAAATCAATCTGATCTAGTAGTAAATACGAATTTCATTCCGAATGAATCGCTTTTATTGCGATATATAGCTTTGATGTTCAATCTAAATATATTAAAACAAGTTCCAACTTAAATTGAGATAAAAGTCAAACTTTCTGTTTATGAAGGTTGAACAGTCAGAACTTAATAAATTAAACCGTCAAAACTTTTCCGAAATAATATACTTCAAAGACACGTGTTTGGAGTTAATTAATAGATTTCTTAATATCTATTATAAATCGCTTTATTTTGAAAATTCATAATATTCATAAAGACTGTAAAAGATCAAAAGAAAATATAAAAATTATGTTGCAAAATAATCTTTAAATATTAAAAATTAAATATGAACTTTAAATATATAAAGCATTTTTAATAGTTCTTCTTCTTCTTCTTCTACCTTCTATAATAGGTCCCTGACCTGTTCCTTCTTCGATTTTCCTCATTCTGGACTTAAATTATCGCTCCACCTTTTCCGTGGTCAACCTCTACTGCGTGTACCACTAGGCGATTTATCTCGTGCGATCCTTACCAGTCTATCCTCTGTCATTCGGCTTATGTGTTTGTTCCATTATGTCTTACGTTGTAGGACCCACTCATTAGTGCAGTCTGTGTTGCATGATTGCCTGATGTTATCGCTTCTTTCTCTGTCTAGTGGCGTTTTTCCTGTTATTCGTCGAAGTATTCTCATTTCTGTAGTCTCCAATAGTTGTTTCGTTTTTGTCGTCTCTGGCCGTGTTTCCGAGGTGTATGTCATAATAGGTCTAATTGTGGTTTTGTAGATCCGAACCTTTGTTTCTTGTTGTAAGTGTTTGTTTCGCCAGATCACGTAGTTGAGGCAACCCGCCACTTTGTTTGCTTTGGCCACCTGCCCTCTTACTTCATCTTCGATGTTGCCATAACTAGTTATGCCGATTCCTAGATATTTGAAACTCATTTCTTGTTGTATTATGTGACCGTCTAGTTCTAGTTTGCATCGGAGGGGTTCTTTTGAGGTTGTCATACATTTAGTTTTTTCGGCTGAGATAATCATATTATATTTTCTTCCCGTAAGATTAAAGGTATTTAACAATCTCTGGAGGTCGTCTTCATTTTCGGCACATATCACAGCGTCATCAGCGTAACAGAGAATTTTTATTTCTGTATCACCCATTTTATATTCTCTACCAAGTCGCACCTCCTTTATTATTTCGTCCATTATCATGTTAAACAACAAAGGACTAAGCGAGTCTTCCTGTCTAATACCGCTGTTGACTGGTATGGGTGTTGATAATTTACCGTTAGTGCGAATCTGAACTTTATTGTTTGCGTATATGTTTTCGATGGTCTGAATTATATTGATAGGAATATTTCTCTTATATAACAGGTGGATTACGTCATCTAGCTTTATGCGATCGAATGCTTTTGTTAGATCTATAAAGCATAAAAATGTTGGTTTATTGTATTCTATAGATTTTTCGACTATTCGTCGTAGAATAAATACTGCATCCACGCAAGACCTTCCTGATCTAAATCCCTGCTGTTCGTCTTCCAGTGTTGTAACCGAATTAATTTTATTTTTGATTACTTTCGTAACGAGTTTCAGAGTGGTGTCCAGTAGATTAATACCCCTGTAGATCCCTGGTTCTTGTTTGTCACCTTTCTTAAACATAAGCATCATTGTGCTAGTTCTCCACCTATCTGGTACTATGCATTGTGTCAGAATTTTTCGAATGAAGCTTGTGAGTTCCTGTGTTAGTCGCTGTCCTCCGTATTTTAACAATTCGTTATGAACTCCGTCTTGTCCGGGAGACTTTCTATTTTTTAAGGATTTTAGAGCTTTCTCTACTTCTTGAATGGTGACTTCCACATTATTTCTTATTGCTGGTATGTTGTTTTTTCCAATGTTAGCATTTCCCTCAAATAATTTTGTTAGGTAGTCTATCCATTTCTCCTCTGATATTTTGTTTGTTTCGGAGAGTTCAGATATTTCTTTACGCTGTTGTCTTATCAGTCGCCACATTTGTTTTTGTACACTATAGAAGTCTCCTTCCATTCTTTTAGAGAACTGCTCCCAATGTTCACTTTTTAGTTGCCTGACTAGTAGATTAGTTTGTACCTATTGTATGCTTCCTGCGTTTCTGACGTTCTATATGCTAAATATGCTTTTCTTTTTTCGTTACACTTATCTTTAACTTCTTTACGGAACCATGAGTTTTATTAGGATTTTTGTTGTTGATTGTGATTGTATGTGTGCCCAATGACTCATTTGAAGCATCTTCTATGTTTCCCTTAATTTTTTCCCAGCTATGATTTATATCTTCCTCTTCATTTATTGGTTTTCTTTCAATTTCTTCCATCAATCTTTTTTGATATAATTCTTTCGTTGACGTATGCCACAGAGAGTCTATGTTATTTTTTTGTATCCTAACCTTTTCCAGTTGTTTTTTCTTTTGTGTAATCTTTATTCGAATCTTTGATAGAACCAATTTATGATCGTTTCCTGCATTAACAGAGTTCAATGTTCTAATATCCAATATCTGGGTGGGATGTATAACTCGGTTACTAAGTATAAAGTCAATCATAGACTTGTGTCCTCTTGTATTTTCAAAAGTGTATTTATATTTATCTTTGTGTTGAAAGAAAGTATTGTTTATCCTTAATTCGTTGTAGGCACAGAAATTTACCATTAGTTCTCCGTTGCTGTTGTGATACTGTTCGTTGAAGCGTTGTTTAATTCCGGGGATTATTTGGTTTCCTATACGGGCATTAAAGTCTCCCAATAAAATAATAGCTTCCTCACCAGGTATTGAGTCTAAGGTGGTTTGCAAGTTCTCGTAGTAGTTTTTAATAGTTGTTAAGTTAAAAACCGTTTTTAGATGTGTCTAAAAATAGTGTCATTTATTTGTTGTTTGCTATGCTACTTCATTTCATACTTGATCTTGTTCGATTTTTGGACCCATCCTCTTGCCAACTATTTTCAAACCATGCCTACAGGAGATTTTAAACTTTGTTTTTAAATAACTGTATGCGATGTTTCGTTATAAAATTTGTGTCATAAATTTCTGAGTTGCATTTGTGTTACGAGACATATCATACTGACTAAAATTATGAAAACTATGTCATTTTCCTTTAAATTTTGGTCTAGTTTACGAGTTTCCAAACTGTTAACTGAATGTTTGACATGTATTAAAATTCGTGACCCATCTTTGACATTGAGACGAAACAATTTTTTGTTAAAAAGACATCCTATGAGTGTATAAATCGGGCAGAAGCTGGTTTTCTTCTGATAATTTTAAATTGAAGTCATTCCTGTACTTAGCTAAATCTGTATAAAATGATAATTTCCATGACTAGTCATTGTTTTGTAACTCAATCAGAGAGCGATTCCCTACATTCAAGAAAATTTCGATTATTGCTCGGTGCTCAAAAGTCAATTTCTCCAATCTTCAATAAGTTCTCGGAAGTGACGATGATTGACCACATGTGATCTGATATAATTAACAGCTTTAAATCTTCTGACCTATTCAAACATTTTCCTCACAAAGACTATTGATGACTGCAATGTTTTAAATCACCATCATTTTCTATGGTCTTTGATACGACAATAACGACAGCTTTATTTTTTCCTCACATGTATTTGTCACCATCAGTAATGATATACTTAAAGATTGTTTTTTTTAACAACATTTTCAACTCCTTTAAAAACATCTATGTGCTATGCACATCAAAAAGCTCTTCATATACTTCATAATTTTTACCTTGATTCATCCAGTGCCAAAGAGAACCACTCTAGGTTTGATAGACAATTGAGTTAATATATTTTCTGCAATATCATCTACTCTTCCAGCTACAGTGTTGGCTAACGAACTGATGTTTTTAAATAAATTAGCTGTTACTATACACATTTCTTCTGCTGCTGCAATCATGCAATCCTTATTTAACAATACAGGCAGAAATAAGCACGTGTGTTGCGTCGTGTTCTACATTTACTTTGTTAAAAAACTTCATTTCAAAGGTTCATATTTTTGTAACCTTAGGTTCGCTGTACATTTGGAGTAATTCTGAGCATGTTTAATCTTATAATGACATTTTCAATATATTCTTGACCTATCTTTTTCTATCGCAAATTATAGACACTTGACAATCTAAAAATATTGATATCCTTATTGCTTTTTTAAATGTTTTGCACTTACTACACTATCTTTCGTTTATTTTCCATATTTGTACAAATACACACAAAAGGGACGTAAATTTGAATCAAAATAATTCAAATTAATAATATTAAAAGCAAGGGTTTCGAGTAAATAAAATGCAGTTAATTTATCTTTAAGGCACTTTAAACTAAACGATTAAATACACCATATTTTTACAAAATACACTTCTCGCATTATATCTCTTTTTCCAGATCGCACTTTTTGCTTCAAATTCAAACTTTGAAACTGTTCAACTCTCGATTATTTCCCGTACTTGTACCACGTGTTCCCGATGCGTAGAACGTATCCGCAAATTTTCGAAAGTACTTAAATTTATCAGACAATCCATCACGCCCCAGAACTTTTTCAGAATATGCTTTTGCTTTGCAATTCGCTACAAGATGGCATTGTATACATCGAGCAACCAAGCATAATTGACACTTTTATGTATTTCCGCCGTTCTCCACAAGATGGCGCTGCACTACTGTAGCTTCGCCACGTCCTGCACCTGCAAGATATCAGTACTATTTAGCATGATTGTAAGCAGTAGTAGCAATAGGTAACAGACAGCATGCGCATCGACTATCTGCACCGAAATGTTCCTGACACTTGCTCGTAAGTGCCAACCAAAATTACTAACGGAGCGAAGTCCACCTCCGCGCTCTACGGCATATATATCACTGTGTATGGCTTGTGTGGGAATATTGAATGCGATGAGACGGTCCCTGTCAAGGCTCTAGAAGTCCTGGTAAATCTACTTCCTTCTACTTATACATATTGAGCGAGGCCTTGAAGACTGTTTATCGGCTCAATTGCCTAGGGCATCTTGGAATTGGAACGGGCGACTACTCAGGTGTCTGAGAAAGCATGGTGGAGAGGTGCCCATCACTGCCCACGCAGACAGATTACATGGCGCTGTTGTTAAAACTCAACCGCTTTCTGGAGATATTTTGGCAAGTAGAGAGGATTGGGAGGGAGAGTAAAATCTTCCAAGAAATGGATCCTGGTGGTATACAGATTAATCTCGACAAAATGAAAGAGCTGAAGCTGCAGTTTTACAGGAGTACGAGAGTCAGAGAATTCTACTCTTCCAGACAACATGCGACGATTTTTACAGCGGAAATTTATGCTATTCTGTAGTGAGATCATCACTGTGGAGGGATATAAACAGGAATAGTTTAATAAACATATGCTCTGACAGTAAGGCTGCGATAATGGCTCCGAAGTCGTAATTGGTGTCTGAATGTAAGGATGTACTAAACAGTCTGACAAGGAATGGCTGTACAATCAGACTCGTGTGGGTCCCTGGTTTCTCGGGCATACACAGAAATGCAGAAGTGGACCGTCTGGCAAAGTTGGGGTCCCCAACTGAACCATATGGACTCTAACTAATCCTACTTGTCCCAATTGCCGTTGGTAAAAGGGAATTAAAAATGTCACTGGAATGTAAATTTATTGAATCTTGGAGAGGAGCTTCTGGGATAAGGTGTGCCAAGGAACATGTAACTGGACTTAACGGACGGCTTACTAGGGAGCTTCTCTCCTTAGGAAGGAAAGAACTGCGAATTGTGGTGGGATTTTTGATGGGACAGTTTTACTTGAGGGGCCATCTTCATTAGATCGGTGTCGTAGACGACTCGACTTGCAGATGGTGCCTAGAGGAGGACGAAACTGTTGACCACGTCCTCAAAGAGTACCCAGCACTCAACGGACTGAGATATAGATACTTCGGAGATACAATTTTGTTACCGGAAGCAGTTAGGCAAGTTCAATTAACGAGGCTGCTTGGATTCGCTAAGGCGATCGGCCCCGAATGACCTGCAGCTGTGGTGGGATGTAAAGGATCCAATGCCTAAATATCGATGTTGTTCATTCATTTATTCATGGCTTACATTTTTTTTTTAATTTTAAATAAAGTAATATTTTTTCCATTTGCTTGAAAAAAGAAGTTTTAAAGAAAATTTCATCAAAATAAGTTAAAATTCCAAGCGGTAAATGGCGCCGGTCTCTTAAAAAAATTTTCACAACGTTATTACGTACTAAATAGTTCTAAATTCTAATTTAGACATATATACCTAATAAATATATCGGTTTTGTTATTCTCAGTTTTGACGCAGAATTCGCAATTAAGCGTTTTTAGCCTAATTAATAAGACTTTGACCCCAAAAGCAAAACATTCTAGGTTCGAATTCTAATAGATGTAAAAAATATCCTTCATCACAACAATGTCAAGTTTATAAAGCAGCCCAGGTTCAAGTTTGAGTGTAATTTTTTTGATCATTGATTAAAATACTAAGAAACTTACCTAATTAAAAATAAAACATTAATTATAATTAAAGTCTATTAAATTTCATTAAAGAAAAATATTATTAAAGTTATAAATATTTTAGTTTTAATAGTCCCAGTAATGTTGTATATCGGTATCAATGAAAAATTTATTTTGAATTATTTTAATACATTTTGTTTTTAAGAATTCAACTTAGATTTTAATTAGTTTTGCAATAATTAATGTATTTTTTTAGAAAATTGGATGAGAAAACAAATTAGCTAGAAATTGCTAACTAATTATTAAAGGCAACTTATTAGAACTTCATTAAATTTTAACTTCTATAATTAAGACGAAAGAAAGTTGCGTAAAATTCAAATTTTAAATTTAAATAATTGTTTTTATAGAGCTAATTTTAAATCCGCCATACACAGTTATTTCAAAAATTATATATAGACTTAATGTTCTTATTTTAACAATCGTTGTAATAATTACAATTGTTTGTAGTTTTTAGAATACATTACATATGATATGAACTGGATTTCTGTTATTAAATTTCCATCAATATTAATTTTTACTTTTTAATTGTTTATAATAGGTTTATATAAAGTTTGCGAAGGGTGGGGTTACCAGACGATAGGAATTTTCCTGACATGTCTGAAATTTTAGCCCCCTGTTAGAGAAACAGGAAAAAACTGCTATTGTTAGTATTTTCTTCAAATTAAAAGAGGAAAATATAAGTAATAAAAAATATTTACTGATCATTTTAGTAAGAAAAAATAAATTAATTAAACATTAACAAAATGAGTGAATTAGTAATTTAGAATATTAATAAATTTAGTTTCATACTTTTTATTGCTTGATGTTTCTTTTGGCAGTTGCTGGTTTTTTATAACCATTTCATGACATTCTTCACATAATAGGTTCTTTAAGTTATACTGTGTCTAGAGTAGAACCTTAACAGAATATATTGTTTTAAGCTAACTATTACTACAAATTATTAATTATTAAATTACTCAATATAAATATTTTTAAGTTCCTCTTATGGATTAATAGATAATTATAGTCTAATATTTAATTCTCTCTTAAGAAGAAGTTATATTTTTTAAGTAAATTTATAATCTAATAGGCTCAAACAAAAGCATGTTTTAATCTCCGAAACTCTAAAACTTTACTTTTTACAGAGACCATTAGTTTTGTTCATATTGTCATTGTCCCATATATACACACTTATTCATTTCAGTAATCATGTAAATAAATAGTTATAAGTTATATTTGTTAGTGCGCCTATGACTGTAAAATAATAATTTAGGTACAGAAATAGAATATAACTAGAACATGGACAAAGAGACGAGGGAAACTAAAATTAAAAAACTACAATAGTGACATTAAATTAGTAAGTAAGAAGAAAAACTGTTGTTACTTCATGATTTAGTGAACATTTTAATAAAATATTAAAAGTAATATTGGAAGATTTATTTGAATTTATCGAAACCAGTGATAAACCAAAAGCAGAACCAGCAAAGTTATAACATTGGTGGCAGCGAAAAGCAAAGCTTATAACAATATAGACAGCCTATTTCTCTTCTTAGTTCACTACGCTTTCATTAATGGGAACAGTCACTCGATATTCACATTTGGTGCTTCGATTGCAAATGTTTTGAAAATCTCACTACCTTAACATATCACATACAACATTCAGATAAAATGTCCGGATATTTATTGAAAAGTCAGGGCTGTTGTTAGGAAATTTCATTATTTGATCTGGTAACCATAGCTAAGGGCATGTCTGTGGATTAGCGTCTCGACATCAGAGATTGTCGTTGAATAGAAATTGTATTATATAACGGCCTTTATTTCGAAAACTTTAATTTAAATAACGAACAACTGTATTATTGCAATTGTTATAAAATTAATAAAAAAATGAAAAAGAATTGTTTTTTTTTGAGGACCAAACAGTAATGATCTTTGGCAACAAGCATTTTTAATAAATTAAAATCTAGTTCATAAATATCCATTATCTTAAAACTCACAAAATACAAAAATATAAATAAAATAACAAACTTCTGAAAAAAAAACATAGGTTATGTTCATACGAAATATTAAAAAGAAAGAGTTTCCGCCAAATATTAAAGCAGTCCACTGAAAAGTTACACATTATTTTGCGTAACGACCTTGGAAAAGGCGGATTTAGGCGGGAAATCTTCGGTATTTGTCTTTTTTAAATTGAGCGAATCACAATGCTTGAAATTTGACATATGTCTTATTACGCTACGCTTACGCCCAGATTTATCTTATCGCGCAGACCCACTATGACTGATTTTAAAATCTGACCTTGGACTCGTAATCAGCCACCTACAGAATACCTCCAGAAACCTATACATAAATTTTCTTTAAAGTTTAAACCTTTTTGAAAATTTGTCAGCCATATTGAATCCGCCATTTTGAATTTTTAAAAACTGATTTGGAATTAGCGTCCCCTAAAATACTGATATTTTCATTAAAATAATAGAATTTAGAGGAGTATGATCAAAGAGGTAGCTTGTATTATGTTTTTGGGTTGTATTCGAGTAGATCAGTGAGACGCAAACTTCAAAATAGTATATATATCGATGAAAAAAAAAGATATCTAGACATTTTAGAATTGATTTTAAAGAGAAATTCTCATATTTTCAGATACTACTAATTTTGTAAAAAAATACCTTGTGATCTTACGTTATCTCAAATAGGGCGAAGAATAGTGTTTTGTACGCTTTTATTAGGATATCTTAAAAACCCGACGTAATAGAGTAAATTCTGGAGCAGGGGCGGATCCAGCCTCTCTCTTTGGGGGCGGTGACATCACAAAAGTACATTATGGCAAGCGAGAGCAAGTTGTCGACGGGGGGGGGGGGGGAGACACCGGAGACATTCACATTTCTAGTGTAAATGGCAGGGTCGTGCCTATTTTTCTGAATTTGAAGCTCTTGGAGAGGAAGGGATGCCAGCAACATACACATTCCTAGTATAAGAGGCAGAATCGGGTCTATTTTCCTGAACTCAAAGCTATTGGGGGGCGGCTATCGCGAGAAAAACAAGTTGTCAACGGGGAGGGAGTGTCAGCAGCATACACATTCCTAATATAAAAGGTAGAATCGGTTCTATTTTCCTAAACTCAGAGCTCTTGGGAGGGAGGGAGGCGATCGCAAGCATACACATTCCTATACTCTATTCAAGAACTAGAGAGAGTAATAAACCTGTTACCGAAATCCCCAAAGTACTTGCTCCAGTACCGCAGGTAACGGAGGACTGCCGTAAATCTAATTATATTTAAATA
Source organism: Diaprepes abbreviatus (assembly GCA_034092305.1). Classification (NCBI taxonomy): domain Eukaryota; kingdom Metazoa; phylum Arthropoda; class Insecta; order Coleoptera; family Curculionidae; genus Diaprepes; species Diaprepes abbreviatus. Next base: position 5,699,929 of record JASJET010000055.1, on the reverse strand, counting down.
TTATAAGCTTTTATAAATTTATTGCAATAATAAAATTTCTGATAGTTCATTTTTATTTCTGTCAGTGAGAAAAGTACACCTTACAGTGTGTCCTTAGTGATTTATCTTGTTTGTGCTTGTTTTTATATATTATTTGAGATTAGTAAGATACCGAAAAAATATGGCCTTCACTTCTATATTTATTCCAAAATCGTTAAACCAAGGCATTTTTCCTCAATGAAAAACTTATTATGATGAATGCTAAGAAATCAATATCTAGATAATAATGTTAAAAGCTCTGTTGAGATGTGTTCCAACATGACAGGAAAATCTACTATGTACCGAATACTGAAGGAGAAGAAACGACTGGAATGTTTCGTACTTCCCCATTCGATCACAGGCAGATGAAAAACCTCGTTGGAAGAAGAGATGAAAACTGCAATAAAAGGAGTTGTACATATATTTTATTATGAGAAGCAGATCCCATCCGTCAACAAAATTCTTACTAAAATGAATGAAGATCGGGATTTACTTGAAATTAAAAAAAACTGAGCTCAGGAAATTGCTCAGAGAACTTAATTTTTGATGGAAAAAACCAGATAGGAAATCTGTTCTTATAGATCGTCCGGAAACTGTCCGTTGGAGAAGGAAATATCTCTCTCAAGTAAAAGGCAGAGTTGCTTGAAATAATACATTGTAGAAAATTAGTAATTTATCTGAACTTTTGAAAGATTTTTTTGAACAAAGTTACTGCGGAAAATTGGGAAAAATCCATATAATAAAAGAATAAAACAAAATGTGGAAACTCAATTAATTGAGCGACGATAGCTTCACTGAATTTGATTACGAATTAGATACGTAATGTTTACCAGTGTAAACACAATTTATTTTTGTTGTATTTTATTGTTTAATGTTGTTTATATATTTTTTTTATTTTTTTTATATATTTTTATTTTAGTGTGTCCCATTCTTTAATTTTATATATGTTTAATTCCAATTAGCCATAATTTCTTTATTATTTTATTATTATATTTGTGTCTTTTTGTTAAGCGTGTAGAATTAACACGTTTATTTTATTTTTTTAAGCCTATCGGATATTTCATATAATAAAGGAAATTAAATTAAGATGCCAGTGCAATAGAACTAAAAATAAGTAGGTCTAATTTTAACTGTAACATATAAAAATTAATTACATTTGAATCCCTTTTTAGTGTTTAATTTAAGAAATAAATAAACTGAAACGTCAAATTTCCTAAAAATGTTTATAATTAATAATAAAATGACCGATAGCCCCCAAAAAAAAATTTAATATTATATGGACCAATTCTTTTCTTTTTGACAATGAGTATTTTGTAAGTATTTAAATTGTAACTTCGAATTTCTTGAAAGAATAAGGCTACGTTTTAGTCAGAATGTGCCTAAAACGGTTTTTATGCCAAAATTAAAAATAATAAAAATACAGTTGTGATTTGTGTTAAATATATCAAAATTATCTGTATTTTGTACTATATGTGAATTATTAAGAAATCATAAGAAATAAAATAATAATATAAAAACTTTTTATTTTAAATTTATTACCGAAATAATATTCTATGCCATAAATACGTAGTGATAAAATAAACCTCTTTCCGACGCCTATGACAAGGATTAAAATCCTTTTTAACACTTCCAAATGTCTATTGTTATCCAACCCAAATAGTCCATTATTATAGACTTGTATTTTTGATTATATATAGGAAATATATATATATATATATATATATATATATATATATATATATATATATATGTATATATATATATATATATATATATATATATATATGTATATATATATATATATATATATATATATATATATATATATATATATCTAACAGATTTTGCCAAAGACACCAAACTAAAGAACACAGGTGGTTTGCGAAGAAAAAAGGGTAAAAAATGATTTATTGCTCTCTCTAGTCTTTGAATTAACTATAGTATAAGAGGTAAAATTGGGTATATTTTCCTAAACTCAAAGCTCTTGGGGGGGGGGGGGCGATCGCCCCCCCCCCCCTTGGATCCGCGCCTGTTCTGGAGTCAGATTCAGATTCACCGCACCAAAATCCTTCGGGAATATTACAGAAGTATGTATGGGAAAGTCTATTAGAGTTTCTGTTGACCCTTGTTGATCTGTGTTACTAACAATTTTTTTGTTTATAATAAAGTGTCTTAACATTTTTCGGGCATCCACTCTCGATATTCGTAATCAGGGCTCAAAATGCATATAAAAATCTTTGGTAGAGCCATGTTTCTTCATCGGATACTAGGCTTCCTGACTAGATATGAATTTTTGTCTGGAAATCGAGGTTTTAGCATGCAATTATGAAAGACGCTGTATAGATTTACTATCCTGACTTTTTCACTTTAATAATTATTTTTCCCATTTTCTCTTGTTCGTAAAATCTTAAGTCGATAAAAAACGTGTTGGATATTTTTTAATTTCAGCCTTCATTAAATATTTAACCAGCTGTCGAAACGTGACTTTTTAAAATCGAACATTAATTGTTAAAGCGCTCACTGGATTTTTTACTAAAACAAATTTAACACGTTTACGAAAGTTCAGCTTTAGTATTGATTTGTTGATATTGTGGCAAAAAACTCTGGAACTTTTGTGTACGTAGTCCATCATTGAGTTTTGTCCTGATAAAATAGTATCAAATTTATACAGGAAATAAATTAAAATACAAAAATATAAAAGGTCGTCAAAATGGTACTAAAGTTTTTACTTAGTTTTTTAATTGTTGAATCATAGATCTGTGGGACAATAGACAAAATAGTCATTGGATACGTAAAATTTAATCCTAAAAATTGCAAAGTTACGATGTTGAAACGTAAACAAAGTACAGTAACTTTGGATATGCGCACTATGAAATGTTCATTTCACAATCGACAGGACCGTACTTCGAAAATTTAGTTGCACTTTTTTAAGCAAAACTTATACATACATTTTGTGGAGCTCTTTATTTTAGATAAAACATACAAAACATAAATAATCTAGTTGCCTATATGTATTCTCCTTTCAAACAGATAAAGGAAATTATTATATACAAACAGTTTTTTTCCTGCAAATGTAACTCTGATTCTCCCTCCATACGCCTTTCGATCGATCACCTCATAATCTCGTCAGTGGATCTGTACCGAACCGAGAGCAACCTTCGCAGGAAATAACTGCTATATAAAATACAAATTCCGAAGCATGTTGGCAGGATATTAAAAACCTGCCGACTTCGATGTCAGTCTAAAAAATATCGCCAGTCAAACGACATTTGTATTCATCTGAGTAGTGCGAAATTTTAAAAAATCAAAATTTCAATAAGAAACAAAATAAACCTTTATTTTCGATTATTAATATAAACTCCCAAAACTTTCCGTACCATATTTAGCCTATTGAGTTTGTATGCGCCCCAAGACCTCCGCAATATCAATTTTTGATAAAATCGGAAAAATGTAATACTTTTAGTTCCTCATATTGTATTGACCATATTAAGTTGTAAAAAATTAACTTTATATTCTAATATACCACCCCGAAAACCCGAAAATATGGGAATAAAGTAAAATTTTCAAGCCACCATATTAGATCCGCCATATTGAATTTGAAAAAAATAATTTTAACGTCTTAATCTAATCTAAATCGAAAGCTTTTTATTTTTATATCATTATATGGCATCTGACATTAGATTTTCTTAAAATAATTTAATTTTCGCCATTTCATCATCAAAAACGATCCAGTTCCACATTTGAACAAAATTGAAAAATGTTAAAATTTTAGTCCGCTGTATTGGATTTGCCATATTGAATCTTGAAAAAACAATTTTAAATTTATAATTTACACTCTCAAGAACCCTCTATATCAGTTTTGAAGAATATCGAAATATGCAAAATTTTTAGGATAGTAATTAATACTAACAAAATTTCCCGAATATTGATTTTGGATAAAATTTTTAGTCGCCATCGCTATATTTATTTTTTTAAAAATAATTTCAGATTCGTAATGTGTCACCCCAAAAACTTTCCTATATCAATTTGGGAAAAAATGGGACAAAATAATTTTTTTGGTCGCCATATTGAATTTAAAATAAAATAATTTCAGATTCATTATGTGCGATCCCGAAAACTCCCCCATATTAATTTTAGAGAAAATGGGACAAAATTGATTTTTTGCCCACCATCTTGGATCCGCCATTATGAATTTTTTAAAAATAATTTAAGATTTGTTATATGCGATCTCGAAAATTTCCTATACCAAATCAGAAAAAATTAATTTTTTTGACGACCATATCATCACCGCCATTTTGGATTATACTGAACCAATTTCGGCCCAAATAATATGGGACCATCGCAGTAACTTACTAAATATAATGCAAAAAATTTCCTGCAAATTGGTGTTGCCGTTTAGGAATAATCGATCTACATACGTATAAAAAAACCTAGCGGTCGAATTTAGAACAACCTTGTTTTAGAAGTCGGTTAAAAAGCAGGATATGACATAAGAAAGAAACACATAAAACTACTTTAAACCTGTAAAAAAATATTACAGAAGTATGTAAAATACTGATCAAACGAAGTATATATATTTCATCCAAAATTTTTGGTTTAAAAACATATTGTCACTATATGGATCTATAAACAATTCATTAGTAACGTGCCAGTATAGAGACCATTTTTATTACTTCAAAAAGAAATATGCACACTGCTATTATAACTTAAAAAGAGGTAGATTAATTAGAAAATTATCTTTATAATTCACATTTATTAGTTTTATTGTACATTACTTGTAAATTACATTTTTATCCAGATTGTAAATTATTTTCTAAATAACTGTAACTAAAAAACTACCTCTAATTTTACCGGTAAAATAACATATCCTGCTTTAAAACCTAGATTTAAAAAAGTTAATAGAAGTACTTATAAATTTTAGAAACCTTTGAAAGTTGCAGTACTATAAAACTCCTCGTAATTTGTATTTTTATATCACTTATTGCCAACTGGCAAAATCTCTTATTATCTAAGAAAGCTTTTATGCAATATAACATGCTTCTTCTTTATCTTGCATTATAAAGACTTACTAAAAGCATTTAGCTTTGAATGCAAGACTGAAAAAGTATTACTATTGTCAGATTGAAACAAGTTCTTCTATAGAGAAAATGGAGTTAAGAGATCGCCAACTAAAAGAGCGAACAATTGTAGCAAAGTTTCTACTTTAAGAGCAATGCTTATTTTGTTTTAGAAAATTGCTTTCATGTAAATACAAAATTATTAATAGATTTTGTGCAAAAAGGCAGCAAAAAGCGTCAATAAACTGAAATATATTTTCTGACGGATATTTTTCTACGATAATTATTTTTAGGTAGGTAGAATGATATAATATTTGGAGGTAATATTCGAAATATATAGTTTTGGTATATTATTACTAATTTTTATCACTCAATGTTAATAACTATATAAGGTGTAGATTGAGTAGTTTGGGTAGTTTGGTCCCTCAAAGTATTAAGACTTCTAAGATTTTTTTACGTGAACCTAATTTAATAAATATCTGGGATAGTTAGATTCTTTGCGGAACCTGATTTCATTTCATCATGCGTGAAACTGGCACCTACAAGAAATTTTAGTTATTTCCAAACTCGAGAAACAGTGCCGATATTTCGATGCTTCTGCTGCATTATCTCAGAAACATATTTTCTCCACTTTCCATTTCTGCTATGAAAGATCAACTAATTCTTGAAACGACCTTAAATATCTAACCCAAGGTCTAATTGAAGATGATTATTTGATTTTTTCTTCGAAAATAAAAAGTTTTATTCCAAGACTTTTTTGATTTAGGTCTTTCTGTTAGAGTTACTTGCGTGCGTCTTTTAAAATGAGCCACTTTCAAATGACCTCTGTATGTGACTTAACTCCCTATGTTATTTATACGGTTGGATAGGAAATTTTCTCCGCTTTCCATTTTTGCAATTGAAAATTGGGAATCCCATTTGAAAAAAATCGAATTGACCTTGAAATGTCCGCGGAAATTAAGCTCAAGTTCAAATTAAAGGTCACTATTTGATTTGCTTCTTGGAAAAAAAAAAATTTGTTCCTACTCTTTTTTTGATATCGGCCTTTCAATTAGAGTTATTTGAGTGCGTCTTTTAAAATGGGTGGTATATATATATATATATATATATATATATATATATATATATATATATATATATATATATATATATATATATATATATATACTGTTTGAGTTAGACTCGATTTTTGTCTGTGATAATTTCTCCGTTTCGTTTTTTATTCTTGTTATTTTTGTTTTTCTTTATGACATTTCTTACTTCAGCTTTTTCATATTTTAGCTCTCCTCAGTAGTCTTATGAATTAGATTTGTTTGGTATTTCATTGTATATATATATATATATATATATATATATATATATATATATATATACAGGTGTTCGGTAAATTCGTCCTAATTTCATACAGGGAGGTCCAAATAAATCTACTTTGTCATAGAAAGAAAATTTCTAAAGTGCCCCTTACCAGAGTTACAGAGCCCTAAAGGGGTACCCAGCGTATTATCTTATCGACCCTAAGTTTTAAACCGACTTGTATAATTTGATCAAATTCTAATATTTTATAGAATACATAAAGACTCATTAAACCATACTACACTAGCTATTTTAGATTATCAGAGACGTCAGGAGCGGACTTGCAGACATACTCGTTGGGCCCACTTCTTGACAGGTGTCATTTTACAGAGCTGAAAACTGATTTTTTAAATACTTTGATTACTTCTTTTCAAAAAAGGTACTCAGTTTTTATGCGACAAATTCAAACGTTACTAATACTAAACAGGTAAAAATAAAATACGCAGGGTGTGTTGATGTGCTTTAATTTATACGGAAGCGTTGTCTCACTCTTCGAAGGCAAAAAGATGTTATGCTGAACGATTTCGAGCTCAGTACTTGCATTGTTATTAAAATGCAAAATTAGTGAAGACGTTTTAATATTATTTTGGCAAATGCTTTATATGGGCTCCACATACTTCAATACCTTATTTTTCGAATATTTTTTCACTGCATTGCAAATAATATTCCGGTATTATTTTGGATTTCGTAACAATGCTGTGCTATTCTCGCCAGTAGTTATTCTTTAGTATTTACTGGTGTTGAATAAACTAGTTCTTTTAGTTGTCCACAGAAGTAAAATGCTAATGGATTTAGGTCTGGGAATCTTGGTGGCCATAAAACATGTCCACCTAGGCCTATTCATCGAGAGCCAAAAATCTCTTGTAAAACCGGCCTCATCGGTAAATAAAATAAGATTAGAGAAATTTAGATTTAGGTTATTTTGCTGAAGAAAATATTGGAATATTGAAGTCTTGCGGGATAATCATTCGTAGACCTAGCGTGTAATTTTTCAATGTGGTATGGATGAAGTTGCTGTTCTGTTAGAGTTTCATGTATAATCCATTTTGTAACATGGTTTTGTATTGCGAGCATTCTTATGCTGTTTGAAGAATTGTCGGCAATATCTTGCAAGATTTGTTCCTTTACGTGAGGATGTCGTGCTCTTTTGGGAGAGCCTCACCCCCACGTTGCACACTGGGGCAGGAGACGCTCATAACTGTCATCAAATAAACTAAAGCAGTTAGAACTTCTAAAGTGATTCGAATGTTTTTATAGACATATCTACTATTAGAAAAAAATTTTTTTGGTGAAGAACATCATTATTATTATTATTATTTAAAAAAGCACATCAAAGTATTTTTTTTTACAAAAAAAGCAGTATTTACTACTGTATAGTATGATAACCACTGAAATTATTGGGAAACGGTACGATTTGCACTAAACATCAAGATAAAGTATTGTAAAGTAAATAAAAATATTTGAATATTCAGAAATTTTGGAAAAATTAAAAACAATACATATTTATTGATAAGTCCAAATAAATTACTTCAAGTACTTCAAAATTACTTCATTATGAATAATATATTATAATACTTAATTATATAAAAAGCATCATCATCTTCATCATTATCATCGACATCAACTATTGCACTATCTTCCGACTTATTTAAGGATGGAGCTTTCAACATAAACAGTGCTTCTTTAGGAATATTCCTAACTTTGTTTTTAGCTGGTTTTTGTTTATTGGTGATTACCGGATCAGAATTCAGCAAAAAGAAATTAAAAATATATATCGATTTTTTTTTTGTGTTACATTGTCTCGAATTATACTCTCTATAGCGTTTAAAGCCCTGTTAATTGTCCGATAGGGAGGAGTGCAAAGGATATTATTTCTGGTTCATGAATCAAATACTTATGCAGAGTAGGTGGCATGTTGTATTATGGGTATAAAGAAATGAAATATCTGGCAGTATCAAGTCCAAATACCCTGTACTTTTCAGCATCCACTTGATATAGTGATCAAAATAATGTGAAACTTTTTTATTAAATCAAAGTGATGTCACTGTGAAGCCACTCTTCGTTATATTTATTAAATTTTTCGTCTGTTCTAATCGCTTTCCCCAACCTTGACTTACATTCAAACTTAAAACTACTATCTCTAAACAAGAAATTAATTTCTTTCTTAGATCCTCGGCATCACAACTTTACTAGCTCTTTTATAAAATACATATATTGTTGCTTGAAACTATTTTTCCCAGAACTATGCATTATATTTAAAAGTTCTTGTCTTGTAATAAATAATGTATTAGATATTCCTAAAACAAAATAGATAATTTTGAATGACAATGATTAATTCAGATAAAATTATTTTCTGTAAGTCAAATAATAAAAATTGATTAATATCGTACACTAGTAAAAAATAGCAAAAAAGAAAAATTGTTTGTAAGAGCCTATATAATAAAGATTATTTTCAGATAACAGCCATAGCTTAATATTGCTTAGAACCTAAACAAAATATCTATTATTTAGTAATTTCCTTTTGTTTGACTATATACCTAAATTTGTCTCGGCTACCTGAAACTATTTATATACTGAAGAAAAAAGTATTACTAAGCGCGAAACTACTCTAAAATTGCACGTAAATGACTAATACTGAATACAGAGACAGCGCTCCACGACTTGGTTAGCAAGGTGGAAAACACTCTGGAAAATGGAGAAGTGCTTCTAGGAGCATTTCTAGACATAGAGGGGGCGTTCGACAACACGTTTTTTCAATCAATCATCACTGCAATAAGGAACATCAACCTGGAAGAGACCTGTTGCAGGTGGATTGAAAATATGTTAAAAGACATGGTGATCTATACAGAACTGCTTGGAGAGTCGCTGATGGCACGGGTGACTGGGATGTATCCGCAGGGGGGAGTCCTCTCCCCACTGCTTTGGAACCTAGTAATGGATGGGCTTCTGCGAACCCTGAGTGGGGAGGGTCACTCTGTACTGGGATATGCAGATGACTTGGTAATCTTAACCCAAGGCAAATTTAATACAACAGTCAGAGAGGGAATGCAGAGGGCTCTTAAAGTTGTAGAAAGATGGGTAAGGCAGGAGGGACTCAATATAAGTCCCCAAAAGACTGTCCTAATCCCCTTTACAAAACGGAGAAGGATAGAGGATCTTGGTCCCATCATCCTTCAAGGAAACACAATACTACTTTCCAGAGAAGTGAAATATCTGGGGGTGATTTTAGACTCCAGGCTGACCTGGAACAAGCAAGTGGAAAACATAACCAGAAAATCGGAAACAACTCTTATGACTGTTAGAAGATTATGTGGAAAAACATGGGGTCTCTCACCGAAAATGGTACATTGGTTATACACCAGTGTTGTGAGACCAGCCATCATTTACGCAGTCTTGGTCTGGTGGCCCAAGGTAATGCAGAGAAAAACCATGACAAAGCTAAGCGGATTACAAAGGGTCGCCTGTTTGTATATTACTGGGGAAATCAACCCCCACTTCGGCAATGGAGTGTATTCTGGATCTGCCTCCGCTACACATAGTGATTCAGGCAGAGGCAAGAATGGGACTCCACCGACTAAACTACTCAACAGTAAAATCGCAAAGGACGATGTCAAGACACAAAAACATATGTAAAAAATTAGGAGCCCTGAGTTGGAAATGGACACGGACCATATGAACTCGAGCTACCGTTATATTATACCGTTTGAAGTCACAATAGAAGATCGAATGGCAAGTAAAAGAGAAAGACCGGAAACATTCTCGGGTGCAAGTATCTGGTACACTGACGGTTCAAAAACTAGTGAGGGTACTGGAGCTGGGATATATCGCTACAACCAAGGAAGGAATTAACCCCTCTCCTTGGGAAATACCCAATAGTATTCCAGGCAGAAATATACGCAATCTTACGGTGCGCAGACTAGATAAACAGGAGAGCTTACAAAGGGAAGCAAATCCTCATTTACTCTGGCAGCCAGGCAGCCCTAAAAGCCCTCAAGGGCCAAAAGGTATCATCAAGACTGGTTTGGGATGTCAGAGTGAGCTGGAAATTCTGGCAAAAGACAACAGAGTTATGTTAAAGTGGGTACCAGGACATGAAGGCATACATGAAAAAGCTGATGAGCTGGCTAGAGCAGGGTCGACATCTCAATACATAGGTCCAGAACCGGCCTTTGGGGTGCCGCGGTGCGCGGCCCGGGAAGCAGTCATAAAATGGATCAAAAGAGAACATAAAAACCACTGGATGACCAGACAGGGTTTAAACCACAGTAAGCTATTTATTGGGAATCCGGACCCGAAACTGGCAAGGAAATTACTACAAACGAGTAGAAAACAATGAAGGACTATTACGGGTATAATGACGGGACACATAGCCGTTAAAGTACATCTGAATAGAATGAATCTATATAACGGAAACCTCGGCTGCAGACTATGTGGACAAGCCGAGGAAACGGTGAAGCATATCATATGTGACTATGAGTCACTGGTGAGATTTAGACAACAAACTTTTGAGTCAGTAAGATTAGAACCGGGAGAAATACTCACTTACTCCTTAGCAGGACTGTACAGATTGAGCCAGGGGGCTAGGTTGACAGAGTGGCTGTAATGTCTAGGGTGAGCATAATAGGCCTACTCTGGTCGCAGTGCATCGGGCTTTAGGACGGACCCGGGAATATAATTAAAAAAAATACTGAATAGGTAGCATGCAAGATATAAGTTCGCTTCACTGTAATAACGAACTGGGTTTGTTATGGGGCATTTAAATACTGTCAAATAGTACCTTAGTATTCTAATTAAGTAATATATTGAGGATATTCTAAAATCATTTATTTTCGGCATTTTTTATGGTATCTGCCCCATTGTACATCGCGGCAAAAATGACTCTGAATGTAAAAATTAATTCGTTAATTTTAATAATTATTTTCTAATCATCTTTTACCTGTTTCCCTTTGGCTTCGATAAACCCTTTGAAAGGTTTTTAGACTTGGCAATGTTCGAGCTGGAAATCTTTTAGAATAACGTCTCCTTGCCTTCGAAGAATTTGACAGCGCTTCACCATAAATTAAATGCCTACTCTGCGTAAGAATGTTCTTCCTTTTTTTAAATTATTTTTACCCAAAGTATTTAAAAGATCAGTATTCAGCTCTGTAAAATTACACTTGTCCGTTCCTGACTTTTCTGATGATCTAAAACATCTACTGTATCATGGTTTAATGAGTCTTTATTGCCTCTATAAAAAATACTTTAGGATTTTTTTTATATGACAAAGTAGGGTTATTTTGACCTCCCCTGTGTGCTTCCGAAAAATTGGGAGGTACTTACCGAACACCCTGTTTATGTTTCCTTCTTAATTATTTAGTTCAGAGCTTCAGGTTCCTGTGTTCGTCTTTCTTTGACAATTATGTCTTTGAAAAGTTTTCATTTTCCAGAGGGATGAGTTGCGCCCGCACCAACCAAGTGGAAATTCGATCCTGGTCAAATTCGTTGAAAGTTCAGTATGCTGTAGGTCTAAATGTCCTGATCAAAAGTTCCTATGGGCACAAAGTCCAAAAGTTAGTAGTTTTCGAGATACAGAGGGATAAGTTGCGCCCGCACCAACCAAATAAAAATTTGATCCCGGTCAAATTCGTTGAAAATTCAGTATGTTGTAGGTCTAGATGTCCTGATCAAACGTTCCTATGGGCATAAAGTCCAAAAGTTAATAGTTTTCGAGATACAGAAGGATGAGTTGCGCCCGATCCACCATTTACATAGGCAAGGCGTAAGAGCCAATTTCCTCTATCTATCTCTTTTTCTCTCTCTCTCCCTATCTCGTGAACTTGTTTGGCTAACGTAAGCCAATGTAAATGTACAATGTCAAGATATTTGGTCACAAAGTCATTAAATTCTAACCTTTTGATGATTAAAAATAACATGAATAAGAAAACTACCAAAAAAAGGTTAAAAATGGACTTCAAGCCTCACCTTGACCATTCATCTCAAGGTCATATATTCAAATATTACGAAAATCGAAAAATATGTCAGAAAAAAACGTTTTTTTCTTTTAAATCTACTTCTTAAAAAAAAGTTTTACCATAAAAAATGACATCTTGACAATGTTTGATCTTGACCCTTGATCTAAAGGTCATCGTCAAGATTACAATTGGTGATCTCCGTCATTATCCCAAACCTATCGACTGAAGTATTTTTTTATGATTACGCGATTTCAATATTTTGGTACAGCTTGCAATATTTTACGCTGCATACACACACAGACACACCAGCACACACACACATACATATATATATATATATATATATATATATATATATATATATATATATATATATATATATATAATATGTATTGTACCTTTACATTCGCTTATTTTGGCCAAACAAGTTCACAAGATAGGGAGAGGTGGAGAAAAAGAGATAGAGAAAATTGACCCTTATGCCTTGCCTATGTAAATGGTTGATCCGGCGCAACTCATCCCTCTGTATCTCGAGAACTATTAACTTTTGGACATTGTGCCATAGGAACTTTTGATCAGGACATCTAGACCTTCAACATACTGAATTTTCAACGAATTTGACCTGGATCCAATTTCCTTTTTGTTGGTGCGGGCGCCACTCATCCCTTTGTATCTCGAAAACTATTAACTTTTAGACTTTGCGCCCGTAGGAACTTTTGATCAGAACATCTAGACCTACAACATACTGAATTTTTGACGAATTTGACCGGGATGCAATTTCCATTTGGTTGGTGCGGGGTCCTTTATTCACTTTCTGTTCCTGAAAGAATATTTTTTTGTCCTTATCCAATCCTTTCGTTCCATATGTTTTTTTTCTCTCTCTAATAACATAAAGTCAAATATCAATTAAATTAAATTTTAATGTTATTTATGTGAACTGTTTTGTTATAATATGCTTTGTATAGAAATGTAATGCAAGTTTATTTCTAAGCCCGTAAAAAATCCAAATCTCATATTAGATATGCTTATCGGTTGATTAGTTTTATTCCTCATATTTAACAAAACATATTTCTGATTTCCAATAATAAATCTTTAACGATCCACCACTGATTCAAATTATCGTGGCACACTGTGACAGCCGTGATATATATCCTGCCTGTTTACCGATGTCCCCATTGATAGCCAGAATTTAAATGTTGCAACCATATTTTCAACTCCATTTAAAGTTTCAGGCTTCTGGATTTATAACGTATGGCAGCATGCATGCTTATTTTTGTAGGTCACGCTATCAAAAAGGTATATTTTTAATGACTTCCGAAAATGTGAAGATATTTTCAGTAATGGACGTTTCGAGATATCTGCCTTTTTTATAATGGGAATTAAACACGGCATATGTTTGTCGGTGTCTCTCTACAAGGTTACTTATGATGAGTAACCTAACAGAATCATTTTGAAGTTACTGACGTTTAAGGTTACTTCTTTTTACAAATGGTTTTCCAATAAGAGTGTCCCGATGTTTTCTACAACTAAAACAGTTTATTTAACAAATTTGTTTTATCTTTATGTGAGGTATTTCTACAGATACTCTATGGAAAATAGATTTTCGTCAGTAACAAAAATGTAACATTGGTTTTTTTGCTGGAATGTGTTCATTTCGGCATTCTATAAAACATATCTCGATGGCAACTCAGATAGACCTGAGCAAAAAAAATGGCGGACCAAAAATGGCTACGATTTTCGGTTTTTTGAGTTTATCTATAAAAGTTGTATCGAAAAATATTTCAAACAAAAGTTGTAGAGAATTTAAAAACCTATCGATTCATGTAATATAAGTTACAGGTTACTAGTTATCGAGATATATTTTTTTTTTGACAAAATTTATTGTTTTGGTTTTTTTTTTTAAAAAAAGACATTTATTAACCAACTACCGATTTAAAATTTAACATAAATATAGGTATTATCATTCTAAAAATTATGTCAAACCCGCAATCTGTGAGTTTTTTATTTTCCGAGAAATTCGATGTCAAAGTTGAAAATTCAACCTCAATTTTCCGCTTTCCTAATTAAGATACAATGCTCAATTTGAAGGGAAATTGTTTGTATTTTTTTATATTTTGAAGATCTATTAAAAAAAATTTTTTCCTCAATCGTGGGCCGAGAAATTTTGCAGAAACCAATTTTTGCACCAAAACAATTGCGATAACTTTTCACCAAATAAGAGAAACTCTACAAAAATCTAGAAAAACCGAACCAAACATCAGCAAAGACGAGAAAACTGCCCTAGCCAACCTACAGAAGGACTCCAGTATTAAAATTCTACCAGCGGATAAAGGAAATGCTACAGTCGTAAAGAATGCTGAAACATACAATCAAAAAATTGACGAAGTTTTAAGCAAAGGAAATTATACATCTCTTTCTAAAGATCCCACATCTGCAATTGCAAAAGGAAGAATTTATCGCGTTCTTTAGAAACATGAACGGTATATTCCTGAGAGGATCCGGACTCAGTTGACGCCACACCATAGCAAAACTCCACACCTTTATGGACTCCCGAAAATACATAAGCAAGACATGCCTTTACGACCTATCACGAGTTCCCGGAACTCTCCGACTTCTGAACTTGCCAAATTTCTTCTTCCAATCCTCAGACCATTGCAAGGAAATACATCGTCCTGGGTTAAGAACTCGCAACATTTCGTAGAAATTATACGTGAAATAGAAGGACAACCAGAAGACCATTTTATTAGCTTTGACGTGGAAAGCCTATACACTAACGTTCCAGTTAAGGACTCACTAAAAATCATAAGAAAGAAACTTGAAGAAGACCAGACCTTAGCAGAAAGAAAGAACATCGTTACCACCGCACACCATTATGGACTTGTTGGAAAGTTGTTTAACTAATTCCCATTTTCAAGAAAAGGAAAAATTCTACATGCAGGATGATGAACTACCGATGGGATCTTCACTCTCACCCGTGGTCGCAAATATTTTCATGGAATGGTTCGAGACGTTTGCAATTGAAACCACATCTAAGAAACCAAAGTTATTGCTCAGATACGTAGACGATACTTTTATTATTTGGAGTGGAAAGATGAAGAACTTCGAAACTTCCTTTTTCATCTCAACAATATCAGTCCAACTATTAAACTCACCATGGAGAAGGAAGTAGAAAATAAATTACCATTCTTAGATGTCTTGGTTGAAAGAAATGGCAAACAAATTCGAACTTCGGTTTACAGAAAAGCCACGCATACAGGACAATACCTTAATTATTCATCTAATCACTCCAACAACACCAAACAAGGAATTCTAAGAAATCTCGTAGATAGAGCCTCAACTTTCTGCAACTCCAACGAGAACTTGGTGAAAGAGATTGATTACATTAAAAATGATCTGACAGCCAACGGATACCCAATATATCTAGTGGATAAATTTCTTGAACAACGCAGAAATAGGACAATATCGACAACGAATGACGAACGAAAACCAGTATTGAACATCCCCTATGTTAAAGGCATTTCAGAAAAAGTTAGAAGGATAGGAAAAAGATATAGAATCAACGTTGTTTTCGGTCCAAATAACTCTCTGAGAAGTTGGCTCACTAGGGTCAAACCAACAACTCAAAGAGACATGAAGAACTGTATATATCAGATACCATGTGAATGTGGCAATTCCTACATTGGCGAAACAAAGAGACCTCTTGACGTAAGGATCAAGGAACACCAAAAATGTACATCTCGAGGAGAAACAGAAAAATCTGGTGCCGCCAACCATGCCTGGACTCATAGACACCACATAAAATGGTCTGAAGCTAAAATATTACACCGAGAACAACATTGGAGAAAACGGAAATTCAAAGAAGCCGCGGATATACATCAGAACCCGAGTTGTTTTAGTAAACCATCTTTAGATATAAGAAAAGTGTGGAAACCACTTCTTAGTAATTGTAAACTAAAGCTAAATGCAGCATAAAAAAAATATGATTTTGTCATAGCAGGCATGACTGCACCCATCTCAGTTATACACTACTGCATTTACTTTTAGTATAAATAGTCATGTAGCTAAGGGATTTATTTAGTTTCACTTGAAAACGGCTAGAGATATCTACTAGCCGAAACGTCGTGATATTCGACAAAAATAAAGACAATGGAAGTCCAACAGAGATCTACCATTTCGCAACTTTTCACCAGATGGGGGTTCGTTTTTTCATTACAAATGAATAGAGTAACTCTTCGACAATTGTTGATATCGAAATGCTAATAAGTGGACAGGATAGCTGAGATTTTGACACATATTTTGAAAAATAAAAAATTGTGTACGACTACTAGAAGCTGAGATAGAGTTTTTTTTTCAAAAGATCGCTGCGGAGTTGTTTGTTAACATTAAGTAGGAACTCATAGGGAGATGGTTAAACTATTGTATGCAGCAGTTTTCACCTCAATTATTTCAAATCTGTTGATGTAGCAATAGTTCAAAGTTGAACATACTCCGAAAGTCAGAAAGTGAGCAGTGGAGGAGGCGTTCTTTCAGCCTGCAGCGCGCTGAAGAAAACGTGACTTGGACGCTTCAAATTCGAACAATGAATGATATGTTTTTGTAATCAAATTATTGTTGAAAGTAGTAATAAACAAATTGTTGCACTTTTATACACTTTATGCATAATTACAATTTTACCGTATTTACGTGCTTTTCAGTATACTATTAATCGGGAAGATTAAAAATTAGATTGATTTTTAATATACCCTTAATATTTATCGAGATATAGCATGAAAGAAATAGCAACATTTATTGATAACATTAGTATTTTTCGAGATGCAGAATAAACTACGTTTGACGATTATATTGTAAGCGATTATCCAATCGAGAATTATTGTAATATTACTTTTAAAAACGATGAAAGTAATAGGAGAGAAAATAATTATGATTATGATAATAATGATGATGTTGATGATGATGATAATTACGTGAATAATGAGAGTGTTGATGATGATGATAATTGCAATGATAATAATGAAACCGATAAGGGTTTCGAAAATGAGTGTCCATTGATGTCTAAGAAATGGAGAACGGAATAAATATTTTGTATAGATTTAAGCAAAAATTATGTATGTGAAAAATATTCGTCCAATAAAATAAACAAAAAAGTTAACATGTGTTTTTTTGTACCACCAATAATTTGGCGGCAAATGACTGTCGCAATTTGTTTCATGCTTCATTATTATTAATGGTACATTAAAAATCAATCTGATTTTTAATATTCCTAATTAGCAGTACAATGTTGACCACTATAACATTTTTTTCCCAATTTGAAAAGCACGTGCTACAATTTATTTATTGCTGTGTTTAACAATAATTTGATTACAAAAATATATTATCCATTGTTAAATAAAAAATTTTTCCCAAAAAAGAAAATGAGACATAAGTTACTACATAATTACTATTATTATTTTGAAGGTTTCTATGTTGTCAGAAGTTTATTAATCTCATTATTTAAATTGGGAATTGTTTGTAGATTGTTCACATGCACGTTGTTTTTCATGTAGCACCACAGAAAATAATTAAGTGGCGTCAAGTAACAAGTCTCGGCGGCCAAGTGACGTTACCATTTCTGGAAAGGATTCTGCCCCCAAATTTGTTTTGCAAAAGGGCCATTGTCTCCCGGACCGTGTGGCAAGTTGCCTCATTTTGCTAAAACCAAATATCGTCTAGGTCAATATCTTCCAGTTCTGGCCATAAAACGCATGTGACATGGTGCAATAACGTTCGCTATTTACCGTAAGGGCTTGTCCTTCTTCATTTTCGAAAAAAAAATGGCCCAATAATGCCTCGCGTCCAATTGCCAATTGCATAGAAAAAAATTATACTTTATAATTAAGATTCCTTGGAAAGAGAGAAAAGTTAAAGCTGATGAAATCAATAAATAATTTAACTTTAACAATGTTTCAATATTTAATAAAATACCTATTTTACATTCATATATTATAAAAACAATTTGAGAAATAAGAAATATCATCTCATTCTGAAATAATTTTTTGCTCTTTTTTCTAAAATGTTAAAAAGTTTATTCCGCAAAGGGATTATATTTAATCTGTGCAAAGTAAAATAAATCCCTTGAGAGGATTTGGCTTCTATTTTATAATATAACATGTTCATATAACTGTAGTTATCCCGAAAATCCCTAGATAATTGGACACGTTATGGTTATAATTAAAATCATGCATACGCACTTGCATAAACCTGGATATAATGAGGTTTGTTTATAATTGGGTTGGGTAATATTAGATGAAAATACTTTAATATCTGCGAATATAGGCATTATTTAATTTTTACAGTACAGATCACAAAATTGCTGGAAATTATTTTCAAAAGTGTATATAATAATAAACAGATAAAAATTGTTGGAAGTTTGTACGGCGACTGCTAGAGGGCCTAAACTTCTTCTTCTTCTTCTTCTTCTTCTTCTTCATCCAGCCCTTTGCGTCCACTGCTGGACGTAGGTCTCCCTCATTGTTGTCCACTGTGCTCTATCTTGAGCGATTTGCATCTAATTTGCTGCAATTCTCTTGAGATCGTCAGTCCAACGAGTAGGGGTTCTTCCTCTGATTCTTTTGTCTAATCTCGGCCTCCACTCGAGTAATCTCTTCGTCCACCTTCCATCACTGATTCGGGCGACATGTCCGGCCCAGTTCCATTTGAGTGTGGCAATTCGGAAAATTACGTCGGTAACTCCTATATTTTGTCAAGCTCTACCGTATCAAAGGCCTTATGGAAATCCATAAAAGCCAGAACTAGTGGTCGATTTTATTCGATAGGTTTTTTTCTATTACCGTTTTGATGCTCTGTAGGTGATCGTTTGTTCCAAACCCAGTACGAAACCCCGCTTGCTCTATTTGTTGGTAGAAATCAAGTTTTTTGTCAAGTCGATTCGTTACTATTCTTATAGGTGACTAAGAAGGCTTCTTGGTCTGTAGTTTTCCAAATCATGGGGATCTCCTTTTTTATAAATTAAAATTACCTCAGCATTGTGCCACTTGTCGGGTATTGTACTGTCCAAAAGGTACATATTAAAAAGGTCTTTTATTTTTTTAATAGACAAACACCTCCGATTTTGATTGCATCAGTAATTACACCATCTTCGCCTGGAGATTTGTTATTCTTAGTTTTTCTTAGGGCTTCTAGTTTTATTTCGTCTATTGTGATTTCCGGCATTTTTTCTGATCCTTGGTTGACAAGGCCCTTTTTCCTTGTCGATATTTCTGGTACTTGATCTTTGCTATTCTCTTTATTTTGGCTTCTGTATAGTAATTTGTAAAAACCTTTGACTACTTTAAGAATATCCTCTCTGAAAACTGACCATTCTCTTGTCTAAATGCAACCTTAATATTATATTTTTTTTGAAAATTTGCCTAATAACACTTTGATTGGTATTAATGGAAATTGGACCAGCATAATTTTGTTAGAAAGAGCATTTTGATTTCATAATAGAAGTGGAAGGCGTTTAGAAAGGGCCAGTTCTGTCGGTTACACAAGAGTGACAAAAACGATTCTCGTTTGAAAATGCCTACTTTGAGTAAAGCTTGAGAAAGGTGGGGTGGGTGGGGTTAAGACAGCGAGACATTGGTAGGTGGATATTTATCCCACAGGCAGTCATCGGTCAAACATTCAGCAGTCAAGCGATCCTTATTATAAGAATATCCTCTAACTACACTAAATATCCACGATCGAGGTATCCCTGTTGGCACCGCAAACTATCCTCTGAACAAGTGACAGGCAAAAAAATATACAGGGTGATTCTTCGGGAAATTTATCGATCGATTGTGGGAAAACTATAATTAGATAGAATCTGAAAATTTGACAGTATACTAACGTGCATGGGGGACAGCCGGCTAAAATATTTTCAAGATGGCGGCACTTTTGGTTATACCGGAAATAGATGTCAAATTGCTGATTTTAAATGGACCATCCTCTATATTATTGCATTTTTGATTTCTACGTAAAATTCTAGATATATTTCATGTATAATATTCTATACTTAAGTCTCACCGTTTGGGATATATTTCAATTTTTTTGTCCATAATGACGTTTGCGGACCAAAACTTAACTATAAATTTTTCCCATAAGCAGGTCTTTATTATTTAATTTGGGTTAGTTTTCTTGTAGACGAAGATCGATTTTAGTAGTCTTTTTATATTTTGAAAATTATTAGTACAGAGTGGTCAAATAAGAAAAAGAAAAATTATTATTCAAAAATCGTCAAAAGTCAATTTTTTTTAAATAGAAAACAGCTATTTTTATAATTTTATTATATTAAGCATCAAAAATAAGGGCAACTTTGTATAAAGTTGTCTATTCCAAAAATTTGTAGTTTTCAAAATATTGGCAATTCAATATTTTTCTACTGTAAAAATGCTATACGGCTTTTAATTTTGTTATTAACTGGCCATGACGGTGAGGCGTGGCAAAAATAAAACAATCGAACCCTACAGAATTGTCACTAGTTCTTGCCATTTAACATTCATTAATAATAATCATACCGGAGCGATTAAATTGCACGCACGAAGATTATTTAAACTTATATATTATCTATGGAGAATGTGAAAGTTATTTCAAAAACATGCGATACATTCGCGATCCGATATCCCAAGAAACAGAAACATATGTACATATAGATACATATATATTATCAAAAAATATTTTTTAACAAATGTTGGCCTGCTAAGAAATTGCCGTTAATTAAGTGTCACAGAATGGTAATGCGTGGAATTCAGTCCCTTCTGATTTCAAGATGTATTCCTGATTATTTTTGCTGAAAATCTTGTAAGTTCCTGTATTCGCGAATATTTTCCTAAAAGTAAATACAACAAATTCCCATGATCGAAAACCATGTCTCGGAAAATCTTTCATAGAACGGGGAATCCTTATAGTGTATTCACTGGGGACAACAATTAAATTTTCGATAATAATTAGTTAAAACCTATTACGAAATATTCGGATGAGCAACACCTAATTTGCCTGGCCGATCTGCGACTTTCTGGCGATGACGAGAACAAAATATGAAATGCCCCTAATTGATAGTGGTATTTTTCTAGGATGAAGGGAAATGTGATATTTCGTGGATAAGTCTCTGTGATTTTTTGAGTCTTACCACTAATTCGCTCGAAGTGAACGGCAAATTACCACAATTAATTCGCATGAAGGTCTACCTCCTCCCGGTGAGTGTTTTGCTGCGAATCTCCCAAAAATCACTTCTTTTGCGAATAAGACGTGAAATCTTCAAGCCCATAACTAATTCATCTGGAGCAAAGGGCAAATTTTTACGATTTATTTGCACGCGAAAATGAAGTCTTCTCCCTTCCGAGGGTGTCTTGCTGCGAATCTCCACAAAATCACTTTTTTCGCGAATGAGTGGAAAAATTCTGTAGCATAAAGTTTCCCAAGAACTCAACAAATTTCCATGATTAATTCGAGCATGATAACTGAAGTCTTACCCCCTTCCGAGGAGCGTTTTGCTGAGAGTCCCTAAAAAATCACTTATTTCGCGAATAAGTCGGAAAATTCTATGGCGAAAAATGCCCCAAGCCTACAATTAAATTACCCATGATGAACGGAAGATGTTTTCCTGTGAATCCCAAAAAAAATCACTTTCGCGAAACTCGCCCGGCATAAAAAGCAAATTTATAGTTAAACTTTGCATATAGGCATTCTAATCAACTCCAGTAAAATGGATGTTTATCTGGAAGTCTCGAAAAACTGTGGTTTTCACGAAATTCTATTACGAAAAATTCTTAAGTGCCACAAATAATTTCCCTAAATCAAACGACGAATTCAGAATGGCTTATCATTCAACAAACCGTGCTAAAAACTTTGTACATCCGTTGTTAAACGAAAGAAGTGATTTTTTGGGAATTCGCAGCCAAACACTCCTCGGAAGGGGGTAAGACTTCAATTATCGCGCGCGAATTAGTCGTGGAAATTTGTCATTGGCCCTGATCGACTTAGTCGTGAGGCTCGAGGAATCACTGAGAATTATCCATGGAATATCACCTTTCCCTTTGCCTCAGCAAAATACCACCGGCCTAGGGGCGATCGTAATCCCCATGGAAATTCGCCCTTCTCCAGGCATATTAGTTTAAGCGCGTCTGAATATGTCGCGATTGGTTTTAGCTAATTACTCTCAGGAATTATTCACGAACACCGAGACTCCAAAGGATTTTCAGCATTACCATTCTGTCACGGCGAATTCCTAGTAGGTTAATTGTTGTTGAAAATTATTTTTTAATAATAATAGCCTTAGGTGTTCTGTTATTATCATCCGGATGATTTTCGATTCTACCCTTTGTCTTGCTAACTTTATATACTTACTAAATAGGTTAGTCTTACTGATAGTTTAAAATTCTTGAATTACTTTTTATTATAAAATTGTATATTCGAAGTAGGTCATCCTGTAGACTATGTTTTGGATGGTACAATAAAACGGTTTGAAATTTAAAATAACAAATTAAGCCGAATTCCCCTTCGTTCGTCCATTTGCTTTAGAACCGGTAATTTACATAACAACATTTTCTCAGAATTTGAACTCACAAACAATTCGAAGAAGCGACTTGCTGTCTCCTATGAAGGAAGTTTCAATAAAACGAAAAAGATTTGTCTATTTTCTATGACGTTTCTTTAATGCGTGGGCGATCGAAAATTCGGGTGTGTATGAGTTAGGACGGAAATTAAATAAAGATCTTTTTGCAGGGTCCGGTTTAGCTTTTCGGCCGTTCTGCTTGAAGTGTAACTCTTTTGATGCAAAAAATTGGTTTTATAAAGTGTGTCTTTGATTCGAAAAAATAAAACATCAGAATTAATTCAAACTACAGAGTAGTTTTTGATTTTTTTTTATTTATGAAAAACAACCATTCTTAAATGCATACCATCCGCTTCTTTACAATAATTTAGCCTCGAACTGAAATTTTTAATTACTCACTGGAGCAGCATCGCTCTTGGAATCTCATGGATTTCGTCTGTGATTGCTTTAGAGGGTTGTAATTGATTGAAAACCTTACTTTGCAAGTAGCCACATAGAAAAAAAATCAGCAGGTGTTAAATCAGGATTCCGCGGTGGACAGTTGATGTCTCCGCAGCAATTTATCACTCTTTCAGGGAATAAATCATGAAGAGCTGCCAAATAATCATTCGTGATATGGGAAATTGCTCCATCTAGTTGAAAAAATGCATTCCGGTTGTAGCGAATCTGGTTTTGCATTTCTGGAGTAAAAAATTTCGGATAATATGACAATAACCGTGAGAATTAACAGTCTGAGTGCGACCAGGGTTACCTTCAAAAAAATAGGGTTGATATGGCAGTCCAAACGACAACTTTAGGCGAGTATAGGGGTTTCTGATGCAGTTCCAGCGGATTATCAGAAGCTTAATATCTGCAATTTTGTTTGTTCACGTAGCCGTTGACGTGGAAACTCGATTCATCAGAGAAACATATGTTATTGAAGTTTCTAAAACAGTTTTTCATTGTCCTGCAGAATTCAAGTCATTTAGCTGGATCATCGGGCTTAATTTCTTGTACCATAACAATTTTGTACGGATGGGAATGTAAATCTTTAGATAGACCTTGGATCTGTGCAAGTTTAGAGAAGTTGCGCGGAGCCCTAGAGACTGTAAGGGATCATCTCTAACAATTGGCAAACGCGGTCTATATTTCTGTTCGTTCTTGATGTTCTTTTGCGTCCAGATGATTTATCCGGCATTGTGTTACCAGCCTCTTCAAACTTGCGCATCCAATACTTGATCAAATTCGCACTTGATATATTTCTCATGGTCGTTAAAATGAAATGTGTCCCGTACAGACGTCGAATAACAGTATAGGAATCGTTGTTTTTTTAAAACGCTCACATGCAGAATTTGCGCTGTGGTCCCATGAAGCGTTCCATCGCTACTAACTTGAAAAACTAATTATGTGTTTGCACCTCTCCTTACTCCTCGCTATCGGTGTTTAGCGTGTAGCAGTTAAAACAAAAACGAAAAACATTCTGAGTCACCATTTATATTTTTTTATAGTCAAAATTAAAAACTGGAATAAACAGCTCTACTGTGGGGCGATGAAGTTAGAGGTTAGGATTAAGCAGGACTTGTAAAGGTATCCTAAATAAAATAATTTCCAAATTTTTGAAATATTTTATCTTTAACTAATTCAGGGAGATTACCTCTACTAGAGAAGAATTCAATGATAAAAGAAGGGATCGGAGTGGGAGTATCTGGTCCAAATTTTGGGCTTGCCAAATCCCTAGGCGACCCCCCCCCCACTATCTTTCAAGCAGAAATGCATGAAATCCAAATCTGCGCTGCCAAGTTCCTCAATAGAAACACTAAAGAGATCAAAATATACATATGGTCAGATAGCTAAGTAGTTTAAGTTGACTTGGGATTGCAGACAAGCCCTAAAACAACTGGTAGGGAACAACAGAGCAACTTTAACGTGGTGTTAGGGCACAAGGAAATTAAAGTAAACGGAAAGCGAACACTCTCGCAAAAGAAGGTGCAAAAATCCTTTTTTGGCCCGAAACATTTTTGTGAACTAACCAAACCAAAACGCAACATAAAAGAGGAGCTCTGAAGCTGGGAGCAAAATCTGATCAGTCTGGTCTAAGATAAGCGAAAAAGTTTCTAAATTCATCGCGAAAGAATGCAAAAATGCTTCTCGATCTTCCAAAAAAAGGATATTTGAGTAATAACACACAGAACATTGCCCTCTGAGACATCATCTAAAAAAAAAGGCAAAGTTAAGAGTGATATTTTCTGTTTCTGTGATCGGGCAACCGAAACAGCACAACAACTGCTATGGGAATGCATGGTACTGTTCTGCAAGAGATTTAAATTTCTGGAAGGAGTCATTTTAATGTCTGAAGAAACAAAGCAATTACCCCCCAGAAGAAAAAAAGACTTCAATAATAGTCTAAACATTGCGGGATTTCACTAGATCAGGGTAATATATAAAAGATCTTTTGAGTTGAAGTACTGTAGAGAGGCAAAGAAAGCCATAACGATCCACTCCCAATTTACAATCTACCTAATATCAAAATGTGAATTACTACTTCCAAGAGCTTCGTTATGGTTCCTCCAAATATGACATTCTAAAGTGGCTCCACATTCCAAATTTCCAAGGGTTAATTTTAAAAATTACTACTTAGTAACTATGTAATAACAATTATTTCGGATGAACTACCTGCATTGAGATATAAAAAAACCGTTAAAAATTTACTTACGTCATTGTTGTATATTCGATCTAGTGAGCTGAATAGGTCTCCAAAAATGTAATAAAAATGTCACATAATGTTTTTATTTCGTCGTCTCATTCACATATTATGAGCTTCCAAAGCGGCTTTCAATTGCTGCTCTAGTTTAGGAGTATGATTTTTGGTGAATGCGCTGGGTAAGATAGTGGGGTAAATCACGTACATTTTGCTCCTTTACAAGGGGTGCAGATTATATGGGGCTTCTTGAAATAGGAACGGTGGGTTTCAACGGATTTGTTACCGTATTTCTATAATGTTTGATTGCGCGCTAATTATATATTTCATTGTTTCAAAGTCAGTTTCTTCCAGTATTTTGTATTTGACTTGTCAGGTTAAGATTTATTATAACCTTTATATCGGTATACATTTAAACTTTAGAATTATGTATGTGTTTATTCTGAAACGGGTATGGAACCGTATCATGTGCGTGCCTGACACGCACTTGCTCATTTTTTTTTGTATCTGAATAGGATTATGAAATAGCGCGAAAGAAAGATGATAATTATAAAGTTCAAATCAGTATTTCTTTGAACCAATTATTGTATCATTTCATTTATATTTATTTTAAACCTAAAAAAAATGTTCCTTGAAAAGTCTCAAAAGGCCATTTTCTAGTTGAGTAATTGAGTTTATTCAAATTGAATGAAAATATTTATAAATATTATATTTAGTCAATTAGGAAGTTTTGAGAGTGGGCGCATATATAATTAAAAAATTCTCCAGATTTCGTGCCTAGACCTGCGCCCTTGACATATTCCGTTAATTATCCTTGTTCACCAAAAAATTAGCTAGAGTTTCATATGCATCGAAACTCCTGAAGTTGGTTAATTAACTGAACTATAAAAGCATTCACTCTTTTTTTGTTCATACTATGCTTTTTTGTGTTCTGGTTTTTAAGTTATTTTTTTTTATTTTAAAATTTTTTTAAATTAATGGAAGTATAAAAATGTTGGTTTACAATGACATAAAGTAATTTTGTGGTCTACATGGGTATAGAAAATATTAGATTGGGCGTCCTCAAAGCCGGTTGTTTTCACAGCGTGAGAGAGAAAGAATAAGGAAATCCTTGTTCTCCCCTCTTTCTATTGAATGACCATGGGACTCCCTGTAAATATAAGTACACAAAACTCCTCTTTATTCAAACTTTATATAACAAAAATATGTTGTCGTTCAAAACCGTGGATTTGCTTGGTGACAGAGTTTTTGATCCATGCGCGAACGTTCTGCGTTCGATTCTCCGCAGGTACGATTCATTTTTCATTAATTTTTTAAACATTGAATCATACACATTTTCTTCTATGATTTATAAATTCAAAGAGATAATAAATAAGCAAAATATTATACCTATAAGATAATTTTGAAATTTACTCGAGATGTAATGATACATAAGAAAATTTATGAAAAAAAAAATCAATAAATATATATTTATAAAGTGTGTTAAAGGACACTAAAAAAAGTAAGCATATGTATTACGATATATCTCTTTATAGATATAAATCATAAAAGAAAATGTGTATCATTAAATATTAAAAAAAAAATAATAAATAAAGAAAACCGTTACCGAGGAAAATTAAACCCGCGACATTCGCGCACTAACTAAAAAAAATCTGTCCAAGGAAGGGGTTTGGGTAGTTATATTCGAGTGGAAGGTACGTCGTTTTATGCCTCGCCCTATTGAAGGAGAGGACAATACGGTCTTCATTTCTCTTTCTCTTTCGCAGTGTCCGAAAAGTCAAGACTTGGGAACGCGCAATCTCGAATTTTCAATTTCTGTGATAGCCTACTCTAATTTTTTAAAATCCTCAACCCAATAGATATATTATGGTAAAGATATTTTAATGTGGGTATTTTAATATTTCAAATTTAGTTAATTTAGCCGTTATTTGGGAATAAATATCACCATAAAGTTCATAATGAGATTGCATTAAATACAGTGTTTTTTTTAATGGAAATGGAAGTTTCATGTTCTCAATAGTTTTCTAACAAAATATGAGATCATACAGCAAGTCTTTTTGACATAAATCTATATATCTATTGATTGATTGATCGATTGTATGACATAACAGGCCCGGGTTGAGAAGCTCTTACGCTGCAGCCTTAAAATTTATTGTGCCGCATGTTATATTTGTTCTATGTGAATAGCATGATCTGTTCTCGGCTTACACGCAGAATTTCTCGACTTAATTTGCCGGATGGTCTGTTCAGCAATAGCTGACTGTGCCTGCGGCCCGCAATGTGGTTCTGGTGGGTCTAGAGTTGTTGATTTATCCATTAGGGTAATCAATAACGAATAGGAGACTATGTAATTCTAAATACTGGCTCCGGTTCAATAAATGTGGCAGCAGACCCTTGTCTTGCAAATCGGCCCCCTTATTCGTTGCTCGGGACCCATGCAAGAATGATCTTATTGTGTTTTGCTAGATCAATAAGGTTTTAAAGACAGTCTCAGACCTGTTTTGATGCTATCCGATATCACGCTGTCTGACTATCAGAGAAAATAAGAACGGTCTTTCCTCTGTAATCCCTCTACAGATTCTCCTGAAGACGGACATTTATAGCATGAATTTTCGCCTGAAGAACTGTGGTATGCTGCCCTAGTGCTTCACTTATGTTAATTCTGGGTGAGTCTTCATGTATTCCGGCTCTTATACCATGGTCAGTTTTGGACCCGTCCAGACGAGGTTTCATGGCTAACCGTTCGATCAGAGCCCACCTTCGAGTTAAGCTGAATGGTGAGAAGTCTGTCAAAGTTGGAAGTTCTAGGAATGGCGTCACTGCTTATTTCTAATAATGAGTTCATTACTACGCATTTGATTCAGGTGTATCTGAAGGTAGGTTGCGTCCACCAGACATTGTTCAGTTTCAGCCTGTATGCCCCTGTCCTCGATTATTATGTCAAGGAGAGAGAGGTTTAGTAGGCTTTTCATTCTTGCTGTTAGAGTGCTGCTCATGGCATTCGTGATGCATAGGCAGGCCAGTCTCTGGAGTTTAGAGAGCTCCAGAGTGGGCCCTCTTTAAGTAGTTTTTGTTCATCTCTATAATCTAGCCATAGGTTATCATGAGTCTTACTAATGCAGGGTATAGGCAGTGCACATGGTGTGATTTGCCCCCTTGAATGAGCTCCGATATTATATTGCCATGTTTTTCCACAACGAGTATGACTATATCGTCAGCATATCCCTGAGTAAAATGGCCTTAGTAGGCGAGAATTCCCAAGAGTTCGTCGATCACCAAACTCGACAGAAGTGGGGGTAGTACCTCTTCATGCGGGCAGCCTTTGGCTATCGACATCTTCACGGTTTCCTCCAACATGTATACATATAAATAAAATTGAAATGTCGGTCCGTCTGTACGGGCTAATCTTCGAAACAGTTGAACCGAATTCGATGAAACTTTACAGACAAGAAGAGAGGGTTATCAGGAGTGATATATGCTACTTTTTTTTTAATTGTTTACTATTTATAACAAATGTATTTATTATAAACAATTAAAAATAGTTCTACCGATTGGATGGAAAAGATTATCACTAGATATGGTTAACATTGCCGGAATGTGATTTTAAATGATCCTTCAATCGTTTTAACAATTAAATATTGTTTATAACAATTTAATTTGTTATAAATAATTAAAAATAGTGTGCACCGATAATATGAAGAGATCGTTGTTGAATATTTTTAAGATCGTATAAAGTTCATTTAATATTTTTAACGATTAAATATTGTTTAAAATAATTTAATTTGTTATAAATAATGGAAAACTCTTTCTACCGATTAGATAAAAATAAAAATTTTCATAACTCAACAAACTTTTGTTTCCCAAGTTTTGCGCGGACGAAGTAGCGTGTAAAATATAATAGTCTTGTGAACAAGGTCAACTAATCTAGTTTCTATATCTATTTATCATCAGCGTATAAAGATATAATGTTAAAAACACAAACAATAAAAATAGAATTTTTGCCCCTATATATTGATTTCAACTTTTTTCTTGAAGATTATTTTTCTATATATTTTAGCCTATAAGAAAAAATCACCCGTCTCTTTCATTGAGCTGTTCTCCTTGTTACTGACCTGTTTCTAACCTTCAGAACTCCGATGTTGCGCCTGGCTGTCTGCTTAACCTACTAAAGGGTCCCATCACCCTATTTTAGTTTGTAAACAGAAGAAACGTGGGTTGAAAATAGAGAAATATACCAATAAAATGTGATTTATAATGAGATTTTATGTTGTTTATTTGTTTACAGTTTGCTTTTTCGAATGAAAATTTTTGGAAATTATGGTTTATAAGAAAAAATAATACTTCTTTTTGTCTTCTATTCTGCCAAGCATTAATGAAATAAGAGAAATGTTTAACTTTTAAAAAAAATTGATAACCACATAGATTATTTTCATTTCAATGCTTCCCAGTTTGCAGTTAATAGTGTTCTTATTTTATGATGGTCTAAGCCATGAACTAAGGACACAATCATAATTTTATTATCTTTACTTTAATGTTCGAGAACAAAATAGAACTGATATTTAAAATTAGAGTTCCTAATCTTATAGGCATTGAAAATGAGCAAGTATATTAAATGTATTGTATTGTTATAACTTTTTGGCAGTGTTTAATTCATTCAAAGTTATTCTACTGTTTTGCAAGGGCGGTTTCAAGCAGGAACTCTTGGGGCAATACCCCACATGCTCCGCAAGAGCACAAGAAAATATTTCTCTGTTACAATCGCTTTTATGAGTACTTATTCTATCTGAAAGATTTCTAGAGGTTGGGCCTCTATAAACTTGGTTCCCCCCCCCCCCCCCAAGAGCCTCGAGTTCAGGAAAATAGACCCGATTTTACCTCTTATACTATAGTTTATTCAAGAACTAGAGAGAGTAATAAATCATTTTATCCTATTTTTTCTTCGCAAACTACCTGCGTTCTTTAGTTTAGTGTCTTTGACAAAATCTGTTGGACACATATATTTTTCATAGGAAAGCGTTAGAAATTTTATAATCAAAAATACCGGTTTATAATAAGGGACTATTTGGGTTGGATAACAATAGATATTTGGATGTGTGAAGTGTTACAAACGATTTTAATTCTTGCCATAGGCGTCGGAAAAGGGTTTATTTTATGGCATAGATTATTATTTCGGTAATAAACGTAAAATAAAAAGTTTTTATAATATTATTTTATTTTTTATGATTTCATAATAATTCACATACATTAGAAAATTAGATAATTCTGACATATTTTACACAAATCACCACTGCATTTTTATTATTTTTAATTTTGACATAGAACCCGTTTTAGGCACATTCAGACTAAAACGTACCCTTTTTCTCTGAAAAAAATCTAAGTTCTAATTTAAATACTTACAAAATACTCATTGTCAAAAATACAAGAAGCTAAACATATATAAAAAAATAAATTCGTCCATATAATATTAAAATTTTTTTGGGGCTATCGGTCATTATGTTATTAATTAAAAATATTTTTAGGGCATTTGACGTTTCATTTTATTTATTTCTTAAACCATCTGCAGAATTACAATTAAACACTAAAAAGGGATTCAAATGTAATTAATTTTTCTATGTTATAGAAAATTTAAATAATAAATTGTGTTTACGCTGGTAAACATTATGTATCTAATTCGTAATCAAAGTCAGTGAAGCTATCTTCACTCAAATTAATTATAACTGGTTCCTCTTTCTCACCGATCATGAGATCGAGTTTCCACATTTTCTTTATTCTTTTATTATATGGATTTCTCCCAATTTCCTGCAGAAACTTTATTTTAAAAAATCTTTCAAATTTTCAGGCAAATTACTAATTTTGTAAATTGTGTCACTTCTAGCAACTCTACCTTTTACTTGAGAGAGATATTTATTTCTCCAACGGACATTTTCTGGACGATCTATAAGAACAGATTTTCTATCTGGTTTTTCTCAGTAAAAATTAATTTCTCCGGGCAATTTCCAGAGCTCAGTTCTTTTAATTTCAGGTAAATCCCTATCTTTATTGATTTTAGTTAGAATTTTGTCGACGGTTGGGATCTGCTTCTCATAATAAAATTTATGTACAACTCATTTGATTGCAGAAAATTGCTTTTTCGAGTGCTTGTGGTACATTCAACCACTTGGGAGTATTAACAATTCCATTCGTTTTTTTCTCCTTCAGTATTCGGTACATAGTAGATTTTCCAACTCTTGTCATGTTGGAATACATCTCAACAGAGCATTTAACGTTATTATCTAGATATTGATATCTTAAGGCATCATTAACATTCATCGTAATAAGTTTTTCGTTGAGGAAAAAATGCTCTGGTTTACCGATCTTGGAATAAATTTAGATGTGGAAGCCATATCTTTTGGGTATCTCACTAATTTCAAATAATATATAGTAACAAGCACAAACAAGATAAATCTCTAAGGACACACTGTAAGGTGTACTTTGCTCACTGACAGAAATTAAATT
Source organism: Diaprepes abbreviatus (assembly GCA_034092305.1). Taxonomy (NCBI): domain Eukaryota; kingdom Metazoa; phylum Arthropoda; class Insecta; order Coleoptera; family Curculionidae; genus Diaprepes; species Diaprepes abbreviatus. Next base: position 5,667,808 of record JASJET010000055.1, on the reverse strand, counting down.
GAACTATCAGAAATTTTATTGTTGCAGTAAGTTTATAAATGCTTATAATATTTAAATATAATTAGATTTACGGCAGTTCTGTTACCTGCGACACTGGAGCAGGTACATTGGAGGTTTCGGTAACAGTTTTATTACTCTCTCTAGTTCTTGAATGGAGTATAGAAATATGTATGCTTGCGATCGCCCCTCCCCTTCCCAAGATCTTTGAGTTCAGGAAAATAGAACCGATTCTGCCTTTTATATTAGAAATGGGTATGCTACTGGCACTCCCCCCGTTGACAACTTGTATCCCCCCAAGAGCCTTGAGTTCAGGAAAATAGACCCGATCTTGTCTCTTATACTAGGAATGTCTATACGGCTCGCATCCTCCCCCCCTGTCGGCAACTTGTTTTTTCTTGTGATCTTCTCCAAAAGCTTCAAATTCAGAAAAATAGACCCGATGCTGCTTTTTACACTAGAAATGGGAATGTTGCTGCCCCCCCCCCCCCCCCGTCGATAGCCTTTGTCGTCGTAGTGATTCGGATAATAATTCGTACGTATTGGAACATGAGAAAAGAGTTGTTAATAAAAAATGCAATGATTAAAATGTTCTTTTTATTATTTATATTATAGTCGTATTATTTATTCATTTATGTTAACCAATAAATATTATATTACTTACAAATTATTTGCATTGGTATTTGTTAAGAAGTCCTAAGCATACAGGAAAAAGTACTTTCGCATTTTTAAAGATTATCGATATCCATGTATTTATTATTATAGTATTATATTTAAAATGTACCTTGAAGTCAAGAGCAATACTTTATTCATGGAAACACAATTATTCTTTTTATTTTATTTAATCCGTGCTTTCGACTCACTGTGTTTCGATGACCCGAAACCAGCGAAAGGTCATTGCCCGACGCCATTTTTGCTAAAAACCAGGAAGCAAGCTACGATACAACAGTATGCTTTATTTCACTTCTTCAACATGGCTAAACGGGTTGTCCGTCGCTTTTTGTTACGTTCCCTTTTTTTGAAGAGGTTCTGTTCTCGATTTTCCACACCTGTATATATATATATATATATATATATATATATATATATTTTCTAGATTCTTGAACCATAGATTTAATCCTATTTCTTTATTTTGTCTTTTCTTGGGTTTTAATTTTTTACCTATTAAAAAAATCGAACAATTGGTACAGCTACTGAATAGACAACACAAAAGTCGCACTTCATTATTAATAAATAAAATCTTAGTGATCTTATCATCCACCCCATTCGGAGACATACTGTATATAGTAACTTTTTGGTTTCTAATGTTTTTTTAAGAATATTACCTTTTTTTGTTCTAAAAAGGCCCCACATAAACAAAGCAGACTTCAATGGCTATTACAATTCCAATAATAACAGTTGATAGTCTGTAAATAAACCTAAATGATTGTGTAAGCATGTAAGGTTATTGACAAAGAACGTAAACCTTATGGAAAATTTATTGGTCCATGATATTGCTTTCCAAATCCAAAGGGTTTATGGTTGAGTTTATCAGCGCTCGTATAAACACGTAACTGAAACGAAATTAAGTCTGTTTTAACTGCAACATTCTCTGCAACTCGTAATTGGAGTAGGGACGTAGTAACTAAGTTACATATTAAGTTGATCGTAAATGTTTCCTAATGTTTAGTATACTTAATTTTATTATGGACCATTTCTAATCAAGACAAATTCAATTATTTTCTTTTTATGGAGTATAGGTTTGCAGTCTTTGTTTGTCTTTCCATTTAAGAATTACAGAAATGTAAGTCAGCTATAATATGTTGACAAAAGGAACGTCACTGTATGTGTGATCCGGACTTGGTTCCTTATTTACTGGGGGAGCCCAGTGGGTTTTCGTAACCGATAACGAGACATGGGTCCACCAAAGTTCTTTATGTGTATTTTGACCTGCGGTTAGGTAATTTGTAATAAACAAAAAAATTGTATATATATATATATATATATATATATATATATATATATATATATATATATATATATATATATATATATATATATGTTATATCGTAGGTTTTCACGGATGGTAGAATGAATAGCTTGGTTATTCCTGGTTTCAATCCGTTCGTTCAAAAAATCGTTTTCACGACGTTTCGCCAAAATCTCATTTGGCATTTTCAAGTGCGGTTCGTCTCGTTACTCGCTGAGAACTGATGGTGGCCTCTGATGAATTTCCAGTTTTGTTTAGCTGGTTCGCTTCCTGATTAGATGAGCGGCTTCGAAGGCTCCTCCCCTCTGCCGAGTGCGATATATTTTGTTCTTGTATGCTGGTCTCTTGTGTACTAGTTGATTTTTGTTGTTTTTTTTCTTGATTCTTTATTATTGTTTTCCATGTAGTTGGAACATTTATAGCATCGTCTCGTCTATTTAGCTGTCCTGCTTTTTCGATTTCTAGGGCCTCTCTTATGACGCGTCCCTTGTAGTTCTGTACTGGTGCTATTTCTTTTGTTTTTTCGAAGTCGATGGTATGTCCGTTTGTTTGGTGATGTTGAAATAGGGCTGAGGTTGTCTGTTTGTTTTTGAGGCTATTTTTAAGTTCTTGGATTCTTGCTGATATGCGCCTGTTTGTTTGTCCTATATAAGTTTGATGGCAATCTGCACATGGAATGCTGTAAACGCCATGATTTTCAAGGTTGATCTTGTCTTTGGGATTTCTCAGGATGTTGGCTATTGTTTTTTGTGGTTTAAATATGGGCTGTATGTTGTGTTTTCTTAAGATTCTTCCTTGTCTGTTATTCCTTTTATGTATGGTATTATGGCTTTGTTCCTTGTTTGATCTTGGTCTTTGATCTTTGTTGTAGTCTTTTCTTGTCTTTTTATGGCTTTCTTTATATCTGATTATGAGAAACCATTCCGTTCTAGAGCTGTTGAGATGTGTCTTATTTCGTCTTGTTTTGTGTCAAGTTCTGTTAGGCGGAGAGATCTTGATACTAGTGTGTTGACTACTGCCTGCTTTTGAGAGGGATGATGATGTTACGCTACACTGAGATATCGGTCAGTATGCGTGGGTTTCCGATATACGCTAAAGCCCAGGGTGTTGTTGAGTTTCCTAGTTAATAGCAGGTCCAAAAAAAGAAGTTTCTTTTCTTGTTCGATTTCTAGCGTGAAATGGATTCTGTGGTGGATATTGTTCAGGTATTTGAGGAAATCGTCCAGGTGTTCTTTTCCATGTGGCCATATTATAAAAATATCATCAACACAGACCAAGATCAAACAAGGAACAAAGCCATAATACCATACATAAAAGGAATAACAGACAGAATCGGAAGAATCTTAAGAAAACACAACATACAGCCCATATTTAAACCACAAAAAACAATAGTCAACATCCTGGGAAATCCCAAAGACAAGACCAACCTTGAAAATCATGGCGTTTACAGCATTTCATGTGCAGATTGCCATCAAACTTATCTAAGACAAACAAACAAGCGCATATCAGCAAGAATCCAAGAACATAAAAATAACCTAAAAAACAAACAGACCTCAGTCCTATTTCAACATCACCAAACAACCGGACATACCATGGACTTCGAAAAAACAAAAGAAATAGCACCAGTACAGAACTACAAGGTACGCTTCATAAGAGAGGCCCTAGAAATCGAAAAAGCGGAACAGCTAAATAAACGAGACGATGCTATAAATGTTTCAACAACATGGAAAACATTAATAAAGAATCAAGAAAGAAAACAACAAAAATCAACTAGTACACGAGAGATCGGCAGAGGGGAGGAGCCTGCGAAACCGCTCATCCAATCAGGAAGCGAACCAGCTAAACAATACTCGAAATTCATCAGAGGCCACCATCAGTTCTCAGCGAGTAACGAGACGAACCGCACTTGAAAATGCCAAATGAGATTTTGGCGAAACGTCGTGAAAACGATTTTTTGAACGAACGAATTGAAACCAGGAATTATATATATATATATATATATATATATATATATATATATATATATATATATATATAGTGCATTCCTTGCCTTCTTGAGAATAATCTCATTTTTTGACCTAAATGAAATTCTGAAGTTACTGTATCACAGCACAAGTAGCGTATGTCAAAAGGTTTTGAGTGCATATACCGTCTAAAATGTCAAATTTTACATTGGATATGTCAAATATCACCTATCAACGCCTAATAAAAGTCCTATCTTTGTGACTTAAAGAACATATTTTTAAAAATATTTTCCAGTTCTTAAGTCAGTTAAATACAAAATTACACTATTTTTAAACTCACAGATTTTCAAAATTCAAAGATACTTTGCTCAATCTTAGAAGTTCACAATTTTGGTTTAGTAAGTACACAAAAATCTTTCCTTCTTGACCAGTTAATGGGAGTGATAACTTTCTGTGTCTATAATATGTATAAGTACTACTAAAATATTTAATCAAAAGGGACCAAATCTCATGACTTGGCTATAAAAATTGAATTAATTCCCATATGGCGCACTATCTATAGATAGGATCAGTTATTAAATTATAAATTTCCAACAACTCGTAAAATAAAGCTTAAAGCAAAATTTACATAGTAAAACTTTCTTTAAAAAAGAACAGTCTAAATGACATCTCCTTCGGAGAAATGTCTGGATGGCCTCAAATTACTCTTTAAAGTTTAATGATTCTTGTCATTCTTCTGGAAAACTTTTCGTTTCGCGGACTTATTAGCATATTATTTATATTATGTATTAAACCGTCAAAGACACCCTTCTCCACTTTTTTATATTATTTTCCTTTTTAAATTTTCATGGTATTAAAAGACCTTTTCTTAAAGTTATCAATTTTTATCTGCAAGTTTTTCTCTTCAAATATCTTCTATTTATAATTTACTGGCAGTAACCCGTCGCCGTTTTCCCGCGGGGGTAGTAAGTAACGGTTTTGGGGGAGCTAATAACTTTCTGTTGAGTTTTATATTCGAAATAGACAAGTTTTTGAGGGTAGAACTATGAGTAAATCCGAAAAAAAATTTTTTAGCATCGATTTGTGCATTATTTGTCAAGAAAATAAAAAAAAAACATATATTTTAAGAGTACTGACCAAGGAAGGTGTCGAATACGCGACGCTGCCGATTTGCATTGGGACATTGTGTCCAAAATTGATTATTAATGCAAGGAAACATCGATTGTGTGATTGTCATGTAATATACCGTAAGATTAAGGGATCTCTGGGCATTAGTAACAACAGCGTATAACATTGCATCATTTGGTCGTAAAGAAGTATTGGATCTCGCATAATTTGACAATTGCTCAAAAAATGACACATGCCAATTGGTGTGAGGAAATGCTCAACAGATACGATTGTGGTGCTTTAAAGAAGACTTTTAGTTATAAATATTACAAAATGGCGTTCACGCATTTAGAAAAGTGCAATATGTAAGAAGCGTATCACGTGACTCGAAGGAGATTTAATTAGATTTTCATTATTACAACATCCCAATTAGCCATTTTAAACACGCCACTGTTTAGAGGATATATCAAAATTACATTAAACTTCCGCATGCAGAATATCTTTAACACATTTCCTTTTCATGTTTCAATTCCGGTTTTCAGTACAACACAAAATTTCAGGCTTTACGCCGACATGCTTTCAGAGAAGATCTGAATATAGCTTAACTTATTTCATGTCTTAAGTTTCCGGAAAATTTTTCTTTTTTCTTTTTTGGCTGAAACTTTGCTTTGACGTATACTTATTAACATACTTAGTGGAGGCATATTAGAAGATTAATATTTTGTAGAGGAATTTCTTATTAAAGGAGGGAGGTAGGTATTAACTTGTCTTCGTATAAAGCCTACGTAGGGTTATAATAAATGCAGTCGAAAATTTAGAGATAGGTGGGTTTAAAAATTATTAATGTTAAAACATATTATTTAGTGAATATTACTCATCAATAGGTTAAAGTTTAAAATACTTTTGTACATATTTGTTCTGGAATAATGGACACTATTTATATGTATGTACGTATGTGAAGAAGGGATAAATATACTGCGACCTGAAATCTCTTGTGTTTCCCTTATACTGCCAAGTCGCTAAGGTCTTATCAACTAAAGTAGGTCCTTCGGTCCTATTTCTTTTAGAAACTTTAGAATGTTGGACGCTTCTAAAAGGGGTAGCTCCCCCTCTTCTATTTGATGTGCCCCTAAGAATCACATTCTACTTTTTTCTAAAGCGCTGCACGCTGAAATGATATGGATAGAGCTTTCGTCCTCCTTGCAAAATCTACACTCTTCTCTCTATGTCAATCCAAGTTTCTTCAGGTATCCCTTCAGTTGGCAATGTCCCTTCAGAATAATAGTTATACCAAAGATTATAACACTTTCAACGTTAATTTTAATGTTTTTCATATTTTCAATTGTAAACACTTAATTATTGTTACATCTTTTTACTTTAAACAACAATGCTATTATAAAACCGGAATATTAAAATTTGATTGTAAAGTTCGGGGTAAGAGGTAACCAACTGTTCAAAGTTGTAAAGGAGAAAAACCAAATGGTTAGTAATGTTCAATAACACAGACCCACAAAAATAAATATCTGAAACGTTTAACGAGATATATGTATTCCTATGTATTTTAAGCCGCTGAATTGGAATTTGAGACCAGCATGATTAGGGAAGTAGTAGATATCTGTTGGACTTCCATTGTCTTTATTTTTGTTGATCACGACGTTTCGGCTCGTAGTTATCTCTAGCCATTTTCAAGTGAAATTAAATAAATCCTTTATCTACATGACTATTTATACTAAAAGTAAATGCAGTTGAGTGTGACTGAGATGGGTGCGGTCATGCCTGCTATGGCAAAATCCCATTTTTTTATGCTACATTTAGTTTTAGTTTACAATTATTAAGAAGTGGTTTCCACACTTCTCTTATATCTAAAGATGGTTTACTAAAATAACTCGGGTTCTGATGATCTTTGAATTTCAGTTTTCTTCAATGTTGTTCTCGGTGTAGTTTTTTTAGCTTCAGACCATTTTATGTGGTGTTCATGAGTCCAGGCATAGTTGGCGGCACCAGATTTTTCTGTTTCTCCTCGCGATGTGCATTTTTGGTGTTCTTTGATCCTTAGGTCAAAAGGTCTCTTTGTTTCGCGAATGTAGGAATTCCCACATTCACATGGTATCTGATATATATAGTTCTTCATGTCTCTTTGGGTTGTTGGTTTGACCCTAGTGAGCCGACTTCTCAGAGAGTTATTTGAATTGAAAACAACGTTGATTTTATATCGTTTTCCTATCCTTCTAACTTTTTCTGAAATGCTTTTAACATAGAGGATGTTCAATACTGGTTTTCGTTCTTCATTCGTTGTCGATATTGTCCTATTTCTGCGTTATTCAAAAAATTTATCCACTAGATATACTGGGTATTCGTTGGCTGTCAGATCATTTTTAATGTAATCTATCTCTTTCATCAAGTTCACTAATGACTTTTTTGGTTCCTCGTTCTAGTGACAATGTTTTTGGCCAAAATTTTTTCTTATCATTATTTAAACGATTCTGGCTGTCCCATAAGCACAAGAAACATGGATACTGTGTATTTCCTGATTATTGTCCCAGAAGTATTGAAAGAAGTTTAAAATCTCCACAAATTTGTCATTGATGTTATTTGCACTCGATTTTTTCCAACGCGAATCTCATATCGTTGTAATTTTCAAGTTTTGTTGAATGAGTTATTGAGATCGATACGTATACATCCATATTGTGCAATAAAAGGACCTTCAGACGTCACATTCCTGACTTTCATTCGTTCATGAGTCCTTTAATACCCGTACAATAGACTATAGACAGTTCTCGATCAAGATGAAAGTATTTCCGTAAACACTGTTCTCTGTTCTGATAAACACTGTACTTTGTTCCTTTTGCCTAATTACATTTAATTTCAAAGCTGAAGTAAAGTGTTCAGCGCCATCTTTAGGTAATCCCAACTCTCGAATTAAGTCATTTAATTCTTTTTGGATTCACGTCTCTGAACGTCTCGTTTTTGTGTCATATGAAGTATATTCGTTATTATTTGTTTCACCTTCAGTATTGGAATTGATAACTTTACTCTATAGTATTACTAAAAAAATACTATTGGGAATCTCTGGTTTAAAGTATATGGGCTTCGGGTTTATAGATTTTGGGCTTGTCAGATTTAAGTTTATGGATTTTGGTTATAGACCAGGGCTTATCTGTTTTTAGGTGGATGTGAAATAGAACATGGAGATTTTTGCATGAGAGCCGTCAGAATAACCTCAGTAACGATAAATTTGATATGCGTCAATTCAAAAGGTTGGGCAACGTTGTTTTTATTAATAAAAATATAAAATTAACGAAAAAAAAATGTTTTTTTTTTCAAACTTTCTCTCGTGTAACTTTGAACGTATTCATTTTAGAGGAAACTTGAAAAGGAAAAAAAGTTTCGTAATTAAATTTGCCATAAGCTACCCTCCTTTTAAATTTTTTATTAAAGTTTGCGATAACATAAACATTTAAATATATGTATCAAAAAAGAACTCGGCAAGTCAAAGTTTTTGGTTCAAGAATCAGGTTTGTATTGTTTATAGATTCACCGTAACAGGCTGTCAACTTTGACAGTTTGTATCTCGGAAACCAATCGACGGATTTGAAATTTTTTTCCACGAAAAGAAGCGTCTTTTCAAGTACTTTCAAACCATGTATTGCAGAAAAAAATCCAATAGAAATCCGCCGAGATAATCTATTTGTTTATAAGCAAAAATATCAAAAATGTCTTTAAACAATTCCGGAAGGCGTCCAAATCATCCGATTTTGATTCTGAAAAAAGCGTTGGAAAACCTAAGTTCCCTACTATTTGTCGAAAATAAATTTAAATACGGTAACGTTATATTTTGGACTCAGACAAACTTAAAATATGGTCAATTTTTGTAAACGAAATCGGATTGCAAAATTATTGTGCAAAACTATCTATTCGATCCTAACGAATTTTAGCGTGTTATTTTATTATGGCATAAAGTTTTTTTTTGCTCTAATATGAAGGTCCTCAGAAAAATTTAAATGGTCAAAAAAATTGATTAAAAAACTGCTTTTTTAAAATTTTGTTTTTAATTATTCCTATTTTGCAATAAGGGAAATATATTTTGAGATTTCCTACTAACAGTACCTTTCCTTTTCAACTTTCCTCTAAAATGAATACCTTCAAAATTACACGAGAGAAAAGTTGAAAAAAACAATTTTTTTTTCGTTAATTTTATATTTTTATTAATAAAAAGAATATTGCCCAACTTTTTGAATTGACGCATATCAAATTTATCGTTATTCAGGTTATTTTCAAGACTCTCATGCAAAAATCTCCATGTTCCATTTCACATCCACGAAACCCCAATATTTTACAGATAAGCCCTGGTCTATTAATATAATCGCAATTTTCCTGAGTGTTCTGTCAAAGCAGTGTCCCTGATAAGTACTTCAAAAAATTCTTCATTAAGTTCGATGATTTAAGTTAAAGGTAGATTTTTGTTAAAAAAAGCAATTTTTAACGATATTCAATGTTCACATTCTTTTCGTAAAAAATTTGCTTAACTAATCCTACTTACACTTTTTAGATACAAATTATACCTTTTAACATTCCTGGTACCAAACTTTCAACATTCAAGCTAAACTTACGCAGTTTTATGTGACATTACACAAAATATAGTTAATGCCGGTAATTTTACAGAAGTTTTCTAATTTTTTACTCCATTTACCAGTCGTTCGTACCATAAAAAGAGTTTTAATACGTGTTGGTAAAACTTTAGGGTCAATAAGTTTAAAAAGAAAAGTAAAACTGCAACTTTGCTTTAGTTTATAATTTACCTTATGCTATAACTTGTTCTTCGTATGGTTAGGTAAAAAATCGTAAAAAATCATTTCGCAGCAGAAATAGTGGAATATCTAGTTGTAAGTACTTGGCATTTTTTACAAAACACTTTCATGTTTGGTAAAATAAGAAACATATCTCTCAGAAAACTAACATATTTTGTGATAGAGCAAACTTATTTATTCAGGTTTTTGAACATGCATAAAAAACTGAATATCACGACAGAATAAATGCTGAAAAGACTTAACACGATTGTAAATTTCTTGAAATCGAACATTTTTAGAGTAATAATTTATAGTACGCTTTGGATTGACACCCTTCGATATTCAGAGATGGCTCAAATGCTTCAAATATTTAAAGTTCCTGAGAAAAAGAGAACGAAAGATGTTTGAAATTTTAAAAATAGAGGAAAAATGCGCTTTTGGTAACATTTGCGTTTATAGATAGAAACTGCGACTTTGAACACCTTCTAGAATTTCGAGTTTCTGAGTTTTTGCGCGTATTAAAAGATAAAATTCTACAGACAAGTTTTAGTAACTGGAAAAAACAATGATCTTTGTAAGTTTCTAATGACCAAGACTTCAGACAGGCGAGCTATAATTTCCAAGCTTCTAACTCTCAATACCGAGTGACACTGAGTTTAACAATATAAAGACAGCAAATAAGCAAGTCCTGTTTAATTCTCAAGTTTTCCAACTCATACAACAATGATCCATATAATCGGAGAACTGACCAAGATTGGAGATAGACGAACATAGCAAGTGTTAAACTACATGCTTCCTAACTCACATGCTCGGGGGATAGCGAGTTCTACGGGATCAAGACCACAGACAGACGAGCTTCAAAATAACGTAATCGGGGAATACCATCATCTATGTGACCAAGTCAGTAGATAGGCGAGCTTTGTGTACTAAGTAATTCTAGTAGCTGATGAGATTGCATTTTTTGTCTACAAATATTAGACGTTGCCAAAAGCGCAATTATTTTCTATTTGTCGAACTTGAAATGTCTTTGGAATTGAGAGATTTGTAGTTTTTGAACTTGCTAAAATCGAAATTACGCATCTTGGAAGGACCTCTTGTTGACGGAGCTTCGAATTTAGAAAAAATATTTCACTGTCCTTATACTTACGAGATTGTTAGACTCGACCTTAAAAATCACATATAACAGCTAGGCCAAAATTTCTTATACCTTGAATAGCCATAAGCGCAAACTTTTAAATTCCCATATCCGAGAACGGGATAAAAAGCTCCAATTTTTTCCATCTTTTTAATGAACTCCACCTCATAAAATTACACACTATAAGCAGTGGCGTAACTAAGAGTATGTGCGCCTCCCTCCCCCCGGCAAATTTTTGAATGCGCCCTATTATTTTGCACCCGTCTGGCTCTTTCATATTACTTCATTTTCATCAAGGGACTTGAGGACGCCCCTGGATTGGCACACCCCCTCCCCCACCACGTTTTCTGTGGGGTCTTTATTTACACCACTGACTATAAGGATGCAGTATTTATTCTACGACAGATAGTCGAAAAATCTATAGAATACAATAAACCAACATTTTTATGCTTTATAGATCTAACAAAAGCATTCGATCGCATAAAGCTAGATGACGTAATCCACCTGTTATATAAGAGGAATATTCCTATCGATATAATTCAGACCATCGAAAACATATACGCAAACAATAAAGTTCAGATTCGCACTAACGGTAAATTATCAACACCCATACCAGTCAACAGCGATATTAGACAGGGAGACTCGCTTAGTCCTTTGTTGTTTAACATGATAATGGACGAAATAATAAAGGAGGTGCGACTTGGTAGAGGATATAAAATGGGTGATACAGAAATAAAAATTCTCTGTTACGCTGATGACGCTGTGATATGTGCCGAAAATGAAGACGACCTTCAGAGATTGTTAAATACCTTTAATCTTACGGGAAGAAAATATAATATGATTATCTCAGCCGAAAAAACTAAATGTATGACAACCTCAAAAGAACCTCTCCGATGCAAACTAGAACTAGACGGTCAAATAATACAACAAGAAATGAGTTTCAAATATCTAGGAATCGACATAACTAGTTATGGCAACATCGAAGATGAAGTAGGAGGGCAGGTGGCCAAAGCAAATAAAGTGGCGGGTTGTCTCAACGACGTGATCTGGCGAAACAAACACTTACAACAAGAAACAAAGGTTCGGATCTACAAAACCACAATTAGACCTATTATGACATACACCTCAGAAACACGGCCAGAGACGACAAAAACGAAACAACTATTGGAGACTACAGAAATGAGAATACTTCGACGAATAACAGGAAAACCCTACTAGACAGAGAAATAAGCGATAACATCAGGCATCATGCAACACAGACTGCATTAATGAATGGGCCCTACAACGTAAGACACAATGGAACAAACACATAAGCCGAATAAAAGAGGATAGACTGGTAAGGATTGCACGAGATAAATCGCCTAGTGGTACACGCAGTAGAGGTCGACCACGGAAAAGGTGGAGCGATAATTTAAGTCCAGAATGAGGAAAATCGAAGAAGGAACAGGTCAGGGACCTATTATAGAAGGAAGAAGAAGAAGAAGACTATAAGTGTACCAAAATATATCTAGCATAACATGGATGTTATTTAAAAAAGAATAAGCTTGAAAAAAAAAACACTACACGACTAAACGACTTGAGAATGAACTTTTCAAATGTGAAGTGCCTTACTGTATCGATCATTTACATGCTCTAAAATAATGTTTTTTTTTTTAAATGTTTTTGGTTCAAAACTTGATTTTGCTCGTGTAAGTTTGTGCCGTGTCAAGCTTTCTCAAAAAATTAAGTTCGCTTCGCTCGAGAAACACATCTCACATTGATAGAGAACCAGTTTCTTGTTCTAAAGCAAGAAACGCACGTTCATTTTATATTCATTTAGCGAAGATTATTATTTTATAATGATAATTTTTGTGTCAAAAAGCTTAGCTTGCGACCTATGACTGTCTATGTAAAATGAGAAAAAATGTCATTTTTCAACTAGCATAACACATAATATTCTAAGAGAATTTGAGATAACGATTAGAAGAAATCACCGAATTAATATAAGCGCGAAGCACAGAGGTTTGCAGGTCGAGATGTTAAAAAATAGCAGGGCGATCGAATGAAATTTCGCTGAAAAAGTATTACTTATTTTTCAGTGAATTTTCTTCTGTTCGCGTTTGCTTTTCACGGCAATTTTTTTTTCGACAACATATATTTAGTTGAGTTGCTGATCTCACGCACTATACATGTCTCGGAATATTTTACTTGAAATTACAGGAAGACAAAAACTTGAACGCAGTGTGATTCATAAGAGTATATGTGTATGTGCTACGAGTGCGGTAATTTCGACCTTTTCATTACTCGTGTAATATCGCCCCCTCCACAGATGAAAGGCTGGATCCGACTCTGGTTCTTGGTACATTCAAAAAACTGATGGAGTCGCATTTCTAGAGGCAGTTAAATTTTCAAATATTGAAAATTCATTTTCGTAGGAATTTGAAATGTTAGTTAAGTCTAAAAACATATTTTTTGCGACTTCTAATGCTTTTAGGATCGTGGGTTTCTCTTTTTCCTTTCGAATGCTTCCTAGCTAATCTCTACAGCTCTTTTCTTTTAAGATATATTTAATGTTTTCCTAAAATCCAATAAATTTATTTCCTGTACAGCCAGAAGAATTTTACTCTCTCTTAGTTTTAGGTACTTATCTTAGATTAGTTGTAAAATTACATGTTAATTTTTCTACTGATTAAAAGACTCCATTCTACTTTAAATATTTGTAAAATTAGTTCAGATAAATAAAGTACTATTATACGTCAAAATCTTCCCTCTGAAATCCATCGATATTTTGTGTAATTTGACCTTAGTTAGATCCATGTACCAACTTTGACGGACTGGACATGTCAAGAAATTTTTGCAGGATATACTAACACCGCATAAAATTTGCAAATTTATTAAAAAGCCTATTGCTTTTAATATATTTAAACGAAAAATTTCCAAGTTTAAGTGAGACCAATATAAATAAAGGTGTTTTCGTTGGACTTCAAATCGGAGAACTTTTAAAAGCTATCTTAACAGCCCTAAATATTATTGAAAGAAAGGCATGGAATATATTCCAGAATATGTGCTTTAATTTTTTGGGAAATATTAAATCTGAAAATTACAAGATTAGCATAGAAGAACTGTTGTTATTCTATAATATATCATTGAAACTACATTTTGTGCACACTCAATGGAAATTTTTCTGAGATATTTTAGATGTTGTACTAGATAAAGATGGAGAAAGATTTCAGCAAGATATTATTTAAACTGAAAAATGTTACAATTGAAAGTGGAGTACAAAAATGTTGGTCGATTACTGCTGGACTCTTATACGAGAATTTCCATTAGAGAGTATAAAGAGAGGATGAAAAAAGGATAAATGTAGCAGTTTGATTTCTTTTTTTTAATTAAACAATAGTTTTTTATTTTTTAAAACATAATTTAATAATATCTTTTTCAATTTAATTACTCTGGCCTTTTTATAAATTAATGAGTGTGAGCCAAAATTGAAAATATTATTTTAACTCAGTGACACAAAATACGTCAGAGAACCAACATATTTTTAGGGAGGGAAAAAAGGATTTTGGCTAATAATTCGATTACACTATATTTTCTCGGAGAATTATACTATGTATCTATTCTTCAAACAAATATCTTTGTGTAAGATTACCAGTTTATACTATCTATATTTTCAAAGATGGGTTATATTTTTATTTACTATTTTCTAATAATAAGAAATCAACCTTATTTACAAGCAAAACAAACGTAAAAAAGAAAACATTAGCTAATTGGAAATATTAATCACTTTAACGAGTTTTATTAACCCCTTTTTTTCTTTCTATATGTTTGTTTTGGTTTGGAACATAAAAGGTGATGTATAATAGGGTTTTATTTAATAAAAATAAGCTATCAAATGACTCTACTATAGACAAAATTTTTAAAAAAGACAATATGGTTTTTACTGGAGTAATAAAAATAATATATAAAGGATTTTGCTAATATAAATACGATTTTCTTCTTTGTAACAATCGTAAGGATCACGAATAAGAAGGAGATGCTTTAGGCAGTGGACACTTTTACATAGAACTATAAAAAAGAGACAAAAATTCATGAAAAACTAACAAGCTTTCGAAGATCTTAAATTAGAATCCTGAAACCATCCCTGAGGTAACCCTATATGAAATAAAAAGAACACAAACAAGAAATAAAGTTCCAGGAGATGACGAGGTAATTATCGATGCGATCAACATAGGACGAAAAAACTTACTCGAGCTTCTTTTCAGTGAATGTCTTTTAAAAGAAACAATAATAACACAGTGAAATAATGTTACTATTGTTCTTTCACATATAAAAAAGACAGACATGCGTAGCTCTTCACATTGATTATCACAATTTCCAAATTTAATCTTTACCAGCAAAGAGAGCATATCAAATTTCAGGTAAAAAGTCTGATTCAGTATTTGTAGACTACGAATAGGCTTTTGTTCAACCAAAACAGCTTTGTTTATAACTGTGTTAGAACAGAGTGCGTTTGTTCTTATAGTATAGGGTTTTTTCAGTTGGTTGAGAACCAAGTTTCTCTTGTATAATTGTATTTTATACACTCAACTGCATATATATATATATATATATATATATATATATATATATATATATATATATATATATATATATATATACCGGGTGTCAACGAATCTATTAGACAAGTCATAATTTCTAGAGTATTATGTGTATCAAAATGAGAATTGGTACAGGTAAATGGTATGTGAAGGGGAGAATTTTCGTATATTTTCCACTTTCCGGCCACTTCCGGTTTCACCGAAAATGGCCCCGGTTTTGAATTTTTAAATAGAACACCCTATATATTTTAACATTTTTGGATTTCTGAGACAATTCTAGATCAGAATATGACATTTTAAAAACTTTTTACGTCTACTTCATTTTTTTTAGAGCCATGATCGGACGCAAACTAATCTAAGGGCCTTAGGTGATGTCAAAAAAATACAATCGCAAAGTTTTAGTTACTAGTATGAAAGGCAGGAATAAGACAAGTTGACAAAATTACGTTTTCATTTCTAACTATTAATTTTCAAATGGCGACCCCTTTTTGACAACTACTTTTCGAAAAAAGCATTCTTTGACGAATCTAACGGTAACGGTACTAGTTTATTTGCGATTGGATTAGACATAAGAACAGGAATTAAATATTATTAAGCAAAATACTTGATAATTTATTTACTTATGACAAGTGCGCCATGGACAGCCATGATGCATAATAATTTGCAACTGTTTTTATCAAGTCTTCTTTGGAAAACAAAGCACACACTTAAGTAGATAATGACAGTGAAAGAACAGACGTAAAAATTTCTTAATTTTCGTTAAGTTTAGTTTAAATTTTCGTTAAAATAATGTATACTCAAAGTGAAAAAAACTTTTACGTCTGTTCTTAGAGCGTATGTCACTGTCATTATCTACTTAAGTGAGTGCTTTGTTTTCCAAAGAAGACTTGATAAAAACAGTGCAAATTATTATGCATCATGGCTGTCCATGGCGCACTTGTCATAAGTAAATAAATTATCCAGTATTTTGCTTAATAATATTTAATTTCTGTTCTTATGTCTAATCCAATCGCAAATAAATTAGTACCGTTAGATTCGTCAAAGAATGCTTTTTTCGAAAAGTAGTTGTCAAAAAGGGGTCGCCATTTGAAAATTAATAGTTAGAAATGAAAACGTAATTTTGTCAACTTGTCTTATTCCTGTCTTTCATACTAGTAACTAAAACTTTGCGATTGTATTTTTTTGACATCACCTAAGACCCTTAGATTAGTTTGCGTCCGATCACGGCCACCTAGATGCAATTTTAAAAGTGGCTCTAAAAAAATGAAGTAGACGTAAAAAGTTTTTAAAATGTCACATTCTGATCTAGAATTGTCTCAGAAATCCAAAGATGTTAAAATATACAGGGTGTTCTATTTAAGAATTCAAAACCGGGGCCATTTCCGGTGAAACCGGAAGTGGCCGGAAAGTGGAAAATACGCGAAAACTCTCCCCTTCACATACCATTTACCTGTACCAATTCTCATTTTGATACATATAATACTCTAGAAATTATGACTTGTATAATAGATTCGTTGACACCCGGTATATATATATATATATATATATATATATATATATATATATATATATATATATATATATATATATATATGTATATATATAAAATAAGAGTAGTTAGACAGAATCAAAGGATTTTGAAAGAAAACCTCTACAGTCATCTCTTTTTGATTAAAAAGTGAAATAATAATTTTTTTAGCATAAACATATTACACAAAAAATCATCAGCATTTAATTTAGAAATATAGGTGCAATATTTTTAAAATATAAACTTGATATTTTACGTCTTTCTTATTAGAATACCTTGTATATGTATGCGGAAGGATCGACGCTTCTTTTTTACAATACAGCAGCTTCGAACCCCAAATCGATGTAGATAAGAAACTAAGCGAAGCGTTGCTATCAAAGAAGGTCAGATCACATGTTCGAGTTTCCCAATTTACATCAAACGTGAGTGTGAAAAGCGCTTTTCTTGTTCTGTTTTCATATCATGTAATTAGCATAATATATCTTATATCGGAGAAGGAACATTAGAGAAAGCGGAAGGCAATATAAACATCCTTACAATGAGATAACGACAATTACTTTAAGGTATCCGAGTAATGTATACAGTTTGAAACAATGTAAATTTTTACGCTTGATAACCAGTGACAAATAAGCTTATAAATATTTTATAGGGTATTAACACAGTCGTTTTCAAAATAAATATAGATGTAATAGTCACTTATCCGGGATTAGGACCGGCAATACAATCCCTGAGCTATTCAATCCACTCAGCGATCACACAGATAAAAAACTTCTTTCATAACTATTATAATTTTTTTTAAAGTTTTCAACCGTTCTGTATAAACTTGTCATAAACCTATCCTGGAAATATTTTAAAGGGATGCATTAAATTAAACATCTCCTTGTTTTTTAAAGATTGTGAAAAATCTGTAACAAATCTTCCTTTTGTTTTTAATAGTACAAAAGCCAAACAAAAGAGAGATTTATTTAAATAATGGGTTGTTTACCTTCCTATATTGTTCTCTATACGGTTTCGTATTTAAGATTTATATCTTGTTGTTCTTACCACCAATAAATAATGCTATAATAATAGCCCTACGCCACAGATTTTATCCGGCTTTTACCCGAAAATGAATTAAAAATTATTATTCACATCCGGTCGCTTATTTCCCAATGCTGACACGGATTTCGTGTTAAAGAAGTATTAAGAAATTAACGATGCAAGGTGGGACAATCATTAGGGGTCCAAGCCCAAAATTTATTTTTAAGTTCCTTAAAGGTTTTAGTGAAAAAGGTATAAGGTCTCTTGATGAATATTAATTTATAGAGTGTGGGTGAAAAAAACGTTCAAATGGCGTGATTTTTTTTTTGGATTTTGATAAGCTATATAAGCTTGATTTATGCGATAAGAATAATTGCAAGTTTTTCGATCTTACGTATCAATGGGAGACTAAGATCTAATGAATACGATGTTCAGTTTGAATATCGCGGAACTTACATGCATAGGACGATTTTGTTTGATAAAAATACTATATAGGAGTGTTTCAAAAGGATGGAAAGTATCTCTCTGTTTTATAACTTAGCTAGAAGACTATTCCTTTAATTTAAGAAAATTTCAATTATTGCCGGGAGCTCAAAAAGACAATATAAAATGGTAAGTCATTTGCTCGAATCTTTTCAATATACTCGAGGAATTGACTAAAATTGAGTTCATGTGATCTCATATAATTAACAGCTGCCATAACTGGTTTATAAGACGTCCAAGTATTTTCCGCCCAAAGACTCGATCTTTCAGACATGCTATCACGTAGCTTAACTTTTCCAGAACATGTTTTAGCTCTGTTACTCGCTAAAAGATGGCGCTTTTGCGTGTATTTTTCTAACAACGCTCTCTACTAGATGATGATCTACTATTATAACTTTGCCACGTTCTGTACTTAACTTCACTACTCTCCGCTAGATGTCGCAACTATAGGTTTGTTTCAACCTTGAATCACAAACGGATTTCCAGTAGTTTGCAAATCGCGTTTGTGTGCAAAATAATTGGCCTCCTGAGTAATTTTTGTCTATGGTTGGAACAACTGATAATTTTATTTGACGTTTGTAAATTGTAACATGACCTTACTAAAATATGTGTAGACTTTTCTAATATATTAGAATATTGCCAATAACGGTTTTTACGTGTTTTTATTCAATGAACAAACAAATCCATAACAGATTTGGTACTTTTGCATGTTATATGTTAGGTTGCAATCCGAGAAATCGTAATACGCATGCGCCAAATGAATAGTCAGAAGACAAACCGCAAACCGTTCTGATAGTTTTCAAACAGGTTTGAATCTTGCATGGAACAGGTCAACTGATCGTTTACTAATCAACTGTAACTTTGGTTGGAACGCATTTAAATTAATCCGCAGAATTCTGACAGTCAGAAATTATTTCTGACGAGGGTTGGAACATATTATACATTTAGCATGGTCCTTGTAAAAGCACGTAACTCACACCACGCGCATCAACTACCTCCGCCGCCATGAAATGTCCTTGACGTTTCTGCTTTATACAATTAAGCGCTAGTCTAAATTGTACTAAACTGACTAGTCTATACGAAACTTAATTATTGAGAACATCAACTCTAAAAATCAGCCATTTTCTATGCAGTTACGTATTTTATGAATAAAATAATAATTTCATTATGTCTTAATAAATCAACGAATCCACATCAAAATAACATTTTAATTTTATTGGTATTACTCCGTCCTTTCGTTAATGATGTCCATTTAAATTTCAATTATGGCAATTCACTTCTAATGCTGACTGAAATAAACAGACCTTATTGACTTTTTAAATCATTTAAAGGTTGAAAACGAAAAAGTAAAGTGTTGAAATGATTAATATACATTAGGTCAGATGGGGTGGTTCGTACAATATAGTTTATTAAAACCTGAAAAAGAGATTGCAAATTAATATATAATCATGCTGATTTTAAATTTGGATTCTGCACAAGGTGTTTGCTGTAATACGTAGACGCATTGCACAGTGTTATCAGAAAAATGGCAACTTTAGGATGTCAAAACATAAACAGAATTTCGTACTTTTAAACATGCGCACTACAAAATATTCAGCTGATCATCAACAGGGTGGAACTTCCAAATTCTATTTGCCCCGTTTTGATAAAACGGAGGCATACAAATAATTTGTTTATTTTGCACAGAATTTGGAGGCAATAACCATAAAACACAAAAATTTCGTCGACCTGGATTGTAAATTTACGAATGACGCTATCAAACCAAGTGATTGATGACAGGAATTCGGTTGCGCGCATGGCAGTGTGATGTGATCCGTTAAGGATATTTTTAGAATGCGTCGGTACATCCACATTTAAAAACCGAGAGCTTTTTCATAAGTTGTTCTGTCATGGTCTACGCTTCCATCCTATATAGTAAAACCAGGAAGACGTAGCATTTCACTAATCTGATTTTTAGTGGCAGTGAAATATCTCTGTTGCTAAGCATGTGTCTCATTTTAGTAAAACTTTACATAGCCTTTTCAATTCTAGATCTGATCTGTGTCGTTATGTCTCATTGCTCATAAACGATGGTTCCCAAAGACATATATTTTTCAACGTGTTCTATAGTTATAGCTTGATCTAATAAAAGTTTTTGTGTATATGTTCAGTTTTTACTAATGAACATCGATTTCCTTTTTGAGGCATTTATTTTAGCCAAAACTCTTCAGATACGTCCTTCACTCTTTGCAAGAGGCCCTGTAGGTCTTCAATGCCATTAGTTAAAATGACAGTATCGTTCGGATATATGATATTATTTATGGGTACTCCATTTATCCTCACTCCCTCTACGGCACCATGAAGCACTTCGTTAAAAATCGCTTCCGAGTATATATTGAAAAGTGTAGGTGAAAATACACATTCTTGACGGACTGTTTTTTTTTTGATTTGAATGTTTTTTGACAAGTTTCCATTGATCTTTATTTTTGTGGTCTGATTCCAGATTTAAGAAGTTTTACAAGTTTTTTGTGTTTTACATTATCAAAGGCTTTTGAGAAGTCAATATACACATCTTTTTTTATATCCCTACGTCTTTATATAAGCAGGCCAAAAACAGCCTCTCGCGTGCCGAAGCCACTTCTAAAGCCAAAGTGTGTCATCCATCTTTACCACAGATTGAAATGCCAATAACTAAAGAAAAAATTTCTTTAGAAAACCAGGGAGTGTACGAAATTCCATGCGAAGAATGCAGCTTATCTCACGTAGGTCAAACCAACCGTAAAATAAGCGCCAGAAGAGACATATAAACGCTGTCAAGCAAAAAACAATTTCTTCTGCACTGGTCCAACACAGGACATAAGGTAAACTTCTCAGAAACGAAAATGCTGTTAAAATGTGAAAATATGTCTACGAGAGCTATAAAGGAAACCATCCAAATTGCAAAGAGGTGAACAGAGTCACTTTCCGACAGTATCAGCAATATTTGCAAAAAGGAAAGATATACTTATTTATTGCCAACACTTCGATCTTTTCATGCTGATTTTACGAAGAAGTTCCAGGATATTCTAAATATAAACATATTAAGTTCGGTTTTGGACCCTATCTTAAATGTAGATACAGCAGAATCGTCAAATTTAGAAGACTAATTGGGTCAATCTTCCTATCGTTCATACTTGGTGACATCTGAGTGTTCATGTTTTCCTTACATGAAGAAGCAGCAAAAGTGTCTATATTTTTCAAGGTTTGATATCTCGCTAATTATTTTCAGTACTGGTTTCAACGTGTACACAACTACCTAGCCGCTAGTGGAAATTCTTTTAAGAAAAATAAATATGCTATGCAACGTATTAGTATGACTAACTTTTTTAATGACCTACATATCTATATGTGATTTATTTACCTGGAAAAAGGTATATACTATACCGTTTACCGTAAATGGAGACAAAAATATTCTGATGTAAGTCAGTATCTTTAATTTCTATTGTACATTTCCACTTGGCCGAATTTCGAAAGAGCCAGGGCCTTCCCAAATCCTCCATTATTTAAGGGTCTTATACAACGATGTTAGTTGCCTTATGTAGGTAATTTGGAGTTTCATTATCTTTTATTAATTTAATAATTACAATTTCAACTTGAAGCTAATCCTAATCATCAGGTAATAGGTTTCTTGTCTACCTAACTATATATATTAAAATCGGGGTAGTCATGCATACAATGTGTATATATGTATTTATTTGGAATATAATTTAGGGTTGGGTCTACTTAATAGTCATTTCGACACGGTCTTAATATAGACAGAAGGCTTACTGAAACGTATTGAGATTGTGTATTATTACAATTCCCTGGAATTTCATTTTATCCAGTATTGTTCGCAGTTCCAGCTTAAGAGGTCTGTTTGTTTAGTCAATGCGGAACTGTCACATGCAAGTGGTATTTCGTAGACATAGTTCTTCACATCTCTTTGATTGGTTAATTTGAATTTAATGTAGTAAAGGACATTATATTGTTTTAATATTGTTCTAATATTCTTCGAAAGATCATTAACGTAAAGGATGTCTTGTATTTGTTATTTATTTGCAACTAGTTTTATCATATTTTTGGGTTAATTTAGAATTTTATATATCAAAAATTACGAAGTATTTAGCTCATTTTGGAGTATATCATGAGGCTTCTTGTTACTGCATATTTAGTATTATTTTAATACTTTTCTTATATGATGATTTCTCAGAATAACGGAAAATTTGGTCGTTAGTTGAAATTTAACCTCAAGTAACTTATTTGAATAATTATTCAAATAAAAAAATAACATACTATGTTTTTAAAACGGATTAAGTATAAAATAATTTCACCAAGATCGATACAGATTTTTAAGCCCGTACAGATTCTTATTCCCATATATTTTCCTGAAAACTTGTGAATGTGAGTATTTAATAGCAATGAAAGTAATAAGTAATAAATAAGCTGGTGTTGAGAAAATTTACACAGGAGTTATTATCTATTGCACCCCACGTTTTTCCTTTGAAATCTTACAAGTATTTTCATAGCAATTAAAAATTCTAGTCCACAGTACAGGGACCCTATCTTGAAAATGAAAAACACTTATCTGAAATTTCGTGAGTGGCTTCATTTTAGAGCAACCTGCAACTTTTTTATTTGCGAGAACTCTCGGAAATCGGCAGTTTTCAATGTGGAAAGTGAAAAACATGTCAATTTAATGATGTATTAAAAAAGTATGAACAACCGTCACTTACAAAAATAATGGGGCTTTTGGGATACCCCTACCTCCAACATGTCAAAATAACGAGGTTATAAAAATTTATCCACAACCAGCTGATTTTCACACAATTGTTTATTAAATATTAGTATAATTGAATTGTCATACTGGCCTTACAATTTTCATAGGCACTTTTCTCAGACCTATACCTTAAACAAATCAATTTTACGAGGTTATGAACACTTCTAGGCCACTTGTACCAACATATCAGATGAGCTATTTTGTTGTTTAAAAATGCAGTGGCCTACAAAAATATTGAGTAATATTGTGTGATCTACAAGAAAACCAGAAAAATTAGATTTTTATAATTCCGCGTATAAAAAAAATATTTGATTGTTCTTAACTACCTTTGATCATGCCCTATATATTTAAACAACAATAGATTTGTTTGAAGGCTATTTACAGTCGGTGGAGACGAGGTTTTTTGATGTTTGACAGACATAAACATGTCTACTTATCTTTTCTTTCAGTTTCATTGTCTGTCGTGACTTTTTTCAGTGTTTTTAAGTGTCAGAAATAACTATAAATGCGAAGTTTGCAATTAATATTAATAAAAAGAGGATTTAAAAACTTATTTTTATTGATAAATATCGTTAGATATTGTTTACATATTGAAAATAACAATCATAATCATTTAGGCAACCATACATTCATATCTAGAATTGACGTATCGCTTATCATATGATACTCGTTTAAATAATGCAATTAGAAAAGGATAGCATAAAATCGGTATGTGTGTACCAAGTAATGAAATATTTACTGTTTATCAACACTTTTTTAAATAAAAATAAAAATATTATTACATTATTCGCGTTCAAACAACCGGGCTCTAGTTCTGACCTTATGCAAATTCTACAGTTAATTACTTTACTATATTCCTAATTGAATAAAGCAGAACCCTTGTTTTTTAATTAATATTTGTACGTACCATCTCTACTCATATCATTCATTTTTCGTATCAATGGTACGTATATCCAATATAATTTTTCCATATTCTATATCATTCTTTATTCTCTAAATTAAAATGGAGCATTTCTGATACCATGCGTCGTATATACGAAGGTTTAAATTGCCAAAATCAACTGTTAATCTTATCCCACTTGCTCTCAGGTGTTCGCCAACTCAAATATCTAACGCTCTCTTTGTCTCACCTACACTGTTAAAAATAACCTTAAATTTAATGCAATTCATTCAAACATCAGTCCGTTGTACATTCAATTTGATTAAATGGTATCTTTAATTTTAATAAAGTAACTAAAAAGATATGTCAACTTTCTGTACATTAAAATTAATTCACATATACTCTAACACTAAAGGAATTTACATTATTATTCCATATTCGATTACATGCGATAATATAATTTTAATGTACACTATATAATTGTTAAAAATATATATACAAGTACAGTAATATGATTTCAGATACTGCATTGAAATTTCTTGTGCACATATAACAAATTTCAAGTACATTGCATGATATTCCGGGAGATGGCGCAACTTGTATTAAACCTTTTATTTAGTACCAGATAAGTTGCTTAAAGAACTCAATTTTCTTATGGTGAGGTGTACATGTCTGTACTGACAGAAACCCATGAGTTCGAAACCGGTCTATAGATGGCGGTATACTATATATGGGAAAAATTTCCACCTTTTCCTTGTAGCTTCTTGCAATATAAAGTAAAGAGATATTTCTAAATATATCAATATTGCGTATCGATACGTATCAAATAATAAAATATTGCTACGCCGATATATTGATATAGGAGCTCATTACCATTAATATTTTTATTCTTGTTTTATTTTGGAACTTCGCCTTGTTAAATGTAACAACAAACTGATTGTTGTACCACCGGAATTTACCTGTGGACAACACAGTTTCATGTGTCCTCGGTCTATCACTTAAGAAAATGTGTTCTAACAATATTTTTAATAGGAGGAATGGTTAAAATAATAAACAACAAAACAAAGTGACTAAAAGCCCACAAACGTAGATAAATGATGCCCCACAAATACGGACTTTTTGCAAATCACAGAATTGTAAAAAAGTTAACTCGTTGATGCTGCAAATTCGTGCGGCCGGGCCTTCTTGCATAAAAATTTCCTAGTGTATCCCTGTCGTCTTCTTTGTTACACAATTAAAACGTGATAAAGAGCCTGTATATCTGCGCCGTCGCAGTGAAATTCACTACAATAAATATTTGGCTGCATTCGATGTTCAAAAACGCAGTTGCGGATCAACATAATTAACAGTCATAGTGGAGTCAAATCTGATTACCAGGGAACGATAAAATATTTGTTTAAGTGTATCGAATCTATGTACTGTAATATGAGTCAATATCGATACAAAATATCGAATTTCGATGCTGAATGTATCGATACATCTAAGTATCGATATGTATCGCCCGGGTCTAATCTAAAGCGGTGTTTCCACATCTGGTTTTAAGGGTGAGATTTTTTTATTGAAACTTCGATCCTGTACCACTGGAAACCGTATTCAGAATTTCGTTACTTGGTAAAAAGAGAACACAAATAGCAGTACATGCCCTCTCTCTCGCTCCGAACGTTTGATGATAAGGAGAAAATCAAAATTAAACTTTCGGAATGAGAGAGATAGCATATACTGCTATTGGTTTTCTTCCTCGTTCTACTATTAATCCGCGCAGAGCACTAAACATTGCTTCCAGTAGTATATGCTTAAAAGCTTGAAATAAATCAGTCAATCACTAGATATTATTTTATGTTAATTAGGAATCAAGACAAATGATACAATCATGAGGAAAAATTATCTTCAACTCTCTTTGCATTTATATAGGATATGGACAACCCCAAAAATATTAGAAGTGAAGTCACCTATACTACAATAGCCAACTCTCCATTAAATTACTGTACTGTTCTTACATAATTTATTAACGTGAACTGTCTACTTATTGCTTTAGTAATTAAATACATAGTAGAATTTTGAAATCTTTTCTAGTTTAAAAATCACGTATGGGGAAGTCATTTGAAAAAATTCAACCGATTGCTTCTTCTCCTTTTCATTCTCTTTGGGTGTATGGATTGCCCAAAGTATTTGATAGGTAGATCCATTTAAAAACCCTTAATTTCTGATGTAGAAATCTATTGTCTCTCGATTTTTGATCACTTAAATATTGTTTTAAGTTCTCTAATAGTCTTTCCATTTTGAATCCTCTTTCTCCATAAATCCGTTTTCAGTACAAGCGCGACTTTGTAATAAACATTGCTAATACTCTTAAATAGCATTGTTTAATATCACACACGCACGCTTACTGAAAAACTACAAGATCAGCACACCTGCCCGTATACTAAAAAACAACAAGTTTAGCGCATTACAAACGCTAAAAATATAAATAAAATATGGGGTCGAATCAGGTCTAAAGGTCGTTTGAAGCTCAAACGTCCTTTTTTTTCATGAATTAGGATAAATTCGGCCGAAAACTAGAAAACAAAGGGTTTTTTTAATGGGAACACATATTTTCGACTTCGGAAATGAAAAGAAAGGCAAAATAACCAGATCAGTTTATATTGGACGGAATCAAGTTGCCTTGGCTTCAGTGGCCGAGTTTAAAACTTCGTACCTTTAGTGACCTTCTCGTAACGGTTTTTTAGTCGGAAATTTATGCTATTCTGCAATGTAGTCATCCCTGTGAAAGAGAGAGAGATAAACTTAAATAGGACTATTAATATATGCTCAGATAGTAGTGTTGCAATATTGGCTCTGAAATACAACGTAGTAGCTTCACGACTGGTGTTTGAGTGCAGAGAAGTACTTCATAACCTAACAAAGAACGGCGAAGAGAAAATAATTGCGGATCGTAGTGGGATTTTTGACGGGATATTGTCACCTGCGAGGTCATCTTTATAGGATTTGCTTCCTGGTTGACCTAATATGCAGATGGAGTCTGAAGGAGTGCCCGGCACTCACGGACTGAGGCAGAAACATACCGGGAATATAATAATATAACCCGAAGCAGTCAGACCAGGTCAGATAATGAGGCTGCTTGAATTCACAGAGCCGATCGGTCCCAAATGACTTGTGGTCATGGTGAGATCTAATAGTCCCAACAAGGCTTAAGCATCGAAGGTAGAGTATCGCTACTTTTCTTTATTCATTTGTTCAATTTCTTGCTTTCAGTGGTTGGGGGTAAGAGTTCTTGCCTTTACTGGCCAGGTTTAATATTCCTTGCTTTCAGTGGCCAGGGTTAAGACGTTTTCCCATCTGAGGACGTGGGTAAAACTAACTAATAATCTACAAAACATTAAGAGGTATTTAATTATTGAAAGAGATGTTTAAATTATGAAAAGAGTTTAAAATGTTTCGCCAGAAGGATTTTTCGGAAGTTTTCATGATACAGTCAAAGACCGTTTGAAACAATGGAAAAAAAGATGCTCAAAAATTCGAGATAAGGATAACCCCTTAAAAATACATGACTTCTTGTTTAAGTTTTACTGAGCAAGTCACATTTGTCCTAATTTTACTTAAAATCTGTCAAAAATCAATTAGACTTTGAAATGAAATTGAAGATGAGTCTTTTGGTCAATCTTATTACGACATGCTCTGTTTGATTTTCTACATCTTTTATATAAAACATATCGCTCTCCCAGAGTTTGTTTCCAAGTTATCAGTTAATATTCCCCTTAATTTCTTTGAAGAAATATTTAATTTTTCATTGACCTTCAAAAAACATTTGACCCCCTCTGTTAATTACACCATTGGACTCAGAATTTCCTTTATTTCTATTTCGGCAATAAAAAAATCAGAATCTCTATAAAAAATCAACATGATCTTCAAATTACCTCGAGGGTCTGTCTCAAGGTCAAAGTTAAGGTCACCATGAGATGCCCTTTTCGATTTTCTAAAACTCTTTATCTGACCGTTCCAGTACTTCTATGTAATATATATATATATATATATATATATATATATATATATATATATATATATATATATATAATAAAATAGAATCCCCTTAATTTCTTTGAAGAAATATTTAATTTTTCATTGACCTTCAAAAAACATTTGACCCCCCTCTGTTAATTACACCATTGGACTCAGAATTTCCTTTATTTCTATTTCGGCAATAAAAAAATCAGAATTTCTATAAAAAATCAACATGATTTTCAAATTACCTCGAGGGTCTGTCTTAAGGTCAAAGTTAAGGTCACCATGAGATGCCCTTTTCGATTTTCTAAAACTCTTTATCTGACCGTTCCAGTACTTCTATGTAATATATATATATATATATATATATATATATATATATATATATAATAAAATAAAATAGAATAAAATATTGGCGAAGCGGACGTGAAAATCTGTCAATCTACATGATTCTTGTGTTAAAAAGTGCGGAGCTCTCCAAAATATGGAAAAACTCCGGGTCCGACAAATGGCGACAGCACTGTTTCGTCCTAATATGGAACTCGTCAGACCACCGCATTCGGTATAGACCATCATCTCGCCTTTGCATCCTATAAAGCTGAGTTTAACATAAAAAAAACAGCAAACAAGATGACAAAGGCGACATCTCGATGGTCTACTTGATAACACAAGAACCATACAGATTAACAAAGTTTGTAATTATTTATATATATATATATATATATATATATATATATATATATATATATATATATAAATATATATATATATATATATATATATATATAAATATATATATATATATATATATATATATATATATATATATATACATATATATATATATATATATATATATATATATATATATATATATATATATATATATATATATATATATATATATATTCTTGAATCATTTACTATATTCGTCAGATTTCAACTACCGAGCGGAATGATATTTTAAACTGTTAATTTTTATTCAACGAAATTATGCACTTATTTAAAATATTTTATCGTATTTTTAAAAGAAAAATATTAAGGTGTAGATGTATCTACGTGTAGTTTTAAGAAAACTTATGACGAAAAGTGGTGAGTTGAAAAAAACTTTATCTCTGTTTTTTTATCATTGATTATATAGTCCATTTTGCATATAATAATAAACAATGAATGTAACGAAAGGAGGAGAAAAAACGGAGTTTGTATTGTTGCAAATAACTCATGAAAATCATAAAATGGTCGAAACGTTTTAGAAATTCATTTTTAAGATATAATAAAGATGTGTTAACATTATATGAACCTTAATCCCAAGAGCAATTTTACGTACTTATTTTTTACTCTCTACTAATTAGTTCCCCTTCCGGATGGTGGTCACAGCCAATATCGAAAACACTTACAAGTTAACAATGACGAAAATAATAATCAAGACGTTTTTAAATTTATATATGAAATTATGTCTTACATGAGGATTTTGACAACGGGATGTTATTAAACTCCTACGCGATATTGTCACATCAATTTAATAATGACTAGCTTTATTAAATTTACATTTTAACTCATTAGATTTACTCCTTTACGATATTAATAAATTAGTTATTTGACTTTAATTTTCGCATACATTATCGTTCCAATAATGTTATTTTAACCTCATTAAGCTACCCTAACAAATATCTGTGGCAACTTAGAGGCACGTCGTTGTTTAACTCCCCTATATAACCAGCAGCAGTGCTACGTTGGTAAAAAATTAATTTTAGATTTCCAAATCTAACCTATTTTCTTGCCATGTATATTTTGATATATAAATTTTTATAATCTTCCAATCTAATTTTCTTTAGGTATACGTTTGCAAATCGTATTCCTATTAGATTTAACTATAAAGTATGGAATTACATTTTAGCATTGCGCAAATATTCAAATTTTCAAACATGTGAAGATTATTCTACAGACTGTTTTAAAATCACTTTCAATGGTTTTTTGAAAATTAATTTTGGATATTATTTTTCTCTATTCAATTAATTTTTTCCGTTTAGCAAATTTGTTTTTTGAAATGAAATAGTTTGGAAGAGATATTTTTTTTATTTGACTTTAAAAACGATCTCATCAATTTAATGCTTATACTTTTGATAGGAGTGAGATATTTTGATAAAATTGTCGAGATGTTCTAACGGGTGTTACGAGGGGAACCCTAAAATTCACATTTACCTTCTTATGGGATTGACATATTTTGATGATATTTTCAGTATATTGTAGAAGGAGATCCTGTAGATAGGTGTGCGCATAGAGGTTAAAATCTAAAAAAAAATTATTAGGCGATTTGCTTTTGACGTGTAGTATA
Organism: Diaprepes abbreviatus; assembly: GCA_034092305.1. Taxonomy (NCBI): domain Eukaryota; kingdom Metazoa; phylum Arthropoda; class Insecta; order Coleoptera; family Curculionidae; genus Diaprepes; species Diaprepes abbreviatus. The sequence goes on along the minus strand of JASJET010000055.1, from coordinate 5,637,250 downwards.
TATACAGGGTTATTCATCCTATACGGCACGAAATATTGCGCCCAAAATTCGTGACTTTCAAAAAGTTTTACTTTTGGGGTATATGGGGGTCTAATATAGTTACTTTTTAAAATTCTTTTCATATTATACAGGGTGTTTCAAAAGCTCTGAAAGTATCGAAGTTGCATTTTTTTAAATAGAATTCCCTATATATTATTACATTTTTGGATTCTTCGAAGAAAATATGTGCCTATTTTAATAACAACCTTAAGGATTTTTAAATAATTTGAATTTTGACAAAATCTAACCTAATTTTCGTGCTTCAAATACTTAAGAAATATTTCAGTTATGGACTCGAAATTAACAGTGAAGTGTAACAATAAATCATATTTTATATCCCAATTTTAATAAACCTGCTATATTATACAGGATGTCCAAAAATTAAAACTAATCAAATGAGAACTTTAGGTGGCTATAACTTGATTAATTTAAATAGAACACTCTACTTTTTACCTTACCAGAAAATTCCTGTCGAATGGTATAAGGGTGTTCTACAGCTAAGTCTTTGCGTTTTCACAGAATACCCTAAATAATCGTTTTTTGCACCATTTTGTGTTTTTTAAATAGATGTTCTAATGTATCTAGTTGCCTATGGCATTTGGAAATGACCCGTAATGTACAACTATAAGAATAATAATCAGGAATATCTGTACAAATGTTCAGAAACTCGGAACGCGATTTATAGTCGTCCAACAGGCTATAACAACAATAATGCTAATAATATATTGAGGATAGCACAAAACAGAAGCAAAATATTTATAGTGGTTTTCGAAATGTCGACCATCCATTTCAAAACACTTACATATTCTTTTTTCTATACCACTGCTAACTCTGGATAACATTTGCGGGGTTACAGTTTGAAAAGCGTCTCTTATGCGTATTTTCATATCTTATGTCGTGTTGTCGGGGGCGCATGGTAGACAATTCCTTTTATGTATTCCCATAAAAAGAAATCTGGTGGAGTTAAGTCCGGAGATCTCGGGAGCCAAATATGAAATCCGTTTCTCCCAATCCACCTGTTTCGAAAGTTGACATTTAAAAATTGCCGAACATCGCGATGATAATGCGGCGGAGCACCATCCAGTTCAAGCCACATAGTTGTTCTAATATTTAAAAGGACATATAATACTGGAAGGTGGTATAAAAGAAAATCGCGAAACATCAAACCATTTAAAGGTCCTTCAAAAAAGTAGGGTCCAATTAAATATGGACCCAGTATTCCTTCCCATACATTAACCCAACACCTGTTCTGGTTTCTTATAACTCTATATTCATGCGGATTTAAATTAGAATAGTAATGAAAGTTGTGTCTATTCACGAAACCATTGTCATGAAAAGTACATTCATCACTAAACAACACATTTTCAAAAAAGTGATCAATTTCTGCCACTTTATCTAACACCCACAAGCACAAACAGAATTCAGTTCGGTTGTCCAAATCATTTCCGTGAAGCTTTTGATAAAGCTGGATTTTATAAAGATGACATCTGTATTTGTTATAAATCCTTGAAACACTTGCTTGGGTAATGTTAGAAATTTCGGATATATGGTTCTGACTAATATTGAGATTTTTGATCACTGAACCAAGTACAGTAAAAACATTTTCTTCATCCTCAGTGACAGGTTTTCTTATAACAGGTTTTTTTATAACTGACACTTCCACTTTCCCGAAACTGGTTTAATAGTCTAACAAAAACGGTTGGCTTAGGATGGTTTCTTTCAGGAAATCTTCGAGCATAGACTCGACAATTTTGATGAAATTCTCCAAGGATAAAAATCATATCAATATGCTCTTCTTTTAAATAAATCTTCATTTTGACAAAAAATAACACAGGAATATTCAAGTAATTCAATTCAATAAATAAAGTTTCATAGTTACAAAAAATAATACCTCTTATTATAGCAACAGGCTTTGCAGACTAAACTGATACATTAAATGAATTATCTGACGTTTCTAAATGCCACAAACAATTAGATACTTCAAAGCATTTATTCAAAAAACACAAAATGGTGCAGAAAACGATCATTTGGCGTATTCTGTGAAAACGCGAAAACTTAGCTATAGAACACTCTTATACCATTCGATAAGTATATTAAAAGGTATATTTTCTGGTAAGGTAAAAAGTATAGCATTCTATATAAATTAATCAAGTTATAGCCATTTAAAGTTCTTATTTGATTAGTTTCCATTTTTGGACACCCTGTATAATGTAGCAAGTTTATTATAATTGGGATATAAAGTATGATTTATTGATACACTTCACTGTAAATTTGGAATACATAACTGAAACACTTCTTAAGTATTTGAAATATGAAAATTAGGTTAGATTTTGTCAAAATTCAAATTATTTAAAAACCCTGAAGGTTTAGATACTATAAACCTTGTTAAAATAGGCACCTATTTTGATCGGAAAATTCAAAAATGCATAATATACAGGGGGTTCTATTTAAAAAAGCACAACTTAGATACTTTCAGAGGACACCCTGTATAATATGAAAAAATAATTTTAAAAAGTAATTTTATTAGACCCCATATATCCCAAAAGTAGTTGAAAGTCGCGTATTTTGGCCGCAATATTCCGTGTCGTATAGGGTGAATAAACCTATACATATATATATATATATATATATATATATATATATATATATATATATATATATATATTTATAATTTATTTTTGTATCTTAAACCTTTTGTTAAATATTTTTTTCTAATATTTTCTTGGGTATAGGTATATATATATATATATATATATATATATATATATATATATATATATATATATATATATAACTGTTCGGAATAATTGAAACACCAAATTTTCTTTATATACCTCCTATTTTGTACAATAAGTTTTTTTGATGGTCGCACAAAGTTTTCCAAAAAAAAAAAAATTCTTCACATGCGTTTTCCGACTTATTCTTTTAAATTCTGCCACTTCCACAAAAACACATTTACGCATCCTGAAACAATATATTTGGAATAAAACTGTACATAATATTTTATGGAAATATAGCAGAAAATATTGAAAATGGAGTAGAATAACACAATTAAACAAGTGTTGGCCACGTTGGCAAACAAATGCAATGTGGCCGGATGTTACAAACGATCATAAAATTAAATTTGTTACTTGTTAATTCAATAGTTTATTATTTTTGCATGTTTTTTGGCGATAAATTAACAGGATCGATGACGTCAGAAAATAGTGTATTAGGTTGAAATTCGTAGAAATATTTTAAAATTTGGTCGTCGTTAGTCATATTCCTCTGGTTATTTAGCTAAATACAAATTTAGGAGGAAATATCCTTACTACAATTTAAGAAGTTTAAGTTTTCTTACAACAGTAATAAGTATGAGCAAATATTATTATAGCTAACGCTATATAATAATCTTTGGTATGAGCTAGGTTAGTTCAGGTTTATACAGTATTTATGGATAAATGGCTCATATCAAGCAAAAAAAAAGACATGAAAAAGCGATCAAGTACGTGGTGGTCATATTGCCATTATTAGTGTGTTCTGCAAATTCGTTTTACATATGTCTTTGAATTATTTAAAAGCATGTTTCTGTAAAATTTTATTTGCAGGAGATTTTTATCGAAAAGCTTATTGAAACAACTAAAATTCAATTTTCCAGTTTTTTTTATATCTCATAAATCAGTGTCTGTAACTTAACCATCACAACTTTCATTTCAAACCGACTTCATATTCGTACACTGTTAAAAATAACCTTAAATCTAAATCCAAATTTAATGTTCATTCTACGTTAAATTTAATGATTTTCTATATAAAATCGTGAATAATCTACATTTACTTTGAATTTAAAGCAATTCATTCAAATATCAGTTTGTTATACATTAAATTTGATTAAATGATATCTTAAATTTCAATAAAGTAATTGAAAAGATATTTCAACTTTCTCTACATTAACATTAAATCACATGTACCTTAACATTAAAGGAATTTACTTTATCATTCATGGTATATTGCATGAGATTCTGGAAGATGGCGCAACTTGTATTGACTTTTTATTTAGTATGATATACGTTGCTTAAAGGACTCAATTTTCTTATGATGAGGTGTACATGTCTGCCGGTATGAATGGAAACCGGAAATTTAAGGTGACATTCATTTAAATTTAAGGTACAAAGCTTTAATTTCAAAGTACATGTAACTTATTCAAGATTTAAGGTACAAAGTCATTAAATTGAATTAATGAGTGTACTTTAAATTTAAAGTTATTTTTTACAGTGTAAACAAAAAACCCATTTTTCAGTACATAACCTCAAATATTTGAAAATCCTAAAATGATGGTCCAGTTCTGATCACGGATTCGGATTCTACTCAGCAAGTTACTTCGGAAATCACCCCTATATGTCCAACAATAGAACATTGTAGACCTGTGTTGTCAAATGTATTTATGTATTTGTAATGAAGAGTCCAAATTCCTTTTTTTATGTTATCAAAGTAAGTCCTTTTTCATATGGAAGTTACGTAAAAAAATTAGGCACCTTTTTTTTATCTCTTTATGAGTAACGTTTTGGAAAATCCACTTTTAGCGAATATCTACGCTATAAAATAAACATTTCTCTTAAATTTCATGTTCCTAAGTCCAGTGGTTTGGACCGAGCAATATGTAACACCGGATTATACTTTTATTACACCTGAATACTTCAGATTACACAAGACGGCGCTGGAGTACCCTAGATTTAATATTATTATACCGTCTTACTTTGAGATTGCTTTGTATTGTCGACCGTCATTAAATTCCTTAAACCTACTTGTTTAAACGTTGACAGCATAAGTCTCTGATAATCATTATTATGTGGTAAAATGATATTGACATAATGTCTATAGTGTATTAAATATACAGGGTGTCCGGGAAAATGTAGGAAATCTCCCGGATATGAAAAAAAAACACGTGAAAGGAATCGTACAAGTTCATATAAATATTTTTCGTATAGGACTCTTCAGAGATATGGGATCCTAAAAAGTTTCCATGGAATCAAGGTTTTACACATAATTATTGAACCACGTTTCATTGTGATCAAATAAGGAATAATGCTAAGTTAATGTAGCGGGTATAGCAGTCCCCAATTCGTCATGCCCGCTAGTGTATCAAACTTCACGGAGCCCATGTTGAATCCTCTTACAAAGTTTTTAACTAAGCAGTTAGTTTAACTTTTTAAACGACTTCTAAAATAAGGAGGTTCTCAATTAGTCGCGTATGTATGTTTTTTTTATGTATGTACACCGATTATTCCAGAACGGCGGCACCGATTTGAATGAAATTTTTTACGTTATGTTCAGAAAGTTGCTGCGGTGGTCCCATATTTTTTGGACGAAATCGGTGCAGTAATATCCAAGATGGCGCTGACAATATGGCGACCAAAAAAATTTATTTTGTTTGATTTTCTCCAAAATTGGCATGGGGAATTTTTGGGGTCGAAGACAACGAATCTGAAATTATTTTTAAAAAATTCCATATGGCGGATTCAATATGACGGATTCAATATGGCGGACAAAAAATTTTATTTTATCTGATTTTCTCCAAAATTGGTGTGGGGAAGTTTTCGGGGTCGGACATAATGGATCCAAAATATTTTTAAAAAATTTAATATAACGGATCCAATATGGCGGACAAAATAATCAATTTTGTCCGATTTTCTACAAAATTGGTACGAGGGAGTTTTCAGGGTCGTACATAACTAATTTAAAATTAATTTAAAAAAATTCAGTATGGCGGATCTAATATGGCGGACGAAAAAATCAATTTTGTTAGACTTTCTTTAAAATTGGTACGGGAGAGTTTTCGGGGTTGCACATAACGAATCTGAAATTATTTAAAAAAAAATCAATATGGCGAATCCAAGATGGCGGATCAAAGATTCTACATCTCCCGATTTTGTCTAAAATCAGTAGTGGGGTATTTTTGGTAGTGTTAATTATGAATTTAAAATATTTTTTAAAAAACTCAATCTGTCAGATTCAATATGGGGTCCTAAAATTTTTACATTTTTCCCAAACTGGGGGGGTTCTTCAGGGTGTAAATTATGAATTTAAAAGCATTTTTTTAGGATTCAATATGGCAAATCCAAGATAGCCGACAAAACTTTTACATTTTTCGATTTTGTTCAAAGGTGGGTTGAAAATTTTTAAAAATCGTTTTTGAGGTGAATATAAGTCTAGAAATTCTAAATTTCCGGATTTTATCCAAAATTGGTACTAGGGAGCTTTGAAGGGTTTAGATTTAGATTAGATGAAGACTTAAAATATTTTTTTTGAAATTTAATATAGCGGATGCAATATGGTGGGTTGAAAATTATACCTTAGTCGCATTTTTTCAGATTTGGTATTAGAGGATTTTCGGGGTCGTATTTGAGAATATGAAGTTAATTTTTTACAACTATCAGATTAATTTTAGGGACAGACAATTTTACATATTCTGATTTTGTCTATCATTGATATTGTGGGGTTCTTGAGGCGTATACAAACTCAATTAGCAGTATAAAATCTAACGAGCTAAGAAATTTACATCTCAGGTTCTTTAAACATCGATATTGGAAGGTTTTTATGGTCTATATTACCAATCTAAAATTTATTTGAAATTTAAGATAGTGTATTTACTATGACAGACTAGGGTGATTTACAACTTTGGATAAAATGGGTACTTTTTTGCCACCTTGGAGTCACTAATCTCGATTAGTACTTAGTTCAAATAATTTATGGATATCATAATGAATTCTAAAACTGAAAATAGAAAAATAAAATTAAAAAAAAAATTGAACCGACTTCTAAAAGTGCGCTAAAAAGGGAAAAATAACTATAAATTTTTATATAAAATTGAATTTTTTGAAGTCGGCGCCAAATTACATGTAAATGAAATAAATAACTACTAATATATGCAAATTATGGTAAGAAAGCAATTAGAAATAAAGTATTTTTTTGACATATTTTAGACATAACTATCAATTTCTCCTATATAAAAGCATTTGTTATTTATCTGGGATTGGTTTCCTTCTAGAAAGGGATCTATTTTAGTGGATTGTGTAGATATTTTGATAATAAATAAATACGGGGTGATCAAAAAGTAACATTAAACTAGAAGAAATCGGTAAAAGTCAATTTTTTTTTAAATATAACATTACCTTATTTAGCATTAAGATTAAAGGTGACTTTGTACAAGGGTGTCTATTCCAAAAACTGAATATTGTCAATTTAACATTTTTGTATTTTAAAACTGCTAAACGGCTTACTTATACAGGGAAATAACTTAAATTAATAAATGTTCAAAATTTCCACCCGGAACTACCAAATGTTTTTCGCATCCCTATTCTAACTGAATTTGGAGACAAATTTTCCAAGGCGTCTTTTACTCCACCGTTGACACTGGATTACAATAAACGATATTTTTTTATCGTTCCCCATATAAAATAATCTAAGACAGTCAAATCAGGAGAACGAGGAGGCCACAGAAAAGATCTATTGTCGTCAATCCACTTGTCATAGAATGTTGCTTGGAAGAAGTTAGTTACTGGAACGGTTCAGCGTGGTGGGGAGCCATCCTGTTGGTAAAAAATTTGCCTGTGTTCCGCCAGAAGTAAATTGTCTATTCCGCCAGAAGTAAATTGTCTATTCCGCCAGAAGTAAATTACCTAAATATTGATGGTGTAACTCTTCTAGAATATTTAAATATCTTTCTCTTACCTAAGTTAATACATAATTTAAAATGGGGACATAGTTTACTTTGTTGTATCAATGAATTACCATCATTCCTTACAGCACAAAATACATTAAATTGGCAAGTCTTTGAAAAATCCGCAATTCTCTTGCATGAGTATTTGAAGCACTCCAAAAATGGGAATTGTGTCTGTTAAAAAGGCAATTTTTCGTAAATTTTGCTTTACCAGTCCAAATTATGTTGTCCAACGATCAAGGGTCATTTTTATTATCATTAATATAAATTGTCAAAATTGCACTCTTTTCGTCAATATCTCTTAGGTGTTGAATCAAAGATATTATATAAGAGTAGAAGTTGTAACTCAACAGAATTCTATGTATTGAACTCTACGAGATTCCTATTTGTAGAGCTACTTGTCTTAACGATATCATAGAATATGCCTCAAAATATTCTGGAGTTGCAATTTCATCGTCGAATATAAGTTTCCTTTTTTGCAGTTTTGCCTTAATGGTGCCAACATTTTTGGAATTTTACAATATTCGTTTAACACTGTTCCATGACAGTTTCTGTTTATCTGGATATTTATCAGCAAATGCCTGGCATGTTCTTGATACATTCCCCATAAATAATAAACAAATTTAAACAATCTTCGTGCGTATAGTTTAATCGACAAGGTGTGATTTTTATTAATAACTGTCAAATTGCAAGAAATAGTGACATTTTTCTAGTGCTCTATTGTTTTCTTTCGTCGCATTTTCACTTCTTCTTCTTCTTCTTCTTCTTCTTCTTCTTTCTAATACCATGCTAGTAGGCTATTGCCGGTTCATTGCCATCACGTCTTCCCTGGAAGATGAGGTCTAACATTCTCGCCATCGTTTTGGTGGTCTTCCCTTTATCTTTTTCCTACTGGGTTATTCATTTTTGCGCTTTTAACGAGTCTACCATCCTCCATTCTCCCTATATGTGTGTTCCAGAATCTTTGCCTTTGTCTAATCCATCTTCCAATGTCCTGTATCCCGCATTGTTGTCTGATATCTTAATTCCGTATTCTGCCGTGTAGAGTTTTGCCTTGTATACTACTTAATGTTTTCATTTCGGCTGTTCTCATCATTTGTAGAGTTCTGCCTGTATTTGGTATTGTTTCTGCCGCGTATGTTATGATGGGCCTTAGAGCCGTTTTATATATCTTAGTTTTGCTTTCGGTATTAAGGTATTTGTTCTTCCAGACAATTTCTTTTAGGCATCCCGAAATTCTAGCCGCTTTCATTGTTTGCTTTCTTACTTTGTTAAAAAGGTTTCCATGGCCTGTTAGTTCTGCTCCCACATATTTGAAGTAATTTACCTGTTCGACAATTTTGGAATCGATTTCCAACTTGCACCGTATTGGTTCTTTAGATGTTACTAAGCATTTGGGTTTCTCGGAGTTGAAGAGCATATTTAATTCTTTCGCTTTACTGTTAAAATAGTGCAGTAGTCTTTGGAGATTATCTTCAGAGTCTGCAATAAGAACAGCATCGTCCGCATAGCAGACGGCATGGAAGAATGTATTTCCCACTTTGTATCCAGCCGTTCTGGGGAGATTTTCTATTATTTTATCCATTATTAGATTAAATATGAAGGGGCTGAGCGAATCGCCCTGTCTAATTCCTATGTTTACATATTTGTCTTCCGTTGTTATATATCCTACTCTGATTTTTGTTCTGCACTGGATGTTAATATCGTATATTAAGTTAATTAGCCTATGATCTAGACCTTTTGTTCTCATTATTTCTAAGACGTCCTTTAAGCGTACTCTGTCAAAAGCTTTGGTCATATCGACGAAGCACATGTACGCAGGTTTATTGAATTCTAGGGATTTTTCAGTTATTTGTTTGACAATGAATATTGCATCAATAGTGGATCTGTTCTTTCTGAAACCTTGTTGTTCTTCTCGTATACTTATGATTTTGGTGATTTCTTCCAGTATAGTTTTTGCGAATGCTTCGAGAAGGCTATCAAGCAGTGTTATTCCTCGATAGTTTTCTGGATGCGTTTTCTGTCCTTTTTTAAAAATGGATAAGTTACACTATTTTTTCATTCATTCGGTATTTTTTGTTCTTCTATGATATTCTTGAATAGGGTTAATATTTCATTCCATAGCTTTTTCCCTTCGTATTTTTTCTATTCTTAAGGGACTTTAAGTATTTTCAAAATATTACAAAAACTACAAATTTTATAAATAGACACCTCATTCAAAGTCACTCATGTTTATTGCTAAATTAGATAACATTATAAAAATAGGGAGTTTACATTTTAAAAAAAATCGACTCTTAATGATTTTTTCAAGTTAATATTTAATATTAGTTTTTTAACACTCGGTATTTATTTATTATGAAAATATCAACACATTACACTAAAACAGAATCCTTTCTAGAAGGAAACCAATCCTAACTAAGTAATAAAGGCTTTCATATAGGAGACATTGATAGTTAGGTTTAGGCCTGCAAATGCCATTTTGGACATAAAGTTTAAAATATCGTCGTTAATTTTTAGTACGAGGTGTCGTGAATGATACTGCTGGGTTACCGTCTACCGGCACCGCTAAAATGAGGTCTGGTCTTTTACGTACAACTGTATGATCAGTAAGCAGGCCTAGATCCCAATACAGCTTGAACTCTAGTATAGGTTTTGGGCTGTATTCATGGAATGGCACTTTCCCTACCTGCAACAGTTTGAATTTCTCTGAGAACTCTTGATGGATGATTTTCTTGACTGAATCATGTCTCTCCTTGCGATGCAACAAATATTTGACATTCTCCTGTTATGTGATGTAGTTATTTCTCTATTATATAATATATAATTACTTCTCATAAACTCTTATGTGTTGTTATTACTAAAATTGACTTAAAAAGTCATAAAAAAAGTATATTAGACCTTCACTTTGATTAATCTTTTTCTTGGGTGGTGAACTTTTTCTTTTAAAGTGTTTTTGTTACGTTATAAAATATTCCCGATGACAGGCAACGAAATATATTATTTTTTATACTATCTGTCTCATTTTTCTTCCTTCATAACCTTTGACATTATCAAGCATTTACAATTGAAATCGTATAAGATAAATGAAGTATAATCACAAATTTCCTGACTGAGATTTGAGCCATTCTTTTTAATGTCTTGGATGTTGTCCAATAAACCTATTTTTATCATGGAGCAAGAAGCAATTGTTTGGCAAAAGGTTAAATGTGGTAAAAACAACATGTTTTTAGTTTAAACGAAAACAATTTATTAATTATTTTATTCGCCCTTTTTTCTGTCTTGTTAAATTGTAGTTTAATATCAATGTCATTATCTCAAAAACAAAAAATTTCCATGGCAAATAATGAAATTGTTACTAGGAAAGGGTAGAAGTTTAACCCATGGTAGTGCACTGCCACCTACAAACTGGTTTCGAAATTATTGATTCTCATCAGTACCGGGTAAGCAAGTGCACTTAAATATAAGCGAATATAAGCGAATTCCTTAAGCAGCTTAAATCACACAAAATATGAAGTATAATACAAACAGCACCATCTCTCAACATTCCTCGCAAGTTGGGTAATATAATCTCGTAAAGATTATAAAGGGTGTTTTTATAGAGGTATAGAACTTTCGCACCACGTTTACTCTAAATGATAATACGCATCCACAGAGACGTCGTACAGTGCGTACAGAAGAAGTCATTGCTGTTGTAGAGCGTAGCGAATCAGTCTATCCGCCATCGTGCACAGGAATTGGATATGTGTCCATTCACTTTATGGAAGATTTTGCGGAAAGATCTTGGTTTGCGTGCTTACAAAATCCAACTCGTGTAAGAATTGAAGCTACACGATCACCTAGCAAGGCGTAGATTCGGTGAATGGGCCCAATACAAGATTGCCGTTGATCCCGATTTTCATAAGCGAATTTTGTTTAGCGATGAAGCTCACTTTTGTTTAAATGGATACGTCAATAAACAAGACTGCCGTATTTGGAGTGATGATAATCCTCAAGTGTATGTTGAGACACCGTTACATCCAGAAAAAACTGACTGTTTTGTGTGATTTATGGGCTGGTGGAATCATTGGTCCGTACTTCTTTAAAAACGATGCTGGTCAGAACGTTACAGTCAATGGTGACCGCTATAGAGCCATGATTACTGACTTTTTCGTTCATCAATTGAACAACCATGATGTGCAGGAGCTGTGGTTTCAGCAAGACGGCGCAACATGTCACACAGCTCGTGACACAATTGATTTATTGAAGGAAACGTTTGGTAACCGCATAGTTTCACGTTTCGGACCCGTGAATTGGCCTCCAAGATCGTGCGACTTAACGCCGCTAGACTATTTTCTGTGGGGATATGTGAAGTCGCTAGTCTACGCCGATAAGCCCGAAACGATTGATCACTTGGAGGACAACATTCGCCGCATTATTGCCGATATACGGCCACAAATGTTGGAAAAAGTCATCGAAAATTGGACCTCCAGATTAGACTACGTCCGAGCCAGCCGTGGCGGTCATATGCCACAAGTCATATTTAAATTATAATGCCAGAAGTTTACCTGTCGAATAAAGTAAATTTCATGTCAATTTAAAAAATTCATCTTTGTTTTATTCCATTTAAAAGTTCTATACCTCTATAAAAAAGCACCCTTTATATACTTGAAGTTGGGCGTATAAACACATCTATATTAGAAAAATTATTTTTATTTTCAACCAACTGGAAAAATCTTATGCAATAAGGGCAGAAGTACTCTGTTCTAACATGGTTAGAGACAAAGTACTATTCCAGGTTGCAACGAAATACCAGGAAAGGATCGATAACTAGGCTAGACTTGGTTATTCCTGCCACCCGGTAATTAGATGGTAAAGCGGAAAATAAATATTAAACTTCTTTAAGAAATCCTGAAATATAATTATTGGATTTTAGCATTCCTACAACTCATATCCCATGAAATTTTGAGCATTTCCGCTACATTAAACAAGCCGAAGGGTCGATGTTCCTTCTTTATAAGTTATATTTGTATATATTTTGTTTTTATTTTTATATATTTTTTTTACAACAAAAATATGCGTAATCAGTTTTTTCCCTTATAAAATAAATTTTATTTCAACCCGAGAAAAGAGGCCGAATCATATCTTAAAAATTCACATTTCTTTCATCTGTATAAATATTTTAAGGTAAAAGAGAATAAATAAGACCTTTTTATTTAGCGGCGCTTGAATTAAAATATAGGGCTTATACAAGGGCCGATAAATAGAACGTAAAACGGTAATGGACCCCAGGATTTCTTGCAAGGTATTTGAGGGCATTATCGCCTTTTAGATCGAGGGAATATAAGAGAATAAAAGACTTAATGTGCTGCTAAGATTGTGTAAATTGGGAACAAGCTTTGGGTTTTGAAGGTAAATACGCTGGCAATTTTGCTTCTGGATTTTTTTTCACGCAGTTTAAATGGGAAAAAACTCCGGAAAGTGGTGAACCATTTTATAACACTATTACGATTAGAAAGTAGTATTATCAGTGCCGGCTTTAAAAAATTTTATAGTTAGTTAAATAATATTATGTAAAAAAATTATATACCAGGATATCCGTTTACAATTCAGAAATAACAAATAATTATCATTGAAAAGGGTTTTAGTGTTTTTCAGAATACGTTATTTGAAGCACTGCGATCGTATTTTTTGGCCATTTCCTTCAAACATTAAACATGAGGCTTTTTTGAGCGATTGTGAAATTGTGGACGCTTCTTGATGGCGTATTAAAACTATCTAGAAAACCACTTGATATATCTTTCTAAAATTTTAATTCTAATCAAAATAAGTAGTAATCTGAAGCCTGGATGTTGCCAGATCTATCACGAGCTGATATCAAAATCCAAATTTTAAATAAATCACTCCATATATTATTGTATTTTTATTTTTTTACGGAAGATCCTTAGAATATTTTTTATGACATATTCTATACCTATCTCTTACCGTTCAGAGTCTCCGCTTTCCTTGTCTAGTAATGTAGGTAAAGCTTGTGTGTATCTGGCATTTCACCATCCCCTGCTTTCCTTACGTCCTATCGTTAGTGACCAGCATTGTCGTGGACCCTTATAAGTACGGACAATATTCTTCTTTCTTATCGACACTGTCGAGGGTCCTCATTAGTACGAGCAGTGTCGATTCCTTTACTAATTTCCTACTGCTATCGGTCGATATTGTCGAGGATCCTTATAAGTACGGGCAATGTCGTTCCAACCTACCGACGCTGTTGAGGACCCTTACAAGTACAGGTACCGTCATTTCCTTTCTTTCCATCCTTCCGTCATCACATTCCCTCGGTGTCCTTTTTTTTTTTGTTTCATAATGGCCAGGAATGTGTTTACCGCTAGGTACTCATCAGTGGCCGTCATTAAGGGCTTATAACAACTGTTGCCGCCCGTCACGGCCAGGGTTATCGCCGCCGCGTAAAGAACTACCGCGTACAATAGATATCTCTTACCGCCGATTGATGACGGGTTACAGCTAAGATATATAATGCCCCATCGCTGGTTGAATTTTTAGTGCGAGGAGCCGTAAACAGCATCACGGTTTTAGGTACTAGGCGTCGTGAATAGCGTCATGATGATACCATCGGGTTGCCGTCTATCGTATCGCTACCACTTGAAAAGAACGTGATGCGATCCATACCTTCTATTGGTTTATATTCTTGTCGATCTAGGTTGTAATTTAGTTTTAGGCCATATTATTATAAAGTATGGAATACAGGATGCAAAATGGTATAACTAAATTAGAGCACCGATACGAAAAATGAATTGTTCTTTCTGGAGATTGTCTTGAGAAACAAAACCAAAAAAGAAAAAAAAAGTGTTATTTTTATTATCAGGACTGGGACTTATCAGTCTACTCTCGTATCAAAATAACTCCCTTATATCAAAAGTTTTATGCAAATGTATTGGATTTAAACGTTCAGTTTGCTACACTCTTCTTCTGTTTGAAAGCAAAGGGTGTAAAATTATATTCAAAGTAAATAAAGTTTGTAAATTTCACATATAGAGCTAACAAGAAATGGCCATGTAAAAAAAGTAGTTCAGTTAGTGAGCAAATCTACGACAGTTCAGTGAGGGGTGGTTCAGTAAATTTAAGTTGCCAGTAGCTCCATACCAGTTGAAGCTAAAGCTTGGCCAATAAATAACTTCAGAATTCAAATATAAACAATGGATATATATATATATATATATATATATATATATATATATATATATATATATATATATATATACTAATAACTATTAACTTTACTTACAACAGAATTTGACATGAACAAGGTACTTGTAATTTATGACAACTCACTACAAGGTTGTAGTCCATTTTGAAGATAGCCCCATGTTAATATATAAGCTCGAGAAAATAAAAAAAAATCAGCTTACTAAGGCAACTTTTATACTGAGCCAACTAATATACTCATGGTCTTTAAAGCTATGCACTGTATGACAAGATGTTACATCTGTGTGCCATAAAAAATAACAATAATCATAACACAAATGATATGAGAAAATTAGCAAAATCTCAGTTTTATACCGCAGGCGTTGGCCAAATTGTGATTACGCTTTTTGCAAGCATGTCTTGTTAAGGCCCAATTAACTTAAATGTATTAAATAGTCAGTCATATATTATAAATTTCGAACTAAAACCTGTCAATCATTAACTACAATTCAGAGATATGAAATTTTTTATTTAATTTAAAGCCATATTAAAAGTCCTAATCTTCTGAGGAGTTAATTAACCGTTAATGACCAATAGCTGTGAATATTCTTAATAAAAATAGCTTATCTGATCCATCGATGTAATTCTGATCTACTAATGTAGGACTTCACTGCAAAGCAATTTCCTGTAAGGAGAGAAAGTAAACGTCAAAAGTTACGAGAATAATGATAGAACCAGAGAAAAAAGAAAGAAGAACCCTTAAGATTAACAAGTTGTTTGTGAAACTTAAGAGGTCTGTTCAAAAAAGGGCCTCTACAGAGTTTTGAGGACCCTTATGCCATAATATGCGCCTCAACTAATCTTGTGAGATAAATCTTTCAGAGAAGTGGTTACTTAATAATCACAGCAGAGACAAAATGTAAGAAAAAATAAAATAAACCAAAATAAGTAATTAAAAATGCAATTGGCCGAAAAATTCCATCTACTTCGTTAAGACCAAATAAACCGAGGAAAATGGATTTCCTTTCAAAGTAAAAAAATTGTTTAATAAAAAATGGCCATAATGAAAATGACTAAAATGACCACAATTGTACACAGTCTAATACGTGAGTGCAATTAGATATGGTCAAGGTTACTTTATTAACCAAAAAAAGACAAATTAGTCAGTACAACTCTTGGAAACTAATGTGAATATTAAATGAATAAGACACAAACATTATTGTACTGTAGAACAAGATCAGAAAAATTAATCCGTCCAAATTAAATTTATTTTTGGTACAAATAAACGAAATTCGGTACAACTACGTGAAATCTTTGTACATTAGTCAACAAAAAAGAGACAATTAGTCGATAAAGCAGTTCGTTAAACAGTAGTTAATAAACATATAGAATAAGTTATTTGTCCAAATTTCCTCCCAAAAATTACAGAAATGTATGCAACCTACAACATTAAAAGAATGTTCCGTTAGCCGTGTAAAACAGTCTATCAACGCAAAAAAGAAAAGTGACATATGACCTAAACTAAGCATTGTATAAACAAGATCTACAGAACTGTTCAAAATTATTTCAGGAAAACTGTCATAGCAAAGAATAGAAGGAAGAATTTCACTCGAATAGTAGGCTGGAAAACCGAGATCTATCTGAAAAAAAAAATAGTAGTAAAGTCTGCATTAAAAAAGAGAAAATCAATCTCTAGCGTCGTAACATTCGGAATTGGAATTCCCAAAAATAATGATTATCATTTTCAAATACACATTTTTGTTTTATAGCAAAATAGAACGCATATAGTTGTTAATTTCGGAAATTTTTGGGTAAAAATATGTTTACTAGTAGGGCGAAAGGTAATTAAATTCGGCAGAATGAGGCAAACAAACAAGAATATCCAAAATTCCAAGAAAATGGTCGAATAAGATTGCTCGTTCTATCAAAATTGTGCTAATTCTACAGAAAATAAATGAAAAATGTGAAATGAGTATCAAAATAATCACTGTTGTTGACAATTCTGGAAGTCACGAGAGATTTCTTCATAAGAAAAGCGGCAAGTTTTATCTAATAAATAAAGCTAAATTGTAAAAGTGAAATTAAACCGTGACAAGTTACCTGGGGGCTTGGCACCTCGTATATGGAGGTTCATCCCTGGATATCTCATATGCGGTGTTGCCAAGATGCACAAAATTTCATTAACCTGGGGAAAACGTAGATATGGCATCGCCGCACCTCTTTATTGTTATAACAATAGAAGTATACCACGTGCATTCTTGCGGTTACATTGTTAATATATAGGGAGACATGACATTACGTATCTCTAAAACTTGAACTAAAATTAAAAAGATAAGTTTAGTTTCGGTTTTAGCACATCAAAAATGGTAAAATTTAGTCGATTTTATTTAAGATACATTTTGTCCAGTGTAATTTGAACTTGCACAAGTCAGTTGTTGTGAAGACGGAATAATCACAACTGCATCTCATTCCAGTATTTTTAGTCATCCCTAAACCAAAACTTTTCTAGGACAAAATTCGGAATTTTCAAGAAAATAAACGAATTCTTTAAGCATTTTTGTAAAAACAGGATAATCCTTTTAACCAGGTTGCTGGTTTCGGGGTTTATTTTATTGGTCAATTAAAGGTTAACTTTTCTGTTCTTGGTTAAAGTGTGATAATTTAACTGGGTCATGATTTTTAAGGTTTTCTTTGTGTTTCTTTTGTTGTTTTGGGTAAAATAGCAATTTATTTTTAGGCATCCCAGGGTTTAATTTGGGTTAATGAATGTATTTCCGCAAGTTCTTTTTTCGGATTATTGAAAAACATATATGTCTGTATATTCAGCACAAAAGATGTTAATTAGTAACACTAGATTAAAAATCATTCAAGGACGAAGCAGTGAAAAAAATACAATGTGATCATATATTGCAAAATAAGACGAAAATAACAAGAACATTTTCTTTTCTATCAGGGGGAGATAAACATGGTTCCCGAAATGTTAATTATTCTTTTTTTACGACTACCTTTTAAGAAGAGGGACTCACAGTACAATCTGAGATAGTGCTTTGTTTATAACTGTGTTAGAACAGAGTACGTTTGTCCTTGTAGTATCAGGTTTTTTCAATTGGTTGGGAACTCAGTTTCTCATGTATAATTGTATTTTATACACCCAACTGCAAGTATATATATATATATATATATATATATATATATATATATATATATATATATATATATATATATATATATATATATGGACGTGTTTAATTCAATAGATCACTTGAACAGTTGGGTACCGGACCCGACGAGATACCAGTCATATTTGTTAAGAATTGTCAGGGTGTTTTGTCTGCAGTATTGGCTCAGATTTTTAATATTTCCTTATCCACGGGTGTTTTCTCAAAAGTGTGGAAAACTACTTACATTACGCCACTCCATAAGAATGGAGACAGAGTTAACGTCGAAAATTATCGTGGAATTTCAAAATTTTCACTATTAAGTAAGATTTTTGAGGGTATTGTTTACCAAAAGATGTGTTCTCTTTTTAGGCATGTGTTAGCAACTTCATAACATGGCTTTATGGCAGGTCGGTCGACTACTACTAATGTGCTTGTTTATGAGCAATACTTGGTGGAGGCTTTGGAGGGGAGGTGTCAGGTGGATGCTATTTACACTGACTTCTTATTTACAAGCTGGAAGGCTTGGACATCCATGGATCATTTCTACAATGGATAAATAGTTACCTGTCTGGTAGAGTACAGCGAGTAAAAATTAATAACTGTGAATCATCTGATATATGTGTTACCTCTGGTATTCCTCAGGGTGCTCATCTCGCTTCGCTCCTTTTTAACTGCTTTATTAACGATATTGGATTATCAGTTCCTCAAAGAGTTTTTAGAGCGCACAATTTGTTTGATGTGATATATCACCGAACGAATTATGGCATTAACAGTCCTATTTCTCGAATGTATAGGGAAAAGAATTCAGTTCCTACCGAGATTGATTGCCAATTAATGTCTTTAAATTAAAAATTTTACAATTCTTGAAAAACTAGTTAATATTGTCAATTGTCAATACTAGTCTTTTGAAGCACTTTGATGTATGTTTAGATCTGTAGTTTTTTTAGTTCTGACTGTTTTAAATAATGATATTTGTAAGGTTTTTAATTCTGATTTTTGAAATGGATTGTATTTATTTGATCCGTTAATATACTATTATATATATATATATATATATATATATATATATATATATATATATATATAATTTATTTTTGTATCTTAAATTTTTTTTTGTTTTTGTTAAATATTTTTTTCTAATATTTTCTTGGGTATAGGTTTTTTCATTAGAGAAACAAAGGACAACAATTTTTCTGACGTTTCGCTTTACATAGTGAGCTTCTTCAAAAGAGCTGGTATATTTAGTTTACGTCTTGAAAGTAGTTTTGTGTGTATGTTATTTTTTTTTTAATTCTAGACATTTTTTTTATAAAATTTACCCTATAACTATCTTCAACTTATTGAAATTTTTACACTTTTGAATTTTAAATCATTTTCTGGTTTACCTATACTTATTGTAATCTGTGATGTTTATAATTTTAAATCCTCACTGATTTAAAGAAAATCAATCCCAGTATAATAAAAATGTTAAAAGGAGAGTACTGGATCATCATTATCATCATCACCACCCAGCCTATCCAGTCCACTGCTGAATATAGGCCTCCATTAAATTCTGTGTGTTTCTATCCTCTTGATATCGTCACTTTAGCGCGCTGGTGGAATTCCTTTGCTTCTTTTATCAGTCAGGGCCTCCAATTAATTAATCTTAGGAACCAACTGTCATCTTTGAATTTTGCGCCATGTCTCACCCATTTCCATTTTAATGTTGTTATTCGTTCAATTATAGCTTATATTTTGGTTCGTCGTCGAATCTGCGTGTTTCTTATTCGATCTTAAATTTTAATGCCTAACATAGCCCACTCCATCTTCCTTTGTGCTACCTCCAATTTATGGTCCGTGTTTTTGGTTAGTGTGAGTGTTTCTGCATCATAGGTCACACTAATCATAGACTTTTGCATTTAAATTTGTGAGTATTTTGCTGCTGAAAACATCTCTTCATCTACCATACCCTGCCTACTTGAGGGGAATTGTTCGTTGAAATTCTGGTCATTTATACTGAGTTTAATTTGGCAGCTCAACTTCTTGTATGACATGCGTTCTAATGTTTGCCCTTGATATAACCTTCAGAGTTCAAAAATTTTATGCTCATACCTCAAGGTAAAATTTTCCGTTTTTTTCTATTTCTAGGCCAAAACTTGACTTCAAAATTTTTGCAGTAAAAAAGGAGGTTTCCATAAAAAAAGTTTAAATTGTTCCTCAAATGGCCCTGAAGGTCATAATCAAGGTCAAAGTCAAAGTAACCACAAAGTATGCCATTTGATTTTTTTTATTTTGTTTTTGAGTTATTCCGGTATAATATTCACTTAATAAGTACAGAAAAAAATTACCAATATTACTGAGTTGCTTTATGGAGATTGGAAGTTTTGATCCTAGATTACTATTTACCCAGATTTGTTACGTAAACTCCCAAAGAAATATTACTTTCCTCCCTTTAAAACTATTCCCTTGGGTTGTGAAATAAAATAATAAAATATATGGCTCAGGCCAGGGAATTTTCAAGAAGTAAACAAACATACATATTTAATGGATTAAAAAAGATCTTGGCTCAGTTGCGCAAAAGTGTTGCCATTTGTTTGGATGTCTACTGACTCGAAAACATGGAATTATACTAGCTTAAATTTAAAATGGTTGAAAGAGCATTGTCAAATTTTTATCTGTTGTTGAAATTAAACGTAGTTTTTACCTGATCCTGCATAAGAATTCACGCAAACACCATACCTGAAACCAAATATATTTGAAATTAAAAATATTTAAGATGAAATTAAAAAATATAGTAATCGGTATATCCTTTTACTAAGGATTGCGATTCAAAAATAATAAAGGCGTAAATGCCAGTCAAGCCAAGAGAGAAACACAATTCGAATGTTTTTATGGTGTTGCCATTGTTTAACACCTCGAATTTCTTGATATAGACTTAAAAATATTAAAATTAAAAAAAAAAAAATTGAACCGATTAAAAAAAAAGGCTAAAAAGCAAAAAATAGCAATATGAATTTTTATATGAAATTGAAATTTTTAAAGTCGGCGCCAAATTATTACTAAATGAAACAAGTAACTATTAACACAAGATATGTTCAAGCTATGGTAAGTAGGAAATTATAAATGAAGTATTTCTCTATTTGTTTTTATGTAAATCACATTTTTTCAGGTATTAATTTGGCGCCGACTTGAAAAATTTTAATATCTTATAAAAATTAATATAATTATTTTTCGCTTTTTAGTGCTTTTTTAGAGATCTGTTTAATATTTTTATAAAAATTTCAGTTTTCTATTTTAAATTTTTGAATTCAGTTGAGTTTCTAAGGTCGGAAAAAGTATCCATTTTATTCAAATTTGTACACTACACTAAATTGAACAACAAAAAATTGTTAGATGCGAAGAATTCTCCAAATACCAGTTTCAAATGAAATTATACCAAACAAATATTTAGTCTCCTATAGTAAATCCGTTAACTCAAATTCTAAGAAATTAATCTTAGATTCGTAACCAAGGCCAGTAAAATTCCATGTAAATTTTTTAGTTCGACATATTTTATCCTGCATATTAAGTTTGAATAAATTAATTTATTTTCCGTAATATACGTCCTAAAAACCCCTTAATACCAATTTGGACGTAAACCCACCATACTGAATCCGCCATATTGAATTTCAAAAAAATGAATTTAAACCTCTATTCTAATCTTATCCTACAACCACGAAAACTCTCCAGTACCAATTTTGGCCATAATCGGGAAATATAAAAATATTTTATCTGCTATATTAAATTTTTTAACACAAAACAATTTTAAATTCATTATTTATACCCTCAGGACCCCCCCCCCCCTCCCAGTACCAATTTTAAACGAGAGATGTTAATATCCTAATCCGCCATATTGGATCCGCCATATTGCATTTTTTAAATATAATTTAAAATTCGTAATTTACACCCTCAAAAATCGACCTATATTAATCTTGGATAACTTAGAGATGGTGTGTAACATGATAAAATCTGAATGTTAATTTGAATTTTAGGATATTAACTTTAATTTTTTATTTTCAGGTGAGTTTACAATGTTGCCATAACGAATCAACTGGTGCATGTAAGTAGTTACATTAATAATTTGAACTTAATTGAGTAAATTAGCTCACATATTATAAAAATTATAGAAATATAGTATACAGGGTGTTAAAGTTCCATTTTTGTTTTTTATTTTTAACATCTTGCAGTTACATTTTATATGATTTTATACAGTTTCACTGCCGCCTATCGCCTATAGCTAACTCAGAGTTCTGACCCCATCAGGGGCATTGCCATCTAAAGGGACTCTTAAGAAATTCGGATTGGTGGAAGGAAAAAAATTCAGATTCTACGAGGAGGAGGACGAAACCTATATTCACATTCTTTTAGAGTGCAGCGCTTGAAAAAATTCTTAGATGCGGTTCTTGGGAGCACACCAAATAGAAGAAGGGGAAACCTCTTTCATACCCTTTCAGAGTGCAGTGCTGTAGAAAACCCTAGGATGCGGTTCTTGGGAGCACACTAAATAGAAGAAAGGGAAATCTCTGTTCATATCCTTTCAGAGTGCAGTGCTCTAGAAAACTCTACGATGCGGTTCTTGGCAGTACATCAAATAGAAGAAGGGGAGCTACCCATCTTGAGACCGTTCAGCATCCTAAGGTTTATAAGGGAAATAGGACTAGAGGGCCTGCTTTATTTGGTAAGGTATCTCTTATGAGCAGCAGTAGAGGGGCATAATAGATCTATTAAGTCGCATTATACAGACCCCAATTCTACGCACAACATTACCTATGGCCCATCAAATCTTGTAATCTAATTTTAACTCAGTTCTGATAATAATAAGAGCAAGTTAAATTTTGGTATACGTATATAAACCAGATGACAATGCAATATTATGACCTTGAAATTGGCCTTGTTTGAAATTTTTTCCATATGAAAGGTTTCATTTTTACATGATTTTATTTAGTTTTACTGCTGCCCATTGTCTCAAGGCTGTCGACTGAAAATCAAATCTTGTAATCAAATGCACGTTGGCAGGATATTAAAAACCTGCCGATATGCCTCCGAATTTATATTTTATATAGCAATTGTTTCTTGCGAATTTTGCTCTCTGTTCGGTAAATCTCCACTGAGAGCATGAGGTGGTCGAAACGCTTTTGAGAGAGGACTAGAGCTGGGTTTGCAGGAAATAAATTAATTCTATATATTTTTTTCTTTCTTTTGGCCTGAAAGGAGAATAACATATAGGCAACTATTTAAACAGAGCAGATACATTTCATTTATTGTTTACTGTAATTTTAATTTTTTTTTAAATTTCGCACTACTCTGGTGAATGCATAGATGTCGTTTCGATTAACGATATTTTTCAGTCTGACTTCGAAGTCGGAAGGTTTTTAATTTCCTGCCCATACGTCTTGGAATTTATATTTTATAAAGCAGTTGCTGCCTGCGAATGTTGCTCTCTGTTTGATACAGCTCCACGGACGAGACCATGAGGTCTGACGTGAAACACTTATGGAGAGAGGACTCGAGTTGTATTTGCAGGAAGTAAACTATTTCTATATATTTTTTTCTATTTCTCTGCCTTATGGAAGAATAACATATACATGGTGATTCTCCGGGAACTTTATCGATCGATTGTGGGAAAACTATAATTAGGAAGTAGATGTCAACTTGCTTATTTTAAATAGAACACCTTATATATTATTGCATTTTTGATTTCAACGTCAAATTCTAGCCATATTACATGTATAATATTTCATACTTAAGTCTCACCGTTTTGGACATAGTTAAATTTTTATGTAAAAAATGATGTTTGCGGACCAAAACTTAACTATATATTTTTTCTATAAGAAAGTCTTTATTATTTAATTTGGGTTAGTTTTCTTATAGACGAAGATCGACTTTAGTAGTATTTTTATGATATTTTGAAAATTATTAGTACAGAGTGGTCAAAAATGAAGAATAAATATTGTATTTAAAAAATTGTGAAAAGTCTATTATTTCAAATAGAAAACAGCTATTTTTATAATTTTATCATATTAAGCATTAAAAATATGGATAATTTTATATAAGGTTGTCTACTTCAAAAATTTGTAGTTTTCAAAATATTGGCAACTATCATTTTTCTATTGTAAAAATACTATACGGCTTTTAAGATTTATTAGTTGGCCATGACGGCGAGGCGTGGCGAAAATAAAACAATCGAACCCTACAAGAATATAGAAAATTTTAAGACTTTGGATCCATAAAAGCAAAAACAAATAGGAATAAACCAGTTGTTAATAATGAAAATATTGAAACTATAATTTTAGGATATTTCGCCACATATCCGACAAGATCTACAAGGCAAGTAGCATTAGAGTCTGGATTATATCAAACATTAGTGTTAAGGATTTTATGGAAACACAGTTTTCATCCCTATGTATATTCCAAAGTACAACATTCAAAAGGTACTGATTTTCCACGTAGAGTAGAGTTCTGTCAATTTATTTTACTTCGGTCTCAAGAAAATGCTGGTTTTTTGGACAATATTATTTAGTCAGATGAAGCCAAATTCACAAAAAAATTAATTATTTAATCGACGCAATTTCCACTATTGGAGAGACTCAAACGTACATCCATTTAGAGAATAAAATTTTCAAGAGTCTTGGCAGTTTAGCGTGTAATGTGCTATAAGAAATGAAGGCGTCGTGGCCCTAAAATTCTACCAAGATAATCTGAATGGTAAGTTAGCCATTTTTGAAGACTTCTAGATCCAAAATACGTTTTTTAACTTATAGCTGAGCCCTACTTCGACATCTTGAGAAATTTTGAAGTGAACTATTTAGATAACTTGTCGCTGGCTGATCATTGAAATCTATTTTTTCAACATGATGAGGGCCTCTGCATACTAGTCATTTAGTTAACAATACACTTTTGGCCACCTCGCTCCCCCGATCTAAAAGTACTTGATTTTTTTTATTTGGGGGACAATCAAAAATAAAGTATACTACACCGCATTAACCACTATGGAAGATTGCATGCAGCATGTTAGAATAGCATTTGAAGAACTTAATCCTCCGTCAATAAAAAGACCCATTCATGAAGAGTTCCTGCTTAGGCGCTAAAAATGTTTGGAAGTTCAAGGGCGTCAATTTGAACATTTACTCAAATAATTTTTGTTACTTCATTTTATTAACAACTAGTTTATTTCTATTTCTTTTAGCTTTTATAGATCCAAAGTTCTTGAGGTTTTTTATAATCTTTTTAACAGTCGGTAGTGTTGGTTTCTGTTTCTTCGGATATCGGATCGCGAATGTATTGTATGTTCTTGAAATAACTCTGTCACATTCTCCAAAAATAATAAATAAGTTTAAATAATCTTGGTGCGTGTAATTTAATCGCCCCGGCACGATTATTATTAACGAATGTCGAATAGCAAAAAGTAGTGACAATTTTGTAGGGTTCAATTGTTTTATTTTCGTCACGCCTCGCCATGATGGCCAACTAATAACAAAACTTAAAAACCGTATAGCCCGTTTACAATAGAAAAATATTGAATTGCCAATATTTTGAAAACTACAAATTTTTGTAAGAAACAACCTTATACAAAGTTATCCTTATTTTTAATGCTTAATATAATAAAATTATAAATTAATATGATAAAATTATAAAAATAGGTGCCTTCTATTTTAAAAAATTGACTTTTGACGATTTTTTAAATATAATTTTTAGTCTTCTTTTTTGATTGAAAGTGTAGCTCAACTTTGTCCAGTAGTGTATATTAAGTTTACAAATCAACCTTGTATTTGAAATTGCCCCAGAATTGACAACATATAATTTCCTATAAATTTCTGTTTCTGAACTTTTAACCATATCTCCATTTCAAAAAATTTTGCAATTTAAATCAAATTTGGGTCGCAGTATGAATAAGTTTTCGGTAGATCTGCACTCGCTCGTTGTTTTTAAATTTTCAAGCGTTAAATTACAGAAGGAAAAACTAATTTGAGTTTGAACCCTCTTCTAAATTAGTTTGACAAATAAAAGAGCAAAGTTTCGTGGACTTAGTAGATAAGAACAAAACGAATCTGACCTTTTAAGGATAGTGCCCACTAAGGCAGTTAAGTTTTATAATTTGTTTGTTGAAGAAAATAAGTTTTGAGGAGATACTTATTTTTAAACCGTGGATTGTTAGGGCTCTATTCGTCTTTTCAGAATAAGTGTTGATGGCGTAATTTTAGAAAGTGTTACATCAGGAATTTTTGATTTTTTCATATCCATTCTTAAGTAAAGTCTATTTTCTGGAGCTTAAGTTTTATCCAGATAGATTTATTTTCTACAACATTTATTGTTATTTAAAGTTTCTTTATTTTTTTCCACTCCTAAAATTTAAACTTAATATTGTGTCTAACCAAAACCGTTTTCCTTAAATTATTTATCATATTTATTAAAATTGCTCTCAAGTAACTATTTCAGATATTAAAAATTAATTCGGTCGTAAGTAATTGCAATTATATGGTCAAAAATGTAGTGTCCACTGTCCTAATGTGACTTTCAAAAATACTTGTATAATTTAATATAGAAATATAATAGAGTGCATGTTTATAATGTATTGTACTTAACCTGTAAATAAAATCGAAATCACTATTCTTAATGGTAAGTTTTTAGTTAGTTGTTTTATATATAATAAAATTAACAATGTTAATTTTTGTAGAATCGAAACCAATTATATACAATAATTATAACTATAGGATGTTTTTTTTGTATAGAGATATAAAACTTTAAATTGGCAACACTTTTTTAACTGGTGGCCATTTTGTCAGCTGTTAAGTGATTTATGTTTAGTTTGGTTTGGCATTTCAACATGAATAGACTGACGCCTGAATAACGCTTCCCAATTGTTCAAATTTATTTTGAAAATCATGATTCTGTTCGAAATACGTATCGCGCACTACGTCCATTTTACGGTCAACATAATCGTCCATCAGAGCAATTAATGCGATTAACTATGGAACGGTTTCGCACCACGTTTACTCTAAATGATAATACGCATCCACAGAGAGGTCGTACAGTGCGTATAGAAGAAGTCATTGCTGCTGTAGAGCGTAGCGTAGAGGAAGACCTGAACCAGTCTATCCGCCATCGTGCACAGGAATTGGATATGTGTCCATTCACTTTATGGAAGATTTTGCGGAAAGATCTTGGTTTGTGTGCTTACAAAAACCAACTCGTGCAAGAATTGAAGCCACACGATCACCTAGCAAGGCGTAGATTCGGTGAATGGGCCCAAAACAAGATTGCCGTTGATCCCTATTTTCGTAAGCGAATTTTGTTTAGCGATGAAGCTCACTTTTGTTTGAATAGATACGTCAATAAACAAAACTGCCGTATTTGGAGTGATGATAATCCTCAAGTGTATGTTGAGACATCGTTACATCCAGAAAAACTGACTGTTTGGTGTGCTTTATGGGCTGGTGGAATCATTGGTCCGTACTTCTTTAAAAACGATGCTGGTCAGAACGTTACAGTCAATGGTGACCGCTATAGAGCCATCATTACTGACTTTTTCGTTCATCAATTGAACAACCATGATGTGCAGGAGCTGTGGTTTCAACAAGACGACGCAACATGTTACACAGCTCGTGCCACAATTGATTTATTGAAGGAAACGTTTGGTAACCGCATAGTTTCACGTTTCGGACCCGTGAATTGGCCTCCAAGATCGTGCGATTTAACGCCGCTAGACTATTTTCTGTGGGGATATGTGAAGTCGCTAGTCTAAGCCGATAAGCCCGAAACGATTGATCACTTGGAGGACAACATTCGCCGCGTTATTGCCGATATACGGCCACAAATGTTGGAAAAAGTCATCGAAAATTGGACCTCCAGATTAAACTACGCCCAAGCCAGCCATGGCGGTCATATGCCAGAAGTCACTTTTAAATTATAGTGCCAGAAGGTTATCTTTCGAATAAAATAAATTTCATGTCAGTTTAAAAAATTCATCTTTGTTTTATTCCATTTAAAAGTTCTATACCTCTATAAAAAAACACCCTTTACTTTATACATGTAGTTTAATATAAAATTAAACCATATTCCCAAGAATATAACCAACTAATTATATATATATATATATATATATATATATATATATGTATATATATATATATATATATATATATATATATATATATATATATATATATATATATATATATATATATATATATATATGACCATTTTAAAAAACACACGCAAATAACTCTGATAGGAAGGCCTAAATCAAAAAAATGAAGGAAATAAAGTTTTTTATTTTCGGTGGGATACCTGAAAAATAAACTAATTAGGGTGCTGGAAAATGTCGAATGGTAGAGAAAGCTTGGATTTGACTTTGACCTTCAAAGCCATTTTGAGACCAAGAGCATATGTATACTCATAGTTTCGATGTTGGAAACAAAAAGAACACAAAATTTTATTTTCAGATGTGACCTTAGGTGATGCACCACTTGACCTTGGAGGTCAATCTCCAGGTCTGATTAAAAAATGTTTCGATACGGTAGGAAAACTGAAAAATTTATAGTGACGGGGAAAAAGTAAGGCACTGACATTTTGAATTTTTGCATGGCTATTCGGTGGTGATTTTGGATTTCACATTGAGCTTGACCTTTAGGTTCATTTTAGGGTCAAGTTCATTTTTTAAAATGAAACCTCGTACTTTTGATGATGGAAACAGAAAGAGCAGAAAATTTCACGATCAGATATGACCTTTAGTGACTTCTCATTTGACTTTGTAGGTTCATCTCAAGGTTCAATTAAAAAGTAAATAACTGAAAACTTTCGAGTGGTAGGGAAAAAGTAAGGTACTGATGGTGATGACCATGGATTTGACCTTACTTTTGACCTCCAAGGCCATTTTAAAGCCAAGGGCATTGATATACTCATAGTTTTGTTGTTAGAAACAAAAAAAACAACATTTTTTTTTCAGATGTGACCTTATGTGATCTACCATTTGACCTTGGAGGTCCATATTCAGGTCTGATTAAAAAATGTCTCGATACGGTAGGATAACTGAAAAATTTCTAGTGATAAGGCACTGAGATTTATAATTTTTAGGTGGCTATCCGGTGGTGAATTTGAATTCCACCTTGACCTTGACCTTTAGGTTCATTTTAAGTCAAGTTTATTTTTTAAAATGGGTCCTCATACTTTTGATAGTACGGAAAAAGTAAGGTGGTGACCATGGATTTGACCTTACTTTTGACTTCCAAGGCCGTTTTAAAGCCAGGGGCATTTTTTAGACGTAACCTCAATCTTTTGATGTCAGAAACAGAAAGAACAGAAAATTTTACGTCCAAGTATGACTTTTGGTGACTCCACTATTTGACCTTGGAGGTCCATCTCAAAATCTAATTATAAAGTTTCCCGATACGACAGGATAACTGAATAATTTCAATAAGTAAATGAAAGTAATCGAGGCTTAGGGTTTATCTGTTGAATCAAGTGGCGACCTCCGATTTGACCTTGATTACATAAAAGATGGTCATATCTAAACTTAAAATTTTCTGCCTTTTATTTTAAAGGTCAAAGTCATGGTTAAATTAAAGGTCACCATCGGACAGCAGGATAAAAATCTTAAATCACCAAAAACCCTCTGTCTAAGAAGAGTCAGGTCTCTTCTTGGTTGTACCCCATTTATTTCAGCTCAGGTCCCTTTTTTGATCCTAAATCCATGTGTGTATCAGGGGTTTAGAATTTTTTACCTGGCAAACCGATTGGATCCTTTATTTAATTTTGCTAAATTTAATAACTCGTTCAATACGATTGAGTAAAAAATATTTCTATGTAGTAAAAACTTACGTGTTTTTTAGTTGTTACATAGGAGGCTCATTCAGATTTACAGTTTTATATCAGCTAACTTCCTTGCATACAAAAGCTGATATTATTATTCGTTTTTCTATCAAAATTTAAAATTTAAGTATAATATTAGCAAAAAGTATCGTATTGTTCATTATCAATGTGTCACCGTCTTAATTCTTTATTACAAACTTTGGGAAAAAAGTTTTACTCAAAAGTTACAGCTTACAAAGTTTCTCTTCCAAACTCTGTAGTAAAAGCGGTAAGGGAGCGGTTCATTGACAATAATCAATAACCTTGTACCTAATAACATCGTTATGAACTTAATAAATTAACAGTTTCAAAAGTTGTAAAGTTATGGGTTTATTATATTTGATTTCTGAAATTTAGTTATTAAGGTACATTTTAACTGGTCCACTACTTCTGTTTTTGGCAGGAATGTAAAATATGTTTTTAGATTGCACTCTGATTAATAAAAAATAATGTCGTTAGGTTTTCTTAGATGCATGTACAAAATTTTGTATTTTAAATTGTAGAAATATTTGAGAATAGCGTAAAAAAAAGCAGACATATTAGAGGAAAATAGCAAGCATATATTTTCACAAAGAAAATAATGATCACTTACTGAATTTGCACTTCTGTTAACTATGATATCTTATATCTTTATTTAGGTTTCTTGTCTCATTATATAGTCTATTAAAGTCTCTAATTTCTTGAATCCAACTCATTTTGTTTGGTAAAAACCATTAAAGCTTCTGAGTTGATTTTGAGTCTAGATGTCTATCTGTCTTTTTTTTATTTACTGTTGTCTTCTTCATAATTTCCTTCTACTTTATCCTCATCCTCACCTTCTCTACTGTTTAAATCTTTCAATAATGTTTTGTAATTTTCTTGTGCACTTGGTTCTAGTCCGGTTAAAATAGACATTGAAGGTTACATTAATTCGCACCTTGCTAAAAATTGGCATGAATATTGGGAACCCTATTATACACAATTTGTCAATTATCCACATCAATCCGAAGTGTGGAAAAAAATTTATTCAAGGTCAAATGTTGCAAAAATCGTTTTTTTGAGTTTTCCAGCTAAACGATAAGTTTTATAATAAAAATAGGTAAGACAAAAATTATTCATCATGCAATTATCTATAAAAATTGTTTTTTCCTAAGAATCACCATTTCGGAGATACAGCGATGCAAAATGTTGAAAAAGTTGTATTCTTCATAATATGCATGTCAATTACCGTAATATACGTTACAGAACGATAATATAAGTAAAAATATTAATTTTCGTAGCGTATACATACATAATATACAGTTTTAAAAATATAAACTCCAAAAAAAAACCAGTCCCTCATTTTATATGACCGTACGGCCTTGAGCAACATCTGTCTGCTATTCAATTGTCCACGTGGCGACGCTCGTATACCTGCTCCTTTTTGAAGGGCCTCCCTAGATAGAATAGTATTAGTCTCAAGCATTCTTTCGTAGTAAGAACACGTAGTTATTGCTTATATTTTCAAACAAAATTTGTGCAGTTTTGTGTTTGTAATAGAAATGTCGCAGTTGTGCTTTATTTGTAATAAACATTTGACCGAAAGCGAAACAGTTACTGTTGATCGTGGCCTAAAGACACTAATTAATGCAAGTATTGAAAGAGGTGATGAATTTTCGGAATACCTGAAAGACCAGACTTCTGTGACAGTTCATGTGCAGTGTCGAAAAAACTATACTCGGAAGGGTACAATCGCTGCATTGAAAAGAAAACAGGATGAAGAACAAGCTAGTACATCAAAAATAAGTCCACCTCGTACTAGAGCACGCGTAAGTGAACCATTTTTTTGTTTTAAAAAGTGTTGCTTATTTTGTGGCAATGAATTGAATGAAGAGCTAGAAAACAGAAAAGCACTGAAGTATCGGCGTAAAATTTTTTATGTAACAACACTTTCATTCAAAGAAACAATCCTGAATATAGCCCAGACTCGTTCTGATCATGTAGCAAAAGCTGTTATTACTCGAATTGAGTTCGAACATGATTTAGTTGCTGCCGAAGCTAAGTATCATAAAGACTGTCATAATGCCTTCTTGAGACCGACTATGGGGGGTCAAGCCGGTCGTCCTCAATCTGAAAGTACGAATCTTTTAATGGAAGAAATATTTGCACACATCGAAAATAGTGATGATTGTCAATTTTCATTAGACGAATTACAAAATATTTGCAACAATTCGTTAGATAATAGAACCATTAAGTTACGATTAAAGTTGAAGTATGGCGATAAAATTATTATAACAGAAAAGTCAGGAGCATCAACATTAATATGTTTTGTTGATAATCACTATGACATTTTAAATCGACCTAGCTACGAAAAAAAAAACAACAAATGAAAAAGAAGAGCGATTTAGAATCGTGAAGGCTGCGGCAGCAATCACTCAAGAAGATATTCAATCTGCAGTTTTTGATAATTCTCATTACTCCCCGCCAGGTCGTATGTTTGAAGATATTAACAGTCAAATTCCAGAGTCACTGACTTATTTTTTGGAGAAAGTCATTTTGAAAAAAAAGCGATTTAATTTACAACATTTGAAATTAGTATGCACAAATATTAGCCATAGTATTATGACTGCTGTTCGACCAAGGTCTTTCAAATCAAAGTTACAATTGGGTCTCTCTATTTTTTTTCATCGGCGATTTGGGTCAAAACGTCTTATACAAATTTTTTCGTCTTCCGGTTTGTGCGCATCTTATAATGATACTATATTGTACGAAGCAGCAGCAGTTTTTCACCGTCCACCTCACATTTTACCACCAGAAACTGGCACATTCATTCAGTATGTTGCAGACAATGCTGATATAAATGTAGACATCTGATGCATTGCTCTTTGAACAATTTATTTGTACTCAGCAGGAAGAAGAAGAAGAAGAAAAAGAAGAAGAAGAAGAAGAAGAAGAAGAAGAAGAAGAAGGAGAAGAAGAAGAGCAAGACAGTATGGATTATGTTCCATTAGAAGAGTATCAATCAGACGAATAATTTTCTCAATTTACGCATTACTTACACCGCTCTTGTTATTTACAATAGTACCATTTTCAATTTAATACAATAGCTTTTTAACTCAACAGAAGCACAATAGATCGTGGAATAGGCCTACCGGGGAAACCACGTAAAAAAAAACGCGCCATGTACACTACCTCACGGGTGGCGCGGAAACGTGTGCTTATTATGAAGAATACAACTTTTTCAACATTTTGCATCGCTGTATCTCCGAAATGGTGATTCTTAGGGAAAAAAGTGTATGAACAATTTTTATAGATAATTGCATGATAAATAATTTTTGTCTCACCTATTTTTATTATAAAACTTACCGTTTAGCTGGAAAACTCAAAAAACCGATTTTTGCAACATTTGACCTTGAATAAATTTTTTTCCACACTTCGGATTGATGTGGATAATTGACAAATTGTGTATAATAGGTTTCCCAACATTCATGCCAATTTTTAGCAAGGTGCGAATTAATGTAACCTTACCCCTATTTTTGATGCTAACTTGACCGGACTATTCATAAAAATCGTCCTTTGTGTTTACTGGAACATCTATATTTACAGCGTACATGCCCAAAACTGTTATCCATTTATGTTTAGATTAATTTTAATGAATCTTTCACTAGTTGCTTTTTTCCATTTTATTAGTTCTTTATGAATCAATATGGATTCACGTTGCTTTGCACCACTTTCTGTTGACATCCTGCTACAGAAATATTTGCTCACATTTTCAGATTCTTGGCTTTTCTTTTTAGTTTCTTTAATCATCTTTATGCGTGCTTTTAGTTTTTCATTGCGTCTGTAATCTAATTATTTTTTTAGTATGTTTTGCTGTAGTTTTTTTGTCACATTCCGAATCTGTGATTGGTCTTTTATAAGGTTTATATTTTAGTTTTTTTTTCAGTTATGATGAATTTTGACGCTCATGTGTCCCGTCATTATGCCTGTGATTGCACTTAATTGGTTCCTGCTCAGTTGCGGTAGCTTCCTTACTAATTTCGGATCAGGATTCCTAATAAATAGATTACTATGAGTCAATCCCTCTCTGGTTATGCAGTAATTTTCCTGCTCTATTTTGATCCATTGTTTAACAGTTTCTCATGCCGCACACCCTGGTACTCCAAGAGCAGGCTCTGGACTAATATATTGAGATGATGAGCCAGCTCTCGCCAGCCCATCAGCTTTCTCATTTCCATGTATGCTTTCGTGTCCTGGTACCCACTTCAGCATAACTCTGTTGTCCCTTGTCAGAGTTGTAAGTTCTCTCTGACATTCTCAAATCAATCTAGACCCTCGAACATAACCCTGTAGAATTAGCATAACGTCAGAACTAGGCCCTGGTTGTTTGAACGCTGAATAATGTAATAATTTTTTTATTTCTATTTGAAAAAGGGTTGATAAACAGTAGATATTTCATTTCTTGGTACACCCATACCCATGTTATGCTATCCTTTTCTAATTGCATTATTTAAACGAGTATCATATGATAATCGGTACGTCAATTCTAGACTACATAAAAGTATGAATTTATGGTTGCCTAAATTATTATTATTGTTATTTTCAATATATAAACAATATCTAACAATATTTACCAATAAAAATAAGGTTTTAAATCGTCTTTTTGTTAACATTAATTACAAACTTCGTATTTATAGTAATTTCTAACAATTAAAAACACTGAAAAGAGTCATGATAAGCAATTAAACTGGAAGAAAAGATAAGTAAATATGTTTATGTCTGTGAAACATCAAAAAAGCCTCTCCCCCATCGACCATAAACAGCCCTTAAGCAAATCTATTGTTGTTTAAATCTATATGGTATGATCGAAAATCTAGACGATATCTTTTGACCATTCAGTGCTGCTTGGCTGTCGGAATTGATGTAGATTTGCCTCTCTTTGTAAGCTCTCCTTTTTATTTCATCTACACATTGTAAAAATGCATATGTTTCTGCTTGGAATACTCTGGGGTATTTTCTTAAGGAAAGATTAATTTCCCTTCTTGGTTGAAGCCCATACATCCCAGCTTCGGTTTGGTTTTTGAACTGTCAATATACCAGACAAGTGTCTCAGAAGATGACTCTGGTTTAGCTTGTTTGCTTACCCTTCGATCCTTTATAGTGACTTCGACAGGTATGGCCGGTGAAGCCCCATTCTTGCCTCTTGCCCTTGAATCACTAAATATAGTGGCACTCCGTTGCTGAGGTTCGGGGCGATTTCATGGCCCCCGTGATGCTCAAACAGGCGACCGTCTGTAAGCCGTCTAGCTTTGTCAAAAATGTTTTTAATTACAAAACTAATACATACAGTTGAAACACTGTTGATATTGATATAACAAATGGAGTTTACAATATTCCTCACCTCCACCTGTATCTTTCTAAAACCAAAATACTGTATAACACCATACTATAGTTTATCAATAGAAAGAGAATAAGTAATAATAAGTAATAATATATTACGAACAATTTTAGTACAAATCTTCAAACAGATGATGATCTAATCTAAACATATTTAAGATCTCAATATTAAATAATTCTGCACCTAGGTAACATAATACCTGTATGTGCACAAAATCAATAATATCATATTAATTTCAAAAAACAACCATAAAAAGAAAACATAATGAATGAAAATAATACTAATCAATGGAATACCTACCTACTAAACAAACCTACACATTAGACAAACCTACACACTAAGTAACCTATGAAGATTTTGTCAAAGAAGAAGTTTAAATTGATCAATATTATGAAAAATATATGTTCGGCAAAGCTTACTAAATTTTTTCACATTGAAGATTGCTCTTATATTAATCGGGATAATATTGTAGAACTTGGGCGCCAGACAGTTAACAAATCTATAATTAATGTTTTTATTATTATTTGGTATCCTTAGATGTCTATTCATTCTACATCTCGTTTCATAAGAGTGACTTACATAATTTTTTAATTTCGCAGACTTATGTACATAAATACAAGAAAACAATATATACAATGAACGGACATCAAAAATTTGTTCTGAATAAAGAAACCTAGTAGAATATCTTTTTTTCTTCCAAAAAATTACCTTTAAAATGGAATTTTGTACTCCGTTGAGTTATTGTAACGAGTTTTGATACAGGCCACCCCAAACAATTGTTGCATATCTAATTAAGGATTCTACTAATGTTGTTTATTAATTTTAAAATGTGCTGATCCCATTTTAGATTTTTGTCGATTATTGTACCCAAATATTTTATGAATGGTACATTTTTTATTAATATATTTCCAGCTTCAATTTGGTTAAAGTCTGGATGATTTGATGTTGTTATCGAAAATGCAATATAATGAGTCTTGTCAACGTTCAAAGTGAGTTTAAAAGAATCCAGCCAGTTTATTATTTTAAGCAGACCAGTTTTTGTTGATTCTTTTACTTGATCCCAGGTTTCTCCAGAAAAAACGGCTACTGTATCGTCCGCGTATGAAATTAAAGAACCATGCTCCAAGTACATGCTTGTTAGTGAATTTATATAAACTATAAACAAAATCAGTCCCAATACTGTCCCTTGAGGAACCTCGATTCTGATGTCTAAAGGGTCACTATAGATGTTATCAATTTTTAAAATTTGTTTTCTATTTCTTAAGTAACTCTCAAAGACACTCAACACAGAACCCCTAACGCCATAGACGTTTAAAACCTCCAAAAGTGAGTCATGGAGCACAGTGCCAAATGCTCTGGTAAGATCCAGAAAGACGGCAAGACAATTTTTATCATTATCAATATTCATGGTTACTAAGAAATAGACGGATTTTGTATTTCAGTGTATATTCTCAAACTATTACAATCGGCCAAGCGCTTTCGGTTTAATTTAGACCATCCTCAGGACTTAGACTTTGTCAAAGGGCACACCTTAACCCTGCCAGTTTGAGAACAGTCTCCAGTCGCGAACGTAGCCTCCACACAGAACAAGATGTATACAAGATGTACGCAGTGTGTTGAATGTTCTAGTTTTAATTTTAATTTTGAAAGTTTCTA
Organism: Diaprepes abbreviatus; assembly: GCA_034092305.1. NCBI lineage: Eukaryota > Metazoa > Arthropoda > Insecta > Coleoptera > Curculionidae > Diaprepes > Diaprepes abbreviatus. The sequence continues at coordinate 5,600,301 of JASJET010000055.1, read as the reverse complement.
AAAGTTTTTAATTGTATACATCTTGTTCTGTGTGGAGGCTACGTTCGCAACTGGAGACTGTTCTCAAACTGGCAGGGTTAAGTGTGCCCTTTGACAAGGTCTGAGCCCTGAGGATGGTCTAAATTAGACCGAAAGCGCTTGGCCGATTGTAATAGTTTAAGAATATACACTGAAATTCAAAATCCATCTATTTATTTCTTGATTTTTTCGGTGTACAACCTGTTAATAACTTATTCACGGTTACTGACTTAGTAAATTCATAAATCGTATCTGATGTACTCAATCCACTGGTAAATCCAAATTGATTTTTAGAGAAGATGTTATTAATTTCCAAAAAAATTACCAATCTATCCTTTAAACATTTCTCAAATATCTTCGCAAAATTATTTATTACACTAATTGGACGATAATTTCCAATAGTCGTTTTATTTTCTGCTTTATGTATTGGTGTAACAAGTGTCAGTTTGAAATGGCTGGGTACTTTACCCGATTTAAAAATTAAATTTATTAGATAAGTCAAGGGTTTCTGCAAGAAGAGGTGGAATTATTTAACGAATTGAGAATTTATTCCATCTACACCGAGAGCGCAATTATTCTTTAAAGAGTGTATTTCTTTTATTATTTCGATTTCATTGACAGACTTCAGGAACATAGAGCAAATAGAGGTATGTCGTACCTGAAATTTTTTATCAGGATCCTTTATCTTATTTAACATATTAACTCCCACATTCACAAAAAAATTGTTGAAAAAATTTGCCATTTCTTTCACGTCTGAAAATATTCTATAAGTATCTTCAATTTGCAGCTTTTCTTTGTTTTTTTTTTATTATTATGATTTGAGGCTTCATTAACAATTTCAAACATTTTTTTGACATCATGTTCACTATCTACTATTTTTTGTCTATAGTAATCATATTTGCATTTATGTATGATTTTATTTAAAGTATTTCTGTATTCTTTATACCTTTTTTCTTCATTTAAGTCGAATTTTTTTCTAAGATATTTTTTCATTTTATCTCGTTGTTTTATTGAGTGTATAATAGCAGATGTTATCCACGGTTTTATTTTTTTAGCTTCCACCACACACTACAATAAACAACTGTTTTAAAATAAAATGTAGTGAATATTGTGCATAAGGTTGTATTATATAAGGTACGATTTTACTATTTATATATAAAAGAAATTTTGTAAAATAAATGTTAAAAAAAGGTTTTTTATTTCTAAAGAACTAACCTACAAAAAACTGGTACGACAAAAATTCGAGATATTTGATTAAAAATTGACCAAGAATATTGGAAAAAACAACTTAAAATTTTTCAACTACTACTAAAAGTAACTAATTATTTTAACTTCCTATTCTTGGTATCTACTTTTTATTGTCAAAAAAAGGTTGATTTGATACATATTTTAAAAATATTTTTATTGCAAAGTATGCAATCTTGAGTATGAAGTAAATTATGTATGTTGCACAATTTTCGGTTTTAAATCAAATTATACACAAGATAATCTGTCTTTATTACATGTAATTCTACTATTTGAGTCCTTACTAAATTTTCCCCATAAGTTCATATTCCCAGTGATAAATAATATCCCACAAAATCCGACCCTTTTAAAGGATAGGAATTCAGACACTAAAACCACATATTTACAAACACATTCACGCTATCTCTTAGGCCTGACTTGATCTACGAGGATGTTTAATTTTCTGGTTGCAGTTTCAGAGATATGTGCTGACTAAGATTAGTGGCTTGGAATTGGAATGTTTGACCTTTTAGGTTTCATGTTACGCTTGGTTGCTTTTAAATTATACTATATGGTCAAGTACCTTCAATTATAAGTCTTTTTTAATTTATTTCTTGGGAAGTGACATTTACTTTCCTTTTTTTTGGTCAACTTATTAATTTGTATTTGATATAAAACAATTCTAATTACTGTTTTTTATAAAATACAAATTATAATATACATTTTATAATTCTAGGTTTTATCTAATTAAAATATAAGTCGAGTACTATAATATTATAACGTTGACGATAAAAGGATTATCATAGCATATAAAATTGTGGGTTATTTTTTATTATTTGAGTGTAAAATTTATGTATTATGGCTGGTGAAAAGTTTTAGAAAGATATACCCTTCTATTTTGAACAGTATAGTGAGTCGAAAACAATTGAAAACTCCGAGCTAACTCTACAAAAATATATTTCCGCATTTTTTGGGGGCAGTGGGTGGCTCTTTCGTCGTGGAAACATGCAAAGGTCTTACTATTAAAACAGCGGAGGATCGATAGGTAGATCTATCATTCATACAGCCATCGCTGTAAAACAGTCAACAGTGAAGCTAAATACAGGTCGAAATACCGTACGGTTACACTATTTATCGGTAGAAATATTCAACGGTTCAGCTAACTATCCAATCAGCTGATAAATACAATTAATATAAATACACTTAGGACGTGAAGATTTCATTTAGAAGTGTAAATCAACTCAGTTCCCACTATGTCAATAACAAACAATTAATATCTCATATCCAAAAAAGTAGGGCCTATCAGCTTTCTTGTCCAGATTGCCCTTCAATATACATGGGAAAAACTATTAGATCATTAGCAGTCCGAATTAGAGAACATATTAACAAAACTGAAGCCTCTGTGTTTGGTGACCATATTAGTTTTACCAAACACAGGTTCTTTCCATCTCATAATAGCAAAATCTTATACCACTCCAGAGGTAATAACTCTGAAACCTTGGATTACAGAGAGGATCTTGAGATATACAGGGACATAAGAAGAAACCACAATCATTGGCGAGTTTTCATTTTTCAAAATTAAAAATTTTTTTTTTATATGGATTTTTCCCAATTTTCCTCAGTAACTTTATTCAAAAAAAAGTATCAAAAGTTCAGTTAAATTACTAATTTTGTAAGTATTATTTCTAGCAACTCTACCTTTTACTTGAGAGAGATATTTCCTTCTTAAACGGATATTTTCCGGACGATCTATAAGAAAAGATTTCCTATCTGGTTTTTCCCGGCAAAAATTAAGTTCTCTGAGCAATTTTCAGAGCTCAGTTCTTTTAATTTCAGGTAATTTACGATCTTATTGATTTTAGTTAGAATTTTGTTGATGATTGGGATCTGCTTCTCATAATAAAATTTATTGCAGTTTACATCTCTTCTTCCAACGAGGTTTTCGTCTGCCTGTGATCGAATGTGGCTTGGGAGTACTAACAATTCCAGTCGGTTTTTTTCCTTTCAGTATTCGGTACATAGTATATTTTCCAACTTCTGTCATGTTGGAACAGATCTCAACAAATCTTTTAAAATTATTATCTAGATATTGATATCATAAACATTCATCGTAATAAGTTTTTCGTTGCCGAAAAAATGCCCTGGTTTAACGATTTTGGAATAAATATAGATGTGGAAGCCATATCTTTTGGGCATCTCACTAATCTCAAATAATATATAAAAACAAGCACATACAATATTAATCACTGAGGACACACTGTAAGGTGTACTTTGTTCACTGTTAGAAATTGAATTGAAGTGTCAGAAATTTTATTGTTGCAGTAAATTTATAAAACCTTATAATATTTAAATATAATTAAATATAATTAGATTTACGGCAGTCCTCAGTTACCTGCGGCATCGAAGCAGGTACGTTGGCGGTTTCGGTAACAGTTTTATTACTCTCTCTAGTTCTTGAATACAGTATAGGAATGTGTATGCTTGCGATTGGCCCTCCCCTTCCCAAGAGTTTTGAGTTCATGAAAATAGAACTGAATCTGCCTTTTATATTAGGAATGTGTATGCTGCTGGCACTCCCCTCGTTGACAACTTGTTTTTCTTGCAATAGCTCCTCCCCCCAAGAACTTTGAGTTCAGGAAAATAGACCCGATTCAGCCTCTTATACTAGGAATGTGTATGCTGCTCGCAGCCTCACCCACTGTCGGCAACTTGCTTTTTCTTGTGATCGCCTCTCCCTCTCCAAGAGCTTCAAATTCAGAAAAATAGACCCGACCTTGCCTTTTATACTAGAAATGGGAATGTTGCTAGTGTCCCTCCCTCGCCATCGACAACTTGCTTTCGCTTGCCGTACTGTACTTTTGTGATATCACCGCCCCTCCCAAAGAGAGAGGCTGGATCCACCCCTGGTCAGCAGGGTTTGACAACCTCGAAATAGGGGGAAATACCAAAATTTTATCACAAAAACCTTCGTTTTTCTAGATTTCCCACAATGCAAACTTTTACCCAGAGGATTATGTTTAAATCTATTTTATGTCAGTATATATTTTATTAATCATTTAATAATGAACTCTAAATTATAATTTTCCAATATAATATCATAATAAAAGGTTGCTCAAGTTCAGTCCTGTCCCCTGACCAACTGCGCAAGTAGAATATAACCCCTTTAAGGAGAATACAGCTTTACACGCCCGACCGAGTTTATTTTAGGGTATTGTCCTTCCTTTTACCCCCTCCAACTCCTCGGTTTTATACTATAAGACGATTAGTTTGTGCAAATTCTTACCTGGTATTTTTACTTGTAAATCATGTAATCTATTTTGTATGTCCATTTTATTTAAACGAAATATTTGCTAAACTAAACCTTGAATTTTTAATAAAATATTTTCATAAAGACAAACTATTTTAAAAATTATCTGGATTTTTGTAGTTTTGATAACATCATGTAATGGTTTTTGTGTAAGTGAGTTGATATCGAAAAAATAAAAGTTTACTGGATTTGATTTTCTATGGTTATTCGATTTTAAAGAAATAAAACTTGATGCAAGAATATGTAAAAGTCGATACTAAATCCAATAAAAAAATAACAATTAAATTGTGACATAAGAGATTAAATTTTATCGAAAGCGGTAACTATGAATTGTAGTAACATATCTACCAAAAATAAAACATAAGATACCCAGTCATGTTTAGAACACAAGCATAATCAAATCAAAGATATAAATCAGATAAACGGCAATTCGTATCAGGGAAATATGTACAAATCTAATAATGACACACCCATGGGACTTATACGAGGATTGTGAATAATTATAACTTTAAAATACCTTATGTATCTACATTTATCTGTGATATCAAGAACGTCAAAAAGACAAGAATATAATGAAACAACGAAACCATACAAAACTACAATACATAATGATCAAAAAAAAACATTTCAAATTAGAGAGAAACAGAAAATATAAATTACAAAACCTAATAACAAATCCTTTATACTGAAGGTAAAGTAAGATCTTAAAGTCTTATTTGCAAATGTTCGATTAAATCGTCTGGATTCCTTTCTCTGAAAAGGGTCCAGAACTGTCAGGTTTTATTAATAACTGCGACTGCGGTTTCTTGGAGGTCAAATTCCAAGCGTGTAATAAGGTTACAATAGAAATATTGGTCTCGTAAAAAAATTGTGTCGGGAAAAAAGCTTCTGTAATTGGACCTAAAATTAAAAAAAAAATCTCGGGATATTACGATTTTTAATTACATATAATTTTTTAGCAAAATTACTTTAATTTCACATGCCACATTGATTAATCTTGATTTCATATATCCACTGAGACCTTTTGTTTAAAAATGCGTAGTGAGAATGTTATATAGGGTCATCCTTTAAGTATAGAGCAAGGCTAAGAATTAATTGACTTTAATCAATAACTCCTATAATACAAAGATAAAGTACTGAAATGAGATTTCTTAATGACATCACGGCCTGGCGACTTTTGGTTTTGTAATAACTTCGAAAATACGATCTTCTAACAACTCCTGCAACGTGTTGTTAAAGCGACATTGTCAGACTATCTCAAATCTCTAATAAAGGAGGAAATTGGAAATAAGTTTTATTTCTGTAACATGTTTATTAATCTCTTAAAGTGGTTAATAACATATGCTTAAGATAATTTTACAGCAATATTTTCTTAATACTTATGTCTGTTATGAATTGTTAAAAACTAATGTCTTTAAAGGAAAGGCGATAAGAAAGTATTATTCCCTTTGCAGTGAAATAAGATAAATGTGATGCCCCGGAACTAATTTTACTTTTCAAAGATGTTAATAAATTAAAAATATTAAAAATACTTCAAGAGCAAAAATTTATCTAAGTTTATAAAAGGAAAAGTCGGATTAAAATCTATTTTATTTTAAAATAAATAAAATAAATAAATAAATAAATCGGCATGAAAAATAATACAAGTATTTACTTTAAAATTCAACAATAGAAAAAAAACTTTATTAAATTTAAAATATTAAAATTAAATTATTTTTCTTTACCTAAGATCAAATTTTTCAAGTCAGAGGTATGCAAATTTTATCACAGACGCGCACTTTCTGTTTCAACTCTTTACTAAATTCGAATAAAATATAAGATAAAGAATCTAAATCGAAACCACGAGATATGTGACGTATTTTGTTCTGGAACGCTGAACAATAAGTAGGCTACGAGGGGAATGTCCGTGTGCTGTTGTCAGAAATCACGAGATTTAGGTGACCACTATTTCAACATATAGAGTCTCGATCATACGACTTTTTCTTGGAAAAGTAGGCCAAGAAAGGAATGTCGGTCTGGTGACGTCGGAATCACAGGACCGTGGTAAAAAAAACAACATGACGCGACTTATTCTTGCAAAAGTAGGCCAAGAAAGGAATGTCGGTTTTCTGACGTCGGGATCACGAGACTGGTAAAGAACCAACATCACGCGACTTTTTCTTGCAAAACAAGTAGATTCGAAAAATCTAGATTCCTGCCAAGACGTCACGACAGATGTTGTGTAAATACGAGCCATCTCGCTATGAAAGAAGCAGTTAGTGACGAACAAGAGTTAAGAATGGTTAGTTGAAAGAGTTGAAACAGTTAGTTAAAGAGTTAGTTCAAAAAGTACTTAGACAGTGCCAGTAGAGTGTTTCGCAGTACGGTGAAAAAATGTTTCAAATACGGTGTTAAATACAATTCTCGCAGTAAAATTTTCGGGTGTGTGTTGTAGTCCAGTAAATAGTTTATGCGGAGTTTTAAAATGGGTTAAACTAAACTTTTAGCTCGTCCTGCGTAGCCACAACGTATGGGTAAAAGAAATGCCGACTATAAACTGTAGTAAGTAGTAGAAAAGTGAGCGTTTTGTCAATTTTAATGTTGTTAAAAAATAAAATAGAAGAAAGTTTGTAGTTGCTCCCTAATTAAGATAATTTATCGTTGATTTCGTTTTGTAAACTTGTGCCGCTCGTACATAATTTTATTTAAAGTTAATCTAAAAAGGCTATCAGTGTTTTAATGGTAAGGAAAGAGTTTATAAAGAAATTCAAAGCAATAGTAAGTACTCTAGGACCTCGTCCCACTCTCCATTATTAACTGAAGACGCTCTAGCCCCTCGGGAAGCTGGAAAAACTATATGAAGAAAGAGATAAAAGAGAGGCTAGGCGTTACAATAAATATTGCACCGGTAAATCATATTTTATGCTTTATTATAACATTTCAAATTAAAGTTAAATAAAAATGATAATAATTATTCCTTGGACAGGCGAAATCATAAATTAGATTTGGCACTATTGCACCATATCTGCACTGCTCTTTTGGTTTTGACACTGGCCATACGTTTGACGATCGTGGATTTATAATATTGATTTTTTTAAATTTATTTATACATTACAAGTTCAAGTAGTGTTTTAAATCCACTTAAAATGCCGTGTAGATATTTTATATTCCGGTTGTAAAGGAAACTACTGAAAATATCCGATGTAACGATTATTTTGTTTTCTAAAAAATTACGAGCGCCGTTCAAAATGGCAGAACACTATTCATCGTGAAAGTTGTGTGTCTAGTGATTGTACTATTTTAGAAAAGGGGATTTTATCTGTCACATAACCCAACAGAACTCGAGAAAAAAGGAACATAGCATATCAAGTAAATCTCACAGTTGTCCAAAATAGTTATGAAAAAAACAAAAATTTTTAATATAGTTTGATAGCTGCAATACACATTCAGAAAAGCCAATTATTGATGTTTTACTTACCAATGCTTTTATTAATAATTTTTATATACAAGGTGAACTTGCAGGACAAGTAGTTTTTATTAACTTAACATGTACGACATAGAACACCCAAGGCGGGTGCGGGAATCGAACTTGCTTTGCACCGTTGAGGGGAAAACTGCCTAACAAACTATACTAATGCGATGCCCTATATATTTAAATAACTATCATCTACAGTCCAAATGTAAATTTAAAATTAAAAAACACACAAATCCAACAAAAGCAACATCATAAATCAGCACTGTGTCTTTGTATTTGGGAAATTGTTGTTTAACTGAACAACTACGTAAGAGCTAACTTATATCAAAGAAAAAACTTTCCACGAACTTTACATACAGCTATAACAGCTTTTTAAAATACAATAGTGCTTATTCCGTTTGACATTTGTCTCTGTTCTTTAATTACTTCGTAAGTTATTCTCTTTTGCGACAAAATTTTCCACAAAAACCGCAGACTCAGTTAATATTAAAAGTTGACGGAATTTAACCTTTCTAAAAGGGCAAGACAGATATGCCGCTTATCACTGAAATCTAACTGGATTTACTGTGACCTATAAAGGACTGGTTGCCATTTTAGTATTCGCAGAACGAATATATACACAGAGCTATGTTTTTAAAATTTAACAGGAAAAATGTTAGCTCAATCACTCCTATATTTTAGTATAATTATTAATTTGTAATGTAACCAATTAAGTGATTTTTCTTTTATTTTTTAATTATATTTATAATTTCAAATTTCTAAGTTGTTTTAGGTCATGATAATGATAAAAATTTAAGAAAACAATATTTTTAGTAAGATACTAAACAAAGTGTGATTTGATATACATAATGAAGTGCTAAAAGACAAGTACAATATTCCCTCAGAAATTATTGTTGATGGCTTTCTGAGAATTTTTTGGAAGTAGATATTTTAGAAATTATTGAAGTCAGTTGTTGTTGGTCGTCCTAAAGTAGTAATTTTTGACTGGTGGATCGCAACACACAGAGGGGTCGTCTTTGCTTTTTTGGAGAATAACTGTTCATTAATACATTTTTCTAACCCTATTTTGTTGTCTTGAGTGAATATCGAAAAGAGATCGCGATTAAAAAGGTTGGAAACTGCTGTCCTGAAGAATGAAAATTAAATATTATAAGACCAAAATTATTTTATATTTAATTTTTCTTTTTCCAATATTAACTTCAGGGTCAGGCTAAACATAGCGATAATGTAACAGTTTCTACTGGCGCTAAAATCAGATTGACTTATATAGTTTATTGACAAACAATTTTTTTGTTTTTCTTTTTTAGACTAGGACTAGGATTTATGAATAAAACAACACATGGCATTTTTTTGCTTGTTAAATTTTTTGATTCCATTTATTTAGAAATAAAACTTATATAGGATATTTAGAAAAAAAATATAACGTTTGATGACATATTCTTGACGTCATAATAGGTCAATTTAACCCGACTTAGTTATATCCTATATTGGTTCGTTTAGACGGTAGAAGTCAAAGTTCTAAGAAAATATTGATCTTTTCCAAATTTCTTGAAAACATGGTAACTGAATTTAATGATTTTTGGTGTGTAGTCTAACACTATAATATGACGTTTTTTAGTGGTATAGCGACCGACTATAAAGTAATGTCAGTGTTATAAAAGTGACGTCACTTGCAAACATCGCTTCTGACTTTTTATATCATCAAAGTTATAACAACCTAGATATTTCTGCCGGATAATCGCATGTATTTGGAAGCTTTTTTTACCTCTTGGAAGTTGGAAGAGCGGTTTCGTCAGGAAAAAAATATTTTCAATTACCTGCATATTCAAATTAACTGTAATGATAAAATATACCTGTAATAATAATTTTACTATTCACAAATTGCCATCACTGTCAAATCTAGACCATTCCTTTTGGATTATGATAAAATCCTTAACCCTTCTGATTTCCCGGTCGTCTCAAATATCACATTGGGTGCCAATGACAGAGCTTCTGCGTTTATAGCCTCTCATAACATATCCATTCCCAATACTACCCCATCCTCCCTCAGATCTTCCGCCCCTGGGATTCTCCCCATTTTGAAATCAATTTTGATCTTCTGCAGTATGATAAGAACAATACTTTACCTTCCATCATCAATCAACACTTCCTTAGCCTAATTAACTCTAGGTTCAAATCTTTCAAACTATCGTTTACCGACGGTTCCAAATCGGATCAAGGGGTAGGCTCAGCTGCCGTAACCAGCTTTTCATGTAACAAAATCATCCATTTTTTCAGCTGAGTTGTTTGCCATCAAGCAATGCATTAGAGAGATAATTAAGCACTCCTCCACCCCCAATCATTTAATCATCTCTGATTCCCTCAGCTGCCTGAGATCGATCCAAGCTATTAACACATCCCACCCCCTCATGAATCAAATTCTTGACCTCCTTAAAATGGGATCCCAACGTAATCTGTACATAGCTTTCATGTGGGCCCCAAGTCACATCGGCATAGAGGGGAATGAATTGGCCGACACTCAAGCAAAATCTGCAATCCTTGAGGGCACCCCTTTCTTCTCTTGACTCAACCCCAAAGAATTCAATAGACACATTGATAACATTATTCTCTAGAAACCCCAATAAACTCTTCCACATCAAGAGAAATTTCTCAGAGACATATCACTTCCCCCAACTGTCCAGAAGGGAAAATATTGTTTGGAAGAGAATCGCCATTGGACATTGCAGCATGACTCATTCCTTTCTCCTGAGGACCCACCTCAGTGTCCGTATTGTCTTTCCCCTTTGTCTATAAAATACATAATTTCTGACTGTCACTCATACAGAAACGCTAGAGAGAGGTATCTAACTCCTAACGACTTTGAGACAGTTATGTCTTTTGATCTTGCTAAAGCCAAACGCTTATTGTGTTTCTTGAGGCATATTGATCTTTATAATAAGGTTTAATTGATCCCAACAATTTCTACAGTAGGCGCTAAATGGTCTGAGTTACTGATGCGCCTTTACCCTTTAAACTAACTAACTGTCTAAGAAATCGACTAAGGTAAGATCAGTATTCTAAACTTCTAAGCTTATTTAACTAGTAAACATGGACAATTACACGCACTCCGAGAAGGTTGACATGCTCCTGTTGTATGGGTTTTTGGGAAGGAAATAGAATTCGAGTGTTAGGGTTTTCATGAAGAGATTTCCTAGCCGCCAAATACCAAACTCTCAAATATTTGCCAATATTGGGTGCCAATTCGGGAAACAGGCAGCTTTGAGAAAAAATTTGAAGGTAAAGGGCGTATTCGAATCATTCGAACAGTCAAAAAAAAGGGGACATTTTGGAAAGAGTTGAAAAAGAACAAAGTGTTAGTACCCGTCGCTTAGAATTATTAAAAATGAAATTTTTAAAGAATAGTTGTTGCATCCATATCACGTCCTAAAGGTTCAGAAACTTTTACTGATTGATTCCGTCATGCGCCATACATTTTGTGAATTTATTCGAAACAAAAAGATTCGTGTTCCAAATTTTGGTAGAAAAACTTTGTTTACTGACGAGCTGTGATTTACAAGATATGAAGTTTCCAACCTGTACAACGAACATGTTTATGCGGATGAAAATTTATGTTCCATTAAATTTGCACACCATTGACAAGATTTAATTTCACAACTCAGTAGAAGCGCAGTAGCACAACAAGATTATAGCAACTGATTTGCCCGCGAGAGTTCATTTTTATGTTCCAGGGACAACTAGATCTCCAGTATTTTTCTATGTTCCGAAACCAAGAACAATTGTATTACAATTCTCCCCATTATATGTGATGTGTTCTCTCTATAATCACCTGAAAGACAAATTTGATATATTTTACAGCAACTATTTTGTTGTCAAATCGTTTATTTAATAATAGTTGTCTGTGATTGATTTATATGCTATGTTATATTTATTGTACTGTGTAGATCATATATGTAGTTTTAGGATTTATGCTAGTCTGTTCTTTTCCTGCCTAATAATAGGGACTATGGTTCTGAAGGGCAGTGTAAATAAATAAATAAATAAATAAATATATAAATAAATAAAAATCAACATAACTTGAAAATAAATGTTTGGGTAGGTATTATGGATCTTTACCTTATTGGTCCTGTTGTAATTCCAGACAGAATAAATAGAAATATTTATCTAAATTTCCTATAAAACACTTTATCAGTTCGTTTGGAAAATTTGCCTATTTCAGCCAAAACCATGGTATATAAATGATGGGACCCCACCCCATTTTTCCGTTGCTGTTCGGCAATATTTACACGACCAATATCCCAACCGATGGATTTGAAGAGGCAATGAGGCACCAGTACGATGCCCACTACGTTCTCCAGAGTTAAATATGTGTGACTTCTTTTTGCGGGGCGCTTGTAAAAAGAAATATATAAGATTTCGGTGAATACTCGCGAATAATTTTTGACGCGCATTTTAAACGCTGGCAATCTTTTTAATAATACTGAGATATTTGATAGAGTCCAATTTCATTTTTTAAAAAGCGTTAATAAGTGTATTCAGCGAAATGGCCACCATTTTGTACATTTGCTTAATTAATGTTTTCTTTTCAGTCAGTTTTTTCAATTTTCTTAAAATACATATATGTACTTTCAACATTTATTTTAAAAATTGTTTTATTATCACACCAAATTGGTGTATTTGAAAGGGGCTATCCGCGATATCCGGGACCTGGAAGGGTCAATGATGCGAGCCCACCAGATCGCGGAACGATGGTGCCACAGGGAAGGGCCCGGAATAAACCCGGACAAGGCCGAGGTCGTATTCTTTACAAAAAGGAGGAAAATGGGGAGACTTCCCACAATTACATTGGTGAGAAGGACTCTTCATTTCAAGGGAACAGTTAAATACCTGGGAGTAACTTTGGACTCACGACTGAGCTGAAATGATCATATTGGGGCTCGAACCAAGAAAGCCATATGTGCTTTCTGGACTTGTAAACGAGGCTTTGGGTGCACGTGGGGGCTGACACTTTAAGTGCTATTTTGGATATACACTATCGTGATCCGCCCCATGATAACGCACGCCGCTATTGTATGGTTGCGTAGTACAACAAAGCTCACACACTGTCTTCAACTTGACAAAGTTCAAAGAATGGCTTGTGTTAAGTGCGATGAGGACTGCTCCCACTAGGGCTGTGAAAGTTCTGGTGAATCTGCCTCCTCTTCACTTATACATAGAAAACGAGGCACTGAAGATTGTTTATCGTCTCAGCTGCATCTTTAAATTGATACGGGCGGCTACTCAAGTGTCTGGGAAAGCGCGGTGGAGAAATGTCCATCACTCCCCATGCGAACAGATTACATGACGCCGCTTTTAAAACCAAACCTCTTCCAGGAGATATTTCTGCCAAGTAAAGAAGATTGGGAGGGAGAGCAAAATCTTCCGAAAAATGGATCCTGGTGGTATACTGATGGATCTCGACAAGATGAAAGTGCTGGAGCTGGGGTGTTCAGCAGGAGCATAGGAGTCGGGAGTACTGCCCCCTTGGATAAGGTGCGACAATCTTCACAACGGAAATTTATGCTATTCTGCAGTGTGCTCATCTTTGTAAAAGGGATATAAACAGGAATAGGGTAATAAATATAGGCTCAGACAGTAAGGCTGCGATATGTGTCTTAACTTCGCGACTGGTGTGTGAGTGCAAGAACGTACTGAATGGTATGATAAGGAACGGCTGCACACAGACTCGTGTGGGTCCCGGGTCACTGGGACATATGCGGGAATGAAGAAGCAGACCGTCTGGCAAAGTTGGCATCGGCAACCGTATGGACCCCAACTAATACTACCTGTCCCAATTGCTATCGGCAAAAGGGAATTAAAATCGTTGGGCTCTAAGGTAAATCTATTGAATCGTGTAGAGTAACTCCTGAAATGAGGTGTACTAAGGAACATATAACTGGCGTACTAAGAAGCTTCTCTTATTTGGAAAGAAAGAGCTGCGAATTGTGGTGGGATTGTTGACAGCACATTGTCACCTGAGGGGCCATCTTCATAGAATCGGTGTCGAAGACGACCTGTCTGCAGATGGTGTTTGGAAGAGGATGAAACTATTAAACATATCCTCAGCGAGTACCCAGCACTCAACGGACTGAGACCGAGGTATTTCGGAGATACAATTTTGTTACCGGAAGCAGTTAGGCGAGTTCAACTAACGAGGCCGTTAGGATTCGCAAAGGCGATCGGCCTCGAATAACCTACAGCTATTGTCGGATGTAAAGGGTCCAATAGAGGCTTAGGCATCGATGATCTAGTATCATCACGCCTTTTTCATTCATTCATTCAACTGGTGTTATTGAAAATATTTTTTCTTAGCAAAACCGCTCATCCAATGAAACTTTTTCAAGAGGTAAAAAAGCTTTCAAATACATATGCTTATCCTATAGTAATATCTAGGTCATAATGCTGATGACTTGATGCCACTTTTATAACACTTTCACCACTTTATAGCTGGTCACCATACCACTAGAAAACGTCAGCAGTACCGGATATAACTGAGTTGACTTAAATCGACCTATTTTGCCGAGAAGAGTCTATCATCAAACGTCGTATACGTATTTTCCCGATACCTTAGATATTACTAAAAGCTCTTAATGCGTTTTATCTTTTGAGCTAAAATTTCAAATTAGACTTTACATAGCTAATATAAAAGATGTAGTTACTTCGTATTTGTTTGAAGGTCATAGACAACGATATTTCTTGCGAAGTAGTAGATATGTGTTGGATGTCCATTGCCTTTATTTTTTGTTGAATATTACGTCGTTTCGTCTAATAGTTATCTTTAACTATCTTCAAGTGAAATTGAAAAAAATTGTTGGCGGATAATTTGACATGCATTAAAATGCGTGAAATATTTTTAGTGCAATTGAGACTGAAAGGAAACAGTTCACTCATTGCTTTTTAACTTAGCCAGAAAATAATCACGTTTATTCATTTCATTTGGACGATTTTTTTAAATTTTGCATCCAAGGAAAATATATTTTTTAAAATTTTTATTAAGCTAAAAAGTGGGTTGAAAGAAACAACCAGCTTTAAATAAAAGTTGTTCGCCAGTGAGCGAGAAATGAATGGGATTCTTCTTTTTTAGTCTTAAAAAAGCATTGCATTTTAAGCTACTTTAAAGAAAATCTAATTCTTTGTCTTGACAATTAAACCTTCCTTCGTCCTAATTTCTAATAAAGAGCGGTTAATGGACTTTTTAGAGTTGTCCCAGAACTGTCGTTATAAGAACAATTGTGATCAAATTTAATTGGATTATCTTCCTGTTTACCAAAGGAATTAAATGAAGTCAAATTTAAGAAAATAAAAAACGGACAACTTCGTATAACTTGTGCGACAACATTACCGTGAAAAGTTTCAAAGTACGCCCACCTTGACCACCCTAACGCCCCTCAGTTGCCCATGGACTCGCTACCGCCCCTTTGAAAGGCTCTATTTAGTTCATGTTATAGTGTATGTATTTAGTTTAGAGGAAGCTATCAAGTAATATTAATTCAATTAGAATGGAAGATCAACCGAGACGTTTTTAATTAGATCATCATACTTATTTATTTATTTATCGACGGAACAACAGTGTGCATTTTACAATAATTAATTACAAAGCTAGAGGGAAACAACGATGTGAAATCAATAATAGTATAATAAAAGGGTGTTTTCAAAAGAAAAAAAAATATATACATTTGTCAATCTGTAATAGCAAAAACACAAAACATCAAACGGCAATCAATTCCAACAGCCTTCGTTTAAAATGATACAGGGACGTATCAAAGAAATTCATGTCACGCAACCCATTAGTATAACCAGCCACCCGCGGTATAAAAGAATGGCTTGCATAATTTGTTCTGCAAAAAGGGCAGTGAAATATATGGGAAGTTCGAGTACTCCTGGGAGTGACCCTCAGATCAACACGACAGCAGACGTGGGCAATCGGTGATACTGTTTATAATTTTAAAGAGAAGTTGCAAGTCTCTACCCTTTCTTCTATTACCAAGGGCGGGAAAATTCAACTCGGAGCACAAAGCAGCCTAATAAAGATCAACATCTCCGTTGAATTTCATGTTAATATATTTCAGAAACTTTCAATGTACCTGTTCCAACCGATACACATGTGATTCATAGTGGAGGATCTAAACACAAGAAGAGTACTCAAGGTGTGTTCAAACCAATAAGCCATATAGTATCTTAAGGAACTTTACAGTGAAAACCTCCTCAGCATGAGGGACTTATTAACAATGTGAACGATGTAAGGAACGAATGAAAGCCTGGAATCAAGCAGGACTCCCAAGTCCCGCACAGAATCATCGGAGGTCAGCGATCTACCATCCAAGTGATAGTGAAAGTCCTGTGGATAACACAATTTAGTAAACTTAATGAATTTATACTTAGGAATACTTCAACTCATCCCATTCACTCCTCATCAGGAAACAAATGTATCAAGGTTCCCCTGAAGCTCCAAGCAGTCACTGTAATTGTCTATAACCTAATACACCTTTATGTCATCTGCAAAGAGTAAGAACTTGCTTGAATTAAAGCAGATGAGTACATTATCGATGAATAAGTTGAACAATAATCAACCGATGTTGGATCCCTGAGGGACCCCTGAAGACACTGATATCTTAGAAGATAAAAAATCATTCACCCGCATTACCTGACGACGATTACTCAGGTAGGTCTCAATTCAATCAAACAGTGGATCGGAGACACCCAGCCCCCTAAGTTTATCCAGCAGAATCCCATGAGGCATCCTATCAAAGGCCTTAGGGAAGTCAATATACACCGAGTGAACCTCGGATCCGCTCTTCAACGCCTCAGATAAACCGCTCTCCTAAGAGACCAGATTCACCTCCATATTCAGGATTAAGTTATCTAAATTTTCTTGGGGACACTGTTGAAGAGCTTGAAACAACTGATTTCGGTTCCCAAATTAATTCTGATCCCGAAGAACTCTTTGCTGGAGCATGTCCCAAGCATGCTCAATGGGATTGAGATCGGGAAACTGAGCGGGCCAGTCTTAAACGCGAACTTTTTGTTCTTCCAGGATATTTCTTATGACTCGCGCTGTGTGTGGAGTAACGTTATCATGCATCAAGATAAAATCTGGACCGGTAATATGTCCGTATGGAATGACAACAGATTCTAAGAGATTCCTAACATAATCGTTTGCCGATAAAAATCGATCCAACAAAACGAGTTCAGTTCTACTGTCGAGTGAAATTCCTTCCTCCACCATGATTGTGTCTCCTCTATAGCTGTGAACCTCTTGGGTATGTTGGATTTGACTTTTTGTGCCAGGCGCTTTCTAAACACCTACCCTTCGAGAATCTAGATACAAATCAAACCGAGATTCATCGGTATATACGACGTTTTTTCATTCACTTTGTTCTCATATAGCATGTTCCTGGGCCCATGCTACTCGAGTGACATGATTCCCTCGTTTTAGAGGTTGGCATCGTCAAGATCTTCTGGAGATTAGATTACCTTCTCTTAACCTTCTATAGATGGTATGTCTTGAAACACTCACATTATGAGCTCCGCGCAGATGACTCATTAATTGAGATGAAGTCACAGTGGCATTTCTCCGAGCTTCAAGCTGCACTTATCGGTCCATACGAGGAGTTGCTTTCCTTGACCGACCCAATGCCTTTCTCGTTTGCTTCCAGTTTCATGATAACGACTCCAGAGGCGCGAGATAACGCTTGAGTCGTTCGCATAGAATTTATGACATATCTTTGAATCATTCTAGCCTCAAGTATTCCCACATCCCGCAACATCTCATTTTCACTCAAATGGCGTCTAGGCATGTTTAAAATATCACTCAAAATATAGCAATTAATACAATTACTTATTTTCACAAAAATTTTTTGCATACCTTTAAAAGAATTCGCAATATTGCAAATATCATGTTACACTACCCAATTCACTTTAAACTAGGAAGTAAATTTTTAGGTATGTCAAATCTGTATTATCTCTAGATTTTGAGCATGTGTGTATATGTGCATAAAAAAGAAAACTTCTAAGTAATAGCGCTTGCCATCGTCAGTTCTATTTGGTGTTATTAGTATGAAATTTCTTTACATCGTCTTAGCGTGGATAGATCTGGTGTTACAAGCTATGAAGATCGATGCTATAATTTTAATTTTAATTTTTCCTTTATATTTAGATTGACAAGAAAAAAGTACCGCAACTAATTTAACTACATCAAGTTTTAATTGATGCCACAATAGTTTAGATAATGTTGGGGGTCTAGAAACTAAGTTTTAATAGAAAAGATAAACTTTATGCACCAGAGTTACACAGTTTATATCAAAATAATGACTCATTTCACTAATTAGAAAAGAGATTTTCGTGTACGTGATTTAAATTTAAACTAGTCAGGCGGTTTAACGGCGCAATTTACTAAATTGGAGTAGATAATTGTGGTTTGTTTCAGGTTAGAGAAAAACAACATGATGGTGTTAATTAACTGCAAAAGGTCCTGCAGAAAATGAAATCTTATGACCTGTAACTCGGATATACACAAAAAAAATAGGGTTCCAATTTAAAAAAATTCTTTTCGTCATTTAGACTATTATAAGGACATTATATCTATGGAATGGGATCATTGTTTTCCTTAGGATGACTTCTGACCACTTAATTTACTCGTCAGCATTGTTACTACAAACTTCGAATGTGACGGATGATTTAAAGTTGCTTTAGCCACCGATATAATGTTACACAACTATACTACAATTTACATATCTATACCACTGAAAAATGTGGGTTGTCAGGACGAGATCGTCCCGCGTTTAGTCCTGATCTGGCTGCCAGTGATTACTTTCTTTTTATCAAATGGGAATATGGGAATAATTATAAAACCGACTATAATTTTTTAATCTACATTCAATTCTTCTTCTTCAAGTGTCATATCAGGTCCCCCTGACGTTGGCAATTACATTGGCAAGTCTTTCACGGTCCTGCGCTAGCTGGAACAGTTCCCCCGCGCTACGTATACCTGTCCATTAACGAATATTCCTCAACCAGGAAGCCTGTCTCCTTCCTACCCCTCTACGTCCCTCCACTTTACCCATCATGATTAGCTGAAGAATTCTATATCGCTCCCCTCTGAATATATGTCCAAGATATGAGATATTTCTACACTTCACAGTGTTTAATAGTAGACGAGTTGTGTCGGCCCTATTGAGTACCATTTCGTTGGTCTGCCTAGTTGTCCAAGGTATTCTCAGCATTCGCCGGTGTAACCACATTTCGAGAGCCTCCAACCGATTAATCGTGGCAGCCTTAATTGTCCAGATCTCTGCCCCATATAGTAACACTGGCCAGGCGTATGATCTTATCATTCTCTGTCGTAGTTTTAGGTTGAGGGTATCATTGCAGAAAAGTGGTTTCATTTTTTGAAAAGTTGCTCTATCAGTCTCTATTCTACACCTTATCTCTTTATCTGGGTTTAGATTTTCGGTGATATGACATCCAAGATATTTAAAATGAGTCACCCTGTCTATACTTTCAATTATTTTTCCTAAATATGTATTTAGACGACAATGGATAAATTTTTTTATTTTTCCACAATTTACTTATCTAACTTACTTAGTCTCGAAACTTTACATGCAAGCTTTGTTGTTTAAGTTTTTATCATTTGTCTATTTTGTTTTCTGTCCTGTTTAATATTTATTATTTAATTCTTGTTAAGATCCATGATACGCTGCTTTACATGAGTGTTGGTCTCACTACTCTTTTTAATTCTTCCGTTTTTGTCTTGTCCGGCACTTTTTTTTTTCCTAGAAATATTGTCTTCTCTGTGCTTTTACTCTTCCTATTCTTTCATTTATTTCCTTGTCGGTTTTCTCATTCTCTTCTATATATTCGCAGTTAGATACTTAAAGTGTTCTGCTTGCTTAACCTTTGTTCGTTTATTTTATGTGTTTTATTCATGTCATCATAGTTTTTGTTTTTTTGTATATTGACTCTCATATTTATCTTCCCTAGTTCTTTCTTTATTACTTCAAGATTCTTTTGTGTAACCGCTATTTATAAATACATCAGTTCATTCAGTTGTGTTATCCTCATTTTCCGGTTCCCCAAAATCCATGGTTTTGTATTTTTCCTTGCTTTTATCATTGCTTTATCCAGTACCATTAGAAACAGTAGTGAACTTAATAAGCATTCTTGTTTAATACCTCGCATTGTGTCAAATTCGTTTTATTCATCATTGTTTGTTCTAATTATATTCATATCTTCCTTGTTCATATCCTTTAACACTTCTATGATGTTTTTGTCTCTCTCGACTTAATATTATCATATTATGTAATAACCGATTACTAGTGAACTACGCTGTAAATAAATCGTATATTTAAATAAAGAAATAAATTAAGTTAACGAAGGAAATTCTTGTTTTCCTCATGTGTAATTACGTGGCTTAAATTATAATTTGGTAGGAAAGACAATGTAAGCAGTTCTGATTTTACGACCCCTCTAGATCATTTAAGCAGAATTCAGGCATCTCAAGCTCGCCTCTATATCCTTTATGGTTTCATAATTAAAAGATGGGGTTGAGTCAAACTGTCAGTGCAACAGGCAAACTATTTAAAAATACATCGTCGAAAGAAAAGAGATAGACACAAAAAGACTTGAAATGAGGGTATGACAAAAGTTATTAGCTTAAGGAACATAAGCGAAAGGTAATAGAAGAATCGAAGACAAATACACCGATATATTGAACAATGTTGCGTGATTTTTAAATCTATATATATATACAGGGTGTCCAAGATAAGGATCCTAACCATGGGGATCTCGGAAACAGTTGGAGATACGAGGTCGGTTAAATTAGAGAAAAGTTGCGCAATTTAGTGCTAAATTAAACGCAATTTAAAAATTTTAAAAATTCAAAATACTTCCGGAGATTTCCGGAAAAAAACGAATTTTGGCAAAATCGTTTTTAATTTTTGTAGGCTTTATTTAAAGAGATATCAAAAAATAAAAGGTAGATTCTTCTTGCCACTTTTTATTTTTTATAATTTGGTCTAAACAAAATTTAAATCCGACGTTTCGTTTCTGAGATACCATCATGAACTTTCATTTTTTATATGGAACAAAAAAAGTATCCCATGTATTTGATAGCATTTTTTATTACAAATTCAACGGTGTATCACACTTGCATATCAAGTGTGTAGTTCATTGGCTTTTATAAAAGTGATATACCTTTCTCTCTCGCTCTCATGGAGCTCTTATGGAAAGTACTTGAACTACGTATTCGATATGCAAGGGTGATACATCGTTGAATTTGTAATAAAAAATGCTATCAAATACATGGGATACTTTTTTTTTGTTCCATATAAAAAATGAAAGTTCATGATGGTATCTCAGAAACGAAGCGTCGGATTTAAATTTTGTTTAGACCATATTATAAAAAATAAAAAGTGGCAATGAGAATCTACCTTTTATTTTCTGATATCTCTTTAAATAAAGCCTGCAAAAATTAAAAACGATTTTCCCAAATTTCGTTTTTTTCCGGAAATCTCCGGAAGTGTTTGAAATTTTTAAATTTTTTTAACTGCGTTTAATTTAGCACAAAATTGCGCAACTTTTCTCTAATTTAACCGACCTCGTATCTCCAACTGTTTCCGAGATCCCCATGCTTAGGATCCTTATCTTGGACATCCTGTATATATATATATATATATATATATATATATATATATATATATATATATATACACTGTGACCAGTAAAGCCCGCATTTTATGGGATTTTTTTATTAACAGCTTTATTCGAAATTTGACTTTGGCATCAATTTCTGCTTCGATCGCTATGAAAATTAACCAAAAAAATAGCAGTCACGTGATTAGCATTATCTGTCAGATTTTAATTAAAAAAAAAAAATCAAAAGTGGGGTTATATCTCAAAATATCGAAAAAAGTTATTAGAAAAAGTTTTTCCAAATGCAATTTTTGATCCATATACAAAATTTCAGCTGTAAAAATAGTTTAGAATTTTCGCCCATTTTTTGTAAATTCCACCACTCTTGCAAAAAAAAACACAACCTACATAAAATTTCTTAGTTTTGACAATGCTTCATTTCAGACATATTTTGTTGAAAGTAGCGCCATATTAAATGTGTGTTTTTCTACAAAATCCGAATAAGTCTATTAAAATTTGGTCATATGTGATACAAAGTTTATTTGTTTTTGACCCTGTATAGGGCAATTTTATAAAATAACTATTTTTGAAAATGTAGCTTGTGTCTAAAAGTAATATATATTATAATTAAGACAAAAAAGTACATAGTGTCATCAGTAAAGTCTGCATTAGGTGGAAAATAAATTTTTATTTAACTTTACTTAAAGTTTATGATTTTTTTATTAGAAAATTTAAGTCTTTTCAATTAAATTTTGGGATGAAGCATTGTCAAAACTAAGAAGTTTTATGTAGGTTGCGTTGAGTCTTATGATGTAATTTACAAAAAATGGACAAAAAATCTAAATAATCTTATATAGCTGAAATTTTGTATATGGGCTAAAAATTACACTTTTTCCAATAACTTTTTTCGATATTTTGAATTTATTTGGAAAAAATGAAATCTTGGCAGATAATACTAATCTTAAGTGAATGCTATTTTCTTGTTTGTTGCTTCTGTCTTTTGTTTTTTGAACAAAATAGGTAAAACCAAAACATATTCTCAAAAGACAAGATGTATAATTATCGGCCTTCATAAATCCAGTAAAAGCAAATGTGAGATTTCAAGACTACAACAGATATTAAGGCAAGTTGTTGATTATATTGTTAAGAAATTTGCGATTTAAGGAACAAGTTGCAACAATCGTCATTCAGGCGGTCCAAGAGCAACAACTTCTAGTGAAAATTTAAACATAGTGGTTAAAACCAAACGTGATAGATGCTTAACTGTACCAGAAATATCAGCACAGTTCAATGTGGGCTGTGATAAACCTATCAGTGTATCAACAGGCAAAAGGAGACTTCTTGATGCAGGTCTTAAGGGATACATAGCGGTCAAAAAATCTTTTCTTAAAACAATTAATGCGAAGAAGGGAATTAATTGGGTTAGAGAATACAAAATTTGGACAACTGCAGATGGGGAAAAGGTCCTCTAAACTGACGAATCAAAATTTGAAATTTTTCGATCCAAACGAAGAGTTTACGTCCGGCGCCAGTAGCATGACAGGGTGAACGAGGCATGTACTTGGTTTAAGTTAAACATGGTGATGAGTTAGAGCTGTTTTGGTGGCACCTCCATCGGGATTCTTGTGTAAATAGAAGGAATTTTAAAAAAGAAGGTTACAAAACATATTAGAGGAGAGTGTAGTACCTTCTGGGACCTATTTTATTGGTCCGGGATTTAAATTATAACAAGATAATGATCCTAAATACACATCAAAGCTGTGTAAGATTTTTTTAAAAGAAAAGAGATGGCCTTCACAATGACCGGACTTGAACCCTATAGAGTTATTGTTGGAACAGCTTGATAGGTACGAAAATGTTGTCCTATATCTCACGAGATTTGTGGAGAAACTATAGTATCAAAATTGGCGAAGCTTTGCGAGGTGGACCCGTAGATGATGCACTAAAATGCACTGAAATAGAACAACTGCAAAATAGACACGATCATTTAAATTTTCACAAAAAGCTGAAAGAAACTACTGGATTATATAGAGGATGGAAACCAAGTTTAATAGTAGACCAGAACAACAAGATAGTCCTTGAAAGCAAAGAAAAAATTGACATCTGGGAGGAATACATCGGCGATCTTTTTCAAGACAACAGACCACCAAGAGAGACTGATTTAAGTGATAGTTTGACTGGTCCATCAATTACAAAAGATGAGATTGAAAAAGCTATCCATAACTTAAAATACAACAAAGCAGCTGGACCAGACAAAATCCCGCCAGAAATACTCAAACTCCTAGAAGAAAGAGGTGTTGCGGCATTGCATAAAGTTTTTAACATCATCTACAATACGAGTCTCTACCCCAAACAATGGCTATGTTCTACTTTTATCCCGTTACCAAAGAAACCCAATGCAAAAAGATGCGAAGATCACAGACTTATCAGTCTAATGTGTCATACATTAAAGCTTTTCTTAAAAATAATACACCAAAGAATATACAAGAAATGTGAAAGAGACGTGAGTGACTCCCAGTTTGGATTCAGGCAGAGATTAGGTACAAGGGAGGCGATAGTCGCAACACAGGTACTGGTACAAAATTGCTATGACCAAAGAAAAGATGTGTGCCTATGTTTCATAGATTATGAGAAGGCTTTCGACCGTGTTCAACATCAAAAGTTAATACAACTACTCGAGAGGCTCGACATCGATGAAAAGGACATCCGATTCATCCAAAATTTGTATTGGAACCAGAATGCACAAGTAAAAATTGAAAATGGTATGTCCAATACTGTACAAATTGAGAGGGGAGTGAGACAGGGGTGCGTACTATCCCCGCTCCTATTTAATCTATATTCGGAGACAATTTTCCGAGAGGCCTTAGAAGATGTAAAAAAGGGCATTAGAGTGAATGGTGTACGGATCAACAACATTCGTTATGCCGATGACACGGTGCTGACAGCCGAAAATATAGATGATCTACAACAAATAGTAAATATGGTTGGACAACACAGTGCATCTATGGGTCTGAACATCAATACTAGGAAAACAAAGTTTATTATCATCTCCAGAAACTTGGATGCATTTACAAACTCCGGAATAACATTTGATGCAGCGTCCATTGAAAGAGTGGACAAGTTCAAATACCTGGGAACATGGCTTTGTGAGGATTGGACATCGGACAGAGGAATAAAAAGCCGTGTTGAGCAAGCCCGACAGGCTTTCCTGAAGCTTAAAAATGTGCTTACCTGCTCAGAATTCGATATTGACTTGAGGGTGAGGTTTATGAAATGCTACGTATGGTCAGTGCTTCTTTGTGGCGTGGAGGGTAATATCAATAAACTGGAAGCCTTTGAGATGTGGTTGAATCGCAGAATTCTTAAAATCTCATGGACGGAGAAAAAGATAAATGAGGAAGTTCTGGGGCGTGTAGGAAGAGAGCGTGAACTATTCGAAGTAGTCAAGAAAAGAAAAACAGCCTATCTGGGACATATCATGCGAAACGAAAAATATGGGTTCTTACAGCTGATGATTGAGGGCAAAATTGAGGGCAGAAGGGGAATGGGTAGGAAGAATATGTCTTGGCTTCGGAACATAAGACAATGGACAGGGTTACGTGATGTACAAATACTGATCCACACCGCCCGAGATAGAGAAGCAATGGAGCATGTGATCGCAAACATCCATTAATGGATATGCATCCGAAGAAGAAGAAGTAGATGAGTCTAAAATTTAAAAACAGTATTGTTATTATATCTAAATAATTGTAAATAAATAATCGAATCTCTTACTAGCAGATGAGTTTTATGAAATCTATTTAATTTTTCAGTCCAACCGTTTAGTATATTAGTTATTTTCGTTAGAATTCATTAATTAAACAGCCTACTGGGTCTCAGAAAGCTTAGCGGTTTTAGGAATCAATTTTTTGCATTCGTGGTTTTATTTGTACTCTGTCTTTCTAACCGTAGGTAAAGTTGTATATTTACATCAGTTTCATGTACTCTTAAACCTACTACCATATAGTAAAATTTACATTTAGCTAAGTTATGTAAGGATCATTTGTATTAAAATTTTTCACATCATGTTTACCTACAAAAATTTATCGATTTGGCGATGACGTTTACGTCGCGCCGCTGTTTGTACGTTGCGACGCTTACTATATAAATCGATTGCGACTTTAATGTCTTTTTCTTATTTTTGCGGAAGATGCAATTATTCAGTTTTGACAGGAAATTGAGTTTCAAAATTATAAATTACTTTCCCCGATAACGGCAAAGCTCTAAATTTTTCGTGCATGCAAACTAAATTGCTCGTGTAAGGACAAAGGACTTTTATTAATAGAATTGAATAGGCTGCCACCTTAAACGAATTTGACGCTTTTCTTGTTAAATTGATTAATTATTACAAAAGCTTTAGGTAAATGCAGATATCAAAGCGTTTTATATGGGTTTTTAACATTCTTCAGACATATAAAAGTGAACGGATTTTGGGGAATCTTCTCTTACCATCGAATATTTTTTTATAAGAAAATTGGGTGTTTATAAATGACTTGCTTAAAAAGAACTTGAACTTGAAAAATTTTCACTCCCGCATGGTGCAAAAACTGAATTTCCTACAAAAATAGCATTGAATGGCGATCCCTTCTGAGATGAATTCCAACGCAGTCAAACTTCTTGAGACGCATCATTTATCATTACCGGAGATGAGGCGTAGATATACAAGGTAAAAGAAGTATACGAGGATCAAGTGAAAACACCGCACTAATAACACAGGTTTACAAAAAAAAAAAGTGGATGCCTATTTGACTAGATCATTTTTTTCTTATGTAATTAGACGTCCTGATTCCGAGGTCCGATAACCTCTATCACATCAGGTTCAAGGTTATTTCAAGGTCAAACGGAGTAGCATTCACTAAATAAATCTGAAGAAGCAGATACGTACGTTTTTGAGATTGCTGAATCGAAATTCGTAGTTTGTTTAATTCCCCAAGGTCAGACAGAAGTTATTTCAGGGTCATTTTAAGGTCAAATTGAGATAAATCTACCAAATAGATATGTGAAAAAAATATATAGACTTTTGGGGGCGCTTGATCTGAATTCGTGGTTTGCTTACACAGCAGACTGGCAAGGCAAGCGGATCCAGTTTTTGGGCCGAAACTCAAGCGCTGAGGTCTATTGTTTTCAGAGAGCTTGGGTTTTATTTCACACACATATAAATTCTTGTTTTTCGCCTCTGTCTACTGCGTAACGGTCATTGATCTCGCTGCGCATGGGATAAGTGGTTATAAGAGTTTATGTTTTTTCATATTTATAAAAACTTGGTCCGGCCGCCTGTCTGCTGTGTGCCTGTGTGCTATGTAACGGATATTGATCTAGCTGCGTGTGAATTCTCTTCTTTTACACATTTATTTAGAGGTTTTTTTCAATCTGACATTGAAATGAACTTGAAATGATTTCTGGTTAACCTTGAGGTATTAAACAAACCACGAATTCAAACTCAGTGCCATCAAATGTCTACCTATCTTTTTTTACAGACCTATTCAGTATATTTTTCTCAATTTGACCTTGAAATGATGCTGGAAGGACCTCTGGCTGACCTTGGGGAATTAAACAAACCACAAATTTGGATTTAGCAATCCCAGAAACCTAAATATCTTCTTTTTCAGATTTATTTAGTGGATTTTTCTCAATTTCATATTGAAATGACCCTGAAATGACCTCTGGCTCAACTTAGGGGATTAAACAAACCACAAATTCTGATTCAGCGACCCCAAACTTTTCTTCATATTTGTTTAATGGATTTGTGTCAATTTGACCTTGTAATGACCCTAAAATGACCTCTAGTCGCCTTTGGGGAATTAAACAAACCACGAATTTGAAATCAACGACCTTCAAAGAAGCTGACTTCAGATTTATTTAGTAAATTTTACTCCATTTAACCTTCAAATGACCTTGAACTTAACGGGATAGAGGTTAACGGACCAGATTTAGATTCAGAGCGTCTAACTACATAAGGATAAAATGGTCTGGTAAAATAGGCCTCTACTTTTTTTTGTAAACCGGTGTAATTATCGGAATAGAGGTTGAAATAAGAGTGAAGAAAAAATTAAAGTCATGCTCACTGTCTTTTTGAGTTACCATGGCCCGATGAGTCACACGGTTAAGGAGGTTCAATCGCTGTTCATATTAAATAAAAAATATTATACTATAATGAAAATTAACTTTTTAATAATAGTGTGAGCCGTAATCTATATTATAGCGGAACTTCGATTAACTTTACTGTGTACATTTTTGAGAAATTAATTTCTAAAAATGTAAAGCTTTGAACAGTCTCCTGGGAAATCAGAATCTTGGCATTTTCCTTTGAATAAAACTAACCTTTGTCGATTAGATGAGGTTGAAAAAAATTAAAAATTAGCTTTTTAAAATATACAGATATCTCTTTTGAAATAAGATATTTAACTCATCATGGGTTTGAGTGAGATATTAATAAATGATATAAAATATAAATCGAAAAGTTTGACAACATTACAAAAGGGTGCACTTCAGATCTTTGAATACATTCAATATGAAAACTTTGACACAATATCATTTTTTATTCTACTAATGTTAAATGAATATAAGTAATTGAAATAACAAAAATAACTGAATTCTATGAGAATCTATATACAGCACCAGAAATACAAGAAGTAGGGGAAGAGGTAACTGCAATTCCAGATGTTCTCATGGATGAAGTAGAGGAAAATCTTAAGAGCATGGAGAACGGCAAAGCAGCTGGGAAGGTCGGTGTTACAGCCAACATCTAAAGCACGCTGAGAAACCAATTTGGATAATCCTAGAAAAAAATTTCTGTGACTATTTTTAAAACCAATGTGTTAATAAAATACTTTGTTTTGTTCCAAATAGTCCCTAAAACAAAATAAAATAAAATGTTTAATATTTAATATGCAGCAATGCATAAATTTGTCTGTATTATGAAATGCTTTCCCAGTGATAATTTTATTCGTATGGGAAAATCAAAACCACTTTTTGCCTCATCAATATTTGTTCATTAATAATATTTCATATTCAGGCCCGTAGAGTTTAACATTAAATCGTACAAAATTAAGTAGGGTTATATAGCCCGAACTAAAAGCAATTAATATAAATAAATTGATCACTCCTGAGTCAAAATTATTAATTAGGTTTATTGATATGTTGTTTATTCGTGGTAAAATGCATATTTAGGACCAGCAATAAATTTTGAAAATATTTTTATTTTAAAATTATGCCCTGTTAAATTGCTGAATCTGGGATAATAAATAATAACTGTTTAAAATTAAAAAAAATATGATAATAACGTAATTGCTTTTAAATGTCTGATGCTATAATAGTTTTTATCTATAACAATGGGCCGTGATCCATAAAAGATTCGCCTTGGTTTTTTTGAGAGGTATCAATTTTATAAACCAAAATTAAATGTAAAATTTAAAGGCAGGTAATAAAATGGTAGAGTCGGCGAGTCCAGTAGATTTTCGTAGCTGATCAAGAGATATGGCTTCACCAAAATTTTTATATGTATTTTGATTCCCTGATTACAAATATTGAGGGTAGATTCCCGAAAAATGAACAGGTAATTTGTTGAAACAAAAAAATTATTAATAATAAAAAAATATTTTCTTTGTAAAATTAAAAATATTTTCGTGTTCTTCAGTCAATTCGAAGCAAACAGTGTCTCGTGATTTTCCCGTCCAGAGCATAGTTTTTGACTTAAAAATCATTAAACATTTAAAAAATCGCATTTTTTACTACTTTTAAACATGGATAAATTTTGAATAAATGTTTTCGAATTTTGTGCTCAGCAATTGATTGTTCAAGTCAAGAACTACAAACTGCGATTATTAAGGTGCGTATAAATATGGCGAGTCGAGTGCGTGACGAGCTTGCAACGAACTGATCTTTGTCGGTTCGAACCCTTCTTCGACGCCCGGCGCCAAAAGAGATTTCTAGCGTCTGGACGGTGTAAGCCAATAAAGGGTAAACAAAAAAAAATTAAGTTTTGATTATATTCTTTATATTCCGAAATGAACTATAGTTAATTTTTTCTTATTTTCCAAATATTTACTAATGAAACCCGAAATCAGCTTATATGGGGTTCAACATAACTGTGGTGCCGGGACATTAGATATAAATCTAATTTTTTAAGTGATTTTATTTACATATTATCTCCTATATTTATAAATAAAAAATATACCTTTTTGTTGTACTTTTACAAGACCTATTGATAAATCTTGGAAATCGGCCTTTACACGAGTTTGTGTTTTCCCGTTCACTGGCCAATATTACAATACCTCATGCTGTCAAATTGGCTGAATTTTTTTTTATTATCATATTTTCCTTATATCATATATATTTCGAAATAAATAAGAGGTAGTTTTTCTTATTTTTGAAATATTACTTACTTAATCTCGAAATTAGCTTATACGTAGGACGTCAGTAATCTGTTCACGGTTCAATATGGCGGTTTTCAGGTTGCTAAAAAAGAACATACTTTTTTCAGGAGTGTTATTAATATTTCAAAGTAAAAAGCGAAATTTAATCAGTTTGTTTACTAGTTTGTTTGGCGATGATTGTCGCGGTGAATGTGGCTGTATCGATGCGAACTTCAATTAAGTTTTTCTTTAATAACATAGTTAATGCCGTTTCACCGGTCCTCGCTGATAATTTTTTTTAATATATTAAGAAATTAACGTATTCCTTATAGTGTACATTTTGGGTTATCCTGAGTTACGAATTAGTTGTGCTCATATAACTTTAATGGATTTTAATTAATGTGTTCGAAGCACAACATTTCCATGTTCTTCAGCCCATTCGTCTATCACATGTGTCTTAAATTGTCTTTCTTTCTCATTCGCAATTTTTACAAGTTCCTTCTTTAGTAAACTGTTCATAAAGGAAATATGTTTTTTTTGATAACCAATCTGTAATATCGCTTTTTCAACTATGTTATGGGCAACTTTTCCACTAATCTTGAATGATAACTGGCGTTATTCAAATCTACAACTGACCTCTCCGGAATCAAATGTATCATTTGATAAAAATATCTTTGAAAGATATCCGGCGTCATTTATTCATGTTAATCTTTGGTAGATTTCAGTTCAAACTGCTGCAAAACTCCTATAAATTCCCTCCAATATGAGTTGTAATGAGTTTATGGCCCTGAGCGGATAAGGGTTTTAAATCTGTCGATAACCCTTCTAAGAATGCTTCACGAAAAATTGCTATATTCTTATCTTCATACATTTCTTGTACTATGTGTCCTGTACTGAGACAGATTACATCCAGATGCCTTCCCTGTGGTATTTTCTAATTTCCCGCAAATACCATTTTCTCTGTATCACATCTATTTTCACTTTCCCTACGAGAAATTTATTTTTGTCAGTACTTTCTACAGATTAGTTTTTCGCATGCCAGGCAGATTCTGGTCTTGTTTCATAACTTTCAAAACTTTATCGAGACTTGCTTTTTATTTTTTAATTAAAAACTTTCTAATTCATGAACGTGTCTTCTTAGTATGTTTTTGACGCATTAGTATAATTTTTTTTTAGGGTACGTTTCAGGCTAGCACACAGTTCCACTTTTCCTTTACTTAATTCGCCTATAAGTTGTAGATTCGCTAAGTTTTGGAGTAAAAATAGAAATTTTCAATAGCTAGCACTGAAAGTTGTAAGACAATAACATAACAAGGCCATACATTTATACACGTCTGAAGTATACTTAAAAATGTCATTACTGTTAATTGCCCAATTGAGATGTATACTTTTAAATCCAATTATCTTTTAAGTATACAACTCTCTCCTCAAATACATACTTAAGACACATACCATATCTACCCCTTGCGTTATCCGAATTCGGAAAACCGAATTATTTATGAAATCTGTTCCGAGAATTTCTATGGCTTTGTTTTATGCCTCTTCACAGATGTGCATACAATTATCATACTTTGTCTGACAATGAAGAAAAAACAACAGCTTTGTTACTTTTATGCAGTGGGATTTTACCCTGAAAAGTATATTAAATAAAAAACGAAAACTTGGGCTACAATAGCACACTACCTTCTATACAAAAATGGTTAGGATTCGAACTTCTAGAAAATTTATAGTTTCAACATATTAGCGGATAATACAGAAATTTCGCCAAACTCCCTTCGTCACATTTTGAATATATGTTAAACAAAATAGAAGCAGTTATTTCCAAAAGAAAAATATATTATCAGCAGCCCATTTCCATATGGCAGACGCATTCGAAATTTTCTTCTCGCTGGTCTCTGAAAATTTTTTGAGGCAATTTCATTTCACACATTTACTTCTTTTCTTCTCTAAAATTTTTGTCCATAACTCACAAATTTTGCAATTATTTTCAGGTTCCTCTATTTTCTTCCGATCACTCCATATTCACTTATGAACAACTTTTAATCAATTAATGCCAAGTGCTTATAAATTTCATTTCATTAACAAAAAAATAAGAAAATCTCTTGTCTTCAGTCCCACTGCAAAGTAAATTTTTTCGAAAAAGCGTGTCATAAACCCGTCTCACTAGATAAAAAAAAATCTTTTGAGTTCGCACCAAAAAATCGACAGAAAATGGATCGCTGTGAGTATCCGTCGAACTACTCGAAAACAATAGAACTATAAAAAAATTGACTTCTTGTGACCCAACTGCATTTATTACCTCTTTTCAAATTTACCGACGATGGCCCTCGATAACAATAAAAATGGGCAAAATTTTAAAGGAATCTGGTTGGAAGTTCGAGGTATACTTGACTCGCGCTCGACTCGCCATATTTATACACACCTTTATACCGTATAGTAATAGCATAAGGGACTTTACTTATTATAACTATTTTTTCATATGTTGGTGCGCTACCATAGTTTTTTAAATTTTAATGCTTTCTATATACGCTTACGTTCATAGAAATCGGCCAACTGCACACTTTTGACTTCAAATATATTTTTTTGAAAACCTATAGGGTAAATCAAAACAAAACTTATTCAGTTTGAAAGATGATTTAATATGCTTTGACGAGGATATAAATTTATCAAGAGTGCTTATTGTTTATGAAGTGTAGCAGCGGAAAACCAAATAAATGTATATTATGTGGAAGGTATCATGAGTATATACAAATTCTGGCAGATTTAAATTATTGTCCCTGGAAGAATTTGAAGCTAATTCGGTTTTTATAATTTTATTAGTTTTAAAGTGCGTTACTTTAATGCAACTTTGCCGGAAAAAGTCATTATTTTACGTCAAAATGGACATAGTCAGCGATTTGTTGCGAGACGACTGAATATGACACGGGCTTATATTGGCCATTTTTTTACTTTTATGCATGACAGTGTAAGGCCGCATACTACATAAAAATGAAGACAATGCAAGTCCGACAACCACATTTTAGTCAATCTACATTATTTTATTCTAAGTTTCTAAAAAATTGTACAAAGAAATAATTTGATTTCTAACCAGTTATTTTCAATAAAATTATTTTACCGTCGTTAGAACGTATAATTATTTTTTTATTGCTAACCTGATTTTATGTTATAATATGATATTAAGTTCTCCATTGAATAACCCAATTTTCAATTGTTTCGTAACTTACATAGGTATGTTGACTTTTTGAAATATTTAATATTTTTAAGGTAAATATTTTAAAAATCAGTTGGAGCACACATAGGCAACATATGTATTTTTGAAAAGGGAATTTTAAGCTTTATTTTAATATTTAGTATTATACAGGGTGTTCTATTTTAAAAAAGTGAATTTATTTTTTAAAAGATTCAATTTTCATAAGCTTTTATTTTTTCTAACGATACAGAAAGAATCCCAGATCCTGAATATTTTAAGTTTTTTTCTAACTCCTATAATAACCTCACCAGAGTTTATCAAAATATAAGGAACAACCCTGTACATGTTATAATTGATGAATACCATAGTGTAAAAGTCAACAATTTTCGGGAAATTCCGACCATCACATGACTCTGCTTACGAAAAAATACAAATATAATTTTGATGAAGGTGGGAAATATAGTTTAGGGATTCCACATTATGTAGGAAGTAATAAAGGTTAATTGAGTCACTAAATATTCCTTGATAAATTGTGTTTAGCCCTTTAATTTTTTTGACAAGGGTTACAATTTGTCACTTGAGTAAAATATTTGCACCAAAGTGAACTAAAAATTTAGCGAAAAGTCACAATTGTTGATAATTCTGTGTGTTAACAAATTCTTTTTGAAAATCTATTTAAAGGATATGGAGTCATTTAATTATGAAAGTACGTATATCTATTTGTACTATTAAAACTTGATTTTGTTTGGTACAAAAAAATATTACGATAATCTAAATGACCAAACCTTGAAACACTAGTCTTATGTGTTATAGAAATAAAAATTATTGACAGCATATATATATATATATATATATATATATATATATATATATATATATATATATATATATATATATATATATATATATATATGATACTTATTAAATTGTTGGCCGCCAGGCACAAATAACTATACCTAAGTATAATTGATTTGTACCAAAATATTTTTGTTTTCAATAAAAATTACACAAATACACATGTGCTGTATTTCTGAATGTATCCCGTTTGTAGTGATTAGAAGTTTGAAACATTGATGTCAATTTTCTCTTTCTCAGGTGAGTTCAGATGAAATTTTAATTATTATTTTAGAAAAAGTCAAACTAATGATTCAAAAACACAAATACAAACTTTATTTAAAATAATACAATCATGTCACTGGGTACAGTTTTATTTAAAATGTATAAATCACCTTATCTATACCTAATGAAATTATCAATATTATTCAATATGTACCGTATTCTTTTAAGGGATTTAGAATTATTAAATCTGGCAATATTGCATAAATGTCTGAACGGTGAAAAATAACTAGTGTCTTAATATATGTGATTTTATTTTAAACAATCTAAAAATAATTTAGCGTGTGCCGTTATTATTAAAAGTGATCTTGGTACAGAGCAAATTAAACAATTTATTTTATTACTAACTATAACTATTCATAATCAGATTAGTATATACCTATTTTATCAAATTATTTCAGGCAAGTCAAAAATTTCTATATCTTACATATTAAATAAATACCTTTTAATCTCCAGAAATTTTTTATATCCACGTTTTAGAGCTATTCCTTCCTTTTTTTTTAATAAAGAAAAACTTAAAAATCCGTTTTCCTTTACCAACTATTGTAACTTTTAAATATTATCCACAGCTGCTTGCTTACTGATATAATTTATTTACTATTTTATTGAACTTCTTTACCTTCCTTAAAAATTGACTTTCAATCTCCCGATATTTTATATTCAAGCTCTATGTTCTTTCCTTTTTTTTTTAAAAAAAAAAATTAATGAATGAGATCAACAATGTTATCTCTACCACAGATTAATCTGCACTGTCTTCCTTTAATTTTTTTTTATAAAATAACAAATGAAAATTTTTGAGGTTATGGTCCTGTTAACAAAAAAAACTAGCAATTTTTATACTACAATCGTTTAATATCCACTTCTTTTTTTAGTTTTTGAAATAAAAACTGAACATTTTAAGGTTATGTTACTTTTTATGAACCAGACTAACGATGTTTACTGTACACCTGATGGACCTGTACTCTTATAAAAAAATGAATTTTGGCTTTTATAGTAAGTGGTGACGCAGTATAAATTTTTATTTTATTTTTTTTCCGATTGGTCGGCCATCTGACGCGAACTGACAACTAGATGTAATTTTAAGCTTTGAAACATATAATCAGAATGGATTCGTAATTGTCAATTTATGATAAAATTTTGATATTTTATTGATTTTATGAACTAAATATTATATTTGATGAAAATAAATTATGATTTATGTAAATTTTGGACTTTTCCTGACATTTTGATATATCTACACTTTACTTTTGGTTTTTATTTAGCACATAAAATTGATAAATAAAATTTGACTACATCTAACAAAATTTTACATATACATTTAAATTTTAATTGTAACTTGCTGAAATTGATAATTCATGTTTTTTTAATATTATAATCATATTTAACAAGGTTTTACCTACAATTAGGTACTATTTTATTCTGGTTTCTTATTAAAATTAACTTTTAATTTACATTTTCTTATACTATTTTTACCCATTTACAATATTTTTAACAACGTTTTAATAAATACTGTCATTGTAATAAGTAGAAACTAATATATAATAAATAACTATTGATGAATAGTGTCTATATTTCACTAAATGGTTATTATTTGATGCGTATTCCCACTAATATTATCTTTATCCGGATTATTTATAAAATGGGTGATTGAGTTTCTCATTTTTGTGGATTTCACTATATTGTTTTAAAATTTCATTTTTAGCCACTATCTCTGGATAATAACACACCTTATTCAAAATATCACCTATTTATTAGTTTGTAAGATTCATGTCTTTCAGAGTGAAATATGTTTATTATTCTTACTTTATATGCACTAATGTCCAACCTTTCACACTAATTTTTATACATTTTATCATGTCGTTACACAATTATAGGCATCTTACGTCCTTTTAAAACATGATTCAAATATAAATTCTAACATACTATTAACTAATATCTATTCTACCATCTGCACTTACCACATAAATGCATTAATTATTTATTTGTCCCTTTGTGTTTGACATTTTCATATTTAAAGACTTATCACTATCTATACAATATATATATATATATATATATATATATATATATATATATATATATATATATATATTTATTTATTTATTTATTTATTTTTAGTTCTCCCAGCCTGTGATGGCGCTGTTTTCTCATTTTATACGGCTGCGCGCTGACAAAATGCTCTCTAAAATTATATTTTAAAATGTCTAAATAACTATTCACGTAGGTTGAGTTTTTCTATACATTTACTGTCGATCATATTCGCATATTATTAATATAACAAAAAATTCGACAATATATTCTTTTACTTAATAATATAAACAGTAATTTATTTATTTCACAGAAGAAGTACGCTTTTAGGTTTGAAATTTTGCTTTTCCTGCTTTCTTTTCCGGTTTTTCAGCGTCGACGACATCCTTTTGGTTTTAATTGACACTTCTGATATATAATGCCTCGAAATAATCGTTCCCCTTCTCATTAAAAAAGCCTTGCGAAGCCTTTTTTTATTGATACTCGAAGATTTCGGTTCCGGAGCCCTTTCCTAGTCATCAAAAGTAACTGAAGCTTCGATGTAAAGCTCTATAGGTGTGTCATTATAATTTTGGAAAAGATCAATACGACCATTCGGATAATATACAATTTTCACCACTTTGCTAATTTTGAGATCTTTGTTGTTGTAAGGGGTCGAAAGGCAAAAAACATTCTCGTTGCAAAAATAATTGGGTGTGATGAAAACTTTCTTTACCACAACTTTCATGTTACATCGAAAAATATCTTCTTCTCTCTATAACCAATTATCTACGTTGGATTTTTGTGTGAAAAATTTCAACTATTATTCGACAATTTTTTATTTAAATCAAAAAATTTTTTTAGGACTAGAAAACAGCAAAGAAAGCAATAAAGTGTTAATATTTTTTAAGCACTCATTGTAAACCATCATAATCTAAATATTTGCAGAAATATTACCTATCTTATTGCAAATTATATAGAAGGGACGAATTGTTTAATTATATTCACATATAATATTTTACAACACATGCCAGAAAAATGTGTATATGTTTGGCGTTTTCAACCACGTTACGTTTCGCTTTGCTCGTGCGAAAAATTATGCTCAAGGTCAAATCTAATTTTTCTGATATGGATACGGAAATAACTACTTTTTCTTTCATAAGAATCAATTTTTTTGATGGAGGTGAGTTTTTCAGGACAGGCATAGCCAGTACGTTAAAGTTCAAGGAGTTAGTATTTTGTTTCATTATTACTAGCATAAAAACTTTTCTAGTGCCCCTCGTAGCTAGAGGAGGAATTTCCAATAAATATCACTCAATTGAGTCATGTGCTGTATTTCTGAATGTGCCCCGTTTTTAGTGATTTAATATTTAAAACATTGATGACAATTTTCTCTCTCTTAGGTGAGTTCAGATGACTCACTTGAGTCATGTGCAGTATTTCTGAATGTGCCCCGTTTTTAGTGATTTAACATTTAAAATATTGATGACAATTTCCTCTCTCTTAGGTGAGTTCAGATGAAAAAATAATTATTATCAGAAAAAGTCAAACTAATAATTCAAAAACACAAACAAAAATTTTATTTAGAAAAATACAATCATGTCAGTGGGTGCAGTTTTTATGTAAAATTTATAAATCACCTTATCTTAATCTAATTAAATTATCAAATATTATTCAATATGCACTGTATTCTTTTATGGGATTTAGAATTATTAAATCTGGCAACATATAAATAGCTAAACGGTTACAAATGAGTGTCGTCTTAAAATGTGGTTTTAGTTTAAACAATCTAAAAAAAATTTAGTGTGTGCCGTTATTATTAAGAAGAGATCTTGATACAGTGCAAATTAAACAATTTATTTTTACTATTAACTATAACTATTCATAATAAGGTTAGTATAAATCTATTTTATTAATTTATCTTTAGGCAAGTCAAAAATCTTTAGGTCTTACACAATAAATAAATACCTTTTATATCTTCAGAAAATTGTTTATTATCCGCGTTTTATATTTCCTCTTTCCTTTTTTAATAAAGAAAATTTACAAATCCTTTCTCCTTTGCAAATTATTTAATTATTTTTCACAGCTGCTTGCTTATTGACATAATTTATTTAATCATTTATTAAACTTGTTTTCCTTCATTTAAAATTGACTTTCAATCTCCAGATATTTTTTAATCCAAGCTCTATGTTTCTTCTTTTTACGTTTTTGCAAAAAAATTTTTATTAATGAGACCAGCAATGTTTCTTTTACCACAGATTAATCTACAGTGTCTTCCTTTTAAGTTATTTATGAAATAACAAATGAAAAACTTTTAGGTTATGGCCCCGTTAATAAAAAATACTAGCAAAATTTACACTATAATCGATTAATAACCATGCCTTTTACTTTTCAAAATTACAAGTGAAAATAAAGTGGTTGTTACTTTTTAAGAACCAGACTAATGATGTTTACTGTACAAATGATGGACCTGTACTTCCTTAAAAAAAAATGAATTTTAGTTTTTATAGTAAGTGGTCACGTGATATAAATTTTGGTTTCAGCTTTTTTCTGATTGGTCGGTCATCTGACGTGAACTTGGAACTAGATAAAATTGTAAACGTTGAAACACAAAATCAAAATGGATTTCTAATTGTCCTTTTATGATAAAGTTTTTTTTTATTTTATTGATATTATGAAATAAATATTCTATTTGATGACAATAAATTATGATTAATGTAAATTTTGGACTTTTCCTGATATTTTGATATATCTAAACTTTGCTTTTGGTTATTGTTTACCCCATAAAATTGATAAATAAAATTGGATTACATCTAAGAAAATTTTACCTGTACATTTAAATTTTAATTATAACTTGTTAAAATTGGTAATTCTTGTTTTATTAATATTGTAACCTTATTTTAAAAAAGTTTTACCTATAATTGGGTACTCTTTTATCCTAGTTTCCTATTAAAATAAACTTTTAATCTAGATTTTCTTATACTATTATTACCCATTTACAATATTTTTAACAAAGTTTTAACAAATACTGTTGTTGTAATATGTATAAATTAATATGTTATAAATAACTATTGATGAATAGTATCTATATTTCACTAAATAGTTATTATTTGACGCTTACTTTCACTAATATTATCTTTACCCGTACTGTTTATAAAATGGGTGATTAAGATTCTCATTTTTGTGGATTTCACTATATTGTTTTAAAATTCCTTTTTCAGTCACTATTTCTGGACAATAACATGTACAATATATATATATATATATATATATATATATACATATATAGATATATACACATATACATATACGTCTACGAGCGAAGACGCCGTACAGTGAGCTTTGAAGATGGTGTATGAGATTTCACCAAAATGTCAGCTGCCTTATAGTCCTGAAAGGGACTCAGCACATACACGGGATGCCCGAAAACCTTCGATTACACATCACACCTGTGAGAATATCCGACATAACATATATATATATATATATATATATATATATATATATATATATATATATATATGTATAAATGCTATTTGTTACTAAATACTTTTTTTTTCTATTATTTTATTTTTCACTTTACAACTAATCAGCAGATAATCAGTTTGAAAGCATTGTTACATGCATTAAAAACTAAAATCTTGGGACAAATAATGTCGAACGTTTTTGGAAACAACTTCTTAATATTCAAAAAAAAACTTTTTAAAATTTATCAAGCAATAGTATTGAGAGGTGCTAATTAAGAAAAAATAACGCGTATATTCCTATTTTATTTTTTCATTGTTAGAGTAAAAACCCATCTGATTGAATCGTCAGCACAATTTTCTTTATTTTAATGAAAAGCTTTTTTCCCTCTACAGTTTTTACGCCAATGACTTAGAATACATTTTACACCCCCTTTCTGGTTTGACATACGAGAACATCACTTCAGCCTTTTAGCAGTTGACGAGAAAAACTTTTGTTTTCAAAGCGAAAGAGTTTTAATCGTCTTTTTTTGTTTCAAGTGTTAAATCGCGTGAGAGTTCTAATTTTGGACTTTTCTGTTCAGGTTTTTTTAACTACTTAACTACTTTTAAATTGGAATGTCTATCGGAAGATGTTGATTCATTTAGTTTTTCCTACGTAATTAAATGTTTAAATAGGAGAGTTACTAGAAAAAATATCAACCTAAACTAGGTAGGAACTACTACTGGCTCCAAGATAAATTAAAGCCGAACGTAGAATATATTTTTGAAGACGGGTGACGTGATAAGAAAGCCATATGGACTTCGTCAATGAAGTACAACTGTTCCGCAAAGTGTGTATTTTAGTAAGAATCCGTGTTTTGCTGCAAAAAATGTGTATGACGATCTACTATGTCAGTATATTAACCTGCTTATTTCAATATAAACAGTTAAAAATCCTTTAGGAGAAATAGAACTCAAATCTAGAGAGTCAACAAGGGTGTTAGAGCTTACAAGGCAGGACCTCTACAAATTATCTATGACTGTGTCGCGAACATGTATACTGGAATGACCAGAAATGGCAACGAGTATTGGTTTTATTTCCGAATTTGAATTTATAGGAGACAAGGTGAAATATTTCATGCCAGCATAATTCTGAAAGGAAATTTGACTCGTTGTAGATATTGTCGATATTTCACATATATTGTACAAACACATGGCTAAAAATTTATTTTTCAATAGGATACTGTCCGTCCTTATGTCACCAGAGAGGTTTGAACGATTGGCCAATCAACAGGTCTGACATAAATCCCATACAACAACAGTAGGATGAGAACTGACATTAATTTTTAATAAGTAGTATAAATCTTTTTATTATCAAGTAAATTAGTACTTACCGAAACAAACTAATACGGTTCAGCTAACAGAACGAGGATGCCAACAAATAACTGGCATTTTAAGTCAAACTTTCCCTGAACAAAAACCCATTTCCGAATGCACTGCTAATAAGATATTCCACAATTTGAATATAGGGGTAATGTAAAAAATCTACTATTTTAAATTAATGTTTCTATTTTTCTATTAAAAGGGTTTGTATTCTTATACCATTAGTTGTCAATATTTTGAAACATTTGAATTTACCCATAGGATTTGCCATACAAAAAATATTCTAAATTTGTTGGAGATTTGAAGTAACTGGCAACATACAAGCTGTTCTATTAAGAAAAATTATAATTGATATTGTCATTTGACTGTTGCTGACATCAATGGCATATAGAATACACAATCAAATCAGGGGCGGATCCAGCCTTTCTCTTTGGGGGAGGGGGCGGTGATATCACAAAAGTACAGTATGCCACGCGAAAACAAGTTGTCGACGGGGGAGGGGACACCAGCAACATTCCCGTTTCTAGTGTAAAAGGCAGAATCAGGACTATTTTTCTGAATTTGAAGCGCTTGGAGAGGGGGAACGATCACACAAAAAAACAAGTTGCCAACAAGGGGGAATGCCAGCAGCATACACATTCCTAGAGGCAGAATCGGGTCTATTTTTCTGAACTCAAAGCTCTTGGGAGGGGGCTATCGCAAGAAATACACATTCCAAATATAAAAGGCAGAATCGGTTCTATTTTCCTGAACTTAAAGCTCTTGGGAGGGGGGGGGGGGGCGATCGCAACATTCTTATACTCTATTTAAGAACTAGAGAGAGTAATAAAA
This sequence comes from Diaprepes abbreviatus, assembly GCA_034092305.1. Lineage (NCBI taxonomy): Eukaryota > Metazoa > Arthropoda > Insecta > Coleoptera > Curculionidae > Diaprepes > Diaprepes abbreviatus. The sequence goes on along the minus strand of JASJET010000055.1, from coordinate 5,558,267 downwards.
CTGTTACCGAAACCTCCAACGTACCTGCTCCAGTGCCGCAGTTAACTGAGGTCTGCCATAAATCTAATTATATTTAAATATTATAAGCTTTTATAAATTTACTGCAACAATAAAATTTCTGATAGTTCAGTTCAATTTCTGTCAGTGAGCAAAGTACACCTTACAGTGTGTCTTTAGTGATTTATCTTGTTTGCGCTTGTTTTTATATATTATTTGAGATTAGTGAGATACCCAAAAGATATGGCTTCAACCTCTATATTTATTCCAAAATCGTTAAACCAGGGCATTTTTTCCTCAGCAAAAAACTTATTACGATGAATTTTTATGGTGCCTTAAGATATCAATATCTAGATAATAATGTTAAAAGCTCTGTTGAGATGTGTTCCAACATGAAAGGAGTTGGAAAATCTACTATGTACCGAATACTGAAGGAGAAAAAAAGGGCTGAAATTGTTAGCACTCCCAAGTCACATTCGATTACAGGCAGGCGAAAAACCTCGTTGAAAGAAGAGATGAAAACTGCAATAAAAAGTGTTTACATACATTTTATTATGAGAAGCAGATCCCAAACATCGACAAAATTCTAACTAAAATCAGTGAAGATCGGGATTTACCTGAAATGAAAAAAAAACTGAGCTCTGGAAATTGCTCAGAGAATTTAATTTTTGCTGGGAGAAACCAGATAGGAAATCTGTTTTTATAGATCGTCCGGAAACTATCCGTTGGAGAGGGAAATATCTCTTTCAAGAAAAAGGTAGAGTTGCTAGAAATAACACAACTTATAAAATTAGTAATTTAACTGAAATTTTGAAAGATCTTTTTGAATAAAGTTACAGCGGAAAATTGGGAAAAATCCATATAATAAAAGAATAAAACAAAATGTGGAAACTCGATCTCATCTTCGGTGAGATAGAGGAACCAATTATAATTAATATGAGCGAAGATTGCTTCACTGACTTTGATTAGAAATTAGATACGGAATGTTTACTACTGTAAACACAATTTATTATTTAAATTTTTGTTTTTGTCGTATTTTATTGTTTAATGTTGTTTATTTTTTTTATATATTTTTATTTTAGTGTGTCTCACTCTTTAATCTTATATATATTTTATTCTAATTAGCCGTAAGTTTTTTATTATTGTATTTTTGTGTTTTTCTTAAGCGTGTAGAATTAACATGATTATTTCATTTTTTTGGGGCTATCGGATCTCCATATAATAAAGTAAATTAAATTAGGATATCAGTGCAATAGAAATAAAAATAAGTAGGTCTAACTTTAACTGTAACATATAAAAACTGAATCCTTTTTTAATGTTTGTGCAGATGATTTAAGAAATAAATAAACTGAAACGACAAATGTCCTAAAAATATTTTTAATTAATAATAAAATGCCCGATAGTCCCAAAAATATTTTAATATTATATGAACGAATTTATTTTTTTATATATGTTTAACTATTTGTATTTTTACAATGGGTATTTTGTAAGTATTTAAATTATAACTTAGAATTTTTTGAGAGAATAAGGCTACGTTTTAGTCTGAACGGGCCTAAAACGGTTTCTATGCCAAAACTAAAAATAATAAAAATACAGTTGTGATGTGTATTAAATATGTCAAAATTATCTACATTTTGTAATGTATGTGAATTATTAAGAAATCATAAGAAATAAAATAATATTATAAAGACTTTTTATTTTAAGTTTATTACCGAAATAATATTCTATGCCATAAATACTTAGTGATAAAATAAACCTCCTTCCGACGCCTATGACAAGGATTAATATCCTTCACACCTCCAAATATCCATTGTTATCCAAACTAAATAGTCCATTATTATAGACAGCCATTTTTGATTATAAAATTTCTAACTCATTCCTATAAAAAATATATGTGTCTAACAGATTTTGCTAAAGACACCGGACTGAAGAGCACAGGTAGTTTGCGAAGAAAAAAAGGGTAAAAAACGATTTATTACTCTCTCTAGTTCTTGAATAAACTATAGTATAAGAGGCAAAATCGGGTCTATTTTTCCGAACTCAAAGCTCTTGGGGAGGGGGGGCGATTACCTCCACCTTGGATCCGCGCCTGAATCAAATAGAATAATTAATTCTCAAAGTTGAAGGAATCTGGATCCGCTATTACTTCCCGTTCGCCCTTTATTTAACTATTTCGAATCATTTGCCCAAACCTGTATTTAAAAATAACCATTTCTCAATTAATTTTAACTTGGTATTTTTGTAATATACAGCTGTTGTTCTCAGTTCTAAAGTATTGGATTTTTAGTTTTCCTTTTATTTAATAAATTAAGTACAACACGTGTTATTGTATTATGAAAACAATAAAAATTTACTTAAGTTTGTTTTCAACTAAGCTTACTTCTTTCTCTGGGAAAGTTAAATTTGCAGTCCCTATATTTCCTAAAATAAAAGTTTAACAAGTTTCTTCTAAAGTTTTCTCTGAACTAGAAACTCTAAAGGATTTAATTGGTTCAGTCTATAGTTTATAAAACCGTGGCTGGGTTTTTCATTGTGGTGTTTGTAAAGAAAATGTAATTATTGGATTCTAAAATGCAATATATAAGTATTCCTTTTTAAGAAATTTAAGATTATTAAGTCTATATAATATGTACGTCTTCGATCTTCATTTTAGCAGTCTTTTCATCCTTTTGTTATCAGTGTCATTTACTTTTTGCTATATCTTTCCATTCGATAAACAGAACCACAAACATTATTTTTACTTAATATTACACGGGCGATAAGATTTATTATGTTGTAAATGAGTTAAAGTTTTCAACTTTTCCATTTCTTCATGGAGCAGCCACTATTACTACGTACATACTCTGAACATAAATTTTCTGTTCTCAAATAAGCCAAAATGCAATTTACCTAAATGGAACTAGTGCACGAATATCTATTTCCATTTTTACTGTTATTTTAGCAGATAGGTCCTCATCCTGATTTAATTCGGGTACGTTGAACGTCGCGACCTCTGCGCAAAACTTTGATATATGTAAATTTTATGCCAATAATCGCGTCACAAAACGTGCTTTTCGCAAATACTGATGATAAAATATATTGCTCCGCAGGAATTTAATAAAAGGTTATTTGGAAGCAGAGCAAAGATTGAAACGGGCTGAAAACCTTTTACTATTTTGTTGAATGGCTTTGATCAAATGCAAATTTAAATATAATACAATTTAACAGAATTCATTGTTTTTATTTAAGCGCTATTACTGTAGCCTGTAAGGGAATGTAATTTAGATCACAAAAAATTATATTTTCTAGAAAATAATTGTTATAAAGAAACAGCGTTTCAAATGAAACAGTGTGACGTAATACGAGAATACTAAATTGAACCTTATCCCATTAACAGGTAAACTGAAAACTATGTAGTCTAAGAAGTTATTTTTATAATGAGCAAATAAATTATTCAAATTTAATTTATCGGTTGCAGGCTAATTTCCGATTGAAAAGGTTATCAGTCTGCCGTCTCTCATTGGTTGCGTTTTAGAGAGCTGTGTTACCCTTAATCTACTGAATAATTGCCAACTAAATAATGGCCAAAAAGTCTCACAAATCCAAGTAATTCCCTGTACGGTACCTCAGCTCAGACTCACTTAATCTCTTGCTGCAGTTTACCTGAACTAGCTCATCTAGTAGATTCATTATTTTGTATTTTCCACTATTTTTGTCCCGCTTTACTTGATCTATGTCTAAATCGAGAAAAAGGCGTTCCCAAATATTACTTTAAAATTTCGAAAATCGAATTATTCTGTTCACCAGAATGTACCAATTGTTAAGGCCAGTCTTACTCCATTGTTGAATCGAATACAACCGATGGGGATTCTAGGATTCTTATGGTATCAATGAGGAACAATCTACAGAAATCCAGCAAGAAGAGGAAGAAGAAAACGAAGATGAAGACATTACCGTTAAAGTAGCATTTGAAGATTACCAGTCAGACTAAAATTTCCCCAAAGTTAATAATAATCCGTTCCACTTTAGTCATTACCAATAGTACCATTTTTTCAATCAATAGGATATTATCTAATAAAATCCAATTACAATATATCGTAAATTATACTTACTATGCGCTATTTGTAATAGTGTATTTCACTCTATGCAAATTTTGGTGAAGTTACCACTTTTTTCATCTATTTTGACTAGAGCAGTATCTGAATTTACTTAATAAATTTTTCAAAACCACGAACAGAAGAATTTCTTACCTGCCAATCATCCAACGTAGTCGAAAAAGAAATTATACTTAGTATACTAAATGATCAAAAATTGGATTAGTCGATAGATAACCCAATGTCCATATTTCGCTATAACTAGGAACTTAGCTGAAAAACTAAAGTAGTGTAAAACGGCCTGTGAAATAAATGGCTTTACCATAGAGGAAGTAGATCGTGATTAAATCGGTGATGGTCTCATTCACAGGTTTCTGATTCTAAAAGTGCAGCATCACAACCAAAAACTGTTGCTACTATCACTAGGCTCTATATTATATAATTTACTCAAGACATCAACATAGTGTGCTATGTTCTACAAAGACTCTAAAATAAGGAAAAAAATCCAATTCAATCTGTTCTACAAAAGGTTTTTACTCAAGGTCAAGTTTGCTCTAAGCAAGAACTGGTTGCTTATATATATATATATATATATATATATATATATATATATATATATATATATATATATATATATATTGGGTTTTCCAATAAGAGGTGTCATTTTGAAAAGCCCGCTATTTCGGTAGATGTCACTTTTGAAGCTGTAAGTTTTTGACGTTTGACAAGTAGAAACTACGCCATAAATAAAGATGGAACGATACACGCTTCAACAACGCATTGAAATTATTAAAATTCACTATAAAAATGGTGAAAATTTGGCAGAGACGGTTCGTAAAACTCGAACATTTTTGGGTCGTCATGAAGCACCTTGTCGGAGCGCAATAAAGAAATTGGTGAAAAAATTCGAGCTGTTGGGACAAGTTAGTTATGTAAAGAAGAAAACCCGTGCACGTCGCTCAAGAACAGCCGAGAATATTGCTGCTGTAGCCGAAAGTGTTGAAGAAAACCCAGGTTTGTCCATTCCTCGTCGTTCTTTGGAATTAGGGATTCCACAAAAGTCATTACACCGTATTTTGCATAAAGATTTGGGTCTTAAGGCTTATAAAGTTCAGTTAACGCAAGAACTCAAGCCGGCCGATCATCAACAACGTCGTGCCTTTGCTGATTGGGTTCTTGAAATGCATGAAAATAATCCGGAATTCCATTGAAAAATCATCTTCAGTGATGAGGCCCATTTCCACCTCGGTGGCTTCGTCAACAAACAAAATTGTCGCATCTGGGGCTCGGAAAACCCAAGATTTATTGTTGAAAAGCCTCTCTATCCTGAACGTGTGACTGTTTGGTGCGGTTTATGGTCCGGCGGGGTCATTGGACCTTACTTTTTCGAAAATGAGGCTGGAGCAACAGTTACGGTGAATGGATTGCGCTATCGAGAGATGATTAATGATTTTTTATGGCCGGAATTGGATGGTATTTATCTGGACCACGTTTACTTTCAACAAGACGGCGCTACGTGCCACACAAGCAACGAAACCATTGATCTTTTACGGGAAAAGTTTCCGGGCCGTGTTATCTCTCGAAGAGGTGATCACAATTGGCCACCGAGATCTTGTGATGTGACACCTTGCGATTTCTTCCTTTGGGGCCACGTGAAAGACAAGGTCTACGCCAACAGCCCAGCGTCGATTCAAGACCTCAAAGATGGAATTCGTATATATGTATATATATATATATATATATATACATATATATATATATATATATATATATATATATATATATATATATATATATATATATATATATATATATATAAACATCTCGAACTCAACAAAATGGCGGTATCTGGAAAATTCTAAGCCGATGTTTCTCGGCTTGCTGAAGAAATTAATGTATCGCCAAACTGGCTGAAGGGTGAAACGACCAAATATAAGCCATAAATATTAGTACTCAAGGTTTTGTTTTTGTATACTTACTCATCCCTGAATCTGCAAAAGAAGTAACACTTTTTCATGCTTTTGAATCAGATAGCCACAAGAAAACTATTTTACCTTAATCACTACAACATACCTTCTAACAAGTTACCAGAAAACTTAGAGATTTTGGATTAAAATAGAGACCGTCAAGCCTAATCCAAATCATACAGTTATTTACAGCCATTACAGCTACGAATACATGAAGAATAAACTATACCATTTTATGTCTCACATCAACGTCTTGTTCTCTACTATACATATCTTTTTTTAAGAGATGCGTGTACTCCACAAATTTATTTATTCTTGGAAATTATATAGTATTTTATGATTGTTCACAATTTAATTCACTTTGTTTCACAAAGATAAACCTATGTATTTAAAATAACACTAAACGAATAAAATCAAAAAGAAATCAATAGTTATAAATTACAGTACAACATTACTGGGTTGTGCAGTTAACCTGAAGAAGTTATGATGTTACGAATTCTAGCTATTTGTGGTACAAATTTAATACCTGGTAACAAGGACTTTTAGGTAAAGGAAATTGTTTAATAGGTCGAAAAATTCTTATGATAATTAAATAATTAAAGTAATTAGAAGCCTCATAATTTGTCATGGATAAACTAAATATATCGTAAGTATAAATCCGATTTAACATATAAATTGTTGCTTAGTCCTTAAAAATTTGTAATAATTCTATTTCCAGGAGGAAAAAATTGTCAAATTAATTTTGTTTAGAAAAAATTTGGATTCAATGAAGGCAGATCGCCGAAAATCGATTTTAAATAAATTCAACGCCAATTTTGGATAATTTATAAGGGTAAATTTTTCTTTGAAATATTTAAATGAATATAAATAACTTTATTTTATTAAAAAATGGAAGAATGAGCACGAAAAAAAAAGTTTGTAATTTTTTTGCCTTAATTATTACACGTTTATTTTCCACTTAGTTTTACGGAAATGAAAAAATTGACTAATTTCATTTAAATTTCTTCGATAAACTGAAATGAATGGGTTTAACGACGATATGACCATCTTACGGCCTAGGTAAAAATTAATGATGTGTTTTAAGATATCGATATTTCAAAATTTAGGTCGATCGTAGAGATTGACGATATATATTTTTCATGGTTTTTCTTTGTCATTTCTAAAATATATTTTTTTATTGCGTCTATTATAGGTTTCGTGAAAATACGGGACAAAAGCATTGTTAACCGGGACGCGGAAATTATTCCTTAAATACGAGGATGTGTCATTGTTCCGTTAAATACGGGTTACAACCTCTACGGCTAAAATTACATCTGACATCTTTTATCAGGAATAATTTCCATTTTGTTTCATTGAAAAATAACTATTGGAATCAAATATATATATATATATATATATATATATATATATATATATATATATATATATATATATATATATATATATATATATATACTTTACAACGTAGTCAAAAATCATAGAAATTGATGAATTCGGTTTGAAGTAAGTTTAATAAAGGGAGATTTTCGACAATAAAAGTTAGAGGTTAGAACCTCAGCAAATGAAACTGCATCTGACATCTTTTATAACAAATAATTTCCAATGTGTTTCATTGAAAAGCAACAAGTTAAATCCGAGATATATTCAAATTTCATTATCGGGAGGGTGATTTTTAACACCTAGATACCTTTAAGAGCAGATAAAACATATATATTAAAAATAACCGATTCTTAGTGTTCCTGTGTGCTTAATTGCATTCCAAACGACTATTTAACTTCAATTTACAAAAATCCACAGAACTGAGACTTTCTTCAAAACTGTGAAATTTCGTATACTCCATGGAAATGAGATCAAAAAAGAGCTATTTTGTTAACAAGAATGTAACATTGTTTTTTTTGCTGGAATCTGTTCATTTTGGCATCGTATAAAACATATCTCGATGGTAACTATATATATATATATATATATATATATATATATATATATATATATATATATATACCAAAAAAATACCATCCTCCCGGAAAGAAAGTGTGATAATACCAATACTTAAAAAGGGTGATAAAACGTGCTGCTCCAATTATAGTATGTATACATATATATATATATATATATATATATATATATATATATATATATATATATATATATATATATATATATATATATATATATATACCAAAAAAATACCAACCTCCTGGAAAGAAAGTGTGATAATACCAATACTTAAGAAGGACGATAAAACGTGCTGCTCCAATTATAGGGGTATGTCTCTTATTAACACAAGATATAAAGTCTTCTTTTTAATGATCTTAGAACGATTGACTGCGTGTGTGGAGTATCAAATAGGAGATTACCAGTGTGGATTTAGAAAAAACCGCTCAACTGTAGATCAGATATTCACGATTAGGCAATTAATGGAGAAATGTTGGGAATACAACAAAACATTGCACCAGCTATTTATAGATTTTAAACAAGCATACGATAGCATCATAAGAGTGGATTTGTGGAATGCCATGGCAGAACTGGGCATACCGAAGAACGGAACGGCGAGACAGAATAGGACAGAACGTGACAATGGACCGCTACAATTTTGACAGGGTCCATCAGTTTAAATATTTGGGAGCTACGATCACCTCTGACAACAACATTACACAAGAGATTAACAACAGAATACAAGGAGGCAACCGCTGCTGGTATGGGCTGCAAAAGATAATGAAATCGAAAAATATATCCCGCCGCACGAAAATAAGAATATATCAAGTAGTTATAAGACCGGTAATGACATATGCATGTGAAACTTGGACGCTGACAAAACAAAATGAGAATAGACTGAAAATCGCAGAAAGAAGAATGCTTAGAGGGATATACGGACCGGTCAGGGACAACACCACACAGCAATATAGAACGACAACAAACAAGGAATTGGAGGAACTATACAACCAGCCGGATATAGTGAAAATAATAAAAGCAGAAAGATTGAGATGGGCCGGCCATGTTATGAGACAAGATCAACGTATCGTCAAGTTGGTATAGGAAGAGGACCCAGAAGGAAAGCGGCCGCTAGGAAGACCAAGGATGAGGTGGAGAGATAACGTTGCAGCAGACTTACAAACCCTAAACGTCGAACGCGCAGAGGCACTGATGATGGATCGCAGCAAGTGGAGGCAGATTGTGAAGTCAGCAAAGACTCACCCTGGGTTGTAATGCTAGAGAGAGAGAGAGAGAGAGAGAGAGAATATATATATATATATATATATATATATATATATATATATATATATAATATAAAGGAAAAAAAAAACAGTAGAATATATAATTGTATATTTGTATGATTTTCTCTATAATTTATTGTAAAAATTTTGTTAATAAACAAATTAATAATTAATATGATTAAACACATTGTTACTATCATATAAATCAATAAAACAACATCAATATTATAAATATTACTTGTGATGCATACGTTTCTTTGAAGCACTAATGAATAATGCGCCTGAACTATGGCAACCCGCCGACAGCGGCCTGCAGCAGTTATTTTCGATTAGATTCGGCCCAATTTTCGAAGGTTCATAGATCGTATGGAAGTGTATTTCTTGGATCTAAAAATTCACAGGTAAAGAACAAGTATTAAAAAGCATCTTCTGCACATTTGAGCCCTTAATATTCATTTGCCACGCCATTATGAATTTAAAAAAAAAAAAACGTTTTTTCATCCAATAGAATTTTTTTTTGAAATCTGAAATGATATATCTAAATCCAATGTACGCATTTATTTATTTCCATCCGGTGAAAAGTTATCGCAATTTTTTTTGTGCAAAAATTGGTTTTTGCAAAATTTCTCGGCTCACGATTGAAATTTTTTTTTAAATAGATCTTCAAAATATAAAACAATACAAATAATTTCCATTAAAATTTAGCATTGTATCTTAATAAGGGAAGCGGAAAATTGAGGTTGAATTTTCAACTTTGATATCGAATTTCTCGGAAAATAAAAAATTCACAGATTCCGTGTTTGACATACTTTTTTAAAATGATAATACCTATATTTATGTTAAATTTTAAATCGGTATATTGTTAATAAATGTCTTTTTTTTTGTAAAAACAAAAACCGTAAATTTTGTCGAAAAAAAAATATATCTCGATAACTAGTAGCGCCATCTATAACTTGTATTATATGAATCGATAAGTTCTTTAATTCTGTACAACTTTTGTTTGAAATATTTTTCGATTAAACTTTTACTTTTCGAGATAAACTCAAAAAACCGAAAATCGTGACCATTTTTGGTCCGCCATTTTTTTTTGCTCAGGACTTTCAGAGTTACCATCGAGATATGTTTTATAAGATGCAGAAATGAACAGATTCTAGCAAAGAAACCAATGTTAAATTTTTGTTACTGACAAAAGTCTATTTTCCATAGAGTAGTATAGGGCAACGTAAAGTTAAAATTACTTGTCCTGATCTTCAACATTTTTTCCTTTGGGATTGACATCGTCCTTCCTAACATCCTCTATATAAAACTAACTTCAACTTTTGGTAAATTATAGTTATACAGGTAAGTATTTCTACTCAAGTTCAAAATTTTAACCAACAATAAACTTAAACATTAGACTTATTAAGTTTGTGATTTTTTTTTCCGTCAAACAACTTTCCGTATAACAACTCAAATATCAAATATTTTGGGATTTCCTTTGTGTATAAGTGATACATTTTTTACGCAACTTACACGAAGACGTAGACATTTGTTCGAATTTTTAACAAAAGAAAGATACCGAAAACCTACCCAAAAGTTTAAAAGTAATTTCAAGGGCACAAAAAATAAAGTGGCCTGTCTTAGACCCAATAAAAGCGCGTATTCAAATCAAAGAGGAGACCGTCGTTTACAATTTAATATAACTTTATGCTTTCATTCGAAATCTTTTTGGTCCGGCTTTTTTATATTTAACTTACTGCAGACTTTCGTGTAGTCAGGTTTTAATTTAAATACTTTTTCATGAAGAAAAATTATATAAACGCGAACAGAAGATCGATAGTGCGGATAGTCTAGGTCACAAATTTGGCAAATTGTATCCATGAAAGTTTATTGTTGAAATGATAGATTTTTTCTGTACGACATTGAAAGCTATATTGGCCAGCGTTGTTGAAAATTATTTCATAAAATTTCTAAAACATTTCTCTGAGCAGGGTGTTAACATGAAAGTCAAAGTTTCGGAAACATTGTTAGCCGTCATTGCTTTACTTCTAGCTTACACCTGTCTGTTTTACATATATTTACATATTGTGTTAGTTCTGTGGATTCAAAATGTCAGGAGAGAAGAAGTATTGTTCTTATGTCTAATTTTACGAGTAACTGAACAAAAAAGAGTAAATTTCTTTCAAATGAATGAGAAGTAAAAGTTTTTATCTTGTTAATATTTCTACTAAAATAAAAATGTTTAGTCTATTGCTGGCAGTATTCTCCAGCACTACAAAAACTGATTTAAAAAATTATTTCGCTGTTGAAAAGGCAAAATTCACCGTCTGAATATACTTATTTGCTATATTTGTATCCAATTTTATTAAAAATGGTATACACTAAACGCTAAAAATGAAGAAAACGTCCGTACTTCTATTCGTGCTTATCACAGACTAGCGACCCGCCCCGGCTTCGCACGGGTGCAATGCTGATACTAAATACACTACAGAAAAACTGTGACTATTTATTTTATTTTTACAACAATTATTACATTACAGAATGTCTTTATATACAACGTTCACAGCTTTCTTGTTATTTATATTTTAAAACTATCATACAATTATTTATCGTAAGTTACTTATAATTACTGATACGTTGTCATGCTGAAAAGCACGTTTTTATTAAGTATGTTATTTTCCTCGCTAGAGAGCTCCGATAATAAACGCGTCCGATCGCTGCAAAATTCAAAGTGCTATAGGGAAAATCGCGGCCTCCGACGCGCTATTTATAGGCACGCTGCCGCCGCCCCGGTCGGCCAGTACCGCCGCAAGCGCTACTTCCCGCAATTTTAAATCTGTAATATCTTCGAAAATATTCATTTAAATCTTGTGCTGTAAAGGACCATATAGATCTATATTAAATCAACAATGTATTTAAGCTATTTAATTGGATAAGGATTAATGCTGTATTGGTTAAAATTGCTTCAAAATTTGCCATTATTTGTCGTAAAAAGTAAATGACAAAAAAATGTTATTGTGGGATATCCATGAGAGATAGACATATACCATCGCGGAGTTTTCTGTAGACCTTTTCAATGTGTACAAATAATTAGTACATTATTTTGATAAATCTCGTAGGGTTCAGCCTGCGTTTGCAATGTAAGCGGAAAAAAATATGATAATTAACGACATCACATTAGAAACCTCAAAAATAACAGTATTTCTCCACTATTTAATGGATGTTATTATACATATAAACCTTCCTCTTGAATCACTCTATCTATTGAAAAAACCGCATCAAAATCCGGTGCGTAGTTTTAAAGATTTAAGCATACAAAGGGACATAGGGACAGAGAAAACGACTTTGTTTTATACTATGTAGTGATGTAAGAAGGAGTGACTTTGTGAATCAGCGGCGCAGACAGAAAGTGTCTCCTGTCGGTGTAGAGTTGGTACAAAATTCAACATGTGTGACACGAAATATTACATTATCTATAGCTTGTGTAATTCTTGGCGTAAAGTTCTTTCATTACTTTTTCTGGTCATACTTTTAGGGAATTTCTTTTATTGCTTTATTGAAAATTATTCACTTTTTAAAAGATTTTTCCTTTTCTTAAATTAAATTTTTTCCGGCAAAATATTTACTCGCGACCTTGAAAACGCTTTTAAAAATATAAAGTGAGCAAAGCATGTATAAACATCGATGGTTGATATTTAAGTCATTTGCTTTTCGCCGATGACATTGTTGTGATCAGTACCGACTCTTAAGAAATACAGGTGATTTAAAAAAAAAACTCCTCCAGGAATATAGGAAAAACTACATTCATGTCACTGGAAGGCACACAATTTAGAATTGGAAATGATATCTTAAAAAGCGTCGGAGAATAGATCTACCTGAGTCACATATTAAAACTTGTCAAGGAAAGACAAAATATCTAGAATATTTCCAATGACACAGGCTGGTACAGGAAAACTTGGTCTCAGACTTTAAGATTTAAAAATAATAATTAACCCAAAAAGAGAAATTTTCAACATGTGTGTTCGTCGGCATTGGCATAGGCATAAAACAAACGAGCAATAACATGTGTCCTAGGAATAGACTTAAGAAACAGGATCATAAATGGAGAAATCAGCAAATGAACTGGGGAAGAGGATATCATTGAAAAGATCGCATGACCAAAAGGGCGTTTGGCAGGACATGCAGTCAGGCAATAAAAAAAAGAATAAACAAATCATGTTCTTGAATGGAGACTAAGATAAGATAGACGAAGCATGGTAGAAGGTAGATGGATGACATGAAAGAAAGAGGTGGGTAGAACTGACTGGTAGACAATAAACTTGACTGGAAAACGGAAAAATCGCATTTTCAGTTCAGAAGTGGATCAAATGCAAAACTCAGCACCGTCGCCCTGGCTCTTGCTACACTACTCAACTGCTTTTAAGTTAGAATTAGTTTTTTTTCATCTAACACAGATGCAGAATAGTTCTGTTATGTTCACCCTAGATGTTTACCTACACCCGCTCTGGTAACTTGGTTTTCTGTGCTAATTTTAGGTCAGCCAATTTAAAAATAACATACACACAAAACTACTTTCAAGGTATGTACTATTTTATAATTTTCACTATTTTAACCTGTTGTATTGTTTTAAATTTTAAACTTTAAGACTGTTGTAAAATCTGTTTTATTTTTATTAATTTTGATTAAATTCAAAATATAAATGTAATGTGTAATTACTGTGATATATGTTTATTAAGAAAAAATTTGTAATTTTGTAGATTTAAAATAAATATACCAGCTCTTTGAAGAAGCTCACTATGTAGAGCGAAACGTCAGAAAAATTGTTGTTCTTTGTTTCTCTAATGGAAAAACCAAGCAAAAGCCAAGAAAATATTACAATATATATATATATATATATATATATATATATATATATATATATATATATATATATATACATATATATATATATATATATATATATATATATATATATATATATATATATATATAAAGAGAGAGAGAGAGAGAGAGAGAGAAAGACCTTGTAAGGTCTCGTTACTGTTCATTGTAAAATTGCCTAAAATAGTATTGCGACCAATCTATCCAAGGGGAAGTCCTTTCTTGATTATAACCCAAATATTCTTGCTCCGGTACTCTTTTTGATCTTTAATAAATCTGTGCACCAGATAAGCGTATAAGAAAATGGTGATAGTTTATCTTGTTTACATACGCCACTCTTCTTCAATGACCTCTAATGGTTATCCGGGACCTTGAGGTAATGTGGTCTGATTCTATTCTCAACTCAGGGCCTCTACTTTTGTTACATAATGTTTCATGCTCTGCCACTTGCGATTGTATCCTTGCCTCTCCCTATCTCAGTAAATGTAGTGAAGCGAGGAATTAAACATACTTCTTAGTTAGATTCGAGGTCAATTCTGTAACCTCCATGATACTCAAACATACAACTCTTCGTATGCTATTTAGCTTGAGCCTAGTTATTCTTTGGAATACTTTGTGACACCATGTCAAGCCTGGATATATATTCGCTGATGCTCCAACTCTAATGCTGGGAGACCTCATATTTTTCCGCACATTCGAATTGGATTTAGATCTTTTAGCAGTTACCTTAAGCTTCAGCTGGTAAAAAGTAGAGTTAATTTAATAGTTATTTAGTTCTGCTGTGGTTTCATCTTTAATCGTTTATTAAAAATTGATAATTTAATTTATTACTTATTTAACTAATTATTCTTCAACTCGGCAAATGGCTTTTTGCGACATGTAGAGAATTAGTAAAGCAACTTATATCATACTTTTTCGATTTCCTCACCTGCCCAATAATTTCAACCCATTAAATTGACTTTGCCTGGCTAAAACAATACTTCTTTGCTGTTCCTGGTGAGTTTAGTGTCAATATACCTGTGCGATCCTAAAACATTCAAACCAAGCAAACAAAGCAGACAAAGCTTATTTACCCTAAACAGCTTCACCCCTCGGATATTGGGGATTATTAGTGAAAAGTGCACAATACCAGGAGCTGTATTTGAAGTTTTAAAATTGATTAGCTATTGTAATAATAGGGGGGAGAATTCAAATATTTAGAAACAAAGGTCTCAGTCATTTGCTGAGACACAAATGTCAGCAATATTTCCAAATGGCAAAAAATGTAAAGCAAGAATTTAAATTTTTTTTTGTAACTATAAAAGAAATGATGACATTTGTTTTCGAGAGCAAAAAGAAAACAGTAGCAAATGGCTTTGCTATAAAACAAATTGGCCATGAATAGATACTAAAACAAATGAGCTACTTTTTTTTTTATAGAACACTAAAAATCAACTGCCTACTTATTTTTCAATACAATCTACACCATTTTATTATATTCTAGTGTATTCTTATAAACCCTAATAAAAGTTAAGTGGAGAGACAATTTAATTGTGATCTTTTCTTTTTTAGTTAGTTTTATTGCGAAGCGGTAAAATGGTAGAACTAAAATCAGTAAAAGAAGGGTACTTTTTATACGTCTAGCAAAAAAAAATCGATAAATACAGGGTGTTGGGGAAAGTTATTGTAAATTTAACTAACGAGTCTAAAAATTATCTTTAACAAAATAGTTTATTAAAATATGTATCCAAAATGCAATTATTTTCACGGAAAACAGGTCAGATCATTTCAAATTTTCTTAAAAGTTGACAACGTTGCATTTAGATAATCACTTTGCGCGTGCCAAACGTATTTCTTGTTGTCGGATTAGCTGGTTAAAGTATTTTTTGCAAATAAAAGATATTTTAATTTTTATAGGTATTCCACCCGCTTCAGTATAAAGGTTTGATTTAAAAAAAGGTAAGGAAGACTTACCCATTATTGTTTTATTGTCATAATTTTCACACTATAATGATTTTTAAGGATTTACGTCACATAAAGGAAAACATGATTATTGTTTTTAACTAATTTCTAAAGGAAGAAGGTTCTAAATTCGCCCGCGGTACAGATTTGAATAAAATGTTTTGTATTATGTTTAGAAAGTTGCTGCGGTGGTGTCAAATTATTTTGGCTGAAATTGGCTTACTAAAATCCAGGATGGCGTTGATAAAATGGCGGACAAAAAAATTTATTGTGTTCTATTTTCTCCTAAATTAGTATGGGGTCGTTCGTAAATTCACATGGAAAAATAAAAAAACCTGAAAAACCTTTTAATAATTTTAAAAGTGTATTAATTTAAATAGAACTATAAAACCAATCCGTTTATTTGTACCATCAGAAAATTATTGCGAAGACCTTTGTCATCCATTTTCATATGGCTTAAAGCTCATAGAAAACTTGTGGGTAAAGAAATTGTAGATACTTTGGCTAAATATAGCATTCTAAATGGCACACTTCTTGAAAATAAATATGCCCATTATTGATGCATATAACACTTTCAACATTTATAACGTTAAAGCCAAACAAAAATAGAAATACAGGTGGTCCAACTATTGTAGAAACACACCGACAAGATATTCACTGATAAGTGATAATAAACCAAATAAATACTGATATAAAGATACGCCAGTCTCAAATCCTGTGCCTCCTTGTACCATGATGCTTGACATCCTTTTATTATATGTTGGATTGTCTCTGATGTTGAACATTCATATCGGCATTGGTAGTTCTGGAGTATCTGATTATGTGTTTCCGATAGTTTCTCGTTGAGGTGACCTGATCTTGGATAACTAGTAAAAAGCCTTTGGTTTCAGAATACATTTGACCAGTAGTTCGACGCTAATTTGTCGACATTTTACTGGTAAACCTCATTTGGGTGTCATCTATGAAGGGGCTTCTATAGCCAGGCTTGGAGCTTCTCTTGGTCGGACTGGTTATGAGAAGTTCGTTCACAGTCCCTCAACGGTGTTGAATCGTCTGACTCACATATAGCCCGGTGCAACAAAGAAGACTCTGCCAGCCTGTGGAATTATGAGCGTAAGTTCGTGAGTTGTTGATTCAATTGCTTACCAATATCCACTAATCCTCTTCCTCCGTGATATCTATTGAGTACGGTCCGCTCAGCACTTCTAGAGTGATGTTTGTGTTCCTTTGATAGGAATGTTCTGACTTTCCTCTGTAGATGTTCTATGTCTGTCCTGCTTCATTCCACAACTCCAAAAGAGTAACTGAGTGTAAAGCAAGCATAGGTGTTATGTGCCTTAAATAAATTTTTACTATTTAGGTTGGTTTCCACTATTTCCATAAACGTTTTATGATTCGTTGACCAATTCTTTGTGCCTGTTTCATGTCCAAGTATTAATAGGTCTGGTCTGCCTCCATTGCTGCAGTGGTTTGACCGTTATGCATCTTAAATGCTCCCGGTTGTATCTTTCCTCTAGTTGTGTTTAAAATGCGGCCTTTATCAAGGAAGAACAGCGCTCCTATATCTCTGGAAATCTACAAATTTTCAGCCATCAATTTAATATCATCCCTATACACAGAAGATATTTTAGTCTTACTACCTTTTTATGATTGTTTTTAATACTGAAGCAGCACCTGGTGGAATTTAAATGGCGTGAGAGCCCTACTGACAGCTGACAATTTTCTTAAACCTCAAAATTTAAGTTCATTTTGCAATTACATATGACTCGGGAAGGAACGAATAAAATGGTTCCTCCTGATTTATATATTTTTTTAGTTTCAATTTTAAAGTCAATTTTATGTATTAATTTGTTGTAAATTGGTCTGTGACCCTACTTCATAGTCTCTTTTATGAATGTACGTTGTCATAAAACCATTTAACATCTAAGTGAGCAACCTCAAATAAAGATGTAAGCTATTTAGAATTATTAGGGAAAGTTATGTTACTAATTTCCCTTTTTTGTAATTATTGTAGTCTCCCTGACGATGAAAATGATAAAGATTTTCAAAAGCTTGGATTAACTTTAAACAGTACTCTTTCACTTGCTGCACACCCCAATATATAATAGGAAATTATCGGCTATTCGAACAAAGACCGTTGACGAATATTACTCTCATGTTAAAAAGTGCGGAGATCTCCAAGATAATGGAAAAATTCCGGGTCCAAAAAATGACAACAGCGCTGCTTCGTCCTAGTATGGGACTCATCAGGCCATTGCATTCGGTACAAACCATCATCCCGCTTCTGCTTCCTATAAACAGATTTCACCGTTGAAAAATAATAAATAAGACACAATGGCGACATCTCGATGGCTCACTAAATAACACAAACCAACAATGTTGTATAAAGCCGCCATGTGATGCCGCGACGATAAATTAAAAAAGGAATATATCAAAACGATACACGAAACGTGCGACTCTAAAGATAGAGGTCGTATTAGTAACCAAATCAACCACGAATTCCGTAGTTTAAGTAAAGTGTCGCACCAACGATCTCCCTAAGAGAGCTGTTGCGTGTTTTTTAAGCCAACAAATATATAAAAGAGATCTCCAGGATAATGGAAAACTCCGGACCCGAAATAATATTTGTATATATATATATATATATATATATATATATATATATATATATATATATATATATATATATATATATTATTTTCTTGATTCGCCTTTGAATTTCACTTTTAGAAAGTAATTGTTTTCGTAACTTAAAATAAAAGGTCCTTTAACGAGATTTAGACGTTTTATAAAAGTCAAAAATAGTAATTAAATTTCGATTGTAAATCTGCAGTGTCTTCTTAACTAATGTTTAATTGATAATCCAGTTAAATTTTCCATGATTTAACCTCAAAGAGAAGAAAATAAAAATTAGTTTTAAATTCGAATTTACGTTTTTAACTAAAATGCAGAAATCTATGCAAATTTTTAATTGTTTTCTCAAAGTTTAATCCCTAGGAGTGACAAATGGGAGTTAACGTTTTGAGTTTAACATGCACTTTATTTTAAGTACTAAAGATATAATTTAAATTGCATTCATGGGAATAAAGTCGTCGCCCTTCTATGAAACTTTATTTCACGCTGATAAACTGCCATTAATTGGAAAGGGTTTCACGTTTTACTACACCATTTTAAATGGATTTATTCGTAGATACAAAGTATGAAAGAATCAACGTTTCTGTACAAGATATTTTACCAGTTTTGTGTTATTCCACAGAACAACTAAAATAACTGGTTTTAAAGTTAGAACACATTAGTGAATTAGAGGGCATAGGTTTTCCATATAACGGTTTTCATCAAATTACTATTAGGTGGACGCTAACTATATCGATTAGTTGAAATCGTTTTTTTTTTTGAAAATTTCTTTACATATCTCCTATTTCAAAGTCATTCGAAGTGTGGCTATAAAATAAGGAGACTATTACTGTAAAATATTTCATTTTAAATTTTTACATATTTGCTTATTATCACTTTCAATATACACCCCTCCTCTATTTCTGCAACGCTCCATGCAAATTTTCCATTGTTCGAAACAGTACTGGAAGTCTTCTTCTGTGAGTTCCTTCGTGACGCATGCCGCTTTTTCTTTCGAAGCTTCAAGGGATTGAAATCTTGTTCCTTTTAATGCAGATTTGGCCTTAGGGACCAGATAAAAGTCCCATGGTGGAAGGTCAGGCGAATAAGGTGGAATATTGCACTTTGCTAGAAACATTTTGACAGACAAAGTAGAATTTTTTTCCTTCACAGAGGTGAGAAGAATCTGAAGGTATTAATGTTGATTAATTGTTTGACCTTCAAGGACCCAGTGAAGGTACACAATCCCATGAATATCGAAAACAACAATTATTATCGCTTTGAATCTTGATTTACTCATTCGGGCTTTATCAGCTCGATGAAGTAGGGCCTTTCCAATGTATGGATTGGCATTTAGTTTCAGGATTATAAGTGAAAAACTTTTTCTTAGATGTTATGGTCATTTTTAATGGCATTTAAAGTGTCAGTACAAACATTTTCTCGAGCTCCTTTATGTTCGATTGTGAGAATTTTAGGCACTATTTTTGTACATACTTTTTGCATATTAAAACAGTTGTGTAAAATTTGCTTTTTGTATTCAGCGACCCAAAATCTAACCAAAATATATTGTCCCATTTAAGTAAATGAAATACAATATTTGTGGACCTGTGTCCTGAAAATTCCGTGTTTTTAAGCTTAAAATAAGTATTCCATTTTTTAAAATAATTTATACTGTTGTTTTCTTCTTGTTAAAATATATAATTATATTGAAATGAAAAGAGAAAATATGAGGAAAGGAAAATTTGAAAACTTGTTATCGAAAATCCAGTAATATAATTTTTCTCTGTTCTGACAAGTTGGAATAATTTAGACGACAATATGCTAACTATGTCGAGACCCATTTTATTAATGCGTGCTTCTAAAAGCAATTGTGTTAAAAATAAAAAAAAAACAGAAATAAAGTTCTTTCTAAGAGGTATAATTTTGAAGCTACGAATCAGTCGATTTTACAAAATTACTCTTTGCATCTTCGTGATTTGATATCATGAATTTAAAGGTCATATTTACGGCAATGCAGTAAGTGTCAATCCCTATTGTTTTGCGGTAAGTTGTGCGCGTTCTTAATGAAAAAAGAAAATTGTCATGCAATGTCATGGTGAATTAAATTTAAAAACTTTTATTTCCCGATAAATTTTAATCTGATAAGTTTTATTTAATGTCGTGTCTTTTAATACACAATTTGCTGATTTCACCCGTTTGTTGCTAACCTTAATTTAAAATTGACTTTTATCTAGAATCGTTATTTAGACGAACTGGTTAATGAATTAAGTACTTAACCGAGCTTCTGAAGTTATAGTTGATAGGATAGGAAGTTTTTTAAGTTTGTTCTAGTGTTTCTTCATCATATTTTCGTTCAATTTGAAACATATTAATTATTTTAAGATCTAGTTACCATTTACCAGTTAGATATTCTAGTTGTTTGGTATAGTTTTGCTTATGATAAAGATTTGTATCAGATATGTAAGAAACAAATTTTTAGGTATATATATATATATATATATATATATATATATATATATATATATATATATATATACATATATATATATATATATATATATATATATATATATATATATATATATATATATATATATATATATATATATATATATATATATATAAATATATATATAAATTAAAAATAAAAACCTAGATATTAGGTTTTAGAGTCGGTAAAAGGAATACTTTAGTGTAGTATTTCGAAACGAAATAAATTTGTCAATTTTTGTCGGTTTGACAATAACGATACTCGATTTTTTAAACTTTAAAGATAAAAGTTCCAAACTTAGACTTAAAAACAACAATTGATGGAAAGTTCTTTCAAAGTGGTCGAAGAGATTTATTTCTAGAATTTTGGCAAATTATGAATTCATTGAAACCTAACCTTCAAAATAGGTATATATATATAAAGCAATAGAGCAATTACATATATCCCATAGTTACTCAAAATAACATTATCGGCATGTAAGAAATTTAAAATCTGATTTTCCAGAATCATTTTCGAGACTGAAAGAGTGGTTAGAATTTAAATAGAACGTAGTTGAATTAAATTCGTCGAACCATTAACTTTGGGAAGTGAAATAATGTTATCGTTTTTCAGTTCTGGAGAAAAGTAAGAGCTTCTAGTGCAGGTCTTTATATTGTAAATTAATAGACGTAATAACATTTTTGTAAAAAAATTGAACCAACTTTTAAAAAAGAGCTAAAAAGAGCTAAAAAGAGACAAATAACACAAATTCTTATATGAAATTGAAATTTTTGAAGTTGGGGCGAAATTAACACCTGACAACATGTGATACATATAAAAAGATTGAGAAATACTTTATTTGTAATTGTTTCCTTACCGTAGCTTTCATGTATCTTATGTTAGGAATTACTTATTTCATTTAGTAATAATTTAGCGCCGATCGCCTCAGCGAATTCAAGCAGCCTCGTTAATTAAATTGGCCTAACTGTATCCAGTAGCAAAATTCTATCTACTAAATGTCTTTTTCTCAGTCTGTTGAGTGCTAGCCACTCTCTGAAGACTTAGTCAACAGTTTCATCCTTCTACAGACAGCATCTGCACATCGGATCATCTGCGGCATCAATCTTATGAAGATGGCCCTGAGGTAACAATGTCCTGCCAACAGTCTCACAATTCACAGCTCTTTCTTTCCTAGAGAGGAAAGCTCCCTAGTAAGCCGTGGGCTAGGTATACTTATATGTTCCTTGGTACACCTCATTCCAGCAGCTCTTCTCCACGATTGAATAAATATACTTAATAATAATTTTAATTCCCTTTAATCCACGGCAATTGGAACAGGTAAAATTAGTTGAGGTTCATAAAATTCAATTGCGTACCCTATCTTTGCCAGACGGTCCGCTTCCTCATTTTCGTGTATACCCGACTAACCCGGGACCCACACGAGTTTGACTGTGCAGCCGTTTCTTGTTAGACTGTTCAATACATCCTTGCTGATACTTAAGAATTATACCGACTAAGGTCATCTAAAGAAATCCCCAAAAGCTTTCCTACCATCGCTCATTTGATTTTTGATACAAAATTTTTAAAGTCGAACGCGTTATATGCTGACAATTGTGATACTCTTTTAGAAATTCTTACACATTAGCCACCGTGGTGCAGCGGGATAAGCGCTCTACTAGTGCACCGAGAGCTGAGGGTTCACTAGATGCAAAACTTTTTTTATCAAAAAGTAATTATCATCGGTTTTACCAGTTATTAATTATTCCATGTAATTTTTACACACGAATATTTAAATACATAATTAACGTGATTTTTGTAAATAATTCTCTCATTACTTTTATTTTCATTTTAACAGATGTAATAGAATTTTTAAAAAAATAGATTGAGTTAATTTTTGAGAAACAAATAATGAAAAATGAAACTTATAAAAAAATCTCGAAATCAATTATTTTTAATTGAAAAAAAAACTATTTAAAAGAGCGGAAAAAGGTTTTTCGTCACTGATGATTATATATATATATATATATATATATATATATATATATATATATATATATATGTATATATATTTAAAAGTTTGTGTGTAAAAACTACATGAAATAATTAATAATTCGAAAAACCGATGATAATTATTTTTTGAAATGAAAAAAAATTTAGCATTGAGCGGGTATCGAACCCTCAGATGTCGTAGCACTGGTAAAGAGTTTAACCATTTGCGCTACAAAGTCTGATGTTCTAAAAGAGTATTGCACTTGCCAGCGTATAACGCTTTGAATTTTTGAAAAAATCTTGAGAAAAATCAAATGAGCGAGGACACGAACACTTATGGGGATTTCTTTAGATGACTTTAGTCGGTATAATTGTTAAATCTCATCAAAATTGGTGATGGCAAGGTCGCGTCCTCTCCTTGTTAGACACCAGTGGCGATGTTACGACACTGGACTTCAGTGCAATTATCGCAGCCCTACTGAATTAACTAAGTTTATTACCCTATTCCTGTTGATGTTCCTTTCATAGAGACGTCAACACTGCAGAATAGCATAAATTTCCGCTGTGAAAATCGCCGCACGTTGTCCGAGAGGGTAGTACTTTCTGATTCCTGTGCTTCTGCCGAACACTCCGGCTCCAGCTCTTTCATCTCGTCGAAATCCATCTGTACGCCACCAGGATCCATTTGTCCGAAGATTTTGCTTCTCCTACCAATGCTCTCTACTTGGAAAAGTATCTTAAGAGACTAGATTTGTTTCAAGAGCGGTGCCATGTAATTTGTTGGCATGCGTAGTGATGGACATTTCTCTACCACGCTTACCCAGATACTTGATAGCCTCTTGTTCCTATTTTATTTTTTGATTTTTAATTTTAAATTGAATTGAGTTTCTAAGGTCCCAAAAAATACCCATTTTATCTATAGTTGTAGACCACACCAAATAACAAAAAAATTATTTGATTCTAAGAATTACCAAGTACCAGTTTTGAATGAAATTGTATCGAACAAATATTTAGTCTGCTATAGTAAATCTGCTCTCTTGAATTTTAAGAAATTAATCCCAGATTCATAACCTAGACACCCAAAACCCCCAATATCGATATTAAAATAATTTAATCTATAATATATGCCCCAAGAATCCCTCAACATCAATCAGGAAAAAATCGGGAAAATATATAATTGTAAAAAACTAATTTCAGATCCCTAATGTACGATTCTGAAAACCCCCTAATACCAATTTTGAAAAAATGCAAATAACATAGAATTTTCAAGCCAGAAAATCGGATTAAATCAATTTTTTGTCCGCCTAATTACCAGCGCCATTTTGAATTTTACTGAACCAGTTTCGGCCAAAATAATATGGGACCATCGTAGTAATTTCCTGAACCTACTGCACAAAATTTCATTTGAATTAGTGCCGAAGTAATCGATGTACATACATAAATTAGAACTTCCTTGCTTTAAAGGTCAATTAAAAAGATAGAAAAGTAAAGTTATTGTTAATTTGATTCATCAGTACCAAAATATTTATTTTTAATATTTCAAGATATTCATTATTGGTTCTTATGAAGCAAACAAAGAGGAAAATTAATGCCTGGAAAAATGTATTTAGTTTATCCAAACCAAGCTAAATACTTGAAATTATTTTATTTTCTAATTGCTACCATTTTTCATTTTATGTGGAATCTTTTAACCCAGAATTTGATTTAACCTCAAAGTTTTAATAAAATTATATCTAAAAATATATTTTTCTGTACGTGTTACTTATACCTCATTGATTTTGATGAAACAAACTCAGAATAACTTTAAAAATTGACGCCAATGGGCTTATAGCAAAAAGAACTGCAAAGAAACATGTTTAATGCTTTAGTAAAAGCAATAAAAGAAGATCATTTTGTTTACCTTATTTCACTTTTTTTTTCCAATTTTTATTTCCTTCTTATGATTTGCGCATTTTTCACGAGAACTAAAATGTTTTTTAAGGACCAAATGGCATGAAAAGACAATTTAAGTCGCTTTTAAGAACCTACGTCACATACTTATCATGGATAATTCAGAAAAAATGGCATACTTATAGGTAATAGCACATAATAAGCAAAATTTAAAGCCATAAATGCTCATAAATCTTTTTAAATTGCCTGGTGCGTGTTGCTTGATTCTCTGGCATTTTAAAATATATTCTGTATTTTCTGCATACTTAATGCATTATAAATTTTGTTTCTGAGTACTATGTTAAACTAGGACATTGCAATGTGATCTATTGTTTGCTAAATTTATGTTTCATTGATTGATTTTAAACGTAATTTGTTTTTACAATTGGTATTGGAGTTTTGATAATTGTAAGTTACAACAAAGCTAGGTGAGATTGATGCTACTTATAAATTTAATCACCCATTTTAAACATAAATAACCCAGCCGAACAAACAATGTTCCCTAGCAATATCAAAAGGCTTTTTGGCTAAATTTTTGTCCTAACAAATACCAGTAACAACAATTTACATATCCAAACTCATAGTAACAGACTTTTTCACACCTTACCTAGGGTAAAACTTAGGATAATACAGTTAAAGTCACTGACGCAGTCTCCGATAAACAAATAAATAATCTCTGTAATTTATCACCAGCAAACACCGCTGGCAGTTCTCTATTCTTTTCTCAGACGCATGGCTTGTATAAATCGCGCATCTCATGACACCTATCGTATGTACTCGTATGTATATATATGATAAGTGTCTTCAGATGTCAGTAAAATTTTATTTTCGCGACGTTTCAATCATTTTATGGCATTCATCAGTTGTCTACCTTTGATTATTTTTTCTGCTATTTTTGTTATTGGTGTTATATATTAAAATGTTTGGAACGTATTACATAATAATTTAATAAATTAGGCAATGATTAAAACTTTTTTCGACTCATCGTTCTTAGTAACAAGTTTCCTTAAAATCACATTTACATATACACGTTTATTTTTTAAAAGTTTTTTTTCCTAAAATATTACCTTATAAAGGGTGTTTTTTATAGAGGTATAGAACTTTAAGTTGGCAACACTTTTTTAACTGGCGGCCATTTTTTCAGCTGTCAAGTGATTTATGTTTACTTTGGTTTGGCATTTCAACATGAATAGACTGACGCCTGAACAACGCTTCCAAATTGTGCAAATTTATTTTGAAAATCATGGTTCTGTTCGAAATACGTATCACGCACTACGTCCATTTTACGGTCAACATAATCGTCCATCAGAGCAATTAATTCGATTAACTATGGAACGTTTTCGCACCACGTTTACTCTAAATAATAATACGCATCTACAGAGACGTCGTACAGTGCGTACAAAAGAAGTCATTGCTGCTGTAGAGCGTAGCGTAGAGGAAGACCCGAATCAGTCTATTCGCCATCGTGCACAAGAATTGGATATGTGTCCATTCACTTTGTGGAAGATTTTGCTGAAAGATCTTGTTTGCGTGCTTACAAAATCTAACTCGTGCAAGAATTGAAGCCACACGATCACCTAGTAAGGCGTAGATTCGGTGAATGGGCCCAAAACAAGATTGCCGTTGATCCCGATTTTCATAAGTGAATTTTGTTTAGCGATGAAGCTCACTTTTGTTTGAATGGATACGTCAATAAACAAAACTGTCGTATTTGGAGTGATAATAATCCTCAAGTGTATGTTGAGACACCGTTACATCCAGAAAAACTGACTGTTTGTTGTGCTTTATGGGATGGTGGAATCATTGGTCCGTACTTCTTTAAAAACGATGCTGGTCAGAACGTGACAGTCAATGGTGACCGCTATAGAGCCATGATTACTGACTTTTTCGTTCATCAATTGAACAACCATGATGTGCAGGAGCTGTGGTTTCAACAAGACGGCGCAACATGTCACACAGGTCGTGCCACAATTGATTTATTGAAGGAAATGTTTGGTAACCGCATAGTTTCACGTTTCGGATCCGTGAATTGGCCTCCAAGATCGTGCGACTTAACGCCGCTAGACTATTTTCTGTGGGGATATGTGAAGTCGCTAGTCTACGCCGATAAGCCCGAAACGATTGATCACTTGGAGAATAACATTCTCCGCGTTATTGCCGATATACGGCCACAAATGTTGGAAAAAGTCATCGAAAATTGGACCTTCAGATTAGACTACGTCCGAGCCAGCCGTGGCGGTCATATGCCAGAAGTCATATTTAAATTATAATACCAGAAGGTTATCTTTCGAATAAAGTAAATTTCATGTCAATTTAAAAAATTCATCTTTGTTTTATTCCATTTAAAAGTTCTATACCTCTATAAAAAACACCCTTTTTTAAAAACATATACAAAGTCTTAAAAATCACATTTTCAGTGAGAAATAAATAAATCTGTCAAGTTTAAATAGTTGCCTATATGCTATTCTCCGTTCAAGCAGAGAAAAAGAAAAGAATATATAGAACCAGTTTATTTCCTGCAAATATAACTCAATTTTTTTAAATTTTGCAGTACTCTGGTAAACGCATAGATGCCGTTTCGATATTTTCAAGGAATTTATCGAGATTTTGAAGTTGAGCTTAGAGTTTTGCAGTGAAGAAAAATGACAGTCATTTTTTTTATTCAAAATTGTATATTTTTATGACTAATCGACTTAATTCAGTTTTCTCTTTTGATTAAGATCACATGAGTCATAAAATCTCAGAAAAAAGTTGAAAATCGAAGAATTTTCAAAATTAACATCTATCTTCACTGCATGAAACGTCGAGATATGGTATTGCAGAACACATCTGGGATAAACAACACCATATAAAATAGTCTGAATCTTCTGTAATATACATGGAACCTAACATAAAAAGCAGAATATATTAAAACTAAGAATCTTCAATAATCCCAGTGCTAAGGTACCTAATCTTCGGCAACTACTACTTTGTGACTTCAAATCTTTAAGATGTGTACATTGAAGCGAAACTTCGCGCTTTCATGGGCACAGTTTATATATAAGTTCATAGTCTTAAGACAAAACATTCAGTTTATACTTGATAACGAATATATAGCAACACCAGCAACAACAATAAAAACAATGCCAGTCCGACCACCATATCTTAGCCATCTAGATTAGGTTTAGAAGGTAAAGCTTTTTAGTTAATCTGGTTAGTAGGGTTTATTTTATTTGTTGGCTTGATTGTCTTTAGTTCAGTTCATTTTCATTTGTTTTTATTGCCAATTAGGAAGGTTCAGAGACTACTGAATTTAAATAAAATAGAACTAGAAATAATGTTGCCTATAAACAAAAAAACCTAGAATTTTATAGATGATGGTTATTTAACATCCGGAATTTCTAGCTTTAGCTTTAAAAACAATAATTCGTTTTAATTTTCTAAAAATGTTTACTTCCTAAATCATCAATATGGTGTGACTCAAAATCTGATCCAAGGTAACATGAATGGGTAAATTGACAAATGCAACAATAAGTCAATCAAGTTTTGAATATTTTTAACCGATTTCTAAAAGAAGGAGGTTCTAAATTTGCTCCGGTATTCCTATATTATTTTGGCCGAAATTGGTTCAGTAAAATCAAAGATGGTGCTGACAATATGACGAACAAAATAAATAATTTTGTTGGATTTTCTTCAAAATTGATACAGTGAAGCAGACGGGGTCGAACATAACGAATCAAAAATTATTTTAGAAAAATTCAATATGGCGGATTAAAAAATTACATCTCTCGATTTTGTTTAAACTTGGTATATAGGGATTTTTAAGTATATAAATTACGAATTTAAAACTATTTTTAAAAAATTTAATATGGCGGACTTAGTATTTTACTTCTGTCGATTTTGTTAATGTGTAAATTTCGAATTTAAAATTATTATTAAAAAATTCAATATAGCGGATCCAACATGGCGGACTAAAAATGTAACATCTCTCAGTTTTATTCTAAATTGGTGCTGTGGAGTCTCTGGAAGTATAAATAACAAATTTAAAATTATTTTAAAGAAGTTTAATATAACAGATGCAATATGGCGGTCCAAAAATTTTATATTTTCGAATTATGTGCAAATTTTGTACTAGGGGGTTTTTCACGGTGTCGATTAAGAGTTTAAAATTCTTTTTTTTGAAATTCAATATTGCGGAATCAATATGATTGAAAATTTGGTGTAATTAGCATTTTTTTTTAAATTAGTTTTATATACTTTTCGGAATCGTATTTTATGATCTGAAGTAATTTATTGTGGCAGCTATCATATGAGGAATTAAAAATTTTATATTTTCCGATTTTATCCAAATTAATATTGGGGGAGGGGAGGGTTCTTGTGGAGTATATTACTGATCTGGTTCTTAAAATAATTTCTTCAAAATCAACATGTAGGATAAAACATGTCGGACTAAAAAATTTACATGTCTGAAGTGCTTTCAACATCGGTGTTGAGAGATTTTTGGGGTCTAGGTCATGAATTTAAAATTAATTTCTTAAAAATTCAAGTTAGCGGGTTTACTATAGTGGACTAAATTTGTTTGGAACAATTTCATTTAAAACTGGTATTTGGAGAATTCTTAGAATCGAAGAATTTTTTATTGTTCAATTTCATGTGATCTACAATTTTAGATAAAATAAGTACTTTTTGAGACTCAGTTTAAAACTAAAAATCGAAAAATAAAATTTTTATATACAAATTTAACCGACTTCTAAAAGAGCGCTAAATAGCG
Source organism: Diaprepes abbreviatus (assembly GCA_034092305.1). Taxonomy (NCBI): domain Eukaryota; kingdom Metazoa; phylum Arthropoda; class Insecta; order Coleoptera; family Curculionidae; genus Diaprepes; species Diaprepes abbreviatus. The sequence continues at coordinate 5,528,463 of JASJET010000055.1, read as the reverse complement.
TAAAATTATATAACTTTTTATATGAAATTGAAATTTTTGAAGTCGGCACCAAATTATTACTTAATGGTAATGCAATATGCGTTTAATGTAATCATTAAATTTAATAATTTACATTAATATAAATTAATTTATTCCATTAAATCTAATGTAATTATAAATTAAATTTTAAGTTTTGATTATTACTTTTTAAGATGACTACGTACATTAGATATACAGCCAGTGTTCATTGAATTTAAGATTTGTTATCATATATTTAATGCACCATTATTAAAATGAGGTCAACCAGGGAAAGCTGGAAATTTTTGCTATAGGTAATGTACCGTCATCTGTAGACCAGTTTCGAACTTATTGGTTTCCATCAGTACACGCAGACATGTACCCTCATCATAAGAAAATTGAGTCCTTTAAGCAACTTATGTCATAATAAACAAAAAGTTCAATACAAGTTGCGCCATCTCCCGGCATCTCATTCAATGTACCACAAATATTATTGTAAATTTCTTTAATGTTAAAGTACATGTGAATTAATTTTAATGTAAAATTGAAATATCTTTTCAGTTATTTTATTGACAGATACCGTATAATTAAATTTAATGTAGAACGAACTGATATTTGAATGAATTTGCTTTAGATTTAAAGTAAATGTAAATTATTCACGATTTTAGGTACAAAATCATTAAATTTAATGTAGAATGCATTTGCATTAAATTTAAGGTTATTTTTAACAGTGTACCAACACGAGATATGTACAAGCTACGGCAAGAAAGCCGTTACAAACAAAGTATATTTTATTGCCTGAATCACATTTTGTCAGATATTAGTTTGCCGCCGTCTAAAAATTCTAATTTCATATAAAAATTTATATTACTCTTTTTCGGTTTTTAGCGCTTTTTTAGAAGTCGGTACAATTTGTTTATAAAAATTTTATTACCAATACCGTCCTAATCATAAGTCTGTTTTTATATAGAAACCCACATAACTTCCACTTATTATGTTGTTAAAAGCAGTGAAAGGCATATAACCATACGGTTTAATTTATCCTGGAATACGCGTTTAACTGACAAACTTGATTAATTGATCTGTTTAAAAGTTAACTAGATCATAATGGCATCGCTATTCATACATCTGGCACAATAATCGCACAGGGAAAAGCTTTTAACATATTTTGTTTGTAGGATACGTGTTGAGGTTGAACATGTTAATTTTTTTTTTGTCTTTTGAAGTTAATTAATAACCTCTCAATAAGAATAATATTGAGAGGAGACTGTAATTGCAGAAAGTTTAAAAGCGCTGTCACTCGAATATATTGGAAAAAAATTGCCGTGTACAGATGCAGCAAGCGATACCCTACATACATGCATAAAATACTTTAAAACCGATGTATTTATTCTAGAAAATATTTTAACCTTTAGGATACAAATATGAGTTTTTTCAACATGGAATACTTTTCTGGATACTCGTAAGATTTTTATCGAAAATGGTATGTGTGCAATGGAACTGCAAATGCTGAATATACCTCTCACATACCAGAAAAGAAAAACATGAATAAGGATTTTCAGTTAAATGTCATATTTAAATTTGTAGCTATCCAGAATGTTATAAAGCGACTGTATTTTTATAGAGTACAAATTAAAATCATTCGAAAAGTGAAAAAACTGGGTTTTACCAAATTGTGTACTACGATGGAAAACCAAAAACGTCCAAAGTCTTAGTGACTTTACTGTCCAAACACTTAAAATTTCCTAAGTAAAAACAATCACTCCTCAATCAAAACAAAACGTTGAAAATGGTAAAAAACTATAAAACATTACACGGATGACGAATTATTTATACGACTTATAAAAGTAATTTTTATATAAATGTTAGGTTAAAAAACTGCATTAAATATAAATACGAAAGGATATCCTAAATAAAAACTTTCATATTTGTGTTCAAGGGAGCGAAGAACAGTTGATCTTGCCCCATCTATTTTTGCATATTTCATATAATTTGTACGTTATGTCATAATTGTGGAATTTTTCCCCTACGTAGCTGGGAGTGTGCAAATATTTTGCCAGAGGGCGCAGAACGCGGTCACAGATATTAGTAGTTAGTGGCCTATCTATTCTTCCTCTATTTAGCCTATGTCCATAAGCGCACGTTTTCTTTTAAGGTTGACGCAATGACGCGTGTCTATGAACCATGCCGTTTATGCGCTAGATTCCAATTTAGACAATAAATTTAAGTTTATATAAGGAATGCTCCATATTTTAATTTATAAGAAAAAATGTAGTATACATTACCTTAAAAAATACCCAAAATAAAACTTATTCCTTAACACTGAATAAGTGTCAAGATATGTCGATAATAGATGAAACTACTTAATATTATAGTATAAGAAGTCGACGTTCTTTAAAAATATGGTTTGAAGACGCAGTGGCGGATCCAGCCTCCTTCTTTGGGAGGGCGGTGATATCATAAAAATACAGTATGGCAAGTGAAAGCAAGTTGTCGACAGGTGGAGAGACGCCAGCAGTTCTAAATTTGAAGCTTTTATTGGGACGATCGCAAGAGAACGCGAGTTGTTGATGGAGGGGGGGAGGGGAGATGCCAACAGCATTTATATTCCTAGGTAAAAGGCAGAATCGGGTCTGTTTTTCTGAATTCAAAGCTCTTGGGGGAAGCGACCGCAAGCAAACGCTAGGTGATGGGAGGGGGAGAGATGCCAACAGCATTCATATTCCTAGTGTAAGAGGCAGAGTCAGGTCTATTTTCATGAGTTCGAAATTTTTTTGGAGTAGGGGGAGCTATCGCCGCTCCTTGGATCCGCCCCTGTGGAGACGTCAAGTGAATAGTTTTCAAGCTTTAAGTAGATTTAATAAGCTCAGAAAAAAAATTGGAGTAGATAAGCCTATTATTGTATTATAAGGTAATACAGTTTTTAGTAAATTTATACAGAGAAAATTACAAAATTTCTTAATTTTAATCTAGCCTTTGTCTGGTAATTTTGTTTTTAGTTCTTTCATAGTCATCACATAATTTTTGCGTTTCTGTTGTTCGAAACGTTAGGTAGGCTTGTTTTCTCCTAATATTTTTTTCTGAATTCTGGGCGGAACCACGAGGTTTTATGGGTGTTCTTCTGGTTCTTATTTACAATTCGGGTATCAAATAATACCATAATATACTTTTATTTTTGTTCATATTTTTTTCCAGCTTCCACTTTTTTCTGGAGATATCAGGTTCATCTATATTTTTTCTATCAGACTTTTTTTTATAAAATTATTTTATTATTGGATCATATAATTCAATTGGTTTTGGGCTCTTGTAAGGCCCGAATTTTATTCTGATTGTTCCGAGCAGCAGGCTATGGTCATTACCTACATCTGCTCAGATCCAAGTCCTAACATCTGAAATGAGTGGAAATATGTATTATTCATAATATAATCAATTATTGATTTGTGGCCTCTTCTCTTTTTAAATGTGAATTTGTACTGTATGTTATTAATTGAATAATAATCTATATGGGGCCGTGTGAGGCATTTCTCCTTCAGGTGCTAATACAAGCAAATTTTGCTTAGAGGTTATGTGTGTCAACGCAAGCCAAGAAAATAACCAAATCTTTGTTTCTGTTAGTTTATGTTATACATCAATGTATTCAGAGACCAAAAATCAGCCTCCTAGGTGAAATAAAAAATGCTCCACAAAAATATTGTGCGCTGACCTTTTTGTTGGCCAAGGCTCGTTTAATGACCTATCTGCTATGTAACACATGTACAAGCCACTCTTCTTGGGGTATGTTGGTGTTGAAACTCACTTATTCGCTTTTCGGTAGTGTAACAGCAGTACGAAGATGGTTTTCGTGGGGCTTATTCGCTTCTCTAATGTTTTAGACACGTCTAACTCGCTTTACTCAGTGCATTTAGGGTCTTAATTCGTTTGTCTAATGTGTATAATGCAACATTAGATTTGGCACCCCGTAAAACCCGACAATTTAGGTTGCCTCCTAGTTCACCTATATAGTAGAGCGATCCCTGGATATATTTGATACCAAACCCTTCCTTGAGAAAAAACCTAATCAGCAGTGAAAATCTCATCAAAATTTATTTAATTATTTTTGAGATTATCCCTACATTTTTCTATTTCATACTATTCTCAGCCTAAAGGTTATTCTCTAAAACAATTATCTTTTCTATTCTTAAATATCAAATTATTTTACAATAATTTAATTAAAAAGCCTTTTTCTCACTACACGCTATTAATTAATTTAGCAATAAATCAAGGATGACAGGTCCTTCATTAATTTTCAGCTTCCACTACAGATATAGATCTGAAAAGAAATTTAGCAATAGCGCGCCAAAGCGTATAGTTATATCAGCACTAGATGCATGACCTTCCTATTAAGATCCACTTAAGCGAACGTAACTTTGTGACAAGTGAAGATTAATTAATTTGCTTTGTCAGACGGACAAATTTACCTAAACATCGTTGTTCTAAATATTAATTTGTCTTTACCTCACCTTTACAGTACGAGGGTTAAATTTCGAGAGTTGATATTATGTATGGTTTGAATTTACAATTCAATAGTCAGCACTAATGTCCATCATACAATATCGTGTCTGTATCTATGTAACCTGAATACTGATGCGAGTCTGTTTTATACGCCATATCTCTCTCAACTGTTAATCGCAAGCTTCCAGAAAAAATATTTATGGTAGAAGCGACATTGAAACATAGCAGGGGACGTAACTACTATGGTGAATTAGGAGAAAAAATTTTTGCTGCAATTTGCCTGATGAAGATGTATTGAAATTATTTGTGTATTGACTTTGAGGAACTTTGAAACCCTTTCTGTCTCATACATGTTACTCTATCCTTTCAAATAAAGTGGTGCTGAAACGTCAAACTTTTTAGGTTTTCAGTTTTGGGTTTAAATTTGACTCTTGATTGTCAATGTATTATTAAAACCTAAAAACAATATTGCAAGTAAAATCTAAGATCAATAGTTCCTGTAGGTGGATCACAGAAGATATTTTATATCAATATAAGAACAGATTAAAACTAATCCAGTTAACTTGTAATATTTTTGAACATAGTAGGTTTTGCAAACAGAAGAGGCGATCTAATGTCTTCCAATAATATGTTACTTCAAAATATATTTCAGTTTCTTTTTTAAAATGCCGATTTCTTGAAATATGCAAGATCTTGTGATTATTTATCTTCAAGAATGCTAGGATAATAGTTGTAAAAAATCTTATCCATATATCCTGTAGTGCGTTTTTGCTAATGCTAAGGGAAATTTGAGAACAATCCCTAATCGTTCTGGTTTTATATTAATCTTAGGAAGTCTAACAGTACTCTGTCAGGTACTATGTTTTGTCAAAATCAAGAAGTAACTCCCTCACCGATATCGTAAATCATTTGCGAACCTTATGTACCTGCTTCTAATAATAACTGCAATTCTTGTATCACTTCGTTATCCAAAATAATGCTTAAAGACATTGGACGAGCATGTAGAAAGTGGACCAAATTCACAGCGGCTCCGGATTTCGTTCTCTTACTTGTTGTAAGGGACTGTGCATGGGTATTTTACTGAGCCTTTGTCTGGAATATTTAATTTATGTATTTAGAAATATATTTCTCCAGAGCTGTGGAAGGAATAAAAAATTTGTGAGGTGTTTAAACAGGATGGTAAGACCAGGATCAAAAATAATCGCCCTATAATGTGAAATTTTACAAAGGTATTTGCGTGAGTCATTCGGAAATGACGGAAATTTTCCTCATTATACTCTATGTGTTCCCTTTTGTAAATCGCCTGAAAGACAAATTTGATATATGTAACTGGAGTTACTATGTTATCAAATCGTTCTGGTATAAATTTAGGTGAAAGATTTATACACTATATTACACTTATTGTACTATCTATATTGTGTATATAATGCCTAGTAATAGGAATTTTGTGTCCTATAGTCTAGTGTAAATAAAGAAATAAATAAAACAAACATTTTCTTTATAAACGCATGAGCTGTCAAACGCCGCCCTCTACCGACCACTGTTAAGCACACAAAAATAAAATTCATAATGAGAAAAATATAGCAAGAAAAGCCTTTATTATCGAGCCTAAGTTTAATTTATTTTGTAAGACCAAACTAGAATTATCAACATTTTAATGAAAAAAAGTTTGACGTTCCTTTACCAAGAGTACTAATTAGACGCAAATATTTTCAATACAACTGAATCGGTCAAATTATGGGAAAAAAACATTTTCCTAATTGACTTACTAAGCCCCTTACCGACCATGGTAGGGACGTGAAAACAATTTGCAGCAATTCTTCAAGGCCTCATTCCCCATAAATATTTTTCCAGAAAGCTGCGCAATTAACGATTTCTGAGATATGGCTGGCGACCTTGTCACGGTTCAAATTTCAATTTATGTTTACTATGGCTAATTGATTTACTATTAATTTTACGTTATTTTTGATGATACTCACATTTTGCATAATAATAATTTTCTTTTCATTACGTATCTCTTATAAATTCTTAGAATAAAAGTAGGTTAGTTTTTACTACAAAACCTCCCTAATTCTACTTCCTTGTTAATTGCTTTCCCAGCTCTGTTGTTTTATCTTTCTGAATTTTAGCTACATTTTTACACTACAAAGAACGGTGTTAATTTACATTGATATACGGTTTGGCTCCTATTTTGGTTATTTTGCTTGGCATTCACTAGATTGTGAGTGGTTGTATGAGAGAGAAATTTGAGCAGTCAATCTAATCTTGACTTGGACTGAGTAGGTACCGTTACCGGCGGGAAGTATATTTCGTTAATTTAAAAATATCCAATTGATTATCTATTTAATTTTCAGCGGAAAATATTCATAATTGATTAATTGGCTTATTTTACAAATTTATTTCAGCCGACTGTAGTTATGAAGGAACTTGCATAGCATTGTTTCTGAGGCGTCATTTTCAAATTCCGAACGCGCTTGAAAGGAGGCCATTTGCCTTGACTTTATCCTTCTGAATCAACTGGACCATATTTTGGGATTTTGTGGTAGAAAATCGTTTAAATTATTACGATAATTGAATTTAGTTATTTAGTTACCTCCTCTTTTACCTGTTTTGATATTTATTAAGTTATTTTTACCGGGATAAACCTGGAGACAGGGATTCTGGTGGTTCTGCCCGTTTCAATGAAAGAATTATTTTAACTCCATATAAAAACACTTGTTCACGTTATTTTTCTTCCCCACGTTTTTCTTCTTTTGGTTTACCTTTTGCGTTTACCTTTTGGTAAGAATGTTCAATTATCAGTTGATGAGCACTGATGTTTAACTAATACCTACACACCACTATGCAGTTGAGCAGTGTTGCAGTCTGATTTGTTCGAGACCATACAGCTAGCAGTCTCATCATAGAAATAACAGACTTAGTATTATTTAACTTTTTTTTTGTATTTTAAATGATAACAATCCAATTACTTGTAAACCTAAAGTTTTCTCTTTTTTTGTAAGGCTTTATGCAATTTCCCGGCATTCTATCCCATGATCATGGAATATATAAGAAGTGAGTTTGTTTCGATGCCAGTAGGTATTAGAGTTTGTTATCTGTATTATGTGAAATTTTATTTGATCCTTTTTTTCAATAATATTTATTGAAATTATTTTACCTTGGTCAACTTGAATTTGTTTTCTTTTCTTTGCTTTAAGTCATTTCACAACTTAATAATTATAAAGTATTAAGTTTCACAACTCTAAACTAATTTGTATTTTTTTTAAAGATGAAAATTTTGTAATCATCTGAAGTTGGAAATTGTGGGATTTTCCGGACTGGTTAATTTTATTTATGGTATAGCTACATTTATGCTAGAGCAACACCGTTAAATATTCAAAGATTTATATAAATAGTGTTAATTAAACAGTTTTGTTTGAACTACATGCTCACTTACGTATGTATTTTTTTTGTAATTATGCAACTATTTTAGTGAAGTTAAAAGCTAGTTCCTAACTATATTACAGCAGGTTGCTGCATTGAACCTAGCTAAAGATGCAGTGACACCCTGAATAGCATAGGGGTCAGCTCAGCATATTTGTTAGCTAGCGCGGCTACAAACTTTCAACTGAATTCTGGTCATTTTGCTTTAGAATTTATTAATTTGGTAATACTCTTTTAATAAATTTCTTGGCACTTAACTATAAGATTTTGGCGTGAAAATACCAACATGAGATTTTGGCGTGCAAATATCAGCTTCCTTATTTAACCATCTGGTACAGTTTTCACTGAAAATTAATAAATTAAAATTCTACTTCACTCACTTTTAATATAAATATGACATACATCATATAATATCAAACATAACTTTTTTAAGGAACTTTGGAAAATATTGGCACAGGAGAATCGAAAGAGCTTTTATTTTATTAACGCTGAATAGCTTTTCCGTACTCCTTCGGCCAATCACCCTCAATCCAATACAATCTTCTCAAAAATTTTTCATTCCGCAAAAGGACACATAAAAAAGATACAAAATAAGCAAGCAATCCAATCGTAAATTTAAGCTTTAGGGGTGAAAAAACTCTTGTATATTCTGCCTATTCATCTTAAGGGTTATGTAAAGGGCCTCCTTCTGAAACCGTTTAACTGGCCAACTCGATTAATTAATCTCCATTTGTCAGACAGGCATGTTTACTTGATTTTAATAGAAAGCAAGGTCTTGCATTTGGTGGTGAAATAACTACTTAGTAGCACGCAGTTAACGTTGTTACCATTAGTTATTCTTCAGGATTAAATTAACCGTATCGGAATATGAGTTTATGTATTTTGCACATAATATTATGAATATTAATAAAGAGAAGTAATCAATTTATCAATTGCGCTTTCTTCTACCGTATCAAATCTATGATTCAAATAACCAGTGAAAAATTAAAAAGATACAGTTAATTAAAAAAGGCTAAATAGACCATCATAAACTTTAAAAAATTAATAAATAATGAGCTAACACTCATTAATAACAATAATTAACATTAAAAAAATAATTTAGTTTAAGATTGGTTCAATAATTTTTTTCGATATTAAAAAAATTATTTATCTCATAAAAGTCTACATACACTCTAAATCAAAAAAAAAATAACACTAATAAGGAACAAAAGTTTTCACGGCTTTGGTCAAGTCGAAAATCATGGTTCTTGGGTTTAGACCGTGTCAAATTGGAATTATTATCCGACGTTTCGCCTACGATTGCACGAGACCTCTTCAGGGATATTTACTCTACGAGATTAGAACACTGAATAACCATCGAGGAGCAACAGCCCGTTATTTGGAACTCAGAGAAACCGTGATCCAGCGTTATAATTAATTTCCACGTCTAGTGTAGACTGTCACCAGTATGTCTATTAATATTATTTGGATATATACAAATCTCGATTGATTCTCTAATTTTACGTTTAAAGAAACCAGATACTGATTCTAGACCTTAGTTTCTTTTACATTAAAGATGTGACCAATACAATGCTGGTGTTAAGCTACTGCAGATTGTACAATTTGTTTATTTTTAATACTTTCATGTTCCTTAAACCTAGTGGATATAGAGCGTCCTGTTTCACTCACATACACTTTACCACAAGAGCAAGGTATCTTATAAACGCGTTCTATTTGTAATGGTATTGCGTCCTTGGGTAATTACAAACAGTGTATTATATGTATTACATGTACTGAAAATTGTCCGAATATATGATTTTCGAAGCAATCTGGCAATCTTGTGGGTGGTTTCGTGGCAAAACAACACTGTCCATAGGCGGAACACTTATGACATTTTGTTGAGTAGTTGGGTTGTTAACATGCTATTTATCTTACTGGATACGATCGAACCGACTGTGTCGGAGATAGCATGTACTGCTTTTGGCCTCTCTTTTTCTACTAAGTAACGTGCGCAAAGTTCTGAATGCAGTCGCCACTAACGTTCTTGTGCTGGAGTGGTACATGCTTAAAGTTTCAGCTACAAAAAATCTCGCTCTTTTAATTAAAATCTCGTCTTTTTTTGACAGAACTGTTCTCTCGGAAAAACATAGGTCTGTGGCAACACTGGTTAGGAATACTTTCTCGATAATTCTCAGCATGGTAGAACGTCAGGCTGTGCATCTCGAAGCTTCTTTCTTTTACACGTTTCTTCGAGAGGCAACGGAATGCCACCATCAGTACGAACTACTCGGCTACCTTGCCTCAGTCGGATATAGCCAGACATATGGAAATGTGCGTGCGGGGGCCTCCCAAAAAAGCCAAGGCGACTCCTTTGTGGGTTGCGATCTATGGGTTTCAAATCGGGGGACTCCAATCGGTATTTTATTGAAAAATCCGCGCTCTTCAAGTCTTCATGCTCTAACTGACTCAAGTAACTTGCTTGGCAGTACTTGCAAATACTGTCGGTGACCTAATGTATTCTCGATTAAAGCTGAATTTCTTGCTCAAGCTACCGCCATTAAACCTTAAATTATTACACTGACACCACCATGTGTTAAACTTTTTACTTTAAAATTTAAATAATTTAAGTATCGGGCTTGTGGTTATTAATTCCAACTTTATCCACACAATAAAGTTTAGAATCATTTTAGAACAATATTATTTTCAAATTTGCGTTTCCTACAAATTATTGATAGTAAAGCTCAATCTAAATTTAGAAAAGGTAGGTTAAGGAAGAAACAGTGTGGTTGCAAAATAAAAGTCAGAAAGAACAATAAACAATTTATTAACAATAAAAGATGTAAAAATCTATTATACACAAAAAATTTAAAAATGATTATATCCAAAAAATTAAAATGGTGTGCTAAAGGTTAATACCATACTTAAACACAATACGTGCCGTCAATAATTAAAAGTTAAAATTTCTTAACGAAAAAAAAAACAAAGAATTATTTTTGTGCCGAACCTGTACTATGTCAAAAAAATTAAATAAGTGGACCTTCTATAATTCCTTTAATATATTAACAAATTAATATTCACCATATTGACAAGAAATAAAGGAGAGAAGAAAATTGCAATAGTACGATAAAATTTGGTCAAACATTAGTAAAATACTACTCCCAATGGTATGTTTATAATAGACATCGGTTAAATAAAGATATATTAAGATAAACATTTATTTTAAGAGCATGTGTCTTCTTAAAGACACGACAATATATAAAGAGAACTTGTCTTGGGCAAAGACATGATAAGGTAAGAAGGAACAGTCGAGTTCCTTCAATTTGAAATAGATTAGCAGATTGAGTCAAAAATTTTACTGCTGCAAATCAGCCAAAGATTAGAAATCAATGCTCACCTGACAATGCAGGTTGGAACTCGAATATCCTCCTTTCTATGTTCTGGTCCCAATGTGCGTCGTGGAATGTTTGTTTGCCAAGTTCTCTCAGAGAGGCATCCTATCAACTCAGGAGTCAGTAGATGGCACAATGGTAAGTACGCTTTAGGTAAAAGAATCTCGCAGAAATACTTTTAACACGATATTAGATTGTCAAAGCACTTTAGCAAGATGTAATTTGGATAACGAAAATAATGAAATAAAAATCAACAACAGGTCTTTTAGGACATCTTCATGGATTCGTGTCAAAATGGTCGACCATGAATTAAGAAAACTTGCTGTAACATAAACGTTATCACCTCTTACTAAATAGATTTATTCTCTGCAGATACATTGAAATATGCTTAAGCAAAAACAATAGCTAATATGTATCACAGACAAAATTGTCTGCTAAATTTTACAAAATATCTTAAAGGAAACAAATAAACATACCAAGATCTTTCACAGTTGAAACGTAAAGATTTCGAATTTATTATTCCGGTTCCCTACCACACGGAAAAAATTTCGTTTTCGTTTGACATTTTTTTTCTTAAAATTTGGCAGAACATATTAATCGAATCAAAAAGGTGACTAAACTAACAAAAATAATACGACACTTTATTAAAGTAAATAAATCATAAAAAATAATTACTTTTTTTTCTTTTCCTAAAATGTCATTTTGAAAACAAAATACTGAAAAATGTGGAAAATAGTTCAAATTAACTACATCTACTGGCGATCAATAATCATCACGTGATTTATTAGACGGTTTATATGCTTTACGAGGGTGTTAGAAAAAATAGAGTGCCTTTTCCTTCACAGAAAAAATATTAGATTTATTCTCATCTGTAAAGAGAACAGAGTTCCAAAATTCAAACTGCTTGTCAAGATGGATATGATCATCATGATCTAATTTTTTTTGCCTGTCTCGGTTAGAAATTGTAAAAAAAGTGATGTCATAATTTCTAGATATTTCGAATAGATACAGATTATTATAATAAAATCTGTGGTTTGGATGTAGACTTTAGTCAGACAAATCCTACAAATGTACAAATGTTATGTGGAATGATTTGTTCTTATTTTTTATTTCTGTTTAATAAATTACTATAGTCTAATATTAAATTCTGATTGATTTACCTATTGATAAAGAACAATATAATATTAATAACAGTAGCGACTAAATATCATAAATTTTGATTACTGGATTTATTAATTTGGCAAAATATAGAATTTATTCCCTCATTATTATTTAAAGAGGTAACATTTCTATTGAAAAGAAATACATAAATAAAATACAAATATTAAATATAATCTCTTCCAAATAGTATCGAATTATTTTCCCATTCAATGCATAAATTATAATTAGTTTAGTTGCAGATTTAGTTTCGATTTTAACGTTTAAGTTTATTTTTGTTATAAGTGGTTTGCTCGTGTTAAGGTTTAAATAAATTGTGAAGAAATACTTGTATATAGTAAGTCTGCGCTTAGAAAAATTATAAACCAGTATCTAATCAGATCACGCAAACTCCGACTTTATTGACTCCACATTAACCAATATTACTTAATGATTGAAAATAACTTTATGCTTCATTATAATTTCCCTTGAGCCTTCAAAATAACTCTCTACAGCTGCAATGACTTATTCATTCAATGAAAAACGCTTTTCGCGAAAAAGCTCTTAAGGTGTGGGAAGTGGAAACAACTGGAAGTCAGCAGGAACTAAATCTGGTGAATAGGGTGGATAGTCAAATAATTCAATTCATTGTAATTCAGTGATTTTGGTTATTGTTAACACCCTTTTGTGAGCAAGTGCATTATCCTGATGAAAGATGATTGTAGATCAGGTCTTTGTTCCCCTATTTTTACATCCAGCCTATCTAAAAGATTGCAATCATATTCTCTTATTATTATTTTACCGGCTCGAAAGTAATCAACTGACAATATACCTTTTTTCATGTCATAACCATTTTGGCCGATTTTGACCTGTTTGCCTGTGCTAGGGCTGATCAACCAGGTTACTTTATACTGATAAATTCAAGCCTCATTTATAGATGAACAAAATCAGTTTCGTTCTTTATAAATTGATCTAAATTTGGTTGTGAAAGTGTCACTCGAATGTGCTTTTGATACAAATTTAACCAGTATGACAGCCATCTTGTCAATAGCTTTGTGAACCCTAATTGATTCTTCAAAATATAACACCCATTTGTTTAAGATGCCCACAGCCTCAGCACGTTGTCATTCGTTTATTATCCAAAACCATATAATGTATAGAAAAACAATTAAATACTGTTCCTCGTGAAGGTGCATTATTTCTTAATACATTTACCATATCGGTGTGAATTTCATCTTCCTTCAAACCCTTTTTATAAAAAATTTTGTTCATCACTTGGTAACCTTCATAACGGTGGGTTAGAAGAGTTTAAACATCATAGGTCCATTTTTTTCTGTTGGTCACTAAAGAACATAAATCCAAATTTATTTTAAATTGATCTTGAACAATTTAATTGACACATTATGTTATATTTTCGTAGTATAGATAAAAAAATAATCGTTTCGACTATTTCAATTTTGAATCTTTTTACTAGGCATATTAAACAGTTGGGAAAATTAAATAACAAGACCTTAAAAAAGTACGAAACAACAAGAAATCCTTCACACTATGCTTACTATAAACCACTTAGAAATTATACTATTTAAGCTATAAAATCTGAAAAAAAAAACATATTTTCGCGTGAGTTTTCGAAATTTTGATTATAGGGAAAAGTGCGAGAATTGAGAAGAAGAAATCTTTTGAAGCAAATTATGTTTTGCCGGCAAATTTAAGCAATCCAGACACTATCAACAATTTTTTCATACATTTTGTTGGTATTAATGCTAATTCAAGGCTGGAGGTGTTGGATTTTTATAACAATAACATTTTAGAAAATATTGAGCTATTTCACTTTCATTTGTCAGATGAGGGGGAGATACGGGAAATCTGAAAGGGAATAAAATCTAAAGCTATTGGAGTCGACAAAATTAATATAACAATGATCATTTTCTGCTGTCGATTTATTATTCCATTAATAACACATATCATCAGTGAGTGTTTTCTTCAATCCTATTTTCCGATGCAATCGGAACAAGCTCAGGCAATTCTAGGCCAGTGAAATTAGCCTCATATGAGGTGATTTTGAAATTTATTGTTAGTAGATTTCTGATTACGTAGAGACCTTCAGAATGATAATAGTAATTATGTAGTATCTTATGTCTCATTTTGTCTTATTTTCTTTTTTAGGGAAAATTTTTTATTTAACAATTAAGACGTGAAAAAACAGTTTTTTTCAAATTCAGGAAAACCTATTGTTTTTCAGTAAAAAAGTTTCAAACAAAAGTTATGCGCAAAATGAGCATATAAACAAGGCCTATTAAAATTAGATAAAATATTCGTTAGTTATTGCAAAAATCCTGCTAAAATGGCAGTTTTTTCAATTTTTTATAAACAATAGAAAAATGTATTGCATTAATTTTATACTGTTGCATTCAACAAATGTGCAAAATTTCAAATAAAAATATTCAATAGTTTTTACACAGTGAATTTGTTATTAAATTTTTATATATTTTTTTTGAGTGTTTATTCTTAGAGATCTAGAGGCCATACAGTCATCTACGGGTACGCAAATGAAAGTTCTAGACTTATACTAACAATAACAAAAAAGAACGAAATAAATTGTTGATCTTAAATTGTTGAAACAGTTAAACAAAGTGGGGGTTCGGTTTTTCGTTATAAACAAATAGAATAACTCTTCGACAATTGTTGATATCGAAATGCAGATAAGTGGACGCGATAGCTGAGATTTTGACGCACATTTTGAAACAAAAAAAATTGTGTATGACCACTAGAATCTGAGATAGAGTTTTTTTTTCAAAAAATCGCTGCGGTGTTGTTTAATAACATTAAAGGATTATTTAAGTAAAAACGCATAGAGAGATGGTTAAACTATTGTATGCAGCAATTTTTAACTCAATTATTTTAAAATTGTGGAGAGGGATCTTTTTGACCTATTAATACGTGAGAACAGACAAACATGTACCTGTACCATTTCAATGGTAAAGTTGGTTATCTCGCAAATCCAGATTCATATTCAACGAGTCCAAATGATAATTTATATATATATATATATATATATATATATATATATATATATATAATTTAATTAAAATATTAATATTTATTTGTTGAGCGCCAGGTAAAAAATAATTATAATAAATTATAACTATTCTTTACCAGTTCGAAGTATTTTCAATTTTCAAATTTTCTATATAGATATAGATGTGTTCCTACCTATAAACTGACTCCTTCTCAGGTGAGTTCAGTGGTTTATAAGATATCAATCAGTCAATCAATACACAGAATGATTGAAACACAAAATATTAATTTTCTTTAACAATAAAAAAAATGGCGCAATATTATTAATTATTACTAGATGGACTTTAATGGTCAACACTATTTTTAATCATTATTACTTATTAGTTACTTTTATCTACCATGCATTGACTTTTAACAACCTGGATCACAAATTGGCAACGTTTAATTTCGATATCGTCTACTAGATGGCTATAGTGCAGTTTTATATGGAAAGGGTCGTTTATTTCTCAGAAATAATATTATTTTAAACAAATTATCGTGTGCTGTGTTGTGATACAAGTAGTTAAATAGTTTCACACGTAATATTTATGATGATAAATATTATAATGTTCTAACAGGTTAGTTTAGCAAACTATAATTTATTAATTTTATTATTTGTATTTTAAGAAAAGTTAGGTTAATATTGGATGCTAGTCTTCAATGTCTACTGCCTTATCTAATATAAATACCTTGTTATGTTTTATTTTATTTGGTCCCAATATATTATTAAACACATTTCCAGTAATTTTATTTATTTTCTTCTTTCAAAATCCTCCAAATTCCCAAAAACATTTTAGTTGTCGTTTCCTATAAAGTAATGAATAAACACAAATATTCTCTAAAGTCTCGTTCAGCTATGTTCCTCTTAGTTCAATTCAAATTAATTTTTTCTATATTCTTCTTATTACAATATTATCTTATTTGTTGTTATCTGAGCGTTGCACAATTATTTTACAGGACAAAACTTATAAATTTTTACTAATTACTTTAAATAAATTATTAAATTTGACAATAACAAAAACACATAACCTCTTTTAAAACTAAAACAATTGAAAATTTGAGGTTATGTTAATTTTCGAGAGTTCGAAAAACGCAGTGCTTTCTGCAAACTGATAAATTCAACTTTCTAGAAATTGAGCATGATTGACCTTGCAATAAATAAACTTTAGAGTTTTCTCGACATTTTGATAAATATAAAAGCCACTTTGGCACATTATTTATATATTAAAATTGATAAAAATTAACACTAAAATTTATGACAATTTTAATCAAATTTTATTCATAACAACTCTAAAATGTTTATTGTTGCTTTAATATTATTACCCTTTTATTTATCAAAATTTTCTTAATATATTAATGCCAAAATTGCTTAAAATAAGCTTAAATCTACCTTATAAACCAATTAAATCTATATTACATTCTATAGTTTTATATAAAATATGGTTTTAATTTATACATAATTTCTTTAATAACTCTTAAAACTAAAACATTCTTCTTATATTTCATACATTAGTGTTTATTTATCACTATTCACGGTATTTTTGTCTGAATTTTGCACTAATTTTTCCACTTGACGCACTTTTGTGTCTTATGAGCGATTGTTTTAATGGGACAAACGACGATGTGTAACATTTTATTATTAGCTTTTTAAAAGCATCCACACTCTTTTTATTCATTTAAATATATATATATATATATATATATATATATATATATATATATATATATATATTTGTTTGTATTAACCCTTACTCTAACTAGTACAATATTTTTACATAATTTTTTAATTAACTTTAGTTTTTATAGATAGAAATATGTAATTTTTTTTTGAATATAACAATTCTCAATTATTTTACTTATTCAAGAATTTTGGATTTTATTGTCTCTTTCTTAAGACTTTATCTGTTTATTTACATTACGATTTAAGCATCTTATACTATACTTAAATCTAATTTTATCCTATTCTAAACCAAATCTACTGGCATATTACCCATTAAAATACATATATATATATATATATATATATATATATATATATATATATATATATATATATATATATATTAAAATTTTAATTTTAAAATGTTTAAATATTTCTATTTTTTTCCTATTCGGACAAACTTCCACTTTAAATAACGTGTTCAGCGGCTCATGGGGATCCTGCTAAATTAAAAAAGCTATTGAGACTCCTCTGGCCGCCATACTAATCAGCACTAGGTGTTTAAAGAAATATGTTTTCATTCGGGCGTCCCCCTTGAAATAAAAAGGAAACAGACTTTTGAATAAATGGAAAAATTCTTATTCTGCACTTTTTAGTAATTTTGCGATTATGTTTTAATAAAGTTGGTTTGTATTTCTTATATTTGATTGAGGAAGCTTTCTTGTAGAGTTATGATTCTCTATTTTTTAATCTAGTTCTTAAAGATTGTAGATTGACCGTTAATATTTAGGAAATAACTAAAATATAAACCATTTTTTTAATATTTCTGAAAAAAGTGCAAAAATTGTAATTTGTATAACCCCGAACAATATGTTGTAATTAGGTTTATAAAAATGTTGTAACTTTATGATAAAATACTATTCTGCTATCAACAAGCTGTGTTCTCGGTTAACGGTTATTGCAGGGATCGGATTAGAAATACCGACCGCAATGCCGTAAACATGTCCTTTTAATTAGTCGATATTGTACCTCAAAATAGCAGAGCTAAATATCTGAAACAGTTGACATTGCGTTATTATATCCCAAATTAGGCACTTGGCTACATTGCAGATTAAGGGTTGTTCTTGCAACTGCAATGAACTATAACTCTCTTATCTAATTTTGTATTTGAATATTTAATGTGTAAGGTCGAGTAATACAGAGGGATTTATTAAATGTAAGGAGGTAACAGAAAGTTTCTACCATTATTAAATATTTAGGAAACATTGAGAAATATCGAGAGGTAAATGAGTTATTTTTAAATTAGTTATATACGGATTAATATTTTATCCATGTCATTATTTACATAGATTGTGTTTTATTTTCAATTTTTTAGTTAAGAAAATATTTTGTGCTGCTTGAAGTGCTTTCTGTAAATTTTAAATTTGATACTGATTTTATAAAAGTGCTAAGTAAATAAATAAATATACAATAAAAATATGCAATAATTTGCAAGCGTTTTTCCTGGATCCCCTTTTTTATTGCCACAATACTTAAAGTTCTGCATTTATCTCGGAAAAAAATATAGATAAAGGTGAAGAAAATATGTTAAAACCCATTTTTTGATAAGATAACTGTGATTTTCACATTGTAGCTATCGAACTTGTTCCAGTTTGTCTCTTCGTCATCTTTTAATATATTTTGAGTTTTCACCCTTAAAGGGTTCTTATTTGAGGCCCTACAAAAATCTTTGGTTTTTGCTTCGCTAAATCTGGGATTTTTTTGCCTAAAATACTAAAATGATAACCTATAACAGCTTGCTTTATAAACAGAGGAGGCAACTGAATATTTTTGAAATCAACTAATGGCCTGTGTTGTACATTCTTCTGTCCTGACACCTACGGTTACCTAAGAGTCTATTCCTTCTTTTCGTAGTGGTTTCGTTTTATGCGGCTATCCCACTCGTAAAAAAAGTAACAAAATTTTCTATAACCTTGCTGTAGTCCTATTAAAGGTGCAACAGCTTTCCAATCCCCACATAACTGACACTGATATTTCTAATATTTTATGCAATTCAAGTACCTCATGTTCCTGATGGTTTTTTTCATGTGATTAGCATGACCAAGAGCAGTTGATGGTATAGAATTTCTAATATAGAGAAGCACAATGAGCAAGCTTAAAGTTGAGTTACCTAAAAACTCTCCTTCATTCTGGTTTATGGTTTATATCAAGGTCTGCCAATAAACATTTTGCATTGCTTTGTGACAGCATCTGATCGTACACTTTGGTAGCGTAAGGCCGGTTGGTCCACAATCTCCTGCTGTGACATATTAATTTGTAGCTATTTTAAAATCCTATAAATAATTGTCACAAAGATAAAGGCTCCCTGTAAGTCTGGTCGTTACTCTTTTGAACTTGCGGTTTTAGTACTAAACATTTACAGGTTATTTAGGGCTTACCAATACTATCAAATATAAGTTCAGTGCTCGGAAAAAGCTGCTGTCTAGCTGGACAGGTTTTTAACAAATTAAATAAAACAAGTTTCTCAAAACACTTAAATCTATTAACAAAAATAAATAGAAAACGAAATTTTATACAATGAAAAACTTAAAATTAATAACGTCTAACAATTTCAAAATACTATACTGATTGCTTCTGTTGGCCATTCTATTATTTAAAAAAATGTAACAACCCAATTTAGAAGATAAAACGTATAATTAGCTTTCAAAAAACACAAATTAAGAAAAGAATGAAGTCACGAAAAATAAATATTAAAATTGTTTAAACAAACGGTACTAAAGTCGCTCTTTTACCAAATGAGATAAAAACAGGATATTCCTTTAAGTTCCCCAAAAAAAAAAACAAATGAAAATAAATGAAACAAAACGTTCATTAGCAGGGGTTATACACGACACGTTAATTTTATAAAAAAACTATTCTCAAAACCGTACCGCCCTTAACGAAACCCAGATCGTAACTAAAGTTTATTATTTCTTAACAGGCCAAAATCGTATTTCCTCGATATCCCGCAGATCCCCTCAGTCGTACACTCTGTAAGAGTGAATTTTATTCCCAGAAGTTTCGGTCCTCATCTCTAGATGGCTTTAGTTATCCATGAGTCGATTATTTAATTCCGGCATTTATCTAGATAGGAGCATCTTAATCTTATTGTTTTTTTTAATACAAAAGGGTTAATATAACTATTCTATATTTCTATAACTAAAAGAAAAGTCGATAATCACTGAAAGAAAACCTGAATGCCATTTTACTCATTTTACTGTTATTTAAATAATTCCTTCTTGCAAACAGGAAAAATAGTCGCTATACAATTCTTTGTACATGGTATCAAACGATATATTCCATTATAGTGATTTTACTTGATTATTCTTTTGCTTCCTAATAACGGGAAAATCGTTCAATATTTTAATACATTTTAACAGTATTTGCAGTTATCACATGTTAAAACTACCCTCAGCATTGATGTCTTCGGTTTTAATTATATAACCAAGGTAGGATTTCTTCGACAGATTTATTTATAAATATTAAAAGAGGGTACAATCTTTTTAGTTTGTGTCGTCATAAATTATCTGGGTTTATATAAATATTTTTAAGAAAACATTTTAACGTCTCAAAAGTAATAAAATTGTTAAGTTTGTTAATGGATTTTAATCTTAATTTGATAATATAAAATATATACTATCTTGTTCCCATGGTTAAAATCTATCTACAGAGTGATTATTTAATTCCTCATTGTAGTAGAATATACTTGTGGTTAAACAGTATAAAATAATTAATATTTGTTCAATTATAGGTTCGTAAGATTGGTAAAACGAATTCAGTTTTTTCTGGCAACTACAGAAAATTATTATCACATGTTTTGTTTTTCAACAAATCCCATTGCTTAAGTCTTGATTCTAATAATTCCGCTTTATTCTTCGGCAGATCAAGGTCTCTAACCAAATCATTTAAATTAGCTTGAGCTATCGTGTGTCTTTGGGAATTGGAAATACTCATCGGCTAATGTTGAAGGTGTAACTATATCATAAATAATTTTTCTATCTTCCTCCAAATCTGATTCGAGGGAATGTTTCTGGGGGTTTTGTAATCGAGAAGTTGTCACTATGAGGAACTTCTCATATTGCGCATAATACTTTAAAGTAGATGATTTTTCTTTTTGGATATGGCGGTTCCTTATATCACCGGAGACACAATGATTTGATGGTTCTTTCTACAGGTTGGTTGAAAAGTTTTGAAAGCGACACCTATTAACCAGTACAGGAATCAAAATTTATACGCCATTTTAATATTTCATCATCTACATGAACACACACAGAAGTCTATTTATATCTGTCAATTCTTTCTTTGTTTACAAGCCATTTGAAGTTAATGTGTTAGTGAATTTTTATACAATGGATAAAACCGAATATCGTGCAGTGATAAAATTCTTTGTTTTGCAAGGTTTATTAGCAACAGAAATTCATATAAAAATGGTGAAAGTGTTAAAGGAATCTGCTCCTTCATTTCCAATTATGCATCGATGGGTTTTAGAGTTTAAACGTGGTCGTACAAGCGTTGAAGATGAACCACGTAGTGGACGTCCAAAAAGTGCGACTAAGCGTGAAATTGCTGATACCACAGGCATCTCGGATGAACGGGTACTTTATATTTTACACGAAGAATTACGTATGAAAAAGCTATTTGGAAAGATAGTGCCGCATTCGTTAACAATTCAACAAAAAATAAATCGAAAACAAATTTTTAAGAGTAATTTGAAGTGTTTTGAGCAGAATAAAACCGATTTTGTGCGTCATTTTGTAACTGTGGATGAGACTTGGATTTACCACCATGATCTTAAACTGAAACAAGAACATTT
Source organism: Diaprepes abbreviatus (assembly GCA_034092305.1). Classification (NCBI taxonomy): domain Eukaryota; kingdom Metazoa; phylum Arthropoda; class Insecta; order Coleoptera; family Curculionidae; genus Diaprepes; species Diaprepes abbreviatus. The sequence continues at coordinate 5,506,478 of JASJET010000055.1, read as the reverse complement.
ACAGTGGACTGAAGCTGGTTGTTCAGCTTCAAGACAAGCCAAGTCAGATCGATCGACAAAATAGGTTATGGTATCAGTTTTTTGGAATTCAAAAGGGATTTTGTTGATTGATTATCTTGAAAAAGGTAAAACAATTAACTCTGAGTATTATTGCAACTTTTTAGACCAGTTGGATAAAAAAGTTTGTGAAAAAAGATCCGGCTTACAAAAGAAAATATCATTTTTCATCAAGACAATACACGTCCTCACACAAGTGGTTTGACGATGGCTAAACTGAAAAAATTAAAGTACCACTTGCTTAAACACCCACCGTATTCATCAGATTTGACTCCCTCCGACTACTGCCTTTTCACGAATTTGAAACAATTTCTTCCTGAAAAGCGTTTTTCTTTGAATGAAGACGCTATTGCAGCCGTGAAACATTATTTTGCAGAGCTTCCGGAAAATCATTACAAAGATGATATAAAATGTTAGGAGGATCGTTAGAATAAGTATGTTGAAGTTGAGGGAGATTATATTGAATAAAAATGCAAATTTCATTAAAAAATACACATTTTTTAATTTTCGCTTTCAAAATTTTTCAACCATCCTGTATATTATTGCAACAGTAAAATCCGTCGATTTATTTTATCTGTTCAGCCAGTTTTGAAGACCTAAAACGTAGTTATTGAGTCATATATGTGGCACCCAAGACTGGATTAGTACCTAAGCAACTAAATTATCAACTATATCAGCTGGGCAAAATCAATCTGAAGTTTTTATTATTGATCTTTCAGAAAAGTTTTCTCCATAGAAGTTTCTGTATGTTTCTAAACCTACTTCGATAATATATTGTAACATAATATAGAACAAGCTCCTATGCCGCGTCTGTCTGCCGTTTGCCTATCCGTGCACTATTTTCTCAGTAACTACTGATTTTATTCGAGTTTCCTCTAATGAATAGGGTATTTTATAAGGAAGTATAAGTTGTTGGTTAGATAGTAATATAACAACAACTCTTATGCAAAGCCAAGGCGACTCGCTACTAATTTCATATAGAGTATTAAAAATGTTGTTTAACAGTTTAATAATATATAACATATTCTGCCAAGAATAACATTTAACAAGAACTCATTAATACAAAAGTTGTCCATTTGTTACAGCTCTTGTGACTGCTCTATGTATTTAAATCCATTAATTATTGCAAACGATGAATAATTAGATTTAATTTAAAACTTGGAAGTACGCACAAATAAATAAGACGTTAAATGAATGAAAATTCTCAGAACTTCATTCCGTTCTTGGTAATTTTAGCTACAATATTAAAAATAAATATCCCTGGAAGATTCTAATTAAAAATTTAATGTAGCAATCCACAAGGCAATTTACGTAGAAATTGTGACGGTTTCTCATTGGCGAAGCAGGTGAATCCCTGTTTCTTTGACTATGTTTTTATCCAAAAGATGATTAATAATTTCTAATGGTAAATATTTTGTTTGTATAAAAGCAGTAGTTTTGCACGACTACTTCATATGTGTAAGAATAAGATTATTGTAGTAAAAGTTTACCTAGTAGAGACTTAGATATTTACCATATAAAACTCTCTGTTTCGCGTTAAAAGAAATATAGTAAGTTTTATTGAAATATTTTTAGTTTTCCACAAAAATACTAATTTTACAGCTTTATTATGGTTAATCGATTCAGTTTATTACTTTACCTGATTTTGTACAGCACTTTCACGAAAAAATAAATGGAACATAGTCTATACTTTCTGATGATATGAATGGTATTACAACAAAAAATATTCTTGTTTTGAACCAACTATATTTTCGTCAGTTTATGCTACGAAAGGACTTCAAAAACATAGAAATAGAAAGACGAACACAGCCTGGGTAGCTTTTGAAAACTCTCGAATATTCTGAAATAGAGTGTCTGAGCAGTGTATCCTTCCCGTTTTTATATATGGAGCTCAAACTTGAACACCCACAAAACAAAGAGTGACAAAACTGAATGTCACACAAAGAGCAATGGAAAAAGCGATGATAGACGTAATACTCAGAGATAAAAAGAAAAACGAATGGATTAGGCAGAGAACAAAAGCGATTCATGTGGGACAAAGAATAACACAGTTAAAATGGGACTACACCGGATATGCAGCATGGAATGAAAAGAACAGCCAGGATTGTAGGACATCAAAGTGGCAGGATTGCCGTGAATCAGAGAGGCACAAACCAGAAATAGGTAGAGAAACGTAAAGGTCCATGCATAACATGGCTGGAGAAGAAGAAGACGAAAAAAACGTAAACTAAATATATGATTAATAAAGTAAAAAATACTATTTACATTGATTCTTCACTTGAATTGTTAATGCAGACGCATATTGATTTAGATAACAACCTTTTGGTACTGTTTTTGTTGTGTTACCACAATTTGGCAACGAAAAAGAAAATCATAAAATTGGTAGAATTTCTATAATAAATTTTGGTAAAAGTTCGTAAAGAGTGAAAAGTAGAAGTATGTTTTTTTTTTTGAAAAAATTTCGACACTTACCCCCTACTGCGAGGTCGTAGAACACGATTCTGATTCTGATTTTGATATTGGGGTTCTAAACTGTGCCAGCATGAATAAAGAAAAAAAAAGACATCATTCAAATAATAACAATATATCGAATTGAATATTTCATTTATGAATCAGGTTAGATAACACTTCTTATTTAAAGATGTTATTCCTTTTTAAGAATACCTATGAAATTTATGTAATCCTGATATTCTTAGGTACTGGGGTACTAAAACTCTATCAGCATAAATAAAGTAAATAAAAGGATAATATAATATTTTGAATATTACCTAATTTGGGCTAATGACATTTTATCATTTTACAAAATATTGCATTGAAACTTATTGCAACGCTAATATGGCGCCTAAAATTAGTTTTGTAAATGGCTTTCATTGCTATATCATTAAGTAGGATCATACATTGAAATTTAAATATGTTATAAAAAGAAAAACTATTATATGTCAATAAATATTATTTTAAAATAAAGTATATAAATTTGCTATGGAACTAATGTTAGTCATGCTTAAGAAATATTAAATATTGTAAATACAAATTTGAACCATTTTTAAAGCTTTGCCTTGCTTTTAGAAATTGTGATGATTCCCTTAATGTAAAAAAACTATATATGTCCACATTTCATGTAAATAAATTTTGCTACCAAACTATATAAATGTACACAAATGAAATTTCTTCTTATGTTCATAATGCAAATTCTTTTCGTTGGTTTACATGTACAAAACAACTATTAGAAAATAAACACTGCAAGCTCACTAGAAAAACGGAATACCGCCTATGGAAACATAATACTCGAACAACGATGCATGTTTCATGTCCTTCCATACACCACAGCTATCGAACAAGCAAACTGAAGTCGTGTGGTAACTTAAGATCCAGTCACAATTATCGACAGTGATCTTGGAGAAATTATTGGGCTAGGACACAGCAACAGCCATGGTAGTGAAGGAAGCCTATAGCCAATCAGTCTGTCACGACTAGGGAAACAAGCCATTCACGTAACCTAGACGCTCTTTATTCTCGACTTCACAAACGAAACTTTGTGTCACCAACAATAAACAACAAAATTATTGAAGGCCGAAGAAAAGAAAATATGAAATTCCCTTAATTCATATTTGGTGCAGCACATTGCAGTGTAAAATTCATTGGTTGTTATGTATCATTTTATTAAAATTGCATTAATATGTTCAAATAACTCATATTTAATTTTTTCCAAGTTAGTAACCTAGAAAAAGAATTAGAAAACTTTCTCTTATGAAAATTATAAATTTTGAACTTTGTGTAATTTCTGAAATGCTTATAATATATTGTATCTTCTTTTTCGCTGGGGTCCAGCTTTTCGAAGCGGGGGAATATGTCAAGAGCAAGGATTGATAAAACTTTAATTGTCCAACACCCTGTATAATAGTTAACCGTATAGTTTGTTTTTGCTGACTATACACTATTATACAAGGTAATTGATTAGCAAATAATCAAAGATCAGTCTAGTTGAGTCGCTCCTAACAATGACATCCTGAGTTTAAAGAGTGTTCCCCCAAATCAAGAGTCTGTTCCTAATAATTATGTAAGTAAAGATCTTCAATTTTTAAATTTAATATAATGTAAACTGTTCTAATGTTTCGGCTAATATTTTATCCTGTATGTGGATCTATTCTTGTTTTCTTTTGAACACACTCTAATTTGTTACAAAATTTAATTAACCGTTTTATTATTTATACCCCCCTTACCAATACGATCCCATAAGTCGCAATCTGAAAACCAGAATGCGACTAGTCGCACACTGAGAAACTCAAAGGCGACAATATTTTTAAAGCTTATATTTTCTGTTTTGCGTCCTTTCAAATCAAGGGAACAAAACTTTAGATATCGATAATAGAACATGGTTTATAAAATGACCCAATTTACAAAGTTCATCTGTACCACGCTAACTTTTAATCACGACTGGCGACGCTTGTTAATTTTTAATTATGTTCTTTTAACAAAGTTTTGCTCGTAACTCGAATATAGATTTGTTTGTTATAATACTGCGGAAACGCCGCCATCACCCCCGAGGGAAAAGAACATGACACCGCGTTGTCAAAGGATTGGAAAAAGGAGATGACATAACGGCATTGCAGATTTGAAGAAAAATCTAGTTAGTTTTGTTTATTTAGTTGTTTTGAATTATTAGTTAGCTTGGTAACAAAAATGCTAGTGTCACTCACACGCCGAGGGTTTCATACTTTCCAATATATTATTTGCTTTTAAGCACCAAATTTGCAAGTAGCAGCCATAGCAACAGTTCTGCATCACATCAATGGAATTAGAGTATCATTGTACTTTAACAGTAACTACCCATAAGTCAATACAATCGCATTATTATCCCGTTCCAAGTTTCCGAGCCATATGTCAGCATTGGACCAGGGGCAGATCCAGCCTCTCTCTTTGGAGAGGGCGGTGATATCATAAAAGTACAGTATGACAAGCGAAAGCAAGTTGTCGAGGGGGGGGGGGGGAGACACCAGCAATATTCCCATTTCTAGTGTAAAAGGCAGGGTCGGGTCTATTTGTCTGAATTTGTAGCTCTTGGAGAGGTGGGGCGCGATCACAAGAAAAAACAAGTTGCCGATGGGGGGAAGGATGCGAGCAGCATACACATTCCTAGTATAAGAGGCAAAATCGGGTCTATTTTCCTGAACTCAAAGCTCTTGGGGAGGGGGGGCTATTGCAAGAAAAATAAATTGCCAGCAGCATACATATTCCTAATATAAAAGGCAGAATCGGTTCTATTTTCCGGAACTCAAAGCTCTTGGGAAGAGGAGGGGGATCGCAAGCATACATATTTCTATATTCTATTCAAGAACTAGAGTGAGTAATAAAACTGTTACCGAAACCTTCAATGTACCTGCTCCAGTGCCACAGGAAACTGAGGACTGTCGTAAATCTAATTATATTTAAGTATTATAAGCTTTTATAAATTTACTGCAACAATAAAATTTCTGATAGTTCAATTTAATTTCTGTCAGTGAGCATATTACACCTTACAGTGTGTCCTTAGGGATTTTTCTTGTTTGTGCTTGTTTTTATGTATTATTTGAGGTTAGTGAGATACTCAAAAGATATGGCTTCCACATCTATATTTATTCCAAATTCGTTAAACCAGGACATTTTTTCCTCAACGAAAAACTTATTACGATGAATATTTATGATGCGTTAAGATATCAATATCTAGATAATAATGTTAAAAGCTCTGTTGAAATGTGTTTCAACATGACAGGAGTTGGAAAATCTACTATCTACCAAATACTGAAGGAGGAGAAAACGACTGGAATTGTTAGTACTCCCAAGCCACATTCGATCACAGGCAGATGAAAAACTTCGTTGGAAGAAGAGATGTAAACTGCAATAAAAGGAGTTGTACATACATTTTATTATGAGAAGCAGATCTCAACCGTCGATAAAATTCTAACTAAAATCAATGAAGATCGGGATTTACCTGAAATTAAAAGCACTGAGCTCTGGAAATTGCTCAGAGAACTTACTTTTTGCTGGGAAAAAACAGATAGGAAATTTGTTCTTATAGATCGTCCGGAAAATGTCCGTTGGAGAAGGAAATACCTCTCTCAAATAAAAGGTAGAGTTGCTAGAAATAACACAACTTACAAAATTAGTAATTTAACTGAACTTTTGAAAGATTTTTTTGAATAAAGCTACTGCAGAAAATTGGGAAAAATCCATATAATAAAAGTATAAAAGAAAATCTCTTGATCGGTGAGATCGAGGAACCAATTATAATTATTATAAGCAAAGATAGCTTCACTGACTTTGATTATGAATTAGATAGGTAATGTTTACCAGTGTAAACACAATTGATTATTTAAATTTTCTGTAACTTATAAAAATTAATTATATTTGAAGCCCCTTTTAGTGTTTAGTTGTAATTCTGCAGATGGTTTAAGAAATAAACAAACTGAAACGTCAAATGTCCTAAAAATGTTTTTAATTAATAATAAATTGACCGATAGCCTCAAAACAATTTTAATATTATATGGACAAATTCATTTTTTTATATATGTTTAACTTCTTGTATTTTTGACAATGGGTATTTTGTAAGTAGTTAAATTATATCTTCGAATTTTTTGAGAGAAAAAGACTACGTTTTAGTCTGAATGTGCCAAAATTGAAAATAATAAAAATACAGTTGTGATTTGTGTTAAATATGTCAAAATTATCTATATTTTCTAATGTATGTGAATCATTAAGAAATTATAAGGAACAAAATATATGTTATATATAGTTATAAAAACTTTTTGTTTTAAGTTTATTACCGAAATAATATTCTATGCCATAAATACTTAGTGATAATAAACCTCCTTCCGACGCCTATAACAAGGATTAAAATACTTTTTAACACTTCACACATCCGAATATCTATTGTTATCTAACCCAAATAGTTCATTATTATAGACCGGTATTTTTGATTATAAAATTTCTAACCCATTCCTATGAAAAATATATGTGTCCAACAGATTTTGCCAAAGACACCGGACTAAAGAACACAGGTAGTTTGCGAACAAAAAAAAATACAAAATGATTTATTACTCTCTCTAGTTCTTGAATAAACTATAGTATAAAAGACAAAAATCGGGGGGGGGGGGACGATCGCTCCCACCGCTCCCCCTTGAATCCGCGCCTGGTACACACTGTATGTAAGTATTAGATTTCAGGTTATTCAGTATGTTGTTAATTCGGGTTGCAAACTACCCAAAATAAATATTTTTAAAATATGTATTAAAATAGTTAAATATATATTTGAATACTGTTAATTCAAACCGCTAATTTCCTACAATATATATTTTGACCTACACGTTTTAGTGCTTTTTAATTGGGTTTATTTGCTGAGTAAACCGATCTTGTAAAGCAGTTAAGCAAATAAATATTTTAAATTACTATTTAGAAGCCTCATAACTACGCATTACACATTCAACGTAATGTCATGTTTATTTCAGAAACCAAAATTACTTAAATTTCACTTTAGTATACAGCGTGTCCCCAAACAGGGTTGACAAGAGTCTTTTTAGAATTAGAAATAGATAATTTTATTCTATTAACCGAAAAGTATCTTATACATATTTAAAAAAAATATTATGCAACATCATTTATTGAATTTCGCTATTAAATTTATCACAATAGGCATGACGACTGTAACGAAGAATCACTGAAATTATGACTTGAAGTAATTATGCAGGATAGACAGATTCTAAAAAACACACTTATTTTTAGATTACAAAAGAGATTATATTTATATTAGCAAAAAAAAGAGCGGTATAGAAATCGGCCATATTAGATAGAACACCAGTCAGAAGCGCGTGACGTCACGCTTTCGTAAACATCACATCAGTGATCATTGTGTATCGCCTTTATCGTTCGAATTTGACTTTATTTGCATCGTTAATCAGATATTTAGTGGATAAAACTATCAAGTGTGCCAGTTTCGTGCTACCAAAAGTACAACAAAGTCATGGAACAAGGATTTTTCAAGGCCAATAGCCCAAATTTGCCTAGAATCGACACCTTCATGCTGCGAGCGAGGTTAACTGGTGCACTGTTTTAACTTCAGTCTGGACAGCTTTTCTTCTGAATTTGTATCATATGTATACTTGTACTGATTTATAAGCTGATGTTGTAAAGGTGGTAAGTACTTCTAGATCTTCAATTGTGTGCAAAGCTAAAAAATAAAAATTAGCACTTGTGAACAAACTATAACTATTTACACATTATTATGTCCTATAATTTTTGCAACAGACTATAACAATATTGTAATAATAACAATAGGTACACAAATATTGTTTGGAATCATAACTACCTATAATGTTACGATTAAACCGGAAACAGAAAATATATGCACTTGAATTCAATAAAACAGGTTACCGGTGTAAAAAAGCAATGGGTACATACCTGAACTTTCTGATGAAGTGCCTGCGAGTTCTAGATGTCCTGTAGGTGTTTTTGTTTGTCCTACATCTTTCTCACATTCTTCAACTAGACACCTTCTTGTTGGGAGCATAGGGACGCTCAGCGGTGTCAAAAGTTCGTTTGCTTCTGCCCGGTGAGCATTCAAATTTTGTGGGTATATACCCTGACTTTATGCGCACTTGTAAAACTGAACTGTACTGTATATTTTTCCATATCAATTGGTAACTGGGAAAAGAAAAAATTTTAGGAGCTTTAAATATAATACAGTAATAAAGAAATGAAACCTAACCTCAAACGGGTTCGATAGTGTTATTGACAAATATTTACCTTACATATATTTTGTTTGCGAGCTTCGCCACTTATCGATATAAAATAAATACTTACATCAAAATGATCTTCGCAGAAATTAATTATTGAATTAACAGATACAGAAGCTGAATCTCGCCTTGCAAGATTTAGCCACTTATTTCTGATATTTTTCTTCATTGGCACGTTAATAAATAACTTATTTGGATTTTTTATCGATGCATTATTACATCAAGGAACTGCACACCATCAATACACATTAGACTTCATGATTATCGAACAAAATAATGGAATATATGAATTGAAACAAGCAATAAGATGCAACTTGTCAAGTGTTTACGAAAGAGTGACGTCACAGACGGACGCCATTATTATTCTAGCTTTTTGGTGCGAAATTTAAATTGTATTTTAAAAAGGTGAATTTTTCTTTCAAAACATAAATTTTTTGCGGAAATAAGATTTATTTTGTATAAAGAAGGTGCGTAAAAACTTGGTGGAGTATATTTCCAAAATCAGTCATCATGCCTATTGAAATATCGTTTCAATTGCCGTATCAATGTTTCAACAAATAAATGATTGATTGTGAAAAGTTAAATCTATTACAGTTTGATTATGTAGAAGATGACAATTTTTTGATACCGGAAAAAGTATCATCATTATTTCCTCCAAAAGAAAAATTAGTGTCTTACTGTAATTGCAAAAAATGCACAACGAAATTTTGTATTTGCTGATCATCGTGCATATCTTGTATCTATCGCTTCAATGATACTTGCAAAAATCCATGTGAGTCGAAGTAATTATCATAATACGTAATTATTTTAATAACTTCTAATAGTTTCATTAAACACGAATAGAAAAAAAAATTTGCACAATCAATTATTTTTAATAGTTTGTAATATAAATGTATTTTATTTATATTTCAACCTCAGTAAGTTGTAATACTGAGTATATATTTTGCATCTGTTTAAATATATATATATATATATATATATATATATATATATATATATATATATATATATATATATATATATATATTTAAGCACGCTTAGGGCGGAAGTTCATAATAATATATATTTAAATGTCTTGCTCCACTATATGTTTAAAACTATTATTTGCTAACGGTAGCTAGACAAGGGAAACCTCAATATCTTAAAATTAAAACTTGTTTACAATATATTTGCTTTCCAAAATATGAGTTGTTTTGGCAATTGATAGTTGTGCTATGTTATCATCTCAAGATGTCAGTATTTACCTCTTTAAAGTTACTTTAGAGTTTTCTCTGTATAAGATCGATAACTGAGACTCTTATCTTTTTCTTTAAAACAATGAATATGTAATAAAGACTAAAGCCAATAAGGCAAAAATTCTAAAAAGCTTAAAAAACAACGGATTTAGAATTCTCTTGTCTAACTTAATAAATTGACTATCGATTGACTGATGGATATTCGAGAATGGATAGCTGCCATTGGTTAAAAACAGAGAATTTAAAATACCTATATTATGGCGAGGCCGAGGGTGTTCAAACTAAATTGATTTTTTCACTAAATTAATTCACTGTTAAAATTCCACATACTTTTGCAGATAGATGAAATATATAATTTATAGAAGATCAACCCAAAAAGAAGTTAAAAATGAACTTATTTACTTAGAATGGAAAATCTTACATCATAGGAAAACTTTTGAGTGCTTAAACTATTAATTTAAACACTATAAATATACAGGGTGTCCAAGATAAGGATCCTAACCATGGGGATCTCGGAAACAGTTGGAGATACGAGGTCGGTTAAATTAGAGAAAAGTTGCGCAATTTAGTGCTAAATTAAACGCAATTTAAAAATTTTAAAAATTCAAAATACTTCCGGAGATTTCCGGAAAAAACCGAATTTTGGCAAAATCGTTTTTAATTTTTGTAGGCTTTATTTAAAGAGATATCAAAAAATAAAAGGTAGATTCTTCTTGCCACTTTTTATTTTTTATAATTTGGTCTAAACAAAATTTAAATCCGACGTTTCGTTTCTGAGATACCATCATGAACTTTCATTTTTTATATGGAACAAAAAAAAGTATCCCATGTATTTGATAGCATTTTTTATTACAAATTCAACGGTGTATCACACTTGCATATCAAGTGTGTAGTTCATTGGCTTTTATAAAACTGATATACCTTTCTCTCTCGCTCTCATAGAGCTCTTATGGAAAGTACTTGAACTACGTATTCGATATGCAAGGGTGATACATCGTTGAATTTGTAATAAAAAATGCTATCAAATACATGGGATACTTTTTTTTGTTCCATATAAAAAATGAAAGTTCATGATGGTATCTCAGAAACGAAACGTCGGATTTAAATTTTGTTTAGACCATATTATAAAAAATAAAAAGTGGCAATGAGAATCTACCTTTTATTTTCTGACATCTCTTTAAATAAAGCCTGCAAAAATTAAAAACGATTTTGCCAAATTTCGTTTTTTTCCGGAAATCTCCGGAAGTGTTTGAAATTTTTAAATTTTTTTAACTGCGTTTAATTTAGCACTAAATTGCGCAACTTTTCTCTAATTTAACCGACCTCGTATCTCCAACTGTTTCCGAGATCCCCATGCTTAGGATCCTTATCTTGGACACCCTGTATATATATATATATATATATATATATATATATATATATATATATATATATATTATATATATATATTATATATATATATATATATATATACATACATATATATATATATATATATATATATATATATATACATATATATATATATATATATATATATATATATATATATATATATATATAAAAAGAAAAATGTGTTAAAAAGTGCGGAGCACTCCAAATTATGGAAAGACTCCATGTCCGAAAGATGGCGACAGCGCTGGTTTGTCCTAATATGGGACTCGTCAGGCCACCGCATTCGGTACAAACCATCACCTTGCCTTTGCATCCTATAAAGCTGAATTTAAAATTAAAAACAGCAAACAGGACGACAAAGGCGACATCTCGATGGTTCACTTGATAACACAAGAACCACACAAATTAACAAAACTTGTAAAAACCGTCATGTGGTGGCGCGACGGTGAATTAAAATAGAAATCAATAAAATTGAGTACACGAAGTGCGCTGCCCAAAGGATAGGGGTCGCATTATTCGGTACTAGGCAACCAGGCTTACTGCTAATTTTGGCAACGCTAAACAGTGCTCTCATAGGGGGATCGTGTGGTGCGACGCTTGGCTTTTGTTGCCAAAATTAGCAGTAAGCCTGGTTGCCTAGTACCGAATAATGCGATCCCTATCCTTTGGGCAGCGCGTTTCGTGTACTCGATTTTATAGATTTCTGTTTTAATTCAACAAAAACTTTAGAATCCATCACAAGATAAAAGTAGTCCAACATTGTGTGATCTCTGTCTTAATATACGGTCCAGAGACCTGGGCATTTACAAAAAAAACTATAAGCAAATTCCAAACAGCACAACGTCACATGGAAAGTGCGATATTAAATATAAGATTAACAGACAAGAAATCGATAGAATGGATAAGACAACTCACAAAAATGGAAAATGGAGATGGCAAGGTATGTGGCAAGGATGGAACGAACAAGATGGGCATTTGAAACAACGAAATGGAAGCCATGGGGAGAAAAGGGAAACCCTGGACGTCCCCAAAGGAAATGGTACGGCGACATAGGTAAAACGGCAGGGAAAAAGTGAATAGCAGTGGCAAGAGATGGACAGAATTGGAGGAGGCTTATATCCCCTCATGGATTAGAGATGCTGGATAAAGAGGGATATATTGTTAAACTCAGCATAAATTAATCTCTGAGTTAACATTGCTCTGATCTATATGACTACCGTCGGTTCAAAATCTCGTCTTTGTAGAGCATTATATATCGAATCGTTAGACTCTTATGACGAGTCGATATAGCGCTGAGTCTGTGGATTTTTCTGCCTGATAGGCAAATTGTAAAGGATGTAAGGGACTCTGCACTATTGTTCCTTCCTTGATGTGTGGATCTACCACCATTTCATAGATAATATAATACTAGTAAATGGTTTTTTTCACTGGTGGAAATTGATTTATGTTGACAAGTGACGAGAAGCACGTCAAGGAATGGACGATTGAATATTTAGTATTCAAAAGAACATGCTAAAAATGTTTTGTTGTTGTTTTTAATGCTCATAACAATATATCTTAAGCTTATTCCATAACCTAAACAACCCCCTATGTCTGAGAATCTAATTTAAACTTTTGAAAAATGTTTTCGCACTAGAACAATGTAATATCCTATAATCCCGTAGTTTTATTTTAACAAGCTTATGTCATAATAATATTCAATATACAGTGAAAATTATGTGATAAAAATGACATGTCTGTTATGATTTAATACATCTTTGAGCTCATTGAATAACGTGCTTTTTCACCAGGTGTACAAAATGAAGTGAGAAGATGAATTAGCTTTTGGCTGCCAACATGAATCATAATGAATTTAAGTAGGTTATGCATAATTTGGTGCTCCTTTCCTCGCAAAATTGCGGGATTTGTTCACAACACATAAATTTAAATTATATGCCTCTTAGGAGGTGCTATTACACGAAACGTATTTTTTTCTTTACAGTAAGAATATTCGCTGTGAGCTATTTTTAGAATAAATTTAGACGTTAGGTAAGTAAAGAGATTATAAGAAAGTACAGTTTCAGAAATTTATGCTTTCATAATTCATTGGTCCCAAATTTGACTTGACCGATTTAAATTGGCCCCGTTTATACGAGTCTTCATTGAATTCTGTACTTTAGTGACTGTCAAGTAAAAATTTTGCGATTAGTTGTGGTTTAGTTTTTAAGGAAGATTTTTTTTGCTAAAATTACAAGAAAATACAGTATATCTTTTGGAAGAAATGTTGTACCAACTGTTAAAGTTATTGGGAATTTTATGAAAAACTTTTAATTGTATGGACCAGTGAAAATTATCGTTTACAATCGTCACGTCCGATCGAAGGAAATAACCACAGTAAAAGCTAGTGCGAAAACCTAAAAATGTTCTTTCGTAAACGTTCACAGCAAGAGAAAGATACATTTGACGGAATGAGGAAAATTTAAGATAAATACTAGAGAAATGATAGTATACAGAACAAGTAACAGTGTGATATGGTTTTTGGGTTGGGGGCGTGATTGATATCCATTTTTTCCCAGAAGAAAGCTCATGATGGGTTACTGTGTATAGAGATACAGAATAATTATAACAAATTATTTGTGGAATAAATTAGAACTTGTGAATATCCAGAATATATAGTTTCAAAAGGATAGTGCCATTTGTCATACAGCAGATAAAATAATCAGTCTTTTAAGATAGATATTTGACTATCGAATAATTTTTCGAAAAGCTGACAATTATATTGGCCCTCTAGAACTCGCGACATGAGCCCACTGAATTATTTTCTGTGGCTTTCTTTGAAGGAAATAGTTTACGCAAATGATTCTCAAATCACTGAACAACTTAGAGATAACATTAATTCCTTAGGAAAAACTGGACAGAATATCTGCGAAAATGTAGCTGATTATTTTGGGAAAAGAATGTCATTTGTAGGATACCTTTTTCCATTGTTAACCGTAACATTTGCACTTTAAAATAAAATTATAAAATTTAAATTATTTTGTGTGTTTTACTTTTCAGTTGAACCGCAAAGTCCCACACACCAATATTTTGGAAAAATGACCACGTTTAATTTCTTACAATTTATAAAAAATATATGTAAAGCTGTTCTCCATAACAATTGGTTGCAAATTTATAAGCTGATTTGTTACAGATTCACCGAAAAACCAGATTCAACCATCATTTGACATTTGATTACTCACATTATTTATATCATTGTATGTGGAATTTTCCAGATGTTCCATACCTGCAACAAAATATATGGATTGGCAATAAGGTCATTATTAAAAGTCTGGCTTAATTATTTACTTGGTATTAAAAATTTTTTTACACGCTTAGCTTAGTTGGAAGTGACTTGAACTATTGCCTATAGCCAACATTCCACCCTTAATCTTTCTGTATCTTAAAACTACAGGCCCATGACAAATTTTGATCAGAAAGTCATCATATTACATTTCGGATGGGTTGATTGATATCACATGATTTAAATCACTTGATTTTTCAAATACCAATCATAATTTAAATAAAAAATGTTTATCGTAATATTTTAAACAACTTACGAAAAAAAGTCAACACAACGGTTACATTTTAGTAACAGAACAGCAAAATGTCAAGGATTAAAGAATATTGAAAATGCCTTGAATAAAGGGCGAAACGTCAATCGTTTTTATTAAATATAGAACCTAAACCCAAGAAAAGACAAAATGATATAATCTATGGTTCAAGAATCAAGAAAATAAATGTATATATATATATATATATATATATATATATATATATATATATATATATATATGGAGAGAGTTTCAAAGCCTAATTAAACTTTTATTTATCAAATAAAATAAAACATTTTTTAAATTGAAAATTTCTTAGAGTTGCTAAATGAAAACTTGAAAACAAGGCGAATTATTTTTTAATTTTTTTTCGTCTCTCAGTTCACAGAAAAAGCCTGCTTGTGTTAAAAACTTGAACTTGTTACAAAACTTTCTTAGAAATTTATTTAAAAAGGAAAATTAAAGAACCAAATCTATGTAATAGAAAAATTTAACAATTTAATGTATTATGACCATGCTTCAAAGCAATTGGTAATTAAGCGGTGATAATTAACTCATGTTTTACCTAATTAACATTTTCATTTACCAATTATCTACCAATTAATCCTACAGAACAAAAAGCTTCCAATAACAATTTATCTGAAATGGCTCTGCCGGATTCGGTCAGGACAAAATGAGATATTGACAAATCGATTTTCGTAAATGAGTTATCGTTTCTTTTGATTAAAGTTAAGTGATATATTGTAAGTTCTAATTCATTGGCACAGTTTTCAGTCAGATATTTTAAAGCAGATAAGATAGACGGAGTTTATTTTTCAAAATATTTTATTCCATCCTTAGAAAAGTAAAGAAACACTCCACTTACAGTAACATTATTGCTATTAGGGATGGGCGAAATGAAGTTTTATCTATTAATGTATGAAAGCAATTATCAAAAGTAATTTGAGTTATGTAAAAATATATTTTTTATACAGGAATAGATAAACGGTATTATAATAATAATAATAATATTATATTAAAGGATCAAATAAATACAATCCATTTCAATCAAAAAGTACAAACACTATTTAAAAAATAATCAGAATTAAGAAACTTACAAATCTAAGAATGCATTAAAGGGCTTCAAAAGCAAAGTATTGACAGTTGACAATATTAACTAGTTTTTCAAGAATTGCAATATTTTCAATTTAAAGACATGAACTGGCAAATGAAAAATATCAATGTCGGTAGGAACTGAATTCATTTCCCTACACATTCGAGAAATAGGACTGTTAGTGCCCTAATTCGTTATCACCTCAAACAAATCCTGTGCTCTAAAAGCTCTTGGAGGAACCGATAATCCAATATTATTGAGTAGTTCAGGAGAATCAATACAAGACTTAACAATCTTATAAAATAGAACGAGTTCAAGGTATATGTGTCTCACACACAATGGTAGCAACCTTAAAGCATCGGCAATGTCATTATATACATACCGCTCCTGCTCCATTCTCTATTTAAAGGCAATGAACTTTAAAAACTTTTTTTGTACTCTTTCCACTTTTTCTTTGTATGTAAAATAATGAGGTGACCAAACTTGGGACGCATATTCTAAGATTGATTGAACTACAGAGCAGTATATCAGTTTAAAACAGTCTACACTATTAAAATCTGTAAGCATTCTCTTCACAAACCCGAGCAACTTCAAACCCCTGTTCACAATATTATCAATATGTGTATTGAAACAAAGGGCCCGATCAAATGTAACACCCAGATCCTTCACACATTCAACGCGATTAATCATGTTATTATCAAGAAAGTAATCAAAAGTTATCCAATCCCTTTTACGATAAAAACTTATAATGGAGCATTTATTAACATTGAGGTGCATAAAATTTAACTTACACCTTCAGAGAATCGATCTAGATCCTGCTGAATGCCCTCGCAATCGTTGCTACTCCCGACAGCCCGAAATATATTTAAATCATCTACATAAAGAAGACATCTACTGAAAGTTATGATGTCCTCAATATCGTTAATAAAGCAGTTAAAAAGGAGCGGAGCAAGGTGAGCACCCTGAGGAACACCAGAGGTAACACATATATCAGTGATTCACAGTTATTAATTTTTACTCGCTGTACTCTATCAAAGAGGTAACTATTTATCCATTGTAGAAATGATCCGTGGATGCACAAGCCTTCCAGCTTGGAAATAAGAGGTTGATGGTTAACATTGTCGAAAGCCTTGGAGAAGTCAGTGCAAATAACATCCACTTGACACCTTCCCTCCAAAGCCTCCACCAAGTACTGCTCATAAACCAGCAGATTAATAGTAGTTGATCGACCTGCCATAAAACCATACTGTGAGGTCGCTAACACATGCCTAAAAAGAGAACACATCTTTTGGTAAATAATACCCTCAAAAATCTTATTAAATCGTGAAAATTTTGAAATTCCACGATAATTTTCGACGTTAGCTCTGTCTCTATTCTTATGGATTGGCGTAATGTAAGTAGTTTTCCATACTTTTGATAAAGAAATATTAAAAATCTGAGCCAACACTGCAGACAAAACACTCTGACAGTTCTTAACAAATATGACTGGTATTCCATCGGGACTGGTACCCAATTTACTGTTCAAGTGATCCATTGCATTAAATACGTCCACCGGGTCAACTTGAAGGAAACTAAGGTTGACAGTTTTGGTGTAATTAAAAGTACGGGTCTCACAATGTTCATGCGTTTAGACTGTGGAGAAAAAAACTCTAAAGAGCTTTGCTATAGTGGTTGAGTCTTCATCTCTAACATTATTATGTGACATATTACTAGGAAGAGAAAATTTCGTATTCTAGGCATTAACATACCTCCAGAACTTACTACCAGACTTTATAGAGTCTTTAATGCCAGATATATGGTTTCGATAATTGTATTTATATGTGTACTTACATGGCTTACGTAACTCTGAAAATAAAATATAATCAGAATTTGAATTGGAAATTTTATATTGTTTATGGGCTTTCTTTTTTCAAAAATCAAAGAATGTCTATATTATTATAAAAAAGAATACTATAAAATGTTATGACGCAAATAAATTTTGAAATGTCCTTCTTCACCGAGATGTGTTAATTTGAATTTTGTGTCTTCTAATCTAGTCGAATGCATAGTCCACGCTACCTCTTGAAGCGTCCTTTTCTATATTCTATATGGTGGTTTAAAAGTTCAAAAAGTCTTTAATTTTAGTGAAAATCTGTGTAAATAGGATTGCTGATTGCAAATCCACGGTCAGATTTTGAAAATATGAACAGCTGAGAAATTTATCAGCTATATTGGATTTGTTGTTCAGTCTTTTCAAATTCTCTGCTCTTTCGACTCCCTACGTCACAAAGAAAGTATTATTATTAAAAATAAAACGATGATCTTATATAATAAAGGTCATTGCCAGGTTCAGATTAACGTCACCATTGAAACCTATACATAATTTTTTTTAAACTTGAAGCTTTTTGAAATGTTTGTCTGCTGTATTGGATCCGCCATTTTGAATTTTCACAATCTGGCGATGGATTTGTAATTTTAGGTTAGGATATATAAAAAACCTGGCAGGATAAAGCAATTTTGAAACAAGATTCGAATTTAGAGCATTAAAACTCTTCGGGAAAGTATACAACAGTTTCGTCTACTTGACCACTGTTGGCTCGTGTTATGGGAAGTGAATTAAAATTCGATTATAACATTTGATTGCCAGTCGACAGACTAAAGGCTACAGTGAAACTATATAAAATCATTCAAAAATACTGACTGACTGACTCCGTAGCACTACAACCCAAGGTGGGTCTTGGCTGCCTCGACTATCTGCCTCCACCTAGAACGGTCTTGTGCCAGCTCCCTCCATTCTCGCTGGTTAACTTCAAGGATAGCTAGATCCTTGTGGATGTTATCTCTCCATCTAAGTCTAGGTCTTCCCAGTGGTCTTTTTCCTTGTGGTGCTTCCTCCCATACCCGTTTTATTAGTCGATCGTTTTGACTCCTTTGTATATGACCTGTCCATCGTAGTCTTCTGGACTTTATTTCTTGAATGATGTCAGGGCTTTGATATATTTGCGCAAGCTCTATGTTGCTTCTCATTCTGTGACGGCCTGTTTCAAGGTCTCGGTATGGGCCATATATTATGCGCAGGATTTTTCTCTCAAACCTTCTTAGCAGCTCTGTATCGTAGACTGTCAGGGTCCATGTTTCACTGGCGTAGATTGCTACTGGTCGTATTATTGTTCGATAAATTTCGGTTTTTGCCTTTCTAGTGATAAGTTTTGACTTCAGCAAGGTTTGTATCGCAAATATACATTTATTTGCTTGTGTGATGCGCTGTTTAACCTCTTCCTGCATATTATTGTTTGCCGTTATCACTGCGCCCAGGTACTTGAAAACTCGCACATGCTCAAAATTATAGTCATCCATGGTGACGTTCTGCCTGATTCTGTCTCGGGCGAGGTTGCGGGAGACATGCATGTATTTAGTCTTTCCTTCATTTATTCGGAGCCCTATTCTCTGAGCTTCTTTTTCTATCTTTATGAAGTTTTCCTTCACACTGACTGTGCTTTCTCCTATCGCGCCCATATCATCCGCGTAGGCCAAAATAAGTTTAGGGCCACTTGGCCCAAAAACCTCCGCGTCAACTAATACTGTTCTTACGGATTTCTCCAGTGCAAGGTTAAACAGTACTGGCGACAAAGCATCTCCCTGTTTTAATTCTCTGTTGATAGAAAATGTTTGGCTATACTCTCCTTCAGTTTTGACACAGCTTTTTGCCCCCTCCAGGAACGCTCTACACAGTCTAATCAGCTCGTGAGGGATTCCAAATTCTTCCATAGCTTCCCACAACCTTATCATAATAATACTGTCATATGCTTGCTCGAAATCTATGAACAAGGTATGTATGTTTTTGTTAAATTCCCAACATTTCTCTAACATCTGTTGGATAGTGAACAGCTGGTCAACTGTTGATCTTCTGCTTCGAAAGCCACATTGGTAGTCTCCGATAATCTCCTCGGTATACGGAGAGAGACGTTGAAGGAGAATGCTGGAGAGTAATTTATAGGCGTGGCTTAGTAATTCAAAAATACGGTTACTATTTTAAAAAAAAAAGGTTGACCTTGAAATACAAGTCCAAGGTCAATTTAAAGCTTAAAAATATTAAGCCCTTTTACAAAAAAAAGGCTTCGTTTCTGGCGATTGACCTTCAAATGACCTCTGGATGTGAAAAAAGCATATGAAATATATGTTCAAGATCAATTTCAAGGTCATATTATTGCATTATCATTGGATTTATATATGTGTATCAAATATCAGAAGTAAGTGAAGATTCAATTACAAGATTTGATTGTTAATCGACAGACCATGGGCAGCAGCAATGAAACTAAATAAAAACGTTTAAAAAGGGTTCCGATTACCATTGGATTGTTTGATAATTAGGTTTAATTGAAATAAAAGTAGGTTGGTAATAAAGGGTGCGGCTGGCAAATAAAGCCTTGAATATGGGGTTGGTAATTTTTTGATTATAAAAAGTTAACTCTTAAGTTGTAAAATACCCCACTATAAGCAAAATGAAAATATTATTTGTCTATCAATTGAAATATATTTAGTTCATATGTATTGTTTTTTTTTTCGTTATCTGTCCTAAAACGAATATTTTATTGATTTGAACGTAGCAAAACAACTAAAAATTTTATTTTCTCTGCGAGCAGTCGGAGCTCCATTTCTAAATTTATTTAGGATTTATTAGCATAAAGGTCAGACAGATTATTTGTCCAATGAGAAATCCCTACAGCATCTGTCGAGTAAAACGAATATTTTCTGAGAATCCCTTTTTGGGGTGGTTTTTCTTATATTAAATAAAGATTTGTTGAAGCGTATTTTAACAGATGTTAGTACTTTAAACCCAGAAATAATTACATGATTTGTTTGTTTTATTCTAATTCTAAGAGTATTTGAGTACACAAGGTGTTAATAAGTTCAAAAATTGGGTTCAAGGAAGTTATCGTGATATTTTATGAGATCCTGATAGTTATAATACAGATCAAATTTCTTTGACACTTATTTGACAATATATTCTTAAATTAAGATTAATTTTTACCAGAGTAGCTAGTTTGATCAGGCTCAAGGAAGTCAAGTGTCCTAAGACAACCTCAGTGATGAGAGAAACCTCTCATAGAGCTAAGGACAGAAGCTACAAGATGACTTTCTTCGTTTTGAAAAGTGGTGGGAGGAAAATAGGATGAAACTTGATATAAACGAATGCAAATACATACAATTCAGTACAAAATTGATCTGAAAATAAATTGATATTTAATCTTTGTTAATACAACTGCAGGTAAAATATTTGACAATAAATTGACTTTTTCTTGCCACACTGATTACATATGTAATTAGGCTCATGTCAGAGGCGTACAAATTTCAATAAAATATTCATGTATAAGCTTGTAAATAATCACACAGATTGTAGTGATCTTTAATAAACAGAATTATTTCTTATGGAAATAAGTTGGGGTTGGATGAATTCAAAACTTCATTGCACTCTTTGAAGACATCTTAAAATAAACTACAAAGCCTCATTGTAATTTTGGTTTGTGTATAGTCTTGTGACTGTTTTTATTTGTAGGTCTTCTTTGCCTATTTTGTTCTTCTTATAAACTGACAAGATTATGTTTAAATTTATATTGACTTAAATTGTATATTTTCTATTATAGTTTTATTTTTTTATAAGTGGTATTGCTAAATTTGGGTTGTAAATATTGATAAAGAAATAAATAAAGCAAAAACGGAAAATTAAAAAGTGAAAATTGCGTTTTTTAATTAGTGTTTCAAAAATTTTCCATAACTAACCGCTGCAGATTCCGCGAAATATAAAAAAAGGATATTATTGTATTCTTTTATTAAGAGGGTGATTCTTTTCACCCCTTACAACCGAAAATGGCTGCATACAATTCAATGATACATAGAACATTCTCTTCGCCTCTCTCTGAAGAAGATCTTCAAGACGAACTAAATATCATTGAAAGAATTGCAATATCAAACAATTTTTCCCAACAAACCATAAAGAAATTAATAACTAAAAAACAAAAACAACTAGCTTTTAATTCAATATATCCTAAAATAAAAATGATAAAGATAGTTCATCTTATATATCTTTGCCATACTGTGGTATCCTATCAGAAAACATAGCTAATACTCTTTCCAAACATAACATAAAAGTAGCCTTTAAATCTCAACACAATCCTTTACTATGCTAAAGATAAAATTAATAAATTTGATAAACCAGGAGTTTATAAGTTAAAATATTTAGAGTGTGATAGCTTGTGTATTGGACAAAGTGGTAGAAGCTTTAAAACTCGCTTTTCAGAACACCACCGATCATATAAACTACAAAAAACAGACTCGAGCTTTGCCAACCATTGCTTAGAACACAGCCACAGTTTTCCTGATTTAGGCAACACTGACATATTACATTATTCAACAAAGGGCCAAAAGTTAAATATTCTTGAATCTTTAGAAATATATAAACATATTAAAAATAAAAATGTAAATTGTAAATTTGCTTAAAGACCAGACAGAACTTGGGTTTTTCCCGTTATTTGTTGTTGCCAAATAATAATTAGTTCCCAAAATTTAGTACCTCTCCTTTGTAATAATGTAGTTTCTCAGGTAGTTTTTATTAATTGTTAAATTTTCTCATGTTTCTGTATTGAATACTTAGTCTATCTTTGTAATTCAGTTTGAAAATGACTCTGTGAGTTTAAACTGCAGTCACTGTTTTCTTAATATATTTAGTGGTATAAAACATAGTAGTTTCTTTTTAAACATTTCCCGAAAAACAACCATCCTTAAATGCGCATCATCCAATTACTTTCTGGAGCATCGTTCTTGGAATCGCGTGGATTTCGTCCATGATCCTTTGCCTTAGAACGTTTAAGTTGATAATGGGCCAAAAACTTTACTTTTTAAGTAGCCTCATAAAAAAAATCAGCAGTTGTTAAATCTGGACTCCGCGGTGGCCAGTTGGTGTCCTCTCGGCAACTTATCACTCTTTCAGGAAATAAATCATGAACAGCTGCCATAAAATCATTCGTGACATAGGAAGTTGCTCCATCTTGTTGAAAAAATATATTGCGGTTGGAGCCAATTGGGTTTTGTATTTCTGAAGTAAAAAAAGTTCGGATCATATGGAAATAACGATCGGAATTAACAGTCTGAGTGCGACCACGGTAATCCTTAAAAAGATAGGGACCTTGGCTTGATATGGCAGCCCAAATGACAACCTTATGTGAGTGTAGAAGCTTCAGGTGCAATTCGATTTTTTCACGTGATTGTTGATGCGGAAATTCGATTCATCAGGGAACCATATGTTATTTAAGCTCCCAAAATGGTTTTCCATGGTTCTGCATAATTCAAGTCATTTAGCTGAATCATCGGGCTTCATTTCCTGCACAACAACAGTTTTGTAGGATGAAGATACAAATCGATGGACCGTGGATCTGTGCAAATTTAGAAAAGCTGTGCGAAGCCGTAGAGACTATTGTGAATCGTCTTTAACAAACTGGCGAATGCTGTTAACATTCCTGTTCGTCCTTTGCGTCCAGACGATTTATCCGGCATTGTGTTTCCAGTCTCGTCAAACTTGCGCACCCAGTGCTTGGTCAAATTCACATTTGGAACATTTTTCATGGTTGTTAAATTGAAGTATGTCCTGTATATACGTCGAACAATAGTGTAAGAATCGTTGTTTTTAGAAAACGCTCGCACACAAAATGCGCACTGTGGTCCCGTGAAAGGTTCCATCGCTCCTAAAATTAGGAAGCCAATCAAGCGTTTGACATCGCACCCTCTTCACCCCGTGCTATTGATATTTGGCTCGTAACAATCAAAAAAAAAAAAAAACAAAGAACATTCTGAGACTTCTTTATAATAGTATGTTAACGGATCAAATAAATACAATCCATTTCAAAAATAAAAAATACAAACACTATTTAAAAGAGTCAGAATTATAAAACTTACAAATCTAAAAATGCATTAAAGTGCTTCAAAGACAAGTATTGACAATTGACAATTTCCATTTCAAAAATAAAAAATGCAAAAACTATTTAAAACAGAAATTAAAAAAACCTTCAAATCTAAACATACGTCAAAGTGGTTCAAAAGGCAAGTATTGACAATTGACAACATTAACTAGTTTTTCAAGAATTGTAAGATTTTTAATTTAAAGACATTAATTGGCAAACGAAAAATATCAATCTCGGTAGGAACTGAATTCATTTCCCTACACATTCAAGAAATAGGACTGTTAATGCCATAATTCGTTCAGTGATATATCACATCAAATAAATTGTGCGCTCTAAAAGCTCTTTGAGGAACCGATAATCCAATATTATTGAGTAGTTCAGGAAAATCAATACAAGAGTTAACAATTTTATAAAGTAGAACGAGGTCAAGATATATGCGTCTCACACACAATGGTAACAACTCCAAAGCATCGGCAGTATCATCATATACAGACCGCTCCTGCTCCATTCCCTGTTTAAAGGCAATGAAACTTAAAAACTTTCTTTGTACTCTTTCTACTTTTTCTTTGTATATAAAATAATGAGGTGACTAAACTTAGGACGCATATTCTAAGATTGATCGAACTACAGAGCAGTATATCACTTTAAAACAGTCTACACTATTAAAATCTGTAAACATTCTCTCCACAAACCCGAGCAACTGCAAACCCCTGTTCACAATATTATCAATATGTGTGTCGAAACAAAGGGCCCGATCAAATGTAACACCCAGATCCTTCACACATTCAACGCGATTAATCATGTTAGTATCAAGAAAGTAATCAAAAGTTTTCCAATCCCTTTTACAATAAAAACTTATAATTTAGCATTATTAATACTAAGGTGCATAATATTTAACTTATACCATTCAGAGAATCGAGCTAGATACTCTTGAATGCCCTCGCAATCTTGACAATCCGAAATATCTTTAAATCATCTGCATAAAGAAGACATCTACTGAAAGTTATGATGTCCTCAATATCGTTAATAAAGCAGTTAAAAAGGAGCAGAGCGAGGTGAGCACCCTGAGGAATACCAGAGGTAACACATATATCAGATGATTCACAGTTATTAATTTTTACTCGCTGTACTCTACCAGACAGGTAACTATTTATCCATTGTAGATGCCCAAGCATTCCAGCTTGTAAATAAGAAGTTGATGGTTAACATTGTCGAAAACCTTGGAGAAATCAGTGTAAATTGCATCCACCTGACACCTCCCCTCCAAAGCCTCCACCAAGTACTGCTCATAGACAAGCAGATTAGTAGTAGTCAATCGACCTGCCATAAAGCCATGCTGTCAAGTTGCCAACACATGCCTAAAAAGAGGACACATCTTTTGGTAAATAATACCCTCAAAAATCTTGCTAAATAGAGAATTTCGAAATTCCACGAAAATTTTCGACGTTAGCTCTGTCTCCACCCTGACAATTGTTAACAAATATGACTGGTATCCCATCGGGTCCGGTACCCAATTTACTGTTCAAGTGATCTATTGTATTAAATACGTCCACCGGCTCAACTTGAAGGAAATGATGAATGGGATATAAATAATATATAATATAAAATAAAAATAATATAAAAATTGTAAAACATTCTATAATTAAATTTTTGTTTCAGGTAACATATGTTTATTCTTATAAGAGACAGCTATCAACATTTGTAAGTATATTGTAAATTATTTTACCCGAATATTCACGGTAATACCTGCTTTTTAAGATAATATTTTAATACATCTTACTGTGGAGTAAGTAGTATTAAAAGTATTTGTTGCTCAAAAAAAAAAAATTAAAAGAAATCTTACATTACATCTGGCTATAAATAATTTAGTATCTATTGAGGTCACCATATCTCATTTATCGACAAAAACAACCTTATGGTCATCTGTGATCTGTTGCTAGATAAGCATGTATATTTGTGTGTTGCAATATTCTTAGGAGATAAGAATTCTAACTTAGGACGCAGTTTTCATAGTTTTATCGCGTTTCAACACAATAGTGAGACCATCTATAAATTTTTTACTAAATTGGTAATTTATTTAGCTTTAAATCTATCAATAAAATTTATTTAAATAATCCTTCTGTTGACGAACCATTACTATACTGCATGCGGATTGGCATTTCGTGCGGATCGGTATACAATGAAAACGTTTATATTCCCACAAATAATAAAAAAAGTGTTTGTTTTAGTAAGGTTTCCGGCAATCCTGGAATAGGGTGTTTATTCCAACAAGTTCTCCAATTTCAATGAAGCCATTTGGGAGCGTTAAAGGTTAAGGAATTGTCATTATCGATTTACAGTGTTTAGATGCTTATTTGGTATTTTGGTTAAGCTTTAGTTTTAACGATTTTAAAATAAATAATATTTTTTTTTTAATTTTGAATATTTGTGGGTTTCTAAAAAACGAATAATTTTGCAGGAGTTCTTATTTATATAAATAGTTTGATTTTTCATATAAACCAATAAGAGTTATAAAGGAAAATTACCGGAGTATGGAGGGTTATGCTATGTAATATATGTTTTTCGATACATTGAATCTATTTTTCGTGGTGACCTAACCTAAATAAATTTGGTCCAGTTTTGAGCTTTGATTAAAACTACTGGTTTTTCCGACTCTTTCGGCAAAATAAAAAAATTTGCAAGAGGTGACCTAATTGGAGATATGTTACAAATTTAGTTTCCCTACCATATTTTTTAAAATTTTTCGAGAAAACTCGAAAAAACTATAATTTTTATCGAAAACGGGCCTAGCACAAAATTAGACCAAATGAAAAATTATTGATGGGAACTCTACATCTCATCTTCCGGACTATTATTTATTTACCTTTTTTATGTTCAAAGAAAAATGTTAAACGTAGTGCAATGAAATCTTTCTGGGAGTCCTAAAGTCCTCAGCATAAATATAACATAACATAAAGTTAATTATTTTTTAACTAATCAGTAATGACAACATACTAGAATAATTCATTAAAATGCGTATATTAGAAAAACGCATAAATTGACAAAAATAACCGTAAATATCAGACTATATTAGAATGTTTTTAATTTTTTCGCAATCACGCTGGAATGATCCAATTTTCAAAGTTAGGCCTAACCTTCTTCTTCTTCTTGAATCGTCCTCTCTTTTCGAAAGTTGGCGATCTAAATGGCTAACGTATTAGGCACTAAAGATGAAAATATATCTGCGGATGAACAATCATACCATCTCTTTAAGTACATCAACCATGAATTCTAACATCTTAAGTCTGACAAATTTCCATGTGTTTTTCCCTATATGATAAGCTTTACTAGCTGATACCTCCCTTCTCTTATTATATGTCCTATAAAACGGGTTTTTCATTCGTTAATTGTGATCGTCAATTCTATTGTTTTGTGTAAACATCAGAAAACTTCGATACTGATTACTTTTTGAACACATACAAAGCGCAGTATTTGTCATTTCATATTTTGGACCAAGTGTCAAACTCTCGCAACCGTAGAGCATACATACAAAGAATACATAGCATCGTATGATGAGAGTCAAAATTCTAGCCTCTGATAAAGAACGGCTTCATACTTATAAATATCATTCCGACTTTTTGGATTCTTGATTTACTTTTAGTTATTGGATCGTTTTGTTCATAATAATAGGGCCTAGATACTTGAATGAAGAGGCAGTTAATTTTTTTCGCTGAACTTGAATTGTACTGCCCAATGTCCATTGTAAATCAGTTACGTAGTTTACTAAAATGATAGTGTCATCGGCATACCTAATGTTGTTGATCATAACACCATTTATTTTAATTCCTCCTGTAGCATCATCCAAAGCCTCCTTGATTATAGCTTCGGAATATATATTAAGAAGGAGTAGTGATAAAGTGTCTGACCCATTTCTTTATTACTTCAATCTTTGAAGTTACCGGTTTAATTCTATTTTCTGATGTTTAATTCTAGCACATTTGTGAAGTTATTTTATGTCTTCTTCGTCTATTCCTGTTGTTTTCAGGTTTTTTTATCATTTTCTTATGGGTGCAACAATCATACGCTTTGTTATAATCAACGAAGTATGCAAATATGTCTGTGTTTATGTTTCTGCATCTCTGCGTTAGCACTTTTAGGGAGAAGGGTGCTTCACGTGCTCAGACACCATTCTGGAATCCAAATTATATCTCGTCTAGTGGATATTCTATTATGTATTATTCTTAGGAAAACCTTTAGTGCGTGGGGCATAAGGTTGATCAGGCGATAGTCCTATACCATCTTGATCTGCTATTGGTTTAATAATCTCCACATAAATATTGCGAGAGTCATTTGTTTTATTATTCTTTTAGTTTTTTATTACTTTGACAACTTTACCTTCAGTGATTGATGGTCCTATTTCGTCGATTTCATCATCTATTCCTGGTAGTACCAATGGTTTGTTATCATCGAAAAGTTATCTAATATACTCTTCCGATATCTTAGGTTTGGCTTCAGCTCCCATAATTATTTCGTTGTTTTTGGCTTTTAAAATTGTTCGAGCTTTTTGAAATTTGTTGGTCATTTGTTTTTCTTTCTTATGTACATCATGTTTTTCTTGGCATATTTCTATTTTACTGCATTTTTTCGACATCCATTTTTTTTCTTTCGTTTAATTCTTTGCATTTCCAAGGTTGTGCTTTGCTTTCAAGAATCTCCGGCTTAATCCATTTTTTTCTCTTGTTATTTCCCTTAAAATCAATATATTCCCAAATGTCTGTAATCGTTTTCTTTAAGCTTACTATGTGCGAATCTACCGATTATAGTGAACAATTGGTTATGGACGGTATTATTCACATGAACCTTCTGTAATATTCAGTTTATTTTCTTACGTTGGTTGACCGCCCTTTAATTTATATTACTCACGTGCTGTGCACTATCCGCTGAGACCGGCCCTGCTTAATCTTTCGTAACAACAAAATATGTTCCTCAATATAAAAATAAAGTCCATCAGGAGAAACCATATTTTTAGCTAGGCCATTATGTTGGAGTATATTTCTAAATCACAAGACAAAATGTCGATAAAGTAAGTTTCAAAATTGTAAGAATTAAGTAATTTACAGCTTTGTAAAACGAAATAACAGCGTAGCTATCGATTTAAAGTGAGAAATGCAAGTTTTAAATTGTCGAGAAAGTTAGATACAAAAGAAAATTAGAATAAAGCATTCTTTTAAGGAAATCTAAAAAGCTTTTCGTAGTTTTAGTCGTATTTGTGATAAAAATAATAATTTATTTCTCGGAAAGCTCAACAAGTTTGTGACGTATAAAAGAAACGCGGTGTGATAAGTTCGCTAAAAGTAAAAAATAGGTTTTCCGTTGAACGAGATAATTTTAAATTAATATATTTATGTAGTAAAAACGTATTAGTTAAGGTTTTCAAAAGTTGTATGAACAATGGCGTAGCGTGAGAAAGAATGTTGGAGGGTACTCGCTCCGAGCGGTTCTAGAATTTCTTTTAATTTTTGAGTTCATAGGGAGAATCCCCTATTTGTAAGTGAATATGATCATCTCGTTCTTTTACAACCTTTGTACGCCTTTAAATAAATAAGGAGTATTGCTATGTATACGAATATGGCCGAATTTGTACAAATGTTTAAAGTTTAATACGAATAATTAGGTAATACAGACTTTCAGACCCATTGTCAGATTAACATTAGACACGTCAATTTTTAAAGAATTTCGTTATCGGTGTAAATGTAGTCTTACAGTTATCAATTTTTATAAAATGTGGGCCATTCTTAACAGGATTTCGGGATCTCTTACTGCAGATATAATCGAAAGGTCATTAAGGATGTTTTTAAATAAACAATATTTATTATTACTAATTTTTAAAGTTAATGTCAAAAAAATAGTTATTATGTTGCAGCATTCAATGGTTTCAATAATATTTTTTATGATTTTCCATTAACAATACATTTTTTAAAAACAATAACACCGATTACTCCGGAACGGCGGCACCGATTTGAATGAAATTTTTTACGTTATGTTCAGGAAGTTGCTGTAGTAGTCCCATATTTTTTTGGGCGAAATTGGTGCAGAAATATCCAAGATGGCGCTGACAATATGGCGGCCAAAAAAATTAATTTTGTTTGATTTTCTCCAAAATTTGTATGGGGGAATTTTTCGGATCGTACACAACGAATCTGAAATTATTTTTAAAGAATTCAATATGACGGATCCAATATGGTGGACAAAAAATTTAATTTTGTCTTATTTTCTCAAAAATTGGTGTGGGGGAGTTTTCGGAGTCGCACATAAAGGATCCAAAATATTTTTAAAACATTCAATATGATGGATCCAATATGGTGGACGAAAAAATCAATTTTGACCGATTTTCTTCAAAATTGGTACGGGGGAGTTTCCGGGGTCGCACATAACGAATCAAATTATTTTTAAGAAATTCAATATGGCGGATCCAAGATGGCGGAAAAAAGATTCTACATCTCCAGATTTTGTCTAAAATCAATATTGGGTTTTTTTTTGTTAGTGTTAATTATGAATTTAAAATATTTTTTGCAAAACTAAATCTGGCAGATTCAATATGGTGTCCTAAAAATTTTACATTTTTTGATTTTATTCAAAGGTGGGACTGAATCGTTTTTGAGAGTGTAAATAGCGAATATAAGTCTAGAAATTTTAAATTTCCGGATCCAAAATTGGTACTAGGGCGCTTTGAAGGGTTTAGATTTAGATTAGATTAAGACTTAAAATAATTTTTTTGAAATTTGATATACCGGATGCAATATGGTGGGTTGAAAATTTTACCTTATTCGCATTTTTTCAGATTTGGTATTAGAGGGTTTTCGGGGTCGTGTATTACGAATATGAAGTTAATTTTTTACAACTGCTAGGTTGATAAGCTACAATATGAGGGACAGCAAATTTTACATATTCCGATTTTGTCTAAAATTGACATTGTGGGTTCTTGAGGCGTATACAAACTCAATATGCAGTATAAAATATATCGAGCTAAGCAATTTATATCTCAGGTTCTTTAAAAATCGATATTGGAAGGTCTTGGGGCCTATATTACCAATCTAAAATTAATTTGAAATTTAAGATAGTGGATTTACTATGATAGACTAAATATTTGCTTGACACAATTTTATTGGTATTTGGAAAACTCTAAGAACCAAAGAATTTTTAGTGGTTTCTTTTCAGAATGATTTACAAATTTGGATAAAATGGGTACTTTTTTGCCACCTTGGAGTCATTGCGAGGTACACTAATCTCGATTAGTACTTAGTTCAAATAATTTATGGATATTATAATGAATTTTAAAACTAAAAATAAAAAAAAATAAAATTTTAATAAAAGTGCGCTAAAAAGTGAAAATTTTTTTATATGAAATTGAATTTTTTGAAATCGGCGCCAAATTATTTGTAAATGAAATAAATTACTACTAATACATACAAATTATGGCAAGAAAGCAATTACAAATAAAGTATTTTTAATCTGTTTATGCAAATCACATTTTGTCAGGTATTAGTTTGGCAGCGACCTCAAAAAGTTCAATTTCATATAAAAATTTATAGTTATTTTTCACTTTTTAGCGCACTTTTAGAAGTCGGTTCAACTTTTTTTATTAAAATTTTATAATAAGTGATTAATACAGGAATTCAAAACATATATTTTTCAGTTAAACCCTGTTTTCTAGTTTCAAAGAATTTTAAATTCTCGAGAAAAATTTTATTTATTAAAAGTTCCCGAATTTGCAGCTTAAATTTTCTTCCCTTTTGTAAACCTTATCTTTATAACAATTATATTATCTTTTATTGTAAAATGGAGGGGTGTCAATTTAAATATTTGTCCTGGGGGTCAAATTTTGCAACTGCCCCGTGTGACAAATTTTGCGTTTGACCCGAGCGATAGAAACTTACGCTAGGTCACTAAAATGTCTAACTGTGTTGCTAGCATAAAGCTAAATATGACATAAATAAAATTATCCGGTTCATATAAATACACACTTTTCACTTCCAAATGATTACAATATTTTTATCTTTAAAAAAAAATTACAAATTAATTCAGATTTGTAAAACTTAATACTTTATAATTATTAAACTTTAAATGACTTAGAACTTAATGTCTTACAAAAAAAAAAAAGGAAATAAACTCTAGTCTACAAAATTAAATGGTTAGCTAAAATTTGAAACACAAAAAATATAAAATAATTCTAAGTTTGCCTCTTCTACCTACGGTGAGATTATCTCGTACAAATCAGGCTGCAACACTGCTCAACTGTGTAGTGATATATAGGAATAAGTTAACATCGGTACTCATTAACGGGGAACTGAAGAACAAGACATGAGATAGAAAAAACTCCGGAGTTCTTACATGGGATTAAAAGAATTCCTTCATTGAAACGTGCGGAACTGCTAAAATCCCCATCTCCAGGTTTATTTTGGTAAAAATAACTCAATAAACAGCAAAACAGGTAAAAGATAACGTAACGAAACAACTCAACTCCATTACCAGAAAAATTTATAAATTATTTTACACCTTAGAATCCCAAAGGATGTATCATATAAAATGAGATTTGAAAGTTACAGCTTCTTTAATTGTTTCAAAAATAAAAGTGAAAATCAATAGTATAAAATCGTACTTTGTAGTGTAAGAATGCGGTCAAAATCCCATGAAGATAAAATGACCGAGTTGTGAAAGGAATCGGTAAGGAAGTAAAACTACGGAGATTTGTTGTAAAATCAGATAAAATGGAACTAACTGATAGATGCTATGGTTTCATTCGAAGAATTTATTAGAGCTACTTAAAAAAATGGATATTGTGTTTGACCATAACGTGAGTATTTGCAAAGTAAAAATAAGCTAAAATCAACGGAATTGACCATGGGTAACTGCTGTTATTATAGCACCTAAAGATATTTTATTAATGGAGAAAATTGGTTTACATTACGCCAATAATTAGGAACAGTCCAGTGTATGTTGCCAAATTGTGTTTGACGGGTATGAGTTCTTCTACATTATTGGCAACTTCCGCCGAGTTGTAAGCAATATGTAAATTTAAGGCTAATTTTTATTATTTAATGAATTGTTTAATTAAATCGTTTATTTGTGTATAAAATGTGAGAACATTTTTGCTTAATTTTTTTGATTTATCGAGTCAAAAAAATTTAGCATTCCAAAACAATATGATAACCTGTTAAGTTCGGTAACATACCCAAAAAGCTTTTACGTTTATAGAATTTAAATAATCAATCAAATCTTTTCTATTCCCTATTGTGTGCCGAATGTTGCCGAATAATTGCGAAATTTGTGACAGTTTAGATGAGGGAGCTTTTTGGTGGCGAAGGGCATCCATGAACGTATTGCTTGAACTTTGTGACTAGATATAGTGATGTAACGTCGAATCATCGTCTGCCACTATTTTAGAGAAAAAGTCAGGATCTGCATCCAAAGATTCCAAATGCTTTTGAGATATTTGCCACTTGAACAGTTATTGTTCGGCAATCAGCAATCAAATTTATTGGTTTTCAAAAATGATTTTCTGCTAATATCAGGATCTGAACATAATCACAAATAAATATGAATAACAAAACCATTATAAAAAGTTTTTTTAATAGTAACAATTTTCTAGTCTAAGTATTTTGATGTAGACCTGTATAATAAAACGTGACCATTGTTTATTTTGTTTGTACAATTTTTTGCGTAATATATGCTTAACTGCTGAAAATAATAAAGTAATTTAAGTTTTATGTTACAGCTATTTTCGTTCCCGGAAAGTTTGCTTCGCTTTTATGTATTCAGTGAAAAAGTTTGTTTCATAATATTTTTTATTTTATTTTGAAGATTTATTTGGTGTCATAAATATCCTCGAAGATGGAAATTTGGGGGTTGAAATGGAATAATTTCGCTTAGGAAACTTGATGGCCAACAGATCCATTTTGTTACTTGGTAAAAAATATCACGAAATAATATAAAAAAGAGAGTTTTTCGGGCTGTCTGTATGTTCGAGCTAATCTCAAAAATTACTCTTGAAAATACTATTTTGATCTGATTTTCACCTCTGACAAAAAAAGCTACCTTTTCATGAAACAAATTATCTGCGCGAACTAAAGTGTGTTCATTTAATCACGCGCGCAATTCTTCACTTGATAGTGTAGGGACCAGGGGGTCCGCAGTGGCCCCTTTAATTTATATGGATCCACCTAAGTTTTTTTATATATTTTGTTTCTCTGAACAATAATTTTTAGAGAGGAATTTCGTCCGGCTGGGGATAAGATTGTTATAAACAAATAATTGTTTAGACCTTTAAATATGTAATTTTCGCAAAACCAACTATTTGGTCATATTCTTTGAGTGATTTTAAGCAAAAAAAGTCCTTGCTAACTTTTACGTACGACGCTTGGTTTCAGAGATAATTGATGTTAAACAATTTAAACGATTTTTGAATACTATTAACTTTTAACCAAATGAACTTTTCTCAATTCTCTTGACAGAAATCGAAAGTTTAAATCAGTATCTACAATCAGATGATTTTAGACAGGGCTCCTTGAAGCGACACCTATACTAAATAAGGATAAATGATGTCAAGAAAAAAGAATTTTAACTAGAAATTTAATATACCCAGACACAAAAAAGTTATGAACCTTTAGATGTAGGCCAAGTGCTGCTGGTGGTGTTCTCTGTAACGTACATCGAAACTGTAATCATATCTTGATCCTCATTTTAAAATATCCTAAAATACCAAATTTAGTTCAAGTCTAGCTATTTTTAAGATAATTATTTAAAAAATTTATAACTTTAACACTCTGCATTTGGGGAACCACCTGCTTTTGGACTGAGGTATATTGGGCTAGATCCTTGTATTTTAGCTTGAAGAATTTACACTAGCGTTTTGTACAGACATTTTAGACAGACCCTGTATAAGTTGATTTTAATAATAAAAAAGATTATTACAAATTTTGAAAGCAAAAACCTACATAACTATTTTTTAATTTCGAATTAAAGACCAAAAATAATCCCAATGTAAATTTTGGAACCATCATAACTTCTTTTATTATTTTTCTTTACGGAAACATCTTCTATTGTTAACAGAGTAAAATTTGTTTAACAAGTTAACCAAGTTTTAAATTTTATTAGTTAAATATCACCTCAACGCCAACATTTCTATCTGAAGCTCTTTATATAATACCAGTAATAAAAACATTACGAAACAAAACTTTTTCTTTGAATACGTAAAACGAAAACAAACTTTGGTGAAAACGAAAATATCTCTACAGTAAAACTTAAATTACTTTATTATTTTCAGAATTTTTTTATTGTCATAAAAATGAACCAGAATACATGTATTCGAGATATATGGTGATTAAAAAAAGACAGTAGTAAACATTTCAATAAAAATATATGTTGCTAAAAAAATCATGTCTATTTCGTTGATATTTCTATTTTTATTGAGATATGCCCTTAAAGATTGCATACCTTTAATAACGTATGAAATTATATTTTCGAAATTATTATTCAAAAATGCTTGAATAGAAAAGTACCGAAATTGAGCATAAATATTTTTAGATTTTTTTTTGAATGACCAAGCATACGTATGAGTTTTTTGGAAATGTCTTCTTTATTTAGATTATTAATTACAATTAAACATTATTTTGTTTTCTTGTATAAAAAAATATTTACAATATTCTGTATACAGGGTGTCCCACCAAGAAACAATTCAATCTATATAAGATATTAGGGTTATTTATTTCTTCATTTTCTAGACGTAGATTTGCATCTCATCTGTGTTTTCTTTATCAAACCTAATGATTAATACTTGGTAGATAAGTTTAAGGCATCCATTTGACAAGTAAAGGAGAAATTTCTCCAGAAGTAATATAAAGTAAAGAAAATGCGTTTTTTGACCGATTGATTTACTGCAGGACAGTTGCTGGAACACATTTTCATAATCTTATGAATTTGTTTTTCTTTTTATAGATCGTTATTTACCCATTTTGTTTTAAAAACCAAAAGTGTGAATAGTTCGAAAACAGTTGAAGATAAGTAAAAGGCATTTTTAATAAAAAAGTCTAAAATTTATTGTATAATCTAAAAATGTAATGAAATGCAATCAATGTGTTTCATTAAAGAAATTTGAGTTGATACATGTAACATTTTCAGTTCCACCCTGTTTAATGTATTCTAAATAAACGCATTTTTAAAATAAAATTAATGAATTATTAAAAAGAAAATGTTCCTAATTCAAAAATTTTAGGAATTTATTTTCGTTGTGTTTAGGATCACGAATGACCTATATTTTCAGTTCATATAGAAATATTTTAGTTTTCAAGTAAATATGCTTTTATTTAATGAATAAATACAGTAAAAGGTTTTTGTTTTAAATTTTCCCTGACCAAAATGATGTAAAATTCCAATTTAATTAAGTTTTATTAATAGCCGCAATATTTCCTTGTTTTTACTGAATCATCCAATTACCTTTTTATTATAGTTTATATTGTCGCTCGAACACACTTGATTATGTTTGAACGCCGTCCATTTAGTTTTAGTTAATGCCATAATTACAATTTTGGTACGTATACGTATCATTCAATTTAATCAGAATTTACATTGACCTAGTTTTAAAACATTTAATTTTATTCTAAAAATTTCATTTCATGTCATTTAGCTGGAAAATAATACCTAGCCAGGTGGTCTATATTTGCGAACAAAAGTTTTGAATATTTTAATAAGACACATTATTTTTAGATTCCCATATACCATGGGATTTTATTATTTTTACTCCGTCGAATGTTCGCCTGTCATAACATTTTAGTTCTTAAAATGTACAGGGTGAGTCAACGATTGGATGAAGTAGGTTTGTGCCTTTTCGGTGAAATTAACAAAGAAACTATATTTATTGTTTGATACAGTTTATTTTTACGCAGGTTTTAAAAATATTTAGGACTCTACAGGGTGAGCCAAAAAACTAGGACAGCATAAAGTTGTATTTTTTTAAATAGAACACCCTATATACGAATCGTATTTTCGATTTAGCTTATAATTTTAAATCTTTTTTATTAAGGGTTTAGTATAACGAAACTTTATAGTTTCTGAGATAATTAAGTTTAAAGAAAAAAAGTCACATTTTCAAGCATCAATTCAATCCTAAATAACGTTTTCAATTTTGTGATAAATATATTCAAATTTGGAATTTAGCAAGGCCAAGGACAAGTTAACATAATTTTTACCTAATATTTGCAATAAAAGTTACAGGGTGTTGAACACATCGGCTCAAATTTGAACAAGTTTTATAATATAAATATAATATTAAATATTTTTTTTTTAAATGGTACACCCTGTATATTTTCATGTTAGTTAATAGAGTAATAAAAACCTTAAAAGTTTTGTTCAATATATCCTATACCTATTTATAATAGTTTTTGAGATATTTCAGTTTTTCTTATTTTCCATACTTTTTTACAGAAATAGTCTTCATTATCATAGTAGCCATGTAAAATAATAAAAAGAAACTACAGAAACAAACAGAATGTAGTTAAATATGATGAAATACATTATTCGTTATATTACAACGGCAATAGTTTAATTAAACATAATGTGAAAAAATTAACACAACAATAACGACAAGGCAAATACATAGTTACTTTTATACTAAATTGAAACAAAA
This sequence comes from Diaprepes abbreviatus, assembly GCA_034092305.1. NCBI lineage: Eukaryota > Metazoa > Arthropoda > Insecta > Coleoptera > Curculionidae > Diaprepes > Diaprepes abbreviatus. Next base: position 5,468,770 of record JASJET010000055.1, on the reverse strand, counting down.
AAATTACCTATTAAATACTGAGATTAATTATTTCTTTTTACCAAGTGTTCGAATAAACGACCCTCTTGTGCAATGCACAAATTTAGTCTTTTTTGCAGATTTTCTCGGACCCTGGACAAAATTAGTGGCGTTATTGTTCTACAGGTATCCCTAATCCTGTTTCGCATATCTTCCACTGTTATTGGTGGATTAACACACACCTTATTTTTAATATAACCCCATAGGAAGAAATCTAATGGGGTGATGTCGCAAGACCTTGGTGGCCACTCAATGAAACCCCCACGTCCAATCCATTTTTGCGGATATCGTTGGTCCAAAAACGCACGAACTTCACGATGGTAATACGGAGGCGCACCATCGTGCTGGAACCACATACTGTCGAGCTCATCCCTATCGAGACCTTGGAGCAGTTGGGGTAGTTCTTCTTGTAGAAAGTTCAGGTAACTATGGCCATTTAGTGGTTCATTAAAAAAGTGGGGTCCAATAATTCGATTATGATGAATACCACACCAAACATTTAATGACCAGTGGTTTGATGTTGCACCTCTCTAATCCAAAATGGGTTTTCTGTGGCATAATAATGCATGTTGCGTCTATTTACGGCACCGTTACTTCTAAAAGTAGCTTCATCACTAAACATTACCTTGCATAATAAATTTGGATTTAATTGAATCTCCGCATTTATTGTACGACAAAAGTTTACACGACTTTCAAAATCCTGTCCATGCAATTCTTGGTGTAATTCCATGTGATATGGATGATATCTATATTTCTTGGTAGTACGATTTGCGGTGGATTGTGATGTTCACATAATGCTGCTAACTGACGGCTACCAATATAAGGATTTTCCTGAACATTTAACAATACTTGTAGTTCTTTTTCTTCATTAGTTACTGGTTTGTTGACCACTTTACGTTTTGGATAATCAACAGTACCACAAGAATCAAATCTTTGCATTAAGTTTTGAAAAGTATGGGTATTAGGCTGGCGTCGATCAGGATACTTCATTTTGTAAATTCTTTGAGCAAGAAGGCAATTTTTTTGAGCCTCTCCTATTGTATAAATCATATCTATTAACTCATTCTTTGGAAAATTCATTTTACAATATAAGATGAATGCAAAAAAAACCAAACTACATTACATAAAAACCAAAAGAAGCGATTGCGGTTATAAATTTGACACACAGAAAAATGTTCTTTTACATTGTTTTTGCCATGGCTACTATGATAATGAAGACTATTTCTGTAAAAAAGTATGGAAAATAAGAAAAACTGAAATATCTCAAAAACTATTATAAATAGGTATAGGATATATTGAACAAAACTTTTAGGGTTTTTATTACTCTATTAAATAACATGAAAATATACAGGGTGTACCATTTAAAAAAAAGATATTTATTCATTTAAACTTGTTCAAATTTGAGCCGATGTGTTCAACACCCTGTAGCTTTTATTGCAAATATTAGGTAAAAATTATATTAACTTGTCCTTGGCCTTGCTAAATTCCAAATTTGAATATATTTGTCACAAAATTGAAAACGTTATTTAGGATTGAATTGATACTTGAAAATGTGACTTTTTTTCTTTAAACTTAATTATCTCAGAAACTATAAAGTTTTGTTATAGTAAACTTTTCATAAAAAAGATTTAAAATTATAAGCTTAATCGAAAATACGATTCGTATATAGGGTGTTCTATTTAAAAAAATACAACTTTATGCTGTCCTAGTTTTTTGGCTCACCCTGTAGAGTCCTAAATATTTTTAAAATCTGCGTAAAAATAAACTGTATCAAACAATAAATATAGTTTCTTTGTTTATTTCACCGAAAAGGCACAAACTTACTTCATCCAATCGTTGACTCACCTTGTACAAGGTATTTCTTGTATTTCGATTATTATAGTTTCCAAATACGAGGACTGATCATTACGCGCCACTTCTGATCAATTTTTAACTACTGCGATAGATTTCTCGTAAAATTTTAAAATTTGGCGGCTTACCAAAGTCGATGGGGGCAATTCGACTAAAATGTTTTCATGATGGTGACACTTGCGGTTACACCGGAAGTTGATGCCTTCTTGCTTATTTTAAATGAAACACCCTATATGTTATTTCAGCACAGAAAAAAATAACGTGTGGGAAAAGTATGTAGAAGCACTCTTCTATGACGACAGACCTCTGGAAACGGGTAATAGGAGCGACTGTTTAACGGGCCCATCAATCACCAAAGAGAAAGCTATACAAAATTCAAAAAACAACAAGACGACTGGCCCAGACGAGAAACCGTCTGAGATATTGAAACTTCTGGATGAAACAGGCATCGCAGCGCTTCATAAAATATTTAACATTATTTACGAAACGGGTTGCTACCCCAAACAATGGCTATGCTCTACCTTCATTCCCTTGCCTAAGAAGACCAACGCAAGAGAAGAAATGCGAAAGAGACATAAGCGACTCACAGTTTGGGTTTAGGCGGGACCTAGATACGAGAGAAGCGATAGTCGCTGCACAGGTGCGTGTTCAGAACTGTTACGATTAGAGAAAAGATGTGTGCCTATGTTTCATAGATTACGAAAAAGCATTCGATCGTGTACAACATCCTGCTTCTTAGGAAACTCGACATAGATCAGAAAGACATCCGATGCATTGAAAACTTACACTGGGGTCAAACCGCGCAGATAAAATCAGACAGTAATGTATCCAACCCGATACAAATCAGAAGAGGAGTGTGACAAGGGTGTGTGCTGTCCCCTCTCCTGTTTAACCTTTATTCGGAAACAATTTTCCAGGAGGCTTTCGAAGATATTGAAATGGAAATTAAAGTTAACGGAATATGGATTAATAATATCCGTTATGCGGATGACTCAGTTCTAATCGCCGACAATATAAACGACCTCCAAAAACTCATCAATATAAAAGGAGTGCGCAGTAAATCAATGGGCTTGAACATGAATACAAGGAAAACAAAATTCATGATTATCTCAAGGAATCCCAATTTATTCCAAAACGCCAATATAAGATTCAACGCAGTACCCCTAGAAAGAGAAACCAAATTTAAATATCTGGGCACATGGATATTCGAAGAATGGACTTCTGACAATGAAGTAAAATGTCGTATTGAACAGGCGCGACAGGCTTTTGTAAAACTCAGGCGAGTGCTTATGTGTTCGGATTTTGACTTGAAATTAAGACTGAAATTCATAAAAGGTTACGTATGGTCAATACTTCTTTATAGTGTGGAGGGTTGGACATTAAAGACAAGCGCTATCAATAAATTAGAGGCTTTCGAGATGTGGATATACAGAATAATCCTTAAGATATCATGGACAGCGAGAATGACCAATGATGAAGTTCTCCCACGTATTGGGAAAGAACGTGAACTATTCAATATAATCAAGAAAAGAAAGACGGCCTATCTTCGGCACATCATGCGAAATGAGAGATACCAATTCCTACAGTTGATAATTGAAGGAAAGATCGAGGGCAAAAGAGGAATTGGAAGAAAAAAGATGTCCTGACTCCGTAATATCAGACAGTGGACGGGGTTGCTCGATATTCAGACACTGATACACACCGCGAGAAGTAGGGAAGAAAGGGAAACTGTAATCGCAAACATCCATTAGTGGATATGCATTTGAAAAAGAAGAAGAAGAAGAAGAAGATATGTTATTTCATCTTTAGATTTTACACAAAATTATAAACATATATGATATATAATGTCTAACTGTTTTGCAGACCTAAACATGACTATTAATTTGTCCTATATGAAAGCCTTTATTATTTAATTGGGATTAGTTTTCTTCTAGAAGGAGATCTACTTTAATGTACGGTGTTCATATTTTGATAATAAATAAATACACGGTGATTAAAAACTGGTATAAATTATTAACTTGAAAAAATCGTCAGTCAATTTTTTCTAAACATAAACACCCTATTTTTATAATGTTATCTTATTTAGCATAAAAAATAATGTGACTCTGAATAAGGTTATCTGTTTTTGTTGTTTTTTAAATATTGGCAAATTATATTCTAGTATTATAAAAACGATATATAGACCAGGGCTTTTCTATTTTTAGGTGGATGTGAGATAGAACATGGAGATTTTTGTATGAGAGCTTTCAGAATAACCTGAATATCGATAATTTTGATATGCGTACTTTCAAAAAATTGGGCAATGTTGTTTTTATTAATAAAAATATAAAATTAACGAAAAAAAATGTTTTTTTAACTTTTCTCTCGTGTAACTTTGAAGGTACTCAAATTTGCCATAAGACAGAATTAGTCGGAAATCTTAAAATATATTTTCCTTATTGCAAAATAGCAATAATTAAAAAAAAAGGTAAAAAAAACAGGTTTTTAATCAATTTTTTTGACCATTTAAATTTCTCTGAGGACCTTCATATTAGAGCAAAGAACACTTTATGCCATGATAAAATAACGCGCTGAAATTCGTTAGGATCGAAACGGTAGTTTTTCCACAATAATTTTGCAATCCGATTTCGTTTACAAAAATTGACCATTTTTCAAGTTTGTCTCAGACCAAAATATCACGTTAACGTATTTAAATTTATTTTCGACATATAGCAGGAAATTCAAGTTTTCCAACGCTTTTTTCATTGTATTACTTATAACTTAAAAACTATTAAGTTTTCATATATGATTTATATAAAATTATTATTTTATTTTTATCTTATTTTACGAATAAAATAACTTAAAACCAAATTTTTTTAAAATTTGTTTGAACAATGATTGTTTAAACAATTTTGACAAGTAAAGAAAATTTATATCGTTATAGTATGCTTAATAGTATTAATAAACAAAGATTCGCTTGGAAAGTCCATAGAGTACAGTATGCTGTAAGTATGATGCACAAATAACGTCATTTGTTTATAACAAAATGATTTCATGATGGGCACATGGCATTGTGTTATTTGAGTTCCATTATTCGCGGTACATCGGTTTAAAAAAATGATCAAAATCGCTCCATTAGAAGCCGAGAAAATGAAAATTTTTTTCAGATATGTATTTTGAATCTTCGAATTCAATTTTAAAATGAGAGCTCCCCACCCCCCCTTTTTTTAATTTTTCACGCGCGTGGGCGATATTCTTTTCATTTTTTATTAAACTTTTCGATAACATTTCAAGTGAAACTGAAAACGGCTAGAGATAACTACTAGCCGAAACGTTGTGATATTCAACAAAAATAAAGACAATGGAAGTCCAACAGATATCTACTACTTCACAATCCTGGTATTTGTCACAAGAATGTTCTCATTTTTCGTGACAATGAATAAGTTTACAGAGCAGCCAAAGTATAACCATCCTCCGCGAGAATATATTCTTTGAGCTATACGCCGTATAGTCCAGATTTGGTTTCGTCTGACCTCTTTTTATTCAGAGATCAGAAAAAGTACCTCAGATGACGTAATAAATAAATGCCAAATAGACGACATGGTAAGATGAGTAAAAAAAAGAAGAAGAGAGTGGAACTAGCTTATAGACAGAATGATAATAAACAGAGTAGCCAAATATAGTGAGAAACAAAAGTCCCATCGACAGATCCTAAAACGCTGGCAAAACAGTTGGCAATTAACATCACAGAAATTATTACAAAATAACCGGAATTTAACAAGGAAATGGCCTTCTAAAAGAGGAAACAAAATGTAACATTTTAAAAAATAATATGAAACCTTAAATTTTGGCATTGTAGTTTCACTTTTTAAAATATCCTACTTTAATTATAATACAATATATTATATAATCCATTCTTCGTGTGTACTGAGTTAAATTTAAGAAATAGTATAAGGCCCAGTGAATTAAGTCAAGATGAACATTTAGAAATACATGACCTAAAATATAATTTTAACATCAAAATGTAAAAAAGCGGAACAATTAATATAATGATAATCGTACACAAGGAGTTAAAAACGCTACTTCCTACTAATAGCAGTACATTTGTTAAACCTACTCTTCACCCCAGAAATTGAAATTGCAATCGTCTGCTCGAAAGGTTATGGCTGCGTTCTGTCATATATTTAAGCGATCATTTTTGTTCATTATAAAGAAAGAACACACAAGGACAAAACCTTATTTTGTCCATCTAATATTGAAATTGCGAGATGTAATTGAAGAAAAGCGCTAAGGAAAATCAGCAAAAGGTATGCTCTGTCATCAGGGTAATACGCCCAGCCACACATTGATGGCTGCTATTATGGAAGCAGGATTGCGAAACTCTTTTATTTACCCTACCTATCTCCCAATAGCCTGTTTCCAAAACTAAAATAATATAGGCATGGCAAAAAGTTTTCATGCCAGTGTCGTTATCACCGTAAATCAGTGGTTTGATGAGATTTGGGAACCTATGTCTGAGCTTCGTTATAGGAAATGCATAGAGTGCTACGCTGGTAATTCACGTCAAAATCTCAGAGTTAAGAGAAAAGAAATTTATTACTACAATGTTACCAAAATAAATCATAAAGAAAAATCATCAGGGTCTATTTAAAAGTCAGTACCTACGCCAGTGAGCCAATATGCCAAGCTAAACCATATGCAGGAGAGTAAGGTTGAATGTAGAAACCTTCCACGATGTCGTCAGGAAGTAGCTTTCAACCAAACTTGAACTAGCTTTAAAGTTCACTCTTATAGATACGCAAGTGAGCATGTGAGTCATACAAATCTCGTCAATAACTAATTAAAAAAATATTTAATTGAATAATCAAATATCTAGTTGTGTTGTTCTAGCATAAAGCTAGGTATGTTATAAATAAAATTTAATATGTTGCCAACGGTGGTACTTACTGGCACCAAAAGATAACATGAAACCTATAAATTCCATGATCAAGAGGTAAAATACCGGAAAATTGCACAATACCTTACAAAAAAAGCACTAAACTTTAAATTACAAAATTATTTAAAATAGAAAATAAAATAATATTAAGTTTGCCTGTTATTCCTATGGTGAGGCTGCTAGCTTTGTGCTCTCATACAAATCTGGCTGCAACACTGCTAAAATGAGTAGTGATGTGCAGGTACTAGTTAAACTTCCGTGATCATAAAATGAAAACTGATGGTTGATGAAAATTCACGGAAAGTAGGAAAACCCAAAAAAGTAAAGGAAAAATAAAAACTGAAAAAAAAACTAAAGGTGCTAGGTGGGGTTACAGAATTCCTGTATTGAATCGTGTAAATCTGCCAATATTCATGTATCCACGCTTATTCCAGTAAAAGTAACTCAATAAACAGCAAACAGGTAAAAGATAAGACAACTAAACAACTAAACGCAGTTACGGAAAAATTTAACTATTTGTTCACCCTAAAATCCCAAAAAATTAATCAAATAAATGGAGATAAAAAATTTACAGCTACTTCAGTTGTTTCAGAAAGGAAAGAAAATGTCAAGGAAAACGGCCTTAGCTTTATATCAAAGATTCATGCGTGCGCATAATGCTACCGACGCATACCAAGTAATAAATAAGCTTATTGCCAAATTTTTCTTTCTCACAAATTCTGAAAGTTGGGGGACCCCGCAGACTAGATGTCACCCCAAGCCGACGACGGTAAAGCAAGTTACAAAATGACAACTGAAGAAACTTCTTGATATGGGGTGTACTGATAGGGAGGAAATCAGCACGAAATGGAATAATGCACAAAGAAACACCTTCAAAATCAACTTGTGTCAAATTTGACAGTGACAGAAAACCTAACCAAAAAGAATATAATACCATAAGCAAAGCAAAATCTAGAGAATTGATTAAAATAATTTCAAGAAAACTGCCATTCCAAAGGATGAAAGGAAGAATCATACTTGAATAGTGTACAACTGTTTGACTGGAAAAAGATTACAGTAAGTTCAACAAAAATAGAAATAAATAAAACCACCCTCAGACTAGTAAATGCAAAGCAAAACAACATAAATAAAGATCAAACAGTGGTAATCAAATATAATACTGAAGTGTTACTTTTTAGTTAAGAAAACTAGCCAGAATTCATGAAGATAAAATAACCGAGCTGGGACAGAAATTAACGAGGAAGTAGAATTACGAGGATTTGTAGTTGAGCCAAAAATGCAACTTACTCACAAATGGTATGCTTTGATTTAAATAAATTATGAGAGATACTTAACTGCAAAGGTTATTGTGTTTATCCATAACGTGAGCATTTGTAAAAAAGGTAAAATGAATTAAATCAGCGATAACAAACTTAATTTGAAAATTTGAACCATGACTGGAGGTTACTATGTGAAAAAATAGTTACATATTTTGTTCAAATTCGAGTAGGTCAGGGGGAGTATAGAGATCAACTCTTGCGCATTTTTATTTTACAATATAGGTAACTTAAATTGGACTGACCTAGGCCCACTATCCTTCATAAAGAATCACGACTCTTGAAGCGAAAAACGATGAAACACCTACCAAAAAATGCGTTTGTGCCCATCGGACGCTAGTCACATCATTAAAAGCCAGTACTTATCGGCATGCGCAAAACCGATTCCTTATTTTCGATCGGTTGGTTTAATAGCATCACTCGTAAACGGACTGTATCGATTTAACGGTAATTTACGATGAAAATTTTTTACATTATTATATAGAAAAATGCTCACAGGTCCCCAGTTTTGTAAAAGAATTAATAATAATAATTCAGAATATTTCGCTTACCTTCTTAGCAGCTGGTATTATAAATATCCCTTTATAAAACCTTCTGCTAATACAAACACTTTTATTAAAAGATTGGCATGCATCTCACACTCACGCCGTCATCGTAGTTTATCCGGAATTAGGAAAAACGGCGCCGAAAAAAGACGCATTGCAGAATACAAATTTCATATTATCTTCCCGTGTAGTGGGGTAGGCAGAAAAATGCGACTATATATTTTTGTATGTAAATTTTGAATGGACCAAGAGGGAAAAGAACCGATTGGAAAAGAAAATGACAAAATATTATTTAGCTGATAAAGCTTTATTTGATATTCAGTTTGTTCGATCATTTACATTGATTTACATGGAAGTTACTAAACCTATAGATTATGGGGGTATTCGGTGGGCGTTTGTATGTTTGTAAGTGCTAACAGCTAACAGATGTCAGGCATCGACATATAAAATTGTTAGCTACTCCTTTTTCCATCTCTGTCTGAGATTTTAGCAGTTCTTTCTTGATTGATTCTTTTTTAGTGTTTGCTAACTGTAAGAGAAGAAGACCATAAAAATTAATTATTTATTAAAAATTAATCGGACTGAAGAAAAATTGCACGAAATAGTAGAAAATATATTAACAATTGTTTTATATGACATTAAATTAAATAACTGCTGATATCCACGTATACTTCTTTGAAAACATCAACATAGTCTCTGTCTAGAGTGATACAATCATTTCTATGCTTTTATTATAGAACGATTGATTCAACCCTTCAAATACGCTTCAATTCCTGTGATCAGCTCTTCACTGGCGCCATATTTCTTTCTGGCGAGCATTTTTTTGAGGTTTACGAACAGGTAATACTCGCTGGGAGCCAAATCTGGAAAGTATAGTGGTTCCGGAAGTAATTGGAAGTACAATTTTTCAACTTTTGCTATTGTTGGGCTCAGCTTGTGACACGGCGCACTGTCTTGGTAAAAGAGCACTATTTTCTTCTACATTTAGGGCAGTTTTGCATTTCTTCTCTCAAACGTACCAATAACCCCGTATAATATACGGATGCCAGTCGACAGTTGCGTTTTTGATCGCTTTGGTTGGCTTTCATTATTTGCTATCCATTCAACTGACTGCAAATTTGACTTCGGATTATAGTGGTGGATTTATGTTTCATCTATTGTCACTTACTGTATGAAAAATCCTTTTTAATTCGCTTAAACAGCTCCAAGCATCGTTCTGAACCATCAAAACATTGTTGTGTTGATAATTCAAAGCTTTTGTATACTCGAATAATCTTGCAAAATTTGAAAGATTTTTTACCTTTCGCATGGCAAAGCTGGTAGAGAAAGAGTTAAGGCTGCGCCTCCCCCATAGCAGAAAGGAGAAGTGACGAGATGAGATGAACAGAATGGTGTCGTCAAAGTATTGCGGCTGACAAAGAAAGCAGAAGAGAAGAGAAGCAGTTTTTGTGTCCTTTCCGCTCACCAAAGCGAAAATAACCTACATTTAGATATCTCGGACTACGTTGAGCATCTCCACTTTGTTCGTCTCGTCGTCGCATGGCTTGCGCTTGAAAACAGACGCCTATCTCCTATCCTGGCAGCTTAAAATCATTCATCGAGCCTAGTTAGAATAAAAACAACAATAATAATATCTTTTTCTATGCATATTCTCTCTGCTTTGATGGATGTGCAGTCTAATGATTTCAATTTAAAATAGTTAATGAATCTCTTTTCATCTTTAAAAGAAAATAGTGTTAGTGTTTTATTCACTAAACAAAGCTCTTTTAATTTAAAGATGCCTTTAATTTATAGTAAGTCTAAGACTTAAAGAGAATTTTCATTTAGAAAGACGTAGAAAACATTACTCAGGCCGAAAACTGCGTCTTGCTTCTTACACAGACAGCATCACTTGCATGGAATCGATTGCGACATCCAGTGGAATAAAGTTACTTGTAATTAAAGAAAAACATGAAATATATTTTTTCTGTGTCTAAAAAAACATCCTTTATCGATATATAGGTTCTAGCAATGTTAAACAAGATAAAACTGGATTAAAATGAGAAATTATATGCTAATAAAAATAATTATGTTACAATTTTAGTATTTTTTTTTACAATCAACGGAGTGGACTATAAATTTTAATTCAAATTATTTTCTTCGCGAATTTTGAGACATTGTCATGGAAATGACAATAAAATTTTAATTACCTATTTTTCAAAGATTTATTAACGATATCCCTCCATCCATTCGCTATATAATAAGTTTAGTTATTAAATAATTAATAAATTATTTAAGAAGTATTTTATTAGTTTGAATTTTTGTATGATGCTACTACAGATTCTCATGTTAATGTACTCAACCACTTTTTATCCTATATGAATTTAACTCAAAGCAACTTTGTCAGGAATTCTAATAATATAATTTCGGATTTAGTTTTGCATCACAATAAGCATTGCATTGTTGAGAATGCTTTGAATATTCTTCTTTGAGAGGATAATCAACATCCTGCACTCTCTATATCTCTAGAATACTAATACGACATATATACAAACTTCGGTAAGGAAGCAATTACATATAAAGTATCACAGATGCGGCGCTACATCGACCAGTCACAAGACTCGAGGGCGCGCTATTGTGTGGACGATCTGTCTTAGACACCTTTATCGATATCGAGGGGGCATTCGACAATACGTCTCACGTTTCCATACGCAATGCTCTACAACGACGAGGCTCTGAACCGACAATAGTCGCATGGATCAGAGCAATGTTAACTAAGAGAATAATATATGCTGAGCTTAACAATGTAATTGTTAAAGCACCGTCAAGTAGGGGCTGTCCACAGGGAGGAGTTCTGTCGCCTTTGCTGTGGAGCCTTGTGGTTGACAGCCTGTTGAGTGAACTGAATGATGCCAGTTTGTATACACAGGCCTATGCTGATGACCTAGTCATTTTGTGCCCTGGTCGCCATATCTTGGAGTTGGAGGGGCCAATGATGCGGGCCGTTCAAATCACGGGACGTTGGTGCCGCAGGGAGGAGCTCGGAATAAATCCAGACAAGGCCAAAAAAAAAGAAGAATGGGGAGACTTCCTACAATTACATTGGTGGGAAGGACTCTTCAACTTAAAGGGACAGTTAAGTACCTGGGAGTAATTCTGGACTCACGACTGAGCTAGAATGATCATATCGAGGCTCGATCCAAGAAAGCCATATGTGCTTTCTAGGCTTGTAAACGAACCTTTGGGTGTACATGGGGACTGACACCTAAAGTGCTATTTTGGATATACACTATGGTGATCCGCCCCATGATAACGTACGCCGCTATTGTATGGTGGCGTAGTACAACAAAGCGCAAACACAATCTTCAACAAAGTTCAGAGAATGGCTTGTGTGGGAATATTGAGGGCGATCAGGACTGCTCCCACCAGGCTCTGCAGATATGGTGGGATGTAAAGGGCCCAATGGAGGCCTAAGCATCGATGATCTGGTATCACCTCCCCTTTTTCATTGATTCATTCATTCACATATAAAGTATTTCTCAGTCTTTTTATGTGAATCATATTTTATCAGATATTAATTTGGCGCCGACTTCAAACATTCCAATTCCATATATTTTTTGAAGTCGGTTCAATTTTTTTTATAAAAATTTTATTATTTACTTCTCACACTAATATTTTAAAATATTCTCCCTTATATGCAATGTGTAATAAATACAATATTTTTTTTATTTTATATATTCCTTGGGTAGCTTATGTTTAAGTTTTTTCAATTTACACCGTCTTCCTTTAGAGGTTGACGACCCAAATGACTTAGCACTTAATGCCGAAGCTCTGGAGACATCAGCCGATGTACGAAAAAACCATCTCCGTAAATCATTCAGCCATGAATTCAGACGTCTCCTGACTAATTGTTTGCCCTGGATCTTCCCCTCAATCATTCATCATTTCACTAATCCATATCTATCACCTCTTATAACATGCCCAAGGTAAAAAGTCTTCGATGTTCGTTACTCTTTGAATCCATGGTATTTTTAGTATGAGGCGATAGAGACTCATTTCGAAAACTTCTATTCGCTTTTCAATTTGTAACCGTATAATAGGACAAGGAATGTGTATTTTACGTATTTTAAATTGTAAATAATTTTTTATATTTATAAATGTTCTTCTGGCTTGTTCGATTATAGCTTTTATTTGACTCCTGAAGTCACATCGCTCATTGATGATAGCTCCTAGGTATCTAAGGGAGAGAACCTGTTCAACTTAAGCACTATTTATGAAAAGTAATGTGTTTATATGTATTTTTTTTTGAGAAGTGCACCAGATTCGTCTTTGAGATGTTTATTTGTAGACAAAATTTTTCGCAGTGATATGCAACGCATTTTTTTGTAGTCCTGCAGATTTTCGGATAGTATTACTGTGTCGTCCACATGTCAGATGTTATTCAAAAAGGTATCCGTTCATTTAGATTTCTTTTCGTCGAGTGTCGCTCTATATACAACCCTGACGAAGGCCCTCCTTTATTCAGATGTATTTTAATTATGTTAATTGCCGCTGTTTAGTTTCAATATAGTTCATTAATTATGCGTAAATCCCTCCTATTAATACCGCTTAATTTTAGGATTCCTATTAGTTTTTGATGTTTTACATTGTCAAAGGCTTTGCAGAAATTTATAAAACACACATACACATCGACTTTCATATCTTTACATCGTTGGCTGAAGACGTTTAAAGAGAACAGAGCCTTACATCCACGCTATTTCTAAAACCAAACTGAGTATCGTTCACATGGAAGTCACATTTTTTATATATTATTGTGTGAATGACTCTCAGAAATATTTTTAGTTCGTCAGACATCAGACTAATTAAACGATAATCGTCACAAGCCGAGGAATTAACTTTCTTAGGTGGAGTTGTGAAGAGTCAAGAAGTAGAGAAAGCTATAAAATCCTTAAAAAATAGAAAGTCTCCCGGACAAGACGGAATTCATAACGAATTGTTGAAATACGGAGGACAGCGACTAACACAGGAACTCACAAGCTTCATTCGAAAAATCCTGACACAATGCAAAGTACCAGATAGGTGGAGAACCAGCACAATGATGCTTATGTTTAAGAAAGGTGACAAACAAGAACCAGGGAACTACAGGGGTATTAATCTACTGGACACAACTCTGAAACTCGTTACGAAAGTAATCAAAAATAAAATTAATTCGGTTACAACACTGGAAGATGAACAGCAGGGATTTATATCAGGAAGGTCTTGCGTGGATGCAGTATTTATTCTACGACAGATAGTCGAAAAATCTATAGAATACAATAAACCAACATTTTTATGCTTTATAGATCTAACAAAAGCATTCGATCGCATAAAGCTAGATGACGTAATCCACCTGTTATATAAGAGAAATATTCCTATCAATATAATTCAGACCATCGAAAACATATACGCAAACAATAAAGTTCAGATTCGCACTAACGGTAAATCAACACCCATACCAGTCAACAGCGGTATTAGACAGGGAGACTCGCTTAGTCCTTTGTTGTTTAACATGATAATGGACGAAATAATAAAGGAGGTGCGACTTGGTAGAGGATATAAAATGGGTAATACAGAAATAAAATTTCTCTGTTACGCTGATAACGCTGTGATATGTGCCGAAAATGAAGACGACCTCCAGAGATTGTTAAATACCTTTAATCTTACGGGAAGAAAATATAATATGATTATCTCAGCCGAAAAAACTAAATGTATGACAACCTCAAAAGAACCCCTCAGATGCAAACTAGAACTAGACGGTCAAATAATACAACAAGAAATGAGTTTCAAATATCTAGGAATCGACATAACTAGTTATGGCAACATCGAAGATGAAGTAAGGGCGCAGGTGGCCAAAGCAAATAAAGTGGCGGGTTGTCTCAACGACGTGATCTGGCGAAACAAACACTTACAACAAGAAACAAAGGTTCGGATCTACAAAACCACAATTAGACCTATTATGACATACACCTCAGAAACACGGCCAGAGACGACAAAAACGAAACAACTATTGGAGACTACAGAAATGAGAATACTTCGACGAATAACAGGAAAAACGCTACTAGACAGAGAAAGAAGCGATAACATTAGGCAATCATGCAACACAGACTGCATTAATGAGTGGGTCCTACAGCGTAAGACACAATGGAACAAAAACATAAGCCGAATGACAGAGGATAGACTGGTAAGGATCGCACGAGATAAATTGCCTAGTGGTACACGCAGTAGAGGTCGACCACGGAAAAGGTGGAGCGATAATTTAAGTCCAGAATGAGGAAAATCGAAGAAGGAACAGGTCAGGGACGTATTATAGAAGGTAGAAGAGGAAGAAGGTAGAGTTATGAAAGATGACTGCAACCAATCCAATGGTATCTTGCGTGATTTATATATGGTATTGAAAAGTCACGTTAAGTGGTTGAGAGCAATGACATTATGTTCAGCGATGCCTTTTAATACTTCAGCATGTATTCTATCAGGGCGAATAACCTTACCTGTTGATTTATGACATGAACAATTTCGCTTTGTGTTATTTCTGGACCTCCTTTCTCGATATCATTTAAATTTATCGCTAACTCGGCTCTGTCATCATTAAACAGATTTCCTATGTATTCTATCAGAGCCAATGGCCTTACCTATAGGTTTAGGGCGTGAAAAATTTCACTTTTTGTTATATCTGGAGCTTCTGTCCTGATATCATTTAAATTTGGCGCTAACTTGACTCTGCCATTATCGAACAGATTTCCGTCCATGTTTTCAGTTTCCTCTCCATAACTATTATTGCTTCATGTTTCTTAAAATTCATCCTTAATTTTTTTGATGCCTCTCAGGTATTTCCTTGATTGTTTTTAAAGCTTAGGTTAGTTTGATTAGGTTTGCTATTTTCCCAATTATTATTGTTTCCTTTCATAAATTATTATTCAATTTATGTTTTAACCTCGTCTTGTCATTGGGGATTAACTTGTATGACAGGTATTGTAAATAAGTAAACAAATAATTATTAACGTTAAAATTAATTTGGCAACGGACTTGTTAAATTAACAGAATTGTTTAATATTTTTCTTCTTAATTTGTTGCATAATAAAATATAAAAAATTAAGTTATCTGAATAAAATTGGTTGGGCGTTAAAAGAGGTCATTTATCAAATAAATATTTTTATTATCCTGAAATATTTTTATATGGGTAGTGAATTATAGATAACTGGGCGAGTGGCTGAGTTAGAACTAATGATACTTATATTTTAGGCACGCAAATCCTACTAATTTATTTGAGAAAAGTAAAGACATTTTTCTTTTTAATATATAGAAAACGTATGAATCTTTGATGCATTTAAAAAAAGAAAGCGATAAAACTGATTTATTGATATCTAACCTTCGAATGAAAAAAAATTTGAAGCAGAAATGACATATGGCTTTCAGGCGCCAATCACTCTTCATCTAGGTTAAATTTTCCATATTTATTAAAGCAGAGAAACCCAAATAAATTTAAAAGTAGTTATCGATCGACTTCTATTCTGATATATCAATTTAGCAAGTTTGGTCTTTATTGTCATAATAAAATTATGAGATTCACCAACGTAGTAGAACTTTAGCTTACAACTTACAAATAATCTACTCATCTATAGAAAATCAACAGAATAAAATAGTTATTTCGTTTATAATTCAATCATTAAATCTATTACGTCATTTATATCACTAGCCAAAAAATTAAAAAAAAAAAAATAATATCAACATCGTGGCATAAAATTTGCATTTGTTCAGTATTTTTAATTTGGACCATGTTCAAAAAATTTGAAAGGTACTAAATTGTTTTTAGAAAGGTTAGATGTATATTTAAGTTACAAGTTTAATTCACTTTCTCTACTCCTGTTTTTTTTACATAACGCCTTGTATGGCCGTTGCGACTATAGCAATTTGAGAAGGTTTATACATTGCCCAGTTCTAGCAGACCGTTTTCTGAGATAAAAAGCTGACCAGAATGCCTCATATAAGAGGGTCTGTATACTTCCATCATTCAACCATGGTATTTGGTCACGAGAATATTCGACGACACATCACAAAACTGTTTTTCCACATGTCTGGCAAACATTCACAATTTTTAGATCGATTATTAATTCATTGTAACACAATCAGCGGCCCTCAGTTGGAAATTGACATAAATCATATGATCTCGGCTATCGCTACAATATATCGTTCGAGGTCGCTATAAAGGATCGAAGGGTGAGCAAAAAAGCTAAACAGGAGCCATCTTCTAGGGCATTTATCTGGTACACTGACGATTCAAGAACCAATGAAGGTACTGAAGCTAGGATATATTGACTACAACAAAGAAGATAAATTATTTTTCTCCTGGGAAAATACCCAACGGTATTTCATGCAATATTACAATGCCCAGATGAGACAAAAAGGAGAGCTTACATATGAAAGCAGATCTACATTCATTCCAACAGCAAAGCAACCCTGAAAGTTCTTAATGGTCAAAGGTATCATCTAGATTGGTTTGAAAATGTTAGAGTGAACTTACAACTCTGATAAAGGACAACAGAATTATGTTAAAGAGGGTATCAGGGCAAGAAGGCATATGTGGAAATAAAAAAGCTGATGAGCTGGCTAGAGCTGGCTCATAATCTCAATATATTGGTCCAGAACCGGCTCTTGTGGTGCCGCGGTGTGCAGCACGAGAAGCTGTTAAACAATGGCTTAAAAAAGAGCACAAAAATTTCTGAACAAGCTATTTATTGAGAATCCTGATCAGAAATTAGGAAGGAAACTACTATAAATGAGTAGGCACCAATTAAGAGCAATCAAAAATATAACAGGACACGTGGCCATCAAAATTCATCTGAATAAAATTAGAGGTGTAAAAGTAACGAAAAAAAGCGTACCCGTATGTATTCGTTACTATAACAATTAGTACTCGTTACTATCGTATCGTTACGTTACTCGTTACTGATGCCTCATAACATGCTATTGTAAAAAAAATACTTAGGTATACATTACATACTAAGCTGCGTAAGGTGCATTTTTTCACTTTTCCGTATTTTGAACCAGACTTGTGCTTAAGTTATTCTAAATTTAGTTGGATTTAATAGGTAAAGTGTAGAACTACTATTTGCAATGGATTTACTGTTTTGAAAATTTTAACCAGAGCTTATGTTATATCACAATAACATCGCAATCCATTATGCATCGATTATAGTGAAAAAGCAACAAATAGGTGTCGAAAATTATTTATTGACAACAAAATTTAAACAACATGCTAACGATAAATTAACAAAAATAGTTTTGCTTAGAATGAAATTAAATATAAAAAATAAAATAAAACAAGTTTTAAACAAAAAAAAAACATATTAAATAAAAACATTTTATGGCAGGAATCTCTGGTTCATATTTAAAAATAAAATCTTTTCCATTCGCTTTCAATAGAGCTGCGCTTCTGACTTAATATTTGGCCCGATTTCGAAAAAGTCCTTTCAGATGGTACCGAGGTAGCTATCACTGATAAATATTTCTCAGCCAAGTTTGAAAGTTCGGGGTATAGAATTGCCCGCGCCTGCCACCATTCCAAAGGAGACTCATTTCGAGGAATAATGCGTTCTTCTAGATATTGCCTCATGGTAATTATGTTGCTGCTAACTATAGAGTTCGAAGCAGACGCTGACGTTGCCAAAGCGTCAAAATCTTTCCCTATTGAGTCGTTATCAGCGTCGGTGTCGCCAGTAGATATAGCTAACATCGATTCGTTCTCGTTAGGTTCTATTGACTACTTATGAAAGTTAAACTCGTTTTGCAGCTCAGTTTTCAATGCATCTTTGGCAGACTCATAACTTGAAGCATCAAACCTAAATGCCAGCTTCTTAAAACGCGGATCTAACAGTGTTGCTTTAGATAACACTGGGTGGCTGTAACAATTCTTGAATCTTCTTTTAAATTCCGTTATTACTTTATTTGGCAGTTTCTTTCCTGTATCTGTAATAATATTTGTATCTAAATTGTGAAAAATTCTAATCATATTTTCTGTCAAAGCGAGGACTATTGAAACAGTCACTTTTTTTTCTGAAGACATTTCTTCAGTGAGTTGCTTGAATGGCTTCAGAATTTTTATTATTTCTGGCAGTCTGCCATTCGCCTTCCGAGAGAGACGCTTCTAAAAGTTCTTGAAGTGAACAAATCCTCTCAATCATGTCCAGGGTACTGTTCCATCTGATCACTACGTCCATTTTAAGCTTCAATGGTTTTTGATTAGGCCTCAGCTGCTCCTGCATTGCAATTAGTTTTTTGGTAGCTACTGGACTCTTGTGGAAATGTTCCACAATGGATTTTATTTTTTTTATCAGCTCCCCGAGTCTACAGTCCTGGAGTCCTGCACGCACCATTAAATTAAGAGTGTGAGCGATACATGGCAAGTGTTCATAATTTGTTAATCGTATAACCGCCTTCATGTTCGCTGCATTATCTGTAACGCAGACAAATATTTTATTTTGTATGCTCCAATGGAAGAGCAACCTATACAGCTCATTTTTAATATATTCGGCGGTGTGTCGCTCATGACATTCAAACCATCCTAATAAAGCATACTTCAACTCCCAATTTAATAAATAATAGGTTATTACAGCTTGGTAAGAAGTTGTTGCTCTTGAAGTCCAGCCATCCGTGGTGATCGATACATATTTTGCACTCTCCAATTCTTCTTTTAATTTTTTTTGGACTACTGAGTATTGAGCATCCAATAAAGTATTGCTTGACCTTGAAGGCATTTTGTAACCTGGTTCTAAATAATTAATAAGATCTTTAAAACCCGCGTCTTTAACTACAGAAAAAGGCTGAAGGTCTTTAACTATAATTTTAAAAATTAAATCATTAATTTTTTTTTCTCTTACTACACCTACTGGGCATTTAATAAATGCACTTAACTTAGTCTGCTGCAAATTGGTTTCATTTTTTTTAATTACAGGATTCCTAGATTCTGTACTTGTTGAAGTTGATGGTATAGGAGCTTCCATAACAGTTGCATCTGACACGGAGCATGGAATGATGGTTTCATAGGTTGATCTGTGTTTTTTCATGACATGCTTTTTCAGATTTGTAGTAGAGCCGCCTTTCACTGAATACAACGAATTACAAAGATCACATTTTGCCTTATCGTCTTTAGTCTGCGTAAAAAAACCCCATAGTTTACTTCTTTTGGATACATTGTAGTAGGTAAATTGAACTGTAAAATAAAAAAATAATAAGTGTAAATAATAATAAATTAACAATATTTGATAAATAACAGCTTTTGTTAACCAAGAAACAATTTTATCTCATTAGAGCGGCTTTATTATAATATCTCTTTTAAGAAAAGAGCAAAAAAAAAACGTGAAAATACGCGATAATAAAAAACAAAAACATACATAGGTATTTCTAATTTGTAAAAAATACTTTCTTACCTGGTTTCTGTTCCAATCTCAAACTTTGTCTATACACACAATACCTTTAATAAACAGTAAATAACTTGGACGAAGAATTTCCAAATTATACTTTTAATAAACAAACATCGTTCCTTATAACGTACGTTTTTAAATTCACCGAATAAGTGCGCGCATGAGTAAAACATACGATCGGCAAATGTTTCAATACACGCATCAACGGTACTTGCGTGAACTGAAACAGTGTAGGTACCCATAATACAAAAAATACGAGTAACGAAATGCATTCGTGTGTAACGTTTCGTTACTCGGTACTAGATGGCGCACCCGTTACTCAGTATCGAATACATACGGTTTGCTACAGCTCTAAATAAAATGAATCTTTACAACGGAGATCTCAGCTGCCGAGGAAAAGGTAAAGTCATCATATGTGTTTGCGAGTCGCTAGGTCAAAAAAGATAACAAAACTTCTGGTCAACAAACTTGGAACCGAATGAAATACTAACTCAATCCTTAACAGACTATGCGTAAATTGCTTTAGAAGGCTAAGTTAATAGAGTGGCTGTAAATAAAGGGTGAGCACAATAGTCCTATACTGGCCTGTGCATTCCGCTTCGGGACGGACCCATGAAGGAAAACAAATTATTTGACCCACGCTCATACTTCCTCAGCCTAAAAAGAAATGTGACGCGAACAGAGAATGTAGAAATTATCGTTCACTTCCTCTGAATTCTATAAAACCTCTATTAGATGATCTCTGGAATTCCCTTCCAATATTCACGCTCCACGTGAATTTTCTCGACATTTAAGAAATGCTTACAGGCCACGATGTGAACAGTATGAATCCCGGAAACAAACAAAACCATTAATTTTCTTCTCCTCCTGCTGATTCCTGTTCTTCTTTTTTTCTTTTTCAGTGAAATTTTGTTCTAGCCCAAAATCTAACTTTAATTTAGCACATCGAAAAGTTTAATTTCAAAAAAATATTTAACTAAGTTTATGAGAAGACATCGAAGCATATTTATATAAGATAAGCCTTCCCATATAAAAAATTACCTAAAATTCTAGTTGATTTGTTGATTATATGCTTAATCAAAGAACAAACTTTGTAAAAGAAATTTGCAAATTTATGTAGTCAGGGGCAGATTCAAGGGGGAGGGTGATGACCTCCCCCCTCCCAAGAGCTTTGAATACAGAAAAAATAGACTCGTTTACCTGCTGCCTTGGATCTTGCTGGCTTCCTCTCCGAATATATCAAATAATTTTTTGACAACTAAATCGAATTTTATTTATTTTCGTCTCTTTTATTACTCCAAAAAACATTTGTGAAACTACATTTGTAACATTTCTTTCAAAAAAATGGAAATTTTCTTAAGTGAAAATGTTGATCCTGACACCACACTTTAAAATGTAATTATTTTCATATCAGTCGGCATATAAACATTGTTATTTAATTAAGAAATTAACAAAGTTAATGTCAAAATATGTCTGAGATCATTTAAAGTTAGTTTAACCATTATTTCAATGAACAATTTTTCCATCCTTTCTATATAATACCAACCACTGCACAAAATACTCAACGCCAGACTTTGTGAAGTTTATGGGATCGCAGATGCCTGTCAGGTCTTAAAGCTGCTCGACGTTTTTATATTTACTTCTTGTTAGTAAAGCATAAGCAAACGTTAGAATTTTGGGTTTAGATCGAGACCTGCTTTTCTAAAGCTGAAATACGATTTTCACTTGCAACTGACAAACTACCTATTTTTCATCGAAAATTGTATCTGTAACTTTTTTGCCTCAGTTTTTTGTATTGATCTGAATTTAAACTTAACTCTACGAATAAAATATATATACATTACAATTTAAGCTTTATTTTGTTGCATGTGCATGCAACTGATTTCTTATCAAGATAAAAAACTTGGCAATGCTGGTCAACTGCTCAGTCTCCTAGACAAAATATTTATTAGAACCGCAAGGTTTAAACTCAAAAATTTACATTGCATTAGATTTACAATTTTAACACGTAAACATAGTCCCTTAATTTTGGTCAAGTGCAATACAAATTAATAAGCTGTTTGTCTTTGTTTTGGAGAAACGTAGGCATACACTAAGAGAAACTCATTTTATTAAAACACGAAATATAAACCTCTTAAAATGCTATAAATCTATTTAAATTATGTAAAATTCACAAGGGTACAAACACATTTGGTGTCGAAGCGGTATTTTTTGACTGACGCTATCAAACCAAACAACCGAAATCAGGAAATCAGTAAAGCGCATGCTGATCAGTAAGGGATTTTCAAAAATAGACTGGCGCTCGATATGTGCAAACGCATTGTTTCGTCCATGTTTTGCCTATAACAGCTAGAAAAGTTGGAAACCATTACGAAGGTCAGTCTTCGATCCTGTCTACAATGGTGATTAGATATTCACACCGTAAGTGAATCCAAACTATGTTTATAGGCTAGGTAGATAAAAAAAAATCTGCTCTGATAAAATTTCGAACATCTAATAATCCAATGCAGTCAAATAATTTTTCTTTCGGATTATTGTAAGTTGATTATTTTGGGACAAAAACAATTGTAATATGTTATGTCGGAGATTCTCCTCTGGTACAATCCATCATCGCTGATGAGTCCCTATTGAAGGCGAAACGGCCCTGTCGTCATTTTCCGGACGCGGAGCTTCTCCATTGTCTTGGAATTCTCCGTACTTTTTAATACGAGAATAATGTTTAATAACAATTTATGTCGAATTTTCTATTTTATTTTAAAATTATTTCGTGTATATATATATATATATATATATATATATATATATATATATATATATATATATATATATATATATAAAACTCTTATCAAAACTTTCTTTGTGGTTTTATGCTTTACACGGGTATCTTATAATATTTTCTGAAACGCATCTTTTTCTGCAATGCAAGCATAGGTTCCTGCAATTAGTGTATTATGTCCTATGATGTTAATGTTTACAGTTATAATTCTTTTTGTTATCCCCTACTAATTTCTGACTTTTTAATTTATAATGGATTTGAGTCTCCGTTACATGTTCTTTTATATTTGGGAACTTCCCTGGAAACATGTATATTTTCACCGCTATGTTATATTCCTGTTCCATTCTTTCTAGTTTCCAAGTTTACTACTGTCCATGTTCATGTTGATTTGTTGCATTCCAGTAATAATTTCATTCATTTGTCCTATTATAGTGTCTATTGTCTGTTATAAAATTCAAAACCTTTTTTCGTTGAATCGGGTTCGTCTGTATTCTGAAACGTCTCGCAGAGGTTTTTTGTTAATTGCTATCTTTTAACAGTAATATGAAGCTGATCTAATATCTCAACCCCTAACCTGGAGGCTAGGTAATTTTTCTCAACAATTTCTTTCTTTAGCCTTTGATGATCCGATATCAAGCTACAAGGCAGCAATGTGATGCTAGTTTTGATTTGACCAGCGTATTTCATTTCCTCGGTATCACTTATATATGGAATGCATTCCCTTGTCCACTCCAGGGGACTAGCAATCCCCCAGTCACTTATTTAGTTCTTATAACCCACATTTTTACGCAATATCTAAACCGTTGATGCATCTTCGCAAAAATTATTAGTTATCTAAAAATGCGTAATTTTTTCTTTTTTTTTTGTGATTTTCTCAGCAACAAATAATCCAGTCCACTCACACAAAAGCTTACTTTCAAAAATTTTGCGCATATTTCCGAAAAAATTCAATGCTTTTTATTTGCATGCAAAAAACAGCAAACATCGTCAATTTTTCACATTTGTTGTTAATCATTACGTAAGATGAAATCTCTGCAGTAATAGATTTTGAGTCGAAATGTATTAAGAGTAATAAGGGCCCTAGCACAGAACTCTGTGGTACTCCTGAAGATGTCCCAATATTACCCGAATTTTTTTTATTTATCTCTCTGACTACAACTATGTAGAAATTCTTAAAAAAGTTCAACAAAGTGCCATCAAAACCAATCGAACTTTATGATCTACTGTGTCAAAAGCCTTTGAAGTACTAAAGATGTAATCATAACCTCATCAACTTCTCTAATTACATCATCAATTACATCTACCAAGACGGCAGGACTGTGTGGCCTCCTAAAACTCGACTGCTTCTCTAGCAAAATATTATTATTAGTTAAATTTCCAAATATTTCAGAATACACTATTCTAGAAAGAACAGGAAATATACTTATAGGTCTCAAATCCGAAAAAAGGTGTAGATCCTTTACTTTTGGCATTGGTTAAACTGGAACTTCCATGCAACATGGAGGAAAATAACCTAGTTCCAAATAAAAATTTATTATATATAAAAGAGTTGGAATGCAATGTTTAATATAGGAAATATTTAATTCAACGACGCCACTGACATTAGACTTGATAGAGTTTATAATGCCACCAACTTCTTCAACAGTATCAACTTTAAAAGAAAATCGAACACTGGAAAAAGAGAAATTAATATAATACTTAACAGTGTCATCACAATTTGCTGCAATATTAAAATAAGTGCAATATACTGCAATATACATTTGGACGTGAAAATGCTCATGTCGATTGGTGCAAGGAAATGCAAATAAAATATTATCGTTATGGTTTAAAAAATATATATCATAACAGCTGATGGGTCTTGCGTATGGTTCTGAAAGTAAACAGCATTCGAGTATGGGCTTTCCATGATGAGCCTATACCAACAAGAGTTTCTCGAAGCATTTCAAACAAATGATTTTTTTTTCTTAAAAGGTGGTTATGTAGCAACCGTTTCTTAAGAGTATTATAGAATAGTCAGTTTTGAATACTACACAGCCATTTGTTTGCTAGAAGTCTTCAGTGAATTACAATGCGCGTTCTCACATATCGGTTCAAACAAGTGACTTTTTAAGCACTCAAAACGTGGAATTGATGAGTCATCCGCCATACAGCTCTGATTTTGCATGTAGTGATTTCTTTTTGTTCTCGTACATGAAGAACGTATTACGTAGCCAACGATTTTCTACGCCTGGAAAGGCGTTTGATGCGTTCAAGTACTATGCTTTAAAGTACCATCTTCACAGTGGCAAAAAAGCTTTTCGGATAGACTCAAATGCATACAAAAATATTTTACAAAACATTATAATAATTTTTAATGAAAATATTTGTTTTTTCTTATTTTTCCCGATATATAAATGGCTACTTTGGTACTAGCGACACGCCCTGGCTTCGCATTAGAGTTATGATTGTTATGTTACTGTTCCACCGCTAAATTATGCACCGAAATCTTCGTTCTGAAATACTTTACCCGTTAGTGTATTGTTCACGGATATATGCCGCGAAGGACTTTATTTCATTCGCTCAGTGCAAAGGCATGGTAGGGGGAGAAAAAGCGATACTAGCATAAGCTACGGATAATTCAAGTACTTTGGGGCGATATTTTGTATTTTTGACGTCTCAAACACACGTATTAATTTTAATTTTTTTTTAATTAAAAACAATACATTGAGCAACCGGAGTTGTTGTGTTGTAAATTGTAAAAATACTACAAAAAAATCAGTATAAATTTTATAAATCTCCAGTAGCAAAATGGAAATTAATTCAAATAAATATGTGGATAAGATTTAGAACGCTAGTGTATAACCGGTTAGAAGTTTGGATGTAAGGTATTTAAAGTAATAAATTACATAGTTCAATATATCTCTCTGTTTTAATGTCCATCCAGGGTAAGAACGACAGCAATATATAATGATTTTTATTCCATGTTATTATTTAATGGTAGTTATTTTATTTTGACATTAATTAACCTAGTTTTCACTGAGTCTTAATTATTTCTTCATTGATTATACTTACTTTTTTTTAGCGGAAGTAATAAAAATATATAATAATAATGAATTAATATTTTCACTTGTTTTATAAACCCATATACTTTTATTAAAACCAAAAAATATAATTTTTAATTACGAACTTCAATTATATTTTACTATCAATATACGCAAATGTCGCCCTTTAGTTCATGCATTAGTTGGCGCTGCTGTTACGCACGGAGCCCATATTATGTAGTGATTTTTTCAATTATCAAAAATATTTGACAATTATAAGTAGTTGACATTGTCAGATATAACTAATGTAATAGATAATTTTGGCCATAATTTGCATTAACTGAAAACAGTCATAATAATGGATTTATTTGTCCATATATTTTGTTACGTTTTTGTCGTTTTCAAAATCTCTAATGAGTTCATATTTTTTCCACAATTTTACTTTTCATCTATTCAGCGAGTGGTTTGTCACATTAATTTTATATAGTATCTACTTTCTAGAAAACCGCAAAAGCAGAAATATATTAAGCAATGCTTTTGGCCTTTGGTAATTTTCAGAGCGTGACAACACGCGTCTTTTATATGGGCTATACGGCCGATATGCGATACGTATCTGGTAGAAATAATCGGTGTTTCTTTGTTCGGTAGCCCTTTTCATTCTTAACAAAAAAATAAAAATGTTGATTTTTTAAATTTAATCTGTTCATGCACGGGCTGAAAATAAATTGAAAATCACAATAGAGTTATTTGATATTTAATTTCTAAATGCGAAGGGTATAATTTAGGGTATATCATGGCAACGATATTGACTTTTTTGATGCTGAAATTCACTTTTAATAGATAGCCTGGAAGCCCAGGGGGCTTTTGTAGCTGACGAAGAGACATGGATCAATCAAAGCTTTTGATATGCATTTTAACTCCCTGATTATGAAGGTCGAGGGTGAATTGGCGAAAAATCATCAGGTAAAATGTTATAAACAAAAAAATTGTTAATAGTTATAACAATTATTGTCCATGATTCCATCAGATATTATAAATTTTCTTTGTACGATGTTTTTCACAAATAATACATTTGTTATCATCTATCACATAACCGTCATTGATAATTGCGTTGATATTGATTCCTGACTAAGCTTAACTTTTTATATTCCTCAATATTATCTTTACTTAGAGCAGTATTCTCTTTTTAGATTTCTATTTTTTACTTTTTACTATCTAAGGTTTTTTATCCACTGATATTAATACAAATTACATCAATCGCATTCAATAATCAAATCTTATATTAAATTAATGTTTATTTAAAGTTGCTTTAAACTAAATAAAATGTTTGAAGTCTAGAATTATATGCATAAAGTTTGTTATAAAGTAATTTTACTTTCTTTGGCTGTTACATCCAAACGACAACACAATATCCCGATACAAATAGGAAGAGTCGCGTATTGTATATCTGACACCTATCTTGATCAGGACTCGTTAAATTTATTCCTTTTTTTTATTTTCTTGACAAATAAAGCATAAATCAATGTTAAAAAAATAATCTTTTTCTAATTTACTCGTATTACTACCCTCAACAACTTGTCTGTTTCGAACATAAAACAACGGTGCACGTGAACGATAGTACAGCGTCATAAACAAGTTGCAACGTGATTAGCTACTAGCTCGCTAAGACATTAATGCGACCATAATTATTCTAATCGTTAAATCATAGTTTAAAAATACTATTTAACTGATGTGATAATTCGCTACTGTATATTATTCATCAGTATATCGCTACATATATTTGAAGTACATGTTTAGAAATTATTTTATGGTATATGATAATGATAAAATAACATAATTGCCATCAGGTGCAGTGTGGCGAAATATTTTTATATTAAAGTCAGATGTTACTCGCTGGTTCTAAGCTGAGACAAACATCTTCTTCTTCTTGATTTTGACTTCAAGGTTATTTCCAGATCAGTTTGGTAGAGACTCCGATGTTGACTGACTCAAAACCATATCGGGACCACCGACTTTACTTGTGATATAGTGGTGTGAGTAAATGACAATTAGGCTGTAAGCCGAGATTGTAGTAATGAGGTAAAGTTAGTAGACAAAAGAACAAAGGTCGATATCAGGTTCAACAATTAACGTCACACACAAACCTAAACCAGATTGTGGGATCTGAAATGAGGGAGATTACTTAGCTAAGGGTGGTTTTTTTTATAATTTTAGTTGATTCATAATCAGAAATTTCACCAGGACATTAACCGATTTCCGTATGGTTATTTAAAATAGAAAAAATGGAAATAAGTGTTGATATCTTTAGAGCATTCAATTTTGAATAAATGTTGAATTGTGGGATACAGTTTATAGCTCATTCAAAGAAGATGCGCTTCAAATCTTCAAACCAAACCACACAGGAGACACTTATTATATTAAATGAGTGATTTTCAGTCTAATTATGGTTGTTATACATTTCCTATTTTTGTATGTAAAGTCTAGGAACCATTTTCTTATCTGGGAATATTGTTAGCATTTTTTTATACTGAAAGTGTTTTAAACTGATCATAAATAATTTTTTTAATAACGATAGGACATTCCGTGAGTCAAGCGGAATATTCATTGGTACATTTAAATCCCTACCTATTTTAGTCAAAAGGTCAAGCTCCGTATTTCGTGAAATATCAGAGTGCCCTCCAGCAAAGAAGTATTTCCAAACCATTTCGATTCACCAGATAGATTAACTTTTTAGTTTTTAAAGACCAATTTTCACTGAGCGTTGAGATTTTATTGTTATTTATTTTGTTGATGGCAATAACGAGTCAGAAAAGATGATTGCCTTCTTGAGGTGTTTATTAATTATCACTTTAACTCCCTGGTAACTTGCGATAGTTTCTGCTTTACAGATGCCAATTAGATCTGGAAGTCTGAAGGAGAATTTGTATTTGATATTGGGAATATTTTTCCCATAACTTACTTTTAGATCTTTTTTTGATACATCTGTATATACAAATACTGAATCCATTCGTGAAAAGCTTGCATACAGTTTTAATCATGACTTGATTTTTATTTAAGTTGCTGTTTATAGTTTTAATAGGATTCACGATAATATTTATATCTATACTGTAGCATGGTAAGTTGGAGTCTTTTTGAATAGAAGAAAATATTCTAATGCAGCGATTAGAATTGGCTTATTGTTAGTATTAGAAGCAACAGCTTCTGCTAATAAGGCCAGACGAGGAATATATTTCATGCAGCCTAGGCAGACTCTTAGGGATTCAAAAAATACTACATTTAATTTATTAACACATTTTTGGCTAGACGGTTTAAATTGTAATGAACCACAGTTGATATAGGATCTTACTATAGCATTAAATATTATGATAAGTATACTAATATCGGCACACCACCACTCTCTGCATACTGGTCTTAAGACACTAATTCGAAGCTTAGGTTTAGTGATAACATGTTCAATGTGGGCATCCTATTTTAAATTCTTGTGGAAGATAACGAGAAAAGATCAATAGTGTTGAATAAAATAATACTGAGTGGATACTCCTGTGGCGAAACCTTTTGTTGCCAATACAGATCCAAGTAGGGTACCATCACTGCCTCGAGTGTAGAGAGGTCTATTTTTTTAAATTTTGAGAATAAGGTTATTTAAAGTAAGTTAAATCACTAAGGAGTTAAGTTTATGATACAGTTTATATATATTTACGTTATTATATGCTGACTTGATGTTGAAGAAAACAGCGATGACAGTTTGGGAGGATTCATGGTATTTTTACATTTTCTACAAGTGGTTTGTGCAAAATTGAATTCAGGAATATGATCCAGGAACAAATCTAAACGATTTTTTACTATTGTATCCAAAATTTTGAGGATACAGGAAGATAACACCATAGGTCTGTGGCTATTTATTGTTAGAGGTGCCTTGTTGGGTTTGGGAATGTTTATGATCATATGTTTTTTCCAGTTACCTAAAAGATCTTTAACTTATAGACAATTGTTATAAATGTTCGTTAGAGTAAGTTTTAACTTGACAGGGAAGTGTTTTGTCATATTAAAGGAAATATCATCAATACGTGGTGTGGACGAATTTTTACAATAGAGAGCATTTTCAAATTCATATATTGAGAGCAAAACAATTTCATAAGTTGGCTGTACAAGAATAAAGCTTGGATTGATATCAACAGAAGATATTTTGTCTAGGATTTCTTATTTGATGTGATCCAGGGTTTAATGCCTAGATTGAAATATAGGTTTGTTGGAAAATTTTCTAATTTTGTTCCAAATGTATTCATTTCCGCATCTGTTTAAGTTTTCGCAAAAGATCTTGAATTTTAACTTTTTTTTGCTATTGAGGTCCATTTTAGTCTTGGCAAACACAACGTAGTTCCAATTTTACTATCACGAAATATAGACCTGCCCTTTTTCAGAGATCTTTTAGATACAATGCAGTCAAAATTTAAAATTCCCTTTTTAAGGGTGTTCTGGCTGATAGGAGTGTTGCTATCTTGAAAAGAGCTGTTAAGTTATTAATTATTGATACGAGTGACCAAGTGCAGTGTTCTTTTGGATCGGTAGCACATAGAGGCCCGAAAGTGTGAACGTGGATATTTTTTCTAGTTTCTTTTATGTCATAGATTATATTTACTTTTAAGTTACATATATTTTAGCTTTAATTTAAAAAAAAAACAGATGGTTAGATGGATAGCCATGCTCATTATTATACTTGTTTAATTTCTATTTTAGATGCTAATAAAAGACATTATTACTGAATCATTTTCTATCTATGGATGATCTTAAACTGATGGCTGCTACCAGAAACCAGTTGAAACAAATGCTTTAAATTGTAAAGGAGTTCTCCAGGGATATCAGAATGCAGTTTGGACTTGACAAGTACCGTATTTTAAACACCGTTAAAGGAAAGTTACAATCAGGAGCATTTGAGATGCAGACCGATGAAACTATAGCTTCAAAGGAAACAGAACAAAAATACAAATACTTAGGTATGAAACAGGTTAAAAGAAATGACTGTCGTACTATGTACGCCGAACTGGCCACCGAATTTGTCAGGGGGGTAAGGCGGGTATTACGAACTAGTTTAAATAGTAGAAATTTGTTTAAGGTGCTCAACATGTACGCATGTTCTGCGCTTAGCTACTCTTTGGGAATTGTAAAATGAAGAAGTCCAAAACCGGCAAAGAAAAATAAGAACACAAACACCATCTTCGGAGAGCTATTGAACGTACAATGCTTCCAAGACATCAAGTAGGAAAAGAATTGGTCGATATTAGTAAGCAGCTCGACCAACAAATAATAAACTTATGTTCTTACTTCCACAGGTACGGGCTCTTCCACTCTACATTGAGCAATATGCGAGGCAGATGATTCAATGCC
Source organism: Diaprepes abbreviatus (assembly GCA_034092305.1). NCBI lineage: Eukaryota > Metazoa > Arthropoda > Insecta > Coleoptera > Curculionidae > Diaprepes > Diaprepes abbreviatus. The sequence continues at coordinate 5,437,509 of JASJET010000055.1, read as the reverse complement.
GCTACAGCTGAGAGAACAGGATATTGCTTCTCACCACCAAACAGACCAAGAGAAGTTACCTGGCTATGGAAGCCACTTCATGCACGGCATTCAAATAAGGTCAATTAGGACAATGTCGACAAATTAGCGTCGAACTACTGGTTGATTTCAGAACAGATGTCTCCGGAAACGGAGGGCTTTTTATTAGCTATCCAAGACCAGGTTATTCCGACGAAAAACTATTGGAAGTTCATCATCAGAGATCCTTTAATAGAAAACGACCAATGTAGATAGGGCTGTCAAACATCAGAGTCAATCTAGCACATAACTAGAGGATACCAAACATTTACCACCACGGAGTATAAGGAAGGATATGACTCAGCCGCAAAGATACTCCACCAAGAGTTAGCAGATAAGTTAAATCTATTGCAGGTAGGAAAACTGCCTTATAACAAATACAACCCGGAACCTGTTCTGAAAAACAACGAGTTTAAGTCAAAATATAATGAGAAGATCGACAAATACAGAGACCTGGAGGTGCCAACTCGGAGGCAATGGGCAATGAACGGCATCCAAACGATTCCCACAATTTTATCAACAACTGGAGTGATAACAAAGAACCTCCTGCAGAACATCAAGGGACTGGACGTAAGTGAGTATCTGTATCAACCGATTCAGAAAGCAGTTCTCCTTGCAACCGTATACCTGGTTTGAATTAATATTCCCTGGAGGGAGTGCGAAGCCGTTTGGCTTGAAAATCAATTATTATCTTATTTACGCAACTTCGTAGCTGCTGCTTTCGAAAACTGCAATGGTGACACCACTTAAAATAGATACTCTGTATATTCTTGATGCCAAGGTTACCCTAAAACTAATTCAATATATCAAGATATTCTAGATAAAAAAAAAATGACATTTTTCACCCTTGACTCTCCTTGTAGTCAAAAAGTTGAAAAAGAATAATGAACGTAAAAATTTATTCTTAAAAATAAATTACCTCCTGCTCAAATTATTAAACTTGGAAATAGTGGGTGATTTATGAGTTATTCTAAGTAGCTGTTCAGGATCTCCTGGTTAAGTTTAAAAAACCTACTTTTAACTCTCCGACTTTTTCTATTAACCATACACATTAATGAAAGCCAAATTTAAAACTGTTTATTTTGAGTAAAAGGATCCTCTTTTGCGTTTTTTTCCTATATAATTTTTTATTTCCATCTAAAATTCATTCATAAAAGAACATTTTTACGACCTTTTCCTTTAGTTGACTTTTTTTTAGATCCAGGCTTCAAAGGACCGTATTCCGAAAACAGAACATTAGACTATCAATTTCTCGGAAATATCTTTCTAAATTTTATATACTATTTTGGTACCTCTTTTATAAACTAAATTGGTATTGTTAAAAAATCTTTGATTATTCGAAAAAAATTTTGCAACGTTTGTGTTATTTTAGGTTTTTCTTTGTTTTCAAGGAAGTTTTTAAATAAGTTCTCCTATACGATATACGAAATTTCATAAAATTTAGTAGAATACCCTCTACGCCCGACTTAATTGTTCATATGAGAACAAGTATGTAGGTTTAATCAATTTTTAATTTAAATTTAACCATATCTTGTTTAACTAGAATTTTATATTTCCGCGAGGTTCCAGGAAATGTTCACGTTTCTAGTTAAATTTTAATTTTCCGTTATTTTAAACTACAAAGTCTGTACTTCTCGTTAAATACGGCGAAACTTTTTATAATTATGATTCTGAGAACAACTAATATTATTTCTACGATATAGTGAAGAAGATTTAGTATAAATAATTTATTTCTTCAGTAAATCATTACGACTACGATAATTACGATAGGAATTAGTGCATAACCCATTATATACAAAAAATTACAAATTGTACGACAGTTTCAAACAACTGTAGTAAATCTGAACAAAAATCAGGTTTTTAAAAATTTTCCTTAAACATCTATAATTTAGGGGCTTTGTAGATAATAGAAAAGCTCTAATATGTAAGTCTTTTCTTTTTTATTTCATTGTAAAATAAGAATCAGAACCCCCACAATTCAACGAAAAAAAAGTTAAATGACAAATTACCACTGGTAGCTCGTAGCGTAGCATCACAGTGCAATAACACTACTTATTTTTTTATAAATAATATTGTGGATTTACCATGGTATTAACATATTTTTTATTTTTCTACGCTAGGGTGTGTTTTTCTTTTGTTACTAAAAGTCGTTTTTCTTGTTGCTGTGACTAAAAATAAAATTAGTTTTTAAGTGAGCCCTTTTTTGTGTATTATAGTGAGGGGAAGAAACTTTGTTGAAAAAAGGAACATAATCATCTTGTTCATACATAGAATAAAATAAAATATTTAAGTTTCAAACGAGTAATATTTTAAACTTTTCTAGGTGTGGTAAGGTAAACATAAACCACAGTTAGATTGTGGTTTCCCCTACTGTAGCTAAAATAATTATTGTTTTAGAAGTTCTTTATTAATCCTGTCTCACGGTTTAAAAACTTACGAGCCGTCACTGTAAACTGCTAAATGTGTTACACCGACAAAAATGAAAATGCTGCTAAAATCTTAATAAAAATAATTGCAATTTTATAGTGCATTGTTTTTAAATTCTAACTGGTGAGTTATGTGAAAGCTTTCTGTACTAAATGAATATATATATATATATATATATATATATATATATATATATATATATATATATATATATATATATATATATATATATATATATATGACATTCCACGTCAAGTGTCCAGTCCCTCTGTTCAAAAATTGAGGCGACTTTAAACATTGAGTTTGGGTCTAAAATGGTCATATAAGCGAGAGCTTTTGAAATTTGTGTGGCCTTTTTGATAAACTGATTTTCCAAAAACAGTGTTGTTTTTCAAATTTATATTAACTTTGACACAGGACGATCCTCGATTTTTGGACAACATATGAAGCAAAATTATGAAAAATAGCTTTTTTAACAGACCCAATTCCATATTTGGAGTGATTATTATAATCCAGGGACAACGATGAGGGGCTGTATGACAAGAGTAAGAGACGCGACCTTATTTATTGCCGTTTTAAAATGATGCGTAGAAATAACTTTAAACTATTTTCTGAAATTGGCCAACCAGGATATTATTCTTCTGCTAACTGCTTTTTATGTTCCATTTTTTTAGTTGGATATCTATGTACTAAATAAATAACCACCTTATTTTCCAGATTTAGCTTCATTTAACTTCTTTTTATCCAGGAAGAGAATATTGATATATATTGAGAAGGTTTACAGGAAACATTTTTTTCTGAAGGCAATAAGTTGTTGCAGGACAGGTTTAGCAAGTCTAGTAAAGTTAGGAAAGATTAAGTAGAAAAGAAAAATTATCTAATTTTTTTATGATTTTATTGTTAGGAGGAAACTTTTCTAGTGATCCAAGTGTAATATTACAGAGAGATTATATTTCTAAAGATAATATTGATCGATGTTAGGCTTTTGAAATAACTGATAAAATTTAATATCCAGCGTGACGACCATACATACTGTATACAAAAGTAAATTCCTTAAACATTTCTAAAACGTTTAGTTTTTTAAAATTTCACGTCAAATTTAGATATTATCTTAAAACACATTAACGATTATGTCATGCCTTTTGTTTCGCACTTCGCTTTTGTCACAAATAATTACAAACTCAACAGCAACTTCTTACGTAACAGATAGAACAATACGCTTAACACCTATTTCGTTAATTCCTTTAAATGCACCAGCAATTCTAAACAGCTATTCTAAACGTCTAGAATTTACGTCGCCATTATCTAAGAAGCGAAACTTTACTAACAAATCTCCCGTTGCTTAACGACAAGCACAGACTTTGTAGCTTGAAACACTAGCCATTGGGAAATCTTACAATCGACGAAACTAAAGTTTCCTGGAAATTCCCTGTTATATGAAATTCCAGTTAAACACGATGAAGTTAAATATCAATCGGTAATCGATTAAAATTTAGTCTCAGAGAAGCTATGGAATTGCAGACTTATTCATGTATTTCACGGTATTAAGTATAAAACGTGTAAGTTAAAATATAATTAAGTTATATGTACAGTTTTGGGAATTTTTGCTTTTGCCTCTTCTTTAATCTGCTGATATGAGTTTCCTGTTTGTTATGTAGAAAAAATTATCGAATATATATATATATATATATATATATATATATATATATATATATATATATATATATATATGAATAATAATGAATTGCTGCAATTGCATTCTCAGAAAACAAACTTTGGAAAATTTTTAAAAATTTAGCAATTGGGCTAAAACATTTTCAAGATGGTGGCACTTCCGGTTATACCGGAAGTTGATTCCTTCTTGCTTATTTTAAATGAAATATCCTATATGTTATTTCATTTTTAGATTCTACAAAAAATTATAGACAGTACATGTATAATGTCCTATTCAGAAGTCATACTCTTTTTGATACATGTCAAACATGGCCTTTGCAAGCCCAACCATATCAATTGATCCTATATGAAATCCTTTATTATTTAATTGGGTTTGGTTTCCTTCTAGAATGGGATTTACTTTAGTAGACTGTGTTGATATTTTGATAATAATTAAATACAGAGTGATCAAAAACTAACATTAAATATCAATTTGAAAAAATCGTTAAAAGTCAATTTTTTAAAATATAAACCGCCCATTTTTATATTGTTTAGCATTAACAATAGCGATGACTTCAAATAAGATTGTCTATTCCAAAAATCTGTAGTTTTTAAAATATTGGCCATTAAACACTTTTGTATTGTAAAACGCTTATACGACTTTTAAGTTTTATTAGTTGGCCATGACGGCGAAACGAGATGATAGAAAATAATAGATCACTATTCGTGTCATTTGGCAATTATTAATAAAAATCATACCGGACGGTCAATAGTGTAGGGGCCAGGGGGTCCGCAGTGGCCCCTTCAATTTATATGGACCCACCCAATTTTTTTTTGTATTTTGAGTCCCTGAACAATAGTTCAGGTTAAGGTGGAAGTTTCTTCGCTTGGGGATAAGATTGTTATAAACAAACAATTGTTTAAACCCCTAAAAATGCAATTTTCGCAGGACCAACTTACTAACTTTTCCGTACGATTTTTAGTCTCCTAAATAATTGATGTTAAACAATTAAAAAATGTGATTTTTTCAATTTTTGAATGCTAATAGCATTTGACTAAATGAACTTTTTTCAATTTTCTTGACAGCGACCAAAAGTTTGAGTCAGCATCTGCAAGCTACAATCAAATGCCATACGAAAGAGTTACATCTTAATTGTTTATTTTGGCTATAAACAGATGGCTGTCGGTCGCTTACATGCATGTGCCGTTCCATGTGGCGCGTGGAGGGTAGCCTACTCGCAGGCACCTCGAGCGACTAAGGGCGGACACTTAATACATCATAACCGATATAAGCAAGCAATATAAGTTTTCCTTATTACATTGGATGGAACCTAAAAAACATATTTTATTTAATAACTTGGTTGAAAAATGTCAATTTTTTAAGTAGTTCTACTAACACTGTTGTCGTATTCTATATGCATTAATTGAATGAAGATCATTTGAAATATACATACATGTCGATGCTAATTAATAAATAATGAAATATATGGAATTGAGGTATACAATGGTGTAAGAGGCATTACATAGAGTAAAATCCATATTTATTTTAGATTGTGTTTATTATGGCATATTTGTTTTTTCATGCACGAATAAAATTTTCAGCAAGGTATGCCTCAGGGATTGCATTGACATGCTTTTGTATGGCAAACGGAATAATTAGCACATGCCGCTTCTTCTATCAGCGAACATTGAGCATGATGGTAGCACCAAATTCTCAATTCATCAAATGATTTGCAATTTATGTTTTTATGTACAACATTGACTAAATATTCCTCCGATTTTTCACATTTTCTTCTATTGTAAATTCAGAAAGGTCTACGAAAAAATCAAAACAAACCAAAGATAGTATGCTAAAAAGCGCGCGTAAATAATAGAAAAATTTAACACAATGCGGAAACCATATTGAAGGCTTATTTAGGGTATAATGTATTAAGTACCCGCGCTTGGTCGCGTGAGGCGCCTGCTAGTAGGCTTCCTTCTACCATTTGTTTATAACCAAAATAAACAATTAAGCCGTAACTTTTTCATAACTTTTGATTGTAGCTTGTAGATGCTGATTGAAACTTTTGATTTCTGTCAAGAAAATTGGAAAAAGTTCATTTAGTCAAAAGTTAATAGCATTCAAAAGTCGCAAAAATAACATTTTTTAATTTTTTAATCAATTATCTCGGAAACTAAACTTTGCGAAAAATGCATTTTTAAAGGTTTTAACAATTATTTGTTTATAACAATCTCATCCCCGCTCAGACGATATTCGACCCTAAAAATTATTGTTCAGAGACTCAAAATTAATTAAAAGAAAAACTTGGGTGGGTCCGTATAATTAAAGGGGCCACTGTTTATGATCTATGGGGAATGTAAGAAAGTTTTATTAAGAAATGCCAGATTTTTGCTGATAGATATTCAGATAAACAGAAACCGTCACGAAACAGTGTTACACAAATATTGAAAAATTTCAAAAATTTTGGCACTGTTAGGGCAAAAAAGTATCGGAGGAAACCTATTCTCATTCTCTCTCTCTCTTTCGAAATTGCAATTCTGGGATATTTTGCGGATATTATGCGACATCGTTAAGAATTAAGTGACTCGACAAACAGGAATCTCCAAGAGCTCAAGAAATAGAATTCTGTTGAAACACAATTTCATTTTATTTAATATCTTGGGTTCAACACTGATTTGCAGAAAAGAGTGTAATTTCTCCAATTTATATTAACGACGATACAAGACGATCCTTGTATTTTCAACAACATTATTTGGACTGATGAAGCAAAATTTACAAAAATTGTCTTTTTAACAGACTCAATTGCCATTTTTGGATTCCTCATGTAATAAAATTGCGGAATTTTCAAGAAATCAGGAACTTAACGTATTTTGTGCTGTAAGAAACGATGGAATAATAAAAATACATTTTTATGAAGAAAATTGAAACGGTAATTTAAATTATATCCCCATTTTAAATTATATAATTTTTGTTTGTGAAAGAAATTTAAATATAGCAGATATGTAGATGACACGTTCGTAGTTTGGCCGCATGGCGCAGATAAACTACCTAATTTCCTGGATCATCTAAATCCACCACACCGTAGCATAAAATTCACTATGGAAACTGAATCAAATGCTGCCCTTCCCTTTCTTGATGTACTAGTGCAAAGGAAAGAGAGTGGCAAATTAGTTCATTCTGTGTACAGAAAACCAACCCATACAAATCGATATCTCAATGCAACATCACATCATCATCCTTCTCAAAAACAATCCGTCATAAACTCTTTGGTACATAGAGCACTTTTAATATGTGCATTCACTGAAATCCGAAACAGAAAAACTGACTAATACTCTGAGATGCAACGGATATTGCGCTGAAGATACAAGACGTTCTATTAATAAATACAAAAACCCAACTCCTCAACAAAATGTCATAAATGAACCCTCTATGGACAGTGTTGTCTTACCTTACATACACGGAACCACCGACAAGATTACCAGGTTGCTCTGAAAATCAAACATATCGACAATTTTTAACACATGTAAAAAAATTGGACAATGTTTGAAGTCTCCAAAGGACGCAATTTTATTTCAAACAGAAGGCGCTTACAAGATACTGTGCTCTTATGGTAAAATGTATGTAGGTGAAACAGGACTGTCTGTATCCACTAGGCTTAAGGAACATGAAAGATGTATAAAAAAGAAACAAATTGTACAATCCGCAGTACCTAAACACCAGCATTGCTCAATTCACACTTTTAATGTAAAAGAAACTAAGATGCCTGATTTCTTTAAACGTAAAATTAGAGAGTCAATCGAAGTATGTAGAGTTAAATGATAAAATTAGAAATACGTGTGTTGAATTATAAACAAAACTGACATGTCTTAGAAAGAATATCACAGTTTAAATGGCGCTAGACACGACATGTGGGTTTGGATGAATATAGATAGACCAATTAAATAACTGAGTTAATACCCAGAAAAAGCAAACGAAATAAAGGCCAACCACATAGCAGATGGAATGATAGCGTCGTGAATATAGTTGGACTCTTTTGGATTCAGAAAACAACCGATAAGGAAAAATTAAATAATATAGGAACGACCTTGATTCAGCAGTGTGTAAAAGTGAAATAATAAAGTCCCAAATGACGTCAATTATTTACAATGACTCAATAGTCTTCTATTGTCTTGAAATTACAAGAAAAAGCTAACACAAAACCTATTTTTCTCAAACACACTTCGACTAATTATTGCATGTTAATTTCTAGCATGCGAGCTTACAATTTACATATAAAGATAATAGTTTCGCAATTTCAAATTACCGGCTAAAATTACCAAATATCCCGTTGTTTGTTTTAACGCCGGAAAATAAAGCACTAATAAAACTTGTTCATTTTCATAAATCACAAATTGCATGCCAGCCGTAATACTGTTTGTTTTATACAGAACAAGCACGCCAAATAGAAAAGAAGCTGACAGAGGTGGATTTAGGAATAATATTAAAAGAAAACTGGAAGAGAGTTTAAAATTGTCAAATTCGAAGTAGAAATGCATTTAGAGATTGTAATAACTTAAAATCTGTGAGGTTACAACAAGAAAAATACAAGTAAAAAGTTTCCGACCTGATGAAGGAAAATAATTTTTTCTATTTCCATCAAGATAAATACATTTTCATAACGATGCGGTAATGCCCTGATATCATTTTTATAATCCGATTCATCAAATCTCTCAAAATACTCATTTACAGCATCTACGAGTTCCTCGTTGCTCTCAAATTTTTACCTCCGAGCCATTTTTTAAGATCAGGAAGCAGATAATAGTCACCGGGGCTAAATCTGGTGAATATGGTGGATGGGAGAACAATTCGAACTTCAATTCGTTAATTTTAGCGATTGCAACGACCAACGAATCGACATGTGCGTTGTCATGGTGTAACAAGATTTTTTCTTCCGTAAGTGAGGTCGTTTATTTTTCACTTCGTTCTTTAAATATTCCAATAACTGTGCGTAGCATTAACTTCTGATAGTCTTACCCTTTTCCAGGTAACCAATGAAAATAATTCCTTTCGTATCTCAAAAACAGTCGCCATAACCTTGTTCGCTGATGAAATTGTTTTTGTCTTCTTTGGGGTGGTTCACCGGATTGAATCCATTGTTTCGAGTGTTGTTTACTTTCAGAAGTATAATGGTAAATCCGAGTTTTATCGACAGTTATAAATCGATGCAAAAATTCGGTAGAGTTTTGCTTGGAAAGCACCAAACTTTCCATTGAAATAGTTTTCCGGGTCAATTTTTGATCGAGCGTTAGCAAGCGCGGCACTCACCTAGGATAGAGCTTCTTCATGCCCAAATGTTCATTTAAAATATGGCGTACACGTTCAGTTGATATCCCAGTAGGTCGACAGGAAGGAACTAATAAGAACGGTCGATGAATTCTATGCTTACCCAAATTCTAACAACTAAAGATCCGAGGAATTTTCACCAATAACTAAAGAAAAATTTAAAACATGGTTATCACAAATGAAGAACGATTCACCAGACGAAAATAATATATAAAAAGGAGGAGAAAAACTGTTTAAACTATAATTTATCTATTTAATAAATGCCTTGAAGAAGAAACTACACTAGCTATGTGGAACAATACATTTATTGTTACTATGCAGAAAAAGGCAGTATCAATGACATTCAAAACTATAAACCCATTATCTACAAATCCTTTTATAGATACTATTAACGAAGATTATCACATACGATACAGGTCGGTTTAGAATCGAAAGAGGAATTTGTCAGGGAAATAAATTCTCTCCCAAATATTTTACCATGCTCCTCGAGTACACATTTCACTATATTTGATAATATGGGTATAAATAAAGGGGTTGCAAAGTTGATTCATTTGCGTTTTTCTAATTATATCGTTGTTATCACGGAGTGATTTAATGAGACATCCCATCTTCTTTGGTCCCAAGCTATGATCCCACAGTAGACCGAAATAAAATCAAAGAAATGTCATAATTTTAATATCTAGGATAAGGGAGGACGAGATTGGATGAGATAACTAAAATTCTGAATATAAAAGAAGAATCTGTATGATCTGGGATTTTTAAGGAAACGTGTTTAATGAGTGTGTTTTCCCTGTGCTAACTTGCGACTCGGAAACATTGACCTTTATACTGAAAAGTGTTAATAAAATACAAGTTCCTCAAAGGGCCTTGGAAAGTTCAATGTTGGAATTAACTCTAAGTGATTATATCCCAAATTTAGAAATATAATGTAGAAGTGGAATAAGAGACGCAGTTGAACGACTTATTGACTTGAGTTGGCCATATAGCAAAGATGAGGGACAATAGATGGACTAGAAGAATATTGAAATGGTGATTGAGCCAGAAGGCGTACAGATGACTCGATGACATAAGGTGTATCACTAGCAAGTGGATTTAAACTGTCTCAGGAATTATGTCGAGTATAAATTTTAAAATTTTTAATGAATCCTGGTAATTAAAGATTAAGATTCCCAAAATTAACAATACTACTATTCCTATATAAATTTTGACAATATTTTTTTCTCCTTCAAAATTTTTACATCGAATTTTTTAATAACCGATTACTCAGTTCAAAATCACTGGGGAGCTTTTACTAAACCGAAAATTGGGATGTTGACTATTTTTGGGAAAGTGTTTAAAACCATGCATAAGTACCTAATGTAGCCGAAAATATTTAAAATTATATTTTTTTATACATTTTCTTCTTCTTCTTCTTTCTCAGCCCATTGACGTCCACTCCTGGACATAAGCCTCTCCGATGGTCCTCCACTGGGATCTGTCCCTCGCCTTCTGGAGCCAGTCTTTTCCAGCAAACCGTCTTATATCATCTACCCATCTGCGTTGTGGCCTGCCACGATTTCGGTTCGTTTCTCGCGGTCGCCATTGCAGTAATTTACTCGTCCACCTATCGGGCTGTTGTGCCCCGCCCATTGCCACTTTGCGTTCAATTACGTCAACTACTTTAGTTCTTGATCTTATTACTTGATTTCGTATTTTATCCCGTAACGAGATGCTTAACATTTGTCTCTCCATGGAGCGTTGAGTGACTCGGAACCTATTTGCGTTTTGTTTGGTTAGTGTTATCGTTTCCATGCTGTAAGTAGCAACATGCAAGACACACGTGTTATACACTTTCCGTTTAAGGTTGATTGGTGTGTTTCTATCTCTTAATGCGTACTGCAACTTTCCAAAGGCAGCCCATGCCAGCCCTATTCTCTTTGTTATTTCCGCCGTTTGATTTTCTTAGCCCAGTTTCATGACGTGGCCTAAATTGATGTACTCTTGGACATTCTTTATGATTTCATTTTGAATCTCTATTTGTACATTTGCGTCAGGGCTCATTAACTTAGTTTTCCCCAAGTTCATCTTAATTCCCACTTTTCTCGCCTCGTCATTGAAATCTTGAATTTGTTTTAGCTCTTCTGGGTTGCTAGTCATGACAACAACATCGTCGGCGAAACGAAGATGACTAAGATAAGAACCGTCGACTATCAAACCATTCTCATCCCAATTTAGTTTTTTAAAGACGCACACCTCTCATAACGTTTATTTTTTCGGTTTTTGTGTACTAGTACTTTAAAAACCATAAATTTTAAATTCCGTTTCAAATTTCCATCCAAAACACCAATACTTGTCACTTGACCGCTGTTACGTCACACTAGTCAACTGACAAGGATATATAAATTTTTATCATAATTTTTGTGATAAAAGATGAGTTCTAAGTTATTTTAAGTGTTGTGCGGTGTCTCAGTGGACAAGTACTACAATTATAATACCTGAAAAGTTATTTATTCATATTCCACGTTCGTAAAATAATAGGAAGATGTGGCTTCAGCTAGCCCGGCACTACTAGTTTTATTTTAGTTTTGAGCTTATAAATATCTATGATTACTATTATGTATTCATTATCGGTTGCCGAAATAACAATGCTTGGTAAACTACTTACATCGAAGTCTTCACATTTCTAAATCTAGCAGAGCAAAAGACACTGTTTGTTGCGAAGAAACTGTCACCATAAAACAATCAGTTCTCGGCAAATTGGAACTATTTGAATTAATAAATCCACTTTCCACTTCTTAGAATCGTTCTTAAAGGGAGTAATAAGCAAATTTCGAAGAAATTACACGGAAATGACTATAAAATATTAACTAGGCAACATAGCCCTTGATAGCGATCACGAATGTGACAAAAAAAACCAAAAACTTTATATGTCAAGTTCGTGACAGCCATTTTTAGAGTAAATATCAAGTGATCAAAGTAAAAAAAGTGAAACTGACAACTTCATGTTCTTTTGAATATGCATTTGCTCGTCGTTAGGTTCAAGCGATAGAACTGAAAGTAATAATGAATCAAAAGATTATCAAAAGTATATCAGGACGGAATGCCCGCGATAACGTTAGTAGGGAGTGACATCATCCACTTTGAGTGCTGTTCGTTGTCACGTGACATGACGAAGATTTAATTAAATTTTTTTTATTAAATAAAAATAAAATTCTCTAAAATTTCTATTGTGGACGCGACAAAATTATATTTTTATTTGAATACATTCAACATCTCAACTAGGAATTTATTTAATAGATTAATTTAAAGAAACAACTAATTATCATTCAGTAAGCAATTAATCAAGTAAAGAATTGCTAGACTGAAAACTTTATATATATTGAAGAACTTTTTCGGAATGAACATCTTCCAAAATATTTTCCCTTCTGTGTCAAAAGCTTTGTGTATTTTTTATTTTCTGGTATGTTCGAGTCTGTTAACCTCGTTCGCATTTCGGAACAACAAAGGAAATCATAAAAACTAAATATTTTCATATTCTCCATACAAAAATTTTAATAAAACAAGCGGCATTTTTGGCCCTTTATATACATTTTACAAACACTGTTATTAAGAAGCTGGCTTTTTATTGATCAGCAAGTGTTTTAAACGCTTTTAAAACATTTACTTATATCAAAAGACCATATAATTTTCATGATTTTCTTTGTTGTCCTGAATTAATAAGGAGATTAAGGCACTCGGAAATCTAATAGTTGTTACTTAATCGCATTGTTATCTACTAGCGATAAAAAAATGTTTTTTTTATTCTCCGCTCTTACAGATAGATTAAGTAAGGTAAGATTAAAAGTGAGCAGACAGTTGGTCAGGACAGAGGTTCCCAAACTTTGTTGTCTAGTAGACTGTGAGCCAATTTTTTCATCTTTTCGTACACGTCCAAACATTTTTTTTATATCTCTGATAAGGTGCCGCGGAAAGCGCACTCGCGCTCTTTCTCGTTTTGTGTTTTGTCACCAGATCAAGGCTTGGCACAGGGCTACGCAATTTGATAGAGTGGAATATATTCCAACTCATTGCTTGACGAAGTAGTCTCAAACACTGAAAAAAATCTTTTCAGAGATAAACGTTCTGACAGTCAGCGTACTTCAGTATGAAAGAGTAATAGACGAAAGTTCTCACAACTGCGAAAATAATCTAGAATTCAACGTGTTGCTCCGAATTTTGTTAACTGCATTTATGATGAATTGAAGAGATTGATGCTATCTGTCACTCAGATTTTAGTAAGTAAATTTTGTTTTAATTAGCTTATAAAACCACGATAACGCCCAACCATGACAAAGGCTCCATCTTTTACTGTTTATGTTATATTTAATAAAGGAATCACTTTTTCCATAAAACAATTTCTCAAAATGTTGAATATTGATTTGCCTTTGGTGTGTGTTGTCAAAGTTCTTGTAAAAAGACCCAGGTAAAATTAACTAGTCCAGTTGTATGGAGACCTGGGTTGTATACAGTTTACTAACCTGAACTAACCTGAACTATACAAGAAGCTTTCAATATCCTGACTCATGTCGTGAATACATCTTTGTGATGTATTGTTGCTCAAAGGGATCCTGTTAAGTATCTTCCATAGCTGGCAAATTTAGCTTTTCCCGTTTTTTTTCGGCATTTAAAAGTATTTTAAATCTTTATCTGTTTTACCAGGATGACATTTTCTCAGATAATCCTCCAACTTGGATGGTCTCATAGCGTTATTCCTTAAAATTTGATGCATATAAGCCACGTAGGCAGGTGTTTGTCCGACGTTGATGGAATGAAACCGAACTTCAAATAATCAACGCTATACTGCCTACACTTCCTTCTTGATTCGGCCATGTTTAGTAGCAGTTATCTGTAAGTAAATGAGGCTATTTAAATATGATAAATGTTAGCAATTCGAAATGATTCCTTACATATTATCTTATTCTAATATTCATGGCGGTCATTGGTCTCTTATAGTGCGGTGCGGAGGAATCATGTATCATTGAATTTTATCTATAAAGATTTAGGCAGAGAGACAAGAAAATAGGGAAAGTTGCTCTTTCCAAAAAAACAGGGGGACTCTCTACAGTTACATTGATACTAACGATCTTTCAATAAAAGGGAACAGCTAAATTCTTGGGAGTAATTCTGGACTCACGACTGAGCTGAAACGATCCCATTGAGACACGAAATAAGAAGGACATATGTGCTTTCTGGGCTTGAAATCGAGCATTTGGGTGCACATGAGGGCCCATACCGAGAGTGTTATTCTGCCCTATGATCACGTATGCCACTATCCTATGGTGGGCTAGTACAACAAAGTGCAAACATTGTCTTGAACTTGAAAAAGTTCAAAAAATGAATTGTGTGGGAGAATGAGTGCCTTCGCTAGGGTTCTGGAGGTTCTGGTGAACCTACTTCCTCTTAACTTATATATAGAGAACTAAATCGTGAAGGCTACATACTGGAACTGGAACGGGCGGCTACTCTGGTGTCCAGGGAATCGTGGAGGAGAGATGTCTATCACGCTCTATGCAAACAGACTATATGACGCCGCCTTTGAAACTCACCCACTCTCTTGAGATACTTTTTCCAAGTAGGCAGGACTGGGAGAAAGAAAAAAATCTTCCGAGAAAAGCATTTTGATGGTTTAAAGATGGATCTCCACAAGATAAAAGAGCTGGAGCTGGAATGTGCAGCAGAAGCATGGGAGTTAGAGAGTTCTACTCTCTCGGACAACGTGCAACGATCTTGACAGCGGAAATTTATGCTATTCTGCAGTTTGGCTATCTCTGTAAGAGGAACATAACCAGGAATAGGGTAATAAAATAAAATATGAATAGACAGTAGTTCTACGATAATGGCGCTGTAGTCTAATGTCGTAACTTCACGACTGGTATCTGAGTGCAAGGATGTATTAAACAGTCTGATAAGGAGCAGCTGCACAATCCGACTTGTGTGGATCCCGGGTCACTCGAGAATACACGGAAATGAAGAAGTGGTCCGTCTAGCAAAGATGGAGTCCGCAATTGAACCATATGGATGCCAACCAATTCCCAATTACCGTTGGAAAAAGAGAGGTAAAATTGTTACTGGAAAGTAAATTTATTAAATCGTGGAGAGGAGCTCCTGAAATGAGGTATGCCAAGGAACATATAAGTGGATCTAGCGCACGACTTACTAGGGAGCTTCTCTCCTTAGGAACGGAAGAGCTGCTAATTGTTGTGAGACCGTTGGCATGACATTGTCATCTGAGGGACCCTCTTCACAAAATTGGTGTCGTGGAAGACGCGACGGGCAGATGGTATCTGGAAGAGGATGAAACTGTTGACCATATTCTTAGAGAGTGACCAGTAATCAACGAGGTGAGACAGAGATATTTCGGAGATACAAATTTGTTACCGGAAACAATTAGGCAAGTTCATTTACCCAGGCTACTTGGATTCGCAAAGGCGATCGACCTCGAATGATCTGCAACTATGATGGGATATAAAAGGCCCAACGAGGCCTAGGCATCGATGATTGGGTATCGCTGCCTTTGTTTTATTCGTTCATTCATACAAAACGTAAATAATACCGATTATTAATACGACAAAATTTAACAAAATAATTAAAAAACAAAAAAGTTAGTACTGGTGTAAGTGGTTGATTATATAATCGAGCGACCTTTACCTTGTCATGGTCAGCAATCTGACTATCGGAGGATTTAAAAAAGAATAATGTTGTTAAAAAATGTACCTACTTGTATGAGGACTTCCGGAGAAGACAATTTTGGTTCACTTTGATCAGTACATTAGGTCTATTTTTAATTTTGAAAATATTTCGTTATCACTTTTCTTCTCAAAATTCAAATAACGAATGAATATTATTTGCTGCTAACCCTTATATTAATAATAGATGAATTAAACAAGTCCGTGCAAGTCTGCGCCATCTTTATTGAAGCTCTGGTTCTACGTATTGTGACCACAAAGCGAATACTTACAAAATAATGTAATGAAATATACTTAATTTTCATACTAACAGGGGATTTATTGCCACTATAAGTATTATGTAAGTACATAGGTATAATCTTTGTTAGGTACATTATGATACTTATGGAAGGCATAAATTTTGGTGATGATCTGCTAAAATAGGATCCACTTTCGTGAATTCTCATTTATGCAAAATTTTTTGCTCGTTAACATCGAACCCTTACAGATCGCAGTCAACCCCTGGGGTTCCTATGAATCACTTTGGGAATCAATGATTTATATTTTATTCAACAAATCCAACCTCTTGTTTCACGATTAGCTTTCACGTCTGTTAATGGCCGCCATACGTGTTTTACCGTCGTTTTTTCTTAAAATTAAAAATATTTTATTTTTATAACAACGTAATTTTTCCTAATTTATACGCCGTTAAAACTGACAACATTTAAAAAATTATTATGAAAATAGCCTGGCGAAATATGCTCACCTCATTCATCTTTGGGCCTACAACACTACAACACGCCATTTTCAGCAACGTGTTTTCTTTTGTCTAAAAGTATCGAAAGATAAAGAGGAAATGACAAGCAATTCATCAAAATTAACATACACGCGAACAAAGTGGCTAGCTGAGGTTAATACAAAAATAATTGAAACAAGTGGTTTGAAAAAAAATCCATAGTACCACAAATAATTTGAAGGTTGTAAACAATGTTGAAGTTTGACTTAGATGTGGTTGTCGGACTAGCAGTGTCTTTATAGACACATGTTAATTTTTAACGTGAACGTCGCCGTTTAAAAAAGAACGCCTCGTAAGCAGAAATCGGCAATACTATTTTTTCTGGTTGATTATATGTATTATCCTTTCAGGCAGGGAAAACTAAAGAATATGTATCAACAGTCTATTTCCTGCAATACTGCTATACAAAATCTGAAGGATTATTCCCAAAATTTTTAATTAGTAAACTGGTAATTTTACTCCAGCAATTATCAATTTATATGGTATTGTTTATATCAAACGTGTTCCGCAATACCAGATTTCTACCTTTCTTCTTTTTTTTTTTTGTGCGAGCTTTATATTCCTTAATTCTAACCTCTAACGGACGATTGGTTTTTTCACTATATATTTTACGATATTCACATGGAGCTTCGTAAACACAGTATTTTCTTTTTGTTAAAAAATTTTTATACGACCATTTTTATTGCCTGCATGACTAAATGGAAAGCTTTATTAGGAGTTTCTTCAGAATAAACTTCCTGATTTGTTAGAGGATGTACTCCGTCACATTTTAGCCTTACTGTGCGGTTGTGAAGGACCTACTACTTGGGCCCTTCGATATGCCTTTCTAAATCCATTGATCTTTTATTTGTGGAGGATACTTGAAAGAATTTGGTTTATTTACAATAGCTATTAGGGAAGAACTAATACAAAGAATTATTATCTACTGTCATCAAATAAGAAACAACGGGGTATATTGTTGAGGATGTAGCAGTCACCAATTCGTCATGCTCGGGAGTGTATTAGTTACTAGGACTCATCTTGAGTATATTTACGAAGTTTTTAACTAACTGTATGCACCAACTGCAATTTTCATTTGGCAATAGCTGAATAACTATTTCCTAGATAAGTGCGTATGTATTGACAAAAATCAATGTTTTATTTTTAAATTTAGTTAAATTAAAGGATTGTGTTTTTCTCGAAACGGTTTATATTATGCAAAATGCAAAGGAATCGATATATATATATATATATATATATATATATATATATATATATATATATTTAGAAAAATTCTCAAGAATCCCCTATATCAGTTTTGGAGAAAATCTAAAAATGTAAAATGTTGAATCCGCCGGATTGAGTTCTTCAAAAAATATTTTTAATTCGTAATTAACACTAACAAAAATCCCCCAACACTGATTTTAGACAAAATCGAGATATACAGAACCTTTAATGCGCCAGCTTGGATCTGTCATATTAAATTTTTTTTTAAACAATGTCAGATTCGATGTGCGATCCCAAAAACTACCCCATATCAATTTTGAAAAGAATCGGACAAAATTTATATTTTATCACCTATATTGGACACGCTATATTGAATTTTTTAAAAATAATTTCAGATTAGTTATGTGCGACCCCGAAAACTCCCCCATACCAATTTTGGAGAAAATCGAACAAAATTGATGTTTTCGTCCGCCATATTAGATCCACCATATTGATTTTTTATAGATGATTTTAGATTCGTCATGTGCGACCTCGAAAACTAGTTTGTACCAATTTTCAAAACTCCCCCACACCAATTTGGGAGAAAATCGAACAAAATTAAATTTTTTTGTCCGCCATATTGGATCCTCCATATTAAAATTTTTAAAAATAATTCTAGGTTCGTTGGGTACAACCCCTAAAATTTCCCCATACCAATTTTGGAGAAAATCCGTCAAATTTATTTTTTTTTGCTGCCATATTGTCGGCGCCATCTTGGATTTTACTGCACCAATTTCTTCCAAAAAAATATGGGACCACCGCAGCAACTTCTTGAACATAACGTAGAAAATTTCATTCAAATCGGTACCGCTGTTCCGGAGTAATCGGTGTACAATAAAAAAAAACATACATAATCGACGAAGTCTTTTAGAAGTCGGTTAATAAAAAAATGATTCTCAATTCAAAGACTTACGTGAAAAATGAGTACAAAAAAAATCAATAATGCCTGCAGGGATTTTCCGTTTTATTGTCTAAAAGCCATTAATGTATTCATTTTGCACGTAAGTCTTTGAATTTGGAATAATTTTTTATTAAACATCATACATTGTAAATTTAATAGAATAATTAACAGCACTGTTCTGTATTGTAGCCCTGAAGAAGGAAATAATAAACTGCCGAAAGCCCGGCGTTTGTAAAAAACGGAGTTGCATTCAGCCCTAGGACCGCTATCCCAAGACTTTAGAATTATACATATATATATATATATATATATATATATATATATATATATATATATATATATATATATATATATATATATATATATAGTCATTTTAACTAAAAATTTCGAATTCAAGTCGATTTTTTTAAATAAGTACATCTTTTTTATTTCAAAAATAGAAAGAGGAGAAAATTCCTAATATAACGATCGAAATAATGTAAAGGTTTAGTTGTTATCTGGAGGTCATTTGAAGATCGAATTTCCATTGATTTAGTCAAATATTTCGCCAGGAACACATTTACGAAAAAATGTTTCATACACAAGTTGTAGATTTCAAAAGATGCTTTGAAATTTTATCTTGAAATGACCTCCAGGTAAGACCTATTTCTCAACATTGTTTATATTGTTGGATAAGGAATTTTCTTCGCTTTCCATTCCAGAAATAAAAAATAGGTATTCCTTTTAAAAAAATCGGCTTGACTTTAAAATAATCTTCAAACGCACTGTCAAGGTCAAATCCAGGGTCACCGCTTAATAACGGCATTTTTTCGAAAAGGTGTTCCTAGCTAGATATTTGAGTGGATTGTGAAAGTTAGTATATGTATATACATTCATAAATAATATTCTACAAACTTACTTATGTACAAATACCCTCTAGTTCATTACTGTAATAAATTCGCCCCTGTAATAAAACATGTATATTTTCTTTTTAATGACTTTTACAAAAAATTGAATCTATAAAACAGAGGTAAAATATCGCCTTTTATTACAACACGTAACGTTGCCTTTTCTTTTACTAAACAAATATACAGGGTGATTCAAAAATCGATCACGAAACTTAAGGGGGTGATTCTACTTGACAAAATAAGGGTAGAGCTTCATATAATTTTTTTTCAAAATGCCATTCGTTTTCGAGTTACAAGCCGTCCAAGTTCAAGTTTTTATTTTTTGTTTTTTGAATTACTCGCTTACAGGAAAACCGATTTGACTAATATTTGAAAGATAGGCTAAGTCTTCTGCGCTTCATCATTTTAGTAACAATTCACATTGATTGTTTGCCGCTAGAGGGCACTTTACCTACATTGAAAATTGTTTTTTTGTCATAATTTTTTAGTGTTGACAGCTACAGTAGTTTTTGGCATAATTTCTGAAAGACTGATGCCAGGCCTTTAAAAAAGGTGCTCTTTATTTACATCGCTAAACCCAACGGTTTAGACGTAAATCACCCTTAAAAATTAAGTGGTAAATTTACTTTTCTCATTTCATTACCACCAGCTACCAGGTAAATAGCTATCAAAGTATACTAGAGCTGTCAGTTTAACATCAAATAAATTCGCTTTTTAAACTATTTAATTTATAATCTTAAAATAACTAATAATGGCTAATCAGTAAATATTCATATTATGGATTATTGCGATATACATTTAATTGATAAAAATTAATGAAACAGTACTAAACAAACTAAAAAAGATTCTCAAAATGTCCCCCATTTTCTTCAATACATTTCCTAACACTCTTCAAAAAATGTCGCCTAACTCGATGAAAAATTTCTGGTGTTTCTTTAATAATTTGGCACTTTTCGATTATCCTGAAGCGAAGATCCTCGACGTTGATTACTGGAATATCGTACACCAATTGTTTCAAATGACCCCAAAAGAAAAAATCCATAGGATTAAGGTCTGGTGACCTCGCTGCCCATGCCAATGGTCCACTTCGTCCTATCCATCGCTCAGGATACGTTGCATTCAAATACTGTCGGACACGTATACTAAAGTGGGGCGGAGCTCCGTCTTGGAGGATCCACATGTTGGCCCTTACTTCCAATGGCACATCTTCCAGATACAATGGGAGACGATTTTGGATAAAATCTAAGTATACGTCACCAGTTAATGGGCCATCAAAGAAATGAGGACCAATAAGGTAATCTCCTATTATCCCTGCCCACACATTTAGTGAAAATCTACGCTGATGTTTCGTTTCTACCACATTGTTTGGGTTCTCGTAAGCATATGTGTGGATGTTGTGTAGATTTGTTATGCCATCACGAGTGAAACCAGCTTCGTCAGTGAATAATATGACGCCAATTAATCGATTATCGTGTTCATACTTAGCTAGGATCTGATTGCACATTTCCAACCGTCTCGGCCGATCATCGTCATAAAGAGCCTGCACCTTTTTTGAATGAAACGGGTAGAGTTGTTCTTCTCTTAGTATCCTCCATGAACTAGCCTGACAGAGCCGCACTTCATTCCCAATTTTTCTAGTACTAATACCTGGATTATCTTCAATAATTTCAAGCACTCTTTCTTCTTGTTGCACGTTTCTAGCAGTTCTAGGTCTTCCCCTATTTCCATTATAACTTTTAAAGGAACCACATTCCGCAAGCCTCCTGTACACACTGGAAAATGTTTGAGCATGAGGGATATTTCTTTCCGGATAACTCTCCATATAATATCTTCTTGCCAACTCTGCATTACCAGTAATCAACGTCGAGGATCTTCGCTTCAGGATAATCGAAAAGTGCCAAATTATTAAAGAAACACCAGAAATTTTTCATCGAGTTAGGCGACATTTTTTGAAGAGTGTTAGGAAATGTATTGAAGAAAATGGGGGACATTTTGAGAATCTTTTTTAGTTTGTTTAGTACTGTTTCATTAATTTTTATCAATTAAATGTATATCGCAATAATCCATAATATGAATATTTACTGATTAGCCATTATTAGTTATTTTAAGATTATAAATTAAATAGTTTAAAAAGCGAATTTATTTGATGTTAAACTGACAGCTCTAGTATACTTTGATAGCTATTTACCTGGTAGCTGGTGGTAATGAAATGAGAAAAGTAAATTTACCACTTAATTTTTAAGGGTGATTTACATCTAAACCGTTGGGTTTAGCGATGTAAATAAAGAGCACCTTTTTTAAAGGCCTGGCATCAGTCTTTCAGAAATTATGCCAAAAACTACTGTAGCTGTCAACACTAAAAAATTATGACAAAAAAACAATTTTCAATGTAGGTAAAGTGCCCTCTAGCGGCAAACAATCAATGTGAATTGTTACTAAAATGATGAAGCGCAGAAGACTTAGCCTATCTTTCAAATATTAGTCAAATCGGTTTTCCTGTAAGCGAGTAATTCAAAAAACAAAAAATAAAAACTTGAACTTGGACGGCTTGTAACTCGAAAACGAATGACATTTTGAAAAAAAATTATATGAAGCTCTACCCTTATTTTGTCAAGCAGAATCACCCCCTTAAGTTTCGTGATCGATTTTTGAATCACCCTGTATTTAATGTGTTCTCTTCGTTTTAAAATTTTTAATTTGGTTTTAATTCGTAGGCGTATGTTAATTGTTTAAGTAAGTTTTGTATAATGCAAATGGATGTTTTAGTGAAGCTTTAGAAAAAATTATACACAGTAAAGTTTTGAGCTTTAGTTAATTTTTCTTTGCATTGCAAATGTTTATACAAGGTATTCGGTTTGGTCTGAATACGAGCAAACTTACTTAAATCAAATATAACATCCTACACATCCATGCTATTTGTGAAGTCTTCTTACAATTTTTTACATGTTTTATATAAAACATTGCTAACTTTAAAACTGGTTCAAATTAACAGTAGAGTTTTTATGTAAGAATATTAATGTCATGATAGACTTACTGTATTATTGATATCTTAATTTTGGGACTAAAAGCAACAAGGCAATTTTCTGTTATAATTATACTAATTTAAAGTTTACAACTTTTTCAGGATTTATGCATTTTAATATGTAGTTTGTATAAATTATTTTGTAGAAGCTTAATTTTTACGACATGCCATTTTTCTATAACTGCTTGTTTGTAAACCTTCAAAAGCATGAACCTTTTGTTAACGTACATGTAATATGATGAGTAATAGGTTTCAGTTTGAACGACCTATAAAAAACAAATGACTTACTTTATCAATGCAGCCTGGCTTTTCTCGACAAGTGGATAAAAAAGAAAAAAAAAAGGGTTTTTTTCCCAAGTAACAAATCTAGGAATAAATACCCTCCATAGTGAAAAAGAAAAACTAATATTCAATAATCTCACTTTTGAGGAACCACTGTTAATTATACAATGAAATATTTGCATTTTGAAAAATGTAACATATAATTATATAACGTTTGTTTGAAGGTTGTACACAATGTTGAAGAATGACTAAAATGTGGTCGGACTTGCATTGTCTTTATTTTTATTTTTACGACGTTTCGATTAGATTGTATCTCTAATCGTTATCAAATATAAACTGAATGTTTTGTTTTAAGACTACGAGCTTATATAGGGAATGTGGCCATTGAAGCGCAAAGTTTCGCTTCACTGTACACACCTCAATGATTTAATGTTACAAAGTAGTGGTTGCAAAAAATTAGGTATCTCAACACTCGGTTTACTGAAGATTCCATTATTGTTTTTAATGTATGCTGCTTCTATAAACTTTCTTTTTTTCATATTGGGTTCCGTATATATTGCCTCAGCCTCAGACCATTTTATATGGTGTTTTTTATCCCAGGAGTGTTCTGCAATACCTGATCTCGACGTTTCCACTTTTTGTGTATGAGTTTTATGTTCCTTAATTCTAACTTCTAGCGGTCGTTTGGTTTCTCCAATATACATTTCACCACACTCACATGGAACTTTGTAAACACATTCTTTCTTATCGGTAGTTTTAGGTTTTGTTTTTGTTAAATGAGCTCTAAGTGTATTTCTTGATTTAAAGGCTGTTTTTATATTATAACTACTGGCAATTCGTCTTATTTTCTCCGACGTTCCCTTAATGTACGGAATTGTGAAAAAGGAATGTGTTTCTTGCTGTCCAGGGTTCGTTGTTCTAAAATTATTTATAATATCGTCAATTAGTTTTAAAGGATAACCAGTCTGTTATAAATCGGATTTAATATTTGCTACCTCTTTTTCCAATGATTCGGCATTATTGCATATAGATATAGCGCGATTATAGAGGTTGCGTATAATTCCTCGTTTTGTTACAACAGAATGATTAGAACTATGATTAAGATATTGTCCAGTATGTGTTGGCTTTCTGTATACTGAAGTTTTAATAGTTTCGTTTGAACGGTTCACCATGACATCTAGGAAGGGCAATTGATCATTTACCTCTTTTTCCATGGTAAACTTAATTGTGGGTCGAATGGTATTCAGATGTATCAGGAAATCATTAAGTTCTTGATCATTGCCTTTTCATACGATGAAAGTATCATCGACATATCTCAACCAGACTTTCGGTTTTACTGTTGCCGTTTCTATGGCATGAGTTTCGAACCATTCTATTCTATATATATTGGCGACAACTGGAGAGAGTGAAGAACTCATCGGAAGCCCGTCATCCTGAGCGTAGAACCTATCCTTTACTTGAAAGTAAGCACTACGCAGGCAACACTCCAAAAGATCTATCACCCCGTCCAGTGGTAACGTGGTTAGGTCTGGTAAAGTAGTATCATTTAAAAGTCTAGTTTTGATTATGTCTAGTGATTCCCCTAATGGTACATTAGTATACAGATTTTCCACATCAAAGCTTATTAGTCTGTCGTCTGGCTCTAGATTGATGTTACTAATAATGTTCACGAAATGTGTAGAATTTTTAACATATGTATTTGTCTTACCTTCTAAAGGTTGTATGATTTTTAAGAGAAACTTCGCCAGTGCATTTGTTGGGATCCTCTGGAGCTGGTTATTGGCCTCAATGGCATGTTCATTTTGTGAATTTTTAGAAGTCCGTAAAGATGTTGTGCCTTACTGTAGTGTGGTGTGAGCGCCGATCGTAGGTTGTCAGGTATATTGTTTTGGTATTTCCTGAGTGTTTTGTAGATTTTTGACTCTATGGATTTTGTGGGGTCACGTGCTAATTGTCTATATTTTCCTTTTTCCAGGATATCTCCGATTTTTTAGTCGTACGTTACGATGTCCATTATCAGTGTTGCATTTCCCTTGTCCGCTGGTAAAATCTTTATAAATTCATCCTTACGAAGTTCTTTTAAGGCTGATGCTTCTAATTTGGAGAGATTTTGAACTGGATTTTTCTTGTCTTCCACAGTTGATTTTATTTTATTATATAGATGCGATTTATCTTTTATAGCGCAATTCTTTTAGCTCTGAGCCATTTCAGTAGTAGTTGAATTATCCTGCACACACGTTGACTAAAATAAGTTCTGTATACACAAAGTGATGCCAAGCAATATTTATGTGCCTGCATTCGCGAGGATCTAACTGAAAGATCGCCAATGCAGCAAAAGTCATTAACAAGTCTCACAGTTCCGTTCCGCATATAAAATAATCTAAGACAGTCAGATCGGGAGAACGAAAAGGCTACGGAAAAGGTCCATTGTCGGTTCTCATAAAATGTTTCTTGTAAGAAGTTAAATGGAATGGTTCTGTATGGTGGGGCGCATCGTGTTATTAAAAAATTTGCCTGTGTTTCGCCAGAGGTAAATTGATGGAATTAAATAGAATATTTAAATATCTTTCTCCTACAAAAGTTAATAAATAGTTTAAAATGTTGACATAATTTGCTTTGTATTATTAATGAATTGAAAAATGAAGTTTTTTTCTTAAAAATGTAGTTTATCTATTCCATCATTTCTTACAATACAAAATACGTTAAATTGCCAGGTTTCGCAATTCGGTTTGAAGATTTGAATCAATCCAAAAATGGGAACTGTGTCTGTTAAAAATGCCATTTTTAGTAAATTTTGCTTCATCAGTTCAAATTATCGAGGATTGTCTTGTATTATCGTTAATATAAACTTGTAAAATTGTACTCTTTTCGGCAAATAAGTATCTCTTAGGTGTTGGACCATAGATATTAAATCAAGGTGGAAGTTATCTTTCAACAGAATTTTATGTATTGAGCCATGAAAGCAGCAAGAACAGCCGCATGTCTTAACAGTACCATATGGAGCAATAAACATATAGGAATCGAAGTAAAATCCAGAATTTATAAAACAGCAATAAGACCCATACTAACATACACTGCAGAAACCAGACCAGAAATTTCAAAAATAAAACAAATACTGGAAACAACAGAGATGAGAGTGGTGCGCACGATAGCTGACAGGACACTTATGGATCGGAATAGGAGCGAGGATATAAGAAGAGTGTGTAAAGTCGATAACATCTATGACTGGGTATCACAAAGAAAAAGGGAATGGAACGAATACATCAACCGCATGACCGACGACAGAATAGTAAAGATCACGGGGGACAAATCACCAATAGGACGTAGGAGTACCGGAAGACCCCGTAAACGATAGAGTGATAACCTCGCAATAGACTGAAATCAAGCAAAGAGACGAAGAATAACATGCAAATTGCTTATATGTAAGAAGGAAGAAGAAGAAGAAGAAGAAGAAGAAGAAGAAGAAGAAGAAGAAGAGCTCTTCGAGATTCCTGTTTGTAGAGCCATTTGTCCTAACGATGTCATAGTATATGTCGCAAAAATTGAAAATATGTTTTCTTTTATGCATTTCCACTTTAATGGTGCCAAACATACCTCATAAATAATAAACAAGTTTAAATAATATGCGTGCATAAAATTTAATCGCCCTTTATGATTTTTATTAATAATTGTTAAGTGGCAAAAAATAGTGATATTTCTGTCGTGTTCTATTATTTTGTTTCGCTGTCATGGTGATAACAAAATTTCCAATATTTCAAAAACTACAATTTTTCGAATAGACGTTTTTTTTCAATGTCACCCTTATTTTGATTGCTGAATAAGATAACATTATAAAAATATGGAGTTTACATTTAAAAAGAATTGATTTTTAACGATTTTTTCAAGTTAATATTTAATGTTAGTTTTTGATCACACTGTATTTATTTATTATCAAACTATTAACATATTATACTAAAGAAAATTGGAAGAACTATTGGAAAAGATTCACAAAAGAGATAGAGAGGCATGTACGGAAGCTAGAGAAAAATATGGGGAATGTTAAGAAGAAACAAGCTTGAAGTCAAAGATACCGTGAGAACTAACATAATCGCATTAGAGCAGTGGGAAACATACTTTAAAAATTTATATAAGGAAGAGGAGAACATGGAACAGATACAAAATTAATATGAGGAGGACGATAGCATAGAACTAACAAATGACAAGATAGAAAACACCTTAAAGTCCTTTGGAATAGAAAAAGCCCTGGACCAGATGACATCACTAATGATGTGCTTAAATACGGAGGGAAAAAGCTATGGAATGAAATATTAACCCTATTCAAGAATATCATAGAACAAAAATATCGAATGAATGGAAAAATAGTGTAACAATACCCATTTTTAAAAAAGGGCAGAAAACGCACCCAGAAAACTCTCGAGGAATAACACTGCTTGATAGCATTTTAAAAGCATTCACAAAAACTATACTGGAAGAAATCACCAAAATCATAAGTATACGAAAAGAACAATAAAGTTTCAGAAAGAACAGATCCACTATTTCCGCAATATTCATTCTCAAAGAAATAACTGAAAAATCCCTAGAATTCAATAAACCTGCGTATATGTGCTTCGTCGATATGATCAAGGCTTTTGACAGAGTACGGTTAAAGGACGTCTTAGAAATAATGAGAACAAAAGGTCTGAACCATAGCTAATTAACCTAATATACGATATTAACATCCAGTGCAGAACAAAAATCAGAGTAGGACATATAACAACGGAAGACATATGTAAACACAGGAATTAGACAGGTCGATTCGCTCAGCCCCTTCATATTTAATCTAATAATGGATAAAATAATAGAAAATCTCCCCAGAACAGTTGGATACAAAATATGAAACACATTCTTCCATACCGTCTGCTATGCGAACGATGCTGTTCTTATTGCAGACTCTGAAGATAACCTCCAAAGACTACTGCACTCTTTTACCACTACAGCGAAAGAATTAGATATCCTCATCAACAACGAGAAGACCAAATGCTTAGTAACATCCAAAGAACCAATACGGTGCAAGTTGGAAATCGACTCCAAAATTGTCGAACACGTAAATTACTTCAAATATCTGGGAGCAGAAATAACGAGCCATGGAAACCTTTTTAACGAAGTAAGAGAGCAAACAATGAAAGCGGCTAGAATTTCGGGATGCCTAAAAGAAATTGTCTGTAAGAACAAATACGTTCATTCCGAAAACAAAACTACGATATATAAAACGGCTCTAAGACCCATCATAACATGCGCAGCAGAAACAAGACCAGATACAGGCAGAACTCTACAAATGATGAGAACGGTCAAAATGAAAACACTAAGAAGTATACAAAGCAAAACTCTACACGACAGAATACGGAATGAAGATATCAGACAACAATGCGGGATACAGGGCATAGGAAGATGGGTTAGACAAAGGCGAAGATTCTGGGACAAACATATAGGGAGAATGAAGAACGGTAGACTCGTTAAAAGCCCAAACATGAATAACCCAGAAGGAAAAAGATAAAGGGAAGACCACCAAAACGATGGCGAGAATGCTAGACCTCATCTTCTAGGGAAGACGTGATGGCAATGAACAGGCAATAGCCTACTAGCGTGGTTAACTGTGTTAGAAAGAAGAAAAAGACTAAAGAAGACCCCTTTGAAATAAAGAACTATCAAATTTTAAAAATTTTGCAAAGTGTAGTTTCCGAGAAATCGACTGCGGCCTTTCGTCAAGGGACACACTGTATACACATATTTTCGGAGTTAGAAATTAGGAGGCTAAAAAATGTTGGTAAAAGGGGGCGGAATTTTTTCAAATATGTTAGGAGGACCACCAGCAAAGTTTTCTTTCACAGTGAAACAATTTTTATTTGTTTTAATTTTATTTTCACCAAAACCTCTCTTAAGCGTACTTGCACCATTTGTTTTACTGGCTTTTAAAATAGGTGTTAATGCAAAGGGTTACCGTCTACAAAATAACGTCCTCAAAAGTACTTTTCTCAAATTTTTGAATAAAGAGAAATCAGGCCGAGCAAATTCCGAACTGTAAGAGGAAATGGTCATTGTTTCCACTTGCCTGTCGAGATAAGTTTTGTTATTATTTAAGAAAATTATGTAGCTGACGCAAATTTGAAGACACTGGAATTTTCCAATTTTTTGTAACAAAACACTCCATAAAACGCAAAATTATGAATGAATTTCAATACAATTTAATACTGAAAATAGAAAAGTGTTGTTACTATTGAACGTTACTAGATAAAACACTGACACTATTAAACGATGATCTTCAAGGACCATTGTTTCCACTTAACTCTAAACATCAAAATTGCTGGTGTTCGAAGGTGTTTCATTTGGATTATTTTCACTAGATTTACGACCTCATCGAAATTGTTTTTATTTTAAAATATGCCGAAACCTCAAACCCGTATAAGGCAGTCATTCATTCGTGAATATTTTTAGGACAGCTATATAGTTTAACTAAAAATTTAATGACGCTATGATGTTCCAGTGTCACAAAAATCATTTTTTGTTGCAAAACACTTCATAAAACACAAAATAATGAATAAATTGGAATCAAATTTATTACGCCATAAAGAAGCGGTATCACTATTGAATGTTATTAATCATAGCACAGCAACAATTTTAATATGGCTAAGTAGATATTTTCTGTAGTGTCCCTCGTAAGATATTGCACGGTTATTATAAATTTATCTTGGATCATGTACATCCTTCATAAAGTCGTGCAAAAGCCTTTTTCAACTGATTTCTAAAAGAAAGGTTCCAACTTCGATCGTTTTTTTTGTGTATGTACAGGGTGAGTCAACGACTGGATGAAGTAGGTTTGTGCCTTTTCGGTGAAATTAACAAAGAAACTATATTCATTGTTTGATACAGTTTATTTTTACGCAGATTTTAAAAATATTTAGGACTCTACAGGGTGAGCCAAAAAACTAGGACAGCATAAAGTTGTATTTTTTTAAATAGAACACCCTATATACGAATCGTATTTTCGATTTAGCTTATAATTTTAAATCTTTTTTATTAAGGGTTTACTATAACAAAACTTTATAGTTTCTGAGATAATTAAGTTTACACAAAAAAAAGTCACATTTTCAAGCATCAATTCAATCCTAAATAACGTTTTCAATTTTGTGACAAATATATTCAAATTTGGAATTTAGAAAGGCCAAAGACAAGTTAACATAATTTTTACCTAATATTTGCAATAAAAGCTACAGGGTGTTGAACACATCGGCTCAAATTTGAACAAGTTTCAATGAATAAATATCTTTTTTTTTTAAATGGTACACCCTGTATATTTTCATGTTATTTAATAGAGTAATAAAAATCCTAAAAGTTTTGTTCAATATATCCTATACCTATTTATAATAGTTTTTGAGATATTTCAGTTTTTCTTATTTTCCATACTTTTTTACAGAAATAGTCTTCATTATCATAGTAGCCATGGCAAAAACAATGTAAAAGAACATTTTTCTGTGTGTCAAATTTATAACCGCAATCGCTTCTTTTGGTTTTTATGTAGTGTAGTTTGGTTTTTTTTGCATTCATCTTATATTGTAAAATGAATTTTCCAAAGAATGAGTTAATAGATATGATTTATACAATAGGTGAGGCTCAAAAAAATTGCCTTCTTGCTCAAAGAATTTACAAAATGAAGTATCCTGATCGACGCCAGCCTAATACCCATACTTTTCAAAACTTAATGCAAAGATTTGATTCTTCTGGTACTGTTGATTATCCAAAACGTAAAGTGGTCAACAAATCAGTAACTAATGAAGAAAAAGAACTACAAGTATTGTTAAATGTTCAGGAAAATCCTTATATTGGTAGCCGTCAGTTAGCAGCATTATGTGAAACATCACAATCCACCGCTAATCGTACTACCAAGAAATATAGGTATCATCCATATCACATGGAATTACACCAAGAATTGCATGGACAGGATTTTGAAAGTCGTGTAAACTTTTGTCGTACAATAAACGCGGAGATTCAATTAAATCCAAATTTATTATGCAAGGTAATGTTTAGTGATGAAGCTACTTTTAGAAGTAACGGTGCCGTAAATAGACGCAACATGCATTATTATGCCACAGAAAACCCATTTTGGATTAGAGAGGTGCAACATCAAAACCACTGGTCATTCAATGTTTGGTGTGGTATTCATCATAATCGAATTATTGGACCCCACTTTTTTAATGAACCACTAAATGGCCATAGTTACCTGAACTTTCTACAAGAAGAACTACCCCAACTGTTTCAAGGTCTCGATAGGGATGAGCTCGACAGTATGTGGTTCCAGCACGATGGTGCGCCTCTGCATTACCATCGTGAAGTTCGTGCGTTTTTGGACCAACGATATTCGCAAAAATGGATTGGACGTGGGGGTTTCATTGAGTGGCCACCAAGGTCTTGCGACATCACCCCATTAGATTTCTTCCTATGGGGTTATATTAAAAATAAGGTGTATGTTAATCCACCAACAACAGTGGAAGATATGCGAAACAGGATTAGGGATACCTGTAGAACAATAATGCCACTAATTTTGTCCAGGGTCCGAGAAAATCTGCAAAAAAGACTAAATTTGTGCATTGCACAAGAGGGTCGTTTATTCGAACACTTATTAAAAAGAAATAATTAATCTCAGTATTTAATAGGTAATTTTTTTGTTTCAATTTAGTATAAAAGTAAATATGTATTTACCTTGTCGTTATTGTTGTGTTAATTTTTTCACATTATGTTTAATTAAACTATTGCCATTGTAATATGACGAATAATGTATTTCATCATATTTAACCACATTCTGTTTGTTTCTGTAGTTTCTTTTTATTATTTTACACGGCTACTATGATAATGAAGACTATTTCTGTAAAAAAGTATGGAAAATAAGAAAAACTGAAATATCTCAAAAACTATTATAAATAGGTATAGGATATATTGAACAAAACTTTTAGGGTTTTTATTACTCTATTAAATAACATGAAAATATACAGGGTGTACCATTTAAAAAAAAAAGATATTTATTCATTTAAACTTGTTCAAATTTGAGCCGATGTGTTCAACACCCTGTAGCTTTTATTGCAAATATTAGGTAAAAATTATATTAACTTGTCCTTGGCCTTGCTAAATTCCAAATTTGAATATATTTGTCACAAAATTGAAAACGTTATTTAGGATTGAATTGATGCTTGAAAATGTGACTTTTTTCTTTAAACTTAATTATCTCAGAAACTATAAAGTTTTGTTATAGTAAACCCTTAATAAAAAAGATTTAAAATTATAAGCTAAATCGAAAATACGATTCGTATATAAGGTGTTCTATTTAAAAAAATACAACTTTATGCTGTCCTAGTTTTTTGGCTCACCCTGTAGAGTCCTAAATATTTTTAAAATCTGCGTAAAAATAAACTGTATCAAACAATAAATATAGTTTCTTTGTAAATTTCACCGAAAAGGCACAAACCTACTTCATCCAATCGTTGACTCACCCTGTACAGCTATTACTCCTGAACGGTGGCAACGATTTGATGGACATTTTTTACATTTTCTTCAGGAAGTTG
Organism: Diaprepes abbreviatus; assembly: GCA_034092305.1. Classification (NCBI taxonomy): domain Eukaryota; kingdom Metazoa; phylum Arthropoda; class Insecta; order Coleoptera; family Curculionidae; genus Diaprepes; species Diaprepes abbreviatus. The sequence goes on along the minus strand of JASJET010000055.1, from coordinate 5,404,643 downwards.
CTGCGGTGGTGCGTATTATTTTTGCTGAAAATAGTTTAGTAAAATACAAGAAAGCGCTGACAAAAAAATTTTGGAAATTGTACAGAATGAGTCTAAAATTATTTTTTAAAAATTCAATAGGGTGTGTCCAATATGGTGATTTTGTCCAAAATTGGTATAAGGGTGTCAATTAAGAATTTTAAATTATTTTTTAAAAATTCAATATGGCGGATTATAAATTTTACATCTCTCGATTTTGTCCAAAATTTGTACTGGGATGTTTGTGAGAGAGTAAAGGACAAATTTAAAATCGTTTTAAAAACCAACAGCATGGCATTTATTCAGGATTATGTCCAAAATTGGTACTAGGGTGTTTTCAAGTGTGTGGATTAAGTTTATCTTAAGAGTTTAAAATAATTTTTTTGAAATTCAATATGATGGATTCAATATGGTGGGTTGAAAATTTGATGTTATTGGCATTTTTTCAAAATTGATATTAGGTGGTTTTCGGAATGGTAGCTTACGAATCTAAAGTTAATTTTTTACAATTTAATATGGCAGATACCACAGAGGGGACTAAAAGTTTCCAAAAACTCCCCTATATTAATAGGGGGGTTTTTGGGGCATATATTACGGATCTTAAATTAATTCCTTCAAACTCAATATGCAGGATTAAATATGTACTAAAAATTTTTTTCAATATCGGTGTTGGAGGGTTTTGGGGGTCTAGGTTACTGATCCAAAATTGATTTCTTAAAATTCAAGATAGCGGATTTACTATAGCGTACTAAATAACTGTTTGGTACAATTTCACTCAAACTGGTATTGGAGAATTTTCAGAATCAACTAATTTGTTGTTGTTCAGTTTAGTGTAGCCTACAACTTTGGATACAGTGGGAACTTTTTTGCAACCTTAAAAACTCAATTCAATACAAAACTAGAAATCGAAAAATAAAATTTTTATAAAAATATTGAACCGACTTAAAAAAAAGCGTTAAAAAGCAAAAAATAACAACACAAATTTTTATATAAAATTGAAATTTTTGGTGTAGTACTAACACTAGATATATACAAGCTACGATAAAAAAGCAGGTATTTCTTAATGTTTCCATGCAAATTCCGTTTTGTTAGGTATTAATTTTGCGCCGACTTCAAAAATTTTCACACGCAGTTTCACATTAAAATTTATATTATTATTTGTCGCTTTTTAGAGCATTTTTAGAAGTCGGTTAATTTTTTTTATAAAAATTTTGTTTGAAAAAACATCTACTTCGCCTTTTGTAATACAAAAAACATGTTTACTGAAATTGGTAAAAATTTTAAGATAAAAAATTCGAGTACGCTTAATAGATTACGACCGTTAGCACCTTTCATGTCACAATACTGATGCAATAACATCAAACCTTAACTCATTCTCGTTTTTGCAATTAATCTTGGTTGGCCTTAGCTACTACCAGAAAAGAATATTTGTTGTATAACGGCTATGTTATTTTAATAATTTCTACTTAATTAACATATTTTTTAATTAGAAAGAAAAAATTAAATAATATGTATTTTAAAACGAAAGTATTCACAAAATTTTATTAAAATTTTACTGAAAGTTACAATTTACACCTGTTTGTTAAGTTCAAAACATACATTTTTTACTATGTTTATAATAAGTCGCTTCCTTATTTGTCAGTTTTCACTATTGGCATTTTTTCGAAACAGCTCTGGTTACACGATAAAGATTTAAATATTTGACAACGCCGAAATATTCTTCGCAAATTTTTGCCTAAAAGTAAAGAAGCCTGGTGTGGGCATTAAAATTTAAGTGACACATCCACTGTAACAAAAAATATTTAAAAAATTAAAAACTTGGCAACGTCGCACTTAAAAGCAAAAAAAATAGAGTTGAAAAAAGGATTCAATGAGATTTCAATTTCGATAGAAAAAGCACCGTGCTTTCTTGAGACACCTTATACATGTTAATCTGTAACCCCATTAATATTCCGCCTATCAAATTTTCATTGATTTAACTATCTGGCTACAATCGAATATAGGAGTATAAAATGGACACCGTGTAGATATGGATAAATTTTTATTAGTTAAGAAAAAAATCTATTCTTTATAAAATGCTCTATTTTATAAGATTGAAACTGGAATAGCATATATAGGGTGAAACTTAGAAATCAAAACTAAATCTTTGACACTTTGTTCTTACACTATTTCACTTTTCCTAGATTATCACCATTAATCAGAACATTGCTCATTTCTTCACCAGTATTGGCAATTATTTTAATAATCTACACTCTCCTTTTTAGACCACCATATTCAGATGTTATTGCTAACGTTCCACTTTGTTAGATCTTGAGTCATTAGTGTGAATTATTGTATGATGACGTCACACAGTTGTATTTCTACGAAAATAAGTCGAAACTCGGAGTCAAACTGACAAAGTAGCAGATTGACAAACAAGATAATATTAAGCGAGCTACCCCCGTGATGTACTTGTCACGTCAAAGGAGATGATAAAAGCGTCTGGGATACAACAAGTCAATTTCATCATATTTCTCCTGTCGTCGATGTAACTGCAAAGTAAATGCCATAAAGCCATCCAAGTAGATAAGAAAAATTATCTTCAGTTCGCACCAGAAAATAACAAAAAATGGATCACTGCGAGCCTTGGTCACGCTATTCGCAAATAATAGAAATATAAGAATTGACGACGGCCACCTTTATTAAGTGCTTCAGTCAGAACTTCTGACAGTACATATAGGTATAGATGATGTTCCATTTTTTATCGAACATAAAATTTTGTTAGTAAAAATTAATAATATTTGATTTATAATAAATAAGAAAAATCCTAATTTAATTTTAACTTTTCGCACGAATTCCTAATTTTTTTTTTAAATAATCCTTTGCTATTAAAGTAGTTGAAATCTGACATGATCAGCATTTTTCTGCTTCCATCTCTAATTATACATTCATGTTTACAAGATCTAAAACCTCAAAATCCAGTTTCCATGGCTGTAGCACTTATTTTTGCATACAATTTTAATGTTCAAAGTTACCAAAACTTATTTTATAAACGTATCCACAACTTCTCTCGAAATTACATTAATAATAAAACAAAATTACCCTTGGCATTCCTAATTTAGCGACGTCAAACAAGGCATACCTTTGTTAGTTCGATGGCAAATTACTCGCTTTATCTGTTCTATCCAATAATAACTTTGTTTGGCCTTCCTTTCCGTCTCTTGTAATCTAGTAATAACCTTCAAGTCCTAGATCTATCTCAAAGAATTATGAGTATTGATCTGAAAAATTTTATTTCTTTTATTAGGCCAAGGTCATTTTTATCATTTGAAAAACGTTATTTATTAAATTTTTCTTGTTTGTCTTGTAGTTTCATAATTAGTATCTAATTCACAGATGTACAATATACGACAATAAAATTTAAACGCTGTTTTCTACAATAATATCTTATAATTATAATATACAGGATGTCTTTACTCTACTTGTTTAGAAACAAATTCTCATACGCAATAGTTCATTTCATTAATAGGTTTTGGATACAAGTTGTTTCAAAACTATTGACATCAAACAAATTGATGAAAATTTTACTTAGAGTACCTGTATTAATTGTAATGATATATTATGAAGCACGTAAAAATGGCCTTCTTTACATTAAAAAAAATTCTTCTTCTTCTTAACAGCATTTACATTACAATTGTGAGACAAGAAGTAGATATTATAGAATCTAAAATGAAGCACGGCCCTTCTGATAAAGTAATAATTACCTGAGAGAACATCAGATCCTCAATTTTTAACATTCAAACATTTTGGATAGTATACAAATGCCAATTTGTATACTATCCGCTAGTGCTTCAAAAAGACGGCTACTGCATTATAATGCACTTCGTGGACCAGCACTGGAGTTATCCCAACCCATTCCTATAACCAAACAAAAAGACTATAAAATCCTCAGTGATGCATTCGAAAGATTTGGAGATCAGCATCGACGCCAGTTATATCATCGCAGCTCAACTCAAGACATCAGATAAATGGAGAAAGTTTTCAAGAATATGAAACAAATGTCTGACTCCTTGTTCATCTGGCTTACCCTGGAGCTACAGAAGAGTTCCGAGAAGAGCTTATGATTCACTATTTTATTGATGGAATCAGAGGTCAGAAAACTTGGGATATGTTGCATATAAGCAAGTTGAGTTATGGCAGCGAAGCGTTGGATAGAGCACTAGAAATAGAAGCATCTTCTAATATGTCAAGGCTAAAAATAAGAGTCTTTAATATAGAGAAAACAAGAATTCACCGATCTAAGCAATGGATACAATTTTTTCCGAAATCCTTAAGAAACTAAATACAGTAAATGATACTTCACGAAACCAGATAAAACCAAAAACAATAAATGATATTTCACATTATAGAAGAAACCAGATAGAGTGTTACAGATGTGGACGAATTGGACACATGAGAAGGGACCGTCGGGTGCGATTCAGGTCCCGTTCACCACACAGAGACCGCACAGACGAGAATCAGGAAAATTACAATTAGTCAACACTAAGGGGCGCATGTTAACCAATATCGAACAGGCCCCCAGAATTCTTTCCATTCATCGCCTAGGAAGGATCGCAGTCTGCTTCACCTATTACCATGAATGCAGTATCTCTGATAAAGCTAAGCCTTGTAAGAAATTTTTTTTATTTGACAACATCGAATTTTATAGGCCATTCAGTAAGGTTTCAACTTTGATTTAAAAAAATGTATGTTATTGCATTTAAAAAATAAAATAAAAATTATGCATCCAGCTTTTCTGAGACATGCTATTATATAGCAGTAAAAAACTTAAAAGCAGTGTAATGTTTTTATAATACAAAATGTTAAATTGACAATATTTCAAAAACTGAAAATTTTTGGAATAGACAACATTAAACAAAGCCACCCTTATTTGTAATGATAAATAAGATAACATCATAAAAATAGGGGGTATACATTTTTAAAAAATTGACTTTTAACAATTTTTTCAAGTTAAAATTTACTGTTGTTTTTGATCACCCTCTATTTATTTACGATCAAGTTAGTACACTAACCTACATACCCTTCTAGAAGAAAACGTTACCCAATTAAATAAATAAATATAGGCTTTCATTTAGGACAAATTGATAGTTATTTTTAAGCCTACAAATGCCAATTTTGACGTAAAAGTTTAGGATATGTCAAAATCAGTTAGACTTAGGTATCAAGCGCGGATCCAGGGGGGGAGGGCGATCACCCCCCCCCCCCCCCAAGAGCTTTGAGTTCAGGAAAATAGACCCGACTTTGCTTCATACTATAGTTTATTCAAGAATTAGAGAGAGTAAAATATCATTTGTTACCTTTTTTTTCTTCGCAAACTACCTGGGTTCTTTAGTCCGGTATCTTTGGCAAAATCTGTTAGACATAGGAATGGGTTAGAAATTTTATAATGAAAAATACCGGTATATAATAATAAACTATTTGGGTTGGATAACAATAGATATTTGGGAGTGTGAACGATTTTAGTCCTTGTCATAGGCCTCGGACGGAGGTGTATTTTATCACTAAGTATTTATAGCATAGAATATTATTTCGGTAATAAACTTAAAATAAAAAGTTTTTATAATATTATTTTATTTCTTACGATTTCTTAATATTTCACATACATTACAAAATATAGATAATTTTGACATATTTAACACAAATCACAACTGTATTTTTATTATTTTAAATTTTGGCATCGAAACCATCTTAGGCACATTCAGACTAAAACGTAGCCTTATTCTCTCAAAAAATTCTAAGTTATCATTGAAATACTTATAAAATACCCATTGTCAAAAATACTAGAAGTTAAACATATATAAAAAAATTAATTCGTCCATATAATATTAAAATTTTTTTGGGGCTCTCGGTCATTTTATTATTAATTAAAAACATTTTTAGGATATTTGACGTTTCAGTTTATTTATTTCTTAAACCATCTGCAGAATTACAACTAAACACTAAAAAGGGATTCAAATGTAATTAATTTTTATATGTTACAGTTAAAATTCAAACTACTTATTTTTATTTCTGTGGCACTGACATCTTAATTTAATTTACTTTATTATATGGAAATCCGATAGCCCCAAAAAAATAAAACATACATGTTAATTCTACACGCTTAAGAAAAAGACACAAATACAATGATAAAATAATAAAAAAAAATTACGGCTAATTGGAATTAAATATATATAAAATAAAGAGTGGGACACATTAAAATAAAAATATATAAAAAAATAAAAAAAATATATAAATAACCTAATAATAAAATACAACAAAAACAAAAATTTAAATAATAAATTGTGTTTACACTGGTAAACATTACGTATATAATTCCTTATCAAAGTCAGTGAAACTATCTTCAGTCAAATTAATTATAATTGGTTCCTCTATCTCACCGATCATGAGATCGAGTTTCCACATTTTGTTTAATTCTTTTTTTATATGGATTTTTCTCAATTTTCCGCAGTAATTTTATTCAAAAAAATCTTTCAAAAGTTTGGTTAAATTACTAATTTTGTAAGTTGTGTTATTTCTGGCAACTCTACCTTTTAGTTGAGAGAGATATTTCCTTCTCCAACGAACAGTTTCTCGACGATCTATAAGAACAGATTTCCTATTTGGTTTTTCCCAGCAAAAATTAAGTTCTCTGACCAATTTCCAGTGCTCAGTTCTTTTAATTTCAAATAAAAACCGATCTTCATTGATTTTAGTTAGAATTTTGTCGACGGTTGAGATCTGCTTCTCGTAATAAAATGCATGTACAACTCCTTTTATTGCAGTTTTCATCTCTTCTTCCAACAAGGTTTTTGGTCTGCCTGTGTTCAAATGTGGCTTGGGAGTACTAACAATTCTATTCCTCCTTTTCTCCTTCAGTATTCGGTACATAGTAGATTTTCCAACTCCTGTCATGTTGGAACACATCTCAACAGAACTTTTAATATTATTATCTAGATATTGATATCTTAAGGGATCATAAATATTCATCGTAATAAGTTTTTCGTTGAGGAAAAAATGCCCTGGTTTAACGATTTTGGAATAAATATAGAGGTGGAAGCCATATCTTTTGGGTATCTCAGAGGGCTTCAAATTCTTAAAAATAGACCCGATCCTGCCTTTTACACTAAAAATGGGAATGTTGCTGGTGTTTCCCCCTCGCCCCCCGTCGACAACTTGTTGTCGCTTGCCATACTGTACTTTTGTGATATCACCGCCCCCCCCCCCAAAGAGAGAGGCTGGATCCGCCCCTGTTTGGTATAGGGTATTATACATGAACCATGTCCATAATTTTGCAGGCAAGCAAGAGGGCATCAACTTCCGATATAACCGGGAGTGCCACCATCTTAAAAATATTTTAACTAAATTGCCCCCATCAACTTTAGTAAACTGCCAAATTTTAAAAATTTTCCAAAGTATATATTCCCAGAAATCGATCACGGCGAATTCGTTGTGGGCTACCCCGTATTTTAATTTATTATGTAATTAGGGTTTGTGCGCCAACAAACTTAACAAATAAATAATGTAAATAAACGCACCATAACAAATGCTATATTTTCAAATATATCTTGTAAATGGTTTTATCTTGTAATTTAAATATTTTAGCTTTTTTTGCTAACATTCCAAGAAAATAAATTTTAATTCCTCAATCCCTGAAGCACAATATTTTCTTGTCCTTCGTAATTAACTTTTAAAGCAGAAAGGGCCCTTTTTTATAGTTATTGTTTCAAAGCTAAGTTTTGTATTTCTATGATAATTTTATTTTCTTAATAACAATAATTCCAACCTAAGGTTAATTCATGAAATCACCGATTTAACGGTCTACAAAGGAAATTAACTGTTTTTTTAACCGACTTCTCAAAAGAAGGAGGTTCTCAATTCGTCAAGTATGTATGTATGTTTTTTTTTATGTATGTACACCGATTTCTCCGGAACGGCTGCCCCGATTTGAATGAAATTTTTTACGTTATGTTCAAGAAGTTGCTGCGGTGATACCATATCTTTTTGGATGAAATTGGTGCAGTAATATCCAAGATGGCGCTGACAATATGGCGGCCAAAAAAATTAATTTTGTCTGATTTTCCCCAAAATTGATATGGGGGAATATTTGGGGTCGTACACAACGAACCTGAAATTATTTTTAAAAAATTCAATATGTCGGATACAATATGGCGTACACAAAAATTTAATTTTGTCTGATGTTGGTACGAAGGAGTTTTTAGGGTTGTATATAACTTATCTAAAATTATTTTAAAAAATTCAATATGGCGGATCCAAGATGGCGAATTAAAGATTCTACATCTCCCGATTTTCTTTAAAATCAGTGTTGGGGTATTTTTGTTAGTGTTTATTATGAATTTAAAATATTTTTTGAAAAATTCAATTTGGCAGTTTCAATATGGTGTCCTAAAAATTTTACATTTTCCGATTTTCTCCCAAACTGATATAGGGAGTTCTTGAGGGTGTAAATTGTGAATTTAAAAGTATATTTTTAGGATTCAGTATGGCAAATCCAAGATAGCTGACTAAAAATTTTACATTTTTCGATTTTGTTCAAAGGTAGAACTGAGTCGTTTTTGCGGATGTAAATAGCGAATATAAGTCTAGAAATTTTAAATTTTCGGATTTCATCCAAAATTAGTACTAGGAGGCTTTGAAGGGTTTAGATTTAGATTAGATTAAGGCTTAAAATCACTTTTCTGAAATTCAAGATAGCGGATGCAACATGGTGAGTTGAAAATTTTACCTTACGCATTTTTTCAGATTTGGTATCAAAGGGTTTTCGAGGTCGTGTATTATGAATATGAAGTTAATTTTTTACAATTATTAGGACGGACAGAAAATTTTACATATTCCGATTTTATCTAAAATTGATATTGTGGGGTTCTTGAAGCGTATACGAACTCAATATGCAGTATAAAACATATCGAGCTAAGAAATTTACATCTTAGGTTCTTTAACATCGATAGTGGAAGGTTTTGGGACCTATATTACCAATCTAAAATTAATTTGAAATTTAAGATAGTGGATTTACTATGACAGAATAAATATTTGTTTGACACAATTTTACTGGTATTTGAAAAACTCTCAGAATCAAAAAATTTTTAGTGGTTCATTTTAGGGTGATTTATAACTGTGGATAAAATGGGTACTTTATTGCTACCTAGGAGTCATTGCGAGGTACACTAATCTCAATTAGTACTTAGTTCAAATAATTTATGGATTTCATAATGAATTCTAAAACTAAAAATAGAAAAATAAAATTTTTATAAAAAAATTGAACCGACTTCTAAAAGTGCGCTTAAAAAGTAAAAAATAAATATAAATTTTTATAGGAAATCGAACTTTTTGAGGTCGGCGCCAAATTATTTGTAAATGAAATAAATTACTACTAATATATACAAATAATGTAAGAAAGCAATTACAAATAGAGTATTTTTAATCTGTTTATGCAAATCCCATTTTGTCAGGTATTAGTTTGGCGCCGACTTCGAAAAGTTCAATTTTTTTATAAAAATTTTATTTATGTATTAATTCTTTCTATTAAGTACACACTTTTTTCCACAATTATCATAGTTGATAAAGTGACTGCTTGTTAACTTGATCAAAGGTTGTATAAATATGTAAAAACTTATGAATACATTGATTAAATACATTTTAGGGACACGAAGGGTTATTAAGAGAGAATATGGAATACTTTTAAAGAAACCCGTTAGTAATTTTTCAAACCAGATTTTTGACAACTATCTTGTCTAAAGGAAAGGATTTGTGGATTAAAGAAGCGTTAGCATCTCATATCATTTGGTTTCTTTTATCTTGTTATTAAATCAAGCTAATATACCCAATAGCATTTTAGTGTTATTAGCAGCTTCGACAATTAATAACTATATCAACTTTGCAAAGAATATATAATTAAAATGATTCTCTACCTTCCCGGTAATTCCTTGCATTATGAGGCAGGGGTGGAACCAGCCTCTCTTTTACGGTGGGAGGCAATATCCCAAGAGCAAAGAAAAGATCGAAATTTGTATACAAGACGATACAATATGACAAGCGAAAGGAGCGAGTGATCGGGGGAGAAGGGGGCTAGCGACATTCACGTTCCTAATGCAGTAGACAGGCGAGTATATTTTTCTGAATTAGAAGCTCTTGGGGGCGATAAAAAAAAAGATGAACCATGAAAATGCTTCATCTAAAAATAGAACCAGAAGTTTATGTGAACATAGATCTCCTAAGGCTTAGTAACCAACATACGGGGTGTTAAAAATTTTAATCTTTTTGAAATAACTTTAAAAAACTTTAGGCTATTGCCTATTGTATATTACGAAAATATTTGTATATTACAAAAAATAGTCGTTGTTCGTAATATATGTATGAATGATATATTTCGGATATAAACATTAAATTTTAATTGCACCAGGAACGTACTTAAAGGTTAACAAATTAATGTCTTAATGTAATCTAAATCTAAACTCTTCAAAGCCCTCTAGTACCAATTTTAGATGAAATCCAGAAATTCCAAATTTTATAGGCCATAATATTGCCTCTGACATATTAGATTTTCTTAAAATAATTTTATATTCGCTATTTACATTCTTAAAAACGATTCAGTCCCACATTTGAACAAAATCGAAAAATGTAAAATCTTTAATCCGCCATATTAAGTCCTGAAAAAAATACTATTAAATTCGTAACTTACACCCTCAGTTTTGGAGGAAATCGAAAAATATAAAATGTTTTAAATTCGTAATTAACACTAACAAAAATCCCCCAATACTGATTTTAGACAAAATAGAGAGATGTAGAACCTTTAATCCGCCATCTTGGATCCGCCATATTTATTTTTTTTACTAATATCAGATTCGTAATGTGCTATCCCAAAAACTTCCCATATGAATTTTGAAAAAAATCGGACAAAATTTATTTTTTATCCCCCATATTGGATACGCCATATTGAATTTGTTAAAAATAATTTCAGATTCGTTATGTATGACCCCAAAAACTCCCCCATACCAATTTTGGAGGAAATCGAGCAAAATTGATGTTTTCGTCCGCCATATTGGATCCGCCATATTAAATTTTTTTAAAATGATTTTAGATTCGTCATGTGCGACCACGAAAACTCCCCCGTACCAATTTTGGAGTAAATCCGACCAAATTATTTTTTTTGGCCGCCATATTGTCAACGTCATCTTGAATTTTACTGCACCAATTTCGTCCAAAAAACTATGAGACCACCGCAGGAACTTCCTGAATATAAAGTAAAAAATTTCATTCAAATCGGTGCCGCCGTTCCGGAGTAATCGGTGTACATACATAGTCGACGAATTGAGAACCTCCTTCATTTAGAAGTCGGTTAATAATGTTTTTCTAAACATATTTAACGATTATGTTCTAGTTTTTCGTTATGGAATGTTATTCAATATAGGGAATAAATTTTAATAACCCAATTTTACTGTTTCTAATGACTATACAGGGGGTTCGCCAATTTATTCAGGTTTTTAGAAGGGGTTTGTAAGAAGGAAAAGGTTGGGAACCGCTGTGCTAAACAAAGGAGCGGATTCCCCAAAGTAGATTCTAGCTCGTCATTGATACTGGTATTCAAGACCTTTCAAATAAAAGTATTGTATCACATAAAGATGACCAAATGTTTACAGATTCACTGTTAATGACTGTCAAATAAATATTAAATAACATAGAGGAATCGAACTTCAAAGTTTAACTTTATAAGGTTACTACTTTCGATCATAGTAATTTTTACAAACAATAACGGCTATCTATCTATCTATCTTCTGGGATTACCGTGGTATATTTTAAATGTGTGTTCCCAATAAGTGACTAAAATTTTTTAAAAGATATGGCAGTAATTGAAAATAACCACTTTCATTGGAACTTACATCTTTATTATGATGTTTGAATAGCCAGTAAGTAAATTATTTTCCCCGTATGCTTAGAAACTTCGAGAATATTTTATAATTTTAGGTAAAATTTAGAAAATTAAAAAATATAAATATTTAAAATTAACGTTCAAATCTAAAATAAACAAAAATATAGAAGGATTCAGATACAACGTATAACAGATTAGAACAAGTTATTAAAACATTGGAATTTATTTCTTTATGCTATTGTTGTTGATTTGATTGAAGTCATATTTAGCAGCACATGGAAACTTTTACCTATCACCACCTTGCACGATACACCCCATTTAAATTTCTTGACCTTTTCCTGTTGACATGTTAATAATATTTACTACTGGCTTAAAAAATAATAGAACTTGAAATGTGCATATTTAAAATCAGTTCGATATTTCATAACAATTAATTAGTATTTTTCTAAAAAAGTGTTGCAGGTGTGTATATTAATATAGTTTTTATATAACGAAAACTGTTAATTTCCACAAACAATGAAAACGGTTTTATATAAATACTGCCCGCATTCAACCCCACAATCAGAACTTGTCAACAAGTCAATCAAGTCGTATCAAGAAGAAACCAATCGAGTTATTCAAGAATCATGAAATTATTCTTGTTCCTAGCAGTTGCCCTTGTGGCAGTCATGGCAGTTTTCGCCGAACCTGAAGCCAAACCTGGTCACTGGGGAGCTGGTGCCTGGGGTGGTGCCGATGGAGCTGGAGGCTGGGGTGGTGCCGGTGGAGCTGGAGGCTGGGGTGGAGCTGGGGGATGGGGCGGTGCCGGAGGCTGGAGAGGTAATAACGGAGCTTGGGGTGGAGCCGGAGGTGCTGGTGGAGCCGGAGGAGCTGGAGGTCCTGGATGGGGAGCAGGTGGCTGGCACGGCAAACGTTGGTAAAGCCCAAAAGTGTTCAGAAAAAACCATTAACAATAATCTTTGCCGTTACTGAGAAATATAAGATGTGCAAGTATTGGACCAGGAACCATCAAGAAGACGGGTTCAATTGAGTACATATTATATTTTTATATGTAGATGTAATGTGTTTTGTAATGCGTTTCTTTTTGTAAATACTTCTATATATTAATAAACAGCATATAAAAAGTATTTGAATATTTTTAAACAATTATTATTATCACAAAACCCAAGTTACAATTAATGTGTGATATTTATACAGGATTTTCCAAAAGAGATCTTAAATTTCTGGAATAACCATTATTTTTGAATTTTACACAAATTTCCACATCATTTTATATAAAAGTTTAGGTAAATTATTTTTTAAGTTTGGGAATATTAACTCTAATTTTTTCCTCTATGACCAGCTACAATTTAAAGAAAAATAACTATGTTAGAAAAATTTAAATTTTTACTGAAACCAAAAAAAAAAGACTTTTGTTTTCGATTACTGGTATATTACTATTTTTTTCGTTATGCATGCTAAATTAGACTAAGATCGCCATGTTACATTTTGTGATGCTCATATTTTTGAAAGTGGTGTTCCAGATAGACGTTTTTTTTTTTTGGAAAAATTCAAAATTTAACACGTAAAATATAAAAATACATATCAAAACATGTTTTGCTCTGCGGTACTTCACTAGGCACTTTCATAGTAGGTAGTAACATTAGGGAATGTACACGGTATCCTAAATTCGAATAATGCAATGGAGTTAATAAAGTTAGCAAAAAGTAAATATAGCATTCACTAGCTGTTCTTTAAGGGCAACAGATATAGGGTAAAATTAAAAACTTGACATTTTTTATACTGCACTGTGACGTTATTATTTGAAAAAATATTACAACATTTCAAACATCTTATTTTTATAATATTTTAAGCATCATCTGACGGTGTGTGTAATCGTAACTTTAATACGAGGTGTGAATAAAAAATTATTCATCCCAATGTGGTTATTTCAAATCGAACAAAATTTTTAGATGATATGGTAGAGTCTTTAACAAAATTTATAACAATATACCACACTCTATGTCAAAATGAAAAAGCAAGCTGAATTTTGCGATTTTTTCAATAATAATCTTAGTAAGCCATGAATAAAGAAACAAAGGAAGGTATTTTGATGCTTATATTTAAACTTAATGATATATTTTCAAATAATTTGAGTTTGTCATGAAAAACAAAAAAAAAATTGCTTGAAAATATGCCATTTTAGTTAACGACGATGTTTATTTTCGTGAAATTCTGCTAATTATTAAAAATGAGTTATGAGAATTACGAGAAGTTTCATATTATATGTGCATTTATAGAAAGCGAGGAAAACGAAGAAAATACCTTTTATATTTCCAAATATTTTCCAGATAAGCGTCAATCTTTGAAAGATATTTTTAAGAGAGTAAGCAATCTCAGAACCCACCTTGCAGAGGTTTTACTCATTATGATTTTTGAATCATAAAAACTCTATCTTCAAGAATCATTGTTTCCGTTTCTATAAATATTAAGATTACTTGTGTCTGAAGTTCTACTTCTTGGGTTATCTTAAGTTGATTTCAAAAATTCCCTTTATTTTGTTAATCGATCTTACCAAGCTTATATTCTACCTGATTTTTACAGCTTTTACACCAAGTTCAAAGGATGTATTAAACAAGATCTATAATTTCTGATGATTTTTAGATGGTTTTAGCATAAAACATTATTTTGGTTATTTTTTATACTTCCCTTCTAGCTGTATTTTCATTACTTTTATTTCACTTCTTCTTTTTAACCGACTTGAAAATAGAAGTTGGTTCTCTATATACATTTTGTGTATGTATACATACCGATTACTTTAAAAAGGCTTGAATAAATTTTTTTATGTATGAACACCAAATAGCTCGGAACAGCTGTATCAGTTTAAATGAAATTTTTTGTATTATATGCCGGAAATTGTTGCAGCGGTCCCTTATTATTTTGGTGGAAATTGGTTTAGTAAAATTCAAGATAGCGCTTAATTTTGTGGACAAAAAAATTAATATTGTTACATTTTCTCTACAACTGGTATAACGTATAATATATACCGAATTTAATTTTTAGGGGGCTTCTGGGAAAGTATGATTTTTTTTTTGAGTTATTGCTACTTTCTCAAATTTCTTCAAAAATTGGTAACTAGAACTAAAACTAAAAAGATTACGAGGTATATTACACATATCGATTAGAACTTAACTATTAAAATGACGTGCAGATGTAAAGGTTAGTTCAGGATAGTTCAGTTTGTTAACTAAACTCCAAAAATAAAATAAAAAAGATAAAAATTGAAATTTTTGAGTCCGACATCCAATCAACAGTAAATTAAAAAAAAAAGTAGTAACACTAACTCAATTTTTAACGCCTTTATGTTTTTTTTTTTAATTTTTATACTACTGTATTTGTTTCCCCAAAGATGATATTTAACTAAGAAACTAAAAAAATCTCATATGTATTATACTCAAGAGAGGTTTTACCTCAACTGTCTCGCATTTAGGAGTAAAATAAACTTTTTTAAACCTCAATTAAAAATCTAATGAAAGAATGTTGATTTTTATAGATTTTGACTTCAGTTATGTTTCAATAGAATTCTATGAATTGAGCCCTTAGAAATTCCTGTTTGTAAAGCCATTTTTTATAACGATATCATAAAATATGCCGCAAAATATCCTAGAATTGTAATTTCGTCATTTTTAGTATTGAGAAAAGGTCTCCTTTTATGCATTTTTACCTTAATGGTGCCAAAATTTTTCACATTTTCCAATATTTAATTAACACTACTCCATGACAGTTTCTGTTTATCTAGATATCTATCAGTAAATGTCTGGTATGTTCTTGACAAAACTTTATTACATTCCCCACAGTTAATAATCGAATTTAAATAATTTTCGTGGGTATAATTTAATTATTTCGGTATGGTTTTCATTAATAATTGTCAAATGCAAGAAATACCAATATTCCGTAGTTCTCTATCGTTTTCTTTCGTCACGTTTCGCCATCATGGCTAACTAATAACAAAACTTCGTATTGTATAGCGTTTTTACAATACTAAAATGTTAAATTGTCAATAATTCAAAAACTACAAATTTTCCAGATCGACAACCTTATTCAAAGTCTCCCTTATTTTTGACGCTAAATAAGAAATCATTATAAAAAATAGCGGTTTTACGTTTAAAAAAAAATTGTCTTTTAAGGATTTGCACAAGTTAATATTTAATGTTAGTTTTTGATCACCCTGTATTTATTTATTATCAAAGTATCAACACAGCACACTAAAGTAGATCCCCTACTAGAAGGAAACTAACCCCAATTAAATAATAAAGGAGAAATTGAACCAGAAGTGGCACTATTTTGAAAATATTTTAGCCGAATTGCCTTTACCGATTTTAGTAAACTGCCTCTTTTTAAAAATTTTGCTAGTTCCCGAAATATCGATCGCGATAGTTCATCATATATATATATATATATATATATATATATATATATATATATATATATATATATATATATATATATATATATATATATATATATATATATATATGTATATATACATAATGAAATTGAAGTGTATGCCTGTCTGTCTGTTTTTTTATAAAAATTCACAGACAAACAGGAGGTGGACAGGAATGATACATGCTGCTTTTTTTGTCTGTCCGGAGTGATCTTCGAAACGGTTAAATCGATTTATATGAAAAACAGATATTAAGGGGAGGTTTCCAGGAGTGATATAGACTTTTTTTGTCTGCCTGTCTGTCTGCATAGGCTGATCTTCGAAATAGCTAAACCAGTTTCGATGAAACTTTACAGACATAGAGAGGATTTTTTTCTCTCTATCTGTACGAACTAATTTTCAAAAGAGGTTAACCGATTTCGGTGAAATCTTACAGACATGAAGTAAAGGTTGTCAAGAGTAATATAGGCGGATTTTGTTTGTATAAATTGTATTTATTATTTATTTCCCAAGTTTTGTTTGTTCGAAGTCGCGGGTATAAACTAGTATAAAATAAAGGACATAATCTAGTTGTTTACGTTTTTCAAATAACAAAATGTCACTATGGTTTTCGCTTCATATCGAACCATATAAAACATACAAAATTACGTTCTCACCAATATTTTTACGCTCGAACTAGCAAAAAGCTGCAGTAATAAAATCTATTTAACTTTAAACCTTTGTGTGTTGTAATGAAATAAAGCAAAAATTAATTTCATTTCTGCGAATTTAGCTTGGAAGCTTTTATTTTTAACCCAATTTGCCTTTTCAAGGTAGACTTTTATCAATTTATTTTATTTAACCCGTTTGAATTAATTAATTAATTAACCATAACCTCATTATTCTAGTCTCATGAAGGTCAAAAATAAAAAGTTAAAAACAAAACATGAAACAGAAATTCAAGTCGAATTATTTTTTTGTGCGTCTGATACAAGCAATGTGAGAAATTCCTTGAAATACTTTGAAAATTGATTTTAAATCCCTGAAGAATAATCTCACAGGAAAATGACCCGGAAAGGTTCATCCAGGACGATAACATTCTCTAGATTCAAATCGATATAAAAAAACGATATCAAAGGAAGATTTTTAATAGGAAATGTAACTGCAACAGAGAATTCTCCCATACTTCAAATGGTGCAAATAACAAAATAAAAGAAATAGTAATATTTAGTTAGTAAATCTATTTAAAACTTAAAACCGTATTGTTAGTTTTCGGGTGCACACATTTTATCACTAATAACTAACTATAGCTAATAATTTTCAGGTCCTTTTTCAGATTTTACGATTGATTTACGTAGATTTTTTCATAGTCACTTCAAATCTCTATATTGCTTTCAGTTTTTGAGATATTCAAGCCTAAATGACCCAAAAAGGCCATTAGATTAGAATATCTGAAAAACTTGCAATGATAACCAATTTTGTACGTAGGGAATAGTCCTGGAAAAAGGATACCCTTGTAGGTTTGTGAAATCAGGATTAAAAAATGTAGTGGTCTCCCAAGTATATTACCTTAAACTGTGTGAACTGTAGAACACAAAAATTAAATCGGAATCGAATTCACATCACCGACAAGAAGCTCTTAAAAACACATAATTATAAAAATAACATGTCAACAAATAAATTTATATAACCTCACAAACACTTCTGAAAAAAACTCTCAAAATAAAATCTTCTTATGAAAATTATTCTGTATATAGGGAGAAATTGCTCCGAGTTGGCAACCCTTCATCCATATCGCATAAAAACATCACGGATTTCAAAAAATACTCGTAAAATGGATGACGCCATTTTGGGGAAAAAGTAATTTTAACACGTCAAATTAACCGCCAAAAATCAAAAAAATTCGTCATTATTATTATTGTTGCGAAATTAATAATTGCAATTAAAATCTTTCCTCTTTTCCTAAATTAAATTTATTTTTTATTACTTAACAACCAATTAATATAGAGCAAGCCATCAGTCAAATACTTAGGAGTAAATATGGACTACAAAATTATTCTAAATTGACTCTAAAACTGTTAAACAAAAATGCATACAGTCAGTTGGAATACATGTCTCCTATATACAGTAATTGTGGAAAGCCAGCAATGATAAACCTTGAAACGGTGGAAACCACAGCTCTAGGTAGTATGTCTAAACTCCATCATGTTAAGGCTTTAAGATCAAATGAACCATAAATAAGCCCTTGTTAGTTGGCTTGTAGGGTTCATATTTATACTTACCAAAAAATTATAATCATACTAATATTTATTTGGTTGTAATGTAGTATAGTGTTTAACACAGCCTAATTAAGGGAAATGTAGTTAATATTATTTAAATATAAAATTTGTTACTTATTTAAATAAAAGTTTCAAATATGTTACGAATTTTTTTTTCTCAAATTTGTTATGTTGATGAAAACAAACAAGACTTACTTTTTAAAACTAAGATATTCGGTTGTTATGGACATATTAATACAAGTATTTATGTTAAATCCATAATCAGTACTAGCCATAAAAAAACATCTTAAAATAGCACGCTCATACTATTGAGATATGAACAGAATCTCCTGTAATAATTTTGTACGTCTGTAATATCAAATTTACTTGAAATTAATGTGATACATATAACTTTCTAAGGATATTTTAATTAAAAATTAGAAAATACTAAAAATAACGGGATACCACCTAATTAGCATTTCAGCTGTTTTTTTTTCAAAAAATAAAACATTTTGAAGAAACGGTTCAACGTATTGCTTTTTTTAATGACGATTTATTTTTAGTAACCAAAAATATAACAAAATTTTTTAAATTTATTTATTTTTACGACCGACCAATAGTATCGCAGATATCCAGAGATTATAATCAGTTGAAACGAATTGGATCGATCGGGTGAGTTTATAACGTAATACTGTTATTTTATCTCTTTCTACTATCCCTTTCATTTTGTCTACGTATGTCGATAAAAATTCGGAAAGCTACCCAAATTGCTTTTAATCTTGTCAGTTAGAGATAACCAATTATACTTAGTGCGTATAATTTTCCTATGGGGACAGCGTATTCACTGTTGTTATAAGTGAACTTTCCGCAAAATGATAGATAGCATGATCCAAACATTTTCAGTTTATTACAGTTACTTTATAAGTGCGTGGAAAACATCAGTTATGTTATACTAGTGAAGAAATGCAAGATTGATTATTTAAAATTGCAGTTGCGGTAGTTTCTTAGATTGCCAAGTTGTCATTGGAAAAAGTAGAATGCAACAAAATACAAAACACTTTTCATACTCATATAAACTATGGCAAAATGTATTTTTTTTAATTCTAAAAAATTTGGATTTTCGACATAAATTAGATTTCCTGCAGTTTTTTGTTCAGGATAGCCTGTGTGAATAACAATTTTTATGTTGAATTTTTTTTATTTTATAACTTTCCTAACATTACTCAATCTAAATATTAAGAATTACTGCTAAAATCTATTAAATTTCAGAATTATTCGGAGTGAAGCAATCAAAATAAACAAAATTTGTGCACCTCATTTTATTAAATTAAAAATAGTGTTTACTTTTAAAATTAACAACATACATTATTTGCAAATGAACTAAACAAAAATATGCACATTTTAAAGTTTGAAAGTAACACACTATTGCTTCTTCATACACTTATCCCAAAATACCAGCATGACCCAAAACAGCACCATGACCAAGACCTGGATGTCCAATAGCAACTGCAGATGGGCCGGCGATAAGAGCAGTTGGATGGGCAACGGCAATACCAGGAGCTGCCAAAATGGCACCGTGTCCGCCGATAACTCCGGCGTATGCTGAACTGATGGCGAAGATAGCGAAAAGAGCAAATACTAAGAATTTCATCTTGAGTGTTTAAGTTTTCGAAGAACAGCGACTAAATACTTTTGATCACTACTAAATGCTTGTGTGCGTTTGTATGTAGTTTTGTGGGTTTACGAGCGTATTTATATGTTTACCACTGGTACAAGGAAGGAACATACCCTCCACAGGTACCGATATTGTTGAAATTTCACAAAGAACGGGATATGAGAAATATTAAGAGGAAGTTTCGTCAGACGTTTGCTTAATCGTATTACTATTCTTGACAGCATTTTTTTACGTTATTTATTTTTTATTTCTGTGTTGCTCCCATTCAATATTATTTTTTACATAAATTTTAGAAAATAATAGGTGTGCACTGCATGATGCAAATTTATAGTTATACCAGTAATGCAATGTTTAAATTTTTGAATAAATTAAATCGAAAATATATGTAGTTTTGGTATATATTTTGTTCATGATGAAAAGGTATATTATTAAAACAGTAAAAAAATATAAAACCAGAAGGTTTAAGCAGGGCATCTCTAAAAGGTCTGTACAAATCGCTATAGCAAATTCCTAGACCAATTTACCTTAATCCAAAAGTTGATAATTTCCGAAATACAGGGTGTCAAAGTTACACTTTTTTGTAAATATTTATCTTAATAATAGCTTTATATGCACTAGATTTGGTACCTCGTATGAACCAACAATGATAGGAATAGTCATTACTTACAAAGTAGTATTATCAAACGATTCAGTCTGACAAATTTTTGTGGTCGGTTCATACATTCAAAAATTATCAACTACCACTAAGAATTTCCACTAAACTAAGACTATCAGAATAAAACACTTCAAAATTTAACAATCAGTAAAAATTAAGGATGAAAATTAAAGATGACCAATCAAAAACGTCCATCCAGATTCTAACCTAACAGAAAAGCCAATTTTTCAATTGTGATTGTTTAACTAATATTATTCTAAAGTGTTTCGATTATTTTATGACACACTTTTACTTGTTTATAATGTTATCTTTTATATTTTTATGTACTCTTTCATTTTTTCTCCAGTGGATATCATCCGAAAGGGGACACAAATTATGCCGATTTTTTAAAAAGTTAACTTCTTAGTTGGTAATTGATAGTTGTCAATTTTTAGTTGGGATTGTGAATAAATAAAGTGTATCATTTAACTTACAAGTGAAAGTTGATAGGGGAAATTCTTGGTGGTAGTTAATAATTTTTGGAACTATGAACCGATCATTATCGTTTAATTTTAAGGTTTATCAAGTAATTCCTAAATTTTTTACTATGGCAGAACTTTTGACTAATGCAGAAATGACCGATATGATATGAGCTTACCGTTATTGCCAAGGAAATGGTCAGCATTTGCCGAGAGTATACAGAGCAAGTTTTCCAAATAGACACATGTCAAACCACCAAAAATTCGCAGCTCATATTTGAGCGTCAGAAATTTGCAGAAAAAAACTTCTTTAAAAGTCCAGTTTTTTTTTCTCCACACGTTTCTCTCTTTTGTCTAGAACTATCGTGAAATGCATAACATTTATTTATAATGAGACCGTTGCTTTGAGAGAAAGCCGTTATTAAATATTAATAAGATTGAACAAATTCAGTTTCACTCAATGTAGTATAGCTTTAGTTAGCTTTTTGAGCAGATTTCGAATCATCCTACAGTGTCGAAAGCTGTTGTGTGATCTTGAGGTGGCTTTAAAGCTATATTTTTCTCCATATTGCCAGTTTATTGACAGAGTTTTGGTCTATTTTCGTAGGAATTCAGGTCGCAAAAGTTACTCACACTTCACTTTTTAATAATATTATTACAGAAGTCAAATTATGTGCTTTTTCTCCCTCAACATATTTTTTGAAAGAGATCGGGATATGTCTGTTTGGCAGTTAAGTTCATATTTACACAGCAAAATCCTTTATAAACATCTCATCATTATTGTTAGGTTAATGTGCTGGAGGATTTCATTCCATGATTATATTATAAAAAAAAATTTAACCAATAAATATTATATATACATTTTGAAATCTTAGCTTGTACCTTTGAGAAAGTTAAAAAGCGTTGCAAAATCACTAAGAAGTTACTTTAAACAAAAAAGAGTAATTTAAATAAATGGAATTATTTCAAATTGGAATTACTATTTTAGAAAAGTACATTTTTTAACCGACTTCAGTAGATGAGGCGGTAATTTTTTAAGATATGTTCTGAGAGTCAGAGGGTTGGTCGGTCCCATGCAATTAATTTTTTAAAAATTAGATTCAGTATAATGGATCACAAATTTTATTTGTCCAAAATTTGGATATTTTGTTTTTTAAAGATTGACTAACAAATATAAACTATCTGCCCCTTTCTTAACCGCCTTGAGAAGAAAAAATAACCGCTCCAGGGTTTTGTATTGTTGAGGATAACAGCCCGGCATCAAGTCCTGGGGATAATATCTTGCCGACATTTCACAGAATGGAAGTTTCGCTCTCGATTTGTTACAGCTCTACTGATGGTCCGTTGGAAATATAAACGAGCTGCAATCAAAGATTATTAAAGTCAGTGCCAGATAAATAATCTTTGCTACAGTGTAGTCACAATTTGAAAATTTTATTAAAGAGTCTGAAACTGCTAATAAATCAGATCATTATGACAATATCCTACCGTAAATGTAGAGTTTAGCCAATATTTTTACTTATTTTCACAATTGAAATATATGTTGTTAAATGATATTTTTTTTAAATAAAACCTCTGACTTTAGGAAGCAAATTGAAGTGGTTAAGAAACCAGAAAACTTTGCCTGTAAATTTGGATAAATAACTTAAAATTAATGGATTAAAATTTTAAAATTGAAATAAGGATGTTCAGATATCCTGAAAATATACTCCTGACAAAAAGAAAACGGACAGAATCAAAAAAACAGATATTAAGAAATGACGAGATTTAAAAATCTACATGTGTATAGATACTATATATATATATATATATATATATATATATATATATATATATATATATATATATATATATATATATATATATATACATAGAGAGAGAGAGAGACAACACCAAGTTATTCTTAATAAATTTCTTATTACACAGAAATAAAGAAATTTCATTTGTAATCTAAATAAAACTTCAGTAAACTGCCATTTTCAATAACTTTGTTAGTGTTTCTGTGAGAGTAAAATATTCCTTGATTTTACGATTTTTCTTCGTATTTTGACTTTATTCTTTCAAAAATACTCTGCTTATTACAACTCTTATTCAAAAGTCAAGTTTTTTTAGGATTATGCTAACTTTATTTTAATATTGCCTATTGAACTCCTTCTCTAACGATTCCTTTTCCATTGTCAAAGTGACGAGACCTGTCTGGATTGATTCTGGCGAAAAATAAGAAAAAATAGGAATTAGATCTTTGAGGACGAAAATGGAGTTCCAGGCTGTGTGTATGGCATAAAGGGGAACACTAGTTATAGGAAAATTCCTACTATAGAGGGGAGGAAGTTTGTACATGTTTGCGTGCTTTATAAAGAAATGAATAAATTTTACCACACAAATTAGACCTTTGTGAAGTGAAAGAAAAGATACGCTTGTGATAGGTGGTTATCTCTGCAGTTGGCAAGATCTGCATTAAAATTGTTAAATTTAAAATTACGTCTTATTAAAAAATCAAGTCATTGTAAACAAACTGATAGTGTTGTACAATGCGAAAGCAGGAGGTTTTCGGGATTACAGACTTGACCATCTGAGAGTCCTCACGGACAGGTTCACAAACTGAAGTCTGTGTATTTGACGTAGGACGAACTGGTGCCTCAGCAGCAAAACCATCAAAACCAAAATTAAAAAAAAATTCTTCTCTAAAAATCGGTATTCAAAATGGTGAACAGTTATCATCACTTAACAGAATGCAATAACTTTAACTTTCGGGTTCTACATGTAAGTAATTTAATTAATTTAGATACGTTAGTTTTTTATATTTTTTTATTGTTTTGCGCAGTTTTTAAATTTTCTTTTTTAACGACTGAGCTAAAATGACAAGTACTTTCAATATCATTTCTTCGAAAAAAAGTCACAATACCAAATATGTAGCTAATTTTACTCGTTAACATTACCCAATTGTGAAATCGAGCATGTAAATCATATTTATTGTAACATGTTTTTTAACTTGAGTATATTAAATAATTCACCTTTTGTTCGCTTAAAATTAATTAGATATCTTAAGAATCTTAAAAAATAAAGTAACCTGAATTCACTAAACATCTTTTTCAGTTAAAAACAGCTCACAATTCAATTACTTGAATACGCAATATCACATACATTTCCCTACTGCATAATAAATTCGTCACCTGTTTAAAAATTTTATGTTCTTGAATAAATTATTGGCCCTGTCTGAAAAGGATTTCACGTTTTATCCCTCATTTATTTTTTAAGTCGTATCCTGGTTATTCTCGAAAATGTATATTTCAGTACAATGTACAATAACAAACATGTTTTGGTTTTTAAATAACATTTAAGACTTTTTGTTTATTATATGTTATATGAATTTAACATGAATGGACACACAAACCATGTACGGTATGAAATAATTTTCTAGAAAATACAACACTGTGGCAACATTTTTATTCCGGTAAATATTTAACCTTCTCAGGGGTAAAAACCAGCCCTGCCTTCTTTTTTTTAAGTTGAACATTAGGTATTTTAACACCTCTTTTCAAGGACAATTTAAAATATCATGGCTGATATGTTAATTATCAATAAGTTGCAAATATTTTGATTTTAGGTAACCACTCAAAAAAGTCCAATAGATTCAAATCTGGTGGTGTAACTGATCTATTCACCTATTAGAGAATACCTCTTCTGAGTGTTACCGAACGTGTAAATAGTAGTGGTGAAACAGCCATATTCGATTGTCAGGCAAGCCTGGCTATACCTGGCTAGGAAATAGAGTTTTCAGAGTTGGAACTATATCTTTCTTAAGAAAATTGTGGTCCATAGACTCATTAAGGCTACCTCCAAAAAATTTCGAAACTATGACTCGGTTCTCAGTTGTGTCTGCTCAAAGATTAATTTTTTGCGGAATCTTTGTTAAAGTACAATTATAAAAGGTGTTTTTTATAGAGGTATAGAACTTTTAAATGAATTTCTTAAATTGACATGAAATTTACTTTATTCGAAAGATAACCTTCTGACATTATAATTTAAATATGACTTTTGGCATATGACCGCCACGGCTGGCTCGAACGTAGTCTAATCTGGAGGTCCAATTTTCGATGACTTTTTCCAACATTTGTGGCCGTATATCGGCAATAACGCGGCAAATGTTGTCCTCCAAATGATCAATTGTTTCGGGCTTATCGGCGTAGACTAGCGACTTCACATATCCCCACAGAAAATAGTCTAGCGGCGTTAAGTCGCACGATCTTGGAGGCCAATTCACGGGTCCGAAACGTGAAACTATGTGGTTACCAAATGTTTCCTTCAATAAATCAATTGTGGCACGAGCTGTGTGATATGTTGCACCGTCTTGTTGAAACCACAGCTCCTGCACATCATGGTTGTTCAATTGATGAACGAAAAAGTCAGTAATCATGGCTCTATAGCGGTCACCATTGCCTGTAACGTTCTGACTAGCATCGTTTTTAAAGAAGTACGGACCAATGATTCCACCAGCTCATAAAGCACACCGGACAGTCAGTTTTTCTGAATGTAACGGTGTCTTAACATACACTTGAGGATTATCATTACTCCAAATACGGCAGTTTTGTTTATTGACGTATCCATTCGAATAAAAGTGAGCTTCATCGCTAAACAAAATTCGCTTATGAAAATCGGGATCAACGGCAATCTTGTTTTGGGCCCATTCATCGAATCTACGCCTTGCTAGGTGATCTTGTGGCTTCAATTCTTGCACGAGTTAGATTTTGTAAGCACGAAAACCAAGATCTTTCCGCAAAATCTTCCATAAAGTGAATGGACACATATCCAATTCCTTTGCACGATGGCGGATAGACTGATTCGGGTCTTTCTCTACGCTACGCTCTACAGCAGCAATGACTTCTGTACGCACTGTACGACGTCTCTGTGGATGCGTATTATCATTTAGAGTAAACGTGGTGCGAAAACGTTCCATAGTTAATCGAATTAATTGCTCTGATGGACGATTATGTTGACCGTAAAATGGACGTAGTTCGCGATACGTATTTCGAACAGAACCATGATTTTCAAAATAAATTTGCACAATTTGGAAGCGTTGTTCAGGCGTCAGTCTATTCATGTTGAAATGCCAAACCAAACTAAACATAAATCACTTGACAGCTGTCAAAATGGCCGCCAGTTAAAAAAGTGTTACCAACTTAAAGTTCTATACCTCTATAAAAAATACCCTTTATAAGAGAAGCTTAATTCTTACGCAACTGGAAAAACCTTATACTACAAAAATAAACGGACTCTGTTTCAACACATTTAGAGACAAAGCACTATCTCAGATTGCAATAATACCAGGAAATGGTAGAAGCCTTTCCCGTGGTGGTGCACCGCCATCTGTAAACCGGTTTCGAACTTGTTGGTTCTCGTCAGTACAGAATAGGCCAGCGCACCTCAGCATCGATGAAGTAAATTCTTTAAGCAACTTATATTAGACAAAATAAGAAATCTAATACAAGCAGCGCCATCTTCCATTATTCTACGGAGTCTGAATATATAATCTCGTAGAGATCTGTATGTATACCAAAAGTGGATAATATAGTTGCAGTTGGATCTATAAAATACAATTATTTAAGAGACGCTTAGTTCTCAACCAACTGAAAAAACCTTATACTATAAAAGGACAAATGTACTCTGTTCTAACAGTACAATTTTAACTGCCTTTGTGTGCAATGTCTTAAGTTTTAACTTATTATGTACCTATATTTTAATTGTTAATAGTTTTTTATAATATATAATTGTTATAACAGAGTAACCGTAAATGATGAAGATTATATAATAGTCAAAACGTCATATTTGTGTGTTTTACGAGTATGTCTATTAAATGAATCCATAATATCCTGGAGTATTAATGAACCTCATTCCCAAGAAAACTAAAAGCTAAGAACTTTATATATATATATATATATATATATATATATATATATATATATATATATATATATATATATATATATATATACCGTGCTTTCGTAAAGTAGCGAATAAATTCAATATAAACTAAATAGATAATTATTTGGGAAAACGCTGGGACCTGTCGAGTTTTTTTTATGTGATACTGAAATATACAGGGTGACTCAAGAAGGAGCTATGACGTCATCGATATTTTATTCGTTTGTAAACTCCATTTTTTATTTCAGAAAAACTGGTTACATAAAGAAATTGTCAAGAATTTTTTCTAGACAATTTCTAAAACTTAAAAAAATTGGTGCCATCCAAATTAAATGTTCAACCTTTGCCCTGTTAACAATCTGACAATAACGAAATCTTGCGAAGTAGTAGATATCTGTTGGACTTCCATTGTCTTTATTTTTGTTGAATATCACAACGTTTCGGCTAGTAGTTATCTCTAGCCGTTTTCAAGTGAAACCAAATCTTGGAAAAAACCTCATCAAATAAACACAGACAGGACCAGCTTAGTGGAGTGGCGCAGCATCTTGTTGGAAAAAAAGGTCACCCTGGAACACATCGGATTCTTGTGGGTCTAAATACAAAGAGCAGAAATGAGGTCATTTTGAAGAAACTCCAAATATCTCGCACCAGTGAGGGTACCGTCTAAGAAATGAGGACCTAGGACTCTTCAGTCTACTATGCCGCACCACACGTTCACTTTTTGAGGATTTTGATTGTTGACTGCTGTGAACCAATGAGAATTTTCAGTGGCCTAATAGCGACAATTTTGTCTATCGACATGGCCATTTAAAGTTATATATCTCATATATATATATATATATATATATATATATATATATATATATATATATATATATATATATATATATATATATAAAGCACGTAAAAGAAAGAATATACACAAAAAGTTTATTTCCTGCAAATAAAACTATAGTCCTCCCAATACTGCTCCACTGACGAGAACATAAGGTGGACGAAACGTGATTGAAAAGAGGACCAGAGGTGTATTTGCAGGAAATAAACTGTCTGTATGTATTATTTCCTATATCTGCTTGAAAAGAGAATACAAGCATTTGACACCACTCTCCTCCCCCCTCAGTTAAAATAACTCTATTTGACACCTTGATTTTGAAATTCAGAATGGTGGCTTCAAGATGCCGGAGAAGTCTTATTGCCCAAATCGACTTAAAACTGATATTTAGGGATTCTTGGTGTTTTTAAGAAGCAGTATTTGAACTAAATATAGAAATTTAAGATGGCGAACGAGTTTTAATATTTATCGTTCAATTTGAATTACAATCGATATCTGAATATTTTTTTGGGCCGCAGTGTAGGATTATTTATTCGAAATTTAAAAATTTAATATGGATTATGAGTTTTATCATGACCGACATAAGGGAAGTGCCGCATCCTTTAAATCTGTAACCTGGACGACGAGTTGAGTCAGGCAGACTCCTACAAGAGGACACACAACTGATCTAATAAGGCCTAAGTGTTAAGTCTAGCCCACACGGCTTGTTTTGTCGATCTATATTCAGAGTTATATCATTTTTCGGAGTTGCTAAGTATGAATTTTGGCTTGAAATTAAAAAGATGATGACCGATTTTTGTTCGATCTCTGGTGAGAAAAGTTCCGGTTGCTAAATGATGTTTCCAGGATAAGAGGTTAAGAGTTGAAGAAAATAGAATAAAATTGTCGATTAACAAACTTTATGAAACTTCTAAGTCTTTTTTTGAACCATCCCCTTTTCGAAATTGCATCTCCTTTCACATGTTTAAAAGTCTTTTATCTTCGATCATACTCTAGATTTACACATCAATAGATTTGTTTGAAGGCTGTTTATGGTCGGTAGGGGAGACGCTTTTTTGATGTTTGACAGATGACAGAACATGTTTACTTGTCTTTCAGTTTAATTGTTTGTCGGGACTTTTTTCGGTGTTTTTAAGTGTTGGAAATTACTATAAATGCGAAGTTTACTTTATTAACTTATTTTTATTGGTAAATATTGTTAAATATTGTTTACATACTGAAAAATAACAATAATAATTTAGGCAACTATATATTTATACTTTATATATTCAGAATTAACGTACTGATTATCATATGATACTTGTTT
Organism: Diaprepes abbreviatus; assembly: GCA_034092305.1. NCBI lineage: Eukaryota > Metazoa > Arthropoda > Insecta > Coleoptera > Curculionidae > Diaprepes > Diaprepes abbreviatus. The sequence goes on along the minus strand of JASJET010000055.1, from coordinate 5,375,212 downwards.
AAATAATGCAATTAGAAAAGGATAGCATAAAATCGGTATGAGTGTACCAAGCAATTAAATATTTACTTTTATCAACAACAACTTTTTCACATATAATTAAAAATATTATTATGTTATTTAGCATTCAAACAACCCGGCCCTAGTTCTGACGTTATGCTAATTCTACAGAGGTATGTTCGAAGTCTTTTATACTGTAATATAATATCATTTTTAAAAAGTTTATCATTTATTTTATATTTTTTATTGCCATTTTAAGAAGTTTATTTAGGTTTTTTGAAAAAAAAATTATTTTTCTCCCAATTGTACTATTAGGACTTGAAATAAATATATCTCTAAAAGTATTAAATCTTTATTCATAATTTTTACATGCTACATAAATTTTCCTCAAAATTTGTATAAAATTTTGGATATAATTGAACATTTCTAAAATACACATGATATTCCTTTGATTTGGTGAACCAAACTCTACCGAACAATTCAGTATGTTTTAAAATTATCTACAAACTCATTTGAAAAGCTTCTATGTGCATAAAGTTTGATTTTTAAACATATTACACACGCAGACAAAAAAATAAATATTAGTTTTATGTTATCAAATCTATCTATTAAAAATTTATATCACGCTTTCAGAATTATAAGTTTATTAATATTTTAAATTACTACTTTCAATTAAAATGAAAATTTCAATTTAGCACGTTTCATTGAAAAATGGTTAATGAATTTCTTTTTTGTTCAATGCAGTCGATATTTTAAAGCATGAATAAAAGCGATAATTGTGTAACCGAGACATTTAAATTTTACAAAAGGCAATTATTGAACAGTCTGTTCACGGGTCTATTTTTTCAGTGGCTGTGTGTTAAAATTTATGCAAAACAAATTATTATTTTTTGTTAGTTGAGCTATAATCAATAATTTTAAAAATTTTTAGCGAAAGAATTTTACTCCAACTAATTAAATTTTTACTACTTTACCCATAACTGCATGGATGCATTCCAGACTTCAAATAAGTTTGACAGAACTTACCCTTTGTCTTTCATTCTTTTGCACATATTTAATACACGAAAATACCTAAAGCTGAAGACAACCCTATAAAAAGTGGCTGAATGAATTTCATGCACTCACTAAAGTTACAGGACACTTTTCATGCATGAAAGAATAATATTTTGATATAGTTGTTAATATAAAGCTTGTCCCAGAATGTTTTTCGTTTTTGTTTTGACTGTTACGTCCCAAAAACCGATCGCGGGGGAGGAGAGTGGTGTCAAATGCTTGTATTCTCTTTTCAAGCAGCTAAAGGAAATAATACATACAGACAGTTTATTTCCTGCAAATACAACTCTGGTCCTCGTTTCATTCACGTTTCGTCCACCTTATGATCTCGTCAGTGGAGCTGTATCGGGAGGATCAGAGTTGTATTTGTAGAAAATAAATTTTGTGTATATTCTTTCCTTCTTCTTCTTCTTCTTCTTTCTCAGCCCATTGATGTCCACTCCTGGACATAAGCCTCTCCGATGGTCCTCCACTGGGATCTGTCTCTCGCCTTCTGGAGCCAGTCTTTTCCAGCAAACTGTCTTATATCATCTACCCACCTGCGTTGTGGCCTGCCACGATTTCGGTTCGTTTCTCGCGGTCGCCATTGCAGTAATTTACTCGTCCACCTATCGGGCTGTTGTCTAGCTATGTGCCCCGCCCATTGCCACTTTAGTCGGGATATGCGTTCAATGACGTCAACTACTTTGGTTCTTAATCTTATTACTTGATTTCGTATTTTATCCCGTAACGAGATTCCTAACATTTGTCTCTCCATAGAGCGTTGAGTGACTCGAAGCCTATTTGCGTTTTGTTAGTGTTATCGTTTCCATGCTGTAAGTAGCAACAGGTAAGACACACGTGTTATACACTTTCCGTTTAAGGTTGATTGGTGTATTTCTATCTCTTAATACGTACTACAACTTTCCAAAGGCAGACCATGTCAGCCCTATTCTCCTTGTTATTTCCGCCGTTTAATTTTCTTTGCCCAGTTTCATGACGTGGCCTAAATAGATGTACTCTTGGACATTCTATATATATATATATAAGTAGTGGGAATAGGGGGCTTCTAGTTGACCCCCCCACCACTTTTTTGATTGGTCAGCCAAGAATGACCTTGTTTCTGATTGGCTGCCCAAGTTCGCCCCCTATTCCGATTGGTTTCATAAACTCCGCCTCTTTTTGCTCCACCTCCTACCTCCTTCCTAACCACCACAGTAGTTGGAGGGGAGCTGGTAGCAGTTGGAGGGGAGCTGGTATTTTAAAGGACTGAATCTGAGCGAGCTACATTCATTTACAACTAGTCTTAAGCTTATATAGAAGATTCACCACTAATAAAGAACAGTGTTAAATTAAAAATAAGTGGTAGTTATGAACAGTGATTTGCAAAATGAAATAATCAAATTAGGTAAACAGTTTACTAAACTTCAAAATTCCGAATTAAAGAATGCAATGCTAAGGAAAACACACCCCGAGTGGGCACAGGTATATTATGAGACTGCCTTCCAATACCAATTAGCTGCAGAAGCCTGTTTAAATTATAGAAAAACCCAAAATTTGCCGAAGTTCTTTCATGAAATAAAGAAAATAGGATTCAGTTACTTTTTAAGGATATTGAAGGATTATATAAAAGATCCTGATATATTAAAAGAAATCGTGGAAGAGGAAGAGAGAGATAAAGAGATATTGAGAAACAGGGAGGTTTTAGTGTAGGATTTATTATGGAATTATTAATAAGAGAAATGTATGAAGAGTTTTTGATGTCCGCAGCCTGTTCCGAGTTTTATGCATATGAAGGTCAAGAAAGTGAAGCGCAGAATATTATAGTGTTTTTAAATTATATGGAACATGCGGAATTATGTTTACTAGCAGCTAAATGTTGTAGCGAATATTTAAAAAATAAAAATATAGATATTTTAATATGTAAACTTCAAGAACTAGGATTAAATAATAATATTTCATGTATTAAAACAATGTTAGAAAATAAAACACATAATTTGTAATCAAGTCTTTTATTACATAAAAAAATTGTTGTAAAGGTAATAAACATTTGATAATGCACATACACATGGTATTTTTTGATGATAAAAGCAGCAAGGATCCATTTTCTTTAGGGTGGGTTGTTCATCAATCTCGATAACTGGTTTCATGGAATACTTCTTTACGAAATCTGCCTTTTCTTCCCCTTTTACATAAACATAGTCCACCTTAGCGCTTAAATCTCTTATGATATCTCCACATTTGTGTAATGGTGTAAATCCTTCACACCATTCAATGCAATGGTAATTTTTTATTAACCACAGAGCTTGTTTGTGTAAATAGGATGGTAAATGACCCATCGGAAATGGAGCTTTGAAAATAAAATGACTTGTCTTTTGCCCATCGTACGCTGCTAATTCCTTTACAATAAATTTATTATTTTCAATTTTGAATCCTTGAAGATCTAGAATAAGTTTCATATTTTCAAATATTTGAATTTCTTGATCATTTCTACTTTTAATTGATATTCACTTATTTGTTTTTTTAATTTCTGCAACTGAAGTTGAAAATCTAATACTCGAACTGAAATCTCGTAAGACATTATATAAATGAAGAATTCTGGTTTGGCTACGTTAATAAATATCAAAATTGACGCGTGCGCTCTTAAGCGTAAGTAGCGGTTTGTTTAAAAAGAGTATTTTATCTTAAGGAAATTGTATTACAACTGTTTCACAATTTTTGTTAATGGATTGTAACTGAAAACTTTATCATGAATTATAACACAATATGCCGCTGTTTTAGGGGGAATTTTTTCCTTGGTTTCAAATTCAATTCTCATGGTTACTGGACCTGTTTGTAGTAAATCTCTTTGATGTGAACAATTAATGTAAACTATAGGAGCATTTTCTTTAAATTCTTTCGGATTAAAAATTGGTTCCACTGGAGAGTTATAATACCCTTGACGAAAGTCTGTAAACATTTCATACAGAGTAGCAAATTTATTATTTTCAAAGTCAAGTTGAAGATCATTGTAAGGATATCTTTCTGAATTTAAAAAGACATTCATATTTCTTAAATTACAATGATCAAATTTACTCATATCCATTTTTAGATTACCACGTCTATTTTTCTGAAAAGCAATTAGAACATGACGTGGCGTTTCGACTTTTGTAGATGTTTTTACGGGCCAGTTGTGCCTCGTAGTTTCCAATAACTCTGGATATTCAACTAATTCCCAGCTTCGGAAGGTTATTAGTATATCACTATTTTTGTCAATAATTTTGGTAAGTGCTAATTCTTGCGGAATCGCTACAGTAAGATGAGGAACTCTCCAACACAACTTGGTAATTTTAACTTTGGGTTTTTCATCTTCATTACTGGATAATAATGCATTTGTATCATCATTACTTCTTATTAGAATAAGTTCTTGTTGTGAATTAAGAATAATCTTATTATAATCTTCAAAAAATCCTGAATACATCTTTAATGGTATACATAATGAAACATTACCTTTGTCATCAGTCATAATTTTTTCTTTAGATTTTGTTTTCGGATACCAACCGGCATTTTCCAATTTAGCACTTTCATTTTGATTAAATGAAATATATCCCTTAAGAGTTGAAGTTATACCAATATCCCGAACGGAGTCAATAGTAACACCATTTAAAATATAGCGTAATTCTTTAAATAAAAATGCCGGAGCATTATTAATTAAAACAGTATTAGCTAAAGGGGAATCATCTTCTTTAGTTACTTGCAATTCCACATAAATTTCACTTTTGCAAGGTAAAGGATATTTTCCTGTTTGTTGCAAAGCAATTCTGATTTCATCATTTGGTCCGAGTTTTGTAGGATTAAAAGGATCGAAAGAAAGAATTTCCCAGCTTAATATTGATTCATCAACCAATACATTTTCTCTTACATTTAAATAATCCATTTTTATTTAAGTTTAAAACCCAAACTTTGAAGAAATTTTCTATTAGAAGGTGTTAACCTTTGGAAGTTTGATTTCCTACTAAAGGAAGTTGGTTTCTTTCTTGTCTTATTAATGTTTTTATTATTAAATTTTCTAGTAAAGTTTGCAGATTTATTGTTATATAATATTACCATCTTTAATCTACTTTTTTAAGATGTAGTCTGATGGTTATGGTTTCTTCTCTAAAATTAACCAAATCACCTTCCTGATCTATTATTTTAATGGCTATTTTATCAATTACTTTAACGGTGACTGGGAAATATATGACGTTTTGAGGTGACTCAATTATTTTGAACCCTGGAGCAACGCTCGGGAAAAATTGGTGTATTATATGAACAGGTTTCCCGTTTAAATATGATCCCTCTGCAATACTGCAGTCTATATTTATTGAATTTACTTTAATTATTTCCGCGGGAAAATCTGATATATGTTCAATGTTGGCTTCCAATCGCCCATTTTTAAACCCTAATAATTTACCAATAGTTCCTTCACGAAAAGTTATGGGGGCTGAACATTTAAGATGTGTACGTAAAGTATTATTATTTGCATAAAGACTAAAACTAATTTTATCCTCATCCAAGTGTTTTTTTAAAAAATCTGTTATGTCTTCTAATTCGTAGCTACCTGGGGGTATGGCTATTTCTAAATTTTCATCATGAATTAATACATTATTCCCAACATCAATATTGGGAATTGCATTAAATGTTTCGAAATTTACAAGACCGATAACATATTCAACATCTTCATCTAAATATATTGGAGGATGTAACTCTGATGTTAAAATAGCGGAATTGCCGCTAAGAACAAAACTATATGACATTTTACTTTAAAAATATGTTTAATAATAAACTAAAATTAGGTGTTACATATGGTTATAAAGAAATTTTAGACACAATTGACCACAATTTGTTTTGTTAAAGTTTTGATAACTGTTATAATTATAATTAACAATATTATTATTTTGGTCGCTATAAAAATATTTAATTAATTCAGAAGGGGGTCGCAAATTACCATAACTATCAAAATATATTATGTTTTTTCCTTTTTTTGTATATGCTATCCAGTGAGTACCAACACCACTGTGATTATCTAGATTGACAATTGCACTTTCAATTAACTTTATCTTTTTTGGTAATTTATCCCTCATAAAAATACCACGAAAGTTGGGAATTTGTAAATATTTAGCGTATTTAAGTAAATCGTAATTTGTAAGTGCTTTTCGAGGTATATGTTTTAGCAGTTTTTTGAATAAGGTTTCAAGTATAATCCACATCCTGTTTTATAGGGTTTTAAATAAAGTCCACTTCCTTTTTTTCCTACCGCAATGGACTCCATCATTTGATTGTGTCGTTTAGATTCTTCTAATTTCGCTTTGGCTGCTTTTGCATCATTTACTGCTTTAGCAATACCTGCAGCCCCTCCTCCAAGAGCACCAAGAGCAGACAAACCAGCAAATAAAGGTATAAGTGGAAGAAATCCGCCAGTCTTTGGGATTGGAATTACCCTTTTCTTTGGAGGTAAGACTTTACCAGTTTTTTTAATAGCTTTTAAAGCAGTTTGAATACTTTCATTTAGGTCTTTAAAACGTTTCCCCTTAATTCCTTTTCTAGCTTTTGAAATTACCTGAGATAATGATAGTCCTCGTCCTTTTCGAGTTTTTCGCTTGAACTTTCTTCTCGTTCGAAGTCCCATACCTAATTTTCTTTTAATTTTCATAGCACCAGTAATTCCTAGTGCAGCAGTTTTTTCCCCAAAACTAGAATCTTTAGCTTTGAACCTTGATAAAGCTTTGTCAGCTAATACTTTATCAGCTAAATGCCTTCTTTTTATATCATTTGATTGTGAGTAAGCAATATCGTGTTCTTTACAAGCCTCATCCAATAAATTTATACCTTTATCACCTCTTGACAATCGTTTTTCCAATTTTGTTCCAGGTCCACAAAAATTATAACCAGGAATATGCAATTCAAAGGGTAATTTATTTATTAATGAGTTTACTAAACCACTTCCTTTCCTTTTGCTGTTTGTCTTGTAAATGATTCGTTTATTATGTGATGGAAACATTATGTATAGTTGCAATCCTAGTGATAACTAACCAGTTACATCACAATACTGAATATTAATAGTTTGTTTTATATATAAAATGAGAGTTGAGAAACAACCATACTCTATAACAATTAAGGATCATGAAAGTTCAGTGAATGGTTTTAGAAAACATGGAAAACTGTTTGAGGGAAATAGTAAAAGAGGGTTAATTATTGGCCCGTCAGGCTGTGGCAAAACCAATGTTATTATTAGTTTGATTGAAGATCCGAATGGTTTGCGATTTGAAAATCTGTATGTTTATTCAAAATCCTTATATCAACCAAAGTATAAATATTTGAGAACACTTTTTAAACCTTTGAAAAAAATTGGATACTATGAATCTGAAAATGAAGAAACAATTGTTTCACCAAAACAAGTTAAACCAAACTCTATAATAATATTTGATGATATAGTGTGTTGTAATCAGAATGTTGTAAAGGACTATTTTTGTTTCGGAAGACACAAAAATACTGATTGTTTTTATTTATGTCAAACATATTCTTCTATTCCGAAACAATTAATTCGTGACAATGCAAATTTAATTGTTATATTTCAACAAGATCGAACAAACTTAAAACATATTTATGATGATCATGTTAATGTTGATATGTCATTAAACCAATTTAATGAGTTGTGCTTAATATGTTGGAAAGATAAATTTGGATTTTTAGTAATAGACAAAGACTCTAATGTGAAATCTGGCCGATATCGAAAAGGATTTGATTCATATATTTACTTATAAAAATAAACGTTTGATGGTAAATTATACCAATCATGGATGAACGTTTAGCAAGAGAGCTAGTTAAATCAAGAAAAGCTGTTAAACAAAAATATCAGAGTTTAAAAAATGCGGAATTTGAGGCGCAAACTAAATTGGAGGAAACATATAAACCGATAACTCAACCCTTACAAGAATTAATTTCAACGATTGGTAAAATTGAACCTGTTGAAATAAAGGAAGAGCTACACACACCAATTAAAAAAATTTATGAAACACCACAGAAAAGATCAATTCAAACACTAACACCAAAGAGAAAATTACAATATGGAACATCAACACCAGAAAAAAGAAAGACGGGAAAAACTCCACTCCTTCCTACAGAAATACCATCGATTATTGACTGGGACGCGAGTTTAGCTTCAGCAAGTCAAATGCCATCTATACAACAAACAAGTATTATTGCAGAAACAAACCCTTCTTCAGGTTCACACTCCACAATAGGAAATCTTTCAGATATACTGGAACAAACACGGCAAACAGTTAGAACATTTGTTGATACAGATTTATATAAAGAATATTTATTAGGATTTGATGAATTACCTCGCCAATATATTGATAGCGGTGTAAAAGATGTTGAACATGAGTTTGATCACCAATATGGAATAGTTCATGATTTGGAAACCGAGAAATTCTTTTTGGGTTTAACTCAAAAACCTGTCGAAATTATTGGTAAAAACATCAAAATTGAAGGAATAACCTATACAGGTACACCAGGTTTATATGAGTTATTATTTAAAAAAGAACCAATAGGGTATAAAAAACAAGATTTGGAAAATTATATGGATATTTTAAAAAGAACCAATGCATACCGTAGAAATAATGATCCAAATGAGCAGGTGCAGGGGAATGGATCACATAAATATATTTCTATAATAGGACCTTATTTGCAAAGCAAAGGAATTACAAAAACTAAAACTCTAAATCCCGAATCTCAACAAGCAGTCCAGGGATTTTTTGAAAGACGCAAAGCTCCATATAGAGAAAGTCGAGTGTCTTCAAAAAAAACCGGATTTGGTATAACTTTAAAAGTTAATAAACCTAATACAGATTACATATATTGGGATAATGTAAACGAACTTGTTGAGAGACTTCGACTATTGGTAGCATCCATGCTTGCGGGACACACTGGTCATAACAATGAAATTATTTCCATTATTGAAGAACTAAGAGAAGCGAATATTATTATATAAAAGGACATAATAGATACTTTTAAACATTTCTAAAATGACCATCGATAAATTTGGTCGTCATATTTCAAAAAAATCTGCTCTAAACACATTATTATCACTAGAAAATAAAATATTATCAAATGTTGAAGAGAAAATAATAAAAATTTTTAAAAGCGATGTCAAATATATTGAAAACAAATTAATTCAAAATTTAGATCCCGGGTTGAAAAGCGATGTTAATAATTTAAATAAGAGAATAAATGAATATGATAACAATATACAAAATATTGCAAAAAAGATTAAGTTATTTGAGGATAAAGTTATTCCTGAATATAATGACAAGATAATTAATTTGAAAAATACTGTTGATGGAAATGATGATGTAGTAGAAAAATTTTCTCAGAAAGTTTCTAAATATGCAAATGACTTTGACGTAGTGAAGTTAAAATATGATAAAGTTGATGATTTTGAAAATGAAATAAAAAATGAAATTACATCAATTAAATCAATAATTAAGGATACTTCAGCAATTGACAATGTCAAGAACAGTATTTCCAAGGAAATTACATCAAAGTTTCAAAATTTTACTAATTTGCTTAATGATAGAGTAGCAGAAGAAGTAAGGAATTTTAAGAAAATACATGACGTTATGGATAAAAATACACAAAATCTTGAAAAATCAATGAACACTCATTTCCTAATTCACAAAAAAGATACCGACAAAGTTAATGAATTTAAAGAACAAATTAAAGAATTTGAAATTAAAATCAATGCATATAAATCAAATTTACAATATTTAGAAGACAAATTGAAGGAGGATTTTCAAAACGAAAATGAAAAAATTGAAACAAAATTCAAAGATCAAATTACAAAAGATAATGAAAAAATCGAGGATATACTAAAGCAGTTAAACAATCTGAAAACCAAATCTGAAACGTCTTTTGACGAGGGAAATTTTACAAAGGCAATCGATGAGAAATTACAAAAAGAATTAGAATCCTTACTAGAAGTAGTGCAAGCTATAATAGAAGTTTCTAAAAAGGATGTATTAATTAAAATTAAAAATAATAGTTCAAAAATCGAGGAGACTTCTTTACTCATAAAAGAACTTGAAACATCTTATACAGATATACTACACAAAGCTGAAAAGACAGTGTCAGACATAAAAAATATAGAAAAAAAAATTGTGAAAATGACATTAGATATTACAAATGCAGAATTTCAATTAGGAAAAGATATAAAAAATCTAGAAGATAAATTAACAAAAGAAATAAAATCTTTAAACGAATTAGTTCAAAGAGCTGCTGAAGTTTCTAGAAAAGAATTTAATGATACAATGAATTATGCAAGAGAAGAAATGAATTCAACATTAGGTGGTTTCAAAAAAGATTATACGTTATCAAATGTTCTTTTGGAAACTAAATTTAATGTAAAAATGTCTGATCTTAATAACAACATCACCCAAATAAATTCGTCAATAAAAGAAATTAGAAATGAAAATAACAAATCATTTGAAACAATGGAAAATAAATTTAATGTAAAAATTTCTGATCTTACTAACAACATCACCCAAATAAATTCGTCAATAAAAGAAATTATAAATGAAAATAAAAAATCATTTGAAGCAATGGAAAATAAAATTAAAGAACTTACTAAAAAAAACTGAGATGATTTTTTTTTATATTTTACAACATCAGCGATAAAGGGCTTTTATAAACGGTTTAGAAGGAGGTAAAGTTATTTGTGGGATTTATTTTCGAGAGTAAGGTATAAATTAATAATGAGTAAAATTAAGCAAGACGTTGTAAATGAATTACATAAACCGGCGAGAAGGCGATATAGAAGGAGACGAACAATTGTAAAAGGGCTTAATGATCTATTTCAAGCTGATCTGATAGAAATGCAGCCATATGCGAAATTTAATAGGGGTTTAAGATATATTTTAATGGTAATAAATGTGTTTTCTAAATTTGTATGGGCAGAACCTGTAAAATCCAAAACTGGTAAAGATGTAGCAGCTGCAATGAAAAAAATTCTATTAACTTTAAAAACTCCCCCAACAAATCTGAATACTGATCAGGGTAAAGAATTCTTTAATCAAGACTTTCAGAAACTTATGGAGCAGTTCAAAATTAATCATTACAACACATTTTCTAATATGAAAGCTAGTATTGTAGAGAGAGTAAATAGAACGATAAAAAACAAAATGTGGAAAAAGTTTAGTTTACTAGGTAATTATAAATGGATCAGCTTTCTTAAAGAAATAATTACAGAATACAATAATACTAAGCATTCAACAATCGGAAAAAAACCAAACGAAGTTAACAAAAAGAATGAAATGGAAATCTTGAAATCAGCTTATACTCATAGGAAAACTGTGGATCCCAGATCACCAAAATTTCGTGTCAGTGATAGAGTACGAATAAGCAAGATTCGCGAACAATTTTCTAAAGGTTACACGCCCAACTGGTCAAACGAAATTTTTCAAATAAAAAAAATCCAGCTTACTAATCCAACAACGTATTTGATTCAAGATGGAAAAGGGATAGATATTCAAGGAGGTTTCTATGAAGAAGAACTTCAAAAAGTAAGACACCCAAATGTATATCTGGTGGAAAAAGTGTTAAGAAAGAAAGGAAACAAAGTATTTGTAAAATGGTTAGGATTAGATAAATCTTATAACTCTTGGATCTTCAAGAGAGATGTGATGTAATAGTAATTAATGCTGTAATAATAATTGATGTTTGTAATAAAAAAAAATGATTTTTTATATATATTTGTTTTATTTAAAAATAAGCTTATTACATAAACATTTTTTTAAATACAATATTCCTATAATCAGAGTCTAATATGGGATTTAAAATTTCTTCAGTCAATTTAATCCTTCTTCTAAAATGTTTTTGATTTATAAACTCTTCAGAAGTCATACGAGCTTTTCTGTAGGCGAAGTTCCAAGCAACCATCAGATGAATTTGGTTTCTTGATTCATCAATAGATACTGTCTTCTTCATAATAGTGCTTAGACTTTAATTTTTGTTCTAGTTCTTCGGGATGATTCAACAGCAGTTCCAGCATGGAGCACACATTTTCACTATTTAGATTTTGTTTTGGAGAAAGGACATTATATATTTTGTCAAAAGAATCTCCGTCGTAAAAATTGTTATTTCTAAAAACGTTGAAATAACGTCGAAAGTTTTGTTTTTGTAAAACATTTAGTCTATATTCTATAAGTGGAATTTGTTCCCATAGTCTGCACACAGTTTCATTTCCATAGTAAATAAAATCACAGCTTTTCACAATCTTCACTATTGGTAATTCACCAATCTTTTCAAAATGAATAGATAAATTTTGCAAATATATCGGTTCATTGAAAACATTTGGTGAAAACATATAATTTGTTATAACTCCTTGATATTGCAATAAGTTCTTCCAATCATCTTCATTTAATATCACAGACTGACCATTTTTACCACCAAGTTCAATGCATGGTAGAAAATCACTTTCCACCCACAAACCAATCACAGCATATTTAGAGTTAGAATTATTTAAATTATATTTTGTAGAATTTATAATTGTTTTTTTTATTTTCTTTTTTAATGGTGAATTTTCAAATATATTTTTACTCTGATTACTGAACATTTTAAATGATGTATTTCAAAAACTAACTGGCTATCTGCTTGCTCTCAAAAAACTAACTATCAATCCGTTTGCTCCTAAATTTTATACATTTTCCCTCTCCTCTCAAGTGGAGGGGTAAACTTATTTTCCCTCTCCATTTAAGAGGAGGGGATAAACTTTAAATGTCTTTATACTAACGAGAATCAATAAAAAACAAAATTTATATTATTTTTTTAACATTTATTAAATATTTTTATAGATATTTTTTCATGAAATACAATAAAATTAAACATGTACAAATAAATATTGCTGCTGTAAATATAATAACAAATATATAACAACAGACACAATGACAAGATTCTTCTTTTTTATTATTGAAAGGAATCCAATCTGAATATTGTAATGGTTTGTTTGTCATGGAATATTTAATTTTTATGTATGTATTTTCACACAAAGCAGAATCAGTTACATTATAGGTAAAAAAGTGTGAATTTCCAACAAGATATGTCATTTTCATCTGTTTGTAGCAGTCGGTTTCATTTTTGAGGGCATTTATACATATATCAGCCCTAACTGTATTAGGAATGTAATTTACATATATCACATTTCCAACAAGGGAAACTAAAACTATTAAAGATGCAGCAGTCATTGTTGTAATATTACTAACAAATAATGGTATTTCTATACAATATATATGTTTTTGGATTCAGTTTCCCCTCCAACTTTTAAAGCTTCAAAAACGACTTACATAATTTATCATCATATAAAATGATGTCTTTATAAAGATGAAAAATTACTAGGAGTAGTTAATTCTAATCGCGGTTTTTTATTTTTAGATCCATTTTCGTTTCCAGAACTTAAAAAAGTTAGAGTATCATACATCATTTTCATATCTTTATCAAAAAAATCTGTTTCCAAAATATCCTTATGTCCCCATGCAAGAGTTTTTGTGGAATTTGGTATACAATATCTTTTATCATCATGAGTTGTTAATGCCAATTTATTTAACAAATTAGTGTATATATTATGCATATCTGACTTGAATACATACATGGTGCAGAATATTTTGTCACCTTTCTCAACAACATCTTTATAATCTGATAATGTTAATTGATTTTTTATACATGATCTACTAACGCCTTTTGCTTTTTTATCTACACTATTTTTGGATTTTATACAATATGCTTTAGCACCAGTTCCATAAAAACTTTCAATGGGAATCCCTTTGTACTCATCTTTAAATTTACCAACAACTGATGTTGTAATAGGCATGCAATGAATATTTTGTTCAGAAAAATTAGAAGTATCAAATTGATCCAGATTTAGCTTCATATCTTCATAAAAGTTTTGGGTCTGAACTTCAAGAATTAAGGAATCAGTATCCGTATATAATAAATTTAAATTATTACCATATTTTACTTTTAAATACCCATAATAAAAATTATACATTACAGTTTTTGCAATATCCAGAATACTCATCCCAACATAAATTGGTTTATTGTATTCAATGCAAACCTGTTGAAGTTGAAGAGCAACTAGATTTTCAGAGAAAATTTTAAAATCCTTTAATTGAGGTTTAGAAATAAGTTTTTCGGCACTAAATTTATTACCCTGTCTTTCCCATTGAGATACTAATTTAATATCTGCTCGCCTATCAACATTTTCCATGGTTTTACCGAAAATTGAATTATTTGCCAATTTATAACAATTTTTATCAAATTTATTTTTAGATAAATTTCGTAAATTTGTATTTAAATCTATATATTCCGCTAACCATGGTGATTGTGTAAACTTAACTGCTCTGTGTATTTTTATGATTTTGAGTCCAAATTGTAGACATTGTTTCAGATATCGGTAGTGAATGATATAGTTATATTTATTATGTAAGTTTGGAATTAATTTTGAGTGGTTTGAAATTGGTGGTGTATATTGTTCAGGACAAAATGGGAAATCATTATGACTATCATGTAAATAATTTGGATATTCTAAATCAACTTCAAATATGTATCCTATAGATGATGTATCTGAAAGTTCGGATATATTTAAAGTTTCTATTTCGAGCTTAGGTACCCAAGCAAAATTTTTTTCAGGCAAATATTGTTTCATAGCATAACCATACAAATTTGTGGCGTCTAAGTAAGCGATATATGTTGTAGGTCTTTCAGGATTAAAATTTTCTAAGAATGGATTATTTGCTTCAGATTTGCGTTTGGAACAAGTGCTAACCCCACCACGAACACCTTTTTTGAAAAAATGAAGCATATCTGGTTCCGTTAATAATTCTAATTCTACATTAGTTAATTTCATCATTGCATCCCAGCACATAGAAGGGCTAGTGACATAATTAACAGGATCTAACTTATAGGTTTTAATACATGTGGATCTATAATTTTCAAAAACATCAGCCAAAAGTAAAACATCTGATTTTAAGTAAATATCGGAATAAGCCCCTATTGTAGAACACTTAAATAGATTCCACACTTCTACAGCACGACTGTAGTCTTGAGGAGAGATATTTTCATCGGTTAAGTTATTATAAAATTTATCAATCAATGGTAGAGATTTCTCATTTAATTTTTCGTTGGAATCTATGTAAGAGTATGGAAATACCCCTTTTTGTCTAATGTATCGAAATTCATCAGCATTTGAGAAAAACTTTTTAATTTCAAAACATTGTGAATCTTGTAGAGTTTGTGATAGTGACTCTAAAGACTCTGGGAGAAATTGAAAAGAATCTATAAAGCGTAGTCGCAAAGCAACTGGTTTCCGCTTTTCTGACACATCAACGAAAATTTCCTTACTAAAAGAAATATACTTTTCTTTATTTTGAGCTATAACACTAATATTTTCTTTATTATAGCAAAGCGATTTAATAAATAGGTGAGAATCATAGTTTTTTAAATTATGCAATACTATTGGTATATATTTTGGAGGTTTAAAATGCAAATTACATATTGAGTGGGCGGCTCCTCGATATTTACCTGTAATATGACAATGATCCCTACACTTTATGAAATTTCCTTTTGAAAAAGGTTTTTCACATACATAACAAATGCTAGAATTTTCATATTCAATCTGTTCCACAGATGATAAATCTTTCAATGGTACTTGATATTTTAAATATTTTTTATAAATTTCTTTTACATCATTTTCAATGTATTCAATAAATTTTATAGCACAATCTGTACCTCTATAAAGTTTAAGACACACAACATTCTCATCAAATGATGATTTAATATAATAAGCAAATGAATAGGGTATATGTTCAGCAGTTTTAATAGTATATGAGGTTGTCGAATCAGGTGTAGATTGTTGGCACTCAATGTTTTTCAAATAACATTCAAAATCGGCATAAATAACAAAAGGAGCTTTATACTGTTTCTGAATATTTTGAAACTTTAATATATTTGCAGGAATATAATTGCCAAATTTATCCAAAATCAAATTATCTGAAGGAAGCTCAATTCGAACAAAACTACAATCACGTTCTAAATGTGTGTTAAGTTTTTCATATGTTCCAAAATATTGAAGGCATCCATCACATAAGTATTTTTTTATTTTCTTTTTTGATAATTGTTTGGATACCAAGCAACCTAAATCCTTTATCCAACAGTAGTGGTTATTTCCATCATCAGAACTTATTAAAAGCAAATTAATATGTAATTTTTTCTTTTCATTATTATAATGTAAAGGACCGACAATCTCATATACCTTTTTATTATCCCTTAAAAATTTTTCAACTCCATATACATTTATGGACAAATTATTTTTTTCCTCAAACTTTTTTATATCTAATAATTTTACTGGAAATTCAATACCTGTAAAATCGAAAGCGTCTCTGAAGTCTGGATATGATGAGGTCTTTCGAGGATTACCGGTTGGCTGGTATGCTGCTGAAACCACTGCCCAGGCGAAACAGCAATTGTCCTCATTCATCACATTCACTATTGATTTAGAAAAGTGATGCATCTTAATGTAGGAGGAGGCATTCAATGGGTTGTACTTATTGATGTTGACTTCCAAATGCAGAATTCTTTGTAGAGCCCACCCTGTAATAGGAATTAAAAAATTAGTTCTGAATAATATTTGTTAGAGATGTACAAGTGATATTAAGAAAACTTAGCTCTTGAGATTAAGAAAACTTAGCTCTTGAGATTAAATAATAATTACCTGAGTCTCTTTCCGGCAATTCATCTGCTTTGGTTTCAATAATCTTGAATAAATCATCGTAAAGCTGTTGTAGATCAGTTGTATGGGTTACAATGAAGAACGGTGTATTAAATGACTTAATTGAAGTAGAGGTTAAAGTTGGAGAATAATATATTCCAAATAATTCCAAATTTACTTTAGCACATGTAAATTCCTGTTGACGCTGGCGTATTAATGTTTGCACTTTATTACCAACATCTTGCTGAAACTTTTTGATGTCGATGTGATAATTCTGCGAATATATTCTGTAGGAAGCTATTCGACATTTAAATGCACTCCTGATAATGTCAATTCCATTTCCATATTTTATGCAGCTCCTGTTTTTATGAATATTTGTCCTCAAGTGTGTGCTCCAGGAATTAGATTTGACATTTACTTCACAATCTTGGCAAAATCGCATTGGAGGTCTTGAAAGTAGTTCATCAACTGAAACAATTATTATTTTTTAATTCCTCTGTAAACCTTTATTAATAATAAAAAAAAATTAAAAGGAAAATTATAGCTAAATATGTTATAAAAAAAATACTTACGATTAATTATATAATCTTCCAAGTTAAAGGTGTTTTCGTTATTAACAACATTTTCTCGAAGGTGGCGTACAATATGTGATTTTCTTTTAAATTCTCTTAAGCAGTGTGTGCAAAGGAGAGTCATTTTAAAATGGAATCGGTTAGGGCCGTGTCGCTTTTAAATAAATACAATTTCGATCTATCAAGACCCAATGACATAGAATAATTAGCAATTTTTTCAGCTCGCGCAATTTAGAAAACTTTTGGATTTACTTTTGAATTAACTTTTGGATTCACTTTTTAATTTGAAGAAAAACATGGATTTTTTTTAAAAAATATATTTCCCAAATTTAAAAGAAGATCGCCTTGTCGTTGAATACAATTTTTAACGTCTTTTAAAGTCGAATTAGATAAATTATTACATATATTATCTAAGTTTAAATAGGAATAAACCATTGACTTAAATCTAGATGTGGCACACCTTGTTTCATTCCTATTTAAGCTCGGCTTAGTTTTCTTATGTAGAAACTTATCTAATTCTCCAATAGCGACTTTATTTGTTGGATTGATTTTCGGAGCTGTTGTTACAGCGACTGGTAAAGAATTTTTTGAAATTTGTGCCCCTAAAGTTTGGGAACTAGAAATATCACCGTCCAATTTTGACTTTTTTAAATCTGAACAATCATTTGTTTCTGATAAAGAACGTTTTTTGGGTAAATTTTTTTCAATTAAATTTTCAGAACTTTGTTCTAAATTTAGGCCAGAAGGATTTTTCAAAAATTGATTTTGATTACAGGAAGAAATTAAGGGACATTGAGGCTGCTCATCTTCAAAATTTTCAGTATAAGTATATACCTCAATGTCCCCCACAATTTCGCCACAACTCAAATCAAAAACATCTACCGAATTTACTGAATTTCTGGTATAGCCAAATTTGGATGGTTGTTCAAACCCCTGAATAAAATTTTGATCCAACCCTTCAATTAAATTTTGATCCAACACTTTAATAAAATTATGCTGAGCTTTGGCTGAGACGTTTATAACAGTCTCAACGCTGTCGTTGGAATCCTCTGATGAATCTGACGATGCATCTGAAATTGGCGAATAGTGGGGGCGATAAACCTCTTCCATATTATTTTTCGAAAAACCCCCAATGCCAATCCTCTTATCATTATTTAAAGCTCCCTCGTTACCAACCCCATTATTATTATTGTTTAAAACCCCCTTATTATTTTGTTCCTCACAGCTCTCAAAAGTCTCCTGATATTCCACATCACCCTTAATTAAATTTTGCCCTGAGCTATTTTCACCAATTTCACCCCCTTCTAATATATCTAAAAGTTGTTCCAAATTATATCCCTCATTTATTTCAGAATTGTTAATTAAATTTTTCCTTAATATATCATTATTTAAATCATCGAAATTAATTGTTTCAAGAGGTTCTTGAGGAATATCAGGGATAATAGATTCATCCAAAACTTTTAAGAGCTGTGTCAAAATATCGCTTTCACCAATTTCGGAAGAATCGCCAGATTCAGATGAATTGTTAAATGTATTAATATCAATTTCCCTAAATTTAATATCTAGCTCCTCGTCGCTTAGCCCACAAAATGAACAATCAATCAAATCATGCACAAGGCAAGCGTCGTTTAAATCGAAGGCTGTTAAGTCGATGTTTTCAATTTTTACATTTAAAAATGACATTTTAAATTATAAATTAAAAAATAAAAAAATTATGAATCAATAAAAAAATCAAAAAATCAATAAAAAATCAAAAAAAATCCACAAAAATGAAAAATCAACAAAAATCAAAAATTGGCTTTTAGAAGATTAAGTAAAAATGAATGAAAATCCAAAGTATTAAGTCAAAAATATTAAATCAAAAATATCAAATCAAAAATATGAAATCAACAATACAAACCAAATAAAAATTAATATGTCACTACGTCACACAATTCGAAATAAATCGGACTATCTAGATATATTCACAACAGATTCGATAATTTTACAAGCGTACGCTAATAGCGAGATGTAAACTGAAGAGACGCTTCGTACCCAGCCGCCTTTTAAAGCAGCCAAGAGCCTGGTACCGGCTGGTACGGCGTGGCACTGCATGGTACGACGGGAACCGTGAGACCGTGAACTCGAGAGAGGTCGTTCAACGGTCGTAAGTTGTTTTGTTCTTAAGAAAATGACGAGTAAAGAGGAGAAGAAGAAAAAAAAAAAAAGTAGTTTTTTGGAATAATATAAAAAACAGTTTTTTTTTTTTTTTTTTTTTTTTTTTTTTTTTTTATATTATTCCAAAAACAACTTTTTTTTTTTTTTCTTCTTCTCCTCTTTACTCGTCTTTTTCTTAAGAACAAAACAACTTACGACCGTTGAACGACCTCTCTCGAGTTCACGCTATCTTTGCCTTCTTCTTCTTCTCATTCTTCGGACTGGTTTTGCCGCTGGAGGTAGGAAAAGTGGTATTTCAGTATTGTATATAAGGATTTACAGCGTCTTGACTTAGCATTCATTAAGTTTAAAGTCTCAAAATGAGTACGTTCATAATTATAACACTACAAGACTTTCTGGGATTCTTGGAAAATCAGATTAATCTGATGGATCGTCAGAGTCCAAATTCCGAGAACACGGTGATGTGGCCGCCACCATCAGAGGTTGACTATTTAGATGAAGAATTTATCAATATGTTTGAGCCAGACCTGGATCCCGAGCCTATCGCCTTTGAGTGGGATCCAGACCGAGCAATGGATCTTCAACCTTTGATGATGGAGCAACAACAGCCTATGGAAGAAGATCGGCCACAACCTATGGCAGAGCAGCAGCAGCAACAACAGCAGCAGCAACAACAGCAGCAGGAGCAGCAGCGGGAGCAGCCACAACAACAGCAGCAACAACAGCAGCAGCAGCAGGAGCAGCCACAACCACAGCAACAACAGCAGCAGCGAAGGCAGAGTTACCCTCGAAAGTGCAAGAGGCCACAGCAGCAACAGCAACATCAACAGCATCAGGAGCAGCCACAACAACAGCAGCAGCAGCGAAGGCAGAGTTACCCTCGAAAATGCAAGAGGCCACAGCAGCAACATCAACAGCAACATCAACAGCATCAGGAGCAGACACAACAACAGCAACAACAACAGCAGCAGCAGCGAAGGCAGAGTTACCCTCGAAAATGCAAGAGGCCAATAAATTATAAATTATAAATTGGCCTCTTGCAGAGCAGCAACCTCTTGCAGACAACAACAACAACCGATGGCAAAGCAGCAGCCTATGGCAGACAACAGCAACCTCTGGCAGACAGCAGCAATTGGCAACCCAAAATGGTATAAATTATAAATATGTATTTATGTATATATGTATATTTGTATTTTGGATATGGGAATAATAAAAAACAAAGTCGTTGAAGAAAATATTTTATTTTTTTCTATTTCTTATACAGAATCACACCTAATAACCAAGTTTCTTTAACTTGAAAGAATTATTATGAATAGGATGAATATAATTTTTTTTACAAGCATAGTAATGAAAACTAGGTTTTTTTTTTAACATGGAAGAATAAATCATAGTCTGTTGTCAGGGAATTAAACCTAATTGTTCTTTATCTTATATATAAAATCTTATTTAAATGTCTTAGTTGACATTTTAAACTTAATATTAAAAAATACTAGGGTGAATGAATAAATTCAAGTGCAGTATCAAATTCATTTATTTAAAATTCAATTTATCGATAGGATTGATTGTGCATATTATGTAGAAAAAATTATTCTACACTGAAAGAACAAAATCATTAGTTCTTCAAATCTTAATATAAACAAATTTCTATTTATTTAGATGGCACCCTTATATTTATTTAACTTAAACTTAATATATATCTTATAACTTATATCTTACAACTTATATTTTATATGAAATCTTATTTAAATTAGTTGACATTTGAAACTTAATATTCAAAAACTACTAGGGTGCATGAATAAATTCAAGTGGAGTATCAAATTCATTTATTTAAATTTGATTTATCGGTAGGGTTGTTGTGCATATTATTTGAAAAGAATTATTCTACACTGAAAGAACAAAATTATAATTTCTTTCAATGGGAATAAATACAAATTCTTATTTATTCACATCATTCCCTTATATTTATTTACATAGTTTCTTATATTTATTTAACTTAGCAGAACAAAATCTAAATTCTTATAAAATATTTTAAACTTAAACTTAATATTAAAAACGCCATAGTGCATGAATAAGTGCAAGTGAAATAAATTTATTTAAAATTTGATTTTTCGATTAGATGGTTTTGCATATTCTTTAGTTCTGGTTTGTTACATATTATACATGCTTGTGAAGGAGTTGTTATGAATAAATCGTTTTCACACGTGTTGCATTGCAGATCTTTTTCGCAACATATAAAGGATCGTTTATAGTGGCTATTAACAAAATTATTTTTCCCATTTGGGCAATTTAAAGCATGTATATAGTAACATTCACAACATAAATTATATGCACCGCCAGAAGATGAAATAATTACGACATAAGATTGAAAAACGCACACTTCTCGCGTAAGGTAATTTGGTGTCAATGTATCACTTGCATTTATTTTTGCCACTTTCACGAGCCCCTCTTCTCCACACCCGTTTGGAACGCCATTATCCTCTATCCCATCATCTTCTTCATCTTCATCGTCGTCTTCGAAATTATTTCGATCAATAGTGATCAGAGAATCCTGTCTTGCGTGAAACTTTCCTCTTCCAGCCAAGTTAAAATGAGTTGTTTCATCTTTGTACATTGACTGGATCGTTTCATCACAAGCAGAATCTAAATATACATGTGTCTGATCCATTTCGAAGACTGTCCGATGAAACTCGATTCACTTGTTCACACTATTTTTTAATTTTACAACACTTTTTAATTGATAATGGCGGGCCGTCTATGTGGTGTTGATATAGTGGATAGTGTTTAAAACACGGCAAATTTAGCTGCAATTCTTCGTCACTTCTATAATTTTCCGGCAACCTGTTCCAAATTTGTTGTAAACTAAGTGAATCGACGAATGTTTTCAAGTAGTTGATGGGAAAGAAGGCCAAGTCTTGATCTTCAAAATCGGTAAGATTTTTTCCGTGTTTTTGGTAGGAAATTATTACTTGGCCTACACGTTCAATGAGTTGCTGTTGTTGTTGTTGTTGGTCGCTATTTGACATCGCGCACGAATGACTGAAGTTCGCTCAGATTCGATCGTTTAAAATACCAGCTCCCCTCCAACTGCTACCAGCTCCCCTCCAACTACTGTGGTGGTTAGGAAGGAGGTAGGAGGTGGAGCAAAAAGAGGCGGAGTTTATGAAACCAATCGGAATAGGGGGCGAACTTGGGCAGCCAATCAGAAACAAGGTCATTCTTGGCTGACCAATCAAAAAAGTGGTGGGGGGGTCAACTAGGAGCCCCCTATTCCCACTACTTATATATATATATATATATATATATATATATATATATATATATATATATATATATATATATATATATATATATATATATATATATATAATTTGAGCATGACAGAAAAAATAGATTCATTTATTTCTTAATTTTTAGGTTTCTCACAACTCCGATAAATGTATAGATGTCGTTCGACTGACGAAATTTTTCTGACATTAAAAAGTCGGCAGGTTTTAATATCTTACCGATACGTCTCGGAATTTATATTCTATATAGACAATTGTTTCCTACGAATTTTGCTCTCGGTTCGATACAGCTAAACTGACGAAACCATAAGGTGATCAAAACGCGTATGGAGGGTGGACCAGAGTTGTATTTGCAGGAAATAAATTGTTTGTAAGTATTCTTTCCTTTATCGGCTTGAAAGAAAAATAAATATATATTAGCAACTATTTGAACACTGCAGAAAAAATAGATTTATTTATTTTTTAACAATATTTTTATAGTTTATGCAAATACTTATATGAATATAAGCAATTTAAGAATATTTTTTATCGATGCTAAAAACCAAATCGTTTAAAACATATTCGACTTTAGATCTTGATCTTAAAATTAAAACATAAATCAGCTTCAGTTAAGTACCGAATGGCGAAATCAGAGAGAATGCCGGCCATATCACAGCTTTTGGAAGAAACTTTTTATACTAAAAGCGACTCTAAAAAAATCGCTAGAAATTGTTTTTAAATTCTGCCGCTAGATGGCGTAACAACCATGGACAATTAGGAAAAAGGATTATTTTTAGTAATTTTCCTGTTAAAATGGCAATGAAAATATTTACGTTTTAATCTTGTATAAATTTGAAACTCTTCTGTTTCACACTTAATAATTTATCCTTTAAAGTAGTGATTCATTAAAGTGCTGATAACTTTAGCTTGACCTGGTGGAATTGAACAAACTTAGACTCGACTAAAATAAAAATAAGATCAACAGTGCCATCTGTCACAAATTATAGCACAATATCTAATTATAAGCAACATTGCCGTTTTGTGCAGGTAATCTGAAGAAGTTATAATGTTATGAAGTCTAGCTATTATAAGAAGAAGCCGAGGTAAAAGCAATGGGTTATAGGTCGAAAAAAATCTTAATAAAAAATAAAATTACTTTAAGTTTTGAGAACTTCATATTTTCTTACTAACATAGCACAAACTTAACAACAAGGCAGATCATCACCTGGCTACCACTGCAACTGT
The DNA here is from genome assembly GCA_034092305.1 of Diaprepes abbreviatus. Taxonomy (NCBI): domain Eukaryota; kingdom Metazoa; phylum Arthropoda; class Insecta; order Coleoptera; family Curculionidae; genus Diaprepes; species Diaprepes abbreviatus. The sequence goes on along the minus strand of JASJET010000055.1, from coordinate 5,351,171 downwards.
GTTAGTCCCTATTTTACTCTGAAATTTCATTGTATTTCACTATAAGAAAATCAATCAACAGTATTTCAATACTTATGCATATGAATGTTGGATAGTTTTGTTTTGTTTATTATTTCAATGATTTTTATTTTAAGTACATTTTTAGTAATGAGACTATGTAAATACCAATATGCTTAAAAAGTAGAAATAATTACTTAATTGTACTGAAAATTGTAAACAAAATTGATCTGATAAATATAGAGTGTATGTTAAATCAAAATAATAAAAGCTTTTTAATTTTATAAATAAAATTTATTTTAATTTACAATATTAGTTAAAGATAAACCATAAATTAGATTCATGTCAGGAACAGAGACCTAAGATACATTTGGTATACAGTAATAATTTAATAGAAACTTAGATACTATAAATTTATCCTCTTGATAACCATCAGCACCCTAACCAACACTTAAATATGTCTGACCTTAGTAAATTTGGTTGTTAAGGACCCACTACACGGCCAATATTATTATGCAATATTCAGTATTGCACAATAACATTGAACATGTAAGACTTATATTAAAGGTTAAAGGTTAAAGATTTACACAATGTATTGATGGATATTAAATTTTTTAAATTTTATTGAAGCATCGCCAATATACACATATGTCCAAAATTATACGTATATACGTAAAGACGGTATGTTAGTTTTAATTATATTTTATAAATTTTATAGCAGTTAAGATATTGTTGTTGGGGATTTGTTAAATTTTTAAGTTGTTAAAGTCATACTCATTTTGAAATAGTGGCAAAACGCTCAAAAATGCCATATTTGATTTAGTAGACATCGAATAACTTTGTGGCAACAGGGTTTACGAAAGGTAAAAATAATAAAAATCTCCAGGTCTTGACCGGGTCCAGTACTACTAGCTCAAGAAGTTCTGATATATGCACCATCAACTGGCTAATCTTATTAATCATGTTTATCTTAACCCAGCAAAAATGCCATTGTTCCTGATAGAAGGTATTACGTATCTCTTGCCAAAGGTCCAACATAGCACACATGATCCAGCTGAGTATAAGCTAATCACCTACCTTCCTACACTATATAAGGTAATCACCGCCTGCTTGACACAACGCATCTATGCACATTGTGAACAAAATAACATCATCGCAACTCAACAGAAAGTATGTACCAGAGGGACAATGGGATGCAATTGATTTTTGACTCTTTCATATGTAACCAAGCTTGTACCAAGCGAAGAAATCTCTTTGCTGCTAATATGTATTCTAGGCCTTCGACTCAGTGCCTCATGAGTGGATCACAACTATATTGAGAATGTATAGGGTTGATATTCATTTTGTTTCTTTTTTAGAGCGCACCATGTCAACCTGGAGAACTAGGATCTAATTGCATGTGCCATTCAACAATATCATCGAAACGAATACAATCCCAATACGAAGGGGAATATTTCAGGGTGATTCACTAAGCCCATTATAGTTCTGCTTTGCAATGAACCCACTTTTACGCCGTTTGAACTCCACCAGATACTGCTCCAGTAATAGAAATAATATCGAAGAGATAGTAAGATTGAATCATCTATACATGGATTATCTTCAACTGATGGCTGCTACCAGTTGGAACATGTGCTTAAAATTGTAAAGGAGTCCTCCGGGGACATCCGAATGCAGTTTGGACTTGACAAGTACCGAATTTTGAACATCGTTAAAGAAAAGGTACAACCAGGAGCATTTGAGATGCAGATTAGTGAAACTATAGCTGCAATAGAAGCAAAGCAAACATATAAGTACTTAAGTATGAAACAGGATAAAAGAATTGACTATCGCACTATGAAGGCCAAACTGACTACCGAATTTGTCAGAAAAGTAAAGCGTGTTTTACGAACTAGTTTAAATAGTAGACATTTGTTTAAAGCGCTGCAAAACCTGCAAAGAACAATAAAAACACTCTTAAGAAAAGCACACAAACACAATCCTCCGAGTGCTATTGCACGTATGATGCTTCCAAGACATCAAGAAGGAAGAGGATTGGTGAATATTGGTAAGCAGCTTGACTAACTAATAATAAACTTACATTCTTATTTTCACAGGTTAGTGGCCTCTTCCACTCTACATTGAGCAATACGCAAGGCAGACGATTTAACGCCTCTACAGCTGAGGGAACAGGATAGTGCTTCTCACCACCAAACAGACCAAGAAAAGTTACAAGCTTAGCTATGGAAGCCACTTCATGGATGGCATCCAAATGAAGTCAATCAGGACAATGTCGACAACTCAGCGTCGAACTACCGGTTGATTTCAGGACAGATGTTTCTGGAAACAGAGGGCTTTTTGTTAGATATCCAAAACCAGGGTTTTTCGACGAAAAACTATCGGAAGTTCATCATTAGAGATCCCTCAATAAAAAATAATCAATGTAGATACGGCTATCAATTATCAGAGACAATTCAGCACATAACTGGAGGATGCCAAGCGTTTGCCGCAATGGAGTACAAGGAGAGACATGACTCAGTCGCTAAGATATATCACCAAGAGTTTGCAGATAAGTTAAATCTATTGGAGGTAATAAAAGTGCATTATTATAAGTACAATCCGAAGCCTATTCTTGAGAACAACGAGTTCAAGTTATATTGGGACCGAACAGTTCTAACGGATCCGACGGTTTCTCATAATAGACCAGACATTAAACTAACAGATAAAATTTCTAGGCGAACTACACTAATTGACATTGCTGTACCAAACAATAACAACCTAAGGTCAAAATACAACGAGAAGATCGTCAAATACCGAGATCTGGAGGTGTAAATTCGAAGACAATGGGCAATGAGCAGCGTTCAAACGATTCCCATAATTTTATTAATAACTGGGGTCATACCAAAGAATCTCCTGCAGAGCATCAAGGGACTGGGTCTTAGTGAGCATCTATATAAGCCGATTCAAAAAGCAGTTCTCCTTGCAACCGCGCGGAAAGTCCGAAAATTTGTAAGACATACAGCAGACCACGTCACCTAGGACCCGATAACATGGAAAGGGTTTCCATAGAGCTTCATACTTTTGGTATCTTTGTAATACTCGTATGATTCAATATTCCCTGGAGGAAGTGCTAAGCCGTTGGGCTTGAAATCAGTTATAAAAATCATAAGTGTAAACTATACGGATGCTTCAAGGATTCTCGAATATTTCGGAAACAAAACAGATAAAAAGTCGTCTAGCTCAAGGAAGAAAAGGCAAAACAATACCAGCTCAAAATCGTCAGGTATCGATAATGGATGTACTTTAAATATATAATTTGCAGGTCTTAAAAAAGTTTGTATATCAAAACAAACAATCGCACGTCTCCTAAAGGCGATTAATTCACATCATAGGAGACCTATACATGTTTTCAAGTTATCAGTTGAACGAAAACTTATCTTGCTTCCGCGAATAGAGAAAATGATTTTTGGACAAAAATGGGATAACGTCATATTCACAGTTAAGACAAAAATTTTCTTGGTGGCCAGACTAGCTGCCGCTGAGTTATTCCTAGGGAGCAGTGTAATGTCTTGAGCTATTAAGTTTATTTGCAAAAAGTTAATAAGAGGACAGCTTTATATCCTGGAAATGCTAAATCCTATTGTGCATTTAACTCAAGACAATTTTTTTGAAGAAGATAACTTAAGAGATGGCCGCCGAACTCTCCAAATATGAACACCATGGAATATATATATCCTAAAAATACGGAAAAAAAAAACAAAGAATTAATCCCCATTGAGTTTACAAGAATTAAGATTCGCAATCGTAGAAGAGTGAAACAGAATTCCGCAAACTGCAGAATTGAATCACTGAATTGACAGGATGCGAAACAGTCCAAACGCATATGAGGGCATTACGGACTATTGAGCCATAAGAAAAATGTTTACTCAGCTATTACGCAATAATTGGTATCAGTGTTAACATTTTTATTTCGAATAGATTTTGAATACATTCACTGCAGGATTTTTGGGTTTGTACCCAGCTTTTTCTCGCAAAGTTTCCATAGACCATCAAGTCTTTTGTGGGATTGTTGACTACTTTTTTTTTCGTGTCTGCTACATGGAACTTTATTAAATCTCTCTTAAAATAGTATTTAAATTAAATTTTTTTGGTCTCTGTGTCCTTGCCCATAATACGACTTCATAAAAATCCCAGGAAATAGCACCATTACCAAAATATAATTAGTGTCAGTCTTAGATTGTAAATTTAATTATACTTTTATCTTCTCTTTATTCCCAAACAAAAATTAAAATCTTATTCAAGAAAATGAGGTATTGCTTCATTTTAATAATGATACAATCGAAAAAATTACGTAAGGCACTCAAATGATATACTTTACCCTGCGGGCAATGCTAAGAACTTAGCTTAATCCGTTATCATATAAATATCGCTTCCAAAACAATCTACATTTAGAACTTGTTAGTCTGTCAATCAAGTTAAACCGAACTCTCCAAACAAGAAACATGAAATTCTTTGTGTTCCTAGCTATCGCTCTCATGGCCGTTTTCGCCGTACTAGCTGAACCTGAACCCGAACCAACTGGCTGGGGTGCAAGAGGTGGTTGGGGTGGTGCTGCTGGAGGCTGGGCAGGTGCTGGACATGCCGGAGGTTGGGGTGGAGCTGGTCGTGGCCACTGGGGTTAAGAAGATTGAATGACTACAACTTACTGGGAGACGTAACATGTAGATTTCATTGGATTTATTGTGTCTAATTTGCTACATTTTATTGTTTTCTTATGTAAAGCTTTTTTAAATGAAAAATAAATAATTTTGGCATCTATTTATGGTATTTTAGATAATTCTATCCAACTATAGTTCAAATCGTAACTTTTCTTGTTATAAATCGCAGACAAAAATGTTTTACCTTGTACAGTTGCCATTTTCTATCCCACATTATCTAAAAAATATGTAAAAAAAACTGGTTGAACACGCATTATCTCAGGGTTTTGTAGAAGTTATTGGTGTTGTTACTTTTTCTGTAATTTTGTTGCAAGTCAGTTTTTGTGTTAATTACAGTATGTGCATGCAAAATTTTATTAAAAAAATTGGGCTTTTTGTCAAAAAACATTGAAAGATCGGAGATTCAATTTTTAACATTTATTTCTCATAGAATAAATATTAGGTAAAATTTGTTCAGATTTTTATAACCTACTATTGAAAAACTAATGAGAAACACATCAATTATTTTAATTCAGCTCCTGTTCATATTTATTTCACTTGAATATGCACCAATACTACTAATACATTAAAATTCAGTACATTTCTGACGTCATTCCCAAGGGAAATTAGGCCAAGTAGTCATGTAGTGTCACAAGATAGTGTATTACGGCAGATTAAGATACTCAAAATTTCTAGAATTAGTTTAATTTAAATGTTTCTACTAAAATATTGCGCAATAAAAATTCTGTACAACAATGAAATGTTAAACTTGGTCATAATATATAAACAATTAATTATAGCCATTATTAACGTCATAAAGTGACAGTGTGATTAAAACAGTAAAAATACTTTACAAATGTGTGAATTCAATAAAAAAAATGTTTACTCCGAAAAAAGTTTGTCCCACCCCCTCAGTCGATAACAGTTGCAGTTACGACAAAGGTCATAATGAACCAAGTTGTAGTACTCGAAGCACTCTTTGCATTGGCATCATCACTTCTGTCGTAATTTAAAAGTAAACGAGAAAATCGAAAAAAAATATTTGCTCCTCTTCGCCCCCTTTCCCTGGGACTTGAAAAATATAGAATTTTGTGCAATTGGGACATTGGAGTAGTGGTGGGGGCTTAAAGCGTATGCAAACTATCGGAGGGATAGGTGGATTTGTTAGAAAAATTTATATGTCGTCTGTAGTCTTCGTATAATGTGTAATTGCTACTCTTACTAGGGTATCCATGAATGATTCAGATTTTTTCGAAGATGTTTGATTTTTTTGAAACAAATATTGAGCTCATTTTTTAGATAATTGTTAAAAGTATTTAAAAAATGGAGTTCTAGTTCTGAAAACTAATTTTTTTGCCTATGACGTTAGTAACGAGTCCGTTCCTGACTTCCTTTGTAATATCAAAAGTTCTAATTTCCTTATTTATCGATTATACAATATGCTAAAGTCTGCTCTACAGCTAAAGGTTAATCACTGGAAACCCATTTTGAACCCTATATCTCTGTTATGGGGCATCTTAAAAAAAAATGATATGAAATATTAGGTTTATTTTGACTCATTCAATACACTGCCAAAAATTTGACATTTGTTCACTGGACACTTTGCATACGTTGACTAGCAAACCTTGATACTGAAAAAATAAAGGTAACCTAAAGTTAAAGCCTTGGAACCGATAGAGAAAAACTCTCCATTGTTGCAATTTCATAACTAGGCTAACTTATGAATTTAAATTCTTTAATGTCAGTTTAGGCCAAATTTAAGGATTGACTATGTTGGTGAATATAGAGGAAAATATCTCTTAAAATAGTATTAATATTATATTCTATTTGGTGTATGTGTCCTTGCTTATGAACCGACTGAATGATAAACTAAAGTAATAACACCATTACTAAAATATAAATAGCTTAATTTCCAGATTTTAAATTTAATTATACTTTTACTTTTTCTTTATTTCCAAACCAAAATTGTTGCAGTTTCAACTTGGTTGACTTATCAATTTAAACTCTTTATTGTCAATTTAGGCCAGTTTTAAGGATTGACCATGTTAGTGAATATAGAAGGAAATCTATCTTAAAATAGTATTAAAAGGGGTTATATGGGTTTCAAATTTTCAAAAAATCATTCTTTTTATTGGCCCATTGGAAAGTACACTATTTCAGAAATATTATCTGAAAATTACAAGTCAATCGGGATTAAACTTTCGGAAATAGAGCCTATAGAAGGTCCGCCCATCCCAGACTCGCTCGGTCGGTCCGTGCGCAGCAGGTAGAAAGACGCAGCTGTTCTTCCTTTCACTCTTGGTGTGTTTGGGACCTTCCTGCAGCTACCGATAGCCTCGAAGGTTTCAAGCATGATTATGAACCTTTGGCCGATGATGTCTTGGCAGCTATCAAGCCGATCTACTATGAGCTGAGCAAAGACGAACTTCTGCAGCGATGTGTGGGAGAATTTACACAAAATAATAACGGAAGTTTCAATCAACTAATTTGAAAGATAACTCCGAAAATACTTCCGGCTCGCTCCAAAATAGTTCATATTGCTGCGTACATAGCTGCATCTATTTTCAATGAGGGCATGTTATCTATTTTGATATTTTTCCACAATATGGATGTGAAAGTCCGCCGGAATTGCCATGAATATGCTCGGATGATAGACGAGCATCACATTTCCTTGGCCGACAACAAAGCATTTGATTTAGAAGAGAGCAAAAGGATGCTTTAGATATTGCAACTGACGCAGAAACTTTGCTGTATGCCCTGGGATTGGTAATTCTAGGTAAGCTAAAAAAAAATTCTCGGGTTTTTTTTTACACGAAATTTTAAACGCATTTTTCTCAAAACTGCATTTTTGAAAGCGGTGGATACGATTTCCCGAAAACGAATAATCCGATCTTCTTCAAATTTTACATGATTTTTCTAAAGGTGATTCTCTAGAGAATAAACGAAGGATTTTGCAAAAAAATAAAATTTGTATTTTTGGTAGAGCTTTTTGGCATCAATTTTAACGAAATTTTGAAGTTTTTTTTTGCAACTCTGCCAAAAATGTAATTTTTAATTTTTCGCAAAATCCTTCATCCATTCCCTAGCTATACTTATGTACTAACAGGAAATATTTGGTTTTTTGATTTCAGATAAGGCTATCTCGAGTTTTCATGTCCAACGCAAAATCCCTTTTTTTCGAAGCGTCTCCGAAAATCAGGTTGCACCGGCTCATTTTCCAAGATTTGTAGATGAAATTTTTACTGAGAGTAGTTTAATAGTTGCTTTTTCAGCTGTAAAAAGTTTGGCCATAATAAATATTTCCTTATATGAAAAAAAAATCGTAAAAATTCGCTTTTTTAGCCTCTGAAACCCATGTAATTCCTTAATGATTAATTTTATTTGGTGTATGTGTCCTTGCTTATCAACCGACTTCATAAAACACTCAAGTAATAACACCATTACCAAAATATAAATAGTTTCATTTTTAAATTTTATCTTTAATTATACTTTTATTTTTTTTTATTTCCAAACCGATATTAGAATCTTATTCAAGAAAATGGGATATTGCCTCATTTCAATAATGATACCGTTAAAAAAATCACGTAAGACACCCAACTGACATAGTTTACTCTTTGGAGAATGCTAAGAACTTAAGTTAATACGAGCTCATATAAATATTGCTTGTAAAACGCTCTACATTCAGAACTTGTTAGTCAGTCAATCAAGTCAAACCGAACTCTCCAAACAAGAAACATGAAATTGTTTGTGTTCCTAGTTATCGCTCTCATGGCCGTTTTCGCTGTACTAGCTGAACCTGAACCCGAACCAACTGGCTGGGGTGCAGGAGGTGGTTGGGGTGGTGCTGCTGGAGGCTGGGCAGGTGCTGGACATACTGCACATGCCGGACGTTGGGGTGGACCTGGTCGTGGCCACTTGGGTTAAAAAGATTGAATGACTACAATTTACTGGGAGACGTAACATGTAGATTCAATTGGATTTATTATGTCTAATTTACTACATTTTATTGTTTTCTTATGTAAAGCAATTTAATTAAAAAAATAAATAATTTTGGCATCTATTTATGCTATTTTAAATAATTATATCCAATACTAGTTCAATTCCTAATTTTTCTTGTTATAAACCACAGACAAAAATGTTTTACCTGCTGCAGTAGCAATTTTTTTATCCCATATTATCTACAAAATAAGCAAAAAAAAATGGTTCTAACACGCATTATTTCAGGATTTTGTAGCAGTTATTGGCGTTTTTAGTTTTTTCTGCATATTCGTTGCGCGTTTGTTTTTTCGTTAATTACGGTATACGCCTGCAAAATTTTATTTTGTCAGAAAACATATTAAAAGATCGGAGATTAAATTTTTAACTTTTTTTTTCATAAAATCATTGAGAAGCACGGTAAAATTTCATAATTATGTATAAAACAAATTCAAACAGAATTTAATAAAAAAAAATAGTTTAAATTATACCAACAAGATTGCAGTACTCGTAAATATTACACTGATAAATCAAATGCAAAATACTGGAAAATTGCGCTGAAAAATAACTAAACATATGAGTAGTAAACAATCAAACCTCATGGAGGTACGGGAATAAACCCACTGTAACCTGGCGCACCCATATCAAAAATCCACCCACATAACATCTGCACCCCTTACAAAGAAATAAAATGTATATTTAATTTACCCATTGTCTTGTCTGGCGCATCCACCAAAAGTCCCTCATAAAATAGGACCACAAATTTAGAAACCTATATTTCGTGAATAAGCATAGCGAATGATAAAACAATATACTTCAGCTAATAAATATATATATATATATATATATATATATATATATTTTATATATATATATATATATATATATATATATATATATATATATATATATATATAAAGGAAAACTCAAATTCTTGGGATAGCGGTCCTAGGGCCGCTATCCCAAGAATTTGAGTTTTCCTTTCTAACTAGTCGGTCAAGAACTACTCTTCCCCTTATATATATATATATATATATATATATATATATATATATATATATATATTATATATGTATATATATATATATATATTTACATACATATATATATATATATATATATATATATATATATATATATATATATATATATATATATATATATATATATTTACTTAACGTTGGTACCTCCAAAATATTTATACACAGTACGTACTTCCCTCATATATACCATAGTTACCTCCATTTTCGGAGGTAACTACGAACCCTACATAATATTTTACTATCGGTCATTACAAGGTCGTCTGTATCGATCTGCGAAAAAATACTTGGAGGTCACTTCGAGTAATATATAGCCTTAGATTCGACTAGTAAGTTCGATGGTTCACCACCGCCGCTAGTGTCTTTTGTACTATGGAGACGTGCCACACGTAGTTCCCTCCGGCCATGAGATACTGAGAAGGTCATATATATACGACTTAATTCCCTCCGGGTTATACAAAATATATATTCAGCGTATCTACCTCTGATGCATAAGAATTGGAATAATTTTGTTTATTAGGTATTTTTCTCGCTGATATTCTGGTAAATGTAAGGTTATGAACAGGTGATTTCCGTGCTAGTTGAAAATTGGCTCAAATTTTTAAGGCAAATAGTAAAAAAGTCAATACGAGTGCTAGAAGGACGCATTACAAAAAATGGCCCAGGAGAAAAGAACAGATAAATATTTTCTACTATAATTACATATGATCAATAATATATCCAAAAATTCTGTGTAATGCCTCAGATAATTATGTGAATACAAAGATTACTCTCATTTTTATTATGTTTTATTAAGTAACGTTATATTGCCTAGCCTCCCATTTAAGGACCTGTTTCTAAAAAGTGGTGTGAGCGCTTAATATGTTTGGTATCAAAGAAGGTGTCCTAACTCGACGCCTCCGATTTCAATAATTTTTTCTTATAATTTTAAAAACCACATTTAAAAAGATATTCGGAAAAATATGCGAGAAAGACCAATACCCTCCTGGAACTAAAATTTTAAAATATTTAGTGAATATAACACCTTACTTGCAGTTTACAGAAAAAATATTTGGAAGTCCCAAGTCTTATAAATATTTAAAAATTAATTTTACAAATTTATATTGACATTTATTTTTGAATATTGTTTTTCATATGGGATATCATTTAAAAAAGCTTGTTATGAAGAATACACCTTTTATTTTCCATAATTTTACACAACAAAAAGATATTCTAAAAAATATGCGGAAATAGATCAATCTCCACTTATTTTCGAATCTACTAGATCTTTTTTTTTTTTTTTTAATAGGGAATATGGCGCCTTATTTGTCGTTTGCAAAAAAAAATTACGAAAATCCTAGGTCTTATAGATTTTTAAAAATTATTTCTACGTATTAATTTTCTTTTTTAATTTTGTATATCATGTGGGAAATCATTTAAAAGGGTTTGTTGTATAGAATAATTTTTTTTATATTTTTAAATAGTATATTTAAAAAGAAATTCTGAAAAATATGTGAGAATAGACCATCTTCCCCCTAATTTCTTAAAGTACTCCATCAAAAATTATAAGAAAAAACAGGAAATGTAGAATTTTTCGAATTTAATTTAGCAGACTTAAACTCTTTTTTTATTTTATATGTCATGTCGTGTATAATTTAAGAGGGTTTGTTTTGAGGATTACAAAAATACTTTTATCGTAATCTAAACTATAAACTCTGTGCTTTTTGAGCAATATTATAACTGTTTTAATAAATTTTATTAAAACAGCAAAATAAATTAAATATCCATTTTTAATCATATTTATTCTATTCCCAATTAGCATAAATATGATTACTGTAAAATCAATATTTCGGTACAGAATCCACAGCTAAATTTAACTACGAAAATGTTTAAATATGACACGAACTACCATCCAGTGAATCACAATAATATTGGAGGTAACTACATCGTCATTTTATTCCAGTATATACAACTCGGAGGAAACAACGAACTGTTCTTAATCTGAAATTATATATGATTTTTTTTTTCAGAAATATTTACCCCTCTTTTGAGAAACCTATACAATAGGTTCCCCTTCACATATATATGCAATTATTTTGGGCTTAATTTAAGGCAATCACCCGGAGGTTAGTCCGCCTTGGTTTTTATCTGGAGGGAACGACGTTTTATATACATATATATATATATATATATATATATATATATATATATATATATATATATATATATATATATAAACACAAGTATACACAGGAGAAACCAACTGAAAAGCCTTACGTTGTAAGGACAGGCGCACTATATTCTAGTTCTGAATAAAAAGTACTACTTCATATTGCAAGAAACTACCAGTAAAAGGTGGAAACCTTCCTTATAAGGCCTATCAGTTGGTTTCTCCCTTATAGGGTGTCTCTAAAAGATGGCATTACATTTACGAATACCCACTCAAACCGCAAACAAAAAAGACAAAATTACATTTTTACCATGTTCTTTTATATACCATAAATTTGAGAACATAAATTACCCGTAATAAATATCATTATGTATGATTCCGAAGTTATTTTTTGGCGGTCGCAAATAGTTAAATAAAAATATGTTTACGCATTACGTATTTTCCGATCTCCACCTTTTAATTTTGCCACTTTTTGTAAAATACACAAGCACAATACAACGTTAAACATTTTTTACCAAAATTAATATTTAAAAAGCTGCTGAAAAATGCGAATTTTCAATAAAAACTAAGAAGAGTTGTCGGCTTGTCAACTACTTATTTGCCATTCATTTTCAAAGAAACATCTGTAAGGATCTGGCGGTAGCAAATAGTTAAAAAAAATATGTTTACGCATTCCTACATGGAAGTCGTATTTCCCGATCTCCACATTTTAATTTTGCTACTCTTTGTAAAATACACAAGCACAATACAACGTTAAACATTTTTTACCAAAATTAATATTTAAAAAGCTGCTGAAAAATGCGAATTGTCAATCAAAACTAAGAAAAGTTGTCAGCTTGTTAACTGCTTATTTGCCATTCATTTTCAAAGAAACATCTGTTAAGATCTGTAAGGATCTGCTAGAAAATGCGATATTGTCACCTTGACGTGGTTTTTAAATATTGTTTGGATAGATATTCATTCTAATAATGTAGCATAAAATGTGAAATATATAAAGCCGATAATGACATTATCCGATAAGTACCTAGATAACATTTTTTAATTTTTGTTACGGTTTTAGAAAACTACAATTTGTTCAATTTTACATTCTAATCATATAATATTGCTCTGCCACCATTTCATTAGGTTCCATTTTATAGTACCGTTAAACAATATTTCTATATTATTATAGTAGGAATTAAGACTACAATTGTTCTGCAGAGCCCACGGGAATATTAAACTCTCTCTGCCCGGAAGAGAAAAGGAAAAGGGAGTTGTTACGGTTAGTTCTGGTTAGTTTTTTAAATTTTTTTTCCTACCTTTTATACTTTCTATAAGCTATTCTACATACTATGAGCTATTCTACATACTGTATACTCTAAAAGTAAATTAATTACCTGCCTGAACCTCAATATTGTTTAAAAGAGAATACACTTGTGCCACGTATTTATAAAATACTTACTACATATCTCTGTGGTTACGCCATTTGCTCTTAAATAAATATTCTGCTAAATAGCCGAAAAAGTTAGATTTCAGAACATTTCCACGCAATTCTCTCCAAGCTCATACAATATTTTGAGTGCGAGCTCCAGTATCTGGATTCACCTCCATTTTCCGTTTACTTCTGAAAACCTTCATCTGTTAAGCAGTTAAAAGCTTTAGTATCCATTTCTTAATGACGTTAAGCAAGTGTGTTGTTGTGCAAATGTTCTTCAAATGAAGCCAAAAAAGCTTTCTTGAATTACATTCGATGCCCCCAAAAATCCGTTAACCTTCGATTTATCTACCCCAGTTATATTTTCGTTCATCCATTTTACACTCATCTATTTCTACTGTTACTCCTTTACCACCTACTTCTCAAAACTGTCAATAAGGCAAACCAAGAACACTTCTCTGTAATAATTTGCCCAGTTAACTACAGTTTCTGAGCCTAAGCTGAGCTCACAGATAAGTCATTCAATAAAATACAATCATGAGATTTTGACATTACCGATATTTTGTTTCTGTCGTTTTTTATTTCAAAAATCATTGTGTCCTTTATTTAAAAAATAATTTTAGAACAAAAGGAGTAAAACATAAATAAAACATTAGAAAAAGTGCAATTTTACTATGGTAAAACATCTGATAACACTGTGCGTTTATTTCCCTCTAGTCTACGTTGGTTTAATTTTCTTTTTACGGGTATTTTTTTGCTATATTAGATTAAAATATTGTGTAAAATTTAAATAAAAATATGTTGTTATTTAAAATGTTCAAATGTGCTTTGGTGGAAGTGGCAAATTGTAAAGAAATTGGTCGAAAAATACAGGAAAGTGAGAGCTGAAAATTAATTTTTTTTGGGACTCTGTTCTATCACCCAAAAATGGGGAGTATGCAAAAAATCAGCGATAAATTTGGCTTTTCCAGTAATAACTACCCAAATTTTTTCATATTTCTAAATTTTACCATTGGAAAGTTAGAGGTGACACATTTATAAAGACGCCTATGTTTCGCAGATAAAGCGCTTAAATAAAAAATGTAATATAAAACATTTATTTGTATTTTTCAAAACTTATACAATGATCCCCACCTAATGAACGGAGCGAATAAAAATTCTTTTATACCTACTTTTCGTACCAAAAGACATGCCCTCATTTATTTTCAATTTAGCCACAATTCTTTTTGTGGGCTAATAAAAAACTTGGGCCTGCAAAATTTGATTGCAAAAAATTTAAAACTGATAAAGTAACAAAGGCATTGTGTGACCTATAGATGAACGGCTGGACATGACGAATCTATAAAGCTACGAAACCCTAAAATATTTGCATTCTTACGGTAAAATCAAAACTATTTTATCATTGACAATGAAAATGAGAAAAATTTCGTAATTGTATAGCGATTATATTTGCATGTAAAAATTTCTCCTGCTACCACATATGCATACAACTTGTAGGTGTTCAAATTTATATATTTATATACAACTTGTGTATAAATATATAGTTTTGTAAGCATCCATGTAACAAAAATGTCGCAATATTTTATATCTTCGATAAAAACCTGCTAAAGACAGAGAGTTAAACACGTGCAATTTCTCCCATTCGCATAATACAAAGTATTTAAGAAGTAGTACATTACTATAGCAAAGTTATATTGATTTCTTGCATAAAATAAAGAGTCGAATTCTCTCTATGGGATGGTTTGAAGCAAAAAGTTCATGCCAGTATAAATCCTCAATCGCTTTATTTTGAAGATAAAGAGTTAATTTTTTTAATCAGTTGCTCCCGGATATGTTTGGGATTATTTTAGATATTTGGTTAAATTTTGGACCTCTAATTAATTCTGTTGCATTAGCCATGGATAAAAAATATATTTAATATGTCAGCGTTTGTATACTACTCCAGACTTTCTATGAAAGAAGGTGAAAAAATTTATTGCAGATATCTGAAAGTTTCAAGTCGTAGGGAGCACCCAGTAGATGATAAATATGTAAAAATGTACAGCTAGATCAGCCCTTTTTTTATAAACAACATCTAAAGTCGGAAAATTCGATTTTCTGTTCGTAGAATTTTCCAGTTACATTTTAGAGAAAACTTGTCCAATGAAAGTTGTGAGTATTTAAAAGACCTTTAATTTCATTTTTTATACGTCAAAATCGATAAATAATTTATCGAGATAATGGCGAAAAACCACCTTTTTGGTACTATTTTATAAATGTTAATAACTTTTGCAAGAAAGGCCGATAGTGATGTATAACCCCTTGATGATAAGGCCATTATGTGCCTTTATAACTGTGCGAAAGCTGGAGAAAATCGGTTTGGTACTTTATGAATAATCTTAATTGTTTATCCCAGACACTGAATGTTCAAACAATTGTCCTTGCTCAAAGGACGATTCTACAGATATTGGCAAAAGCGAAATGGATTCTTTGAAGTTCAAACTATAAGCAAAGATGAAAAAACGATGGATTTTTAAAACAATTGTTGGTAAAAAACGGTTTAAAGAAGTGGTACCTTTTTTACGTATAAACAATTGGAATCACTTTGTTAATTTTAATGACAGAAGTTTGTGAATGAGTGGACTCCGAGTTTATTATCAGTTGCAAATAGGGTTAGGAAATCAGATGGACGGACAAAAAAATTGTTAAATTCACCAGTTAGATCGGGTGAAACTACCCCCATGCATGAAAAATGGAAATTAATTATAAAATATCTGAATAAAATTGCGTCCATTAGTTATAATTTAAGCTAATCACAAAACAGCAATCACCATATATTTATGGTTCTTTTTAATGACATTCATCCCCTCATGGGGGTGAAAACAATCCCTTACACTGAAAAAAGCCAAAAAATATTTATACAAATTTTTAAAAAATTATTTCTGCATCATATAAATTACGAGAAATACGAAATAGATGTCTACATCAGATCCAATACAAATACACCTTATAAAGAGGGTAAAACTACCGCAACCCACGCTAAGATTAGGTTCATGTTAGTAAATCACGGCCAAACACTTTTAGCAGTCAGGTGTCATCGAAAAAAATAATTTAAGAAAAAAGCCTTCTGTCCAATTTACAGGGTCGGAAATAAAAAATAAAATTATAATCTCATCTCTGTTTTTTTTCTGTTAAGGGTGAGTTTCCTTTAGTAAATCGCGGTCAAATTTTTTTCACAGTCAAGTGTCATCGATATAAATATTTTAAGAAAAAAAACTCTCAACCAAACTTGCAAAAATAAAATTTTAATCTCCCCCAATTTTTTCGCAGTAAGGGTGAGCTCTTGTTAGTAAATCGCAGCCAAACATTTTTACTGTCAAGAGTCATCGAAATAAATAATTGAAGGAAAAAAAACGTTCAATCAAACTACAGCGTTTGAAATAGAAAAATAAAATTCAAATCTCTAATAAAAAAAATAAATTACTGCATGTCATTCCCACTATTTTAAATCACTTTAAGGATTAAATCACATTTGTTTTTTCGAAGTGCAAACAAAATTGACCACTGGAGAATATTATTCTTTTTCAGTGATAGATAATAAAGTAATAGTTCAAGTTCATAATCTTGAAACTTTTCTTGGAGCATTATCGTATCATAAACTTTCAATTAGCACACATTTTGGTTTCAAATACGAAGTCCACGAAACAGGCTAATTTTCACCTCTTTTTGCGGAAACTAAATTATAACTTTTAGGTTCTTAAAATTTTCTTACTTTGTAATTTTGACGAACATACTTCAAAGTATTTAAAATCGACAGGAAATAGATTGAAAATATCGATTTTAAGCAACTAGTCAGGTTCGAAGTTGTATCTAAGTACTTCTTGGTTAAGATTAAGCAATATTAAAGTTTATTAAATATAAGATAACATTCTATATTTATTATGTAATAGAGTTTATGTTCTTTACTTTCTAAGATAAATTTCAGAATTTTAGAAACATGATGGATGGAAAAACATATATGTCAAATATTTTTATAAATATTATTTAAAAAAATATAGCATAAATATCCAAACAACACGTTCATTGACTTGAAAAAAAAATCTTTAATTTCTAAGCATACACAAGTTGATGTTCAGTACTTTATTTTTTAACTTAACAAGAAATCGAAATAGTTTATATTATATAACCTATACAAATTTAATTTAAAAGAAAACTGTCAACTGCAAGTCAAACACGCATTACGTTAGAGTTCAGTAGCAGTTGTGTTTTTGTTTTAATTTACTTCAATTCTTATTGTTGCAACTTCGATTTACATCTTTTTTTTTATAAAATATGTCTGCAAAATTTCCTTGTATGAAACGAAAGGTAACGCAGCTACAGGGTTGTGACCTACAGATAGACGGACGGACATAACGAAATTATAAAAGTTCCTAGTGACTACAAAACCCTTAGAAGAAATACCAACGTTCTGTTACTTTATAGTCTTGACCTTAACTTATCTAAAGCACAACTGGCTATTCAAAACCTTCAATTTAATGATTAGCTAATGAGATGCCTTGATTGAATATGGATTAAAAAGAAGGCATTACCAAGGCTGAGGTAAAATTTCTAGTAAATTTATTATATCATTAACCCTTACAGAAATCAAACGTTACTGTGAGGTAAAAGAACATAAACTACTTTACCTTTTTTTATCAATACATTTTACTAGTTAGGGTCAATATTACAGAAATAAATATATTTAACACATAATTATTTTATTCTAAAACGCCCTATGAAGTAACTAGATTATAATCAGTCGGTCGTCCAGGTACCAGGAACCATATGTTCACAACAGCTGTAGCGGTGCTTTGGATATCTATATAAGTATTGGAGGTATACTCTGGGGCATGAAGGGAAATGTGAAGAAACTATGGTGGAGGAATAATAATGAGTGCAATATCCAGCTAGATGTTGGTCTAGGCTCAAACTATCCCTAAAATATTCAGGGAAGCAGAGCCTATGTGTGTGCTGAAAAAAGTCAATTCAATTCAATTTACTTTAAAGACATAAGCAGATAAAAATATTTTCTTAAATTTAAACACATATATAATATATATATATATATATATATATATATATATATATATATATATATATATATATATATATATATATATATACTGATTTAAAGAAACCAGATATACAGTATGTGATATGTAGGAAACCATTAAAATACTGGTCAAATGCGTATCGAATATGATGCGTGATATTATGCTTCCGTAACAGTTGTTGGTGTTAATTTTTCTAAAATTTTGAATTGCACATCTGTCTTTACGCTGATTGAAAGCACATGCCTACAGAAGATTTTCCCATAAAATTCCCATTTTATCAGAAAACATTTTGAAGCAGTGACGATTAAATGTTAAATATTTTTTGCACTTCATAAATCAATAAGCGTAAGTCCTGTTATGCCAATTTTTTGAGATATTTGAAATCTACCGTTGGAAAATTAAAAGGCAGGTATAGTCAAATTCAGAGTAGTTCAGACTATGTCAAATAAATTAAGAAAGAGTTTAAATAAAAACTGCTAAAAAGGGTGATTATATAAAAAATAAAATGAAGGAAAAAATTGGTTTAACAAATAGTAAAACATATAATTAGTAGGCAATCTAACTTCGCGTTACCATTTCACCAAACTCCATATGATCAGCAACCCTTTTGACGAGATATTATGTTGCTCAGTGCATTCATCAAAATTAACACTTTACTATTGTTGCAAAAATAAACTTTTTGCTCCCACCCTGTGTATGAATGTGAAATATGTAGTAAAATAGTTTTTCACGGATAGTGGAAAGTGCAAATGTGAATTTTTTTTTGCATCCCTGTATTTTTAAGGTTCAAAACACGCTAGTCTTATTATTGCAGTTGTAAATTAAAACCTTTACTGTCAACTTAGACCTGCTCTCTTGCTTCAAGATAATTCACTAGGCTGTAAAACATTCCAACTAACCTGAACTAAACTACCAATAATATAATCCAGATTTGGTTCCGTTTAACCTGATTTTATTGAGTAGTTCTTAAATGCACCTTAAACGACATCTTTGTCGACTGCCTAATAATCAATTGAAAAAGGATATTGATGCCTACTTTAAAGCCCCATAGGAATCTTCTTTTCTGATGATGCAAGTTGAAGTTAAGTGAGATAATATTGAAAAATAAAATTGTCAAAAAAATGTTGTGCGTTATTGTTGTTTTGTTTAGTTAACTATATATTTTATAAAAAAAAAGTTAGTTACATATGGGGCTTTGTATGTATTTAAGATAAGGTTTGTACTTAGAAGCGTTTTATTAACAAAGTTTTTATGAAAAAATTGAACCGACTAAAAGTGCGCTAAAAAGTGAAAAATAACTATAAATTTTTATATGAAATTGAACTTTTTGAAGTCGGCGTCAAACTAATACCTGACAAAATGTGATTTGCATAATCAGATTAAAAATACTTTATTGGTAATTGCTTTCTTACCATAATTTGTGTATATTAGTAGTTATTTATTTCATTTACAAATAATTTGCCGCCAACTTCAAAAAGTTTAATCTCATATAAAAATTTATAGTTATTTTTCACTTTTTAGCGTACTTTTAGAAGTAGGTTCAATTTTTTTATAAAAATTTTATTTTTCTATTTTTAGTTTTAGAATTCATTATCATATCCATAAATTATTTGAACTAAGTACTAATCGAGATTAGTGTACCTCGAAATGACTCCAAGGTGGCGAAAAAGTACCCATTTTATCCAAAATTGTAAATCACCCTAAAATGAACCATTAAAAATTCTTTGGTTCTTAGAGTCATAGTAAATCCACTATCTTTCAAATTAATTTTAGATTGGTAATATAGGCCCCAAAACCTTCCAATATCGATGTTTAAAGAACCTGAGATGTAAATTTCTTAGCTCGTTATATTTTATACTGCGTATTAAGTTTGTATACGCCTCAAGAACCCCACAATATCAATTTTAGACAAAATAGGAATATGTAAAATTTTATGTCCCTCATATTCCATCTTATCAACCTCGGAGTTGTAAAAAATTAACTTCATATTCGTAATACACGACCCCCGAAAGTCCTTTAATACCAAATCTGAAAAAATGCGAATAAGGTAAAATTTTCAACCCACCATATTGCATCCGATATATTGAATTTCAAATCCGGTAATTTAAAATTTCTAAACTTATATTCGCTATTTACATCCTCAAGAACGATTCAGTCCCACCTTTGAACAAAATCGAAAAATATAAAATTTTGAGTCCACTATCTTGGATTTGCCATATTGAATCCTGAACAAATACTTTTAAATTCATAATTTACACTCTCAAGGACCCCCTATATCAGTTTGGAAGAAGATCGAAAAATGTAAAATTTGAATCTGCCGGATTGAGTTTTCAAAAAATATTTTAAATTCATAATTAACACTAACAAAAATACCCCAATACTGATTTTAGACAAAATCCGCCATCTTCGCTCCGCCATATTGAATTTTTTTGAAAATAATTTCAGATTCGTTATGTGGGACCCCGAAAACTTCCCCGTACCAATTTTGAAAAAAATCGGACAAAATTGATTGTATCGTCCGCCATATTGGATCCGCCATATTGAATTTTTTAAAAATAATTTCAGATTAGTTACGCACGACTCTGAAAACTCCTTTATACCAATTTTGGGGAAAATCGGCCAAAACTGATTTTTTTGTCCGCCATATGTGCGACCCCGAAAACTCCTCCCACCAATTTTGGAGAAAATCAGACAAAATTAAATTGTTTTGTCCGTCATATTGGATCCGCCATATTGAATTTTTTAAAAATTACTTCTGAATCGTTGTGTACGACCCCGAAAAATCCCCCATACCAATTTTGGAAAAAATGAAACAAAATTAATTTTTTTGGCCGCCATCTTGGATATTACTGCACCAATTTTGCCCAAAAAAATATGGGACCACCGCAGCAACTTCCTGAACATAACGTAAAAAATTTCATTCAAATTGGTACCGCCGTTCCGAAGTAATCGGTGTACATATATAAAAAAAAAACATATATACTCGACGAATTGAGAACCTCCTTCTTTTAGAAGTCGGTTAAAAATAAAACAAAATATAGGATTTTAGTTAAATGTAAAGTATTTTAATAGAAGGATACAAACTTCTTTGTTGCCCACAAAAACAACTTATTTTAGAGAATAAGAAAAAGGAAAGGCAACATTTCTGTTGTGTTAAGTGAACTTGAAAATTAATTTATTCAGATTATTTTCTGTATCAAATCTAATAGAACATATATTTATATTCTTTCTTCTTCCCATATTCTATGTACATTTTCATCAGAAAATATTCCAAAAAAAAAAACATATTTTGAAAGTTTAATCAAGATAACTCTCATATGAATCAAGTCAGTTAGCAATCAGCAATAAATTTAAAAATTTAAATAAATTTGCTTTTACATATAGGCTTTCGTCGAAGAAAATTTGGTGTCATTTTTTCATAAATTTAAATAAAAATGTAAAATACTCTGGATATGAATTAGGTATTTTATTTGGCAATAGCATACAATTTTTTTAAATTATTCAAGGTATCACTATATATATATATATATATATATATATATATATATATATATATATATATATATATAAATTTAACCATGGCGTTATAGAGTGTCCAGTAAGTAACTAGTCATGCATTGGAAAAATTTTGGTAAATAGAACATTAAAAAAATTTTCCAACATTCATTTATAGCCTAACAAAATTATATTAATACATATTACGCAATGGCTGCTGGTTGTGATTCCCATTTTTTTTTAAATTTTAGCACACCAATATAAAATTGAATTTTTAACAAATTTTCAAATGTAGTATCTTAATCAACCTCAAAATTTGAATTTTTCTGTTAAAAAAAAAGGATAAAAAATGCGATATTATTTTTAACCCGGTCAATTAACTTATAATAAATTTTTACATACCTATATGTACTATTTTACAAAACCATATTGTTGCTACAGCAAGGCCAACGCCAAGAAAGTAAATGCAGCAATTAGCAGAATCATGATTAATGAAATTGGCGGTATACACCAAGAAATGAAGCAAAATCAGCAAAATGTAATTTAAAATGCAAGCAAACTAAGTTGTTATTGCTTCGTTGTCTGTATTTATACCTACTCTATATATTATCTATTACCTATAAAAGTACATATAACAGTTAATAAAAATAAGACTCGCTGCCCATGGTAAATACCTAGTAAATGGTTAAAAATTGATTGTGGCATTGGATTTAAAACGAATGTTTTACAGGGTGATATGGATATAGTTATCAATTTCCTTGTTACTATAAAATGTTTATTATACACAAGTTCTTTCTATCTTTATATTACATTCTGATTTTAAAATTTACAATCAAACTTGATCCCTTTTTGTCATTTTTGTGTCGAGTATACAACAATGCTCTGGAGCTTTTTATATAATAAGTGTCTAGGAATAGATTTCCCCTTTTAAACTTAAAAAACTTGGGAACACTGTAACGTAGCAGGGTCGGATTAGCGTCGTTTAATAGTGGATCGATGCAAATTATTTAATAAAAATGAAGCGTTTGTCAGGTGGGCATCGTGCGTTCATTATTGAGGCATGCTTCACGAGCAACAAGGCGAAGTTTTTGTGCTTACTTCAATATTAGGCATGTAGAGGACGCACAAATCTGATCAAATCCTGGGTGAGGAGTTTTAGAAAAACATCGTCAGCTGTAAATTTGAAACCCCGTGGTCGTCCAAGGACTGAAACTGCTTCTGAGAATGTTGAGACTGTGCACGTCGCGATAATTCGAGGTTCAAGTGGATCTGTTCGTAAAAAATCATAATTTTAACAAGATTTGAAGTTTCATCTATACAAAATCTAAATAGCGCAAGAATGAAACCCAAATAACTTTAGAAACTGTTGTTCTTTCGTCGTATTAATGATAGACAATGCAAACTACCGAATTAAAAATATTTTTCAAGCGCACTTTTACCTTTCAGGCGCAGTTAATAGGCAAAATTGTTGCTATTGGGCACCAGAGAATCCAAGGCAAAATCACGAAAGACCCCTATATAGCCCAAAAGCAACTCTGTGGTGTGCGATGTCAGCTTCAGGAATTACCGTCTGTACTTTTTGAGAATTGATGAGGCGTAGTCCAGACTGTAAATAATGATGGTTATTGTGCGATGCTTCGGGAGTTTTTGGTACTCAGCTGCAAGCATTCGCTAGCTTTGATCGGAAGATATGGTTTGAGCAAGATGGGGCCACCGCACATGCAGTCCCAGCATCTATGGAAGTCGTTTGAGAATTATTCCCGGAATAGGTCATCTTTCGCTTTGGACACCTAAACGGGCTAGCTAGGTCTCCAGATCTCACCCCACTGGACTTTTTTTCATGCGAATAATTCAAAAGTAAAGTTTATATTAATAGATCTATGACTTTGCATGACTTAAAACAAAAAAATAAGCGAATAAATTAATGGAATTCCACCTGAGATGTGTTCAGCAGTTTTTAACCACATGAAGACGGCATTGCAGGAGTGTTTGGACCGAAATGGAAAGCACCTCAACAAAATCATTCGTAAAACATAAAATCCGCCTATATTGTATGGGTTTTTTTGCATCAATAAATTAATTTTAAAACTTTGAGACTTTTAAATGGGGAATCCATTACTGGATCACCGCGTCAGCAGGTGTTGGGTACCCTCTGAGGCCATTGAACGATATAGCAAGCTAGGTTTGAGAAACACACACTTTTTTTTTCCGAGAATACCGTGCAAAATGTGGTGCACGTTTCCTACACTGATGTTGAGTTCCTCTAACAATATTTCAATCGTAATTCGCCGAAAACGAGGCAGAGCGACGCGTACACGTTCTCATTGGTAGTCAAGGTTAAAGGACGCGCATCCCGTGGATCGTCTTCCAGTGACTGTCAACCATTCTTGAACCGCGCGTACCATTCAAAAACCTTGCTGCTGCTTAAACAATTCTCACCATACGTGGTTTACAAAAATGCGAATGTTTCCAAACCACCTTTTCCCAATTTGAAAAAAAAAATAATTGTGGCACGTTGCTCCATAGCGAAAATTGTGACGCAGTGGCAAAAACACATCTATAGCACTCACATCTCCACTGTGGGTAACTAAGGCATGATATTACATAGTTCTGCCTGCTAGTTATAAATTTTAAACAAAATTAGTTCTGGAACTTTTGAATGAACAGTATTATTTTACCACACTCACGGGGAAATTTGTAAACACATTCTTTCTCATCGGTAGTTTTTGGTTTTTTTTTTTGGTGTTAAATAAGCTCTGACTCTATTCCCCGATTTGTAACTGCTAACAATTGGTCTTATTTTTTTTGCATCTTCTTCTTCTTCTTCTTCTTCTTCTTCTTCTTCTTTCTAACACAGTTAACCAAGCTAGTAGGCTATTGCCTGTTCATTGCCATCACGTCTTCTCCGGAAGACGAGGTCCAGCATTCTCGCCATCGTGTTGGTGGTCTTCCCCGTGATCTTTTTCCTACAGGGTTATTCATTTTTGCGCTTTTAACGAGTCTACCGTCCTCCATTCTCCCTATATGTTTGTTCCAGAATCTTCGCCTTTGTCTAACTCATCTTCCTATGTCCTGTATCCCGCATTGTTCTCTGATATCTTCATTCCGTATTCTGTCGTATATTCTTTGCCATTCCCTTAATATATGGAATTTGGAAATAGGAATGTGTTTCTTATTGTTCAGTGGTCTTTGTTCCAAGGTTAGTTATAATATCGCTTAATAATTTTAGAGTGTAACCATTGTGTTGCAAATCTGATTTACAATGCATGGAAAAAACTACATCTAGCGGTGGATTAGTATGTGCTACAGGATTACAGGAAAAAAATAGAGCCACAAAGTTTCAATTTGCACGTTGCTATTTAAAATTGACTATTGGCGAGTGTTATATAGTTTTAATTTTAATGGAATTATCGATATTATGCAATTATGAAGGTTGCATAAAATTTCTCGTTTGGGTACAACAGCATGATTAGACTCATTTTTGAAATATTGTCCAGTGTCTGTTGACTTTCTGTATACTAAAATTTTAATAATTTGATTTGAACGGTTGACTATATTACCCAAAAAGAAGGGCAACTGATCATTTATCTCTTTTTCCATCGTAAACAAATGGAATTTAGTTCTTGGTCATCACCTTACTATAAGATCAAGGTATTATCGACATATTTCAACTGGACTTTCGATTTCACTGTTGCTATCTCGAACCATCACCTTTTTCATGATAAGGCAATGAAATTTTCTCTTCTTTTCAACCAGTTTCACCTGTCTTTTGAGCATTTTTTAATATTATTACCCATTTTAAAAACCAATTGAAACTAAACGAAAATGAAAATTGCCAAAAAGGGAAAAATATATTAACAACTGTTCTGTATTACAGTTAATTTAGTGCTATATTTACATATAAAAATAACCACTTCATCCACTCCGGCGCCGACTTTAAAAGAGTTATAAATAAATACAATTGTTAAATGGCAACGTTAAACTTAAATATATATTTCCATGATGACTCTCAATGTTTTTATTTCCTGCTTACGTGCTTTAACTTTAAAATACTCTATGCTAATAAAAAATCTTTATTAATAGTTTAAATATTTATTACAAAAATAATTATACATATTATTTCAGTTATGTTTCACCCCGTACCGCCTGTTTATAATTATAAACAGAATGGTAACAGGACTCAGGTATCTTAAAAAAAATTTTAATTAATGCGATAAATAATATAGAAATTAACCTTATAACATAATCATATGCATTAATAAATTGTTTTTTTTTTCTTTTATGTGATTGTTTTCATATTTGTGAGAACTGTTAGAAATAAAATAAATTTAAGTAATAAGTAATCTGGTAATGAGTAATTAAATCGAAAGGAAAACCTAAATAATAAGATTGGTTTATTTTATTAAGTATACTTAGAATTTTCAATTTAATTCTGTTATACTTTCCTGAAATAATTTTTTTAAATATTTTTTTGAGCTTCAAAAACTAGTGTGTTGACTTCGGCATAAATATTAAAAATTGGGTATTGACCACGAGATTGAAAATTAAAATATAGGCGGTCGAAATGAAGTATCTTCGAAGAGTTAAAGATATCACAATTACACTGCACTATCTAGTTTCGTTTATTGGTGCAGTACGTATGCCTTTATGAATATAAGCGTAATATTAAATTAATTTTGATTTTGTTTAAATGAATATTATTGACGACGCCTGGATTTCTAGAACAACTTTCGTTTTAGAGTATGCTTACTCTCCAAGAAACCTTTTTCACTACTATTATGGTGTAATTCAGAGAAACTATTATACAGCTTTAGAAGCAGTATGAGGTTTGGAAATTATCTAGAAAACTATCATCACTGCTGTTAAAGTTTCAAGCAATGAGATAGATATTTGTTTATACAGGGTGTCTCTATAAGGTCTGTACAAAATACCAGCGCTAATTTCTGAAGCTAAAATATGAGGATATAGTCCAATTTACCTAATTCCAAAAGTTGATATTTTCCGAAATACAGGATATCAAATTTAATCTTAATAATATTTTGATTTGTACTAAATTTGGTTAATTGAGATTTTTTAAGATGAGGAACAGTTTCAATGTATACTACAGAGGGCACCACCAGTTGCACTTCACTCACGTTTAAAACCTCATAACTTTTTTGTGCCATGAAATATTAAATTTATAATTAAATATTCTTATTTCATGACATGTTTTATCCAAAGAAGTACTAAGTAGGTGTTGTTTCGAGCAGCTGTCTCTGAAGTTATCGAATTTAAATATTTTATTATATACTAATACTCGTTCTACCTCCCCCCCCCCCCCTCTCCCATACTTTATCCAGTTTTAAGACTGGTCCAATATCATTTAATTCCTACATTTTTTACTATAGCCAAACATAATGCTGACCCATAAATGACCGATATGATATTAGTTTACAGTTATTGCCAAGAAAATGGTTGGAAGTCGGTGAGAGTATACATAAAAAGATTTCCAGATAAGCGCATACCCCACCACTAAATATTAACAGCTGTTGCAAAAGATAGCCTACTAAAAATCCACAAAGAGAACAATCGCATTAGACCAGTTTTATCTTACAATAAAATAGCCAAAAATATTACCAAAATTAACTAATATTCAACCACATTCGCAATAAAAAATGTATCTATTGACAAAACTAAAAATTTAAAATTCCTTTTAATGTTAAAAGCCTCAATATCCATAAAGGAGCTTTATATTATTTAAATTTAATTTAATCGAAAATTCAACAATAAATAATAGCATTAATAATTAAATAAAAAATGCTATATGAATATGCATTACACAGAATTATTTCCAATTTAACAATGAATTCTACCAAGAAAAAAAAGGTCTCCCCACGTGTTATTCTATTTCTACTTTAATATCACAAATCTTTATGACAAATTTTGAGCAAAATATCTTTACCTCTATTAATAACATATGTTTTTATTAGACAAATTGTTGTTTGTATTTGGAATGATACAGAAAAAAATTTTGACCAGTTTCTGGATTATTAATATTGCATAAATAATGAAATTCCGTTCACTTTGGAAAACAATGAAATAAATTTTCTAGATATAAATATCAAAAAGCTAAATATTCACTTAGAATTTAACATATATGTAGGATCAGGGGCGGATCCAGCCTCTTTTTTTTTTGGGGGGGGGGAGGTGCAGTATGGCAAGCCAAAGCAAGTTGTCGACGGGGAGGGGGGGACACCAATAGCATTCCCATTTCTAGTGTAAAAGGTAATTATATTTAAATATTATAAGCTTTTATAAATTTACTGCAACAATAAAATTTCTGATTTCAATTTAATTTCTGTCAGTGAGCAAAGTACACCTTACAGTGTGACAATGATTTATCTTGTGTGTGCTTGTTTTTATATATTATTTGAGATTAGTGAGATACCCAAAACATATGGCTTCCACATCTATATTTATTCCAAAATCGTTAAAACAGGGCATTCTTTCTTCAACGAAAAACTTATTACGATGAATGTTTATGATGCCTTAAAATATCAATATCTAGATAATATTGTTAAAAGTTCTGTTGAGATGTATTGCAACATGACAGGAGTTGGAAAATCTACTATGTACCGAATACTGAAGGAGAAAAAAACGACTGGAATTGTTAGTACTTCCAAGCCACATTCGATCACAGGTAGACGAAAAACCTCATTGGAAGAGGAGATGTAAACTGCAATAATGAGAGCAGATCCCAACCGTCGACAAAATTCTAACTAAAATCAATGAAGATCGGTATTTACCTGAAATTAAAAGAACCGAATTCTGGAAATTGCGCAGAGAACTTAATTTTTGCTGGGAAAAACCAGATAGGAAATCTGTTTTCATAGATCGTCCGGAAAATGTCCGTTGGAGAAGGAAATATCTCTCTCAAGTAAAAGGTAGTGTTGCTGGAAATAACACAACTTATAAAATTAGTAATTTAACTGAACTTTTGAAGAATTTTTTTGAATAAAGCTACTGCAGAAAATTGGGGAAAATCCATATAATAAAAGAATTTTTAAAAAATGTGGAAACTCGATCTCATGATCGGTGAGCTAGAGAAACCAATTATAATTAATTTGAGCGAAGATAGCTTCACTGACTTTAATTACGAATTCGATACGTAATGTTTACCAATGTAAACACAATTTATTATGTATCTTTTCTGTAACATATAACATTTAATTACATTTGAATCCCTTTTTAATGTTTACTAGCGACCCGCCCCGGCTTCGCACGGGTGCAATGCTGATACTAAATACACTACAGAAAAACTGTGACTATTTATTTTATTTTTACAACAATTATTACATCGGCCTCCGACGCGCTATTTATAGGCACGCTGCCGCCGCCCCGGTCGGCCAGTACCGCCGCAAGCGCTACTTCCCGCAATTTTAAATCTGTAATATCTTCGAAAATATTCATTTAAATCTTGTGCTGTAAATGACCATATAGATCTATATTAAATCAACAATGTATTTAAGCTATTTAATTGGATAAGGATTAATGCTGTATTGGTTAAAATCGCTTCAAAATTTGCCATTATTTGTCGTAAAAAGTAAATGACAAAAAAAATGTTATTGTGGGATATCCATGAGAGATAGACATATACCATCGCGGAGTTTTCTGTAGACCTTTTCAATGTGTACAAATAATTAGTACATTATTTTGATAAATCTCGTAGGGTTCAGCCTGCGTTTGCAATGTAAGCGGAAAAAAATATGATAATTAACGACATCACATTAGAAACCTCAAAAATAACAGTATTTCTCCACTATTTAATGGATGTTATTATACATATAAACCTTCCTCTTGAATCACTCTATCTATTGAAAAAAAACCGCATCAAAATCGGGTGCGTAGTTTTAAAGATTTAAGCATACAAAGGGACATAGGGACAGAGAAAGCGACTTTGTTTTATACTATGTAGTGATTTGTAATTCTGCAGATGGTTTAAGAAATAAATAAGCTGAAACGTCAAATGTTCTAAAAATGTTTTTAATTAATAATAAAATGGCCGATAGCCCCAAAAAAATTTTAATATTATATGGACGAATTTATTTTTTTATATATACTTAACGGTTTCTATGCCAAAATTAAAAATAATAAAATTATAGTTGTGATTTATGTTAAATATGTCAAAATTATCTATTTTTTCTAATGTATGGGAATTATTAAGAAACCATAAAAAATAAAATAATATTAAAAAAACTTTTTATTTTAAGTTTATTACCGAAATAATATTGTATGCCATAAATACTTAGTGATAAAATAAACCTCCTATGAGAAAGATCAGACTTTTTAACACTTCACACATCCAAATATCTATTATTATCCAACCCAAATAGTCCATTATTATAGAGCGGTACTTCTGATTATAAAATTTCTAACGCATTCCTATAAAAAATATATGTGCCAAAGACACCGAACTAAAGACCACAGGTAGTTTGCTAAGAAAAAAAAGGTAAAAAAATGATTTATTACGCGCTCTAGTTCTTGAATAAACTATAGTACAAGAGGCAAAATCGGGTTTATTTTCCTGAACACAAAGCTCTTAGGGGGGGAGGGGGTCGCCCCCGTCGCCCCCGTCGCCCCCCCTTGGAGCCGCGCCTGTGAAGGATCCTAGCAAACATTTTGCAGGAAGAAAAAAATTTTCTTGGTACACCCAAGGTATTAAACCGTTTTATCACAAACTGTAAAGAAAAACCTAAATTGAAAACACCTGACGTATTGTAAATTAAAGTTATCGTTCGCACAAAAAAAAATTTTTTTTATTTGACATGTCTTGACATCTTTGGAAAATGGAAGTAATTTTTAGAAAATAAAAGTAAAAATTTTTCAAAATAAACTTTAAAATCCTTAAATATATATATGAACAAAATCTTCCGAAAAATGGATTCTGGTGGAATACTGATGAATCTCGACAAAAGAGCTGGAGCTGGAGTATTCGGCAGGAGCACAGGAGTCAGAGAGTACTACCCTTTCGGACAATGTGTGACCATTTTCACAGTGGAAATTTATGCTATTCTAGTGTGCCCATCTTTGTGAGAGGGACATAGACAAGAATAGAGTAATAAATATATACTCAGACCCTTACTGTCTGCGATATTGGCACTGAAGTCAGTGTCGTAACTTCGCGACTGGTGTCTGAATGCAAGGATGTACTAAATGGTATGACAAGAAAAGGCTGCACAATCAGACTCATATGGGTCCCGGGTCACTCGGGCATACGCGAGAATGAGGAAGCAAATCGTCTGGCAAAGTTGGATTCGGCGACTGAACCGTATAGACCCCAACCAATATTACCTGTCCCAATTGCTATTGGCAAAAGGGAATTAAAATCGTTGCTGGAAAGCAAATTTATTGAATCGTGGAGGAAAGCTCCTGGAATGAGGTGTGCTAAAGAACCTATAACTGGGCCTAGTGCCGGCGTACTGAGCTTCTCTCCTTGGGAAGAAAAGAGCTGCGAATTGTGATGGGATTGTTGACAGGACATTTTCACCTCAGGGGCCATCTTCATAGAATCAGTGTCGAAGATGACCCGACGTGCTGATATTGTTTGGAAGAGGATGAAAGTGTTGACCATGTCCTTAGAGAGTGTCCAGCACTCAACGGATTGAGACAGAGATATTTCAGAGATACAATTTTGTTACCGGAAGCAATTAGGCAAGTTCAACTAACGAGGCTGCTTGGATTCGCAAAGGCGATCGGCCTCGAATAACCTGCAGCTATGGTGGAATGTAAAGGGCCCAATGAAGGCCTAGGCATCGATGATCTAGTATCACCACCCCTTTTTCATTCATTCATTCATTCATCTCCTGTTGAAGATGTTGAAGTTTTGAGGAATCGCATTATTGCGTCTTGCGAAACGATAAGAAATACTCCAGGATTATTTCAACGAATACGCTCTTCATTGAGATGAAGATCGGATTCTTGCATTATGGCTGAGGGTAGTCATTTTTAACATTTGTTGTAATTTCTGCCATTAATATTTTCACTGTCCTTCAAATTCAATTACTATTATGTTGTATTTTTTCTTAGTCTCTGTTGGTTCAAACAAATATGAATGAAAATTGATTAAAACAAATATATGATTTTTTACCTATATATTTTCTTTTTTTGTGGAAAAACTATTGACTTTTAGAGGAAAACTTAAAAGACAAAAAAGTTTCACAATAAGATGGGAAAGCTAACTGAGTAATCAAATCGAGTCAATGGCCCCCGAAAAAAAAAGTTCGAGAGGGTAAGATTTTACAAACTCGGAAAAAGTACCACTCCGTATTTAATTTTATATGATAATAGTTTTTTAAGAGAACTGTAAAAAGTTTTATGTGTTCCAAATTTGACTTAATTGTCTTTAAAGACAAATGATATGAATTTAAAAAACTAAAAATAATAATAAAATTTAACACCCTGTATCTTGAAAACAAAGCATTATCGGGCATGTATTAATGGGAACTTTTATGCTTAAAATTAGCCCAAGAATAACTTTTTTTTTCACACTTATTTGGAAAAATTCTGTATCTGAGATATTAACAATAAAGATAAGATTAAAAAATTAGACGGGTCAGGGGAATATAAAATAAATTGTAAGGATTGCCCAGCTGTATACATAGTTCAAAGTCGGAAAAAGATTAATACTAGATTGAAAGAACTTAAAAATCCATATTAAATAAAGAAAAATCTATATGTATATCAGCACATTACATTGACAATAATTACTTAATCAATTCCGAACCAAAAAGTAAAAAAAATTAAACTTACTCAAACAATTAGAAATTTAAAAATCTCTAAAAGGCGATTCAGTGCAAACACTAATGCCCAACAAATTTTTAATATACCATAATTACAGACAAATACTTATAAACAGCTGGAAACTCCCTAGTAATAAACAGTTAAAAGCTATAAAAGTAGATAAATTTTATCAGACGTAACTCTTTTTAACATTTTAACTTTAGAAAACACCAAAAAAAGGTGAAACCTGTGTAGACCACTATTCGAAACAAAACCTGGAACATTAAAACCAAAAATTATGTTTTAAATATTATTTAAAATATGTTCCATAAAGAACCCACTACAAATTCCATCAAATATAAAAAAAGTTTTTAATGTTTTCTCCATGCTGTCTCCCCCTCCCCCATTTTCAGCTGTTCGATGTCCTTCAAACGTTTTTTCATTTTTAATTTGTTTTAGCAAATGTCCGGTTTCCAAAATCGTTATTTCAAGAAGGTCTTTTGACGTTTAATCCATTTCTGGATATACGGTTTGTATTCAGCATGACAGTTCGTATAGCTTATCGTAGAATTTCTTTATTTCAAATGCAGCTTCTTCATCTAACAATTTTTTCTGAACACAGAAGTTTACCCGTCAATTTTTGTATTTCCAGTTTGGACTTTAGTTATTATTATCAGCATCATTATGTTACAACCCCAATTTAACACAAACGCTTTGTTTTCTTTTGCTGTTTGGTTTCTTTTAACAAAAAAGTTCTTTTTTTTCATATCGTTGGTAATGAATATGTAATAACGAGAAAATGTTTTTGAATAAAATAAAAGCAAATTTGCAAACTAAAAATATATTGCGTTATAAACTAGAACTGCCTTTATTGAATAATTGAGATGATGCAAAAAATGGCGCATTTAACAATACTCTCTTAGCCGTTTAATACCAACTATAAATACTTCTGTCGGAACAGGATACAATATCAGTTTCAAAACTTATTACTTTTGAAAACACTTTGTTTACAACAATGAAATACATTGCCTTTGCTATCTTCGCCATTTTGGCAATCACTTCAGCTTATGGAAGCGTAATTGGACTAGCTCCTGCAGCTATAGGTGTTGCTCCTGTAGGCGCCCTTGGACTAGGTCCCGTTGCTGCTGTTGGTGTTGCTCCTGGTGCTGCGGTTTTGGCTACTCCAGGTTTGGGTCTAGGACTGGCTAAAACTACTATTTTGGGCTAAGAAGATCATCGCAGGAAGTCAGA
The DNA here is from genome assembly GCA_034092305.1 of Diaprepes abbreviatus. Taxonomy (NCBI): domain Eukaryota; kingdom Metazoa; phylum Arthropoda; class Insecta; order Coleoptera; family Curculionidae; genus Diaprepes; species Diaprepes abbreviatus. The sequence goes on along the minus strand of JASJET010000055.1, from coordinate 5,317,347 downwards.
AATATTTTTTCTTAAAAAAATAAAATTTGTATATTTTATAAATGACTATGTCGAATTAAATATTTTTTTAATAAATAAATCTCGCAAAAAATATTTATCTTTAATTTTACTAGTAGTTAAAAAATTTTACTAATAAAATGAGTTGTTTAATGAAAAACACTAGACAACCTATCTTTTAATCATAAATAAGTTAGGAAAAACAAAACTTCGCTAAAATAATATATTGCGTCTAGGATTTTTTATCATCATATTTCGAAAAGATAAACCTTTTGTTTCATTTGAATAACCTCAATCTTTGGAATGGGTCGTCTAGAATATATTACATAAATCATTTTTTCATTTAATAGAAGGTGTTGCTGAGAAACATCCTGTATTTCCAGCACGTTCTACTTTTTATAGAAATAAATTTGAAATTTTCCTTTTTTCTATTTGCCCGTTTTCGATTTGTATAATAAGAGCAATTTTTACTAGAGCATCTCAAACTGTCAAGTTTTTCTGGCATAAAAATATTACGGAAATAACCTACATTTTCACTGAAAGTTGGGGTTACTGTTCAGAAAATGGAAGGAAAGTCATAAAACCAGTAACTGGGAACTACTCGACGTGATGGTCATGGCCAATGACCTTTTTATTTTATTATCAGCAGTTTTTCTAGATTAAGTTTTTTGTGTTTTCGGCACATATCTATTTAAGTTATTATTTTTATACTGTATGTTATGATTTTATTGAAAATGAATTTTCAGTTTAGATTTTTCAGATACAAGGAGGTGTTTAACTAGTTATAGTTTTATAATAATGGATATAATTGTAAAAAAGCGGATAAAATATAAATAATAGTGAATTTAGTACTTAAAATATTTTTTGTTTATTCAAAATATAAAAGAATTTCTTTTTAGATTGCTAAAATTTTAATTTAATCTCAAATTTTCATTTATCTCAAATATTTCAATATATATTTTAATTTTAAAGTGTCGAATAGTAAGTAATAACTTGTTCAAATTAATACTTGTAAGATTTTCAATTAAAAGGCTACAAAAACACTTAATTTTCCTAAGTAGTCCAGGAGCTCAGTGCGTTTTCGTTCTAAAAATGCAGATCAAAGAAGTAGGAAATATTCATAAAAATAATTATTCACTGCCCGCTTTTCGTGTCCTTCTTTATCGGCACTTTTCAAAGAAAATAGGCGCTCGCCGCAGTGTCGCTACTGTTTATCGGCAATGTACATATGACGCGGCGCCACGCTGTTTATTGAAATATGGAAAATTTTGGCTATTAAAAATTCCTACTTTTTCTTAAATATTGACATAACTATATAAATTTAAAAAAATAATGCTACTATACACACACTATATTTTTTCTTAATTTATTTTTCATATATTTTTAGAATAATATGTATATTCTAGCCTACAAAATTCATTTGCAGTAATAAAATAATAGGATTAGGACATTAAAAGTTAGACAATAAATAAAATTTCGTTCATTCTTTTTTATTATTTACAAAACATTCTAAACTACAGTTAGTCATACAGAATGTGTCCAAGATAAAAAATGATTATTGTCCTAACCTAAGATAAGTCCTTTGCCAAGTCCAAGAGGACCAACTGCTAAGCCTGAAGCAGTGGGACCAACAATTGTTGTCACAGGAGCAAGTCCAACGGCAGCAGCTGGAGCTACAGCGATGGCAGCAGGACCGCAGCAACCAGCGCCTAGTCCTATAACTCCGGCATAAGCGGAACTCATTGCGAGGACAGCAAATACAGCAAAAAATAGGAATTTCATCTTGAATTCTTGAAACTTTGAGACTTCATTCAATAGCTACAATTCTGATATTAATGATATTACGATTATATCCCTATATTTATACCTGCTAGTATTTCAAAATATATTCTTTTTACAAAAACATGGGAGGTACGTTTATTTAAGCTTCAATATTTTTGCATCAGCCAACACACTTTTTTTTAAATATGTATTGGTCATTCTCAGTAATATAGTATATCGACTGTCACATTAATATGTATTTTTAAGTACATATAATAAGTTTTTTAAATTGTATATCACATTGTGATCTCACTCAACATTTTTTAAAAGATTATATGTTCTCTGTTATATCCTAAAAACGATCACTAACGACCAACAGTTAAATAACATATAACAGTTATATTTTTATAAAATCGTAAATTAGTGATCTTATAGTCATATGAAACGATACCCAGGATCACATATGCCTACTTAGTATAGTGACCTAGCATAGTAAGTAGCAGCTCCAAGAAAGCTGCAAAAAATACAGGGGTAAGCCTGTATCACTAAGGTTATATCATCATGTCCTACAGCGGCAATTGAGGCAGTATTTTATCTCCCTCCACTGCATATGTGTTGTGATAAAGGCGGCAACATTTTAGAGAAAACTTGTGCACGCTCCAATTTGAAGTTTGAATTTCAGAAGCACACCGTGAGAAAGCCAAGTTTCCCTCACCACTCGCTACAACGCACTTGCAAAAGTACCTTTACTTCGAACTTTACTAATGATGCATGAATTTCATACTTATCAATTGCATCATAAAATATAGGTCTTTGTTTAAAATCTGTGAAAATTTCAACTCTTAATGTTTTTAAACAAAAGAAATATGACTTTAAAAAAAAATGCTGTCTTCGCTCGTATTGGTCGTAGGAGACTTTGTTTTCTTTTAAGATTCGTATTTTTTCATCAGCTTTCAAGTCCACTCATTCGCAAACTTGTATCATTCAAATAAACAAAATTATTATTTATATGTAATTATTTATATGTAAAAAAGTTACCCCTTCTTTAAACGGTTTTTTTAACAACAATTTTTTTAAAAATCAATCGTTTTTTCATCTTCTCTTGTGAATATCTGTCGAATCATCCTCTGGGTAAGGACAATTGTTTGCACAATCAGTGTCTTGGATAAACAATTAAGATTATTCATAAACTACCAAACCGATTTGGTCCAGCTTTCGCACAGTTATAAAGACACATTATGGTTTTATCGTCAAAGAGTTATACATTACTTTCGGCCTTTCTTGCAAAAGTTATTAACATTTATATAATAGTGCAAAAAAGATGGTTTTTCGCCATTATCTCGATATATTATTTGGACAAGTTGAAACTCTCAGATATCTGCAATAAATTTTTTCACCTTCTTTCATAGGAACACTGGAGTAATATATAAGATATGACTTTAACATGAAATAGTAACTGATGGCTCCCAAGCCAACGGACAGTCACTATTTCGACAAGATACGATTTACTGATAGATCTAAAATGAAAGGGGGATTGGAGAGGTATCAGGCCCAGGCTTTGAACTTGCGAAAAATCTCAGAAACATCCCTAATATATTCTAAGCAGAAATTTATGCAATTTAAATCTGCATACAAGAATGACTCAATAGAAATACTAAGGTCAAAATATGCATGCTAGCAACGCTAAAAGCTTTCATATCAAACACTTGCAAGTTTAAGTTAACTAAGAACTATAAACAAGCCCTAAAGCAATTGGCAAATATCAATCAGTGGAAATGAAGAAGCGGACAACTTCGCAAAAAATGAGCAAAAACTCCTTTTGTTACCTAGAAACCTTTCTGTACGTTACAAAAGGAAGCTCAAGAGCTGAGAATAAAATCAGATCAAATTAATGTGAAACCATACCCCTGATCTCATCGGATTTTATTTCTAGCTCCCGAGCTTCTCTATGATTTCTTTATAATCTACAGAAAGATTCTGAGGTAAGAAAAGGAGTTCTTGTCCCTTTTTGTGAAAGTTTGTCAGCTTCTTCGTTTCCACTGATTCCCTGGTGTCTAGGTATCCTCATCAAGCGAAGAAATTCACAAATTCATCGCCAAAGAAAGCAATCAAACTTCCCAATCTCACACCTTGCGGCTTAAAGAAATAAGGCACTTATCCCGCAGAAATATAAAATATTTTGTAAAAAGTCTAAATATTCCAGGCTTGTATTAGATTAGGGTAACGTACAAAGGATCTTTTAAGTCGAAATTAGAGGGGCAAAGACAGCCTTAATAATCTACTCATATCTACAATCTACAACTGACGTAACGTGATTGTCTCTGTTAATAATTTAATTTTATAATAACTAAGAGACATTTTTTCTTAAAAATCGTTAATTTATATTTGATGTTGTGAACAGTTTCACAGCATTTTATTCAAAACACAAATTGCACACCATGCTGTGATCAACCAATCATAGAAAAGGCAATTAAAATAATGTAAACGACGAAAATAAAAAATGTAAAATAAAATATTTAATCAAAAAATATTCATTAAAAATAACTTGGTGGGCAAAGAAACTCAACTTTGAGCCTGCGATTGCAGTATAAAAGATGGATGGGGGTTCATTTTAATATTTGTTATTTGGAAATTTTAAAAGAATCTGTAGTTTATTGATCTTTTTTCTGAGAATTACCAATATTCAAAGCCTATATTGCAATAAATTCTTGTTGTGTAAATAAAATTACAAATTACAAGAGAAAATTTCATCAGCTTTGAACAAGACGATAATTTATCCTTAGTATCTGAAAAAAGGGTGTCTTTAACAAATTTAAAATGCTAAACTAAGCTATGTAATAAAAAAGGATTTTTAACAACTTCAAACGTTAAATCCTAACGAGAATAAAATGACTGGCTTAAAGAAAAATTAACAAAATTGTTTGAAGATGTAACTGTCTTTTAATCGCGGTTTGTCCTAAATACTCTTTCACAACTTTTTCGCAAAAGAACTTTAAAGCCAGGTTTGACCCGGTTAGCAAAAAATTATTACGGTTTGATACTTTCTTTTCGTTTTCTGTAATTTATGAAACAACTGTCAGGTGTGCGTGGATTCCCAGAGATTTTAATAAGAAAATTTTAATCAAAAGTTTTCTATCATTGGATGGCAAATACGACTATTTTACTATGTCGTCATCATTTTGGTTTGCATTTATACAGAAGGATAAGCTTTGTAAAAGGTGTTTTTTATAGAGGTATAGAACTTTAAGTTGGCAACACTTTGTCAGCTGTCAAGTGATTTATGTTTAGTTTGGTTTGGCATTTCAATATGAATAGACTGACGCCTGAACAACGCTTCCAAATTGTGCAAATTTATTTTGAAAATCATGGTTCTGTTCGAAATACGTATCGCGCACTACGTCCATTTTACGGTCAACATAATCATCCATCAGAGCAATTAATTCGATTAACTATGGAACGTTTTCGGACCACGTTTACTCTAAATGATAATACGCATCCACAGAGACGTCGTACAGTGCGTACATAAGAAGTCATTGCTGCTCTAGAGCGTAGCGTAGAGGAAGACCCGAATCAGTCTATCCGCCATCGTGCACAGGAATTGGATATGTGTCCATTCACTTTATGGAAGATTTTGCGGAAAGATCTTGGTTTGCGTGCTTATGTGCTGGTGGAATAATTGGTCTGTATTCTTTAAAAACGACGCTGGTCAGAACGTTACAGTCAATGGTGACCGCTATAGAGCCATGATTACTGACTTTTTCGTTCATCAATTGAACAACCATGATGTGCAGGAGCTGTGGTTTCAACAAGACGGCGCAACATGTCACACAGCTCGTGCCACAATTGATTTATTGAAGGAAACGTTTGGTTAGCGCATAGTTTCACGTTTCTGACCGGTGAATTGGCCTCCAAGATCGTGCAACTTAACGCTGCTAGACTATTTTCTGTGGGATATGTGAAATCGCTAGTCTACGCCGATAAGCCCGAAATTAAATTATAATGCCAGAAGGTTATCTTTCGAATAAAGTAAATTTCATGTCAATTTAAAAAATTCATCTTTGTTTTATTCCATTTAAAAAAAAAACACCCTTTATATCATTTTACTAAAATTGGTTGTAACAAGTAGGGGGAGATGGGGCAGATTGATACTAAAAAGTTTAAAGTCATATTTTATATATTAAAAAGCATTAAATAATATGTCTATTAAGTTTAATGTGTAGCTAAATTCATCAATATTATTATATGAATCCAAATAACCGCTTAAATTGAACGCTGAAAAAAATATATGGTCTTAAGTAAAAAATTAGATTTGTATCAATCTACCCCGCCTACGGGGCACTATGATCCATCGCTTGGGGCACTTTGATACTAAGTAATAATTGTATGGGATTGTCGATATTTTAAAAGAATTATATACAAAAACTGGCTTATTTATTTAGAGATCACAATCAGTCTTACACATCTTAACAATCAGTCTAATTTTTTAACCTAGTTAATGATTTCAAGCATAACTATAATCTTTTATAAAAAAATATTATCAGGAGATATTTTGTATGTATTATTTTTAGTGCAACAATCTTTTTATCCCAAAAAAAAACGTAACAAAAATTAACAATCGTTAAAACAACTATTTAGTTAGTAAACAAGCATATACAATCAAAATAGAAAAAAAAGCGTCTTAAAAAAATAAACATAAAAATGAAAACGCTTCTATTGCACGTTGTATGCACTTAAATCAACCGAAAAAGTATAATGAGACGAAGTTCGTGATGTGCCTTTGGAATAGTTAGTTTTAGGTAAGTGCAAAACTACATCTCTAAAATCAACACTTGCTTGGTCTTTTACGTTTGGAAAAACAAAAACGTAAGACCCTGGCTTTTTCCTTAGGTATTACACATTATAGTCAGTCAAATTGTATTTGAAAATTACTTTGGCCACGTAATACACTACAGATTTTTCTTTTCAAATTTGACAAGTAAGAAATCCTCAATATTTATATTTTCAGGATTAGGGGGGTCTAATTTTTCTCCATTTTCGGCATCTGATGGCCAATTTAGATCTTTATCGCTATCATCACTCAATTTCAATGACTCATTCTGGTTGGAATCGGAGTCAGGTGGCGATTGTAAACAGACTCTTTTCTGTTTAGATTTTTTAGTTTCTGTTAGACCCAATAAATTCTCCGGTGTTTTCAACATCTTTGCTTTCTCTCTTATCAGTTTAAGTTGCCGATTCTTGTCTTTTTGGTCTTGTAATATTTGTAATCCATCCTTTTCTGGTGTATCAGTGTAAACTCTGGATTTCCCTTTTTCTCTTCCCTTTTTAGATGATTTTTGATTCATATTTCTTTTTGAATTTTTGGATTTCTTACTGCTATTAGTGACAATATAGTGGTAGAACATGATGCAACAATTGGGGGTTCAACAATGTCGGTCTGTTCACCTAGAGGGTCGGCTTCATCAGCTCGCATTTCGTCTCTTCCTCTTTCTTCAATAACTTCATTTTGTATTCTATCCATGAAATCAACTTCTTGTCTCTCTTGATCCTGTCTAATTTCTTCGTTTGCATTTTGAAATTGAAAATCTACATTTGGAGGTTAAGAGTCCTCTTCAAAAGTTTCAATATGCGCGAAATCATCATCTCCAAATGCAAGTCGGTTGAATGGCCAAATCCCGGGCTTTAAAAAGCCACTTGTGATGTTCTTTGGTGTAAAAGATCCCATAAAAGCTGTCTTCGTTAAATCTGCTATGTTGTAAATGGACAAAGTTTTTCCTACGTTTCGAATATGCCAATCATTAAAAGCAATTTTCAGTTTGCTTTTAAAAGGACCAAAAATGCTGACATCCAATGGTTGTAGCTTGTAGGACGTATGAGGAGGCAGAGACATATAGATAATCCCATTATCACGACAGTAGTTGACTGCTCGATGGAAATATGTGACTTGTGATTGTCACAAATAATTAAAATGGGGTTGTCCTTAGAGCATGAAGTGCTGAATGTGCTTTAGAACTTGAATGTGCAATTCAGCCGTCATCCAGCCACTTCGGTTTGCTAAGCCTAGACTTCCTTCTGGAGCACCATTTAAGAGTGGGCCTTTGAAGTGAACACATGGGAAAACATAAACAGGGGGAAGTGCAGCGCCAGTAGCCGTTACTATTCCACAAAACGTAACTAGTTCTCCTCTTTCTGCTGATACGACTTGTCCTACTTGCCTCTGTTTTCTTTCAGCCAAAACTTTGGATGTAGATAAAACAGTGGTAACTCTGGTTTCATCTAGATTAATTATTCGGTTAGGTGTAAAATTATACTTTAAGAGAACACGTTCATAGTTATCAAAAAATTCTGTTACAGCGGTCTTATCAAATGAGAAACTCCTTGCGGCGCTAGTATTTTCGGGTTTTCTTAACGCAAGTTCCTGGTTCCTCTTTCGAAATCCTAAAGCCCAATCTTTTCCAGTACATTTGTTTTCCTTCCATGATTTTGGATATTTGCATCCAGAATATTCTGCAAATTCATAGGCCAAAATCAAGAGATTCTTCAATGTTAGCCCATAGTGGATTTTGCTACAGTTTAGTAAATATTCTGTAAGCATTTTCTCCTGTTGTATTGAGAATACTTGGGCAACAGTGTACTTTGAGCTATATTCATTAGAAGGCAATGAAGGTGCATTATTTTCAAGCGATTTTCGAAATTTTTCAATACGATGTTGCAAAGTTGCAGCTTTAATATCGTACTTGTCAGCTGTCTGTCGAATAGAAGATGTCTTCGATACAACTTCGGATATGGCAGCTTTAACGTCTTCTTCATTAATTTTCCGTCTTTCAGTCTTTGGCACATATTTTCACGCCATTTTCTGAAAATAATATTCGCTAGATTAATTAACATAAACAAACTTTTATATTGAGGTATGCACGCACGGGCTATAGTGGGGCACATTGATACGTATCAAAGTACCCCGAGACCATATCAATGTGCCCCAACAGATATTGTTTTTAAAACGAAAATTACAAAAATAGAAATAGTTTGTATAAAAAACACTTAAATATTCTCTTACTGGATGTACTAACTCACCTTTGGTATGTTGAGACCACTGTATGATGACACAGAAACTCGCTGAAATACGTTTACATATCACGTATTTTTTTACTTGGCCGCACTTAAAACACACATGGTCTTGTCGAACGTCACCGGCTAACTGAATCTCAGCGCGATCGCAACTGTCATGCTTAGACAAGCATAGACAAGTTTTAGTGATGCCGTTCGATTACTTCAAATCGATAAGGAGTTATTGGTAGTGCATCAATGTGCCCCTAATATCAAAGTGCCCCACGTCCCCCTATTGAAACATGTTCAAACTTGTATTTGGAATAATTTATGAGATACAGGTCCTCTAAACTATTTTTTTGAATACTTATCAGTATAAACTCAAGTTGTATTCTATCGTAAAATCTACCTCCGTATTTACTTAGACCAAATCTCCATCCTGAACGTCAGAATAGCAAAAACATCTAGTCTAGATTACGTGATCTTTCAATGGCCAATCCGAGTATAGTGTGCTAGAGCTAACTAGTGCTATCGATAAACGTTCTCACCCACACTCATTGTTTCGGGTAACACTTCTCACTTCCACTCATGTAATACTTGTTTTCACGTCTGGCAATTGTTAAACATCTACAGAATAATCTGTTTTTTTAGATATATCTTATTAGAACGCTATTATAATTTCAGCGTAAATCACTTTCTTGCACTTTTCCGATACATAATTTTGAAGTACTCTGATTCTTTGTCAGAACCACTCAAATCGTCTGGGGCATGTATTTTTATGACCAAAATTTCTACATATTATTACACAAGCACTACATTCACCTAATATGGTACCGTCCAACTTCCTTTTATTCCCAAATCCACTGAGGGAAATCGTTTCGAGACCATTCAAAACATAAAAAGAAATTCAATGCGTGTACTTTAGACGCAGAAAGTACATACGCGGCAGCGTTTGAAGACTAACAAAAACGTTAGTATATGTATATTACCTCGAATGGGGAATACTTTGAATAGAGACAAAAGAGAAATTGATAAATAAAAAGTCTTTTTATTTTTTTTTTGTCAAATATTGCATTTATTTCCGAACAGAAACTATTTAATTTGATACAATTTTATTACGTTGCGCATCAAGTCTCTCCTTAAAAATTGCACTAGCGTGTTGTCTGAAACTTTAATACACGCGATTTGCGTTTAAGGTTATTTTTGTCTGATTTTCAAGCATGGACGACGACGTTATTTTAAGGATACCCCTAGGGAAAAGAGGCCTTGTGTGACGGACAAAACAAAAACAACAAAATTAACAAACAGTTTTTTAGAGCCTGTAGTGACGAGGAGCTTGAAAAGGAAAACGAAAGTTAATACGAGTGGGCTGATTCCGACACACATCTGGCAGTGGTAAAATAAGTAAAAGCTTAGATCCTTTCTTAGTCAAAGAATGACATGGACGTTACCGGTTTCATTCGAATTGTTTCGCCAATATTACACAATCCATATTCTGCATTTTCAGCCGCGCATCCGTATTACTTCGTATTAGGGATGTGCGATTCTCTTAAAAGTATCGATACGGAAAAATATTCTTGTCAAAAAATCGATATCTAAAGTATCGATACGTTGACGAAACAGATATTCTTATAATTTCCAAAAAAATTCTATAAAACGTATTTGAATTTAAATGATCATTACTAAAATCAATATATTCCGAATATCTCTATTAAAGAAATACAAAACAGTAACTCTATTTGTTTAAAATTAAGTAATATTATAGGTACGTACTAAAAGAATAGCATTAGGACTATCTGCACATGATATAATATAAAAATAAAACCTTTTGCTTATTGTATAGGAACAAATACATATTATGAAACATAAATACTAAGTAAAAGTTTGTAATAACTTTCCCATGTATTTATTTTTACAATATAATAATCAAGATTATTCTAAGTTACACTGTTCAAACTTTAACTAGCAGGTAGATAAGTAGAAATAAAACAAAATGAATAAATAAATACCAAAATAAATATTACTCTTCATTTAAAGAATCTTAAAATATTTTAAATTCGATTCTTCAGGCTTTAAAGAACATAAAAATCTGTTAATATTTCTTTGCTAAATATATTACTGTATAATAACAAAGATAACTTACATAAAGTCCAACCGTTGATGGAAGATCTAAATCAATCAATGTTCAAAATTCAAATATTAATTCTTATAATCTCACGATTCGTGATGAATCGAGACTCCGTAGCAAACGAACTTCTTATGAGATCTATTTTATGAGATATGTGGGTTAGCATTCCAAAATGGTATCAGATTGTTAGAATACAAGAAGTTGACCTGCCATCTACGTTAACAACCTGGAAATTTATGTAGACGCGGTTTGCCTTAGTGATAATTACATTAGACGTTGCTACAATCCAAGATCGTTGCTACCGAAGCAAATATATCGATATTGGATTGGATATCGGATATAGAAAGCGAAAATATCGATACTCTAATCCTTATTAGTAGACAGTGTAGTAAATAGTAATATGATGTAAACTATGGATTGTTAATTAATCCGAATATTAAATTTATCCATATCCGTATCATCCGAATATCAAAATCGTCTAAATATGTACAAGACTAAGTTAAATTGTCATTGCTTTATTTGCAATTTCCCTTTTTTACTGTTATATTTATATATTTTTAAAATAAAATTATAAAAATTACCGGGCTTTCACTTTGGACCAATAAAATTTTTAGTGAATAACGTTGATTTTTATGCGATTATTCTTTTCAAAGCACGCAATTCGATATATTAAACAAAAGTCATCGCACAAAATCTTGTGCTATGGCCATATTCTTTTTATATGTTGGTACGAGTGCCATTTTATTCTAATTTGAGTCTAATTGTTTTTAAATCGCAAATGCAATTAGTGAAGTTTGGTTATAATTGATTTAAAATGTTATAAAATGGTGATAAAAAGAATTCTGGCTGAAAAAATAAAATATCCTGAATATATTGCAGTTATTTAACATCTTGAATATAAGACCTTACTTTTAACAATAATAATTTCATTAAAGTATAAATAATTGTTTAAAATTTTTAGTGCTTTCAATGTGAAAGAAGTTTAATTTTTATAATTTTAGCAAAAAAAAAATAATGTATTCCAAATAATCCATAATATTATTAAGCTACATTTTCGAGATGTTTTAGAAATATTGAGCTAGCTACAATTCAAAATCTTCTCAGAGATGAATGAGACAAAATACTGTGCCTAAACTTTTTGGACACACAAAACATGAAACATACCCTTATTCAGGAATTTTATCTATGAAAACGATTATCTCAGCAATTGGATCAAAGAATACTTTGGTCCATCCAAGCGTGTAACATATTCTAAACAATCCATATTATTATTAAGCTACATTTTCGAGATGAATGGGACAAAATCCTTTATCAGAATTAATGTGTGTTAAGCAACCCATACATGTTTAAATGGATTACACAATAATATTGTTATTATAGTAAACCTACGGATTTTTATATAAATAATAAAATTGATTAAAAAACAATGGAAACTCTACTAAAACTAGACGTTGAAACTTCTAAAAATAAAGGTTTTATAGATATAACAAAAAACAATTAAGGTAATCTAACAACTTTTAGGAAAATGTTTGTTTGTATTTGACTTTGCTTTACATTAGGTAATAAAGATAATTTATAAGACAATTTAGGTATATTCTGGGTAACGTTTCCCCATTAATTAACCCAAGGGGCTTGGCATAATTATGTAATTAATTTAACTTGTAATAGTAAAAAGGTAAAACTATGCATGTAGATAAAAATGTTAGATAATTAGGAGGTCACCTAAAAATTACATTGTACATGACAATAGGAATGCCCGATAGCTGAAACATATTTTAACTTGATTCGTACAAGAGAATAAAATAATTTCCTCCTGACTTGGACCCAACTAATTCTTGACTAGATCTCATCACTAATATGAGACAAATGTAAATCTGCAGTCAGACGACATTTCCAAGTCTCTAATATAGTCAACCAGCCATAGGAAAGCACTGTTGATCTTATAATCATGCACCATGGAAGTTTTACTTCTTGACAATGAAATAATATCATACTTAACTACGTTTAGAACACTGACCTCTACTATGGACCCCTATTCTTGTCGGCTGCTAAAGCTGGACATCGGGCGCCAGTCATATTTTTGGACGTTGATCAGATAAGGGCATGCGCATAAGCGATTTCCTATTATCGATCGGTTGTTTCGTAGCGGCATCCGTAAACAGCACAGTATCGGCTCAACGCCATTTTTGTGTTTATTTTTACTTTGTGAGTTGCGTGCAATTTAAACTGATTGATAGCGTTTTAAGTGATTTATTTTATTTGTTTTTGTGTTTTTATTTAATATAATAGAATGTGTACATATTTTATTTGTTTTATTTTCGTTTTTCTCTATAGGGTAAAAAATAGTGGTGCTTTACAACGTTTTTAGATTTATAGTGTTTTTGTATAACATTAAATTTCCAAAACTTGTAGTATGATAATTTTTAGCACTTTCCAAATGATTACCAAAAGATAAAATGAACTTTTAAGCAATCGATTCTTAAAAAGAATCTGAAAATTCGCACCAAACCATAGAATAGTTTATTTTATCATATGAAAAAAGTACATTCAACAATAAGTCAACAAATGGTACAATTTTTCCATCTATTCCATTACTTACATAAATAAAAACATACATCCTCAAAATGGAGTTGGAATATTTTAACACATACACATATAACTTACAATAATTATAATGCATTATTACTTTGTTATATACATAAAACATTTCAGTACAAGGTTTATATTTTAGCCAAAATCGGCTATTGGCTCTATAATTTCTAAGCTCTCTTTGAATTATTTTTCCAAATTGCCAACGACTTTTTTCCAGTTACTTATTTGCACAATGTCCATATTCTTGCATAACTTCATCTACCTTATATATAACCGATGTTTCCAACCAGCTTAAATGTTGTTTTTTGTTCTGCAGCCAATCTGATTTATAATTTCGTATGTCTGAAGATTGAGGACATGACGTTAAAAAGCGTTGTTCATTATTAATACTGGTTTTGGAAGTAAATTGAGATTAGTTATGTCGGTACTCATTTTATGACATTGTCATGAATCATGTTGTCATGGAAATCCTCACTTTGAAATCGTCAAATAAAAAATTCATTAATATGTTAACAAAAGCAAAATATTACGAAATAAGTTAGACAAATGTGAATTTCTTTTGTTGGTATATTTTTTTTGATTCACCCCCAGCAATGACCTTGTTCACTTATTTTATTCGAAATAACATTTTCATCATTTTGTCGAAAAAATTAATACGATAAGAAAATATATGCCCCGTTCACCATTACGGCAGAAAAATATTATTATATAAAATTATTTTTAAATCCTGTATATCCGTTGACAAACCCATTTCGTATCAATATTTTCTTAAAAAATGAAAAAAAAAAAAGATTAGGAAAAGAAGGTCATTATTTTTTAATAATTAGAGAATAAATTGCCGGACCTTAAAAATGTTAATTATTCATTCCCACCGTACAACAAGAAAGTTCACGCACTCAGACGGAAACAATAGATTAGAGAAATAATAAGATACATTTTCTTCACAATTTTACTTTCACTGTATAAGAAATGACTAAACTATCTCCCATCGGTAGACACAGACCGGATTATTCCCTTCTGCTTCAGATATTATTTGTGCCCATATGATGTGACTCCCAGAACAAGAAAGTTACATGACACCGACTTTTTTACTAAAGATTGCAACCATGGTTGCAAATTTGATAACTTGCTTGATTTAGACACTATTTATGACTAATTGAACTAACTAAATAGATTTTCGAAGTTCGGTCCTGTCGATGGTCACCTGATCATTTTGTAGTGCGCATGCCGACATCTGATCTACAATGTTTACATTTTGTTGTCATAAATTTGCCGTTTTTGGGATTAAACTTTGCGGATCTATAAATATTTTATCTATGGTTTAGAAGCAGTTTGTTTTTTAGACACCAAGCATTTACTTACTCGAGATCAAGTTCAATGTTCAAGCAATCGCAAGAGCTCAGAAATTATGAAAGTTAATAGTTTTAAAAAAATACTTAAAAATAGTTTAGTCAATAATTCCTTCTACTCTATGAAAGAATATTTAAATTGCAATCTCTGACCTATCACCATAAGTTTATATCTTGTTTGTTTATTAATCTTATGTGATTTATTTTTAGTGTTTTAATGTGTTACTCTCATTTTTCTAAAGCCCAAAACTGTAAACATTTTTAGGGTTTATTTACTCTATTCTTGGCATTATCCGATACTTTGTAAAAAGTCTATGGAAATAAATATTTCTCGAAAAATATCGCTAACAAACACGAAATAATCACTACTCAATTAATTGTTTATAACATTTGTCACAAATTGTGAAGTAACTTTAAAGTAGCCTTATTTGTGACTACTTAATAGCTTATTAAACCTCTCCTCTGAGTAAATTTAAGTAACAAGGCTTAACAAAATTAAATCTATAGGTCGACTCATCGGGGAGTTGTAGGGTTAAATGGGGTTATAAATATAATCACCGGAAATTACTCAAGGGTCATAATGAAATATGGTGTTTACCGTAACACTATAAATATTTAATAATTCCAATATGATATCTTTGTTTTTCACTAACTATCCTAAGTACCTCGTTAATACTTGCATTACCCCAATTCAGATATTTTTCCGATATAAAAGTAAAGACCGAATAATAATCCTGAATATTGAAGCGCTAAGCGTTTCTGATTTCGGAAAACTATAAAGGAGATATTGGCGGGCTGGTGCCAACTGATAAATTATCCGAAAATGAAATATTAATTATTTCGAAATACCTAAAGCGCCTTATCAAAAACAATCGATTAACTTGACGAATAGAGTAATGAAAAAAGTTATGGAGCTAATTATAAGTATAAAGGTTTATGAAAAATTATATTTAAACATGGTTTTGTTTTTAATGAAATAAGTATCGTAATCAGTGGACAAATTTTAACCATCTTTTTCAATAAATATAGCTTTATTTATTTTTGTTTAGAATGCTAATAGCCAAAAAAAAACTGCAGGATTCAGAAAATAAATATAATAAATTGCATATAAAGGTTACATAGATTCGGTGAACGAAAATATTTACAAGTAAAGTTTGTATGAAAGTCGACAATACGACAAGAACAAAACCAAAGAAGGCTTTTCGAATACGGTGACGATACAGGCAGGGGCGGATCTAGCCTCTCCTTTTTTTTTTGGGGGGGGGGGTGATATCACAAAAATATAGTATGGCCAGCGAAAGCAAGTTGTCGACGGGGGGGGGGGGCATCAGCAACATTCCTATTTCTAGTGTAAAAGGCAGGGTCGGATCTATTTCTCTGAATTTGAAATTCTTGGAGAGGGGGGACGATCACAAGGAAAAACAAGTTATCGACAGGGGAGGAGGATGCGGGCAGCATACACATTCTTAGTATAAGAGGCAGAATCGTGTCTATTTTTCTGAACACAAAGCTCTTGGGGAAGTGGCTATCGCAAGAAAAACAAGTTGTCAACGGGAGGGAAGTCCTAGCAGCATACAAATTCCTAATATAAAAGACAGAATCGGTTCTATTTTCCTGAACTCCAAGCTCTTGGGAAGGGGAGGGGCGATCGCAAGCATACACATTCCTATACTCTATTCAAGAACTAGAGAGAGTAATAAAACTGTTACCGAAACCTCCAACTTACCTGCTCCAGTGCCGCAGGTAACAGAACTGCCGTGAATCTAATTATTTACTGTCAGTGAGCAAAGTACACATTACTATGTGTCCTTAGTGATTTATCTTGTTTGTGCTTGTTTTTATATATTATATGAGATTAGTTAGATACCCAAAACATATGGCTTGCACATCTATAATTATTCTAAAATCGTTAAACCAGGGCATTGTTTCTTTAACGAAAAACTTATTACGATGAATGTTTATGGTGCCTTAAAATATCAATATCTAGATAATAATGTAAAAGTTCTGTTGAGATGTGTTCCAACATGACAGGAGTTGGAAAATCTACTATGTACCGAATACTGAAGGAGAAAAAAAACGACTGGAATTGTTAGTACTTCCAAGTCACAGTCGATCACAGGCAGACGAAAAACCTCGTTGGAAGAAGAGATGTAAACTGCTATAAAGGGAGTTGTACATACATCTTATTATGTGAAGCAGATCCCAACCGTCGACAAAATTCTAACTAAAATCAATGAAGATCGGGATTTACCTGAAATTAAAAGAACTTGAACTCTGGAAATTGCTCAGAGAACTTAATTTTTGCTGGGAAAACCAGATAGAAAATGTCCCTTGCCGAAGGAAATATCTCTCTCAAGTAAAAGGTAGAGTTGCTAGAAATAACTCAACTAACAAAATTAGTAATTTAACAGAACTTTTGAAAGATTTTTTGGAATAAAGTTACTACTGAAAATTTGGAAAAATTCATATAATAAAAGAATAAAAGAAAATGTGGAAACTCGATCTCATGTTCCGTGAGATAGAGGAACCAATTATAATTAATTTGGGCGAAGATAGCTTCACTGACTCGGATTACGAATTAGATACGTAATGTTTACCAGCGAAAACACAATTTATGATTTAAATATTCTTAACATAAAAAAATTAATTGCATTTGAATCCCTTTTTAGTGTTTAATTGTAATTCTGCAGATGGTTTAGGAAATAAATAAACTGAAACGTTAAATGTCCTAAAAATGTTTTTAATTAATAATAAAATGACCGATAGCCCCAAAAAATTTTCACATTATATGGACGAATTTATTTTTTTATATATGTTTAACTTCTTGTATTTTTGACAATGGATATTTTGTAAGTATTTAAATTATAACTTAGAATTTTTTGAGAAAAAAAAGGCTACATTTTATTCTGAATGTGACTAAAACGGTTTCTATGCCAAAATTAAAAATAATAAAAATACAGTTGTGATTTGTGTTAAATATGTCAAAATAATCTATATTTTCTAATGTATGTGAATTATTAAAAAAACATAAGAAATAAAATAATATTATAAAAACATTTTATTTTAAGTTTATCACCAAAATAATATTCTATGCCATAAATACTTAGGGAAAAAATAAAACTCTTTCCGACGCCTATGACAAGGATTAAAATCCTTTTTAACATTTCACACATACAAATATCTATTGTTATCCAACCCAAATGGACCATTATTATAGACCGGTATTTTTGATTAAAAAATTTCTAACCCATCCTATGAAAAATACATATATCTAACAGATTTTGCCAAAGATACCGGACTAAAGAACACGGGAATTTTGCGAAGAAAAAAAAGGATTTATTACTCTCTCTCTAGTTCTTGAATAAACTATGGTATAAGAGGCAAAATCGGGTCTATTTTCCTGAACTCAAAGCTCTTTGGGGGGAGGGGGATCGGAGTATCTCTAAAAAGTCCATACAATACGAGAATCTATCTCAATTTACCTTAGTAGAAAAGTTGTTGTCCGAAATACAGGGCGTCAAAATTATCAATCTTTTAAACTTTTTGTAAATATTTATCTTAATAATACTTTGATTTGCATTAAATCTGGCACACTGAAGATTTTTAAGATGAAAAATGAAGACCTCGTTACAGTTTCGATGCACATTGTAGAGGACACTACCAGCAATACTTCTTCTTCTTCTATTGGTGCGTATCCTCTGTGGATGTTGACAATCACGTTGTTCCACATGAATTTGTTGACAGTTGCTCTGAATAAGGGTACGGTCGTCATTTCTGCCCACTGTCTGATATTCTTTGTCCATGATGTTCGTCATCGCCCCTGTGTTGTCTATCTTCTCTTACAGAATTAGCTGAATCAGTTGGTATAACTTCTAGATCTTCATACGTTGGATCACGGTATTGTTTTTGACATGATGGGTGTATGAAATTCTAAGCATGCGACGATAGCACCATATTTTGAAGGCTTCCAGTTGTTTAGATTTTGCTTCCGTCAAGATCTAGATTTCCACTTCATATAAAAGGATGGAAAATACATAACATCTTAACTCTCCTGTTCCCACATCAATGTTTAGGTGCCTATTACATATGATCCGTTTGAGGCGGTTGAAGATCGTTCTCGCCCTCTCTATGGACATTTAATCTCGTGTAAGTGATCCCAATTCCCTTTCAGACTGCATCCTAGATGTGTAATTTTGTCTACCGTTTCCAAAATTGCACTTTTTGCTCTAAATTGGTACCACATATCATCGTTTTTACGCATTATAAGAATTTTGGTGTGAAGCGTGTTTTATATGCGATCGTAGATCGTACCTATTGGCTCCACCTCCTTTTTGAAAGCAGTTGGTAGTGTTAATCTATGCTTAGATTCTGTTGTTGAGCATTTTCCAAGTAAAAGGAAGATCTCTTTCAATCTTGTCTTGTATTGTTCTATGTTAGCGATTTGCTGGCAAAGTCAATTTTGTGTCCTGTCTCGAACTGATATTGGAAAAGGGCGGATGTCTGTTTGTTCCTTATGCTGAGTTTGTATTCTTGCCTTGCCGATATTCTTCTGTTAGTCTGGCCTATGTATGTTTTACTGCAGGTACTGCATGCGACATTATATACGCCTTCATTTTCTAGATCAATTTTGTCCTCTGAGTTGCCTAAAGATGAACCCACTGTTTTGTAAGGTTTGTAGGCTGTAGATATTTCAGGAATAATCTGCAGATTTTATGTATTATACCTTTTCTGTATGAAAGTATAGTAATATATATATTTCGTTAGTGAAGTTCAGAAAATAATCAGCAGTCTAAAGAACGGCAAGGCTGCTGCGATGGATAATTTAAAGTGGAGGATATTAAAGTCGATTATCAACGAAATTTACTTTCCCTTAATGTATATTTTTGTTCTAGCTTTAAAAAATCGGCACTAACACAGATTCATTTAGTGGCATCATAGTTTGGGTAGCGGCAAACAAAACTTATAATAATAGTCTTGATATTAATCAAAAATTAATTTTAAAAACAATATTTAAGAAACCTCATACTTATTCTTCCAACGTCCGTTACTCTAATACTTAACAATCAACAACACACATTACAATTAGTAAATGTTAGTCATGAATAACACGACAAATTCAGTTAAACCCATCTTACAAAGAAATTTTCATTACTTAGGACCAAGATATTTAATTTAATTCTTTCTGACGCTATGTGATCCTATTTAATGAACTGTACTATTTTTTCATATATATATATATATATATATATATATATATATATATATATATATATATATATATATATATATCATATTTGGGTAAATTCACAGAAAAATACTTTTTATTTCAAAATTTAATATCAAAACTTATCCGCTTTGCAGTATCAGGTTAAGTCGTATATTTTAACTTCTGCAAAAGGTCAAATCCCTCAATAAAAAGACCAATCAACCCCCGGGATATATCGAATGCGGACTACGACTTCAATTACCTTTTTCGGGTTAAAGCAAAACAAAAGAAAACGGGATTTTTAGGTCCCATAGGCCAGTTTCCTTTTGCCTAAATTTATTTTAAAAATTTAAGAAAAAAAACTATAAAAAAGAGGTCAGGTGGAAATCGAGTTTATCCAACGTTACAATTCTATAATTCTAATTTTAAGACAAAAAATAGTTACATCATAAACTAACTTAGAGGCATTATGTAAAAAAAAATAGGCTTACTAGCAAAAAAGTTAGAGGACATTGCTTAAACTAAGTACTGTTATTGATTTTAATTAAATTTTTTTAACTTTGCCTGAATTTTGAAATCTACTATCAATTCAAAAGATAGATGAATTATTTTATACTTTCTTTATTGTAATTTTTAATGCTCCTGCAAAAAATATAAATAAATTGTTAAAATCTCTGATAATATAATACTTTTGCAATTATTTCAGAAGATAACGACAATAAGAATACATTCAGAAATTTGATAGGATTTCTATAACCTTGCCTGGGACTATAATGAATAAATTTCAACAAGAATCAACATTCGATCAAAAACGTGCGTTGTTGGTTAGGTTTTATTGCAAAATATTTATCTCCTGGTGGGACATGGAAATTGATACATATATAGAACAGAAACAAAAGCTTACAACAAATATCCAAAACAAACGAAGACAAATTGCAGTTTAAAGAATCTCCAGAGAGAGAGTCAGAAAAATGATATTCCCAAAAAAAAGGACGAAAGCTAACAAATAACTTGATCCAGAATAAACACATATCTTGGTGATAGTTGAAGTATAGAAAAATGGAGAACACTAAAATCGTTCAGGCAAAACCGTAAAAAAGAAATAATATCACAAATAACTCTTGATAACTGAGAGACCTACTTATCTCCTTACAGATACTAATAACAGCATCTTCAGTTAAAGTAACCTATACAGAAGTTAAAAAAATTTATCGCCCCTTTAAAATGGAAATTCTGCCGGACATGGGAATATACCACCCGAAATAATTAAACATTGCACGAAGAAACTCTACAAACATCTTTCCGTTTTATTCCAAAGATATCTTAGCAGCCCAAAAGTATCAGAGGAGTGAACATCATACATATCCATTATCCACAAGAATGGGAGCAAAGATAGGTGTGACAATTATCTCGGAATTTCCATATTAAGCAGTAAAACAAGAATATATGGAGAGCTCCTTACAAAAAAAAAACTAAAATGAATTTGGTGAATTCGAGGGGAAGAACACGGTGAGTTTAATAGCGGTAGATCAGCGATGGACCATCTCTTCTGCATTTCCCAAATTAAAGAAAAGTTTCTGGAATCAAGAACTCCACTGGTTCTGTGAGGATTTTGAAAAGGCTTACGACAGCATTCCTTAAGCTAGACTATGGGAAGCATTTCTTTACACCAAGTAGTAATAGCCTGTATGATTGTATTAGAAATAAAAAACTGGGAATAGAATTTCAACAGGATTCAAGATCAATAAAGTACTCAAACAACAATGTTTCCTTATTTCCAATATTTTTAAAAATTTTTTAGATCAGCTTTTGAAAATACGGAAGAGCAATTGCAAGAACATTTATATATTTTTAAACAACTCCACTCTGTATACATAATCAGATAATAATAGCACAAGACTACGAGGATTTAGAATATATAGGGAAAAGACTACTCGAAAAGTAAAGCAAGTGGTCGTTAGAGATTAATTTCAATAAAACAGATGCATGTTCATTGGAGGAACTCAACAAAGCCTAGTAATAAAGAATAGAAGAGCATGGCACAATGCCAAAAATATAAATATTTAGAAATGAATGTAACACAGATCGACATTACAAATGAAGTGATAAGGGGCAAGAACATTTAAGAAATAGAGCCATTACCTTATTTTAACAAAAATAAAACTCAAATAAACATCGAATATATAACACCATTGTTAAGAATACAGTAATATCAGAAGGTATGGCAGCAGAAATAAAAATCAGAAAGAGTTTTAAAAGCAACCGAGATGAGCTGCAGGAAACTCAAAAATGGAAAAAATCAGAAATAACAAAATCAGAGAGATAATGTATTGTAGAAGTCATAAAAATAAACTAACGTGTAGACGAAGATCGGTTACCAAAACAAGTTGTGCACTGGACACCTCAAGAAAAAGGGAAGAAAGGAAGACCTAGAAAGAGCTGGATAGAGGGGGGTAAATAAAGAAGTTGGTGGGGGAGAATTGGAAGGAGATCTTTGGGAAGACAACGATCAGTGGCGATTGAGAATCGGAAGAAAAGAATATTTTAAAACCGATTATATAAATAAATATATATATATATATATATATATATATATATATATATATATATATATATATGTTATGTCGGATATTCTCTCTGTGTGATGTGTAATCGAAGGGACTTAGCACATACACGGGATGCCCGAAAACCTTCGATTACATATATATATATATATATATATATATATATATATATATATATATATATATATATATATATTCGGACATAAAGACCGTCGATAAATATTAGTTTCATGTTAAAAAGTGCGAAGATCTCTAGGATAACGGAAAAGTTCCGGATCCAAAAAATCACGACAGCGCTGTTTCGTCTTAGTATGGGACTTATTAGGCCCTTGCGTTCGGTTCAAACCATCACCTTGCATATGTGTCCTATAAACAGATTTCATAGTAGAAAACTAGTAAATAAGACACAGTGGCGATATCTCGATGGATCACTCAATAACACTAGAGCAACACAAACCAACAATGTTATATAAAACCGCCATGTGATGGTGCGACGGAGCTTTTCCAATATCTTAGAGACCACTCAGAAAATGACATTAATTTTTATGAAATTATTATTTTTAAATATAAAATTAGATATTCAAAATGTTAAATAACCGCAATCTAAAAAAAGTCATAGTTTATTTGTTTATTAACACTTTCTAGCGCTATTTCATTTAAGCATTTGGGCTTTTAAATTTACCAATTAGAATTGTAATTTGAACACAAATAAAACCAAATTTAAATAAAATTTTAATCAAGACGGCCAGTCATGCCAAAAAGAAAAGGAACATCAAACAATAATCGCTTCATTTTCTACTTAATCTTCAGCCCATTAAATGTAGGTCTCTCCCAATTTTTCCGATTTTTCCCTATTCAGAGCAACCGATAGCCATTGTCTCTCTGCTATACTTCTAATCTCGTGAATCCATCTCTTTAAAGAGTGTTCTGGGCTTCTTTTTGACTATCTTGGTCTCTATTCCATGATTTGTATCCTATATTTTGTTTTTTCTCTAATGTCTTCATTCCGAATCTTATCCCGAAGTAAGACACAAAACATATTTCCCTCCATAGCTGTTTGCGATGGTCGAAACCTGTTTGAGTATAGTTTAGAGAGCAAAATTATTTCTAACCCATCCGTATATTAATCGGAAGAAACACTATAATTTTCAAATTTATGGGGATTTTATGATTTTTGAAAATGTGTCCTAGTTTTTCAGAAATGGCCAATGAAAGTATAATACGTCTGGCGATTTCCTTTCGAGTATAATAGTGTACATATTAGTGTTCTTGTAGGTATGTGTTATTTCATCTCTTTCTGTTTTTTTATTTCGGTTTCGTTGATGTCGGGTAATTCCTAAGATTCTGCAGTCAAAATCTTTCTCTTTGTTGATGATCATTCTAAACCAGATTAATATAATTTTGTGTAGAACTTTTAAAAATTACCAACAATAATATTTTCGTTATGCACAGTTCAGTTGTTTTCGTATTTTACTTTTATCATTTTTATTTGCATTTCTCTCGTTTCTTCTATAATTTTTGTATGTGGTTTCTTCTGTCTTTTTGAATTTCTATTTTTAACTGTTGCTTTTTAAAACTGTCAAATGTGCTGTGTCTCTTGTTCTTTTCTTCCTCTTGCAATTTCACAATCAACGTTATTCACTAAAGTTTGCAAAGTAAATAGCTAATAAGGCATTCAAAATCCAACCACTAAAGTAGTTACCGGCAAATAATCAGGAACTTAACATTAAATTTATATTTTCGCAATTTACCTATATTCTGAAAAAAAAACAATTTTGGTATGACATATAATATAAATAAATAATTATCGTAATTTCAAAAAAAAAAAATATTGAAAATGAATTTTAAGAGATATGCAATGGGGACAAAACTCGAACCTATCTCTCCGGCTGTATCTACAACACTGAAGTATTTGTAATATTTTTCTATTAAACATAGGTCAAATTTGAAACCAGCAAAAATCATAAAACAAATTAAATTGATAAAAAAAAATCTGTAAAAAGGTTTTAAATGTATAATATTCTGAAAGGTATAATTTTAAATAAATCAATATTAAAAATATTTCACGTTTCTAATAATGCGAAACCTCTTATCATCTTTACAAACGATAAATTCCATTCTATTTGCAATAGATATGAATATAAAATCGACATTATAGAAGGAATTTCATCCAAACTTATTAAAAAGAACCTTAACCCAGATCCTTGACAGGTTTTATTATTAAACTACCGAAAGACTTCCTATTTTCAAGCTCCATAAAATCCGGTGAAAATATTCATTGATGAATGTATTGATAAATTTTAAATAAAGACGTGTCGTGTGGAACAACCGATGAATCGAAAAATGTATTTCGTTTCTAAGCTTTTTGCATGCCTTCCTTTCCGTATCCAAATAAACTCATATTGCATCGAATAAAATGTATGGATGTATGGTCATAAAAGTTAAGTTACGTAGACGAAAATATAAACAGTTTTTTTTGACTTTTGTAAAGGTATTTTTATCCGACTAAGTCTAGGGGAGTGGTGTTTATGTTTTAATTCATATATCTATTCATAGGTTCATTCTTTACAAACTTTGCAACACAGTAGTCAGTAAAAGTCTAGACACATCACTATTTAAAAAAGACAAGCGTATATAATATGAACCTCAGACAAAATCAAGATAATAAATATTCTAAAGGTGAAATGTTACATCGGTTTAATAAGGATTAAAAAAACATTTTTTCGGAAAATATTATAGAACGATTACAAATTATAAGGAAACGTCACACATTCTTAGACGCACAATTCTAAGCACATAATTAAAATTTGCATTTTAAATGGCTAGTAGGCATTTTAAATAAAATAAGATATGAATTTAAATCAACTAATTAATACTTAGCAAGGTCATTTCTTAAACTGAGTACGGCTTGAAGACACTTTGAGACAGATTGTATCACGGTTCAAATTTCGGCTTAATTTCACTATGACTAATACGGTTAATTTTATCTTATATTTGCAAATACTCACGTTTTTTTACAACACATTATCATTTTCCTCAAGCATTTCTCATAAATCTTATTACTATATTACGAGCCCTCCTAGTTCTATTTCCTTGCAAATTTTCTCCCCATCTCAATTGTTTTCTTTATCATTCTGAAATTTGCCTAAACTCCTATACTACGAAATATAGCCTAAAATTAATTTTATTTTTAGCTTGACCATTATGTCGTCAATGCTACTACACTGTGCTTGGTTGTTTTTTTATTTAGATGGCGAATTTACTTTTAACTTTTTTTTTTGGCAGATACCGTTTTTCCTGCCAACTATTCGAGTGTAATTCTTACTTTTATCCTTTCTTAGGGCAGTTTTCCTGAAATTATTTAGAATATTTCCATAAATTTTATTTATATTATGATTAAGTTATTTATTGGCATATAGGCAATTTCACTCCACGGACCGTATCCTCTAGGCAGTTTTATGTTGTGTTGCTATTTCTGTTTCGTAGTATTTGAAGCAAGGTTGGACGGGTAACTTATTCTATATCGGTAATGGCTGGCGGAAAATATATATTTCTAAATTTACACTTAAAAATAATCGATGGGTTTCTTATTAGATATTAAACCGAAAATGTTAACGATTGATGAATTGGTTTATGAAACAAATTAATTTCAGTCTACTATTGTTACTCCGTTTTTTTTGTACTGTCATTTCTGTTAAGTTACTATCCCTTTAAAATTTATTTTGACATTTGGCAAGAAAAAACGTGTTGCGCAAGCTTGGGTTTTAAATGTAAAATGGACGCCAATTCTTATTTCATTTTCACTAGCCTACCCCGGTAAGCAAAGAAATTAAACAACCAGAAGATTCACCATTTCTTAGGCAAACCTAAATATTACTCTTTATTTATTATTAACGACCTATTACTGTACTTACTCTTAATTATTGTAAAGTATTCAGAAAATAAACGGGTTTGCTTCATGTTTTTAACGCAAGTAGGCTATTTTGTGTGTTAAATGTTAACTGATTGGGTTTATTTCCTTTTTTTTTGGGGAATTTATGTCAGTTAGATTTTTTTATTAGTATAATACATCTAGTTTAAGCTACAGCTTCATCTTTTAATTAAAAATTTTTACTATTACTTTCTCTACCGAGTCTTATTTGTCCCACATGCTACTTGCGTTTGTATTTTTTTTTGTGCTTGCTAATCTTTAGCGACCAAAGTTGAAAGCTAGTTCCTAACAACATCGTGGAAGGTTTCTGCATTCAGCCTAGTTGTTGATGAAGTGGCACCTTGAATAACCCATCCCTACTCTCCGGCAAGTGTTGACCTCGGTATTCTTGCTCGCTGATGCTGCTACTAGCTTTCCGCTACACTACGTTGATTTGTTCCAATTAATTAGCTTTGTTTTCACTTTGTTGTGAGGTGTTACGCCCTTAAATCGAATCCATTCTAAGAATACTCAATCTGATTAAGGTCAGGACTGTAAGGAGGTGTTGGAGGCCCGTGAGGAGCCATTCACGAACAGTGAAAGTGGTGTGTTTGAAATCATTGTCTTGCTAAAAATAGTAATCACTTTTCCGCAATTTTTTATAAATTTTCTTCAATCTGTTCTAGATTTTCTTTTAAAATATTAAGGCTGACATTTCTATCCATGGTTCCTTGAATTATTACCAAAAGTCTAGTATCTAACGCCTCCATAGAGCCGAATACTATCATATCTCCACCTCATAGTTTTAAAAGTGTTTTTAGGGTTAAGTGATTCTCCAGTTTTTCACTATACTTTCTTAATGCCATCGGATTCAAATATATTAAATTTACTCTAATCAGTAAGCTACGAGAGACGGACAACACTAAGAAAATATGGAGAAAAACGAAAGAAGCATTTAATTCTCAGAACACTATTAAAACTACTAAGGATGAATATAGATATATAATAGTAAGGGGCTGCATGGTGGCATTAGGAGTTGAAAATTAGGTAATAATTTAAGAAGTCGTAGATAAAAATGACTGTTTAAATATTTTGAGAGAATATCTAGAATAAAGTACAGAAAATGACCACTATTTTTGCCAAGAAAACTATTTAAAGCACACCGCATTCATTGCGCATTATTGGCTACTATATAACACACCTCGCAGACTTCAAAAACCTCCTCAAACCTTTTGGATGTATTAGACAGAAGAATTCGATGTTATGAAATAACAAGTAATAATTAATTACGAGAAGTTGAAGCTGAACGGCAGCAAAATGTACGCGAAGAAGTAACACAACTTGATTTAACAGTTGCCCTGCCAAGTATTAGTTAGTTGATTATTGATATCTTATTTCATTTAAAATGCCTACTAAGCATTTACATGCAAATTTTTATTTTGTTCTTAGACTTTTACGAGCCAAAGAATGTATAGTTTTTAAAGAACGAAAGCTTTCACGGCTTTGGTCTAATTGAAATTCATGGTTTATTCTAATATCGTGGAGTACAGATTCCTGAGATGTCTCGTGTAATCGTAGGCCAAACGTCGGATAATAATTCCATTTTGACATGGTATAAACCAAAGAACCATGATTTTCAACATATTATAGTTTTTCCTTATAATTCTGTAATAGTTTTCAAAAAAATGTTTTAGGAATATTTATTTTCTTGATTTCGTCTGGGGTTCATATTATTTACACTTTTTTAAAAATTGTGTTGTGTCTAGACTTTTGCTGGCTACTGTATGTGCAAATTAATATTTAGACCAATTGCTGGTGTGTTGTTATAAATATATTTTACTAACTGAGTACGGTAGTCTATTCTCATTGGCTGTCATGCAGGTATTATCGCCGGCAATTCTACAGTGTCGAAAGCCTTGTTAAAATCTATAAATATTAATTCAAATGATTTGCTGTATTCTATAGACTTTCTAGAGGAATCTTAATAGTCTACAAATGATCGTTAGTACCGTATTCACTTCTAAAACATGCCTGTTCCAGCCATCGATTTGATTTTGGTAAACCATTTATACAAATAGGAGAAATTTACTGATTCCAAACATTATCTCTATTTTTCTATATACAAGTTAATACAAATTATTATAATATCACAAACAAAACAAAAGTGTCCAACAAGAACATCTAACTTCCCTGGCAACTAGATTGGGTACAAACCATCACCATGCATCTGTGTCCTATAAACAGATTTCATAGTAGAAAACTAGTAAATAAAACACAGTGGCGACATCTCGATGGATCACTCAATAACACTAGACCAACACAAACCAACAATGTTATATAAAACCGCCATGTGATGGCGCGACGGTAAATTAAAAAGGAGCTTTTCCAATATCTTAGAGACCTCTCAGAAAGTGACATTAATTTTTATGAAATTATTATTTTTAAATATAAAATTAGATATTCAAAATGTTAAATAACCGCAATCTAAAAAAAGTTATGGTTTATTTGTTTATTAATACTTTCTAGCGCTATTTCATTTAAGCATTTGGGCTTTTAAATTTACCAATTAGAATTGTAATTTGAAAACAAATAAAATTATAAGGCAGTTTTATATTGCGTTGCTATTTCTGTTTCGTAGTATTTGAAGCAAGATTGGACGGGTAACTTATTCTATGTCGGTAATGGCTGGCGGAAAATATATATTTCTAAATTTACACTTAAAAATAATCGATGGGTTTCTTATTAGATATTAAACCGAAAATGTTAACGATTAATGAATTGGCTTATGAAGCAAACTAATTTCAGTCTACTATTGTTACTCCGGTTTTTTTATACTGTCATTTCTGTTAAGTTACTATCCCTTTAAAATTTATTTTGACATTTGGCAAAAAGAAACGTGTTGCGCAAGCTTGGGTTTTAAATGTAAAATGGACGCCAATTTTTATTTCATTTTCACTAGCCTACTCCGTTAAGCAGAGAAATTAAACAACCAGAAGATTCACCATTTCTTAGGCAAACCTAAATATTACTCTTTATTTATTATTAACGACCTATTACTGCACTTACTCTTAATTATTGTAAAGTATTCAGAGAATAAACGGGTTCGCTTCATGTTTTTAACGCAAGTAGGCTATATTGTGTGTTAAATGTTAACTGATTTATTTCCTTTTTTTTTGGGAATTTATTTCAGTTAGATTTTTTATTAGTATAATACATCTAGTTTAAGCTCCAGCTTCATCTTTTAATTAAAAATTTTTACTATTACTTTCTCTACCGAGTCTTATTTGTCCCACATGCTACTTGGATTTATATTTCTTTGATGTGCTTGTTAATCTTTAAGGACTAAAGTTGAAACCTAGTTCCTAACAACATCGTGGAAGGTTTCTGCATTCAGCCTAGTTGTTGATGAAGTGGCGCCTTGAATAACCCATCCCTACTCTCCGGCAAGTGTTGACCTCGGTATTCTTGCTCGCTGATGCTGCTACTAGCTTTCCGCTACACTACGTTGATTTGTTCCAATTAATTAGCTTTGTTTTCACTTTGTTGTGAGGTGTTACGCCCTTAAATCGAATACATTCTAAGAATAGTCAATCTGATTAAGGTCAGGACTGTAAGGAGGTGTTGGAGGCCCGTAAGGAGCCATTCACGAACAGTGAAAGTGGTGTGTTTGAAATCATTATCTTTCTAAAAATAGTAATCACTTTTCCGCAATTTTTTATAAATTTTCTTCAATCTGTTCTAGATTTTCTTTTAAAATATTAAGGTTGACATTTCTATCCATGGTTCCTTGAATTATTACCAATTATTACCTCCAGTTTTTCGCTATACTTTCTTAATGCCATCGGATTCAAATATATTAAATTTACTCTAATCAGTAAGCTACTTGAGATGGACAACACTAAAAAAGTATGGAGACAAACAAAAGAAGCATTTAATTCTTAGAACACTATGAAAACTATTAAGGATGAATATGGATATATAATAGTAAGAGGCTGTATGGTGTCGTTAGGAGTAGAAAATTCGGTAATAATTTAACAAGCAGTAGGTAAAAATGACTGTTTAAATATTTTGAGAAAATATCTAGAATAAAGTACAGAAACTGACCACTATTTTTGCCAAAGAAAACTATTTAAAACACACCGCATTAATTGCGCGTTATTGGCTACTATATAACACCCCTCGCAAGCTTCAAAAACCTCCTCAAATCCTTTGGATGTATAAGACAGAAGAATTCGATGTCATGAAATAACAAGTAAAAATTAATTACCAGAAGTTGAAGCTGAAAGGCAGCAAAATGTACGCGAAGAAGTAACACAACTTGATTTAACAGTTGCCCTGCCAAGTATCAGTTAGTTAATTATTGATATCTTATTTCATTTAAAACGCCTACTAGGCATTTACATGCATATTTTTATTTTGTTCTTAGACTTTTACGAGCCAAAGAATTTATAGTTTTTAAGAACGAAAGCTTTCACGGCTTTGGTCTAGTTAAAATTCATGGTTTATTATAATATCGTGGAGTAGAGATCCCTGAGATGTCTCGTGCAATCGTATGCCAAACGTCGGAAAATAATTTCATTTTGACATGGTCTAAACCAAAGAACTATGATATTTTCAATATATTATAGTTTTTCCTTATAATTTCTTATAATTCTGTAATAGTTTTCGAAAAAATATTTTAGGAATATTGATTTTCTTGATTTCGTCTAGGGTTTTTTAGTTATATATAGTTTATAGTTATTTACACTTTTTTAAAAATTGTGTTGTGTCTAGAGTTTTGCTGGCTACTGTATGTGCAAATTGATATTTAGACCAATTGCTGATGTGTTATAAATATATTTTACTGAGTACGGTAGTCTATTCTCATTGGCTGTCATGCAGGTATTATCGCCGGTAATTCTACAGTGTCGAAAGCCTTGTTAAAATCTATAAATATTAATACAAATGATTTACTGTATTCTATAGACTTTCTAGAGAAATCCTAATAGTCTACAAATGATCGTTAGTACCGTATTCACTTCTAAAACATGCCTGTTCCAGCCATCGATTTGATTTTGGTAAACCATTTATACAAATAGGAGAAATTTACTGATTCCAAACATTATCTCTATTTTCCTATATACAAGTTAATACAAATTATTATAATATCATAAACAAAACAAAAGTGTCCAACAGGAACATCTAACTTTCATGACAACTAGATTAGCGTTAAAACTTAAACCTTTGTAGTCAATATGACTGTTATTGTATACTGCAGACTATTTGCTGCTATTGCTGTACTTATTAGTTCTGTTAAGCGCCAGTTCGTAAACAACAAACATTGTAGACTAGAAAGAACATTGTAAACAAATTTCTAACATTAAAACTTCAAGACAAAAAACCTAAGAAAACAGTCGAACGTTGACCAACTTATGGACACATAAAATATCCCAAAAGTTTTTAACTACTTAATAAAACAAACCAAGCACAATGTTAGGAAGAAAACAACACAATAATTCATTACACCCAAAAAACATTTTTTGTCTTTCGAAGGGCTGGCATTATTAATGAATGGTTTTATTCTTACAGAGTCTATTTCCGAACCTTCTTTTTGTTCTCAGTTTGTTTTACTATTTGGATAATACCAGAATCTCAACTTACATAATGAATGTCGATGATTTATGGAAATTTATTTGTTAATTAATAATATTAAACTATTGGTGTGGGTATTGGTCAGTATTACTTTATAGTATACATTTATCTGGATGTCCGAGCTGATTTTGGAAACTACGGAATAAATTTTGATCTGCTTACCATTATTAAGCCTCTTCTCGAGGAAAGTTCTGGTAAGCCGAAATTTAATTAAAAAATACGAACAAAGACGATGGTTTTCAATATAGTCCGAGATAAAATGTACAGTTTCTTGGCATATGCTGATTACGTTGTTTAAAATTCATCGAAACAATGCATGACAAGGTTAAAAGTCTAAAAATATTTTGCTGTTTAAAGTTGATAGAAAATAGAGAAGTTGCACAATACACGCAGTCTATTAATTTATTCCTTCGTCACACCCATTATGAACATTTGTCTGGAGCACATTCCTGGTCTCCATCAACTCTGAATCTTATGCAGTGTCCAATATTAATAAATATGTTAATGACAACAAAATAATTCCTAAAGCATAGTCTAATTTTAGAAAGAACTGCGATAATACTGCCGTCCTTTCGAGAGTATTTGATATTATTGGGAACAATTGGACTTTTCTAACTATTTTGATACTATAAACAATGGTTTCTTTACTGTGCTTACAGGTTAAATAAAATAGTTTTCAATAATCCATCGTGAATTTTATGGTATCTTACTTGAGCAATCATAGACAAAGAGCTGTACTGAATAGAGAGACTTTGTTACTGACACCTGTTAAGTCAGGGATGCTGAAAAATTTACCGAATACATGTAGTTCAATGGTATAAAAGACAATATGTCCTGTGGTCCATCGACTGCTGCGTATTCCGCATAACAAAGGATGAAATTGTTCGAAAAGCTAGGGTAGAAAAACAACTAATGGACATTGTAAAATAACAAAAAGTGTCATGCTCAGGGCGTATACTAAGAATACCTTGCTATTCCATACCAAATAATACGGGGAAAAATTGAAGGTAGATAGGGACCGGAAATTGTGTCAATATTTCCTTGGAGAATATTTTCAAATTATAATTTATATATCTGGAAGAAAATTTTTTTTATTATTTTCCTACAATGAATAAATCTTAAATTTTTTAATAAAGATATGATATTTAATATTACATACATATTATGTTTTGTTTGTTTTAAATTTTTCTCTAACTAATCACAAGTATCAAAAGGTATTTAACTGCAAATATTGTTTTCAAATATTCAGGCAAGTACTGTAAACTAGGTCATATTTTGCATTTATTGCGAATCCTTACCATCGGAAATTTAGGACAAAATGAGAAAAGTTAAAGGGATAAAGTTTATGAACTTTCGGACACGAAAACAAATTTGCGAAAAACTTTAATTCTGGCAAATAAAGCCAACCAAAAGACATGACTGGGAAGAGATCTTCCAGAAGGATCCGCAGTTTATATTATGTTATATTCAAAAACATCATTCTTAAGAAAACTGGGACACGCTACAGCACATTGGATTTATAATTTTTTTAAAATATATTAATATATATATATATATATATATATATATATATATATATATATATATATATATATATATATATATATATATGAAGTTAAATGCGAACAGTAAATGCAAACTTCGTTCCATCATATCCTATTCCACCACCATCGAGATGATGGCCCACCTGTACCACCATATCGAGAAGAAAGTCAAAACTTACCCTCCCCGCCACAGTGATGCGGCAGAGGTACATATTTCGTCTCTACTAGACCGATTGGGGTACCGACATGAACCTGTCTGTCCAAAGGACAGATCGGAAGGAAGTATGCAACACTGAACGCGGCTTCGCCGACCTCCCGTCGGATGGCGTATATATGTATATGCGGCTTTCACGAATTCCTTCGTGTGAGATGTAATAGCGTAATATGTTCCAATTGTAGAAGATAACTTCCTATTTATGCATGATAATCCACGCTCACATATTGCTGGAGTAGTGCAAAATTACCTGCATAAAGTAAGAGTTAACACAACGTGGCCAGCAAGAAACCCCAATTTAAACTTGATAGAGCATCTCTAGGGCCTTACGGACCGACACATACTAATTGTATATCCCCTTCTAAAAGAGCACCATGAGCTATCAATAAGACTAGTAGAAATATGGATCAAACAAGAAAAAATCAAAACTTAATTGAGTGTGGAAAGAATGGAAAAAAAGGTAATTATGCGGTGCGTTTAAATTCGGAATAGTTTATTATTCAAAATTAATTATTTTCAGTCGAAATATTTGTAAAAAATGGAGGTCAGTCTAAAGAAATATCTCGGAACCGGCAAAAAAACACCGTATTAATTTATAACCGCACTGTTAAAATAACCTTAAATTTAATGCAAATTTAATGTATATTCTACATTAAATTTAATGATTCTGTAGTTTAAATCGTGAATAATTTATATTTACTTTGAATTTAAATCATCAATTAATTGAAATATCAGTCCGTTGTCCATTAAATTTGATTAAATTATGTCTTAAATTTCAGTAAAGTAACTGAAAAGATATTTTAACGTTCTGTACATTAAAATTAATTCACATGTATCTTAACATTAAAAAAGGAATGTACATTAATTTTCATGAAACATTGCATAAGATTCCGGGAGATGGCGCAACTTGTATTGAACTTTTTATTTAGTATGATATAAATTGCTTAAAGGATTCAATTTTCTTATGATAAGGTGTACATGTGTGCCGATACTGACGGAAACCAATGAGTTCGAATCCGGTGTGCAGATGACGGTACACTATCTATGGGAAAAATTTACACCTTTTCCTGGTAGCAGAATTTTTTGAGCTCATATCATAATCATGTGCATTAAATATGTGATAACATATTTTAAGTTCAATGAGCAATGGCTCTATATTTAATGTACATAGTCACCCTAAGAAGAAACTTTAAAATTAATGTGTGGTTACATTAAATTTAATGAAATATGTTAATTTAGATTAATGTAAAAATTACTAAATTTAATGCATTACATTAACTGAATTTAAGAAACGGTTTATGAAATTTGCTTCCAGCACATTTACCTTAAATTTAATGCATTTTCTTTTTACAGTGTGTAAACAACAACGCTTGTCAACATTCACAGAAAATAGCTACTTTCAAAAGAACAAGTTGAGAAAAATATAAAGAAATATCTTATAAAAACAGTATTATTTTAAAGTGCAAAAAATCTATATGGTAAAAATGAAAAAAAAAAAAGTGGATCTTTTTCCTTTTTACGCGTTATAACTTTCTATTTCTTAAATAAAGTACATTTCACTGAATTTGTTTCTTTTTAGCTCCAGCGATGGTGGAAAAACTAGCTAAAAAGCGGATAAAAAGATCGGGATGTGACATATTTTTAAAATGTTTGTTTTATAGCCGGAATATCTAAAAACATGTATATTTAATGCAAAAGCTTTTCGATGTTTCAGAGAGTAAAATATGATGTCAAGAAATTTTACATATTGATTTACAATTATTAAAGCTAACGTTTTTATTTAAAATACGCCATATTAGGAATACATTTTCCAGAACAGTAATAACATACATTAGTATATAGGGCAATTTACATATTTTGATGTGGAACCTACAATCATGCCTGTAAGATTTTGAAAACAATAATTTAAATTAATGGTAACAGGTACTGAGAAATAATTTCATCAGCAAGAATTTTATTTTGGTTTAAAAGAGGCCTATATTTAGTATAAGAAAAATCTTCCTAAAGAACAGCTCTAGAGCTAACAAGATTACTTTGCAGAAATTAATTAGAGTTCAGTCAAAGGCCACAACCGAGTTAATTTGTTCATATCATCCACCTGATTGCCTGTCAACATCAAAGTTGTTTTTATATATTTTACCCACAGAAATAGCAATATAGAGTTTCCTAATTTTAAAATTAATTAGGAAATGAAATGAAAAAAATAAAAAAAAAAACAGTTCTACTTTAAGCCTAAAAAATAGAAAACTTCCATTTCCAAACAAATTTAGGATTTCAGGAAACCAATATGTTGAGATCAGAAATATATGAAATAATAAGATTTTTCGATCTTTGTTTTTAATTTATCTCTTTTTTGGTATTTCACACATCTCTAGAATCTCTATTTAAATAGATATTTTTTAAAAGCTGATTTTTTTCGAGTAATGAACGTATTTTCAGCAATTTTTTTCTCCCACGTAATTATAATAATATCAAATTACAATGACTCTGAATCAGGCGCGGATCCAAGGGGAGAGACGGTGGGGGCGATCGCCCCCTCCCCCCCCCCAAGAGCTTTGAGTTCAGGAAAATAGACCCGATCTTGCCTGTTATACTATAGTTTATTCAAGAACTAGAGAGAATAATAAATCATTTTTTACCCTTTTTTTTCTTCGCAAACTACCTGTGTTCTTTAGTCCGATGGCATTGGCAAAATCTGTTAGACACATATATTTTGCATAGGAATGGGTTAGAAATTTTATAATCAAAAATACCGGTCAATAATAATGGACAATTTGGGTTAGATAACAATAGATATTTAGATGTGTGAAGTGTTAAAAAGGATTTTAATCCTTGTCATAGGCGTCGGAAGGAGGTTTATTTTATCACTAAGTATCTAGGGCATAGAATATTATTTAGGTAATAAACTTAAAATAAAAAGTTTTTATAATATTATTTTATTTCTTATGATTTCTTAATAATTCACATACATTAGAAAATATAGATAATTTTGACATATTTAAAACAAATCATCACTGCATTTTTATTATTTTTAATTTTGGTATAGAAACCGTCTTAGGCATAGACTAAAACGTAGCCTTTATCTCTCAAAAAATTCCAAGTTATAATTTGAATACTTACAAAACACCCATTGTCAAAAATACAAATTAAACATATATAAAAAAATAAATTTGTCCATACAATATTAATTTTTTTTGGGGCTACCGGTCATTTTATTATTAATTAAAAACATTTTTAGGATATGTGATGTTTCATTTTATTTATTTCTTAAGCCATCTATAAAATTAAAATTAAACATTAAAAAGGGATTCAAATGTAATTAATTTTTATATGTAACAGAAAATTTAAATAATAAATTGTGTTTACGCTGTCAGTGAAGCTATCTTTGCTCAAATTAATTATAATAAGTTCCTCTATCTGACAGATCATGAGATCGAGTTTCCACGTTTTCTTTTATTCTTTTATTATATGGATTTTTACCAATTTCCTGCACTAACTTTATTCAAAAAAATCTTTCAAAAATTCAGTTAAATTACTAATGTGATAAGTTCTATTATTGCTAGCAACTCTACCTTTTACTTGAGAGAGATATTTCCTTCTCCAACGAACATTTTCCGGACGATCTATAAGAACAGATTTCCTATTTGGTTTTTTCCAGCAAAAATTAAGTTCTCTGAACAATTTCCAGAGCTCAGTTCTTTTAATTTCAGGTAAATGCCGATCTTAATTGATTTTAGTTAGAATTTTGTCGACGGTTGGGATCTGCTTCTCATAATAAAATGTATGTACAACTCATTTTATTGCAGTTTACATCTCTTCTTCCAACGAGGTTTTTTGTCTGCCTGTGATCGAATGTAGCTTGGGAATACTAACAATTCCAATCGTTTTTTTCTGCTTCAGTATTCGGTACATAGTAGATTTTCCAACTCCTGTCTTTTAGGAACACATCTAACAGAGCTTTTAACATTATTATCTAGATATTGATATCTTAAGGCATCATAAACATTCATCGTAATAAGTTTTTCGTTGAGGAAAAAATGCCCTGGTTTAACGATTTTGGAATAAATATAGAGGTGGAAGTCATATCTTTTGGGTGTCGCACTAATCTCAAATAATATATAAAAACAAACACAAGCAGGATAAATCACTAAGGACACATTGTAAGGTGTACTTTGCTCATTGACAGAAATTAATTTGCACTATCATAAATTTTATTGTTGCAGTTAATTTTTTAAAGCTTATAATTTTAAATATAATTAAATATAATTAGATTTACGGCAGTCCTCAGATACCTTCGGCACTGGAGCAGATACGTTGGAGGTTTCGGTAACAGTTTTATTACTCTCTCTCGTTCTTGAATAGAGTATAGGAATGTGTATGCTTGCGATCGCCCCTCTCCTTCCTAAGAGCTTTAAATTCAGAAAAATAGAACCGATTCTGCATTTTATATTAGGAATGTGTATGCTGCTGGCACCCCCCCCCCCCCCGTTGACAACTTGTTTTTCTTGCAATAACCCCCCTCCAAGAGCTTTGAATTCAGGAAAATAGACCCGAATCTGCTTTTTATACTAGGAATGTGTAAGCTGCTCGCATCATCCTCTCCTCCTGTTGGCAACTTGTTTTTTTCTTGTGATCGCCCCTCCCTCTCCAAGAGCGTCAAATTCAGAAAAATAGACTCAACTCTGTTTTTTACACTAGAAATGGGAATATTGTTGATGTCTCCCCCCCCCCCTTGTCAACAACTTGCTTTCGCTTGCTATACTGTACTTTTAATGATATCACCACCGCCCCCCACCCCCAAGGAGAAAGACTGGATCCGCCCCCGCTTTCAATAGTTTGAGTTGTAACTTAAATATCTAAGTGCACAGGTTGAGTTTATAATTTTGTTAACAAGTTATTTATAAAATATAGAAAACTGAGTTCGTCATTAACTCTAAAATACTATATTAACCTACATCATTATGAAAATACCTTCGAATGGGTTGATTTGACATTTCCAAGACTGTGAATTTTTTTGTAAAAAATTATTCTTTTGGTAGTGATTTTAACTTCAAGCTAATTAACGCCATAAAAGTATGAATGAGATGGCTAAACAGGATTATTCACCCTATACGGCACCGAATATTGCGGCCAAAATAAATGACTTTCTAAAAGTTTTACTATTGGAATATATGGGGATCTAATATAGTTACTTTTTAAAATTATTTTCATATTATACAGGGTGTCCCAAAAGCTCTGAAAGTATCAAAGTTCTATTTTTTAAATGGAACTTCCTGTATATTATTGCATTTTTGGATTCTCCGATCAAAACTAGTGCCTATTTTAATAAGGTTTATAGTACCTAAACCTTAAGGGTTTTTAAATAATTTGAATTTTAACAGAATCTAACCTAATTTTCATGTTTCAAATACTTAAGAAGTATTTCAGTTATGTTCTCGAAATTTACAGTGAAGTATAACAATAAATCATATTTTAAATCCCAATTATTATAAACTTGCTATATTATACAGGCTGTCCAAAAATTAAAACTAATTAAATAAGGACTTTAAGTGGCAATGACTTGTTTAATTGAAATAGAACGCTGTACTTTTTAACTTACCAGAAAATGTACCTTTTAAATACCTATCGAATGGTAAAAGGGTATTCTATAGCTAAGGCGTTTTCACATAATACGACAAATAATCGTTTTCTGCACCATTTTGTGTTTTTTGAATAGATGTTCTAATGTATCTAGTTGCCTATGGCATTGAGAAACGTCAGATAATTTAATTAATCTGTCAGTTTAGTCTGCAAATATAAGTCTGCTATAATAGCGATAATATTTTTTGTAACTGTGAAACTTCATTTATTGAATTGAATTATTTGAATATTGTTGTGTTATTGCTTTGTCAAAATGAAGATTTATCCAAGAAGAGCGTATTGATATGATTTTGATCCTTGAAGAATGACATCAAAATTATTTGTTAGCTTCTCGAGTCTATGCTCAAAGGTTTCCTAAAAGAAACCATTCTAAATCAGCCATTTTTGTCAGACTATTACACCAGTTTCGGGAAAGTGGAAGTGTCTGTTATCAAAATCCTGTTTTAAGAAAATGTTTTTACTGTACTTGGTTCAGTGATCAAAAATCCCAATATTAGTCAGAATCATATTTCCAAAAATACTAACATTAGCCAAGCAAGTGTTTCAAGGATTCTTAACAAATACAGATTTGATTCTTATAAAATCCAGCTTTATCAAGCGCTTCACGGAAATGATTTTGACAACCGAACTGAATTCTGCTTGTAGGTGTTAAATAAAGTGGCAGAAAATGAACAATTTTTTGATAATGTGTTGTTTAGTGATGAATGTACTTTTCATAACAATGGTTTCCTGAATAGACACACCTTCCATTACTACTCTGATTCAAATCCGCATGAATACAGAGTTATAAGAAACCAGAATAGGTGGTCGGTTAATGTGTGGGGAGGAATACTGAGTCCGTACTTAATTGGATCCTATTTTTTTGAAAGACCTTTAAATGGTTTGATGTTTCGCGATTTTCTTTCACACCAACTTTCAGTGTTATTAGAAGATGTCCTTTTACATACTAGAACAACTATAGGGCTTCAATTGGATGGAGCTCCTTCTCATTATCATCGCGAGGTTCGGAAATTTTTAAATGTTAACTTTCGAAACAGGTGGATTGAGAGAGACGATTTTCAAAATTGGCCCCTGAAATCTCTGGACTGAACTCCATCAGATTTCTTTTTATGGGGTTACATAAAAGAATTTGTCTACAATGCGCCCCTGACAACACCGCACAAAATACGCATAAGAGACGCTTTTCAAACTGTAATGGTTAACTTTTCGAACATTTACTATAAATATTTTGCTTCTATTTTGTGCTATCGTCAATATATTATTACCGTTATTGCTGCTATAGCCTGTTGGACGACTATAAATCGCGTTCCGAGTTTCTAAACATTTATTTGTAAAGATATTTCTGATTATTACTCTTATAGTTGTAAATTACCTGTCATTTCCAAATGCCATAGATAACTAGATACATTAGAACATCTATTCAAAAAACAAAATAATACAGAAAACGATTATTTGGCGTATTCTGTGAAAACGCGAGGCTATAGAACATCCTTATACCATTCGATAGGTAATTTAAAAGGTACATTTTCTGGTAAGTTAAAAAGTGTAGGGTTCTATTTAAATAATCAAGTTATAGCCACTTAAAATTCTTATTTGATTAGTTTTCATTTTTGGACACTCTGTATAATATAGCAAGTTTATGATAATTGGGATATAAAATATGATTTATTGTTACTCTTTACTGTAAATTTTGAGTACATAACTGAAATACTGCTTAAGTATTTGAAACATGAAAATTAGGTTAGATTTTGCCAAATTTAAATTATTTAAAAACTCTTTGGTTTAGGTACTATAAACCTCATTAAAATAGGCTCTTATTTTGATCGGAGATAATATACAGGGGGTTCCGATTTAAAAAACACAATTTTGATAATTTCAGTGTTTTTGGGACACCCTTTATAATGTGAAAATAATTTGAAAAAGTAACTTTATTAGACCGCTACATATCCCAAAACTAAAATTTTTTGAAAGTCACATATTTTGGCCACAATATTCCGTGCCTTCTTGTTCTTCTTCTTCCTTTTTTATTTACGACGACGTCTTGTTTTTCTGCTATATTAAGCCTCCTGTGATGTTGATGTCCAACATTCGTGCCATCGTTTTGGAGGTCGACCAGTGGGTCTTCTAGTGTTTGGTATCTCGTTCTTAACCCATTTTGCCGATCAATCGTCGCCCATTCTGTCCACATGGTCCCTGCAATATCTGCACCTTGACCTTATGAACCGTACCACATCAAGCACCTTGAGCTCTTCTCTTATTTCGGAACTTCCTATTTAATCTCTTAGGGTTATTCCTTTGATTGTTCTTAACGTTTTCATTTCAGCCGTTCGTAGCATACTCTTTGTTTTAGATGTTTCGGCTCGAGTTTCCGATGCATCAGCTAGTACTGGTCTTATCACAGTTCTGTAGATGCGTACTTTGCTCTCTTGGACATATACTTATTTTTCCAGATTATGTCCCTCAGGCATCCTGATATCTTTGAGGCCTTGTTAGCCTGTACTCTGACTTCCTGGTATAGATTTTTATCCCTCGATACATCAACTTTGTCTGATAGGATGGTTCTTCACCACCAATTTGCATCTGACAGGATCTTTTGAAATTATCATCGTTTCGGTCTTTTCTGTAGATATTTCCATATTTAAATTTTTTGATGTGGTCTGGAATCGGTATAGTAGTCGTTGCAGATCGTCTTCATTTTCTGCTAACAGTAAGGCGCTGCTAACAGTAAAGCATCGTCGGCAAAACATGAAAATTTTAAAGATCGTCCCATTTTGTATCGTCCATTGACTTCTTTTACATTTTGAATTACCTTGTCCATAATTAAAGTAAAGAGAAATGGACTCATACTGTCGCCTTATCGTATTCCCGTCATGATAGGTATCCGTGCCGTATAGGATAAATAACCCTGTATAATATATATTTGTAGATTTGAAACAATAAGGTAATAGGTTTATAGTTCTCAAGATCTTCGGAATCGATTTTCTTAAAAATACAATCGCTCATTCTTTTCGAATACACTCCTGTTCCAGGTATTATTAACGAAGATTTTCAGTGCTTCTTTAAGTAGTAGTTTAATAATTTTCAGCATTTCTACTAGAACTCCGTCTTCTGCAACCACCATTCCTTTCTTTATCTGACTGATTGTAGTTCTAATTTAATCTTCAGAGATAGGAGGAATTTCATCCGAACCGACACTGGTTAGCTTATTATTATAAAGGTACTATAAAATATTTTTATGGTCTTATTCTTTTGTTACCTTCTAAAACTTTCATACCAATACGTTTTTCAAAGATCGTTTGGGCTATTTTCGTTTTTTATTTCCATAAGTTTTTCTTTACCATTTTCTTCTAATTTTGCATAGTTAGACGGATTGAAATGTTCCTATTTTCGTCATGTTACCCATTGTCTCCTCTTCTCTAGCATGACTAATGTATTGTGTGAAGGTTTGTTTACCCCACTGATTTTCGTTTCATAGAATTCGTCTATGCTGCTCACTGTTTCCACGATGGTGTAATTAGTTTATAGTTATCGTTCACCAAAATTCTTTAAAAGTAATCGTAGTTAGAGGTGACTAGAAAAAGCCATTGGGGTGGAAAATAGTGTTGAAACTATAAATAGACAAGCAACGCGCGGTTGCCAGTTTCTTCCCGATTATGACTGCTACACTACCGTGTGTTTAGATTCCCAAAGTCCTTTAAATGTAAAAAGTGCACATTTTTATGTATGTACTTCAACTAATAAAAACCAGCTGAATAGGAAGTAGGTTGTCATATCCAGGCAAATAAATTTGGCCTAAACTCTTTTATGGTATTATGTTTTCCCCTTCAGCTGATGTATAATATTGTAGTTTGGAGTTTTGCCAGAATAATAATGACAATGATTTATATGAAGCCTGACTAAGAAAATGTTATAGGACTAGTAGAATAAAAGAAATAAAAAAAAACTACTATATGAGTATTATTTTTATTTTCAGATTACCTTATTTTGTTCTTCAAAAAGATTGAAGTAATTTGGCATTTCACAAAAGGGCTGTAAAACCAAATTTATGTTTGGAAATCGAAAGATGCAAGTTTCATTACCTCAAATATTTTTTTAAAGTAATCTGTCCTTTTACTTTAATTTTTAAAGCTTTTTTTAGAAGTTAAAGACTTACTTGACCATAAGAATTGAAGAACATTTAATATTTCTATATTTTTGCAGGGAAGGAATAACATTAAATCTAAAGGGTGTTTTTTATAGAGGTATAAAACTTTTAAATGGAATAAAACAAAGATGATTTTTTTAAATTGACATGAAATTTACTTTATTCGAAAGATAACCTTCTGGCATTATAATTTAAATATGACTTCTGGCATATGATTACCACGGCTGGCTCGGACGTAGTCTAATTTGGAGGTCTAAGTTTCGATGACTTTTTCCAACATTTGTGGCCGTATATCGACAATAACGCGGCGAATGTTGTCCTACAAGTGATCAATCGTTTCGGGCTTATCGGCGTAGACTAGCGACTTCACATATCCCCACAGAAAATAGTCTAGCGGCGTTAAGTCGCACGATCTTGGAGGCCAATTCACGGGTCCGAAACGTGAAACTATGCGGTTACCAAACGTTTCCTTCAATAAATCAATTGTGGAACGAGCTGTGTGACATGTTGCGCCGTCTTGTTGAAACCACAGCTCCTGCACATCATGGTTGTTCAATTGATGAACGAAAAAGTCAGTAATCATGGCTCTATAGCTGTCACCATTGACTGTAACGTTCTGACCAGCATCGTTTTTAAAGAAGTACGGACCAATGATTCCACCAG
Source organism: Diaprepes abbreviatus (assembly GCA_034092305.1). Lineage (NCBI taxonomy): Eukaryota > Metazoa > Arthropoda > Insecta > Coleoptera > Curculionidae > Diaprepes > Diaprepes abbreviatus. The sequence goes on along the minus strand of JASJET010000055.1, from coordinate 5,272,960 downwards.
CCCATAAAGCACACCAAACAGTTAGTTTTTCTAGATGTAACGGTGTCTCAACATATACTTGAGGATTAGCATCACTCCAAATACGGCAGTTTTGTTTATTGACATATCCATTCAAACAAAAGTGAGCTTCATCGCTAAACAAAATTCGCTTATGAAAATCGGGATCAACGGCAATCTTATTTTAGGCCCATTCACCGAATCTACGCCTTGCTAGGTGATCGTGTGGCTTCAATTCTTGCACGAGTTGGATTTTGTAAGCACGCAAACCAAGATCTTTCCGCAAAATCGTCCATAAAGTGAATGGACACATCCAATTCCTGTGCACGATGGCGGATAGACTGATTCGGGTCTTCCTATACGCTACGCTCTACAGCAGCAATGACTTCTTCTGTACGCACTGTACCACGTCTCTGTGGATACGTATTATCATTTAGAGTAAACGTGGTGCGAAAACGTTCCATAGTTAATCGAATTAATTGTTCTGATGGACGATTATGTTGACCGTAAAATGGACGTAGTGCGCGATACGTATTTCGAACAGAACCATGATTTTCCAAATAAATTTGCACAATTTGGAAGCGTTGTTCAGGCGTCAGTCTATTCATATTGAAATGCCAAACCAAACTAAACATAAATCATTTGACAGCTGACAAAATGGCCGCCAGTTAAAAAAGTGTTGCCAACTTAAAGTTCTATACCTCTATAAAAAACACCCTTTACTTTAAAATTCTGCCATTATAATTGCATTTTCAAACACCCAAACTAATATACAGTTTACAGTAATAAATAAGACTCCTGAGGAACGTCTTTATACAAAATTCTATAGCCAGATGAAATTATTCTTAAGGAAAAAGGTATTTTAATTAATAATAGATGAAGATAAATATAAATATGTCCTTCAGATTGTTTGCTGGTTTATTTTCTGCGGATTTTGAATCCTTGAACCCGTTATCTGAGAAAATATTACATAGCTATGCCAAATAAATAATTTCGGTCACGATAAAAAGTATAAAACCAAAATAGACTAGATTTGTGATTTTATCATAGCAAAGTTGATGCTAAAGTTGATGAATTAGTATACTTTCTTAAAAGATCTTACAGCGCGGGAATATTAAACTTTCATGTTAGTGTTAATAATTTTGCAAAAAATTATTGGTATCGTTAACAAACCTATATAATTATTAATTAGTAATGGAAAAGAGTTGGCTAAAGATAGACTCTGAGAGTTTCTTAGTCTTTGCGGAATTATAATTGTTTATATCCTTAAAGTGAAGAAATAAGGCAGGAAAACTTTTTGGATAACTATACAGAGACGAACGAGGGATCATTAAGTTTCAAAACACTGCTAGTCTCTAAAAAAAAGATCACAAAGTTTTGCAACAAATACAATAAAAAAAGATTATTTTTAATGCTAGTTATTTTAAGTTGATGGAACTGGATACCTGAGGGAAAGGCGCGCATTTTAGATAAAATAGAACTCGCCACGACCAATAGAAACAAAGAATTTTCTTTTTAATCGCATGATTATCTATTAACATTGAGAGCTTAAATTTGGCTTGTTCTACACAACACAAACATTTTTTGGAATAGATGTAAAATTGTTTTCATAAAAATCGGTCCAAGTAGTGGTGCTAGTACATCGAAATATAGCTAATTTTTCCGGGCGTTCCGATTTAAAATAAGAAGTATCATTTCAAGGTTGTAGACAATGTTGAAGAATGACTAAAATGTGGTCGGACTTGCATTGTCTTTATTTTTTATTTTAATCATTCTTCAACATTGTCTACAACCTTCAAACAAACGTTGGAAACCCGGCACGGACCCGGTATCAGCATCAAAACCAAAGCCTAAGAGAAAATTAGGATCAAACTTGCCAAAGAGGAAGCCCACTCTTTATTTTTACTACAAGCACGAGACAGCAACGTGATTCCTATTGGTTTCAGATTGAAACCACTAATACCAGGTAATAGAGCACGCCGTATTCTGGACAACGCTAGTAACGTATTACTAAGAACACAAATAAATTATCACCGATGGCGAAAAGCCATTCTTCTGGATGAAGCTACACAACGCTACGAAGAAATCAAAGCTGAAATTTTGTCAAATGATCATGAGCCAATTTCCAATAAAATAGATAATATATGCAACAAATTGAAAGAAAATATGGCGAGAAAACACCGAAATAAACTAGAGAAACTAAAATCACATCAACAACTGACTCCACCTGAACAACTTCAAGAAAAACTATCATAAACTTATCTTCAAGAATACTTTTAACAGCAGAAGAACAACTACTAAGCAAGGCGCTTAATTTCGCAGTAACACCAAAAAGCATGCCCGTTTTAGATATCATAAGCTCTGTAGAATCTATACAAGTAGACGAAAACCATTCCGACGAGTTTAGGTGGAAAATAAAAGCAACTTTGGAAAACAAGAAAAATCCAGTTCAAAATCTCTCCAAACCAGAAGCATTAGCCTTAAAACAACTTCGTAAAGATGAATCCATAAAGATTTTACCAGCGGACAAAGGAAAAGCAACAGTGATAATGGGCATCGTAACGTACGACCAAAAAATCGGAGATATCCTGGAAAAAGGAAAATATAGACAATTAGCCCGTGACCCCACAAAATCCATAGAGTCAAAAATCTACAGAACACTCAAGAAATACCAAAACAATATACCTGACAACCTACGATCGGTGCTCACACCACACTACAATAAGCCACATCTTTACGGACTTCCATACATACCATTGAGGCCAATAACCAGCTCCAGAGGATCCCCAACAAATACACTGGCAAAGTTTCTCTTAAAAATCATACAACCTTTAGAAGGTAAGACAAACACATATGTTAAAAATTCTACACATTTCGTGAACATTATTAGTACCATCTAGAGCCAGACAAAAGACTAATAAGCTTTGATGTGGAAAGTCTGTATACTAATGCACCATTAGGGGAATCACTAGACATAATCAAAACTAGACTTTCAAATGATACTACTTTATCAGAACGAACAACGTTACCACTGGACGGGGTGATGGACCTTTTGAAGTGTTGCCTGCGTAGTACTTACTTTCAAGTAAAGCACAAGTTCTACGCTCAGGACGACGGGCTTCTGATGGGTTCTTCAATCTCTCCAGTCGTCGCCAATATATATATGGAATGGTTCGAAACTCATGCCATAGAAACGGCAAGAGTAAAACCGAATGTCTGGTTGAGATATGTCGATGATACTTTCATCGTATGGAGGGGCAATGATCAAGAACTTAATGATTTCCTGAAACATCTGAATACCATTCGACCTACAATTAAGTTTACCATGGAAAAGAGGTAAATGATCAATTGCCCTTCCTAGATGTCATGGTGAACCGTTCAAACGAGACTATTAAAACTTCAGTATACAGAAAGCCAACACATACTGGACAATATCTTAATCATAGTTCTAATCATTCTGTTGTAACAAAACGAGGAATTATACGCAACCTCTGTAATCGCGCTATATCTATATGCAATAATGCCGAATCATTGGAAAAAAGGGTAGCAAATATAAAATCCGATTTAAAACAGAATGGTTATCCTTTAAAACTAATTAATGATGTTATAAATAATTTTAGAACAACGAACACTGGACAGCAAGAAACATATTCCTTCTTCACAATTCCGTATATTAAGGGAACGTCGGGGAAAATAAGACGAATTGCTAGTAGTTATAATATAAAAACAGCCTTTAAATCAGGAAATACCCTTAGAGCTCATTTAATAAAAACAAAACCGAAAACTACCGATATGAGAGAATTTTTGCAAAGTTCCATGTGAGTGTGGTGAAATGTATATTGGAGAAACCAAACGACCGCTAGAAGTTAGAATTAAGGAACATAAAACTCATACACAAAAAGGGGAAACGTCGAGATCAGGTATTGCAGAACACTCGTGGGATAAACAACACCATATAAAATGGTCTGAGGCTGCGGCAATATATATGGAACCCAATATGAAAAAAGAAAATTTATAGAAGCAGCATACATTAAAAACAATAATGGAATCTTCAGTAAACCGAGTGTTGAGATACCTAATCTTTGGCAACCACGACTTTGTAACATCAAATCATCAGGTGTGTACAGTGAAGCGAAACGTTGCGCTTCAATGGACACAGTCCTTATATAAGCTCGTAGTCTTAAGAAAAAACATTCAGTTTATACTTGATAACGATTAGAGATACGACCTAATCGAAAGAAAGAATAGTAAGAAATTTCAACCAGTGAAGGCTTATCATTAAACCTAAGGATGTTCTCTTCTACAGAAGCAATGCTTATACGACTGAAAGTATTCGAGATGTCGGTGTATCGACGGTTACTAAAGATCGGTTGTGTGGATAAAATCAGCAACAACAGCATCTTCACTCGCATGAACAAAGACAGAGAAATAATCACGACCATCAAGAGTCATAAATTAGAACATTTTAGTGACATTATGAGACATCCACAAAAATATGACATCTTACATCTGATCAAAGATTGAAACATTTTAGGCAAGCACGGTCCAGGAAGAACGAGAACATCGTGGCTGAAAAATTTGAGACAGTGGTGCGAAGAACCAACAGTTTAACTTTTCCGAGCATTGCCAGTTAAACAATCATCATAAACATGGTAGCCAACATGTTAACCAACAATCGATGAGAGATCATGGCACAAAAAAAAAGATCAAAGTTACCTCGACCCCAGAGCCAGTTGACTCAAGCATTACAGATTTCTCTTTGACTGGAAATAAGCAACTAAATTTAATGCACTTTGAAACCTATTCACTGTTCAAATGTAATAAGAATAGTTTATAATAAAACAAACATTTATTCAAAAAAAGATGTCAGACTATTAGAGTGGATAGAGTACCAATGGTCGCTAGATAAAAAATGGATAACGAGTGAATTCTTGGGGTTGGTAAAGTGTTCGAAAATCACTTTAAACTGTAGGTGCAATAATCTCTGATACCGACGGTGTTAAATCAACCAACTAAACAAGCAACAAAAACAATAAAGAAAAATATTCGAAAATATGATTTAATACAAAAATAATGCGAATCTTAAAACATTTTTCCTCATTTATAACTTCTCAATCCCAACGTTTTATTGAACCAGTACTAAATCAAATAAAGTTAGGAAATTTCTTTTCTAATCCCAACCTTTCTCACGGAACGTGCGTAAAATATTAAAATAAACCGATCACTTCCGATTACCCACTTGACCGCTTTCATATACCCTTTTTTATTGCAAACGTGCTTGCCTTTTTTATTTCTAAATTGATAGTTTGGGTAAATCGAAGTGGTAAATAATTTTTACAGCTATAAAATTTGTTGTAATTTTCGTGTCATGAGCTTTTATAGGCCATCAGTCAATTTAGTTTTATAGGTAATGGATAATTTAATCCGGAAAACCGGGTGAAAGTAAAGTATAATTTAGGTTTTGGCTCACGAATGAAAAGTTTGAGTGGTCACTATGCCAGGAAAACAACGTTCTGGATAAGACATAAAGCATTTCGCCTGAAACTTCGCAGCGCGACGCGCGAGAACAAAATTTAATGTTTTGAACTTATGTTTTCGATACTGAAAATATTGTCCGACGGCTTCGGTATATTTTTTCTCAACTTTCCATCAATATAAACAGATACATAAAAAAAGAGATATGACCTGAGAGTATTTTTCAGAATAAGGTTTTATGATATTATCGAGAAATGTAGCGACAAACATCGGACGGAGCGTAAATTTTGCATGTGCATAATTGGTGGGATGACGGTTACTACAAATGACGCCAGCAGGTAAAATTTTGTGCCGGCGTTATTTACTTTTTTTTTTAATTTTTCAATAGTTTTTCATAGTCTCTTTGAACCTCTCTACACTTGGTCCAGCAGTATTTCAACTTCTTTATGCCTTCTAAAAAGTAGGAAGTATTTAAATCCTCAAAATACTCTTCTACAGCCCTAATAACCGCTTCATCTGATAAAGCGGTCATTAGGTTAGGAAAAAGGAGAAACTCCCTAGGTGCCAAATCCGGTGAATAAGGCGGATGAGATATAAATTCAAACCGTAATTCATTTAATTTTGACATTGCAACTGCACAAGTGTGAACTCAAGTATTATCTTGATGAAAAAGGACTTTTAGCGTTGTACCCCTGGACGTTTTTCTTCAATTCTTCATCCAAATGGCGAAAAAGTTTTGCATAGTAATCTCCTGTCATTGTTTGATATATTTTTTTAAATAATCAGTTAATATTATGACTTGGAATTCCCAAAACACAGTAGCTATAACCTTTCGGGTCGACAAAACAACTTTAACCTTTTTGGTGCAATCTCATCGGACACTCTCTACTGTTTTGACAGCTGCTTTGACAGGCATGTAGTAATGGATTCGGGTCTCGTCCACAGTCACGTATCTATGCCAAAAATGTGCTGGACTATGATTAATCATCGATAAACACTAAATATGTGTGCCTATGCTTCGTAGATTACAAAAAAGCATTCGACCGTGTACAACATCATAAACTAATGCTGCTTCTAAAAAAAGTCGACATAGATCAAAAATATATCCGATGCACTGAAAGTTTATACTGGGGTCAAACCGCGCAGATACAATCAGATAATAATGTATCCAACCCGATACAAATCCGAAGAGAAGTGCGACAAGAGTGTGTGCTGTCCCCTCTCCTGTTTAACCTTTATTCGGAAACAATTTTCCAGAAGGCTTTGGAAGATATTGAAATGGGAATGAAAGTTAACGGAATATGGATTAATAACATCCGTTATGCGGATGACGTAGTCCTGATCGCCGACAATATAAACGACCTCCAAGAACTCATCAATATAATAGGAGAGCGCAACAAATTAATGGGCTTGAGCATCAATACAAAGAAAACATAATTCATGATTACCTCAAGAAATCCTAATTTATTCCAAAATGCCAACGTAAGATTCAACGCAGTACCCATAGAAAGAGTCACCAAATTTAAATATCTGGGCACATGGACATTCGAAGGATGGACTTCTGACAACGAAGTAAAATGTCCCATTGAACAAGCGCGACAGGGTTTCGTAAAACTCAGGCGAGTGCTTACGTGGTCCGATTTTGATTTGAAATTAAGACTGAGGTTTATAAAAGGTTACGTATGGTCTTTATGGTGTGGAGGGTGGACATTAAAGACAAGCGCTATCAATAAATTAGAGGCTTTCGAGATGTGGATATACAGAAGAATCCTTAAGATATCATGGACAGCGAGAATGACCAATAAAGAAATTCTCTCACGTATTGGGAAAAACGTGACCTATTCAGCATAATCAAGAAAAGAGGGACGGCCTATTTAGGGCACATCATGCGAAATGATAGATACCAATTCCTACAGTTGATGATTGAAGGCAAGATCGAGGGCAAAAGAGGAATTAGAAGAAAAAAGATGTCCTGGCTCCGTAATATCAGACAGTAGACGGGGTTGCACGATATTCAGACACTAATACACACCGCGAGAAGTAGGGAAGAAATGGAAACTGTAATCGCAAACATCCATTAATGGATATGCATTTGAAGAAGAAGAAGAAGAAGATAGTCTATATCGAAATGTGACGATTTTTTAGGTCGATAAAAGTATTTTTCAAAATAAGGTTTTATGATATTATCCAGAAATGTAGCGACAAACATCGGATAGAGCGTAAATTTTGCATGTGCATAATTGGTGGGCTGACGGTTACTACAGATGACGCCAGCAGGTAAAATTTTTTGCCGGTTTTGTAGAATACTATCCTTTACTAGAGCGTGGATTAATAAGGTAAAAAATTAATAAAAACAATGTTACTGTTTACTTTTTTTTAATTTTTCAACATAGTCTTTTTGAAGCTTTGTACACTTGGTCCAGCAATATTTCTTTATGCCTTCTGAAAAGTAGGAAGTATTTAAATCCTCAAAATAGTCTTCTACAACCCTAATAACCGCTTCATCTGATGAAGCGGTCATTAGGTTAGGAACAAGGACAAACTCCCTAGATGCCAAAACCGGTGAATAAGGCGGATGAGATATAAATTCAAACCGTAATTCATTTAATTTTGACATTGCAACTGCACAAGTGTGAACTCAAGTATTATCTTGATAAAAAGGACTTTTTGCGATATATTCCCGGACGTTTTTCTTCAATTCTTCATTCAGATGGCGAAGAAGTTTTGCATAGTAACCTCCTGTCATTGTTTCATCTTTTTTTTTAATAGTCAATAAATATTATGACTTGGAAATCCCAAAAAACAGTAGCTATAACTTTTCGGGTCGACAAAACAACTTTCACCTTATTTGGCGCATTCTCATCGGACACCCTCTACTGTTTTGACAGCTGCTTGGACTCAGGCGTGTAGTAATGGATTTGGATCTCGTTCGCAGTCACGTATCTATGCCAAAAATCTACTGGATTACGATTAATCATTGATAAGCACTGCTCAGAATTTATTTTTCAGGTTGTTTTTTTTAGCTATCAACAATCGCGGTACCCATTTGGCACACAGTTTTTTCATTTGCAAGTATTGGTGCAAGATATTTCCTACAGTACCAATTGATATGTCAACACATTCAGTTACATGACGAACATTTATTCATCGAACGCTGTCAACAATACGATATAATTTTTCAATCATTTCGGGTGTAGTAACCTCAACTGGGCGTGTTTCATCTTTAGTTTATTCTCGACCACGTTTAAATTCGTTTATACACAAAGAAATAGTTTTTAAAGTCGGTGCAGAAGTTCTGTGAACAGCATCCAACTCAGTTTTAATCTGAACAGCTGTTCACTGTTTCTTAGAGAAATGTTTAATCACTGCTCGAAACTCATCTATTTCCATTCTTGATAGTAATGGTGTGATAACCAGCTTCCAATGACTACCACATATTAACTAAGCATCAGATCTTACTAAAACTTTGTAAAGGTTCCTCGGAAGAGTACGACTACATAATCGTATGCATTTAAAAATGATAGTGGCATTATCTATAACTAATTTACCTTCCTTATTAAACCACTTACGTAGCTTACATATAAAGTTTCAGGTCAGTACCTCGGTCATTACTTATTTCATTAAGATGCTATTATAAAATGGAAAATTTCGAAAAATAAACAGTAACAAAATAATTTTATATAAAAGGTTTAACACCTTTCAAATCGAATAGGAAACACACTAAAAAACTCTTCACCATCATATGCAATGGTGAAAAGGTGAGTTTCCGAATTGAAAGAGGGTCTTACAACTCCTGCAATGATTCTTGCAATGGCTGAAATTAATAAATTAAAGTTCGAATTGTTTGCTCGCTCACCAGATTTGGCACCCAGCGACTACCACCTGTTCCCCAACCTTGGCTTGGTGGATTTCTGAGCAACGAGGCAGTTATTGGTACTGTAAATAGCTAAAAGTTCAACATTTCGCACTACAAAAATGATATAACTAACTTGGAATATCGATAAGAAAAATATATTAGCCTTTCTGGAGATTATGTTGAGAAATAAAACCAAAAAAAAATCAAAAATGTTGTTTTCATTATCAGACCCGAAACTATCAGCCCAGCCTTGTATGTATTTCCACTGTTGTGTACTCCGCTCCATAATAATGTTATAGTTTAATATTATAGTAACTGATCTTTAAAACGGTATTGTTGTTAAACTTTTTATTTCTTCCTATATATTACAACTGCTTTTCCGAGTCCCTTTTTTGTTTTTGAACGGATTTCATATATTGAAGAAGCTTTCTTCGATTTTTCACTTCTCATATTTTTAATTTTAGCGAAAATTATATACTGTGAAGACAATGATGATTTTCTAGATGGGACCAAAATTTTTATCGATTGAAATAATGGTATGGTATTGCAAGGTACCTGATATCTCCTTAACCTAGTCTAATGTGGGTTTAATAATTTGTTCGCGTGCGGTACTTGTTTTAACATACGGTCCCAAAATTTTATAAATCTTCTAAATTTTCTAATCGTCTGCCTTAAACTACACTGTGCTTAACAAGGAAGAAAATTAAACAACTCTCTCTGTATTCAGACTCTGTTAAAATCCGGAATATAATAAGATAAAATAGTAAAAAGAGTAACGCAACGGACTTGCGGGCAGTAGACGTCACATGTGAATGATAGGACTATGTTAACGGTCGGCCACTTGCTTTGTATCGATCAGGGCATCACAGAGAAAATACGTTTTCTGGTGTGACAGGCATTGCTGAACTTTATATATACATAGGCGTTTCATTGTAGTTTTCACCTGGATAAACATCTGTTTTAAATGAGTTTAGAAACTTTGTTTAGTATGCAGCGTGTCGCAGTTTTCACTGCCACACCTACAGTTATTAACAAAGCGATTGTTTTCAAAATTGTTTCAAAAATTTCATGAAGAAGGCCAATTTTTTCCTATATCCTATAAAAAGTATACATTTTGTCTGGAATTCGGGTCTTTCTATTATAAATTATTAAAGATAAAGAATTGATTTGATTGGAAAAATTTTTGAGAAATTTAATAATAAATTTATATTGGATTTCAAAATTATTTTATTTCTTTTTGATATCTAATTTTATTTTCAATTATTGTCTCCTATTTCTTTGTAGCACTACTAACTTAGATGTTAGAAAAATAAGATAATAATAATATTTTCGAAAATTAAGTATAAAATAAAAGTTAATCTATCATTTCTTTGAAGTCATTTCAAAGCCATTTTTTAATTGCAGTCTAGCATATTCATTTAGTGAATTAGCTCAAGCTTTGACCCTTACCCTATAACTTCTCGCTAATGGATAATATAGGGTTAGACCTCGAAAACTTGTTATGTCATTATGACAAAACGATTCTATAATATGATGTTTAGAATATGTTTGATATCTTAATAAGCTTATTTTTTTAACTACTCTGAAAACAAAGAAGATATATTTATAATGTTGGGCACCTAGAAATGAATTATTTTTTTAAATCTCTATATCTTAGCATATGCAATGAAGATAACGTTTTTATTTTTTTCTGCTCTCTTTTTTTCATATAAAGATAGGTTAGAGGAATAAGACTCTATTTGAACTTTACTAAAAATTTTAGAGTTAAACTAAACCTCTTTATTAAAAAAAATAGATGCATATATATTTTTTAACAGAAAATTCTCAAAATTACAACAAAATTATGTTAATGGAAAATACATAGTAAAAAATGTGTTTCCCGTCTTTCACTGAAATATGGCCCATGGCAAAATAGGAGTAGAAGTAAGCCTGCCCTATTCCTTAACGTTTATGGAAGTCAGTCCGAGCATTCAAATAATTGCGATATTGGGGTGTCGAGCCAGCACATGCTTAATACACCCAAACTAAACAATATGTACTCTGACCCATATCTGCAACCCTATCTTGATTACAAATAATACACAGTCAACTCTCGTCAATTCTATTTTCCTTTGATAAGTGATTTTCTTTATCGGCTTCTTTTTCCTTGAATTTTACTTCTGTTATTTTATTAAATTTATTATGAGTACTTTTTCTTTTCTTATTTTGAAATGATTGCTGACAAAATAAATTTTTTCCTGGGTGCAGCTTGTTTACCGTAACAAAGTCTGAAGTTTGAATAAGAGATGAGAAACTGTTTTCTTTTATTCAAAGCTTTTACTGGAGAAGCTGAAGATATTTGGTGACATACATGAAAATAATTTTTGATGTTTCTTTTAATGGCTTGTTTTCTGAATTTTTTTCTTGAGCATCCCAGCTACGACTCATTCTGTTTCGGTATTCGTAACATTTACATATAAATTACAAAATTTGTTAAGTAAAGAATGAAGTTTAAAAAGGAGCAATAAGGGCACAAAAACGATCGGATGTTTTATCTAAGGATTTAAGGGAAATATTCCAGTACTCTCGAATCTACTCGTAATGTTAGACATTATCATACATTGTTGACAAATTCGTGTAAAAACAAGTTAAAAACGTTCAATTTTTAAACGCCTCTGTTGTTGGATTTAGTTTTTAATATTTAAGTATCTCAAACTAGCGGAAAGATGCCTTGTCAAGCAGCTGTAACTCATGAGTGGGCTCAGCCCATTATTAAGAGAACAATTCTATCAGTTAAACTTTTCAAAATGTTACCATGAACGCAAGAACAGTTCTTTTGTCATTCTACTGTTTTTAGCCCTATCAACTACAGAACGGCGAGCCAAATTATCCTTGTAGATGTCCCTTATTCTAAATCCATTAAAAATAACGATGGGTAATATCGCTTATCCTAAAGCATTTGCATATGTAATTATGATCGCCTTTTCAACATGTTCATTATACAATAAAGCCATTTATTTTTTACCTTCAAGAGCCACAACAGTTTAGTTGTGATAAAATTTAGGCACTCTTGTTTATCTATGTTAAGAGTCCCTTCAGGTGCATTAATAACTTCTTTTCCTTCAATGCTATGGATAGTATTTCAAAATTATCTTTGTTAATAGGATTCAACTTTTGCAATGGAGCATGGTTCATATGTTGTGCTTTTCTTTCTGACAATTAGGATATCTCCTGATACCATGTAAATCCTAACATTTTTTTGAAAAGTTTGAAAAGCATGCTTAACATTATTGTCATCACAAAAGCTAAAAACTTTTTAATGCATCCATATTGGTGTTGGTGTTACTCCTTACTGTGTAATGGAACAAATATTTATTATGGTTAATCTTATTAAATATTTTGTAACGTAAAGTATATTCCAATAAAACGAGAAATTAAATGATCACTTTGTAGTTGGATTTTAACTATAAGAACTAGGGAAGTGTATATCTTATATTGCCACTCTTTAACTGTTACCCATACAGAAAAAATTATCAATCATAAAACTTAAGCACAGACTCAGTTTTATTACTTTTGGGTCATATTTTCTTAAAATATACAAACCCAAATAATTTACGGCGACATAAAATAAAAAGGTCGTACCCCATTAATATTTTAAATAAATCTGTAGAAGAAATCTTATCCTGATTATGTAACTAAAACCCGAGGAAAAAGCGCCAAGGATAATCTTAATATGTGGTGGTATGCGCGAACACCGATAAAATGTTTTTAAATATGACAATTTTAAAAAATAGTCAAATAAAATCGTTTTAATGCAATATATTAGTTTAGTTACGTGTACAAAAAGTTCGTATAATGACTGTTTTTCCTATTTGCAAGAAAGAATGGTTTAGATACCTTTTTAATGGATAATAGAGTTATCAGATTTTTTACAGCTATTATGGAAGCTATATAGAAAGAAGTAGAATAATTTTATTAGCCCCTTTGTTTAAAAAATAATTTTAAAATACCCAGGTCAAATCACGAAATTAAATATCCAACATATGAAGGCTAATGCCATCTACAAACGAAAGACGAAACTTTCGTGAATGAAATCACCCTTACAGGGGAGATGAATGTTAGCGGGAAATGCAGAACGTGATGGGAAAAGGAAGCTGGTGGTGCTTTTAAGAAGTAATTTATTCCAGCTACGACTCAAAATTCGTTAAAAGTGGTACGCTTTGAAATCAGTTCGAGAAAGTTACCTGTCACATATAACCGATTTGTTTATGATAGTTTTATTTTTATTTTTATTGATCTTCGGGAAAGTTAAAGGCGGCTTTAGTACTCTTATATTCAAACAACTGAAAAGTTATTTATTATGTTTTTATTCTTTTGTTACATTAATAATTAAATAATTTAGACGCATTATTTCCAAAATTATGCTTATTACACTGTATTGAAAATAACTACTGACAAGAGTATATATTTTGGTTACTTTGAAATTGTTTTATCAAGTTAATTTTAAGTTTCTCATTGTAAATAATTTCTTTATTATTTATTTTGCTAAATAGAATTAAGTGTTTTGAGAAACTTGTTTGATTTAATTTAATAAAATCCTTCACGCTATTAACCTTGCGGGCCCACTGATGTGAGAGCTCTAAAACGGAGGACTACTCTGACCAGCTAGATACTAGCTTTTTCTGAGTCTTGAAGATATGTTCGTGGTATTAGCATACTCTAATAACTTGTAGTTATTTAGCACTAAAATTGCACAAGCCTAAGAAGATCTACCAGATTTTCATAGTGTCTTTGTCACAGTGGTTTTAGATTAAGGTTTATAGAAGAGTTACTAACTAATATGGAAGAGCAGAAATCGTGGGCGACAAAGCCATACGTTGCCACAATAATCCATTTGCAGGAGTTCACCATCAAAGTCAATCACAACTATGAACTTTTTTAGATACTTTCTTCTAATTCTGGCTCTTGTTTTATTAAATAAGGGGCTTGAAGTACCTTTTTCGTACTGCCACTTTCCGCATTAAAGTTGTCTTCAGGATTTCTCTTTTTTTTCTTCAACGTCTCTAAAAAACTTCACTTTAATTAAAAATGTTTTATTACGTATAGATCATATCTATATCCGGGCCCCATTCATCCAGTGTACTTCATATGGGAAAATTCTTTGCCACCGGTCTATAACTAAGTATCCCATTGGCAAACCTTGACCTAATTCAGCCATCCCCATAAACCAATTTTATTTATCTTTTCAAACTATCGCATTATTGGATTTAGCCAAGTATATTAATAAAAATTATCTTTACCTCTTTAAAAAGTGATTTACGCCTAAAATTACCTTAACATTTTCGTTATCTCCTCTGCGAAATCTTAACTATTCTCCTACTTTCCTCATGGCCATCTTGAACTGTAATCTGTTGTTTTCTTTTGATAACAAATGGATTTGTTTTGTGTGTAAAAAATACTATTAATTCGACCTTTCTGGAAATATTCTAGGTTGGCTAAAGATATATCGAGGTCAAATTCGAATAGTAAAGTGCGAATTTGATAAAGAAAAACAATAGTACGAGGGATACTAGAAAAAATATATACTCGGCCTTGATAGAAACAATGACCATTCGTTGCCTTATTTTTTCAATACTTGAAATTGTTTACTACAAAAAATGAGTGTGGTAAATAAAAACATCGCAATGTCGTCAAATTTAGAAACATAATTATTCTAAAAATATTCACCAATGAAGTTACGGTGTATTGTAGGTCAAACCATGCAGAAAAAACTAAGAATATCATAAACTGTTTTATAAATTTAATTTGGTAATAATTATTCTTGTTTATTATTTGTGAGAAATCTCCCGGATATGAAAAAAAAAACACGTGAAAGGAATACTATAAATTCATATGACCTTTTTTCTCATAGATATGGGCTCCCAAAGAGCTGCAATGGAATCAAATTTTTTATACATAATTTTGAAACCACCAAGTAGATTACAATTTTTTTAATATGATGTATACCAGGTAATGCTCTTCAAATTACTATCCAAGAAAGTGTTGTAAATTACTCACAGCCGCAGGGATGGACTAGTTGTGACAATCATGACCCCATTTTTGACGCCCTGTATGATAAGAACTTTGGACAACATTTTTTTTAAATGCCTTCAACTATTGACTAAAATTCAGTACTCATTCATGTCGCTAATCCTAACCTTTTTTGAAAAAACATCATTTTATTTACATTGTTAGTACTCAACTTCTGTCGGGTTGACTATGAAAAAGAGGAATTTCCCCCTATCACCATAGTTTCAATAAAAAGTTAAACTAACCGAGTTAAAAACTTCGTAAATGGGGTCTCGGTGAAGTCTGATACACTCGCGGGCACGACGAATTGAGAACTGGTGTACCAGCCACATTAAATCTGCATTTTCTTATTTGATCATAGAAGTTCCTTCTCCTGCTATCGACCAGAGTGGAATACACCAAGGTTTTGAGGTGTTTCCACAGGTAAAAACCCAACGGCGTTAGAACAGGAGATCAAAGAAGCCAGACAATAGGTCTTCCTCTACCTATCCAACGGTTTGAATAAACGTTATTCGGGTGCAACCGCACACCAAGACTCCAATGAAGTGGTGTCCCATCGTGCATGTAGTACATTTTTCGGCAGGTTTCAGATGGTTAATGCTCTACTTAATCGTTAAAAGCGTTATGGATGAACTCCAAATAAAATGCTCTATTCGCAAGCTGATTAGACTGGAGGGGGCAAAAAGCTGTGTCAAAATTGAAGAAGAGTGTAGCCAAACATTTTCTATCAACAGAGGATTAAAACAGGGAGATGCTTTGTCGCCAGTACTGTTTAACCTTGCACTGGAGAAAGCCGTAAGAACAGTATCAGTTGACGCGGAGGTTTTTGGGCCAAGTGGCCCTAAACTTATTTTGACCTACGCGGATGATTTGGGCGCGATAGGAGAAAGCACAGCCAGTGTGAAGGAAAACTTCATAAAGATAGAAAAAGAAGCTCAGAGAATTGGGCTCCGAAAAAATGAAGGAAAGATCAAATACATGCATGTCTCCCTCAACCCCGCCCAAGACAGAATCAGGCAGAACGTCACCATAGATGACTATAATTTTGAGCATGTGCGAGTTTTCAAGTACTTGGGCGCAGTGATGACGACAAACAATAATATGCAGGAAGAGGTTAAACAGCGCATCACACAAGCAGATAAATGTACATTTGCGATACAAACCTTGCTTAAATCAAAATTTATCACTAGAAAGGCAAAAACCGAAATTTATCGAACAATAATACGACCAGTAGCAATCTACGCCAGTGAAACATGGACCCTGATAGTCCACGATACGGAGCTGCTAAGAAGGTTTGAGAGAAAAATCCTGCGCATAATATATGGCCCATACCGAGACCTTGAAACAGACTGTCACAGAATGAGAAGCAACATAGAGCTTGCGCAAATATATTAAGACATCATTCAAGAAATTAAGTCCAGAAGACTACGATGGGCAGGTCATATACAAAGGAGTCAAAACGATCGACTAATAAAACGGGTATGAGAGGAAGCACCACAAGGAAAAAGACCACTGGGAAGACCTAGGCTTAGATGGAGAGATAACATCCACAAGGATCTAGCTATCCTTGCAGTTGACCAGCGAGAAGGAGCTGGCACAAGACCGTTCTAGGTGGAGGCAGATAGTCGAGGCAGCCAAGACCCACCCTGGGTTGTAGTGCTACGGAGTCAGTCAGTCAGTCATTCAGACGTGCCGGCAGTACGAATAGTCCAATCAAAAAATAGCCAATGATTCCTGCCCAGACATTCATTTTTTGGAACTAATGTTGATGATGCGAAACAATAGTTGCATGAGGATTTTCATCAGCCCATACATGTGAGTTGTGTAAATTTATGATACCATTTTTATTAAACCCTGCTTCATCCGTGAAGAGAATGGTGCTAATGAAGTTTACGTTATTTCGTCTCTGATCCAATAACCGGTTTGCAAACTGCATTCTACGGGGTCGAAAATAGATCCATAAGTGTACTCCACCTCCAAGAGACGCCGCAAAAAATCTTCAGCTGGGAAGCCTGGAAGTCTTTCAGGACCAAGCAGGAATCATTCTTGTTGAATACATGCTGACGAGCGCAACAACAACAGCAGTTACTTACTCTAATCCATTAATAAAATTAAGGTTTTTGATCAAAAACGTTCTTATTTGTGTCACAATTATATCCTCCTTCCTCACGACAATGTGCGAGTTCAAAAAAAGACAAAGTTCAATAAACCATCCGAGAATAACCCAGATTTCGCCCGGTTTGATTTATTTTTATTCAGAAACTGAGAAGATCATTTTGCAAATGATAGCCAGTTGAAAGAAGCTATTATTGGTAATTTTAGAAGCCAATAGGAACCATTTTTTGTCTGACATAATAAAGTCATTACAGAATAGATAAAAAGTGAGTAAAGTTAAGAAAAAAGTAATTCCGGAACGGTAACGTAAACAATTTCTTCTACGTATAGGGATTTGTAGCAGTCAAACGAGCTACATAATGTAGCATGATAAATAAAATTTTAAAGATTTTTAATTACCACAGGATACATAATATGACAACAAATCATCAAGCCCAAAAAGCGAGCTTATCGAGACATTAAAAAATTGATACCTAATCAAAACATATAAGGAAGAAAAAAGGAGATTTAGATATACGGAAGTGATTTCAATGTAGTTTAATTCTATAATACGTTTGTTTCCATCTATCGAATACATCTAATAATAAATGGGAATTGCTTACCATGCGAAAGGATGTTATTAATTCAGTTTTAATTCCGCCGCTCTGGAAATGGCTCGGCATTACTCAAACTAGAGATATATTGCAGGAAAAATCAACCGATGAAAATACGAACTGAAACGGAATAGAGTTCCACATATTTTGGTTTTGATTTATTAGATGTCAGCATATCATGTATATAGGAAGAATACCGTAGAATTTAAAAACACATATTTTTCTTTATTATTTTTTTAAATAGGAGGCCTATAGTAAAAAAAACAACAAATCATCAGCGATGGATCCCTGAGGGGGAGAAAAGGAACTCGTTCACAAAAACAAACTTTTCGTATAAAAAATAAAATAAAAATTGCACGCCAATATAATAATTTACATTACGTTATTCATCACGTGGTAATAGGATATTTTTCTTGACATTATTTTAAGTCTCCTCTTCCTTGTTCTGGATACACCACTGGCAACTAGTTTGACTATAATAGCAAATAAGTTTATATAAATTTCAAAGCAGTTGCTCATCGGTTAGGGCACTAGATTTTGGAATGGGTCTTGATTGTGAATTTCACGCCATAGCAGAAATGTTAAATCAGTTTGGTTAGTAGAAAGTCGGCAAGTGCTAACAACTGATTAAGTATTGGAACGTGGTATTTGTTAAATATCAAGGAATGTAGCTAAAAGCAAAAGTTCAGCTACTCGTGTACGTCCAGTCGCTAAATGGTCATAGTTTTCAAAATTCCAATCGACTCGACCACTTTTATCAAAGAATCGAGTATAGACTCCTGTCGTAATAACTTTAGCATATTGTTGTTAGTAGTCTAGTATTGGAGTACACCATAAAAATATCTACAAAATAGTACTTAATTATATCAAAACCTTCCTTAAGCAATGGTTTTAATAATAGAAAAGCATGATTAAAAGTTGTAAATCTAGCTAAAGATCCTCAAAATCATAAATGCGTAGAAGTTTATGTTAAAAATTAATTAAACTGATTGTACGACCAAAGGCAAACAGTTAAAACTAATTTTCGGTCATTACTTGTCCATAACCTCTACAAATCTTCGTATTGCTAATCTCCGAGCGATACTTGAATACTCACTTTCCTCGGGCTTATATCCATTGCGATAAAACGAATACTTTTAAAAATCCAGTTCACTCGTGATCTGACGTGATCAAAAACATTTTTTTAGGATTCTTAATGTTGTAATTTGTTTAATATATGTCAACAAACAAACATTTATATAGGAAAATTAGGAAAAAAGCTCTAAAATCGATAGAAAAATTAATTGTCACCCATCTACTATTAACAATTATGCTTTATGCAAACTGCCTTAAACCAAATTAGTAGCTGGTGCACAAAAGACTGCCTACACGTTAATCCTAACATAACAATCCTCATACCATTTTAAATGGAACATCAGCGAGTTTTCCAAGGAGGTTAAATATCTGGGAGTAATAGTAAACCAGAAGCAGACATGGAACAGCCACATTAAAAAGATTCTACAGAAAGCAATAGCGGCAAGCTGGACATGTCGTAGAATATTTGGAAAAACCTGAGGCCGAATATGTTCTTATAGTCATAAAAAGCAATCATCAAAACACATATGCCTCTTTAGTACGGTAGCCCAAGATACAAGTAACAGCTCAAAAAAACTGCAAAAGCTACAGAGACTAGTCTATGTTTGAGCGAAAGAGCCATGCCATCATGCCGTAGCGCAGCAATAGAGACAATGTTGAACCTCTCTTCACTGCATATCACTGATGAGAGGGGCAGCAACATATGGCCTTATGCTATTCCAGACTAAAAGCCTTAAACATGAAAATTTTATTGGGCATGTGAAGATTCTGGATACAATTCGAACAGAACCCATATCAAAACCATGTATCTGATACGATTTGGCATGAACCATGAAGATTGCTGACTGCTACCAAGCGAGTGGAGAGAAATTACCTCGACTAGAGAAGAATTCAATGATATGGTTTACTGATGGATCTAAGATGAAAAAAAAAAGGTTACAGTGAGAGTATCAGCCACAAGTTTTGGACTTGTGTCTCAATAGAAACACTAAAAAGGCCAAAATATGTATATTGAAAGATAGCTAAAATAACGCTAAAAGTTCTCAGGTCAAACTCATACGAGTCTAAGTTGACTTGGGACTGCAGGCAGGCCCTAAAACAATTGACAAGGAATAACATGGTAATCCTAATGTGGGTGTCAGGACACAAGAGAATCGAGAGAATAAAGGGAGCAGACAGCCTCGCAAAAGAAGGGCCAAAAGGTCCTTTTCTTGGCTAGAAACCTTCCTGGTGGATTACCAAAAAGCCACATAAAAGAGAAGCTCCGTAACTGGGAACAAAATCAGATAAAATTAAGGTGGTTCCTGATCTCTGAAAAATTCATAAATCCGTCATAAAGAACGCAAGAATGCTTCTTTATTTCCCAAAACAGAATATTCGAGTAATAACAAACGACTTCATAGAACACTACCCTATAGGATATCTGCAACTGAGAGCGACATTTGCTGTTTCTGCGATCGGGCAGCGCAAGTAGCAGAACACCTGCTACAAAATGGCACTGTTCTGCAAAAGACTTAAATTCGTGGAAGGCGTCTCCTTAACGTCTGAAGAAAATAAGCATTTATCATTCAAAAGAATAAAAGCATAAATATCCTGGCTTATTAGGGGAAACGTACAAAAGATTTTATAGGTCGAAATAATATAGAGGGGCAATTCAAGCCTTAACTACCCACTCACAATCTACGTAGAATGGCCAAGCTTTTAGAAAAATCCATAATACATAAAAAGATTTTTCCTATATTGCAATATTTTTGGATAATCGTTATATATATAAAGTGAAACATTATAATATAAATGTCTTTTTAATTCCCCATTTACAATTTTAACTTATAAGTTATCAAATTATTCCTTTTGTTTTGATCTGCCCCATTTATTTCCAATGGTTTAATTAAATTTAATTAAACACGAATTTGCTACAGACAATTCTCAGATTGCCCTTTAGGTATAGGCATTTCTTGCTTTTTCATATTAAGAGCAGACTGTTATTTGATTTTCGGCACATGAACCCTTTTAGGTTCCAAAAATTACTAAAATGATTGAGAGTTTAGGTTTACCCATACAAAGGATCCTAAAATTAAGAGTGATGAGTTGAATGTTCGTAATTAAAACAAATAATATATAACAAATTTTCACTTATATATCAACCTGATATAAGAAATAATATTTAATTTCAAGTACTATATTGAAACTTACTAAACTCTAATCATTAATGGGAAATGTCAACTTTGTAAGAAAATTAATTAATTGAATGATTGATTCATTAATTAATTAATGCTTTATTAACGGTTAAACCAATTTAAAAATTTACATTCTGTAATTTACAAAAAGACCTTTAAAATATATTAAAATTACACAAGTCTGCAAAAAAAAAAATTGAGAGCTGTTTTGGTTTTTTTGCGTAATTCTTATGTTTTTGGGTGTGCTGAATCCGAAAATGACTTTCATTTTGTCATAGAACGTCACGTTTTCTGACATTGTAGGTATCTATGTTAAACAAGTTATCATCTTAAAATAAAAGATAAAACATTAAAAAAATTTTTAAATTTATAATTGCGTAGCAAAACTTATTTTTTTATCTAAAATACATTCATTAGTAAGCACCAAACACATTTCTTTTTCCCAATAACACTCCTTTTGGTACATTTTCGCTTGTAGGAAGCATCTGGAAGGTCTCTCTGAAGCGTCCAACAGTAGTCTGTCAACATTGAGATGATCCATCTTCCCTGGTATCTTTTTTCCATCTCCTTAATAACTTGGTGAAATCGTTCACCTTGCTCTTCACACACATGTCCTAAATTTTCTTGAAAGTAGTCGAGGTGGGAATGAAGAAAATATACTTTTAAATACGCTAGGCAACCTAAAGCTTGAAATGTTTTTAACATTCTTTTGACAATTTGTTTGTAGTTAGGGTCTTTGTTATTGCCTAAAAATTTCTCTATAACCTCTTTAAAGGCAATCCATCCTTCTCTTTGAGGATCCGTCATGGTTGTGATGAATTGTGGATCAGCGATAAGCCGTCTAATATATGGTCTAACGAAAACACCTTCCTTCAACTTTGCCTCCGAGGGGCCTGGAAACTTTGATATTAAGTATTTGAAGCAATTTCCATCTCTTGGAAGTGACTTTACAAATTGTTTCATTAATCCCAGTTTTATGTGAAGCGGTGGTAGAAGGATTTTATGAGGAGGCACCAAAGTTTCATGCTGGACGTTCTTTTCGCCAACGTTAAGCTCCCTCGGAGGCCAACACTTTTTGGTCCAGTGATTTGCTCGATCTCTACTATCCCATAAACACAAAAAGCAAGGGAATTTGGTAAACCGAGATTGTTGTCCGAGCAACATGCCCAAGATTTTTAAATCACCGCACACTTGCCAACCGTGGTCTTTATATTTTAATTTGCAAAGAACCCATTCCAGGTTCTTGTAGGTTTCCTTGAGGTGTAGGGAATGACCGACAGGAATGGAAGCATAGAAACCGCCATTGTGAAGCAGAACTGCTTTAAGACTTCTTTTTGAAGAATCTATGAAAATACGCCAGTGTGCTGGATCGTATGAGATCTTTAACGTATCCATGACACCTTCAATATTGGTACAATAAACCAACTCGTCCTCTTGGGCAAAATAGGAAGTGAACTGCTCCTCACGATATCTAAACCAGGAGGAAGACACTACCGGCAAAAGTAAGTTCCTGCTTTTGAGCCTTGATCCAAACAACTCAGCAGCGTTTTTGGGAAGATTCAAGTCTCTTACCAAATCATTTAGCTCACCCTGGGAAAACAATTTCGGACTACTGTCATCTTCAAATTCAAAACTTGTCATCGGGTTCAGGTGCAGCACCATCTTCATCAGAACTTGGAATCTCTTCCAAGGTAGCAGGGGCCTTGGGCACTGGTATTTCGGTCCCATGAGGGATGGGACGAATAGCTGATTGCAAATTGGGTTTTGAAATTACTGCTTCCGTTTTGAATTATACCCTTTCACATTACACGAACAAAAGTAACAATCATCACTATGGTTCTTTTGTTCGCGCCATACCATAGGAATCGCATATCGGAAAGCTTTTTTCTTGCCCTTAAACCAATTTCGAAGATCTTCAACACATCGTTTGCAGACTTTATGAGGTGCCCAAACTTTATCCTGATCTCTAAGTTTTAAGCCAAAATATGCGAAGTATACTTTTTTTTACAAAGTCCGTAATATTAAGTTGTTGCTTTAATACCATATATTCGCTACAAATATAATAGGAACTGTTCACACACTTCCGCACAGAAGAACATTTCACTATATTGAACCAAGATCTATAAAACAATGACGAGTTAACACGTAATTGTACCGCGCCACTTTCTACACTATCGGAGCGCGCACGCTCACGTTACAAAATGTTTATGTTTGTTAATTTAGCTCACGCAGGGCGTTCTTTATTTAGAAAGTAATGATAGTTATGGCCTGGATACATTTAAAAACAGTAATCAAAATAAAATTGTTCCTATTTATTTATGACTTCAAGTTAGCCCAAAAAACCTCTTTTTTATAATAAAATTTTGCGTTTTGCAAAATAACCTGACGTTCTGGAATTTTTTGAGTATTTTTTTAGTTTTCATAACACCTAGATACATAGAAATCAGTTGAAAACATCCAGACAGCATTTTTGTTGCAGACCTGTGTTATCAAACTATAATAGTCTGAGAGCTGAAGGGCGAAAAAAATATTATTTTTAGCCAACTGACGAACTTAAATCCTATTGTTGTATAAACGACCGCCTATAGGTGCAACATCTTACCTATAGATCCCGTCAAGGAATGACTTCAAATATAAGATCCAAAAATAATTAAGTACGTAAACAAGGGTGTCTGGGAAAAGCATCGGTGTCAGGACGAAACACGTCTTAACATTTTTTTGTGGTCGAAAACTAGCTTGTACTTATATGACATAAGTATATGTCATATAAGTACAATATATCGCCGGTACATTTGCAACACTACTTATATACCTTATACTCGATTAAAAGACTAGAATTCCGCTAGAAAATTGACTTACAATAATGACTAATCGATATAATATTTCTATAAGGACACGTTCAAACTCGGATAATTCTTCGTTACAATATTTCTATAAGAACGCGACTGAATTTCCCTAGTCCTTCGTTACAATATGATTCTATTTATCTGATAATTACTTTTCCATACTAGAAATGTTTTAATGAGAAGGTTCATCGTGAAGAAAACTTTAAATGACAATTAAGAAAGTAAATTTTCTCATATTGTAACAAATTATTTTCCACAAATTTGACTTGATTTTCAGATCTCTTGTTTGCTAAAAAAAATTATTTAATTCTGCATGAGTTAACATTATGGAACACTCGATTTAAAATCAGATATTTTTTATATTGATGGTTTTCGTGATTAATCTTCAAAAGATACTGTTATATCGTCTTGACTTAAACATACCCACCTCTTTATTATCGAGAATTCAAATAAATTTACATAATACCATTTCCAATTCCAGTAAAGACGCATTTAAAGCATAATGGCATTTTTTACTCTAAGGACCTCTTTTATTCTCAGTTCACGATTTCACATTAAATTAAGATGTCGAATTACTTGTATTTCTATCGATACTGCATCATTTGTTATTCACGATTAAATTATTCCATTTAATTGCAGCAGATAAAGCAAATACCTCAAATAACGATGTACTAAAAGAAAGACCTACATTTGTAACGAGGAAGTGGGACTAAGGGTAAATTCGAAATAAGGATGTTTTGTTAGTAGACTACAGAGTTAGACAATTAACACACACCACCACTCCTATTCTAAATTATGATAATTTTATGTACTAAAATAATAGAATAATGGGAAGAGGAATGGAGTTCAAAAATTTTTCGTTTTTTTATTAGTCAAAATGATCGTAGATTGACTCGATATCGCATGTGGATCGGCTTGTGGGGAGCATTGCACATCTTTATTGAGCATTATGTGGCCTATACATATATGTGTAAAATGTTTGTGGTTGAGAATTAGTCACAATACTTTTGCCAGGTAGGGCTAATTTCAGTTATGTCCAACGTAATTTAATACAGGGGCGAAGGATCTACCCTCGCTCTTGGGGGGGGGGATATCATAAAACTACAGTATGAGAAACGAGAGCGCGTTGTCAATGCGAGGGGGGGGTGCCGCCGACATTCACGTTTCCAGTGCAGCAGACAGGGGCAAATCTCTTTTTCTGAATTCAAAGCTTTTGGGGAGAGCGATCGTCTCCCTAGATCCGCGCCTGATTTAACACAGTGTTACAGTAGTTTAAAGGAATACCTAGAAGACAATTCAAGCTAAGCAGCCGTCGAGGAAGCATCACTTGAAAATGCCAGCTGAGATATTGACGAACGGATTGAAAACCGGAAAAACACCAGTGCATATATATATATATATATATATATATATATATATATATATATATATATATATTCTAACGCTGATTAATCACTGAGATCTTTTATACTTCCTTTTGATAAGAGATTTCTTTGATTCGAATTTTATTTCTCATTTAGAAAATATTTCACATCATTTTACCTTAGAGTCCATAAGACGAACCACTTTCATTAACAAACAAAGCTTTTAAAAATTTTTAAAGAACCTATTTCTAAAATTACTGACGAGGGATAGTCGTCGAAAGGGACCAAGTTAAAGGGCGAATTCGCGTCTTACAAACCTTTAAGATGGGTATAGATGAGACGAGTCGCACCCGTGACGAGTATCCTTTGAATTTTGCCAACTTCGGCGGTCAACATCAAAGGAGATAATAAAAGCGTCATCATATTTTTGTTGTTCGCGAGCAGCGGCACCGAGGCTCGCAGTGATCCATTTTCTGTCGGTTTTTGGTGCGAACTCAAAAGATTCTTTTTTATCTAGTTAAACGGCTTAATGGTATGCTTTTTCGAAAAAAATTCCTTTATAGGGAGATCGACGACACGAGAAATATGAGGAAATTAATTTGTTGCATCCCAAATGTTTTTATTACTTTCTTTGATGCTGGCAGCACAAAGCACAAGGGTTTCATAAAAAATTCGGGTGGTGAGCTCAATCGAAGTCGGCAAAATTGAAAGGAGACTCGTCACGAGTCCCACTCGCCATATTTATAAGCACCTTTGGAATACTTGTCATTTATTATGAATATATGAAAAACGTAAGAACTGAACTTTAAAAGTTAAAATGTTGACAAGCGACAAGTAGAAAAGGCGTCCTCTTAAGGAAGTAATAGTTAAATATGGGGAAAAATCATTTATTAAAAAAAATAGTAAATCAATACCAAAAACGACGCTTTATTACATTTTAATTAGAAGGAGGTACTTCTGATATTTTTTTAAATAAAAGGACGATAAAATGGAATATGTCCATCATGTTATCAAATTAATAATTCGAATTTTTAAAAGCAAATCAATTTATAATATAATGAGAAATCCCAAAGTAAGGATTTAATTATAGTTTATGGAAAAAGAAATATTCAATACGAGCGGAAATAATGGGAAAATGGAGGAAATGTAAGTTTATAGATCTAAGAGTTTTCGTCGATATAATTTAATTTTTTCCAGAAATATATAGAGTATTGTTACGATCATAATTCAGATGAGCTATTTATACTAATTTTTTATTAAAAATATTCATGTTTTTGAAAATAAATTATTTTCGAAAAATTACAAACGTCATAATATATAATTATCAAGAGATAAGAAGATAAACTGGCGACGAACATTATTTTATATAAGTGGAAAAATATACATTAAAAGTAATATTTGGATTTCGGATTCATTAATCTTACAGATGTGACAGCTTTGATGATGCATTTGATGTTGAAGAGCCAACTTGCATGATCGTGCTTGCTTTGCAACTCCCTATTACACTGTAAGAAAGTGTAAAATTTGAAAAAAATACTACAGAATATAGTTCTCCACTGACGAGCAGTAAAAATAAAAGCCTAGATATGTATTAGGACTACTTTTTTTTATAGTTTCGTGTTTCCTTAAAGGAAGACAGAAAAAACTGATTCCGTTGTAGTATATCAAAATTAGTTATTCTTGTTCTTCTTGTTGTGTATAATATCCGCATAACTTGAAAAAACTGAGTAAAGAATACTAGCGGTAACCCGTCACGGCTTCGCCCGCTCTCCAGGCGTTTTTATGATAGAGGACCAATGAAATTTTATTGAACCCCATTCTTACGTACCTTTTCATGTTTACGTTCCTTTACTTTAATAGTTTCATGGCAAATAGATCAAAAATCGTTAATTACCTCATGCAATTTATCAATAATACATTAAAATCAAACAAAGTATTCCATTACAGTGTGAATATTTCAAAAAGCATTAATTGACGAAAAGAATGCACCTTGAATAATAAAAATTGCGAATTGATTAAAAACATCCTAATATATGAATAATCTCAATTTAATTGTGTAATTAACACAATTATTTAGGGGAACCGGAAAGTAATATCGCTCATGCGCATGTCAATGTGCGTTTGTCATTTATTAGCTCATTGTGTATTTCAGAGTCATGGAAAATACATTTTAAGGTTAGACTGACTTGTTTGTTAATGTTGATGTTGATTGTATGGCACAGCACACCAGAGTTAAGAGGCCCTTACACTGCAGCCTTCAGACTCATTGTATTACCTGCTATTTTGGTTCTAGGTGAACATGTTGGTTGCCTTAATCAGGTTTAGCAGCCTGCTCACTAGCTTATCCTCTGGGTAACCATTTCGAGTGGATTGATCGCTGAAGATGTCTCCAGTAGGCCAAAGCTTCCCACTCAAAGGTGATGTGTGAGGTCGACTCGTCTTTTTCATCATATAGTCTACCTAATGGTTCTTCACTGAAAATATCCATTGTACGTAGATGTTCTATCAAGCTGCGATGGCCAGTCCTGTCACCAACCTGAATTGTTGTCTGCTTGGACACAGAATTTCAAGGCTTAATTTGCCGGATGGTCTGCTTAGCAGTAGTTTGCTGTACCTGTGGCCAGCAATGTGGTTCCAGTGTGGGTCTTGTGTTGTTACTAACTTGTTTACTCGTAAATAATTAAATCTTGATTTTATTTTGCATTTTATAGTGAAATGGTCAGCTAAATACCAGAAGAGATACATATCCGGCATTGTATGTTTTTAAGTTTCACAAGGGTAGTAACGCAACAGTTGCTACCAAAAACATTTGCGAGGTTCATTCAAGTACACTAAACATTCGTAAATGCTCAAGATAGTTTTCTAAGTGCAAATCCGATCATTTTGATCTTCCCGGCTCTTATCGATCAGGAAGATCAACAACTTTAAACAATTACATGTTAGGGGCGGAAATGGAAGCAAATCCATATTAAGTAATCGAGGAACTGTCAAACATTCTTAACAAACCTTGATCGATCATCCAAGAATATTTGCAGCAGATTAGTAAAATAAATAGAGCAGGTGTTGCTCCAGCGGCACAATACAGAAGCATTCTTTGATCAATTGATCACTGGAAGTTAAAAAATAGGTCCTCTATCGCCACAAAGTACAACTAAGCCAGGTTTACACCCCAAAAAGGCGCTTTTGTATGTTTGGTGGAATATTCGCGGGGTCGTTCATTTTGAAGTGCTGAAACCTGAATAAGCTGTGAATGCAAGCCTTTACTGTGAACAATTGGATCCAAAAAATCAATCTTTAATTGAAAAGTGGCCAGCAAGTGTCAAAAGTTATTGAATTGGGATGGAGGCATTACCTCATATACCATACTCGCTCGATATTATGCCGTACATTTATTCCGATAGCGACAACATTTTCTAAATGGCAAAAAATTTGAAAATTTGGATGATGTCCAGATATTTTGTTCAAAAACCAATTGATTTATATCGATCTGACATTGAAAATTTACACACTAGATGGCAAAAGGTTGTTTATATCGAGGGTGATGACATCTAAGATTAAAAATAAAAACTCTATTTGTTTGAATTTCATGTAAAAATGCGACATTACTTTCCGGTCCCCCTAATATTAAGTCATTTCGAAAAAAAGTTGTTTTGTTTCAATCTCAATTAAATAAACAATTGAAGCTTTAGGTCCTTTAAGAACATATTTCGTATCTCAGATTCTTATTTTATTTTATTAACACCGATCTAGAAACGCTTGCACCAGAATTTCATCTGGAAATAATTGATTTGCAGTGTAGCGATATGTTTAAAGAAGCATATTTATTATCATTATTGCCAAAATTTTATAAGAGTCTTCTAGTCACACATAGGCGCAGATCCAAGGGGGAGCGGTAGGGGTGATCGCCCCCCCCCCCCCAAGAGCTTTAAGTTTAGGAAAATAGACCCGATTTTGCCTCTTATATTATAGTATATTCAAGAACTAGAGAGAGTAATAAATCGTTTTTTACCCTTTTTCTTCTTCGCAAACTACCTGTGTTTTTTAGTCCGAAGTCTTTGGCAAAATCTGTTAGACACATATATTTTTCATAGAAATGGGTTAGAAATTTTTTAATCAAAAACAGCGGTCTATAATAATGGCCTATTTGGGTTGGATAACAATGGATATTTGGATCTGTGAAATGTTAAAAAGGATTTTAATCCTTGTCATAGGCGTCAGAAAGAGGTTTATTTTTATCACTAAGTATTTATGGCATAGAATATTATTTCGGTAATAAACTCAAAATAAAAAGTTTTCATAATATTATTTTATTTCTTATGATGTTCTAATAATTCACATACATTAGAAAATATAGATAATTTTGACATATTTAACACAAATCACAACTGTATTTTTATTATTTTTAATTTTGGCATAGAAACTGTTTTAGACACATCGAGACTAAAACGTAGCCTTTTTCTCTCAAAAAATTCTAAGTTATAATTTAAATACTTACAAAATACCCATTATCAAAAATACAAGAAGTTAAATATATATAAAATAATAAATTCATCCATATAATATTGTATTTTATGGGGCCATCAGCCATTTTATTATTAATTAAAAACATTTTTAGGACATTTGACGTTTCAGTTTATTTATTTCTTAAAACATCTGCAGAAATACAATTAAACATTAAAGAGGGATTCAAATGTAATTAATTTTTATATGTTACAGAAAATTTAAGTAGTAAATTGTGTTTACGTGGTAAACTTACGTATGTAATTCGTAATCAAAGTCAGTGAAGCTTTCTTCCCACAAATTAATTATAATTGGTTCCTCTATCTCACCGATCATGAGATCAAGTTTCCACATTTTCTTTTATTCTTTTATTATATGGATTTTTCCCAATTTTCTGCAATAACTTTATTCAAAAAAATCTTTCAAAAGTTCAGTTAAATTATTAATTTTGTAAGTTTTGTTATTTCTAGCAACTCTATCTTTTACTTGAAAGAGATATTTCCTTCTCCAACGGACATTTTCTGGACGATCTATAAGAACAGATGTCCTGTCTGCTTTTTGCCAGCAAAAATTAAGTTCTCTGAGCAATTTCCAGAGCTCAGTTCTTTTAATTTTAGGTAAATCCCGATCTTCATTGATTTTAGTCAGAATTTTGTCGACTGTTAGGATCTGCTTCTCATAATATAATGTATGTACAACTCCTTTTATTGCAGTTTACATCTCTTCCTTCCAACGAGATTTTTCGTCTGCCTGTGATCGAATGTGACTTGGGAGACAATTCCAGTCTTTTTTTTCTCCTTCAGTGTTCGGTACATAGTAGATTTTGCAACTCCTGTCATGTTGGAACACATCTCAACAGAGCTTTTAACATTATTATCTAAATATTGATATCTTAAAGCATCTAAACATTCATCGTAATAAGTTTTTTGCTGAGGAAAAAATACCCTGGTTTAACGATTTTGGAATAAATATATAGATGTGGAAGCCATATCTTTTGGGTATCTCACTAATCTCAAATAATATATAAAAACAAGCACAAACAAGATAAATCACTAAGGACAAACTGTAAGGTGTACTTTGCTCACTGACAGAAATTAAATTGAACTATCAGGAATTTGATTGTTGCAGTATATTTATAAAAGCTTATAATATTTAAATATAATGAAATATAATTAGATTTACGGCCGTCCTCAGTTACCCGCGTTGGAGCAGGTACGTTGGAGGTTTCGGTAATAGTTTTATTACTCTCTCTAGTTCTTGAATAGAGTATAGGAATGTGTATGCTTGCGATCGCCCCTCCCCTTCCCAAGAGCTTTGAGTTCAGGAAAATAGAACCGATTCTGCCTTTTATGTTAGGAATATGTATGCTGCTAGAACTCCCCCCCGTTGACAACTTGTTTTTCTTGCGATAGTCCCCCCCTCCACAAGAGCTTTGAGTTCAGGAAAATAGACCCGATTCTGCCTCCTATACTAGGAATGTGTATGCTTTTCGCATTCTCCCCCCTGTCCGCAACTTATTTCTTCTTGTGATCGCCCCCCCCTCTCCAAAAGCTTCAAATTCAGAAAAATAGACCAGACCCTACTTTTTACACTAGAAATGGGAATATTGCTGGTGTCTCTCCCCCCCCCCCGTCATCGACAACTTTCTGCTATATTGTACTTTTGTGATATCACCGCCCCCCCCCCCAAAGAGTGAGGCTGGATCCACTCATGGTTACACACGTATCATTTTTCACGCTTTCGTTACTACTTATCTGTGTGAAAAACATTTCCAAAATGAAATAAACAAAAAATATTTACAGATTTAAATCATCTGATGAGCATTTGAAATCGCTGCTGATAATTTTCACTACTTCTGATCCACAAATGCAAACATTTGTCAGTTGTAAGTGTTTAGGATAAATCTTATATCATTAATTGCCGTTAAAATGTTGAGTTTTATTATGTATACCAGTTATTATATTTCTTAATTGGTCGTTATTTTGTATGATTTACTTACATTGTAATTTTACAATGTATGTCTGCAGTAAGAACTTCGCCTGATATTTTGAATACTGAGTTATACTTTAAATCACAGAAATAATTTTAATAATGATTTACGATACAACTTTACTGAGAAGATATGTATATGCATTTATTTCTTATTGTATTATTGTCTTAGATTTTAGGGTCATCATATTTATTTTTCTGGCACGCTATATGTTCACAAGACTTAGCCAATTTTAAGCGTTCCTAAGCTTTAGCACGGAGTTTTCTCAATTTATTAAATCTAAGCACTGATATAGAATTCCCTGCGAGTTTACAGTTTTAATACTAGTCACGTTCTTCTTCGGAAAACTATATTAAATTTGAACAGGCTTCATGGGATTATGCATTTGGAAATCCACGAAAATGAGTAAAGTTACGTTTTCCATTTTCCTAAAATCTCTTTTAATATTTTGATAAAGGCGTTTATTTTCTTAGTGAAATTGAATGATCTTATCAAATTTATTGGAAGTGTTTAATCTAGACAAAAATGATTATACTTTAATCCAAGATTAAACTCGTTTATTTCTTTTAGATTATTTCTTTAAGATTTCTTTACGATATCTTTAATTCCTTGATTGTCAAATATTTTATCGTACAAATAATATTTGTAACATAGATGGAGTAGGGATTTTAAAATAGTCGTCGCGTCGCTTTTAAAAGGATTTCAGTGACACATTTATAAGATTAATTCAAGGAAATCCGTCAAGAACTATTATTACCTCCAGTTTTCACGAGAAATTAATTTCAAATGGACAGATTGTATTCCACAAAATTCATGATTTGGATGATATAAATGGAAAATACATTAGATAGGAACTGTAAGAGATGGTGGCTGGTTAATTTCTCAAAATGATATATTTCATTCTTTAACTGAATTGTATTACATTTTTGATTTTAATAGATATGTCTTCGAAAAGTTCTTTATAATCTATTAAGATTAGAAATAAAAAGCTTTATACTTTCCTTGAAATTCATCGACGCGATATATTAAAAGCTTACTTGTATGTCTAGGTAAAATCCAATTTCTTTTGTAAAAAAGCTGAATTTTTTTACCGAATTTCAATAAACACAAATCGTTCCTAGGAGACCAATTAAGAGAGATTTATTCGTGACAAAAATATCAGGACAACGACTGTGCCATTACAATAATAACAATCCGTAGTGATATTAGGTTTTGTTTTCCACTCTTTACAATGATCCATTAATTTATTATAAACAATTAAAACCAAAAAATTGAGTTTTTTATAAAATTAAAACTAATGGAGCAATCTCGATGGTGTCAAGAAATGAATTAAAGAAAATAAAAATTTCTACGAAATGGGTCCTTAATCGACTCAATCGGATTATTAGTAACGGGGAAAATTAGGGAAAACTGGAAAATGCAACGCGTTTTCAAAAATTCATATCTCTTGTCATTTTTCAAATTATAGCACTAGCGCTTCGCGAAATAATAGTAATTTATATGTATTTTTTGCGTGCCAACACCAGGCCCTGACGGTTTATTAGCTTTTGTACAATTGTCATTTTTAGGATATTTTTCAGCGCGGCTGGATGCGTCATAGATGGTTCGATTTTAATTTTGTATAAAAATTTTGAAAGAAAAAGTATTATTCTACAAGTTTATACTTTCATTTCGCATCAACAAGTCTATGAAAGTTGTAGACAATGTTGAAAAATGACTAAAATGTGGTTGGACTTGCATTGTCTTTATTTTTATTTTTACGATGTTTCGATTAGGTTGTATCTCTAATCGTTATCAGTTTATACTTGATAACGATTAGAGATACAACCTAATCGAAACGTCGTAAAAATAAAAATAAAGACAATGCAAGTCCGACCACATTTTAGTCAAGTCTATGAAATACGTAAAAAATGCTAGCAAACATGATCAAAAACAGTCGAGCTCTTGAAAATACCGATCAGCCAATTTCTCAAATTTGCACGCGGATTTTTTCACACGCTCGGCATGTTCGCTAGCATTTTCCATGTATTTCACAGAGTTTTTGATACAAAATGAAAATACAAGCTTATAGAATGATTCTTCCACTTTCAAAATCCTTTTACAAAATTAAAATCATACCATCCTTAACCCATCTAGGCATGCTAAAGGTAGTGCACTAAAAATTTTCAGTGGCGATTATGCAAAAACGAATGAATCAACAGCATTTGTTTTTGGCACACATAAAGTAGATATAAATTATTGTTATTGACAGAGATTTGAATTTTTGAAAAAACGTTAATTTTTCAGATTTTTCCAATTTTTCTCTGTTACTAATGATCTGATTGAGTCGATCCAGGAGTCATTTTGTTGGTACTTTTATTCCCTACAATTCGTCTCTTTACACCATCGAGATTGCTTACTTAGTTTTGATTTTATAAGCAAGATTCGAAAAAAAACTCAATTCTTTGGTTTTAATTGTTTATATATATGTTATATGCGATTTTACAATAATATTATAATTAATAATTACTAATAGTTTATTCCTTGAATTAGATATCTTGTGTCGCATTAACAAATCCGCCAACTAAAGCAGTATCAGCAAAAGCAACATTGTAGCACGGTTTACGTGACTAGGATGATGCAACATGACGCAACATGATGCAACATGATGCAACATGCAGACGCTGCTTTATTTTTAAGTATAAATAGTTATTATTTTTTGTAGAACGACACTTATAATTCGAGTTGTAAGTCGTCGTAATGTTAGTTGAAAACAAGAATTGTATTTTGAGAGAAATAAATGTAAAAGTGAAAATAAAAGTTTTTAAAAAGTTTTAAGTGAATTAATCAAGATAACAAATTGGCGCAGTCGTGGTAGGATCTGTCAACGTCAGCAAAACACGAGAATTCTAATTGTTGGCGGCGGATTCTAATCCCTCAACAGAGAAAAGAACCTCAACGGCGTCCTCACTCCCGGAAGTTGTGGATTAGGAACACCTGGTGAAGCCCCTGACAACAGACGGAGAGAACAAGAGCCGATGCAGCTTCTTCTAGTAATGTAAGTAACATTGATCGTCACGATTTTTGAAAATTTGTCACGATTTTAATTTACATTACTGTTCGATTTTCGAAAAAGGTACTTTATACTTTTTCTTAAACGAAAAAACTAGTCATTTTAAATAAGTTAAGTAAATTTAAGTAATAAATAATCATTAAAAAACAAAATCATGCCGGAAACAAGATCCCAAAGAACAAATACTGATATTGAGCCTTATAAGCTCTCCGAAATTTTCTCAATCATTCCAGAATTCGAGGGAGACCAAATCTCTCTCGGTACGTTTTTAAATGCATGTGATTGCGGATACAAAATGGCAACAGAAGACCAGAAAATTCTGTTAGTGATTCATATTAAGAATAAATTAAAAGGCCGCGCAGCACAGCTGATAAACTCTCGAAACCCGTCTAACTACAGTGAAATAAAACAACTTTTAAATCTCCACTTCGGTGATTCTAGAGATCTTTCGTCCCTTATTCAAGATCTTCAAAGATTAAGGCAACTTTCCAATGAGTCACCATTAACTTTCGTGAACCGGTTACAAACCCTGAACGCCAAAATGTTGGCGAATGTGCAAAAGTCTACCCTGACAAACG
This sequence comes from Diaprepes abbreviatus, assembly GCA_034092305.1. NCBI lineage: Eukaryota > Metazoa > Arthropoda > Insecta > Coleoptera > Curculionidae > Diaprepes > Diaprepes abbreviatus. The sequence goes on along the minus strand of JASJET010000055.1, from coordinate 5,237,295 downwards.
AACAAAAGGCAGCTCAATCTACCTTAATTGATACGATGTCTCTAAATACCCTCCTGACAGGACTTGAACCAAGACTAGGACAAATAATTCGTGCAGGAAATCCTAAGGATCTCCTTGAAGCTCAATCTCGCATTAGACGAGAACTGCAGCTATCCTATTTTGAAAACCAAAAGTCTTCTAAACCCATAGTTCAAAAACCACCTCAATCTATAAGGAAACCCCCGGTGCAAATTAGCCGTTGTTTTAATTGTGGACGTATGGGACATGTAGCCGCTGATTGCCGTTCCCAAATGCAATCACGTCCTAATAATTTCCAAAATTATAATACAAATTTTCAAAGGCAAGCCCCTATGCAAAACCAAACCCCTCAACAACAGCAGAGACCCAGTATGATTCCAAATCAAAACAGGCCCTCTGTAATACAACCAACTAATACCCAAGCTCGTCCTAGCATAATTCAAAGAAACCCATACCACCCCTCTAATCAACAAAGGACACACCATGTTAATTTGGACTATCCAAATTACGACGAAAGTTTTGACTACTGCGGATATTACGCAGAAGACAATTATGATTATCCTGAGTATGACCCAAATTTTCAAAACGTTGATGAAAATTGTGACCCGGTAATTGACTCTTATGATTACCAAAATTTTCATTTACTTCCGCAACCAGACCAACCGCCCGACGAACAGACAGATCAGGTTACAACACTTCAAGAACAAATTCAAACCCTGAATTTGGACGATATGAACCCAAACCTGAACTTCCCGGAACAAATCTTCATTTAAATCCCTTACTTACAGTAAATCCGAAAAATCTGTACTACATTTACGACTCTACTAATACTTTCAAATTACTTATTGATACCGGTGCTGGAATTTCTATCTTTAAAGAAAATACAGTAAAAAATTTCCCTAATCGTTGTCCTGAAAATTTAACAATACAAGGAATAACAAATCAAAAACTTCAAGTCTCACAATCCACCCTTATACCCTTTAACATTGGCGATCCCCACAAGGTGTTTATTTACGACTTAGACATTGATTTCGATGGCATCCTTGGTCTCGATTTCTTAGAACACTACGAATGCATTATAGATTTAAAATCAAAAAATCTTATTACAAATTTTAAAACCGTACCCCTACATAAGGTGCATACTTCAAATACGACCCCCTCTAAGTCACAACAAAATAAAAATAATATCTCCATAGAAGGTCGCACTGAAAAAATTTTTAAATTAACATGCAATTTAAAAAATACGGACGCAGTCCTTCATTCTCAAGAAAAAGAAAAGGTTAGGTTACCAAACGCCCTTGTACATGTTAATGAAAACGGTGAATTCTTAACAACTATCATAAATGCTAATGTAATTCCCAAAAATATTGATTTCTCGGATATTTCTATCGAACCATTTACCCCTAGCGAAACATTACTAAATTTTAATTTCGGAAATGAACTTAATCCTATTCAAACTGACAGAAATCATACTATTAAAAATCAATTAAGAACCGAAGACTTGAATTCGGAAGAAAAAGAGTTAAAAATCCAGCCTGACAAGTCCGAGTTTCAATTCCAATCAAAAATGTCAGTTTATGCCGCGAACGAAGAAACTGATTCCGAAACCGAAGATATAGAAAATCCTGAAATAGACGACGAAACCCTTACTACGGAATATAATAGATTTGTCGAACTATATAATACTAAGTCTCTAATAGACTATTCTAAAATCGAAATAATAAATTCCCAACTTCTAGACAAATCTAACAAAAACATAGTAACTTTCCTTTGGCAAAACAAATTGGGAGATATTCACCATAAAGTAATTGATGACATTTTCGAGGAGAACCTCAAACTCGACCATAATAAAGTCAATATAACTTCCAGTAAAACAGTTAAAGATCGTACATATTTCATTATCCCTCTACCCTTCGACCCTGAATCTGTAATAGAACACTTATTTTATATCCTATTCAAGAATCAAAATGAATTCCAACCTGAAAAAACTTATTGTGTGGAAAACAACGTAGAGTTACCCATCCTCGAGATTTTTTCATTTATTTTCGCAGATAAAGACATAAAATTAAAAATTTGCCAAAATATTGTCAAAACCCCGGAAGATGATGAAATACCTCAAATTTTAGACCATTACCATTCAGGTAAAAATAATTTACACCGTGGTATAAATGAAACCGTTAGGCGAATAAAAGAAAAGTACAACTGGCCAAACTTAGCCAAAGATGTTGAAAAATTTATAAAAAAGTGTGAAATATGCCAAAAAGTAAAAGTTTGTAGGAAAAATCTGAGTACCCCTCTTGTCATAACAGAAACACCAAAGACCCCTTTTGAAAGAATTAACATCGACATTAACGAATACCCCGAAAGAAATTATGCCCTTACTATACGAGATGAACTTACAAAATTCACCCAGGCCTATCCCTTAAAAGACAAAAAAGCAAATACTATTGTAAATACCCTATTAGTATTCTTTCAACACTATGGAACTCCACAAAGGATCCATTGTGACTATGGTCGTGAGTTCGATAACACCCTCATGAAAGACCTATGCGAACTTTTTGATATTAAAATAACATTTTCAAGCGTAGGCCATCCACAATCAAACGGTTCAGTTGAACGATTTCACGCAACCCTTTCTGAAATGATCAGAGCTAACATGACAGAAAACCCTCATGAACACCCCTTCAATGTATTACCCTATGCTACTATATGTTATAATAATACACAAAATAAGACCCATGGATTTACACCCTATGAACTTCTTTTCGGACATACGTCTGGTAGACCCCCGGAAACTTTATACAACCAACAAAAACTGATTTCAAAATACGTGAGAGATTTAAATAACCGCATGGAACATTATTACAAACTCGCCAGAGAGAGAACGCAAACCCAAAAAGAAAAAGCCAAAGCTAGATTTGACCAAAAGACAACCCCTCATATTCACGATTATAAAATTGGCGACAAAGTTTATCTTAAAGAATCTCAAATCAAAACAAAAGATAAAAATAAATTTAATGGACCCTTTGAAATAAAAGAAATCTTCCAAAATTCAGCCCTTCTCTTTAACCCCCGAACCAAACAAAATACAAAAGTCAATTTCGATAGGTTAAAGCCCTATTATGACTAGCGTTCTTTTCTTATTTACAGATATTGCGGGCTATCCTCGGTTGCCCTCGCCCAATTCACTCTCACACCTATTGAAAACACCATAGGAATCTTCTTCCATGAAGCTGGAAATTTGAAAATATCAAATGATAAATGGACACTTCTCGTATACAAAGACCTCACACACATTAAAGAAAGTATTGTTAATAACGATAAAATTTTAGACCAACTTTTAGATGCCTTCATACACGCGGAAACACCCCGAATAATAGCTTTCAAAAAGGACGTACAAACTCATATCAGCCTCCTTAATCAGATTTCTGAATCCGTAAATCTAAAATATAAGGAAATATTTGCAGATACTCAAAATTATATTTATAGGGAGAAACGAGGAGTTTTTAACGGAATAGGTACCGTTTGGAAATCAATCACGGGAAATCTTGATGCTTCAGACGGAGAATATTTTAATGAATGCATCAACAGGGTATCACAAGATGAGCAACAGATAGAAAGTCTTTTGAAAAGTCAAATTTCGGTAACGACATCGGTAATTAGAAATTTTAATACTACGATACAAAAGTTACAGATAGACGAGGAAACCTTTAATAGAGATCTAAACGAAATTAATCAATCTATCCTAAATCTATCAGATGACCTAGCTTTCTACCACGCCCAAGTAAGAACTTTAGAATACTGTGAATCACTAATGGAAAGCTATACCTTCATTGAGAACTTTCTCAATGACGCTCTAAATGCTATTTCTTTTGCGCGACTTAACATTTTGCACAGCTCAATAATTACCCCGATAGATTTGGTCTCGTCCCTACAACAAATTTCTCAATCATTAAAGAAAAACAATCTTCCCTTGCCTGTTTTTTCTTCCAGTCTAGCAGAATACATTAATATAATTGAATTAGATGCATATCAATCTGATTCGAAGGTAGTTTTTGTTCTTAAAATACCATTAGTCGAACCCGAATCTTATACTCTTTATCACTTGTACCCTATACCAGTACTCGATAATCGAACAGGTCTCTATCATATTATTCCTGTTTCTCATAAATATATCGCGAGAGATGACGATTCAATGCTATATGTATCTTTTCAAAACTTGGAGAAATGCAAGTCTCTGAAACAAAACAAGAAGATATGCTCCGAAATCTTACCATATCCCATTGACAGTGAAGCCATGTGTGAAGCCCAACTTCTGAAACCCAAAACTTATCTTCCGAAGACCTGCCAAGTCATAATCCTCTCTGCTAAAGAATACAATGTCAAGGAAATCGACCAAAATTTTTGGTTAATCACAGTTTCCGACCCGTTACCAGTAACAGTGAAATGCGAAGGCAAAGAAATGAAAACCAAATTAATAAACAAAAACTCACTGCTAAAACTCCAGCCAGGATGTAACGCCTTTATAGGAAGCACTAGAGTCCAGTCAAAATATCTTGTAGAAAGATATCAAAACATCACCTACAAAAATCATCAAATAAAAATTCCATTCGTTTGCTGCGAAAAAATTTCGTCAAGAGATCATATTCCTGACCTCAAGCCTCTCAAGCTCAATAAGATCGATATGGAAGATCTTAATGTGGCCCAACAAAGATTGAACCAATACTCCGAAGAACTCGACCAATTAATGAACCAGCCATTTATACACAAACATTTGTCGTGGTTTACAATCTTCACCATTGTGTTAGTATCTGCTCTATTACTTACTTACATTTTCTGCAAATGTCGTAAGAAGAGATTGCCCAGGCTTACAGCAAATGAAGACCAATCCTACCCACCTGGACCAGCACCACGGAAACCTAGGCTACGAATCCTCAGCACGCTAGGAAGAAGAAGACCCTCTATTCGTCCCCAAGAAGTCCCAGAAAATGAAATCTTCGAGCTCAGGGAGAGCTCTTAAAAAATTAATGCATGGCATTAACTTTTTTCTAAAAGGGGGAGTTGTTATATGCGATTTTACAATAATATTATAATTAATAATTACTAATAGTTTATTCCTTGAATTAGATATCTTGTGTCGCATTAACAAATCCGCCAACTAAAGCAGTATCAGCAAAAGCAACATTGTAGCACGGTTTACGTGACTAGGATGATGCAACATGACGCAACATGATGCAACATGATGCAACATGCAGACGCTGCTTTATTTTTAAGTATAAATAGTTATTATTTTTTGTAGAACGACACTTATAATTCGAGTTGTAAGTCGTCGTAATGTTAGTTGAAAACAAGAATTGTATTTTGAGAGAAATAAATGTAAAAGTGAAAATAAAAGTTTTTAAAAAGTTTTAAGTGAATTAATCAAGATAACATATATATATATATATATATATATATATATATATATATATATATATATATATATATATATATATATACAGGACAAAAGTCAACTAAACCGAGAGGTTTAAGGCACTTTTGTGGGGCTGCAGTCAGAAGGATGGTTGGCCAGAAAAGAAAATTCTTTTTTGTTTGTCTAGCTTTCGAGAAATTTTATTCCCTTCATTAAGACTTCTACAAAAGAGAAAATAACATAAAATAAAAACTGTTTCGTTTTTGGAAACTCCTACTATAAGCCCTTCCTTCCTTTTTACATACCTTTTGTAAAGAGATATGTTCATGATCTCCTTCTTGCCTTCCAGCACACAGAATCCATCTCCAATTCACAGTCAAAATGGAAGATTCATCCCATAGTATACCAGTCCTGGACATGTTGGTAATACGCACAGAAACCAACCTTTTGAAAACCAAGTGGTTCAGAAAGACCATGTGCTCAAATAGATTTATAAATTTCCAATCTTATCATCTTTCAAAAATGACAACCAACCTCATATTGAGAATGAAAAGGGGGCAATTAAACAAAATTCATACCCATCATTAATTTCTTATACAGTAGTCAATATGGTATACCAGAGAAAATTTTTGAAAGGGTAAGCCAACCTTCATTAATACATACGCAAACGACTCAATTATCACTAACAGTTGAAGAGAACAACGCAGTACAACAATCTACCTAGATGTCGCTTCCCTTTATTGAAAAATTTAACTCTTAGACTTAAAAAAGTTTTCCAAAATGGAACTTCCATTAAAATTGCGACCAAACAAGTTAAAACAATCGCGCTTCTCTACTCTAGAACAAAAACACTTGTCTCACTGAAAGAAAACTGGAACATTATTTGTAAGATCCCATGCTTAAATTGTGACCAAGTTTATATCGGCCAAACTTCTAGAAATCTTTCAGACAGAATAAATTCCGATAAAAGTGATTGTAACAAAGGAATGTTTTCTTTGCTCTTGCGGAACATGTTCTGAATAAGGGTCATATGATGAACTTTGAGAGACCAAAAATCCTAGCAAAAGAAAATAACTTTCATAAAAGAATTTTCCTACAATGAACCACTTTCTATGAACAAAAGAGAAGACATAGAAAACCTCAGCATAATATATAACTACTTGCTACAACTAAAAAACAATGGAAATCGGTCCTTCACTGTTCATTTTTCTCAGTCGGATACTTTTTAGTCACTGTTCTGAATGTTATTATCAGACTTGGCCAACTGGGTACGGAGTTCACCTTTCTTGATTTCTAAATTATATTACGCTTTGATAGTTATGACTAATTTAGGTCATAATCTTCATATTTCATCTGCTTTTCATTTAATAACATAATACTTTTCAAGAACTGTTACCTCCGCTCTCAGAACGAATACCTGTTCATGGGCTGTGTAAACTTTATCTATTAAAACGAGCTTTTGATGCCAACTGTCAATTGTCAATTTCATTCATAAATTTAAAATGGCGTTTCAACGATGTCCATGTGCTAGAAATTAGTCTCTTATTTAAATTAGAAAATTTTTGCCTTTTAATTTTTTTTTTAATATTATGTGATCTTATTGTTAAATGCTAATGACTTTCTCTCTTGAACAAAACCTGGCTTTTCATAAGAATAGAATTAAGGAAGGTTATTTTCTCTTTTGTAGAAGTCCGGATGAAGAGAATACAATTTCTCGAAAGCTTTCTCTCTCTCTCTAGCAGCCCAATTTGGTCCACTCCTAGACATGGGCCTCCTCTAGTCTCTTCCATTCCAATCTATTTTTTTGAAAATATCCAGCTAAATTCATATATAACAGTATAAGCCTTGGTACAGGCATGTTAGTATTTTGAGACGTTTTTGTAAAGGAAAGGAATACGCCTCTTCTACTTTTCAATCGTTAATTTAAAATCGATATCAAAATTTGTACCGAATAGACAAACAAACAAAAAAAGCAAGATTATTTTGCATGAATGGTATTATGGAACCATCTTCGACGAATTAAGAAACTAAATGAAAAATGTTACATAACATATTTAATTGCCTTTTGGAAGACATATTCAACGACACTACTCCATGGAGTGATCGAAAATAAAACAGTTTTAATCTTAACTTTACACGACCATTCCAGGCACTATTTTTTTTCAGTTTCGCTTAGTTTGTTTTCGAGTTATTGAAAACCAACCTGTAACTGCAAAATTTCATTACAAAGGTGGAAAAATGAAAGGTTACTTAGTTGTGACGTACAGGCAGAAGGGCGAATATAACGAAACTATAAACATTTCTAGCAGAGTAACGAACTCTAAAAATTTCGACAGATTTTTGAATTTATGCAAAATCTGTTCCACAGACTTTTAAATTGTACTAAAAATAAATCAAAATTTTACCCAACTTGGTCAATACTTTTCTAATTAGTTCCAAAAGTAACCTCGATTTGCTGTCGCTGGAAGTAATTTTACTTTCTAGATTAATTACTTTGGAATGATAACAGGAATGATAATTAACCTATGCGTCGGTCTGAAATTGATTATTAACAGAAAAAAATCTAAAAATAGATGTTTTTTACCTTTTATTTCATTTTTTCTTAGTACATACCAATACTAAATTAAAACATTATAAAACATACTTTGTTCGTCGAAAAATTTTCTGGATATCTAATTCTACTGGACTATATTTTGGCCACAATTAGTCTAGTTAGAGTTATTAGCTAGACACTAAAGAAGGAGCGGATCCAGCCTCTCCCTTCGAGAGAGCGGTGATATTACAAAAATACAGTACGGCAAATGAAAACAAGTTATCGACGGGGGAGGGGGGGCAGCAGTTCTGAATTTGAAGCTCTTGGAGAGGGGAGATCGCAAGCGAAAACTGGTTGTTGACGGGGGAGGAGGGAGATGCCAACAGCATTCACATTCCTAGCCAAGAGGAAAGGTCGGGTCTATTTTTCTGAATTCAGAGCTCTTCTGGCTGAGCGGGGAGATGCCAACAGCATTCATATTTCCAGTGTGAAAGGCAGAATCGGATCTATCTTTCTGAATTCGAAGCTCTTGGAAGGGGACACTCGCTCCCCTCACATTGGATTAGCGCCTGCACTAAGTGTAGTGTTGTAACGTCGGGACTGGTGTCTGAGTGCAACGAGCAGTCTGACAAGGAACGGCTGCACAATCAGACTCGTATGAATCACCGGTCACTCAGAGGAATGAAGAAATGAACCTTCTAGCAAAGACGGGGTCTACAATTGAACCATTTGGACCCCAACCAATTCTACCTGTCCTAATTGCTGTTTCCAAAAGGAAACGAAAATTGTTACTAGAAAGAAAATTTATTGAATCGCGAAGAGGAGCTCTTGGAATGAGGTGTGTCAAGGAACATATAAGTGGACCTAGCGCACGGCTTACCAGGGAGGTTCTCTCCTTAAGAGGGAAAGAAAGAGCTGTGAATTGTAATGGGACTGTTGGCAGGACATTGTTACCTGAGCGGCCATCTTCACAAAAGTGATATCGCAGATGACCCAACGTGCAGATGGTGTCTGGGGAGGATGAAGCTGTTAATCATGTTCTCAGAGAGTACCCAGCACTCAACAGATTGAGAAAAAGATGTTTCAGAGATACAATTTTGTTACCGAAAGCAGTTTAGGAAGTTCAGTTAACAAAGCATGGCCACCTTTGTTTCATTCGTTCATTCAAAGAATTATTAGCTAATAGGAGACTTTGTTGCTTAAAATAACGTATGGAGGTAAACAGGTGGATAATTGTTAAGCTATGGCCTTTTTTTTCAGAGGAGTACAGACTTTTAATAATTTTATAAATTTATGCGAAACTTTGAGGGCTTTATCCAAAATAGTGCTTTATTAAAAGAAATAAAAATAATTCATGCAGTCAACTATTTATCAATTTCATACAAATACCATAGCGTGCAGGAAGATCATTAATTAGTTGATGGCATGCCTGAAACCATATAATTTAAATCATGGGGATCCATTCTAGTTTTTTAGTCTTTCATGAAAAAGTATTTTTATGTCTACACTGTTTTCTCATTTGCTACAATAAGTAAGTAAATGTATTTTTCCTTATAAATGTTGATTAAACATGCGTCTCGTTAAAATAAATAAATACAGGTGTAACGTTCGAGTATTTTGTAATTTTAAAAACTCATTACTTTTTACTAGACATCGGATTTCAATAACAAATCACGCAAAACATTGGATCGGATTTAGGAATATAATGCACATGCATACAGCGTGTACGACTATAACAATAGGAGGAAATGTAAAGTTGGATCAAACAATTTGAATAACACTTGACAGAATTTCCAAACAAAAAAATTTGAAATTATTATACTATAATGAACATTAAAGTATATGGAAATTAGACAAAAAAATATTTTTTGGAAAAAAATGTAACGTGCGATTTTATTAATGTAAAGTGTATATTTTGGCATCCTAAATAACATATCTCGATGGAAACTGTGTGTTAACAAAATGGCAGACCAAAAATAGTCACTATTTTCGGTTTTTTCAATTTATCTCGAAAACTAAAGGTTGTATGAAAAAAAGTATCAAATACAAGTTGTAGATAATTGATAGATATAGATGACACCACTAGTTGTATAAACTAAAACCATATTTATTTACTCATAATTCACGGTATATATAGATATTTTTTATTTTAAAAAAAGTATGCTAAACCCGTATTCTGTGTGATGAATATTTTCTGAGAAAATCAACTTCAAAGTTGAAGTTCGACCTCGATATTCAGCTCTCCTAATTAAGATACAGCAACCATTCTAACAGCAAATTATTAAAATTGACGTATGTTTTTAAGATCTATTCTTTAAAAGATTTATTTTTCATTTTGGACCGAGAAATTTTGAAAAAAACAATTTTTGGATGATAAAAATTGCAATAACTTTGCCCCTAGTGAAGCTAAAATCTCTTTAATATTCTCATTAGATCTGGATGCATCATTTGAGATCTCTGGAAAAAAGTTCTTATCGTACACTGAATAATTTTTTTTTGCAAACATTTGTAATGTCGCGGCAAAGAATATTAAGAGATTAATCTGACAGAAGATATTGTTGAATACTCATACTTCACCTAAAAATGTTTTCGTTGCATTAGAGACATCCCTTTGAGATTTGTGGATCACCGAAAGACACCCAGAACCTTCTACGGCAATTTTCAAATCATGCGGGTACAAGTAGTGGACAGGTTGCCGTACTACAGGCATTGGACCCAGGGTCACTCACCGCTCGGCGCAGCATCCTCATTTCGGAGCAGATGTTCTTACATACATAGTGATTTTGGAGCATGCTTTGTCAGTCTTATATACATATAACATGACAGTTTTAATACATATAATAATACTTTTTCGCAAACCACAGCTAAACAAACATTGTGTTATTCAATGCATTTGTAAAAACTCTCCTATATTTTTTTTTTGCTTTAAACAGTTATAATCACACTATCTCTTTCATTGGTATATACGACTGAGTCAATTATTCCGGACAAACTAATTAATACGGACGCCTTTCGGTTATTCACAAATCTTAGAAAGATGTCTCTCATCCAAAAAATTTCCCAGATAAATTACAAGTATTCAATAATATCTTTCCCCAGTTTCGTCCCTTAATATTCGTTAGCCGCGACGTTTCCAATTAAAAAAAAATTTCATCATACGATAATTGTTTTAGAGTTAGAAAATGATGCACCTTAATCTAATGAGAACATTAAAAAAAATTAAAGTTCACTAGAGAAAAGGTTTTTACAATTTTTATGGTTCAAAATATGTTTTTTCCAACCCAGAATTTTTTTTTCTTTTTGAAATAAATCTTAAAAATATACGTCATCTTTCAATTTCCTCTAAGAATGGTTGCTCTATCTTAATTAGGAGGTCAAATCAAGGGCAAACTTTCAACTTTAGAGTAAATTTTCTCAAAAAATGTTAATTACACAGATTTCTTGAAAAAAAAATTATATCTCAATAACTAGTGGCGACACCTATAACTTTATATATATACATATATATATATATATATATATATATATATATATATATATATATATATATATATATATATATATACGAATCGCTAGGAAATTCAATTATCTACAACTTTTATTTGAACCTTTTTTCATATAACCTTTAGTTTTCGAGATAAACTGGAAAAACTCGAAAAAGGGGCCATTTTTGAGCTGCCGTTTTGCTAGCACAGAGCCAATGTACAAAAATCTAATTTCCATGAAGTATTAGAGCTTTTTATTTAGGAAGTACTATATTGAGAAGGAAAATCAAATATTTAATAATATTTCAATGGGAATATTTCTCTTCCGGCAGAATCAGTCAGTGGAATAAGTACTAAACCCAACGTCCTTTGTGAAAACTTACATAACATTTTACTGTGATTTTTTTCCCGTCAGGAATTTAAGTGACTTCTGGATAAGGGTTTGTTTTCGACAACAAAGAAGTGTCCTAATCTTGAATCTGTAACATTTTTAAATCATTATATAATATCGACTAAAATTATCGGAAAAAAGCTTTTAAATTTTTAGTATTTTAGCATAGAATACTGTTCATATAATAGCAATAATTTCATTTGATAGAGCATACAATGTGTATTTTGCATTGTTGGTTGCTAATTTTCTGGGAGAAAGATTTGTAAAGAAGCGAAGTAATAATTTGTCTAAAGGTCTTATAAACAAACTTCTCAATAAAGGAGCTTTTACATTTGAACATTATCACTACATAGTATAAAACAAAGTCGCTTTCTCTGTCCCTATGTCCCTTTGTATGCTTAAATCTTTAAAACTACGCACCGGATTTTGATGCGGTTTTTTTCAATAGATAGAGTGATTCAAGAGGAAGGTTTATATGTATAATAACATCCATTAAATAGTGGAGAAATACTGTTATTTTTGAGGTTTCTAATGTGATGTCGTTAATTATCATATTTTTTTCCGCTTACATTGCAAACGCAGACTGAACCCTACGAGATTTATCAAAATAATGTACTAATTATTTGTACACATTGAAAAGGTCTACAGAAAACTCCGCGATGGTATATGTCTATCTCTCATGGATATCCCACAATAACATTTTTTTGTCATTTACTTTTTACGACAAATAATGGCAAATTTTGAAGCGATTTTAACCAATACAGCATTAATCCTTATCCAATTAAATAGCTTAAATACATTATTGATTTAATATAGATCTATATGGTCCTTTACAGCACAAGATTTAAATGAATATTTTCGAAGATATTACAGATTTAAAATTGCGGGAAGTAGCGCTAGCGGCGGTACTGGCCGACCGGGGCGGCGGCAGAGTGCCTATAAATAGCACGTCGGAGGCCGATGTAATAATTGTTGTAAAAATAAAATAAATAGTCACAGTTTTTCTGTAGTGTATTTAGTATCAGCATTGCACCCGTGCGAAGCCGGGGCGGGTCGCTAGTATATATATATATATATATATATATATATATATATATATATATATATATATATATATATATATATATATATATATATATATATCAATTACTCTGGAACGACAGCACCAATTTGAAGAAATTTTTTACAATATGTTCAAAAAGTTGCTGCGGTGGTCCCGAAATCAGTTAAGTAAAATCCAAGATGACGCTGATAATATGGCGGACAAAAAAATTAATTTTATCCGATTTTCTCCAAATCTGATGTGGGGAAATTTTCGGGGTCGTACATAATGAATCTAAAATTATTTTTAAGATATTCAATATGGCGGATCCAATATGGTGGACTAAAAATTTTACATCTCTAAATTAGTATAGAAAGGTTTTAAAGGCGTAAATTACGAATTTAAAACTATTTTTAAAAAAATCAATATGGCGGATCTAATATGTCGGATTAAAAATTTAATATTGGTCGATTTTGTTCAACATTGGTATGGGGAATTTTATTTTAAATAAATTCAAAATAGCAGATGAAATAGAGCGGTCTAAAAATTAGTTTTAGGATTTTTGATGGTGTAGATTAAGAGTAAAATTATTTTTTTTGGAAATTCAATATGGCGGATCCAATATGGTATATTGAAAATTTAACGTTATTCACATTTTTTCAAAATTGGTATTAGATGGTTACTAATGTGAAGTTAACTTTTTACAATCTAATATTGCAGATAAGATATAGGGGACTAAAAATTATCCAATTTTGTAAAAATTGACACTGGGGAGTCCTCTTCGTTACAGATCTTAAATTTTTTAAAACTCAATATGCAAGATAGAATATGTCCAGATAAAAATTTATCTCTTAAGTTTTTTCAATATCGGTATTGGAAAGTTTTGAGCGCCTAGATTACCAGTCTAAAATAATTTCTTATAAATCAAGGTAGCAGATTTACTATAGCAGACTAAATCTTTATTTGGTACAATTTCATTCAAAATTGTAAAATTCTCAAAATCAAAGAATTTCTTATTGTCCAATTTAGTGTGGTTTACAACCATGAATACAATAAGTACTATTTTGCGACCTTAAACACTCAATTCAACTCAAAAGTAAAAATTAAAAAAGGAAAATTGAACCGACTTCTTAAAAAGCACCAAAAATAGAAAAATGAAAATATACATTTCTATATAAAATAAAAATCTTTAAAGTTGGCACCAAATTATTACTAAATGAAACAAATAACTACTAACATGAGATACATACAATCTACGGTAAGAAAGCAATTACAAATAAATTGTTTCTCAATTTTAATTTGGCACCGATTTCAAAAATTTCAATTTCATATAAAAATTTATATTGTTATTTTTCACTTTTTAGAGCTTTTCTAGAAATCGGTTCAATTTTTTTGTAAATTTTTTATTTATACAGTAATGGGCATTTTTCCTTCAATCCCACCCTAAATAAATACAGATATCAAAGAAATAAAACTCTGATAATTAATAACGATCCGATATTACGAAAACCAAGTGACTAAGGAGAAATGGCGTCTTAATGTTCAGACGGAATAAACAAAAATATTGTCATAATGCGTGTTTTCAACTTTTACAACTATTTCTTTTTATAAAAATATATTGTAAACTTCTCCATTATCGTTCACAATCATAATTATAAGGTTATTTATATTGCCCTAGACCACGAAATAAATTTACTAATAATTTCAGCATCGAACCTATTTTGAAATGGGATTTGAAATGCTGCCAAATGTCAATACTCTTATACGTCTAGACAAGAACTAAAAAGAAAAACAATTTTTAATCGACTTCTAAAAAAGGTACTTACTTATTTGACGCATACAATTTTTTTAATGTTTGTTCATACATGTGGCGTGCGTGATATAGTGGTTAGTGTCTTGTCAATGGACAAAGTTTGTTTACATTTCGACAGACGACAACAAGGCATCACAATCGAATGATTGTGTCTGATAGGTATGGTGACTAGTAGCTAGTTTTAAGACACGAATCAATTTTAGACCAATTTTTTCTTCATTTATTAGTTTGAAGAGATCTTATTACAACAGCATCGGTAAAATGTCCTTCTAAGGAATATAAGGCAGCTGATGTTTCGGTAATATCTCATTCACCTTTTTGAACGCTCACTGTACGGCATCTGTGGGCGAACTGACGGTTGCGACTCAGGTGCTGTCGGCCCATGTGTACATGGGGCGCGTTCGTTGGCTGGTTCTGGCCAATCACGTTGCGAG
This sequence comes from Diaprepes abbreviatus, assembly GCA_034092305.1. NCBI lineage: Eukaryota > Metazoa > Arthropoda > Insecta > Coleoptera > Curculionidae > Diaprepes > Diaprepes abbreviatus. Next base: position 5,222,166 of record JASJET010000055.1, on the reverse strand, counting down.
CCCTTCTACGTGTCATCGCCCCTCTTGCCAGTGCTGGAAGTCGTGTTGTCGAATTGTGATCCGTTTCTATACTACCTACTACTGGTTGATGTTTCCAAAGCAGGTTTTTCCAAGTATTAGGCGATAGCTTGCTATCATCTCTGCTATTTAAGTTATGGAACCTCTTTGCAATTTCGATGGCTTGCCTTATAACTCTTATGAACAGGTTTTCTAATCTCGATAGCATTTTTGTTCCTGAGACGTGTATCTTATGTCCTGTGTTTAAAAAGTGTTGGGCCAGTGCAGAAGAAATTGTTTTCTGCTTGACAGCATTTATATGCTCGTCTCTTTTAGCGCTTATTTTACGGTTAGTCTGATGAACTGAATTTTGTACACTCCTGGTTTTCTAGAGGGATTTTTTCTTTACATGTTGGCAGGAGATCCTTTACTTTACGGTATGTGGTGAAAATATAAGTATATGTATATATATATATATATATATATATATATATATATATATATATATATATATATATATATATACATAAAAAGAATTAAAATATTCATATTTGGGGCATTGTATAAATAAGTGCTAAGATTCAGTTTTATTTGAGATATAAAGAGAAGAAATCAAACACAGAAGGGTTAAATAATGTATTTTAATGGTTAATATGCCAGTAAATTTGATTTAGAATAGGATAAAATTAGAAATAAGGAGAGTTTGAGATGTTTAATTTGTAGTGTATATAGTCTTAAGAAAAAGACAATAAAACCCAAAATTATTGTAAAATTCATAATTGGTATATTCTTCAAAAATATGACATATTTCTCTTTATAAAAACTAAAGTTCATTAAAAAACTATGTAAAAAGTATTGAACTAGTTAGAGGAAGTATTAATACAAAAAAATATATATATTTGAATGAACAAAAAGAGTGTGGATGCTTTTGAAAAACTAATAATAAAGTGTTGTACATCGTCGTTGGTCCCAATAAAATAATCGCTCATAAGACACAAAAGTGCGTGTTGTGGAAAAATTAGTGAAAAATTAAGACAAAAACGCCGTGAATAGTGATAAACAAACATTAATGTACGAAATATTTTAAAGAATTATTAAAGAAATTATATAGAAATTAAAACCATAATTTATGTAAAACTGTAAACAGTGATATAGATTTAATTAGTTTATAAGATAGATTTAAGTTTATTTTAAGCAATTTTGATAATAATATGTTAAGAAAATTTTGTTAAATAATATCAAAAGCAACAATAAACATTTTACAGTTTTTCCTAACAAAATTTGAGTAAAATAGTACAAATTTCAATGTGCAAAGTGTTAATTTTTCTCAATTTTAATATATACAAATAATGTGCCAAAGTGGCTTTAATATATATCAAAATGTAGAGAAAACTCTATAGTTTATTTATTGCAAGCTCACTAATGCTCAATGGCCAGATTTAGTTCAATATATTAATAAAAGCATAAAAATTCCAGTCAAAATTGGTAAAATTAAAAAGCCATCAAAAAATCCAATTTTTCAAGGTATAAAGATTTATCAAGTTGCCAGGTGTCAAAAATCCGACCATCATATAGCAGAAATTTCTTATGTTTTGGCCGAATATAAAAAGCCAAGGCGTAGGAATTTCGGGAGAGTTGAATTTATCAATTTGCTGAAAGCACTGAGGTTCTCGACCTCCCGAAAATTTACATAACCTCAAATTTTCAATTGTTTAAAAAAAGAAATGTCACAAGAAAACAAAAGTAAAATATTTTGTTTTTAAAAGAGGTTATATGTTTTTTGTTGTTGTTAAACAAAGAATTTAATAATTTAACTAAAGTAAATAGTAAAAGTTTCCAAGTTTTGTCCTGTAAAATAATTGTTCAACTCTCTGACAACAACAAATACGAGAAAATTGTGATAGAAGAATATAAGAAAAATTAATTTGAATTGAACTTAGAAGAACATAGCTGAACGAGACTTTGAAAAATATTTGTCGATTCCTTACTTTATAGGAAAAAACAACAAAAATATTTTAGTGATTTGGAAGTTTTTAAAGAAGAAAATAAATAAAAAAAAAAAACTGGAATTGTGTTTTATAATATATTGGGACCAAGTAAAAGAAAACATAACAAGGTATTTATATTAGATATGGCAGTGGAAAGCTTTAAATTTTTCATAGACATTGAAAACTAGCATCCAATAATGACCTAGATTTTCTTAAAATAAAAATAATTAAATTAATAAATTATATTTTGCTATACTGACCTGCTAGAACAATAATATTATTTATCATCATAAATATTATGTCTGAAACTATATTAACTACTTAAATCACAACACAGTACACGATAATTTATTTAAAAGAATATCATTTTTAAGAAATAACGACGCTTTCCATATAAACTGCACTATAGCCATCTAGTAGACGATTATAAAACTAAAACGTTGCCAATTTGTGATATAGGTTATTAAAAGACAATCCATGGTAGATAAAAGTAAAAAAATAAGTAATATTGATTAGAAATAGTGTTGGTTGAAAGATAAAAGTATTGACCATTTATTTTCATCTGGTAATAATAAATAATATTGTGTCATTTTTTTTTATATTGTTAAATAAAATTTATATTTTGTGTTTTAATTATCTGATTGATATCTGATAAACAACTGAACTCACCTGAAAAGGAGTCAATTTACAGGCAGGAACACATCTATATCTATATAGATAATTTGAAAATTGAAAATATTTAAAATTGGTAAAGAATAGTTAATTTTAATTAAATTTTGGCAATACTTTGAAAAAATAAATAAATTCAGAGGTAGATAATAACAGTTTCCTAAATTTTATTAACCGGCAAATATTTTGTGCGGGGTACACAATACACCCATAATCGTCAATATATATATATATATATATATATATATATATATATATATATATATATATATATATATATATATATATATATATGTATATATATATATATATATATATATATATATACATATATACATATATATATATATATATATATATATATATATATATATATATACATATATACATATATATATATATATATATATATATATATATATATATATATATACATATATATATATATATATATATATGAAGTAAAATGCGAACAGTAAATGCAAACTTCGTTCCAACCATATCCTTTCCGTGTTAGAGGTTGCACAGTTCGAAGAAATTGCTAAGGAACACAATTTATTCTATTCCACCACCATCGAGATGATGGCCGACATGCACCTGGCTGTGCAAAGGACAGATCGGAAGGAAGCATGCAAATACGGAGCGCGGCTTCGCCGACCTCCCACCGGATGGCGGATATGTGTTTATGCGGCTTTCACGGATTCCCCCGTGTGAGATGCAATGGCAGTGGATATATCCACATTATGCTGTTGTAGTGCTGAAATCACATGCAGCAAAGATACAACTATATGCAGCTCCGTATAGGAATAAAGTAAAATGTGAACAGTAAATGCAAACTTCGTTCCAACCATATCCTTTCCGTGTTAGAGGTTGCACAGTTCGAAGAAATTGCTAAGGAACACAATTTATCCTTAGGAAAATAATGAAATAGGTAAATCTACAATTGTTAAATTACTTGCAATATAAAAAAGTTATTAAATTATTTTTTACATTTTATAGCAATTTTTTGAAGTTTAGTTTAAAAAGATTATTCCAATGTATTCATCCTCATTATAATCCTCTAATAAAAGATATCATTAAACAATTCGAAACAGGGGCCCTTTGCTATTACCACTTTAATCCTAACCTGCAGATTCGAAAACACTAGTCAGAATTAAGTTTTAAAAAATCATGATTGTTAGGTTTGTATCACATGAATATTGAAACTTTTCGCATTGTGTTCAGTGTTTCAATTTCTCACCAAAGCGAGGTTTCAAAATACCTTACGCTTTTTAACGCGTTTTAATCCACGAAACAAGAATTTTTAATAAAGGCAATGAATATTACCATTTAAATTTTTATCATCTTTGGTTTACGTTAGAGAGGGTCTAAGTTCTATATGTAAACAAACGATTTTCGTATAAAACGGCAACAGACTAAATGGATGTTTAAAAGAAATTTATTTTACTACATCAGCTATTAGCAAAGCACCTTTTGTGTTTATACCTAGTTATTGCCATAATATATTAGAAAAATAGATTGCATTCCAGCAATCGCAAGATAAGAACTTTATATGTAATAACTATAATAACATTCGTTCATAGAAATGCTGCCTGTGAGAATGTCATATAGCACTGTTATCAAACTCCTGCTTGAGTGAATAATGGCACACTGATCCTAATAAGTCATAATATAAATTTGAAAAGTACTGCCGGTTTGGGATCTAAAATATATAACATAAGATTTTCGAAAACCCTTTTTAAATGAATAAAAATCTTCGATCATTCTATAATAGCCCAGTCATTTGGTCAAAAAAAAAGGGGGTTACCTGGAAAGTTTTCCGGGAGTTTTGGAAATTGGTAATTTTATAGATTTCGATATGCTCTTTTCGAATTTCGACTCTGCCACCTCGTATCTAATAACAGTTTTTTTTACAATATCTCCTTTCTGACGTATTTTACGACAAAAATATTTATATACAAAATTAAAGTGCAGAAAATTTTCTACAACTTATGTAATAACAATTTTTTTTTGTAAAATCAATAGTTTTGACGTACGAGCGCCGCAAAATATTATTCATCTACACCACCACGTTTTTTTCGTATATTTCTCCAAAATATTTTACTATTGTCGCAGGTATTAAAAAAACAGATATAAGGGTAATGCGTCGCCTTTGTGTCGGGCCCCTCTCTCGACCTTAAACGAAACATCTGTCGGTAGAACTCAAGAGAAGTATTTAGTTTAGTCTGAGTCATCAGTATACGTCTATCGTCTTACAGTGTTGTTTGTGTTTATAGAGCCATGGCTTCTGATAAAGTAAATTATTTTATTTGTAATAATCCATTATTAGAAAATGAAACAATTGAAGTGAAGGAAAAAGGATTGGAGACTTTTGGTAAGTCAAGTGTTAAAAGAAAAGACAATAAAGTTGAACTTTTGGCAGGACTAAAATCGATAGTGGTTCATGATGTATGTCGAAAACGATATAATAATGAAAAGTTAATGGCTGCATCATTGCGTAGAGGAAGCGATGTCACGACGCCTCAACCACTACTGCGATCCTCGCACCCAACATTCTCATTCAAAGACCATTCTTTTTTATGCGCTGATGAGATAACAGCAGAGTTTTTAGCAAAACAAAAACAGACGCAGTTGTGCAAGCGTAATGTTGTGTATAGTGTGCGGAAATTATCAATGAAAAATAGTATTTCAGAACTTGCTAAAGCTCGTAATGATGACTTGGGTCGAGCAATTGTTGAGCGTCTTGAGCATGTGAATGATTTGGTCTCAGCCGATGCACAGTACCACAATTTCTGCATGAAAAAATTATATCAAGCACCACCAGCTGAAGACGTAAAAAAGGTCCGTATGCAAATGAGATCGATACTGCGATGCAGTTCATTTATGCTTATCTTGAGCAGAATTCCGATGAGTGTCAGTTTTCTCTGGACGAATTGATAGCCAAAATTGAAGGTGATTACCGTCCACACATAAAAATAGTGAAAACACAACTCCTCAAAAAATACGGTGATGATATTTTAATTGCCGTCACTGCCAATAAGGCTCCGGTGGTTTGTTTCTGAAATACAGGGTTTAAGCTATTAACGGAAGCCTGATACAATCAAAGGTAATAAAAATGCAGAAGAACGTCGGCGTATTGTAAAAACAGCAGCAGAAATTGTTATAGAGGATATTCACTCTACGGTCTATGAGACAAAGCATTATCTTCCATCAGATAATTTTTTTCAAGACTCTGAGTCAGATATACCTGAAACTTTACGCGTTTTCCTAGATGGAGTGATTTTAAGAAACAAACGAGCGTCTTTCGAAAAATGGAAGAAAAAAAGCATTGTTCTCGCCCATTCTATAATTGCAGCAGCAAGGCCGAAATATTTAGTATAGTATGGATCTCGGCGATTAATAGATGTATTATCATCTCTTGGATTTTGCTCTTCATACACCGAAGCAATGTTGTTCGAAGTTTCAACTATTATGCGCACACCCTTGAATATCGATGATAACGCATTTTCTCAATTTGTTTTTGGCAACGCTGATTTCAATACGCAGACATTAGGTGGTAATAACACTTTCCATGTCTTGGGCGGTATCCATTGTGTAACACCTACAACTGCTATCGCTGATCGAATTATTCCATGATGCCGTTTGCAACAGTCGTTGGTAGTTTAGGTACCATTGCATTAAAAACATTTGTGAAAAAAAAAAACGATACTGGCTTAAAAACAATAAAGATTCAAAACCATGATAGCATTGGAAGTAGTTATGCCATCCGTTTCAGATTTATTGTGGCTATATCCATCGCAGATGATGCGGATGAAATGTCGGTCTGCGACGTCTCGATCGGTGCCCAAGACGAGCTCGCAACGCCTGGTCTATCAGGAACAGTAAAGCGAAGGAGATTGCGCTAAATTTCGAAAGTGTGCATCACATGTGGATTAGGCCTACAGGGGACACCACGAAAAAAAAAACGCGCCGCTTACTCTACCTCAAGGTGGTGTGGAAATGAGTTGTTTTCCAAAACGCATAATGAAATGTACTTTGCGGTGCTCGTACGCCAAAAACTATTGAGTTTACAAAAAAAATTGTAAATACATAAATTGTACGAAATTTTCACTAGTTTAATTTTATATATAAATATTTTTGTCGCAAAATGCGTCGGAAAGGAGATATTGTAAAAAAACTTATTAGGCGCGATTTTTCCAATATGACGGCGCAAGCGGCGGAGATACGAGGTGGCAAAGTCGAAATTCGAAAAGAGCACATCAAAATCTATAAAATTAACAATTTTCAAAACTCCCGGAAAACTTTCCAGGTAAAACTACCAAATGATTGGAGTATAAGAGAAATATCATAAATTTTATTTTTAAGTAAATACTTGATTTCGGTTTATACACACAAATGGTATATTTTGGTACATACAAGTATAATTTGCTTAGGAACCAAAATTGTGTTGTAGGAGTAACACCTAAATATGAGAAGAGTATTGTAAATATAGATATATATTAGGAATATTGGTAATATAGGAGAATTCTCCTTGGTGATTTTGTGTAGATGATTATGTAGTTTGGTAACTATTCTATATAATATTTTTTATTGCATAAAGTAGATCATAAAATTATATTTAATTGCAAAAAAAATATTTATACGTATTTTTGAATATTTTTGTAAAACCCTGTATGATTGAGACAATAAAATTCCTCGCGTGATACGTCAGCAAAATTATTCCCATAAATACTTCAAAATGCTGCCTGCCCCATATATTGTTTTTGCCGCGCAATCGATTCCACTGCGAATTCCGTAATTTCGCATAGATTTGAGGGGAAAAAGAGCTGCGAATAATAAAAAAACGTCCAAAATGAAAAGAAACGTATCACAAATATTACAGAATACATGTTTAATAATTATCTTATTAGCTAGACTAACAGTACTTATTGATCTATTTGCTTCTCCATTAATACATTGTTGCAATAATTCCATGGCACATAAAGCGACCTACCGGAATTCTATTTGCGAAAATAGAACAGTGCTGGTTCAACACAATCAGCAATCTTGATTACTTTATCAAGCTATATTCTTTTCATGACTTGCATATTTAGATTGTCAGTCCGTAAAACGTATTTTATTTAATATTATATAGTACATAAAACAATATCCAAAAAGCCTGACGTTCTTATAATGTTAGGCAAGATAAATAATATAAAGAAATACAACATTTTACATGGGCTAGATGGAAAGAGCCATAGTTTGTGTAACATAATTATACATAACTTAAAAACTTCTCTATATACATTTATATTAGAGAAATTATTTGAGTTCTCAACCAACTGAGAAAATCTCATAAGGGCAGATGTACTGGGTTCTAATACTATTAGAAATAAAACACTAATTCAAATTGCAAGAAAATACCAGGAAAGGGCCTCTCCCATCGCAGTGTACCGCTACCTTCAGATCGGTTTCGAAGTCTCTAGTTCATGAGAGTACAGGGCAGGCGCGGATCCAAGGAGGGGGCGGTAAGGGAAATCGCCCCCCCCCCCAAGAGCTTTGAGTTCAGGAAAATTTTCCCGATTTTGCCTCTTATATCATAGTTTATTCAAGAACTAAAGAGGGTAATAAATCATTTTTTCCTTTTTTTTTCTTCGCAAACTACCTGTGTTCTTTAGTCCTGTGTCTTTGACAAAATCTGTTAGACTCATATATTTTTCAAAGGAATGAGTTAGAAATTTTATAATCAGAAATACCTGTCTATAATAATGGACTATTTGGATTGTATAACAATAGATATTTGGATGTGTGAAGTGTTAAAAAGAATTTTAATCCTTATCATAGGCGTTGGAAGGAGGTTTATTTTATCACTAAGTATTTATGGCATAGAATATTATTTCGGTAATAAACTTATAATAAAAAATTATTATAATATTCTTTTATTTCTTATGATTTCTTAATAATTCACATACATTAGAAAATATAAATAATTTTGACATATTTAACACAAATCACAACTGTATTTTTATTATTTTTAATTTTGGGATAGAAACCGATTCAGACTAAAACGTAGCCTTTTTTTCTCAAAAAATTTATATTACAGTTATAATTGAAATACTTACAAAATACCCTTTGTCAAAAATACAAGAAGTTAAACATATATAAAAAAATAAATTCGTCCATATAATATTAAAATTTTTTGGGGCTTTCGGTCATTTTATTATTAATTAAAAACATTTTTAGGATATTTGATGCTTCAGTTTATTTATTTCTTAAACCATCTGCAGAATTACAATTAAGCACTAAAAAGGGATTCAAATATAATTAATTTTTATATGTTACAGAAAATTTAAATAATAAATTGTGTTTACGTTGGTAAACATTACATATCTAATTCGTAATCAAAGTCGGTGAAGCTATCTTCGCTCTAATTAATTATAATTGGTTCCTCTATCTCACCGATCATAAGATCGAGTTTCCACATTTTCGTTTATTCTTGTATTATATGGATTTTTCCCAATTTTCAACAGTAACTTTATTCAAAAAAATCTTTCAAAAGTTCAGTTAAATTACTAATTTTTAAGTTGTGTTAGTTCTAGCAACTCTACCTTTTACTTGAAAGAGATATTTTCTTCTTCAACGGATATTTTTTAGACGATCTATAAGAACAGATTTTCTATCTGGTTTTTCCCAGTAAAAATTAAGTTCTCTGAGCAATTTACAGAGCTCCATTCTTTTAATTTCAGGTAAATCCCGATCTTCATTGATTTTAATTAGAATTTTGTCGAAGATTGGGATCTGCTTCTCATAATACAATGTATGTACAACTCCTTTTATTGCAGTTTACATCTCTTCTTCCAATGAGGTTTTTCGTCTGCCTGTGATCAAATGTAGCTTGGGAGTACTAACAATTCCAGTCATTTTTTTCTCCTTCAGTATTCGGTATATAGTAGATTTTCCAACTCCTGTCATGTTGGAACACATCTCAGCAGAGGTTTTCCCATTATTATCTAGATATTGAAATCTTAAGGCATCATAAACATTCATCATAATAAGTTTTTCGTGGGGGAAAAATGCCTTGGTTTAACGATTTTGGAATAAATTTAGAAGTGCAATCCATATCTTTTGGGTGTCTCACTAATCTCAAATAATATATAAAAACAAACACAAACAAGATAAATCACTAAGGATACACTCTAAGGTGGACTTTGCTCACTGACAGAAATTAAATTGATCTATCAGAAATTTTATTCTTGCAGTAAATTTATAAAAGCTTATAATATTTAAATATAATTAGATTTACGTCAGTCTTCAGTTATCTGCGGCACTGGAGCAGGTATGTTGGAGGTTTCGATAACAGTTTTATTATTCTCTCCAGTTCTTGAATAGAGTATAGGAATGTGTATGCTTGTAATCGCCCCTCCCTGTCCCAAGAGCTTTGAGTTCAGGAAAATAGAACCGATTCTGCCTTTTATATTAGGAATGTGAATGCTACTGGCACTCTTCCCCCCCTCTTCGTTGACAGCATGTTTTTCTTGCGATAGCCACCTCCCAAGAGCTTTGAATTCAGGAAAATGTACATGTAAACCTCATCATAAGAAAATTGGGTCCTTTAAGCAATTTATATCATACTAAACAAAGAGTCCAATACAAGTTGCGCCATCTCCCGGTATTTCATGCATTTCATGTATATTGAATAATAATGTAAATTATTGCTTTAAATGCAAAATAAATATAAATTAATCACGATTTTTGGCACAAAATCATTTAATTTAATATAGACTGTTAAAAATAGGCTTACATTTAATATACATTCATTAATAAAATTTAATGATTTTGTACCTTAAATCGTGAATAAGCTACATGTACTTTGAAATTAAAGCTTTGTACATTAAATTTAATTGAATGTTGTCTTAAATTTCAATAAAGTAACGGCGTTTGCTCGTAAACGCCATACAAAAAGCTTTGAAAATGGTGAATGAGATTTCACCGAAAAGTCAGCTGCCTTAAAGTCCTGAGAGAGACTCAACCCATACACGGGATGCCCAAAAACCTTCGATTATATATATATATATATATATATATATATATATATATATATATATATATATATATATATATATATATCTAATGACACTACACGGCACAATAAGGAATAATCTAAATAATTATAAGCATTGAGGACCTACCTAATGATAACGAACAAATGCACTAAAGACTACGTCGAGAGGCTGCAGTATCCGCAAGCCCTACTCCGGTTTTCTAATTACCGTGATGCCAACCATATGTAATTTTAATACCAAATTTACTATTTAATTTATTTGTGCGCTGAATCAATATAGCCCCTTTATATATCAATATATGACATTTATTTCATCATATTCTGATAGCTTTTCGTTATCCCCTCTAACTTCCTTGATTCACAGGAATGAGAAATATTAAATAAAAGAAACACAATGCGATGCCACATCCTACCGCCGGTAATTTACCAACTAACAGAGCCAACCAGATTACGCCACACCCATCTCAGTTGAATTTAGATTAATAGCAAAAATTTTGATAAACCTTAATATTTTTCAAAATCCAGATAAGCGAAAAGAAAATCGAAGCCCAATTAACCTCTTGAAATGAACGAGTATCATGCGGGTGTATAATGTGATTAGCAAACTTCTAGACCTCAAAAAGCCCATCGTTATTAACAATCGATTTCTAGACATATTCATTTATCATTGCGAAACCCTTTGCTCTTTAAGAAAACTTTCCTTTTTACGTTCACTCCACTACAAGACATCTCTGGCAGATAATAATAAATTAAATGAAGAAAATTCCACATATGTGTTGCTGCAATATTTATATGTTTATTTATTTACCTCTGGCCCCTTCCTGTTTTCTACCCTTTTAATATTTGGCTCGAGTTTTCCTATATTTGGTTTATCAAATTTATGGCTGTGCTGTCTGTAAGTTTATAGAATTTCTAAAAAGATACTTCAAATTTAAAACCAGTCACGTACTTTTTGGGGAAACGGTATTAAATTTGAGAACAATTTGATAGAAAATACAGTTGCAAATCAAAGATAATGCGTATAGTTGCATTTTTAAAATTTTCAAAGTAGAAAAAAATTATATTACGGGTTAGTTCATGTAAAAGTAACACTGTTTAAAATAAATGCCAATCGAATACATTATCTTCTTGTAGAGAATGTCATATTGGCTAAAAAATAAACCACAGACGCAAAATATTCATGCAGAAGAAAGTTCAGATTATTTATCAAATTTATACCTACAATGCTACTCAAAAGGACGTATCTAAATTGGGTTACATATGTCAAACCAACGTCATTTATTATTTTTCAAAATATCAGTATTAATTCGTTATGTTTTACTAATAAATATTTCGTACTAAATCGATGATGACTACGAAGAAAATCTCAACAAAATTATGTGCAGGGAAAAAAATTTGTTCATGAAAAATGGGTGGAAGGAAATCAGTCAGCGATAAGTGCGGTTAAAAAAATCCCTTCGTTAAAATTGCAGTGAAAAAAATTCTTTCTTCTCAGTGCCGTGCAAATAATCACACAAAACTAAGAGTAACGTAAAAATCTGTCTTATATTGCCCCAAAAACCTACAGGCTTACAAAGTTCCCCAGGTGAAAATTTTCCCATTGTTTTGTTACGGTATTACAGTCTATAAATTATAATCTATATATGTACGAGCAAAAATACTGTTTTTTAGATACACTATTTAATTTTATTAATTATATTATAGTACATTATAACTGTATTATATTTTTACGGAGGACTAAGAGAAACTTTTCGATACGCTCTCATATACAAATATTCTAATGTGATGAGTCATCTTTATTAGAATATGCCACAAGGAATATTATATCAATGAGTCCTATTTCCAGATAGCTCCCAACTTTTATGCTAGTTAATTTCTTGCTAGTTCTAGAAAGTTCTATAAGTATATAAATAGGGATGGGATATGAATTTTTATAGAATTATATAGTCGTATTTGAGTAGTGAAGATATTAAGAGTAGTAATTAAACAGTTGTAATTTAGCTGTGTTAAGAAGTATCTAATATAGTATTGGAAGTAATTTAGTGAAAAGTGTTGTGTTTTATTCTGCCGACCCAGTGAGCAAGTTTAAAGATACAAAATCGTCATAATTGGTGTTAAAATTATCACCGGGTTTCTAGAAAATTCGATTGGAAATTACACGAGATAGAGAAAAACTGATTTCACTACTGGATTTATTACCAAGTAAGAATATATGATTAGTTTTCGATAAAGTTCTAGAAAGAAGAAACCCAACGAGACAGCAAAAAAACGGACTTCACCATCGGATTTGTCAGTAAGAAAGGAACCCAGAAATGAATTTTCGACAAGATTCTAGAACATTCTATTTGAAAACTAGAAGAGATAGCGATAAACGGACCTCACCATCGTAGTTGTCATTAAGCAAGTAGCCCAGAACTGAATTTTCAATAAAATTCCAGAATTCTATTTGGACACTACAAAAGATAGCGAAAAATGGAGTTTATCATCGAATTTTGTATCAAAAAAAGTTTTGAAATGAGTTCTCGAGAATATTATAGAAGTTTTTATAGTAAATGCTAGAGAGCAAGCAGCTAAAATGGAAGAAATAAATAAAACATTGGCTGATTTTATGGAACGTATGGAAGAACTTTGCCTTCGAGACAAACAAGAAGAAGAACAACGTTGTCAAAAAGAAATACAAGAAGAAGACGGACGTCGTCGAAAAGAAAAATAGGAAAAATAAGTACGTCTCCAAAAAGAAGAACAACGTTGTCTGAAAGAAAAACAAGAATTAGACCGTCTTCTTAAAGAAAACCAAAGAGAAGATGAACGTCGCCAAAAAGAGAAACAACAAGAACAAGAACGTCGCTTTAAAGACCAACAAGAAGAAGAAGAACGTTGCCGTAAAGATAAAAAAGAAGAAGAAGAATAACGTCATATTAAAGATGAAAATAAACTTTGTAAATGGACACAGGAGGTCATTGTACAAGAACAGCAAAATTTCGATCAAATTCTACGAAGACAAACACAAAAAATTAAGAAATTGATTGGAGAAGTGCGACATGACGTAGGAGAAGTGCAACATGACGTAGGAGAACTACAACCAAACATTGGAGAAGTGCGACAAGACGTAGGAAAAACGCAACAAGAAATGAAAGAAGTCGTAGACGAGATAGAATCTGAACTGTAGAGCTTCTAGATAGAAGTCAATAAAATAAAGAAGCACGGCCCTTCTGATAAAGTAGTAACCACAGGACAGAACATCAAACCTCCAACTTACGATAGTCAGACATCTTGGATAATGTACAAATGACAATTTGAAGCTGTCACTAATGCAAGCAACTGGAATTAAGAAGAGATGGCTACTGCATTAGTAATTGCACTTCACGGACCATACAGTTATTGCAAACAATTCCTATAACCCAACAAAAAGGCTACGAAATACTTAGTGCTCCGCTAGAAAATAGATTTGCAGATCAACATCGACCCCAGTTACATCAGTCGCAGCTCAGGTCAAGATACCAGAGAAGTGGAGAAAGTTGGCAAGAATATGAAACATGACCGACGCCTTGTTGATCTGGCTTACCCAGGAATTTTCATAATTATAACACACGTGATCGTTTGAATCTGGTATATCCAATTCACTCACTGGCCGTTACTAAAAATAATATTTAATTTCACATGACTGTACCTTTAAAAGAATTGCTAAGAAATATTTAACATCACAAAGCTTGTACAGCACTCAGTATTTAAACAGTTAGATAGATGTATTTTCTCCAATTTATGTGCTATATATTATATTATTTTGATTATATTTAGAATTACCTAAAAACTTACTCTTTCTGGCCTATGGGTTAGAACGAATGGGCCTCATATTTGACTTCATCCATACTTGTATAAATAAATATTTCAAAAACGGTCCTTAGCCCTACCTTTTAAGACTTAAGTCGCTTAAATATAGAGATCCTTACTGAAAAATATCTATATAAATTAGTTTTTACGTTGGAGAGATAATTCATTCAGACAAAATCATCCACATAATAATAGTTTTACTGAGATTTAACAATGAATAAAAAATGATATAACTTTTCATTCATTTCTGTCTAGTCAATATCCGCCTTTTTCAATTAAATCACCCCTATAACTATCAAAGTTTTTAAAACAGGAAATCACTTTTAGGCTGCTATTTTTTGTTTTTCTATGAACGATATGAATTATAATCTATCAAAATGACACTTTTTGAGGAAGCTTTATATTTTTTGAGAATTATCCTTTTGGCAGTCTATAACTGAAGCCAAGTTCATCAGTTTAAAACCAAAAAAGGCAGACGAAAATGACTTCTTTGATACCCGGTATAACAAGCAAAAAGGGTTTGCTTTATTTCCTTCTTTTCAAAAAGCAATAAATATTAAGTTCAAAATGCTCCCGTAAGTATAGCACGGTGCACCATTGAAACTTTTCTACCAAGTTATAAAGTTTCTGATAACGATGTAAAATCTCACTGGAATAACCCGTTAGAAATGAGACAGAAAATTTATATCCGGTTTTTTCTTTTTGAGCAAAACTAAACCGAGCTTGTAAAACGATATATATTTTTAAATGGGTTTAGACTGGTTGTTTGTAAAAACGGATCATTTAGGAAACAATTAATTACATCAAAAATTAGTATATGTAAAAATTAGCAGAATCGAACCGATCAACAAATGGAGTAAAGGCGCAGTTCTCTTTTTCGCAATATTAGATAAATATAACCTTTTTAATTTGAATCAGATTTCAAAAAACTTTTTCTTGTCTGATCAAAAATTTTAATGCCCTCAAAATTTTAGAAATATGTTTCCCGAAATTCCTCATTTATATTTTATACAGGGTTGTTAAAAATGTAGCTATAATTCGTAAACTGCTGATTTATTACCCGGTTTGTTAATACTCCAGGCGCCCAGGTATTTTTGGTGATCAATCAAAGTTTTACTTTTATATTTTGATTCTCTGATCACGTTTAGGAACGATTTTTTCCTCAAAATCATAAGGAAATTTGTTACTAATAATTTAAATATTTAACACGCCTTGAAATTGTTAATAATTATGTCATGAAAGTAGTGAATATATGAGGGAGCCTAAGAGGAGAAGAAAGATATAGAGTATATACTCAAGGAATATACCCTTCTTATCAAATTCCTCTTATTAGGCTCTCTCATTTTTCTTTGTGAATTACCTCATATGCGTTGTCTTGAATTTAATAATTCAGGTTATTGGTATTTTCGTTCATTTTAATATAATTGATATAGTTTAATAATCATATAACCTTGTATCCAACCTTAAAATTTTAACAATAAAAGTAGTTCTGATGCTCTAAATAGCTTAAAATGAAAATATGTCTTCGGCTTCAAACGTTAGTGAATTAGATAAATTTTTTTATAAAAAATGTAAACAGTTGGCTTTCTAGCTTCAACATTATGCGGTAAATAGTGGCCCGTCTTGGTTTGGATATTACTTGGATATATCAAAAACATGACATTTAGTGTTTAAGATGAACGAAACATTTTCCAGACTTCCTATTTTGGCAGAAGAAGAAAGTAAGGGTCAAGATGTTATGCTACATGTAATGACTATTTAAAGACAAAGGGTGTGGTAAATTTATGTAAGAATGTAGTTATTAGGACGTAAATAAATAAAAATGTTTAAGTTTTAGAATTGTTTTACTGCTACTGCAAAAATGGGTAATTATTTTTTAAGATGTGAATAAAATAAAATATGTTTATAAGTTTAAAGCTGTTTTATTCATTTATAAAAAATTTTCATACGTGTATAATAAACATGGTACGATAAAAACGTTTAGGATTTGTTTTAAATAAAAGAGATTGTTCATCTAATTTAATATTTGTTAAGAACAGTATTTTTCTTTCGGCTATGGCTGAAATGTATTTCAATAGTGCAATAATGGAATTTCATTAACCATTGTGCTTGTTTGTATATTTCTAGTAAAAGCATTTCTAACAATAGGCTGGTTTAAATACATATATTATGACTTATTTTATTGCCAGTTCTGAAAACTACGCCAGTTTGTTTTAAATTTAATAACAAAGATATCACTTTTTTAAAAATTGAAAGATTTTAATTAAAAACCGAGATATTGGAAAATTTATGCAAATTTACAGCATCTGCAAGAGCCGCAGCAAGGTGAACGCAAGATATTTCTAATATCTCAGCAATTAAATTGAATTTTGTATAAACATTTGTGTTCATTTTGAAGGTTTTTCATGTACTTTCATTTGATATTAGTTCAGGCTGGTTATGTGGAACACCATCTTAGCGTGCTGAAATGGTAAAAAGCCACAAATTTTTCACAAAAGTGAAACTTCATTTAAGAGAACTTCAAGTAATATAATTAACTTCACACCTATATAAATCGACGCATATTTTCATAGAAAAAATGCCACTTTTATAAAAATTGGAAAAAGTTAATTAGAAACCCAGATATTGCCAAATAAGTGAAAAATGCAATTTTCTTTTTGTCTTTCTTTACCTACTCTTGCATATTAATTTTGACATGTCTCGGCATATAATTAACTATTTTCAATTTTTAAAAAAGTAGCGTAAAATATATGACTTGGAGTCCTCTTAAAGGGCTTATAACCAAGAGTTCCATTTTCTTGAGAAACATTTGTTATTTTTTGTCGTTTTAGCAAACTTCCTATAACTATAATTAACAAAGAATAGCAGTACATTAAAAAATCTTCAAAATAAGCATGATAATTAATACAAAATTCGGTTTGGTTGCCGAGATATGAGAGATACCATGATATCACCTAGCGCGATCCAAATGGACGCTAGAATTTTGCACAAACTTTACAATATATACTTCCAAATAACTTTTTTCTTCAGTCTGGAAAAAAGTGACGGCTTTATCATTAAATTTGAAACAAAACGGTCTTAGCTCCAATTTATATTGTTATTAACAAATTTCTTAACTTTTTCTCGTAAAAATAACCTCATATTCATAATTAGCGGGTTAAAATTTACAAGAAAAACCTTGGTATGTTCAAACATCTGGAGAGACCACGAAAACTTCCTAGACGTCAAGACTATAAGGACTAGTTAAATTTTAGTTTAATACGAGTTAAGCTCAATAAAATATAGTAAATTCTTACTTGATTATACAAAATAGTTTTTAAATGAGTAATTTTAAACCTGACAAACGATATTACTTTAAGTAAACTGTTTCATTTATTAATGTACAAATATAATTATTGTCCTTTATATATATATAGCGAAACTTTATTTTTGATACATTATTAAAACAAGTAGGAATTAAAAATATTCATATTGTTACAAACGACTAGAAGAATCTTTATCTTTAGTATAATGTGCCGAAAGGAATATTATATCGGTGGGTCATATTTCTAGATAGATCTCAACTTTTATGTTCTAGATTCGTATAGGAAATTCCATAGGTATATAAATAGGAATAAGATAAGCGTAGTATAGCGAGTTGGATAGTTGTGTTTAAATAGTGAAGACATTAGGAAGTAGAAATAAGATTGGGTTTTAGGTATGTCAATAAGTAGTTAATACAAGTATTGGAAGTATTAGTGAAAGGTGTTTTATTCTACGAACCCAACGATTTTTAAAGAGACAAAATCGTAACAATATGTAGCATAATAAATTAGTTTAAAATTCATTGATAGACACCTACTTTCATTAAATATCTAACGAAATTAAGATTCATAATATACAAATATACAACTCTTTAAAAAGTGGCTGTTTCAAAATTTAATAAGATCAAAACAAATTAAGATATTAATGTATCGTTTTTAAAACTTGAAGAGAATCTTCGAAAAACAATATTTCCTTAAAGAAACTAGTTCGTTATCAGTTTAGCGAATAAAGAACAAAAAAAAACATTATTGGTGTGAAACGCAATAAACAATAGTTTATGAAGTAACCGTTGGCAGAAAAGTTTTAAATTTCGAAATTTATATAGACAGTTATGGTATCGTATAACCCAAGAATGAGATTTATAATGGAAAAGTTAGATATAGGAAACTAAAATAATAAAAGAAGATTTTAAAAATCTAAAATCAAACTTTCTAAAATAAATTAGCTGGGCTTTGCTATTGTTTTATAAACTCTATTACTCGTAGCGTGCTTCTAATGGTTACTCTTTCACGAGAAAATTACCAAGATATAGTATTCGTACAAGTTTAGTAGTTACCTCGTAACATGAGACGTATGTCACGATAAACTTTTTTCGAAGTTACAAATTTTACAATGTCATCGTGCATAAAAACCGAGCTTGTCAGGTTCTTCCTGATTTCTACTTAATTCTATTTTATTTTGAATAGAATAAAATAATCTCATAATATCAAGGATATTCAAATTACATATATTAACTTTGAGATTCAAAACAACGTCACAAATTTTTAAAAAGTTAAATGGATAATTCAAAAATGTTTGGACTCGTAGAGAGAGAAATTGAATGGACGATAGCAATTTTACATCCTTGTAAACAGACTTATGGTATTCTGTAGTTTAAGGTTTTCACTGAGAACAGACCTAATTTTGCAATACGCAGCGTTGAAAATAACCCATTATTTAATTTGTTTACGCTCTCAAAATGGACTTAAGAGCACACTTTACAACGTATTCGAAAATCATCGAAATCAATGGAGATAGAAATAAGTCTAAAAAAGAAATATTTTTGAAAACTAAAAATTGGTGTTGCTATTTTATAAGGAATAATTTCCAATTTGTCTCACTAAAAAGTAACTAGCTGAACCCGAAATATATTCAAAAATCCATTTTCGGAGAACAACTTTGGGGTGATTTTCATCCCCTAAATACACTTAATGGTCGATAAAAAATACCCTTATCTCTTATGTTACGTTCTAGTCCATAATCAAAAATCATTGGAATCGGTAAGTTCTGTTGTAAGTGCGTCATTTTCATTACCATTCAATTAATATTTTGTTATATTATATTTTGAAAACAAATTTTTGAATCTTTTCAGGTGCATGGGGGGCGATGGGCTGGGGTGGCACGGCTGAAGGGGGCCTGCGGAGGCGGATGCCGTTACGGCGCGCCGGTGGCGGGACGGCAACGACGGGTGGCCACGGCGGGCCGGCCGGCAGGGCAATGCGCTATTACCGCCTCTGGATCTACACCTGTAATACAGCGCTGCTGGCCGGTGCCCTTGCCTTCACCGCGGCCGCTGCTAAGACTGTTCTCTTTGACTTCCGGAGGTAAGTACCATTCCATTTAATCTTAACTAAAAAACGCTATATCTCAGAAACTATCGTGCTCCGATTTTTAGAAAAAACATTTAATGGCCAATATGTCTAAAATAATTCATTTAAAAATATTTTTACGTTTCTAACTCTACGGCTAGAGGACGTATTTCTATGTTACCCAAAACCGTTAATTTCTATAAATTATTTTAAGTATAATGCACATCGAAAATAAACCTTTTAAATATCTGTTTTTTTCTCATCAATTTTGTTAAATCAACTTTCATGGTAAAAGATACTAACGTAAAATGTTTGATATACTATAACTTCGGTTTGCTTTAACGAACCTTAATAATGTGTAACTCATTTTAAAAAGGCATTTAGTCTAATCATATTTTGTTACAGTTCCTACAGTACACGGAAGCATGAAAAAAAAATAAGTTTTAGTCTCGATTTCGTAAAAAAAATTTAAATCTTTATTTTATTTTCACTTCGAGTAGGTTTGCTTTAAGTATCTTCAAAAATCTAAAAACTATTATGTATCTATAATTGGCTATCTTTTTAAGTTTTCTCTTCTTAATTGGGTTTTTTTATTTAATTCAATTATTCATTTTGGAAAATACACTAATAATGCAAAATATACACCAATAATACAAATATTTCATATTATTCACGATGACCAATACACTTTTGAATGGAAAAATTGAATAATCACTCTGTAGATGGAGTTTAACCATGGGAATGAGAAAACCCAAAAGCAATTGCCAATAAAGAAAAAGTAAATCAATTATCAAATCTAAGCATAGATTTAATTATTTTTTTAGTTTTAAGGTCGGTAATATGTTTTTTTTAAAAATTAAAAACCCAAACAATTTATGGATCCTCTTTAATAATTTTAAATAAATCTGTCCTACCCTTGTTATAAAATTAAAACCGAAGGGATAAGTGTTCAAAGGTAATCTACCTATGTCATCGGCGATCACAGATAGAATGTTTTTAAATTGAACAATTTTCTCATAATAAGGAAGCAAAAGAATAATCAAATGAAATCGCTGTAATGCAATATATTCGTTTGATTATATGTACAAAGAGTTCGTATAATGCTTTTCCCTGTTCAAGAAAGAACAATCTATATACCTCTAAAATGGCTTAAAGATTGTGTAAATTTTTTTACAGTTGTTATCGATTCTTTTCGTTATAAAAAGACGTAGAATAGTTTTATTCATCCTTTTATATAAAAGATTAGTAATTTAAGATGCTCAGGCCAAATCGGAAATTAAGTAACCAATATAGAAAAGCTAATACCCTTTACGAAAGAAATATCTAAACATTAGGGAACGGAATCATCCTTACAAGGCTAGATCGGTACTAGCGGGAACAGCAGGGAGTTCGGAGAATGAAAGTTTGGTGGTGCTTTTGAGAAGCAATTATATTCAGTTATAATTTAAGGTTCGTTAGAGGTGGTACGTTTTGAAATTATTTTTGATTAAAGTTCTATTTTATTTTACATAGGAGAACGAGGACTTTACTATCGTTTTGTTTAAACAATTTAAATAGCTGTTTTTTATGCTATTTTTTTCATTTTTTTTTATTGAACTTTTAGAAAGCTATATAAACGTATTATTTTCAAAATTGGATGTATTAAACTGGAATAAAATAATGGCCGACAAGAGAACTTATATTAGTTACTTCGGAATTGTTTTATCGAGTTAATTTTAAGTTTCTCGTCATAAGTTATTTCGTTTATATTTATTTTATAAATAGATGTAAGTGTTTTGAGGAACTTGTTTCGTGTAATTTAATAAAAATATTCAGGCAATTAACCTCGCTAATATGAGAGTTCTAAAACAAGAGACCTGATGTGACAAGTTAGATAGCAGCTTTTCCTGAGTCTTGAAGTTTTATGTGGTATTGGTAAGCTCTAATAATATCCAGTCGCTTAGCACTGAAACTGCAAGAGCCTAAGAAGATCTATCGGATTTCCAGAGTGCCTTTGTCACAATGGCTTCTATTTATAGTTTTATAGAATATCTAGTAATATGAAACAGCAGTAAATCATGGACGAAATGACCATACGGTGCCAAAATATTTCATTTGCAAGAGTCCGCTATCAAAGTTTGTCACACAATCCCAAAGGAAAATAAAGACAGAAAAACTTGAAAGAAAATAAAGGCAGGGATGCTCTTTTTTCAATATGCCGGTTAACACAAAAGTGAAGAGATCTAAATGTTAATGTGTATACATGTTTCACATATTACTGTAAAGCGTTAGATTATGTAAAGCATGAAAAAATTACTAAAACATTAAAATCAACTGGAACTGACACAAAGTACATACCTATTATCACTATATTGGAATCAAGTTTCTAATATAAATCACTCAATATCAGAAGACATTACCATTAAAAGAGGCCCGCGGCAAGAAGGTATCACGTCACCCCTTCTTTGAAATATTTATTCTCAAGCAATATTCAGAGAAATACTTGATGAAACAATAGGAAAATAAAAATCGATGAAAGGTTATTCAACAACATACGATTCGCGAACAAAACCCTTAAGATAAGCCGCCAGTATAGTTGACTTGGCTTTTGTAAATCTTAAATATAGGTCAATTATTTTTGCCAAGATACTGTTACGACTTTCGCTTCTTAGATCGCTCACTGAGTTCGCAGAATAAAACACAACACCTTTCACTAATACTGCCAATACTTATATTAACTACTTCTCAACACTGTTAAAACACAACTATCTTGTTACTACTTATTAATATCTTCACTATTCAAACATAACCATACAACTCTATTAAATCTCTTATCCTATCCCTATACAATTTCCTATTCAAATATAGAACTTAATAACATAAAACCTAGAAATATGACTCATCGATATAATATTCCTTTCGGCATATTATAATAAAGATGACTCATTGCATCGGAATATTTCTATATGAGGACGTACCAATAAGTTTCTCCTATTCGTTCGTAACAATACCTAGTTTTCGAGTTATATTGCTGTTTTAGAGTTATTTATTCGTTCTCTCCGTCTAATTACTGCAGCGATAGAATATTGTGGTATGTTTATACGTACAAAATACTCGTTTTTTTATGATCTTGGTTGGTATATATCTTTTAACAAAATACTACATACCCCGTAAATCTAAACTCAATAATATTTAATTCTGAAAGGATAACATTTAATATGAAGCGAATTAATTATAAAAACAGTTTCTAATTAACGAAATAATTCTAAATTATTTTATATTCGGTTTTAATTACGCTCATAATTTTGTTCTATAATCAAAATTAAGTTATAATACACTAGCAATCAAATTATATAGTTGTCAGTCAAATTATTGAGTTTTACTCGGTATGCACCCTGTTTATTA
The DNA here is from genome assembly GCA_034092305.1 of Diaprepes abbreviatus. Taxonomy (NCBI): domain Eukaryota; kingdom Metazoa; phylum Arthropoda; class Insecta; order Coleoptera; family Curculionidae; genus Diaprepes; species Diaprepes abbreviatus. Next base: position 5,198,884 of record JASJET010000055.1, on the reverse strand, counting down.
TCAATAAAATAGGGAGTTTCTGCCATAAATGGCAATTTTATTACGAAAACATGACTCTACCTTTACAACATCAGTTAAGTACACTAATAATGCATGGTTATATAAAAACAGAGTTGTTTCACATTTCTGGCTGTCGTAATAAAACTATTTTATTAGTTTCAAGATTTTTAGGATTAAAGTGATCTTTTAGTATTATTGCATATCTGCACAAGTAAACAATTTTCAAATAAATAAAAATGTTTTTGAGTTAGATGTCTTTATTTATTTATAGAGCTCTGCAGGCCGTGAAGACATAGGGCTTATTTAATATGCAATTTTATAGTTTATAGTTATACGAAAGGTCTCTAAAAAATATGTACAAAACACTAGCGCATATCTCTGCGGCTAAAATATAATGATCTAGCTCAATTTACCTTAGTCCAAAAGTTGAAAGTTTCCGAAATACAGAATCGCAAAGTAATAATTTTTTAAAACTTTTTTGTAAATATTTATCTTAATAATAGCTTAATTTGCACTTTTGGGATTTTTTGGGATGAGAAATAAAAATCTGATGACAGTTTCGATGTCCACTGCAGAGGACGCCACCAGCAGCACTTCATCTACATCTAAAGATTCACAACTTTTTGTGCCACGGTATATTAAATTTCTAATTAAGGATTCCTATTTCTTAAGATTTTTTATCCAAAAAGGAATCCTATGACTAGAACACCAGAGGTTGAAAAAGAAATTTTGAAACGAGTTGGACACTAGACACATTAGAACTTCCAAAAATACAGAAAATAGGACTTTCAGATGACAATGGTTGCATCCATTCCCACTATGGATCCTGGCATCTTACTATCTCGTTGAAATGATTTAAATTGCTTAGGACAACTAGTATTTTTACCAAATTTATTGAATGATGTTTCACTAGCTATTAGATAAAATATGTGGTTCATAGATAGATAGATAAATTTATTTCATAAAATTTTGTACTGAAAAATATAATTGTAATATATTATAAAACAAAAAAAAAATAAAGTTAAAGCTATCTGTGAATTACGTTTAAAAAAGACCTAAAAATGTGCTCTAGAAGAAGTCTCCATGTACTTCATCCACCGAATAGAATGCATGCTCTAACAAAAACCATTTTAGTTTAATTTTAAATTTTATAAAATAAGTCCAATCGACAGCCAACAATGGGTCAGCCATTTTAAGGACTTACTCCAGGCACCAGCTACAGAAAACAACGTAGACGAAAACCAACAAGAAATCACAGAACTAACAGATGTTAACATCAGTGAAGCAGAGATGCACCCGACAATTAAGAAATTAAAAAACAGAAAATCACCTGGTACCGACCAAATTACGAATGAGATGCTAAAGTACGGAGGCCCCAGCCTTGTCACAGAGCTCACTGTTCTATTTCAAAAAATACTCCGCACAACATCAGTACCCAACAAATGGCGGAAAAGCATCACAATTCCGATCCACAAAAGAGGATCAAAGAAACATCCCAAAAACTACAGGGGAATCAGCCTACTGAATAGTTCAGCCAAATTGTTAACCAAAATACTGTCACAACGGATCGTAGACAAGTTAGGGGCGTGCGAAGAACAGCAGGGCTTCCGGAATAATCGCTCTACTATCGACGGTATATTTATTATCAGACAGCTGGTTGAAAAATCTATCGAATACGATAAACCGTTGTTCATTTGTTTTGTGGACTTTACACAAGCTTTCGACCGAGTCAAACTGGAACACATAACAGAATTACTGCGAAGAAAAGAAGTAGACGAAGCAATCATACGCACAATATACAAACTGAATTCCAAAAACACCATAGTAATTAAAACAAATGACACTCTAACAGAGGAAATCCCTCTATCCATAGGAATAAGACAGGGTGATAGCCTAAGTCCAACACTTTTCAATGTAATCATGGACGAAATCATTGATGAGGTAAAAAGCACAAATATTGGGTACCCAGTGGGACACAACACCGTTCAGATTATATGCTTTGCAGACGATGTTGCCTTGACAGCAGATAGCGAGGACAACTTACAAAGAATGGTTTTCCATCTCAATCGAACAGCCAAACAATATAATATGAAGATATCTGTGGAGAAAACCAAAGGAATGGTAATAGCAAAAGAACCGGTAAGATGCAAACTAATGGTTGATGATAAACATATCGAACAGGTTGGGAAGTTTAAATACCTAGGAGCACATATAACAAGTAACAGGGCAGTAACGGAAGAAGTACGCACACAGGCCAACAAAGCGGCCATGATATCAGGTCAACTAAGAGACATAATCTGGAACAATAAACATATGACAGTTGAAAGCAAAGCAAGAATTTACAAGGTCTGTGTAAGATCGATACTGACCTACGGCGCAGAAACAAGAAATGAAACCACAAAGACAAAACAAATTATGAGAACCACAGAAATGTTCCCGTGATCATTCTCAATCACGGGAACAAGTTTAAGAGATACGATAAGAAATGCAAAAATACGCGAGAACAGCGGAGTGGGGGATGTTGTGAAGTGGGTTCGAAATCGTCGTAGGCAGTGGAGAGACCACGTGAAACGAATGGACGATGACAGACTAGCAAAAACCGTGATGAGAGAGAAGCCAAATACCAAACGGCCGCCTGGACGGCCCCCCAAAAGATGGAAAGACCGCTGGATTTCTACCTCAAACAGAACTTGGTTCTACCTAGAAGAAGAAAAAGAAGAAGAAGAAGAAGAAGATAAAATCTGTAATTATTTTCATCGTACTTTTATTGTTGTAATAGTCTTCGTCTCAATTTTTGAAACGTTATTCAATTCATCGTAATATTCTGAAATATAATTTTTATCCCGAACTTTAGTAGCTTTAATAGTTTTCACCACACTTTTGAGTTAAAGATTTTTTCGGATCATATTTTATACTCGTAATTTTTTTCGTCGTATAAACTTTTTAACGATGTATATTTCTTCGTCGCACATTTTAAAGATGTAATTTTCTTCGCCGTAATTATTAATTATGTACTTTTTTACCCGCATTTATTAGATGTAATTTTTTGGGGGAATATGAAGATTGATGATTTTCGCCGTGTTTTTATAATATATTTTTTTACCGAAAATCCTTAGGCGCTATTTTTTTGCCACATATTTCAGCGTCATTATCTTCGAGGAACGCCATCGATGTGTCAAATACAAAATCGCCAATTTTGCCCCATGTCTCTGAATTTTCTATGAACTTATAGTCAGGATTCTATCTATATTTTTTCTTGACTTTATTCATAAATTTTACCTTAAGAAATTGACCTACCCTCAATTACTAAACATAAAAGCACAAGTAGGCGAAGTATCCATCTCGTCCGTAGTTCTTAAGAGTCTTAAAGTGATTAACTAACGCATACTAATCTTTCAGATTAAATCAATATAAAATGGATAATCCTTATCCACCGTCATGAAATGGGGATTTCTAAAAATAGACAGTTGATATGAATAATTAATAATCCATACTCATTAAAACACATTTGGAATTAATATTTCATTTTAGTCATAAGCGTCCTAACAATGTCATTAATATATTACAATTAAAATATTACAAACATATTACTATATTATTTGATAACATTCACAGTTTTCTAAATAAATATTTTCTTTCAGAACATGCCATATTGAAAAAATAAATAAAATGATTTTTCGATGAATCGTGGGTGGGGAATTTTGCCTTAATTGTATCAAAAGTACACCTTGCTCGCTATTTTTTCTCACACGAAAACTAAACCAGTGCTGATCTATTTTTGGTTGGCTGATGAGATGGAGCGAGCTAATTTTAGCTCTAAACCCTCCAGAATAATACCTATAACAATAATTGAAATAAGCTTCCTCTTAAAAAATACCGCTAAATTTATTTATTTATCAAAAAGTGAAAAAAAAAGCTTTTTTTTCCTTTTCTTCCTCATAACTTTGAAAGTATTTAGTTTAAAGAAAAGTTGGAAAGAGAAACATTTTTTGTAATTAAATTTCCTAAAAGATAAGTTAAGTTAGAAATCTAGAAAATTTAATACCCTATTGCAAAATAATAATAATTTTTAAAAAATGGCAGAAAAAAATGTTTTTTAAAGGATTTTTTCGATCACTTACATGTCTCTGAGGACCTTCATGCTTCGGCAGAAAAAACTTCAAGTTCTGATAAAATAATGTTTTAAATTTCATTAAAATTGGTTTGAGTTTTTGCATAATAATTTTATAATCTATTTTTTTTCAAAAAATGGAATATTTTTCAAAATCTTAAATCGGAGAGTCACATTCTTGAAATTTTTTTCACAAATACTTGATTTCATTTAAAATATCTTGTAAACCAAAGGTATAGGTATACACTAGATAATCATTTCACATATTAGTAGTCCAACACATTTAATTAGGTTTAAATAAACATAATTTTAGTGTGAATCGGCCTACTAGATAGTTTATTCTTTCAAAATAAATATAAACATTTGAACGTAAAAAAAGTAAGGTTATTCAACGCAGCTATTCAAGATCAGCTGACAGTCTAGGCAAGATCTAAAGCTATCCGACTTTCCGTTTGGCACAGATAACGTCATACTTGCAATAGTGTTATTGTTCACTGTTTCTTGTTTTTCTTTTCTTGTAGTTTATGTAGCAAATATTTTTATAGATTAAGTTAATAAACATAATTTTATACAACACATGATTTTCACTTATTGTTTAAATATAGATTTTAATTGTTTTATAAATCGCTGTTTTATTTTTGAATCTGGTTATTTCCCGTTTTTTGCTAATCATCATCGCTTCTTCTTATCGACGGGTCAAAAAAAAACAGGTGGTGCTTCAAATATATCTGTATAACCCCCCTAATCTCTGGCATGCTAGCCTAGTGCCCTAAAAGAATGAGTGATCAACACCAAAAAAAAATAATCACCGATGCATTTTTAATATATTTTTTTTTTCATTCTTTCTGCATAGCAAAATTTTGGCGCCCAACCCAAAAAGAGTAGATTCAAAATTTTCGTCTTTGAAAGGTCTTGTATTTGCGGCCCAATGAACATTTCTATTTAAGCTTTACCTCAGTTATACGCGCAAATTTTCAGCTCAAATAAAGAAAAGCATTTTCTTCTCTATTTAAGGTTTTAGCAAAACTTTTTACAAATCCTAGCTTTAGGTGTGGAGGAGGTAAGTAAGTTTTCTGCTGCTCTACTAAGGGTTCATCAAGGAAGTTTTTTAGACGGGGCACAATATTTTCACGTAACGGCTATTTTTTAATAACATGATGTTGATTTCAAGCTGTGCTGTTCCATTCGCATAAAAAAGAACAATATTTGGTGTAGCCACTTTACAGACCTGTAAGCAATGCAATAACTTTTTAGATCGGCATCCATTATGATATTCATATTTTATGGTTTGAAGTAATATACGCAAGTGCTGTAGAGGGGCAAGAAAAGCCCTAACAATCCACTCAAAATTCACACATTGGAACCAGAAACACCAGAAACTTCAGATTTATATACAGCTTTCAGCTTCTATCAAATATTTATAAAATTTTATCATAACAAGAAAAAAATACAGTTAACAGTTAAAAACTTTTTACAGTAGTATAATCAGCAGTTACAAATTTAACTTCGTTCCGGTAAGGCATGAATAAAATGCAATTTTGTAAAACTCTATCAAATTGCACGAATAAAAAAAGTAGCGTGCTAATTTTTGTTTCTAGTCAGCTTAATCCCTGATGGTTTTTAAAGTGGATTTTTCATTGAAAGCACTCACATTAAAATCTCGTGCAGCAATCGGTTTAAATGCATCTCTGCTAATAACTTTTTTGTCGGTTTTCATAAAGGAACTATTTGGAAATAATGTATATAAGGTTTAGTAGTTAAAAAATAACTAAACATTAATATGATAATGCGAATGATCAATACAATAAAGTAAAAAATATTAACGATTTCATTTAAATTATCTATAATTTTTACATTAGAAGATATTAAAATAATTTTTATTTCACTCGTTTATGCTAAATATATCATTTTTATAAGAGTTTTTTGAAGTAGTGTATCGAATTTAAAAATTTTATTAAGATCATGCCATAAAGAACTTAATGAACTGTTTTATTTTATTCTTTCGTCTTTATTATATTTTTATCGCAAAAAAATATGTTGACTTTATATTGAAAGTTTCGAAAAATGTTTTTGTATTTTCCAAATAACCTTATTTATTATATAAAATTTTTAACAAAATTTAATTTAACAATTATATAGTACAAAATAACTTAATCCACCGCATCCTCATCATCGGAGATATCACTATCAATATCCTCTTCTTCATTTCCATCAAGTGCAGAAGGATCTATTTTCTCCTGGACTGCACTTCTTGGAATACCAGCTTCATCCTCTGTATCGGTACCTATTAATTGGTGTATATATATATATATATATATATATATATATATATATATATATATATATATATATAAATATATATATATATATATATATATATATATATATATATATATATATATATTATATACTTATGTATGTGTATGTGTTACCGTTTGAGCTGTTCTCCAAGCTTGTTATATCTTGAATCGTAGTAGGCAAACCAATTCCCATCCATATTCAGTAGGATCTAAATGCATTGTTGGTACTTTTTTCAAAGCATTTTGTTATTAACAAAGACACAGCCGCGCGGTCTGACTTTTCATTTTGTGATTAGATAATACGTTCCTAACGAAACGAAATGAAATCAAGCGGCTAAAAATAATAATTTTTTTTGTCCTTCAGCAATCAGACTATTAGTAGTAGTTGATAATGTTTGGAAGTATGAACTTACCATAAAACTAGTCTAAGTTGACAATAAAGGTGCCACAATAAGTCAACAAAGTTTTAAACATAAAAAATACAAGACAAAATATTGAGTTTTTAATACCAAAACTACATAAAGAAAAATTCTGATTATTTTGGAGTGATAACTATTCCTTCTATAGATTCGAAGACAATATCTCTGGGATTCATCTTTAACTTTCATAAAGCAACCTTTGTTGGCTTGTAAAATTTTTTGATATTTCCAGACTCTTATAAGATAGTCCATAGCAGGTTTTAAGATGAAAGATTACCCAGGATAACAATTACTCTTGTCTTGATACATATTAATAACATAATAAATAATCAGTGATTCTGAAAACAATTTTTCTTTCAGGAGTTTAGTACCATCGCTGACCCTCTACCAACCATCATTCCTCTACGCTTATTTAGCATTAGCGACACAAGGAGGCGCCTTACAAGTTCTTGGGTGTTTAGCTGCCTTAAAACTATCGGAAAGACTTCTCAACGCTTATTGGTTACTTTTGTTGGTATTAATATTTGGTGATGTGGTCATCGGGGCATTTTGGGCATATCGATTCGAGAGAATTTGTCAGGTAAGTCAGTTATTGTTTTTAAGTAAGTTAATACATAGATAAAGAATTTTTATTGATTGTTAATATTTATGAAGTACTTGGAAATAGTTTGTTATTGTTAATTCCTGCTAGCATAGAGGTTAGTCAAAAAACAGACCTTTAAACATTATTTTTCTTTTGAAACTTAATAATGAATAATACAAATTTTGAAATGTATTTAATTTAAAAAAGGTTTATTTATATAAGAAAAACCCACTGTTCTCAACCAACCAAACCTTATACCATCAGGACAGACATAGTCTGTTCTAATACGATTAGAGACAAAGCATTATGACAGATTGCAAAGAATTTTCTGCACTGCCATTTATAGACTGGCTTCGCACTCACTGGTCCTCACCAGTAGAGGATAGGCAAGCGCACTTTGCCATAGGAAGAGCAAATCTTTTAGGGTGGGCTCACACAATTAAAAAAATCTTGGCGTAAGCGTGACGTAACAAGACATATGTCAAATTTAAAGCATTGTGATTTGTTAAATTTAATAAAAGACAAAGACCGAAGATTTCCCGCCTAAATCGGCCTTTTCAAGGTCATTACGCAAAATAAAGTTTAACTTTTCAGCGAAAGACTTTAAATATGGCGGAAACTGTTTATTTTTAATATTTTGTGTGAACATAACCTATGTTTTTTTCAGAAGTTTATGGTTTTATTTATATTTTTTTATTTTGCGAGTTTTGAAATAATGTATATTTATGAACTATGTTAAATGGTTTTAATTTATTAAAAATGCTTGTTACCGAAGATCATTATTGCTTGGTCCTCAAAAAAAAACAACTCTTGTTCATTTTTTTATTAATTTTGTAACAATTGCAATAATACAGTTGTTCACTATATAAATTAAAACTTATGAAATAAAGGCCGTTATATAATACAATTTCTATTCAACGACAATCTCTGATATCGAGACGCTAATCCACAGACATGCCCTTAGCTATGGTTACCAGATCAAATAATGAGATTTCCTGACAATATCCCTGATTTTTCAGTAAATATCCGAACATTTTATCTCAATGTTGTATGTGGTATGTTAAGGCAGTGAGATTTTCAAAATATTTGCAATCGAAGCACCAAATGTGAATATCGAGCGAGTGTTCTCATTAATGGGAGAGTAGTGGACTAAGGAGAGAAATAGACTGTCTACATTGTTATACGCTTTGCTTTTCGCTACCACCAATGTTATAACTTTGCTGGTTCTGCTTTTGGTTTATCACTGGTTTCGATGAATTCAAATAAATCTTCTAGTATTACTATTGTAGTTTTTTAATTTTAGTTCCCCTCGCATCTGTGTTCATGTCCTAGTTATATTCTATTTCTGTATCTAAATTATTATTTTGCAGTCAGGCATACTAACAAATATAACAACTATTTATTTACATAATTACTGAAATGAAAAAGTGTGTATTTATGGGACGATGACAATATGAACAAAGCTAATGGTCTCTGTAAAACGTAAAGTTTTAGAGTGTCGAAGATTAAGGCATGCTTTTGTTTGAGCCTATTAGAGTATAAATTTACTTAATATATAACTTGTTCTTAAGAGAGTATTAAATATTAGACTACAATTATCTATAAGGGTAACTTAAAAATATTTATATATAGTAATTTAATAATTAATAATTTGTAGTAATAGTTGGTTTAGAACAATATCTTCTGTTAAGGTTCTACTCTAGACACAATTTAACTTAAAGAACATATAATGTGAAGAATGTCATGAAATGGTTATAAAAGATTAGCAATTGCCAAAAAAAACATCAAGTGTTAAAAAGTATGTAACTAAATTTATTAATATACTAAATTAACAATTCACGTTTAATTAATTTATTTTTTCTTACTAGAATGATTAATAAATATTTTTTTTATTACAAATTTCAGACATATCACGAAAATTCCTGTCTGGTAACCTTACCCTTAACAAACTTTATATAAACCTATTATAAACAATTAAAAAGTAAAAATTAACATTGATGGAAATTTAATAACAGAAATCCAGTTAGTAGCGTATATAATGTATTTTTCTATAAAGTACAAACAATTGTAATTATTAAAACGATTGTTAAAATTCCACTGTTATATTGCAATTCTCGTCTTTGAACTCTTTGGCAATTCTTTACCAGGTAGAAGTCATAAACTATAGAAATAAAACTTCTTTAAAGAGTCCCATATTACAGCGCAAGCAACCTGAATCATTACAGGAACAATGATTACCGACTCGGAATTCGCAAGGTTGCTTTCACATGCTGATTTCATCAGCTAAATATCACAATGTTATTTTCAGCCTAGTAATAAGGGTATAGCTGTACACATTTCCATATGGTGTTTCCTAATTATTGGCTCAACAACAGCGAAGAGCTCTTCAAATTCACCAATAGTAACAGGAAAATATTTTTAAAAAATCAGGATCATTTTCTCGCATTTGTTGAATTAAATTAATAGTGTTTTCCTCAAGTACAGACCGGACCCAGTAGCGACGACTTTCCTGTTTTTTTAATAAAGAATATATCAATATTCTCCTTACATTTTGTAACTTTTTTTTCTAGATTAAAATACTGCCGCTATTAATGTTTTATTTTGCTTCTTTTTAATTTTTAGGTAAAATATAAACAAAAATCCTGATAAAAGTTAGATTAAGGCAAAAAAAACTACACCCCTATGACCGCGTAACAAAATGTCCCGTGTGGACGATACATTTTTAACTTAAAAGGGCGTAATACAACTTATATCAGAGTATATACTATATACCCACAGTGAATACAGCATACCATATAATTCTCAACCAACTAAAATAACCTTATATTTTAAGAGCAGATATACTCTATTCTAACACGGTTAGAGACAAACCACTATCTCAGATTACAAGAAACCACCAGGAAAGAGTTAAAAACTCTCCTATGGCAGTGTACTGCTAGAAAAAGTGGTCTTGGGAGTGCTATATCTGGAGATAGAGAAGGGGATTTTCCATCCCATCCTCGTATATCAATACATACCAGAATCCCTTAAGTTCAGACATACAGACAGTGTGCTGATCTCCCAAACACTCGGCTTATGTTGTTATATCTTACATTTTTTAAAATTTCACTTCCTTTGAAAAAATTGATTTTATAATCGAGAATATATGTACCAGTCTGGAGACAGCCAATGTTAAAGCACTATCAGAATCGCACAAAAACGGAAAATCGATTCCGGAATACGTGGTTTCATTTTCTAAAGCTTGGGTAATATTTTGGGTTAAGGCTAAATTATTTCCGTCGTTTTCCCAAAGCTGCTTTTGATTTTATGACAATCTTAAATTTGTAAGTCGACGAAGAAGGTAATATCGGTATCGGTTATGCGCTTATTGTCTCAAGGTATTTATTCCAGAAAGGCTTTAAGAAGAGTATTACTTTGCTCAATGTGGGTCACGTTTTTACCTAACCATATAGGTATTTAATATTACATCGAATTTTATTTCAATTTATTCAAAGAAAATATCATGAGAAAAAGGTTTTGTTAGACGCTGCAACGAAAAATATTAATGGTTTCGATGATTTACGTATTCAACAAAAACTACACGGAACTAGGAACTGTTCCAAGTGAGTAATGAGACCAGCCACACTTGGAAATACCAAATGAGATTTTGGTAAAACATCGTGAAAACGATTTTTTGAACGAACGAATGGAAACCCGGAATAACTAAATCATTCAATCCACCATCCGTGAAAAGTCACGATATAATATATATATATATATATATATATATATATATATATATATATATATATATATATATATATAATAAAATAGAATCAAATATTGGCGAAGCGGACGTGAAAATTTGTCAATCTACATGATTCTCGTATTAAAAAGTGCAGAGCACTCCAAAATATGGAAAAACTCCGGGTCCGACAGATGGCGATAGCGCTGTTTCGTCCTAATATGGGACTCGTCAGGCCACCGCATTCGGTACTGTCGGACCCGGAGTTTTTCCATATTTTGGAGTGCTCCGCACTTTTTAACACGAGAATCATGTAGATTGACAAATTTTCACGTCCGCTTCGCCAATATTTGATTCTATTTTATTTTAAATATTTTAAATTACACGGACAAAAGCTTATCTATTTATTTATTTACTTGTTTGCCTTTGAAACACGCTGAACGTTGCTCTCATGGTGGAATCGTTTGGTGCGACACGTGGCTTTGGCTGCTGAAATGAGCAGTAGGCTTGGGTGCCAGTACCGAAATATGCGACCCCTATCCTTTGGGCAGCGCGTTTCGTGTACTCGATTTTACATATTTCTGTTTTAATTCACCGTCGCGCCACCATATGGTGGTTATTTACAAACTTTGTTAATCTGTGTGGTTCTTGTGTTATCAAGTGGACCATCAAGATGTCGCCTTTTGTCGTCTTGTTTGCTGTTTTTTGATTTTAAACTTAGTTTTATAGGATGCAAAGGCGAGATGATGGTTTGTACCGAATGCGGTGGCCTGACGAGTCCCATATTAGGACGAAACACCGCTGTCGCCATCTGTCGGACCCGGAGTTTTTCCAGATTTTGGAGTGCTTCGCACTTTTTAACACGAAAATCATGTAGATTGCCAAATTTTCACGTCCGCTTCGCCAATATTTTATTCTATTTTATTTTAAATTACACGGACAAAAACTTATCTATTTATTTATATATATATATATATATATATATATATATATATATATATATATATATATATATATCTGTCTGAAATTACTTGAGAGGACGATTTATTTGCGCCATTTTACAACCCTATTGTCGTAGATTACCGTAGAATATATAAATAAACGTATTCTTAAACTTATTTTGGTTATATTGAATTTTCTATGAATATAAAAAAATAGAAATGTCACCTTTTCACATGAATTACACAGCATGACGTGAAAGGAGGAGGGTCGCTGATTACAAATCCGAAGTCAAAATCGCGAAATTCAAAATGGCGGATCCAATATGGCGGCCAAAAATCGAATACCTTCGATCTGCAAGAATTTTCGTATGGAGGGTTTTTTGGGTCGCTGGTTACAAGTCTGAAGTCAGAATCACGTAATTCGAAATGACGGATTCAATATGGCGGTCAGAAAATTCTCACATCTTCAATATACACGAATCGTCTTTAAAATATTTTTTTGTACCAAAAATTCATGCCAAGCTATTTTAATTTTTTCTGGTCGCCATACTGGATCCACCATTTTAAATTTCGTAATTCTGACTTCAAATCCGTAATCAGCGACTCAAAAAACGCCTCCATACAAAAATTCGCGCATATTGAAGACATTCCATTTTTTTGGCAGCCATATTGGATACGTCATTTTGAATTCCGTGATTCTGACTTCAGATTTGTAACCAGCGACTTAAAAAGTCCTCCATACGAAAATTATATGTATGTATAATGTATTATAGAGACATTTTTTTTCTCAAAAACTATAAAAAAAAACACCTTATAGCATGAATCTTACTCTTTCAAATGCCGCTGAGTTTGCTCAAAAATCTGTCTTTTTCTTCGAGATATTCAAATTTAAAAAACCTTCCCCTTTCGTGACCGATAAGCTTTTAGGCGATAATTCTTATAAACCATGGATGTTCTAAGGCTATCAGAGCATCACTGAACCCAAACTTATCATTAATTTTCCAAAATAAATTTGTTTAAATAATTTGTTTAAACAATTTTTTGCAAAATTAATTATTTTTTAAGTAAATGATTCCATTGCATTTTACAAAATAAATACGTTCAAATGAATCGTTATCGTTATTACGATATATTTTGTTATAAATAAAGTATTAAATAACGAATTTTGCAATTTAAATATAAACTCTAACGACACGCATTTGTAGACTTTGTATTTGTGGAATATGGTTTTGTGAATTCTGGATATACATTCCTAATTATTTTCTAATGATCGTTTAAAGGTTTTTTAAATTGCAAAATTGTTTATGAATTTGTTTAAAATGCAATGGAAGCATTTATTTAAAAAGTAATGAATTTTGCAATAATTTGTTTAAATAAATTATTGCAAAACTAATAATAAATTTGGAATTAGCAATGTTTTGATAGCCTTAAAAGATCCACGGTTTGTCAGAATTGTAACTTAAAAGCTTATCTGTCACAACAGATGAAGGTTTCTAAAACTTGAAAAATTTTGATTCGAATTTCACGTCGTGCTGTGTTATCTATCTAATTTATTAATGATAGTGTTTTCAAGGACGTGATCTTATTCATATTTATTAAATATTTACAAGCCATTTTATTAATATTATGTATAACCTTTATAATTTTTGATATAATTTGCTGTTTTTATATCAAATATAAAAATGTATATTTTTTATAGTTTCTTCTACTTTTTATAATTACATTTTCTCTGTACATTCCTAGAATTAATTTAAGAGATATTTAACTACGTTCTACTTTAATGTTATGACATTTTTAGAAAAACAACTACCCTCGCATGCTCACTGAACATTTGTTTATACACATCTGCAATGCATTACCCATTTCTTTATTTTTTTCGTACCATTTATTTACCCAAATTAGGTGACACATTTTTATTTAACCTATTTTTTATTGTAATAGCGATACAATTTGCGTGTTTTCCACATGTTCTATACTCAAATTTTACATAATCAATTTCTTACTTTTGATAACATTCATTCAGCAATAAAATCTGCCTTTATAAAGGATGTTATGGAAAGAAATTTTTATATACTATTTACTAATGACTATTCTATCATCCGCATCATATATATATATATATATATATATATATATATATATATATATATATATATATATATATATATCACTTTAAATAATAATAACGGCACACACTAAAATATCTATAGATTGTTTAAATAAAATCACAAATTTTAGGACGCCACGCATTAGTAACCGTTTAGATATTTATGCTATATTCCCAGGTTTAATAATTTATAATCCAATAAAAAAAGAATACAGTGCACATTGGATAATTTTGATAATTTAATTAGGTTTAGATAAGGTGTTTTATAAAATTTTACATAGAAAAACTGCACCCATTGACATTATTGTATTTTTTTTTTAATAAAGTTTGTATTTGTGTTTTTGAATCATTGGTTTGACCTTTTCTGACAATTATTATATTTTCATCCGAACTCACCTGAGAGAGAGAAATTTGACATCAATGTTTCAAATGTCAAATCACTAAAAAACGGAGTACATTCAGAAATACAGCACATGTGTAACTGAGTAATATTTATTGAAAATAAAAAAAATTTAGTACAAATCGATTATACTTTGGTATAGTTATTTGTGCCTGGCGCCCAATCATTCAATAAGTATCATATATATATATATATATATATATATATATATATATATATATATATATATATATATATATATATATATATATATATATATATATATATATATATGTGTGTGTGTGTGTGTGTGTGCTGTCGATAATTTTATTTCGCCAATAAAAAGTTAACCAATTATTTATTATTATTATTATAATAATAAATAAACAACTTAATTATAAAAAATAGATCAACAATTCAATTTAATTATATTTTTTTACAGGCACGTTGTGAGCGAAAATATCAACACAATATATATATATATATATATATATATATATATATATATATATATATATATATATATATTTGGGCAGCGCGTTCCATGTACTCGATTTTGCATATTTCTATTTTAATTCACCGTCGCGCCACCATATGGCGGATTACAAACTTTGTTAATCTGTGTGGTTCTTGTGTTATCAAGTGGACCATCGAGATGTCGCCTTTGTCGTCTTGTTTGCTGTTTTTTGATTTTAAACTCAGCTTTATAGGATGCAAAGGTGAGATGATGGTTTGTACCGCATGCGGTGGCCTGACGAGTCCCATATTAGGACGAAACAGCGCTGTCACCATCTGTCGGACCCGGAGTTTTTCCATATTTTGGAGTGCTCCGCATTTTTTAACACGAGAATCATGTAGTTGACAAATTATCGCGTCCGCTTCGCTAATATTTGATTCTATTTTATTTTAAATTACACGGACAAAAACTTATCTATTTATTTATATATATATATATATATATATATATATATATATATATATATATATATATATATATTTATTTATGTCGCATTTTTCTGATACATATTGTATATTTTCCACACTTTTACATGTTCAAAATGATATTACATCTTTACAGACATATTTCATCGTAATAGCAGCACTCTGGTCTTTTGTAAATTTGTACCATTTAGGTTTCATCCCGCAGATAATTGACGTGAAACAAGCGAAACAGTCGAGATAAGGGTTGCTTCAGTGGCAGCTATGCCAGACTCACAGATTTTTGTTTCCTTAACGTTTTGCAAAGGGGTGAATTTATTTATCTTAAAAATAATGTTTTTTCATAAAAAAAAATGTTGTTTACTGAATTCAAAAACATGCGGTTATATCAACTACATTCTTAAATAGTTTTTTGTTTATAGGAATTAAGACCAGCGCTACGTATACGCTTCCAGCAAGAATACGGTACTAACAGTGCAATGGCTAGTCTATGGGACAGGCTACAAACCGAAGATCAGTGTTGCGGGGTAACGGGTCCTGAAGAATTTGCGAATACAACGGGGGCTGTTAAGTGGGAAATGCCTCTTAGTTGCTGCCTTGAACCAGCAGTCATAGGTAATGGGACAGGAAGATGTGCAAAGGTGAGAACTAGTGCTAGATAGAGCAATGGTCTAGAGCTGTTATGAAATTAGTTAAATATATTTTCTTGTTAACTGAAAAGAAATTTATTAATATAAAGGATGACTAAAGTTTAATTCTAGTTAAGTACATGACTAAACAATGGAAGGCAATTCCTTGCCTAATTCTGAGATCAAAAATTTATACAAACGATATCGGAAATTGTAAGAAATAGAAAAACAGTTAAATGAGGAAATTTCAGATAATTTTGTCGGTAATTTATCAGTGCTTGCGAGTTGTCTGAGCAATTCTTCACGAAGAATACGCTTGTTTGGTTCAATTTTAATTTTAGTATATTAGTTTTCTGGAGATATCATTAACTACTTTATTTCTTACTAGCATCCCCCATCGCAGCTTCGCCTACACTATTTTTGTGTATTTAAAGAATTTTGCAGATGAAAATGATTGACCGATATTTAAGGTCTACACAAGCCAACTGCGGAAGCGGCTTGTCGCTGAGTTGTCACAAATAAAATTCGAAACTTTCCCAAAATTATTTTTACTTTTTCTCAATCGTAAATTAAAAATAAGTATTGTAGAAGAAAATTTAAACTTGAAACAAACTATCGACCATGAACGCATCTGATGATTGTTTTTGTTGACGCTTGAACCTCTATGTTGCAATATTATTTAACAATATATCCTAAAAACTCAAATATTCTACTCAATAAAATATTGCAAATAAATAATAATGAAAATATCAGCTTATCTACATAATGAAACAAAATAGTGCCAGACGGGACTCGTTGCCTCATTTACTCAATAGATGGGGCTGTTTGATGTTCTTTTCAAGATTTTCTAATAATTGTATTTTCCCCAGCAATTTCCTCTAACTTTTATTTTCCCCAAAAAATTTAGCAAAAATATTTTTCCCTAAAATTGCAAAAAATCCCCAATTATGGCAACCCTGCCTTGCCATAAGCGATGATCATGAGAGCTCAGCAGCTCACCACCTAGATGCCGGAATGAGAAGTGCATAGCTGGAGCTTATTATTATCTGCTTGTTTATAAGCATCAATAAATAGTTGTTTATATTTATAGAACCTAGGAATATACAAAGTGGCCCAACGAAAACATGACGGGGTCCGTAACTTCTAGAAGTATTTGTTCTAAACGCGAAAGGCGTCGACTTTCTTTGGGCATGTATTAATTAGTTCCAACTGGACACATAGAGGATGGGTCAAATTTTAAATGAAAATAGTGATCAGTTTTTACATTATTGTAAAGCTTTTTAAATGATCTATACAGCCGTGGGTCATTTTTGAGATTCAATGAATAGAATACAATACAAAAATACCAAACGCCGACACAAATTTTATTAATGATATTTTACTACCGTCAACCAAACCATCTACTACCATATAAATTTTCCTGAAAACACTGTCGTATATTCTGTAGGATTTGAGGGGTGACTTGGCGGCATACGTTAGTAATACGCTTGTATGTGTCCTCACAAAAAGTAATCGAAGGGACTCAGATTTGAAGGTGAAGGAGGCTATTCTATCGTTCCTTTACTACCTATCCAATGACATGAGTATGTCTGGTCCAAGAATTCACGCACCTGCCGGACATAATGAGGAGGAGCTCCGTCCTGCTAAAACATTACTTCATCTTCCAGATAGTCAGCGTTGTTCTCGACAATAGTGATTATAGCTGGATCAATAGCTTCATGCAACAATTCCAAATACATATCACTAGTAAAGTGATCAGGTTTAAAAAAAGGCCAACAAAGGAACCTCCATAACTACCGGCATAATCTTTTCCGAATGTTGTGCATGCACCGTGAAATATCCTTAGTTTAGAGTCCGCTTAGTAGCGACAGTTATGCGATTAACCAAGCCATTTCGAAAAAAGGAGGACTCATCGGAAAAACAAATGTTGAAAAGGAAATTTAGATTTTTTCTCGCTGGTTCACTGACGGCGGTGGAAGTCGTCTTCGTGCAGTTCTTAGACACGTTGAATCTCGTATGGATGGAACTGGTAATGTTTTAAAACCTTTCCAATTATGTCCAAAAACATGAGATTATATTCGATTTCTATTGATTAAATAAGTTTTTCGACTATTTATAATAGACAAAAAAAACCTTCTTCTTTCTACAATACTGTAGATTTCCGCCATATTGGATTTAAACCGTTTTGAAAAACATTTTTCAGCTTTTCCCATTACACTTGGTTAAATAAGTCCGACTGAATCAAAAATTATATTTTTCTGGCATATTTAGGCACAAGGAGATCAAAATATTACATGTACCAACAAATCAATAAGAATTTTGTATGACATTAATGGGTATTAAGGGTACAAAATGAAATGAAATAATCTGAAACGTAATACGATAACTCTCGAAACCAAAAAAATGAACAACGTGAAGCTCAGCAAATTAAAGATCTGAAGAAAAATATGGTTTTATGTAAAAGGTTTACAAAAAAGTTTAGTAATTATCAAACCGGAAAAAATAATTGGTAAATAAAATTTCATAAACACACATATTCCTCGTCAAAATTACTGTAATAATGCACTCACTAATTTTTAAAAATTTTAACAGTAAGAAAATTATTGCCAATTTAAAAAAAAGCCACATTCTTATTTTTCAAAAGATCTTAAAATTTTCAACAAAATTATCTAAAATTTCTTCGATTTAACTACTTTACTATCTCCATAGTTTCCAACATCGTAATACATCCATTGCCGATTTGGGACACGTTGCATAAATATTAAAAAGTAATAAGTTTAAATTTGGTAAAAGTTAAAAAAAATGTAGTGGAATTTTTGCATTGTGTTCGTTCTTAGCAACGTACTCCTGCACCCACTCGCATTATCAGTCGAAGGTTCAAGCGGTTTTGATAGTTTTTTTATGTTAAATATATTCAAAAGCTGTCTTATTTCTTGAAAACCCAAATTGCAAAGTGGTTCTTAAAACTAGTCCAAAATCTCATTTCTCCATTTTAAAAAAGATTTGTGAAGAAAAAAAAGGTTTAAATTTCATAAAACTGTCACGAAAGTCTTTAGATACAAAAATACATCATTGTAAGCCATTCCAACTATTTGGGTTTAATTAAATACCAAAAATAGTGCATATTAGGACATAATTTCGACTAATTTGTTTAAAATCCCTCCCCCAAAAAAAATTAAAACAATAGATTTAAGTAATTATTCAATTATTTTTCTCTTTGTTTTAGGTGCACGCAGCAGGCTGTGATGAACGCCTTCTGGCCTATTTGAGGTCGACTGCCTCATTGTTGGCCATTTTAGGGTACTGCGTTTTGGCCTTCCTCAAGTTGTGCTTCCTAGGTATTCTACGATACGAAATTCGTGAAATGATCCAAAAAATACGAATATTAAGGTACGATTACGAAATACACTTATTAGGTAAATATTGTTGTATATTGAATGGCAATAGAAGATTTTTACAACACATTTTTTTTATATTTACAGAACACAGGTTTGACAAGATTTGTACAGCCTGGCAATCAGTCAATCAATTTTTCAAAAATAATTTTCTTCACTCAGCTTACGCTTTTACCACATTTTAGTATCTTACAGTAAATTAAAATACACCAACATACTAACTTACTAAAAATATATTCTTCATATATACATTTTTCTTATGTCACTAGGAACTTATAAATAACAAGGAAAAAAAAATAATTAATTTGTTTTCCTAGACTAGAATCGACTTTTATCTCTCTTAATTTAAATACACTCCTTTTCACCCAAAAGAAAGGAAATATTAACACCTTTCTAGACCTTTTTAAAAATGTTTGTTAATGGAGAATACATCCTGTAATATTTCTTTTAATCGTTACTCTCACAAAGAAAGTACCTGAAATGTCCGGCTTCGATTTTAGTGAAACTTCAATGTGTTGTAGAGGGTACAAAAATAGGAGATACGTATTTTTTTTATCTGCGGAGATTCATGTTAGCGGGATGAAAAACGCCCCTAAAGGTCACCCCTAAAAACAATATTTTTGAAATATCTCAGGTTTTAAGTGAGATATCTTTACAAAACAAAATTAAAATTACTTGTTCGAAATAATGTTAAACTACGGTTTTTTACCCCCAAGGATATCATCCCTTATTTTTTATAAGGGCAAACCATTTATTCGCGCCGGTAATTTAATTCTAAAAATTATGAAATTTAATATGATTGTTTGAAAATATTTTTTTAACGAATACTATAAGTAACTTAAGTTGACAGGTTTCGAGGTTTCTAAAAATAACTAGTAAAAGAAGGTGAGCCACCCCCGAATATTTTTTTACATCTGAAGTTCTAATTGAAATAACTTTACGAAATAAATTAGTAAAAGAGGGTGAGTCACACCCAAATACTTTTTTTTTAATTTCAAGTTCTAATAGAGATATTTTTACAAAACAAAATGAAAATTACTTGTTGTTGGAAATGATTTGGAACTAACATATTTTCATCCCCAAGAATATCATCCCTTATTTCTTATAAGGGAATACAATCTATTCGCCCATGTAATTCAATTCGAAAGATTACGAAATTTAATAGAATTACTTGAAAATATTTTTTTCACGAATACCATAATTAACTCAAGTTGGCATCTTTCGGGGTTTCTAAAAATAAACTAGTAAAAGAGGGTGAGTCACCCCCAAATACTTTTTTTATCTCAAGTTCTAATTAAGATAACACTACGAAACAAAATGAAAATTATTTGTTATTCGAAATGATATTAAACTATGGTATTTTCATCTTCAAAGATATTATCCCTTATTTTTTATAAGGGCAAAACATTTATTCGCGCCGGTAATTTAATTCTAAATATTATGAAATTTAATATAATTGTTTGAAAATATTTTTTTAACGAATACTATAAGTAACTTAAGTTGACAGGCTTCCAGGTTTTTAAAAATAACCAGTAAAAGAAGGTGAGCCACCCCCGAATATTTTTTTTACATCTGAAGTTCTAATTGAAATAACTTTACAAAATAAATTAGTAAAAGAGGGTGAGTCACACCCAAATACTTTTTTTTTTAATTTAAAGTTCTAATAGAGATATTTTTAAAAAACAAAATGAAAATTACTTGTTGTTGGAAATGATTTGGAACTAACATATTTTCATCCCCAAGAATATCATCCCTTATTTCTTATAAGGGAATACAATCTATTCGCCCATGTAATTCAATTCGAAAGATTACGAAATTTAATAGAATTACTTGAAAATGTTTTTTCTTTCACGAATACCATAATTAACTCAAGTTGGCATCTTTCGGGGTTTCCAAAAATAAACTAGTAAAAGAGGGTGAGTCACCCCCAAATACTTTTCTATATCTCAAGTTCTAATTAAGATAACACTACGAAACAAAATGAAAATTATTTGTTATTCCAAATGATATTAAACTATGGTATTTTCATCTTCAAGGATATTATCCCTTATTTTTTATTAGGGTAAACCATATATTTTCGCACGTAATTTAATTGTAATAATTACGAAATTTAATGGAATTGTTTGAAAATATTTTTTTAAGTTGTCGTGTTTCGAGGTTTCTAAAAATAAACTTGTAAAAGAGGATGAGCCACCTCCAAATACTTTTTTTTACATCTGAAGTTCTAATTGAGATAACTTTACGAAATAAATTGGAAATTCCTTGTTATTTGAAATGAAATTAAACTATAGTATTTTCATCCTCAAGGATATCATTCAAAGGATTTCATACATGTATGAACGTTACAGAGCGTATTGAAATTTTTTCTTTTAATTTTATTAATTAAAATATAAACTTATTTCATTAGTTAAGCATTCATTAGTGATTTTCAATTCTGTAATGTTCATTTAAATTAAAATTTGATCATTTTACTAATATTGGTATACGTGTAAAATGAGGGTTTGCTTTTATAAAAAAATAAGGAATAATATCCTTGGGAGTGAAAATAAATAGTTTAACATTATTTCGAATAACAAATAATTTTAATTTTGTTTTATAGAGATATCTTAATCAGAACTGGAGATATTAAAAAACGTATTTGTTACTAGTTTATTTTCGGAAACCCTAAAATATATCAACTTAAGTTAGTTATGTATTCGTAAAAATATATTATTAACAAATTTGATTTAATTTCGTAATGTCCAGAATTAAATTATGTAAATGAATTACAAGATTTACCCTCATAAAAAGTAAGGGATGATATCTATGGGGTTAAAACAACATGGTATAATCTCACTTCAACTAACAAGTAATTTCCAATTTACTTTGTAAAGATATCTCAATTAGAACTTGAGATGTGAAAAAAATGTATTTGGGGATGACTTACCCTATTTTACTACTTCATTTTTTGAAACCCCAAAACATGTCAACTTGAGTTAATTATGGTATTCGTGAAAAAAATACTTTGAACCAATTTCATTAAATTTCGTAATTTTTAAAATTAAATTACCTGTGCTAATAGATGGTTTACCTTTCTAAGAAATAAGGGATGAAATATTTGTGGGTGATAATACCATAATTCAATATCATTTCAAATAACAAGTAATCTTCATTTTGTTTTGTAAAAAAATCTAAATTGGAACTTGAAATTAAAAAAAAAGTATTTGGGAGTGACTCACCCTCTTTTACTAATATATTTTAAGAAACCCCGAAACCCATCAACTTAAGTTACCTATGGTATTCGTGAAAAAAATATTTTCAAACAATTCCATTAAATTTCGTAATTTTCAGAATTAAATTACGAGCGTAAATATATGGTTTACTCTAATAAAAAATAAGGTATGATATCCTTGGGGGTGAAAATACCATAATTTAACATCATTTCGAACAACAAGTGACTTTCATTTTGTTTTGTAAAAATATCCCACTTAGAACCTGAGATATTTCAAAAATACTGTTTAGATGGGTAAACTTTAGGGGCGGTTTTCACCCCGTTAAAATAAATCTCCGGATATAAAAAATACGTATCTCTTATTTTTGTACTCTCAACAATATATTAAAGTTTCATTAAAATCGGAGCCGGTCACTTCATGTACTTTCCGTGTCAGTGCTATAGCCGTATTACTTTCCATTTTATCAGTTTTTTCCAGTGAATCATGTAACATTTTATCTATAAGATGATAAAATCTGTATTAGAGCCGAACACAAATAAAAATAGTACATTTTAATTTTTTTACTTACTTTCTTAATAACAAGTAATTAATTAATTCATTTATACCATGAATATTTAGTACAAAATAATAAAATTTCCAAACTTATTTACCGCTTTACTCGTTTAGAAACTTTCCTGCGACATTTCGTGACATTCGTTTCTATGCAAGAGACATTTTTTAGCTTAAACTATCTTGCTTCAAGTCACGCGAACTAAAAATAGACAAAACAACCTCATATATATTCTTTTTTTAAAAGGGTATAAAGTAATAAACCATGATTTCATACGCAATACATTTTTCTTATCTTGAGAAATGCAAATTTTAAATTTATTTTTGGCTTTAGCTCAGCTATTCTGAATTTATGATTTAAAAATAAAACTCTTTTTTAAACAAAAATATATTAAATATTTTAATCATAAGGAGGACACTGATTCACATGTGATATATCACAGAAAAATTGCCTGTTAATGTATTTTTGAATAAATTAGACATTTATTTTAAATTAACATATCTTTATTTTTTATAGGGCAGAATTAGAGCTGCCGAACGCCAACGGGGCCGTGCCAGGGACTTTAAGAGCAGAGGGTGCGGAGAGCGAAAGAGAATCACTCCTGGTACGGCCCGAAAGTACGGCATTGCTGTCGTCTCCGCCACAGCAACCTAAAAACCCGAACGGAAATAACAATTACGAAATGAGGGAGTATCATAGAAGTCATGACAATATATGACTAAAGGTAAGATATTTGTAAAAAGATTATCGAACACATCAAATGTGAAATTTTTAAAATGGTGTAAATCATACAATAATCTGTTATGTTTTATAACGTCCACAAAAATGCGAATCATACTGTGACATATAAATTCATTGATCTATTTTCAAAATCACTTTAGTGGATTTCAAAATAATTATTTTTGCATTTATTCATTTACCATACACTTTAATAGTGCTTTAATTTGATTTAAAAGATTATTATAAATAATTATATATATATATATATATATATATATATATATATATATATATATATATATATATATATAGGGTGATTTTACGGGAAATTTATCGATAGATTGTGGTAAAACTATAATTAGAAAGAATCTGAAAATTTGACAGTGTACTAACATGCATGGGGAACAGCCGGCTAAAATATTTTCAAGATGGCGACACGTCAACTTGCTTACTTTAAATGGAATACCCTATATATTATTGCATTTTTGATTTGTGCATAAAATTCTAGACATATTTCATCTATAATGTTCTATACTTAAATCTCACCGTTTTGGACATGTTTAAATTTTTATGTCCAAATTGACGTTTGCGGACCAATACTTAACTACAAATTTTTCCTATAAGGAAGTCTTTATTATTTAATTTGGATTAGTTTTCTTGTAGACAAAGATCGACATTAGCAGTCTTTTTTCTATTATAAAAATGCTATACGACTTTTAAGTTTTGTTATTAGTTGGCCATGACGGCGAGGCGTGGCGAAAATAAAATACTCGAACCCTACAGAATTGTCACTATTTCTTGCCATTTGACATTCATTAGTAATAATCGTGCCGGGCCGATTAAATTACACGCACGAAGATTATTTCAACTTATTTATTATTTATGGAAAATGTGATATAGTTATTTCAAGAATATGCGATACATTCGCGATCCGATATCCGCAGAAACAGAAACTAACACCACCAACTGTTAAAAGGATTATAGAAAACTTCAAAAACTTTCGATCCATAAAACCACAAAGAAATAGAAATAAGCCAGTTGTTAATAATGAAAATATTGAAACTACAATTTTAGGATATTTCGCCGCATATCCGACCATATCTACAAGGCAAGTAGCATTAGAGTCTGGATTATCTCAAACATCAGTTTTAATAATTTTATGGAAATACAATTTTCATCCCTATGTATATTCCATAGTACAACATTTAAGAGGCACTGATTTTCCACGAAGAGTAGAGTTCTGCTAATTTATTTTACTTTGGTCACATGAAAATGCAGGTTTTTGGATAATATTATTTGGTCGGACGAAGCCAAATTCACCAAAAATAGACTGTTTAATCGACGCAATTCCCACCATTGGAGCGACTCAAATCTAGATCCATTTAGAGAATTAAATTTTGAAGTCTTGGCAGTTTAACGTGTATTGTGCTATAAGAAATGACGTCGTCGTGGCTCTAGAATTCTACCAAGATAATATGAATGGTAAGTTAGCCACTTTTGAAGACTTCTAGATACAAAATAGGTGTTTGAACTTATAGTTGAGCGCCACTTTGACATTTTAAGAAATTTGGAAGTGAATTATTAATATAACTTGTCGCTGGCCGATCATAGAAATCTATTTTATCAACATAATGGGGCGCATCCACATAATGGTCAGTTAGTTAACAATCATCTGCAAAACTTGTTTTATGATCAATGAATAGCCAAGAATGGGCCACGTCTTTTACCACCATGCTTCCCTGACCTAACAGTACTTGATTTTTTTATTTGGGGGACAATCAAAAATAAAGTATACAGCCAGGGGCGGATCCAGCCTCTCTCTTCAGGGGGGGGGGGGGGCGTTGATATCACAAAAGTACAATATGGCAAACGAAAGCAAGTTGTCGACGGGGGGGGGACCAGCAACTTTCCCATTTCTAGTGTAAAAGGCAGGGTCGGATCTAGAGGGGGGCAGATGGCAAGAAAAAAAAAGTTGCCGACAGGGGGGAGGATGTGAGCAACATACACATTCCTAGTATTAGAGGCAGAATCGGGTCTATTTTCCTGAATTCAATCTTGGGGGGGGGGGCTATCGCAAGAAAAACAAGTTATCAACGGGGGAGAGTGCCCGCAGCATACACATTCCTAACATAAAAGGCAGAATCGGTTCTATTTTCCTGAACTCAAAGCACTTGGGAAGGGGAGGGGCGATCGCAAGTATTCACATTTTTTACTCTATTCAAGAACTAGAGAGAGTAATAAAACTGTTACCGAAACCTCCAACGTACCTGCTCCAGTGCCGCAGGTAACTGAGAACTGCCGTAAATCTAATTATATTTAAATATTATACGCTTTTATAAATTTCCTGCAACAATAAAATTTCTGATAGTTCAATTTAATTTCTGTCAGTGAGCAAAGTACACCTTACAGTGATTTATTTTGTTTGTGCTTGTTTTTATATATTATTTGAGAGTAGTAAGATACCTCAAAGATATGGCTTCCACCTCTATATTTATTCCAAAATCGTTAAACCAGGGCATTTTTTCCTCAAGAAAAACTTATTACGATGAATGTTTATAACGCCTTAAGGTTTGTTGAGATGTGATGCAACATGACAGGAGTTGGAAAATCTACTATGTACCGAATACTAAAAGAGAAAAGAACTATGGGAACTGTTAGTACTCCCAAGCCACATTCGATCACAGGCAGACGAAAAACCTCGTTGAAAAAAGAGATGTAAACTGCAATAAAAGGAGTTGTACATACATTTTATTATGAGAAGCAGATCCCAACCGTCGACAAAATTGTAACTAAAATCCATGAAGATCGGGATTTGCCTGAAATTAAAAGAACTGAGCTCTGGAAATTGCTCAGAGAACTTAATTTTTGCTGGGAAAAACCAGATAGGAAATATGGTCTTATAGATCGTCAGGAAAATGTCCGTTGGATAAAGAAATATCTCTCTCAAGTAAAAGATATAGTTGCTAGAAATTACACAAGTTATAAGTAATGTAACTGAACTTTTGAAATATTTTTTTGAACAAAGTTACTGCAGGAAATTGGGGAAAATCCATATAATAAAAGAATAAAAGAAAATGTGGAAACTCGATCTCATGATCGGTCAGATAGAGGAACCAATTATAATTAATTTGAGCGAAGATAGCTTCACTGACTTTTTTGTATTATTGACAATGGGTATTTTATAAGTATTTAAATTATAACTTAGAATTTTTTGAGAGAAAAAGGCTACATTTTAGTCTGAATGAGCCTAAAACGGTTTCTACGCCAAAATTAAAATAATAAAAATACAGTTGTGATTTATGTTAAGTATGTCAAAATTATTTATATTTTCTAATGTATGTATTAAGAAATCATAAGAAATAAAATAATATTATAAAAACTTTTTATTTTAAGTTTTTTACCGAAATAATATTCTATGCCATAACTATTTAGTGATAAAATAAACCTCGTTCCGACGCCTATGACAAGGATTAAAATCCTTTTTAACACTTCACACATCCAAATATCTATTGTTATCCAATCCAAATAGTCCAATATTATAGACCGGTATTTTTGATTATAGAATTTCTAACCCATTCCTATGAAAAATATATGTGTCAAACAGACTTTGCCCAAGACACCAGACTAAAATAGATAGTTTGCGAAGAAAAAAAGGGTAAAAAATGATTTATTACTCTCTCTAGCTCTTGAATAAACTATAGTATAAGAGGCAATATCGGGTCTATTTTCCTGAACTCAAAGCTCTTAGAGGGGGGGGGGGGCATCGCCCCCCACCGTCCCTCCCAGCATTTGAAGAACTTAATACTCAGTCAATAAGAAGAAACACCCTGCTTAGGTGCTAAAAAAGTTTGGATGTTCAAGGGCGTCAATTTGAACATTTACTCAAATAATTTTTATAATTTTATTTTATTAACAACTGGTTTATTTCTGTTTCTTTTAGTTTTTATAAATCCAAAGTTCTTGAGATTTTTTATAATCTTTTTAACAGTTGGTAGTGTTGGTTTCTGTTTCTTCGGAAATCATATTGTTTTACTTTCGCCACGCCTTGCCGTGATGACCAACAAAAAAAAATTAAAAGCATTTTTTCAATAGAAAAATGTTGAATTGCCAATATTCTTAAAACTACAATTTTTTGGAATAGATAACCTTATATAAAGTTACCCTTATTTTTAATGCTTAATATGATAAAATTATAAAAATAAGTTCTTTTTATTTGAAAAAATTGACTTCTGATGATTTTTTAAATACAATTTTTATTTTTCTTTTTTGACCACTCTCTACTAATAAATAATTTTCAAAATATCATGAAATGACTACTAAAGTCGATCTTCATCTACAAGAAAACTAACCCAAATTAAATAATAAAGACTTTCTTATAACAAAAATTTATAGTTAAGTTTTGGTCCGTAAACGTCCTTTTTGACATAAAAATTTAAATATGTCCAAAAGGGCGAGACTTAAGTATAGAACATTATACACAAAATATATCTAGAATTTTACATAGAAATCAAAAATGCAATAATATATAGGGTATTCCTCTTAAAATAAGCAAGTTGACATCTACTTCCGGTATAAAAGTGCCGCCATCTTGAAAATATTTTAGCCAGCTGTCCCTCATGAACGTTAGTACACTGTCAAATTTTCAGATTCTTCGTAATTATAGTTTTTCCACAATCGATCGATAAAGTTCCCGGAGAATCTCCCTGTATATATATATATATATATATATACATTTTTTATTTTTTTCAGGATAAATGGCCTTTTAAATTATAGGTATCCAATTTATGGTAAATTAATTAAACAGAAAAAGTCATATAAACCGAATAAGACAGTTAAAGAAATATTTTATTTCTGAAAATATAATTATCTAAGATGACAAAAAACCTTAATATGTTTGCGTTCGATTTCCGCTTGTATTTAAAGCAACAACAAATTTATCAAATTAACGACATCACATATTTTATGAGATACAAACAAAGGGCTTGTAAACCGAAAACGTATAATAAAACAATACTTTTTTGTCAAGTAAGACTATTGTATTCTCTCTATTTTCTCTGCCGAAGTGAAAATACATGTTTTAAATATCAACCCTCTTGATTGATGACCTTTTCCAAATTAATTTTAATTAAAATGAAAATTACGTTTCTAACGGGATAATTTTATTACCTGCTGATAAGTTTTTACGTCGTGTCGACTGTTTTTTAATTGATCGATCGTGTACACCACAGGATACCCACAAGTTTATTACACTATTAAACTGTGTACATTTTATAGTCTGTAGATGGCAAGTAATTACTTATAATTTGACACACCTTGCAGAGTAAGTCCACTGATTAAGTTTATTATAAGAAAAAAAATCCTAAAATTATTTTTGAGCCAGTCTTTCATAAAAAAAAATTAATCAAGAGCATTTTAAGATTCACCCTATATGTAAGACACTGAATTTTTGTTTATATGTATATTTTAGATCATTAAATCTATATTTCCTATTTCTAACAAAAGTAGGTTATTAGTACAGTCGGTAAAAAATTGACCCATTGTATTTCAGACATTTTTTGGTAAGGGGTAACCGACTATTGGAGGTTTTAAAGGGGGCAAATGCAAGACCATGACAGTTAGAGATGGTTGTTTCTACTCAATAATTACCTAGAGTATCTGAAGACGCAAAAAGATGTTTTTTTTTTTAATCTTGACATTTCTATGCCTAAAACAAATGGAACCATATTTCTTTCCGGCGAGCAAATTTTTGAGATTTGCAAACGGGTAATGGTCGCTGGGGGCCAAATCTGGAGATTACGGTGGATGTGGGAGCAATTCGAAATGCATGTCATGCAGTTTTGGCAGCTTTGAGATCAAATTGTGACATGGTACATTGTTTTGATGAAAAAGCCCTTTTTTTGTTCATTTTGGGCCAGTAACACCATATAATATTCGTTATTGATGTTTTTTTTGCTTTTCAGACAGTCGATGAATATAATACGTTGCGCATCCCACAATTCGGACACCATATATATTATATATATATATATATATATATATATATATATATATATATATATATAAATATATAATGTCGGATATTCTCACGGGTCTGATGTGTAATCGAAGGTTTTCGGGCATCCCGTGTATGTGCTGAGTCCCTCTCAGAACTGTAAGGCAGCTGACGTTTCGGTGAAATCTCATTCACTATTTTCAAAGCTCACTGTATGGCGTCTACGAGCGAACAGTTCGGAGGGGCGGTGGAGCCGATCCCCCCCCCCCCCCGAGAGCTTAGAGTTCAGGAAAATACTTCAGATTGTGCCTCTTACACTAGGAATGTGTATGCTGTTGGCTTCCACCACCTCCCCTCCCCCCGTCGACAACTTGTTTTTTCCTGCGATCGCCCCCCCAAGAGCTTTGAGTTTAGGAAAATAGGCCCGATTCTGGCTCTTATACTAGGAATGTGTATGCTGCTGGCTTCCACCCCCACGTCGACAATTTGTTTTTTCCTTGCGATCGCCCCACTTCCAAGAGCTTTGAGGTTAAGAAAATAGACCCGATTCTGGCTCTTATACTAGGAATGGGTATGCTGCTGGTTCCACTCCACCCCCTGTCAACAACTTGTTTTTCCTGCGCTGTCCCTCCCCCCCCCTTCAAGAGCTTGGAGTTCAGGAAAATAGACCCAATTCTAGCTCTTGTATTAGAAATGTGTTTGCTGCTGGCTTCCACCCCCCCCCCCCTGTCGACAACTTGTTTTTTCTTGCGATCACCTCCCTCAGAAGCTTCGAATTCATAAAAATAGACCCGACCCTGACTTTTACACTAGAAATGGGAATATTGCTGGCGTCTCCCCCCCCCCCCCCGTCGACAACTTGCTTTCGATTGTCATACTGTACTTTTGTGATATTACCGCCCTCCCCCCCTCAAAGAGAGAGGCTGGATCGGCCCTTGCCTCATATATACATAAATAATACTGCTGTTATTCATAGATTTTCGTGGTAAGTTTCGTTTTTCTATCGTTTGAAATACTTTATGCAGCATTTTCGACATATAGTTGATGCGGGATTTATAATATGAAAATTTTTCTTAAAAAAAAATCTTTGTACTGAATACACTTACCAAAACGATTTTTTTTTTGAGATTCTCTGACTTGAGTTTCAAAATTTTCCATTCTTTTATGGCATCTTCATATAATTTGGGGGGGGGGGGGCAAAAACTAAATTTTGATGTTTTCAAACGCTCATAGGTAATTATTGAATATTACCAACTATTAGCAACCATCATAGCTGTACACAAATTGTTATAAAATTCGTCTCGGAACGACAACCAATTAAGATTTTTTTAAATAAATAATAATTTCTTAAATATTTCAGCAGTATGGCGAGGAATATCTCCAAAATTGTGATTTTCAATTATATTTTGAATATAGAACAGCATAAGGTAAAAAACTTCGAAATGAATTTTTTCGCCTTTAGCGCTATAATCTCTTTGTTTTCCTGAAGAAGTTCTAACAAAAAGATCGAAAATGAAATATAATACAAAAAAAAATTTAGTGAAATTTTCTAATTTTCCTATAAAATAGATTTCAGAAAGTGAACTTTATACAAACGGACCGTCTTTTTGGCTTTCTATCTCCAATAGTTGCTTCCCTCTTATCCAGAAATGTCTGAGAATTTTTCTACTGACTGATTTATAAACGTCAGCCGATATTTTGAAAAAATGCTGGCAGAAATTGATTTTCTTCTCAGGTTATCAACCCGTTGCCAACTAAAGTTATTCAAAGTCTGAGTTATATCATTTTCCCAATATCCAATTAATTTAAGTAGCTATCAAATATATTACATGAAAAATGGGTAGAGTTTTATGAAAAATTCGAAAATACAATAATATGGAGAAGAATAATTGAACAAAATTAATAATGACCTTAATCCAATTTTCTAGAGTTACTTTTAAGCATGCCCTGAAGCCATTTATATATATATATATATATATATATATATATATATATATGCTCGAAATTCCTAGAATTTTAAAAATATAATATGTATTATAACTGTTTGGTATGTAGAATAGAATTGTTTATTTTTTTCGGGCTTTTTTTTAATAATTCATGGTTACCACGAAATTTTTTAATTGTTTATGGCTTAAAATGGCAAAAAATGATGAGTTCAAAGCTAATCATCAAAAAATAATTTTTGGAAATGTAAACATAATATTGTCTTGCGTATTAATTGTAGACTTACCTTCTCCATACTGTTCAATTCTTTCCTTCAACTTTCTTAAGTTTACAAGCTTCTTTCTTTGGTAGTAAAATTCATATGGAATAGGCAAGAAAATTGAAATCTGGTCATTTTCGAGGTCAGTGGCTAAGGGCCAGAAATGGAGGATAGAGAATTTTGTATTCGTGAAGCTCTATGGGAAGGCGCACTATCTTTCACGAAAATGTAGTTATTATCAGGATAAAGTTGGTATAACTCACGTACCAAATTATTTTAGAGACATGCAACGTAATTATTAACATTTGTTTTAATCAACAGTGGATTGGCCAAGAGAACTCTTCTTTTACCCGTCCAAGAAAGCACATAGAAAACCATTACCTTCTGAGAGAATCTGGACTTTTTGTAGCATAACCGCCTTGCTATTTTGATTCTGTCCCGAATTGGTCTTTGAGACAAAGTAGTACCAGGATTATTTTCTTGAAACGGAGACAACTGCACTTCGAAGCTTCTCCTTCCAGTTTTTCTTCTAACTGAACCCGTTAAATTAAATATTTTGATTAATACTGTGAAGGTACCAATGTTAATTGGGAAACTCCCTCATGATTTGTTTTTTCCATCAGTTCTTTTCTGGGAAACCGACTATAACAAGACCCTGCGTCCTCAAAGGTGGAGCCAGAGTCTAAGGAAGCACTCAATAGAGGAATTATAAACTAAATGCGTCAAACAGTGAAGCACAAACTCAAAAGGATCGAGTTTATTTGTTTTTAAAAGTAACTCGTCATGAAACATTACAAATTTGGGAACTTTATTGCTTCAGTGGTCAAAAATGTATTTTGTTTAACCGATTTTTCATAACTCGTTAGTCAAAAATCTTTTGTCATAGACACCTAAGACTATCCATACAGAAAATCTAGAGTTTCTTTAACATATTTTATGAATTTCCCAGTGTTAAACATAATAATGTACATTTCTACACTCATTGGATAGTTAACAATTGAGTCAACACCCATTTTTGAAATTTTCATTATGCAATTTTCTTGTCTTTATTTTTAATAATTATTATTTATGTCACTAAAACTATGGCCTCTTAATGTAATGAAAAACTCGCTTATAAAAGTTATTTTTTAAAAATGTCATCCACACAAAACCTCTTTTTGTCAGGTAAATGCATAGATCTTAAAAACATATTTTCACCAAAATTTTTGCTTTTAGCTTTCTAGTCTTAAGATCATCGAATATGTACTGTATTACTGAAAAATTATTTTGGAAATGATTAATATATGACTAAAATGTCGTCGGACTTGCATTGTCTTTATTTTTATTCTAACGACGTTTCGATTAGGTTGTATCTCTAATCGTTATCAAGTATAAACTGAATGTTTTGTCTTAAGACTACGAGCTTATATAGGGAATGTGTCCATTGAAGCGCAACGTTTCGCTTTACTGTACACACCTCAATGATTTGATGTTACAAAGTAATGGTTGCCAAAGATTAGGTATCTTAACGCTCGGTTTACTGAAGATTCCATTATTGTTTTTAATGTATGCTGCTTCTATAAATTTTCTTTTTTTCATATTGGGTTCCATATATATTGCCGCAGCCTCAGACCATTTTATATGGTGTTGTTTATCCCAGGAGTGTTCTGCTTTCCCCTTTTTGTGTATGAATTTTATGTTCCTTAATTCTAACTTCTAGCGGTCGTTTGGTTTCTCCAATATACATTTCACCACACTCACGTGGAACTTTGTAGATACATTCTTTCTTATCGGTAGTTTTAGGTTTTGTTTTTGTTAAATGAGCTCTAAGTGTATTTCCTGATTTAAAGGCTGTTGTTATATTATAACTACTGGCAATTCGTCTTATTTTCTCCGACGTTCCTTTAATGTACGGAACTGTGAAGAAGGAATGTGTTTCTTGCTGTCCAGTGTTCGTTGTTCTAAAGTTATTTATAACAATGTCAATTAGTTTTAAAGGATAACCATTCTGTTTTAAATCGAATTTAATATTTGCTATTTCTTTTTCCAATGATTCGGCATTATTGCATGTAGATATAGCGCGATTATAGAAGTTGCGTATAATTCCTTGTTTTGTTAGAACAGAATGATTAGAACTATGATTAGGATATTGTCCAGTATGTGTTGGATTTCTGTATACTGAAGTTTTAATAGTGTCGTTTCAACGGTTCACCATAACATCTAGGAAGGGCAATTGATCATTTACCTCTTTTTACATGGTAAACTTAATTGTAGTTCGAATGGTATTCAGATGTTTCAGGAAATCATTAAGTTCTTGATCATTGCCCTTCCATACGATGAAAGTATCATCGACATATCTCAACCAGACTTTCGGTTTTACTGTTGCCGTTTCTGTGGCATGAGTTTCGAACCATTCCATATATATATATTGGCGACGATTGGAGAGAGTGAAGAACCCATCGGAACATGCCATAGAAACGGCAACAGTAAAGTCGAAAGTCTGGTTGAGATATGTCGATGATACTTTCATCGTATGGAAGGGCAATGATCAAGAACTTAGTGATTTCCTGAAACATCTGAATACTATTCGACCTACAATTAAGTTTACCATGGAAAAAGAGGTAAATGATCAATTGCCCTTCCTAGATGTCATGGTGAACCGTTCAAACGAAATTATTAAAACTTCAGTATACAGAAAGCCAACACATACTGGACAATATCTTAATCATAGTTCTAATCATTCTGTTGTAACAAAACGAGGAATTATACGCAACCTCTATAATTGCGCTATATACATGCAATAATGCCGAATCATTGTAAAAAGAGGCAGCAAATATTAAATCCAATTTACAACAGAATGATTATCCTTTAAAACTAATTGACGATGTTATAAATAATTTTAGAACAACGAACACTGGGCAGCAAGAAACACATTCCTTCTTCACAATTCCGTAGATTAAGGGAACGTCGGAGAAAATAAGATGAATTGCCAGTAGTTAAAATATAAAAACAGCCTTTAAATCAGGAAATACCCTTAGAGATCATTTAACAAAAACAAAACCTAAAACTACCGATAAGAAAGAATGAGTTTACAAAGTTCCATGTGAGTGTGGTGAAATGTATACTGGAGAAACTAAACGACCACTAGAAGTTAGAATTAAGGAACAGAAAACTCATACATAAAAAGGAGAAACGTCAAGATCAGGTATTGCAGAACACTCCTGGGATAAACAAGACCATATAAAATGGTCTGAGGCTGCGGCAATATATATGGAACCCAATATGAAAAAAAGAAAATTTATAGAAGCAGCATACATTAAAAACAATAATGGAATCTTCAATAAACTGAGTGTTGAGATACCTAATCTTTGGCAACCACTACTTTGTAACATCAAATCATTGAGGTGTGTACAGTAAAGCGAAACGTTGCGGTTCAATGGACACAGTCCCTATATAAGCTCGTAGTCTTAAGACAAAACATTCAGTTTATACTTGATAACCATTAGAGATACAACCTAATCGAAACGTCGTAAAAATAAACATAAAGACAATTCAGGTCCGACCACATTTTAGTCATTCTCAACATTGTCTACAACCTTCAAACAAGCAATGATTAATATATGCTTTGTAGTATACAAAGTACAAGAAGATATACAAAATATAACTGTACTAGATTGCAGAAGTGAAAATCACCTATAGGAACCTAAAAAATAAACTGAATATAACCATTAAGCATTACACATCCCTAACGATGTTTGTACATTAGTATGATTATTTTTTGGCTCTTGTAAATTGTACATAAAATAATTTCTTTAAAAAAAAAATAAAATTTTTTAATCATTCGTCCTCTTGTTAACTTAATACGTGGACTTACTAGATATCCTTTGATTCTGACCCTTGTTAATGTAAAAAGCCCAACGTTAAATCTCCCAATAAAAAGAAATTCTCCTTTTATATTCCTTTATTAGCTACGATCCTATTGAATTCCGTAAAATATTAGAAGAGTTTACTGCCTGCGACTCATAACCTTTTTTTAATATAGCCAGAATTTTTCAGAAACCTTAGAAGGAATAAAAAATTCTTTAATATTTTAGTTAGTATTTTATTGGTAAAGGTAGAAAGACCGAAATGCTATATATATAATGGATAGCGGACGTTTCGCCAACTATAAATATGACATGATATTGTGGTTTAAGAGGAGCACATAAGTAATACGATTGATGCTAGTCCACCCAATTATGAGCCTATCATACTGTTTTATACTCATGTCAACTAATTTGATAATATTTGAGGAAAAAATAATAAAATAAAAATGTAATTTATTGTCATTAATGTGACCCGCAAACCAATTTTGCCTCGTGCTACATTGGTATTTTAAAGGAGCGCTAGACTACGCAGAGAGGTGTAAGGTAAATGATAACGTAGCAGAGCAAAACTGAAGGCTAGGGGCAGCACTAGCGAGTAAAGTGCCAAGCTAACCCCGATGCCGGAGAGTAGGGGTGGGTAACTAAGGGCGCCACTGCATTTGAGCCAGGTAAAACGCAGAAATCCTCCACGATGCGATTTGGACCTAGCTTTCAGCTTATTCTAAAATGTAAAACAATAAAAAAAACCTGCCCGGGGATCCAATAAAACCCCATCTTATAATGAAAGTTTTTAATTATAGTTAAAATAATAAAAATATTATATTTTCTATTATAAGATTAAACTCTACAGTCTCAAGTGTTGGTGTGGTTGCCTTTTGGTTGAACAATTGGCGGTGACTATTTCTATGCTGTAGGGTGGACAACTGTAATGTCCTCTCTGGTTAGGTGAACAGATATAATGTTCTATCTGCTAGGGAGGATGGCAGTTAACAATTTTGCCCAGTAGAAAGAACTACAAAATGGGGTAGTCAGTAGGAGAGACTACCAGTAGGTTGGACTACCAGTAGGGTAGACCCCGATGTATTTGGGGTCTAGACTGTTTCCTTGGTTGACACGGGCAAACTGCCCAAAATCCCTATCTCCAAGTTTATTCCGGTAAAAAAAAATCATATCTGCCAACCAGGCAAAAGATACGATACTCTAAAATTCACAAAATTACCGGGATAATTTGTGAATTTCCATCTCAGAATCCCAAAAATTTGGCAAATAAAAATTGAGATCGAAGTCTGCAGCTGCTTCAGCCGAATTAAACCAGGACAAAGTGAAAATCAAGGCAAGATGACCTCCATTTATAATCATAGCCCAGCTTACGCATTAATCGACTTCCATTAAGTGCGTTCAGTTGCTATGTGTGAAAGAAATGACAACTCAAAAAGAATGACATTGGGCAACAACAGACGGCTCAAATGCATTTGTTAGTTAACCCAATTCGTTGATTATTAGCATTTTCCACTCAAAATAAAAATAAATCTAATAAGTATCCCAGTAGTTATTTTTAAATTCAAGAAATACATAATAATAGATTAACAGAAATGTCTCGCAAGCCAATATACATATAAATGGCAGGGAAAAAAACAAGATCTACCTGAATAAAAAAAAACGTAGCAGTAAGTTCAGCGTCGATAAGAAAATACCTAAGCACAGTGCAGTACCAAAAAAAGACAAAATAATAGTCAACTTGGGAAATAAAATCAATTGAAACTATACTTTATGAAATGCTTTTCTTCAAAGAATCCCTTTGAAGTGTTTAAGGAAAATGATACTGTACTCGTAAAAAAATAAGGTTAAATTAACTGAATTAGCCGTAGTTAACTTAAGCGAAAAATTCCCGCTACCAAATTTTTGTTATTTTTTGTTAAACTATTTTTACCAGTGGGAAAAATGAATTTTTTTAGTGTTTTCCTTCTAAAATGAGTAAGAAAAGGCATATAGAATTAAAATGAGCTAGTATGCAAGTAAATCGATACATTGTGAACAAAAGACCATCAAAAACTTAATATTGTTGTATTTAAATATTTTGATAAATTTCTATTTAACTGCAATTAAATTATTTGAAAAAAACAATACGCAGTACTCGATGTATTCGCTCTTTAAACTCGAAAAGCCTACATAGCCTTTATTTTCCAATCTGCACTTACTGCAGTA
This sequence comes from Diaprepes abbreviatus, assembly GCA_034092305.1. Classification (NCBI taxonomy): domain Eukaryota; kingdom Metazoa; phylum Arthropoda; class Insecta; order Coleoptera; family Curculionidae; genus Diaprepes; species Diaprepes abbreviatus. Next base: position 5,160,630 of record JASJET010000055.1, on the reverse strand, counting down.
ACAAATCACTGGTTGACCAGCACCGATCGCATTAAACGAATGAACATCTGCCTATAAACTTCCATGAAGCAATCCTATTTACACACGTCGAAACGTCCGCTATATCTTCTACTATTATCTTTCCAAGAGTAATTTATTATATTTTTCTTTTAACTAATTTTTTTTGGTAAATCTGTATGTTTTGTTATTATACGTATTTTAAGTAGCTTTAAAGCATACAAATGTACATGTAATACAAAGAAATTCCATTTACATTTCTTTGTATGTGCACACAGCTAGATAGTCTTAAAAAGTAGATATCCTTTTAGTGAAGAAGGTTTTTTACACATAAATCTGAAATATTCGTACATACATTAACTGTAAAAAATACCCTGCATTTACAAACCAGCAATACAGAAATACGGAAAAACCATGTAACGTTCTACGGCCTGTACGGGTAACAATATTTTTTAACTCTGCCCACTTGCCAACTTCAAATTGCGCAAGGTTCATTTGTCACAACTGTCAGAGTAGGTAGGGAGCTGGTGACGTGTGGTTCGTGATTGGATATAATTAGGAATATAGTTTTCGAAGATGCGAACCGGAAAGTCAACGTTACTAGCTTTCGTATCCCTCATTTTATCAAAAAAAAAACTTCAAAGTTGCAAAAAAAAAATCTTATATTATCTATTGCCTGAAATTTAATTATTTAGTTAGCTTAACTGCATAGATGTCAAAAATTCAACTACCAAGTCGCTGAGTTTTTATAACAATAAATAAAATGGCTTTATGTCTACGTTTATTTTTGAATTTTTTTCATTTTTATTCACAAAACGAGAAAAAACAATGTCGGAATGAATATCACTGATTTTTAGAGATATTGACAAATTACGCCAAAAAGTTAAAAATACATAGAAGTAGTTATAATAAGTTACAATCATAAGAGGCATTTTCAACTCTATTTGTTCAAATTCTGACAAAAAAAAACAAGTTCTTAAAGTCATTCATACTGATATATTATTTCAGTTTAAATGTCTCCTCCATGAATTAAATTGTCAACGTCACATTTATTCTAATAATCAATCAGCGTGGCGCATGTTAAACGGAATTTCGTTTTTATCTGATTGGTTTTCTTGCGTTTAAAATGTATTTTAATTTTTATATATTTCGGTAGAACACACTGATGGTAATGTCTGACTTTGTGATTAATATGGATGGAGAACCATTCAGCCCACCACTAACAGCAACAAATAATTTGGTGTGCAGTTTTTTGCAACTTTGAACTTTCGCCTCTCTTAGGCTCAACAGTATGAGAGATATGGTTTTCCTGATTTTATGACCTAATTAAAATTTTAATACAAATTTTATCGAAAAATAAATCATTCAGGTTTACTATACAGGGTTTCCGGTAAGTACCTAGTAATTTCTAGAGAACATACAGGGAAGGTCAAAATAATCCTACTTTGTCGTAGAAATTCGTAATGTGCCCCTTTATGGAGATACAGAGCCCTAAAGGGGTACCCTGCGATTTACCTTATAGGCTCAAAGTTTTAAACTGACTTGTATACTTTAATGAAATTTTAATATTCTATAACGACTCATTAAACCATGCTACAGTAGATGTTTAAATCATCAGAGAAGTCAGGCCAGTTGGGCCTAATTTTTAACAGGTGTCATTTTAGAGAGCCGAAAACTGATTTTTTAAATACTTTGGTAATTCCTCTTTAAAAAAGATACTTTTAATTTATTTCAATAAAACTGGCGGTTTTCGAGATAAATCGGTTTTTATGCGAAAAACTCGAAAATTACTAATGCTAAACACAAACAAATAAAAATCAGGTTGTTATTATTAATACCTACATAATGGAATACTATTGAAGGAACTTGTCAAAACCGCCTTCAAGTAAAAATGATTTTAAAGAATGGAAGAATATTATTACGCAGAGTATGCTCAAATGCATTTAATTTATGGTGAAGCCCTGTCAAATTCTTCGGAGAAGACTAAAAGATTGCCAAGTCTAAAAACCTTTCAAAGGGTTGATAGAAGCATAAGGGAAACAGGTAAAAGATGACTAGAAAATAATTATTAGAGTTAACGGGTTAATTTTTTACATGTTTTATTAAGGGTCATTTTTACTGCGACGTGGCGGTGAGGGCCCTTCCAGAAGAGCACGGACCCTCAAGTAGAAGAACAAATTTTGCAAGATATTGTTAATAACTCAAACAACGTAAAAAAGCTGGCGAACCAAAACAATGTTACAAAATGGATTGTACATGAAACTCTAAGAGAACAGTATCACCAGTACTACATGAAAAAAGTACACACTATGTCACCGGATGACTTAATCAATACTCCAACTGGTTTATACAGCAACATAACCTAAATCTAAATTTTTCCAACCTTATTTTGTTTACCGATGAGGCTGGTTTTTCAAGAGATGACATAATAAACTCACACAATATACATTTTTGGGCTGATAAAAACCCGCACGCTATAATTCAAAACAAACACCAACAAAGATTTATTGTAAATGTGTAGCTGGCATCCTCGGAAATAACCTTATAGGTCCATTTTTTAACAAACGGTTTTGGCCCTCGTTAGATAGGTCGAGGTGGGCCTGTTCTATGGCCACCAAGGTCTCCATACTTAAATCCCTTAGACTTTTACTCCTGGAGACATTTAAAAGGACTAGTTTATTCAACACCAGTAAATACTAGAGAAGAACTACTAACTAGAATAGCACAGCATTCTAACGAAGTCCGTAATAATCCCGGAATATTATTTTCAGGGCAGCGGAAAAATATTTGAAGAATAAGACAATATATATATATATATATATATATATATATATATATATATATATAGATATATATATATATATATATATATATATATATATATATATATATTACGTGGAGTTCATATTGAACATTTGCCAAAATAACATTTAAACGTTTTCACTATTTTTGCATTTTAATAACATTGTAAATTAATTGAGCCCCGATCAACCCTTTGAAAGGTTTCGAGACTTCACAACGTCTGAACTGGAAATCTACTAACATAACATCTTCTTACCTTCGAAGAGTTAGACAGCGCTTCCCCATAAATTGAAGCACATCAGTACACCCTGAGTATTTTATTTTCATTTATTTGCGTGTAGCATTAATAATTTTTTAGTTTTTCGCATAAAAACCGATTTATCTCGAAAACCGCCAGTTTTATCGAAATAAATTAAGAATACCTTTTTTGAAGAGAAATTACCAAAGTATCTAAAAAATTAGTTTTCAGCTCTGTAAAATGATACCTGTGAAAAACTAGGCCCAACGAGTGTGGCTATAAGTCCATTTCTGACTTCTCTGATGACCTAAAATATCTACTCTAGTATGGTTTGGTGAGTCTTTATGGCCTCTATAACATATTAAAATTTCATTAAATTATACAAGTTGGTACAAAACTTGCCGATAAGGTAAACCTCCCCTGTATGCTCCCGAGAAATTAGAAGATACTTACCGGATACCCCGTATACACCAAATTTAAAAAACTAATAAATCAAAACTCATTAGAGCTGTAACACACACATTTGATGATTGGATTTATATATTCTTGTGTTAGAAAAGGTATTAGTTAACAAAAATGTTCATTAGTGTTTTTATTATTAGAATAAAACCATTTAAAATTCCTTCAACCAGCTCCCTAGTTAGAATAGTAGCATTATATGGTTTATCTTCTAATAGTCAACTTAATTATCAACACTTTAATGCAATGCTAAACTAATTAAAATTATACAGAAAACTACTATTTTTAGACATTAGCAATATTCTTAGTTACTCATTTGTCCAAGTGTCAAGTTACACCTCAGTTTGTTTTTTTAATAAACGCCATTCATAATAACCCAATATCCTTTTTATTATAATTAGTTTTAGAACATTTATTTCTTTTCTTTAAGATTTCTTCAAGCATGATGGTCGTCTGTTCTAAGTGTTGTTGGTGAGTTGGAGCTTTGCATGAGTAGGTATCCAGGCTTTAACAAGGAGTTTCTATTTTAAAAATAACGCTTTTTGAAGCTATTACCTGTTACACTTCTCATAGAACACTTAATACAAATGCCGCGTGATCAGAATGCGAAACTCTGGAAATTTTTAACGCTTTAGGCTCATATTGTGAAAAAAATAACAATACTAATTCCAAAAATAGACGTCTGTATAAGGTATCTCTAAAAGGTCTGTACAAAACGCATGTGTAATTCCTGAGGCTAAAGTATGAAAATTTAGCCCAATTTACTTTGGTGCAAAAGTTGATAGTTTCCGAAATACAGAATGTCAACGTTACAATTTTTAAAACTTTTTTGTAAATATTTATCTTAATAATAACTTGATAATATTGTAATAATGAACTACTAAAGAACAATAAGAATAACACACAAATTCAATAACAAACCAAAAGAGAAAAAATTATTTATTTAATTTTTTAAACAAACTATAAGTTCTACGGAGAAAGTTGTACTGCATCTTTTCCATAATCTCTGCATCTAAGTATAAAGTGTTGACCAAATTTTGTTTTCGTGTCCATAATTATTCTTCGGTTGAAAATCATGGTTCTTGGGTTTAGACCGTGTTAAATTGGATATTATCCGAAGTTTCGCCTACGATTGCACTAGGCATCTTCAGGAATCTTTACTGCACAACATTAGAATACTGAATGACCATCGAGGAGCAATAGCCCGGTATTTATACCCGACTGGTTCTCAGCGAACTGTGATCCAGCGTTATAATCGATTTCCACGTGTTATGTAGACTGAAACCTGTATCTCTATTATTATTATTTGATATTTATAAATTTCGATTGATTCTCTAATTTTACCTTTAAAGGAACCAGCCACTGATGGTAGCACCTTAGTTTCTTTTTCATTAAAATGTGACCTGTGCAATGCTGGTGTTCAGCTACTGCAGATTGTACAATTTGTTTATTTTTTTTTATTTATACATCTTTTATGTTCCTTAAGTCTAGTGGATATAGATCGTCTTGATTCACTCACATAGAGTTTACCACAAGAGCAAACTATCTTATAAACGCCTTCTGTTGATAATGGTATTGCGTCCTTTGGTGACTTCAAACATTGTCTAATTTTCATACATATATTGAAAATTATCCGAATGTTTGAATTTCGGAGCAATTTGGCAACCTTATCAGTGGTTTCGTGTATGTAAGGAAAGACAACTCTGTCCACAAGTGATACATTTATGACATTTTGTTAAGTAGTTGGGTATTTATATTTATTAATAGAACGTCTAATATCTTCAGCGCAATATCTGTTGCCTCTCAAAGCATTAGTCAATTTTTCTGTTTCTGATTTCAGTGATTGTTTGTCACATATTGAAAGTGCTTTATTTACCAAAGAGTTTATGACGGATTGTTTTTGAGAAGAGTGATGGTGTGATGTTGCATTGCGATATCGGTTTGTATCTGTTCGTTTTCTCTACACAGAATGTCCTAATTTGTCATTATCTTTTCTTTGTTTTAGTACATCGAGAAAGGAAAGGCACTCCTGGATTGAGTTTCCATAAAGAATTTTATGCTAGGGTGTTGTTTGTTTAAATGACCCAGGAAATTATGGAGGTTATCTGCGCCATGTGACTAAACTACGAACGTATCATCTACATATCAACACCAAAATTTAGGTTTTAGAAAAGCAGAAGACAAGGTGTTTCTTCGAAAATATTGGACGTTCTATTAATAAACATAAAAACCCAACTATTCAACAAAAGGTCATAAATGTATCACGTATGGTCAGTGTTGTCTAGCCTTACATACACGGAACCACTAACAAGATTGCCAAATTGCCCCGAAAATCAAACTTTGGGGGGCAGTTTTCAATACATGTAAGAAAATTGGACAATGTTTGATGTCACCAAAGGACGCAATACCATTACAAATAGAAGGGCTTTATAAGATACCTTGTTCTTATGATAAAGTATATGTGGGGAAAATAGGACGGTCTAGACTTAAGGAACAGAGGTCACAACTTTAATTTAAAAGAAACTAAGGTGCTAGCATCAGTATCTGGTTTTTTTTAACTTAAAATTAGAGGATCAATCAAAATTTGTAAATATCCAAATAATATTAATAGGGAAACAGCTTACAGTGAATATCACAAATGGAAATCGATTATAACGCTGAATCACAGTTCGCTGAGCACCAGTCGGATATAAATACCCGGCGGTTGCTCCTCGATGGCCATTCAGTGTTCGAATCTCGTAGAGTAAAGATTCTTGAAGATGCCTCGTGCAATTGTAGATCAAACGTCGGATAATAATTCCAGTTTGATACAGCCTAAACTCAAGAACCATGATTTTCAACTTAATCAACGTCCTTTATTATTCTTCAGTGTTTACATGTCTGCAATACATATTTTTTCCAGTGAAAGATTATCCAAGAAATTTACAGCATCAATAATAAATTTGTCAATGACCCCTGCCCCTACATCAATTTTAAATTCATGTTGATAATGCACAACCTTTATTGCATGCAAATCTGCATCAACATAAACATGGTCATTTGTAAATTTGTCATGCCCCTTCTTGTACAGCAATATTTATCAGTAAATAAATTTTTTTTATAAAAATTTACATGATATGCTCTCCGTTCATTAATGAATCGCAGAAGTCTAGTCTCAATTCAAGATCAAGAGGTAAGTGTCTGGAAGTGAAAGAGATGCAACATCTATTCTATTAAAATCTTAGCATCTGGTGCTCAGACTCGGATTTTGTTCAACACGTTCTAAAACTTCTTCCTCAACCTCCGCTGTCCTGGTCGTAAGATTCCGTCTAAAATCAATCATTGCAGAAGTAAAACTATCAGTCTCAAAGACTCCTTTCAACAGCGGCAACTGTCTAGTCTAGTGATTTGGACGCATTTATTTTGAAATCTTTCTTTGTATACTCTCACCAACTCCCGACCATTCTCTTGTCAATAATCGTAAACTAATGTCATATCGATCAATTCTGGGTTAGTCTAATATTCGGATATAACGAAACAGTTAAGAATTAAATGACAATTTTTAAAATTAATCGATAAAGGTTTGTCAAATTGAGTCATTTCACAATACCCTTTCGTAATAATGAATTATCATTGTTAGCACGTTGCTATATAAAGTTTTATTGTTGCTAGCTTGTTGACCGTTAAACACGTTCCAATTTTTTTGGACTAGTCCTAAGCTTGGAAAAAGTGTGAAATGGACTACGACGAGTCTCGGTACACAATAGAACATTTAAATTCTATTGTCTAAGTAACGGCTGTTGAAAACAACACCTACTGGGTATAACTTTTTTAAATAAAAGATATCAAGGAATAAAAATTTGTAATTAGAAATTTAATATACCGAGGCACAAAAAAGTTACAAAGCTTTAAATGTAAACGAAGTGCTGCTGGTAACGCCCTTTGTAATGTACATCGAAACTATAACCATAATTTGATTTATCATCCTAAAAAAATCTCAAATATTACATTTAGGGCAAATCGAGCTATTATTAAGATAAATATTTACAAAAATTTTTAAAAAATTAGAATTTTGACACCCTGCATTTTGGGAACTATCAACTTTTGAACTAAAGTAAATTGAGCTAGATTCCAATATTTTAGCATCAGGAATTTTCGCTAGCGTTTTGTAGAGACCTTTTAGAAGTACCCCTATATATTCCATATTTTTCGTAGATTATAAAAACTCTTAAAAAGATTTTATATACCAGGTGACCCGGCGATTAGATGTAATGAATTTAGGTTTTATTTTTCAAGTTTAGTAATAAAATATATTTACTCCTACAGGTGAGCACACTTTAAAAAATTATTATATAAAAGTGCGCGAGATACTTTTTACATGGCTGACAAAATACTAGCATAATCAGTCATATTCTTTCCAAAAATTCCAGCAAAAATTTTTCACATTCTCAGTTAAGTGGACATTTGACCAGCTGAGAATTGAACCGAAAATGAAAAACTGAGATAGAAATGAGCAGACCATTTTACTTTCAGTGGCACCATTTAAATGCTAAAAACAATTACTAATAACTAAAGCAATTTTAACGTGTCGAACAAAAACTGGCTCCATATAACCATTAACTAACCCTATATACAGCTGTAGTAGATTCCTAATATTAAATATCAAAAATTCAATTAAGTTTCCTTTATGTCCTTGTGAAGTGAAAACATTCTTCAGAAATAGTAGTCTAATAGATTGGAACTCTACACCACTGATTTCTCAAGGATGTTCAGAGTTCGACTGCGACCTACAAGGAGTCCATATCCACGAGAAAAAATGAGGATTCAAGAAAGTAAATCCTATTTCGAAAGACCATTACCAAAATTTAGGCGTTCCGTAAATGTCCTAATGTACCTAACAAAGATTATACTTATAGTAGTCAGCAAAAATATAGGCTGGCCACTATTTTTAAAAAAGAAAAGTATATATAATAGGAATCCCAATCGAAATCAAGAAAATAAATATACGGTTCAACATTACGACAGTTTAATAACAGCAAACAAAAAACATTTTCTACCATTCCAGAACAAATTATAAAGAAAAATTATACATTGTTTTACTCGCAAAAGTCTCAGCATATAATAAAAATTTGCATTTATAATGTCTAGTATGCATTTTAAATGAAATAAGATATCAATTAAAATCAACTAGTCTGTACACGGTGACCTGGTATATCTATTGTGCCCCCTACTGCTGCCCAGTCGTAAGAGTTACCTTATCGGCTAGATCAGGTCCTCTATTCCTATTTCCCTAAGGAACCTTAATATGTTGGACGGCTTCAAGGTGGGTAGCTCCCCTTCTTCGATTTGGTGTGTTCCCAAGGAGCACATCCTAGGGTTTTCTAGAATGCTGCACTGTAAAAGGATTTGAATAGAGGTTTAGTTCTCCTCCTCACAGAAGCTGTACTCTTCTCTTTCTACCAGTCCAAGCTTCTTGAGATGTTCCTTCAGGCGGCAATGCCCCTTCAGGACCCCTGTCAAAACTCTGAGTTCCGTCCAATAATTGGATCTTCTGCTTTTTTCTTCTATCTTTAGTTCTTCCAGCGTTACACTGCTACTGATTCCACAGAAAAGCTCTGGCCCCCAGAAATGATGTCTCAGCTCCGTTCCTCGCAAGCCTGTCTATTTCATTCCCCTCTATCCCGAGGTGTCCCGGTACCGACATGAAGGTGACTTTATTATGCTTACTAAAATTATTTAGTTCCTCTAGGCATTCCCAGACCATCTGGGAGCTGATAACTTGAGAGCTCAGTGCACAGATGGCTGCTTGACTATCCGACATGATGATAATCTCTTGACAGTGATAATTTTTCTCCTTGTTAAATTGAATACATATCCTAATGGCATGTATTTCTGCTTGGAAAATGCTTGGTGACTAACCCAAGCTTTCATAATATCTAGTGCTAGGTCCATACACTCCTATTCCAGTTCCCTCCGTTGTTTTGGAGCCATACAGATGGCTCATATAATGGATTTCTTGCTAAGTTTTTCAATGGTGTTTCTGTCCCACTCACTCTTGTCAGTGAAGTTGATTTCTTTTTCATTTCGTCTTGGAGAATGTCCCAGATGTATTGATTTCTGGATAAGAGATTGAACCTTCAGTTTATGACCTCATCTCTCATTATCTTATAAATCGTCTTCGTCATGTTCTCTAGAAGTACATGTAGAGGTGTGAGGTTTAGAATTACTTCCATGGTGGCCATTGGGCAGGTTTTCATTGCCCCGGTTATACATGTACAGACCAGTCTGATTTTTCGAGAGGTTAGCTCTCGTATTAACCAGATTGGTTCTTTTGCTTCAGATCACTGCCCCCTATGCGATGATTGGTCTCACCATTGCAATGTACATCCACTTCAGGACTTTTGAGTTTGTACCCCCATCTTTTTCCCGCAAAGTTTCTACAGTCCATCAAGGCTTTTGTAGCCTTGTTGATTACTTCTTTTTCGTGCTTGTTCCAGAGGAGTTTGTTATCTAGGGTTAGTCCCAGATATTTAACCTCTGACTTCCACTCAATAACAGTACCATCCATTTTAATGGTTTTAAGATTGAGGTTTCTTTTCCTTGTGAAGGCTACTAGAGTGGTTTTGGTGGGGTTGAGATTTAGTCCTATCATCTAGCACCATTCTCTAGTGTATTCAAGCGTTCTTTGAACTATGTCACAGAGGATATTCTGGAAATTGCCTATTGTGATCACGACCACGTCACTTCTTACTGACAAGATATGCCGAGGTCAGTCAGATCACAGAGGAATTGGTCTACAATTAAGCTTCACATAAGTAGAGAGGCTACTCCCCCTTGAGGGCATCCTCTGGTGGTACAAAGGGCGATAGTGTCCTGTCCTATCACTGTCTCTGCTATTCTAGTGTACAGAAGTCGTGCTATCCATTTGGATGTCGTTTCATCCACTCCCCTGTCGTGCTCTTTTGACTGCCTCATGTGAAGTGTTGTCAAAAGCCTCTTCTATATCAAAGAAAACACATATTACAGTTTCCTTCCTGTTCAGTGCTTCTTGAATGTCATGTGTTAATTGTATCAGTGCGGTTTCCGTAGACCCGCATGTTGATGAGGATGAATAGCACCTGTTCAAGAATTTCTGTTCTGATATAATTATCTACTACTTTCTCCATCGTTAAAAAAACGATGTGAAACTAATGAATCGCAGCGATTTATGATGTGTAGTGTTCTTTTTCCCCGCTTTCGGATGAAGGTGACTCTGACCTTTCTCCATATTTCTGGTATATAGCCTAGTTTCAGGCTACATTTGGTATAGTCTGCACTAGCTTTTGTATTACTTCTTCCCTTATGTTTTGCTATCTATAAACTAAAATTTTTCCTAATTTTTTTTTCTCGTTATTTCATGACATTGAATTCTTCTATCCGATATATCCCAAAGATGCCCAATCGAATTAAAACCGGGAGTTTGAGGAGGTTTTTGAAGCATATGAGGAATGTTATATAGTAGCCATTAACGCACAGTGAAAGTGGCGTATTTTGAATTGTTATTTTGCTTAAATTATTAGTCACTTTTTTCCGCTCTGTTCTAGATTTTATTTTAAAATATTTAAGCAGAAATTTTTATCCATGGCTCCCTAAATTATTACCAAATTTCCAAATCCTAAGACTACCATACAGCCACATAATATACCTCCACCTCCATCCTCAATAATTTTAACAGAATTCTTAGAATGAAGTGCTTCTACTGTTTTTCTTCGTACTTTCTTGATGCCGTCCGATCCAAATAGAATAAATTTAGAGCTTCAAAAGATATAGAGAAAAACTGGAGAAGACTTAACCCTAAGAACACTTTCAAAACTATTAAGCATGAAGGTGGAGGTATATGGCGGCGTTAGATATTGGAAGTATGGTAATAATTTAAGGAACTATAGACAAAACTTTCAGCGTTAACATTTAAAAAGGAAATCTAGAACAGAGTGCAGAAAATCTAGAACAAATTGCAGATCACAATTGCTCTCAAATGATTGAACATCACTTTCCTTGATCGTCAATGGCTACTATTTAACACTTCTTACTGGCTTCAAACACCACTTTAGAGTCACGATCACAAACCTATTGAGGATATTTAGGATGCTGAAAAGAAGAATTTGATGTCATGAGATAATGGGGGAAAATAAAGAACGAGAAGTTTTAGTTCAGTTTAGTTGAATAGCAAAACATAAGGAAAGAAGTAACACAAAGGTGGTGTAGACTGCATCAAAACCTTTTCAAGATGTATTCGATTTAAAAGGTTACCCAGGCAAGTATTTTTGTGGATTTAAGTTAATATCTTATTTCATTTAAAATGCCTACTAGACATTTTAAATGTAAATTTTATTACGTGTTTAGACTTTTGCGAATCAAAGAATGTATAATTTTTTTTATTATTTATAATAATTCTGTAATGGTTTCCGAAAAAAAGTTTTTGGTTTGCTGTTATTAAACGGTTGTAACATTGAAAATTTGATATATTTATTTTCTTGATTGTCTGGGGTTCATACTATATATAGTTTTCTTTTTTAATCCATAGACTTTTGCTGGCTACTGTATATACTTACATAATACACTTATAATAGAATAAATAAATAATTACTGATTTAAATATTAATTAGATATATTTCATGAGATTATTGCATAGTAACTATTCGCTTTGTGATCACATGATAGTAACATGACCCGTCACGTTGTGCGTTCGACCACTAGACTAAGGCTTTACCCGTTAAAAACACCCGTAAATTGATGGATTTGTAAAAATTCAATATTAGAGACAAACAGAGGGAGTTTACGGAAAACTGAAAAAATTACCTCGTGGTGTACGGGACAAAAAAGTTTCGGAAGCTCTGCTCTACACCTTACCTATTTATAAACGCAATAGATGCTGAATAATTTTTCTGGGCCAAATTAGTCATTGTGGCTGGACTGACTTGGTCAAAAGTATTATAACCGCAGTATGTTTAAAAAAAAATAACAAAGAAGGTATAAATCCTGTCTTTTAACAGATTTCATTTAAGCTATAGAAACTGTTAAAATATAAATTCGTATTCAAATACTACATTAAATACTCTAGATTTGGATTTAGTGACCCTACCGTTCCTAGAGTTCTGGAAAGGGCCGAAGTCTCTTGCCGAATTCCTCAAGCTCGGTATAATACCCCATTTTACTAAATACATTAAGTTTGTGTTAATCCCACTCAAAATAATGATATTTTAGTGTCAGGAATCGACTCAGCGTTTACTTCCCACTAACAATTAACCAAAAATTCTGTTCACAATAGGTATACTTACTTGTAAACAGTTAAAGTGTGCTCTACCACATATTATTTCATCTTACAGATGCTACAAAAGCCGTTCTCGCCAACACCAAATTTTGTGACCTTGCTTGCTTCGCGACCCACTACATTACACTGAGAGAAACTGAAAATTCTAAAAAATACCACCAGGGATTATTTCATCTTAACTAGATTTAGCAAAAAACGTTTATTTAAATCAAGTTTCTATGCTGAGTTGTACTGAATTGAATATAACTTTACTGTATATATTTCTTCGTGCTATTTTCTATTCGTATTTTATACTTTTTATCAGAAACTTTCTGTGCTTATTGTGACTGTATGTCGATAACTGGAGAAAATATGGCTCTTTTCAAAGTTCCCTATAAATACTAAAAATGGCAAGAACAAAAATAAAAGGATTATAATGAACCAAATTAACAAAATTTAACAAATTTTTAACCTTTATTTAACTGTAACTTAAGGTTAGCTTACACGACGTTTTTTTTTCTCTGTTGGATTGCTTACTTGATTTCGTCACGGAGTCACAAGCGGGCTGTAATGCTAGACATTGTGATAGATCCTCTGCATTGTTGCATATACACCTATAAGTTACAGTGCTGGACTGGTAGATTTCGACGCATGGAAATTGACAGTTTAGAAAATAAGACGCGATTGTAACGAATTTCATATCCAAATTTATAATTAATTTAAGTTAGTTTTATAAATTTATGATAATCACTATAAATGTTTTAAAAATTATCCTGAAATAGCCTTAATCGACCAAAAGCAAGGCGTCATTCCCTGTCAGGAGCCCTCATAATTAATCGACTATCGTGATAAACACATGCTCGACTTTTTTGTTGAAATTCAAATTTATCACCGAAACAAGCACGAAAAATAGAACATAATCTATAGCGGAATTGATGCACGAGCACACGAAACATAGCCGGCATTGACATAATTTTCCATCAATGTAGCAAGAACAGTGGCGATTACAGCTTCCAACAAGCAGTGCGGCAGAGAAAGAAGCATTGTGTTAGCTAAGCTTTAGCGCGGTATTCTTTTTAACTTTAACTCTATGTAATATAACAAGTTGCCAGGCAAATAAGGTCACGAATATTGAACTTTTTAACTTCGAAGGTACCGCTAAAGCTGTCTCATCTGTAAAGCGATAAAATCTGTGGCTTTACTGCATAATACATATTCTAGAGTTAGTATAAAAAATTAAGGCCTTTAAATGAACGCATTGCTGTGGCTGTACGCCGATTGAATCTGAGGAAGCAATGCTTAAACTAGAATTTCCGAATTAACAGTTTTTATATATATTTAAAAAGGCATTTCTTTATTGCCAAGTATACCATCATCAAATTTGCTTTATACATTTCTATAACCTCGAGCTGCCACGGACACCCTGTATAGCGTAAAATTAACAATGTTAATTGCTGTCATTTAAAAAGTCGTTATTTTTTTGTATAGTGAAAATCATCAGTAAACATGTCACAAGAAAGAAATGCGTATAATGCAAAATTTTGTCCTTCCATCTCAAGTAAATTGTTCGGGATGCCAATATTAAATTCTGATTCTACATTCACATAAGGAGATATTCGAAAAAAAAAAAAATTTTGCGATATACGGATCTCTTTTTCATGGCATATTCTACCGTAATTTTTTCTCCAATATTACTTAATTTAAAACTAGGGTGACCAGCCAGCGAGCGTGACACAAATGCACACCAACATACATACAAAAAGTAGCCCGCACAAGTGTGTGATTTTGATTTTGGCACGAGTTTGACAAGAAGGTTGGTCACCCTTGGTGTAAAACATTTTTATCATATTTGAGAGTAATAAAATGACATGTTAACAAGTATACCGTGTGGGAAAAATGAAACAAACATCCTAAATATCTTCTTTTATAAAATATATTCACCTTTCGTTATCATAAAAGTAATATTTTTTAAAACGATAATATGGTTTCTGTCATGAGAATATTTTTACGAGGGTAGCCGCTTATATTTCGGGAGGTGGCAACACTGGCCTTGCTAGGTGCCATCTGACATATCCAATGTAAAGTTTGACATTTTAGACAATATACGTACTCGAAGCATGTTGACATATGTGTATATATTTGTGTTCTTTACAGTAACTTCGAAATTTCATCTCGGCCAAAAAACGGAATTAACTTAAAAACATTTTCGTGCAATTACTTTTCACAACTATCGACTTTATTTATCTCAACAACCTACAAAAACTTGGTTAAGTGAATTCAGTCGTGGCCCTCATTCGCTAGTAGACGAGCACCGTGAAGGTCATCCATCAATGCTGTGCGTGAACTGATAATGCAAGAGCCAAAACCAACAACAGTTAGTGTGGCGACCCAGTAAATAGCCAAAAAGTTAAGTAAAAAATGTTGCGAGTTAAAATTATTTTCATATTATACAAGGTGGCCCAAAAGCTCAAAGTTGTGTTTTTTAAATGGAATCCTCCAGTATATTATTACATTTTTGGATTCTTCGATCAAAATAAAGTACCTACACCTTAAGAGTTTTTAAATAATTTGAATTTCGAAAGTGCAACAATTATTCATATTTTATATTCCAATTATAATAAACTTGCTATATTATACAGAGTGTCCAAAAATTAAAACTAATCAAACAAGAACTTTAAGTGGCTATAACTTGATTAATTTAACTAGAACGCTATACTTTTTACCTTACCACAAAATGTAAATTTTAAATACCTATCGAATGGTATAAGAGTGTTCTATAGCTAAGTCTTTGCGTTTTCACAGAATACGCCAAATAATCGTTTTTTGCATCATTTTGTGTTTTTTTGAATAGATGTTCTAATGTATATAGTTGCCTATGGCATTTAGAAACGTCAGATAATTCATTTAATTTGTCAGTTTAGCCTGCAAAGCCTATTGCTATAATAGCGCTATTATTTTTTGTAACTGTGAAACTTCATTTACTGAACTGAATTATTTGAATATTGTTGTGTTTTTGCTTTGTCAAAATGAAAATTTATCCATAGGAAGAGCGTATTGATATGATTTGTATCCTTAGAGAATGTCATCAAAATTGTTGGTTGGCTTCTTGAGTCTATGCTCAAAGGTTTCCTGAAAGATACCATCCTAAACCAGCCGTTTTTGTGAGACTATTAAACCAGTTTCGGGAAAGTAAAAGTGTCAGTTATAAAAAACCTGTTATAAGAAAACATGTCACTAAGGATAAAGAAAATGTTTTTACTATACTTGGTTCGGTGATCGAAAATCCCAATATTAGTCAGAATCATATATCCGAAAATACTAACATTAGCCAAGCAAGTGTTTCAAGGATTCTTAACAAATACAGATTTCATCCTTATAAAATCCAGCTTTGTCAAGAGCTTCACGGAAATAATTTTAACAACCGAACTGAATTCTGCTTGTGGGTGTTAGATAAAGTGGCAAAAAATGAACACTTTTTTGATAATGTAATGTGTTGTTTAGTGATGAATGTACTTTTTATAACAATGGTTTCATCAATAAACACAACTTCCATTACTATTCTGATTCAAATCCGCATGAATACAGATTTATGAGAAACCAGAATAGGTGATCGGTTAATGTGTGGGGAAGAATACTGGATCCATACTTAATTGGACCCTACTTTTTTGAAGGACCTTTAAATGGTTTGATGTTTCGCGATTTTCTTTTACACCAACTTTCAGTGTTATTAGATGTCCTTTTAAATATTAGAACAACTATGTAGCTTCAAGTGGATGGAGCTCTGCCTCATGATCATCACGAGGTTCGGCAATTTTTAAATGTCAACTTTCGAAACAGATGGATTGGAAGAGATGGATTTCAAAATTGGTCCACGAGATCTCCGGACTTAACTCCACCAGATTTCTTGTTATGGGGATACATACAAGAAATTGCCTACAATACGCCCCCGACAACACCACAAGATATGAAAATATGCATAAGAGACGCTTTTCAAATTGTAACCCCGCAAATGTTGTCCAGAGTTAGCCGTGATTTCGAAAAAAGAATACGTAAGTGTTTGGAAATGGATAGTCGACATTTCGAACATCTAATATATATATATATATATATATATATATATATATATATATATATTTCTTGTTTTGTGCTATCGTCATTATGTTATTACGATTATTGCTGTTGTATATTGGATGACTATAAATCGCGTTTTGAGTTTCTGAATATTTGTAAAGATATTCCTTATAGTTGTAAATTACCTATCATTTCCAAATGCCATAGGCAACTACATACATTAGAACATCTATTACAAAAACACAAAATGGTGTAGAAAACAATTATTTGGCGTATTTTGTGAAATCGTGAAGACTTAGCTTTAGAATACCCTTATACCATTCGATAGGTATTTAAAGGTACATTTTCTGGTAAGTTAAAAAGTATAGCGTTCTATTTAAATTATTCAAGTTATAGCCACTTAAAGTTCTTATTTGATTAGTTTTAATTTTTGGACACCCTGTATAATATAGCATGTTTATTATAATTGGGATATAAAATGTGATTTATTGTTACACAGCACTGTAAATTTCGAGTACATAACTGAAATACTTCTTAAGTATTTGAAACATGAAAATTAGGTTAGATTTTGTCAAAATTCAGATCATTTAAAAACTCTGAAGGTTTAGGTACTATAAACCTTATTAAAATAGGCACTTATTTTCATCGAAGAATCTAAAAATGCAATAATATACAGGAAGTTCCATTTAAAAAAAAACACAACTTTGATACTTTCAGAGCTTTTGGGACACCTTTTATAATATGAAAATAATTTTAAAAAGTAACTATATTAGACCTCCGTATATCCCAAAAGTAAAACTTTTTGAAAGTAAAGTATTTTGGATACAATGTTCCATACCGTATAAGGTGAATAACCCTGTATATATACCAAAAGTGGATAAAATTTACTTTACAGGTGGGTATATAAATATTGACGAGAACCTACAAGTTCGAAACCGATCTACAGATGGCGATGTACTACCATGGGAAAGAATTCCACCAGTATAAGATTTTTCTAGTTGGTTGAGAACTACAGTAGTTTCTCTTATATAATTGTATTCATACACCCAACTGCAAAGTAAGTTGTATCCACTTTTGATATTTATATATTTGTGTGTAGATCTCTACGAGATTAAAAAATTAAGGTTGTGTGAAATGCTGGTGGATGGCGCTGCTTGAATTAGATTCCTCATTTTGTTCCACAAGTTGCTTAAATGATTTACTTCTCCGATGTTGAGGTACGCTTGTTCGAAACCGGTCTATAGATGGCGGTGTACTACCTTGGGAAAGACTTCCACCTCTTCCTTGATATTCTTACAATCTGTCTGTGATAGTACTTTGTCTCTACCCCGTGTAGTAAACGATTTTCTTTGTAATGATTAATATTTGTTGTGGTTTATGATCGCGAAGTATAAATGGTTACCCTCGTATTAAAACATAAGCGGTAAAGAAAAATTTGAGCAAATTAGATGTCACTGTTAACTCAAAGCCGCGAGGAGTAGGTGGAGTATTTGTTGGGTATGAAGCCTGTAGAATTGAATGATATAAACGTTTCTATATAAAATCAAATTTGAAGGTTTCGAGACCACTTACTAAAAATAACTATAAAAACAGATTACCGCTAAATGTTTACCAGCCGGACAGTCAGAAAATCTATAAGTTTTTTTAAACTTAATTTTAGAAGGCCCAAAAATAAATCTTTGCAAATGATAACTTTGAAGACATGACCATCTTTGCTACTGGGATCTCTTTATTCACTTTATAAGATATAAAGTCAACATATAAAAAAACTAACGTATGCTAGTCTATTTTGTTTCTGAAAATATTTGGGGTATTCAATCATTTTTCCACATGGTATAATTTCTACATTAATGTTGCCTTTAGACATAACAGTAACACAAACAGTAAAATTTTTCAAACGAAAATTGTTAATTTTTCTTTTACGCCAAAACTATTTCATGTTTATAACGATCACTTTAATAGTTGAATTTCGAAAGAAAGTTTAATTCTGGTACTTTATATTTTGGCCAAATCCAAACTCGAAATCTAAGACTAAAAGCAACATTAAACCCCTTTATTGCTGTCAGTATATCTTTCTAGCATTAGTGAAAAGGTCATTAGGTGTGCTATAAACAACTTAGAAATTTATTTTACGCTATATGCAGCTAAATATAACATTAATCTTTATTTTCAGTATCGCCTGGAGGGCCTGTTCAGCCGCGGCCGTTGGGGCCGCGTCAAGAAGGGTCCCCTGGCAACCCCCCTTGAAGACATCTTTAAACGCAAACCACGAGCACGTGTCAAGGACGATCCGTGCTGAGAGCTGCTGCCCCCAGTGCCCGCGTACCCGCCGGAAACGTTAGTATAGCCCTCGGACCAAGGAACCACCGAAATAGTAGTTGGTTTTGCCCCCAGACTAAAGTGCCCACGAGTGATGCGCAGTGCAGTGAAAGTTCGGGTGCGTTCAGAAGTGTGCATTGTGCATGTATAGTTATCCGGCACGGGGTTTTATGACTTAACTCAGTTATGACGTGCGTTTTAGGTTTTTTTATTGCCTATATTACAGGGTCGATGTTTTTGAGAGTAGCCTTTATATTACTTTATAATGAACAAGTTTGTCTATTTAAAAATACGAGTTTATGAAATTAAAATGCAATTTCTATTTTTGAATAAACATATACCGTGTGTCCCGAAAAATACTTACGATAGAAAAACCTTTAATATTTATATCTCGGAAAATTTTTTTCGTGATAACTATTACTAAATATTTGTTTAACTTACTTTAGCACTGTCCACTCTTACTTATAATACAGGGTTTCTAAAAATTATTTTTTAATGGCATACGAACTAGACTACACATGAAAAAGGTTAATCAATACTAATAATCGAGGCTGGAAATCGAGAAAAAAAATCTTTTTTTTTTTTAATTTTGACATTTAGTATCGTAAAACAGGTACATTTAAAATTAAAATTGTATTTATATTTTCTTAGGTAATTAAGAAGCACTTTGCATGTAACAAAAAATTAAGCCCTGTATAAATTATATAGCGTTTATTTAACGAAAATTAGCTTAACAATATGAGACGACTTTTACCAAAAACATACCTTTCTGTTCAATAATAGAAAAATTTTTCATATGTCAAGAACTTTTTTCGATATGCTGTACGAGCTAAGAAAAATAAAAATTGTAATATTCAGTAAAGATAATTTAATTGTTACAGTTTTCGGTGATTATATTTAAATATTTTATTGCATCAAATTATTACCTAGTGTTATTTAGAACAGGTTTTGGCGCGTAAGACTATACAAGCTGACTGACAAACGCACCAACGACAGCATTAGATTTTTTTAAAAGGTCTATAATGTCCAACATATAAAAATACTCTTTTTGATTTTAATCCAATGAAGTGATCAACTTCATATTGCAGTATCTAATGTTAAACAAATTTTAAGGCCTATAGAGAACTAGAAATTTGGTCAGTCTTCTACCCAGATTACCAAGACCCGCTTAGTAAATGAACAAGATTAAGAACCAAGTTTTAACGTTAAAAGACTAATCTAAAGGTTCGAAAAATGACTAAAAGTTATATTTGCATTTAAAGTTACAGCGTAAAATAATATTTGAAAAAGAAGCCAAAAAATGTGTTCTTCCAGGAATATAACACAAACAATAATATGCAAACTGCAAGAGTATAATGATGAGTAGTATTATTTTGACCTACTTTTCAACATTTTATCTGGGGAATCTGTTCATAGAAAATTATTAAAATTTGATTTATTTTAGGGTGTTCTACTTTCTAGGTCAACATTAACATAAAAATAAACTATCTTCGAGGTCACTAAAAATACGCTGACATGGAAATAAATTATTTTAGAAGATATGTACAGGGTGGTATATTTTTGCGATATTTGCGGAATAGAGGAAAAACTGAAAACGTTACAATAAAACTGACTTTGGATTCTTACGTTAGATTTTTGAATCAAATCTGACAGTAAAAATAAATCACTGCTATTTCGATCCGTTTGTGAGATATAAACCTATTTCAAAATTTTATTAATGTTGGGAGTGCCTCCGTAACTCGATTGTTAAGAAAGTTAACGAAATAATTTTTGGAGGTAATTTTTGTAGGTTCCAGTAGTGTCAATATATTTTCTCTGCTGTTCATATTTTTAAAGATAAGACATGAAATGGAACACCCTGTATATTATAAAATGTTACTAAATAAAATTATCTTATATAGTCCAAGAAGCTTTTTTAAAATTTTTCTTGATGAGCTACTTGGGTTTTAAAGTATCAGTTTATTTTTATTATTTGGTTTTAGAAGGTCAGATAAAATAGCATATGATAGTTTAGATAGATATAACAAGGTAGTGGAAAATACGTTGTTGCTGTATCCGAATTTTATCTTCAACATTATCCAGAATGACGACATGAAATTAATTTGCAAAGCCATACATACTTCCAAATGCATAGATCAAAAATTTTCAAATGGGCCAACAAAGAAACTTGAAGATAACACAAAATATATTATTGCTTATCATGTCATCAAAATGAGAGTTAATAAGCAAAAAAAATAAGAAAATTTTGAAAAAATAGAAATTGATTCAATACTGTTACCGAAAAGTTCACAGTGATGCTAAACGGAGAAGATAGTTTTATTTACAGTAGGTTCAAAAACCTTAAGAGAATATAATTTTTTTTTAAAGTTATATTGTCTGCTGGAGTCTATATATCAAGTGATGGGATCTTAGTAGGCATAATAACTTTATTTGGACTATTGAAAACCCCCATCTAACAGCGGAGCTTATTACACAAGGAAATTTTGGCTTTAACGTTCGGTATGCAATATACAACTACCAACTTTTGATTTACCATGTTTTCTAAGAAAACTTTACTACTAAAAAGTACTATTAAATTTTAGAAGCCAGTTTATTTACACCAAGAATAAGGAACGCCTTTTTCAAATATAATGGAAAGCCTAGTGATAAAGCTTGTCGAATTCACATTTGATGAGTCCTTTAATGAGCAACGGATGGATCAGGTGATCAGCTCGGATACCTGATATAATGCTCCTAGACTTTTTTTCTTTCAAGAAGCCACAAGCAAAAATATTAATGAGATGAAAATAACTCTTGCAATAACTCATGATTATGCACATTTATAATGCCACTAGAAGTGTTGAAAAGCGTTACAGAACAGGCTTGGAAGAATAATGGACTGCACTTTCAATACAAAATATATAATTGTTTTATATTTTCTAATATGTTTTCGAAAAATATAGTGGTTATGCTTTATTAATTGTTAATTAATATCTAATTTGTGATTACTTTTACCTTGTTTATCTAATATTAAATAAATTTTCATAAAACATAATTTTATTTGATGTAACTTCTTACACCAATAAAAAAATAAATAGAACAAAATAGGTTTATTTCTAAAAGCTACTAGCTTGTTTTAAAAAATCAAAAATAAAGCCTTTCTCAGTTATAGAAAAATAAAGTGTATAGTTTCATTCAAAAGATAATTTTATTTAGAATCAAGTAGTTAGGTAACGTATAGGGTGTTCCATAAAAAATATTTTTGTGTGTTAATCCAAAATTCTCTGTGTATCACGATTCTAGAGAGACTTCGTTTATTTCCACTGTCAGATGTGTTTTGAAAATCCAATTCACGCGTAAGATGTGAGTTTTTGTGTAACTATTTTATTATTTTCTGTATCCCGTTAATACATCAAAAAGTTTTTAAAAAAACTAATGAGCTTTTTTTTTTATTTTATAGATACAAGGTGAAAATCAAAAGTTGCCAATTAGTAAAATACTCCCTAACTTTTCTACGTCAGGATTGTTAATAAGTTTTTTTAGCGTTTTAAGCATTATCTAACGGTGTTATCACAATTTCAATATGAATTGTGGTTAAAAAGTTATTCATCGTAACTTGGTTATAGTAAATGAAACACCCTATATATTTTTTAATCATAGGTTAGAAGTCATAATTTTCTATGTAACATTATACCACACCCATACTTCATATTGAAATAAAAAGGTAAGCTAGATTTTACAATTTTTTCATTAAAAATAGTAATCAATAAAAGAAACCTTTTTAATTAACAACAATGGTAAAAACTACAGAAAAATACAAAAATGGCAAAAAAAAATCAACAGAAAAACATCATTTCTTCTAAATTGCAAGTTATCTTGAATGAAACAAAAGGTGATGATGCTTGATCACTAGGCCTCAATGGGAACTTTACATCTATTAACTTATTTTGAAAAATATTCCGGCTAGAAAGGAACTCAGAAAGGCCCCATTATTAATGCATTTTCTACAATGCTTTATTCGAAAATATTATAAACAAACTTAATAGCTTTTAAAAAAAGAACTTATGTTAAAGATATATCTGTACTGTTAAGGAACTTCTGGCGTAATATAAGGATCCATGTTGTTCCAATATCTTTCGTTGTACCAGTCTAAAGTATCATTACTTGTAATTCTTGCCTCATCAGACCATACTAAATTTTTACAAAAAGTTGCATTAGTTTAAAAACTACTGGCAAAACTGCAGCCTTCTTTTTTCTATAAATATTGCGTCATATAATGTAAAGTAAGCAATGATTCTTATCCAGTATTTTTTGAGATTTTTTTCATGAAACAATATTTTTAAGTCTTGCCTTGATTTGAGATTCCACCTATCCAATAATATTTATTTCGTGATCTTTATATTCATGAATTTATTAATACATTCAACATTTTTAATATAAAATTCCAGGATTTACATATTTTTACAAATATTGCCATCTCTTTGAGAATTATTGAAAATACTATTGAAGGAGCATTTTCTTCGTTTTGCTTTCAGTATGTGCCAATATTATATCGAACTTCCAGTAATTTTTATAACTGATTATTATCAATAACAAAAATAGTTGACACAGAATTTTTTGAAAATAAAGCCTATCATATATTACTGACATAATGGCTTATATTTAAACTATTTTTTTTCCGGTCAACTAGTATTATTCAAAAATACGAGAGTGGGATGAAAAGTTTCCGGCCGGACCTACAGATGGCGCCAGCAGATTTAATTTTTGGCTTGTATTCTATAGAACTATAACTCGCTAGCTTGTATCTACATTTTCAAGTCGATTGCTCTATTAGTATACATTTGAGAGGCAATTAAATAAGACGCATACTTCTATTTAAAAGGCCTAACACTACTTCAAATTAAAGAACTGGATTCCACACTGGACGTCTCTTCTCCATCATATTCAACGGTTAAACAGTGGGTTTCGGAATTTAAGAAAGGTCGCACTAACACTTCTGATGATGATTAAAAAAAATCATAAAATGGTAATGGAGGACCGCAGATTTGGAATGAGTGGAATAGCTGAGACTGAATGTGTACGTAATATTTTACATGAACATTTGGGCTATGCTAGGTGGGTGCCGCGCAATAGCGAATCCAGTCTCTCTCTTTATGAGGGGGGAGGGGGGCGGAGATATCACAAAAATCCAGTATGACAAGTGAAAGCAAGTTGTCAACGAAGGGGGAGATGCCAACAACATTCACATTTCTAGGTACGAAGCAGTGTCGAGTTTATTTTTCTGAATTCAAACCTTTGGGGGGGGGGGCGAACGCGAGTTGTCGACGGAAAGGGGCATGCCAACAACATTCACATTCCTAGATAAGAGGATGCCAACATCATTCATATTCCTAGTGTAAAAGGTAGAGGCGGGTCTATTTTCCTGAATTCAAAGCCTTTAGAGAGGGGCAATCGCCCCCCTTTGGATCCGCCACTGATGCCGCGTTTGCTAACGCTCGATCAGCTAAAATCAATGAATTGAAATTCGAATTGCTCTCCCATTCACCATATTTACTAGATTTTGCCCCCAAGGACTATCAGCTGTATTCTAACCTTAAAAAATGGTAAAAAATTTGAGAGCAACGAGGAAGTCATCGATGCTCTAAATGAGTATTTTGAGGCACTTGATAAATCAGATTAAAAAAATAGTATCACTGCATAAGAGCATCGTTATGAAAAATGTATTAACTTGATGGAGATTATTTTGAAAAATAAATCGAAAAAAAAAACGAAGAAAGGTGTTTTTCTTTATCAGACCGGAAAGTTTTCACCCCATCCTCGTATATCCCATTGGAGAGCACTTTCATATTTGATCCCCTTTTGAGTCTCTCTCGTTAAAATATTTCTCAAAATAACGTAACTTGTTATTAAGAATAACTTATGTTTTTCTGTTGAATATTTCTTTTGGTATTTTTGTCTTAGTAGTTCTTACCATTGTTGTTAATCAAAAGTTGGTATATAAGTGTCACATCATCTCCTTTTCATAGCCTACTACGATTTTTAATGAAAGAAACGCAAAATCTGGCTGACCTTTCCATTTCAATAGGAAATGTAATATATGATTCCACATAGAATTAAAACCTCTAACTTATCACCTAAAAAAAAATAAAGTGTTCTATTTACGATAACCAAAAAACTTTTTCACCATATCCCGTATTAAAATTGTGATAACACCATATAAAATACTATGAAAAAAGTTACTAATAATCTTTAAATATGTTTTTAAATAAGGAAGTTACGGAGCATTTTAAAAATCGGCAAATTTTCAGTTTCTCCAAAAAACAACTCATACTTGCCACATTAGTTTTTTGCTACCTTTAAAAGTTAATAGAAAAACACAATTTCAGATACTCTTATCTAATCTTTTTAAAAGTCAATATACTATGATTTTTTTTGGCCTTTAAGTTGGATTATATATCTGGATGCAAATATTTAGCGTACACTGTATATTAAGAATGGACGACAAAATTACTTTTTCTTTACGATTGTTCGGAAACACATCACTAACTAAACCAGAAAATCTGTAATTTCAAACAACGTGTGTAAACGTTGTCGTGCTATACAATATCTACTTGGCAAATCAAGGACATGATGCCTTCAGTTTCAATTGTATTTTTACCACCAAAATTAGTCGTATGAAAAGTATATAAGGCTATATAAAATTTGTACCAAATACAATTTGCCAGTAAGAGAAATGATGAAAACACCATTTTTAATTAATATAAACAAATTGATCGTTATTTTTTCTGCATACGTATATGACAATAACAGTTTTTGAAACTAAATATCTTCCTACCACCTACATGGGCAATAAAATAAACTTAAAACTTGGGTATGGGTATCCAGTAGTATCCATCGTGACGGCCAAACTATAACAAAAGACATAAACTGCATGTTTTATTTCTTAAGTTTGTTGTACAATAAATTTTATACATCGCCATGTTTGTTTTCCACTTCTGAACGTGCCCTAGTGAGATATGATATTAACATGGTATTGAAATTAATATGTGTAAGTATAAAAGTATATATAAGAACAAAAAAACGTATTTTGCTTGTATCAAATCACGCGCAAAAATAATGTGCCGAGGAAAAAGTGAGACAAGAGAAGATGAATTGTTAGTAATGCTGTGGAACTTATAAGAATAATTATGCAGCTTGTCTCAATTGTTTTTATTGCCAATATTTTGAATCTAATTTCAGATTTTATGCAATTATATACCAAGAATATTTCGCGTTGGTTTAACAAGTGGCAGTTCTACAGGGTGCATCCCAAAAGTCATGAAATATATTTTTTGCAACGCCCCTACTGGTCACAGTACATTTGAACCAGTTGGTTTAGGTAGGAGGAACGTTCAACTACACAGCGTACACTAGATCAGTCTGTTCCGAGCATCCGTGGATTCAGAATCGCTGATTTACTTCACCCCTGTTTTAACACTACGTCACGACGCGCTATGCCAGATAATTTCGAACAACGTTGGGCGATCAAATTCTGCGCATAACTAAGTAAAAATAATAATAATACCCTTTATTGCCATTAAATTGAAACTAAAACAAGCAACGTCACAAAGTAACAGAGAACAATTCAGTTTTAGTAGCTAATTAGTTCTTAGTAGTAAATAATGATGATTAAAGCTAGAATAACTAAGCACATTAAAATTTTCATATTAAGCACATTAAAATCAGTATATAAAACCATAATTACAATTACATTAATAGAAGTTACAAAACAATTTGAAACAATTGAAAACAAATATAATTTAAAGTTCAAAAGAATATAAACATTTTTCTCTTAAGAAATGCTCCACTATCTTTCTAAATTTGTGCTTGTTTTCTATATTACTAATGTGTAGAGGTTCTGTAAGCCTTTATCGCCCTGAAAGAAGGGCCTTTTTTATAATAATAATAATAATGGTTTATTAACGGCAATAAATCATACAAATTACATTTTATATAATACGTCAAATAAGAAAAAAAAAATTGAAACGAAACAATCACAAAATATCACAAGTCACATCAGTACTAAAAGAATAACAATTAACTAAAACAATAATACTGTCTATTATGTATAAAATTCAATTACTTAAAAATTCTTTAATACAACCCTCAAATGAGTTCAGAGAAAGTATAAATGAGTCAACATTCCTGGGCAGTGAATTCATTTCCCTACTCATTCTGGACATTGGGGTGTTAAACGGATAGTTTGTCCTATGGTATGGTTCGTTAAAAAGACTATGGACCCAAAGCATCCTCTGAGCTACAGAGAATCCAACAGCCCCCAATAATTCAGGAGCATCAACCATAGAGTTTATGATCTTATAAAATAATATTAGGTCAAGATAGATGCGTCTATTATATAATGATAACAAGCTCATATAATCCCGTATTACACTGAATGGCGCATCTTGCTTACATAAAAAGTAGACTTGTGCATGGGTATACTCAGCTCCGCCATGCTCCTACTTTCCATACACATAGACTTTCCATAAAGATGGAAATTCTCATGTCTAAATTAAGATTCTTCTTAAGAAACACAACAAGAGATAGAAAATATATTAAAGGAACAGTAAGAATCTGGAAATCCTTAAAAAAAGGTTTGCAAGACGTTCTTGGATGTAATTTTATAAACTCGACAAAAAAGACATTCAACGCTGTTTACCAAGTGGATGTTCTAGAAAGACTAAAGCAGCGCACCCACTGGCTCGGTTCGGTTCAGACCGCTCGGCTCCGCACAATCGGCCCGTTTTGGTTTACACGTAAATAAATGAAAGCCCGCTCACTGGTTCCGACCGGCCAGAACGCTTCCGCGCTTTCAGCATCGGCGTCTCTCATTTATTTACATGTAAACCAAAACGGGCCGATTGCGCGGAGCAGAGCGGTCTGAACCGAGCGGAACCAGTGGGCGCGCTGCTTAAAGGAAGGGTCATCCGCGTGCGAAAGGACATCATCTAACGGCTGTATCTCGACAATCCACTGTGCCACACATCCTTGCGCATCCGTGAGTTGTACAACATGACAACGCTGCAGCAGCACGGCCGAGACAACCAGGGCTGTCAATTTACCAGTAATTCCTTGCATTTGCCAGGAATAATTAGCTATGCCAGTAATTTTGTCAGGAATACTATCATACCAGGGATTTGTCAGGAACAGATATCTTGTACTCAGAAATTGATAAAATATTAAGGCAAAATGTACGTACAATTGATGGCAAGTGTATGCAAATCGATAAGATGCCCCATCTCTAAAATTAAATCTCTCAACTATCTCTTTTGCTTCTCACATGTAGTTATTTCTTTCTTTATTCTGTGGTTTTGTAGTCTAAAATTTAAAGGATGGACAATCTTGTTATCGTCTGTCTTTTTCTAATATTCAGTTTAATTGAGCAATATCTGCTTTTTCGTATCACACACATTTTGCCAGGAATAAATATAAAACTTGCAAGTATTTTTCTGTGGAACATTTGACAGCACTGGAGACAACAGCTTAAAGGAGATTCTCGTCGAGGCCTTCAAGGGGGCGTACCGGGAATTGAAGAGTCGGTGGAAAAAATGTGTAGATGCTCATGGAGAGTACTTCAAGAATTATTGTCATCTTGTACTGATATTGTCAATAATTTTTTTTAATATAATTTATGACTTTTGGGACACACCCTGTAAAATCTTACCTTATTTGTATCTATTTCAATTTTTGTCGCATGTAATAGTATGAAATAAACTTAAAGGTCGATTCCTTCTTCTAAAAATCGACAACCAGCATTAAGAATTTCCATTAAATTAATTCTTACACTACAGAATAAAAATGCTTCATAATTTAAAATTTAACAATTAGTAAAAATTAAGAATAACCAATTAAAATCGTTCAATAATAATCTAACCTAAATTTTTTGCTTATCAATTGTGGATGTTTAGATAATTTTATTTTAAAGTTTTTCGATTATTTGATGACACTTCTTCATTAAGTTTCATTTGTTTATTATGTTACTTCTTCTATTTTAATGTACTTGTTTATTTTTTCTCCAGTCGAAAACATTCGAAAGAGGACGCGCATGAGGCCGAAATTAAAAAAGAATTGAAGTAAGACGTTGAATATTCATTAACTTCTAAAACTTTACTAGGACTTAGACTAACGAATTCCTAAGTAGAATTTACATATTATGAAAACTAGGGCCCGTTGTGTCTGGATAACGTGATAATATTTTTTTGTGTATTTGAAAAGAAGTTAATAAATAGTGCAAGTTCTTTTATTCCTTGATACTCACACCGATTTATTACTATCCTTTTTTAATTGTATTATTTAAACTAGCATGACATGTTATTCGGTACATCAATTCAAAAACAAAGTAATCGACCGATAAAGTAAAAGTACTAGTTTCTGGTTGTTGTTTTCAATACAAGCTTATTTTACGACAAAATATTAAATTTCAAATTTAATATGTCCCCAAACTCCCTAAAAAATAAATAAAGTGAATAAATCAAAAGACAATACTAAAACTCCAAATCTTCATGTTGCCGAAATGGGGAAATAAAGACATTAAACAGCGCGGTGGCGGTACTTCGATTCGGTGCTTCGTCACCACTGCTATAAAAGCGAAATGTCATCTGCGAAATTAAAGACATTACGGGTTGCTTTTCTTGAGACAACTCGTCTTTTTTCTGATCGACCATAGCTTTGAGGGGCCATGTTGATTGTTCTAATTTTTAGGTAGCTCATGATTCTTAAAGTAGCTTGTCTTTGACAACGTAACTTTCCACAGACAATAAAGTTCGTGCACGTGTCTTAATTTCTGAAATTGATATCGTCAATAAAAAAGCGAGGTTAGTGGTGTGTACGAATTACTTAACATTCAAGGGAAAGGGGGAATAATTCGGGATTCGGAGACTAAATCTTGTTTAGTAAGGGTCTTGCCAATAAATCGAAGCGATCGTCTCTTCGGTTTAAGAAGAGCTACGAGTCGAGTGTAATACTCGGCAGAGCTAAACAATAAAAGATTTCTTGTCAGTCCTAAAGGGTTCAGTAATCCAGAAAAAAACGCGTCTTGACGTAAAAATAATTACCAGAACGTGACCAAGTGGAGATAACCCAAACTGACATTGCGACTAATTGTTACATTAGTGTTATAAAAATCTCGATCTTGAAAAATAAACCCGAACGTGACAGTCGAGAGTAAATAATCCCGAACTTGACTTGCGAAAACAATGCTGAATTCAGTATATAAAAAAAGCGGCAAAAATTCCGGAAAAGTAATAAAAAGTCAAGAATGAGTGTTAATTGATAACCTCTTCCTAATTAGCTTCTTCGTAGTATTCTTTTGATAATATAAAATTTAATTATATCTTCTTTAACTCTGAGCTTCACTCATTCCCCTTTATCTCGGTGATCAAGAAGAAAGATGAGGCGACCAAAATTTTCATTCTAGTCGAGAAGTTTGGCGGAACTTCACCAACAACCCCTGATTTGTGTTAAAACCTAGGTTTTACACAAATACTTGATAATTCGAAAATTCATAAAATAAATAAATTCCCTCACAAAAACGAACTTCCAAGTTTCCTGAAGGATAAAGTAATCCAATAAACCCGAAAAATTCGTAAATAGGTCCATATTCTCGGAGATGAGTACAAAAATACCGATTAATGGCCAGATGCTTTGACATCTCGCTAAAATCCAAGACTTGGTTAAAAATCGCGAAAGGTAGTTGAAAGAGAACCTTGGAGAAAATTAAGTAAAATTCGGTAAAATTTTAAAATTAAAATACTCATACCATGTTAATAAGACATTGTCTAAATTATTATATTACTTTTAACATGTAAATGATACCTAACAATATTTACCGACCAAAATAAATGTTTATATATTCTTTTTGTTGATATTAATTATTAGCTTCACAGTTGTAATAGTTTTTAACACTTAAAAATACTCAAAGGAATCACCAAAAGCAAAAAACTGAAATCCAAATAAAATGAAGAAATTTGTCTATGTCGAACATTAAAAAAGCCCCTCCCCCACCAACAAAAAACAACGTTGAAACAAATTTATTGTTGAAAATCATGGTTTTTGGGTTTAGACCGTGTCAAATTGAAACCTCGCCTACGATTATTCGTCACCTATTAAAGGAGCTCTATGTACCAAAGAGTTAATGACGCATTGTTTTTGAGAAGGATGATGGTGTAAGGTTGCATTGAAATATCGATTTGTATGTGTTTTACACAAAATGTCCTAATTTGCCATTATGTTTCCTTGGTACTAGTACATCAACAAAAGGAAGGGCACCCCTTGATTCACTTTCAGGTATAAATACCGGGCTGTTGCTCCTCAATGGTCACTCAGTATTGTAAAAATCTCTGAAGATGTTTCGTGCAATTATAGGCGAAACGTCGGATAATAATTCCAGTTTGACACGGTCTAAACCTAAGAATCACGATTTTCAACTTGATCAGATCCGTGAAATCTATCGTTCAGTAAATTTATTGTTGTTTACTTCTACTGGTATGATGGAAGTCTTAGTTTGCAGACAGAAAATCTTCAGCAAATTAAATTGGGCATATTTAGATTAAAATATACACAGAAAAACAAATAAATCACGTTAAAGATACTTGCTCTATTAGACTAGGATAGCCCATGATAGTTATTCTTCCTGTGATCGAGTTATTTTTAACAGCAAATATTGTTACATAATATTTACACATTGAAGATAAAAATAATAATTTGGGTAACCAGAAATTCATACATTTACTTTATTCCCGGTTACTTTATTCTCCAGTTGACATATCAGTTAGCATATTATATTAGTTTAAATAATGCAGTTGGAAAAGGATAACATAAAATCGATATAGGTATCAAGAAATAAAAGAAGTCGTATTATTTATAAATCGCTTTTCAACAACATAACGGGTCCTAATTCTAACAATATTCTATGGGGAAATTCCTTAAAGTTGAGTTCTTTTTTTATAGTGATGCAGGTATGCATATTTTCTATTGGAAGATTTTTCCTGAAGTCTTACCCTATTCTGTTTAAATCTTGACAATTTTTCTATTATTTTAAGTTGAATATTCAAAATATAGTTGTTTTGTTTGTATTTAGTAAGTTAAATAATAAATACCACAAAATTGAAAATAAATTATTGAGACACGTTGTATATTTATTTTAACAGTATGAATTATAACTTTGAGCGACTAAGGAGGAAGTTTGGATGATCTGAGAAATCTATTTACAAGGAGAGGCTCAGATATTCGGGTCACCCATTTCTTTTGAATTTAGTATATTGGTAATGGACAACGGAATAAAAATCAACAGAAATGAAACATTGTGACAAAACATCTTGAACTAAATCGTCTTTTCAGTTCTTCACACTTACGTTGGCATTTGTAAACTGACCAAACATTTTTAAAGATATGAACGAAACATTTCAAATCAAAAATCATTTGTTTATCTTCGCCCATCAACCAAGATTGGAAAAAATGACCCGAAAATCTTAGACTATTCTTAGCAACAAAATTGCCTATCGACTTTTTGCCACGACACTAAATCTAGTAGAAAAAACTTTGAAGATGCAATCATAGACGAAAAGTCGAAACGTAATTTAATTTTTGTCGCAGTTGAACAAGATAGATTTTTTTATTTTAGTTAGGAAACCCAAACGATTAAAAATATAATTATAACTGTAACGGTAACAATTTTTGAATACAAGATGAATAAAATAAGTTCATAAAGATGTAATGGAATCGAGCATTAATTTATAACGAAAAGAAGCAGTAACATTTATTATTAATATAATTACGGATGTTTTTCCTTAATCAATTAATATTTTTATGGCACAAGATGATAACTTTAATAGAAAGACCCTTTATATTTTCTTTTAAATAGTTTTTAAAATAAATCAGTGATATATTTATGTTTCTAATGAGTCTACTATGTAATATATCACATTCTCAATTTTTGAGCATAAAAGTTTTTTAGATTTATTTTCTGAAATTAATAATTTAATACTTTGAAAACAAAATTTTATTAAGCATAAAATTATTAGCATTTCAAAAAATCTTTGTTATTTAGAAAGATAACTTCACCGTCAATTTTATGGGCTTAAAATACGTCATTCTAAATAATTTAATATAAGCAGCGGTGTCTCTAACCTAGAGAGAGCCTCCTCCATCTCAAAGTTAGGTACAATAGAAAGAAAAATTTGGACCACAACTAGCAAGGGAATATTTTTAGGTGTCCGTCTCCAATTTGTCTCATTCTGTGATATGGTGGAGTATGCCACAAAATATCCAACACTTTTTTAAAATAAAATAACTTGCATATATATATATATATATATATATATATATATATATATATATATATATATATATATATATATATATATATATATGTAATTTACAGACTTGTTTTGTATCTTTTTATAGAGATGAAAAGTTTTTTTTTTCATTGTGTTCATTCAATAAATATATAAATGTACCTAATTTTTTCAAAAAGTCGTTAATTGTAAATCTGCGAATTCAAAAATTAAGTCGAAATGTATTGGCTTTTTCACAATAAAACTTATAAAGGGGTAAGTAGCCCTTATTTTAATAATTTTATGAAAAAAAAACTGAATGAATATTTTATTCTAAGAAATTCATTACCAATAACAGAAATCATCAGGAACATTAATTGTGAGTAGCATGTAGTGGAAAAATGTCATTTCGAAGGATTAGTTCACGTTAGTTAACGTTAAACTACCCCTGTACAACTTTCTGTAAAAAAATTTAAAAAAGTAATACCTAATTCTGCTTATGTGCTTTGTAGTACATTAAAGAATATTCAACGCCTATTTTTTTCTTCCTGAACAACATATTTAGAGGGTGGGGAATTCCCCCAAAGTTCATCTCCAAAAACGAGTTTCCCCTGAATTATTATTCTCGTGCGAAATCGGTTGCATATATGTCATTTTCTTATTGTCAGCAAGGGTTTGCTCGGTATTTTTATGAGGGTGAAAATGTTATTTCTTTTCGCGGTTTTCATTCAGTAAATAAGGAATTATCTTAATGTGATCACAAACGCATTAGTTTTACATGAATTTAAAATATTAAATTGACACATATCGACTTTTTTCTTATCATTTTGGGTAATTATTTTCTTAGAAAAAAATATTCATTAAATCTTTTCATAAAAATAATAAAACAGTAGATAACGGGTGGTAATAAATTTTATTGTGAAAAAAGCCCATACGCATCAACCTAATTGTTTCAATTCATGTGTAACCAACGAGTTTTTGATCGAATTAAGAAAATTTATATATTTATTGAAGAAAAACAACAAAAAAAAAGTTTTCACCCCTATAAAAAAATATTAACCAAGCCTTCCTGAGAAAACGACATATATAATTTTTTCTCGTAAACTTAATAACATGCTTTTACACGAAAAAGTCAGCCTTTTAAACTATAATTGAAAAAAAAACGTTTTTAGCGATAAATTTCGGGGTAGTTTTTACCCCTTAGAAATGCAATTCAGGCCAAAAAAATACCTATATACTCGAAAATATCAAAGAATGCCTCTACACCGTTGAAATTAACGGTACTTATACTGAAACTATTCGAAGAGTGGGCTAATTGAGGATTTGAACAAAGTATTTGGAATGTAATAACTCTATTTTTTAAGGCCTCAAAAACTGAAGAGGGAAATCATGTTTCTAAATAATTACGAAAAACTTCAATATGAGCCACATTATTTTATAATTTATAAAAATATATTTCTATTCGTACGTTAGAAATTAAAAAATTGATATTTCTACAAAGTTTAGTTTATATTTCTGTTTCACCAAAAAGATTTTAAAAAATTTAAAATGTAATAAATAAGTCTGAAAAGTTCTTTTAATAACTGTGCCATAAGAAAAAGCAAAAATATACAGTAGCAGACAAATGGAAAAATCAATTTCTTCTCTAGCACGTTACCCTCATGACAACGTCTTTATTTAATTTTAGAGTAATTTTAAAAAAAGCTGCCTTAACAATTAAATTCGCAGCCAAAATCTGTGAGTTGTTTAAAAATTTTCCTAGCTTTAAATGAAAAAATAAAGTTAAATCTATTGAGAATTTCATCCTGTGTACTTTATAAAATCTGCTAATTTTTTTATATTTATATCATTCATGCTTCTAATGTAAAATTTTCCACAATCTGATTTTTTTAGTCAAAAAAATCATTCAAAAATATGATTTTTAAAATATTACATAGATAATAATGACTGTTACTCCTATTCAACTTTAAGCATCACTAAATAGAGTCATGTTCGTAAAATTCGCTTATAAAGCTTTAAAAAACGAATTTAAATTAGTAGTTATTCTTACTACGTCAGACGATGATTATCTTTCTATTTTTGTCGAAATAACATCATTGTACGAAACGTTTACATAAAAAGTATATTTTTCGTTGAACAATAAAATTTTTCTTTTAAAACAGATTCATAAATGTTCAACTTAATAGTAATAATATTATTCATGTGAAAACTAATATGGTTTTAACAATACGACAAATAATATTATCTGTTATCAATAAAGCATTGGATAAAAGCTAGTAGGTTAGTAAGGTTAGTATATGTTACTTAATACACTTAAATTGATTAGTGACTGCCTAGTCTATCCAAAAGAGTACGATTTTAAATAAGCACACATCACCAAATTATCACTTAAACCTCGTTTTTAAAATTGTAATTTTTTCGAAATATTTTACTGTAAAATAATTATCAAAAATTACATATCATATGGGATTTTTTCTTATTATTAAACTTTCCTCGATGACAGTGTTGGCATTTAGAAATGAAAAGATGTTAAAAAAGTAATTAAGAAATGTTTGTAATTACAGGTAATTATACTATTTTTGAATCAATTGAACAAAAAATAAGAAATACCTGTTTTTTTCCAAATGAAATGTTTTCAAAAATCAAAATGGAGGTCTTAGTATAAAAATCTTTTCGATTATACTAAAATAAATGCTGCAAATCACTTTCTCCAAAATTATAGTTCTGTGTTATGGTGTACTGGCTTGTACATTTGCTTTATATATATATATATATATATATATATATATATATATATATATATATATATATATATATATATATATATATAACATCAGTTTATAACGTTCTACGCCGTCTTCTGATTTCCAGTCTCCATTGATCTCGGTTTGTCCATAGGTTTTCATCCATTCCTCTTGTTCTTATATTTTTATCCACTCCTTCTCTCCAACTTAGTCTGGGTCTACCTCTCTTTCTTCTTCCCTGTGGTGCCCAATTTAACACTTTTTTTGGAAGTCTAGTATCGTCCATTCGTTGAACATGTCCGTACCATCTAAGTTGGTTGATTTTAATATCTTCTGTTATCTTGTGCTTAAGCCCCATAATTTCTTGGATTCTTTCATTTCTGACTCTGTCGATTCTGGATTTTCCAGCCGCTCTTCTCCAATATCCATTCTGTAGCTTCCAGTGTTCTTAGAGTTCTTTCTTTCAATGGCCATACTTCACTTCCATAGGTGACAATGCTTTTAACAATACTATGAAAGATTTTGTCTTTGGATATTGTTGTATCCCACAATATGCTGTTCAACTGTTTAATAGCTTGTCGTCCCTGATTGTTTCTATGCTTGATTTCTTCGTCAAGTTTGCCGTCGTTGGTTATATGCATTCCGAGATATTTGTATTTCTCACAGTGATTTACTTCCTGCTGTTGTTGTTCCAGAATCAAGTTTTGTTGCTGTCCCCCAATACACATGTATTCCGTTTTTTTGATGTTAACTTCTAGCCCCCACTTTTGATATTCTTCTATTAGCTTACGAGCCATGTATTCTAGATCTTCGTAGTCTTATGCCAGAACTATTTGGTCGTCTGCGAAACACAATGTGTATAGTATGGAATTGTTTAGTGGAATGCCCATATTTTCGCACTTTCTTTTCCATGTTTTTAACGCTTGTTCCAAGTAGATTTTAAACAAGGTTGGAGACAAACAACATCCCTGATTGAGCCCTTTGCTAACCGTGAATCCTTTTGAAATATTATGCCCTTTCTTTATTTTGCTTGTATTATTTGAATAGAGCTCTTGAACAGCCTTGATGAGTATTATATTTATATTTGTTTTTTCTAGGGCTTCCCAGAGTTTTTGTTGTGGTACGCTGTCATAGGCTTTTTTGAGATCCACGAAGAGCAGGTGTATTTCTTGGTTTCGTGCTGATTTTTTCTCAATGAGCTGGGTTATTGTAAACAGATGGTCAACAATAGATCTACCTGCTCTAAATCCAGCCTGTTCTTCGGTCTCCATATCTGAGTATTCGCTCTCAATCCTCTTTTTGACTAGTTTCCCATACACTCTCGAGATTGTGCAGAGAACCGCAATTCCTCGATAGTTATCACAGACGTCTTTACTTCCTTTTTGCTTTATAACGACTCAAATAATGTAACAATTGCATGTTAAACTCTCAAATCAATTTATTATTAATAAAAATGCATACTTCATTAAACACTTATAGAAATATAATTATTTTAAATTGTTTTTAGGTCTTTTAAGTGTTTTTTAATATTTTAAATATTTAGTTCATCATATTTAAAAAAAAAATTAGTTTTAAGGAAAAACTTTAATATGTATACTTTTTTATTAACAATATACTGAATTGAGGGTTTGTCATGAAAAGGCCATACGAAAGTCTTGTTATGAAGCAACTCAGTAAGGGCCAGAATTGATTTTTTTTTTATTTTTTTTTAACAAGCGGTAATAAAAAAGTATAATTTTAGTGAGTTGACGGTTTTGTTTAAGTGCAGTGAATAAAATTTTATCCTAAAAAGGGGCATTTTGATATTTTTATGTATTTATTTGAACAAAACAGGTATTTTCCTGTTTCAGATTTATTTTATATGTATTTTATATACGTTTAAAACTTAATTTCCAAATTTTTAGTAAAATTTCTTAATATCTTCCCTTTAGGATCATTTCTGTTCTTTTCTCGCCAAATTCGTAAAGACAAACGCCTGTGTTTTCGGGTTTCCAATAATGGAGAAACAACGGCAAACATCAAATTTGTGAAAATCTAATAATATAAATTTAACCCATATAATGTCTGAATTCTGCCACATACTGTATAAAGGATTAATTCAAAAAATCAAAAAAAAAATACAAAAACTAAATTTCAAAACTGTATGTTTCGCAGATTCTTGCTAGGGTTGATATCATGAAAATGCTAAATTATAATTGTCACAATATTAATCGATATATACTCAGGAGGAGCAGGAAGACCAAAACCAGCCATTACTCTTGAGTAAATAGGTTGAATAGGGTTCATTGATTTTTGGCTTAACCTTTAACAGGCATAAGCTACATTGCAACAGAACTTGACTCGCAAAAACAATTATAAGCTTTCATTTTCAAAATTTTAAAATATTAGATGCTAAGAATAAAACTTTAAAAATACATCAAATTATGGTTACAACAACGTTTATCCACCTTACCCGGGGAAAAAGAAAAAACATCAACCTTCAAATGATCTTGAATTTTAATATTTTTTTTTAAATGTGCAAATTCAACATCATGGCCTGATGTCATTGTTAGATTTATCTTTTCTATATTATTCGCACAAATAGATCGAAATGGAGAATTTAACCTTGAAATGGCTTTCAGATATCATTTTGAAATATGAGTCGATATGATATTTAAAAAATATATATTCCACTCCTTTCATCTTTAATCCGAAAAATATCGACTTATATTAGAAATCATTGAAATAACCTTCATATGACCTTCACCGTCGACCTTAAAGTCAAATTTTTGTCCCTTATCTTTTCTTCTAAAATGCGAAATCCGAGTAATTATATAAATGTACTTTTTATAAAAACTCTATTGCGAATTCGGGTTCATAACTCTTTTTTGCCACTTTCTCGGTTAAAAGTATGAGCAACCATATTATCTTTAGCGTGATATGGGTATTGCAGCTAGCATGTTGGAATTTACATTATCTACACAAAAAATATTAATATGGATTTCTTGTGCTCAAAATACTTTTTCTAAATCCCCATTTAACCATGGAATGTTAAGGTCAGATTTTCTAATGTCACTTTAGAATTATTTTTCTTATATAAACAATCAGTTAGGCTTTAACCTTTCACAAGATACACCACGCAAAACGCGAATTTTTATTAATGTGGACCCAGCTTAAGATTAAATGTCACAATGAACTTTAAATCTCTCTCCTGTAAAATCAGACGATAAATAATTCATTGTTTTTATGATAGCAGCGCTCGCATAATTTTATCATGGAGAAAACGAGATTTTAAATAAAATTACGATTAAGGAAATTATTGCAGTTCTTCAGAAAAAATATGCTGGAAATAAACATTTAACACCTTTCCTTTTTATTTTAATATGTTGTAGATCAACATATAAACATATTTTTAGTTTTTTTTTTTATAGAGTAGGCAGTCATTGCATTTTTTTTAAATGTAGTTTAATGTATCTACACAAGAAATTCTAAATTCATAATACATAAGACGATAAAAAACATTCCAATTTTATCACATTTTAGGTTAAATTCGTCGTAAGGTGTTAACTAATTTGTTACCATATTATTTGTTCAATATATTTTTAGCTTAACTTTTTGTGCCAGATATATCGACGTATCATACTTAGGGCATTCATATATTTATGATGAAACTTATTTTAGAATATGATTATTTTCTAGTATAATAATTATCCCTAAAAATGATAATTTTATCATTATGAAAAGTTTATTTTTCTAATATCTTTTAGAATTTTATATTTATAGATTTAAATCTAATAACCCAACTAGCAGAAACTTTTTAGTCGTCCATGTATCACTGTGACCTCTGCTTCATTGTCCTCGCCCTAACTGAGTGACACGGCATAAAAATGGCTAAACTGTAAAAGAACTCATGAAATACTTTAAAGCATGTGCTTTGCTCCCATGGAAAATTTCGCAAAGAAAAGATTGTGCTACTTGGATAGGCATATTTCAAAATATTAACAATCTGCTGACGTATTTTCAGTTATCTTAGTTATGTGTTTTATTATGCGTGATTAAAAACGTACTAGATGTCATATACTAAAATCAGTTACATTGGGTTCTTTTTTCAAACCTAATTTAAATAAAATGTCCTTAAGTAATAGCTAAGCACTCATTTTTTTGTCTTATACATATATATGTAAAATTTTGCATAATACGCTGTGAAATGTTATTCGTAAATATAACTGTTTGTAGATAACTACCCATAATATTCCTATTTTTTGTAGAGGCACTAACCTTAATATTTAAGTAATAAAAGTACCTATGATGTATATGTATATTGTAAAAAATATAGTACTATTTTTTACTTAGACGTTAACAACGATATGACTGGTTAAAACATATATTCTACACCTATGTTATCTCCCTCATTATACCTCTTTAAGCAGAGACGGCGCGTGACCTACATAACTAAAATATAAAAGAAATAAATGTAATCATCTTTAGATTTTCAAAAAAATGGTAGGGTTTGAGATGTCTTTGGTTCATCTGACGTGCCGTCTATGCCTTTTCAACGCCTATTTAGGTGCAATGCAAGCGTTTTAGGACTTTGCCTATAGTTTTGTAAATAATTCCTATTATACGAGACTGTGAGACTGCTAGTCCCAATTGAATTGAGGCTAGTCTGTACTGTTAACGTAAAGTTAAATTTTGGGCAAGTTTTAAAGTGTTAAGTATTTTTTACCTTTAAACTCAAGGACTTCTATTGACATAACTTTGATGATTCATTTCTCCCATTTACGTATGTATTCACGACTATACCAAGAAACTAAAAATTGCCCAGGATACACAATATTGTTTTCAGAAAAAAAGTAAAAATTTTGTTAAAAAATCAATGGCATATTATTATTACCTCCGATTAAATGGATCTGAGACTATCTATTATATATTTCTGTTGTGTTTCTTTTCTCTAATAACCTCTCCAAGGAATGCTCCAAATATAAAAAAAACGCTTATACAACATTTAAAATAACAAAAAGCAAAATCTGAAAGCACAATTCTTGGTCTGTATTAACATATTTTCGGGCAATTACCATTTTTTGGTAGCCGCAGTTTTATTTGTGATATTTGCTACGTTATGGCTGGCAAAAGAAAGAAAAACAGAAATTCTTTAGACGCTGCCTGACTGCTTTACACTAATTAAATAAAATTGCTTAGGGTGCGGGAAGCTGTCCTCAATGAGTTATTTTCCCTTAATGAAGGTAAAAGGTATTTTAACATTTTAAAAAATAGTCCTTACCGAATGACTTACTTTTGTATATAAAATTTAGAAAAATGAGAATAAATCTGAACCCTTTTTTCTAAATTTTGGTTACGATTGAGCTTTAAAACACACAAGTTAAAATGAGTGTAAATAATGAGCTTATGTAATTGAATAGAGTGCCTCGCCTACTAAAGTTTGGTCTAAACCCTTTTATCAACAAAAAAAAATAAATTATGTTTAAATCAATTTAATGACTTTTCAATGTATTTATAATTTATTTTTTATATATTAAAATATAACTTAATACAATAAGTATGAAGCTCTGAAAAAAATATACGATACATTTTTTAATAAAAATTTGTGCATAATCAAGAGTGATAACTTAAATAAAGGTTCTTATACTTTTACACGTCTTCATAATTCATTTTCATATTTCAATTCAACTGCCAAATTATAAAAAATGTTAATAGTCCTGAATAAAAGAAATATAAAATCGTAAATTTATACTTAAGATATCACAACTATTGTATGAAGGTTGTAGACAATGTTGCAGATTGACTAAAATGTGGTTGTCGGACTTGCATTGTCTTTATTTTTATTTATTTTTACGACGTTTCGATTAGGTTGTATCTCTAATCGTTATCAAGTGTAAACTGAATGTTTTGTCTTAAGACTACGAGCTTATGTGGGGACTGTGTCCACTGAGGCGCAAAGTTTCGCTTTACTGTACACCCCTCAATGATTTGATGTTACAAAGTAGTGGTCGCCAAAGGTTAGGTATCTCAACACTCGGTTTACTGAAGATTCCATTATTGTTTTTAATGTAAGATGCTTCTATAATATTTTTTGTAGCTATAACTATTATATCTATAACTATAATTTAGTCACCATCAAAAAAAAGGAACTTTCTCGAAAGACTCCGCTCAGAGCTTATAGAAAACCGGTTTCCGTTAAAATGGCTGGTATCGCAGTATTTTGCGTATTTTGGTCTCCCGACTAAAAGTCTCGATGGGGACCAAGCTCGAAAATCCCAAGTCGCCCCCGATCGTCGACCTAATGACAAGTAAATGCATATTCAAAAGAACATGGTTATCAGTTTCACTTTTTTCACTTTGATCATTTGATAATTTCTCTAAAAAATACAGCCAAACGTCATCGCTGTCACCAACTTGACATACATTTTTTGGTTTTATGTCACATTCGTGATCGCTGTCAAGGGCTACGTTGCCTATTTCATATTTTATACTCATTTTCATGTAATTTCTTCAAAATTTGCTTACTTTGCCCTTTAAAAACGATTCTAAGAAATTTTCTCATGAGAGAAAGTGGTTTTATAGTGGCCAATTTCTTCGCAATTTATCAATAATTGTTATTTCCGCAACCGATAATGGATACGCAATAGTAATAATCGGTATTTGTAAGCTCAAAACTAAAATAAAATGAGTAGTGCCGAACTAGCTGAAGCCACATTTTCCTATTGTTTTCCGAACATGGAACGTGAATAAATGACTTTTCAGGTGTTTCAACTGTAGTACTTGTACACTGAGGCACCTTACAACACTTAAAATAACTTAAAACTAGAAATTTTTAAATATTCGCGGCTACATTAGATACATGTGCATGCCCAAAAATGGTCAACACCCCAATTAGGTAAACATT
This sequence comes from Diaprepes abbreviatus, assembly GCA_034092305.1. Classification (NCBI taxonomy): domain Eukaryota; kingdom Metazoa; phylum Arthropoda; class Insecta; order Coleoptera; family Curculionidae; genus Diaprepes; species Diaprepes abbreviatus. The sequence goes on along the minus strand of JASJET010000055.1, from coordinate 5,117,558 downwards.
TTATCTATGAAGAATCAACGAGTCTCACTAGAGTATACTGGGGTCTTTGGGGTCGCTGATTCCGAATCCGAGCTCGACTAACTTCCATCAAGAATCAAGATCATTTGAGAATCAAAGAACCTTTGAAAAATTATGACAAAAATTACATATATGTTTTTTGAGTCGCTGAATCCAATTGTGTCATGTTCTTGGCCCTATAAGTACTTTTAAGGCCATTTAAAGGTCATATCAAGGTCAAACTTGAAAAACCATCAAAAAATCTGAAAAAATGCATGTATAGGTTTCCGGGGTTGCTGAGAAAAAACTTTTCAAGGAATCTCAATCACTTCTATGTCAAGATTTTCATATCATTGAATTTAAATCAGGGGTTTGCTCAATCTCACCCTGGCTTAGCAGGGGGAATATTAAGGAACTGGGCGGAGCAGGCAACTGTAACAAGGATTTTGCGGTTATTAATGTTAAAATGACCTTGAAATTACTTTTAGATGACCATGTATCTTTTTTTCAGATTTTTGCAACTGTTCTTCTTGATTTGACCTTCAAATGACCTTGATCCTGACGTGATGGAGGCTAACGAACCTCAAAAACTCTAGTACATCCTTGTGAGACTCGTTCATACTTCCTAGATAAAATGTCGACCTAATTATTATTTTTAGTTCATGAGGGAGCGTATGCATTCAAGTGATAAAAATAATCAGCGGATATTCAAAAAACGTGGAGTTTTTGGACTAAAATAAGCAACATCATGCAATACCAGACAGAAAACGGATTTCCATAAACTCTCAGCGGGATCCTTTAGTTTAAGGTTCAATACTTAATAACGGATCTGAATAAACCCGCCTTAATCTTAAAAAAAAGTGTTAAAATCAAAATTTTAAAGTGAAAACATCAATATGCATGTATAAAATTTTCACAAAAGAATTCAATGGGCCAAAGTTATTCATAAAATGTGGTATACCAAGATACAATACCGTTGCATTTTCCCGTTAAATTTAAGATAAACCGAATTTTAAAAAGCCAAGTCAATATAGGATGATTTCAAATATGGGTAAATAAGATTTATTAAATAAAAATAAATTTGGATATTTCTTGCTATTATTTATCCAATAACGTCATTTATCACAAAACAAAACGTTAGATGCAAAACATATTTGCTCATAATCGTTAACATTTCATAAACTACAGTTGTCCACAATGAGAATTCTTATTTTTGTGTTACAGCTACATCAGGTATCTTCAGGGATCTTTACTTCGCGAAATTAAAATACCGAATCAGTTTAAGGCGCAAGTTTACCACACTGTTACCTTAAGGGAGACAAAGAACGTCAAATACGAAAAAATTATGAAAAGATGTTTTGAAACGTGTATGGGGAAAAATAAAAGCAATATCTGGTTTATTGTCCTCTGCAAATTATATCTTCTAATGTTGCTGGTAAAGACGATACATTGTAAATTTTGTATGAAATTATATAAACAAAAAGAGGGTTTATGTTTGTTATAGATAATCGGAAAATCTACCTGGCCAACCTGAACCAAAATTTAACCTATATTTCTTGACATAACTGGGACAATTTGAAGCTATAATATTAACCTTCATTAAAAATAACTTTAAAAAGATAATGCATCAAAGCGTAATATGTTTGCTCTTTGCTAATTGTGTTGTTATGATGTTATTTTAATTTTTTATTGAGTAGATTAAATGAGTTTGTAAAATATATTGTTTAATAATGTTACTTACTCCATGGCTTACAACCCTGGGTGGGTCTTTGCCGACTTCACAATACTCCTCCATTGCTGCCTGTCTGCCATGGCATCTAGCGGATTATCAATATTCATTGCCTTTAGATCTTTGGCAATATTGTCTTTCCATCGGAGGCGAGGGCGTCCCAGTGGTCTTTTCCCTACCGGTGCTTCCTCCCACGCGAGTTTGACTGTGCGACTATCTGGTAGTCTTCTTACGTGTCCCACCCACTGCAGTCGCTTAGATTTTATTTCTCGTACAATGTTAGTGTCTCCATATAGATCCTCCAGTTCTTTATTGGTACGGATTCTGTATCGTCCAGTTGCTGCATCTACTGTTGGGCCATATATTTTTCTAAGAATTCTTCTTTCGAAGACTCGGAGCCGTTCTTCATTTGTTACCGTTAATGTCCAAGCTTCGCACCCATACATCACTACAGGTCTTATTATTGTTTTGTATATGTTTATCTTGGTACGTCTTATTGTTATCTTGGATTTTAGGAGGTCTTGTACTGCGTAGAGGCACCTATTCTCTGCTTGGATTCTACAGTCAATTTATGTCGTTCCATCAGTGTTTTCAGTAAGCATCGTTCCCAGATATTTGAACTCTTTGACGCGTTCAAGGTTATAATTAATAATGTTGGAATATAAATATTAAAGCTCCAAAGAGATACTACCATCAGCTGCATTCGTCATGACAAATACTTTGATTCGAGCTTATATTTTCTTACACAATATTTATTTTTAATTCATGAATGAGGAAGTTTGAAAAAAGAAACTAAAATTAAATTTGGATATCTCTGAAATTCTCTATCTGCCAAGCGGCAACTTGACAATCTTGCAAATCATTCTCACGGTTGAGTTGGCTTCTGAAGACCTCAAATATTAATTAATTATTTTCGCGAGCAAAAGTTCTTCTAAGATAATACTATTGAGAAATATAGACATAGGGCAAGTGCAAAAATAATTTGGCGAAGCCGCGATTGTGTGGCAGGTTATGAAATTAGTAGGTATGAAATTCAGTTCATGAAGTGCGTATTAGTTAAATAAAAAACAATAATTACCAAATTCCTTTAATTTTTACTACAACTAAAATTATTTAATCATAGCAAACAAATGTTTGCTATATTTTATTGTTATTAAACATTTATTACGTAATTTAAATCTAAATCGTTGTGTTCTCGACTATATAAGAATCGTTAGTATTTGATTTATTTGGTTGATGGAAAAATTGATTGTTTTTCATTTTTTATCAAATCTAAGTATTTGACAAGAAATAAAGAACAAGGTTTTTTCCTATTAGAAGGTATGAAATTCCATACCTAAATAACTGCCAGGTATGCAAACATACATACTTTCCACTCTGGAGTTGCCACCGCTGACATCAAATTTGTTTCAGTTAAATCTAATATTTAAGAAAAGTTTTAATCTTGAGTTTAGATCTCTAAAGAAAGGTTGAAAGATAATTCAAAATCGATAATTTTGAAAAGTTTCAGCCAGTTTCATGGGGTTTTCATTTTCACCGTAAAATCACGTTACATAATTTTGTGTTGTATGACTGAAATTTGATGAGATTGATCATAAATAGAAATGAATAGTTATCATAAAAATCGATATTTTAGGTGACTTAGCCATCAGTCATCTAGGCCATTAAGCCATTCGACCACTTAATGGTATTATCAGTGGACCTGTAACAAACCGAGAGCAAAATGCATAAAAAACAACAGTCTACTTAAAACCTCCTTTTCGTAACATGTCAGCAGGATATTACCCGCAGAATTTCAACAGTACAAACGAACATCTAAGTACACCCCGGTAGAAAATTATTCAAAATGAAAAATGTAAGAAAAAAACTTTCCTAAATACATAGACCGTGAAATTTTTAATTATCAATAATTTCCTATCTTTTCGGGCTATATTTAAATGTTCGTTTATAATCTTGTTGATAACACTCCGGCATCAACTTCTAAGAGTAGTATCAGTTGTTTTCTATGCATTACAGCTCCACCGATGAGACAATTAGGTGTTCGAAACTAGTATGGGGAGAGAATCAGAGAAAAATTCTCGGAGAATAAAGTGTCTGCCCCCTGGCGATCTTAAGAAGAAAAAGAAACAACTTTTCCAAATAAACCGTAAAATTATATATATATATATATATATATATATATATATATATATATATATATAGGAAAGCCTTTAAATGAAGGCAATCAAATTTTACGTGGTACTGTTTCGTAATATTATCTCATTTTGTACTTAATAAAAGATATAGATATGCAAATTAACATGTAAACAATAAAATATAATACGGTGTTAAAATGTTAATATAGATTTTTCCGAGCTTTTTACTTTTTAAATCTATATAAATGCTGTACAAAATAATATAGTTGTATTTCGTATGATATAATAATACCATATATAATTCGAATTATTAAAAAAAATTGTCAGTGGACCAAAGATTTCATTTTTAAAAAAAAATTTTTACAGTTTCTTTAATTGATCACTATTTTGAGTACTAAAAACTGGAATTTCTAATCTTTTGAAATATTTGCTCATTTATTTAGTGTTTAGATGAATTCACTGCTTAGATATTTTATTTTTTGGTTTCATATACCTTTTAGGTTATAAAGTAAAAAAATAATGCTTAACCAGTAATTAAAAAAAAAAGGTTTGCAATTTAGGATTTTTTTCATAAATAATAAAACAAAAATTTTACAGTATAACAACGAAATTTCAAGCCTGTGAAAAGGGTTTTAATACTCCGTATCCGTTGCAATCAATAAAATTAACTTTCGAAAACCCTGCTTACTTTGGGACTGGGTTACAGATGTCAATTTTAAATTTACAAAGTTTGGAATAAGTTTTGAGAGTGGGTTCCCCAAGTTGTTATTTAACTATCCAATAAAACTTGATACAAACAATCGATTGATGAAAATAGCAGGGAAATTAACCCATTATTAAACTAAGCTTGTCAACAGTGAATATATATATTGCTATTTTGAACATCATTTTAGGTTATTGTGATTCAATACGGCCTAACTAATTTTGATAAACAAAATTTGTCATATCTGGATATAAAATGAAATGTAAAGATGTAATGAAGACCAGGTATGGTATCTATTTCTTTCTTTAGAGTATTTTATGTATTTCTTATAATTACGTCACAACAAAGGATTTTAAGTATAAATGAATAAAAGAGCTAATACTAGATATATGATTCCAAAGTATCGTTAGGCTCTTTGCACTCCATCATGACTGCAAGTTATTCGAGACCGATAGCCTTTACGAATCCAAGCAGCCTCACTAACTGAACGTACCTGATGGCTTTAAGTGTAATATTGTATCTGCAAGATGTCACTACTGCAGTTCGTTGAGTGCTGGGCACTTTCTGAAGGCATGATCAACAGCTTCATCTTCCTCCAGACAACATCTGCATATTGGCTCATTCTTTAATACCAATTCTGTGAGGATAACCTCACAGGTGACAATGTTCTCTCAGTTATACCCACACGATTCGCAATTTTTTCCTCTCTAGGAAGAGAAACTTTTTGATAAGTTACGCGATAGGTCCAGTTTCATATTCCTTGGCATACCTCATTCTAGGAGCTTCCCTCCAAGATTCAACAAATTTGACTTCTAGCAACAGTTTTAGATCTCTTTTTTCAAAGATATTCAGAACAGGTAGAATTGGTTGGAATTCGATTGGTTCAATCGCGGACTCAATCTCTACCAGATGATCTGTTTCTTCGTTTCTATGTATACCCGAATAAACCATGATACACACAAGTCTGGTTGTGCAGTTGTTCCTTGTCAGACTATCGTATACAACCTTGCATTCAAAGACCAATCCTAAGCTACGATATTGCGAATATTGCAGCGCTACAGCCTACATGTTTATTATCTTATTTCTGTTTATGTCCCTTTCACAGAGATGGCCTCAGTGCAGAGTAATACAAAAATCTGCCTAAAAGACCGTTACATATTGCCCGAGAGAGTAAAATTCTTTGTCTTCCGTGCTTCAATCGAACACTCCAACCCCAGCGCTTCTTCCTGTCAAGATTCTTCTATCTACCACCAAGAACCATTTAATAAGAAAGTTTGCTCCTCCTCCCAATTATATCTGTTTGGCAAAACTATATCGGGGGAGCAGTTTGGTTTTAAAACCAGTATCATATTGTCTGTTTGCATGAAGAATAATGGACATCTCTTCATCAAGCTGTCAAACTTAAAGTACATCATTACACATTTATAATATTCTTGGTAGAAGTAGTAACTGCCACAGTAGGAAAATAATAGACATTATCTAAACAGCGTTTTACTCCGTGTCTGGGTTGAATGTCTCATAGGCAAACTGTCACAAAATGACTTTAGACTTTATTAGCTCAGAAACTCTAATAATAATTAGCTCAATGTTGTATTCTTATTATTGTTTAATACAGTGAAATGCATTTATGAAATTGAAAATTTAAAAACGTAGATTTATTCATCAAGCTGAAAAAGAAAATTCTTCAAATAAAACTGCGGTTTTTGGACACTTTGGCGAGGCTAATATCAAAATAAAATGGATCTTAGAGTGAAGGCATGGATATACTAAGAATAATGAGACCTATTTCCTGTTCTGGACACGGCAACTGCCAACGTTTTAAGTAAGTCTCTATCTGCAGATGTGTCAGTTTCTATTTCCTTAGAAGCACGCCGAGCAGTCCACTTACGAACTTCCACATAGTCGTCTATGTTCCATATATTATGAGGCTTAATATTAAATCTTTGGAAAACTTTAAAATAATAAATTTTATTTATGTTAAAAATAGTAGCTCGACTCAAGCGTCCCTAAAATGATATAAATCAGTGAGTACGGCCTTATTTATTAGTTATTCAAGACTAGCATCAGAAGCTTGTAATGACATAGGCTATTTTATCTCACAGATGCGACAAAAAACGTCCCCACCAAAATCTAATTTCGTGACCTTGCTTGCCTCGCGACCCGCTATTATTTATTTATATATTTATTTATTTATTCATTGTATCAACATCTTTTACAAAGCCAATTACAGATACAACTAAACTTAATATACTAAGACTACAATCTAAATTAGAACCTAAATAAAAAAGGCACTACATTTGCCTACATAACTCATTTCTCACTTCCCTTCTAAACCTGTTACAACTTAGGTTAAAAATGTCAATGGCACCACAATACTTATTAAAATATGAACATAATCTCATTAATAGGGAATTTTTATACAGGTTAGTCCTAGGGGCATTAATATAAAATAAATTTCTGGATCTGGTGTTAACTCGGCCTATTTTAAATGGAAACTGTTCTGAAAACTCTTTATCATCAATTGTGTTCCCAATCAATTTAAACAAAAACATAACACCCGCTTCAATACGCATGTGCTTCAAACTGGGAAAGTTGAATAAAGAACACAAAAGCTTCTGATCAGTTCCTCTTTGAGGGCGTACCGAGAATGTCTTGTAATGCAAAAACTTTAAAAATTTCCGCTGAACCACCTCTAAGCTGTAAATTTTATTTTCATACTGTGGACCCCAAATTACACAAGTATATTGAAGCTTAGCAAACACCAATGACTTATACAAGACAATAATTGTATTGATATTATTGAAATATTTACAGCTCCTAATAATAAAACCAAGAATTTTTACTGCACTTGCAGTTACACTATCAATGTGCCTACCATAACTCAACTTCGTATCTAAATAAACACCAAGATCCCTATGTAAATCAGTTTTTTTAACGGCGTGTTATTTATACAATAATTAAAATGAATTATTTGCTTTTTAGATGTAAAAGACATTACTACACATTTATTTATATTTACATTTAAATCATGTTCCTTGCACCATCTCACAACCGCATTAAAATCCTCTTGCAGAGCCCTCGCATCTGACTCATCCCTAATAGCACGAAACATTTTATAATCATCCGCAAAGATAAGGCCTTTGACGAATTTTACATTCACACCTATGTTATTGATAACCAGTAAAAACAGAAGTGGCCCAAGATTTGAACCCTGAGGAACTCCAGAGGTGGGTACATAGCTTGGAGACTTATACCCCTTAAGTTCAACAAATAATGTTCTATCATGCAAATAAGATATCAGCAATGAAACAATGTTTGGATCTACAGAAAAATTTTGGAGGGCAAGTACTATTTCACCAAAGTTCACTCTATCAAATGCCTTCTCCAAATCATTAAATATTACATCAACCTGACATCCTTCCTGAATTGATTCCTGAACAAAGTTTACTAAATTATACTGAGATAAAATGTTAGAATTAAAAAGAATACCGCTCCAGATTACTTTATCTTAACAGGATGGGGCAATAAACGTTTTTGCCAAAACCAAACCTATAATAAATAAAATATTTTTGCTCAAAAATAATACGAAAAACTTCCTATGGTTGCCGTGGCTGAACCAAAACCTAGAAAAAATATGGTTCTTATTGAACTCCCTAAGAAACATTTATTATCGAAGAAACAAGAAAAAAAATTGATGTAAGAGTCCAATTTAATAAATTATTAACCTCTGTTTAACGATAACTTAATATCAAAATAATGTCTAAATAATTGAAAAAAAAAAAATATACAGGATATGAAGTTATCGAATAAAATTGTATTACACCTATTAATAAAGAATACTTAATGTATTTAATAACTGTTTCTAAAAATATTATATACATACAATCAACTCGAATTTTTTGGAACCTATATACAACAAGCAAAAGAAATATAATTAATTTGTTAGAATAAAAAGGAACCAGTTCGTTCTTTCTTATTTTAAAGAAATATGGCACTTTTTATAAAAAAAATATTATCACCTATTTAAATTTTTATTTTTACTTTTTATCAGTGATATTTCTTTCTCATTTTAATCCGAATATCAGTAAAATCGCGATATTCTTTATAATTTTTAATTTTCCCGGTAAGAGCGGGTCGCGACGCAAGGAAGGTCATGAAAATTGGATCATTCAACTTTCAAAGCTATCGCATCTGTAAGATAAAATAGTCTGTGATTTCCGGAAGATTTTTTTAGATATTTGGTAAAGCCTATTTTTGTTGCGGATTGTGTGCTATTATTATTAATTTCAGATTACAGACAATCCCGATATTTTTAGCGACTACTCCTATTTTCTTACCACCATGTCTAAATTTTCTTGCTGCGCGAAGCATTAGTTCTAGAGTGACAGCATTTCTACTCTGCCTTTTTTTATATATTTCCGGCAATATCATCGCTCACTGTTAAAAAAAAATACGTCAAAAGCCATGTGACAAATAACCCGGAGACATTGGAAAATTTAACCAAAACAGTAAATAACTTCTATACCAACTCGGTCAAATATTTCATTTCATCAAAATATTATTTTACAAATAATTAAAATAAGCTCTATACTATAAATTTAGGCAAACATTTCTGTGCTTATATGATGGAAAATTTTTCATAAAACTTTACTGTGAGAGAGCGAAAACAAACAAACTCCCGTTTACTTCTATCGTCATGTCGTTGAAAACTGAGGTGAAGTAAGAACAGAAAAAACGCATCTGCAACTCACTAAAAAGTGTCTCTATACATTGATGTGCGTTTGGAATTCTATTATCACCTTTGTAATAACCTACTTGTAAGATACCATACCTTATCTCCTCTACTGTTTAGATGACATCAATTGCGAGTTTTTGAAAAAATATTCAATTAAAAATTTCAATATTTCATCCACAATAACTTTTAAACTCCAAAACGTTTATCAAAATTAAGTTACAGACTTGTTAAAACCGAAAACTATACACTGAATAACAATTTTGGTTCAATACTAAAAACGTGTCCCAATTTGATTCTCAGATGAAAGAAAAATGCGAGAGGAAAACTCCGCGTCAACTAGTTACAAATGAAAAACGATGGTCCAACAAATTTCCGGTGTGCCTTTTGCGACTTTATAAAACGTTTGACCATATATTTTCCACTTCTTTCGGCTTTATCGTCGAAACATGCATTAAAGGCCATCTATTTTCTATCTTGAACAAAGAACTTCTGAATGGCAAAATTTTTCAGAGATAGCAGCGTAATTTAGAGGGATGTTTGTAAACCGTTGAACCCATTTATTTTAAGTTAGGTCCAACCGTTCTACGATGCAATATAGTTTTGTCGCCTGTTTTTCTTTGTTTAGTTAAATAAAAAACACAGCAGTTTAATGTTTACATCTACAAAATAAAGTAAATATGGCTGAAAAAGTATTATTACTCATAAACGATTTAATTTAACACACTTTTCATGTAGAGGGTATCAGAAAACAACACTGAGAAACAGGGGTGGTGTTTCTGTATTATGTCCCCGGGTGGGGTTTACAAGAAGACAACTGGATTAAAAATTCTTATTAATAAATATTTTTGCCATATTCAAAGTTAAGATATGTCAAGAAGAAATTTCTTCTATCATACAGGGTTGTCAAAAATTAATAAAGTGAGAAATTATTTAAGAATAAAATGCTATTTTTAATTTTTTAGAAGGACGACAAATAAACAAGACGTCAATATTTTTTATTCACTGTAAATTAAGTATTTTATATTACATTACAAAATATATCAAAAATTTAATAATATACTTAATGAATAAATGAATGATGCCTAGGCCTCCTTGGGCATTTTACATCCCACTATAGCTGCAGGCCATTCGAGACCGATCGCCTTTGCAAATTCAAGCACCTTCGTTCACTGACCTTGCCTAACGGCTTTTGGTAACAAAATTGCATCTCCGAAATGTCTTTACCTCAGCTCGTTGAGTGCTAGGCACCCTCTGAGGACATCGTCAACAGTTTGATCCTCCTCCAGACACCATCTGCATATCGGGTCATATACAACACCAATCTTATGAAGATGGCCCCTCAGGTGACAATGTCCTGTCAACAGTCCCACCACAATTCGCAGTAAATTTACTTTCCAGCAATAATATTAATTCCCTTTTACCAACCAAGATTAAGACAGGCAGAATTGGTTGGGGTTCATATGGTTCAATCCAAAATTCCATCTCGATCAGACGGTCCACTTCTTCATCCCCGGCTGATTCAGGACCCCCACAAGTCTGATTGTCCAGCCGTTCCTTGTCAGACTGTTCAGTATATCATTGCACTCTGATACCAGTCGCAAAGCTACGACACTAGACTTCAGTTATATTTATTATTATATTCTTATTTAAGCCATTCTTTGAACTTCATCAAGTTGAAGACGATATTTGTGCTTTGTTGTACTCGGCCACCATATAATAGAGACGTACGTGATCATGGAACAGATCACCGCGGGGTATCTCCAAAATAGCACTCTCTGTATCAGCCTCCATGTGCACCCCAGGACTCGTTTACAAGCCCAAAAAGCACATAAGACCTTCTTGATTCAAGCCTCAACATGATCATTCCACCTCAGTGGTGAGTCCAGAATTACTCCCAGATATTTAACTGTTTTCTTGTATTGAAGGGTCCTTCCCGTCAATGTAATTGTGGGAAGTCTCCATGTTTTTCTATTTTTTGTAAAGAGTACCACCTCAGCTTTGTTCGGGTTTATTCCGAGGCCTTCCCTGTAGCACCATCGCTACGCGATCCGAACTACCCACATCATTTGTCCTCCCAAGTCCCGGACATCGCAACCAGGCACAAAATGACCAGCGTAGGTGTGTGAATAAAAACCGGCCTCCTTTACTTCACTCAGCAAGCTGTCCACCACAAGGCTCCATAACAAAAACGATAAAAATCCTCCCTGTGAAGAGCCCCTACTTGAGAGTGCTTTAACAGTTACATTGTTAAGCTCTCTGAGTTAACACTACTCCGATCCATGCGGCTACTGTCAGTTCAGTGCTTCACCGTTGCAGAGCATTATATATGTATGTCAAACGCCCCCACAATATGGATAAAGGTACCTAAGACGGATCGACCAGTCGACAGTGCATTTTCGACTATTTAATAGAATACTTACTCAATCTCCGTTAATTATACACTTCTCAAGACCATCTCAAAGTTCATGATAACAATTACTTCTTCTAGAGATAATGATTGAATAGAAATTTGTATGCGTTTTTTACTATAATAATATAATTTTCTTAAGGAGTATGGTAGACCCCAGAAATAAAAATCTAAATTTGTTCAGTTGGGCTTACCTTAGATTAAGTTAATCGAAGTATTGTCTAGAGGAGCAAGAAAGTCTTAACCCACTCACAATCTACAATCTCTCAAAACCCTCCTAAAATTTGTCCAAATGCTTTGTGAAAATCCTATCCTATCTTTTTTCAAATATAATTACAATAACAAACAACTTTAAAAAACATAAACGATATAGTAAATTACAACATTTATTTGACGAAAAATGCATTTTCTCACCTTATTTCATTTCTTAGTATATTTAACATACATAAAAATTCTAACATATACTCTGTAGCCAAACACATAACCTACTTAGTTTAAAACTTTTCGAAGATCAGACTTACGGTATTTTAAATTCTTCTTAACAGGCTTGTTGGTTATGCTGAATTCTGTGTTTTATCTAACGCAAATAAGGTAAAACTTTATATCCTTGGTTCGTTACTTAATCACAATTTCGGAAGAAACTATAAATAATTATATTATTATTAAACAAACAATAAAAAAAAATTCTTTGTACAGCATTCATATTATATTATATTAAATACATATACTCATGCAAACATAAAAAGATAAAATGTACCAAATAAATAGACCAAACGAAATTATATTTATCGACCTTAACGAAGCTTCTCAATTTTAATTCCGCGATCTAGAAGCGCGATAAATAGAATTTATGTAATATCATTGTTATTAAAAGCTATTTCATGTACAAGAAAATAATGTATATATCTATTTAATAAAGGGTATTGTTAGAAAAAGTTTTTTTTTTTATTTCAGTAACAAACAATCTATAAGTACTTTGAAATGACCTAATCTATTTTCAAATATTAAGTACCCGAGGACAATTTGCAGAGGTTGTAATGGAATAAACATTAATAATGATTAATTTTGTTAAATATTGTTTGACGTAAAGTATATTCCAGTAACGTAAGAATTAAATAATCACTCTGTAATATGGATTTTAACGATGAGAACTAAGAAAAAGTGTATCTTATATTACCATCCAAAATCCATTATCCATAAAGGAAAATAATAATCAATTATCAAACTTGGCCAGTTTTATTACTTTTGGATCATTTAAATGTTTTCTTAAACAAAATATAAACCCAGACAATTTATGGCAACATATTTAAACTAAAAAGATCGTACTTTTACTACGTACTTAATATTTTTAAATAATCTGTCGAAGGAATCTTACTCTGTTTAGGTTCCAAAGAGATAAGTGCCAACATGTGATATGAGCGAACACTGATAGCATGTTTTTAAATTGAACAATTTTCTCATTTTTATGAAATAAAATAATATTCAAATAAAATCGCTCTAATGCAATATATTTGTTTGATTAAATGTACAACAAAACACCTGCAAAATGGTTAAAAGAGTGGTTTTTGTAAAAAAAAACATTAGAAATTTAAGATGCTCAGGTCAAATCGGGAATTAATAATCCAACATAGAGGTGGCTAAAGCCCTCTATGAATGAAAGATCGAAATATTCGGAAATAGAATCAGCCCGAGGTAAGTACCAACGGGAACCGAGGACATGGAGTCCGGAGGAGAAAAGTTCAGTAGTAGTTTTTAAAAAATCATAACGTCAGTTACAGTTTCAAACTCGGTTAGAGGCGGTACATTTTGAAATATATTAGAGAAGGTTACGTTTTTCACGTATAATTGGTTTTCGTTTAATAAAGTTTAATTCTACCAGGGAAATGGCGACTTTAGTATTATTTTGTTTAAACAAGTAAAATAGGTGTTTTCCATATTTTTATTCTTTTTTCCATTAGTTTTTAAAAACTATTTAAATATATGATTTTCAAAATTGTGTTTTATTTTATGATCCGGGCTAAAATAATGGCCGATAAAAGCTATTAGTTTATTTATTTAATTTTAAGTTCTCATTGTAAGTAATTTCGTTTTTATTTATTTGCCTTAAATAGATTTAAGTGTTTTGAGAAACTCTCGCGGGGAACCGTGAGAGCTCACATACAAGAGGCCAGACTTGACCGGGTAACAGATTATTGTGCTTATTTAGCACTAAAATTACAAGAGCCTAAGAAGCACTACTAGATTTCCAGGTTACCTTTGACACAGTAAGATTTATTTATAGGTTTATAGTATAGCTACTAAATTATATGAAACAGCAGCAAATCGTGGACGAAACAGCCATATGTTACCAAAATAATCCGTTTGCAGGAATCCACGAACAAATGATATCATAACTTCTTTGGATTTTTTAAAACTAACCAAATTATTTCTTTACTTAGTCATACATTAAATTGGCATTAACAAGCAAATAAACTCTTGCATAAAACTTGGTTGACCATCAAAAAATCCCTCGTCGCCCTTTCCTAAATTAATTTATATATATATATATATATATATATATATATATATATATATATAGCAAAATACCAACAATAAATGCGAACTTCGTTCCATCATATCCTTTCCGTGTTAGAGGTTGCACAATTTGAATAAATTATTATACACAATTTATCCTGTTCCACCACCATCGAAGTGATGGCCTACCTGTACCACCATACCGAGAAAAAAGTCAAAATTTACCCTCCCCGCCACAGTGATACGGCAGAGGTTTGTGCAAAGGACAGATCGGAAGGAAGCATGCAACACTGAATGCGGCCTCGCCGACCTCCCGCCAGATGGCGTATATATGTCTATGCGACTTTCACGGCTTCCTCCGTGTGAGATGCCATAGCAGTGGATATATTCACATTATGCCGTTGTAGTGCTGAAATCACATTCAGCAAACATACAACTATATGCAACTCCGTGTATAAATGAAGCAAAATACCAACAATAAATAAATATAGTTGTAGGTTTTCTGAATGTGATTTCAGTACTACAACGGCATAATGTGAATATATCAACTGCTATTGCACCTCACACGGAGGAATCCGTGAAAGTCGCATAGACATATATACGCCATCCGGGGGGGGGGGGTCATAATTTTAGAAGAATATTTAAAAACATGAATGTTTTAGCTACGTAAAATCCCTAACACTAGGTAAACTTTTAGGATGGCCACTATTTTATTAGTTAACATGCCTAAATATTCAGGTTTTCCACACAAGAATGTGAAATGTAAAAGACATTTTTTAAACTTGGAATTATGGAGTATTATTTATTTTGGGGCAGGAAACGGAAACCGAGACAACTAATAAATAATTAAAATAGAGTAAACTTATCCATGCAGTAAATTATTCGTAAATCCTCTTTTATACTGGAAGCCTGTGGGAACCCTCCTGCTATAAAATTAAACCTAATGAGCTGCTTCCAGTTACATAATTATGATGTTGGTATACAAGGTTACTTAACGCAAACAATTTTTTAGGAAGCACTGCAATGGAGTTATAAAATATGTAAAAAATGTATTTTAATTCTAAACCAGAGAAGCGATGTTAAAAGGGCCAAAAGATTTTTAATATTATCTGGTTTTTAGATTCCCAGGCATGCGAAATTTCATGGAATTGTTTAGTTTTTAAGTTATTCCTTTTTAAAATGTTTGGAAGTTAGTTTTTGCTAAAACCATTCTTCTTCCATTTTAGAGGCGTAGAAAAACTTAGTAAATAAACCTTTTGTGCCATCTTGAAAACTATCGTAGATATATAATAATTATTCTTTAATTTCTTGGGTATGTGTTTCTAATTTAGTTGTTAAATTAAAAACTATTGCCAGTAAGTTGTCAAACATGAAGTCTCGAAATGTGTCTAATGTGTATTTGTACATACACTGTGTTTTGTCATTTGTAATTGAAAATTAGTAATATTTTAAAATAATGTCAACTAAAGCAACTGTCTATACCCCAGAAATTATAGAATAATTATTAATATATGACTTAAGAAGAAATAAATGATTAAAGGTCGTAATACAGATACTACCCTACATGAATTTACCAACTTAAAATATTATGTGATGAATGAGGTTGAAGTGACTTGCGGCATCCTCCTTGATCTGTCAAAAGCATTTTATTAGCCAACCAGGCCAGATTTTGCCTAGGGGAAGTATAAATGGTATAGTTTTTTAAACTCAACTGACAACTCAAAAAAGTATAACTCCTCGTATAATACATGCTCCTTTTCTCTAGTTAAAACTTCTACAGAAACAGTAATGTACGCAATTTGGGCATTTATAATACCAAAATATTGTATTACTTCGTTTTTATTAAATTTTTTCTTGGCCAATTACTTTCATTGCAATTGTGTTCATAAATATGATACATTAGCTAAAAAATTTACTTTTTACTTTAAAACCTCAATAAATATCACTATTGTCGTCTATAATTTGATTTTAAAAAAACAATAGCTACTTCTACTTTTCGGATTTTCTTCATAATTTTATATCTTATGTGCCAAGTAATTTGAAAATACTCTTTTTTATTTGAAGAAATTGGAAAAATTTGAAAGTTCGATGAACAACGCCATCTGTTGTTTGATTGATAAAATATCATAAAAACTTAATTCAGTCTCTTTCACCATATAAGAATGATTTCTTAAATAAGATCCAGTTCATTAAAATAGAATAAAATAATCCGGAGTTACAGTATTTTTTGAGTAACTCTTACTTATTCCTCCCTTTATTTTAAAAGTTAGGGCAAAAAGTTCGATACAAAAGTTTTAAAACATAAATTGTAGTTATTAAAAGTGGAAAATGGCACCTACATCTACATTTGATTTTTTTGAGAAACTGCTGTTTTTCTATTTCATATTATCAAATACGCCCTCTTGTGGCATATTTAGAAACGTAAAAATACTTTATTAATTTATTTTTATTTCTCCATAAACGACCTCCTAAAAATGATCAAGTATATTAAAATCAGTCAGCAATCCAGAGTTACATTATTTTTTAAATAACAATATTCTTACTTCTCCCTCCCTTTAATTTAAATGTTAGAACAAAAATTTAATTACCATAGTTCCAAGACATAACCAATAGATATTAAAAACATCAAAAGGCAACTAGCATTATTTTCAATTTTTTTTTTGAGAAACTATTGTTTTTCTATTTTATATAAAAAATACGCCCTCTTATGGCCTATTAAGAAACTTGGCAACATTACCTTGTAACATGCTGTTTTTTACTTTTACGTCTGATCTATTTAAATTCGCAATTTCGCAAGAGACCGTATGCCTCTCGCCATCTATCGGCATCGGTTTTAACTGGAAACACGCTTTAAAGCCGGTTCTCTGTATAAGTATTTTTGCCATTCGTAAGTATCTTTAGATTGCCTATCTCTTTCTGTTACAGTTAACCTATTGAAGTATGCATTTTGACAAGTCTAATTTAAAGTTTTGTCATTCAGTCATTGCCTTTGTAACTAGTCGTTCTAGCAAAGTAGTGCAGAATTGTTAAAAAGAAAAATCAGCGATCATCCGTGTGTCTTATTATTTGATTTGA
Source organism: Diaprepes abbreviatus (assembly GCA_034092305.1). Classification (NCBI taxonomy): domain Eukaryota; kingdom Metazoa; phylum Arthropoda; class Insecta; order Coleoptera; family Curculionidae; genus Diaprepes; species Diaprepes abbreviatus. Next base: position 5,100,263 of record JASJET010000055.1, on the reverse strand, counting down.
TCAATCTACACCAAACTCAGGTATCTACATTCTATATGTTTCGTTATGATTGTCGAGTTCAATATATTAAATTACTTCCATTTTACGCACACCATAACCTGATAAACTGACACCGATATTTCTATATTTTTTTTCAGGGGCTAGCTTTATAAATGTTATCCCAGCAATTTTGGAACATATAAGTTATTTCAAGTATTGTCAAGCATTGAAATCATTTATTCAAGCTTAACTTTAGTTTCTGTAGGCCAATATCCTAGTTTCGAAGCTTTATGGCAGTTTTTTCTACCTTGTTTTTGTGTAAGGTGTTATCTCATGTTCCTCATCGAAACTAACTATTTCTGCTAGCGAATGTGTTGAGTTTAATTCCCTGTTGGCCACATATATCAGACTACTCACAGAGTAATAAAACATACGAGAGCAGTCCAGTTTGCAAGTATTCAATTAACCGAGACCATATTTTAATGACTCCAGCACGTCAGCAAGTACTCATAACCAGATAAGTAGCTATATTGTTTGAATTTATAACAAAAAGAAACATAGAATCGTACTGTAAAGGAAATTGCAATTTTCGTTAACAAAATATGTCAATTTTGCTTTATTATTTATAGTAACAGTTAACATATCTACGTCATATTTTGCTCTATTATTTTTAACTACAGCTAACAAGTATTTTTATTAAAATTAATTTAATAATATAATACAAGTATCTTTAATTTTATTTAGAGAGTTTGAAAAGTGCATCTGTAGAGATTAAGTCTTCCCGGAGTTACCATTTTTTTTGTTTTAAGCTATAGATGGCGCCTTAAATTTGACCTTTCCGTAATCGTAACTTCAGGAAGTCATCTTTATACATTTTGTAGCAAATGAATCACTAAAACCCCACCCATTTATAGTTGCCATGACAATAAGGCCTGGCTGGCTTAGGCACTGTGAATTTTTCAAGGAATTAACATTATTACCTATTCCAATTTGAATACTTAAAGACCATTCAATAAGTAATTAATTAAGTAATAAGTGTAACAATTTAAGCATATTTTTTTGCGAAAGTGCAGTGAAACATCCTGTATATATTAAAAGATGCAGGTTTAGTGTTAAAGTAGTCTTTCAAAGTTCCACATCTTTTCCAAAATCATAAAACTAATAGATTAGAGCTCAGACATGTTCAATGTAGCATCGAGAAATGGAAAAATATTCTATTATATAAATAAAAAAGTCACCTTTTGTGAGATATGTTCGGCGTTAGTTGACAAATTGAGAAATTTTTGTACTTTTGAAGATAGTAGAGATAATGCAAAGATTTTCTTTTAATTTTAGACTTAACATCTCTTGCCGATAGTGAGAAAAATTCATATAACTATAAAAGCATCCTAAAAACGATCATTGTATTCGATATACATCGTATACTATTCTCATATTTCAGATTGTGTAATATGGGAACCTAATTTATATTTAGAGGTTTAAATAAGTCATGTGATGTTATACTCCTGCCACGCAAACAATAACTAGGATTATAGAACACCGGAAAGAGTAAAGCGCTTGGTAATGTTGTTGACAATAGTTAAGGAAAACTGTGTACTTAATGATTTAACTTTTGGAAATTACTTATCACCCCTTTGCAAGATTTTACTGTATAATTATATAGTGGAACGCGATTACCGCTTTTAAAAAGTAAGAAGTGAAGTATTTTTGAAAAACGCGAGGTTAACCAAAAATATGTAGCTTACAAGTTAAAAGTTACCTTAATTTCATCAGTTTCTAAGTGAGCAACGCAGTCTAAGTTACATCCTCCAATAATAACCTAAAAAATGATAAGTTAAATACAGAATTTGTACAATGGATTTAATAAGAAAATAAATGAGTGAGAATATATATGGAAATATGTGGAAATTAAAAAAAACTGAAGCAATGCAACAATCCATGTAAAAATAGTTATAATAGCTGAAGTTCCTGATGCTATTGTATTTTTTATTTTGATTCTTCTTCTTATTTCTGTGCCCTGTCAGGTCCCCCTGACGTTGACAGTTAAAATGGCGAGTTGATCACGATTCTCTACTATTCTAAATAGCTGTTCAGCACTGTGTATTCCTATCCACTCTCGGATGTTCCTCATCCAAGAGATCTGCTTCCTTCCAACACCTCTACGACCCTCGATCTTACTCTTCGTTATCAATTGAAGAATTCTGTGCCGATCTCCTCTGAGAACATGACCAAGATATGCTAGTTTTCTGCATTTTACAATTGTTAGCAATTCACACGTGATATCTGCCCGATCTAAAACCGCTATATTAGTCTGCATAGCTACCCAGAATATTCGGAGCATTCGCCTATGCAACCAAATCTCAAATGTCTCGAAACGATTGATCGTGGCAGCCTTCAGTATCCACACCTCCACTCCATACAACAGCACTGCAACCATCTTTTGGCAAAGTTTTAAATTTAGATTTTTATTGCAGACAAGGGATCTCATTTTTAGAAAAGTTGTGAGGGCTGATTCGATTCTGCATTTAACTTTCTAATCTGGCTCAAGCTGTTCAGTAATATAGCATCAAAGGTTTTTGAAGTAGAAGACTCTTTCAACGATTTTTATTAACAGTGAACGTCTAAATATGGTAGGCGACTGAAAACGATAAATTTAGTTTTAGCAACGTTTATGTTGAGTCCCAGTTCTTTCCCAACTCTATTGACCGAATTTAGGAGTTGTTGTAGACCCTGAAGGCTATCACTAATGATTGCCGTATCACTGGCATAACGAACCGTGTTTATTAGCTCGCCGTTGACTTTAACCCCAAATAATGTGTTATGTAAGGCTTCCTTAAAAACTTTGTCCGATTATAAACTAAACAGCAATGAAGAGAGAATACATCCCTGTCTAACGCCTCGTTGAATTTGGCATTCTTTGGTAAGCTTACCATTAACTCGGACCACTGCCCTCTGACAACAATATAGATTTTCTATAATCCGCACATCCTTGCCATCCATACCAGCATTCTTCAGTATATCTATAACCTTCACATGCGTGATTCATGAGACTTATTAACCTGTATTCGTTACATCTTTTGGCACTTTATTCTTTTGGTAGCTTTATAAAAACAGATTTCAGCCATTCTTCCGGTATTTGTGTTGTACACAGAATGAAAAAACTTAACCAGTATATCGATCTCTTCATGGATCAATGGCAGGAGTTCCACTGGTATGTTGTCTGGATCGGTTGCTTTTCTAAACTTTGCACGTCTTATGCCACAAAGAACTTCTGACTTCAGAATTTCTGATCCTTCAGCTCCATGCACATCGTCCGATATGTTTGGTCTCTGGTCTTCAAATAATTCAGTTATGTAGGAACTCCAGACATTCAAGATTTTTTATTTATCAATGAGAATTGTGCCTGTTGTGTCTACTAGTATATTAGGAGTCTTCTTGTTGAACAATCCAGAAACTTTTCTAACTTTACACATGTTGAGAGTATCACGTTTTTTCTCTAGTTCCTCCATTTCTCTACACCTGTCGCCCATCCACTTCTCCTTAGCTGCAGGAATCTTTTGTTTGATCTCTTTTTGCTTCTTTTAATATTCCTCTTTGTTGTTCTTATAGTTTCTCCTTTCCCCCATGGGATCTAGTATTTCTTCACTTATCCATCGTAGTTTATTATGTTTGGTGTTATTTATATTTTTCCATTAAACTTGAGATTAGATCATGAAATCATTTCCACATTTCGCTTACACTGTTGATAACATTTATCTCTTTCATATGGTTGCTGATGTCTATTTCCATTTAATCTTTTTTTATATCTGCTATATTATATTTTGATTGGAATTAATAAGTATATATATATATATATATATATATATATATATATATATATATATATATATATATATATATATATATATATACATATATTAAAATATGTTTAAAGTATTAATGCATGGATCAGCGAAAGCTATAATGGATTCTGTGCACTAGGTGAACGTCTATAAATAGGCCTCCACTTCCCTTTATACCCGACGGCGTGTACGTCATCACTGACGAAACGGTATTTGTTTATAGCGTTAAAATGCAATAAAAACATTATATTTTGGCATTGCACTTAACTCCAGCTTATAGTCCTTGACTTGAACTATCAGTTGCCGGGGGCAGATTTCAAAATATTTATTTAAATAGGAGTTATTCATGTTGAATAGTGAAAAAAAACTTTTTTACAATATTTTTAACGATTTTTAACTCAAAAAATATGCGTCGAACAGAAAAATCGCAAAAGACACTTTTTACTTAGAATCAGCCAAGAAACAAGAAAATATTTTTTATTTTACAAGAAAAAAGATTTTGTTTATTTATGAACAATTTTTTTGTTTATCCACCCTCGATATTCGTAATTAGTGATCAAAATACATATTAAAAACTGGTGGAGCAATGTTTCTTTATCGGCTACGAAAACCCATCGGGCTCCCCAACTATAACGAGACATTTGGGTGTATTGATTAAAATAGTCCACCCAGTTTATTTACCTTTAATTTAAATCTCATCATCGAATCATCGTTTTACATTTATTAAGAAGGACAAGGCAATACACTTGTATAAAAGATTATTCACAAAGAGAAACTTCGAGATGTAATTAACGAAATTGATGTGCATAATTACTACACCAATATCGGATTAACTCTGGAAGGTATTAATGATTGATGAGGCATTACCAGGCGTATTTTAACCGAAAATATAATTTTTAAAAGGGCTAAATTTATTGGTAAAAGCTTAAATTTATAAGTGGTTTAATAGCATTTGTATGCAATGTAGAATTAATGGTTTCATAAGTTAGCTGATTTCTTTTTGTTACATAGTGGCATATAAATATCTACAGTTTAATGAGTGAGAAACTATAACTGATTGATAGTTAATAAAAGACTATTATTCTTCGTGTACTTTTGTTTATTATTATCACGAATTATTACTTACAGGTCGACTCTCAGAAGGTACAGCAATTTCACTGACTTCAACTTTTCTTTCAAAATTTGATAATTCTACGGAAATTTGTGCCGCCATTAGAGCATTATTTTTAATTAATGCAATATCTAGTTGTCGATTAAGGAACATATGAAATATAAATTAGGAATTTACTTTTACAACTACATTGGTATCTATAGAATCTTTCCGAATATTTTTTTTTTAAAAGTACCAAAAAATTACTTTTAACTTTCAAATGATTCTACAATGTGCGATACACGACAAATAAACATCCAGCATTCAAAAATTTTTAGATCACACATCTTTTATTATTCCAGTTTATTTAGAGATTCAAAAATCCAAAAATATTTTTTCGTCATTTTTATTTTTTAAATAATGTTAGTAGGTTCTTAAGTATAGATTTCCAACCGGAGAAGTAATGCGCCCCCCTCCACAAAGAGCGCTATGGGTGCTATCTAGGATATGATAGCAGGTTCAGGAGCAATGGGGGGGGGGGGGCATTAAGGCGATTCAAGTGAGCGGCAGGGTATTGAAAAAATTAATAATACATACTTCGCATTGCATCTGTATCTAGGTTGAATGCAGAAACGATGGCGTTAGAAACTAAGTTTCAACTTCCCTCCTATAGTTATACAAATGAGCATGTAAGTTAAATAAAACTCGCTAATAAGTAATAAAAAGAACTTTAAACGAATACTAGAATGTCTTGCTGTGTTGCTCTAACGTAAAGCTAGATATACTATGAATAAAATTTAATATGTTACGAACTGTAATATCTAATGGCGCCAAAACATAATGCAAAGCCTGTAAATTCCATTATTTAAATTATTATTATTTAAAATATAAAGAAAAAAGAAAATAAAACTAAGTTTGCCTGTTATTCAGGTGGTAAGACTGCTAGGTAGGTTGTCTCAAACAAATCTGGCTGCAACACTGCTGAATCATGTAGTGATGTGTAGATATTAAACATCAGTGCTCATAAATTGATAACTGATGGGTTCTTCCACGAAAAGGGGAGAAACGCGAAAAGGTAAATAAAACAAAATAAAGAGGAACCGCTAGGTTCTTAGATGGCATTAAAAAATTCCTTCATTGAAACCTGCAGAATTACTCAAATCCCCGTCTTCAGGCTTATTTCAGAAAAAAAAACAGCAGACAGGTAAAAGATAAGGTAACTCAATAATTAAACTCAATTACTGGAACAATTTTATTTATTTTTCACCCCGAAATCCTAAAAAATGGACAAAATAAACTGAGATGAAAAATTCACAGCTGTTTTATTTGTTTCAAAAAGGAACAGGTTTCGGACCTTATATCAAAGATCCATACGTGCATAGAACGTGTCCAAAATTTAAAAAAATATAGCTCAAAAATTACACCATGTCCCTAGATAACAACAATCGGTCGACATTAATTTGTTAAACAAGCCAACTCATTAATTATTAACATTCTCCATCTAAAATTAAATAAGTAACCCATTAGTTATTTTTAAATGAAAGAAATACATTTCCCGTCAGCTATTATAGATATAGGCGAAGTAAAGCATAAGTTACCTGCCGAACGCAGCGCTATCGTTATCTTGAAAGTTCGGGGACCCGGGAGGCTAGATGTCGTCCCGAACCGACGACAGTTACGAACCAGAAATTTATAATAAAACAACGAAAGGACAACTTAAAAAATTCCTCGATAAGTGACAAATTTATGGGAAGTTTATAACGACAGTAACATCGAGAGAAAAGCATTTACAGGGAGTGAAAATGGAACTATAATATAGAAAAATTACTTATTACACAATACAATTATTCAATGGATACAAATAATAAGATCTAAACAGCTCAAAATGAGATAATACAAAAACAAGCACCTTCAAAAATAACTTCTATCAATGTAAATTCGATAGTGACAGAAAAACTAACCTCAAAGAAAACGATACCATTAACAAACCGAAATCTACGGAGTTGATCAAAGAAATTTCCACCGCCATATCAAGAACAATAGAAATAAATACAACCACCTGCAGTATAGTGAGTGCCAAGAAAAACAACAAAAGTGGGGGTCAAATAGTAATAATCAAATGTAACATAAAATCGTTAATTTTTAGGGTAAGAATGTAGCCAAAATATGGTATGGTGTTATTCAAAAATGGTAAAATCAGTTGAATTAGCCATAGTAAACTTAAACTGAAATTTGAATTCGATGAGTCTACTCTATCCACTACGTGCGAATTATAAAGGAAGAAAAAGTTTGTCAAAAACTATTATTTGGAAAAATTTAGATGACGATACAAAGGGAGAATCGATATTTAATGCTATGATTATTGTTTTCACGACAAAGGAATTCATAATATTTCATTAGCTCACAACTACCCAAAGACGCTACCCTAGATTGTGGGAAATAGTTCAAAAATGTTTAACTGCATTTTCCTCATCATATTTGATTGAGTCTAGGAACAGTGCTGTCGCAAATTTACTTTCCAAAAAAAATACTACACTACAGATCACTAAGCGTGGCAATTTGAAACTGTTGTCTAAATTGGAACCCGATATTAACAAATTGTGAAACTCCACAAGCCTCAACCATCTCATTAATATTTTTATCACTTTTTACGTCCCTGTTCTAATTCATAATAAACAACAGAAAAGATTGAGAACATAAGTTCTATACGTATACAGAAATACCCTACAACTTCGTGAAAAATTTGGTTGAATCAAACGTAAAAAATTATTTGGTTGAAGTACTGCGGTCGTCAAAAATCATACCGGTTTTAGTGCTTTCTTCTCGAGGGAATATTTACACGGTTTTTTTCCACGTAACTGTAAGATCACTTAACCTTTTTCTACACTAAAAAATATATTTCTTAAATGTCATCATTAATTTTAGAATTACAATCTAAATATTGAATTTTGCGTAGGCTGCTTGTCAAATTTTCGATACATATCTAATTTGCTGACGTCAATTTCCGATTGCAGCGAACTGACGTCACAATTTCAGAGGGTGGAGACGGTTGGGTGGCTCTTTTAGCTTTAATTTATAAGTATATAAATATTATTATATGTATTTTTGCTGTGCTTGGAATCACCAACTTGTTTTTCAAATTTAGATGTTTATTTTTAAAATGTTTTTCTTTTCGGGCAAATAAGAGAGTAATTTTTGACTTAAAACTGATTCAAAGAAGGGCAAAAACTTTGATCATATCAACAAGTTTGTTTAGTCGTTATTTAGGGTCTGTGAGGTAGCAGTTTTTTTTTTGCTTGTCGCGACTCCTTTGAATATTTTTAAATGTTAAAAATTACTCAAATACGAGGTTTATAATTAATATCAACGTAAAGGGAACTTACAAATTTATTTTTATCGGTAAACATTGTTAGATATTATTTATATTTTGAAAATAGTATAATAAAATTTAACGGAATAAACATTATGATTAATCTTATTCGATATATCGTAAAATATATCCCACTAAATAGATAAATTATATAACTACTTTGTATATGGATTTTTACCATGGAAACCGGGAAAGTGCATATCTTATAGTATCATCCAAAAATCGTTACCCATAAAGGAAAAAATAAATCAATTTTCAAACTTAAGAATAGACTCAGTTTTATTACTTTTAGGTTGTTTAAATATTTTCGTAAAAAATATATAAACCCACACAACTTAGCGCGACATAAACTAAAGAAGTTCGTACCACCTTTAATATTTATAAATAAACCTGTCGATGAAATCCTACCCTTGTCATATAATTAAAACCGAAAGAACAAATGCCAAGGGTAATCTTAACATGTGGTAGTGGTGAACACTGATAGAATATTTTTAAGTGGAATAAGTGTGGTATCATAAGGAAACAAAATAACAATCAAATAAAATCGCAATAATGCAATATATTCCTTTGATTTCATATACAAAAGATCCGTATAATGATTGTTTTTTGTATCTATAGAGATTTAAATACTTCCAAAATGGCTAAAAGAGTGAAGAGGTTTTTTTTTACAGCTACTATCAAAGCTTTCAGTTATAGAAAGACATAAAATAGTTTTATTAATTCTTTTGTATAAAAAATATTAATTTTAAGATGCTCAGGCCAAATCGGAAGTTAAATATCCAACATAGGAAGGCTAATGTCTTCTAGGAACGAAAGACAGAAACTTTTGTACATCGTGGACGAAATGACCATGTGTTACTAAAATATTCCATTTGCAGGAATCCACGATCAAATTCTGTCACAATACTTTTACATTATTGCCCTGTTATTTAATTCTCCAGTTGACGTACCGATTAGCACGGTATACCAGCTTAAATAATGTAATTAGAAAATGATAAGATACTTCGATCGTACCAGTAGAGTTAAACAACAATAAATTTGTTTGGGGCAATTTTGATGTTTGACACATATATTTTTATTTAATTTTGCTTTCAGTTTTTTTGTTTGTCATGAGTCCTTATGAACGATGGTTTAAACACCTCAAAAGTGGTGATTTTGATGTAATAGACAAGGAGCGTTCAGGTCAATCGAAAAAGTTTGAAGATGCAGGTTTGCAAAAATTATTGGATGAAGACTCAACTCAAACGTTAAAACAGTGCGTACTATACGTGGAAAAAAGGCTTTGCTGTGTACTTGGTGGAATAACCCCTGGTAAAACAATTACTGACGAATGATATCGACAACAACTGATAAAACTGAACCAAGCATTGAAGGATAGAAGACCAATATATGCCAAAAGATACGATAAAGTCATTTTTCAACATAACAATGCTCGACCCCATGTTGCAAAATGTGTAAAAAACTATTTGGAAAACGTTAAATGGGGCGTTCTACCCCACCTCTTGTATTCACCGAACTTAGCCCTTCGGATTACGATTTATTTCAATCAAGCAGCATGGACTTTCAGAACACTACTTACATTCTTACGAAGAAGTGAAGATTTGGTCTGATGAGTGTTTGTCCTCAAAAAACAAACGGTTATTTTGGCACGGAATCTATTCTTTGACAACAAGATGAAAAAAAGTCGTAGCTAACCATGGTCAATACTTTGATTATTGAGATAATTCATTTTGTTGTGGAAATAAATGTTCAAATTTTGCGAAAAAAATACATTACCAACCGAAACAAAAAGGGCCGTAGTTCTGATGATATGTTTATTTTATTGGGAAATTCGTTGGGCAAAAGAGTAGTAAAAGGGCAAATTCGAAGTTGTCGGATTCGATCAGATACATTCACGAACAAAAGTATGGAAATATTTGTTTCTACTTATATCCTTCATATTTGGTTATCAATAATTAATTATATATCAAAAAATAAACATACACTACTAAATTGATAACTTTTTATTCAATAAGTGACAATACAAAATAAAAAAAAATCTCTTATGATAAATAAAAAAACGTTTGGGGCAAAAATATGGAAAGAATATTGTTTCCACAAAAAATAAATAAGTCTGTGCAAATTGAAGAAGCAAAATTCAATATATTGTTGAAAACTCCTTTGCCTTAATGACTTTCCTACATCTTCTTGGCATTAAATCGACAAGATTTTAACATATATCAACTGGAATCTTCCGCTATTCATCTTGTTAAACTTCCCATAGACGATTTTCATTATGAATTATTCTTTCCTTAACTTTTCGCTCCAAGTGTTCCCAAGGGTGTTCGATCGGATTTAGGTCCGGCGATTGAGAAGGCCACTCCAGTAAATCAACGCTTTTCTCTAAAAATCAATTTTTTACTAACCGGAATGAGTGGTTGGGGTCATTATCTTGATGTCTTCATAGAAGCAGCATTTCTTCTTCAGCATAGGACAACATAGTATTCTGTTATATGTCGCGGTACATAAGTCGATCAATTTCCTCGGTTACTTTCACTATCGAACCACTCCTAGACCTAGAAAAGCATCCTCAGACCATAATACTGCCACCCCCATGCTTCAGAATACGTTTTTGATACTTAATATCAAATGTTTTTTCGAACAAACGACCTTCCGCCTGAACCAAATACTTTAAATTTACTTTCGTCACTCCAAAGCACCATACCCCAGTTTTGAGGTGTCGAATTTAAATGCCTCTGAGCAAACTGAAGTCTGGCCTTTCGTTTTTTTTTTTTGGAGAGAAAAGGTTTTTTGACAGGAACGCTTCTAAAAAACCCAACTTCACAAAGACATCTTCTCACAGTTCGAACCGTTATGTAATTTGGACGGATGACTTATGCGGATCAGTTATCGAAATACTTTTAATGCAATTTTCAACAAAGGGGGTAATGCACTTTTCAACATAGGTGGTAGTTTTTCTAGAACAACCTGAATTTTATCAGATTATTAATATTCCCAGTAACCAAAACTTCTTTAGACTTTTCGAAACAACAACCTCACTTAAACCTAATTTTTTTGCTATAGTGCATTGCTTTACACCTTGTCTTTTTAGCTCAACAACTTTTTCAACAAATACTTATTTTTACCCATTCTAAATACGGTGTTGGTGACAATGGTGGCACAACAATACTAATTTAATGATTTTGAATTTTAAAAATGCACAGAAGAAATATTGTTTCCATACATATGTCCAAGACATACACAAAAAAAGCAGATAAGAGAGGAATATGAATAAGACCTTAATAAACATTTAAAATAAACGGCACAAATTATTGTTGATAGGAGGCGTGCTGAAAAAAATATGCAAAATAAAAATATTTCCATACTTTTGTCGATGACTGTATGTCAAACAGCTTTTTTATTTAAACGCCACCGAATTATCATTAAAAATTATTTTTGTTAAACGTAACGTATGGTTGTTTATTGCGAAGTTACATTATTTATAGTCCACAATATTGTAACGACATCAGGAAATTAAATACATATTTGACATCAAATATCCTGTATCCGACGGAGGGAGAAATTATTTACCAATCCATCGGAAGTCAATTAACACGCATCAATTAATAGATGGTGTAATAAGACCTTTAGAACTAATTGAAAGCCATTTGGGTGGCATCTAAACAACAATTTATGTTTATTGAATGAATTAGTGATTAATTTGTAACATATAAAATATATACTCAAAATACTGAGAAAAATCGTCGATTTGACAGGCAGATGAAGTGAAAATGACATCGATTACATCATACAGGGAGTTTGAAAGTTTCCTTGATCAGTAAATTATACAAGCCAACGCGAAAAAAACTTTTTCATTAATTTTAATCAATTCCTGTCTTATTTAGTATGCTGATTCCGAATATAATAATAAAAAAGTCGTATTTCCCACCAATTTTTCACATTTTAATATTAAATAAAGATAAATTTTATTATTCAAAACGTACAAAAAATATTTTTATTCATTTAAATATTATTAAGTTGGCAATACATTTCAGTGTTATAAGGTTGGCAATAAAATCAAATGTTATTAGGTCGATAGTTATGATAAATTACACAGCTGTTTGTTTCCTTCCAGTTAATATAAACTCGCATGGCAGTTTTAATATGGTTAATCGTGGTTATTAGAACAGAACCAATAACAGTAAATGGACCAAAATTACTACTAGCATACGCGGACGACATTGATATTGTTAGAAATACCGTAACCATGTAAAGGAAATTTCAACAAAATAGAGATAGAGGCAAGGAAAACCGGTCTAATGGTCAATGAGGAGAAAACCAAATACATGTGCATAAACAGACAAAAGAATCGAGATAGAATAGGACACAATGTAGCAATAGACATATATAACTTTGAAAGAGTGGAGCGATTTAAATATCTCGGAGATAACGATATCACAGAGGAGATAAAAGGGAGAATTCAGGCAGCAAACAGATGTATGTGAAGTCTCAACAACACCATCAAATCCAAGAACCTAACACGAACCTCAAAAATCAGGATATATAGAACAGTGCTTAGACCAGTGCTCATGTATGGCTGTGAAACGTGGACGCTGACAAAAGCAATGGAAATGAAACTTAGATGTTTTGAGAGGAAAATCCTTAGAAGGATTTTCGGACCCTATCACTCCAATACTAATCAATACCGAATTAGAATAAATGCCAAGGTCAAACAGATATATAACGCTAGCGACATCGTACAAGAAATTAAGTCCCAACGCCTAAGATGGGCTGGCCATGTCCATAGGCTCCCTAATAACCGCCTTACCAAGTTAATTTGAGAGGAGGCCCCGACAGGGAAAAGACCCTTAGGACGCCCAAGAATGCGATGGAGAGATAACATATGGTCAGATTTAAGAACAATGGGGTTACCAACTGACCCAACTATCATGGACGACCGTGTGAGATGGAAGCAAGTTGTGCAGTCAGCCAAGACTCACCCGGGATGTAAGGCTACTAAAGAAGAAGAAAGAAGAATCGTGGTTGTAAAAACTTTCCTAACGCTTTTTGTTATATATGTGGTGACTTTGTAATTAAGAAACCTTAAAAAACATTAGTGACTTTGTAAGAAAGTATACTTTGCATATTTTGGTGTAGAAATCGGTAATCAAGACAAATGTTGGGTTCTTCACAAAGTGTGTTATGTTTGTGTCGAGGATTTTAGGAAATGGTATAGGAAAGGGAAGGAAGCTTTTAAATTTGCAATACCCATGATATGGAAAGAGCAAGAAAATCATTCAAATGATTGGTATTTTTTCAGCATAGATGTTCCTGTCCCTGTACCACCTAAGTGTGTTGATGACGTTTGACAGTCCAGTCCGAAATTTCATGAAAGTGAACCGAGTGATGATGAGTTCTAAGGTTCTCCAGAAAATTTAAAACTACAGTTGTTTACACAAGCTGAGTTAAATGATTCAGTGAGAGATTTGGGTTTGACTAAGGAGAAAGCAGATTTGCTTGGTTCCAGACTAAAAGCAAAACATTTAATGAAATCTGGAATATCTATTTACCATTATAGAACAAGAGATAAATAGTTTGCTCAATTTTTCAGGCAGGAAGAGGATTTGGTTTACTGCCACGATATTGACAGTCTAATGAATGAATTTGACATTGAGTGTAAGAAGGAAGATTGGAGACGTTTTATAGACTCATCAAAAACTAGTTTAAAAGGTGTATTATTACATAATAGAAATACGTATGCTTCATTGTCTGTTACTCATTCAGTCCATATCAAGGAAACTTACGAAAATCTTAATATAATTTTATAGAATTCTCTTGGTAACATCCTTACGGCTTTAATCGCCATATAGTATGGTCCTCTCTCATAGAAGGTGGAGTTATGTAAAGGTACCCTTAGGTCATTCGCCTCTCTGGTAGTCATAACCATGTTTCCCCGATAAAGCTGTCTATTTAGCGGAAATAATTCCGTATTCCTTCTGACAAACATGACTAAAGATCTAAAATATAATGAGGGAACAGTAAGCAACTTAAACTGAGTAAGAAATGGTCGAGATGAAGCTCTTGGATGTAGGTGGAAGATGCATCTTATTATGCGTTTTTGAATTTTAAATATATTAATAGCTTTTCTTGATGATTCTCAAAAGGAAATACCATAAGAGACAAGAGATTGTATTTGCCCAAGGTAGAAAAGCCTAACAGTCTCTGCAGTGATGACGTCACGAAGTCTTTGGACTACACCACACAAACTGCTAAGCTTAGCCCCAAGAGCTGAGATATGATGTTCCCAGTTTAAAGAGGGGTCCAAGTGAACACCCAAGAACTTAACCTGTTCTAAAGTAGATATAAATCTACCCCCAAGCCACACAAGTAGTGACTCAGACCTTGTTGCATGCTTTGAAAAAAGAATGAGGCCAGTTTTATCTACGTTTAGAGTGAGGCCGTTATCAGAATATCATTGCTGCATTTTCAATGCAAAGTTTGTGCACTTTTGAGACAGTCCCGCCATAGAAGTGTCCGCCAGAATCACTGATGTGTCATCAGCAAACTGGCAAACGCTATCCGCGGCCAATCCATCCCCCAGCTTGTTTACATATATTAAGAATAATATGGGTCCCAGAATGGAGCCCTGAGGTACCCCCTGCAACAATTTAGTTCTATCTGAAAAGTAATGATGATTATTTTTAGCAAAGCAGACTGTTTGCTGCCTATCCGATAAGTAGGATTGCAGCAAACAAAGATTTGTTAGGTCTAAAGCTGAACTGATTTTTACCCAGGATATTGAGTCTGTTTAGATGTTCAAATATTCTAGTCTGTAATTTTTGATACACTGTCGATCCCCTTTTTTAAATATAGGAATCACTTTCGCTGTCTTGAGATTAGTGTGAAAGATCTGTGTGGCAAAACTTTCATTAACAATATTTGCTAAAGGATCACTTATGCAGTGTGCGACAAATTTTAAAACATATACGGACATGTCGTCCAATCCCGCTGAAAATTTAATAGGTAAACTCATAAGTGTTCGAAAAATTTCATCGGAATTAACTGGGGATAACAATATTGTAGGATAATTACCTTCAGTTTGAAATTTAAGGTTAGGATTTGAATTATTGTGTACATTGAACTGCTAAATAGTTCAGCAATATCTTTTGGGTCTTTCTTTTTTCTTTCTGTTTGCGCCCCCCCTTTCGAAAGGGCAATGGCTTTGCTGCAAGGCAATTCGCCAGCTCGTCCCACGGCCCGGCGCTTAGCTAGAGCCAGAGCCACCCTTCTGGATAGGTTACACGAACTCCGGATTGTGGGCACTAAACGGTGAGGATTCCGGATAATCGGGTATGTACCCCCGAAAATCCTCTAATAGTACATAACTTAAAAAATTGACATATAAAACAAGCTATGAAATGCATGAACTGTCGGATGTGGAGATGATCGCACGTCACAAGTATATCCTTCTCTGTCAATGCGCAGAGCTCCGTTTCGTAGGGCAAAAAACACCCCGCTCACCATAGAGCACGCGACCACGCACAAACTTCACCCCTTGCACAATAGGACTCACCCTATAACGAGCGCTCTCCCCAACACCGCACAATCAGCCCGGACCCCGCTTTTATCCCCAAACGTCCCAACCACGTTATTTTTTCTTGCTTACCGCAAGCGCCACCCGGCAACATGTTGTTCGTTCGACAATCAAAACGGAAGTCGATCTTTTGGGTCACTATGAATATGATCATCTATTTTTAGGGTTATGTCGTAATTCTTTTTGATCCCATTGCATTCGGTATTAAGAATATTCCAGGCAGTTTTAATCTTATTTTTGGAATTAATAATCTTACTATCATTCAAATTTTTATGATAATCAGATAGGTATTTTCGATAAATCTTTTTTTCTGACCTATATGTTCTATACACAGCTTGACTTTTTGTCTGCTTGTACCACACATACAGGTCTTTGATGTAGTTTGAATAGTTACGGATTTCGGTATTTACCAAGCTTGCTTTATGATATTTGATTCTACTGGTTGGGAAAGAAAGGTCAAAATAATAGTAGAATATTCGAAAAAATGTGTTATATTTCTCGTCAGCATCGTATGCTTGATCTACCTCATTCCAAGGCTCATTTATAAGGTAGTCCTTAAAACGTAATAAATTATGGTTATTGAAAAATCTTTTTTTTTGTATAAGTCTGCTGATACTCCCTATTTACCTTTATTTGCAAAACTTGGCCCCAGCGGTCAGAAATATTGCTGATATGTATCTCTGAATCGATATTATCATTCTGTATGGTGCTAAAAATGTCTAGTTGAGAGCCGAACTGATCCAGGGCTACCCTGGTAATCCCAATAATATGAGGCTTTAAACCGTAACTGTCCAGTAATTGCACAACCATTTTGACTTTTCTCCTGGAAACTTAGGGAATGTGAATGAAGAGTAAGGAAAACGGTTTTATTAGGACAAAAAAGAGATGGAGAAACGATACCAGGGACGACGGAATATCAACATGACGGGTGAATACTGTTAGTCGCTTCACAGAAAACAGCAAAATGTATCACATCGGAGAAAAAGCTATGCAAGAAACTTTACAGAGAAAAGGGAGAGGAAACACAAAAAAATAAGCATCTAATATTCGCATTTTAGTAATTTAATATTATTGTAAGCAAAAATTGTAACTTATTAAAAGAAACTATGATTTTTAATTTTTATATATCAAATTTTCCCTATTTTTTGAAATATATAATAGATGTCATATTGTGAGAAAATTGTGGGTGATGAAAAAAAACTGATACAAAATACGGTTTCAGAAGTAAATTGGTTTAAAAAGTTTTTACAAATATTTTTTTTTATTGGCATGTGATTGTTTCGTGCCTTAATAGCCCAAAGTTGTTGAGAATTTTTTTATTGTAGTATTTTAAACTCGTTAATAATTTTTTGTGTAATCGGAATAAACCTAAAAATAGAAAAGTAGTCACTCAAGGTAGTAATGTAAGGGGTTATTTCTTTCACTGGATCATAATTTTATTTATTAATCTAAAAACCATTTTTCTAGTCTTGTATTTTCGAGATATGAAACTTATTGTTGCACTAGTCAATTAAAACCTCTCATCAGATCGATTTTAAATAAAATTATTAAATAATTTTATCAGTCTGATATTCATTTTTAGTTAATATTAATTCACAAATAAAAAAGGATACTAGTTTCCAGCGAGTTTCCTGATGTAATGGTTGCGATCTCAGATAATAAAAATGGGGTGACTTCCTTGCCTTTTATCCCTGCCTTATCAGCTTTCTCCAAAGCATCTTCAATTATTTTGTCTATTAAATCTCGATTAAGAGCGTATTTTTCGGGCACAGGCACGGCAAAAAGCAAACCTGTAAATAATTATATAATCAGTAACATGAATGAAAAAACCAAAAAGAAAATGAAATGTACACAAAAAGTTTTTTATAACTTGTAAACTGAAAGTTTAAAGAATACTTTATTTCTGACTTATAATTAATTGGTTCTATTATATTAGATAAGATAATAAATAGCTTTTTAATGTTTTGATAAACTTTACCACGTTTATAGCAGGGAGAAAACCACGCGTAGGAATGAGAAACACCCCCGGTTCTACTCTGCCTCTGACGCCATTGATTTAAATAATCATTCATTAATATTTTACCTGATTTGAGTCCTAAGTCCTTATGAGCTTTAATTATTTGTGCAGCTCCAGTGGGACTTTGAATGCAGTATGGGGCATGGTGTCCACTAGAACGGGAATAAAAGGCAGGAAAATCGGTGGTAGGGCCCATGCTAGCTACAAAAACTCCCTGAGTTTCCTAAAAATATATAGTTATTTTAAGGACGTTTATGTGCTACCAAATCGACAGAAATATCACATCATATGGGACAAATGGGCAAAACTGAATCACATGGATAACGTAAACAATCAAATTCAAACGTGATGGCGCTCGATTTGACTTATACGTCAAGGTCAGTACAACCTTACACTCGAGAATAGGATTCTAGGGAATTAAAAGCCAAATGAAATATAATTTAATATATTTTGAAAATATCGGTTCAATTTTGCATCGAAGTGTATATTCCTGTATTCCAAAGCTCATATTTAATCTAAATAAAAAGTATCGTTAATTTTCCACCTAACGTAAAATTTAGGATTTATCCTCAACATAAACAATGGACTCATTGATCTGTAGCTTTATTAATTACTCTTTGGTCCAATGATTTAATTATTACATTCCTAAGGGCTTTGGGTATATTAAAGGATACCGCTAAATTTCCCTTTTAGGTCCAGTTTACGGTGGCATTGCATGACAATTACATACCTTTATATATACATATATACATACATATATATATATATATATATATATATATATATATATATATATATATATATATATATATATATATATATATATATATATATATAATATCTTTGTTTTCTTAAATCATCTATATTTATTTTTCTAAATTTTCTTGAGTATGTGGTTTTTTGTTTTTTATTTTTAAAACAATTTAATTTAAATTTTACGTTTCGCCCATTCTTTTGGGCTTTAGCAAAAATATATTATCAGTTTATGGATAAAATCTGCAAAATGTACATTTGACACTTTAAAATTTAGAAACACAGGAAAAACATATCAACAGAACACTAAATAACAATGCTGTATAAAATATATATATATATATATATATATATATATATATATATATATATATATATATATATATATATATATAGTTGTTTCATATAGAAATAATTTGACGACTTCAATAGTTTCAATTTCATATAAAAATTTATATTGTTATTTTTCGATTTTTAGTGCTTTTTCAGAAATCAGTTCAATTTTTTTATAAAAATTTTATTTTTCGCTTTTAATTTTGAAATTTTACGATATCCATAAATTATTTAAACTAACTACTAACCGAGATTAATATACCTCACAATGATTTCAGGGTCGGAAAAAAATACCTATGTAAACAATTAATTTTAGATTACCAATATAGGCCCCCAAAACCTCTCAGTACCGATATTTAAAGAACTTAAGACGTAAATTTTTAGTCCAGTATATTTTATCCCGCTTATTGAGTTTATATAGGCCCCAAAAAAGCTCCAATATCAATTTCGTACAAAATCAAAAAAAAGTAAAATTTTTAGTTATCCATATTTTATCTGTCATATCAATGGTCATATTAAGCCAAGAAAACCCCCTGATGCCAAATTGAAGGAAATATGAATAACATAAAATGTTCAACCCAGCATATTGGATTCGCCACATTGGATGTCAAAAAAAATTATTAAAAAATAATTTTAACCTCTTAATCTAATCTGAATTTACACCCACGAAAACCTCATAACACCAATTTTGGGCAATATTCGGAAATGTAACATTTTTGAATTTTCTTATAATAATGTTAAATCCGCTATTTACACCTTCAAAAACGACCCAGTACCAATTTTAAATAAAACCGGAAATATTAAATTTTTACTCCGCCACATTGATTCTTTTAAAAATAATTTTACACCCTCGAGAACGCCCCTATACCAATTTTGGAGAAAATCAAAAGATGCAAAATTTTTAGGATGCCAATTGGATCCCCCAAATTGAATTTTTTCAAAAATAACTTTAAATTTACAGTTAGCACATCTATACTGATTTTGGACAAAATCGAGATATTGGATCCACGATTTTAAGTTTTTTTAATAATTGCAGATTCGATCTGTGTTACCCGATAAACTCTCCGATACAAATTTTGGAGAAAATCGGAAAAAATCGATTTTTTTTTCGCGATATTGGATTCGCCATATTGATTTTTTTTTAATTCAGATTCGTTATGTGTGACCCCGAAAACTCACACATACCAATTTTGGAGAAAATCGAAAAATATTAATTTTTTTTGTCCGCCCTATTGAATTTTTTAAAAATAATTTCAGATTCGTTATGTGCAACTCCAGAAGCTTCCTGATAACAATTTTGGACAAAATCGGAAAAAAATAGTTTTCTTTTGTCCGCCATATTGATTTTTTAAAAAATAATTGCAGATTTGTTATGTGCAACCCCCAGAAATCCGCCATACAAATTTTGGAGAAAATCAGACAAAATTTCTTTGTCCGCCATATTATCAGCGCCATCTTGGATTTTACTGCACTAATTTCATCCAAAATGGTATGAAACCACCACAGCAACTTCCTGAAAATAACGTAAAAAAAAATTCATTCAAATCGGTATCGTCCTTCCAAAATGGATTGTTGATTGACATTATCCTCGTATTCAAAAGTGAGGATAACTTCAAGACAAAGGAGAAGGTCATAGTCTGGAGGATGACGACAGCATTGTTTCGTCTGAATTTGGGTCTTATCAGGCCATTACATACAGTACAATCAATTACTTCGCAGTCATGTCCTATCTACTATATTCAAGCCAAAAAAACAGAAGGTAAGAAAGGAGGGCGACATATCAACAGAACACTCAATAACAATGTTGTATAAAATATATATATATATATATATATATATATATATATATATATATATATATATATAGTGTTTAACGAATGATAGGGATAATGTGATATTGTATTAATTCAGGAGTACACCACTTCGTAAGCTTTGGTTTCTTGTGGAGGCTGGCAGAGTTTCTTTAAAATATCAATTTGCATCTTCTGCGCTTATTTTTGAGGCTCAACTCGTGATTTGACCTGAGTATTTGAGATAACTGCCTAATGTTGTTTTTATTCTACAATGGTATAATGAAAACTGCGAACGAACAAGGAAGAACTAACATTCTGCTTTTGGGACGCTAAAGGAATTTTGCTGTTAGGAGAGAAAGTCATTTTTCATCAAGACAACGGTTCCAGTTACAATTTTATTTAGTAATGTAGGAAACCTTTTTCGTCATGGTTTCGAAAAATTCATTACTAGTGATAAGTTCTTGGCTTTTTGACAAACAACAAAAGAAAACTGTAAAAAAAAATAATTCTTGCCTGTCTAAGATATTCTTAGCGTAAGTTAAAGACTATTACTAATCATATCATTGGGCTGGAAGGTATTTCATAAACCTACGGCACTAATTTAGTGTGGTATTGTTTTATAGCCGACAGAACTTCCAGAAGAGCGAACTTTTTTATTATCTTCGGTCGGGTAGGTTCGCTTAAAGAAATTGGGGGACCTCTATCAACTACTGAAAAAAGTCAGTTTATTTTCTACTTCCAAAAATATTAAACACCTACATGTTCTCAAATATAAGTATTTAATTTATTTAATATTTTAAAAATGTTGTTTTTAAAAGAAAAAATCAGGCAGAGGAAAAGGTGTGGAACTACTGGCAGACACTTAAACTTAATCAACTTTTTTCATGTATTCATTTACGTAACATTTTACTCACCTGGGATAATTATTAACGAAACTTGATAATAATATTCTTAAGTCAATTTGTCAGGCATCCCGGGCATAATTAACAGCAGGAATTATACGGATCCGCAGGTTTGCCAAATACCTTCCTACCCAATGATCTAATTATTTGGTTCCTGCAGGCGTTCAGCGTATTTGAGGACACCGCAAAATTTCCCCCTTTAGGTCCAATATGTTTAATTATAATGCAGAGTTATGACAAGATAAATAAAACAGAAAGGAAAAAGAAACAACCTCGAACAAATTTGTTTACGTTGGCGTTTAAACATTGTAATACATAAGAATACGAAATTGTAAAAAATGAGGAGCTAGTTAATTAATGTTCCTTCAAGGACTTTAGTTAATTGTCAAAATGTAAAAAACGATAGAAAATTTTATATGATTTCAGTGATATTTTTTTACATAACAGGGCCGTCTTATAGAGAATTTACTTACCAAATACTCTAGAGTTTTGGGTATATCCAAGATAGACTTAACACCACTTGAAACTATGGCAACATTCGATCTACCTAACTCTGTTAGATCGGCTGAAATATCAAAAGTTTGATTGGCCCCTCTATGAACACCTCCAATACCTAAAATTTTTCAGTCAAACTCACTAAAGAAGGTTAGCTTTAAAACACGGTTTTATTTAGAAAAATTAACCAGGGATTTTGAAATCGATAAATGGGAGTTTTATCGCATCGACAATTTAAGTCTTAGCAAAATCGATAAGAGGAATAGATGTCCCCCGAAAATAAACTAAATTTTAAGCATATTATTTATCACCTTGCGTTTATTAGATATAGACATGGGTTAATTAGTCCTAACTAAAGACGAGTGAATCGTCTTTGGTTAAGAACTTGTTCTTTTTTTACTTTGTGTTTTTCTCTAAAATTAGAAATAAAGATACTTTAATCTTATACCATTTCCACAGTTAAAAATATTAAAAATACTTCACAAGCAAAAATTTATCTAAGATTATAAAAGGAAAAATCGGATTAAAATCTATTTTATTTTAAAAATAAATAAATAAATAAATCGGAAATCTTGAAAAATAGTATAAGTATTTACTTTAAAATTCAACAATAGAAAAAAAACTTTATTAAATTTAAAATATTAAAATTAAATTATTTTTCTTTACCTAAGATCAAATTTTTCATAGGTGTGCAAATTTTATCACAGACGCGCACTTCTTGTTTCAACTCTTTACTAAATTCGAATAAAATATAAAATAAAGAATCTAAATCGAAACTACGAGATATGTGACGTATTTTGTTCTGGAACGCTGAAAAATAAGTAGGCCACGAGGGAAATGTCCGTGTGCTGACGTCGGAAATCAAGAGATTTGGGTAAAAAACCACTATTTCAACATATAGAGTCTCGATCATGAGACTTTTTCGTGGAAAAGTAAGCCAAAAAAAGAATGTCGGTCTGGTGACGTCGGGATCACAAGACTGTGGTAAAAAACCACATCAAGCGATATTTTTCTTGCAAAACAAGTAGAATCAAAAAATCCAGATTTCTGCCAAGACATCACGGCAGATGTTGTTTAAATACGCGCCATCTCGCTAAGGCAGTTGGTGAAGAACAAGAGTTAAGAACCGTCAGTTGAAAGAGTTGAAACAGTTAGTTAAAGAGTTAGTTCAAAAAAGTACTTAGACAGTGGCAATAGAGTAGTCCGTAGTACGGTAAAAAACTGTTTTAAATACAGTTTTAATTACAATTCTCACAGTTAAATTTTCGGGTGTGTTTTGTAGTCCAGTAAACAGTTTACGCGGAGTTTTAAAATGGGTTAAACTTTTAGCTCGCCCTGGGTAGCCGCGACGTGTGGGTAAGAGAAATGCGGACTATAAAATGTAGTAACTAGTAGGAAAGTGAGCGTTTTGTCTAATTTTAATTTTGTTAAAGATAAAATAGGAGAAAACTTTATAGTTGCTCCCTAATTAAGGTAAATTATCGTTGATTTCTTTTTGTAAACTAGTGCCGCTCGTACATAATTTTAATAAAATTTAACCTAAAAAGGCTATCAGTATTTTAATGGTAACAAAAACAAGTTATAAAGAAGTTCAAAGCAGTAATCAGTACTCTAGGACCTCGTCCCGCTCTCCTCTATTAACTGAAAATACTCTAGCCCCACGGGAAGTTGAAAAAACTATATGAAAAAAAAAAGATAAAAGAGGGTCTAGGCGTTACAATGATGTCAGGTGTGTGCGGTCCAGTTTCAACTCCCATTAGAGGCGGTACACATGCAAAATTTGGAAGCTCAAATTTTTTTTTTAAATCCTCTTTTTGACTCAACCCGCGAACTAAATGTACATAGATCAAATTGTATTTTTCCTAATGAACCAAAACTTAATAAAGAAACTAGAAAATGACAAATTTGTAGGCCATCATTAAAATTTTAATTACCCCAGACTATGTAAGAATGTAAAGGCTCAAAACGATCGGACTTCAAAAACAGGTATTAAAATTGATTGTTTTATTTGAACATAAACATGTAATAAAGGAAAGTGGAGATGTAGAGACCATTTTTTTTTTAATTTCTCTTATAGAGACATTCCTATATTGCCAGCATTGAGTTTGACAATTTCATAATCAGAATAATGAAGGCTGTGGAGGGAGAAGGCATTTTAAATCTAATTAAATATTGCAACAGACACTTATAATGACGAGTTTAATTATGGGGGAGGGTGGAGGCGGATTGTCTCACATAAAATAGAATAATGTTGTGAACAGATTTATAAAAGTATGCAAAATTTCAAGCGGTTCAGACCACGAAAGTGGATTTAAAATCAATTAAAGTGTTGACCCAAAACGAACATAGAGAAGTTTTTAATTAAATAAAATTATTAATTAAATCCTCAAGTTAGAAATCTGCTTAAATCTATTTATCCCGGGATTTCGAGGCTGAAGGCCTTATTTTTGTGTACTGAGCTACAAGAGTAACAGTTTATATTTCGGGAATATATAGTGACATTTCTGTAGTGCTCTATTGTTTTCTTTCGTGGCGTTTCGCCGTCATGGCCAAGTAATAACAAAACTTAAAAACCGTAGAGCGTTTTTACAATATAGGCCAGCGGAATTAGCATCTGGAAAAAATTTATTGTTACTAGACTTCTGACGATGTAGAAACCTTCAGAATGATAATAGTAATTATGTAGTATTTTATGTCTCATTTTCTTTTTTGGGGAAAATTTTTTATTTAACAATTAAGATGTGAAAAACAGTTTTTTTTTAGTTCTAGGAAAAGATTATATTTTAGTAAAAAGGTTTCAAGCATAAGTTATGCGCTTTGAAAATACCTACAAAATGAGCTAAAGTCCATCCAAACCGGATAATTTGTTTGTTAGTTATTGCAAAAAACCTGCTAAATTGGCTATTTTTTCAGTTTTTAATAAACAATAGAAAAATATATTACATTAACTTTATACTACACCAAAAAGAGTCTCTTGTTGCATACAACAAATCCGCAAAACTTCAAGTAAAAATATTCAATCGTTTTTTGCATAGTGAATTTGTTTATAACATTTTGTTTTTTTGATTGTTTATTCTCAGCGATATAGAAATCGTACAGTGATCTGCGGGTATGCAAATGAAAGCTCGAGACTAATAACAACAAAAAAGAAGCATATTAATTGTTGATTTTAAATTGTTGAAACAGATGAACAAATTTGTGGTCGTTTTTCGTTATAAACAAATAAAATAACTCTTTGACAATTGTTGATATCGATATGCAGATAAGTGGACGTGATAGATGAGATTTTGGCGCATATTTTGAAAAAAAAAACAAATTCTGTACGACCATTAGAAGCTGAGATAGAATTTTTTATTTCAAAAAATCGCTGCTGCGTTGTTCATTATTAAGGGAGATGGTTAAACTTTTGTATGTATGTACACAAGCGATCCCGCAGTATATTTTTTTCAGAACATGCTGTAGCTTTGCTATTCGCTACAAGATTGCATTGTATACTTCGACTAATCAAACATAATTGACGTTTTTACGTAATCAAGCTATTCCCCACAAAATCGGGCTGTACTACTATAACTTTGCCTGTATTTAACTTCCCTACTCTTCAAAGATGTCACTACTATACATTTAACATGATCGTAAGTACTCGTAACACTATAACGTGCGTTCGTTATCTCCACCTCGATGAAACGCCCTTGACATTTGCCCGTAAATACCAACCGAAATTGCGAACGGAGCGGAATCCACCCCTGCGTCAAAACTACATCTATAATATAACCTGGAGCTGTAGAAAATAAATAAAAATAACATAATTTTATGACCCATACATTTAAGAAAGTAGCTTTTTCTCCTCAATGTCAGTTAAAGAAGGTCAGACAGAGCTTGTTCTCTGCAAATTTCACTCTGATTCTCGCTCTACACGCATTTCGACCATCTAAAAGTCTCGTCGGTAGAGCTGCAATGAACCAATAGCGAAATTCACAGAAATTTTTACTTTTAGAGCATTGTTTTGAGATCGCTTTATTATTTTTTTTTTTTTTTTGGAAAAATAATCAATTATTAATTTTTTTTCTTACCTCCAGTAGCAAATACAGATATTCCTACTTCTTTACAAACAATAATTGTTCCAGAAACAGTTGTACCACCATTTAATCTCTTACTTACAATATAGGAAAAATCTCTCCGGGATGTCTTTATTGGTTTGCTAGTTTTTGTGTCACCCAAAAACTCTAACTCTGACTTGGTCATACCTATTTTGATTTTTCCATTTATAAGGGCAATTGTAGCTGGGATTGCGCCCTACAATAGCATAAATACTTTCTTTAAGTCTCTGAAACACCTTCATTAACCATTATAAATTATTATTATGTTTTCCTGGACAATCTGGAAATGGTTAATTAGCCCAAAAACAATTTACGTCATCGGAAAGAATTTCAGTATTTGTAGGTAAAAATTCGATATGAAAATGTGGATTTTAGAAATCATATACAAAAAATTAATACCAACCCTGGTGGTTTTACTAAATTATTGAATTTTTTCTGATCACCTTGCATATACAGGGTGACCAGGAAAATATAGGAAATCTCTCGGATATGAAAAAGAACACGTGAAAGGAATACTACAAGTTCATATAATTTTTTTTCGTATAGGCCTCCTCTTCGGAGATATGGGCTCCCAAAGAGCAGCACTGGAATCAAGTTTTTTACACATAATTATTGAATCACCAGGTATATATCAATTTCTTTTAATATGATGTATACCAAGTAAGACCCTTCAAATTACTATCCAAGAAAGTGTTGTGAATTACTTACAGCTACAGGGAGGGACTAGCTGTGACACTCATGACCTCATTTTTTACGCTCTATATGATAAAATCTTTAGACAACATTTTTTACATACCTTTAACTATTGACTAAAAAATAAGTACTCTTCATTCATGTCGCTAATCCAAACCGTTTTCGAAAAAACGTCATTTTATTTACATCATATATTGGGCGTATTTCAATAAAAAAAAATACACCTTTGTTCCTATCAAATATTCAAACTTCAACCTTATGATAAAAAAATTCGATCCAAAATTAGAGTTTTCTTCCTTAGTTTAAAACGTCTAATTCTGTGAATTGCAATTCGACCTAGGTTCGCAAAAAATGTGCGTTTTATTTTATCGACACCAAAAACAAAGTATTGTTGCAAACGTTGCTAGTTATGAAAGAAATAAATATCCTGCATTTTAGAACTTGTTAACTTTCACATCGCTGACACACCGATTCTTTACTTGGATATTAATTTACTGATTTTTGGATTTCGTGGTGAAATTAACTGTGAAATAATTCGAAACATAGAATACACGTTTATTGAGTATGAAGATATGCATCTGATGTATGGTCTTGCATCTTGCAATGCTTCGAAAGCCCGGAGGTTATATCATGACAGATATCCTAATCGTACTTATCCAGATCAGAAAACATTTCA
This sequence comes from Diaprepes abbreviatus, assembly GCA_034092305.1. NCBI lineage: Eukaryota > Metazoa > Arthropoda > Insecta > Coleoptera > Curculionidae > Diaprepes > Diaprepes abbreviatus. Next base: position 5,072,650 of record JASJET010000055.1, on the reverse strand, counting down.
ACGAGTTGACCAACCTTGAAGGGAGAATGATAGGCGACTCCATTTAATAAAGTAATATTGTTTAATGTCTTCATAATTTTAGGAAATTTTAGGAAAAGAAGTACTGATGCTGATCGAGGAAGAACAGTATGTACGTCGCAATAATAGGAAAATATTTTAAACGATCGAAAATTATCAGCGCAGTTTAGTACATCGAAAACAATAGTACATGAAGTTCTTGAAGAACAGCTGTTATATCCATGTCATTTGAAAAAAGTGCATGAACTTATTCCTGAAGATTCTCCTCGTAGAATGCAGTTTGTAAACTGGCTATTAGATCAGCAACGAAATATTGTAAACTTCATTAGCACTATTTTCTTCATGGATGAAGCAGGGTTTACCAAAAATGGTATCATAAATTTACACAACTCACATGTATGGGCTGATGAAAATCCTCATACAACTATTGTTTCGCATGATCAACATCAGTTCCAATCAATTAATATCTGGACAGGAATCATTGGCAATTTTTTGATTGGACTATTTGTATTACCGGCACGACTGAATGGAGAACTTTATTTGGAGTTTCTCCAGAACGCTTTTCACGATTTAATAGAGCACTTACTACTTGAAACCCGCCGAAACATATACTACATGCACGATGGGGCACCACCTCATATCAGTGTTGGTGTGCGAGAGCACTTGAATAACGTCTAACCAAACTGTTAAATAGGTAGAGGAGGACCTATTGTCTGGCCTCCTCGATCTCCCGACCTAACGCCGTTGGATTTTTACCTATAGGGAGACCTCAAAACCTTGGTGTATTCTACTCCGGTCGATAGTAGGGAGGAACTTCTACGGAGAATTACGTTTCATTGTTATCGAATACGGAACAATGCTGAGTTAATGTAACGTGTACAGCAGTCCTCAATTCGTCGTGCCCGAGTGTATCAGACTTCACGGAGCCCATGTTGAACCCTCTTACGAAGTTTTTAACTAAGCAGTTAGTTTAACTGTTTATTGAAACTATGGTGACAGGGGAAAATTCCTCTTTTTCATATTCAACCCGACAGAAGTTAAGGGAATAACAGTGTAAATAAAATAACGTTTTTTCGAAAACGGTTAGGATTATTGACATGAATTTTTAGTCAATAGCTAGAGGTATGTAAAAAACATTGTCCAAAGTTATTATCATACAGGGCGTAAAAAAATGGGGGCATGAGTGTCACAGCTAGTCCGTCCGTGCAGCTGTAAGTAATTCACAATACTTTCTTCGATAGTAATTTGAAGGATCTTACCTGGTATACATCATATTAAAAATAAAATTGAGATATAGCTGGTGGTTCAATAATTAAGAGTAAAACACTTGATTCCATTATAGCTTTTTAGGAGTCTATATCTCCGAAAAGGAGACCTATACGAAAAAGGTTTATATGAAATTATAATATTGCTTTCACGTGTTTCTTTCATATCCAGGAGATTTCCCACGTTTTCCCTGACACCCGACACCCTGTATATTAGTAATATGTCCGCGGATTAAGTTAATCTGAGGAAAAACTTTTTTATTTTAAACTTTTCAAAAACATATATTTTCATATAAATTTTTGCTTTTTTGCTAAAATAAATAAGTTTAGCATCTGCGTAAGATGTACATGGTGACCGAAAAATCAAAAAAATATGAAAAGTAATTTTAGAGAAAAACTCAAGAAAAAAAAATATAATGAAATCCAAGATCTTAAATCCGAAATAAGTGTCCAGTACTCTTAAAATTTATAAAGTACATGGATTTTTGTACAATGCTATTCAAGCACCGTTCTCACCTATATATAGCCTGAATTTATGACAAAGACAGTTTTCATACTATTCTATTTACCAAAATAGGCTTACTTTGAAAGAAAAAAAAAATTATTTGATACAAGTTTTTAACAAGAAGTGAAGTTTTCAAATGTGCAGTTGTAGTGCCTGAATTTTTTAAACTAGTGAAGAAATTTTAAAGAACTGGTTATCTATTTATATAAAGATTAAAAAGAAGTACTATGAGAATGATGCCTGAACAGTGTTAAAATTTCAATCAATAGAGGAAAATCACCGCCTATCTTTAAGAAATCAATCTCGCCATTTGGATCAAGTAGTAAAAACAATACATATTCAAAAAATTTAAAAGAAAATAAAATATATCCCTTTAAACCAATTTTCAATATCATTGTGATAGTAGGCATAAAGTTAAACATTGTGATTTTTGTTTATAGTATGGAAGAAAATTTTATTTCAATATATATTTTTTACTTTAGCATAGTTTTATACTTTCTTAGTCACCCTGTATATCTGAGGCAAAACTACTCGATACCAATATTATTTTTTTTGCAAGCAACATTTTTCATGAAGAATACATTTTTTCGTGAAGATTAAAGCAAAAAAGATTTCCTCTCGTAATTCATTTCACGGACATACTATACAGGATGTATGATAAATATATGTCAAACGTTCAGCAGTGTACAGAAGACTCCAAAATAATTCTAGTACAACACTACATTTAGCACGAAATAGTGAAAAATACAATCACTTCTGATGCAGTCTTGCATTGATTCAATGAAAAACATAGGAAACTAAAACTTAGTTAACAAATTAAAATTAACAAGAAAATGTCTTTGGTTGTCACTATGTTTTTTATTTTGTATGGCTTAATGTTGTGAGTGTAATAAATATTAAATTTTGATTGCTTCTTTACTACTTTTCTTAAATATCAACTATTAATAACCAATGGTCACTTTTGTATTTAAATTTTGCTACATCGTTAGACTTTCAACTTTAATAAAGAGTTGAGAAAGGCGCCACTTTGTATAATAAGAGTGAATGAACTCCATTATTATGAGGCATCATTTATGTATCTCTCATTAAATTGCCTCGTTACTTCCAAAATCTGTCAATTCTACTAAAAAATTAGTTGATCTCTTGGGTCATACCCTACAGATTTAAATAACAATAGATTTGTTTGAAGCCTGTTTATGGACGGTGGAGGAGAGGCCTTTTTGATGTTTGACAGACATAAACATCTTTTCTTTCAGTTTAATTGCTTGTCGTGACTTTTTTCGGTGTTTTTAAGTGTTAGAAATTACTGTAAATGCGAAGTTTACAATTAATATTAACAAAAAGAGGATTTAAAAATTTATTTTTATTGATAAATATTGGTTACATATTAAAAATACCAATAATAATAATTTAGGCAACCATAAATTCATACTTTTATGTATTCTAAAATTGACGTACCGATTATCATATGATACTCGTTTAAATAATGCAATTAGAAAAGGATAGCATAAAATCGGTATGTGTGTACCAAGAAATGAAATATCTACTCTTTACAATCACTTTTTCAAATATAAATAAAAATATTATTACGTTATTCAGCGTTCAAACAACTGGGCCCTAGTTCTGACGTTTTTACAGGGGTATGTTCGAAGGTTGATCTCTAATATTACCGAAATTAAAATCTTACAGTGTCTAATGGGCTGGCCAACGCCCCTCTAGGAAAACTCCCTAGCTACACCAGTGGTTATGGGGCAGCTTAGGAAAACAAATCATATGAAACACTTGAGTCGTCTGTATACTGTCGAAAGTTTGTCATATACTTAACAGACACCCTGTAGAACAAATGTGCCCCATGACTAGGAAAGAAGTAGATTAATTATTTCTTAGTTTTCAAATAATACTTAAAAAACCAGTATGGTCTTAAATGGAATAAAATTTCTAAATTATCAAAAATTAAGTCTGCCTCCTGAAGAAACTCCCCAAGAATTTACCAGTTTAAAATCAGCTTTCCTCATATCTAGCTAATAAAATTTAAACCCTTTAAATGGATATTTAACAGTTTTCAGACTGTCGACGTACTCACTTGAGACCGCACAATATTTTCCACTTCTAGAGCACATTTGACGTTTTCCGGAAAAGGCATTCCATGAGTAATTATTGTGGATTCTAAAGCTACCACTGGTTTAAAATTATTTAATCCCGATTTAACTTCCTCACTCACTTCAAAAACATTGTTATTTATCGAAAACCATCGCGCACTACGCTTATTAAAAAGCGAAAAAAGTTTTTGCCGGTACATTTTCCGAAAAAAAAAATAAACAAATAAATAAACGAAGCTACCGACGACCTGATACTACATATGAGATTATCTACATGCGAGTGGGTCAAAACATAATTCTTATCAATCCTTTTCATAAAAGCATATCAAAATTTTATCTGTCTTAAAAGAAAGTAATGGAACTGATAAATAATAATATTAATAATATTTACTTTCAAAACAGAAAGTCGATTAAATTAATTTTAATATGATTTTATTTATATTATTAGTTAGATTTTCTGGAGGAATGAAAACGAAGTAATTGCCTGAAATCAACATTTTAAATAATATTATTAAGGGGGATTTCTGATGTGTAAGCCTATTTTTGAAACCTAATTGAACCGATTCTGGCTTTTATACTTCCACCCCCCACCCCACCCCCCCACCCCCACCCCCCGTCGACATCTTGTTTTTTCTTGCGATCGCCCCTCCCCAAAACTTTTGGGTTTAGGAAAATAGATCCGATTCTGGCTCTTATACTAGCAATGTGTGTGCTGCTGACTTCCACCCCTCCGTCGACAACTTGTTTTTTCTTGCCATCACCTTCCTCAAGAGGTTCAAATTCAGAACAATAGACCCGACCCTGAATTTTACACTAGAAATGGGAATGTTGCTGGCGTCTCTCCCCTCCGTCGACAACTTGCTTTCGCTTGCTATACTGTACGTTTGTGATATCACCGCCCCCCCCCCCCAAAGGGAGAGGCTGGATCCGCCCCTGCCAGGTATACAAAGATACCAAAAGTATGAAGCTCTGTGGGGACCCTTTCCATGTTATCAGGTCCTAGCTGACGTGGCCTGCTGTATTTCCCACAAACTTTTGGACGGTCCGCGCGGTTGCAAGGAGAACTGTTTTCTGAATCGGTTTATACAGATGCTCACTTAGGCCCAGTCCCTTGATGTCCTGCAGGAGGTTCTTTCGTATCACTCCAGTTGTTGATAAAATTATGGGAATCGTTTGGACGCTGTTCATTGCCCATTGTTTTCGAATTTGCACCTCCAAGACTCTGTATTTGGTGATCTTCTCATTGTATTTTGACCTAAGGTTGTTGTTGTCAATTAATGTAGGTTGCCTAGAAATTTTATCTGTTAATATATCTGGCCTATTATGAGCAACTGTCTGATCTGTTAGAACCGTTCGGTCCCAATATAGCTTGAATTCGTTGTTCTCAAGAATAGGCTACGGGTTGTATTTGTAGTAAGGCACTTTTCCCACCTGCAGTAGATTTAACTAATCAGCTAACTCTTGGTGGAGTATCTTTGCGGCTGAGTAATATCTTTCCTTATACTCCGTTGCTTAGCATCCTCCAATTATGTGCTGGACTAACTCTGATGTTTGACAGCCATATCTACATTGGTCGTTTTCTATTTTATATTATTACCACAGATTTTTTCGTCTCACAGATACGGTATAAGTTTTGCAATCGATTTTAAACTAACTTCCCTATGAGCTAGAGAATTTTAAACATAACTTAAAACTGGATGACAATGCATTGTTATAACCTTGGAACGATCTTGAACGTATATTTCAAGGTCATCTCAATTCCAACTTCACTTCACATTATAAAATTAAATTTGGTACACACAATGGTAATACGTCCTTAAAACTGACATTTAACGTATATTTCAAGGTCGTTTCAAGATCAATTTTATTTTGGATATCCAATCAAGCTGAAATTTGGTACACATACATATATAAACTCAATGGTAATTGACTATCCGATCAAGCTATTATAATATCATACCTCGTATTTGAAACCAAAATGTCCACTAATTGAAAGTTTATAATAAAATAATGTTCTAAGAAAAGTTTCAATTTTGATAAATTAATTCACAGGCCAACAAGGGTCCAGCAACAGAAAATCTAGTATACTTTCCCGAAGTATTTTGGTGCGCTAAATCTAAATATGGCTTCGAAATGACTCCATCACGTCAAGTTTTTCAGATATTCTAACCTAAAATTGTAAAAAACAGTGTTTTTCGCCTTATTTGAGGTTACATAAAATCACAAGGTAAGTTTTTTCACAAAATTAGTAGGAGAATCTGAAGGTATGATCTTTTCTCTTTGAAATCAATTCTGAAACGTCTAGATATCTTTTTTTCACCGAAATATACTAATTTGAAGTTTGTGTCTCAACGATCTACTCGAATGCAAGCCAAAAACAAAGTACAAGCTACCTCTTTGAGTGTACTTTTGTAAATTCTGTTATTTTAATGAATATATGGGTATGTTAAGGGTCGCTGATTACAAATCCACCGTCAGATTTTGAAAATTCAAAATGGCGGACAAATTTTCAAAAAGTTTAAAACTTTAAAGGAAATTTATGCCATTTGAAATTTTTTAAATTCGATAGTGGATTTGTAATCAGCAACCCCTAGAATACTTATACAGTTATTTTCATCAAAATAACAGAATTTAGGAAGGTACACTCAAAGAGGTAGTTTTTACTATGTTTTTGGCTCGCATTCGAGTAAATTAGTGAGACATAAAATTCAAATTAGCATACCTCGGTGAAAAAAAAAATATATTTAGACACGTCAAAATTAATTTTAAAGAGAAACGATCATACTTTCAGGTGCTTTTACTAGTTTTGTGAAAAAAATTATGTTGTGATTTTACATAACCTCAAATTGACGAAAAAGTGTATATCCATAACTTTGATAATTAATTTCTCAAAATTGAAAAAGATGCTCATCTTGAAACTTTTCTTAGAGCATTATCTTATTATAAACTTTCAATTAGCACACATTTTGGTTTCAAATACGAGGTCCACAAAATAGACTAATTTTCACCTATTTTTGCGGTCATTCTTTGATACAAATATAAAAATCCGATGGCAATGCAATATTATGACTTTTAAACTTATCTTGAACGTATATTCCAAGGCCAATTCAAGGTCAAATTTGTGTTTTATTACATCTTTATTAACTCGCTTTCTTCTCTATCTGTTTGTTCAATATAAATTTTGCAATCCATTTTATACTAACTTTCCGATGAGCTAGAGACTTGAAACTTTAAACATTGCTCAGACCTGGATTCAAATGCAGTATTAAGTCGCTTTCTGGTTTGTCTATTTGTTTATTTGTCTATTCTGTACAAATTTTGCAAATTTTTTAGTCTGGTACAAATTAAACTAAAGAAGAAAGCGTAGAAGATAATTATTTAAATAAAAAAAAATTAATATACCACCTTTTTAAAACTAAATAAAAAGTATAAAATAATTTTGCACATTGTCCTGAAAATCTGCAATTGCGAGTTTTTAATAGCTATGAAAATACTTGTAAGATTTAAAACGAAAAACATGGGATGCAATAGATATCGGTGTGTGTGAATTTTCGCAACGGCAGCTACTGTCTACACTCCTTCCTATTATCTCTATTGCTTGTATAGCTTTAAATACATAATTATTTACTTTAACACGAAGATAAATACGAAATATGGTAACTTTTCATATACTTTTAATAAAAGAATATTTCTCTTCCAGATTTAATCAATTGAGATTATGGCAAAAAAATACACTCTTCAAATTTAAATGATAGTCTTCCCTCTTACGGTTTAAAATTACTTTGCAAACACCAACCATTTTTCTGAATTTCAATATTTTGTTCTGATGAATAGTTAAAAAACATGGGAAGTTCTCAAATTAACCCTCTGTATAACACAATTTCTCCCTAAAATAACATTAATTAACGTCAGGGATACATTGTCAAAATTATATATCATCGATACCAGTTAAATTCATAATTACATCCATTTATTGTATAAGACATTTGTTTTATTACAGAAGTAATGGCTGTTTAATACGTTTTATTGGCCCAGATACACAGTTACCACCCACGTTGCGTCTAACCGGCTTTAATTTATTTCCAATTTAGGCATTAAAATAAGCATTAAAACTTTTACAAAGGCAGACAAACAATGTCGGTTTCTCTGAACCTCTTAATAACCCACTGAAAACAACTAATTAATTTTCATTATTATTATTTTTATAAAATAAGATTTTCGATAACCTTGGACAAGGTGACAAACAGTGATATAGGCCGATAGTTGGAAGAGTCGACCTAGTCACTACCCTTGTGCAAAGGAATCACAACGACCCTTTTGAGACATGAAGGAAATTACTCTGCTGAAAGGAAACATTTATTGTACTCTCTCTGGAAGATTTTCCAACACTTTCATCAGAACCAGTAGAATGCTAATTTTTTATTTATTTCAATATATCCCGCAACTCGTCAGAATTAGTTAAGGTCAATATAAAGTCTTGTGGAAACCACACGTCCATCAGGCAGTTGAGGTAGTTATTTGGGCAGGATATATTTGCCGTGGTTTTTTGAGCTATTGATCAATAAAACTCATATAAAACATTAGGTTCTAATTGAATATTAGTTTCTAGGGTATTATTTTTTCCCCATAAGTTATTTATTGTAGACCGCTCTTCACTAGATTTGTTTCCTGCTTTGATCATGCTTTTGCTGAAATATTGCTCGCTGACTCGTGTAACAACTTAGCAATATATGTATATACACCAGTAAACAATAAAGTAATTTAAAAGGAAAACATTTCAAAAGTATTTCCCAATAGTATGGAGAGATCTCAGAGTGTTCTGCTGAAATTTTAATATCCCTTGTTATCTACGGTTTGTGTTTCTTATTTTTTATTTTTCTTAGAAGAAAACATTGGCTATATGAAATGTTATTAATGGATCACTAGAATAACTAACATTTTCCCATGACTTCAGAGCACATTGTTCACCAAAGAGTCGAAAATTAGCGGCAGTGTATATTCTACCCATTTTTATAGTTTCCATTCCGATAATTCTGGATATAAAAACGGGTCAGAACATGCTCATGATCAGAAAGTCCTGAAGAAAGTGTATTACAGGAAATATCGTACTGAAAGTATGTAGAAACGTAGTCGATTACCATAGAAGGATACCAAGAAATTCTTATTGGTTCCGGCACGTGCATTTTCAAGTTAAATTACTCAAATAAATTACCTAGCGACTGAGTAAACACTGGTACTTTGTCACGAAAACCAACATTTAAGTCCCCAATCAGTATCACTTTTAAATGTAACGGAAACTGAGATAAAAGGTTTCCGAGCCTTTCTGGGTAAACAGCCACATTACAGCCCAGATAAAAATCAAATACAAACTACTAATATTTCCAAAAATGATTGATAACTTGAACTCATTTTCTATTAGTAAATTGTCATACTTATCAATAGTAGTAAGTGATTTGACTCTAGTTTAATACTATCATTATATTATTATATAAGTGTTATACTAGGAGGATACAAAAATACATTTTAAAAAAATTGATTTATTGAATGGTACAGATAAAACAACAGTATTATATCAAAAAATAAAATAATTAAAACCTAATTTTTCATATACTTAATGCTAACTTATCAACTTGTGTGAAACTGAAACAAATCTAAGCTAGGTAGCTCAAGACTTAAAGAATTACCATTAGTTACTTCCATGTCAGATTCTGTTATTTTCCGAAATCTTTCATTAACAAACTGGTCTACATTCATCACTTCATCAGAACTACTTGAGTTGTCTAATATATTACTGGGTTCTGATGGAACAGGTAACATTAGTTCATCAACTGAATGTCGTAAATTTGGCAAGGGAACTAAAACTGAATTGTCTGTCAGTAACTCTGGATTTATGACATTTTTATTACTTTGATTTTGATTAATCGGTGATTTACAACATATATTATTTTTTTGAAAGAACCTTGGAGGGCATATCAAAATATTTGACTGTATTTTAATTTTGGGACTTAAAGGCCTTGTTTTCTGTTCCATTTTTATATTACTTAATGAATCTGCTTGACTAAAGGGTTGTTTCATCTCATAATCATTAACTGAAAAATTATTAGATAGATTAATATTTGATGAAAAAAATTCATCTCCTGAGAATGTTTTATGCCCAACATTATTTTCTTCATTAACTTTTTTGCAAAAACTTTGAAGTTGTGTAGATTCTTGATTATTAAAATCAACAACTTTGCTACCATCACTCAAAGGATGTTGCTCTTTACAAATTTTGTCATTATTGACAACTTGTACTGGATCAGACTGATGCTCCAAATTACTTCCAATTTCATATCCGCTGATGGATGAAAAATTTGACTGTGAATTAATATCTGAAGCAGCAAAAAATTCATCACCTGTAAAATTTTTTATTTCATCAATTTGATTTACACTTTTACTATTCTCAGTTATATCATCAACAGGTACAGATTCTTTCAAAGTTTTATTAACATCACTTTTTTTGGCTACTGTAGTTTCAGTTTCACAAGATATCAACATAGATTTTAATATCAACTCATCAATGCCATTTCTTCTTCCACAGTTACAATCTGCATCTGATAAAATTGTAGATTTTAAATTAATATCTTCAGTTTTAGATTTAATCGAATGTAAAAAATCATTATTCCCCATTAATTTCAATACTGTGACATTTTTATATAGGTTATTATCATCAAAATAATAACTGCCTGGAGTTAACCCAATGGCATTCCCTAAAACCTTATCAATTTTAACTTCATTAGCTGCACTACCTAACTTTTTAAACAAAGCATTTGTAAGTAAAAGCAAATTATGTAAAAGATTTGATAGTTCTTGGCAGAATTTTTGTCCCCGCTCAGACGATGGACACTTCTGAGTAACGTTAACTAAATAATTCCAAACTTCAAAGTTTTTTTCCTCATTTTGATGAATTGGACCATGAGACGGATTTTTCTTCAGATGATCTAAGATTTTATTTCTTCCTAAGTATGCTTTCTTACATTTTGGACACCTATATTGGGATGCGATCCTGCGTTTCTTCTGCAACAGATCTGATTGATTTAACAATTTATTTTGAGGTTCAGACTTGTTTTTATCCTCTGTTTCAGTGTATTTTACAAAATCAGATATTTTAACATCCGTCGAGTCTGGTGGCAAATCATCATTAATTTCAATCTTTTTGAATTCCTGAAAAGTACATATAAAAATTAAATTGTCCTTTTATTATTCTAGTGGTAATTCTGAAACTAACGTATCGACATATTGCACCTGTTTCCCCTTTTAAAATGTAAATATCAAAAAATCAAGCAATTAGTTTTTAGATAATGTCAATAAAATTTTGAAATCAAAATCGAGTCCAGCTCTCTATTTGATCAAGAGATATCGGATGTAATTATTAAATGAAAATTTACCCCATTTCACCCTCTTAGGTGGTGTTGCCAACCTTTTCCCAAAATCGCGATTCTATATTTAATGCTTCGATCATACTCTAAAGATTTAAATAACAATAGATTTGTTTGAAGGCTGATTGTGGTCGGTGGGGAAGAAGCTTTTTTGATGTTTGGTAGACATAAACATATCTTTTCTTTCAGTTTAATTGCTTGTCGTGACTCTTTTCAGTGTTTTTAGTATTAGATATTACTATAAATGCCAAGTTACAATTAATATTAACAAAAAAAGGATCTAAAAACTCATTTTTATCGGTAAATATTGTTAGATATTATTTACATATGGAAGATAACAATAATAATAATTTAGGCAACCATAAATTCATACTTTTATGTATTCTAGAATCAACGTACCGATTATCATACGATTACTGATTTAAATAATGCAATTAGAAAAGGATAGCATAAAATCGATATGTGTGTACTAAGAAATAAAATATCTACTAATTATCAACACTTTTTCAAATATAAATAAGAATATTATTACGTTATTCAGAGTTCAAACAACCGGGCCCTAGTTCTGATACTACGCAATTCTACAGGGGTATATTCGAAGATTTAATGGATAGATAGATAGATAGATAATTTACTGATAATATTTACACAAAAGCGATTTTACAAAGTATCAGTAGTAAATATGATCTTTAAAAAAATGTATATAAAGACCTATTACCTAAAATAAAAGGATATAAAGACAATTCAATAATACAATTACAATACAATAATGCTTAGTCACAAGATAAAATGATTTAGGTCAGAAATTAAAAATAAGTTTTATCATTATAAAATATTACATTGAAATCAAAGTACAAGACAAATTAAAATAAGTCATTAAAATGATTGTTGAAGTAATCTCCAAAAAAATAAAATGATTTTAAATTAGATATTGCTTTATTTTCACTAAAAACCATCATTCTTTCAGCTCCTTTACATTACGAGGTACTAGGGTGAAAGTTATAAAAAGATAATTTTTCAACAAAACATCATGTTAAATCAAAAAACGAGGCATAGGTGTCCACACCCTTCTCTAGAGCCACAGCCACACACTCAACAATATTATCAATACAGAGATGGGTGGAGTTTTTGTTTCTAAAACTATACTGACACTGAAAAAATGTCATGATTCTCAAAATAGTTATTTATTTGATGTTTTAAAACAGATTCAAAAACTTTTAAAAATATAGGAAAAAGTGATATAAGTCGATAGTTATTAGAATCATCAATTGATACTTTATTTTTGTAAATAAGAATATAACCCTAGCAGCTTTTAGGGATTTGGGAAAGATAGCATTAGCTATGCATTGATTTATCAGATTAGTTAGTTAGAGATATCGAAGATTTTTTGGGGTCTTACAAATTTTGGTATTAATATTGTAGCAATCTTTACTCTTACTGGATTCTAAATTAATTATTCTTTTATCTAACAATACTATAGGTGGTCAAATAGAATGCAAAACATTTTGAATTTATTACCTACATTTTCAATATACTTTGGAAACTTGACTTCTCTACCAGATCTGGTCTTCGAAACAACCTTTATTTTGGTCTTTTGTGATGATGGAAGAGGTTCAACTACAATTTTTGGTTTTTTAGGCCTCCCTTTCTTGGTTCTTTGGGAACCTGAAGCAGGCTGTAAAAAAAAGCTGAGATGTAAATTATATTGATGTACTTACTCAGTAACATTTTTAAAAGAACGAAAAAAGCCAAACCCTTTAAGGGAATAATTCTTGTCTAGTCTGGTGAAAGGTCCAAAAATTAGATTTTTTTGCAAAATTTTTAATGTCTACAATAGTTGGGCATAAGGTTTTAGGAAAGTCTGGTCAAATACACAAGATCACTACGTTGGCTAGGTGGAGGTAAAAGAATTGGAATTTTTTCAGATGTCCAGTTTTGAAAATTTTTTATATTTTTACATAAATCTGCTGCCAAAGAAAATCCAATACCTATTATTTAAGAATTTTTAAACCTATACTTTGTTCACCATCAGCATGTTTTTTTTGAAGCCTTAATTTCAAAATGTTGATAAAAAATTATTAGAATTAAAATCCATGTTTATATGAACTTTTGTCTGTTTTAATGAGATCAATCATCTACAATATTTTTACAAACCGTACATATAATAATTAAATATTATAATTTTCACTGCTAGACTTTTATAACTTAGTTATTAATAATATGATTGGTATGAAATCAGGAAGGCAAGTTACATGTATGAATTTCTACAGACTTTCCTCTTAGTGAGAATAAAATTTTCTAAGGAATCAATTATAAGACAGAGTAGATATACAAATTAAATTGACTTATAAGTTGTAAACTAAAAGCTGATATGTTACCTTTAAATTTAAATCATCTGGGTACACAACTTGATAAACCACATTCACAGTTGTATCAGAGTTTTCTGCAGTCTTCAAGTTTTCATAGAAGCTTTTTTTTAATTCTTCACTAGTAGTAGTTATTAATGAATCAGTTTCTGGATCAAATACCTCTAGAGCTCGTACAGGTTCAATAAGAGATGTCACAGTTTCTTCTTCCTTATTCAATGCCTGTAAAAAAAATTAATTTGAGACAAGACAGGCACTAGCACACTTGAATATAACCCATTTCATTTACCCTCTTGAGTTTCGCTTGCCTCCACTTAAAAGTTCCAATAGGTTCTAAGGAAAAACAGAACACTGTTGCTGCAAGAACTAACCTAAGCTAATAATATATTTCATTCTTTTGCAAAATTGTTCTTGCTTTTTCTCCATTATCCTACATTTTAAGCATCCCACAAAATGTCCCGCGTTAACTTAATAAGAATATAGAATAACTTGAAATAAACCAACCAGTTGTGAGTGAGTCAATTTTTTTAGTTTATTTAATATAGAAATTATTTAAACACAAATATTACTTAAAACACAAACATTTTATTTTCTGCAATATATATTGCAGATTTTGATAGTTCTGATAAAGATTCTTGTCTCTATTTAAGTCCTAAACTTTAATGAAACGGTCCTTTAGTATTTTAAAAAGGATTAATGCTTTTGGCCTTTGGGACCCAATTGGCAATGTGTCGCTGTATACCACGAAAATGGTGTAACATCATGAAATATGCATTATTCCATTGGTCACTGAGAGTTTCAAAACATACATCGATGATCTTTTAAAGCTCACTAATATACAGTTATAGTTTCATATTGTCCCTATGGAAATTCAATTGAGTAAAAAGAATAAAACCACGTCGCACGTTTCCCATTTACTGAGAACCTTAATTCAAAGATGAGCAGCCTCCTAAGAGTCTTGATCATTTTCACCTAGTTTTTGATCACCTTTATCACTTGTAATAATTTAACTATCCAAAATTAAAGACCAGAAAATATGGCAATGGATTTTTCACAAGGAATCATCGGTAACATGTAAGATTATTTCATCTATATTTGGGGGTACCTACTATGGGTAATGTGAAGAATTAAACATGAGGTATTCATCCTAACCACGAGTGCCCTTACACCTGGCCAGTTATGTTTAGAAAAATATATGCTTATACCTTTCTTATTTGATTGATACATTGTTTTAACTCGCTTTTTCTCGGCATTTAGGAAAATACTATAATTTTCCGATGTATTGTATTTGTAAGTAAATTGTTTATTTTTTCAGTTGTCACTGTCAATCTCCGCTGTCAACTAATAGACAGTTGGTAAATTAGAATGAGAGTGTTGTTGATACAATATCGATATTTGTTGCCAATATTTTTTCATCCCAGGTATCGATATTAAAATCTTATTATCGAATCGATATATGGTTTAAAAAATTGTTAAGTCACGTTCTTTGTCGTATAATAATAGGATAATTACCTTTCTCGGAATTTGGTCATAAATATTACCGAATATATCGATGTACAATTACAATGTTTATGTTCAAAAATATCGATCGATCATCAACTAGTGTTGCCAATGTAAGTTACAAAAAAACCTTGCTGAATATGATATTACAATTCCTTTGAAAACATACTCTTCTTTGATATTTCTATCCTTCTATTAATAATATAAGGGGAAAAGAGATAGAGGAAAGCGATTGTTGGTTTAAAAGAATAATTAATCGACATAAACTAATTGCCTGTTTCTCTGTGGCGTCAACTCTTATTTGATATGAGGTTATATTTGTAGATTGTCAAATTTGACTAATAATTTGTTTGTCATAGCTCGTAAAACATATACAATACTTTTAAGATTATGTATATGTCGTAAAGCGTATTCGTGATTTATTTGTTTATGTACTAATAATGATATAAATTCTTACCAAACATGAACAACTTAAATGGTAAAATAAGAGCAACTGCGGAAACTCAGTTGCAAGGTAATCCCAATACTTATTTGATTTTAAATTTTACTTCTTTTAATCAATATTTTTAGTCGCTATTGGTGTTCTGTTGGAATCTCTAGCAGATAAGAGTATTTCAGTGTGTGAAGCAGTAACAAGCTCATTGTCAAAACTATCTGAAAAACATCCAAATCAAGTTTTGTTATCATGTTCAACATTTTGTGAAAAAACCCCAAAACCAAACAATGAACATATTGCTGCGATTCTGACTCTTATGAGTAAAATTTGTGTTGAGCACATCATTAACATTGATGGTGATACAGTAATTAAAACTGTTGCATTTGGTTTAAAAATCATGACAGAAAATATTGCTTATGAACCTATTATTCAAATGCCAGCATCTGATATTTTGGTTGCATTAGGAAGAATGCATTATCTTCAGGTAAGTACTGCTCAGTGTACTCTGGTGTTTCTTGGAATTACAAAGAAAAAAATATGAAACAGGTTTTTGTTAAATAGATATTCTTCAATGTTTCTAAAATATCTTAAGTAAAACCCATTAAAAGCTAAATGTAACTTTTACCATTATTATTTTTTCTGTAAAAGCTCGATTTCTGTGATATCTAAGCTTTTATTTTTGAAATTTTTCTCATATTTTATTAGAAAAAATTTAACTTATTTTAGGTTACTGATGCTCTAATTCAAAATCTCCAAGCAGGGGTTGTACCTCATTATACAATTCCACATACTTTGGGAGCTCTTGCAAGTACAAATGCTTATGGTCTTATACCATATCTAAAGGATATTTTAAACATTATGCTACCTCTCTTGGGTGGATTAAAAACTGATCATTTAAAACAGGCCTTTTCATTTGGTAAGTAAGTTATGATTTCAACCTTACTTAGGAAATTTAATTTTTTGTTTTTAGGATGGTTGGTAAAAATTATCAATTTAAAGATGTTAAAAAAATTAGTGAATTTACCTTTTAAGTATTTTCTTAACCATAGCAGTCAAAATTCAGTTACCAAATAAATTCTAGTTATAATTATAACTTGACAATATTTGAAAATCAATAATTATGATACATCAGATAAATCACCTTACTTTTCTTTCATATTTGTTACTAATGTGTTTATTCACTACCACACCTTTATGAATTTTTACAGATTGATATTGCTATTTCAAAAATTAACTACCTTTCTTCTCACTAATTCACAAGACCCACGTTATCAAACACCTAAAACATGATGAATGGGTCACATTATCTTTTTATATATGGTGATAGGTAAAGATAATAAATTGAACATCTTAAACATGCATACATAAATTACTTGAACCAATTTTTTTCTAAGAAGATTTAAACATATAAAGTTCTAAAATAAAGTCGAGGTAAAATGAACATCAATTTGAAACGACAACCCTAAGGGATTATGCTACTTTGCACTTTAAACTTCTTGTATTATAAACATTTTCATTTGATTTGATAAGAAGAGGAATCTATTATTATATTTTAAAAAATTTTATATGGCAAATTCAGTATGGTAAATTTGAAATTTTATTATGCTCTATTTAAACCAAAATTTATATCTGGATATTTTCAGATAATCATAAATTACAAATCTATAATTATATTTTAATAATTCATAATAGTGGTCAGAGTGACAAAATTAGTATTTAGGGGTTTTTGTGGTGCAGGTTACAAAATTTTAAACTTGACCTTAATCTTATATAATAAAAAGGTATTTCTAAAAAATTAAATAGTAGTAAGAAATATTCATTCATTTTTAGCTTTACAGAATTTTTGTGAAGGTCTAGTGGAATATGTGTCAAACCTAGAACAAGTGCCTGATCCTACAATCACCACTGAAACATTCAAAACCGAGTTGGGTATGGCATATGATGTACTTTTTACATCTTGGTTACAGTCTCGGGAGCCTAAAGTAGTAGAAACTGTCTTAGAAGCTTTAGCAGCTATATTTGTCACATTACCCATTGATAAAGTAACTCAGCAGATACCAAGAATTATTCCTTTTTTGCTTAATTTATATAAAAAGAACATTAACACCTATGTAGTTACGAAATGCCTATATGCTGTAATAACTAAAGGGGCAAGTGTTAACGGTATGTTGTTAGAGCCTCTGTTGCCAAACATATTGAATAGTTTATCAGATTTAATCTGTATTAACCCAGATTATGCCCAGCCAGATTTGTTAAGGAGTCATTCAGAAGTCCTAAGGTGTTATGAATGTTTTGCACTGCATTTTACAGATATAACCATTGACAGGCTTTTAATTCACTTAAGAAATAATAATGAAAAGGAAAAATTAAAAGGTCTGATTGTTATTACCCATCTAATCTCTTATAGTGCAGAGCAAACTATACAGAGGAGATTTAAGGATATACTAAAGCACATTAATGAAATACTTTTGGATTCTCATATTAAAATAAAGAAGGTATTGGTGAAAATTATTATAGCTTTGGCCCACAAGAAAGTTTTGATTAATAAAGGTAAGCAATTTTAATGATAAGATTACTATACCAAAGATTTATTGGGGACTATCTGTTGATTCCCATACAATGGCGGAGCAAAACTACCTCTATAATAATTCATTTTTTAAAAAATCATCTATGGTGTTTAAAAAATATTATATTGGCCACATAAGTATATTTAGAAAAAAAGCCTTTTAGAACCATCCATATATTAAAAGTCCTCTGAAGAAGGATGTTAAAAGTAGAAGTTAAATGCAGGAATTTCAATTATCAAAAATACTGGGAAACCGGGTTAAAAATAACACACTGAAATACGAGATTGAGCATTGTTTGTTTACTTTTTATACTCGTTCACATTGCATTCGCTTGAGTGCTCCATTTCTTTTCATGTTACCGCCACAAGTTGAGGTTCTTTGATTTGATTTGTAAGCAACATAATAAAACTAATTCAAGGGTTGTTAAATTATTTCCTTAAGCTCTTCTCTATTGATAAGAGATCCAAAAATTAAATAATGTATAGTAAAACTCAGTTATTAATCTATTTTATGTTATTTTACTTTTATAATTTGTTTTTCAGATCTTAATCCAGATGGCGCAGAGAGATACCTAGAATTCGTTTTAAAAATGTGTTGTAAGCAAACCTTACCTAAAAATATAGATATGGATGTTAACGAGCTACAAGATATACAAAAATCTGCCGACAACGCTCTCTATATGCTAACTACATCAGTACCAGAGTTAGAAAACATATTATGGGACTTACTTTTGAAATGTTTTCTGAGCACTGTTTACGACGATGCCATAGTTATTTTACTAAGATGTTTGACACACTTGGCATCTAAAAAGAATTCAACTCATAGTTGTGAAGCAGCGTTTATTAGATGCATGATTTTGCTGTCAAATCCTGTTCCCTCCTTAAGAGGCACATTTATATTAAACTTTTTAAGAAACATTACACCTTGTGATGAAGAGTCTTACAAGACCGTGTGGGATTTAAAATTGCCACATCTTTCAAAATATTTAGATCAAAATTATGACGGTTTTCATCCTGTAGAATGGCAAGATTTACTGTTTGACTTTTTAAATTTGCTTTTGGAAAATGTTAAAAATGGCGCATTTAACGAAATTCTTTTGGACAAAGCAAAAAAACAGTTAGAACTTTATAACAATAACAGGTAAATATTATTTATTTGTCAAATAAAACAAACGCCTGCATTACAATGTTTTTATTAATTTTGTTTTCATTATATTGAACTTTGCTTGGTGATATTAGTTATTTATGTGATTGTTTATTGATATCCTAACCATGGTAAATAATTATTGAACGTCCATAGTACTATCTGCAATTTTATTATTTTTGAATAGTTGGGGAAATCTTTAAATTAACTAAAAGATAAGTTATTATTTATTAATAGATGAGCTAATATCGGTAACATTGTGAACTTCGTGATAGAAATTATTGTTAAGGTTTTAAATAAACATAATAAAATATAGTCTATAACGAACGATACGTCGTCAACTTCACCCTGCACAACAGTTTTTTTGGTTATCAAGTATAAACTGAATGTTTAGTCTTAAGACTAGGAGCTTATATAGGGACTCTGTCCATTGAGGCGCAAAGTTTCGCTTCACTGTACACACCTCAAAGATTTGATGTTACAAAGTAGTGGTTGCCAAAGATTAGGTATCTCAACACTCAGTTTACTGAAGATTCCATTATTGTTTTTAATGTATGCTGCTTCTATAAATTTTCTTTTTTTCATATTGGGTTCCATATATATTGCCGCAGCCTCAGACCATTTTATATGGTGTTGTTTATCCCAGCCGTGTTCCGCAATACCTGATCTCGACGTTTCCTCTTTTTGTGTATGAGTTTTATATTCCTTAATTCTAACGTCTAGTGGTCGTTTGGTTTCTCCAATATATATTTCACCACACTCACATGGAACTTTGTAAACACATTCTTTCTTATCGGTAGTTTTAGGTTTTGTTTTTGTTAAATGAGCTCTAAGTGTATTTCCTGATTTAAAGGCTGTTTTTATATTATAACTGCTGGCAATTCGTCTTATTCTCTCCGACGTCCCCTTAAAGTACGGAATTGTGAAGAAGGAATGTGCTTCTTGTTGTCCAGTGTTCGTTGTTCTAAAATTAAAACATCGTCAATTAGTTTTAAAGGATAACCATTCTGTTGTAAATCGGATTTAATATTTGCTACCTCTTTTTCCAATGATTCGGCATTATTGCATATAGATATAGCGCGATTATAGAGGTTGCGTATAATTCCTCGTTTTGTTACAACAGAATGATTAGAAGTATGATTAAGATATTGTCCAGTATGTGTTGGCTTTCTGTATACTGAAGTTTTAATAGTTTCGTTTGAACGGTTCACCATGACATCTAGGAAGGGCAATTGATCATTTACCTCTTTTTCCATGGTAAACTTAATTGTAGGTCGAATGGTATTTAGATGTTTCAGGAAATCATTAAGTTCTTGATCATTGCCCTTCCATACGTTGAAAGTATCATCGACCTATCTCAACCAGACTTTCGGTTTTACTGTTGCCGTTTCTATAGCATGAGTTTCGAACCATTCCATATATATGGAGAGAGTGAAGAACCCATCGGAAGCCCGTCGTCCTGAGCGTAGAACTTGTCCTTTACTTGAAAGTAAGTACTACGCAGGCAACACTCCAAAAGGTCCAGCACTCCGTCCAGTGATAACTTGATTCGATCTGATAAAGTAGTATCATTTGAAAGTCTAGTTTTGATTATGTCTAGTGATTTCCCTAATGGTGCATTAGTATACAGACTTTCCACATCAAAGCTTATTAGTCTGTCGTCTGGCTCTAGATTGATGCTACTAATAATGTTCACGAAATGTGTAGAATTTTTAACATATGTGTTTGTCTTACCTTCTAAAGGTTGTATGATTTTTAAGAGAAACTTCGCCAGTGCATTTGTTGGGGATCCTCTGGAGCTGGTTATTGGCCTCAATGGTACGTTCGTTTTATGAATTTTTGGAAGTCCGTAAAGATGTGGTGGCTTACTATAATGTGGTGTGAGCGCCGATAGTAGGTTGTCAAGTATATTGTTTTGGTATTTCCTGAGTGTGTGAAAAGGAACATAAAACTCATACACAAAAAGGGGAAACGTCGAGATCAGGTATTGCAGAACACTCCTGGGATAAACAACACCATATAAAATGGTCTAAGGCTGCAGCAATATATATGGAACCCAATATGAAAAAAATAAAATTTATAAAAGTAGCATAGATTAAAAACAATAATGGAATCTTCAGTAAACCGAGTGTTGAGATACCTAATCTTTGGCAACCACTACTTTGTAACATCAAATCTTTGAGGTGTGTACAGTGAAGCGAAACTTTGCACCTCAGTGGACAGAGTCCCTATATAAGCTCCTAGTCTAAGACTAAACATTCAGTTTATACTTGATAATGATTAGAGATACAACCTAATCGAAACGTCGTAAAAATAAAAATAAAGACAATGCAAGTCCGACAACCACATTTTAGTCAATCTTCAACATTGTCTACAACCTTCAAACAAAAACAATCATATTGCATTGTAGCAACTTTATTTACACATTATTTTGTTTCCTTAGAATGGGAAAATTTGCCCAGTTTATCAAGAACACTCCCTCGGCGATCCGTTGACCTTGTTTCTAACCTAGCATTCGGATCTGATCAGACCAATCCGATGCAGTTACATCCATTTAAAATTCACGTAATAAACTGTTCTGATTAAAATTTCGATCGGATGCAACATGTCAACGTAGATCGGATGAAAAACGTGTTTGCACTTTAAAAAACAGATTCGAATTGAAGTGACAAATATGTCAGTAGTTAAATTATTCTTTTTAAACTTAATCTATCATTTTTATGAAATAGGTAACTGAAAAATTTTTATATATTTTATTGATAAAAATGTCACAATCCGACATAGAAAATAAGAGAAAAAGTTAGAAATTAAATATTGCTTTTCATTACGATCTAATATTTTTTATTTAATATGAGCAGCGAGTGGATCTCCTTAAAAGCTCTTTCAACAAAGAAATCTTTATATTGTCTTTACGGTTCTGAATTGCTCATAAATTAAAAAATACAATATACTGTTACACTTCTCTATCTACTAATGTAAAACTGATGTACTTACCCAATAAATGTTTAGAAAACTTTTGAAAATTTAAGTTAAAAACCGGAAGGAAGAAAAATTATACAAATAATTCTTAATATAATTTACATAAAATTTAAAATATTATATCTATTTTTACTGAACTTTTTTTAGGCATTTATCCAGTAACGATAAAGATGAACTACAAATAAAACTAGCCGAAAAAAGGTTTCTTCTAAAACTTATTGCCATAATTTTATGTTACCTTAAACCAAAAGAAGCAGTAATGCAAACTCTTGATAACTTACTATCTAATGTAAGACTGACCGATTATTCTGAGCTCCATGCTTGTGCTGAAGCCGTCGGAATAATTTCTCGAATACATTTACATTTAGTTCTAGAAAAGCTAGCACAAATCAGAAAAGATATACTTACAAAAAAATCAGTTAAGCTGTTTTCATTTATGAAAAATCAGACTCATGAACTGGGAATTGAACGTTTGAGATATGTAATAATATACAGTTATGCTGAAGTGTGCAATGAGGCACCAAGCGAGCAACTGCTGAGAGTCGTCGAAAGCGAAGTTTTAGACTTTGTTTTGCATGAACTAGCCAACTCGAAAGAGTTTCCCATTAAAAAAGTTTGTTTAAGGGCTATAAATAGTGTTGCAGATGCCATGCATCCGAATCGTAACTCATTACACATTCGCATGACAGAAAGAGAACAAGTTATCGAGGCGGTTTCAAACCAGATGCATTTGCATAGTGGCCCCGATTACATAGAACTGTTCCCTGTTATAATACCGGCCATGACAGCTCTCGTAAAGTTACCCCTACCTCTGGAATCAGAACAGAGAATAAAACTGTTAAAGCTTTTCTTTGACAATGTCTATAATGCTTCAGCAATATATTGCAAAATAAATCCTTCAAACACAGACAGTTATTATGGTGATCTTAAATTGGTACCAAGTGTAGCTAGAAGTTTTACAGAAATTAACCAATTTGTTCAGGAAATAATGATTCAGAATCTGTCGCCTGCGACGCTAGATGAAATAGTGACGTTACTAGAGTCGTGGTTAGGGAAAAAGAAGGCGGAGCAAAGGTTGCCCGCTATAGAGACATTAAGATTAGTCTTGCAAACTTATTTGGACAATATGAGGTTTGCTTACGATTGTCCCAGTACATTTAGACAGACTGGAATGTTGTTGGCAAGGGTCGTTCCTAGATGTACTGATCCAAATAAAAATATTAGAAAGGTAAGAGGATATTTAATATTAAATTTTATATTTAACGCGTAATTATGAATTGAATAAAAAAAAGTTGATAAACTGCAATCACGGCTTAGAATGTGGAAGGAATTTTAATATGATGACCTCATTTTAACTCATTCTCACATACAGCCCTTTATTAGATTGTTCTTTCAGTATCACTCATTTTGTAATTTATATTGATTATTTTATGATAAAAAATTATGTATGTGAAAAAAAACTAACTCCTCAACTATAAATTTATTCAGTGTATAGTTTTAAAAGTTGAAAATTGCTCAAATATTTTTATAAATACCTATTAACAATTTTCTTTAGATAAATTATGGACAATTTCTAAAAATATTACATAATTTATCTAAAATCTTGCCTGTCAGCATCTAAAAACAATTTTCAGTGGACGTTAGTCGGCACCTCCAAGTGTGCATTAGGATTTAAAGGGCTATTAGAGTTTACAATTTTAGATTCCTAGCTATATATTAGAAAAGGAAGGGATTTAGAGCATGCCAATTACACCGCCTTTAAGCAGGATCTTAAATGTCTAATTGTATGAAAGCAAAAGAAATGGGTCCTTTTTTTTCTTTTGTATTTCAACGAATTGTCGCTTTACATAAAACATAGACATTGCAACTCTCTTGCTAATGATACCACAATTTTGTGGCACCAAAAAGACCCCATTATACTAAATAGGATGATAAATGAGGATATAGTTTCAATTAAAAAATGGTGTGATTTCAGTCCTTTGGTTTTCAACCTATCCAAGATTAATATTCTTCATTCCAAGTGTGAACCAAATGATGTACTTATAAGTGGGCAAATAATTAATGAACTTAACGAAAATAAATTTTTAGGATTGTTCATTGACAAAAAACTTAAATTTGATAGTCACCTAAAAATATTAAGTTGCCGTTAAAATTGGCCCCATCTTGTTTTGCTCTTCATAATGTAAGTAATCAATTAGACCATAAAATAACAAGAAGCTTTTACTTCTCACTTATTGAATCACACTTGAGATATGGTATATATTTTTGGAGTTTTTGTAACGGATCTTTTTCATTCGGTGTTTGTTCTACAGAAACATGCAATTAGGTATCTTCGCAAATTTCGGCCACCAAAATTATGCAGACAGTACTTTCAAATTGGTAGAATTATGACATTGCGTAATCTATCTTCGAAACGGTATGCCTCATGCACGAGATGTATTTTGATCAGATACAATCTCACTGGGCAAGTAATACCCGCAGTTCCTTTATTATTGGTTTACCAATCCCCACTACGAGCTTAACGCAAAAAACAATTTATTATTACAGTAAAAAACTATTGAATAATCTTCCTCTCCAAATTCAATTCAAAACCCTAAAATCTTTAGACGTCTTGTCAAGAAGTTATTGGTGGAAAAGGTTTACTATCCTGTTGAAGAGTTTTTAAATGACAAGTCCAACTGAAAATTAACTATTCTTCCTTTTTTGACTAGACTTAATGTCTAACTTTTGACGTAACCTTATACCTAATTTTATTCTTATAATATTATGTGAATATTTTTTTGACTTCATATTGCGTTGTTTGTTTTTTTTTTGCATTCAGTTTGTACTTTTATGACTAGGGTTTTGATCTGACTGAACTTTTATACATAACATACAAAATGTTATGTGCTTAGATCTTACCCTATAGATTTAAACAATAGATTTGTTTGAAGGCTGTTTATGGTTATTGGGGAAGAGGCTTTTTTGATGTTTGACAGACATAAATATCTTTTCTTTCAGTTTAATTGCTTGTCGTGACTCTTTTCAGTGTTTTTAAGTGTTAGAAATTACTATAAATGCGATGTTTGTAATTAATATTAACAAAAAGAGGATTTAAGAACTTATTTTTATTGGTAAATATTGTTAGATATTGTTTACATATTGAAAATAACTAATAATAATTTAGGCAACGATAAATTAATACCTTTATGTATTCTAGAATTGACATACCGATTATCATATGATACTCGTTTAAATAATGCAATTAGAAAAGGATAGCATAAAATCGGTATGTGTGTACCAAGAAATGAAATATCTATTGTTTATCAACACTTTCTCAAATATAAATAAATATATTATTACGTTATTCAGCGTTCAAACAACTGGGCCCTACTTGTGACCGTATGCTAATTCTACAGGGGAATGTTCGAAGGTTATGTGATTATATTATTGATTGTTTTCTTTTTTTTCTCGTACTTTAAAGTATGCTTGTGTTATTATTATCATTATTATAGTACTATAATGATAATTTTATATCTTTATTATTAATTGTATATACATTTTATTTGCTTTGTCAATAGAACTGTATGTTTTTATTTTTTTGATAATAAAGCTTATAATGAGTTGAATATTTAAGAACCATGTAACCATCGTATATAATATTTTTATTTAAGTAATTTCTTCATCAAGTTCTCAGCTTAACAGTTCTCTCCAAGCTGGCTTCCAACGATGCATTAAAACCACGATAGATTTCACTGCCGCCTACGACACAGTATAGAGAGAAGGGTTCATAGTCGAACTGCATAACCGAATATCATGTAGTCGAATCGCTTTATTTATTTATATATCTATTTTTTTTTTTAATAATAATAATACACTATAGAGGTACGAAAAAAAAAGAAAGTAAACATTAATGTTGGAACATTCGAAAGTAAAATTATAAATAAAGATTATACAATAAAAAGGTCACGTATATGAAAATAGATAATCACACGAATCTGATACAAATTTTTGTGCCAAATTACAAATAATTAGAAACAATCCTTCATCAGAAGTGAACTACATAAAAAAAAAACAAGAAATGATTAAATAATCGACTTAAATGGCGCCTAATCTGAGTTTTCTCTTAAGACTACACAAACTAATGTTAAAAGTATCATCACAATCAGTGAAAAACTTGCTGCAATTTTGACACATGCGGTCAATAAACGTGTTTTGTCATAGTCGACCTTGTACTTCCCATAAAGAAAAATAGGAAGTGACGAGTCCGGTGCGGAGCGACCAAGAGGCCAACCCTACCCAGCAGACCGTAACTGAGGATCACGTTATTCATCAATTTATGAAGAAACAAGCCATAGTTGCAGTCTTGTTTCATAACAGACATTTTGATATGGAGAACGAAATTTAAAGAATAAGTATTTGACGAATTTTTGTTGCACTCTCTCAATCCTGTCGATATGGCATGCGTAGCGTGGGGGCCAGATTACTGAACAATATTCAAATATACTTCTAACCTAACAATTATAAAGAGACGTGTTATTAAAGTGTTGATGGAGCCCAACATTCTGAATGGTGTCTATATGACGATTAAATGATAGGCCCCCATCAAATGTTAATCCCAAGTCACTCACTGCTGAAGAAGTTTCTAGGAATGAATCACCAATTTTATAAATGTTTTGGATGGGTGTAGGGGATCTTGTAAAAGTAATGGTGGAACATGTTGCAGTATTAAGGGAAAGAAGATTCATGCTACACGATTGCACAAAGCAATCCAAATGATACTGCAGAGCTGAGCCATCTCCCGCGCCAGCAGTGAAGAACTTCTACTCACACGAGTATAACAAACAATTGACGACAGCACCGATTTAAATAGAAGCTGATGCTTTTGAAGTAACTGCCCGAAATGCCCATATAAGAAAGCTTCCTCAAAAGCAATCTATGACACACGCTATCGAAAGCCTTAGAAAGATCGGTATAAATAGCGTCGACCTGACGACCCGATTCAACTGAAGAAAGACAAACCATGTTGGTGTGGAGAGATATAGGTTTTATGGGTGGAAAATATCTCATCAGTGATGATGACAATTTTGGAATCGTCGTAATCATTCAGATGCCCCTATAGATGGTGATGTTATCCTTATTTCCCCTCTTCTAAACGGGTCGAAACTAAACCCTTGATTCTGAAAGCAATCTCCTCCTCAGAAAAAGTATGACATGTTAGGGTTGATAAAAAAGGAACTAACTGAAGGGCATCTATATCTAGATCATTGGAAGCAGAAAAACACGTTTGAAAATGATCTGCCAACGCATTAGCTATTTTAGAGGAAACACTGAACTCCATCTGGTTGTATGTCATCAGGTTTGGCAATGCAAAACGTTTTTTAAATATTTAATGAACGACAAAGATGCTTTAAATTCTGACGCCATAATTTTTCGATATTAGTAACGAGCTTTATTGATTTGGCCACCTTAATGTAAGTTTGGAAATTGTATATAAGCTGTGATCCGGAACCCAGTGGTTTAGGTTGGTTTGGTGGTTTGGTTCATGTAAGTAAACATGTTCAGGTCAGGGTTAGAACGTTAAGAAATACCGATTTTAAAAAAATCAAGAACATCATCACTTGGAAAGCAATATTGTTTATCTTGTCTTCATACCATGTACACTTTGACGTCAATACACAAGAACAAATGAAACTATTAAAACTGCATTAAATATTCCATGCTCTCAAGAGGATAGAACTATTATTTTACAAGCCAGAGGTGAAAATTAATTTACAAAAAACTGTTTAATGTTATCAGCTAAAAACGTTACTAGTGCAAATCCCGATACCGCCAGAAGAATGGTTTAGAAGAAATCTTTTAAAGAGTATCTCACCTAACAATACTATTGTTATGGATAACGCTTCATGCCATTCAAGGCAAATACAAAATGCCTCTTAACAGCCTATTTCTTATGAACTATTGTTTCAATGAAGCCGGTCCTAGCTATTATCGCCTAGTGTTTACAGCAATTTGTTTCTGTTACTGCGGTAATTAAACAGAAAGTCAACGAAGAAAATTTTGACTTTACTTATATTATTTTTTGTAGTATTTTATCAAACTAAGCGATATATCCAACTATTCAAATTTTTTTATTTTAGGTAGCGGTAGACTGTGTATGTTTAATACTGTGCATAGCAGCTCGTTACGAAGGGCACATGAGAGACCACGATAAAATTCTTAGCAATAATTTACAAAATATTCAACAAAACATTGAATCAGATGAACCAAAGTTACTATTTAATTTAACCTCAGACCTTGCTCATGTTATATGTCTAAATCTTCCACAATTCCAACTTGTGCATTTTATAGAAGGTCTTATTGAAGCACTATTAGATTGCGAGTCATCTAGTTCCAACGGTACCAGCGTAGTACTAAATATAACCCTAAAAAATAGGGGTAATGATTTGCAGAACCATGTTGCACATGTGGCTGAAAATTTAATAGCTCAGCTGGATAAAATACGGTGTCCAAGAACTAAATCTTCCACTTTGCGAGCAATTTTGAGTTTAGCTACCCACCATTCTAGAATTGTTGGAGGAATTTTGTTGATGCAGCCTTTGCCTTATGAAACGTAAGAAACTTTTTTGAATCGCTAATTTTTCTTCAAGCAAATTGGAGCCAAGTATCAGGCAAGCTAATAATTCTTTTTTATTCGTTTTCGTCATGTAAACTGTATAGTTACATACCAAAAATTACCAATATATATTTGATTATATTTAAAACAACAAAGACAGAAAATAATTGCATTTGGTTAGGATCTTATAGTTCAAGTGCTACAATTTGCTTGATGAACACAGGCCTACTTACAGTTACATTTAGTACCATTATGCAACTACAGAGTCATCTCGGGTATATCACCTGATATTTTTAATTACTATTAATATTTTTTAAACTAGTATGAATACCTTTTGAATATTTTAAATTATAATGCAAGTTCACTGAAATAGATAAAAAAAAAATTATTGATATAAAAAGTTATTTTTGATTTTCTCTTCTAGATCCATATGTGATTGTTGGTCAGTTCTCTCAACTGATCATACTCTTGTTCAAGATCTATTGGACCACATTAAAAAACTTATAAAAACCACACCCCTCTACGAGGAACATGGCAGTGGAGAAATCAAAGTGGCCAGCTTATCGCCTCTTCAAGCAGTTTGCGCACTTCACGAACTTTTGAAAAATACTCAGCTGAAACAAGTTTGCCTTGAACAGTTTCCAGAACTATTTTCGATTTTATTGATTTGTTTGGCGTCTTATATCGGATGTTCAGCACCAGCTTTGCGAAGTTTAAGCGACAAAAAGGAAAAATATGGTTTTATATTAAATAGGGATGCATATAAGTTAAATCCTGCAAAAGTTGCATTTGAAACATTTAGGTAATTGTAGGTAAATTTTATTGTTGTGTTTGAACATGATGACATACATTCTGATACTATCGCCGCTTATTTGCAGTAATATCTACATAAGCGTCATTTTTTCTCATAATGTTGAAATTATCGACTAAAAGGGTGTACAGGCATTTTAGATTTTATCGTTTAACTTGGTCTTTAAGGAGATCCATTCGCTACCACGTGAGTCAAATGAAGTGTAGTACTTAATATTCAGCAAATTAAATTAAATTACTGATAAAAAATAAAATAATTTTGAAAACAATGAGTTTGCAAGGCATTTATCATTAAAATAGAAAATATTATGAAATCAATAATACTGAACTTCATTCAACTCATTTAAACTAGTGTGTTATTTGACAACGTTGCGTTTTTACTGTTCATAATAAATAAGTTTCCAAAATAGTAAAATGGTTACTCATAGCACAGATGCTGATAAAATTGT
The DNA here is from genome assembly GCA_034092305.1 of Diaprepes abbreviatus. NCBI lineage: Eukaryota > Metazoa > Arthropoda > Insecta > Coleoptera > Curculionidae > Diaprepes > Diaprepes abbreviatus. Next base: position 5,042,500 of record JASJET010000055.1, on the reverse strand, counting down.
AAGTCTCAAATGTAAAGAGTGGCTGAAGTGCGCGCTCATGCAGTGTTGTCAAACATTTGGACTCCATTTTAATGCAGCTTAATCTATTTATTTTGTATATATTAGAACTTAAATAATTATAAAAAAAAATCCATTTTCATTATTATCTGATATTTTTTATTTAACTTGGGCAGCAATTGGGGGCCTCCTCAAATCGGTATTTACCGTGTGATCCATCTACCGGCCCCGGCTTCGCATGGGAGTTGTTGCTATGTTAATGTGTAGATCTTCCGTCTTAAATCCCTCCATTAATGAAAACCAGAATATAATCAGTTCAGTAGTTATTGAGAAATTCATGCACATTCAGGCAGAAAGACAGACTTTGACGGCTGGGGACTTAGTTTCATACTGTGTAATTATTAGTTCTTTACAACACTATAATTTCTTGGTAAAAATTAGAAAATTTAATAATTAGAATTAAGTCACACTAACAAAACATAAGGGACAAAGAATACAATTTTTTAAACTATTTTTTCTCTTAGTTTTATTAGGTAAAGGTAAAAAGCCAGTTTAGACAATTATGGACGTAAAAGAACATTTTTCCTATGCGTGTGGGAGGGCAATAAATGTAATTCTAAAAAAATTGCATTAATAGTTGTAATTTATTTATTTACTCACAACATACAGTACATAATAACAAATTCTAAATGATATAATAGATAAAACTAAAATATACAGACAAGGTAAACAACACGTATGCATGAACAAAGCTAAAAGTTAAAATTGCGTTAAACAAAATAAAAAATATATCACTTAACAGTTACAATCCTTTTAATTTTTGCTAATGAGTCTGACACGTTCAGTCTTTCGGTTATAGTTAACTATTATTCTGTCTTTACACGCGGATTGGTCATAGTTGGTACGATTGCGACTTTCTTGAAAGAGTTGTGGCTGTCTTGTTTGTCGTAGTGGGACTTTCGGAGGAATCATACTTATCAACATGCCACAATCAATTAGCTTATTGAATATTTTAAACAGAAATAAAAAAATAGCTTCACTTCTTCTATGCTTCAGACTTTTCAGCCCATACAACATCAGTTTCGTCTCATATGTTAGACCGTGAAAAGGAAAATGATGCTTTTATAGCAAATATTTAGTAAATTTATTTTGGACACTCTTAAGTCTACTTTAAGTGTCACTAATTGGATGTTCATATAATTGATTCCAAAATGCTGTAAACAAGGGTGTTTTATTAGCAAGTTAGAGCTCTTATGTCATTAGTATGCTTCAAATTTCTCTTAAGAAAAGATTAAAATCACCACATATCAAGAATTTATGGTTTGGAAATTTTTTGCTCAGGTATTCGAAAAGGATTTGTAAGATTCGTGTGGTGAGTTGAAAGGTATATATATGCAGCCGACTATTAAGTTAGAATAGATAGAATATGCTGAGATGGATCCAGATATCTTCGCAATTATCAAAAACCAGTATGGAAATCAAGGACGATTTTAAAATACTTGGAGTAGCGATAAGCACACGTTCACCTCGTTGAGTTGAAACATTTTAAGATGCAAAACGTGCTGTTCAACCAAGTTTCAGATAAAGCTGTGATTTCGAAGTTGCAGGTGAATGTAGATCTGAATATTTCGTCCGTTTTTATACATAGTCCACGGACATTTTGATAGTATACTGTTACTAATGATTTCACACGATAGGCTCGACGTTTCCAAAAATTACATATTGGGTGTTATGTTAATGTTGAATGAATGAATGAATGAATGAAAAAGGGGTGGTGATACTACATCATCGATGCCAAGGCCTCCATTGGGCCCTTTACACCCCACCATATCTGCAGGTTATTCGAGGCCGATCGCCTTTGCGAATCCAAGCAGCCTCGTTATTTGAACTTGCCTAACTACTTCCGGTAACAAAACTATATCTCCGAAATATCTCTGTCTAAGTCCGTTGAGTGCGGGGCACCCTCTGAGAACATGGTCAACAGTTTCATCCTCCTCCAAACACCATCTGCATGTCGGGTCGCCCTCGACATCGATTCTATGAAGATGGCCCCGGAGATGACAATGTCCTGTCCACAATCCCACCACAATTGGCAGCTCTTTCCTTCCCAAGGAGAGAAGCTCCTTAGTACGCCGTGCGCTAGGCCCCGTTATATGTTCCTTAGCACACCTCATTCCAGGAGCTCCCCTCCATGATTCAATAAATTTGCTTTCCAGCAACGATTTCAATTCCCTTTTGCCAATAGCAATTGGAACAGGTAATATTGGTTGGGATCCATAGGGTTCGATCGCCGAACCCAACTTTGCCAGACGGTCTGCTTCCTCATTCCTGCATATGCCCGAGTGACCCGGGACCCATACGAGTCTGACTGAGCAGCCTTTCCTTATCATACCATTTAGTACATCCTTGCACTCAGACACCAGTCGCGAAGTCACGACACTTGACTTCAGTGCCAATATCGCAGCCTTACTGTCTGAGCATATATTTATTACTCTATTCCGGTCTATGTCCCTCTCACAGAGATGGACACACTGCAGAATAGCATAAATTTCCGCTGTGAAAATTGTCGCACATTGTCCGAAAGCGTAGTACTCTCTGACTTCTGTGGTCTTGCCGAATACTCCGGCTCCAGCTCTTTCATCTTGTCGAGATCCATCAGTATACCACCAGGATCCATTTTTCGGAAGATTTTGTTCTCCCTCCCAATCCTCTCTACTTGGCATAAGTATCTCCAGGGAGAGGTTGGGTTTTAAAAACAGAGTCATGTAGTCTGTCCGCATGGGAAGTGATGGACACCTCTCCACCACGATTTCCCAGACACCTGAGTCACCGCCTATTTCAATTCCCAGATGTCCCAGACAACTGAGACGATAAACAGTCCTCAGGGCCTCGTTCTCTCTGGTGGGAGCAGTCCTCATCGCACTTAATATTCCCACACAAGCCATTCTCTGAACTTTGTCAAGTTGAAGAATGTGTTTGCGCTTTCTTGTACTACGCCACCATACAATAGCGGCGTACGTTATCATGTACACCCAAAGGCTCTTTTACAAGCCCAGAAAGCACATATGGCTTTCTTGGTTCGAGCCTCAATATGATCATTCCAGCTCAGTCGTGAGTCCAGAATTACTCCAAGGTATTTAACTGTCCCCTTAAGTTGAAGAGTCCTTCCCATCAATGTAATTGTGGGAAGTCTCCCCATTTTCCTCTTTTTTGTAAAGAGTACTAGCTCGGCCTTGTCCGGATTCATTCCGAGCCCCTCCCTGCGGCACCATCGTTCCGTGATCCGGAGGGCCCGCATCATTGGTCCCTCCAGGTCCCAGACATGACGACCAGGGCACAAAATGACCAGATCATCAGCATAGACCTGTGTATACAAACCGGCATCATTCAGTTCACTCAACAGACTGTCCACTACAAGGCTCCACAGCAAGGGCGACAGAACTCCTCCCTGTGGACAGCCCCTACTTGACAATGCTTTAACAGTTACATTGTTAAGCTCAGCATATATTATTCTCTTAGTTAACATTGTTCTGACCCATGCGACTACTGTCGGTTCAGAGCCTCGCCGTTGTAGAGCATTGCATATCGAATCGTGATACGTGTTGTCGAATGCCCCCTCGATATCGATAAAGGTACCTAAGGCAGATCGTCCACCCAACAGCGCCCTTTCGACTCTTGTGACGAGTCGGTGTAGCGCCGCATCTGTGGATTTTCCTGCCTGTCATATTAATGTTATTGGCCCTGTTCTGTTATACACCTTAACGGATATTCCATAGTGACGTGATAAAATAAAACATCTCAGACGATGTAACATTAGAACAGATCAAAAATTTTACAGCCAGATTCACTAAGAAGATTTAAACTTTAAACCTGTTCTAGTTGCCATGAAATTTAAATCTTATAGTCGGCCAGTTTTGTTTTGCTTATGGTATTGTCATAATTTATATTAGATATGTCAACAAATCAATGCTTATAGAGGGATATTAAGGATAAAAACCTTGCGATAAAGCCTTAAAATATTTAGAAGAAATAGTTTTATCCCGAAAAGAAATAAAGTTCTCCATTTTTGCTGGTTCAGTAATAAAACATGATAATTTTTTATGCTTTTATTTTTAGAGTTTAAAATTTGCTTGACTTACTGTTACTTTTGTCAATTTAGGAACTCAGCTGTCAATTTAGGGTGGTTTTAATTTTAAAATGCAGAAAAATGTTTTACAATTAAAGCATACATTAACATTTTTTGATGATGTCTTATTTTGTAAACACCATAATAGGTTGCAATATTTGACATATAATTATTTTTTGATTTAACAATGATAAACTGTAATTTGTTAATTTTGTGTAATAAATTTTTAGGTTATTTTTAATATGTTGTGACTTAAACAACATGGCTACAAATCTCCTTTGCTACAACTCGCTGGATACCAATGAAAACAAATCGCTTTTTTTACAAGTAGTCGAAACTCTTGTAAACAATATTTGTGTAGACAATCCTCAGTCTTTATCGTGGATTGTGGCGTGTCTGGGGCCATTTATACGGTCAGATTTAGGACCACAAAGAGTAGCGGTAGTGGCATTTTTCACTTATTTGCTAAAGCAAGGTACTCAAAACGAACAAACGGTACTGATTGAGAATCTCTTGGAAATGATTTTGGATGTGCAGTTAGATCAAAGTTGTCTAGTTAGAAAAATCGGTATGGAAGGATTGGGTTATGCGGCGGAAAATTTAAGCAGAGAACTTGTCTCAAGATACTGCAATCAGATTCTTGGTGTTTTGATGAATAGTTTGGATTATCACAATTTAGGGTAAGTTTTGTGTGTTAGCATATTTTTGTTTACTTTAAAAATAAATATTTATTTTTATCCTATATAGATTTCCTTTTAAATAAATAAATAAATAACTAAATATTTATTGACGGACCAGCCATTTATAAAAGAAAAAAATCAATACATAAGTACAATATAAAAATCCCTCGTATCAATCACACGCATGAACAGAAACATACAACGAAACATTGAACAAATAACAAGATAATTATTCAAATACAAAAATATATAAACTTGAAGATATACAATATAGATAACACAAACACAAAAGTTAAAACAAAAAGGCATATAGAAGGTTGGCAAATATAAAATACATACACTAAAACAAGTTACCATCTATAGATAAAACGACTAGATACATATATCACAGTGCATTCTTTATTTTTGAGCTCAATGAATTCAATGTATCATTAAAGAAATCCATGCAAAATTTTATAAAAGGTGCGCGTATCGATATATGTTCTCCTTTCCCTAAGAGGTATCAAATTAATGGCCTTAAGTATTTCTTCATATATGATGTCTTCACTTGGTATCCCCACTTTGAAATCCACAAATCTAATGAATCTCTTTTGCACTCTCTCAATCTGTTGAATATACTGACCATAGTAAGGAAACCATACCTGGCAAGCATATTCCAAGACTGACCTAACATAGGAACAAAATAATGTTCTAAAGCAAGCAATGCTATTAAAGTCATGCAAGGTTCTTTCAATAAAGCCCAGTAATTTTAATGCTTTATTAGTAATATGATTCACATGAAAGTTAAAACTTAAATTGCTGTCAGAATATATTCCTAAGTCTTTAAGCTCTTTTTTCGTTTCAAGTGATATACTACCAATCGAATAATCATATTGAATAACTTGCTTAATGCGATAAAATCTCAAGACAAAACATTTGCTTACATTCAATTGCTTATCATTTAAATTGCACCATTCACTTACAGCATTCAAATCTTCTTGAAGTCTCATACAATCTTCCACATTAACTATTCGAAAAATCTTTAAATCGTCAGCGTATAAAAGACATTTAAAATGTTTCACACATTCATCAAATCGTTGATAAAAATATTGAATAAAAGTGGAGCTAAATACATACCTTGCGGTACGCCAGATGAGACTAAAATCTCACTAGAAATAAAACTGCGAATTTTTACCTGCCGTCTTTTATTTGTTAGGTAACTATAAAACCAGTGCAAAAGGTCACCAAACATGCCATATATTTCCAACTTTCTCGAAAGTATAGAGTGATTTACCTTGTGGGAAGCCTTAGAGAAGTTCGTGTAAATGGAGTCAATCTGATTAGTGTCCTCAATAGAATTTCTCAACAACTGCTCATAAACAAGCAAATTACTTACAGTAGATCTACCTCTGACGAAACCATGTTGGCTTTCACTTTATGGGTTTTATTTACTTGTATATATACGGTGGCATAAAGTTAACAGAACGGTTATGGAGGCAGACTTTAAATACAAAAGTTCTAGCAAATCGAACGACGTATTTTATAGTGATCTTGACCGTGTGACCTTCAGGGTCACTTGAAGGTCAACTTAATTTTTTAAAAAGAAACCCCCTTTTTTATTGCGGAAACAGATAGCGTAAATGGGGTCAAATCACATCTAAAGCTCGTTAAAAGGTCAAATGACCTATTTTCATGAATTGGTGTAATATCATTCAAAAACTCAAAAATGAAGGGTAATTTTTATATCTGTGTAGGTCCAACTGTCAATGGCGATCATTTTGAACATCTGCTTTAATGCCCAGACCAGTGTTTGAAGGCACTTTGCTTACAATGGACGGAATCATATTGTCTTATCTTCAGTGGTCGCGTTTAAAATTCCTTGCCTTCTGTGCCATCAGTTTCCGGGATTAAGACTCCTTGCCTTCAGTGACCAGGTGACCACTGACGAATTTTTTTGAAAAGTTATACCGAGCAATATCAAGTTACATTCCATTTCAGACTCTTATCAAAAAATCAGTTAGACTGAAGGGCAAAGTCGAAGTCACCACGAGATGCTCCGTTTGATTTTCTACACCATTTGTATAAAACATTTCTCTCTACCGCCCTCATTTTCTGAGTTATCAGCTAATCTTCTCCCTATTTGCTCTCAAGGCCAAAGTTTTATATTTAAAGTTTTTCTCTATAACCCTTTGTTTTTGAATTATTCGAACGTCTCTACACTTTTATGCCACTCCTGATTTCATTTAATACGTTTTTTAGGAATGAAAGTGAAGTAATTCTAGAAGCCTTATTGACTTTCTCAAAATTACTCAATGCTCTAGAAGGATACAAATTTCATTCGTTTCAAGTAACGGCAGCTGTTAGAATAAAGCCTTTATTCGGCCAAGAAGATAATCAATTAAGAAGGGCGTCTTTTCATTTACTGGGCGACTTGACATCTTCGCTTAGCCCAGAAACCAATTTGGAAGCATTTAAAGAACAAATTCAAGGAAATTTAATTACGCTTCTGCTTCACTTGTGTGATCCAGATATTTATGTAGTAAAGGTGAGTCATAACAACTATCTTCATCTTTGAACCAGCATGATATGAAGTCACTTCTTAATTGCAGTTTCCAATTTGGGTAAGATATGCTTAGTTTTTGTTAATTTTAAGAAAATCGGTTTAAATTATTATGATTACTCCAGACTGAATATGGGCCCTGCGTCGTGACAATAATCACAGTTTTTAAGTAGGTGCAATCGCTCCTCTTGTTAAATAACAAAATATTAAATCATAATGAATTTTTTTACACTACTTTCATGTAAATTATTGGAAATTTAATTTTCAAAAATGTAAAAATTTGTACAGAGCTTTATGAGAAATCAGGATCTTGTCACTTTCCTTCGAATTATACTACCATTTGTCGATTAGATGAGGTTGAAAAAAATTAAGAATTAGCTTTTTAAAACATACGGATTTCTTTTTTTACAATAAAACATTTAGCTTACCGTGAGGTTTACTGAGAAATCAATTAAAAGAAATGACAAAATTTAAGTTTGGCAACCTTGCATGAATGCGCACTTCGGGTCTTCTTTCAATATATATATATATATATATATATATATATATATATATATATATATATATATATATATATATATATATATATATATATATATATACATATATATATATTTATTTATATTGCCGTTCCTCTACCGATCGAAATATTACTAGATAACGAAGTTTACGTTAGAACTACGAATTAACGGCATGGTTGGACGTTCCCATCCCTCATTTTTTAGAAAATACATAGACAAGTTTTTAGGTTATGTATAATTATGTGGCTCTTCCCCTATAACCCATCTTAAATGTTGCAGTTTTACGGAAAATTATAACAATAATGAATACCCGAAGGTTCAAGAAAATATGTAAAAATTCGGTGTGCCGATAAACTACCTTAAAAATAAGATTTATAGCAAAAAAAAATCAAATTAAGGCTAACCATTAAAAAAATTTTTTAGAGCTAAGTGGGCGGCTAATGTATAAATTGTAACAAAAAAATTTACTAGGCAGCCCATTCAAAAATCAAAAATTCGAATCGTGCTAAACTAGACGAGCCAACAGATTGATAGTTACGTCAAAAAATATCATTTGGGTAGCCTATAACTCAGGCCAAAATTCATTATCAGCAGTCGCCCAACAAAAATATGGTTTCCAGAAAGTCATTCGTTGACACCTGATATAGTAATGAATAACTTGGAATTACCTGTAATTGCATTTTGCCATCTACCATTTTTTTTTAATTTTTAGGCTTGTAAATACACATTGAGAAAAATTGGTACCTACTTAGAAAGTCCAGACGTAAATAATATGATTCAGGAGCATTTAATCGATGAAGCTAATCTTCATTATACCGATTTTATTAAAGATTTTATTAAAATTATGGTAAGCCCTTCATAATTCCATATTATAATTATAATTTTAAGTTACACAAAAACTAATTTGCTTTGTAGGGTAAGGACTTACAAGACTTATTTTCCTTGTTTGTAATGACGAGTCTTTCGTACTTGAAGAGCCCGTGGACAGAAATACGAAGTAATGCAGCCTTGATGACAGGGCTGTTATATTCAGAACTGACGTTAGAAAATAAGCATAAAGTATCGTTGGATACTGTCTGTGATAAATTAATTAGACTGTTGCACGATGATTCAGAAGAGGTTAGAGTTAAGGCTAGTCAGGCTATCGCGTATTTATTTATAACATAAGGTAAATGCTACCCTTTTTATTTACTTTATTATTCTTTTAATGAAAATTAAAGATGTTAGGTCTATTAGATAATCTTAATATATATATATATATATATATATATATATATATATATATATATATATATATATATATATATATATATATATATGTTATATCGTAGGTTTTCACGGATGGTAGAATGAATAGTTTGGTTATTCCGGGTTTCAATCCGTTCGTTCAAAAAATCGTTTTCACGACGTTTCGCCAAAATCTCATTTGGCATTTTCAAGTGCGGTTCGTCTCGTTACTCGCTGAGAACTGATGGTGGCCTCTGATGACTGCCGAGTTTTGTTTAGCTGGCTCGCTTCCTGATTGGATGAGCGATTTCGCAGGCTCCTCCCCTCTGCCGAGTGCGATATATTTTGTTCTTGTATGCTGGTCTCTCGTGTACTAGTTGATTTTTGTTGTTTTCTTTCTTGATTCTTTATTAATGTTTTCCATGTAGTTGGAACATTTATAGCATCGTCTCGTTTATTTAGTTGTCCCGCTTTTTCGATTTCTAGGGCCTCTCTTATGACGCGTACCTTGTAATTCTGTACTGGTGCTATTTCTTTTGTTTTTTCGAAGTCGATGGTATGTCCGGTTGTTTGGTGATGTTGAAATAGGGCCGAAGTTGTCTGTTTGTTTTTGAGGCTATTTTTATGTTCTTGGATTCTTGCTGATATGCGCCTGTTTGTTTGTCCTATATAAGTTTGATGGCAATCTGCACATGGAATGCTGTAAACGCCATGATTTTCAAGGTTGGTCTTGTCTTTGGGATTTCCCAGGATGTTGGCTATTGTTTTTTGTGGTTTAAATATGGGCTGTATGTTGTGTTTTCTCAAGGTTCTTCCGATTCTGTCTGTTATTCCTTTTATGTATGGTATTATGGCTTTGTTCCTTGTTTGATCTTGGTCTTTGGTCTTTGTTGTAGTCTTCTCTTGTCTTTTTATGGCTTTCTTTATATCTGATTGTGAGAAACCATTCCGTTCTAGAGCTGTTGAAATGTGTCTTATTTCGTCTTGTTTTGTGTCAAGTTCTGTTAGGCGGAGTGATCTTGATACTAGTGTGTTGACTACTGCCTGCTTTTGAGAGGGATGATGGTGTGACGCTGCATTGAGATATCGGTCAGTATGCGTGGGTTTCCGATATATGCCAAAGCCCAGGGTGTTGTTTAGTTTCCTAGTTAATAGCAGGTCCAAAAAAGGAAGTTTCTTTTCTTGTTCGATTTCCAGCGTGAATTGGATTCTGTGGTGGATATTGTTCAGGTATATGAGGAAATCGTCCAGGTGTTCTTTTCCATGTGGCCATATTATAAAAATATCATCAACATAGCGTTTCCAAAATTTCGGTTTTAAAGGTGCCTTTTGCAGTGCTTCTTGTTCGAAGTATATCATGAAAAGGTTGGCTATGACTGGTGAAAGCGAGGATCCCATAGGTGCGCCATCTGTTTGTTTATATATTTGGTTATTGAACATGAAGTATGTGTTCTTTAGGCAGTGTTCTGCAAGTTCAATTGTGTAGGCTGGAAAGTCTTCGTTCATTGCGATCGCAATTTTGGAAACGCTATGTTGATGATATTTTTATAATATGGCCACATGGAAAAGAACACCTGGACGATTTCCTCATATACCTGAACAATATCCACCACAGAATCCAATTCACGCTGGAAATCGAACAAGAAAAGAAACTTCCTTTTTTGGACCTGCTATTAACTAGGAAACTAAACAACACCCTGGGCTTTGGCATATATCGGAAACCCACGCATACTGACCGATATCTCAATGCAGCGTCACACCATCATCCCTCTCAAAAGCAGGCAGTAGTCAACACACTAGTATCAAGATCACTCCGCCTAACAGAACTTGACACAAAACAAGACGAAATAAGACACATTTCAACAGCTCTAGAACGGAATGGTTTCTCACAATCAGATATAAAGAAAGCCATAAAAAGACAAGAGAAGACTACAACAAAGACCAAAGACCAAGATCAAACAAGGAACAAAGCCATAATACCATACATAAAAGGAATAACAGACAGAATCGGAAGAACCTTGAGGAAACACAACATACAGCCCATATTTAAACCACAAAAAACAATAGCCAACATCCTGGGAAATCCCAAAGACAAGACCAACCTTGAAAATCATGGCGTTTACAGCATTCCATGTGCAGATTGCCATCAAACTTATATAGGACAAACAAACAGGCGCATATCAGCAAAAATCCAAGAACATAAAAATAGCCTCAAAAACAGACAACTTCGGCCCTATTTCAACATCACCAAACAACCGGACATACCATCGACTTCGAAAAAACAAAAGAAATAGCACCAGTACAGAATTACAAGGTACGCGTCATAAGAGAGGCCCTAGAAATCGAAAAAGCGGGACAACTAAATAAACGAGACGATGCTATAAATGTTCCAACTACATGGAAAACATTAATAAAGAATCAAGAAAGAAAACAACAAAAATCAACTAGTACACGAGAGACCAGCATACAAGAACAAAATATATCGCACTCGGCAGAGAGGAGGAGCCTGCGAAATCGCTCATCCAATCAGGAAGCAAGCCAGCTAAACAAAACTCGGCAGTCATCAGAGGCCACCATCAGTTCTCAGCGAGTAACGAGACGAACCGCACTTGAAAATGCCAAATGAGATTTTGGCGAAACGTCGTGAAAACGATTTTTTGAACGAACGGATTGAAACCCGGAATAACCAAACTATTCATATATATATATATATATATATATATATATATATATATATATATATATATATATATATAGCGTCCGATTCTATACAATGTTAGGTAGTTTCCGATACCCTGAATTCCCATCCTTTAGAGAACCTTAGCTTATTTTGACAAGTACATAAATATAATATTTCATAATTTGAAAGTTTGTGTTTAAATAAACTTAAGACAACAGGGTTTGTTTTAATTAAAAATAAATAATTTATTGAATATTAGAAATACTGATTTATGAAATATTATATTTTTATATGTTTCTCTATGTGACAATTTAGATATCAACATTTTGGAAACCATTTAATTTAGACATACATATAGTGTAGACTACATACTACACAAGCACTGCCCCTGTTAAATACAAAATATTAAATCATAATGAAAATCAATTTTGTTTATAATAGTTCAAGTCGTGATCATACTATCGCGATTTTTTACCCTGCAAATTTTTGAGATTTCCATTTTCAAAAATGTAAAAATTTGTATAGAAATCAGAATCTCTGCACTTATTTTTTAAATTATACTACCATTTGTCGATTAAATGAGGTTGAAAAAAATTAAAAATTAGCTTTTTGAAACATACAGATTTATTTTTTTGCAATAAAATATTTACCTTATCGCGGGTTTTATCGAGATATCAATTGAAAGAAATGACAAAGTGTAAGACTAACTTGCGCTAACATGGAATCGAAAGGTTTAGTAACGTCGCATGAGAGCGCACTTCAGATCTTTGAATACATTCAATAAGAAATCTTTGACCTATTGATATTTTGAATCAAATTATACCAAACGAATATCTAGACTAGTATAGTAAATCTTCTATCTTGAATTTTAAGAAAATAATTTTAGATTCGTACCCCAAAACCTTCCTCCCATCACCAGTATTGAAAGACTTGAGACATGTAAATTTTTTATACCGACCTTTTTATCCCCCAATACCAATTTCTATAAAATCGGAAAAATGTTAAATTTTGAAAAAAATTAACTTCAAATTCATATTCTACGATCCCAAAAACTACATAATACCAATTTTGAAAAAATGTGATATTCATCAATTCAATCCACCATAATAAATTTGAAAAAAAATATTTCAAACTCTTAATCTACACCTTTGAAAGCCCCCACGTACCAATTTTGGACATAATTCGGAAATGTAACATTTCTAGACCTCCATATTGCACCTACATATTGGATTTTTTAAAACAATTTTAAATTCGTTGCACTTTCAGACATCCTCTAGTACCAATTTTGGACAAAATCGAAATATGCTAAATTTGTGGTCTGCCATATTGAATCTTCTAAAAATAATTTGAAATTCGTATTTACACCCGATAATATTTTGGACAAAATCGAGGGATGGTAAATTTTTCGCAATATTGATTTTTAAAAAAGTCATTTTAAATTCGTTGTCTACACCCTCAAAAGCCCCCTACACAAATTTTGGACAAAATCGAGAGATATAAAATTTTTAATCCGCCATATTAATCTTTTTTAAAATTATTTTAGATCGTTATGTACGATCCCGAAATGCCCCAATATCAATTTTGGAGAAAATCGACCAAAATTAATGTTTTTTGTCCACCATATTGTCAGCACTATCTTGAATGTTACTTAAGGGGTTACATGGGTTTCAAATTTTCAAAAAATAAAATTTTTTTATTGGCTCATTGGAAAGTACCCTATTTCAGAAATATTCTCTGAAAATTACAAGACAATCGGGATTTCGCTTTCTGAAATAGAGCCTATAGAAGGTTCGCCCATCTCAGGGTCGCTCGGACGCAGCAGGTATAAATACGCAGCTGTTCTTCCTTTCACTCTTGGTGTGTTTGGCAACATGCTGCAGCTACCGATAGCCTCGAAGGTTTGGAGCATGATTATGAACCTTTGGCCGATGATGTCTTTGCAGCTATCAAGCCGATCTACGATGAGCTGAGCAAAGACGAACTTCTGCAGCAGTGTGTCGGAGGATTCACACAAAATAATAACGAAAGTTTCAATCGACTAATTTGGAAGATAACTCCGAAAATACTTCCGGCTGGCTCCAAAATAGTTCATATTGCTGCATACATAGCTGCATCTATTTTCAATGAAGGCATGTTATCTATTTTGATGTTTTTCCACAATATGGATGTGAAAGTCCGCCGGAATTGCCATGAATATGCTCGGATGATAGACGAGCATCGCATTTCCTTGGCCTACAAAAAAGCAGAGGTTACGACTCGAGAAGCCCGAATTCGATTTAGAAGAGAGCAAAAGGATGCTTTAGATATTGCATCTGACGCAGAAACTTTGCTGTATGGCCCTGGGATTGGTAATTCTATGCAAGTTAAAAAAAAAAATTCTCGGGTTTTTTCTTACATGAAACTTTAAACGCGATTTTCTCAAAACTGCATTTTTGAAGGCTTTGAACACGATTTCTCGAAAACGAATGCACCGATCTTTTTCAAATTTTACATGATTTTTCTAAAGGGATTCTCTAGAGAGTGGACGAAGGATTTTGCAAAAAAATAAAATTTGTATTTTTGGCAGAGCTTTATGGCATCAATTTTAACAAATGAATTTTTTTTGCAACTCTGCCAAAAATGCAGTTTTTAATTTTTCACAAAATCCTTCGTCCACTCCCTAGCTATACTCATGTACTAACAGGAAATATTTGGTTTTTTGATTTTAGATAAGACTATCTCGGGTTTCCACCGCAAAATCCCTTTTTTTCGAAGCGTCTCCGAAAATCAGATCGCCCCGGCTCATTTCTCAAGATTTTTAGATGAACTTTTTACTGAGAGCAGTTCAATAGTTGCTCTTTCACCTGTAAAAAGTTTGGCCCTAATAAATATTTCCTTATATGAAAAAAAAATTCGTAAAAATTCGTTTTTTTTAGCCTCTGAAACCCATGTAACCCTTTAAACAATTTCGACCAAAATAATACGGGACCACCGCAGCAACTTCCTAAACATAATGCAAAAAATTTCACTTTTTAGAAAAAGCTAAATATCATTTTTAAGCGTATAACAATTTTAATAGACCTTAGCATTCCAAAGCTATAAATTGACATAATTTGTAAAATTCCGTCCTAATTTTTCTTAGTAATTTTTTATATTTATTTATTATAACATATATTGTTTTAGGTTCCTTTCATACATAGCCACTTTCAAAAGATGAATGAATATTACCCATGCCGCCAGCCAAAAATTTACAGCATTAAAGCAGCAGTAGACATAAGAAGTGACTCTGTTAACGCGCTTTAATAGCGTTAGTGTATGACCAAACCTTAAAAGCTTACTAAGACCCTCCGTGATAAGTATATTACGTTTTTAGTAATAGTAATATCGAATGAATGATAATTTAAAAACTCTAAAGATTATATTAGTTTAGGGACACTATTTTGTTGTTTGTTCATTCCAATATTCATACGTTAAAATTTTAAAAATAGAATATATTAATAAATTATTATTTATTGGCAGTTTTTTTTAATTTAATAATTTTTATTGAATAAAAGTTATTTAAAAAATTTCTTCAAAAAAAAAACAAAATTAACAACTAATTTAGGAGCTATAGATTCTTATCACTTTTTTGAAATCGGCACTGCAATAGTTGTAAAGGTTTTCTAATGGTGCCTATCTACACACCAACTAGCGAAGAAGTTTTAAAGTCCTAGTAGGTACAGTCATAGGTTAAATGTGAAAGGTACAATTTAGCGAAAGCTATCGAACGTTCATTAGCGTTGATGGCCCGTGGAACTGCGGTAATATCAAAATAAATGGGGCGTTGGAGTTTATGCTTTATGGACTGATATCAACCGGTAATGTTTCACTGGGTTCACTATAGAAAATACAGCGTACTATACAGATATGGATGTTGTCGCCTGCACATAAAAAAATATATCAATCAATCAATTTTTATTTAAAATGCCGGCTAAGTACCCGACTTGACTCTAAAAATCCCAAGTCTCTGGACTTAACACCGTTTTCGAATAGTTTACTAAATGACGAGATGAGTGTTATTGACCGATAATTTTGTGTATTTTGTCTATCATCCCTCTTCTGAACCGGAATCACACAGGAGTATTGTAATTTACTCGGAAAACTAACTGTGGATATGGATATATTGAAAATAAAAGATAGGTACTTCTCCAGACTGCTCGATGATTTGTTTTGCATTGGCGCTAAGATATCCCTTAGTTCTTCACTCGTTATTTACCGGAAATAAATAGACTGGGCAATGGACAGCTGCACAATACATTTTTCATCTTGCGTGAATATGCAACTATTTAAAGTTCTCTGGGCAATAGTAGAGAAATATTCACAGAAAACTTCATCAATCCGCCGGATTCTCATTAAGATGAGCATTAACAAATATAGAACTGGACTGGCCCAAGTTCCTCTTTCCTAATATGCCATTAATTTTTTTCCATATCTCCTTAGAAGGATTTATTAAGTAGAGTATTGAAAAGACTCTTCTTTTTATACTCAATCATTGTTGTGAATTATTTTTTCATAATCTTATACTGTAAGTTCAGAGTTGCTGAGTTGCAGTTTTTAGACAACCAAAACATTTCCTTGAGATGACTGCTTTCAGTGATAATCTGAGCATCAACCCAGCCCTTATTATCTATAGTAAGTTTATTTTTTCATTCTTGGACATGCGACTTCAAAGCAATATGAAAACATGCTTCAGAACAGATTACATGCCTCATCAGCAGAATTTTTAGTATATACTTGAGAAAAGTCGTACTCGTCAAGTAATACATTCAATCTGTATAATGTAGTTAATAGTTCTGTTTATTACAGTAGGTGTCATTTTAGGTTTAGGTAGTTGATATTATTCAATATTAAGAGACATAATTTGGCACTTATGATTTAACAGGTTAATATTCAAATTCAACCCCGATGCCCATCGCACGTTCGTAGTACGTTATCTATGCTAGATCCTCCTTTAGTTAAATTTCTAATGGATTCTAATGGTAAGACATTACGCAGGTTATAATTTTTGAATAGATCAGCCAAAAGCCTTTGATGTCTCGATATCGAAATTCATTCAATATGAAAATCGCCACATAGTATTATGTCTTGATATTTGCCGAAGATCAGGCTCAAGATACTATTTACTGTATTTACAAATGTATTTATAACAAAGTTTGGATATCCATAGCTTACAATAACAGCAATCTTCCTAGTGCTAAAATCCGCATCAACCCCACAGCATTCACACACAAAATCAATGCTCGTGCGTTTAATTTCAACTAGATCTCTGATCTTATTGCTCTTTGTACGAAATACAGCTGAGCCTCCGTGAATACCTGTATTACGACCAGGGGCGGATCCAGCCTCTCTCTTGGAGGGGGGGGAGGGGCAGTGATATCACAAAAGTACAGTATGGCATGCGAAAGCAAGTTGTCGACGGAGGGGGGGGGGGGGGAGACAGCAGCAACATTTCCATTTCTAGTGTAAAAGGCAGGGTCGGGTCCATTTTTCTGAATTTGAAGCTCTTGGAAAGTGGGGAGGGGGGGGGCGATCATAAGAAAAAACAAGTTGCCGACGAGGGGGGGGGGGTATGCGAGCAGCATACACATTTTTAGTATAAGAGGCAGAATCCGGTCTATTTTTCTGAATTCAAAGCTCTTGGGGGGAGGGGGGCTATCGCAAGAAAAACAAGTAGTCAACAGGAGGGGGGAGTGCCAGCACCATACACTTTCCTAATATAAAATGCAGAATCGGTTCGATTTTCCTGAACTCAAAGCTCTTGGGAAAGGGAGGGGCGATCGCAAGCATACACATTCCTATACTCTATTCAAGAACTAGAGATAGTAATAAAACTGTCACCGAAACCTCCAACATACCTGCTCCAGTGCCGCAGGTAACTGAGGACTGCCGTAAATCTAATTATATTTAAATATTATAAGCTTTTATAAATTTACTGCAACAATAAAATTTCTGATAGTTCAATTTAATTTCTGTCAGTAAACAAAGTACACTTTACAGTGTATCCTTAAGTGATTTATCTTGTTTGTGCTTGTTTTTATATATTATTTGAGGTTAGCGAGATACCCAAAAGATATGGCTTCCACATCTATATTTATTCCAAAATCGGTAAACCATGGCATTTTTTCCTGGACGAAAAACTTATTACGATGAATGTTTATGATGCCTTAAGATATTAATATCTAGATAATAATGTTAAGAGCTCTGTTGAGATGTCTTCCAGCATGACAGGAGTTGGAAAATCTGTGATGTATCGAATACTGGAGGAAAAAGAAATGACTGGAATTGTTAGTACTCCCAAGCTACATTCGATCACAGGCAGACGAAAAACCTCGTTGGAAGAAGAAATGTAAACTGCAATAAAAGGGGTTGTACATACAATTTATTATGAGAAGCAGATCACTACCTTCGACAAAATTTTAACTAAAATCAATAAAGATCGGGATTTACCTGAAATTAAAAGTATTGAGCTCTGGAAATGGAGACAGAACTTAATTTTTGCTGAGAAAAATCAGATAGGAAATCTGTTGTTATAGATCGTCCGGAAAATGTCCATTGGATAAGGAAATATCTCTCTCAAGTAAAAGGTAGAGTTGCTAGAAATAACATAACTTACAAAATTAGTAATTTAACTGAACTTTTGAAAGATTTTTTTGAATAAAGTTAGTGTAAAAAATTGGGAAAAATCCATATAATAAAAGAATAAAAGAAAATGTGGAAATTCGATCTCATGATCGGTGAGATAAAGAAATCAATTATAGTTAATTTGAACGAAGATAGCTTCACTGACTTTGATTATGAATTAGATACGCAATGCTTACCAGCGTAAACACAATTTATTATTTAAATTTTCTGTAACATATAAAAATTAATTAAATTTGAATATCTTTTTAGTGTTTAATTTTAATTCTGTAGATGGTTTAAGAAATAAATAAACTGAAACATCAAATATCCTAAAAATGTTTTGAATTAATAATAAAATGACCGATAGCCCCAAAAAAATTTTAATATTATATGGACGAATTTATTTTTTTAATATGTTTAACTTGGGTATTTTGTAAGTATTTAAAGTATAACTTAGAATTTTTTGAGGGAAAAAGGCTACGTTTTAGTCTGAATGTGCCCAAAACGGTTTCTATGCCAAAATTAAAAATAGTAAAAATGCAGTTTTGATTTGTGTTAAATATGTCAAAATTATCTATTTTTTCTAATGTATGTGAATTATTAAGAAATCATAAGAAAGAAAATAATTATAAAAACTTTTTATTTTAAGTTTATTACCGAAATAATATTCTATGCCATAAATACTTAGTGATAAAATAAACCTCCTTCCGACAACTAAGACAAGAATTAAAATCCTTTTTAACACTTCACATCCAAATATCTATTATCTAACCAAAATAGTCCATTATTAGAGACCGATATTTTTGATTATAAAATTTCTAACCCATTGCTATGAAAAATATATGTGTCTAACAGATTTTGCCAAAGACATCGGACCAAAGAACACAGGTATTTGGCGAAGAAAAAAAGGGCCAAGAATTATTTATTACTCTTTAGTTCTTGAATAAACTATAGTATAAGAGGCAAAATCGGGTCTATTTTCCTGAACTCAAAGCTCTTGGGCGGGGCGGGGCGGGGGGGGGGGGGGCGATCTTCTCTCCGCCTCCTCCTTGGACCCGCGGCTGATTACGACAGTACATACTCAGAGGAACAATCTTAATGTAATTAATACCTGCAAGTTGTTCTCCCCACATCCAATGTTCAGTAAAAAGAAGAAAGTTGTTTTTCTCAAACTGAAGAACTATCTCAACATTTGGTATATCATTTTGAGGCACTTTAGTTCTTGAATAAACTATAGTATAAGAGGCAAAATCGGGTCTATTTTCCTGAACTCAAAGCTCTTGGGCGGGGCGGGGGGGGGGGGGGGATCGTCCCTCCGCCTCCCCCTTGGACCCGCGGCTGATTACGACAGTACATACTCAGAGGAACAATCTTAATGTAATTAATACCTGCAAGTTGTTCTCCCCACATCCAATGTTCAGTAAAAAGAAGAAAGTTGTTTTTCTCAAACTGAAGAACTACTTCAACATTTGGTATATCATTTTGAGGCACTGAATATTTGCATGCATAATGCAAAGTGGCGACAGATTACTAGACATTTGCGTCTGTAAACTTGTATCTTAAAAATACAAATTTATACAAAACAGAATCACACCAACAATGATTTGATAATTATTAAACAATTTAAAGCAATGTACGATTGGTCAAGAATTATCATGATAAAAAAGCATTAGAAAGTTTATGAGCATGTAATAAGAAAAAATAAATAAATTCCTTTGATTTCAGTATTTTCAACAACATCAAAATTTTTTGCTGTTTTGAAGCAAGGTAAGGATGTGTCGCAAATTTGAGGAAAAGAATTGTGGAACAGACTGCATAAGCTAAACTTTCGTTGGCAGAAACAGAAGAAAAACTCCTTTTTAACTGATAATCTGAAAATAGTTTGATGGAAAATACAACATTTAAGAGATATTAGAAATTATAGAAGAGAACAAATACATTTTTTTTTATTTAAATGATATGTGAGTTAATGGAGGCCATTCGATACATAAATTTTGGAAAATAAAACTGTACAAAGTTCTCGTCATGCATTTCTGGACGGGAAAGCGTTTTTCTAGAAACACTGTTAAAACTAGTTTTCAACGTGGTATTCTAGTGGTGCTTAAAGTGGCATTTTATTTACTGTATTTATTTATAGTTGTAAAGGTGTTGTCCGTGGGTTTGCTCCACTTGTAACGCTTGTATCATAAATAATTATTTTACACTAGCGTCAATTTAAATGAACCACATACAAGGCATAAAGATAATAAAAGTCTTTAATCAAATGATTATCTAATGTAACAGGTAAAATATCACTTTTTATGGTCCTCGGCATATCTTGAGGTAATTGCCTGAGAAACCGACAGCAAGGGATGTGTCGCTGGAAAATCCTTCCGGGATATTTGTACCCCCTTTGGCAGAAACGGTCTGTATCCTTTATAACTTGGAGTAAGCAAGTCGTGAGCTAGTCTCAGACGATCGTTGGCTATAGCCTGTGCTATTTCCTTTTTAGTTTGTTGAGGGACCATGTGCTGTAGAGGATTTACACATGCACCACATCTGGAAACCAAACACAGTGAGTAGTAAATTATTTTTTCTACCATTATGATAGTATCTCCTTTACTCTCATAACTGAACGAGAAAAATGCTACTTTCCCTCTCTCGGGAAAAGTTACATTTTTAGAGCCATTGTCATATTTAATTTAATGTCAGACTTGAGATAAGAATAAATCAGTACCTTTATATCGGTGACTTGATGCCAGTTTGAGTTCAAGCGACTTGAAAAAAGTTAAATAAAAGCGACTTGAATAATTCAGGTTCACCCTAAAATGAAATTGAGTTCCCTTTACTAAAGCGACTTTAATTTTGAACGTCACCGGTCATCCTCGATACATATTCGTAAGTTTTGGAAAAATTTTATGAACCAAATATTTATATACTTTTGTATATTATGAAAATTAAGGAAGCTATTGTTACTGTAAGTTCATTTTGTTACAATATATAACACAATTTCTTCAAAATGTTCCACGAATCGTATTTATTGGGGTTAGGTACACCCGTATTTGAAATAAATAGTTTTAAAGTGACTTCAAATTATGTTTCCATCCATATTCAAGTAACTGAAATAAGCCATCGATATAAACTTGATAAATGTAATTGTAGATTAACGTCCGTATGGTAAAATTTTAAATTTACTATGTTTTACTTACACTACCGGTGGATTTTTATGAAGCCAAAATTCTTTTGTTTGATCGGAAAAGCCCCTTATTTGTTCGTCGTCCCATACTTTACTAACGGCTACAAATTTTTCACCTATTGGTGGGTAAAGATCTGTTTGAAGACCAACCTAAAAAAATGAGTTATAATAGGCGCTCTATTACTTTCCCTAGGATTTTCATAAAAGTTTATACTAAAATTCTCCTGATATATCAATCAAAGGAGCATAATTTAAAAACATATTCAATTATAGAAGCTTTTGACAAAATTCTACCACTTCAAATTTAAGAACTGATTTTTAAAATCTAAATATTCAGAATATAAATATTAAAAGATTGCATATTTGTATTGTAGGACTAGAAAGAGAACACCGTACATAAAATTTTTGAGTAAACTATTACCGAATCGGTTGAATTAATTCTTTGAATATTAGGAATCTTTGGTTTAAAACCAGATGCCCCCTCCATTTCAGCCTTACGTCCTTCGGTGGTGTACATATAGTCGCATAATAGTTGTCTCATTTCTGGATCTGGTATATCGTCCATGCTACATGCTGGAGTTAGGTAAATGCGGGGCCTTGTTTTTAGTGCGTTTAATTTGTCCTCTTCAGGTAATGGTGCCTAAAAACAATCATTTAAAATCCAAATAAGTGCTTCTGGATTGCAAGAGGGATTCTAAAAGTTTAATAGAAAATCAGAATTGCAAAAATGCAATTCTTTTAATAATTTTGATTTATACACAAGTATTTACACAGGTCATCTTAAAAACATTAAATTTCAAATACAAATTTAAATAATAAGATACAATATAACATACACATTATTAGACAAAGGATATAATGAACCAATACGTATATTACATTATAAAAATTCAGTTACACTATAAAACATATTTCATTTTGTCTTTAAGCTTTTGTAATGGTAACATTCAAATATTATTGATATATTAGGCTGTATTCTTTAGAGTAATTATCAATTGATCAAAGTGAAAAAAGTGTAACTGATAAAATACCATAGTCGCCGAAGGCCGACCTGCAGTCATCTCTGAATCCCCATCCGGTCAACACTCTGATGGCTCTTCGTTGAAGTCCGAAGAACCTAGCAGCCGTTGCCCCTCCCCTCCACACTATTGTTCCATAAAACGTCACAGAATGAAACAGCGCGTAGTAGGCTGCCGAGTCCCGCGATTCACACCCCTGAAGACCCCGGAGCAAGTAAACACATCCCCTAAGCTTACCAGCAACCCCTCGGTGTGCACACCCCAGCCTGGGGTCCAGATGCAGTCCCAAGAATTTCACCTCAGCTGAACTTGGTCTGCTTCCAACTTAATGAAGGTAGAACACCATCTTTCGAGTTCACATTTATCTTGAGCTTATTATCACAAAACCAGTCCTCAGCCCTTGATCGCACCTCTACCCCTCCATATCATCAGCCTACAGATCCATACCTCTCAGGGAGAGAATGGTATCATCGTCAAAAAGTGTGTACTTAGCCCGTATTTTAGTAAGTAGCAAGTCGTTGACAAAAATGAGAAAAAGAATGGGACCGAAGGTTGAACCCTAGGGAACGCCTATGTCCACGGCTCTCTCTAACGATGACGCATGCCCAGATCTAACAACCTGTGATGTATCAGCGAGTCTAACGAAGACAGGCTGACATAAACTTGTGGCATCTCAACTTTTTACATTATTTAACCTATGATTCCAATTTGCTAAGGAAGGCGTCTTGGAAGACGCAACCGAAGGCTTTGGTTTTTTGACTAATTTACAAGTCGACCAAATTTTCAATCTTCGTGGTCGGTTCAGACTTCCAAACTTCCAAAAATTATGAATTACCACTAGGAATTTCCACGAAATAAAAATGCTTGGTTCATATTCAAAATTTAACAACAGCAAAAATTAAAGATGACACATCAAAATGGTCCATTAAATTTTTTGCTTTCCAATCTTGGTTGTTTAACTAATTTTATTCTAAAGTCTTTTGACTATTTTATGACAAATTTTTACCAAAATTTATTTGTTTATAATGTTCTTTTTTATATTCTGATGTACTTGTCAATTTATCCTCCAGCCGATAACACCCGAAAGCGGGCACGAATTATGCCGAGTTTAAAAATTAAACTAAGAAATTAACCAACCCCCTAATACACTAACATGGTCTAAATTTAAAACCGATCTAAGTTGACAGTAGAGGGTTTAAATTAACAGGAGCAACATAAGTCAAACAAGTTTTGAACCTTGAAAATACAAGCATAAAAAATCCTTTTATTACTAAAACGATAAAAATTGAGAATTTTATTCAATTTCGGGATACAACTATTTCTCTCACCGATTTCAAGGTTTTATTACTGGGTTTTTATCCTTAATATTCCTATATAAGCATTTATTTGTTGACATATATATGTTACATTTTAAGAATATCATAACCAAAACAAAACGGGCCAACTAGAAGATCTAACTCGGATGGTAACCAAATCGGATCTTAAACCTTCTTAGTGAATCTGGATGTAAAAGTTGACCAACTTTCTAGTTGTTAATTGATAATTCTTAATATTTAGTTGGGACTATGAACAGAAGAAAATAAAGTGGATCATTTAAGTGTGTAAGTGAAAGGTGATTGTGTAAATTCTTAGAGTTAGTTGATAATTTTTGGAAGTATGAACCAACCATAAAGATATAAAAAAAAATTTCATTACCCGACCAACAAATATATTTTATTTTCAGGAGACAACTATTCCTCTTAAAGTCATTGGTAATATGAGGATATGAAAGATTTGTAAAATTTCAAGCAGATTAAAAATACCAACTTTGTCGAAAACATCGTCAGTTTCTTTTGGTTTGTTTATTTAGGATGAAAGAACTTACCAATTTTTGAAAGGGTATTCTAGGATCAGTCTGGACTATAGGTTTTGGATGAAGTAATAAGTCAAATGGTATATAAACACCCTCTTTCCATTTAGAAAACGTTTCGTGATCTTCAAACTGTTTTTTTGGAGGTGGTTTTACCGGAGTGTCATTTCTAATTCGTGGAAGTCTGAGGTTTTCTTTTTTAACATTACAGTACCTTTTGTAATCATTTAAATAGGTGGTCTTTTCTTTAAAAGCATCAAGTTTTATTTCTTCATTGTAACAATTCATTGAGGTAAAAAAAAAAGACAAAAATTAAAAATAAATTGTAATTTTTGAGACAGTTAAAAAACACACATGAATGTCAACTCACTTTGTTACTATAGAAAAAAATCTGCTGAATGTTTGTTATGTAAATTGTAAACGATAGCAAAACGACTGGTTTTAAAAACCTGATAAAAAGTTTGGAAGAAAACAGGTAATTACATCAGTAAATAAGATGGTAAAATACTGCTAGCTTTAGATTCCCCAGTGAAATGTATTCTTAATTCTTAAGGGACTATTGGACTTTCCTAACCAAGTTACAAACTGAATTCAGTGTGGTTATACATTGGTGTGTAATAGCATTTAGGACAGTTGGCCGACACCGATCTTTTTTACTCAATATCCTTATTAGGAAACGATTTTGTGTGGTGTAATAGCATTTAGGAAACTTTGTAGAAACGACTTTATTTCATAAAGCTATGCTAGATATAGTAGGGTTGCGTGTAAGTGAAAGCGTTATGTCGATAGAAAGAGAGAGCAAAAATAGAAGACTTTTCTCTATGTCTGGGCACAGCATGGGCAGTACAGAGCTCTTTTCTCATCAACAATCTGTGCGAGCAAAATACGGATCGCCTTAACGAAATAATTTGAAACAAACAATCGGAAATTAAATAATCATGCATATTGTGAATTAATATAAACCTAAATACACCGACAAAGCCATCAAACCAACCTAAACGAGCGACGCGATCTGGGGTATCATTTTCTATAACACCCGAAAATGGCAAAAAAAGGAAAAAATTTTATCGTCTGTTTTCGATATTTATCAAGATATCTTATACTTATGAAATGAAGATTATAAAGATCATTTACATAGAAATATCACTATTGGTTAGGATAAGGCATCTTTTTCCTGCTCAGAAATCGCTAGTGCCCCGGGGAATATCGGAGTTCTCTTACGCTCGAGATTCACTCTCTGGCTCATTTAGGATATCTGGTATCTGATAGTAAGCCCTAAAAATCTTACTTATTACAAAACTTCGGTCCATAAAAATTATCACCATTCATTGATTTATTTAATTGTAAATATACTACATTATTGTCCTGTCGGTTCAGTTAGATGTGGGCATCAAAGTGAGTAGTGAACTCATGTTTATATGTTTTTACATAAATCAGACATTCGTAAATAAACCGAGAGCTGAAAGTAAGGATTCTCTAGATAATAAATCTAGGCTTGCAATGAGTTCTACAGCGTACACCTGAGATTTTTTGGACCGCTGCTTTCTGTATCCTAAAAATTGGGAGTTGATTTCCACAATAACCCTAAATCAGAATTCCATATTGTAGATGGATGTGGAAAAAAAAGAAAACATACGGTACGCACCATATGTGGCCGTTTTCTTTGTCTTAATAGGAATAGATTTGTAGACAATTTTTTTTAAAGGCTCTCAGAGTGCGCTGATCAACTAAGTTTAAAGTCTATATCAAAACCCAAAAGTTTAACTGGTCCTGTATAGTCGGCTTCAGAATTTAAGGTTGTTGTGAAAAACTACTTTTCAGTTGTTAAGTGTAGCTATATCGTCCGAGGTGGTTATCAAAGATGTATGGTAGGCGTTACCCCCCGGGAGATTATAAAAAATATCGGCATATATTAAAAAAAGGATAGGCCCCAGTATGGATCCTTATGGAATGCCATATTGGATCCGCTCCTAAGAGAACTATTGATTAATAAGTTTAACCAAAGAAAATATATAGTATATGTATATATATATATATATATATATATATATATATATATATATATATATATATATATATATATATATATATATAGCCTTACCCATGACAGCTTCTAAAAAGCTAATCGACACAATCAAAAGCCTTGCTTAAGTCACACAAGGTACGTGAAGCAAGTTTTCCTCCTCCAAGGTGACAGTTAATATTTCCAACAATTGGACCATGGCTAGTGTTTCAGAGCGACCAGGACGGAATCCATATCGTGATTCCATAAACAGATTATGTTACTCAAAAAGAGGCTAGTCGATTTTTCATGGATGATTCAATTATTTTGGAGACAAAGGGAATTAGTGAGATAGATGAATAATTTGATACGTCATTGAACGGTCCTTTTTTTATGAATTGGAGTAGCCTTCGAACATTTAATTGAACTTGGAAACCATGCGCTTTCAAAACAGAGATGAGGGGTGTGCCCAAGAAGTTCAAGAATAGGCTCTAGAACAAATTTTATTAGCGTATTACTAAGGCCTAACATATCCCGGGATGAAGGATCTATTAAATTATCAACAAACTATGTCAACAATCTTTTCAGGAATGGCGGACTCGAAAAAATCCAGAAAAATTCCGCCGATGACTTTGACCCTCTGAACGTATTGTAGAGGTGATACGTCAGATAGAGAACAATTCTGTATTATGTTGCGGGCAATATTTGCAAAGTAGTTGTTGAAATTTCCAGGTGTAAGATCACCGAAATCTGATTCTATTTTACTTGGTTTAGTTTTGTTGAGATACTGACTATTTGCTTTTTAAATATCAGTTCTATACGTTTTCCTAGTGTTTAATATTTCTTGCTTTAAGATAGGATAAAATTTAATCACATTCCATGCCGCCTAACATATTTAAAAATACTATTTTACCTTTGTGTGTAAGAGGCCTTGTTGGTTTAAGTAATGGAGGCGGAGTCTTATGATCTAGATTAAATTCAAAGAACTGACCATAGTGGTCTGAAATGTTAGGATTTATCACTTTAGTGGGTGATTTATCACTTTAGCAGTGTGTTATTCAGTTTCAAAATCGCCCAATGCACACTAGAATGATGGCAGGATTTTTTATTTTTACCCTAATAATTTCGCAGTTAATTACATATGAGAGGTTTTTTTGTTTACTAATTCAAAATTAATATTAATTAAAAAAAAAACGCACCCTCCAGAGAGAGATCATGAAACTGACAGATATTTTCATTTTATGCTCAGGTTTTAACTAGATTTCTGAAAGACAGTGCATAAATAATTTTAGTAGCAGCCAAAAGGGCGTCTAACTTATTATACATGCTATCCAGACCTTGTGTCTCTAGATGAAAAACTTGAAATGTGTTTATCTCTACAACATGGCTACAAACCTCATTGAGCACTCTTACTGGCGATACCAAGGTTTTAAACCTGGTCGAAAACTTTCTCTGGCGACAGGGTAAAGCTTAAAATCTAATCTGGATTGAGCTGTCTGAATCTCAGTTTGCCTTGGATTACAGCTTTCTCTATTCTGGTCGTGCTGCTTCTAAATCAGCATAACTTTTTTTCCCAACTCTTAGTTGGGAATCCCAAATATTGTAAAATGTAATAACCTCTTGACTTCTTAAAGACAAAAAAAAAATACGTCTTGCCATAAAATACATAGTAATTATTTCTCTGTATTAAAATATTGTCATTCTTCTTTATGGGTACTGTTATATAGTCGAAAAAGAAAAAATAAATATTTTTGAAGTGACTCTATTTTTATATTTATTTCAAAATGCTACTTAAAAAATAAGGACAATTGATGACAAGAAAACAAATAATGGTGATCTCTATATAAACTTCTTGGGATCTAAATTATTTCTTAATGAACAATTTCATTTTTACAAAAATAAATTTTTATTACAAAACAGGAAATATTAATGTGTACCCTAAAATGTATGTAACTTTTTTAAGCACAGAAATATATTATAACAGGAATTTACACTTAATAAAACTGTATAACTAACATACCTTCTAGTACAGTAACATAATGTTCTAAGATTCTAATAATTATAGAGTATGTAGCCTAAGCTATAGCTAATGCATCATTTTGTAACTCATGACTAAGTTGAGTCTGAAGATTTGATAGTTTTTCTTTTAACATGGCTACTCCCATAATGACAATATTTTCTGGTCTTAGTTGGCCTGCAGCTTCCACATTATAGAAAAATTTGTTTGGCTTCAGTTCCCAATTAAAAGGAGCTTCATCTGTAATAGAATTTAATTTCTAAATTTGGTGAAATAAGTTAAGAATCTTTACAAAATGCTTTATTAAAAACAAATTTCTGAGTTGAGAAACATATTCCATGATTTTTCATGGATTTCACTTACATTGATCATCATCCAATTCACTATATTCACTCTTAGGCCACTCGTCAGGTTTTGGGAAAAGTGTATGGCGCATTGCATTATCAGGATCATATTCGAAAGCAACACCACAAGTAGGATTCCATTTAGCATGTTCTTTACCAAACCCTTTTTTTGCATAAGCTCTTACTTTGAGTTCTTGACCTTTTCGCAACTTGATAATTAAAATTTCATCGGTCTCCCCATATTCTGAAGATTCATCATCTCGATGTTTAGAAGTTGCTGGTATTACTCGAGGATCACTGGATTTTAAATCAGCTGTTGTTACATGTCTTGTATGTTCATCTGTACATTTTACATCTAATGTAAACTCTACACTGCATTCTTGGCAAAAATCAGTACAAATACAATCCTAAAATAACAATTTTTTAAATCTTCTTAAAAGAGAAAAACTATTATTACTATACATGATAATGTTAAATGTCTCTCAGTTTTAAACATACATGTTCTTGGTTATATATATTTATTTATTTATTTATTTATTTATTTATTTATATATATATATATATATATATATATATATATATATATATATATATATATATATATATATATATATATATTTGTTTTTTTTGTGTGATATTATGGTCCGTTAAAAAAGGAATCAAATGTAAAAGTGGTGTTATATATTCTGTATTTTACATTTTTTAAAATTAAACCTTTTGGTAATTTATTTCACTTTCATCCAGAATATACAGTGTGTAGCTTGAAACAATAATTCACGAACAAACATTGCACTCACAGTGTGTAAATCAATATAATATTATTTCATTGTTTTTGTTAATATTACCTTATTGTGTGTACAAATTGATTTACACACAGTGAGTGCAATGTTTGTAAATTATTGTTTCAAGCTACACACTGTATATTATGGATGAAAGTAAAATAAATTACCAAAAGGTTAATTTTTAAAAAATGTAAAATAAAGAATATATAACACCACTATTACATTTTGATCCCATTTTTTAACGGACTCTAATCCCAAGAAAAACAAAACAAATAAAAAATAATTTATTGAAGATCCAAGAAATAAATAACAAATATTTCACATTATATATATATATATATATATATATATATATATATATATATATATATACAACATCAAAAATACATCAACAACTTCCTTAGCTGATAACACTCTGCTGACCCCTCATAACCTAGACAACCCAGTAGATAAACATTCAGCAGTTTGATGTTGTTATCATCAAATCCATAGTGGCATTACTTAGTTTGAAAAACTGGGCAAGATGATAGTGAAGACTTACAAAAGAGTCCACAATCCCCACGAAAAAGTCCAAGACAGAAATAACGGCACCTTCAATATAACTACGGATTTTCTTTGCCATACATTTCAATGATTTTAGATAATTTGGGTAACAAAGATATTGGGCAATAATTTGATCTTGTCTATCCCCTTTCTTAAAAACAGGCACTAAAATTGCACTTTTTTTGATATTATGCAACTGGATTTTTTTTAATGTACTCAAGGTTTCTTTTAAAAATTGTGAAGAGGGAATTATTTTAGAATAATTCCTGTAAAACTTCTAAATGTGAATGGGTAAAAAAAAATAAAAAATTTCTCGTTTAGTTTCACTTACCCGAGGATACTGAAGACGCTGAACTACTTCATCGGAAATAAGTGGAATAAGACCTATTCTGTGAGCTAAAAATTCATCACTAAGAACTGTTGAATTAGCTTCTAGTTTAACCCAATCTATTGCAAGAGTAGGCGTCTCAGCAATGAGAACGCGACGAATACTGTTTGCGACACTAAAATTAAAGATAATTAATAAAATAATTCTGATTAAATTGTTAATTTTACCTTAAATCAGTATCCTCAATATAAAACTTAACATTTTCATCAGTTAAATCTGTTATGTGCACAGAGGGTTGATTAGCATAGGGCATTTTGTTTTTCGGTTATACAAATACTTTTTTATTTAAAAAGTGACCACGACGAAAAAAAAAAAGATAGTTTACTACACGTTTAATATTTAAATAGTGCTTTTAAATATAGCCTATAAAGACTGTGAATAAGAACGTTTGGCAAATGTCTGTTTTACAAAAACAAAGTTGTTTGGTTATGTTATTGAGGAAATTTCTTCCTCTAAATTGTATGGCTTTGTGTCCTATAATACATAGACATATAAAATTATGAGTTAGGATACAATAGAGAGAAAGTGTTTCCTAGTGCAAGAGAAAAAAAATCTCAAGCATACACTACCGGAAGCAGAACGCATCGCTCCGCACGCGTTACACGTCAAAAAGAGAGAAAGGGAGAGAGCGAATACGGCGGCCATGCTATATCTCTCGCTCCGAACGTTTAGTTATATTCTCCACCAGTGTTGCCAACAAACCCTATATGGACGTCGACAGATCCGTTTGTCCGTTTTTTTATATTTCTTTCTAATCGTTTAGATTCCGTAACGTAACTGTTTAACAACTATTATAATGATAACAATATGAAGTAATTGTAAAGTGTTTTATATATATTTTTTTAATTTAAATATATAATAAATTATAATCCAAATGTAAAAAATGGTAAATCACTTATGAAAATCGGTAGAACGGGTTATTGAAATGAGTAGTCTACTGATAAAATGGTAGGGTTGGCATGGCTAGAGAGATGGAAACAGAAAAGTAATTTATTTTCAATTTAAATTCTTTTTCAACTCTTGGTAATACTACATGCATAAATCAATGTCAAAAATACACTTTCACCAAGATGATAAAAATTTAGGGAATTCATTGTTGCCAAACCAATTATTTGCACGTAATGGCACAGGGCACGGTGGGGGCATTTTTAGTATAAAGGAGATATTATACATGAGCAGTCCAGTTTTATAAGTCAAATTCGTATCATAGACATATAAAAGGTTCATCATGGTGGCAGCGCAGCATCATCTTTCTTGCTCGGTTAAAGGCACGAACATGAGATATAAAACCAAGTTCGTGATTAAAGTATTGTTCGTAGCAAGAGAAATAGCATGACCCTTTATTCGTCTCTCTTTCTCTTTACAGTATAGTGTACGCGGGTTATTGCATGCTAGATCCACTGGTGGATACTCAAAGAAAAGGATAGACCGCAGATCCAGCAGAGAGAAAGTAGTTCCCGGTGCGTGAGAGAAAAGTAATAATTTATATTCGCCTTTACTTTTTTTTTCAACTCTTGGCAACACTACAAGCAGGACGCAAATGTAAACCATTGACATAATATTTAAAGTAATAGACTGCAGATCCCATAGAACGGTGTTGGAATGATACCCGCGGAATGAAGAGAAAGATACTACTCTTCGAAGCCGTTCCGTCTCCTTCTAAACCGAGAGCCAACGCGCTTCCATAAGATCCGCGGTCTGTAACTTATATGTCTACGATACAAACATCAAACATAACCAAAGTTTTAAAAATAGCATAAAAATGGAACACGTAATCAATCTTAAGTCAACCTATTTTTTGTTTATCACTTAAATATTGTAAGTTATTACAAGTATTATAAAGTTGTAAAATATGAACTAGAAATTAGGACGCTACAAAATGGATACTTTGTATAATCAAACAAACAGGCTTATACAACAAACCCAACAACGGTTTCAAATTCTTGAAGGCAATGCTCAAAATGCCTTGGACATAGAAGTAGAAATAAGTGAAAACATTAATCAAATTAGCAGGTATGTTTTGAAGCAAATATAAATAACTTGTTTTGAATATAGCAACTTATAATTTTGAACTTTGTTTTTATTTTAAGTAGTTTTTTAATAACATATTTAACTCTTTTTATATTATCGAAGTTATTTTTTTTATTCTTCTTTCTATCGGTATGCTTATTGCAACAAGCAAAAATTAGTTAAGTCATTGCATGACTTGCAAATTGACTATCTACTATCTTTAACTTTTACATAAATATTTCTTATTGTTAAAGGGAATATGCAGTGAGCAAATTCAATTTTTACTTTATTTAAAAATAATCTTTATTTTTATTGTAGTAACTGTGAAAAACTGGATCTGTACATTTTTAAATTACCAATTGAACAAAGGCAGAATGCCAAAATGCGCAGCGACCAACTCAAATATGATAATAGACACCTGCAAGCTGCTTTAGAGGCAGCTAAACAAAGGCGAATACGTAGAGAAGTTGCTGCTACTGAGAGAGAACAATTATTAAGTAGAAGATTTGCCCCGAATCCTGATCTAACAACAATAAACATGGATTATTCTATTCAACATCAAAATTCCTTACAGAATGCAAATCGAGGAGTTGATGAAATGTTGTATACTGGGGCAAATACATTGGAATCATTAAGATCACAGCATATGACGCTTAAAGGGGCACGTAAAAGAATTGTGGATATGGCTAATATTTTAGGATTAAGTAATCAGACAATGAGACTTATAGAAAAAAGAGTATCTGAAGACAAAGTTGTTTTTGTAATTGGTGTTGTAGTTACTTTAGCTGTTATTGCTTTAGTAATTGTTTATTTAGCATAATTTTCTGTTTACATTCCTATTTATATTTTTTTTATTTATGCTGTAAATTTTAATATCTCAATAGTCAAATGAATATTGTAGTTATTTTTTATTTCACTAGAAGATCCACAAAAGTTAAAGATGACAAAAGTGCTCTCGAAATGACAATTTGAAAACTTCAGATGATGTTAAAGTTACCTTTAGTTATTTGGCATTACAGTGCCTATAACCACTGAGGTTTATATATAATTGCATTAGAGTATAATGGGAAACTTAACTGCTGCATCTGTAATTGCATTATAAATATATCCAAAGAAACAATCTATATGAAACCCTTTCAGTGCAAGTTTCAATTAACCAAAAACAATTCGTAAAGCGACATTGTCAGATTATCCCTAAACTGGAAGAGTTTGGGAATAAATTTTCTCTTTGTAGCATATTATAACTGTATTAAAGTAGTCACATCGAGGTTTTTCAACAGTTAAAAATTAATGTCGTAAAAAAGAACAATATGTACTGTTTCATACATATTTTTCAGTAATAATATAAGCATATTCACAAATTAACCATATTTTATGCTTAATTTTTATATTTTAAAGTAACATGAAAAAAATATTTATTTCCTGGACAGGGGAAACTATATACTGAGTCTGGTAATGTTACATTTACGGTGCTGTTTTGGTATTTCCACTGACTCCAGGTTACCCGAACACGGTCGATTTTTTTTTTTTTTTTTTGAAGAATCTCTACATTGTAAGTTTAAATAGTCTTGAGATACCGTATAGATGTTCTGTACCTGGTTGTAAGGGATATTAAAACGATATGAATATTTTCTCTCCCAAAAAACGATGAACGCCAGCAAAACGGAAAATTCATCGTGAAAATTTTATGCTTGGTGATAACATCCTCATTGAGGGTGTAATTTTACAAAGGTGATTTTATCTGACAGATGTCCCAGTACTACAAAACTAAATATACCAAGATTTTATTTTTTGAAATCGGTGCATCTAATACATTATGGGCATTGTTGCCTACCGTTTAATTTGAGATTGCCTTACCGAAGCATTGTATATCTTATACAATGACCGAAGTCGATAAAAATTTTCGTACGTGACCCAAAATTACCGTACCAGAATATTTTCCGTGTGGAGAGAAAATGCACACAATATGTATG
The DNA here is from genome assembly GCA_034092305.1 of Diaprepes abbreviatus. Classification (NCBI taxonomy): domain Eukaryota; kingdom Metazoa; phylum Arthropoda; class Insecta; order Coleoptera; family Curculionidae; genus Diaprepes; species Diaprepes abbreviatus. Next base: position 5,007,989 of record JASJET010000055.1, on the reverse strand, counting down.
TCTAATGCCTTATAATTGAATTTAAAAGAAAAAAGATGGCAAATCTCTTTCTTTTCATCGGTTTTCGTTTTCTAAAAACTTCAACAATTAATTGCCCAAAGCCTAAATATGTATATATACAATATTATTTAAAAAAAAATATTTAGAAATCGTCAGAAAATAAAATATTTCTACTTTAACATAATTAGAACTTTTAGTTTACATTTAGAAAGTTCAAGTTAGACGAGTTCTTCCAGAACAAGCGGGCCCAGAACAAAAAAAAGGTTAACAATAAAGTTAGGCGGGTTCTAAACATCCCAACCCATTTCTCCGACTTCCGTTTTGCCGGGTGGCGCTTGCGGTAAGCAAGAAAAACTTGGTTAGGACGTTTGAGCACGAAAGTGGAGTCCGGGCTGATTGTGCGGTGTTAGGGGGAGCGCTCGTTACAGGGTGAGTCCTATTGTGCAAGAGGTGAAGTTTGTGCGTGGTCGTGTATTCTGTGGTGAGCGGGGTGTTTTTTACCCCACGAAACGGAGCTCTGCCCATTGACGGAGAAGGATGTACTTGTGACGTGCGACCATCTCCACATCCGGCAGATCATGCGTTTCATAGCTTTGGACATGTCAATTTCTCAAGTTATATAGAATTAGGGGGTTTTTGGGGGTATATACCCGTCTATCCGAGAATCCTCAACACTAGTGCCCACAAACCGGATTTCTGTGTAACCTATCCAGAAGGGTGGCTCTGGCTCTAGTTAAGCACCGGGCCGTGGAACGAGCTGGCGAATCGCCTTGCAGCAAAGCCACCAAAACAAAGAAAGAAAGAAAGAACCCATTTCTCTATTTACAAAAAAAAACAACTTCGAGATGATTTCGCTATGTGATGATAGATGGCATCAAATCCTCGAAAGACAATATGTTGACTTGCTTTCAAAAGTTTTTTTATAAATGAAATTCTCATATTGGTGAAATGATCGTACCTTTATGATACGGTAATGGATTTGGTTCGTATATTATACAATGAAAGAAATTACCATAAACAGGCCGTAATTACCCTACGATTGGCCACACTGATTGTGAGTAGTACAATCCAGTGTTACCATCTCTACCGATTTTCCGATATATCTACCGATTTTTATTTCAATTACCCGATCTTTCGAAATATCATTGAATTATACCGAATTTTGAGCTTAGACCGTGAAGGGCGACATCACAAATCAGCGCTGCATCTTTGTATTATAGGCAGGAACTTAACATATTGTCAAGTTCGTGATTATAGGTGTTGTAAGAACTCGCCGACAATGACGTACGACGTCACGTTTAATCGCCAAAGAAACCAAGTTTGCTTAAAAAACGCCAAAACATGGCTTGAATCAATCTGTCAGTTGCTGTGGAAAGGAAAACAAAAAGAAATAAGTCGGTTTATTCAATCATATTATTTAAAAATATAATAAGATAATGGCAGCACTATCTTTATCACCATCTAAAAGTGTAACTACTGGCAAGTCAAATAATATTACAATTTTTTATAATTAGTTTTTATTAATTCTTTCTTTATTTTAGTAACTGAAGATCATGCCTTTGTAACACCGGTGAAACTAGTCAAAACCGTAGATGATATGCAAAAATGGGATAAGTCTGAAGCCTATTTTGTAAATATTTAAATGTTTTTCTTCCTTATTCAATTTTAAGCAAACTGGTTCTTCCAGGAATACCTAGGATTTATTTTTGCTATTAATGATGCTATTAAAGGAGTAAGCAACTCTCACGGATCTAAAAACTGTTCAGAAAATATCAATAAGATTATCAGCCTTCTTGATACTTTGAGTAAATGGATTGATGAGATTCCTCCTATCCAGCAACCCCAACGATTTGGAAATGCTGCATATAAGACATGGTATAATCGTTTAAAAGATGTAAGTTTAAATAATAATTTAAAAAAATAATACTTTGCCATGAATTGGTAAATTCTGGATCATAGGCAAGGAAATTCCACATTATTCCTTTAAAATAAATAAATAAATGTTTTATTAACGCTCAAACCATTTAAAAATTTACAATACTTTACAACTTACAAACAAGCTTCCAAATAGACAAAAAAAAATACTAAACAATAAACAAACAAATCCAAAGTATCCGTTAAACTACAGCAAGCTCACATTTAAGACTACATGTAGAACAGTGAGAAGTAAACATTTGTACTATAGATATCGCATTAAAAAAATTTTGAAACTACTTAAGGACATGTTACACTGTTGAGATCAACTTATTAGCTAAAATGCACATTCTATTTAGTAGTTCATAGGTGGAGTAGTTGGTTCTATGAACATCTACAGAGAACACTTCAACCCATCGACTACTTCTCTGAGGCACATTGAAACCAATATGCATTAGTAGTTCTGGAGAATTTATTATACTATTAACGATTTTAAATAAATAAAGTAAGTCAATGTATTCCCTGCGATGTTCAAGAGGCTTCAAATTTAATTGGAGTAGTAAATGAGGGTAGTTGATATTTTCTTTAGGAATACTTAATTTATAAGCTATGAATCTTAAAAAGCACTTCTGCACCCTTTCTAGCTCCAATTTGTGTACATTGTAGAAAGGTGACCATATTGGTGAGGCATACTCTTATATAGTATAGCACAACACTGCAATAAACATTTTTAAGACAAATAATATTGTTGAAGTCAGATAGATTTCATGTAACAAACCCCACAAATTTCATTCCCTTATTAGTGATATTATGTATATGCTCTTTAAAAGTTAACTGACTATCCAATATTACACCAACATCTGATATAGAACCAGTCAATTCCACAGACACACCGTTAATCTTATAATCTTACTCAATTAAAGTCTTCTTTCTACAGAACCGCACTGTCGTGCACTTTCCAATGTTAAGGTACAATCTGTTAGTAGTGCACCATACACTAAATGCATCCAAATCAGACTGCAAATCAATGTAATCCTGCAAAGGTCTAATGCACTTAAAAAATTTTAAATTATCAGGGAAAAGCAGTGCCGTTCCATGCGAAAAAGACTTGATGACATCATTCAAAAGAACTATCGGTTTACCTAAAGGTCATTAGCTGAGCCTACGTAATTTTATCTTGTAGGTGTTTGTGTTAATTCACTCTTCTTACTTTTTTAGCAATTTTTATTATAAATTTTAGGAGGCTATAGAATTATTACAAGACGTTCTTCCATCAGAGATCTATAGAGCTATTCCCGAAATGATGGTATACCTCGAAGAAGGTTTTGGAAATGCTACAAGAATTGATTATGGAACTGGACATGAAATATCATTTATCATGTTTTTGTGTTCACTCTACAAAATTGGTTTCCTTAAAGAACACGATTTTGCCCCTACAGCTTGTAAAGTATTTGTACAGTAAGTTTATATTAAAAATGTAACAATGCATTGTTATTGCATCTCTACTTGACGCTTAAATTTGAGGAAAAATAGTATATGCATATTCTGTGGGTACTAAAAGCTCAAACTCTTTTTATTTTCATAGATGTTATTGACAAAACTTTTATAAACAAATGACAGAAACTAAAAACATATTAATGTACAATAAAGTTAATAATAATTAAACATCTAAGCAAAAAAATCATTGTTAAAATTTGAAAAATGACCTCACAATGTATGATTTCAAAAAGACAATAATTTTCAAAAGAGTAATATGTAAATTATAAAAATATTAAACCTTCTATTAGGTCCATAAATTAAATTTAAAAGAACTTTGAAACTTGATATACTAAATTCAGTTAAATAAAACTTTTTTAGATATCTAAAGTTAGTAAGAAAGTTACAGCAGACTTACAGAATGGAACCGGCTGGAAGTCATGGTGTATGGAGTTTAGATGATTATCAATTTGTACCATTTATTTGGGGCAGTTCACAATTAATAGGTAATGACAATACTGAACTGTATTGGTAAGGGTAAGATATTTCCTATCACCCTTTCAATACAGGATGTCACAAGTTTGACTGTAATATTGCAGAATCATTGAGGTAGCTAGAGAGGGATGAGAGTAGTAGAGTGATTTGTTTGCAAATATATTATAAATTTTAGATCATCCAAGAATTCACCCTCCCACGTTTTTAAAACCGGATGTTGTAAATGCTTATTCTGATGAATATATGTTCTTGAGCTGTATAAAATATATCAATGAAGTGAAAACTGGGCCATTTGCAGAACACTCAAACCAACTTTGGAGTATTAGTGGAGTATCAACTTGGTCTAAAATAAATGGAGGACTTATCAAAATGTACAAGGCAGAGGTAAGAAGGGACTTTATTAAAACTCTAAAATTGCTAATGAGAAGATAAGGAGCAAGTTACACAATAGATAAACTTTTACTGTTCTAATTACAAAGCAATCAACTGATTTATACATATATGTTATGTCGGATATTCTCATGGGTGTGATGTGTAATTGAAGGTTTTTGGGTTGTACAGTGAGCTTTGAAAATGGTAAATGAGATTTTACTGAAACGTCAGATGTCTAATAGTCCTGAGAGGGACTCGGCACATACAGGGGATACCCGAAAACCTTCGATTACATATATATATATATATATATATATATATATATATATATATATATATATATATATATATATATATATATTTCCTTTTTTTGGTTTCTTTTATAATATAATTAATAAAATTTGGGTATTTCCCAATTTTTTGAATATATTTAGTTCATGAATTGAATTGGGTTTTTCATGCTCACCAATATACCATGGGGAAGTATATTATAATGCTTAAGCGATTGTTGATATATTTTTTTAACTGACTTCTAAAAGGAGGCGGTTTTACATTCAACTTTTTTGTATCTATTTTTTTTTATGTATACACTTTGATTACTTCGAAACGGCAGCACCGAATTCCATGAAATTTTTTTTATCATATTCAGGAAATTGCTGGGGTGGTTCCGTGTTATTTTGACCAAAATTGGTTCATCAAAATCCAAGATGACGCTGATAATATGGCTGATAAAAAAATTAATTTTGTCCGATTTTTCTAAAATTTGTATGGGAGAGTTTTTGGAGTCATACATAGCGAATCTAAAATTATTTTTTTATTGTTGTATTCGGAACGTTGAAAACTTAGTTGACTTATTGTTTTGTTTCTAAATTTAAAGCCCTTACTGTCCAAAATACCATGTTAGTTAATTGGGGAGTTAATATTTAAAGATGCCTATATATATGCAAAAGAACATAGTTAATGCAACACCATCGCGTATTAAGTCTGGACGCCACTTCACTATAGCATCTCATCAGTTATTGATATTTGGTTGTCACATCAAGGAAATGTTACATGCCTATATTGTATTGTATTGTATAGTATAGGATAGGGGTGCGCGCGATGACGGTGTTGGTATTTATATAATGACAATGTAATGAATGGACTTGATTCTTTGGAGGATTATTTTTCCAGGCTGATTCCGGTAGAAGATGAAATTATAATTCTCAGCGATATTATAAATCTTTTAAAATTCAGTTGTTCACTATACATGTTTGATTCATTTCTCGCATCTTAATCATTTTGTCAGGAATTCTATACGCTCTTCGAGTGGAACGTCTTCCCTCATCGACGTCATCATTATAACCAGTCAATCTTTTTATCAAAAATCTAGAGCATTCCGATTTTCATAATCCTTCTATGTCATCAAAATATGTGGAATTTAGAAGATTTAAATGTTTCTGCGTCGATCTTTTTCACTCAGATTTGACTGTCGACTGGACTGAAAGTTATGACACTCAATCCATGGATGAACAAGTAGATTTGCTTACGGGAAAAGTATTATTATTATTATTATTCGATTGTCATGTCCCCCTGCACAGAGTTCGTGTTAGAAAGTAAAGGGCACTGTGGTTCTAAATATAATGACAAAAAAACGCAACAAATTGATTTTTAAATATAGAAGATTAAGGCTGCTCGAGCCTGGGAGGGTTATAAAATAGTGAGAAATTTATTTACTAGGGCTGTTAACGACGAAAAGAGAGCGTATGTAGAATTTATGGCAAAAAATAACAACTAAAAAGATTTGGATGCATTCTAAGCTACTTAGAAACATAAGCTTACCTAATCTTTTAAATAAGCTAAATTACATTAACAATTTTATAGATTCGGGAAAGAGTACAACTCCTCCTGTCAGTGATGATTTTGTAAAAGGCTTTCATGGTAGATGAACTACGTGTTTCTTTAAGTCATCGCATGTTTTGATGCCATATCTCGGTTAAAATCAAATTCATCGGGTGCCGATGGTTTGTCCCTCCAAATGATTAAACTGTGCTTTCCGATTATTGGGCGACAGTAAGGCATTAGATACGCTTGATCATGTTCTTTTATATGTCAAACTTCACTCCTTCGGTTTTGATATATCATCTTTTGAGTTTATTAAAAATTATCTGTGGTACAGATCTCAGTTAGCGCTCCTTGAAGGTAATCGTTCGAGTTCTAGAATTGTAGATAGAGGTGTGTAGCAGAGCTTAATTCTAGGACCTTTGATCTTTGTCATCTACACAATCATTCTGTTACCGACTGTGATATGACACACAACTACGCATTAGTTTTAATAAATCTACAGCTCCAGACAAAAAAGGTCAATTAACGCAATATCTAAACTAAGTTTTTGATTATTTCAATAATAACGGCTTAAAATTAAATCCCAACAAATCAGCAGCAGCGTATTTTGGGCCTGATAGTTACTGGGCAGCTGAAAATATGACAATAGGTATGGCTGGAACTGTGATACCTATTGTGAAAGAATATAAAAACTGGAGTGTTATATTTGATACTAAACTTAGATTTAAGAACCAAGTTGGTAGTGTCATTCAAAAGTCTTATCTTTTTATAAGAAAGTTATATAAAAATAAACATATCTTAACACCTAATCTAAAAACATTGATGGTTTAAAATTTTGGACTTTAGGGCTTCTGGGTTCGATAGTGTAGCGTAACGTTTATGAGTTAATAGATTTCGGTATAAGCTTTTAAAGTCCAAAATTTAAAGGGTTTATGGTTGATAAAAAAGTTTTACATTGATTCACATTTCTTCATCGTTCACTGATGGAGATTTAACAATGACCGAATTTTTGCAGTGGCTGACTAAAGTTTGTGTTTAGGAGTATTTAAAAAAAATCATTACTTCTCACTAACAAGATTTTTGCCCAAAAAGTTTCCCAAATTTCATACTGTGCGTCGTCTCGCAGTATCAATCTTACTTTGGGCAATGAACCGTTGGGATGGCATAATATTTCGCGCTGATGATACGTAGCTATGTTCTGTTTCACCTCGAATTTAATCACACGGTATATTCGTTGTGCAACACAAAATGTGGCGTGCTGATGTTACGTTTCTAAGTTCTATATGCACTATATATGGTTTAGTTTATAGCACTATAGAGCAAGTAAAGTGAACCTGTTCAATGTTTTTAATAATATTATTTTGTTGCATCTCTGATGATGCACTTTATCACTTAACTAAAGAGTAACAGAAAAATTAGAGAACAACGATGCATAGTGGTCTTCTTAGATCTAGCAAAAGCAATTGACATGGTGCCTCACAAATTACTTTTGCAGGTATTAAATAAGTATGGAATTAGGGGTACTGTGTCGGATATCTTCCAAAATTATCTGAAGGATAGAAAACGGTACTTAAGAATTAGAGATACTTTAAGTAGCCCGCTAGATATAAAAATGATAGTACCCCAGTTCACGGTATTAGGGCACTTACTCATTATTACGTATATTAACCCTTTAAAGAATCTAGAATGGATTCTTAATATCATATACTGATGATACAGCAGCTATTTTTTCAGCCAAAACTTGCTATGAAACAAAAGATTGTGTAATATCGGGTATCGATAAAATAAAAAACTGGCTTGACACTTTTAAATTGTCCCTGAATTTTACAAAAACAAAATATATAGCATTTTCTCTATATAAAGTAAATCGTCCAACCTTTGAGAATATTCAAATTGGTGAGTTAAATGGTAACATTAAGGAAGTTTCATCTACAAAATATTTGAGAGTAATATTGGATAAACATTTAAAATGGGACAAACAAGTCTTGAAACTGTCATCAAGAATAAGCAAACTATTATAAAAATTTTACATCTTAAGATATATTTTAAATAAAAAATTGTTGATTGTGGTATATAGGTTCATTGTAGAATTTCTTATACAATATGGAATTTTTGTGTTTGGTGGTCTGTACAATAATGCGTTGAGTCCTCTGAAGGTTGTTCAGAATTAAGTACTTAAGGTGATCAATAAAAAAATAGGCGTTTTTCAATCAGACTGTTTTACATTTACGAAATTTTGGATATCCGTTCATTGTATACACTGAGAGTGTGTTTTTTTTATGTATAAAAGTGCGGCTTTGAAAAATTATATAAATCATTTTTATGAAACCTGTAATAACACTAATAAACACATTATCATTCTTAGTAGTAATAGAAATCCTAATCTGCGATCTACAGGCTATTTGGCACAAAACTTGTCAATCTTATACCCATGGAGATAAGAAATATTGACAGGTTTAGGTTATTTAAAAAAGGTGTAGAATATATTGATGGTGGCTATAAAGAAAATGTCATCAAAACTGTGTGCGGGGAAAAAAAATTCCTTCTCGAAAAATGCATCGAAGAAAATCAGTCAACGATAAGTGCGGTGAAGAAAATCCCTTCGTTAAAATTGCTGCGTAAAAAATCCCGTCTTTAAAATTGAGGCGAAAAATATCCCTTCTTCTCAGTTCTGTATAAATAATCATACAGCAGTAAGTGCGGCGTAAAAAATCTCTCTTATATTACCCCAAAAACCAATAGGCCTACGGGGTTTCCCACCATAATTCAGGTGAGGATTTTTCTATTGTATTATATACTACAACTGTATTAGAGTCTATAAATTATAATCTCTTTATGTACGTGCAAAAATACTGCTTTTTTTTAAATTATACTATTTTAACTGTCTTATATAATTAGGTAAGATTATATTTTTATGGTTGCATTCATATTTAAAGAAGCTTCGTTGTAACGGGCCGTAGCTGGGAGGTATATTGAAAACAAGTTTTTTCTATTTTTAAAATTTTTATGCTGGTGTTGTATTATTACTTCAACTCGAACTGACAATTCAGTTACTATTTATTTATTAATATTATAAGTCGCGTATAGAAACATATTTTGAACAACTCGCATTTTAATTAGAATTCTTGATTAGAAATTATCCTTATTGGCAAGTAATGAATAAAATAATTATTATGTAAAAAATCAACTTCTTGATTAAAAATTATTTTAGCATGTAGCATCATATTAATATCAAAATAGTAGAATGTAAGTTATTTAATTCCACATCAATTGCCTAAAAAGGATTTTTGGTTTTTTTTTTCGTTGTCACAATAAGAGAAGGTATTTTCTTCGCCGCTAATTGCCTAGGAGAGATTATTTTCACGGCACCTATTTAAGGAAGATTTTTTTCGCCACTTTTTGTTTCAGAGAATTTTTTCGCCGCACTGATTATGGAGGAATTGTATTCGCAGGAACTTTAATCGTAATGTTTTTCGATATATTGTCGGAAATATTAAAAGACTTAATAGAATTTTTTACGAAAAGCAATTTTTGGAATTGGTTAGAACGGGTCAAAGACACACACAAAAAGCTATCCATATCACATGTACACATTTTCTAGCAAACATATACTTGCATATTCCCATATCCGTATCCTGTTATGTTGACTTTTTCGTTGTTGATTTTATTCATTAAGCACATACAGATGTTAAGTCATCTAAGTGCTTTTTTTACTCACTTCCATGTACATTGTTGTTTATGAACATTGAGTTATTATTATTAAGTATATTAAAATTAATTTATATTTAACATATATGCTTGTATGAAATATTCATGTTTTAAATTAATTCTTGGTCTACTTCTGTCTAAGATTGTAACTTTTTAAATCAACTTTGAACTAGATAAAGTATAAATTCGAAGTTTTTGATAGAATAGTAAAAATTAAAGGTACAAAAGATTTAAAAATCAATATTAAATGAAAATAAATTTACAAAAATGGGTGTTAGTACTTTAAATTATTTGTAAAAGAATTTTGTAATATTTCAGTAAACAGATTTATAGTTTTTTTTTTACTTTTTAGGTTTTGAGCAAATTTCCACTAGTCCAACATATAGTGTTCGGTTCACTTTTTACCTTAAAACCAGCAGAACATGGTGCAAGTATAAGGAGGCCTAGATTAGCAGATTCCAACCCGCCACAAACAAGTTTTAAAAGGCCCACGACAACCTCTCCAGGAAGTAAGATGACAAAGATGTCCACAACTTCAGATATCGATTCGCCATTTAATATGTAGGTTAGAGAAATATTTAAAGTATTTTAATGTTAAAGATGTCTTTGTAAATTAACAGCGTATTGATAATATAATCGTCTTTCTTTTATATACCAACACCAAATAGTTTTTGTTTGAAGGTCATAGACAATGATGTTTCTTGCAAAATAGTAGATATATGTTGGACTATCATTGTCTTTATTTTTTGTTGAATATCACGACGTTTCGGCTAGTAGTCCTCCTATCCTTAACCATTCTCAAATTGAACCGAACAAATTCTTAAACTACACGGCTATTTATAATAATTGCAGTGGCACGTGCTAAGATAGGGTCCCATTTATGCTGCATTTAGTTTTGGTTTACAATTCCACATTCTTATGGACTCTCGAAGATAAGTTTCCCGAACTCTCCGACTTCTGAGCTTGCGAAATTTCTTCTTCTAGTCGTAAAACCATTACACAGAAATACATCATCTTGGGTCATGAACTCGCATTATTTCGTAGAAATTATATGCGAAATGAAAGTACAACCAGAAGACCTTTTTGTTAACTTTGACGTGGAAAGCCTATATACCTTAGTAGGAAGAACATCTCTCCCAACACAAGCAATCATGGACTTGCTGGAATGTTGTTAGACCAATTTTTATTTTCGAGAAAAGGATAAATTCTTCATTTAAGATGATGGACTATCAATGAGATCTTCGTTCTCACCAGTGGTCGCAAACATTTTCATGGGATGATTTGACACTAACTGAATCCGCAAATAAGAAACTAAAGTTATGGCATAGATACATAGACGACACCTTCACTTCAATTGTTTTTAAGATGGACCAATTTTCTTTATTTAATTTACATAACCGATTTTCCAGTTACGAGGTGCTTTTTTGTATTTCATCTTTAATGGTCTAAATAAGGCCACATCAAGTGGTGGAAGTATGTGAGTTGAATTTGGTAATAAAGAAATTAAAACTATTTGATGGTCAGAGCAAAATTGGCTTAGAATCATTGTGAGATGGGACCTACGTCCATCCAAAAATAAAGTTACCAGGAGCTGGACTTGATTTTCAATTAACAAGGGCTAGAAAACATTGGCGAGGTATTCATAAAAGCTTTCGCCAGTCATCCATCTATTTGCGGGTCGTCCAATTCCCCAAATTTCTGGTATTTTTTCGGACACAGTCTTTGGAATTCTCTTACACTTAAACATTGCTATAGGTGGTGGCATTTAACTATCAGCACTACATGTTATCGATGTCATAAGACACACTTTCTCGTCGTTATTGATGAACATCTAAACAGTTTGCTCGCCCTTTCTGACAATGAGCCTGTCATCCTTTGGATTAAAGTACAAAGCGGTTCCATCACAGTTAAACACCCTTGTGGGTTCGTTTGTTATATCAGCCAATTCATTTGCTTCTAAATATTGGAAAATTTCGTTAAGTTATCCTCTTAATTTGCCTCAGTCACAGAAAAACGCACGTTTTTCAAATTTTGGAACCTCCCAGGTCTGTCATTGGTAAAGTTATTTGATCTTCCCAAATTTTCTATTAGTAGTTCTACACTTTCTAGAAGTTGTTGTTTCTTAACGGGAAAACCGTTGCTGGCTAAATGTAAAATTCATTGAACAAGTAGGAAAATGTCCTATTTTAGTTTTAGCAAGATTATTTTCCTAGAACTTTTTCGATGAGTGTCGAACAGGGGACATTAAATAGTTTGTGTGCTTTAAATGCTGGCATTCCAGATATAACAACCTCCACAACATTTTGTCATTTCTTAGAATACTGTAGGCGTTTTACCATTTCCGCCGTTATCTACTCTAAAAATTAATCTGTAAATTTGCAACGTAAATGGCGTAAATAACGACCCCACACACCCCGCGGCGCAGGGAGTACAGTCAATCTAGGGGCGTTTTCAAGTACCAAAGTGTAAAAACGACGGATCAAGGGTGCAAAACAGTAGGGCGCGTTCAAAAATCTGCGAAGGGGGAAGGGCACAGACTCCTAATTATCAACTTATGAATTACACGTATTACTGATATAATATTTCCAACGTAGTATTATCTTAATTTTTTATAAAAGTTTGGTCGATAATTGGGTTTACAGTAAAAAAATATGTTTCTCCCAAATTCCAAAAAAAGAGTCTAATAATTTTTGGGCAGAAAAAGCTACTAATGTTTAAGCACTGTTAAATCCTAATTGCCGATAGTAGTGGCGAAATTTAGATCAAAGTATTCAGTCTACTAAGTACCATATACCAACACATCGTTTTTTATATATTTTGTTGTAAAAAGCGATATTTCAACTAATAATAAATTATGTATCCTATTAAAATGTTACAATACATTTCACAAAGATTCGGATTTCTTCTATCTTATGGGAATTTGATAAATAACAACTTTATACGCGACAACTCAAACCGATTAAGGGATTGTCAGGGCAGTGTTGTCGATTAGTTCAATAACGGTAAGAGTTTAATGTTAAATTTTGTAAGAGACGTTTTGTGAAATACACATCTAAGTATTTAAGATATGCAAAACATCGTCGATAATTGGATCACTGTTGAAAACTTATCTTTTTTTCCTTCTATCGCTCGGACGAAACATAGGATACAATCATACCAAACACCGTAGTCACAATACTGACAGGAATCGTGTTTTGCGCTGACAGGTCTTCTAGTCCTGTACGGAATGGGTGGCATTTTGTACAAATCGCTCTATCTTTTTCCTGTCCTTTGCGATTACTTTCAGTTCCCTCCATATTTTGTTTTGCAGTCTATGTCTTATCGTGTTAAGGTATTTTGCTGTTTTCTAAGGGTATGTCCTATCAGAGCCCATAGATCAACATTTCTTGTTTTGTTAGCCAAAAAATATATAATCCTTCCTTAGACATTTTTTAAGAATGTCTGAACTTTTCTCATATAGATTTTTTTAAAACCTTTTTTTAACACCCAGTTTAGAAATAATATCGGTGATAGTCATGCATATTTTAAAATAATATGGAACATAGACGAACCTATGGAGGGAGTGGTCATGAAATAAACTGAAAATGGCCGCAACATGCTTTGCGCCATGAGGTGGCAAACAGTTTTGGCAGTACTGTCGCCAATTTTTATCGAAATAGGTAGTTGAAAGAAACGGATAGCAGAAAGAGATAAAATAAGAGTAATACGTTGTAAACTAACCCGGCTGATCCATTTCGTATCAACTGATTATAATCTTTGGATGTGTGCGATACTATCTGTCAGTCATAAAAATAATAATGCATCTTTCACTAAAACTAGGAGTAAAATACTACTTTTATTGTTAAAAATAACTTGTCATTAAATAAAGCAGTATGTTGTTTGGTCTGTCATTATATTATTGTCCCATCGACCTTGGTACCTTTCTTCCATTGTTCTGATACCCTGGTGGAACCCTTCCTCTTGTTCCTCACTATATTCAGCCAAGTTGTCAGGGAATATGTCCAAATGGTTAAGTAAACAATGCATTTTAATGTTTATATTAGCTTCCGGGGCTATAAAACTCTGAAGCATTTTTACGACTATTTCAGAATATTCTTAGTGTTTTGTGGCTCCCCAAAAAACGTTTGAGGACTAATACAAAGCTTAGCTACGTTTCCGACTCGATCTAAGTCATGCAGTTTGCAAAATTGGTGTCTTATAAGGGTACAAATTTGTGGCCCATCAAAGCTGATTGTTTTTAATTTGTCCATAATGAAACCGGGAAATATTGGACATATATATTTTCGTGTTCTTCCTTAAGTTTTGTTTGAGTAACCTATTGAGATTGAAGCAAATTTGTATTCATTTACACATTCCAAACTTCTTTTCGAGCTGCCCATAAAAATCTACCTTTCTAGGCCTATATTCAGGAATACCAAAGACGTCGTTACAAAATATAAGTTTATCTTCTTCAGTTAGCCTCGATGCACGATTTCAGTTAATTTTTTCGACAGATTCAAATCGTGAACCAAGTCATTGAGCTCCTCTTGAGAACATCCTTGTAGTTTACTCTCATTGCTGTTCTTCTGACTACCTAACATCTAACATTTCACTGTCATCGTAGCCAAAAGTTGATAGACCAGTGAATATTAGAACTGGTAAATGTTCCCTGTGTAATATTGGTAGCTTAGTCGATTCCACGTTAGGATAAACCAAAGTGCGTTTTTTGTATCAGTTCATAATTTTTACATTTACAGCACTCCTTATTTAAACCTTTTACAACCTCCTTCTAGTATAACAGAAATTCCACAACAGTTTTACATACGTTATGGGACATCCGATATTTATCTCGCTGTGTAAGTTTTGTTTTACGTAATCCATGCTATTATTCGTGGTTTTTGTTGACAACAACAAACTTGCCATATATGTAACATATCATCTTGACAAATATGAAAAATTTAACGTTTTTTTAATTATTTCAGAAACTCTAAACTAAATTTTTTTCTGTGTACCTTTGATCCAAAAAGACAAGAATGTTAAGCCGTTTTATAAACAGAGTTTATTACAAACTTGTCACGAATACAGATAGCAAAATAATAAAATAATAAAAATTCTGAAATAATCTTTAAATAACTAGATTCGGTTACTTGTCATACAAATATTTTATTATATGTAGTAAGTTCTATAACAATAGCCCAAGAGTGTTCTGTTATTACTTTTAATTTTTTTTGGAAAAAGTTAAAAACATTTCTTTCTAAGATTACAGAAAAAGATTAAAGAAAAAATTCACAGACAAAATTACTTTTCGGAAAATTTTATATAGTTCACTTCATTTTGGAATCTTAAAATAAGTATTATATTTTTTAGGTATACATTTTTGATTATTGGTTTTGCTATACAACGTAGACTGCAATGTATAGCAAAATATACTGATTTGTTTATTAACCCATAGATTTAATATGCACTTAAACGAAATTAAAATTTGTATGGTATAGGCGCAATAATGTATGATATAAGTTGTGTAGTAGAGTTTTAATGGGTATGTTGCGTTATGAAAATGACGTCGACATTTTGCTATTATGTTACTTTGTAAACTAGTAGTGATAGACAAAATAACTTTACTTGTCGAAATTTGTACAATATTATAATTTAAACCTTTTAATTTACAAAGGTAGTGACACGTTACGCTAGACAATGTAGCTTCATCAGACGTATGCAACTGTAAATCTGCCATATTATCAGCGCCATCTTGGATTTCACTGAACCAATTTCGGCCAAAATAATATTGGACCACTGCAGCAACAACAACAGTGGATTAAAAAGGAGGTTCAAGCTATGGAAAATCTTACAAAAGGCATTTTAATTCCGAAATAGACCGTAGAAACAATTGGATATAGGATTTTAATAAACAAAATGCACTTTTTTGTTTTCTCTGCCAAATTTATTGCATTTAAAGGGAAAAACTTTATAAACACTATAGCTATTTACCTAGTAAAAGGAAGTTTGCTCTATTAGGTATACTCCAAATAAATCAATCTTAACTATAGTCCAAAATCTACATATTCTAAGGTCACGAGCTGCCACTGGTAACAGGGTACAATATATTATTATCAGCCTACTTGCTTTTTATTATCGTACTATCGTTTATTACGATAATTACTTTTAAAATTTTAAAGGTATCCGTCACAGTTTTATTCTTTTTGTAAAATAAACAATTTTGGCATTCCTTTTTTAAACTTGAACTTAATCTAAATCAGCCCTAGTTATTACGTATCATATAATAACATATTGTTATCTATGATTGTTTCTTTTTTAATACTTTAAGTCCAAAATAAATATAGTAAATTATTCTTAGGTAGAAGATATGTTATTTTTTAAGGTGCAACGGCATATTATTAAATATATCTACAAGTGCGTACAAACATGTAAAAGAACATCGACGCATATCATTATCCCGTCTCATCGGTTCACGTATTTTTTTAAGTTTGATGGACGCGGCGGTTGCTGGTCCAAACATGTGAACATGGACTTTTTTAAATTGACTTAATGTGACGGCCAAAAACCAATAACCGATGGAACGCTGTTCTGTTATGTAGTGGCGTTTAGACCTGATATTCGATGTGCTTACGTTATGTCTGTACGCAATGAAAAAACAATCGGCGGAAGAAGCCGTTCCTATTAATATATTTATTAAATTACATCGGACATTTGGCATTAAAATGACTATAAACCATTTAGATTCTAGATGCCAAAATACGTATATTGAGCCGAATATGTATTAATATATGTTTTAAAAAAATTAACTTTTTTAATTTCAAATTTTTACGAAATATCGGTATAAAAATTTATTAACAGTTTTTTTAATGATGGAAAAAACTATCATCAGTTTAAGGGAAACTCTCAAGGAAAGTGACATGTACTACTCTTCATTAGTGAGAAATCATAATGCTTATTCGCTCATAAACTCATACTAGTTCAATGAAAAAACATGCATAATTTTTAACAAGAAAAGGTAAGAATTCAAATTCGTTCATAAATTCGGGATAACTGTGACTTTGGCTGACGATATAATGAATGAATTTCAAGGAGAATTACTATTACATCTCAAGCGTGCGTTCTATATTATTTGATAATATAATTACCTGATTATTTTAATTTATTTTAAAAACAATATATATATATATATATATATATATATATATATATATATATATATATATATATTATATATTTTAAAAACAATATATATATATATATATATATATATATATATATATATATATATATATATATATATATATATATATATATATACTTTTCTTTCTTTCTTAGTTTAAAATATAGGGTGTCTCAAAAGAAAGTACACATTTGTTTTGCTTATTGCGTGAACGCAACTATTCCGAGCGGCGCGGGGGGTATGTCAATCGGTAGCCTGGCTCTTGGGAATTTAGTCGCTATGGAGCGTTTCTCGGGAGCGGACCGTGCTTTGTGCATACGTGAGTTTTACAAAAACGGTAATTCGGCGACTGTAGCGCGTAGAAAATTCTGCAATTTTCGACATATTCGTCACTTAAATGATGCGCCAAGCGCTCGGCTTATTGGAAAATGGGTCCAGAAGTTTGAAGAGACCGGTTCAACACTAGATAAACCAAAATCCGGGCGTCCGAGGTCTTCGAGAACGGTCGAAAACGTAGAGAGTGTTACTCAGTCTATTCGTGACGACCCAAACGTTTCGATTCGTAAGCGTGCTGTTGCTTTAAATGTGCATAGGTCATCATTATTCCGCATTTTACACAAAGATTTAAAACTGAACCCCTATAAAATTCAGTTGGTGCAAGAATTGAAGCCTCAGGATGCTGGTCAGAGGCTTGACTTCGTAAACCAGATGACTGAACGCTTTTCAACGTTTACCAACATCTTCTTTTCGGATGAAGCCCATTTTCATCTTAATGGTCATGTAAACAGGCAAAATTGCCGCTATTGGAGTGCAAACAATCCAAAACACAAACATCAGAAACCTCTACATTCGCCGAAAGTGACTGTATGGGCTGCGATGTCGGCGCGAGGAATTATCGGCCCGTACTTTTTTGAAGATGAAAGGGAACGCACAGTAACAGTGACTTCAGAGCTGTATGTGGAGATGTTAGACGACTTCTTCGTGCCTGAACTGCAAAATTTTCCTGACTATAACCAAAGAACATGGTTCCAGCAAGACGGAGCAACTTCACATACGTCCAACATGTCTCTGCCACGACTGCGTGAAATTTTTCCTGGCAAATTGATCTCAAAGAAAGGTGACATAAGTTGGCCTCCATGCAGTCCTGATTTATCACCTATGGACTTTTTCCTATGAGGTTATGTCAAATCAAAAGTTTGCGTCAACAAACCGACTTCCCTTGCACAATTAAAAGAAAATATCCACAACGAAATGGCAGACATCACGGAGAATACCTGCCGAGCCGTCATGGGCAATTTTAGTGCTCGATTAAATGAATGCCGTGAGCGCAACGGATTACATTTGGACGATATCATTTTTAAAAAATAAATTCCCAAACAATGTATTTTAATATGTAATAAACATTTTTTCAATAAAGTCCTGACTTTTTTTTAAATCGATTTTTTAAATGTGAACTTTCTTTTGAGACACCCTATGCAAAGCGATCAAAAATATAAAATTCCAATCCACAAATCCACGATATTATCACCATGCAAAACTCGAACTTCTTGCTGCGGCTTTCGCTATAACACTGAATTATCTTGAACTCGTGTGAAGCTACGTGAGCCCACTGGTTATTTTAGTTCTACTATGCTCTGGCTATATCTTAAATATTTCGAATCGAGAAAAATGACATAACTATATTTTACTCCGCCAAAATATTTTATTCTTGAAAAATGGCATTTTAAGCATTTGTGACCAAAAATTCTAAAATGGTACGACCGCTTTATGCTTCAGGTACGGCCTCGTGGGTTTTCCCGAAATTCTGAATATCTTTGTGGCTAAAATACTGGTACATTATCTAGGCCATTGGTTCTACATGAGCTAAGCTAGGACCACCGGCCAGTATTCATTGAATACGGCGATCCAGGAGCTAAAGTAGTGACCTTAACTTGAAAACATTGGTAGAATATAAAGACCTCCTCGAGGAGATAGGGTATCTGGAGTCAACTCCGGATGTTGGGTCCCTGGAGAACTCTGTTAAACAAATCACCTTCATAATCGCGGACGCACTCGGTAAAGCTTCGGTCACAAAAGTGTTCAACTACTGAAAATACGATGAAACTCGAGCAGATTTGAAAGCCAAAATGAGGAAAAAGAACCGTCTCAAGAACAGGGCTTACAGAACTGGTTATTCTGATTTCAAGAGATAAGTAAATAGAACATTTCAAGAAATATGGCGATCACTCCGCGACTTGTACTATCAATGCTGGGAATCTAAGTTGGAAATCTTACAAATTCACGTTGCCAGTCTTTTTCGAATGGCTCGATGCTGGACAAAAGGCGCAAAGATAGATCTACCACATATCGCCAGTGACAACTGAACTTTAGTTGGTCCTATAGCTAAGATCAGAAAAATTTTATAAACAGTTTTAGTTAGACCTCAACGCCCATCGTACAAAGGGACAAAACATCGATCACACTATTCTTATTTATAGGCCCATGCGTCTTATTGACCCAAGTATACCTGTCATTGGACTTGACGAGATCAAGGAAATAACTTCAAATCTGGTTACAAAGAAAGCGTCAGGTCTGGTTGGTCTACTGAACGCGGATCTGAAAAGAGCTCTGAACAAGACCTTTTCAGCTATTACTTGCATAACTAATGCTGTTTTACAACTCCGTAACTTTCCCTCAGATTAGAAAATAGCTAAAATTATTCTTGTTAGAAAGTACGGCGAATGTGTCACCAACATAAAGAGTTGTAGGCCCATTAATCTACTTTCCAGTCTTGGGAAAATAGTAGGAAGAGTAATTTTAAATCGCATGATCGAATTCATAGTTGAAAGGAACATCTAGCCTCCTGAGAAATTCAGATTTAGAGGGAGTCACAGTAGTGTTCAGCACACTATCAGAGTGGTATCGTTCATAACACGGGGATTTAACAAAAAGTTCCATATGAGCGCTATCTTTTTCGATCTCAGCAAGGCTTTTGCCAAGGTATGATATGGACTTATAATTAAGCTACGGCTAGGAATCCTCAATTACCTTGTAAGACTGCTTTTAAGTTTCTTAGAGGGCAAAAAATTCGTTGTATCATCAGATGATGCTAGATCTACTGTTAGGCCGATTAGGTCGAGGGTTTCTCAGGGTTCCCCTCTATCCCCCACTCTATTCAACCAGTAGACTGCGGATATTCCGAAAGATCAATATAGCAAGTTATATTTATTTGCTGACGATACAGCTTTTGTGACAGCTTTATAATCCTAAGATTACAACGTCATATAAATAAGCTGTAGAAATGGATGGCCGATTACAAAATTAAATTAAATCTTGACAAAACTCAGGCAGTAATGTTTACTAAAGCTAAATTTGCCATCTCAGATAATCGGCTATCCATTTCTAACACTCAGACTCCCTGGAGGGATCACGCAAAATACTTAGGGCTTCTCAACACAAACCCTTTTTTAAGTAAAGCGAAAACTTCTTTGATATATCTCTGTTCTCTGCTGAATCGTAACAGCAAGCTGAATTAAAAGCTTCAGCTACTAAATTAGCAACAAACTATTTATTCGTTCGAACTTGTCCTTTGGCTCCTCCACATAGATCAACTCGGACAGATCAAGATTTGGCAGATTAGAGAGCTTTCAAAACAAAGTCTCCCGAGTGATATGTGGAGCTCATTTTTACGTAAGGAACACCATCATTTATAGAGATCTTGGATGTGAAATCTCTTCGACTTTCATTGCCAACTCAATAACAAAATATCTAGATAGAGCTCAGAACTCTACAAACGAACTCGTACACATTTGAAACAACCACACAGCCACACCACAACAGTGTCACCGATTTGTTAGAAATTGGTTGTTCGACCATTGAACTGAGGTGGTTTTAAATATCAGTAACGAGCTTAAAAACCAAACACATTCCGTTTTCTAGCTTTAAGCGGAATGCCTCATTCAATAAAAGTCTATGGACCCAGTCTGATTTGTTCATCAAAGAGAATGAGAATTCTATAACACTTCGACATTCCTTGTCGGGAGTCCAGTAATTAATCGATAATCGTCTGTCGTCGTAAACTCATGTCAGGGTCTTTTTTATTGGTTAGAGGTCAAATCCATTAGAGAGATAAGCACGAAAAATAGAATATATTCTATAGCAACATTCATACGCTGACTCACGAAATAGAGTCTGCATCAGGGGCGGATCCAGCCTCTCTCCTTGGGGGGGGCGGTGATATCACAAAAGTACAGTATGGCAAGCGAAAGCAAGTTGTCCCCGGGGGGGGGGGGGACACCAGCAACATTCCCATTTCTTGTGTAAAAGGCAGGGACGGGGCTATTTTTTTGAATTTGAAGCTCTTGGAGAGGGGGGGGGCGATCACAAGAAAAAACAAATTTCCGACAAGGGGGTGGGAAGATGCGATCAACATACATATTCCTCGTATAAGAGGCAGAATCGGGTCTATTTTCCTGAGTTTAAAGCTCCTGCGGGGTGCTATCGCAAAAAAAAAACAAGTTGTCAATGGGGGGGGGCGTGGCCAGCCGCATACACATTCCTAATATAAAAGGCAAAATCGGTTCTATGTTCCTGAACTCAAAGCCCTTGGGAAGGGGAGGGGCGATCGCAAGCATACACATTCCTATACTCTATTCAAGAACTAGAGAGAGTAATAAAACTGTTACCGAAACCTCCAACGTACCTGCTTCAGTGCCCCCGGTAACTGAAAACTGCCATAAATCTAATTATATTTAATATTATAAGCTTTTATAAATTTACTGCAACAATAAAATTTCTGATAATTCAATTCAATTTCTGTCAGTGAGCAAAGTACACCTTACAGTGTGTCCTTAGTGATTTATTTTGTTTGTGCTTGCTTTTATATATTATTTGAGATTAATAAGATACCCAAAAGATGGAGGGCATTTTTTCCTCAACGAAAAACTTATTACGATGAATGTTTGTTATGATGCCTTAAGATATTAATACCTAGATAATAATGTTAAAAGCTCTGTTGAGATGTGTTCCAATATAACAGGAGTTAGAAAATCTATCATGTATCGAACACTGACGGAGAAAAAAACGACTGGAATTGCTAGTAATTCCAAGCTATATTCGATCACAGGCAGACGAAAAACCTCGTTGGAAGCAGAGATGTAAACTGTAATGATAGAAGTTGTACATACATTTTATTATGAGAAGCAGATCTCAACCGTCGACAAAATTCTAACTAAAATCAATGAAGATCGGAATTTGCCTGAAATTAAAAGAACTGAGCTCTGGAAATTGCTCAGAGAACTTAATTTTTGTTGGGAAAAACCAGATAGGAAATCTGTTCTTATAGATCGTCCGGAGAATATTCGCTGTTGAATGAAATACTCTCAAATAAAAGGTAGAGTTGGTGGAAATAACACAACTTACAAAATTAATAATTTAACTGGACTTTTGAAAGATTTTTTTGAATAAAGTTACTGCAGATAATTACGAAAAATCCATATAATAAAAGAATAAAAGAAGATGTGGAAACTCGATCTCATGATCGGTGAGAGAGGAATCAATTATAATTAATTTGAGCGAAGATAGCTTCACTGACTTTGATGACGAATAAGATACGTAATGTTTACCAGCGTTAACACAATTTATTATTTAAATTTTCTGTAACATATAAAAATTAATGACATTTGAATCCCTTTTTAGTGTTTAATTGTAATTCTGCAGATGGTTTAAGAAATAAATTAAATGGAACGTCAAATATCCCAAAAATGTTTTTAATTAATAATAAAATGACCGATAGCCCCAAAAAAATTTTAATATTATATTGACGAATTTATTTTTTTTATATATGTTTAACTTCTTGTATTTTTGATAATGGGTATTTTGTAAGTATTTAAATTATAACTTTTAAAAATAAATTTTTTGAGAGAAAAAGGCTACGTTTTAGTCTGAATGTGCCTAAAACGATTTCTATGCTAAAATTAAAAATAATAAAACTACAGTTGTGATTTGTGTTAAATATGTCAAAATTATCTATATTTTCTAATATATATAAATTATTAAAAAATCATAACAAATAAAATAATATTATAAAAACTTTTTATTTTAAGTTTATTACTGAAATAATACTCTATGCCATAAATATTTAGTGATAGACCTCCTTTTGACGCCTTCCGATGCCTATAACAAGGATTAAAATCCTTTTTAACACTTCACACATCCAAATATCTATTCTTATCCAACCCAAATAGTCCATTTTTATAGACCAATATTTTTGATTATAAAATTTGTAACCCATTCCTATGAAAAATATATGTGTCTAACAGATTTTGCCAAAGACACCGGACTAAAGAACACAGGTAGTTTGTGAAGAAAAAAGGTAAAAAATGAAAAACTCTCCCTAGTTCTTGCATAAACTATAGTATAAGAGGCAAAATCGGGTCTATTTTCCTGAACTCCAAGCTCTTGGGGGGGGGCGATCGCCCCCACCGCCCCCCCCTTGGATCCGCGCCTGGTCTGCATTGGTACAATTTTTCATTAGTGTAGCAAGGCCACCACCACAGCTTCCAGTACGCATCCGGCAGCAAAACGAGAGTCGTGTGGGCTCAGCTTTAGTGTGAAAATATTTACCTAGATGACTGACAAAAAATATAATATATGAAGTTATTTAATACAATTTTGTGACACATATTTTTAAATATATTTACTAACTATAGCTAAAAATATATTCTATATACACTTCTCTTAAATCATTCGGAACACAAATAACGAGAAAAATAAAAATAGATAATTTGTTATACTAGATGGGAATCAATTTTTCTCTTTTAATTTAATTAAATACGGCTTTTTAAACGTACTGAATACTTGGTACTTTGATTTTTACTTTTTGTCATTGTCATCTTATAGTAGTATTCTTTTAAGTTTTAATCATCATTATGAGTGTTGTTGCGGTATTCTTTCTAATTTTACAATTTTTCCCAATACTCCATGGAAATTAGATCAAAAAAAAGCTGTTTTGTTAACAAAAATGCAACATTGTTTTTTTTGCTGGAATGTGTTCATTTCGGCATCCCATAAAACATATCTCGATGGTAACTCTGAAAGACCTGAGCAAAAAAAATGGCGGACCAAAAATGGTCACGATTTTCGGTTTTTTGAGTTTATCTCGAAAAGTAATAGTTGTATCGAAAAATGTTCAAACAAAAGTTCTAGAGAATTAAAAAACCTATCGATTCATCTAATATGAGTTATAGGGTGCGCCACTAGTTATCGATATATATATATTTTTTTTTCGGCAAAATTTACGGTTCTAGGTAAAAAAAAAACATTTATTAACAAATTAACGATTCAAAATTTAACATAAATATAGGTATTATCATTCTAAAAAAGTATGTCAAACCCGGAATCTGTGAGTGTTTTATTTTTCGAGAAAATCGATGTCAAAGTAGAAAATTCAACCTCAATTTTCCGCTTTCCTAATTAATATACAATGCTCAAATTGTTTATAGTTTTATATTTTGAAGATCTATTAAAAAAATTTTTTCAATCGTGGGCCGAGAAATTTTGCAAAAACCAATTTTTGCACCCAAAAAAAAAAAATGGCGATAACTTTTCACTGGATGGAGATAAAATTTTTTTAATGCGTGCATTGGATTTAGATGTATCATTTCTGATCTCAAAATTTTTTTTTAAATTTTGGATGAAAAAAACTTTTTTTTCCAAAAATTCATAAGGGCGTGGCAAATGAATATTAAGGACTCAAATTTTGCAGAAGATGCTTTTTAACACTTGTACTTTTCCTGTGAATTTTTTGGATCCAAGAAATACACTTCCATACGTTCTGTGAACCTTCGAAAATTGGGCCGAATCTAATCGAAAATAGCTGCTGCAGGCCGGTGTCGACGGGTTGCGATAGTTCAGGCGCATTATTCATTGGCGCTTCAAGGAAACTTATGCATCACAAGTAATATTTATAATATTGATGTTTTATTAATTTATATGATAGTAACAATTTGTTTAGTCATACTAATTTGTTTATTAACAAAATTTTTACAAAAAATTATAGAGAAAATTATACAAATAGTCAGTTATATATTACAATATGTAACTGTTTGTTCCTTTATATTATTATTATCTAACAATTTATTAACAAAATTTTTACAAAAAATCATAGAGAAAATCATACAAATATTCAAATATATTTAATAGTTTATTAACAAAATTATGCCCTTTAATTTTATAAGTTTGTATTAGGACGAATTAATATCATTGGTCGCTAATTATTTTTGTATTTTTGGCGTACTAAAAGCAGATATATAATAATATAAAGGAAAAAAAACAATATAATATGTAATATATAATTGAATATTTATATGATTTTCTCTATAATTTTTTGTAAAAATTTTGTTAATAAACTGTTAGATAATAATAATATAAAGGAAGAAAAAACAGTAGAACATGTAATATTTAATTGAATATTTGTATGATTTTCTCTAATATTTTTTGTAAAAATTTTGTTAATAAACAAATTAATAATTAATATGACTAAACAAATTGTTACTATCATATAAATTAATAAAACAACATCAATATTATAAATATTACCTGTGATGCATAGGTTCCCTTGAAGCGTCAATGAATAATGTGCCTGAACTATGGCAACCCGCCGACAACGGCCTGTAGCAGCTATTTTCGATTAGATTCAGCTCAATTTTCGAAGGTTCACAGATCGTATG
Organism: Diaprepes abbreviatus; assembly: GCA_034092305.1. Classification (NCBI taxonomy): domain Eukaryota; kingdom Metazoa; phylum Arthropoda; class Insecta; order Coleoptera; family Curculionidae; genus Diaprepes; species Diaprepes abbreviatus. Next base: position 4,982,336 of record JASJET010000055.1, on the reverse strand, counting down.
GAAGTGTATTTCTTGGATCCAAAAAATTTACAGGTAAAGTACAAGTATTAAAAAGCATCTTCTGTAAATTTGAGCTCTTAATATTCATTTGCCACGCCATTATGAATTTTTGAAAAAAAAATTTTTTTTCATCCAAAATTAAAAAAAAAATTTAAGATTGGAAATGATGTATCTAAATCCAATGCACGCATTAAAAAAATTTCATCTCCACCCGGTGAAAAGTTATCGCAATTTTTTTGGTGCAAAAATTGGTTTTTGCAAAATTTCTCGACCCACGATTGAAAAAAAAGTTTTTTTAATGGATCTTCAAAATATAAAACAATACAAACAATTTCCATTAAAATTGATCATTGTATCTTAATTAGGAAAGCGAAAAATTAAGGTTGAATTTTAAACTTTGACATCGATTTTCTCGGAAAATAAAAAACTCACATATTCGGGGTTTGACATACTTTTTTAGAATGATAATACCAATAATTATGTTAAATTTTGAAACGGTAATTTGTTAATAAATGTCTTTTTTCAAAAAAAAAACCAAAACCGTAAATTTTGTCGAGAAAAAATATATCTCGATAACTAGTAGCGCCACCTATAACTTATATTATATGAATCGATAGGTTTTTTAATTCTCTACAACTTTTGTTTAATACATTTTCGATATAACTTTTACTTTTCGAGATAAACTCAAAAATTCGATAATAGTGAGCATTTTTGGTCCGCCATTTTTTTGCACAGGTCTTCCAGAGTTACCATTGAGATATGTTTTATAGAATGCCGAAATAAACACATTCCAGCAAGAAAAAACAATGTTACATTTTTGTTACTGACGAAAGTCTATTTTCCATGGAATACAGTATATCCTAATAATATAAATTTTTCCAAAGCTAGAATAAACTGCTGTGTGTGTCAAATAATTTTCATCAGTTGGTATCATATCGAAATAAATTTCAGGACCAGATTTTAATTTATTTCCTTATTTGATAAAGAATTATTCAAATTACAGATGTAATACATTAAAGTATAGAAAAAAATATTTTTTTTTGGTATTTACTTACACACAAAATTATAACAAGTACAAAGCACCATAATAAAATAATAAGCTAATTTACTGATTTGGGGAAATTTCAAATTCATATTATCGGATTGATGTCATTTGTCTGTCAAATCAACGGTACTTTGAGTATATCAAATCTGAGAAATTCAACTTAATTTATCCATAGAAAAATTCCTCTTATAAACTGGCCTTGAAATGCACCGATAAGATTTATTTTTCTTAATTTGTTTTAGCTCTCATTCTTCTAAAATTAGAATAATCGTAATATAAATCCAAATTTCAAAAAAAATGAGGCAAGTTCTATATCGAAGGCAAAAATGATAATCGGGACTGAAAAACTCTTAAGATAACCTATTCTGTACCTCTTTCTGATTGTTTAAAACGGAAAATCCTAACAAGGTATATCTAAATTACCGCAAATCCTTTATAAAAATACCATTTTAAATGCGCTACTTATTTTATCTCGCCTAGAATAATCCCCATATCACTGACTATTTTATGACCCCGCAGTTGTAATAATTTACTAGCATATCCATTATTTACGATTCATTAAGTAAATTTTGATTTATTGACTTAATATGACAAAATAGATACAACGTAAGCTGATTTGAGTGGTATTTTTTTCGGGATATTATGTGTAGGATTCTAACAAAAAATCCCCGATTCTGGTTGACGACTGAAAATTTATCTATAAATTGGCTGTTTCCGTGAATTTATCCGTCGAACTTTGACCAATATTTTTTTTGCCGCTTTAGATCAAGCACCTGAATATCATTTCAAAATTAAATTAAATTCGAATTGCCCTTTTGTCACCAATTAATCCAACTTCCTTGGAAGAAAGGCCTTCCCTCGTGGGTAATTTCTTGATAACTACTGAGACAGCGATAGTGATTTATCGATTTTTGAATCACGGTGATTTTTCACTGCAGTGATTTTTACTCACAATGCGATGAGAGGCGATGAATGACGCGTAATTGTTTACCTTCCGATACTGACATTCGGATTCGACACTATATATATATATATATATATATATATATATATATATATATATATATATATAGATATATAGATATAGATATATATATATATATATATATATATATATATATATATATAAATATATATATATATATATATATATATATATATATATATATATATATATATATATGTATTGTAACCAGGCGCAGATCTAAAGGGGGGCGGTGGGGGCGATCGCCCCCCCCCCCCCAAGAGCTTTGAGTTCAGGTAAATAGACCCGATTTTGCCTCTTATACTATAGTTTATTCAAGAACTAGAGAGAGTAATAAATCATTTTTCATTGTTCTCGTACATTTTTCATAGGAATGGGTTAGAAATTTAATAATCAAAAATACCGGTTTAAAATAATGGATTATTTGGGCTTGGTTACAATAGATATTTGGAAGTGTGAATTGTTAAAAAGGGTTTTAATCCTTGTCATAGGCATCGGAAGGAGGTTTATTTTATCACTAAATATTTATGGCATAGAATATTATTTCGGTAATAAACTTAAAATAAAAAGTTTTTATAATATTATTTTATTTCTTATGATTTCTTAATAATTCATATACATTATAAAACATAGATAATTTTGCCATATTTAACACAAATCACAACTGTATTTTTATTATTTTTAATTTTGGAAAGAACCTTTTTGGGCATATTCAGACTAAAACGTAGCCTTATTCTCTCAAAAAATTCTAAGGTATAATTTAAATACTTACCAAATACCCATTGTCGAAAATACAAGAAGTTAAATATATATAAAAAAATAAATTCGTCCATATAATATTAAAATGTTTTTGGGCTTAAGTTACTTTATTATTAATTAAAAACATTTTTAGGACATTTGACGTTTCAGTTTTTTTATTTCTTAAATCATCTGGAGAATTACAATTAAACACTAAAGAGGGATTCAAATGTAATTAATTTTTATATGTTACAGTTAAAATTAGACCTACTTATTTTTATCACTATTGCACTGACATCTTAATTTAATTTATTTTATTATATGGAAATCCGATAGCCCCAAAAAAATAAAATAAGCATGTTAATTTTACACGCTTAAGAAAAAGACACAAATACAATAATAAAATAATAAAAAAATTACTGCTAATTGGAATTAAATACGTATAAATTAACTTTGAGTTCAGGAAAATAGAACCGATTCTGCCTTTTATATTAGGAATGTGTATGTTGCTGGCGTCCCCCTATCGTTGGCACCTTGTTTTTCTTGCGATGGCCCCCTTTCCCAAAAGCTTTGAGTTCAGGAAAATAGACCCGATTCTGCCTCTTATACTAGAAACGTGTATGCTACTGGCATCCCCCTCCCTGTCGGACATTTGTTTTTTCATGTGATCGCCTTCCCCCTCTCCAAGAGCTTCAAATTAAAAAATATAGGCTCGACCCTGCCTTTTACACTAGAAATGGGAATGTTACTGGTGTCCCCCCTCCCCATCGACAACTAGCTTTCCTTTGCCATACTGTACTTTTGTGATATCACCAACCGCCCCCCCCCCCCCAAGAGAGAGACTGGATCCGCCCCTGATTGTAACATACCTATTATACCGAATTATTAAAGGAATTTTAAAATAAATGAATGATCATACCGATATGATCTTTTCAATTTTCCGGCAACTAACTCACAGTGATCAGATATCAGTCAAATCTGGATCGAACCTAACCTAACTCTGCCATGCCGTTTTATTTTGTTTTATGTGTAAATTATTATAGTATAGTGAATATTTTTAGTTACAAATGGTACGAAGAACTTCCTACGCTTGCCATAATGGCACATCGAAAACTGGAGGAAATATGGTTCTTTTTAAAGTCCTTAAAAATCCCTTAAGGTATACATATCTATTGTCAGTAATAATAAGGATAATGGGAAAAAAATTGATGTGATGATCTAAATTAAAACATTTTAGTAATTCGTTTATTTTCTATCTGTGTAACAGCGATATGCTTCCTCGTTTTAAAACTTTTTCCCAGTGTAATATAAAGGGTCGCGAGATAAGCAAAGTCACGAAAACTGGACCTTCCATGTGTAGATGCTTCTCTTGAAAAGTATACTTTACAATGAAAAAAAATTATTGAGTTCTTTTGAATAGTGTTGAACAAAAATAAACATGTACATTTCGTCTTTTGTATATACAATTCATAGGTAAAATTTTGCTTCATATTAGAGAAATAATATTGATAAAATAATGTTTTTTATTTAAGCCGTATAAAAATAATTCGTCTATTTTTAATTGTTGTTTATCTGTAAAGTTTAAAACACCGCAATACGCAATTTACGCAACTAATAAATTAAATTCAAATACCGTTGCCATTGATAAGAAAAAATTATCATCTGAGAAAAATGAGTTGTTGATTTACGACGGTTTCGTTACGAGCTATTTTTTAGCCATAAAGCAGAATATTGCCACCAAAAAAAAATGGATAATATAAGATGACCAAATGGGGTATTACACTACACGATATTCAGGATTCCTAATTAGGAAATAGGAGTGCGAAAACTTTAAAGACTACACCAAATAGACCGCCGTGCATTAGGATCCTAAATCCATCAGCGAGCGATCGTCGAGCACGACAAATCTCCAAATATAAGCCTTATCCTATCCCTGGTGGCTAGCTGAATTATATATATATATATATATATATATATATATATATATATATATATATATATATATATATATATATATATATATACATATACCAAGAGTTTGAGTATCTTTATTAAGAGCCCGAAGACCAGAAATCAACTTATCATAAGTTGTACGTAGGAAGATTCATCGTTGGGGACTTAAGCATCAATTGCAAACACGGCGATTGTGCACGAGGATTTTTAGAAATAGGAGCGGTAACAAAACATACATCATGAACTTCGGAAGATTGAACATGAGGAGCTTACGTATGAGTAACAGATAGGTATATCAAGAGTTTGTGCGTCGGGAGTTTGTGCTTCGGAAGCTTGTACTTCTGTATTGATGGCCTCTTGATCTGGATGGTTTTTTCAAGTTGGTTGCTTGATGTCTGTGCGTCAATATTTTGGGTGTTAAGCGTCTGATATGGAAGTTGATTGAAATATATTGTCCGCAGAGCACAAATACCGGCAGATTTAAAACCATTTGCAGCCTTCTCCAGAGATTGCTAAATCGATTGAAAGCCTTTATAAATAGCTCTTCAATCTCGTATTGCGTTATGGCTTTTCCAGGATTCTCACTCATGTAATATTAACACTTTCGATTGTAGGCATTTTAAGGGGTCCGAAAAATGTCAAATCTAGAAGCTGGAGCTTATGGGATGTAAGTGGTGGCAAGATCAATAAAATTATGCCATTGTTTCGGAACAGTGTATATATACTGTCGTATTATTCAACATCTTACCGCCATCCTCCGGTCAGATTTAAATTCAAATAAGAGATCCGAACATAAATAAGTACGACGACGGGTGTCTGGGAAGGTGTCAGTCGGAATCCCACTGACGAGTCTTACGACTGGCACCGGGACGAAACACCCACATTTTTAGAGACCCGATTCAGACACGGCAGGTCTTTTCTAGATTTTCTCTGGCAAATTATACCCGATGACGGCAATAAGAGCCCAGAAAGAGAGACAAATAAAGACAACCCATATGAGAGACGAAGAAAGAAAACCGAACGTGCTTGTATAATATAGGAGTATACAGGGATAGGTCGATAAGTAGTAAGCCAGACTTTCTCCTATATTATAACAATACACATCCAGACTAACATGACTTTATTGGTTGTCTAAAATTACCAATACTGTTCGATCTTTCGAGGATCTTGCGAAAAAAATAAAATGGGAAGCCAATCCACAAACAAATATTCTTTGAACCATCTAGAATCTGATACAGCAGCAAGTTACACCCCCTTTTAATAATTGCGAATTCATTCTCTTTCGTTTAAATATGAAAAGTGGGAGTATATACTGACCAGCTGCACTTGTTACCTTTCTTATTTGCTTTTGGCCCTTTTCTGTCCAAATTTTTGAATTTTATGTTATGTTTGTGATGCTTGTTTCATCGACATTAAATATCCTGTTTGGTTCGAAGTGGTATTTGTTCTGTATAGATTTGAAGTAGCGTAAAATATATTAACTTCACTTTCTTTAAAAGTATTAATCCGGTTTAGTGAAGTAGCTTCAGATTTTTAAATAAAAAATTCTAGGATGCCTTTTCATAAAACCATGATACCAGTTTTAACCAGCCATTTTCTTATTTCGATCAAAGAAATGCGGAAGTTTATTCCGCTGTGCAAATTTATATGGGATTTTGCGAACCATATAGATTGTCAATCATTAAAATGCTACAATGCTACAATTCATAATATGTTCCTTCAACTACTATTCTTAAAATTCGGTAGAGAATGACTTTCTTCCTCATCTAGGCTGTTTTATAACATCTTTCTTCAAGTGATCAAAGATGGCTATTTTAGGTACCGAATATAAAGATATTGCTTTGCCTAGGATCAAATTTTTACTTCTTATATCCTCAACAGTTTTCTGCAAGTCTTCTAATTTGTTTCCGTCTTTCTTTTGTAGTCTTGAGGCATCTAAAATGGAATAAATGTTATTTAATAAGCCACGATATCTTAAACTATACTATTCCTTTCAATGGAGTATTGCTGAACGTTTTAGTTTGAGTTTACCCGACCTAATTTGTTCGTCATTGCCCCTTGAAGTAAGAAAATAAAAAAAAATAATAGTAGTTTTAGGTTAGATTGGGTCTGGCTGATTTTAAAATTCACAATCCTACGATTACCTATATCATCTAGACTAATAAATGTCATATTAGACCGATTCAAAGCAATAAAACTACTTTGAGTTTCATCTATCAAAAAATTACATCGTAGACAACAAAATATTTTTAAAAAATCCTACCTCATCTTTTTCTAGCACAGTGCAATTGTTGCATTCGGGATTACCCTGCGTTCGGGTTTACCCTGCTTTTCCCTACCATGTTTTTTTATCAATTCGCAGTTATACTGGAATGATTCAATTTTTATAATTTAAAATGCGCTATTTTTGTCAATTAATGCTCGGCAATAGTCACTCTGTAATGGGTTACTTTGATTTTATTGCATTAATGATAAATTGCACGAGGTAATTAAATGTATCTGACGCTATTGAAGTAAGAATATTTCACTGGAATGTATGGAGGAAGAGGCACTCAAGAATGGGGATCAAATACAATTTTTTTGTCCTTCTTTTTTAAAATCCATGGGCGTATTGAGTGCGTGCGAATCGGCGATAGGTAACTCCTTATACGAGGGCGGTCCAATAATTAATTAGCCTACATAAGAAAAACGAAAATTTTGGAAAAGTGGCGATTTATTTCTCAACATAGACTCCTTTTAGCTTGATACACTTGACCCAGCGATGCTCCAACTTCTTTAACCCGTCTGAAAAATACGTTTTCTGGAGGTCTTCAAAGTAGGCCTCCTTGACGGCAATAACCTCCTCGTTCGACTCAAATTTCTGCCCGGCGAGTGACTTTTTCAAGTTTGGTAAACAAAAAGAAGCCGCAGGAGCCAAATCTGGAGAATACGGTGGATGGAGTAGCAGTTCGTAGCCCCGGTGCGTTGTCATCGTGGAAGAGCACTTTTTTCTTCGCCAAATGGGGCCGTTTTTTCTGAAATTCGGTGTTGAATCAGCTCAAAAATTTGGCATAGTAGAGCCCTGTGATCGTCGTGCCCTTCTCCAGGTAGTCGATGTAGATCACACCGTGTGAATCCCAGAAAACGGTGGCCATCACCTTTCCGGCCGATAGGACAGTTTTCGCCTTCTTCGACTGTTCCTTGGTCTCTGGTGTGTACCAGTGGATCCATGTTTCGTCGACGGTTACGAAACGACGCAGAAACTCCTTCGGATTGCGCTTAAACAGCGTCAAACACTGCTCTGAAGTGGTCTCACGGTTGCGCTTGTTGTCCGGAGTGAGCAAACGCGGCACCCATCGCGCCGACAGCTTTCTGATGCCCAAAATTTAATGCAGGATGTGACCCACGCGGTCTTTTGAGATGCCTACTGTCTCAGCTATCTCGCGCACCTTCAATCGGCGGTCTGCCAATACGAGATCGTGGATTTTTGTCACGTTATCCTCCGTGGTAGCCGTTTTCGGGGCACCTAGGCGTGGCTCATCAAAAACCGACGTGCGACCACGTTGAAGCTCGTTAATCATTTTTTGACGGTTGCCATCGAAGGAGAAGAGTCACCGTACACCGCATCCAAGCGCTCTTTGATTTCGCTGCGCGATTTCCTTTCCAAAAACAAGAATCGAATCACCGACCGATATTGCTCTTTTTCCATTTTTCTAAAATCCGCGGACACGCCTGCTTCCACACGCGGACAAAACAAAACTGCGAGTCCGATTCGGTTGACATTTTGACAGTAACCGTCTACGAGAATGTACTACACAATAGCAAATTTCTCTTGCGATAGTGGCGCCATCGGGCGGTGAGGCTAAGTACTTATCGGTCCGCCCTCGTATTTTAATAATAACGAAAAAATACAAATCAAGGTTGGTCAATCGTTTTCTAAAGTTTTTATGATTGCTTCGATTTTTAATTACAAGGTTGGGATATGCAAACATTACAAGTGTTAGCTGAAAAATCTAAAAAATAGGGGAATTTCAGAATTCCTAGAAGGCATGACAAAATTGGTGAATTTAATAATATACCCTGGATAATTTAATACTGAGAGTTCACTAAGTTTAATTGAATGTAACCTGTTATTGTCTAACTTGTCCTCTCATAATTTACCATAGATTGAGTAGTGTCATGTCAGAATTAGTCTCACAATGAGACTCCTGAAAACAACACAAATACCTACTAACTTGAATATAGACAGAAGAAATGCATATAAAATAACTAGAACTATAGTAGCGATAATAGCTTTGTTCGCGGGTCACTTTCCGAACCGATTCAGAACTAGTACGGAATTATTTCAGGATTGTCGTACGACGCATGCCCAGTTATTAACCGGTTCAGGATTTTTTTTACCACGAACGATTTTGGAACTTTAAATCGTCTACTGTGATATGAGTCTCATTATTTAACATACTGATTAAACTAGTTGTTTTTGTTAATTTAAATAACTTAGAACTGTTTTTTATTAGGTTTTATTATTTGTATTATTTTAAAGAAATATTGAATTATAATTGTTGTTCTTATATAATATAAAGTCTAACTGAGAGTTCCTTTTAGAGTAAAACATTTTGTTTTTTGCTGAATAGAATTTTTGATAAAAAATATATATTTTAACTGAAATCTACTGTTTGCTCTTTATTTTGTGCTTTTTATTTCCTCAAAATAATTGGCACTTTTAGGAATTTTGAATAACTCTAAAATTTCTTCTAAGTCCTCATCGCAGGACCATAAATGATTTGACATATTGGGAGTATTCACTAAAAACATATTTTTTAGGTTTAAACTGAAAGGTAAAAAACACTTTTTTAATTTATAAATTAAGATTCTAGTTAGATTAACACTAATTAAAGTAAAACCAATATAATATAATAAAATATCTACTGGAACATCAAATTCAAACCTAAATAAAATAAAAACAATTGTCAAATAGTTGCACATTGCGGCCGCAGCATGAAAGCTGGCGCTGCGTAAAATTCCGAACTTATAGTTCTTGTTTAATCCTTAGAACCGGCAGAACTGGTTCAGAATCGATTTCGAACCGAATTATTTTCTCAGCGAACATGGGACTGTAACTAAAAATTCTGAGCTTTGTTATCCACGAACGTTAGTATTTCAACTGCGCATGCGTATTATTTCAGAATCGGTTCTAAATCCTTTCCGCGAACAAAGCTAATTTTTAAGTAAACATATCAGGTTTTAATTTCTCAAAAAAAAACCGCGCATTATATAAAAAGGCAACGTCACCGTGACTTTATTTTTTTTTAAGTGAAATAGTACCTGTAACAAATGATTTAAAAAATTACTTTCGCTTTAATAAGCAAAATATTTTCACTTTTGGATACGCATAGATTTAGCAGGTAGTAGGTAAATACCTGAAAAGTATTATTAATCTTTTAAACTTTTTGAGTGTTATGTATATCTAAAGGATTTTCCCACACATGTATTTTTAATTTTTTGATACAAGTTTATTTAAGAGGAATTTTATCGATCAAGAAATTTCCCGTTTTTGCAAGATTTTTGGTAACTGCGATGTAGACAAAATATACAGAAAAACAAATTAGGGATTTGGTTGGCATAAAATAAATAAATATGGTAAAGCAACAGTACATTTTTACTTATTAATCGACTTCTAAATTCAAGCGTTATTTATTTTTTATGTACAATATGTACGTTGATTACTCCGAAAGTGTTGCACCATAGACATGGGCTACACCGCATTCAAAATTTTTTACGTTATGTTCAGGAAGTTGCCGCGATGGTCCCATGTCATTTTGACCCAAAAAAATAATTCAATATAACCAATCCAACATGGCGTTCTAAAAATTGTATATTACGATTGGGTCCAAAATTGATATGGAAAGGTTTTTGAGGGTGTAAATTACGAATTTAAAATTATTTTTAAAAAATTAATATGGCAGACCCAATATGAAGTTCTCATAATTTTACATCTTTAAATTTTGTTCAGCTTAATTTAGGTTATATTGAGAGGTTTTGGGGGCCTAGATTAAGAATCTAAAATTACTTCTTAAAATTTAGGATTTACAACTATGGCCGACTAAATGTTTGTCTGATGCAATTTCATTCAACACTAGTTTTTGGAGAATTCTGTGTCAAAGAATTTTTTGTGATTCAATTTAGTGTGGTTACAATTTTGGATAAAATGGGTATTTCTTTGCGACCTTGGAAACATTGCGAGGTACACTACACATCTCGCTTATTACTTTGTTCAAATAATTTATGTATACAGTGTGTCCCATAAGTTTTAAGACTGTAGCTATAAAATCAGTCATAATTACACGATGAATGAAAAGAACGAACAACGTATTCATTTAAAGGATATTAAAATTGTTTTTAGTATATATTTTTTTCCTAAAATTACTGGGAAATTAAGGATAAAAAATTACATTAAAATTAAGCTACTATCCTGATATGCATATAAACATAATGAATGTTTGTGTGAGAAGACAATCTTACTTTTTATGAATGCCAACTTTTTTTTGTATTAGGATATCGAGTTTTACATATTATAATACCGTTTAGTAACAGTTTTTAGAATATTACTATATACAATCACTTATTTTGAAATAGATATAGACAAATCAGCAAAGAAGTATATCGAAAGTCTTGCAAATACAATTTTTAACAGTCAATAACTCGAATTGTGGAAGAAGCCATCATATAATTTATTAATATTTATTGGAGAGGCTGGAATTTTTTTGGTAATTTTTTGGATTTTTAAATAATAACTGTTTAATAAATGTTGGCCAAAAAAATTTAAAAAAAATCGTCGAGTGAAAATTTTCATTATAATTGATGAAATATGGTTGCACCTGAATAAAAACAGATCTTTAAATAAAAACGCATTTTTCTTACTACGATTGGCGTATATTGGCAATATATATATATATATATATATATATATATATATATATATATATATATATATATATATATATATATATATATATATATATATATATATATGTTTATACGGCTTTCACGGATTCGTCCGTGTGAGATGCATTAGCAGTGGTTATATCTACATTATGCATCTCACACGGACGAATCCGTGAAAGCCGTATAAACATATATAAGCCATCCGACGAGAGGTCGGCGAAGCCGCGTTCAGTGTTGCATGCTTCCTTCCAATCTGTCCTTTGCACAGCCAGGTGCATGTCGGTACCCTGATGAGTCTAGTGAGAGACGAAACATGTATCTCTGCCGTATCGCTGTGGCGAGGAGGGTAAGCTTTGACTTTCTTCTCGGTATGGTGGTACAGGTAGGCCACCATCTCGATGGTGGTGGAATAGGATGAACTGTGTTTTATTACAGTTTATTCTAACTGTGCAACCTCTAACACAAAAAGGATGTGATGGAGCGAAGTTTGCATTCACTGTTTCGCGTTTTACTTCATATATATATATATATATATATATATATATATATATATATATATATATATATATATATATATATATATATTTAGGGTATCCCATTGTCACTTGACTTGTATATCAAGGCCATTTTAAGGTCACCTTTGTTTTTTCCAATAGGAACCCCTATTTTTTATTGTAGAAATGGAAACTAGGGATAATTTCCCTCCAACGATATAAATATGTTGTTTTTTCACATCTAGAGGTGATTTGAAGGTCAAACTCATTTGTCTAATTGAAAAACGTGAAAAGGCTTAGAAAACAAACGGTTTAATAACAAGAGACATACGTGTCTTTATATTGAACGGGCTTAACGTTTATAACGTTGAAACTGACCTTGGAATTAAATTTCAAAGGCAACTTTGTATTTCCGAATAAGAACCCCTACTTTTTATTGTAGAAATGTAAAGTAGGGAAAATATCCCGTCCAGCGATACAAATACGTTATATGTTTTTTTCATATCTAAAGGTCATTTGATGATCAATCGCACTATTCCAAAAAAAAATTAACCTTGAAATGACCTTGAAGCGCAAGTGCAAAGTAAGTTCCAAGGTCATAAATGTTAAGCATTTTTAACATAAAGAAATATGTCTCTTGTCATTAAACTCTTGTCATTAAACCGCTTGGTTTCCAAGACTTTTTGCATTTTTCAATCAGACAAGTGAGTTTGACCTTCAGATGACCTCTAGATATGAAAAAAGCGTACGACAAATTTATATCGTTGGACAGGAAATTTTCCCTACTTTCCATTACTGCAATAAAAAATACGGGATTCCTATTAAAAAAAAAACAAAGTTGACCTTAAAATGACCTTGATATTCAAGTCCAAAGTCAGTTTCAAGGTCATAAACGTTTTTCCCCTTAAGATAAAGAAACTTTTGTCTCTTATATTTTTTTGAAACACGTTTAATTTCCGAGATTTTTGAGTGTCAAAGTTAAAGCGGGACATTCTGTCTATATGAAGAAAATGAACCAGTAATAATGCTGCACGCAGAACTTCCTGCTAAAATAATGAAAAATTGAAAAACCTAACTACCAATTTAATACTGTGGACATAAATATTTTTTATTTATCCCAGAACAACATGTCCCAAGACAATAATAAATTATTCCTTAATTGTCTAAATTAAATAATGTTAAAGGCATTTTCAATATCATAACAAATCTGCCGAATTATCAGGGTTAACAAAAGCCTATGCTTCTAAAACTGTATTTAGATGTAAAAAAATACCGTACCCTGTTACTATGTGATTTAACGGTACAAAAGAAGGATATTACCAGCATAATTAGCACAATAGACTTAATTATCTTAAGTAATTTCTATTATTTTTTAGTATTATGGCAGAATTAAAGCCCCACACTCCTTCATCCATATGTCGTCTCAGCCCTAAAAACTAGACAACACGCCCCAAGACAACATTTAATTTTATTTTAATTGTCTAAATTAAATATTGTTACTAAGCATTTTCAACATCATAATAAATCTGACTGAATACCAGGATTGGCAAAAGCCTATACATTTGAAAATATATAATAGCATTATCAGCCCGTACACTTAAGTAAATTCTAATTATATTTTAGTATTGTGAGGGAATTAGAATCCAAAATGCTTCATCCGTACTTCACAACCCTATAAGTCCAACAGCACATCCAAGAGAATAATAAATCATTTCCTAATTGTCTCAATAACATAGTGTTAAAGGCATTTTCAACTTCATTATAAATCTGCCAAATGCTAGGGTAAACAAAAACTATCCCCCCCCCCCCAACCCTCAAATACTCATCCGACAATGTCAAAAGGTACAAATAAAACTCCCTTCTAATTTGTAAATAAATAATACTTTATTAACTAGTTAATCCCTGGTACAATGTCATTTAAAGGCAAGAAAAATTAATAGAGGTATACAATATAGGCAGTTTCTATTAATACAAAATACAACTTTAATATCTTATTTTTAATTAACATGATATTAATAATACATATACAGAACGGGTAAACTATTTCTTTTTGTAACTAAGGAACGCAAATTAAGTGAAAAATTATTTATTTATAATTCAAAAACATAATTTGTTTCTTGTGAAAACAATAAGCGTCGATTAAAACATTGTTTACAATATAACAACAAAGTAAAAAATTATTGTCTGTCACAACAATTTTTAAAGTATATATGTTTGTAACGTAAGTTCTATTAAAATCGACCGACTATAACGTGGATTTGTTGAATTTTGAAGCTCCTGATGAGCGGCAGCTTTTGCTACAAGGAGCGTTTCACAATTTTTATTGTAATTGTGAAAGTCAAATGTAATGTTGCTTACAATAAAACAATATTGCAGGAATTGAAAAATTATTGTCTGTCACAACAATCTTTGAAGTGAATATATTTGTATTGTAAGCTTTATTATCATTGACTGTAATGTAGAGACTTAATTTTGTAAAATTTCAAGCTCCTGATGGGCGACAGTTTTTCCTATAATAATCGATTGGTAGTCAAATATAGTACGAGTCACAATAAAACAATATTTCAGGGACATAAAAAAAATTATTGTCTGTCACAACAATTTTTGAGTGAATATGTTTGTAATGTAACTCTCACAATAAAGGACTGCTTAAAAAAGGTGTATTAAAATATTGCTGCTTTTTAAAATAGTTTAATGTTTAAAATTACCTTGATGGTATTACAATTATCTACGCTACAGGACAAATTATTCATATGAAAAATCATTGTCAGTCACATCAATTTTCCTAGAAAAGTCTTGTATCATAGAAAAAAATTACATTGTTTTAATTAAATCAACCTATAAATTAAGTAATACTTTGGTTTATAATCAGGATCTATATGCTTACAAAATTATTTTTTTCAGTCTTAATTATTTGAGGCAGAAATTTCATTTTCTAAATAAATTTCCTTAGTTCATCTTAAATCTATACCCTGGATCTATAATACTATTTTAAATGCGGTAAAATATACCTACAAGAGAAAATTTTAAAATAATGTTTAGTCCTTAATTTTATCCGACAGGCAAGAAAATGATAGTCTTCCAAAAATTAGTCAAAAAGTAAAAAATATATTATTATTACATGTTAAAATGTTTTGAAACTGCCATATAACAAATCACCAAACATTATTATAAAACATAACATTAAACATAAAATAAATAAAAAAATAATACTCCCATTAATTCTGTATAACATAGGATACATAAAAATAGGAACTTAATTGAATAAATTTGGCTAAAATATTTGTTTACATATCACGACCACATAATATTTATGTTGCCTTATTTTGCAATTAACCCTGTATATAAGAGATTATTTAAATCAATAGTTTTAATCTTAATACGAGGATTTAAAATCTTTACATTTTCATGTACAAAAATTGCCCTATCGACAATTTGGGACCTGATTAAGTTATCTAGATTTTCCAGCGAGCTGTTTTTTGATTGGTTTGACTTTTTCGTGGCGGTATGTAAAGAATCTTCAGATTTAGATTTCTCATTTTTCCTAGCCGACAAATTTTTAATTTTAATTTTCCCGTTCATTCCATTGTATGTTACAGAATCCGAGTTTACATCGGAGTCGATGGAGATTTTTCCATTATTTCCAATATATTCCACTGATCCCTGGCACTCTAACAGGTGAACAATGCAATTATTTCCAATTACTTTTACAACACCAAAATTTTCCGACACTTTTATTAAACAATTGTTTCCTATGACGATCATGGTGCACGTATTCTGGGAAAATCTTAATTGAAGATTATTCCCAACAAATTTTTTAACTTCACTTAAGTTCACTACTCTTCTATCATTTTCCGTGATCGGAACAACCATTGTTTATTATTTATTTAAACTTGACTAAACTATAAACAAAACTAAGTACAGAACTGTGCGGTACTGTTCTCTATAAAAAATTCGGAACTGGAATGGTTATCATACAGAATAAGCTGCGATAAATATACGCGGTGCTGTTCGTACCCTTCTATAGTATACGGTTATTCACAGTGCTTCGTGGATAATCGTAACAGCTTTTTGGAATCGAGCCCACTACGCTCCGTGAATTAAAAATGGTTGCGATACATGGGGAATCACACTATATCGCTTATAGTTATGGGGACAGATCGTTTTATTGTAAAAGATTTGTGTCCTTGAACTAAGTTAAATAATGAAAAGTTCATACTGATTACATAATGATTTAACAATTTTTGATGTTTTGATCCTACCATTGTCGGATCTACAAGGGTATTTTAAAGGCACCCAGTTTTTTTATTGTTGACGAAATTAATATAATGTAACTATAAATAATAATAACAAAGGATACAAAACTCTACGCAAGCTTTTACAGAGCGCAAATCAATTTAGTACAAGCGGATAGCCCCGTTTATGCAAGGCGCATCCAAGAAGAGGCCATTTTTTTTCTTTATTTTCTTGAGGTTAGGTTCACATTAAAATAAGTTTTTCACTATTTTGACGTTTCGTTCTTTATTTAGAATATTAAAAAAAATCATTGTCTGCAAAAGTCATACGTTTTACTTTCAAATTTAAACATGAATCGCCGTATTTTCCCATTGAGATGAAAATATCCAAACATCTATCCTATTTTTTAAACTTGAAAGTGAAACATATGAATTTTGCAGACGATTATTTTTTTGAAAATGTTATAAATAAAGAACGAAAAGTCAAAGTAATGAAAAATATGTTTTAATATGAACCTAATCTCAAGAAAATAAAGAATAGATAAAAATAAATATCAACGCTTCAAGAAACCAGTACACACACATATATTCGAGAGGGGACCCAAAAAAAACTGGAATTTCGTCATAACTTCTTTATTTCATAATATTTTTACACCAAATTTTAATCACCTTCAAAATATTCTCCATTGACCACAACGCACTTCTACAAACGATTCTTCCATTGTTAAAACAGTTTTTAAATTTACTTAACGGGATGGCCTTTAGGCGATAGTAGTGGATATATCCCTATTGCATCTCACACGGAGGAATCCGTGAAAGCCGCATAAACATATATACGCCATCCGGCGGGAGGTCGGCGAAGTCGCGTTCAGTGTTGCATACTTCCTTCCGATCTGTCCTTTGCACAAACAGACGCATGTCGGTACCCTGATGCGTCTAGTGGAGACGAAACATGTACCTCTGCCGTATCACTGTGGCGGGGAGGGTAAGTTTTGACTTTCTTCTCGGTACGGTGGTACAGGTTGGCCATCATTTCGATGGTGGTGGAATAGGATAAATTGTGTTGTGTAGCAATTTATTCCAAATGTGCAACCTCTAACACGGAAAGGATATGATGGAACGAAGTTTGCATTTACTGATCGCATTTTACTATATATATATATATATATATATATATATATATATATATATATATATATATACGTAATCGAAGGTTTTCGGGTATTTCGTGTGGGTGCTCAGGATGTAAGACAGCTGACGTTTCGGTGAAATCTTATTCACCATTTTCAAAGCTCACTATACGGCGTCTATGGGCGAATTGACGCTTGCGACTCGGATGCTGTCGGTCCTGTTGGCTAGATGGCTCTGGCCAATCAGGTTGCGAGCCCTGCTGCATGTCATCGGCCCTGTTGCCAGTGTTTGGGGTCGTGTTGCCGAGTTGTGATCCGTTTTTTTACTACCTACTACTAATTGATGTTTCATAAGCAGGTTTTTCCAAGTATTAGGCAATCACTGGCTATCATCTCTGCGATTTAAGTTGTTGGGCCTCTTTGCAATTTCGATGGTTTCCCTTATAACTCTTGTGAACAGGTTTTCACATCTCGATAGCATTTTTATTTCTGAGAAGTATGTCTTATGTTCAGTATTTTTTATTTATTAACAATTTTTTTTTGTTTATAACAGAATACCTAATCATTTTTCAGGATTCCATCCTCGATATTTGTAATCAAGGGGTCAAAATACATATAAAAAACTTTAGTGGAGCCATGTCTCTTCTTCGGCTACGAAAACCCACGAGGCTCCTGGACTAAATTAAACCCAGTTCAATATCAGTAAATTACTTGAATAGTTAAGTCCCAATCGAGTTATGTAGTATACCTCATAATGTTTCAAAATCGCAAAAAATGCACCCACTTTAGCCAAAATTATTGTAAATCACACTAAATTGAGCAACAAATTTTTTTGATAACGGGATCCCCCCAAATACCAATTTTGAAAGAAACTCGACAAAGCAAAGTTTATAGTCCATCATATTGAATTTTAAGAAATAAATTTTATATTTGTAAGCTACGCCCATACCATAAATTTGGAAAAATTCAGAAAATATAAAGTTTTTATCCCGCTATATTGTATTTTAATAAAGTGGTTTTAAATTCGTAATTGTGCTGTCAAAAAATCCCAATACCAGTTTTGAATGAAATTTGTAAATGTAATAAAAATGAATGAATCTAAAATTTTTAGTTAGCCATATTTAATTTTAAATTAGATATTTCGGGTTTCGGTCATAATATTACTCCTATGAAATCAATACATAGGTTTATTCTTACGTTTCGGTTTATTTTATTATTTAATCCATCTTCAGAGTAGTAAACTGTTAATAGGAATAGGAGTTGGTATTTTGTTAATATTTAAATCGAAAAAAAATTCTTACCTAATGTTAACTAGTGGTTTATTTAAATTAAAATATATTTAACTTTTTTAGATACAAGAAGAGCACACTGGTTTTTAAAAGTATACTGATAAAAAAAGTTTCTGGTGCATCTGCAATTTTATTGCGTTATGAAGTTGTTATATACATTACTCAATGTCCTAAAATTTATTGTAGCGGGTGTTCTTTTAATGTAGATCATTTCTTTAACTGTCCTTTTTTTTAAATTATTTTCTGTGTCTAAGATCTCAACGTTTTTAAAGTCAATATTATGTTGATTATCTAATGCATGTTTGGCTAAAGCAGTTTTGTTCTCGTTATTATGATGTCAAAAATTCTATTTGTGGTTTTGTATTGTTTTTAAAATACTGTTTTGTTTGATTCACATATGTTTGGCGACAATCTAAAAAATTGATCTTGTAAATGATATTTGTTTGTTCGTCTTTAGAGACATCGGGTTTAAGTTTTTTTTAAAGGTTCTAATAATTAGTAGTCGGTTTTTTAGTTGCTTGGATATCATATGGTTTTAGCATTTTTTAATGAGGTTAGTAATTTTTGGTATATAACGCAAGGGTTATATATATTTGGGACCATGAGACTTTACTTTTTATTGATTTAGTACTATTATAGAATTTTTCTACTCAGCTTTTTATTATGGGTTCAATAAATTTTTTTGAATAATTGTTCTTTGCCAAAGTGTCTTTAACTTTTTTTATGTTCTGGAGCCGAAATTCTGAATGAGAAAACTTGATAGCTTTATAGGTTAGTGCTGTGAGAACACTATTTTGCATTTTTTAGATGCTACAAAATGATAATTTAGGTATCTTCCTGACCATATTGGGTTTGTGTACCAATTTGTTTTTATTAACCGCCTTCTAAAAGAAGGAGGTTCTCAATTCGTCGACTATGTATGTTTTTTTTTATGTATGTACACCGATTACTCCGGAACGGCGGCACCGATTTGAATGAATTTTTTTAGGTTATGTAAAGGAAGTTGCTGCGGTGGTCCCATATTTTTTTGGACGAAATTGGTACAGTAAAATCCAAGATGGCGCTGACAATATGGCGGCCAAAAAAATTAATTTTGTCCGATTTTCTTCAAAATTGGAATTGGAGAATTTTCGGGGTCGTACACAACGAATCCGAAATTATTTTTAAAAAATTCAATATGACGGATCCAATATGGCGAATAAAAAAATCAATTTTCTCCGATTTTTTTCAAAATTGATATGGGGGAGTTTTTGGGATCGCACATTTCGAATCTGAAATTATTTTTAAAAAATTAAATATGGCGGATCCAAGATGGCGGACTATAAATTCTACATCTGCAGATTTTGTCTAAAATCACTATTGGGGGATTTTTGTTAGTGGTAATTGTGAATTTAAAGTATTTTTTGAAAAACTCAATCTGGCGGATTCAATATGGCGTCTTAAAAACTTTACATTTTTCGATTTTCTCCAAAACTAATATAGGGGGTCTTGAGGGTGTAAATTATGAATTTAAAAGTATTTTTTCAAGATTCAGTATGGCGAATCCAATATAGGGGACTAAAAATTTTACATTTTTCGATTTTGTTCAAAGGTGGGACTGAATCGTTTTTAAGGATGTAAATAGCGAATATAAAATTATTTTAAGAAAATCTAATATGTCAGATGGAATATGATGGTCCAGAAATTTTAAATTTCCGAATTTTATCCAAAATTGGTACTAGGAGCCAATATGCTAGGTTGAAAATTGTACCTTATTCGCATTTTTTCAGATTGGTATTATGGGGTTAACATTTCAAGTTCTTTAAATATCGATATTCGAAGGTTATGGGGCCTATATTATCAATTTAAAATTAACTTGAAATTTAAGATACACAGACAAATTATTTATTTGACACAGTTTCACTGGTATGTGGAGAACTCTAACAATTAAATAATTTTTAGTGGTTTATTTTAGGGTGATTTACAACTTTGGATAAAATGGGTACTTTTTTGCCACCTCATTGCGAGGTACATTAATTTCGATTAGTACTTAGTTCAAATAATTTATGGATATCAATGAATTCGAAACTAAAAAATTTTTATAAAAAAATTGAACCGACTTATATGAAATTGAAATTTTTGAAGTCGGCGTCACAAAAGTCGTTGTACCTCCAAAAATATGTATATATGAAATATGAAAAAAATCGATTTTTCTAAATTTCTAGACCAGAATACCCCCTTAATGGCTTTATTATTTTATTTTTCTAATGTAAATTATATTTTGTTATCATAGCTGAATTTTGTCTTCAGGTATGCATAATATATAGTCATCGACCTATCTTTTAAAGAAAATTTAAAAAAAAAATAATTTTAGAGTCATATTGTGTGACACTAATTTTGAAGAAAATTAGATTTGTAAGCTTTTTTGAAATTATACCGAATCCATTTCAGCCAAAATTATGTGGGACTAACGCTACAACTCCCTGAACATAATATAAAAATCTCCATTCAAAATGATCGTACAAACTTCAAAAAATATGTATGTACATATATATATGCGTAGAATTGAGAGCCTATTTTTTTGAAGTTGGTTAAATAGGTTTTTTGTTTTAAAATGGCCTTAACGTCTCAATAAAATTTTCTCTAAAACATTCCATAAGCAGTAATTTAAATTCCTAAAGACAATTTTCAATAGCAATAAATTCGAGTAAATTGGCTTTAACAAGCCCAATATCCTGTTTGGGTTAGCGATAAATTTTATTGAAATATCCTAAAACGAAAATATTTCTTAAAGCCCAACCGCCTAATTTCTTCAAAACTATTTAAGTAATTTGCTGATCGAATTTTAGTTCTCTTTGGGCATATGTTTAATTAAATATTGATCTTATTGCTGCGAAAATATCTTTAAATAATAATGTTTCTTATTTGTTAGTGACTTATATACCACCCAACACGTCTTTTAGTGATTACAATATTTTATTTGATGAAATTAGCCCGTATGAATACCTATATGATGCAGGATTTTTACTTTTAGGAGATTTCAATCTACCTGATTACATAAACATGTCATCTGACGAATACAATATATCGAACAAAACTTTGTCTTTAGTAGGCTTTATGCAATTTTTAAACCTTAAACAGCACAATTTCATATACAACGATAATAATCGTTTACTAGATTTAATTTTAAGCATTAATGATTCATTTTTATGTAGAATTGAAAGGGCGAAAGACCTAATCTTACCTGAAGTGTTGCACCATCCTGCTTTATTGCTCTCATGCACAGTGACTCATGAAAAAAAAATTACTAAACAAAGAATTAATAATGTATACTATAATTTTAAAAAGGCAGATTTTATGCGCCTATATGAGTATATGTGTGATATTAGGTCGGATTTTTTGTATCAGATTAATGATGCTAATGAGGCTTGTAATTTGTTTTATACTCAAAATATACACTGCTCTAAATAAATTCGTACCTAGAACTAAAAAACGCAGAAGAAAATATCCACCTTGGTTTACATCTAAAATAATAAATAATATTAAGAAAAAATTTAAATCTTGGAAAAAATACAAACGTTCACAAAAAATGAAGATCTGTTAAAATTTCAACAGCAAAGAAGGCAAATTAAGTATGACATAAATGATACATATAAAAAATATTGTGAAAGTGTGGAAAACCGCATTGTTTTAATCCATCAAACTTCTGGCAATTTATAAATAGTAAAAGAAATAATAAAGAATTACCTGAAAATATGATTTGTGGGGAAAATACTTATAGAAATCATGCAGATATTGCAAATGCATTTGCTGACTTTTTTAAATCTTCATATATTTCATCGAACAATGCTTTTAATAAAGATATTCAAAGTCTGTCACTCAAACTATTCAAATTTGTAAGGTTAGTGAAAATGAAGTACTATCTTGCTTAAAAGAAATGAAACCAAAGGGAACAGTAGGTCCGGATAAAATTCCATCCTTTTTCCTGCGTGACTTTGCATGCGTATTAGCAAAACCTCTTTCCATTATCTTTAATCTCTGCCTAAATAATTCACAGTTTCCTGATAAATGGAAAATTTCCAGAGTTTCTCCAGTGTTTAAAAAAGGAGACAAACAAAATATAGAAAACTACAGATCAGTCTGTATAATAAATAATTTTTCTAAATGTTTTGAAATGTTTCTGCAAGAACATCTATTTTTCAAGCTGAAACACCTATTTAGTGGTTCCCAACATGGCTTTATGAAGGGTAGGTCCACAGCGTCCAATCTTTTCTGTTTTACTCAGTTTGTGGCTGATGTCTTGGACAGGGGTGGTCAAGTAGACACAATATATACAGACTTTTCAAAGGCGTTTAATAGGCTTGGTCACGGCATTTTGCTTGATAAACTGCATTGTTTTGGACTTTCGCAAAAATTAATTCTATTTTTTAAATCATATCTCTGCGATAGGCAGCAAATAGTAGAATGCTGTGGTCAGTCCTCGGAACCCCTGTGTGTGATTTCGGGAGTTCCTCAAGGGTCAATACTCGGTATTTTATTATTTAATATATTTATTAATGGAATTGTGGGTGACTGTACAATGCTGCTCTATGCGGATGACGCTAAAATTTTTACTTCTGTAAAAAACGATGCTGATTGTCAAAGACTACAAATAGCTATAAATACCGTCATCGATTGGTGTAGCGAAAACAGACTGCCTCTAAACGTTGGTAAATGCAAAGTCATGACTTTCACATTGAAGAAAAACGTGCTGGTGTATGATTATTAAATTGATGGAACATGTGTTCCACAAGTAGAATCCTTTAGGGATCTGGGTGTGACATTTGATAGCAGACTTTCATTTGTTCCTCATATAAATGATCTTATACAGGTGTGTTTTAAATCATTAGGCTTTATTATTAGAAACTCAAAAACATTTTCTAATCAAAGTACGCTTATTTTACTTTATTAGGTTTTTGTAAGATCTAAATTTGAATATGCCTCCATAATATGGTCTCCTTATTATCAAAACCATATTAATGACCTTGATAGAGTTCAGCGGCGTTTCTTGAAATACCTAAGCTTTCGCATTGATGGACATTATCCTGAAACAGGGTTTCCGCATGAAATCTTACTTCAGCGGCATTCTTTTTGTTCTCTAGAACCTAGACGTATCGTCACAGACCTCAAATTTCTTTATAAAGTTTTGCATAACAGAGTGGAATGTAGTGATATACTGGAAAAAATAAGTTTTCTTGTACCTAGGATTTCAGCTCGCCAATCTGCCATATTCTATTGTCCTACACCTCATACAAATGTGTGTAACTACTCCCTTTATATAGGATGTGTAGAATCTACAACGAAAATCAAAATAAATTCGACATATTTAGCTGCAGAATGGCACAAATAAAAAAAATTAAGTATTTTGTAGTTTTGTTTCTAGTAATTTGTGTATGCTTGCTTTGTCATTGTAAATATTGAAGTTTTTTTTTCCTATTGTACCAATTTGTTAATTGGTTTTTTGTCACTGTGAAATGGGTTTAAATAAATAAATAAATAAATAAAAATAAATAAATAAATGGCAGTCTGTAGGAAGAGTCCTTTTCACATCATTTTTGAGCAGAAAATGGCTAGCGTAGATATATCCAAACCATTTTTCCATTTGGAAATCTAGGTGACCTAAATATCTTTAAATTTTCCTTATTTATTTTTTATTTATTATTGCTTTCTTTAAAAACTGATAAAGTTCAAGCACTTTTTATTTTTATCTAATATTCAAATAAAGCTTGTGTCTACAGATAAAAAAATAATAATAGAAAAACTCTAAACAGGGCACCAAACAATCTTTAAACAATATCGCTAAACCGAGGGGATTTTTATTATTGACTAAACTTTGAAAATATATTTTGATATTATTAATTATATTGAGATTATGCAAATACTTGAATTCAAAAACAGGTTTCCGTTGTCCTGCTGCTTTTTTAATATTTTATATGAAACTATATAATCAAGAGGCTATATTAGGCTAGCGGAATTAGCATCTGAAAAAAATTCATTGTTAGTAGACTATTTATTACGTGGAAACCTTCAGAATGATAATAATAAATATGTCTTATGTCTCATTTTCTTTTTTGGGGAAAATTTTTTATTTAACAATTAAGATAGAAAAAAACAGTTTTTTTCAAGTTCTAGGGAAAGCTATTATTTTTTAGTAAAAAAGTTTCAAACAAAAGTTGTGCGCATTAAAAATACCTACAGAATGAGTTAAGACCTGTTAAAATGGTTGTTTTTTCAATTGTTAATAAACACTAGAAAAAATATTGCATTAACTTTATACTACACCGAAAGTAGTCTCTTGTTACATACAACAAGTATGCAAAATTTCAAGTTAAAATATTAAATAGTTCTTTGCAGAGTGAATTTGTTTATAACATTTTATGTTTTTTGATTATTTATTCTCGGCGATCTAGAAATCGTACACTGATCTGCGGGTGCGCAAATGAAAGCTCGAGACTTGTATTAACAATAACAAAAAAGAACCAAATTAATTGTTGATTTTAAGTTGTTGAAACAGATAAACCAAGTTGTGGTTAATTTTTTCATTATAAACAAATAGAATAACTCTCCGACAATTGTTCATATCGAAATGCCGATAAGTGGACGTGATAGGTGAGATTTTAGAGCATATTTCGAAAAAAAGCAAATTCTATAGAGAGAGTAATAAAACTGTTACCGAAACCTCCAACGTACCTGCTCCAGTGTCGCAGGTAACTGAGGACTGCCATAAATCTTATTATATTTAAATATTATAAGCTTTTATAAATTTACTGCAACAATAACATTTCTGATAGTTCAATTTAATTTCTGTCAGTGAGCATAGTACACTTTACAGTGTGTCCTTAGTGATTTATCTTGTTTGCGCTTGTTTTTATATATTATTTGAGATTAGTGAGATACCCAAAAGATTTGGGCTTCCACCTCAATAGTTATTCCAAAATCGTTAAACCAAGGCATTTTTTCCTCAACGAAAAACTTATTACGATAAATGTGTATGATGCCTTAAGATATCAATATCTGATAATAATGTTAAAAGCTCTGTTGAGATGTGTTCCAACATGATAGGAATTGGAAAATCTACTATGTATCAAATACTGAAGGAGAGTTGTACTAACATTTTATTATAAGAAGCAGATCCCAACCGTCGACAAAATTCTAACTAATATCAATGAAGATCGGGATTTACCTGAAATTAAAAGAACTGAGCTCTGGAAATTGCTCAGAGAACTTAATTTTTGCTGGGAAAAATCAGATGAAAGTCTGTTCTTATAGATTGTCCGGAAACTGTCCGTTGGAGAAGGAAATATCTCTTTCAAGTAAAAGGTAGAGTTGCTGGAAATAACACAACTTACAAAATTAGTAATTTAGTTGAACTTTTGAAAATTTTTTTTTGAATAAAGGTACTGCAGAAAATTGGGAAAAATCCATAAAATAAAAGAATAAAGCAAAATGTGGAAACTCGATCTCCTAATCGGTGAGATAGAGGAACCAATTATTCTTAATTTGAGCGAAGATAGTTTTACTGACTTTGATTACGAATTAGATACGTAATGTTTACCAGTATAAACACAATTTATTATTGAGATTTTTGTTTTTGTTGTATTTTATTGTTTAACGTTGCATATATATATATATATATATATATATATATATATATATATATATATATATATATATATATATATATATATATATATATATTATTTTTTTATATATTTTTATTTTGGTATGTCCCACTCTTTAATTTTATATACATTTCAGTTGGCTGTAATTTTTTTAGTATTTTATTATTGTATTTGTGTCTTTTTCTTAAGCGTGTAGAATTAACACGTTTTTTTATTTTTTTGGGCTATCGGATTTCCATATAATAAAGTAAATTAAATTAAGATGTCGGTGCAATAAAAATAATAATAAGTAGGTCTAATTTTAACTGTAACATATAAAAATTTATTACATTTGAATCCCCTTTTAGCGTTTATTGATAATTCTGCGGATGGTTTAAGAAATAAATAAACTGAAATGTCAAATGCCCTAAAAATGATTTTAATTAATAATAAACTGACCGATAGCCCCAAAAAAATTTTAATATTATATGGACAAATTCGTTTTTTATATATGTTTAACTTCATGTATTTTGTGACAATGCGTATTTTGTAAGTATTTAAATTATAACTTTTTTTCTGAGGGAATAAGGCTACGTTTTAGTCTGAATGTGCCTAAGACGGTTTCTATGCCACAATTAAAAATAGTAACAATACAGTTGTGATTTGTGTTAAATATGTCAAAATTATCTATATTTTGTAATGTATATGAATTATTAAGAAATCATAAGAAATAAAATAATGTTATAAAAATTTTTTATGTTAAGTTTATTACCGAAATAATATTCTATGCCATAAATAATTAGTGATAAAATAAACCTCCTTCCGACGCCTATGACAAGGATTAAAATCCTTTTTAACACTTGACACTTCCAACTATCCATTGTTATCCAACCCAAATAGTCCATTATTAAAGACCGGTATTTTTGATTATAAAATTTTTAATCCATTCCTATGAAAAATATATATGTCTAACAGATTTTGCCAAAGACACCGGACTAAAGAACACAGGTGGTTTGCGAAGGAAAAAAGGGTAAAAATAATTTATTACTCTCTCTAATTCTTGAATAAATTATAGTATAAGAGGCAAAATCGGGTCTATTTTCCTGAACTCAAAGCTCTTGGGGGAGCGATCGCCACCACTCCCCCTTGGATCCGCGTCTGAGTATAAGAGTACTTGTTTAGTATTTACAATTAAATTTGGTTTTCTAGTTTTTCAGAATTTTAAATTTTTGAGAAAACTTTTTTTTTAAATTTTCAAATTTTCAGTTTAAATTCTCTTCGCTCTAGAAAATTTTGTCTATAATAATCATATTATCTCTTATTGTAGATGGAAAGGGGCGGCAATTTTTGCTTCTGCACTGGATGGCAGACCTATGCTACGCCAGTGTAGTCAGATAAAAAATAGTGATACAAAATCTCAAAACGAAGGTACCGAAAAATCTTCTAACATTAACGCTGAACCGAGGGGATTTTTATTAATGAGTAAACTTTAAAAATATAATTTAATATTATTAATTAAATGTAGATTATGCAAATGCCTGATTTTAAAAACATTCTTTCGGTGCTTTGCTTATTTTATCATTTAAATATAGAATTATCATTGTAATATCTAGTATAATTGAACAAAAGACTAGATAAATAACTGTAAAATAAAAATACCATAATTTAGATTCAATTGTACTAAAAAATTAAACATTACTTGGGTGATATCTATGAAAAACCAATGATTTCATTTTTGGGACAACATAGCAATCGATAAGTTAGAATTCCACTGATTTTTTTTTGCTCTTTTTTCCAAGATTTTCAAAAGCGAAGGCCGCTATTCCGAGCAATATTTTTAAAACGTTACCCTGAATATAATCTTTTGCTGTATGACTATATTAAAACGAAGTTATTTTTGAGGTGATGATGTAATAATTATACAAACTAGTCAGATAACTACTACACACGTCGAAATGATAAAACTGTTTTGTAAAAATCCTTCCACGCACTAAAAGTTGCGATTACACAAGAACAAGATTATAATTTTTTTATATTAGAATAGAAAATTGCTGCTCTGTTATGCTGTAGGTGTAAAGGTAACAAAGTAGCATAAAAATTTCTTCAACAGAAAACAGAAAAATAGGAATTGTTGCTAACCAACCTTCATTTACGGGGCTTTTTGTAACTTAAAATTACAAAATAGTCCTGTTTAAACTGATTATTTAAACTTTAAAGGCAACGAAAATATCCTCTAAACTTTTTTAATTTTACAAATACAATGCTTAATATACCACTGGCTAGTCCGGACCATCTAAAGTTTTAACACCAACAAATCACAATTTAAAACTTACTAAACGTGAAAAACAGTTTTGATATTTATAATAACTTTAAGGTCGCTTGCGACAGTCGTAGACAAAAGTATTGCCTTTAAGTAAGTACCCAAAAGTTAAAGATTCTCAGACCTAAAGAATTTTGTTTTTGTACGAGACGGTATCCAACACAGGTTAACTTTCAATATACAGACACATTCTTATACAGTAAAAACTATAAATATAATAAATCTGGCAGGGCCGCAAATGTCTAAATTGAATGCTCTATAGAGTAAATGAGTGTATAGTAACGTTCATATAGTGTGAGTCTCATACCTATACAATTTGTTATGTTGATATCCCAGCACATTGAGAAAATAAATAAAAATATCGAGAAATATATTTAAAAAAATGTCACATTCTGAACTAACCTGACTAACTTAGGTTTGAATTTTCGCGCGTTAAGTATGACGATAACAAGGTTGCCAAGTTATGATCACTGTACCCACTGCGCCTCAGATGTTTTCAAAATATTTTTATTTAAAAAATCTGTATTTTCTAAATAAAACGGTCAAGAAATTCCGGGTATTTTCTAAAAAATTCATAATTTTTGGATCTACGTTGCATTAGTTTTTAAAAAATATGGTGAAACCGTTTTTGAGATATTCCAAAATATATTGGCATTTTGTTATATGTAGTGACCTCCAGCATGTTAATTATGCATATTTTAATTGTTAATATTTCGTCTTACAGACGATTAAAAAATTTCGTTTTTTTTTTAATTAAATAAAAGACACTTTTGTAAACTACATATTCAAATTCGATCACAGTCCTAAGAAAAGCCGTTTCATGAGTGAACTAACTTAAAGGCAATTAGGCTGGCATCTTTCTTTAACCCTTTTGATATAACTGTTGTCAGCTATTATTTAAAATTTAGCTGATTCAAACTATACATACTTAAGGTTGTTCAATACTGTTAACGTGTAGGTAGCTCTTGTAATAAACCACAGATTATTTCATTCCCGCTAAAACCAAATTTTGTGGACCTTGGTTGTTTCGCTGTATTACGCTGAATGAAATTGTAAAATTAGAAAAAATTCTGCCATAGATTATTTCATCTTAGTCAGATGCGACAAAAGGCTTTCCCGCCAAAAAAAAATCTATGCAGATTTCTATTGGATTTAACCTAACCTTACTGTGTTTCTCGCATCGTATTGTTATCTATTTGTATTTTATATTTTTTTGTATGAAATTATATATAAAATATATTTGTTTTAAAATGGAATCTTCCTGTGCTTGCCGTGACTGTACGTTTCAAACTGGAAAAATGATGGCTTCTCTAAAAATTCCTCAAGGTAAGCATTTTAATATTGTCAGAAATAATAAGAACAAAAAAGTAATGTGTTCGATCAAATTTAAACAAATGATTAACCTATGTTTAACTGTAGCTTGAGGTTAGCTCACACGATGCTTGTTATGCTGGTGAATTACTTCTTGATCTCGCCACTGGATCCCAACCTAGAAAGTTAGTGTACCAAGCGGGTTACAATGCTGGAAGTTGTGATAGGTCCTCTGCGTTCTTGGCTTCACATGTTTGCGTTACTGGACTGGTCTTGTAGATGATTTCGATGCATGTATGTATATATTTATAATTACTTTCAGAGTTTTATAACAATTAAAAGTTAATTTAATAAGTTTATGAGAATCACTCTGAATTTAAAAAAAAATGGTCTTGAAATAATCCCGACCGACTATGAACAGGATGTTATTCCTTGTCGGGAGCCATCGTAATTAATCGACTCTCTGGGCCCGTATCCTCGAAAGTGTGATGTGAGAGGTGAAGTGAATGGCGAACTTTTGACAGTAAAAGCCGTATTCTTGAAAAGGCAATGTTGCCAGATATGAAGGTGCTAAAATCTGAGAATTTGAAGAAATAAAATGGATGACAGATTGAATTGAGCTGTCAGACCGAAAATGTCCGTAGAATGTTTTGTTGCCATTTTAGGCAAAAAATAGTTTTGTTACATTAACTTAATCGTCAAAAGTAAAAAACAAATAGTGCTGTTGTTGTTATTTTTGAGAAGTTATTGATTGCCATTACAATATTTGTACTTTGCCTGGATGAAATTTATCTTAAATTGACACTCTAGAACTGTTAAACAAAAATGCATACAAAGAGCCAAGTACTTTAAGATTCTAATATATAAAGAAAAAGGGAAATCAAGAAAAACAACAGTCATATATACAAAGTAATATACTGACAGTAATTGCAGAAAGCCAGCACTGATAAACCTTGAAAAAAATTACAACTCTACGTAGTATGACTAAAAGCCATCATCCCAATCCACTACGGAAACTATCCAATCAGTTATTTATTGTATGAATTCACAAAATGTCCAGTCTCTTACTGCAAGATGTTCTGTCCTGACAACTGAAAAAAAATCTGAAACTTGAACAATGATAGAGAAACTGTTTATGGCCAGGGACCGAAACCAAAGGCCAGACAGAAGACGTCCATTAAAGATACTGGCGGATCTCGTATTCAACTTTTAATATATTTTTTTTTATGTTATAAAGATTTGTAGAGGCTTGAAGATCAAATGTACCATAAATAAGGTTTTTATGCTGAAGGACCTCATTTGTTGGTCTGTAGGGTTCATATTTATATGTCCCGATAAATTATAATCAAAATATTTATTTAATTGTACTATCGTATAGTGTTTAACACAGTCTAATCAAGTCAAGTGCTGTAGTTAACATAATTTAAATATAAAATTTGTTACTTATTTAAATAAGAGTTTCAGATAGCTTACAAATTGTGATTTCTCAGATTTATTATAAGTTGCGTTGTGAAAAGAATTATGTTAGATTTAACTGTTTAAAAATAAGATACTTGACTGTTATGGACACAAGTATTTATGTTAAATTCATAAGCAGAACTAGCCCTAGAAAAACATTTTTAAATAGCACGCTCATACAATTGAGTTATGAACAGAATCTCCTGTAATAATTTTATATGTCTGTAATCTCAAATTTACTTAATATTTGCGAAACAAATTCAACTTTCTAAGGATACTTAATTAACGTTTCAACTGTTTATTCAAAAATAAAACGTCTTAAAGAAACGATTCGTCAACATATTTTTTTTAGTGACGAGTTATTTAATAAAATAAAAATGTTTAATATTAAATATGTCATTTAAGCGGCTGACATTTCATTTGCGCATGTTTCATCGTTCGCTTACCTTCTACCGGGCGAACGAAGATATGAATGATGAACATTTCAAGAATACGTGTTAGCCACTTTTTCACCGTTTACTTCACGTTCCCCAGTTCGAAGATACGGCTCCGCTGGTTCACACTGGAGAAACCGAAAAATGTAGGGTTAAAAAATCGCTCTAGATGACAATTTTGATCCATTTGATACATATTTTTTTAAATGGCCATTAATGAATAAAGAAAAGGACTATCAACAGGGATTTTTGATAAATGTTATAACACATATTACACATAAAGAAAAATTTCAATATACTTATAAAAAAATTCTTCAAACAATTGTAGAAAATTCGCAGTTGCAGTTATTTAAAGGATCCCTAGATTAAAATCGTATACTATAGGTTAAAAAATCGTTTAAACAAATGTAATAACAATTATTTGAACAACTCTCACTATTTAATAAACAAAACAAACAAAAAAAAATTTTACTGTTACTGTACGTTTTGAGTTATTTTACTCATCTCTGGAGTAAAACCGAACTTTAAATTTGAGGAAAAAATTATATAAATGATTAAACAATTATTGTAAACATTTTCTTATAAATCGTTAATAAACAAAACGAAAAAACTACTAAACGATCCTTTTTACAGTAACTGTATATGCCTTCAGTTACTTAAAGGTTAAAATTGTGAAGTAAAGTTGTAAAAAATTTTTCAACAAATGTTTGAACAATTTTTTTTACCAATTACCTAGGGATGCTTTGAAACATTAAAGGCACACAGTTACTGCAAAAATTATTGTTTAATATTTTGTTTGTTTAGTTTATTGATGATTTATGACAAATTGTTGCAAAAAATTATTTAATCATTTCTATAGGGTGTCTTATGGTGGACGTCCATGAAAGTATACCGATTTGTATCCTGCAAATTTGTATAAGCGGATTTTCGGTGACACTCGCTTCATATTAAGTAACAGCGATCTTGTGCTACTTCCGGTTATACCGGAAGTTGTCCGAAAGTTACTTATTGTAAACGGATCACTCTGTATGTTATATTTTTTTATATTCATTTCTTCATTTCCGAAAACTTTTACTCAAAATTTGTTTGCAATACTCTAGCCGTGTTTGAGGAAAAATTTTCAAATCTTTCAAATATCAAACATTTTTAGTGATTTTTGAGAAGAACTAATATAATGTTTCCATGGCGAGGCGCGTTCTTTTCTATATTCATTAATAGCCATTTAAAAAAAAATGTCAGATGGATCATAATTGTCGCCTGTAGGTTAAATCCGTCAGAGAAACAAACACAGAAATTGAAACATTATTTCTAGTGCAATTCATGCACGGGGCCACGAAACGGAGCCTGTATTGACGTCATTTTCCGACAGTGTAACAAGAATAATGACTTTCACAGTTCCCAACACGCATTCTGGCCGAGAAATAAACGTCGCGTGAGCTAAGCTTTAGCGTAAAAATATTTGTCTAAATGACTGAGAAAAAATATAAGATATAAAGTTATCTAATAAAATTTGTTTACACATATTTGTAAATAATGTATTTACTAACTGCTTCTAAAAATATATTCTATATAAGGTTCTCTCAAGTCATTTAGTTTAATCAATAGAGAACTATATCTAGTAGTATTTTTTTAAACAATTTTTTTTTCATTTGTTTTTCTTTCTAGAGAAATACAACGGTTCACAAGGCAAATAAGGTCACGAAAATTGGACCCTTCAACTTCAACGGCTCCGCCGAAACTGTCGCATCTATATGGTCATATAGTACTTGCTTAAATATTTCTAATTCCCCAGACTTTTTTTGTTTTTCCCATTAATATGTTCTTTGATTCTGATATTTTGCGGTTTCTTCTAGCTAGGAATTACCACAAGCAGCGGCGTATTTAGCAATAAGCGGCGGAAGAGGCCATTCATAAATTTGTAAGAAAATAATATTTTTTCTTAACACGATGAATAACTTTTATCAATTGAATAAAGAAAAGGGAGCAAGAGGGGAAATACTTCACAAGAAATATAAAAAATAATGTTGTTCTCTTATTGTCATGTAAAATTACAATAAAAAACAGCTAAGAGTTAATTATATAGTATGCTTCATAAAATTGTTTACAAAATTTTAAAATCAGTTTTTAGTCAATTCACATTTGATCAAAATTTAATTTGAACTACTAGGGTAAACGCTCATATTACTGCGAGTTCTCAAAATACTGCGGATTTGAAGATAGCCTTTTTACAATGAAGATTTTTTCATGAATATTTCGATTTGTTCTATAATAATCCCACCTAATGTTATTTAAAATCCTATTTTCATCATATAAAGTATTTTAACCGAAATTAGATCCGCAGAATTAAGAGTAAACTCTTATAAAAATATGAGCATATATTACTGCGGAATAAACAAACCCTGCCAATGTTTTCATAACTTCACATCTAGGTGACTGCCTGCATTGATGCTAATTGTTAATGGATAGGATGCAATGTGAGAATAATGTTTATTTAACTCAGATTTATAAGCCAAATGGCTTCGCACTCCCTCCAGGGGTTATTGACTCATACCAGGTATACAAAGACACCAAAAGTATGAGTCTTCTGTACTTCCTGCAAACTTTCGGACGGTCTGCGCTGTTGCTAGGAGAACTGTTTCTGAATCGGTTTATACTGATGCTCACTAAGGCCCAGTTCCTTGATGTTTTGCAGGAGGTTCTTTGGTATCATTCCAGTTGTTGATAGTATTATGGGAATCGTGTAGACGCTATTCATTGCCCACTGTCTGCGGATTTGCACTTCCAGATCTCTGTATTTGGCGATCTTCTCATTATTAGGTATAGTAATGTTAATCAGTGTAGTTGGCCTAGAAATTTTATGCGTTAGTATAATGTCTGACCTATTTTGAGCAACTTTTTGATCTGTTAGAACCGTTCGGTCCCAATATATCTTGAACTCGTTGTTTTCAAGAATAGGCTCCGGATTGTACTTGTAGTAAGTCACTTTCTCTACCTTAACTTATATGCTAACTCTTAGTAAAGTATCTTAGCGGCCGAGTCGTGTCTTGCGGCAAACGCTTGGCATCCTCCATTATGTGCTGGATTGTCTCTGATGTTCGATAGCTCTATTTACATTGGTCATTTTCTATTAAGGGATCTCTGTTGGTGAACTTCCGATAGTTGTCGAAATAACCTGGTCTTGGATAGCTAACAAGAAGCCCTCAGTTTCCGGAAACATCTGTCCTGAAATCAACCAGTAGTTCGACGCTAAGTTGTCGACATTGTCCTGGATGACCTCATTTAGATGCCGTCCATGAAATGGTTTCTGTAGCTAAGCTTGTTACTTCTCTTGGTCTGTTAGATGGTGAGAAGCAATATTCCTTCTCTCAGCTATAGCGGCGTTGAATCGTCTGCCTCGCATATTACTCGATGTAGTGTGGAAGAGTCCGCTAACCTGTGGAAATAAGAACGTAAGTTTATTATTTGTTGATCGAGCTGCTTACCAATATCCACCATTCCTCTTCCTCCTTGGTGTCTTGAAAGTATTGTACGTTCAAAAGCACTCCAAGGGTGGTGTTTGTGTGCTTTTGTTAAGAGTGTTCTTATTTTCCTTTGCAGGTTTTCGAAGTCCTTTCTGTTCTATTTTACCATTGCCCATTGTCTCCGAATTTGCACCTCCAGATCTTTGTATTTGGCGATCTTCTCTTTGTATTTTGGCCTTAGGTTGTTGTTGTTAGGTACAGCAATGTTGATTAGTGTAGTTCTTCTGCAATAGATTTAACTTATCTGCTAACTCTTGGTAGAATATCTTAGCGGGTGAGTCGTGTTTTTCTTTATACTCGGTTGCGTCAAACGCTTGGCATCCTCCAGTTATGTGCTGGATTGTCTTTGATGTTTGATAGCCGTATCTACATTGGTCTTTTCTATTGAGGAATCTCTGATAATGAATTTCCGATAGTTTTTCGTCGGAACAACCAGGCCTTTGATAGCTAAAAAAAAGTCCTCCATTTCCGGAGACATCTGTCCTGAAATCAACCAGTAGTTCGACGCTGAGTTGTCGACATTGTCCTGATTAACCTCATCTGGATGCCGGATGAAGTGACTTCCGTAGCCAAGTTTGTAACTTCTCTCGATCTGCTTGGTGGTGAGAAGTAATATCTTGTTCCCTCAACTGTAGCGGCGTTGAATCGTCCGCCTCGCATATTGCTCGATGTAATGTGGAAAAGTCCGCTAACCTATGGAAATATGAACGTAAATTTATTATTTGTTGATCGAGCTGCTTACCAATATCCACCAATCCTCTTCCTCCTTGATATCTTGGAAACATTGTACGTCCAATAGCACTTAGAGTGTGATGTTTTGGTGTTTTTCTTAGGAGAGTTCTTGTTTTTCATTGCAGGTTTTGGATGTCTGTCCTGCTCCATTTAACAATTCCACAAGATTTAACTATAAGATTTACAAGCCAAACGGCTTCGCACTCCCTCCAGGGATTATTCACTCATACCAGGTATATAGAGACACCAAAAGTATGAAGCTCTGTGGGGACCCTTTTCATGTTATCGGGTCCTTGGCGGCGTGGTCTTCTGCACTTCCTACAAACTTTCGGACGGTTCGCGCGGTTGCAAGGAGAACTGTTTTCTGAATCGGTTTATACAAATGCTCACTAAGGCCCAGTCCCTTGATGTTCTGCAGGAGGTTCTTTTGTATCACTCCAGTTGTTGACAGTATTATGGGAATTGTGTGGACGCTGTTCATTGCCCCCTGTCTGCGAATTTGCACCTCCAGATCTCTGTATTTGGCGATCTTCTCATTGTATTTTGGTCTTAGGTTGTTGTTATTAGGTATAGCAATGTCAATCAATGTAGTTCGCCTGGAAGTTTTATCTGTTAGTATAATGTCCGGCCTGTTATGAGCAACTGTTTGATCTGTTAGGACCGTTCGATCCCAGTATAACTTATTAATTATTATATTATTAAACTACCTAAATATTTAGGTATTCATGGTTTGAAGAATCTTAACCTCAAATAGACACGTGGAATTTCGCAGTAATAGGCGCGTAATATTAAATGTTTCCGCGTTATTTGTAGCGTAATAATACATTCATTTTCGCAGTAAAACCAACAAAAATTAAATTATACTTTACACATTAAATTTTCTATTTGGCCAACATTTTTTTTAAGTAATTAAATTAGAGCATTCGGTAAAAAAGAGTTTCTATCAAAAGATTGATTAAGAATAAGATTTTGCATAATGAATGTCGAAAGTACTGAATAAACCACAGTAATACCACCGCTTACCCTCAATGAAATCTGCCTCTATAATTCGCTATTGGCCATAAAAGGTGTTATAAAATTTTAACTACTTTTAAAAATACCTTACATAATACAAAAATTACGATATTTAGGAATTTATGTTATTTACGCATTTTTACAATTATCGTATTGTTAATATTATTTTTATTAGATTAAGATTAAACTATACGTGTTTATAGTGGCGTGCACTCATCCACAAAATGAATAATTTATTTTATTTGGTAAATAAACGCAGAATATTATGGATTTGCAATTTGTGATTTGCCAAAAACAAATAAAAGGGTAAAAGATTAAATCTTCTTTAAGTTTTTGACAGCAGAGTGTTTCTTTTTCTTTATATTGCTTTTGAATTCCATAAATTCCATATTTATCTTTCTGAAACTTAAGTGTCTGACGACCAATTTTACTGCTTTCTTGTTTTATTACAAAAATTTCAGGTTATAAGTTGAATATTTCTAAACTACTTCACATGGATTAAAAATTGTTTTTTAAATGTTTGAAATAAATTTAACAAAACCGTACGGTCATGCTAGTAGTAAAATTAATATAAATTATTTGTCCTTCGCAAATTAGTACTAAGTTCGGATATGAGCGCACGTAAGCAGCATCCACACATACACGGTGTGTAAAAAATTCCTGACTAGACTACTTAAATATTATTAAAATTATTCAAACTAGCAGAAAATGTTTTAGAAAAAAGTTTAAGTAGTTACAAAAATCTACTCTAAAAGTAATCACGCATGAATGTTATACCGGGTGTCAACGAATCTATTAGACAAGTCATAATTTCTAGAGTATTATGTGTATCAAAATGAGAATTGGTACAGGTAAATGTTATGTGAAGAGGAGAGTTTTTGCATATTTTCCACTTTCCGGTCACTTCCGGTTTCACCGGAAATGGCCCCGGTTTTGAATTCTTAAATAGAACACCCTGTTTATTTTAACATCTTTAGATTTCTGAGACAATTCTAGATCAGAATGTGACATTTTAAAAACTTTTTACGTCTACTTCATTTTTTTAGAGCCACTTTTAAAATTGCATCTAGGTGGCCATGATCGGACGTAAACTAATCTAACGGCCTTAGGTGATGTCAAAAAAATACAATCGCAAAGTTTTAGTGACTAGTATGAAAGACAGGAATTGGATTAAAAATTTAACAAAATTAACAAAAACCTAACAAAATAAACTAATAACTTAGACGACGCACTTAAAATATTTGAAAGTACAGTAGCTGAATTTGTTAAAAAGTTTAGTGTAGTAAATGTTCAAAGTGCATTCCTTCTTTTTCACGACACATTTCAGCTCGTTCAATTGTTTCTCTCAACACGTTTTGTAGCATTTGGGGCGTTATACTTCTAAATGCCCGTAAAATTCTTTCTTCTAACATTTCAAAAGTAGCTGGGGCTGCTCCATAGTAAACCCTTTCTTTAACATATCCCCAGACAAAGAAATCGAATACAGTAAGATCCGGTGAGCGGGCTGGCCACCGTACCGGACCATTGGTTGTCATAATTCGATTATTAAAATGCTCTATTAAATAATTAAGAACTTCTCTAGTATTGTGAGGCGGTGCTCCATCTTGTTGAAAGTAAATTCGCCGTAAAACTGCTAAAGGTATATCATTGAGATGATTTTCAATTTCATTTTGAAGAAAACCTAAGTATCTAACCCCTGTTATCTGACCTTGAAACAATATTGGCCCAATTATTCTATTTCCAACGATACCAGCCCAGACATTGATGCCAAATCTTTCTTGAAAATTGCCCTCTCTCATTTCATGTTGATTTTGTTGGGCCCAGTACCGAGTATTTTGCTTATTGAACATACCATTATTTGTAAATCGGGATTCGTCGGAAAATAGAATAAAATCGATAAAATTTGGGTTAACTCTATGATTTTGAAGCAGCCAATCACAAAACACTACCCACTTGATGTAACTGATATTTAAATGCTCGATATCCATGTTTTTTCAGTATTTTTCTTGCTGATTCATAACTTATCTGCAGTTCTTGACTAATTTTTCTTAACGAAACTGTTTTATCAACCTCAACCATAGCAAGTACGTTAATCTCAGTCTCTTCATTTATGATAAACCTCTGTTCCGCCTCTTGATTTCCTATTTGCCTAAAACGAGTCTCGACATACGGAAAACACTGATGGGCTGGATGTTGCCGATTCGGATATCTATGAACATACAACTCGGCAGCATTCCTTGAATTTCTATGACACTCTCCAAATATTAATAACATATCCACTTTTTCACTTTGAGTATACATTATTTTAACGAAAATTTAAACTAAACTTAACGAAAATTAAGAAACTTTTACGTCTGTTCTTAGAGCGTATGTCACTGTCATTATCCACTTAAGTGAGTGCTTTGTTTTCCAAAGAAGACTTGATAAAAACAGTTGCAAATTATTATGCATCATGGCTGTCCATGGCGCACTTGTCATAAGTAAATAAATTATCCAGTATTTTGCTTAATAATATTTAATTTCTGTTCTTATGTCTAATCCAATCGCAAATAAATTAGTACCGTTAGATTCGTCAAAGAATGCTTTTTTCGAAAAGTAGTTGTCAAAAAGGGGTCGCCATTTGAAAATTAATAGTTAGAAATGGAAACGTAATTTTGTCAACTTGTTTTATTCCTGTCTTTCATACTAGTAACTAAAACTTTGGCCACCTAGATGCAATTTTAAAAGTGGCTCTAAAAAAATGAAGTACACGTAAAAAGTTTTTAAAATGTCACATTCTGATCTAGAATTGTCTCAGAAATCCAAAAATGTTAAAATATACAGGGTGTTCCATTTAAAAATTCAAAACCGGGGCCATTTTCGGTGAAACCGGAAGTGGCCGGAAAGTGGAAAATATGCGAAAACTCTCCCCTGCACATATCATTTACCTGTACCAATTCTCATTTTGATACACATAATACTCTAGAAATTATGACTTGTCTAATAGATTCGTTGACACCCGGTATAGTTTAAAATTGATTACCCCATTTTTTGCTTCAATTTTCAATTTTTAATTCTAGATAAAAGTTCTTAGTTTTAGAGATATTTCGATGTTTGTCCAAAATTATCTTGTACAACTTTATAGATCTGTGCTCTGCTAAAATTGTTTTTTAAAATTAGTCTTCTTATGATGAGGAGTTTTGAGGATAAACAGAGATCATACGAAGCATCAAAACAACTATTTACTACCACTTTCCAGATCATCAGCTGATTTCCAAATCTGTATTAATAAAAACAGTTTGAGGAAATGGAAAAATACAAGGCTAGAACAGGAAGATCAAATGTGTCTACTAATAGCAATGGAGCTCCAATATAGATAAAAAGCTCCAGTCTCATTTTACATCAGCGGTAAGGAAGAAGAGGAACCATAGAATTACCAGCTAAGGCGCCAGACTTGACGCAACTTGATTATTTCCTATGGGATTCATTAAAAATTAAAATATACATATAAAAACCTGCTGACGTAATTGCATTGAAAATTAGAATACTTCAGGAATGTAAACTTATTACGCACGTTGTTTTTAGCGCTTATTTAGAAGTCGGTTAAATTTTTTTATAAAAATTTTATTTTTCCATATTTAGTTCTGAATTTAGTTGAGTCGCAATAAATTAACCATTTCATCCGTAGTTGGAGGCCGCGCTAGATTGAATAACAAAAGAATCTTTTGATTCTGAGAACTTCCCAAATACTAGTTTTGAACGAAATTATACTAAACAAATTATTATCCGTTATCTTGATTCTTGAGAAATTAATTTTAGATTCATAAACTAAGCCCCCAAAATCGCCCAATACGAACATCGAAAGAATTTGAGACATGTAATTTTTTTAGTCCGACATATTTTATCCTGCATATTGAGTTTGAAGAAATTAATTTAAGAACCCCAATATCAGTCTGAGCAAAATCGGAAAAACGTAAAATTCTTAGTCTTACATATTGTACCTGCCATATTGAATTGTAAAAAATTAACTTCTAATTCGAAACCTACAATTCCGAAAGCCTCCTTATACCAATTTAAAAAAAAAATGTGAATTTTAAAACAATTTTAAACTCTTCTAATCTTAAGCTACATCCCCGAAACTCTCCAGAACTATATTGCATTTCTCATATTGATTTTTTTTTAAATTTTAATTTCATTATTTGTGCTCTCAGAAACACCCCTGTAACAAATTTTGAACAAAATCGAAAATGTTAAATTTTTTTTTTTTGGATAAAATCAAGAGATGTAAAATTTTCAATAGGCCATATTGGATCCGCCATATTGAATTATTTAAAAATAACTTCCCCATACCAATTTTGGAGAAAATCGGACAAAATTATTTTTTTTGTCCGCCATATTATCAGCGCCATCTTGGATTTTTCTGAACTAATTTGGGCCAAAATAATATGGGATCACCACTGTAACTTCCTAAACATAACGCAAAACATTTCATTGAAATCGATGCCGCCGTTCCAGAAAAATCGATGTACATACATAAAAAGATACATAGCGGTCGAATTTAGAACCCCCTTCTTTTAGAAGTCAGTTAAAAATGTCACCAGACTACCATGAAAATCTTGTAAAAAATATTACAAGCTGCAAAAAAATGTATAGGCTTATGGATAAATTATAAGAAATTGTAACAATTAAGATATTTATCGCCTGGTACAAAAGTGATTCAACAATTTTTCAGATGTTCGTGTTTGTAATTCATAATTTCTGATGTCTAAACACTTGATAATAAATGC
Source organism: Diaprepes abbreviatus (assembly GCA_034092305.1). NCBI lineage: Eukaryota > Metazoa > Arthropoda > Insecta > Coleoptera > Curculionidae > Diaprepes > Diaprepes abbreviatus. The sequence goes on along the minus strand of JASJET010000055.1, from coordinate 4,940,368 downwards.
TATATGATGATTAATCTTTACTATTAGTTGTCTTTTCCAATACAAGTATTACTTTCTTAGAATAAGTAATATAACTAAATATTAGCAAAGATTATAATAGCTGCCGCTCTATAATTATCTTCGGTATAAGTTCAGTATTGAACCATAGTATAATCTTTATAAAAAAATTGAACCGACTTCTAAAAAAGAGCTAAAAAGCGAAAAATAATAATATAAATTTTTATATGAAATTGAAATTTTTGAAGTCGGTGTCAAATTAATTCATCACAAAATGTGTGATTCACATAAAAAGATTAAGAAATACTTTATTCGTAATTGATTGCTTGTTGTAGCCTGTATTTATCTCATGTTAGCAGTTATTTCTTTCATTTAGTAACAATTTGGCATAAAATTTAAAAATTTCAATTTCATATAAAAATTATATTATTTCTCGCTTTTTAGCGCTTTTTTAGAAGTCGGTTCAATTTTTTTATGAATATTTAATAATTCGATTTTTAGTTTTGATTTGAGTTTCTAAGGTCGCAAAAACGTACCCATTTTATCCAAAGTTCTATACCATACCAAACTGAACAACAAAAAATTCTTTGATTCTGAGATTTCTCCAAGTACCAGTTTTGAGTAAAATTATACCAAACAAATATTTAGTCTGCTTTAGCACCTTAGCTATTTTAAATCTTAAGAAATTAATTTTAGATTCTTAACTTATGCTCCTAAAAACCTGGAATACCGATATTAAGCAACCTTGAGACATGTAAATTTTTTATTCCGAAATATTTTTTCTGCATATTGAGGTTGAAGAAAGTAATATAAGATCCGCGACATACACCCTTCAATAACAATTTGGATAAAATCGGAAAAATGTAATCGAGAGATGTAAAATGTGATTAATCTACAATTTCAACTCACCATATTGGACACGCCATGCTAAATTTAAAAAAAAATGAATTAAACTCTTAATTTAATCTTAACTACACACTCGAAAACCCTCCCAGTACCAATTTTAGACATAATCCGGAAATATGAAATTTTTAGACCGCCATATTGCACCTGCCATATTGAATTTTTTTAAAACAATTTTTAATTCGTTATTTACACTTCCAATTTTGAACAAAATTGAGAGGTGGTAAATTTTTAGTCAGCCATATTGGATCCGCCATATTGAATATTTTAAAAATAATTTTAAATTCATAATTTACATCCTCCAAAACTCCCCTATACCAATTTTAGGCAAAATCAAAAGATTTACTGAACCAATTTTGGCTCAAAATAATATAGGAACTTCCTGAACATAACGCAAATCGGTGCCGCCGTTCCGGAGTAATCGATGTACATAGGTACATTAAGAACCGGCTTCTTTTAGAAGTCGGTTAAAAATACCTACTTTTAGTTATTTTTTGGTCAGAAAAGTTAAAAATTTGGGACACGTTAAAAGGAGACAACGATATGAAATGGAAAAGTCAGAATTTATAACTGAATAACTTACACAGATGGTTGGGACGCTTATTTATCGACATATTTCAAGGAGCGACATGAAACACTATTGGATCACCAAACTTCGCATAGATTCTGTATAACTGGTCATACTCGCAAAGTAAGGGCAAATCCAGTGATGTTTCATTTGTTAACAAAGGTCAAACCGTTCAAGGTACACGAAAGCATAAAGAAACGTATATGCATTCACGACGGCGAAGACATTTTCGGCTTCGTCACAGTCAGATAATTGTGTTTTTTTAAAATCTGTCCTAAAATATATTCGTTCTACGTATGATTTAATTATATTTCCAGTTTAGTATATATTTAAATCCAAGATAATGTTTAAAAGTATTTAATCATTTTAAATTTAAAAAAAATCAAGTTATAAATTTTTAATTTTAAATCAAATGATTTAAGTCATAAAAATTATTTAAATAATGATTAGTGACACAGCTCTGATTGTGTTTTAAATACCAAATTGTGCACTTTGTACTGAAGATAGGAATCGATATACTTATGTAGGGGATTTATTGTTTAAAATAGCAAAGTACTCATATATTCGGTATAAATTTGCATTTTTAAATACTACTTTATTAAATGAAAATTTTAATCTAGGTTCACTAAGAAAATATAAGACTTAGACCCGATCTAGTTGCCATGAAAGCTAGATTTTTTAGTTGCACAATTATGATATTGTTAAAATTTGTATTACATAAGTCAACCAATAAACTCTTATACAATGTGTCCCACGACGAACTGCCGTTATCGATTTCACAACGTAACAAAGTTGTAGCTTGATTTTTGCAATAATTATTATTAATTAAAAATTATGCCAATTTTGACTTTCTTTTGCAGTTTTCTAAGTAACAAATAAAGCTATCGACATTTGCAAAAAAAAACCATTTTAAAGATTTTTTAATTCTTTACAAGGTAATTATCCCATTTTGTTCAAAAAACACTTCAATTTCGATTCGCAGGCAAGAACGTGCAAAAATATGCATTTTTTGATTTTTAATTGTTAATAACTCAAAAACTACACCTAATCCACTGAAGAAAAAGTATCTTCTTCTTCTTCTTCTTCTTCTTCTTCTTCTTCTAGGTAGAACCAAGTTCTGTGATCTATACAATGCCTCATCGATCCTCGTTTGAGGTCGAAATCTAGCTGTCTCTTCATCTTTCGGGGGGCCGTCCAGGCGGCCGTTTGGTGTTTGGTTTCTCTCTCATCACGGTTTTTGCTAGTTGGTCATCGTCCATTCGTTCCACGTGATCTCTCCACTGCCTACGACGGTTTCGAACCCACTTCACAACATCCCCCACTCCACTGTCCTCGCGTATTTTTGCGTTTCTTATTCTATCTCTTAAACTTGTTCCCGTGATCATTCTCAGCGTTTTCATTTCTGTGGTTCTCATAATTTGTTTTGTCTTTGTGGTTTCATTTCTTGTTTCGGCGCCGTAGGTCAGTATCGGTCTTACACAGACCTTGTAAATTCTTGCTTTGCTCTCAACCGTCATATGTTTATTGTTCCAGATTATGTCTCGTAGTAAAAGTATAAATGAATGAATGAATAAAAAAGTGGTGGTGATATAGATCATCGATGCCTAGGCCTCTTCTGTTGGGCCCTTTACTTCCCACCATAGCTGCAGATCATTCGAGGCCGATCACCTTGCGAATCCAAGCAGCCTCGTTAGTTAAACTTGCTTAACTGCTTCCGGTAACAAAATTGTATCTCTGAAATATTTCTGTCTCAGTCCGTTGACTGCTGGGCAGTCTCTGAGGACATGGTCAACAATTTCATCCTCCTCCAAATACAATCTGCACGCCGGGTCGTCTTCGATACTGATTCTATGAAGATGGCTCCTCAGCTGACAATGTCCTGTCAACAATCCCACTACAAATCGCAGTTCTTTCCTTCCTAAGGAGAGAATCTCCTTAGTGCGATTTGCGCTAGGTCCAGTTATATGTTCCTTAGCACACCACATTCCAGGAGCTTCCCTCCACGATTCAGTAAATTTGCTTTCCAGCAACGATTTTAATTCTCTTTTGCCAATAACAGTTGGGACAGGTAGTATTGATTGGGATACAGTTCAGTTGCTGAACCCAAATTTGCCAGACGGTCTGCTTCCTCATTCCCACGTATGCTCGAGTAAGCCAGGACCCACACCAGTCTGACTGTGCAGCCGTTCCTTCTCATGCCACTCAGTACGTCCTTGCACTCAAACACCAGTCGCGAAGTTACGACACTGGACTTCAGTGCCAATGTCGCAGCCTTACTGTCTGAGTATATATTTATTACCCTATTCCTGTCTATATCTCTCTCACAGAGATAAGCACACTGAAGAATAGCATAAATTTCCACTGTAAAGATTGTCGCAGATTGTTCGAGAGGGTAATACTCTGTGACTCCTGTGCTCCTGCCGAACACTCCGGTTCCAGCTCTTTTATCTTGTCGAGATCCATCAGTATACCACTAGGTTCCATTCTCCTTGTTAAATTGGATACGCATCCTAATAGCATGTTTTTCTGCCTGGAAAATGATTGCTGACTTACCAAAGCTTTCGTAGTGTCTGATGCTGGATTCATACACTTCTAATCCAGTTCCCTCCGTTGTTTTGGAGCCATCTGTATACCATATAGTGGCTTTCTTACTAAGCCTTTCAATGGTGTTTCTGTCCGCTGTCGCTCTTGCGACTCAACTTTGTGTTGAAGTTTTTAACAAAGTTGAATTTCATTTTCATTTCATCTTGGGGCATGCTCCAGATTCGTTGGTTTCTGGATGAGAGATTGAGCCTTCGTTTTATGATCTCATCTCTCATCATCCTATAAATCGTCCTCTTCGCCATGTTCTCTAGAAATATATGTAGAGAGGATTTAGGATTACTTCCATGGCGACCGTTGGGCAGATTTTCATTGCCCCGGTTATACATGCACAGTCTTTGAACTTTCGAGAGGTTAGCTCTCGTATTAGCTAGATTGGTTCTTTTGCTCTAGATCACTGCCCCATATGTGATGATTGGTCTCACTATTGCAGTGTACATCCACAGTAGGATTTTTGTGTTTGTACCCCATCTTTTTCCCGCAATGTTTCTACAGACCAACAAGGCTTTTGTAGCCTTGTTGATTGCTTCTTTTTCATGATCATTCTAAAGGAGTTTGTTATCTAGGGCCAGTTGTAGATATTTAACTTCTGACTTCCAACAATAACATTCTCATCCATTTTAATGGTCTTCAGATTGAGGTTTCTTTTCCTTGTGAAAGCTACTAGGGTGTCAGTCAGATCACAGAGGAGTTGATCTACAATTAAGCTCCACATGAGTGGAAAGGCTACTCCCCTCCTGAGTTCATCCTCGGATGGTACAGAGGGCGATAGTGTCCTGTCCTCTCTCTGTCTCTGCTTTAGTTTTTTGTAGAAATTTACAGATATTTCGGCAATATCCCATTTGGCATGTTCTGTGCTTGCTAGTTGTAGATCAACTTTGTAGTTAAAAGTGTAAAATCAATTTCCATGAATGATATTCGGGAATGTGGCTTCACTCAACCAACCAGCGTATAATCCTGATCTAATTATTATCTGATTTAGGAGGACAAAAATTTCACATAGATGATAAAGTGAAGCTAGCAGATTTAGGGCATTTTAAGTATAAGACTTTTTTACGGGTATAGGAATGTTAATAAAGCGCTGTGAAAAATTTACTGAACTTTGATTCCTTACTATATATTATTATAAATTAAATTGAAACTTATTTTTCAAGATATGTATTTTGTGAAAAACATCAATTTACGTCAAACTACATTGGCCTATAAAATCTTTACAAACAATGCCACAAACAGTACAAACTATTTTGATTAAACTTAATACAAATATTTCTTCATAATTTAATCTTAATTATTATGTGGTAAACTATAATGAATCACCTTGACATCGTTTTGTCTTGGAACATGGTGAATTTTTAACTACAATTGCTTTACAATTAGTAATATTGTACAATATCCTGTTAAATACTCGTTGTTGATGTTATCGGCGACGCTCAAAAAATAATCCGAACAATTTTGGTAAACAATGAAATAATTTTGAATATTTCCCCGTCCCCATCCGATTTGCCAATATCGGCTGATTTCAGCTCTATTACCGATAACTAGGTAACTAAAAATCCCCAGGATTTTCCTATGAACACGTGCATGTTTCTGATAAATTGATAAAAATCGCTTACGGGTATTATTTTTAGTGAATTTGTTTATTTTTTTGTATGCAGTGCATACGGGATTTCACGTTATTTTTAAAAGATATGATTCAATAAATAATGCATTTATAACCCCCCTAATATAGTAAAATATTTTACTGATTAGAAAAATACCTAAAATAAGTTTTTTGTTCATTCCCATTCAATTGAACTTTATTTTGCTGTATTTTTTATATGTCATATCATTGCATACGGGATTTCACCATAATAGACCGTTAGCTGTCCATAAGGTGAAATGGACTGTTTATTTTTGTGTGCTCTTTGGAGGGCTAAAAGATCTAAGTAAGTTCGTGAAAAGAGTCCATGGGGTCAACAATAGCAGTCCCTTCGAAAATTAAGAAAAACAATTTTCATTTGCAAAAAAAATCTCTTTTTTCCTGATCTCAAATTGTCTGCCATTAAAGTGAAAGGGTAGTCATCTAAATTGAATTCACGGAAAAAAATAGAAGACAAGTTGCAATGGTTGAAGGGGTGGAAACGCAGGGGTGAACTTACAAAAAAAATTTTAAAATCCTGATTTATTTTCGTCTGTCAATGAACAGTATGAAAGATAGAGAGAGAAAAATTGTGTGTAAAAAAATGGCTGATGGTTTGCCCATAACGAAATCTTTTTTCCGATGGAAAATTATGAGAAAATTTCTACCAAGTTTTCACGATCAGAATTTGTCTGCCGATATGGCTACTTGAAGATAATACTAATTTATGAGGGTTATGAATTTGGCAGACAAATCGGAAGTTGGGAAAATTGTGGCAAACAAATGAAAATTGATAAAAAACTTTTTATATTTTCCCTGATTTATTTTTGTCTGGCATTTTGTCTTTCGATTGGAGGTATCATAAAATCTTCTTACTTACATTGACAGACAAGTACAGCGCTTCGCAAATTTATAAATAAATAATAAAATTGTTGAAAAAAGTGAAAATTTTCCTGATTTATTTTTGTCTACCATTTTGGATTTTGATTAGAGGTATAATAAAATGTTCATACCTACATTGGCAACAAGTACAGTGCTTCGCAAATTTATAAACAAATAAAAAGTTAATACTTGAAAACATATGTTACAACATGCAAGTTTCATGTTTATGAATAAATTTCCCTGATTTTGTTTTTTGGTCTGCCTTTGGTTAAAAAAAAACATTTTTGATGATACGTGTAGCTAAAAAGTTGCACAGGCAGACGTAGATACATAATTCCGTACAAATCCTAATTTTTGTGACTTTGTTAAAATAAATTGCCGAAAAGAAAATGGCACTCTTCGTCTTATACACAAATAAAATATCTGCTTTCTTTTTCTTTAGTTTAACTTTGATGAGATTATATATAAGAGCTTAAATTTAACGTTTCTTGTATCGTGAATAAAATAGCGTTTAATTCATTTAAAGTCGAGGAATTAAAATATCGCAAAAATAACGACAATCATATATTTTATTAATCATTTTTATGTTATAACAATTATTGTTATACGATAATTGCAACGTGAGGACAGCGGAGTGGGGGATGTTGTGAAGTGGGTTCGAAGCCGTCGTAGGCAGTGGAGAGATCACGTGGAACGAGTGGACGATGACAGGCTAGCAAAAATCGTGATGAGAGAGAAACCAAACACCAAATGGCCACCTGGACGGCCCCCAAAAGATGGAGAGACAGCTGGATTTCGACCTCAAACAAGGATCGATAAGGCATTGTGTAGATAACAGAACTTGGTTCTACCTAGAAGAAGAAGAAGAAGAAGAAGAAGAAGAAGAAGAAGAAGAAGAAGAAGAAGAAGATAATTGCAATTTGATCTAATTGAAATTAGTTTGTGTATTTCAATGTCTGAAACTTTAATTCCAGCAAATCGCACAGTCCGTTGTACAAAACGTGTCAGTGACGTTGCTTTTTCATACAACTACCAATTTTTTCTACCAAAAATTCTGTATTTTACGATAGTACGTAACATTGTAAATCATAAAAAAATGGCGCATAAAAGCTAGTTTAACCATAAATGTATTTACTTACTAATACTCTGATACCTAAATTATGAGGAAACGCTATCCGTAGGAAGCAACGTGGACTCATGGTTGCCTTTTTTAAACGACTTCTAAAAAAAAGGAGGTTCTCAATTCGTATGTATGTTTTTTTTTATGTATGTACACCGATTACTCCGGAACAGCGTCACCGATGTAAATGAAATTTTTTACGTTATGTTCACGAAGTTGCTGCTGTGGTCTCATATTTTTTTGGACGAAATTGGTGTAGTAATATCCAAGATGGCGCTGACAATATGGCGGCCAAAAAAATTAATTTTGCTTGATTTTCTCCAAAATTGGTATGTGGGAATTTTTGGGGTCGTACACAACGCATTTGAAATTATTTTTAAAAAATTTAATATGGCGGACAAAAAAATCAATTTTGTTCATTTTTCTCCAAAATTGGTACGAAGGAGTTTTCAGGGTCGTACACAACTAATCTAGAATTATTTTTAAAAAATTCAATACGGCCGATCCAATGTGGCGGGCGAAAAAATCAATTTTGTACGATTTTCTTCAAAATTGGTACGAGGGTAATTCGGGGTCGTACATAACGAATCTGAAATTATTTAAAAAAAAATCAATATGGCGGATCCACGATAGCGGATTAAAGACTGTTTACTGTCTTTTGTCTAAAATCAGTATTGGGGTATTTTTGTTAGTGTTAATTATGAATTTAAAATATTTTTTGAAAAACTCAATCTGGCAGATTCAATATAGTGTCCTAAAAATTTTACATTTTTCGACTTTCTCCCAAACTGATATAGGGGGTTCTTGAGGGTGTAAATTATGAATTTAAAGTATGTTTTCAGAATTCAATATAGCAAATCCAAGATAGCGGACTAAAAATTTTACATTTTTCGATTTTGTTCAAAGGTGGGACTGAATCGTTTTTGAGGATGTAAATATAAGTCTAGAAATTTTAAATTTCCGGATTTCATCCAAAATTGGCACTAAGGGGTTTTGAAGGGTTTAGATTTAAATTAGATTAAGACTTAAAATAATTTTTGAAATTCAATATAGCGGATGCAATATGGTGGGTTGAAAATTTTACCTTATTCCTATTTTTTCACATTTGGTATTAGAGGCTTTTCGGGGTTGTGTATTACGAATATGAAGTTAATTTTTTACAACTATTAGGTTGATAAGATACAATATAAGGGAAAGAAAATTTTACATATTCCGATTTGGTCTAAAATTGATATTGTGGGGTTCTTGAGGCGTATACAAACTCAATATGCAGTATAAAATATATCGAGTTAAAAAATTTACATCTCAGGTTCTTTAAATATCGATATTGGTAGGTTTTGGGGCCTATATTACCAATCTAAAATTAATTTGAAATTTAAGATAGTGGATTTACTATGACAGACTAAATATTTCTTTGACAAAATTTTATTGGTATTTGGAAAACTCTAAGAACCAAAGAATTTTTAGTGGTTTCTTTTTAGGGGATTTACAACTTTGGATAAAATGGGTACTTTTTTGACAAGTACACTAATCTCGATTAGTACTTAGTTCAAATAATTTATGGATATCATAATGATTTCTAAAACTAAAAATAGAAAAATAAAATTTTTATAAAAAAAATTGAACCGACTTCTAAAAGTGCGCTAAAAAGTGAAAAATAACTTTATTATATGAAATTGAACTTTTTGAAGTCGGCGCTAAATTATTTCTCAATAAAATAAGTAACTACTAATATATACAAATTATGGTAAGAAAGCAATTATAAATAAAGTATTTTTAATCTGTTTATGCAAATCACATTTTGTCACGTATTAGTTTAGCGTCGACTTCAAAAAGTTCAATTTCACATAAAAATTTATAGTTATTTTTCACTTTTTAGCGCACTTTTAGAAGTCGGTTCAATTTTTTTATGAAAATTTTATTATAGAAAAAGATTGCCTATGAATTTTGAATATTTTTTTTTGTTAATAATTAACTTATCATCTTGAACTTCCTTTTTTGGCGTTGAACTATCAACACATATGCCAGTACTTTGAGTACGGTATACGGGTGGAACCCTCGTTGCGGGGTAAGTCCTAAAGTGCTTAGGGGTAAGTTTGTGCGTGCTTCAAGCAGTTAAGTGAATGGATATACCTGTGGCGGGCGATAATTAATGTCAGTCACACATGTGACAAATGACTCTTTTGTTATAGTAGGTCATACGTGTGACCAACAATCCTGGTTGAATGATAGAAGTATCTAGACCTTCTTAGATGATGAATTCTTCTTTTTTTTATCTTAGAAATGGACGGTTAATGTATATATATTTTCGACGAGTTCCCGAATAAAAAAGGTGTAGCGTGGGGAAAGGGAAGCAAGCTAAATTGCCTCAGTCGTAGCGGCTATACAAGCCAGTAGTTAAAAAAACTAATATGAAATGAAAAGGTTTTATAGATTCTTAATTAAAATGTCACAAACAGCAGCTAAAAAAAAATTAGAAAAGAAACATATGGAAATTGGATGAAATTAAGTAATTTTCAACTCTTGTAAAGGAGAAATAAGTTGTATTATTTATTTTTTCTTTCAAAATGACTGGGAAAGAGAGAACAACTGGCATCTCTTTCTTTTTAATATTATTTTTTGTTTTATTGTAAATATTTGAAATAGAGATTAGTGAATCGATAAAAACGCGTTTGATTTTAAGAAGTCTCCATCCGATAATTCCGATCCGATAGACATTTGCGTTAGAAACAAGGTCGTAGATGACCTTCTGTTCTGATACGATCAAATCAATCCAATGCGGTTTTATCCACGTGAAATTCACATAATAAGCAGTTTCAGTTGAGGTTTATATCGGATGCAACATTTCAACTAATAGTAAGAAATGTTTCATCCGATAAATACTTCAGTAATTACTTGTATTTTATGTGGATGTAACTGCATCCGATCCATTGGATCGGATGGGAAAGCTGCATTAGAAACAAGGTTATAGTCTAACTTTAAAATGGGTCTCAACTGATAACAAATTAACAAGTGGAACATGAAGTTAATAAAATTTTGAACCCTAAAAAACAGAAATAATAGAAATTTTTGTTTATTTTCAGGAGAAAGCTACTCGTCTTGTCACTTTTAAAGATGTATTCTTAGGTTTTCATCCTCAATTGACCCATATAAAGTTGTATTTGTTAATATCTAGATATAAAACAAATTATGAAAATTTCATAAGCAAAACAAAACTGGCCAAGTATAAGATCTTGCTAAAAACCTGAATCTGATTTCAGAGTGTGTCAAACGAGATCCATACCAAATTTTCTAAAATTAACACTTGATTTTATATTTTGACTCGACTCTCCTCACTCCTCGAGGTAAAATAATAATAGAATGGAAAGAAAAATAATACTCCTGATAACTGCTCGACAGTCAATTTTTTTTAACTTTTGAAATTTTAAAACGCTAATCAGCAATATAAAGAACTGATGCGTTGCCACAAAAATAAGGGATTAAGTTACATAAACATTCAAAGATGGTCTAGACTTATTAACCAAACATAAGGTCAAAATAATAAAATATTATGAGTGCTTGAGATTTATTTTACGGATTGGTTATATTTATGTTATAAAACATAATAAAGTATAATATAAAATAATATATATATATATATATATATATATATATATATATATATATATATATATATATATATATATATATATATATATATATATATATATATATATATATATATATATATATATATAATTTTTTTTATTTTGTCTTTTCTTGGGTTTAGGTCCTTTATTTAACAAAAAATCCAAAACAATTTGTTATGTCGAACGTTATTTAAGGCATCTTCAAAAATTTTTGTCTTTTTATTTATTTATCTTCCTAAAAACGTTTTTTATATGATTAAAAACATTTATACAAGAACATATGTACCTACAATTTTAAAAAACAAAAAAAACACTATTTAAATTTTTAAAAAAGTATTTAATTTTACATACTTTGACATTTCGTTTACTTATTAACAATGAAATGAAACTTTTACATTGTCTATTTAGGTACTGAGGATGCATGGAATGCGAGTGTTTTTTATTTTTTATATTTTACAATGCACCAAAAAACCGAAAAAAAAGTATACATTTAATTTTAGGTTTAAGAGGATATTCAATTTTTGATGTTTATTAACAGGATCGAATACGTAATATTTTTATTTAAATTAGGCTGGTGTAAATGTGGTTCAAATTTCCTATATCCGTTCTGTCGTTAACAGTGTTTTTATCTTTTTTAATTTCTACCATTTCCTTTATCTGTAATTTTTGATAATTCATATCTTTGTTTTTAATTATGGTACTGTTATAATCGAAGGTATGTTTTTCGTTCTGTGTGTGTCGCTGTTGAGGCGTTTTTCGTATATTTACGGCCTATTCTTTAGTAATTGGCTCGTCATGCCTATATATTTTTTGGGACAATTTGTGCAAGGGATCGAATATACTACATTTGATATATTTATAAGAGGTGATTTACTTGTTAAATTAGTAAATATTGTATTTAATTTATTATGAGACTTCTGGTATACGATAATATCATGCTTTTTTAAAATGTGTTTTATTTTTTCTGACAGCTCACTAGTGTAAGGTAATGCTACATATTTTTGTTGTTTATGTTCTATGATTCTTGTTATTATGTTGTTATACAATTTATATGTTCGTTTATTAATTATTTCGGTGATAGCCTTTCATTGAAATTATTATTTATTAGTGTCTTTTTTCACATTTTGCAGCTTCGCGCGGCTTCTCCGACCTCCCGCCGGATGGCGTATATATGTTTATGCGGATTTCACGGATTCGTCCGTGTGAGATGCAGTAGCAGTGGATATATCCACATTATGCCATTGTAGTGCTGAAATCACATTTAGCAAACGTACAGTATTTGCATGCTTCCTTCCGGGCGGTCCTTTGCACAGCCAGGTGCATGTCGGTACCCTGATGAGTCTAGTAGAGACGAAACATGTACCTCTGCCGTATCACTGTTGCGGGGAGGGTAAATTTTAACTTTCTTCTCGGTATGGTGGTACAGGTAGGCCATCATCTCGATGGTGGAATAGGATGAATTGCGTTTTATAATAATTTATTCTAACTGTGCAACCTCTAACACAGAAAGGATATGATGGAGAGAAGTTTGCATTTACTGTTCGCATTTTACTTCACTCATACGCGGAGCTGCATATAGTTGTACGTTTGCTGAATGTGATTTCAGCACTACAACGGCATAATGTGGATATATCCACTGCTATTGCATCTCACACGGACGAATCCGTGAAATCCGCATAAACATATATATATATATATATATATATATATATATATATATATATATATATATATATATATATATATATATATATATATATATATATATACTGCGAACCAATAGATCTTGCCGATTAAAGCAGCTCAAAGAAGTTACACTTACAAAGGACGGGTTGAACTTTGACTGCTTTGTGAACTCGCTCATTGTCGTGAAGAAGAACTGTCTTGTGAAACAAACCAGACTTTTTGATCAATAACTGTACATAATTTTGCTAATGTGTCTCAGTAGGTAACTACTGTTATTGTAGTACCCTTCTGTATATATTCAGCAAAAATAACTTTTATTTAGTTCCAAAAGATGGTGGCCAGCTAAAGATTGTGTGTCCCTTTTTTGGAGGAGGAACACTCTTATGGGCCCATTATATGAACTATAATTTTGTTTCTAGATTCCAGAGCAACAATATCTGGTAGAAAATGAACCAAGACAAAATAGAGATGATCAATTATATATTTACCTTTATCGAAACTGTTGAGCAATATTTTGCTTTAAAATATCAAGGAGTCCCTTCCCGATATACGGTAATCTTTGGTTCCCGATGAGATAATTATGATCTTTTGTTACAAATTTCGTAAAATTCATTTTTTGTTGCAAAACACTGCATAAAACACTACATAATATATGCATTGAAATCAAAGTTGATACACATTCGGTTGTTTCTATCATGGTTAGGTGGATATCTTTGGTACAATTAAAAAAATATTTAAACACTTCTATCAAACCGCATTTATTAGAATCTGGAGTGAACCCATGTGTCAGAATGAGGTACGATACCATCAGAAGCATATCTTTGAGGAGGGATAATTTTATTATTGCTGCCAATAATCGAAAATAAATTGTCAAGCCAGCATGTAACTCGCACCCAGAATTTTCCGTACCATTCTGTATTATGAATTATACAGAAATATTACAACATATTTTAGAGTATTGCTAGTTTTCTTAAAATATAAATAATTTAAAGAGATATGAGTATAAAAAATTTTCCAAGTCCAAGTTTTTTCTCTGAAACCATGAATGGGACATATCGCTGTTTTTTTCTATAATCTTCATGTTTATCACCGTAGTTTATGTTTAATTTCTCAGCCCACAAACGTCAGAGATAAGGGGGTAAGGGATTTTATTCGTACATTTTTATTTATCTATGCAATTATAAATAAAAAAAAGTTTTAGAATGCAAAAAGAAAATTTTTTTTGATACCCATTTTTAATCCCTGGGCTAGAACTAAGTCAAATTTCAAAACTATGGCATGTGTGCCACGACTAATCCCTATACTTCACCCTAACATACTTCTAATATTTAAGTTTTAAAAATAAGAAAACCTTAAAATTTTGCATATTTGTCTATAACTATAGAACACGATCAAATTTACCTTTAATAAGGATAGGACAAATGTAAAAATAAACTAAAAGAAGTAAAAAAAACCAAAGTACCCACGTAACGAGATAAAGTTATACCACATTATTCCCAGATAAGGGTTATCTCGAGTGACAAACTCATCAATGATAATGAGTTTATGTCGATAATAATTATGGTACTTATATATTTTAATGATGATGTCAACGCCATATAACCCTTTTCATAGAAAAAATTACCTTTTTCGGATAAATAATGTAAATTACAGTGACATCAACACAAAAATTGCATGACAATGTAACGAATTATTTTAATCACTGAAGTGAAATACAAGTAATTCCGCGTTAATGTCTGTTAACATTTTGTCTACAGCCATTAATTTTTATACTGATTTGATTTTATTTTAGAAAATACCCGTGGTAGGGTAATTTTACTACAATACTAACTTTTTTTTTAATCTAAATTATTACAGTTAATAATATAAAACTAAAGTCTTACTCAGCAATAGTCCGTAGGTTCTAATAACTTAACTACACTTGGTCATCGTATATCACTTACGCACTTTATTCTACCCTACACTGGCACGACTCAACTAGTTCTGAAGATTTTACCCTTTTGAGTGTTCTTTCTAAATTTGTATTATTGAGGAGCTGGATAGTCTCGACGTTAGCATGGTTGAGGAGACGTTCTTTAGATCTCTTGGCAAAGAGAGTACTACGTTCTCGGACAATGTGCGACAATTTTCACAGCGGAAATTTATGCTATTCTGCAGTGTGCCCATCTCTGTGAGAGGGACATAGACAGGAATAGAGTAATAAATATATGCTCAGACAGTAAGGCTGCGATATTGGCACTGAAGTCAAGTATCGTGACTTCGCGACTGGTGTCTGAGTGCAAGGATGTACTAAATGGTATGATAAGGAAAGGCTGCACAGTCAGACTCGTATGGGTTCCGGGTCACTCGGGCATACGCGAGAATGAGGAAGCAGACCGTCTGGCAAAGTTGGGTTCGGCGATCGAACCGTATGGACCCCAACCAATATTACCTGTTCCAACTGCTATTGGCAAAAGGGAATTGAAATCGCTGCTGGAAAGCAAATTTATTGAATCATGGACGGGAGCTCCTGGAATGAGGTGTGCTAAGGAACATATAACGGGGCCTAGCGCACGGCGTACTAACGAGCTTCTCTCCTTGTGAAGGAAAGAGCTGCGAATTGTGGTAGGATTGTTGACAGGACATTGTCACCTCCGGGGCCATCTTCATAGAATCGGTGTCGAGGGCGACCCGACATGCAGATGGTGTTTGGAGGAGGATGAAACTGTTGACTATGTTCTCAGAGGGTGCCCAGCACTTAATGGAATGAGACAGAGATATTTCGGAGATATAGTTTTGTTACCGGAAGCAGTTAGGCAAGTTCAAATAACAAGGCTGCTTGGATTCGCAAAAGCGATCGGCCTCGAATAACCTGCAGATATGGTGGGTTGTAAAGGGCCCAATGGAGGCCTAGGCATCGATAATCTAGTATCACCACCCCTTTTTCATTCATTCATTCGTTCATTCCCTACAGCCTGGTTAACAGTGTCCATCTTCAGATACCAATGGATGTCGTTTTTTATGGAGTACCAGGAAGCATTTGTAATAATTCTTAGTACTTTATTCTGGAACCGCAGTATGATTTCGATGTTGTTCTTCCTGGCACAATCCTATAAATGCTGATTTGTAACATACACTCCATCCTGGAAGACTTTACACCTGGAAGTCTCCTCAAGCTGGACAGGAAAATACTGTACACAACCAAATTGGCTTCAAATTGATCAAAAAATTATCTCAGAATGAACGTGTTGTAACCTACTCAAGAACAGACATCTGCTCAGATCACAACTCCTTTGTTGCAGACTTCTGTTTTCGATGTAAGGTACTGTAACCAGCAGTACAAGAGAACATGAACACTTAATTAAACTTAGATTAACTTTACCAAGAAAATAACCCTAGTCAAGAACTTGCAGCTAATGAGATCTAAAAACAAATATCTAAGCAGTTACTGAAACTGTTCTTGGTCGACAGAAACAAAAAAAAACAAACCATGGATGACGGACGAAACATTAAACTAAATGTCTGACTGTCGGCATGATAAATATAACGAACTAAATCGCACTATCAAAAAAATTAAGGGAAGTGAAAAAGAAATGGACTAGGAAACAATGTGACGAGGCTGAAAGACTTCTTCAACTGCACGATTTCTCTAACTTCCATAGAAATGTAAAAGAAAAACCTGAACTACATTGCCATTAATAAGAAGAAATGGACAGAAAGACCGATTTTAGATATCAATGAACTCAAGGAAACTTGGAAGAATTATGCAAAAAAAAATACCCCTACGAGTAATATTGAAAATATGGATGTACCAAAAATTTTTGAGTCTGAAGTCAGATACGCATTAAACTGTATGAAGAACGATAAAAATTCAGATCACGGCGATGTATATGCAGAAGTTTTAAGGCAAGTCGATATTAAACAACTTATATATATCTTTAACGTGATATATGACTCTGAGTAAATTCCATTGAATTGGTTAAAGTCTACGTTTATTGCCAGAAAATAAACCCCTAAAACTCATAAGCTTGATGAGTCACTCTCTTAAAATGTTTCTTCGAGTAATTCATTGAAGAAAGTGTGAAAGAAGCTCTCCTCTCTATCAAATTACTCGCTCAAAAATGCTACGACCAAGCCAAAATGTTTTCATCTGCTTTATTGACTACCAGAAAGCTTTTGACAACATAAAGCACGAGCTGCTGTTGGAAAGGGCGGTAAAGATAGTAGAATAGTAAAAGAGCTATATTGGCAACAGCTGGCTGAAATTAGAATTAATGGCGATCTGTTAACAGGGGCTTACGTCATACTGGATGAAGTCCGGCAGAGATGTGAACTCTCACCTCTTCTATTTAATATTTACTTTGAGAAAATATTTCGGGTAGTATTAGAAAATGAAACACGTATCAAGTATCAAAGTTAATGGCATCCCAATAACCAAAAATCGCTAGGCAGATGATAGTGCGTCTTAGCTAACAATCTTAAAGGTCTCTAGTCAATATTAAAAAACATCAACGAGCGCAGTGAACAGTTCGGTGATTAGTAGATATCAGTTCATCACTCCTCTTAACGTCAACGAGGAAAATGTTGAACATGTTGCAAAATTATTGGCGCAACTGTAAATGAAAAGTGAGAATATGATGAAGAACGTACGAAAACAACCTTCTTTAAACTTAAGAATCTCATTCTTCATAGAAATATGTTTTTACACACCCGAATAGGTAGAGTTCAATGTTATCTATGGTCTATTGTACTGTATGGTGTTGAAACTTAAAGCTAGGATGCAAAATCGGATCGAAACTTACGAACTGTGGACATTTCGTCGACTGCTGCGTATTCCCTGCACCGTTCACATAACAAATAATGAAGTTCTACGGCGAACTGGCGTAGAAAGAAAACTAATAGACATTGTACAACAAAGAAAAGTGCAAATAGTGAGAGGACCTCTCTAATTCATTTAAAAACTAATATTGCAGGGAAAAATTGAAGGCAGATGGGGCAAACAACACTCCTGGTTTCACAACATAAGAAATCGGTGTGGTATATCAGACGCTACAACCATATTTAAACAGGCTGAAGAGGGCACTCTAGTTCTAGTGTAATCATGAAGAAGAAAAACAATGTTTTTTCGAGATAAAATATAGCTTTAAACCTTTCCAGTTATGTCAAAAAACATGGGTCAAAATTTGGTTCCGATTGGTTAAGTAAATTTTTCGGTCATCTATAATAAAGAAAAAGCCTTCTTTTCTTTGTATAATAGTATAGACTGTATTAGCCATGAGTTAAAAAATTAGCAGAATTTTTTACATTGAGAACCAGATTGCCAAGAATGTAGACAATTGTTTTTAATTTATTTATTAAAATAAAACAGTGTGGCTTCATTTGCTTCCAGTAAATCCTCACAAAATGCTTGCAATTTTAAGCATGAATTATTCCCTACAATACCCTCCTTCCGCAACTTAACTTAAAAATATAAATTGCAATACCTAGTTTAGCTACAGATTTAATAAAAATTCTTTAAGTCGACTACTATCTGTATTTTTTTAAATTCTTGGATTTAGTCTTAATTACTAATTACTTTACATTTATTTAAAGTTATTCAATTAATCTCTACTTCATTTCATTCAGCTTTGATCCAGTTCGTACAACCATAGAGCCAGGTCAATCCTTGAACTGGTTTCACTTCGAGTTACGACGCGTCGCCCTCACCCCCGTTTCTATCCCGCGGCCTCGTTGCTACCCACACCCTTTAAGAGGCCTAATCTACTTTTTAACCGCAAAAATTGGATAAGAGCCGTTTTACACACACAAGAATTATAGCCAAAATTTATCTCATAATTATGTTGAAAATTTTCATAAAACTAATTTGCTGTTTTACACATCAAAGAATTATTGTTAAAATTTTGGTGAATATTTCCGGCATAAAAATATAGAACGTGTTCTACATTTTTATGACTAAAATGCGGAAAGTGTGCGAAAATCGACGCAGAATAAAATTTGTGAATTGAACCTGCGTTTGGTACTCAACCTAATCATAATATTGACTCATTGTTTTTTGCACAAAATATCCCTTATTTTGTGGTTTTTTGATTATATATGTTTGGAAAACTTTCATATTTATGACATTTTAAGGTTATCCCCAGATTATATCTTCCTTTTTGACTGCTGTAACGTCCCATGTTATGAAAATGCGCATGAGCAACGACAACATTATCACCAAAATTATATTCAGATTTCTTGTACGTATCAAACAGAGTGGTATTTTATTGTAAAAATTCTCTCCAAAGAATTTTCGGAAAAAATTTGCTGAAAATTGTTGTTATAATTTTCGGAATAATTCTTGTGTGTGTAAAACGGGTCTAAGAGAAAATAAGTTGTAGAAGATACATATTGTTACCATTTTCGCTCTTTAAAATCGTTCACTGGATTCGCAGAATAATACACAACTCTAATAACTAGTTCTTAATATCTTCACTATTCAAATGGCATCTCCAGATATTTATCTGTATAAATTTAATGTGAAAAAACGACATTACTTTCCGGTCCTCAATAGTAAAGAGCATTTAATGTTAAAACTCTTATAGTATAAAATAGACACAAATGTCGAAACTTGAATTTGGTGCTGTTATAAAATTTCTTACTAAAGAAGGTTTAATAACTATGCAAATCAAAGAACGTTTGGATGAGGGTTACAGCGACTCTTAGCCATCATTTATAACAATTAAAAAGTGGTCAAAGTTATTTCGATGGGGACGTGAATCGTTTGGGTCCCTCAAAGCACCAAACAGCTTATGGTCACTATTTTTTGAAACTACCAAGATAATCATAAACCTTAAAAATGAAATACTGTTGGTAACGCGGAGCATTACTATACCTACTTTATTACGATAGTTACTCCAGAATGTTTTTGAGAAACGACGAGCAAGCAATTTCTGAAGTGCCTGTTCGAAAATACATCTTTAAGCCCAGTCATTTGGTCAAAAAAAGGGGGTTACCTGGAAAGTTTTCCGGAAGTTTTGGAAATTGGTAATTTTATAGATTTCGATGTGCTCTTTCCGAATTTCGACTTTGCCACCTCGTATCTTCGCCGCTCGCGCCGCCATATTGGAAAAATGGCGCCTAATAACAGTTTTTTTACAATATCTCCTTTCCGACGTATTTTACGACAAAAACATTTATATACAAAATTAAACTGGAAAATTTCCTACAATTTATGTATTAACAATTTTTTTTGTAAAATCAATATTTTTGGCGTACGAGCGCCGCAAAGTATTATTCATCTACACCACCACGTTTTTTTCGTATATTTCTTCAAGATATTTTACTATTGTCGCAGGTATTAAAAAAACAGGTATAAGGGTAATACGTCGCCTTTGTGTCGGGTCCCTCTCTCGACCTTAAACGAAACATCTGTCGGTAGAACTTAAGAGAAGTATTTAGTTTAGTCTGAGTCATCAGTATACGTCTATCGTCTTACAGTGTTGTTTGTGTTTATAGAGCCATGACTTCTGATAAAGTAAATTGTTTTATTTGTAATAATCCATTATTCGAAAATGAAACAATTGAAGTGAAGGAAAAAGGATTGGAGACTTTTCGTAAGTCAAGTGTTAAAAGAAAAGACAATAAAGTTGAACTTTTGGCGGGATTAAAATCGATAGTGGTTCATGATGTATGTCGAAAACGATATAATAATGAAGAGTTAACCGCTGCATCATTGCGTAGAGGAAGCGATGTCACGATACCTCAACCATTATTGCAATCCTCGCACCCAACATTCTCATTGTTTCTTATGCGCTGATGAGATAACAGCAGAGTTTTAAGCGTAATGGTGTGTATAGTGTGTGGAAATTATCAATGAAAAATAGTATTTCAGAACTTGCTAAAGCTCGTAATAATGATTGGGGTCGAACAATTGTTGAGCGTCTTGAGCATGTGAATGATTTGGTCGCAGCCGATGAACAGTACCACAATTTCTGCATGAAAAAATTATATAAAGCACCACCAGCTAAATATATAAAAAAGGTCCGTATGCAAATGAGATCGATACTGCGATGCAGTTCATTTATTCTTATCTTGAACAGAATTCCCATGAGTGTCAGTTTTTTCTGGACGAATTGATAGCCAATATTGAAGGTGATTACCGTCCACACATAAAAACAGTGAAGCACAACTCCTCAAAAAATACGGTGATGATATTTTAATTGCCGTCCCTGCCAATATGGCTCCGGTGGTTTGTTTCCGAAATGCAGGGTTTAAACTATTAACGGAAGCCTGGTACAATCAAAAAAGTAATGAAAATGCAGAAGAACGTCGGCGTATTGTAAAAACAGCAGCAGAAATTGTTATAGAGGATATTTTCTCTACGGTCTATGAGACAAAACATTATCCTCCATCAGATAATTTTTTTCAAGACTCTGAGTCAGATATACCTGAAACTTTACGTTTTCCTAGATGGAGTGATTTTAAGAAACAAACGAGCGTCTTTTGAAAAATGAAAGAAAAAAAGCATTGCTCTCGCCCATTCTGTAATTGCAGCAGCAAGGCCGATATCTTTTATATCATCATTACAGATCGGACTAGCTGCATTTTTATTTCATAAGTATGGATCTCGGCGATTAATAGATGTATTATCATCTCTTGGATTTTGCTCTTCATACACCGAAGCAATGTTGTTCGAAGTTTCAGCTATTATGCGCGCACCGTTGAATATCGATGATAACGCATTTTCTCAATTTGTTTTTGACAACGCTGGTTTCAATACGCAGACATTACATGGTAATAACACTTTCCATGCCATGGGCGGTATCCATTGTGTAACGCCTACAACTGCTATCGCCCCTGATCAAATTATTCCACGATTAAAGCAAATGCAATTTGCAACAGTCGTTGGTAGTTTAGGTACCACTGCATTAAAAACATTTGTGAAAAATAAAACGATACGGGCTTAAAAACAATAAAGATTCAAAACCATGGTAGCATTCGTGCGGCTTTGGAAGTAGGTATGCCATCCGTTTCAGATTTATTGTAGCTATATCCATCGCAGATGATGCGGATGAAATTTCGGTCTGCGACGTCTCGATCGGTGCTCAAGACGAACTCGCAACGCCTGGTCCATCAGAAATAGCAAAGTGAAGGAGATTACGCTAAATTTCGAAACTGAGCATCACATGTGGATTAGGCCTACAGGGGACACCACGAAAAAAAAAAACGCGCCGCTTACTCTACATCAAGGTGGTGTGGAAATGAGTTTTTTTTTTCCAAAACGCATATTGAAATGTACTTTGCGGCGCTCATACGCCAAAAACTATTGATTTTACAAAAAAAATTGTAAATACATAAATTGTACGAAATTTTCTCTAGTTTAATTTTGTACATAAATATTTTTGTTGCAAAATGCGTCGGAAAGGAGATATTGTAAAAAACTCTTATTAGGCGCCATTTTTCCAATATGGCGGCGCAAGCGGCGAAGATACGAGGTGGCAAAGTCGAAATTCGAAAAGAGCACATCAAAATCTAAAAAATTACCAATTTTCAAAACTCCCGGAAAACTTTCCAGGTAAAACTACCAAATGACTGGAGTATTTACTGAAGTCGATCATCCCGCAAATGGCGCCGACCTGGCCTACTCCAATTATTTTTTGTTTTCAAAACTGAAGGCAGGTTTACCAGGCAAAAAATCAACTCCGATGATAAAATTAAACTAACTGTTTACCAACGTCTTAACACTAAAGATCCAGCTTATTTTTTAGGTAGTATAAAGGCTTTAGTTAAACGTTGTCAAAAATGTATCGAAATACAAAAAGAATATATTGAAAAATAATAATATAGTGTTTTTATTTCAACTCTCCTTTCTGTCAGGCTAAGAATACATGGACTGTAATACTAAAGAAATTATTATTACATAAATTACGTCATTTAACATATTTTTTTTATTATAATCGATTTGGTCTCTTAATACCAGACGTGGGTGGAACACCCCCACAAGACGTCAATCGTTTATCATGGGGGCGGTGAAAGCTCCCTTAATGCCGCCTACATAAATATCGAGATTCGGTGTTTGTTTAGCAATATTTTCAGGTATTTTTTTCGTTTCCATTTAGCGTTTGAGCTAAATTATTTTTACGGGTTGAATGAAATTTAATGGAAACAAGGATAAACTTATGAACAGGGCCGGATGAAGATATTATTAGGTATTTAAAAAAAAAAAAAGATCTGCCTGTTAAAAATGTAATACGCTTTGTTACAGTAACGAAAGAACCCAGATCATATAAGCCTAAATATCTATTATCAAAATAGATTTTGATCTTATAAATTATGCGTAGTAAATTGCTTACAGAACATTTATTAAGATACAGTTACAAATTGTTGTAAAAAGTTGATATTTCTTTTAACTCAATGAAGAAATGTGATGTGGATAATAAAACATATACAAAAACGATTTTTTGGTTTTAGTTGTTAATATATCACTCGTCAATCTTGTTTTATTTGCGCGAGATGAAAGAGATATCTGGAAAGGCGATATTTCTCGCAAAACAACATGATAAAAGAATCTTTTTAGCCACAAGAAACCCTCAAAATACCACATGTATATAATCAACCTCCATTTTTTTATTGGAATATGATTATTGTGGAAACAAGACAATTTCAAATTAAGGGTTATTTTGCTATGAAGCCACATTCCATAAAACTGGTGATGTAAACAGGCACAATTTTCATTGTTACATTACTTGCAATCCACATTTTATAAGAACCCATTTACATAATAGATGGCCGCTAACCCCTGAATTCACTGACATGGTCTAACCTTAAAACTGTTCTAAACTGACAGCAGAGTGTTTAAACTGACAAGAGCAACAATAAGTCAAACAAATTTTAAACCCTAAAAATACAGACAAAAAATTACTTCCTTTTATTACTGAACCAGCAAAAATGGACAATTTTATTTATTTTCGGGATATATCTATTTTTCTTACATATTACAAGGCTTTATTTGTTGACATATATAATTTAAATTATGACAATACCATAAGCAAAACAAAACTGGCCCACTAGAAGATCTATTTTTCATGGCAACTAGATCGGGTATAAGCCTTAAATCTTCTTCGTGAATTGGGCTGTATAAATATTTGGGGAGGAGTCTTAGACCATTTTCTCACTGGAGGGGAAAGTACGAGATTTCTTACAAAACCACTTGCCGTGGTTACTTGTACATAAATAAATGAAACCTGTAATGAACAGTGGATTGAAAGAAGAGAACCAGTTCCAGGACCACCAAGGTCACCTGAACATAATGAATTTTGATATTTGAGGATTCGTGAAAGATCAAGTCTAAAATATACCTCCAAAAGACCATATGAAAATTAGGGTAAGGAATTGTTTTCAAAATATAACTGTAAAGTAAAAACCAATTAAGAAGATAACAGAAGAGAGATAAGGAAAGGTTGTTAATAAAAGTAACATGTAGCACACCATTGATCGAGTTTTGTGTGAGAGTATGCACTTATTATCAGACTAACCGAGTTCTAAACAATCCTTTTTTAATTGTACAATTTTTAAGTTAGATTAAGTATTGGCAAATGAACGATTCCCCAAAGACGTATGGTGGCCAAAATGGAAAGCTTTTCTAGCCAGCGATTTCATTCTCAAAAATTTTAAAAAACTAGAAAAACCTTTTAATTATTTTAAAATTGTATACATTTCAATAGGTCGCCAATTCACATCTTTAGTTGATAAATGTATGCTATCTTCTTCTTGCGGTGCCTATTCGTTCCGAATGTTGGCGACTAGCATGGCTATTCTTACTTTGTTGGCAGCTGCGCGGAACAGTCCAGTCGTGCTCATGTTGAACCATTTTCTTAAGTTTTGGAGCCAAGAGATTCGTCTTCGTCCTGGCCCCCTCTTGCCGTACACCTTCCCTTGCAGAATTAATTGGAGGAGGTTATATCGCTGTTCATTTCTCATAATATGTCCTAAGTATTCCAATTTGCGTTTTTTAATTGTTTTGATCACTTCGCACTCCTTTCTCATTCTGCGCAGGACTTCATTATTTGTGACTCGGTCGACCCAGGAGATTTTCAAGATGCGCCTATAGCACCACATCTCGAACGCTTCAAGTTTTTTAATGGACGCTTCAGAGAGCGTCCAAGCCTCTGTTCCGTAGAGCAGAACTGGAAAAACATAGCACTGTAGTATGAAGACCTTGGTTTTCAGCGGCAGATCACCGCCTTTGAAGACGGTGCTCATTTTTGTAAACGCTGCTTTGGCTTTTGCTATACGTTGTTTTATTTCCAATGAGTGATCCCATTGACTGTCTATCTAAACAACAAATATTATTTTAAATTATTTTTACGTCATTTCCCGTGTTATTTTTTTAATTCACATGGTTCGGAATGCTTTTCACTTTGGCCATGTGGCGTCTCTGGGGAATCTTTTGTAAATTATTGTTTATACCTAAGGTGTTAATAATTGTAGTAACTGTGATAATACGTAAATAGATATTTAAAATTTTTGGCACGTAATGCAAAAGAAATGCTTTATATAAAACGTCTTTTTTAATTATATTTTAAGTAAATCATTAAAAAATTTAAAATATCAACTTTTTCTTTTTTTTTTCTAAATACTGAAAATGTTTATCCTATCTATATATAACTGAAACCTTGTTGTTCTATGTCATGGCTTAGTAACAACAATGAAATTTTTTAAATCACGTATATTTTAACAGACTTTCAATAAAAAAAGAAAATATCATCAAAACCAACCATGATAGGCATATGGGTGCCTTAACAAAAATTAAACGAAATCTAAATATCTATAGAATAAGCTAGATAAACATAGGGTGTCCTACTTGAGGGCTATTCTTTTGAATCATTATCACTGTCACTTCTATCATTTGAAGTAATCATGATCACTTCAGCCCAATGACAAGTAAATGCGTATTCAAAAGAACATGAAGTTATCAGTTTCACTTTGTTCACTTTGATCAATTGATAATTACTCAAAAGAATATAGCCTTGGAAAAACGAGGTAAAAGAATTTTGAATTTTGTTTGCATGTCTACAAAACACAGCCTGAACAAAATATTACTTATTTCATGAGTTTATAGATTTTTCAGATTAATTTGACAACGTCGCAAAAAAAAATGCAAAACTAACTTCAGGATTGTATAGAGAATTTTGTGGTGAATCCAAATATGTAAAAATATATGCGGTGTTCGATTTAAAAGGATTATATATTTTGCTCTCCTACTTTTATACCAACCCGTATAACAAAACATAATTTTGGCGTATACAACTTTTATATGAAATATTTATTTTCTTTTATAACAACAGATCAATTAGATTTTGCCAATTTGTATATACATGCTAAAACTATTGCGTTTCTGTGAAGTTTGTTTGAAAATTTCATTCAACAATTTTTTCGTTCGTGTACGGAACAAAATTTTACATAAGTTTTGTACAGTGTGTCCCATGACGAAGTGTTGCGATCGATTTTTCAGAAAATAGACCTCTTTTAAATTTGGTAGTTTACTAAAGTCGATAGGGGCAATTCGGCTAAAATATTTTCAAGATGGTGACACTTCCGGTTATACGGAAGTTGATGCCTTTTTGTTTATTTTAAATAGGACACCCTACAGGTTATTTCCTTTTTAGATTCTACGTAAAATATAGACACATTTTATGTATAATGCTTTATACGTAAGTCTAACTGCGTTTGACATATTTCAAACTTTATGTCAAAAATTGGGTTTGCAGGCTTAACCATAATTATTAATTTATCCTATATTAAAGCCTTTATTATTTAATTGGGGTTGGTTTCCTTCTAGATGGAGATCGACTTTAGTGTACTATGTAGATAATTTGATAATAAATGAATACAGGGTGATCAAAAACTAACATTAAATATTAACTTGAAAAAAATCGTCAAAAGTCAATTTTATTTAAATGTGAACCCCCTATTTTTATATTATCTTATTTAACAATAAAAATAAGGATAATTTTAGAAATAATTATATATTCGAAAAATTTTAGTTTCTGAAATATTGGCAATTTAACATTTCTGTATTGTAAAAACGCTATAAGGCTTTTAAGTTTTGCTATTAGTTGGCCATGACAACGAAACGTGACGAAAGAAAACAATAAAGCACTACATAAATGTCACTATTTCTTGCCATTTGACAATTATTAATAAAAATCATGCGGGGGGAATTAAATTATACGCAGTAAGATTGCGGAATTTTTAAGAGACCTGGCAATTTAACATATTTTATGCTGTAAGAAATGATCGAATAGTAAAACTATATTTTTATGAAGAAAACTTAAATGTTGATTTATTAATAATACAAAATTATGTAGCAGAAATATATTTAAATATTCTAGAAGAGTTAGACAGTCAATATTTTAGTAATTTACCTTGGGCGGAACACAGACAAATTTTTTATCAACATAATGGCTCCTGACCACACACAACCGTTCCAGTTACCAACTTCCTACGAGTATACGCAACATTTTATGAGAAGTGGATTACCAACAATGGACCTTTTCTGTAACCTCCTCGTCCTTCTGATGATTCTCCTGTCTTGGATTATTTTATATGGGGAACAATAAAAAATATCGTTTATTGTAATCCAGTGACAACAATGGAGAACAGTATGGCAAGGGAAAGGGACGCATTCGAAAATTTATGTCCAGATTCAACTAGAGCGGTCATCCATGACGAATTTGCTCGGAGATGCGAAAAATGTTTGGAAGTTCAGAGTGAAGATTTTGAACATTTATTAAAATAAATTGTTTCCTTGTGTAGATAAGCCGTGTAGCATTTTTACAATACAAAAATGTTAAATTGCCATTATTTCAAAATCTGCAAATTATTGGAGTAGACAACCTTATACAAAGTCATTCTTATTTTCAATGCTAAGTAAGATAACGTTATATAAAATTTTTATAAAAAAATTGGACCGACTTCTAAAAGTGCGCTAAAAACTGAAAAATTACTATAAATTTTTATATGAAATTGAACCTTGTAAAGTCAGCGCCAAACTAATACCTGACAAAATGTGATTTGCATAAATAGATTAAAAATAGTTTATTTGTAATCGCTTTCTCACCATAATTTGTATATATTAGTGGTTATTTATTTCATTTACAAATAATTTGGCGCCGATTTCAAAAAGTTCAATTTCATATAAAAATTTATAGTTATTTTTCACTTTTTAGCGCACTTTTAGAAGTCGGTTCAATTTTCTTATAAAAATTTTATTTTTAGTTTTAGAATTCGTTATATCCATAAATTATTTAAACTAAGTACTAATCGAGATTAGTGTACCTCGCAATTTCTCCAAGGTGGCAAAAAAGTACCCATTTTATCCAAAGTTATAAATCGCCCTAAAATGAACCACTAAAAATTCTTTGGTTCTTAGAGTTCTCCAAATACCAGTAAAATTGTGTCAAACAAATATTTAGTCTGTCATAGTAAATCCACTATCTTAAAGTTCAAATTAATTTTAGATTAGTAATATAGGTCCCAAAACCTTCCAATATCGATGTTTAAAGAACCTGAGATATAAATTTCTTAGCTCGAAAGATTTTATACTGCATATTGAGTTTGTATACGTCACAAGAACCCCACAATATCAATTTTTAATATTTAAAGAACCTGAAATGCGAATAAGGTAAAATTTTCAACCCACCATATTGCATCCGCTATCTTGAATTTGAAAAAAATTATTTTAAATCTTAATCTAATCTAAATCTAAACCCTTCAAAGCCCCTAGTACCAATTTTGGATGAAATTCGGAAATTTAAAATTTCTAGACTTATATTTGCTATTTACATCCTCAAAAACGATTCAGTCCCACCTTTGAACAAAATCGAAAATGTAAAATTTTTAGTCCGCAATCTTGGATTTGCCATAATGAATCTTGAAAAAATACTTTTAAATTCATAATTTGCACCCTCAAAAATCCCCAATATCAGTTTGGGAGAAAATCCAAAAATGTAAAATTTTTAGGACACCATATTGAATCTGCCACATTGAGTTTTCCAAAAAATATTTTAAATTCATAATTAACACTAACAAAAATACCCCAAAACGGATTTCAGACAAAATCGGGAGATGTAGAATCTTTAATACGCTATGTTGGGTCCGCCATATTGAATTTTTTTTAAATAATTTCAGATTCGTTATATACGACCCCGAAAACTCCCCCATACCAATTTTGAAGAAAATCGGACAAAATTGATTTTTTCGTTCGCCATATTGAATTTTTTAAAAATAATTTTAGATTAGTTATGTATGACTCTGAAAACTCCCTCGTACCAATTTTGGAGAAAATCAGACAAAATTAAATTTTTTTGTCCGCTATATTGAATTTTTTAAAAATAATTTCAGATTCGTTATATACAGGGTGAGTCAACGATTGGATGAAGTAGGTTTGTGCCTTTTCGGTGAAATTAACAAAGAAACTATATTTATTGTTTGATACAGTTTGTTTTTACGCAGATTTTAAAAATATTTAGGACTCCACAGGGTGAGCCAAAAAACTAGGACAGCATAAAGTTGTATTTTTTTAAATAGAACACCCTATATACGAATCGTATTTTCGATTTAGCTTATAATTTTAAATCTTTTTTATTAAGGGTTTACTATAACAAAACTTTATAGTTTCTGAGATAATTAAGTTTAAAGAAAAAAAGTCACATTTTCAAGCATCAATTCAATCCTAAATAACGTTTTCAATTTTGTGACAAATATATTCAAATTTGGAATTTAGCAAGGCCAAGGACAAGTTAACATAATTTTTACCTAATATTTGCAATAAAAGCTACAGGGTGTTGTACACATCGGCTCAAATTTGAACAAGTTTAAATAAATAAATATCTTTTTTTTTTAAATGGTACACCCTGTATATTTTCATGTTATTTAATAGAGTAATAAAAACCCTAAAAGTTTTGTTCAATATATCTTATACCTATTTATAATAGTTTTTGAGACATTTCAGTTTTTCTTATTTTTCATACTTTTTTACAGAAATAGTCTTCATTATCATAGTAGCCATGGCAAAAACAATGTAAAAGAACATTTTTCTGTGTGTCAAATTTATAACCGCAATCGCTTCTTTTGGTTTTTATGTAGTGTAGTTTGGTTTTTTTTGCATTCATCTTATATTGTAAAATGAATTTTCCAAAGAATGAGTTAGTAGATATGATTTATACAATAGGAGAGGCTCAAAAAAATTGCCTTCTTGCTCAAAGAATTTACAAAATGAAGTATCCTGATCGACGCCAGCCTAATACCCATACTTTTCAAAACTTAATGCAAAGATTTGATTCTTCTGGTACTATTGATTATCCAAAACGTAAAGTGGTCAACAAACCAGGAACTAATGAAGAAAAAGAACTACAAGTATTGTTAAATGTTCAGGAAAATCCTTATATTGGTAGCCGTCAGTTAGCAGCATTATGTGAAACATCACAATCCACCGCTAATCGTACTACCAAGAAATATAGGTATCATCCATATCACATGGAATTACACCAAGAATTGCATGGACAAGATTTTGAAAGTTGTGTAAACTTTTGTCGTACAATAAATGCGGAGATTCAATTAAATCCAAATTTATTATGCAAGGTAATGTTTAGTGATGAAGCTACTTTTAGAAGTGACGGTGCCGTAAATAGACGCAATATGCATTATTATGCCACAGAAAACCCATTTTGGATTAGAGAGGTGCAACATCAAAACCACTGGTCATTAAATGTTTGGTGTGGTATTCATCATAATCGAATTATTGGATCCCACTTTTTTAATGAACCACTAAATGGTCATAGTTACCTGAACTTTCTACAAGAAGAACTACCCCAAGTGCTTCAAGGTCTCGATAGGGATGAGCTCGACAGTATGTGGTTCCAGCACGATGGTGCGCCTCCGCATTACCATCGTGAAGTTCGTGCGTTTTTGGATCAACGATATCCGCAAAAATTGATTGGACGTGGGGGTTTCATTGAGTGGCCACCAAGGTCTTGCGACATCACCCCATTAGATTTCTTCCTATGGGGTTATATTAAAAATAAGGTGTATGTTAATCCACCAACAGTGAAAGATATGCGAAACAGGATTAGGGATACCTGTAGAACAATAACGCCACTAATTTTGTCCAGGGTCCGAGAAAATCTGCAAAAAAGACTAAATTTGTGCATTGCACAAGAGGGTCGTTTATTCGAACACTTATTAAAAAGAAATAATTAATCTCAGTATTTAATAGGTAATTTTTTTGTTTCAATTTAGTATAAAAGTAAATATGTATTTGCCTTGTCGTTATTGTTGTGTTAATTTTTTTACATTATGTTTAATTAAACTATTGCCGTTGTAATATAACGAATAATGTATTTCATCATATTTAACCACATTCTGTTTGTTTCTGTAGTTTCTTTTTATTATTTTACATGGCTACTATGATAATGAAGACTATTTCTGTAAAAAAGTATGGAAAATAAGAAAAACTGAAATATCTCAAAAACTATTATAAATAGGTATAGGATATATTGAACAAAACTTTTAGGGTTTTTATTACTCTATTAAATAACATGAAAATATACAGGGTATACCATTTAAAAAAAAAGATATTTATTTATTTAAACTTGTTCAAATTTGAGCCGATGTGTTCAACACCCTGTAGCTTTTATTGCAAATATTAGGTAAAAATTATATTAACTTGTCCTTGGCCTTGCTAAATTCCAAATTTGAATATATTTGTCACAAAATTGAAAACGTTATTTAGGATTGAATTGATGCTTGAAAATGTGACTTTTTTTCTTTAAACTTAATTATCTCAGAAACTATAAAGTTCTGTTATAGTAAACCCTTAATAAAAAAGATTTAAAATTATAAGCTAAATCGAAAATACGATTCGTATATAGGGTGTTCTATTTAAAAAATACAAGTTTATGCTGTCCTAGTTTTTCGGCTCACCCTGTAGAGTCCTAAATATTTTTAAAATCTGCATAAAAATAAACTGTATCAAACAATAAATATAGTTTCTTTGTTAATTTCACCGAAAAGGCACAAACCTACTTCATCCAATCGTTGACTCACCCTGTACAACCCAAAAAATTCCCCCATACCAATTTTGGAGAAAATCAGACAAAATTAATTTTTTTGGCCACCATATTATCAGCGCCATCTTGGATATTACTGCATCAATTTCATCCAAAAAATATGGGACCACCGCAGGAACTTTCTGAACGTAACGCAAGTCGGTGAGGCAGTTCCGGAGTAATCGACTGAAAATTGACTTTTAACGATTTTTTCAAGTTAATATTTAATGTTATTTTTAATCACCTTGTATTTATTTATTATTAAAATATCAACACAAGACATTAAGGTGGATTTTAGAAGGAAATCAACCCTAATTAAATAATAGAGGAGACATTGATGGTGATATTTAGGCCTGCAAACACCATTTTTTACATAAAATTTAAAACATATCAAAAACAATTAGACTTAGCTATAGGATATTATATATGAAATATATTTACAATTTTGCGTAGAATCTAAAAATGAAATGATACTATTGTAGTTTTAGAATATAACCCTGTTAGGTGAGAAAGAATATTCAAATTATTTTTCTACATCTAAAGAAGTTGACAAAAATCATTAGAATTAAGTTTATTCAGTAATTCACCGTCCAAGATTAAAAAATGAAAACAGTACCATGTAATCTTGACATTAATGATTAATTAAATCTTGTATTAAAATAAACATTCACCAAAGACCGGAACTGCAGGGTTATCGCAAGATTATTGACCATAAAAAGTCAAATAAAACAGTTTTGTAGTATTTCCCCTTTAGCTTCAAGCGATTAAGTGGAATTTACCGGATAATTTTTTATACATTTTTGTCGTTTATATTTTATATTGTATCAAGGATTTAAAAAAATTGGAATTTAAGAAAGTACATACGAGGGTACAACTAATATTTATCATTGAAAATGATTTTATTGCTTTTCAAAATATTCTCCACTTTTGTATGAGTTTAAATCCATCTGAAAAGCATCTTTGCCACTGTGAAGATGGTGTCCCCAAAATATGGCTTTTAAACCCATCAACCGCTTCTTCTAGTATAGAAAATCGTTGAACACTCAGTTTGTTCTACAGGTACGGGAACAAAAGGAAATCATTAAGGGCCAAATCAATTCCAAACCGTATAGTTTCCGCCTCATTTACCTGAGACTAAAAGGTCACCAAATTTTCAAAATTTGAAATATACATTTTGCGCCTCTATCATTAAAACCTTCCTCCATATCTATTCTGGGTTTTCTCACCAGTCTATATAAATTAAATGGATTCCCGCAAAAGTGGGAGGGGATATTAGGTCGCAATCCAGGGATATCATAATCTTTCTGTTATTATTATTTATGCGACTGTACGTGACATCCAAAAATGGAATCAAAAACTTGTAAAAATACGAAAGGAGGTAAAGTTATTTTTAACCGACTTCTAAAAGAAGGAGGTTCTCAATTCGTCGAGTCTGTATGTTGTTTTTTTATGTATGTACATCGATTACTCCTGAACGGCGACACCGATTTGAATCAAATTTTTTACGTTATGTTCAGGAAGTTGCTGCAGTGGTCCCATATTTTTATGAACGAAATTGGTGCAGTAATATCCAAGATGGCGCTGACAATATGGCGGTCAAAAAAATAAATTTTGTTGGATTTTCTCGAAAATTGGTATGGGTGAATTTTTGGGGTTGTACACAACGAATCTGAAATTATTTTTAAAAAATTCAATATGACGGACAAAAAAATTTAATTTTGTTTAATTTTCTCCAAAATTGGTGTGGGGTAGTCTTGGGGGTCACATATAATGAATCCAAAATATTTAAAAAAAAATTATATATATGGTGGACAAAAAATCAATTTTATCCGATTTTCTCCAAAATTGGTACGAGGGAGTTTTCAGGGTCTCACATAACTAATCTAAAATCCTTTTTTAAAAATTCAGTATGGCAGATCCAATATGGCGGACGAAAAAATCAATTTTGTCCGATTTTCTTCGAAATTGGTACGGGGGAGTTTTCGGGGTCGCACATAATACGAATCTGACATTGTTTTTAAAAAATTCAATAGGGCGTATCCAATATGGCGGATAAAATATTAATGTCCGATTTTTTCAAAATTGATATAGGGTAGTTCTTGGGATCGCACATTACGAATCTAAAATTATTTAAAAAAAAATAAATATGGCGGATCCAAAATGGTGGATTAAAGATTCTACATCTCCCGATTTTGTTGTCTGAACGCGGAATAACGTAATAATATTTTTATTTATTTTGAAAAAGTATTGATAAACAGTAGATATTTCATTACTTGGTACACACATACCGATTTTATGCTATCCTTTTCTAATTGCATTATTTAAACAAGTATCATATGATAATGGATATGTCAATTTTAGATATGAATGTATGGTTGCCTAATTTGTTATTTTTGTTATTTTCGATATGTAAACAATATCTAAACATATTTACCAATAAAAATAAGTTTATAAATCCTCTTTTTATTAATATTAATTGCAAACTTCGCATTTATAGTAATTTCTAATACACTTAAAAACACTGAAAAGAGTCACGACAGGCAATTAAACTAAAATAAAAGATAAGTTAACATGTTTATGTCTGTCAAACATCAAAAACGCCTCTCCCCCGCCGACCATAAACAGCCTTCAAACAAATCTGTTGTTGTTTAAATCTATACGGTATGATCGAAGACACCAACACACTCTTAGCTAAATATAATATAAAAATAAATTAAACTCAAAATCAAGAGCTATGTAAACAATATAATAATGATATGGAAAAAAAACAATCCACCAAAAATTAATTGAAACGTTCAACTGTACTTCAAAAAAAGTGCTAAGTAAATAAGTAATTCTACGACTTTTAAATTAATTGCAATATAATACAATTGTTATTTTTTTTTGATTAACCTTTACACTTCTCCAATGTAAAATACAGATTACGTTTAAATGTTGATTGTTTACATCCTGGTAAGTTAGCGGGTTCAATATCTTACCAACAAATCACACACAATGAAACATTGGTCAAAACCGTTTCGATGGTTCCGTGAATACATTGAGATGATCCAAGAAGTGGAGGGCCTTCGGACGCAACCAATGTTTGTAGGAAGAATGCTATTTGACGGTCGTCATTTGAAACCGTGCCCGCAATTGCTAAAGTGTAAATACAGGGTTATTCACCCTGTACAGCACGGAATATTGCGGCTAAAATACGTGACTTTCAAAAAGTTTAACTTTTGGGATATATGAGGGTCTAATATAGTTACTTTTTAAAATTATTTTCATATTATACAGGGTATACGAAAAGCTCTGAAAGTATCAAAGTTGTGTTTTTTTTTAAATAAAACCCCCTGTATATTATTGTATTTTTGCATTCCCCGATCAAAATAAGTGGCTATTTTAATAAGGTTTATAATACCTAAAACTTTAAGGTTTTTAAATAATTTAAATTTTGATAAAATTTAACCTAATTTTCATGTTTCAAATACTTAAGAAATATTTCAGTTATGTACTCGAAATTCACAGTGAAGTGTAACAATAAATCTTATTTTATATCCCAATTATAATAAACTTACTCTATTATACAGGGTGTCCAAAAATTAAAACTAATCAAATAAGAACTTTAAATGGCTATAACTTGATTAATTTAAATATAACGCTATATTTTTTACTTTACCAGAAAATGTACCTTTTAAATACCTATCGAATGATATAAGAGTGTTCTATAGCTAAATCTTCGTGTTTTCACAAAATACAACAAATAATCGTTTTCTGCACCATTTTATGTTTTTTGAATAAATGTTCTAATGTATCTAATTGCCTATGGCATAATTCATTTAATCTGTCAGTTTAATCTGCAAAAGCCTGTTGCTATAACAGCGATATTATTTTTTGTAACTGTAAAACTTCATTTATTGAATTGAATTATTTAAATATTATTGTGTTATTGCTTTGTCAAAATGAAGATTTATCCTTGGAGAATGTCATCAAAATTGTTTGTTGGCTTCTTGAGTCTATGCTCAAAAATTTCCTGAAAGAAACCATCCTAAACCAGCCGTTTTTGTGACACTATTAAACCAGTTTCGGGAAAGTGGAAGTGCCAGTTATAAAAAACCTGTTATAAGAAAACCTGTCACTGAGGATGAAGAGAATGTTTTTACTGTACTTGGTTCAGTGATCGAAAATCCCAATGTTAGTCAGAATCATATATCCGAAAATACTAACATTAGCCAAGCAAATGTTTCAAGGATCCTTAACAAATACAGATTTCATCCTTATAAAATCCAACTTTGTCGAGAGCTTCACGGAAATGATTTTGACAACCGAACTGAATTCTGCTTGTGGGTGTTAGATAAAGTAGCAGAAAATAAACACTTTTTTGATAATGTGTTGTTTAGTGATGAATGTACTTTTCATAATAATGGTTTCGTGAATAGACACAACTTCCATTACTATTCTGATTCAAATCCACATGAATACAGTTATGAGAAACCAGAATAGGTGGTCGGTTAATGTGTGGGGAGGAATACTGGGTCCATACTTAATTGGACCAGGCGCGGATCCAATGGGGGGGCGGTGGGGGCGATCGCCCCCCCCCCCAAGAGCTTTCAGGAAAATAGACCCGATTTTGCCTCTTATACTATAGTTTATTCAAGAACTAGAGAGAGTAATAAATCATTTTTTACCCTTTTTTTTCTTCGCAAACTACCTGTGTTCTTTAGTCCGGTATCTGGCAAAATCTGTTAGACACATATATTTTTCATAGGAATAGGTTAGACATTTTATAATAAAAAATACCGGTCTATAATAATGGAGTATTTGGGTTGGATAACAATAGATATTTGGAGGTGTGAATTGTTAAAAAAGGATTTTAATCCTTGTCATAGGCGTCGGAACAAGGTTTCTTTTATCAATAAGTATTTATGGCATAGAATATTATTTCGGTAATCAACTTGAAATAAATTTTTTTTATGATATTATTTTATTTCTTATGGTTTCTTAATAATTCACATACATTAGAAAATATAGATAATTATGACATATTTAACACAAATCACAACTGTATTTTTATTATTTTTAATTTTGGCATAGAAACCATTTTTGGCACATTCAAACTAAAACGTAGTCTTTTCTCTCAAAAAATTCTAAGTTATAATTTAAATACTTACAAAATACCCATTGTCAAAAATACAAGAAGTTAAACATATATAAAAAAATAAATTCGTCCATATAATATTAAAATTTTTTGGGGTTATCGTTCATTTTATTATTAATTAAAAACATTTTTAGGACATTTGACGTTTATTTATTTCGTAAACCATCTACAGAATGACAATTTAACAATCACAACAATCAAAGTTAGTGATGCTATCCACATTTCTTTTTATTCTTTTATTATATGGATTTTTCCCAATATTCTGCAGTAACTTTATTCAAAAAAATCTTTCAAAAATTCAGTTAAATTACTAATTCTGTAAGTTGTATTATTTCTAGCAACTCTACCTTTCACTTGAGAGAGATATTTTCTTCTCCAACGGACATTTTCCGAACGATCTATAATCTTTTAAAAGTTCAGTTAAATTACTAATTCTGTAAGTTGTGTTATTTCTAGCAACTCTACCTTTCACTTGAGAGAGATATTTTCTTCTCCAACGGACATTTTCCGAACGATCTATAATCTTTTAAAAGTTCAGTTAAATTACTAATTCTGTAAGTTGTGTTATTTTTAGCAACTCTACCTTTCACTTGAGAGAGATATTTCCTTCTATAACGGACATTTTCCGAACGATCTGTAAGAACAGATCTCCTATTTGCGTTTCCCAGCAAAAATTAAGTTCTCTGAGCAATTCCAGAGCTCAGTTCTTTTAATTTCAGGTGAATCCTGATCTTCATTGATTTTGGTTAGAATTTTGTCGACGGTTGGGACCTGCTTCTCATAATAAAATGTATGTACAACTCCTTTTATTGCAGTTTATATCTCTTCTTTCAACGAGGTTTTTCGTCTGCCTATGTGTGGTTTTTTTTTTCCTTCAGTATTCGGTACATAGTAGAATTTCCAACTCCTGTCATGTTGGAGCACATCTCAACAGAGCTTTTAACATTATTATCGGGATATTGATGTCTTAAGGCATCATAAACATTCATTGTAATTAGTTTTTCGTTGAGAAAAAATATCCTGGTTTAATGATTTTGGAATACATATAGAGATGGAAGCCATATCTTTTGGCTATCTCACTAATCTCAAATAATATATAAAAACAAGCACAAACAAGATAAATCACTAAGGACACACTGTAAGGTCTACTTTGCTCACTGACGGAAATTAGATTGAACTATCAGAAATTTTATTGTTGCAGTAAATTTATAAAAGCTTATAATATTTAAATATAATTAAATATAATTAGATTTACGGCAGTCCTCAGTTACATGCTGCACTGGATCAGATACGTTGGAAGTTTCGGTAATAGTTTTATTACTCTCTCTAGTTCTTGAATAGAGTATAGGAATGTGTATGATTGCGATCGTCCCTCCCCTTCCCAAGTTTAGGAAAATAGAACCGATTCTGCCTTTTATATTAGGAATATATATGCTGCTGGCGCTCCCCCCCCCCGTCGACAACTCGTTTTTCTTGCGATCGCCTCTCCCCTTCCCAAGAGCTTTGAGTTCAGGAAAATAGACCCGATTTTGCCTCTTATACTAGGAATGTGTATGCTGCTCGCATCCTCCCCCTATCGGCAATTTTTTTTTTCTTGTGATCGCCCCCTCCCCTCTTCAAGGGCTTCAAATTCAGAAAAATAGACTCCACCCTGCTTTTTACACTAGAAAAGGGAATGTTGCTGGCGTCTAGCCCTCCCCCCCCCTCCGTCGACAACTTGCTTTCGCTTGCCATACTGTACTTTTCTGATATCACCGCCCCCCCCCCCCAAAGAGAGTGGCTGGATCCGCCCCTGAATTGGACCCTACTTTTTTGAAGGGCCTTTAAATGGTTGGATGTCTCCTGATTTTCTTTTACACCACCAGTGTTTTAGAAGATGTCCTTTTAACTATTAGAACAACTATGTAGCTTCAACTGCCTCATATTCATTGCGAGGTTCGGCAATTTTTAAATGTCAACTTTTGAAACAGGTGAATTGGGAGAGAAGGGCTTCAAAATTGACCCCCGAGATCTCCGCACTTAACTCCACCAGATTTCTTTTATGGGGATACATAAAAGGAATTGGAAGATATGAAAATACGCATAAGAGACGCTTTTCAAACTGTAACCCCGCAAATGTTGTCGAGAGTTAGCAGTGGTTTCGAAAAGAGAATATGTAAGTGTTTGGAAATGGATGGTCGACATTTCAAACATCTACTATAAATATTTTGCTTCTGTTTTGTGCTATTGTCAATATGTTATTATCATTATTGCTGTTATAGCCTGTTGGACGACTATCAATCGCGTTCCGAGTTTCTGAATATTTGTAAAGATATTCCTGATTATTATTCTTATAGTTGTAAATTACCTGTCATGTCCAAATGCCATAGGCAACTAGATACATTAGAACATCTATTCAAAAAATACAAAATGGTATTTGAAACATGAAAATTAGATTAGATTTTGTCAAAATTGAAATTATTTAAAAACCCTTAAGGTTTAGGTACTATAACGCTTATTTTGATCGAAGAATCCAAAAATGCAATCATATATCATTAAAAAAAAAACAACTTTGATACTTTCAGAGATTTTATGAAAATAATTTTAAAAATTAACTATATTATACCCCCCTATATATGTCAAAAGTAAAACTTTTTGAAAGTCACTTATTTTGGCCGCAATATTCCGTGACGTATAGGGTGAATAACCCTGTATATCTAAACCACGAGTTTTTACCAGTCTACAGCATAAATTAGGCAGAGATAAAATTGCAGCAATTTTGGTTTCAAAACTGTGAACTACCAAATAGTCTGGGAGTTTTTGAGTTAAAAGTCGTTAAATATACATTTTTTCCACTTTTCAGCAAGAATAACTTTTGACTAAATACATATTCTCAAATTCTGCGCGCCCAGTAATTACTGGGCGCGCAAAATTGATAGTTGAAGTCAAGAACTACAAGCTGATATTAATCGTATTGCCAAAATGTAATGTTTTTATTGCTTTGTAAAGCTATACACAAACACCTTTTCATCAACTACAACGGAACTAAAATATTTATTTTAATTGTTTATGCATTTTGGAGGTATACCTATTACGCTATTTGAAGAGAAAAGGACTGGAAATCTGTGTGGGTAGGTACTGTAATGTGTGGTGTGGTGATGGTTTCATCATTTGACACGTTTGGTCAACATCGATATTGTGAAATGTGGGTGATTGCTCTCTAATTAGCTATGTTTACCTACTCGTTATGCCTGTAAGGCACGAGTGTATTGTTTTTTATATATAAAGAAGACTTAGAAAAAATCATCAATATGCAAAGAATTGTTTCATATGTATTTATTTACAATTTCTATATTTACACAAATAAAATCAATCAACAATACAATAACAGTAATTATTTACAATATTAAATGTACATTAAATAACTAAGGCCATTAAAGTAACGAATATAACTACAACTACATAATAAAATAAGACATATTGAATTAATTACAATAAAAAAGTTAACTAAAAAAAATTAATTATCATCATCAAATGATTCCTCGTCCTTACCATCCCAATCGATAGAGTCTGATAACAAATAATCCTCCTCATTAAATTCGAGAACTGATGGTGATGGAGATGGTAATGAAGGTGGGACAATCAACTGCAGAACCTCTGCTGACATTGCAGTAGTCTTCTTTCGCCACAATTCTCTAAAAGCTTGGTTTACTGGATCAGGCGTAATTAACAGCATTCTCAAAAACTCTATATTTGTGGCAATGCATGACCACTTCCTGGTTCACGAAATCTATCTTTATTTCTTGCCTCCTG
This sequence comes from Diaprepes abbreviatus, assembly GCA_034092305.1. NCBI lineage: Eukaryota > Metazoa > Arthropoda > Insecta > Coleoptera > Curculionidae > Diaprepes > Diaprepes abbreviatus. Next base: position 4,899,368 of record JASJET010000055.1, on the reverse strand, counting down.
GGCTTCTTCGGAAAGCTGCCCAATTGGAAGAAGACAATATGTAATGACTTCCGGACTGTGTAAAAGAATCTAATGCACAGCAACGGTCATGCAGTACCACGGATACAGGTCAAGGTATAATTTTCTTGTTCCAACGCAAAACTTTTCAAATTCCCAGCAATTTATGTCATATCCCGATGACAAAGTTCTTAAATTGACATGAAATTTTAGTAAAAGACTTACGTCCAATTCTGTAATTTCCCTGCTCCAGTTAGCATTTGAAAAAATCTGCGAGCTGTGTTTCTATCATTCGTGTTGCCATAGTCAGGTTTTGGATTATCTACTATGAGACCCATGCGACCTTTAAACGCCTTTTGAATTTGAGAGTTGCTTCCCAACAGCGTTATTGTTGTCTCCTCTGACGTGCCCCTTTTTTATCTCTAAGCGATAGCTGATGTGAAGCATACATTCAAAAGTTCGGATCCATGCATGTAAAGTAGATAAACCAAATCCAAAGCGTTCTTCGTTGCTGGGAAAATTCCTCGACTCTTCGTTCATAGTAGACGAAGTGGCACCACAATATAACACTTCAGTTAAAGTCACAGTCAAAGCGTTACACACTTTACCATCGGTCATCGTTAACAACAAATCGTGTTTTACAGAGATTTGGAATCCATCAACGTTGCATAATGTTGGAAGAAGCTGACTAATTTCATCTAAAATTTTAGAAGTTTCTTCTTTCGTAAACTCAATAGTTATAACTCGTTCTGAAACAAACACAATAATTTTACTTGCGGGCCTTTTCGGGGTCTAAAATATGTATGAATCTATGCCTGAATGTTGTAAATATAACATACAGAAGAATCTAGATAGATACATGGCTACCTAAAGGATATAGGTTGTATTATTCGGTATCGGTAAACAAACTAACCGTGAGCTTTCGCAGTTCAAGTAGATTTAGCATCAACGATCTGCCTCTGAGAGCGCTGCGTATTTTTTAAGCCAACAAATATAAAAAAAGGGATAAGTTATCGTAACGTATAATTTAAAAATAAAATAGAAAAGTCTCGGCTATGCGGACATAGATTGTTAGTAAACATTACTCTCGTATTAAAAAGTGCCAAGACAATAAAAAAGCTCCTGGTCTTCGATTGATTGGCGTTGATGAGGGGTGGGAGAACTGCTCTAGTTATCAGTTTGGGCTCAGGCTTGTCGATATTGTGTGGTTTGTAGGCTAGATAGTAATCTGCCGATTCAGTCTCTAGTGACCTTGGTATATAGAAGTATGGAACCTGTGCATTATCATAGGTGTTGTTATTTCTTTAGTGGGTTTTTGTTGCAGTTTCGATGCTTCATTTGTAGTTGTGGCTTATAGCCACTTTGTTCGAGAGATATTTTATGTGTTGTAGTTCTTTGTCTTTTCTGGTTGTCAGTTAGACGGAGCGGTCTAGAAATTAGAGTGTTCGCTACGCCCTGTGAGGGATGATAGTGTGAATCGACATTAAGATATCTGTCTGTGTGGGTAGATATACTGTATGTTGCAAGTAACCATCCAATATTTTTGTTAGAACGATGTCCAAAAATAAGAGCTGACTGTTTTCTTGAAATTCCAGAGTGAACTGTATTTTCGGATGTATGGAGTTATGAAAATCTAGAAAGCAATTAAACTCGTCCACGTAGCGATACTAGAGTTAGGGTAGGATTCTTGGAGAGCTTTGGTGTAGAAATAGATCACGAAAAAATTTGTAACTGTTAGAGATAGAGCCCATATCTGTTTATCGTGAGCTGGGAATCCTTTCTTTGGGTGATCTGGTCCAGAACTTCATCTATCTGTATGCTTGGATACATGGATTTTACGTGGATTTTTTCAAGTTTTACAGAGTGTAGCATAGTTATAAAATGAGTTTTTCACACATGGTTACATGAAGCTAGTAACGTATTTTTTCAGTTTTTGGGTGGAAGAATTGTAAGCGCTGACGATGGGTCTTAAGGGAGTATTTTGCGTTTTTCAAGATATGTGGTGGGATCTTTTGATATAGGCTTCTCAGCGGGGTTTTTGAGAATACCTTTATTTTTTGTGGTGTACTCTTTGAAATCGATTTTGACCGTTGCATTACCTTTATCTGTTGGTAAAATTATGATGATTTCGTTATTGTTTAGAACTTTTAGAGCTATGTAACCTAATACATCCTCTTCTATAGATCCGCATAGAAACACTCTACTATTGGCAAACTAAAATTACAAAAACCACAAGGACAGAAAAAATTCTAGACGAATTTAAAAACATAATGAAAACTCTCCACAAACGGGAGAACAGAGGGCAACACCTAACAACAAACCACTCGGCACCAGGCAAGACATTTGGTAAACTATCGAGTTTGCAGTGCAGATCATGTGGGAATATGGGAAAGGCTCGGTTTCAACGGATTTGTTCTCGTACTTCTTATATGTTTCATTATTTTTTAGCTCATTTTTTCCCAGTAATTTATATATTTTAATATTTATTACAACCTTTATGTTGGTTTATATATAAACTTTAGAATTATGTATATATTTTCTACAAAACGGCTACGCAACTCTATCATGTTCATGCCTGACACGTACTGGATCATTATTCTTAATATTTTATTATAGACATAACTTACGGTAAGACTATAAACAAAACAGAAACATTTATTTTAATATATATAATATAATATATTAAAATTACTAGCAACATTCCCTAATTTTTTTTTCTTTCATTATTTAAAACATCTGACATCAAAAACATCTACGTAACAGTAATTATAGCTCATTATATTACCATCAAAGGGCTGTTAAAATAGGTGTATAAAGATTGCGTGCCAGTTAAGGGATCAATAAGAACAAAATCAGAGCGGTATTGCGCACTTTTACCCCATTAATTTAATCATGATAACAACCTCTGCGGATAGTTTTACAGTGTTTACCTTGTCTTTTTGCGGCAATATTCTCTTATATTTTAATAAATGGCGAATCAATAGATTTACTTAAATTTATTTTAATACAAATCATAAATTACATGTTTGTTGCGGCTTTTTGGTTTATCATCACAGACTCATCTTCTCACTATCATACCAGAAAAAAAAATTTACTTCCTCTGGCCGAGGTGAAATATCCCGCCAAAGTGAAAGAATTTAACGTGCAAATTTAAAATCTGGACGTAGTATGTATGTACTCTGCTGTTTTATCTTCCGCCATAATGGACACTCAGCATTCTAACAAATCCGATCTTTTGCCATTTATATAATTTATATTGACATGTTACGGAACACGACTACATCCGAAGTATTCGGCTCCGATTTTAATGAAACTTCAACATGTTGTAGAGGTACAAAAATAAAATATACGTATTTTTTTTTATCTGCGAAGATTCATTATGACAAGGTGAAAATCGCCTCTAAAGTTTACCCCTAAAAACGGTACTATGGTATTTTCATCCCCAAGGATATCATCCTTTATTTTTTATTAGGCTAAACCATATATTTACCCCAGTAATTTAATTCTAAAAATAACGAAATTTAATGGAATTATTTGAAAATATTTTTTTCACGAATACCATAAGTAACTTAAGTTGAAGGGTGTCGGGGTTTCTAAAAATAAACTAGTAAAAGAGGGTGAGTCACACCCGAATACATGTTTTTAAAATTCCAAGTTCTAATTGAGATATCTTTACGAAACAAAATGGAAGTAACTTGTTATTTGTAATAATGTTGAAATATGGTATTTTCTTCCCCAAAACATATTATCCCTTATTTCTATTAGCGCACGTAATTTAATTCTAAAAATTACGAAATTTAATGAAATTGTTTTAAAGTATTTTTTCACGAATACCATAATTAACTCAAGTTGACATATTCTAGGGTTTCAAAAAATGAAGTAGAAAAAGAGGGTGAGTCATCCCCAAATACATTTTTTTCAGATCTCAAATTCTAATTGAGATATCTTTACAAAACAAAGTGGAAATTACTTGCTAGTTGAAGTGAGGTTATACCATGTTGTTATAACCCCATAGATATCATCCCTTACTTTTTTTGAGGGTTAATCTTGTGATTCATTTACATAATTTAGTTCTAGATATTATAAAATTAAACCAAATTTGTTGATAATATTTTTTTACGAATACAATAAGTAACTTAAGTTGACGTGTTTTGGGGTTTCTGAAAATAAACTAGTAAAAGAGGAAGAGCTACCGCCAAATAGGTTTTTTAATATCTACAGTTCTAATTAAGATATCTCTACAAAACAAAATTAAAATTACTTGTTATTCGAAATGATGTTAAACCATGGTATTTTCACTACCCAGGGTATTATTCGTTATTTTTTTTCTAAAAGTAAACCGTAATTTCACACACACATAATTATTTTTAAAATTGTCAAATTTTAATTTAAATGAACCTTACAGATTAAAAAGTTACTATTTGTCATGAACTATAATAATTTAAAGACATGAATACTTAACTGAAATGTGGTTGTCGGACTTGCATTGTCTTTATTTTTACGACGTTTCGATTAGGTTGTATCTCTAATCGTTATCAAGTATAAACTGAAAAAACAGTACCTTCCTTGTTAGTGTTAAAAGAAAAATACTATTTTTTCCTTCAAAAATTGAGAAGCTTTTCAATTCGACCTCTCTCTCTCTCTCTCTCTCTCTCTCTCTATATATATATATATATATATATATATATATATATATATATATATATATATATATATATATATTATGCAGGTACGATTACTTCAGAACGGCTCGATTGTTGCGAATGATTTTTGTGCTTGATGTTCACGATGTTGCTACAATAACCCCATGCATTTTCGGCTGAAGTCGGCTGGGTGAAATTTAAAATGACGCTTAAAACATGGAGGACAAAAAATTATTATTGTCATATTTTCTGTAACGTGGATGGGATAGGGGGCTTTTCAGGAACACCGTTTATATATAGAAAAATGTATTTTTTTTCAATTGGATATGACTGTTCCAATATCGCGGAGTAAATAATTTACATTTCTTAATTGGTTATGAAAAGGTTATTGTGGTTGTACTTAGATTACAAATTTAAAATTATTTTATTTAAATTAAATTTGGTGGATTCAATAAGACTAAAAATTTAATATTTTCTTAATTCTTACAAAATTGGGATTTTTGGGGGCAGTGAATCTAACTAAAGTCAATATGTCGGATTAATTTTGCTGTGACCATGTACATATAAAGTAAATTTTAATAATGGTCCGTAAAAGCAATGAGTGAAATTTGATCCTCACAATATGAAACAGCAAAATTAAAATTGCATAAGTTCATCTCCTAGTTCCCCAACTCATCAATGGGTAAACGCTAACTGCTTTCATTTTATTAGTTATTTTGAATTATTTGTAGCATGGTTATATTTACATATCTTTCTCAAGAAAATAGATTACTTTCAAATCCTCATAAAATTCTATATCTTCCTAACGCGCGATAGATAATAAACTTTGAAGAAAAGGCCGTCTTTAGATTTAAAACACGATTTCAAAATAAAATTTTTAAAGAAATACTAAACCGACTTCTAAAAAAGTACTAAAAAGCGAAAAATAACAACAAATTTTTATATGAAATTAAAATATTTGATGTTGATGCCAAATTAACACCTGACAACCTGTGAATCACATGAAAATATGGAGAAATACTTTATTAGTAATTGCTTTCTTATCGCAGCTTGTATGTATCTGGTGTTAGTAGTTATTTGTTTTATTTACTAATAATTTATATATATATATATATATATATATATATATATATAATAACCCGAAAATCTCTGATTACACATCACACCCGGGAGAACATCCGACATAACATATATATATATATATATATATATATATATATATATATATATATATATATATATATATATATATATGTTGACCTATTTATTTTAAAATATGGGAGGTTTTCACATTTTTCATTACTTTAATTATTTTAGGGTAATTCATTTTTTTTTAAGTTTTAACCTCAATAAATAAAAGTGTTTTTTCCGAGGTGTTAATAATACATTTTATCTGTAGTTCTTCTTGTATTTTTTTTATATAAAACACCGTAATATAATTTTAGAGGTCACGTTAGATTTCAAAGTTTTTAATTGTCGATTGTTATGGGACTTCCCGCACGAGAAAAATTCAATTTGTTTTACCTGGGATATTGTTTTTAAAGCGGATATTATTTTTATGTCTTTATGTATAATAGTTTAGGTTAACTTGAACTATAATGATGTTATTTAAAAATAATATAAATTATTGGCAGAGCAGAAGGAAGGTAATACTGTCCAGGGCAAATACACATAAAAGTCATAAAACAATGACAGTGGACATCTCATCAAAATATTGCGAGTAAGAAATGTTAAGAACTCGTCCTAGTTCGTAGTTTTTGTGTTCTCATCTTTTAACAAGATATCTCGATTCATTACCTTGCAAGAAAAAATGAACTGGTATCCAAACTAGTTTTTACCTAATTAGTGGTACTATTTGCCATTGAAAAATGTGCGAGAATGACAGAATACTGTATATATATATATATATATATATATATATATATATATATATATATATATATATAGTATTCTGTCATTCTCGCACATTTTTCAATGGCAAATAGTACCACCTAAAATATTGTTATGAAACAAACCACAGTATGGTTTTCCTCCATATTACATTGGTTTACATGTCACTTAAGGGATCCATAACTACAAATCAAAGTGGTACTGGGAACTTCGAACCCATTAACTTAATCCTGATAATCCCCTCTGCGTTTATTCATACAATGTTTATCTATCTTTTTGCGTCAGGCCTATGCTATATTCAAATACAATAAAATAATTAGATTTCGGTATTACTCACACATTCTCTATGTATTATTTTATATTTTCTCTAAGCTTTTCAAAGAACTGACACAAAATATTAGCACGTGTAGCTACTATTAATACTGTTTTTTCGATTGCAAACTTGACCTTTGCTTAATTGGTAAGGCGTTTATGAGAATGGTAAAAGCTCATGAGTTTGAATACCATTATTTTTTATAAAACTTTTCAAACTGTTGCAAATTATATGGTAAATATCACTGAAGATGCCTCGAGCAGTCGAATGCGAAACGTCGGAAACAATTAATTTTTTTAGCTATCTAAATATATAAGTACAATGATTTCATAATAATTTATATATATATATATATATATATATATATATATATATATATATGTGTGTGTGTGTGTGTGTGTAATCGAAGATTTTCGGATATCCCGTGAATGTGCTGAATCCCTCTCAGGACTGTAAGGCAGCTGACATTTCGGTGAAATCTCATTCACCATTTTCAAAGCTCACTGTATGGCGTCTACGAGCGAACTGACGCCTGCGACCCGGGTGCTGTCGGTCCCGTGTACGCGTCGGACACGTTCGTTTTCCGAATGGTTCCGGCCAATCAGGTTGCGAGACCTGCTGCGCGTCATCGGCCCTGTTACCAGTGTTTGGGGTTGCGTTGCCGAGTTGTAATCTGTTTCGTTAGTAAGTGATACTGGTTGATGTTTTGTAAGCAGATTTTTCCAAGTATTAGGCACACGTTGGCTATCATCTCTGCTATTTAAGTTGTTGGGCCTCTTTGCAATTTCAATGGCTTCCCTTATAACTCTTGTGGACAGGTTTTCACATCTCTATAGCATTTTTGTTCCTGAGAAATTTATCTTATGTCCTGTGTTTAACCAGCGTTGAGCCAGAGCAGAAGAAGTTGTTTTTTGCTTGACAGCATTCATATGTTCGTCTCTTCTGATGCTTATTTTACGATTGGTTTGGCCTACGTAAGATGAGCTGCATTCTCCGCATGGAATTTCGTACACTCCCTGGTTTTCTAGACGGATTCTTTCTTTAGGTGTAGGCAAGAGATCTTTTACTTTACGGTCTGTGGTGAAAATGGTTTCAATGTTGTGTCTCCTGAGAATGAGACAAAATCGCAAAAATTCTCAGAGTACTGCAGGCTGAATTCAGTAGTGTATGCTCAAAAGCTGTGATTGTGCGTTGTTGGCGCTTCACATGTATGCATTATTGAGCTGGACTTATAGAATATTGATGCGTGGAAAGTGACAGTTTGGAAAATAACACGCGATTGTAGCGCAAACTTTATAAACAATTTCAGAGTTTTATAACAATTAATAATCAGTTTTATAAATTTATCGACCATAAACAAGACATCATTTGTTGTTGACAGCCGTCGAATAATCAGCTATCCGCTATACACTCATACCCACGTAACAAAAACTAACTTTCTTATTGGTTAAAGTTCAAATCCATCAGAGAAACAAACATGAAAAATAGAACTTGATCTATTGCAGAATTCATGCACGGACCCACGAAACAACACCTGTATAGACATCATTTTCCATCAGTGTATCAAGGACAGTGGCATCACAGCTTCTAGCACGCAGTCTGGTAATTAAACAAGTTTTAATGGAAAAATATTTGTCCCGATGACTGACCAAAAATAAAAGATATGAAGTTATCTAATAATATTTTGTTAAACATATTTGAAAAAAATGCTTAATGTGTTTATTAACTATTTCAAAAAATATATTTTATATACAGTTTCCTCAAGTTATTAGGAACCGATAAACAACGAAAAAAAACAAAATAATAACTAATTTATTATACTAGCACGGAAACAGTTTTTCCTCTTTTAATTTAAAGAAATACGGCACTTTTTACAAAAAAAAAAAAAAAGAAGTATTAGCACCTATTTGGGCTTTAATTTTAACTTTTTGTCAAGGCAGTATTTCAACTATCAGTGTTATCGAGGCATTCTTTCTAATTTTTTACCAGTGTAATATAGCGGGTCGCGAGGCAAACAAGGTCAAGAAAATTGAATCTTTTAACTTCAAAGGGATCGCCAAAGCCGTCGTATGGGGAAAATCTGTGCCTCTAGTAACTAGCATATCTGTACAAATTCAAAATAACACAATGCCTTACTAGTTTCATCCAAATATAAGTAGGTTGCTTAAAATTGCTGTGGCGTCTAAAAATTCGCAAAGAAATAGTAAATTTAATAAAAGTATTATTAAAGATTATTTTTTTAAAAATAATATGCCAAATGTTTTTATAGTAATAGTTAACTAATGGTTCGGGTAGTTCCCCAATTAATTGTGAATAGGATGTATATAAAAAATTAAATAACTAAATAACGCAAGAATTTTGTTTATCCTATTATTATTAGCGATGATGTACCACAATTCGATACCGTTCACCACAGGCTAATGACCACCTGCATATTTATATGGAATGGAATGAGCTGATCTCTCTAAATAATCGACTAAGTTTACATCGACTACACTCATTCGCTTCATTTTGATTCGTCAATTTAAACTTTGATACTGAAATTAATTAAAAATAAAAAAGGAAATACGATATGAATTTAATTATACAAAAAACTATAGTAGATTTCTTTTCCGCCATCAAAATTTTTTACTAGTCATTTCAATAGTAACTAACCCAAACAGCACAAATACGTCTTAAAGACGTCCATAAAACGTTTGATATCAACATTCAGGACGTCTTATGGATGTCCATTAAAGTCGAATGACGTCCATAAGACGTTGTATAGACGTCTTATGGACGTTGTAAGTAAATGTCTTAAAGACGTTACAAAAGGTAACGTCTTTAAGACATTTACTTACAACGTCTTATGTACGTCCCTTCCCAATATTAAAACAACATATTCCACCATTAAAATTATGTACATTAAAAAGGGTACCTTTTAATTTTTTTGTTTGTCTTGTTTACAAAGTCAAACCGTGATTATTCAAACTTCCAAGAAATAACTTTAATTAAGAAAAAATCAAGAGCAAACTGTACACTACCATTTTAAATAACTACAAGTTCTGCATGAATAATTTGCTTTGAAAAATATGTTCCACGTAATCTCTTTATACAAAAAAATGCATAACTTAAGCATAATGTAAACTTCTTCTAATTTGAAATTTAAGAAGTGAGGTAGAAAAGCAAATATTTTCAGAACTACTACTGTTCGAACTATAAGTGAACCTATCAAATTTAAGCCTTAGTTTATCCCTTCGATATAATAACTCTAAAAGGTAGACTATCAACAAAATAAAGGTTTATTAAAATAAAAAGTACACAAATCTTTAAATAGTTTTAAAAACAAGAACTTTTATTTAGTCAAATAACAAATCTGGTCTGATGCCCTTTTCAGCCATGTTTGGATTGAAATTTTCTCATTCTTCCGACTTTTTGCCAGTCCTGTTGTCTTTGTAGATCCTAATAACAAACTGATTTTAATATTAGGATAAAGTTTATCATTTGTGGGAGTAAATTTTTTGATATTTTTGCGAATTTTTATAATTGTCCTCTACTATATATTAATATGTATAATGAAAGACTGAACTTACTCATAATAAGTCTCGCCAAGTTGGAATCGTAGAACTTTCTCTTTCCTTTTCATACTAATCAAATGTACATGGTAATTTTACAAGCTCGCTTTACAAAGTCATAAATGCTCCCTACTCCTAGTTTTAAAATTTCTAAAACCTTAAACAAGATTACTCCTTGTAATTAACAAAACTATATTTCTATGTTCTTTAAATATAAACCAATCATCAGGAATAAAATAAATCTTACAGGTTTCATTAGTGGAGCACTCCATAAACAAACATTTCGCCTTCCACTTCATTAATAATATTTTTTGTAATATTTAGGACCGGGCCTGGATGAGCTATGCAAGCCTTTTTCGCACAGATAATATTTTTGAAGATTTCATTTCATACTTCTAATAACATAGAGTTACTAAAAAATATAAGTGGTAAAGCGTTCGGGAATTTCCTGTAACATAACCTATAAATAACGTTACTGTTTTTCGTAAGTATATATGATTCTCGATCTTACCTTAAGTATTACATAAACACGAATAAAAAAGATTTTCAGAGGCACATAGATAAATCAACTATTTTAATAAAATTCTTTCAAAAGCTAAATTTTCACAGTCGGCACCCCCAACAATATTAAAAATGAATAACGACATGACAGAACACAAATACAAAACTGAAAAATGACAGTTAACAGAAATAAAAGGCAGGTTTTTTAAAGTTATAGTTTCGCTGGCATCATATTTATGTGTGCCATTGTTATCGGTACATCAAACAGTCTGTGACAAAAAGCACCAAAGTATTGATAAAAAAAGATCATGCAAAAGTTCTATTAACCAAGGTCGTAGTAAGGCTACTAAAAATTTGTCGTTCAATCAAAAATTTTAACCTCAACTTGTATTTAGCTGAGCTCTATGCGGCGTTGCAAACTTATTTACTCAACTGCGACAAAATCCATAGGGAAGGAAATGCTTTTAAGTTTTTATCAACTAAATTATTCACAACTGTATTTATTTTCATATAAAATATAGTATGTAGACTTTTAAAAGATATCTTAAAGACGTTGTATATAGACGTCTTATGGACGTCTTTAAAACAACGTCTATAAGACGCCTTACTTATGTCTTAGGACGTTCAGACATAATCTGGATTTAAAAATGACGTCCATAAGACGTCTAGTGCTGTGTGGGAAGTGTTCTAAATAAATGTTGTTATGATGATATGACAGCTTTAGCACTGCCTTTGATGTTGAAGAACCCAATTTTTGTGTTCTTGCTTGCTTTCTGACCCACTATTGCACTATGAGAAATTGATAATTAGCAATAAATACTACAAGATACAGCCTAAATGTGTGTTAATACCTATGTTCATAGAACAATCAGAAATTAAGTCAGAACCAATTAGATCGTCCAGAAATTGTGGGTAAACATTCACCTAACTAAATTCACCTGAATTTCTGATTGTGATTTTCTCTCAGCCTTGAAACCTGTTTCTTATTATGCTTCTGACGTTCCAGATTGTTGCCAGTTGCCATGTTAATTTAAAATTACGCCATTACAATATTTTTTCACGAACCCCCCATGATAAAGTACGCGAGCCCTATCAGAGTCGTTGAAAATCGCCCTGTTATGAAAAATTTCAAACGACGTTTAAAAAAATGTAATGCCGCGAACATTTTCAGCCTCGAGGCATACATTTTCAAAACATTAATTTTTGTTAGCAGCCGCACTTTGCTGGTAATCCAGCGACTTCGCCAAAACCACGTCATTTCGAGAAATTTCAACGTGTCCCACGAAATTAGATAGTGAATATTTCTGGGAACATTTTCAGCCCTGGGGCATATATATTAATTTTTGTTAGCGCTGAAAACTGCAACACGTTGAATTCGCTATTTTTAAAAATTCCAATTGGCCAAAAGACGTTTGTAGGTGGGTATCAATACGAACACTTTAAGCCCCACCATTCAGGCCATTAATTTTTTTTATCTACCGCTGATGATACTGTATTTCGTTTAAAATAGGCGCCCTATTCTAGCCATTTTGAAAATTGTTAAAAGGCCACATGACTTTTATATATATATATATATACAATATATATATATATATATATATATATATATATATATATATATATATATATATATATATTTATATATATATGAAATAGAATGCGAACATGCAGTATGCTTTCTTCTGATCTGTCCTTTGCACAGCCAGGTGCATGTCGGTACCTTGATGAGTCTAGTAGAGACGAAACATGTACCTCTGCCGTATCACTGTGGCGGGGAGAGTAAGTTTTGACTTTCTTCTCGGTGTGGTGGTGCAGGTAGGCCATCATCTCGGATAGGATAAATTGTGTTCCTTAACAATTTGTTCAAATTGTGCAACCTCTAACACAGAAAGGATATGGTTGGAACGAAGTTTGCATTTACTGTTCGCATTCTACTTCATTCATAGACGGAGCTGCATATAGTTGTACGTTTTGCTGAATGTGATTTCAGCACTACAACGGCATAATGTGGATATATCCATTGCTATCGCATTTCACACGGAGGTATCCGTGAAAGCCGCATAAACATATATATATATATATATATATATATATATATATATATATATATATATATATATATATATATATATATAAATAAGTAGATAAGTTTTTGTCCGTGTAATTTAAAATAAAATAGAATAAAATATTGGCGAAGCGGCGTGAAAATTTGTCAATCTACATGATTCTCGTGTTAAAAAGTGCGGAGCACTCCAAAATATGGAAAAACTCCGGGTCCGACAGATGGCGACAGCGCTGTTTCGTCCTAATATGGGACTCGTCAGGCCACCGCATTCGATACAAACCATCATCTCGCCTTTGCATCGTATAAAGCTGAATTTAAAATTAAAAAACAGCAAACAAGGCGACAAAGGCGACATCTCGATGGTCCACTTGATAATACAAGAACCACACAGATTAACAAAGTTTGTAAAAGAACCGTCATATGGTGGCGCGACGGTGAATTAAAACAGAAATATGTAAAATCGAGTACACGAAACGCGCTGACCAAAGGATACGGGTCGCATTTTTCGGTACTGACAAGCAAGCCTACCGCTTATTTTAGCAGCCAAAGCCACGTGCCGCACCAAACGATCCCACCATGAGAGCATCGTTTAGCGTGTTTCAAAGCCAAACAAGTAAATAAATAAGTAGATAAGTTTTTGTCCGTGTAATTTAAAATAAAATAGAATAAAATATTAGCGAAGCGGACGTGAAAATTTGTCGATCTACATGATTCTCGTGTTAAAAAGTGCGGAGCACTCCAAAATATGGAAAAACTCCGGGTCCGACAGATGGCGACAGCGCTGTTTCGTCCTAATATGGGACTTGTCAGGCCACCGCATTCGGTACAAACCATCATCTCGCCTTTGCACTTTTTTATCACAAAATTATTTTTTTTTTGTGTTTTCTTAAGATTCTTCCGATTCTGTATGTTATTCCTTTTATGTGAGGGATTATAACTTTGTTGTTCCTTGTTTGATGTTGGTCTTTGGTTATTGTTGTGGTCTTCTCTTGTCTTTTTATGGCTTTGTTTATATCTGATTGTGACAAACCATTCCGTTCTAGAGCTGTTGAAATGTATCTTATTTCGTCTTGTTTAGTGTCGAGTTCAGTTAGCCGGAGAGATCTTGATACTAATGTGTTGACTACTGCCTGTTTTTGGGAGAGATGATGTGATTCTGCATTGATATATCGATCAGTATGTGTCAGTTTCCGATATACGCTGAAACCCAGGGTGTTGTCGGCAACCTCACTCTATTTCAACATCACCAAACAACCGATTTCGAAAAAGCAAAAGAAATATCACCAGTACGCGTCATAAGAGAAGCACTAAAAATCGAAAAAGCGGGACAACTGAATAAATGAAACGATGCTTTACATATTCCAACCACATGGAAAACACTAATAAAAAATGAAGACACAAAACAACAAATACACGAGAGAACAGCATACAAGAACCAAATATATCGCACTTGGCAGAGGGGAGGAGCCTGCAAAGCCGCTCGTCCAATCAGAAAGCGAGCCAGCCAAAAAAACTCGAAATTGAACAGTGGCCTCGCATCAGTTCTCAGCGAGTAACGAGACGAACCGCACTTGAAAATGCCAAATGAGATTTTACATATATATATATATATATATATATATATATATATATATATATATATATATATATATATATATATATATATAAATTTCAATTTTCCTTTATCGACAACGAATTAGATTTATAATACGTCGTGAATCTATATAGGTACATGAAGTTACCGCAAACCAATAACCACAAAATTTATAATTCTGATTATGGGCAATCATAAATGTTTTCAAATTCAAATAATTAGATAAGCGAGAGCATTTTACATAATACGAAAACATAAAACGGTATACAGTAGAGATTTTTACATTTAACATAAAAGTATTATTACTAAAAAAGTGTGTTGCTCTATGAAACTAGCTTCAACCGAAAAAAACTACCACACCAATAAAATATTTTTACTTTTCGTAATAAACATAATACGTATAAAAACATTTTTTTTAACAAATTTTCATTCTCATTATTTTAATGAGAGGCCTTTTAATCTTTCTTATGAGCGAAATAAATCTGACGTAAACTCACTCAGTTATGTTAGCTTAACAATAATTATAATAATAACCTCTTATGTGTCTATATTCGCCTAAACCGAACGAGACAAAAAGTAATTTTAAAGAGAACAACAAAGACGGAATATTAAAAACGTATCATCATATTGCTAAACGAGTATACCTATTTAAGAAAGTGCAACACGAATTAAGGGAAATTTGGTCCACTTTCTCTATAGTTTGTACAATCATGTCATTGAAATTTCATTAGAAATTACTATAAAAATATATAATCTAATTTTTTTTGACACGCAACCTCCTACGCTTTTACGCACTACACGGATATGTATGTGGGCTTCTTATTAGAAGTAAATGCCGTAATTGCCGAACTAAATAATTTTCCAATGCGATTTTTAGATTAGATGCCTCTAACTAGCACGCGATTTTTGTTTAATGACGTACCTGTTTACCGAACGCCTACGCTTTAAACATAAAAAGGATATTTTGAGAATGCCCCAGCATTGATTTGGAAGGGCTTTAGGGTTACGCACCCTAAAATTAACATGTTTAAGAAGCGTTTTTGTTTTGAAGTAAAGCAAATACATTTATTAAAATTATGGATGTGATGGTATTTTTAATTTTAATGCTAACCTAGATAACGTAATAGATTTGTCCGGCAAATGACAAGTGACAAACTAATTAGATGGTAAAAGCACAAAGCAGACATCCTCTATGTAAAACACGTTACCTTTTTTCTCACTTTAAGTTGTAAAGATCTTTTTGGAATGTTCTAAGATCAGTAAAAAAGGCACAGATTTGCTTTCGTAACCAACTGATTATCAAGTTTTTGAAATTTTGAGTTGTTGACTTGTGTCATTAAAGGTTAATAATAAAAATTCCAAAAATATACAAGCTGTTTCATAATTACGGATAACTAAGGGTGTGAATTCTTGGTAAATTTTGAAAAAAAAGTTCATATTAATTTGGAAAAATATCTAGCTTTCCTGTAACTCTTATCTAAAATACTTTCTGAGCTAAGTTTTTGCAAAACCTAATACTTTCTTTGTATCAAATATCAGAGTTTTTTTTCACAAAATTAAAGCCCATACAGCACTAGACGTCTTATAGACGTCATTTTTATATCCAGATTATGTCTGAACGTCTTAAGACATAAATAAGGCGACTTATAGACGTTGTTTTAAAGACGTCCATAAGACGTCTATATACAATGTCTTTAAGATATCTTTTAAAAGTCTACATACTACATTTTATATGAAAATAAATACAGTTGTGTATAATTTAGTTGATAAAAACTAACAAGAATTTCCCTCCCTTTTTTGTCGCAGTTGGGTAGTAAGTTTACAACGCCGCACAGAGCTCAGCTGAATACAAGTTGAGGTTAAAATTTTTGATTGAACGACAAATTTTTAGTAGCCTCACTACGACCTTGGTTAATAGAACTTTTGCATGATCTTTTTTATCAGTACTTTGGTGCTTTTTGTCACAGACTATTTGATGTACCGATAACAATGACACACATAAATATGATGCCAGCGAAACTATAACTTTAAAAAACCCGCCTTTTGTTTCTGTCAACTGTCATTTTTCAGTTTTGTATTTGTGTTTCGTCATGTCGTTATTCATTTCTAATGTTGTTGGGGTGCCGACTGTGAAAATTTAGCTTTTGAAAGAATTTTATTAAAATAGTGGATTTATCCATGTGCCAATGAAAATCTTTTTTATTCGTGTTTATGTAATACTTAAGGTAAGACCGAGAATCATATGTACTTAGGAAAAACAGTAACGTTATTTATAGGTTGTGTTACAGGAAATTCCCGAATGCTTTACCGCTTATATTTTTGTAGTAACTCTATGTTATTAGACGTATGAAATGAAATCTTCAAAAATATTATCTGTGCGAAAAAGGCTTGCACAGCTCATCCAGACTTGGTCCTAAATATTACAAGAAATATTACTAATGAAGTGGAAGGCGAAATGTTTGTTTATGGAGTGCTCCACTAATGAAACCTGTAAGATTTATTTTGTTCCTTATGATTGGTTTATATTTAAAGAACATAGAAAATAGAGTTTTGTTAATTACAAGAAGTAATTTTGTTTAAGGTTTTAGAAATTTCAAAACTGGGAGTGGCAGCATTTATGACTTTGTAAAGCGAGCTTGTAAAATTACCATGTACAGTTGATTAGTACGAAAAGGAAAGTTCTACGATTCTAACTTGGCGAGACTTATTATGAGTAAGTTCTGTCTTTCATTATACATATTAACCTTGAAATAGCATAAGTCACAATTCTATAGTAGAGGACAGTTATAAAAATTCGCAAAAATATCAAAAAATTTACTCCCACAAATGATAAACTTTATCCTATAAAATTAAAATCAGTTTGTTATTAGGATCTACAGAGACAACAGGACTGGCAAAAAGTCGGAAGAATGAGGAAATTTCAATCCAAACATGGCTGAAAAGGGCATTAAACCAGATTTGTTATTCGACTAAATAAAAATTCTTGTTTTTAAAACTATTTAAAGATTTGTGTACTTTTTATTTCAATAAGAGTTATTATATCGAAGGGATAAACTAGGGCTTAAATTTGATAGGTTCACTTATAGTTCGAACAGTAGTAGTTCTGAAAATATTTGCTCTTCTACCTCATTTCTTAAATTTCAGATTAGAAAAAGTTTACATTATGCTTAAGTTATGTATTTTTTTGTATAAAAAGATTATGTTGAACATATTTTTTAAAGCAAATTATTCATGCGGAACTTGTAGTTATTTAAAATGGTAGTGTATATTTTGCTCTTGATTTTTTCTTAATTAAAGTTATTTCTTGGACTTTTGATTAATTACGGTTTGACTTTGTAAACAAGACAAACAAAAAAATTAAAGGGACCCTTTTTAATGTATATAATTTTAATGGTGGAATATGTTGTTTTAATGTTGGGAAGGGGCGTCCATAAGACGTTGTAAGCAAATGTCTTAAAAACGTTACCTTTTGTAACATAAGACGTCTATACAACGTCTTATGGACGTCATTCGCTTTTAATGGACATCCATAAGACGTCCTGAATGTTGAGATCAAACGTTTTATGGACGTCTTTAAGACGTATTTGTGCTGTTTGGGTTTACTGTAACCCTTATCTAAAATACTTTCTGAGTTTTTACAAAACCTAATACTTTCTTTGTATCAAATATTAGAGTTTTTTTCACAAAATTAAAGGTGCTGTTCGTAAAAATCATAGACGAACGAATATCTCGTCTATGTTAAAATAAAAAATGGGACTTCTTTTCTTTCCGTCCGTTACCTCAAACACTGTGAAGTTAAGGTCAATCAAATGTATATTAAGTCTTAAAACTGCATGCAAAAATGCATATAAACGGAGACATACTCTCTATAGTCTCAAATATTTTTAACATGTGTACAATGAGTATTTTATTATCGACCATTCGATACAATATTCACCTAATTATCTTCTTATTCTCATTAAAATTATAGAACTGTTATTTCCACTGTTAGCTCGTCTAGTAGTAACAGTGGCGTAGCATAGGTTTATGCCTTCCGGGACAAATATAAAATTTTCCGCCAGAGAGAGAGATGCAAAAATTACCACCCCCTTCCATTTGCAATATTCATTACAAAGAGAAAATTTTCTAGAAGATTTTTTCTTATATTAATCAATTATTAAAAGCAACACTATTGGTTTAAAAAAATATTATAAATGGAAAATCATACAAAATATTATTGAATATATTATGTTCACCAAGAAAATAATTTTTAACATTATCTCTAAAAATTGTCAATTCCATGTAAAAATTAAACAAAAGTGGATTATTCCTTTCAAAAACATCCTTATTACCTCTCCGACTAAAATTTCCCACATTTTATATGAATCGATAATTGTAAGAAATTTAAACCGACTACGAAAAAATTAAAAGTCAAAACAAAATGTTTTTTTTTTCAAAACTTTACTCCCCTAGTGTCGCCCGGTGTAAGTGTTCCCATTGCCCCTGCCTCACGCTACACCACTGATTCTGATAATTGTTGCACATAAATATAATTAACCACAGAAGTAAATATAATACAAAAAAAAGGTAAAATACCTAATACATATATCAGCTATGAAATCATGAAAAATTAATATTTCGAAGATTTTCCAGATTAAAAGAATACTTATCGATAATTCAAAACGTCAAATAAAATTTAATTAAATCACATTGTTTAAACGATTTAACCATACAAAGATAAACTGAATCGATATGATGCCTAGTAGCCAGTTATTACAAAATTCCAAGGTTAACGACATTGCTTCTTAAGTTTTTCCATAGATGGCAGTATATGTATGTATCTGAAAAATATTTTATGATTAATGTTTACTTTTTACAGTGTTGTCATGTTTATATATATTTATGAGAGCAACGGAGCGGTTAAATGCTCTAAATACATATATAATCCTTTTTTTTTTAAATTCATTTTAATGAAGAATAAAAATAAACTGCTTTGAATGAATGATGATATTCTTTTTGTATATATGATAGATACTTTGCAGTGGAAAATACACTATCAAATTGATACTTCACCTTTTTGTCCTGAGTAACTGCCAAATGGTTTACCTTTAAAATATAAATGAGTGTCAGCCTTAATGATAAGGATGTTAAGGACTTGGTTTCACATGAGATCTGATTAATTTTTATGGCCGAACAGAGACGAAATTTATTTCTGTTTTCGTAGGTAAGTTTTTGGTGAAATCTCATTTAATTTTTTTAAAATAGTATAATGGAGAAGAATACAGGCCTTCTTGTACAATTAGCCCCCATTAACTGATTAAAAAGGGATATTCCAGTTTTTATATGTTTCCACACGAATACAATCTCATCCAAATTTTAAATTTCTAGAATTGGTGGAAGTACCTTTGATCTTTAATGATCAGTAAATAAGTGACGTTGGAAAAAATTGGAAAATTTTAACAGCCAGAATCACTTAAAAGATTTGTTTTAAACTGGTTTTTCAGAAGTTGAATGAATGAATGAATGAATGAAAAAGGGGTGGTGATACTAGATCATCGATGCCTAGGCCTCCATTGGGCCCTTTACATCCCACCATATCTGCAGGTTATTCGAGGCCGGTCGCTTTTGCCAATCCAAGCAGCCTCGTTAGTTGAACTTGCCTAACAGCTTCCGGTAACAAAACTGTATCTCCGAAATATCTCTGTCTCAGTCCGTTGAGCGCTGGGCACTCTCTGAAAACATGGTCAACAATTTCGTCCTCCTCCAAACACCATCTGCATGTCGGGTCGCCTTCGACACCGATTCTATGAAGATGGCCCCTGAGGTGACAATGTCCTGTCAACAATCCCACCACAATTTTTCAGAAGTTAGATTTCAAATTGTTATAATTTGTATTACATATGTCAACAAACGTTTATGGTCTGCCCATGCTTCCAAAAATCAACAAATAATATTAAGAATTTCCACTAAACACTAAAACTACGTATAAAATAAAAATGCGTTGTTCATACTTCAAAATTTAACAATTAGTAAAAATTAACGATTGCCCATCAAAATCGTCCATTGATATTCTAACCTAAAAGTAACACATTCAATTTTTTTTTAATTTGTGGTTATTTAATTTTATTCTAAAATGTTTCGACTATTTTATAACATATTTTCACTAAGTTTTATTTGTTTGTAATGTTATTTTTGCTATTTTGATGTACTTGTCAATTTTTCCTCCTGTCGGAAACATCCGAATTAAGCCGAAATTAAGAATTAAACTAAGAAGTTGAATGTTCGTCAACTTTGTTAATGGTTAATATTTAATTTTTAAATGGGATTATGAACCGATGAAAGTAAAGTGGATCATTCAACTGGCAAGTGAAAATTGTGCAAGTAAATTTTTAGTGTTGGCTGTTAATTTTTGAAAGTATGGACCAACCATTATGGCTTCTCTCATTTCTTGTATAATAATAATAATTCCTCTCTTGTAGTTTTTCCAGTATTGCGCTCTTGCTAATCCTTCAGGTCCCAGAAATGTTACTTCAGCGGCCCCTTTTTTTGCGAATAACGTTACATTATCACTGATCAAAGTGAAAGAAGTGAAACTGATAACTTCATGTTCTTTTGAATATGCATTTACTTGTCATTGGGTCGAAGTGATCATGATTACTTCAAGTGACAGAACTGAAAGTGATAATTACTCAAAAGAATATACCTAACATATTCGTCTAT
Source organism: Diaprepes abbreviatus (assembly GCA_034092305.1). Classification (NCBI taxonomy): domain Eukaryota; kingdom Metazoa; phylum Arthropoda; class Insecta; order Coleoptera; family Curculionidae; genus Diaprepes; species Diaprepes abbreviatus. The sequence continues at coordinate 4,878,112 of JASJET010000055.1, read as the reverse complement.
TTTACTTGTCTATTATTTCATTTCCTAATACTTCGGTGTGTCCCAAGAGAGTAACCGTGTTGTTCTCGCTTAGTTCGTTTAGTTGCTCTAAGCATTCATAGACCATCTTGAAGCTGATCGAAGGGTCTGATTTTGAGTCTATAAACTCCAGTTCCCTTCATTGTCTTCTTGCTTATTCCAAAGAAGGTTATTATCCAGGGTAATGCCCATATATTTAATGTCTAACTTCGATTTAATCTTGTTCCCACCTATTTTTTTGTGAGCCATTATTAATAAGTTGCTTGCAGTTATCAGAAAAATGCTAAAAAACATTAAAATTTGTACCATTTGTAATATCGCAACCTAAATTATAACATTTATGGACATCCAGTATACCTCTATCGTTTGGAGCAGAACCATACTATACTTTAAATTCCAATCACAGTGTGACTTAGAAAGTGATTCAGTCATGGATGTGATGTTAATTACGTGATTTTTGCTACTTCTCATTACCATTACAAAGTGTCGATTAAAATGAACTTTTAGCTTTTTGTTATAGCTTGCTGGGAAAATTTAATTTTAGAAGTGACAACATTGTAAATACGCATCCGAAAGTTCTGTGACACCGTAATAAACTGGTGGCGCTACCTGATTAGATAAAAACTAACTACATTATTATCGCGTGAAGGTTGTAAATAAGCGCGTCTATATCATGTATTTAAATAAAGTTGTATAAAAAACAATTAGATTTCACTTTTGTTTATCAATAGCAGATGGAATTTTTTTGGTTTTATTAAAATAAATGTTTAAATTATTACAATGCGTAGTAATGTGAACGTGGAACTAGAGTAAATAATGTGTTTAGGAATAAATTTTGTATTTCTTCGAAATTGTATGTAAATCAAAATTGGCTCACATGACTGTTTGTGTACCTATTACCTATGTACAGATCTTGACGTTCGTTTTAATGATAAACCAATGACTCACATATTATAATGTAAATTGTAATATTTACATTACGTATTGCATTATAACTAAAACATGTGTCAAACGTTTATAAAGGTCGAAAAATTCCATAAAAAATTTACAGTAATATTGGAAATTTCGGTTAATTGACACGGCTTTTTTTGCATATATCTATTTTGACTTTTACCCAATTAACCATAAAAAATGAACAAAGAAATTTATTGCAAGCTGATTAAGGTTAACTCTTTATAAAAGTAATATTATATATATATATATATATATATATATATATATATATATATATATATATATATATATATATATATATATATATATGCGTATATGGAAGGTGAGAGAGAGACACTTCTAAAGAACAAGAAACGTTTTTACATGGTGACTTATGTTACAGTTTCATTAATAGATAGGCAATGGGTTAAATGTAACCAGTCAGTGACCCCATTTCTAACGCAACCTTCTGATCCGATCAGACCGATCAGATGCAGTTTTATCCACTTGAAATTCATGTAAAAACTAATTCTAGTAGTTTCTATCGAATGCAACTTTGAAGTAGAAGTAAGAAATGTTTATTACATGGACTTCAAATGAATATAATTGCTCCGAATCGGTTTGATCGGATCGAAAGGCTGCGTTAGAAACTAGGTCAGTTTCAGATAACAAATAATTAGAACGTTTCTGCTTTATTTACTAACGATTTTAATGTGCTTCTGTGTTATTCTAAAATATATTCTATTATATTTTCGAAGTATCCGCCTGTTGCCAGGTCTTTCAACAATATTTATTTGTTCCTGGAGGGTTTCATTACAACTGTAGATAATCAATTCTTTGCCTAGTGTTGTCTAATTCTTTATTTAAGGTTATTTCTTATTTAAATGGTGTGCAAAATAATTGTTAAGTGTGAACTGTATAACTGGGAATATAATGGACTATTACTATAGCTTAGTTTACTTATTTCAGAAGAGTCTTAATACATGAAGTAGTTCAGTAAGAATGGTGACGAAAAGTTTACGTTAACAGGAAAAGACATTTTGAGTTGATTTCTTAAATTTTGGTGCATGTTCGAAATAATTTAAAATATTAATCTTATTAATCTATGTAAGGTACACAAAACAGAACATCATACCCAATATCTCTCTAATGCAGATGAAATCAATAACTATTTTGTTTTTGTATTTAATGATTATGTGTGTGATTTAATAGTATCAAACTATGATAGTTTGAATCCCATCACAAAAAATAAACCATGTTTGTGTTTAGCTACTACCGAGGAGGTCAATGGAGCCCTGAACAGTATAAAGTGCCATGCCTCAGGTTCGGATAGAATTTGTCTACAGATGCTGAAATTATGCAGTCATTTATATCCGTACTTGACCCATATTGTGAATGTGTGTTGGAGACCCGATATTTTCCCCTTTCTTGGAGGGTGTGTGTGGTCCAGCCTATTCCAAAAGTTTCTACACCGAAGTCCTATGATGATCTCCGTCCACTCAGTCTCCTTCCGGTGTTGTCCAAGGTGTTGGAAAGGATTTTTTATAATCAAATAGATCACTATGTTAATGAATTAAATATTCAAATCAGTCAGAGTTTAGGAGAGGACACAACACCTCAGCCACACTTTCTAGCATCTTGAGGAGTCTGGATTCGGAGTCCACTATGGTGCTGCTTAATTTTTCTAAGGCATTTGATACAATCAGTGTTTTAAATGTGAGACAACAGAACAGAATTCAAAAAGTTAAAAATTCGTGTGTTGGTTCTATTTATGGGTTGAGGAAATACGATCATATTTCCCCCCCCCCCCACTTTAGGCTTCTAGTTGGAAAAATTGTGCTGACCTCCTCCACCTTATATATTCAAGTGAGACTTGTACCTCGTAATGACATTCATAATGTATTTCTGCAGTCCATTTTCAATTTGATTAAGAAATGTTCAAAAAAATATCAAAATTATCAGAAAAGTACAAGCTTTCGAATGGTGCGCGGGAAAATTATTTCATAAAATTAGATCATCCTGAAAATTTCGGAAAACCGAAAATAAATGGTGAAAAAGTTAAACCCCTATGAAGCTCCCATTTTTCTGTTCGCTATTTTTACTTAAAATTACTCAATCGGGGGGCTTTTGAGGTTACAGAGTACGAATATGTAATGAGAATTTTAATTTTCCAATATCCAAGATGGTGGATTCAAAATGATGGACAATAGTTTTTTTAAAGCCAATATTTTGCTTTGAAAATACTTACGGGGGAGGTTTTGGGGCCACCGAGCACGAATCTATAATGAGAATTTCAATTTTTCAATATCCAAGATGGCGGATTCAAAATGGCGGACCTTAATTCTTTTAAAAGCCCATATTCAGCTCTGAAAATACTTACTTCGGGTTTTAGGGTCACTGAGCACGAATCTGTAATGAGAATTTCTATTTTTCAATATCCAAGATGGCATATTCAAAATGACTAACCTTAATTAACCGACTTCTAAAAGAAGGAGGTTCTCAATTCGTCCCGTATGTATTTTTTTTAGTTATGTTCACCGATTACTCCGGAACGGCGGCACCGATTTGAATAAAATTTTTTACGTTATGTTCAGGAAGTTGCTGCGGTGGTCCCATATTTTTTTGGATGAAATTGATGCAGTAAAATCCAAGATGGCGCTAGCAATATGGCGGCCAAAAAAATTAATTTTGTCCGATTTTCTCCAAAATTGGTATGGGGGAGTTTTCGGGATCGTACACAACGAATCTGAAATTACTTTTAAAAAATTCAATATGGCGGATCCAATATGGCGGACAAAAACATTTAGTTTTGTCCGATTTTCTTCAAAATTGGTGTGGGGGAGTTTTTGGAATCGCACATAATAAATCCAAAATATTTTTTAAAAATTCAATATAGCGGATCCAATATGGCGGAGAAATATCAATTTTGTCCGATTTTCTCCAAAATTGGTATGGGGGAGTTTTCGGAGTCGTACACATCGAATCTGAAATTATTTTCCAAAAATTCAATATGGCGGATCGAATATGGCGGACAAAAAAATCAATTTTGTCCGATTTTCTCTAAAATTAGTATGGAGGAGTTTTCGTGGTCGCACATAACGAGTCAGAAATTATTTTTAAAAAATTCAATATGGCGTATCCAATATGGCTTCTAAAAAATTAATTTTGTCCGATTTTTTTCAAAATTGGGATTGCAAATTACGAATCTGAAATTATTTAAAAAAAGTTAAATATGGCGGATCAAAGATGGTGGATTAAAGATTCTACATCTCTCGATTTTGTCTAAAATCAGTACTGGAGGATTTTTGTTCGTGTTACTTACGAATTTAAGATATTTTTTGAAAAACTCAATCTGGCGGGTTCAATATGGCGTCTTAAAAATTTTACATTTTTCGATTTTCTTCAAAACTGATATAAGGGGTTCTTGAGGGTCTAAATTATGCAATTAAAAGTATTTTTTTAAGATTCAATATGGTAAATCCAATATAGCGGACTAAAAATTTTACATTCTTCGATTTTGTTTAAAGGTGGAGCTGAATCGTTTTTGAGGATATAAATAGCGAATATAAAATTATTTTAAGAAAATCTAATATGTTAGATGCAATATGACGTTCTAGAAATTTTAAGTTTCCGGATTTTATTCAAAATTGGTACTAGGGGGCTTTGAAGGGTTAAGATTTAGATTAGATTAAGACGTTAAAATTATTTTTTTAAAATTCAATATGGGTTGAAAATTTTACGTCGTTCGCATTTTTATCAGATTTGGTATTTGGGAGTTTTAGGGGTCGAGTGTATTACGAATATGAAAGTTATTTTTTCCAACTATTAGGTTGATAAGATACAATATGAGAAACTGAAAATTTTACATTTTCTGATTTTGTCTAAAATTTATATTGTGGGGTTCTTGAGGCGTATACAAATTCAATATGCAGTATAAAATATATCGGACTAAGAAATTTACGTCTCAAGTTCTTAACTATCGATATTGGAAGTTTTTGGTGCCTATATTATCAATCTAAAATTAATTTAAAATTTTAGATAGTGGATTTACTATGACAGACTAAATATTTGTTTGACACAATTTCGCTGGTATTTGCAGAACTCTAAGAATCAAAAAAATTTTTGGTGGTTCATTTTAGGGTGATTTACAACTTTGGATAAAATGGGTATTTTTTGCCACCTTGGAGTCATTACGAGGTACACTAATCTCGATTAGTTCTTAGTTCAAATAAGTTATGGATATCAGAATGAATTCTGAAACTAAAAATAGAAAAATAAAACTTTTATAAAAAAATTGAACCGACTTCTAAAAATGCGCTAGAAAGTGAAAAATAACTATAAATTTTTATATGAAATTGAACTTTTTGAAGTCGGAGCCAAATTATTTCTAAATGAAATAAAGAACTACTAATATATATAAATTATAGTAAGAAAGCAATTACACATAATATATTTTTCATCTGTTTATGCGAATCACATTTTGTCAGGTATTAGTTTGGCGCCGACTTCAAAAATTTCAATTTCATACAAAAATTTATAGTTTTTTTCACTTTTTACCGCACTTTTAGAAGTCGGTTCAATTTTTTTTTCTAAAAATTTTATTTGGTAATTTTTATATTTTTTAATCAGTTAGAAAAGGGGCAGCAAGGGTGCAACGTTGGAAAATAATGCCCCATATATATATACAGGGTGTCCAAGATAAGGATCCTAAGCATGGGGATCACGGAAACAGTTGGAGATACGAGGTCGGTTAAATTAGAGAAAAGTTGCGCAATTTAGTGCTAAATTAAACGCAGTTAAAAAAATTAAAAAATTTCAAACACTTCCGGAGATTTCCGGAAAAAAACGAAATTTGGCAAAATCGTTTTTAATTTTTGCAGGCTTTATTTAAAGAGATATCAGAAAATAAAAGGTAGATTCTCATTGCCACTTTTTATTTTTTATAATATGGTCTAAACAAAATTTAAATCCGACGTTTCGTTTCTGAGATACCATCATGAACTTTCATTTTTTATATGGAACAAAAAAAAGTATCCCATGTATTTGATAGCATTTTTTATTACAAATTCAACGATGTATCACCCTTGCATATCGAATACGTAGTTCAAGTACTTTCCATAAGAGCTCCTTGAGAGCAAGAGAGAAAGGTATATCAGTTTTATAAAAGCCAATGAACTACACACTTGATATGCAAGTGTGATACACCGTTGAATTTGTAATAAAAAATGCTATCAAATACATGGGATACTTTTTTTTGTTCCATATAAAAAATGAAAGTTCATGATGGTATCTCAGAAACGAAACGTCGGATTTAAATTATGTTTAGACCAAATTATAAAAAATAAAAAGTGGCAAAAAGAATCTACCTTTTATTTTTTGATATCTCTTTAAATAAAGCCTACAAAAATTAAAAACGATTTTGCCAAAATTCGGTTTTTTCCGGAAATCTCCGGAAGTATTTTGAATTTTTAAAATTTTTAAATTGCGTTTAATTTAGCACTAAATTGCGCAACTTTTCTCTAATTTAACCGACCTCGTATCTCCAACTGTTTCCGAGATCCCCATGGTTAGGATCCTTATCTTGGACACCCTGTATATATATATATATATATATATATATATATATATATATATATATATATATATATATATATATATATATATATATATATATATATATATATGGACGGACTTAGCTGGGATTGGGGGCTAATATCGATATAAAAAACGCATCATATCCTAACTGATACCTTAGAGATGACAGAATTGTCCTCAAAGTGGGTGTCGCGTTTGCTGACACCGGACACAAAATGCAACGCATGATCGTATCGTGTTTGGCTCTCTACAAGGCCAACCCAACAGACAACAAGGTGTGAGTTCTCGATCCCCCCTATACGCCATTGACCAAACAATAATTAAAGTAGTGGACAACACCAAAAGAGGCGAAAGTCACAGTTACCGTTTTTTGGAATTTTGTAGGTAGATGATCTAAAAAAGTGTCAGGACGATTAACAATCAGTTGGTATAAAAAGTCAAGGAAAAAATGCCATATTTGACGAAGAAGAAAGTCTTCTTTCATCAGGACGATGCGTCAAGCTACAAGGCTGTCGTTATGAAGGCCAAAATTCATTCAAGTCGTGCATACACACTATTCACCGGAATTAAATTCCTTGTATCGCAGCGACAAAAACAAATTTTGTAGACTTGGACGTAAACACGTACAAAGTAGGAATCCAAGCATTGAAGCACCATTGGTGCAAATGTATTTCTTTAAAAGGGATTATATAGAAAAGTAAAGTAAGTTTATATCATAATTCTTGTATTTTCCTTATTGGGACGGAATCTTTTCATGCCATCCTCGTATTCGTTATTAGCTTTAGATTTGGCAAACCTTTTTACTTAATTTAATTCTAAACAAAACCTTTACATAATATAAACATTATACGACAGGTATAAAGAATAAATAAATTATTTAAATTACATTACATTAAAATCGACCAGTGTACTGCTATCATCGAGAAATTAATTAGGGCCGCGCTTCCGTTTAACAGTACCAAGTCAAACAATAACAGTTTTGCAGTAAAATAACGGTCCTGCTTAATGGGATATCTGAAGATGTAATGGTATTTTCGATTGGGTCAACCGTAGAAGATTAAATAGAAAATTTACTGACGTTATTCTTGGTTGCAACCTACTAAATGGCAGTATTATCGTGTCCGAGATAAGTGTGGGTTGTTGTAAATATATTATTGCTTTATTGGGAATAATCTAATTATAATCCATTGTATTATAACTTTACTATCGCAGTAAGATCTAACAAATTATGTCTGATATCTTGTATTTAAGGTAATGATGATTCAACAACTAACATAATTACTCCATGGAAAATAGACTTTCGTCAGTAACAAGAATGTAACATTGGTTTTTTTGCTACAATGTGTTCAAATCGGCATCCTATCAAACACATCTGAATGGTAACTCTGAAAGACCAGTGCAAAAAAAATGGCGGACCAAACATGGTCCCGATTTTCGGTTTTTTGAGTTTATCTCGAAAAGTAAAAGTTGTATCGAAAAATGTTTTAAACATAAGTTGTAGAGAATTCATATAAAATAAGTTATAGGTGGCGCCACTAGTTATCGAGATATATTTTTTTTCGACAAAATTTACAGTTTTGTTTTTTTTTTTTTTTAAGACATTTATTAACAAAGTACCGATTTAAAATTTAACTTAAGTAGAGGGATTATCATTCTAAAAAAGTACTCAAACCCGAAATCTGTGAGTTTTTTATTTTCCGAGAAATTCGATGTCAAAGTTGAAAATTCAACCTCAATTTTCCGCTTTCCTAATTAAGATGCAATGCTCAATTTTAATGGAAATTGTTTGTATTGTTTTATATTTTGAAGATCTATTAAAATTTTTTTTTTCAATCGTGGGTCGAGATATTTTGCAAAAACCATTTTTTGCACCAAAAAAATTGTGATAACTTTTCATCGGATGGAGATAATTTTTTTTTAATGCGTGCATTGGATTTAGATGTATCATTTCCGATCTCAAAAAAAAAATAATTTTGGATGAAAAAACTTTTTTTTTTCAAAAATTCATAATGACGTGGCATATGAATATTAAAGGCTCAAATTTGCAGAAGATGCTTTTTAATACTGTACTTTACCTGTGAATTTTTTGGAGCCAAGAAAATAGCTGCTGCAGGCCGCTGTCGGGTTGTCATAGTAGCCTTATTCATTGGCGCTTCAAGGAAACTTATGCATCACAAGTAATATTTATAATATTGATGTTGTTTTATTAATTTATGTAATAGTAACAATTTGTTTTGTCATATTAATTATTAATTTGTTTATTAACAAAATTTTTACAAAAAATTATAGAGAAAATCCTACAAATATTCAATTATATATTACATATTCTACTGTTTTTCCCCTTTATATTATTATTATCTAACAGTTTATTAACAAAATTTGTACAAAAAATTAGAGAGAAAATCATACAAATATTCAATTATACATTACATATTCTACTGTTTTTTTCCTTTATATGATTATACATTTGCTTCTAGCGCGCCAAAAATACGAAAATAATTAGCGACCAATGATATCAATTTGTCCTAATACAAACTTATAAAATTAAAGAACATAGTTTTGTTAATAAACTATTAATGTGTTATTAAATATTTATATCATTTACTTATAGAAATTTTCGTAAAAATTTTGTTTAACATATAATTGATTATTTGTATGATTTTTTCTATAATTTTTTGTAGAAATTTTGTTAATAAACTGTTAGATAATAATAATATACATGGAAAAAACAGTAGAATATGTAATATATAATTGAATATTTGTATGATTTTTTCTATAATTTTTTGTAAAAATTTTGTTAATAAACAAATTAATAATTAATATGACTAAACAAATTATTACTATTATATAAATGAATAAAATAATATCAGTATTATAAATATTACTTGTAATGTATAATTTTCCTTGAAGCGCCAATGAATAATGCGCCTAAACTATGGCAACCCGCCGACAGCTGCCTACAGCAGATATTTTCGATTAGATTCGGTCCAATTTTTGAAGGTTCACAGAACGTATGGAAGTGTATTTCTTGGATCCAAAAAATCCGCAGATAAAATAGAAGTATTAAATAGCATCTTCTGCAAATTTGAGCTCTTAATATTCATTTGCCTCGCCATTATTAATTTTTGAAGAAAAAATGTTTTCTTCATCCAAAATAAAAATTTTTTTTTGAGATCAGAAATGATAAATCCAATGCACGCATTAAAAAAAATTTAATCTCCATCCGATGAAAAGTTATCGCAATTTTTTTGGTGCAAAAATTGGTTTTTGCAAAATTTCTCTACAACTTTTTTTTGAAACATTACTTTTCGAGATAAACTCAAAAAACCGAAAATCGTTACCATTTTTGGTCCGCCATTTTTTTTTACACAGGTCTTTCAGAGTTACCATTGAGATATGTTTTATAAGATGCCGAAATGAACACATTCCGGCAAAAAAAACAATGTTACATTTTTTTAACAAAACAGCTCTTTTTTTGATCTAATTTTCATGGAGTAATTATCTATAAAACTGTTTTATACGAGGTACTAAATTATAACAATATTGTCTAATGGTGTACAGGGTATCCTATAGGTAATGATACATAGAACATTGGCAGATATCTTAGATCAAATTATGGCGATTTATAAAAAATTTACTTTAGTACAAAAATTAATAGTTTTCCGGTCAATAGGACAGTCTTCGCCTTCTTCGGAGCACGTTCGCTGGGTGAAGTCCACTGTTTCGATTGTTTCTTGGTCTCTGGTGTGTACCAGTGGATGCATGTTTCGTCGACGGTTACGAAACGACGCAGAAACTCCTTCGGATTGCGCTTAAACAGCGTCAAACACTGCTCTGAAGTGGTCTCACGGTTGCGCTTGTTGTCCGGAGTGAGCAAACGCGGCACCCATCGCGCCGACAGCTTTCTAATGCCAAAAATTTCATGCAGGATATGACCCACGAAGTCTTTTGAGACGCCTACTGTCTCAGCTATCTTGCGCAGCTTCAATCGGCGGTCTGCCATTACGAGATCGTGGATTTTTGTCACGTTATCCTCCAAGGCAGCCGTTTTCGGGACACCTGGGCGTGGCTCATCAAAAGCCGACGTGCGAACACGTTGAACCTCGTTAAACCAATTTTTGACGGTCGCCATCGAAGGAGAAGAGTCACCGTACACCGCATCCAAGCGCTCTTTGATTTCGCTATGCGATTTCCCTACCAAAAACAAGAATCGAATCACCGACCGATATTGCTCTTTTTCCATTTTTCTAAAATCCGCGGACACGCCCGCTTCCACACGCGGTCAAAACAAAACTGCGAGTCCGATTCAGCTGAAATTTTGATAGTAGCCGTCTACGAGAATGTACTACACGATAGTAAATTTCTCTTGCGATAGTGGCGCCATCGGGCGGTGAGGCTAAATACTTATCGGACCGCCCTCGTATTGTAGATTGTATTTTGAAATTCCATTTTGATTCCTTCAAGAAGATCTGTAGCTTTTTCTCTTTGACGAGGTCTATTTTTCCCAGAAGAGAAAATAATTGGATTGTTTTCTTTCCTTTTTCTAATGTCATATAAGGTTTTCTTTGAAATTTTAAGAGCAGTGGTTACTCTCTAGAAAGAATGATACCCAATTGGAAATAATCATTTTCAAAAATAAAATTATTTTTTCTATTTCTTGGATATATGAAACAAATTCCACAACACCCCGTTTCTCTTCTCCAACTCGAAGTACATAAATTAAGCATACATTGTTCTGTTTGCCTCTTAAGAGGTTTACCACGTATTATCCAAACGGACAAATCGAATCTTGTTGTTTTATTCTAATGTTTAACACTGATTATTACAATTGATTAAAATAGAGCGAAAACGTTTTAAAATTACGTACAAAGTGTCGGGCATTTTGACACCGGCGACAGATTTGAAGGTTAGAAATTTTTATGCGTCTAAGTATAGGTATTTAATAAAAATGCATACTTACTAGCAATAAATTATAAAACAATAATTAATAGCTATTGTAAATTCAAAAACACAATATAAATAAAACTTTGAAGGATTACTGTCAATAAAATAATGTTTTGACTGAAGTCAAAAGAAAGTTTGTATTCATACAACGAAATGACTCCTTTACCTCGGTTGTCTCTTTCTATCTTGCTCTACTCATAATGTCATATTTTTGCGACATATGGCTTGGATTAGAAGAATTGTACTTTGTTCTCTGTCTGTTTATTATTTTTATATAGATTACGATGAACATGTCTCCAAACTGTCTTTTATATGTCTGTAGAATAATGATGCATAGGTATTCTCTCACTGGACCAACTGTATTTCTGTCTATTCTACATAAAAAGTATTTTCTAAATGTGGCTGCGAATAACCTTAACCAATTTTAAATAAATAAAAAATATTATTTTAATTCTTATACGATTTCTGAAAAAGTTTTCCCACGGTATAAAAAATTATTTTCCCAGTTCGTTAAATTACTTATTTTAAAACATTGTATCGTCGTTTTACCGGACACAACCGAAACAGACTTCAATATATTGACCTCCGGCTGAATTTAACCAGAGATACAATCGTATTGATAAAGTTTTTGTTTATCAAAGGGTCTCGTACCTCATACTTACCTATTGCCGGGTTGGCTGCAATAGGAAATAAAATTTTCTCACCCTAACCAGGAATTATAGTTTTTTGGGAGACCCACAATATCTCTGTAGCTGTCTTGTGTTCGCATTATATGTCGTTGATAAGCTGTGCGTCCATTAATATTTCTTGTGCGTGACGCGTACTTTTCAAAACAAATTACTCTTAGACACTTGAATCTTCATCTGTTAGAGTTTTAAAAAATACACATAATGCTGACAGGCAATAAGTAAGTTTGACAGTCGTTATAGTTTTCGAAAAATTTCTAATAGTCCTAAACCCCATTTAATATTTGTTACGTTGGAAATTTTGAAAACAAATATCTTGAAAACCATTATCCACAGTGACATTTATAAACGATACTTTTTTTTCTGTAAAACAGCTTTATTTTTCGAAATATAAGATACACTAAGGCCCCAAAAACTATGAAAAATATTGGGTTCCTCGTCTCATAAAACTCACAATCACCAAATTGTATTCAAATTTTTGAATTTTTTCAAAAGTTATTCAAATTCTTTATAACAATATACAGCTAGATTCACTAAAAAGGTTTAAGTTTTGTATTGCTTATGATATTGTATAATTGTCAACAAACAAACTCTAATGAAATAACATTAAAGATGAAATCACAAAAATAAAGCAAACATTTTTTTCGGAATTTTTCGGTTTTAATTCTCTTTAACAATAGTCACATAACAATGATTCTTTAATCAGTCATCCTCAATCTTACAAAGTTCAATGAATGGTAGTATAGAAGTAACGAGCGAGATGAGAACCGCCTCAATAGGGCATTAGAGGTTCTAATGCAACTCCCTCCTATTCACTTGTCCATAGCGAACTAGGTATTGAAGAGTGTTTATAGTTTCAGTTGCCTAGGATCATCTTAAAGCCGGAACTAGTGTTACCCGTGTGGCTTGTAGAAATTCTTATCGCTCCTCATACAAACAGACTACATGGCTCCAATTCCAAAACCTTACCACTTTCTTGAGATATTTTTGTCTTTTATCAAACAGAGAGGATAGAAAGGAAGAACAAACTGTTCCAGGAAATGGATCCTGATGGTTTATGAACGGATCTAGACAAGTACAAAGAACTGAATCTGAAGTATTTAGTAAGAGCACATGCGACAGTCTCTCGAACAGGATTTTATACTCTTCTGCTATGTGGTTATCTCTGTAGGGAAAACAAACAGGAACAAGACCATAAATAAATGCTTAGATAGCAGGGCGGCAATATCGATACTGAGACTAAAGTACAAAGATGTGCTTGATAATCTGACAAAGAACGGCATCATAATCATACTCCTGTGGGTCCCTGGTCACTGGAGCAAACACGGAAATGAGAAAGCTGATCGTTTAGCAAATATGCAATCCTCGTTCGAACCAATTTCACCCCAACAAATTATACCTGCTCCAACTATGTTCGGTAACAGGGAAGTAGGATTGATGCTTAAAAACAAATTTATAGATATTCCAGGAAAGCCTCGGGAATGGGGCCTGTGACAAAGAACATATAATTAGATCTAATGCGCCAAGAATCTCTACCCCGGATGAAGAAAGAACTACGAATCGTATTAAGAGTAATGGCATCACAGATGATGCAAAATGTAGCTGGTATCTAGAAGAGGATGAAGATGTTGATTATGTTCTCAGAGAGTGTCGAGTACTCGACAAATTAAGACAAAGACATTTCGGGGATACAAGTTTAGGAAGTTCAAGTTGCGAGGCTGCTTAGAATCGTAAAGACGATCGGCCGCGAATGGCCTGCGGTGATGATAGGTATGTAAAAGGCCCAACGAGGCATAAGCATTGGAAATCAAAGATCACCGCTCTTATTCATTGATTCTTTTTGTATTCATTGAATAAATGTTCAATTACAATCATCATAGGAAAGAATGTGATGTGAAAAAGAAATAAATGCAAATTAATTTAAGACATTTTTTCTGTATTATGCAAACAATGTTAATTTTCGTTCGTAATCACTGTTGTTGATGTGGTTTTATAATAAATATTTAACGCGATGCCCCAGCTAGCTCCCGTCTAAGGTAATTTAATGTAAAACCTGTTATAAATTCGAAAACAAGGCAAATAATGTCAAACAGTTAACAAAAATATTTATAAGAATCGTTACGCACTATAGATGTTTACAAAACAACAATAAATAAAGTAGTAAATATGTTTTTTTTAATAAGAAAAACATCACAAATTACACTTAAACTGTGCAAGAAAAGCTTCACTGATAATTTATAGTAATTTAATTAGATCACATGAATGGCATATCAGTGAAATTTACCATGTAATATTTTGATTAAATTTAAAAAACTCTCAATCCAGCATGCGTATACAGGAAACTAAATTGTATGTAATGACGCGTTTAACGTCAAAACTTTTGCACTTAAATGCTGATTCATTTAATTAATAATAATAATATTATCTGTTAAACAGCACGTTTTTTTAATAAATTACTATGACGCAAAGATATACTTTTAAAATAAAACATTCCAAGGGTTGTAATCATCTAAATTGCGCGTAGGACAGAAATATTTTTCTAATGAAAAACCGAATCACGGGTCCGCACGATGCTCCTGTTCAAATTGGAAAATAAAATTTATTTTCGGATCGGTTTGTAGGTACATAAAAGTTCTTTATTTTAAAAATAGTTTTCGGTATTTTTAGAATTCCTTACTTACAGCGTAGTAGTTTTAGATATTCTATGTTAGTATTGGAAAAGTGTTTTCTAGGAAGTTTATTTTTGCGTCCTATAAAATAGATATTACTGACATTTATTATTTTTAAGATGCTTTTTGATGCATTATTTAAAATTAAGAACTTCTGCATGCAACTAAAAGATTCAAGTATTGAAAAATTATAATTTAGCTTGTTATTAAAGGGCCTGATTTATCGGCTCAAAAGCTCCTTTGCATTGTTATTTGATATGTAATAGAAAATCTTGTAAAAGATGATTTTTGCAAATTGGAGAAAGGTGAAGATGCTAAAGCTCAATCCATTTACGATTTGTTAACTAAAAATTTTACTAAATTGAAATAACCTTCCAAGAAAACTTAGTTAGATTTGCTTCAGACAGGCGCGGATTCAAGGGGGGGGGGGCAGTGGGTGCGATCGCCCTCCCCCAAGAGCTTTGAGTTCAGGATAATATACCCGATTTGGATGTGGTGGGAAGAGCTTTTTATCGCATCATTCATAACATACACCAAATATCAGTTTTAATAATTTTTTCAATGCAGTTTTATCATGTCGCATACAAGCTTTTTATAGTTTACTCATTTATAAGTATAAAGAAATTATCAGAAAAATCAGTAAATAAACAGTTCAGGTTAATCACAAATTCAATTCTAACTTACATTTCATGATATTTAAAATTACTCTAATGATTTCAGATCAAAAAATAGTAAATCGTATTATCTCTTCGTTAATTTTAACTGACGCAGCAGAGTCATCCTCCTGTGTATAATACTACCTTTAAAATTTATGCTCAATCACGAAACAAGAGCCTTGCTACAGCATCCAAGTTTATACTAGCTTAGTAGCTTGTAACTGTACGGAAACAACGCTCCATATTATATTCTTGTACTATATGTGTATATGTATGTAAACGATGTAAGGGTATAAATTATGTCAACAACCCTTAATTAACAATGTAGAGGACGTTACATCCGAAAAAATCTCTAAATAAGCAAATCTAGGCCATTTATTTTTGGGTACTTTGTTATTTTAAATTACAGTTTACTTTGTAATAAACAGTTTGCATAGTAACTAATAATCTTTCCAAACATGCCAAAAATTTATGATTTTTATTGTATCTGATCCAGTTTTACTGGAACACTGTATATTAGTGATGAGATTATATTATACCGCAATAGATGGCGTAGAGTTCCTAATCATATTATATTTTTTTACTATTACTTAAATAACCGTATTTTGATATTTTTGAGCACATGTTTGTGTAAGCCCATATAATAGATTAAAAATAATTATCCAGTAGAAAGTATTATTTTATTCTATCTCAAAATTCGAGATGATTAACTTGTTTTTCCTCCAAATGATTGCTTTTTAAAGCATATATATATATATATATATATATATATATATATATATATATATATATATATATATATATATATATGATTCAGTTCTCAGCGAGTAACGAGACGAACCGCACTTGAAAATGCCAAATGAGATTTTGGCGAAACGTCGTGAAAACGACTTTTCGAACGAACGGATTGAAACCCGGAATAACCAAACTATTCATATATATATATATATATATATATATATACATATTATTCCGGGTTTCAATCCGGTCGTTCAAAAAATCGTTTTCTCAACGTTTCGCCAAAATCTCATTAGGCATTTACAGGTGCGGTTCGTCTCGTTACTCGCTGAGAACTCATCCAAGAGAAAAACTCCAAAGCTTTTGTTCCTTTTGTCAGAGGTAACACAGACAAAATCGCAAAAATTCTCAAGAGACAAAACATTGAAACAATTTTCACCATAGACCGTAAAGTAACAGATCCCCTGCCAACATCTAAATAAAAAATCTCTCTAGAAAACTAGGGTGTGTACGAAATTCCATACGGAGAATCCAGCTCATCTTACGTAAGTCAAATCAACCGTAAAATAAGCGCCAGAAGAGACGAACATATAAACACTTTCAAACAACAAACAATTTCTTTTGCACTGTCCCAACACTTGTTAAACACAGGACAGAAGATAAACTTCTCAGGAAAAAAAAATGACCTAGATGTGAAAACCTGTCCACAAAAGTTATAATAGCAGAGATGACAGTCAGCGATTGCCTAATACTTGGAAAAACCTGCTTACGAAACATCAGCCAGTAGAAGATAGTAAAGAAACGGATCATAAATCGGCAACACGACCCCAAATAATGGCAACAGAGCCGATGACATACAGCAGGGCTCGCAATCTGATTAGCCAGAACTATCCAGAAAAGAAAAGTACCCCACGTACACACGGGACCGACAGCACCTGAGTCGCAAGCCTCAGTTCGCCCACAGACACCGCAATATATATATATATATATATATATATATATATATATATATATATATATATATATATATATATATATATATATTATAAAATAAAATAAAATAATAACCTTTATTTTATTTCTTTGTTTGTTTTCTTTATATTGAAACAATATTGTGAAGTCTAATTTCCTGTTCCCAAGAAAATAGAAAATTTAAAACTGTTTTACAAATTTTAGCCAAAACATTATTTTTTACCAGACAAACATTGGCAAATTTAGAATTTTTACCTAAATATTTATTAAAGAGTGAGGTAAAATCTCCAAAATAAACTGTTCTAAATAGCCTGGAATATCCTAGTGTTATTGTTGTGTTTTTTAGAACTCGAAATTGATATTAAACGCGTTAAGTACTTCTATTTTAGCAGTAGTAAATTAATGCCAGAAATACCAGGCAACATCTTCTCATCAAATTTTTATACGACATAATACTTCAGTTGCGTTAAGTTGTATTGTATACCTAGTTACTTAATTATAAAGCAGAGTTACTCAGATGTGTTAATTTACTAAAAATAGTACTTTTGAGAATTGAATTATCTCGTTAAATGTGACGGGAAAGTTTTGAATTAGTCTCGTCAATTGATGTGACTATTTGATGACTGGACCTGCAGTGTAATGTGGATTCGAAACAACCTTGTATAAAGTTTTAAACTTATTATCAGTTTCTAAAATTTTAGCCTTTCAGGTTCACAGTGGAGAATACAAAAAACAAAACGCAACAATTGGTAATTTTTTTTTATTAGGACAGCAACCAGGGCTTATTTTTAAATATTTTGTTAGTATACATGTATTATTATATAAAGAGTTCTTCAATAAGGGTGTCGACGTTAGCAGCCTGTAGCGGCCATGTTGTTTCGGTGGCATCACCATGACACGTTATGCGATTGAGCAGCACGTCCAAATGGTAAAACTTTATTATCAAAATGAGTATTCGTTAGTGCAAACGTTGCGCTCATTTTACAACAGACGCAGTGGCCCTTCAAAGTCGGCTCTCCAACGTTTGGTTGCCAGATTCAAGACGACCGGTTCCGTTCTCGTGTAAGTGTTCAGGAGAACTCGAGGCGTCAATTCCTCGTCATGCACAAGAACTTGGCGAATTTTGCATCGGGACTTGGGCCTTCACCCGTACAAGATTCAACTAACCCAGGAGCTCAAAGCTAATGACCATATTCGACGCCGTTTGTTCGCTGACTGGGCTTCAGAGCATTTGGAAGATGCCGAAAAATCATCTTTAGAGACGAGGAGCATTTTTGAATGAATGGGTACGGTAACAAACACAATTGCCGTACATGGGACGACCCCAACCCACACGAGGTTCTCCAGGTGATAATGCATCCACAAAAAGTTACTGTTTGGTGCGGCCTCATTGGTCCGTACTTTTTTGAAGACGACTTTGGCCCGGCTATCACCGTCAGGGGCGAGCGCTACAGAACTATGTTAACTGATTTTTTTGACCCAAATTGAACGATCTGGAGATAGACAACATGTGGTTCCAGAAGGACGGCACTATGTGCCGTACAGCGAACGCCACGATAAATATTCTGCATAAACAATTTGAGAGTATAGTTCTCTCGCAGAGGTGACGTGAATTGGCCACCAAGATCGTGCGATTTGACCCCGCTGGGCTTTTTCTTGTGGGGTTTTCTGAAGTCGCAGGTCTATGCCGATAAGCTGCAATTGACTGATGCCCTTAAAGTCAACATAACCAATGCCATCGCTCAAATTCAGCTAGATTTATACGCCAAAGTCATTGAAAATTGGACCAGTTGGATCCGTGCTACCATAAGAAGTCGCGGCAGATATTTGTACAATGTTATATTCCTTACATAATGGCCTATATGGGCCTTTCAAATAAAAAAAGAATTTCGTTAATACCTCACACATAGCCTGTTTTATTCTATTTCAACATCGACCCGACCTTATTAAAAAAAAAAACCTATATATTTACAGGAATTCTGAAAAAAATACGCTTTGGTACCTCTATTCTGGTTGATTGATTTTGTCAAGGGCTTATTTTATCTGATTTTTATAACATTTACACCAAATTTAAAGCAATCGTAGATCCTTGCAGGGGCCATGTCCAGAATGTTTCGTGTATCGATATTGACGGATTTCTTTTTATATTTTACCGTCGCGCCTCCACATGACGGTTTTATACAACATGGTTAGTAGGTGTTGCTCTTGGGTTATTGAGTAATCCGTCGAGATGTTTGTTTGTGTCTTCTCTGCTGTGTATACATATATATATATATATATATATATATATATATATATATATATATATATATATATATATATTTTCCAGATTCTTGAACCATAGATTATACCATTTTCTTCTTATTTTGTCTTTTCTCGGGTTTAGGTTCTTTATTTAACAAAAAATCAAAAACAATTTGACGTTTCGCCCTTTATTTGAGGCACCTTCAAAATTTTTTGTTTATTTTTTATTGACATTTTGTTTATGTCAAGGAAGATCATTTTTTTGAAGATGCCTCAAATAAAGGGCTAAACGTCAAATTGTTTTTGATTTTCGATAAATAAAGAATCTAAATCCAAGAAAACACAAAATAAAAAGAAAAACATATATATATATATATATATATATATATATATATATATATATATATATATATATATATACATATGTTGTATCGTAGGTTTTCACGGATGGTGGAATGTGTGTACTGGTGTTTTTCCAGTTTTCAATCCGTTCGTCAATAGAAAAATCTCCACTGTGAAGTAGCGTAGTTTCACGAATGGGATGATGTGATTTAGTATTAATCCAGGAACATGCGTTCGTTCTTTTGTATCTTTTAGAAATTTGCAGATATTTCCCCAAAATCCTATTTGGCATCTTCTGTGCTTGTTGGTTGTAGATTAACTAATCAGATCTATTCTTTATATGTCTCTGATAATCACAAGCCAGAGTTTCCTAACCTCAAAAATTGTAGAGAAAAAGGACGAAAAGGGATATAAATATATCTGAAAATCAAATCTCCACCGATTTAGAGAACCGCGAGTTTAGAGCACTCTTACTTGGCCATACTTCCTCGTTATGCTGCATTACGACCATAGACATATAAGGATATCGACCGAGTGTCCTATAAAGCGCGTTGGCTTTCGCTTAGAAAGAGACAGAGCGAAATAGGCCACTAGTACCTCTCTTTCTATGGACGGAGCTAAGAGCCTCTTACGAGCAATACCCCTCTCGCCTGACAGCCACAACTAAGCAGAAAAATATATTTCCTAATAGATTAAGTGAGGGATATCGTGCATACAGGGCTCTCAGCTCCGCCCATAGAAAAAGATAGTCATCATCATCATCATTATCATTTAGCTTATCTTGTTCACTGTTGAACGAAAGCCTCTCTTAATTCCAGCCATCTCTTTCTATTTTGTGCCACTTGTATCCAGTTTCCAGCGACTCTTTTTATATCGTCTGCCTACCGATTAGAGGAGGTCGTCCTCTACTTCTATAGGCTTCATGTCTTGGCCTCCATTCCACAAGTCTCTTTGTCCACCGTCCATCAGTCATCCTAACCACATCTCCTGCCCAGTTCCATTTAAGATGTAAGACAGATTTCACCGCGTCTCTTACCTCCTGTTCGGTTTCTTATGATGTGATTCGGTATTCTACACCTAAGAGTGACTCCCAACTTTGACCGTTCCATTTTTCGTTGCATGACATGTATTCTGTTAATATTCTTTGTTGTCAAAGCAAGTGTCTCAGCTCCATACATGAGAAAAGATAGTAATACTGAACTAGTTCGCTTTGTCTCTTTATAGGCGAGAGCCAACGCGTTTCCATAAAACCAAAATTCTTATGTTCGGGTCTTTTATCTACATTTTTTGAGGTTTGAAAATTGCGGCTCGTAATTTAGGCAGTATAGCCACTAAATATGGTGAAGTAGAAGAGTTTTAAGCCATAAATGGCTTTAAATCCGTTAAGATTTAATTTAAAGGCGATTTTTGTCCAATAATCCATTTTTTGCCGCCAACCCCTCCACCCCCCCCCCACCGCAAATTAAACATTAAAAATAGCTTATTTTTCAATTGTTAATAACTTTCTTAATATTATTATTATATAATTAATGATTTCATATACTTTAGGCTCTTATTAATGAACTGTAAAAAATTAAGCTCTTAATATAAATAAATAATCGCTCTATGATTTTTTGAAAAAAATTGCTAATTCGGCTTCTATTGGTCGTAAAGACATTTTTCTTTTAAAAATCCGTGTTTTTTTACCAGCTTTCCAATGATATGCTTCATTAACAAATCGGACAAAAAATGCGATTTGTAATTAATTTATTTATAAGCGAAAAACTACCCTTATCTTCATGACGATTTTGCATAGACAAGATATGAAAAATATCCACTTTTTTTTACTACGTGGTAGCTTAAGTCTTTACAAAGAGAATGAATACTGCCAGAACTTTGTAGAAGTTTCCTAGACGACGGTACAGCCAATCAAAAATAGTCAATTTTTTCGTTTTTCTAATAAACAATTGCAATTTTACAAAAATTATTGGACCGACAGCGCGCAACTTCCACACACTTTATAAGCACTTTAAAACTCACATTCTGGTAAAAGTTGAAAACAATTCAATAAAAATTAAGAAAGTTATTAACAATTGAAAAATAAGCCATTTTTAATGTTTAATTTGCAATAACTTTTTTGTTTACAGACCGATTTGTACAAACAAAAACTCATTTTAAAGATATTTTCAAGACGTACAATTCGTCTATGAAACATTTTTCTCTAAATCCCTTAGATTTTCCGTAAAATCCAAAAAACCGGGGAAAAATCATTTTTCGATCTACTTGTTAAAAAAAAACAATGTTCCAAGCAAAATTTGTTGAGACACGAGATGAGACGTCATTTCTACTACCTTCCCCTATCCATTTCTGCAGTCAAATCGCAGGCAGTATTTGAGTCATTTTTACCTCCCAAAAATCGCTTCGTTTCCGGGCCTATAAGGAAAGTGCGAGATCCTTCGTACCTCTCATAATTTTGTGACTTTTGCCGAACTAGTATGTTTATATATCACTATTCTCTACGATAGTTTTATGTATAACTTTCATTCAGTCAACGCCACAAAACTTTTTTAGGCCGTCAAAACATGAAAGTTTGGATATATGGCCATGACCTACGTTGATCGTGACGTAATCACTAATATTGAGTATTAAATAGTAAATAATATTTAAATATATAACCACCATATTGACGATGGTATTTAATATCTTTGTTAAGAGATATATTTATTCCAAGGTGCATATACTTATAAAACATTTCCCAGCAAATAAACAAAGAAACATAATAAATTTACACACACAAATACTCCAATGCATGTTTCATCGAACAGGATACATGCACAAGCGTCAGCGTTGGCGAGGTCAGAAAACTTGCGTCAACGATTACCTATCTGGTTTTAACTTTTTATTTGGTTCACGCGGTTGGGTTATAGAGCTCGCACTTATAGTCAAACGACATTATTTTGTTAATGTCTCGATTAAATTGCTATAATGTTTTAAACTGTCCCAGCGCTAATAATGAACTTTGATATTAATAACAGGAAAACTAATTTAACGGAACGTCGCGGAAACGTTTTTTTTTCAATAAATATTTCAAGAAGTGTTATAATTTATGAATTCCTTAGAATATTAACGTAATGTGGGCTATGAGATTTAGCTTAACTTAAAAAAAAGGCATGAAAAAAAAGAATTTTATTTTTGAGTATGTTTTTGGAAATAGTTATCATTGGTACTTATTCAGTGGCGTAGCGAAGACTCCGCAGGGCCGCGGCGCGGGGGGGGGGGGGGGCTCACCCAAAAAATCCTTAGAATGTAATTTAACCAATCTCCAATAAACTAGCTACTTTACAATCCATTTAACGCAACGTGTCAGTAATTATTTATTATAGACGGACACGTATGCAACGCAGGGCGTTTAGATTTATATTCAATGTACATATATTAAGAAATCACTTTAAGACACTAATTAAACCCATTGAACGCAAGGCCTCTGTGACAGTCTGTATCAGTATCTATACTCATGCAGGCGCGGATCCAAGGGGGGGGCGGTGGGGGCGATCGCCCCCCCCAAGAGCTTCGAGTTCAGGAAAATATACCCGATTTTACCTCTTATACTATAGTTAATTCAAGGACTAGAGAGAGTAATAAATCATTTTTTACCCTTTTTCCTTCGCAAACTACCTGTGTTTTTTAGTTCGGTGTCTTTAGCAAAATCTGTTAGATATATATTTTTTTCCTAGGAATGGGTTAGAAATTTTATAATCAAAAATACCGGTCTATAATAATGGACTATTTGGGTTGGATAACAACAGACATTTGGAAGTCTTAAAAAGGATTTTAATCCTTGTCATAGGCGTCGGAAAGAGATGTATTTTATCACTAAGTATTTATGGCATAGAATATTATTTCGGTAATAAATTTAAAATAAAAAGTTTTTATATTATTATTTTATTTCTTATGATTTCTTAATAATTCACATTCAGTACAAAATACAGATAATTTTGACATATTTAACACAAATCATAACTGTATTTTTATTATTTTTAATTTTGGCATAAAAACCGTTTTAGGCACATTCAGAATAAAACGTAGCCTTATTCTTTCAAAAAATTCGAAGTTACAATTTAAATCCTTACAAAATACTCATTGTCAAAAAGAAAAGAAGTTAAACATATATAAAAAATAAATTCGTTCATATAATATTAAAAATGTTTTTGGGGGCTATCTCATTTTATTATTGATTATAAACATTTTTAGGAAATTTGACGTTTCAGTTTATTTATTTCTTAAATTAAACACTAAAAAGGGATTCAAATGTAATTAATTTTTATATGTTACAGTTAAAATTAGATCTACTTATTTTTATTTCTATTGCACTGGCATCTTAATTTAATTTCCTTTATTATATGAAATATCCGATAGACTTAAAAAAATAAAATAAACGTGTTAATTCCACACGCTTAAGAAAAAGACACAAATATAATAATAAAATATTAAAGAAATTGCGGCTAATTGGAATTAAACATATATAAAATTAAAGAATGGGACACACTAAAATAAAAATATATAAAAAAAATAAAAAAATATATAAACAACATTAAACAATAAAATACAACAAAAACAAATTGTGTTTACACTGGTAAACATTACGTATCTAATTCGTAATCAAATTCAGTGCAGCTATCGTCGCTCAATTAATTGAGTTTCCACATTTTGTTTTATTCTTTTATTATATGGATTTTTCCCAATTTTCCGCAGTAACTTTGTTCAAAAAAATCTTTCAAAAGTTCAGTTAAATTACTAATTTTGTACATTGTATTATTTCTAGCAACTCTGCCTTTTACTTGAGAGAGATATTTCCTTCTCCAATGGACAGTTTCCGGATGATCTATAAGAACAGATTTCCTATCTGGTTTTTTCCATCAAAAATTAAGTTCTCTGAGCAATTTTTAGAGCTCAGTTCTTTTAATTTCAGGTAAATCCCGATCTTCATTGATTTTAGTAAGAATTTTGTTGACGGATGGGATCTGCTTTTCACAATAAAATGTATGTATAACTCCTTTTACTGCAGTTTTCATCTCTTCTTCCAATGAGGTTTTTCATCTGCCTGTGATCGAATGGGGGAGTACGAAACATTCCAGTCGTTTTTTCTCCTTCAGTATGCGGTATATAGTAGATTTTCCTGTCATGTTGGAACACATCTCAACAGAGCTTTTAACATTATTATCTAGATTTTGATATCTTAGGGTATCATAAGCATTCATCGTAATAAGTTTTTCATTGAGGAAAAGTGCCTTGGTTTAACGACTTTGGAATAAATATAGAAGTGGAAGCCATATTTTTTCGGTATCTTACTAATCTTAAATAATATATAAAAACAAGCACAAACAAGATAAATCACTAAGGACACATTGTAAGATGTACTTTTCTCACTGACAGAAATAAAAATGATCTATCAGAAATTTTATTATTGCAGTAAATTTATAAAAGCTTATAATATTTAAATATAATTAGATTTACGGCAGTCCTCCGTTACCTGCGGTACTGGAGCAAGTACGTTGGGGATTTCGGTAACAGGTTTATTACTCTCTCTAGTTCTTGAATAGAGTATAGGAATGTGTATGCTTGCGATCGCCCCCCCCCCTCCCAAGAGCTCTGAGTTCAGGAAAATAGAACTGATTCTGCCTTTTATATTAGGAATGTGTATGCTCCTGACACTCCCTCCCCGTTGACAACTTGTTTTTCTTGCGATAGCCGCCCCCACTAGCTTTGAGTTCAGGAAAATAGAGCCGATTCTGTCTCTTATACTAGGAATGTGTATGTTGCTGGCATCCCCTCCTCTCCAAGAGCTTCAAATTCAGAAAAATAGGCACGACCCTGCTATTTACACTAGAAATGGGAATGTCTCCGGTGTCCCCCCCCCCCGTCGACAACTTGCTTTCACTTGCCATAATGTACTTTTGTGATGTCACCGCCCCCCCCAAAGAGAGAGACTGGATCCGCCCCTGTACTCATGGCATATAGGAAGCAACTTTAATTCAAAGTAAAATGTCGACAAAATCAGTCTCAAAAGGGACTTAGGTAATAACTTGTAGTGCTCAAAATTTTCTTGTTTGAAATCATAGCTGATGGTTTACCCAGATATAAATGTTTGAAGTTTTCTCCATTTAAAAAGCGGGGTAAAATTTTTCCCATTTAAAAAACATTGTTAATGAAATAAAAGCGATTACTCACAATAGGCATGATGACTGTAATGAAGAATCAATGAAATTATGATTTGAAGTAATTATATAGGATAGACAGATTCTAAAAAAACACACTTATTTTTAGATTACAAGCGAGGTTATATTTATTTTAGTAAGAATAAAAACACAAAATATGGAAATCGGCCATATTAGATCGAACACCAATCAGAAGAGCGTGACGTCATGCTTTCGTAAACATCACATCAGTCATCATTGTTTATGGCCTTTATCGTTCGAATTTGTCTTTATTTGCATCGTTAATCAGATATTTTTGGATAAAACTATCAAGTATGTCAGTTTCGTGCTACCAAAAGTACAACAACGTCATGGAACTGGTCCACTGTTTTAACTTTAGTCTGGACAGCTTCACTTCTGAATTTGTATAATATATATACTTGTACTGATTTATCAGCTGATTTTGGAAAGGTGGTAGGTGCTTTTACATCATCAATTGTGTGCAAAGCTAAAAAATAAAAATAAGTACTTGTGAACAAACTGTAACATTTATACATTATTATGTACTATAATTTTTACAATAGACTATAATAATATTATAATAATAATAATAACCAGGACACCAAGGAGGAAGAGGATTGGTGGATATTGGTAAGCAGCTCGACCAACAAATAATAAACTTACGTTCATATTTCCACAGGTTGGCGGACTCTTCCACACTACATCGAGCAATATGCGAGGCAGACGATTCAACACCGCTACAGTTGAGGGAACAAGATATTTCTTCTCACCACCAAACAGACCAAGAGAAGTTACAAACCTGGCTGCGGAAGCCACTTCATGGACGGCATCCAAATGAGGTCAATCAGGACAATGTCGACAACTCAGCGTCGAACTACTGGTTGATTTCAGGACAGATGTTTCCGGAAACGGAGGGCTTCTTGTTGGCTATCCAAGACCAGGTTATTCCGACGAAGAACTATCGGAAGTTTATCATTAGAGATCCCTCGATAGAGAATGACCAGTGCAGATATGGCTGTCGAACATCGGAGACAGTCCAGCACATAACTGGAGGATGCCAAGCGTTTGCCGCAACCGAGTATAAGGAAAGACACGACTCAGCCGCTAAGATACTCCACCAAGAGTTAGCAGAAAAGTTGAACCTATTACAGGTAGGAAAAGTGCCTTATTACAAATACAATCCAGAGCCTATTCTTGAAAACAACCAGTTCAAGTTATATTGGGACCGAACGGTTCTGACGGATCAAACAGTTGCTCATAATAGACCAGATATTATACTAATAGATAAAATTTCTAGGCGAACTACACTAATCGATATCGCTGTACCTAACAACAACAACCTAAGACCAAAATACAACGAGAAGATCGCTAAATACAGAGATCTGGAGGTGCAAATCCGAAGACAATGGGCAATGAACAGCGTCCAAACGATTCCCATAATACTCTCAACAACTGGAGTGATACCAAAGAAGCTCCTGCAGAACATCAAGGGACTGGGTCTTAGTGAGCATCTGTATAAACCGATGCAGAAAGCAACTCTTCTAGCAACCGCGCGAACCGTCCGAAAGTTCATGGGAAATACAGCAGACCACGTCACCTAGGACCCGATAACATCGAAAGGGTTCCCACAGAGCTTCATACTTCTGGTACCTTTGTGTACCTGGTATGAGTGAATATTCCCTGGAGGGAGTGCGAAGCCGTTTGGCTTGTAAATCATAATAATAATAATAGGTACCATAAAGATTGTTTGAAATCATAACTACCTATAATGTTATGATTAAACCGGCAACCAGAAAAGATATACACTTGAATTCAATAAAACAGGTTACCGTTATAAAAAAGCAATGGGTATGTACCTGAACTTTCTGATGAAGTGCCTGTGAGTTCTAAATGTTCTGTAGGTGGACGCTCAGCGGTGTCAGAAGTTCGTTTGCTTCTGCCTGGTTATCATTTAAATTTTGTGGGTATACACCCTGACTTCATGCGCACTTGTAAAACTGAACCCATTACATGGTACTGTATATAATTTTCCATATCATTTGGTAACAGTAAAAAGAAAAAGCTTTTAGTAAGGAACTTAAAATGTAATAAAGAAATTAAACCTAACCTAAAACGGGATCGACAGTGTTATTGTCAAATATTTATCTTCCATATATTTTGTGTGCGAGCTTCGCCACTTATTTATATAAAATAAATACTTACATCAAAATAATCTTTGCAGAAATAAATTACTGAATTAACAGATACAGAAGCCTTGCAAGATTTAGCCAGGTATTTCTGATATTTTTCTTCATTGGCACGTTAATAAATAACTTATTTGGATTTTTTATCGATGTATATCGATACACATTAGAATTCATGATTATCGCACAAAATAATGGAAAATATGAATCGAAACAAGCAATAAGATGCAACTTGTCAAGTGTTTACGAAAGGATGACGTCATTGACGGACGCCATTACTATTCTAGCGTTTTGGTGCGAAAATTAAATTGTATTTTCAAAAGGTCAATTTTTCCTTCAAAACATACATTTTTTGCGGAAATAAGATTTATTTTGTATAAAGTGGGTGCGTAAAAACATCGTGGAGTATTTTTCCAAAATCAGTCATCATGCCTATTCAATTGTTATAGAACTGCGAGTTTTGGAGCTTTTTGGATGCCTAAAAAAGGAATAACGCGTTTTTTGAAGACGGTGTTTCTGCTTTTCAACCGTTCAGAAAGCTCCAAAACTCGGTCCTCAAAAAGCAGATAAAGTTGCGAAAAGCTTTGAAAAATTGAGTTCATTTCAAATGTAAATGTTTATCAAATCTCGAGATTTATAGCTTTTTAGACGTTCAAAAAAAGAAATTCTACGTATTTTTAAAACGCGTAATTCCTTTTTTTAAACGTCTAAAAAACTCTTTGTCTCGAATTTTGACAATCATTTAAAGTAGAAATAAATGCAATTACCATTTAAA
Organism: Diaprepes abbreviatus; assembly: GCA_034092305.1. Classification (NCBI taxonomy): domain Eukaryota; kingdom Metazoa; phylum Arthropoda; class Insecta; order Coleoptera; family Curculionidae; genus Diaprepes; species Diaprepes abbreviatus. Next base: position 4,849,163 of record JASJET010000055.1, on the reverse strand, counting down.
GTTTTTATATTTTATTTGTTTATAGGATAGCGAGTACTAGAACGTTTTGAACTTTTAAAAAATAGAAAGAAGTAACTTCAAGAGACGCGCAATTTTTTTTGAACGTCTAAAAAGCTCTAAAACTCGCGATTCTAAAGGCGATTGAAGTTAGAGTGGCTCGCTTTTGCATTACAATGCTTTTTAAATGGAGAAAGCAGCACAATGACGCAAGTATGAATTATCTATAGAATGCGAAAGAACTAAAAAATTTGATATAATTCTACTCATAGTTTACAAATCAAAAGGCCAAACGTTTGGAACGATTTCGTGGTAGTACATAAAACTGAATATTTTATGATGTATTTGATGCTTGTTTTAACGTATATGAATAAAATTACTTTCATTCAAATCAATGTAGAACTGTTTTTTTTTATCAAATAACATTATTTTTATATGTGCCCCGAGAAAGTTGACGTATTACCTTTATTAAAACATAAGTTGTCAAGAACACACCCCAGGCACAGCACGTGGGGTCTGTGGGTTTGGGAGCTGGGGTTTTGGTTTAAAATCTTGCTCTGCTCGCCTGTCTGCTGTAAAGTGGATATGTGGATATCCATCTAACTGCATGTAGGGTATGTGGTTTTGAAACCTTGAGTTTTGGTTTAAAATCTTGCTTCGCTCGCCTATCTGACGATTATCAATCTCGGAGTATTTGGGTTTGGGAGCTCGGGTTTTGGCTATACACTTTTAAACACTTGCTCCGCTTGCCTGTCTGCTGTGTAACGAACGTCGATCTCACCACGTGTGGGGTATGTGGTATTGAAAGCTTGACATCTAAACGTTGATATTATAATTAATGAATGTCAAAAACAACCTGTATTACAATTTATTTAGCATTTGAACTAAATTAAAAAGGGGGCCCCATTAAGATTTCGCGGAGGGACCACCGAGTTTTCAACTACGCCACTGCATTCACATTTCTGAATTTCAATAATTATAACAATCTTTAGTTGTTTAAGTTATGGATGCAAAGCTACTAACAAAGCTATTTTATTAGTTAAAACGTAAAATTCATTGCCCAAATTTTAACAGTACTAATTTACTCAAAATAAAGGGTTTTCCAATAAGAGGTGTCATTTTGAAAAGCCCGCTATTTCGGTAGATGTCACTTTTGAAGCTGTAAGTTTTTGACGTTTGACAAGTAGAAACTACGCCATAAATAAAGATGGAACGATACACGCTTCAACAACGCATTGAAATTATTAAAATTCACTATAAAAATGGTGAAAATTTGGCAGAGACGGTTCGTAAAACTCGAACATTTTTGGGTCGTCATGAAGCACCTTGTCGGAGCGCAATAAAGAAATTGGTGAAAAAATTCGAGCTGTTGGGACAAGTTAGTTATGTGAAGAAGAAAACCCGTGCACGTCGCTCAAGAACAGCCGAAAATATTGCTGCTGTAGCCGAAAGTGTTGAAGAAAACCCAGGTTTGTCCATTCCTCGTCGTTCTTTGGAATTAGGGATTCCACAAACGTCATTACACCGTATTTTGCATAAAGATTTGGGTCTTAAGGCTTATAAAGTTCAGTTAACGCAAGAACTCAAGCCGGCCGATCATCAACAACGTCGTGCCTTTGCTGATTGGGTTCTTGAAATGCATGAAAATGATCCGGAATTCCATTGAAAAATCATCTTCAGTGATGAGGCCCATTTCCACCTCGGTGGCTTCGTCAACAAACAAAATTGTCGCATCTGGGGCTCGGAAAACCCAAGAGTTATTGTTGAAAAGCCTCTCTATCCTGAACGTGTGACTGTTTGGTGCGGTTTATGGTCCGGTGGGGTCATTGGACCTTACTTTTTCGAAAATGAGGCTGGAGCAACAGTTACGGTGAATGGATTGCGCTATCGAGAGATGATTAATGATTTTTTATGGCCGGAATTGGATGGTATTTATCTGGACCACGTTTACTTTCAACAAGACGGCGCTAGGTGCCACACAAGTAACGAAACCATTGATCTTTTACGGGAAAAGTTTCCGGGCCGTGTTATCTCTCGAAGAGGTGATCACAATTGGCCACCGAGATCTTGTGATGTGACACCTTGCGATTTCTTCCTTTGGGTCCACGTGAAAGACAAGGTCTACGCCAACAGCCCAGCGTCGATTCAAGACCTCAAAGATGGAATTCGTGAGGCTATCGAGGACATAGGGCAGCCACTTTGCGATTTGGTTATGGAAAATTTCATGAAAAGGATATGGTCCTGTAGGCATGGTCGTGGTGGTCATTTGGCTGATGTTATTTTCCATCATTAACGGCATACCTTCCTCTTTATAATGTAATAAATATCCGATCATTTATCTTAAAAAATGGCCTTTTTCTTTGAATATCAAAATAACACCTCTTATTGGAAAACCCTTTAGATGCATTTATGGTTGGGCAGCTTTTTATTGCAACCTTGAGAAATATGAAAACTTTTATGCATTATTATATTTTAAAATTATTGTTTACTGAGACGTATTTGTAAAAATTCACCAAAGTGATAATACGTAGGTCAACTGTGAGGTCATGATTAAGCGCGTCATTGTAACTCACACACAAGATAGGCATGATTAAGGTTAGTTTTTTTACTACATTTACCGATTTAAAGAAACAGATATATTTATATGAAAGCATTCTTCGCATAAAGCCTTGGATTTAGCCGTCTTTTTGATCTTTAAGAGTGAGTTGTAAACCATTTTTAGAGTTCTGTATCAGCTTTGTCACGTCTGTGTTCAATTAACCTAAAAACAGGCGTAAGCCGAAAAAAAATTCAGGGTCCCTCTATGTGAAAACCATAGACATAAGAGTAATTAATAGTACTTAAGATAGGTTCTATAAAAGAAAATTTGCTCACGCTTACAAAGAGCGTTTTCGATGAGCAATATCCCTCTTTCTAATTTCGGTCAGATAACAGATCCAATGACATTTGAAGTATTGTTCTTAGCACCGCCATAAGAAAGAACGGTACTACTCATCGAAAACGCTCTTCTATACGATCCGTGGTATAGTATTTTTATATTATTTTTTTTCGTTATCCAATTGGATGGGTTCTCGTTAGACATGTCTGCAAAGGACGAAATTCCATTTCAAACAGAAAGTCTTTACAAGATACCTTGTTCTTGTGGTAAAGTGTATGTAGGTGAAACAGGGCGGTCTATATCTACTAGGCAAAGAAACAAATTGTACAATCTGCAGTAGCTGAACGCCAGCATTGCTCAGGGCACACTTTTAATGTAAAAGAAACCAAGGTGCTAGCATCAGTGCCTGGTTTCTTTAGACGTAAAATTATAGAATCAATCGAAATTTGTATATATCCAAATAATATTAATAGAGATGCGGGTTACAATCTACATCACACGTGGAAACCGATTGTAACGCTGGATTACGGTTCGCTGAGCACCAATCGGGTATAAATACCGGACAGTTGCTCCTCGACAGTCATTCAATGTCGTGGAGTAAATATCCCTGAAGATGCCTCATGCAATCGTAGGCGAAACGTCGAACAATTTGACACGGTCTTAACCCAAGAACCATGATTTCCAATGACAAGAAATATTGCTTATAGATCAACCAATAAGAGTTTGACGATTGGTTCATACTATCGAGATGCTTATTTGTTCATACTAGTGGATATATACAATACATTCATATTGACTGTTCATACTACTGGGACGTTCACATGAGCGCGTGTTCACAACAACGCGAGTCTACTTTATATTCAATGTTACGGTTATGTTATGGCAACTAATTTGAGATAAATAAAAATAATGTTTACCATTTTAGGGTGTGACTATTTAATGAAGGCGCGTTGCAATTACAATGTGTAAGTGTAATCTTCTACAATACGTACTAATTTAATACTTTCAATGAGAAGTCTATATTATTTGTACATGATTTATAAGTAGCCTTTTTTTTAGAGTTTTAATTCAAGTACTAGCATAATGTGGCATTATATACCATTTATAATACATTTTACCTAATAATGTGTTCTAATCACTATTTATTTGCATAGTGACGTCATTATGATAACGTAACTTCAAAGGTTCGTTATCGCGTGAATTTTTTGGTTCAAATTCGAACGACTATTTTTACTTTAATTAGGACATTCAACATGAAATTTTTAAAACGTATTTATATAATATTTTAAGACAAATATATTGAAACCTCCCTTAACGCCTGAACTATATGTACCCTACCACCCACATAGGATTACTCTGTTCATTGCCAATTGCTTTAGGCCTTTCCCACAGTCCCATGTCAACTTAGACTCATAGGTGTTTGACCTTAGAGCTTTTAGCGCTGCTTAGTCATCTGGCAATATGTATATTTTGGCATTCCTAGTATTTATGTATATTCAGGCACTCGTCAACACACATTTAAATTGCATACATTTCTGTTTGGAAGAGGAAGAGGGTTGTTTCCTAGGGATTTAGCATGCCCGAAGCTTGGAGCTGATACTCCCACTTCAATCCTCTTTTTTTTTTATCTTGGATCCATCAGTAAACGATACAATCTCTTGCGCATATAGATATGAAATCTATCGGCTTCATATGGATTATATTGGAATTGTATACTGAATCTACATATATTTACGTTATTGTAATACAGATTACTTTTTTAAAAATAAAAAATCACGAGTCATGGCTTCACAGACGAATACTAATTAAAATATGCCAACTCATTCCGTACAGATTTATCTATTTACAGTAGTATGTAAGAAATGTGTTATATTTCGTGTACAATTTAATAAAACTTCAGTTGTAAAAAAAAACATTTAAAATGTAACTATTACCGTTATAAAACAAAATAATATTAGTTGAGATTGTATAAAAATTTTCGAATTATCGACTAAAATAAAAAGTGTGACATACTTTTCGGCTTTCAGACATAAATTACGGATGATCTCATCATTCGACGTTTAAGTTTTCTGACCTCTAGTAAATAGTCCGAGCGTAACTCACGCTCATATACCAAAATAAAGTTTGACAGCATCAGTTTAAGAATTTAATGCTAAAAAAGGACCGGAAATTGTGAGCAGAATATGTTGACATACGGTTCGTTTATACCTAATCATATAGTACTGTTAGTAGTTCATATAAGAGAATAAAATTATTATGACCTGTTCTAACTTACGGATGCCCACCCCGGGTTGTTTTTACTGGTGACCCATTAGCGGATTTCAGGGGTTTCTGACGTCATGAGTGAAAAACGCAAGCTTGTTCACATTTACGACTTTTATCAGCTTTTGAAACCAAAAAGGGCAAAGCAAGTATAAAAATGCCTCTATGCACGACGTCAGTTATATTTTTGAAAAGCCCGTACATATCGGCATACTTACAACCGATTTCCTGTTATCGACCGATTGGACACGCAGAGTAAACGTAAAATTAGTCCATTTCGCGCACCTCGTATTTGAAACCAAAATGTGTGCTAACTGAAAGTTTGCGATAAGATAATGCTCTAAGAAAAGTTTCAAAGATGAGCATTTTTCGAGAAATTAATTAACCAAAGTTGGCGAAATTGAGTTGCATAACGTGTTTCAGTTGTACAAAAGTTTTGACAGTAAAAATATAATATGTCTACAATGAAAGAAGATAAACAAGTTTACTTTATCACACGTAAAATACTAAAAAGATATCAGTGACATAAAAAAATTACATATACATATACTGTTAAAAATAACCTTAAATTTAATGCAAATTTAATGCACATCCTACGTTAAATTTATGATTTTGTACTTTAAATCGTGAATAATTTACATTTCCTTTGAATTTAAAGCAAATTCATTGAAATATCAGTTCTTTGTAAACTAAATTTGATTAAATGGTATTTTAAATTTCAATAAAGTAACTGAAAAGATATTTCAACTTTCTATACATTAAAATTAATTCACATGTACCTTAACATTAAAGGAATTTACATTAATATTCATAGCACATTGCGAGAGATTCCCGGAGAAGGCGAACTTGGATTGAACTTTTTATTTAGTATGATATAAGCTGCTTAAAGGACTCAATTTTCTTATGATGAGGTGTACATGTCTGCCGGTACTGACGGCGGACCTATGAGTTCGAAACCGGTGTACAGATGACGCCACACTACCTATGGAAAAAATTTCCACCTTTTCCTGGTAGCAGAATTTTTTAACCTCCTATTAATATTGATGCATTAAATATGTGATATATCTTAAATTCAATGAACACTGGCTGTATATTTAATGTACAAAATCACCTTAAAAAGTAATGATCCAAACTTTAAATTTAATGTATGATTATATTAGATTTAACGCAATAAATTAATTTAGATTAATGTAAATTATTAAATTTGATGCATTATATTAAACGCATTAAATATGTGATAACGTATCTTAAATTCAATGAACGCTGGTTGTATATTTAATGTACAGTCACCTTAAAAAGTAATGATCAAACTTTATATTTAATGTATGATTACATTAAATTTAATGGATTACATTAATTTAGATTAATGTAAAAGTTATTACATTTAATGCATTACGTTAATTGAATTTAAGAAACGGTTTATGAAATTTACTTTCAGCACATTTACCTTAAATTTAGTGCATTGTTTGGATCATTACTTTTTAAGGTGACTTTGTACATTAAATATACAGCCAGTGTTCATTAAATTGAAAATATATCACATATTTAATGCACCAATATTAATACGAGGTCAAAAAATTCTGCTATCAGGAAAAGGTAGAAATTTTCCCATAGGTAGTGTACCATCATCTGTACACCGGTTTCGCACTCATTGGTTTTCGTCAGTACCGGCAGACATGAACATCTCATCATAAGAAAATTGAGTGCTTTAAGCAACTTATATTATACTAAATAAAAAGTTCAATACAAGTTGCGCCATCTTCCAGAATCTCATACAATGTACCATGAATACTAATGTAAATTCCTTTAATGTTATGAATTAATTTTAATTCACAGAAAGTTGAAATATCTTGTCAGTAACTTTATTGAAATTTTAAGATACCATTTAATCAAATTTAATATACAACGAACTGATATTTGAATGAATTGCTTTAGATGTAAAGTAAATGTAAATTATTCACGATTTTAGGTACAAAATTACTAAATTTAATGTAGAATGAACATTAAATTTAGGGTTTTTTAACAGTGCAGGGTAAAACTATCCGCATGCAAGAAAATTGGAAATAAATTTTAAAATATGTGAAAAAAATATTGTTCATAAGTCATAATTTAAGCTGACTATAAAACAGCAATCGTTATATATTTATGATTCGTTGTCACATTCACCCTCTCATAGAGGTGAAAATAATTTCTATTTGTTGTTCGGATAAGGATGGGTACCTGTTAGTAAATTGCGGCAAAATTTTTTTACGGTCATATGTCATCGAAATATATAATTTAAGAAAAATTAACGTTCAATCTCACCTACAGGGTCGGAAATAAAAAATAAAATTCTAATCCCATCCATATTTTTTTGCGCTAAGGGTGGGTTTCTGTTAGTAAATCACGGCAAAATTTTTTTTGGGGTCAAGTGTCATCAAAATAAATAATTAAGTAAAAATACCTTCGGCCTCACCTACAGGGTCTGAAGTAAAGAATAAAATTCTAAACTGACCCCTATTTCTTTCTGCCAAGGTTGGGTTCCTAATAGTAAATCGCGGCCAAACTTTTTTTACAATCAAGTATCATTGAAATAAATAATTTAAGAAAAAGAAAGACTCTCAGTCAAACTCACAAGGCAAGGGTTCTAATTTCACCTCTATTTTGTGCACTAAGGGTGAATTTCTAATAGTAAATCATGACCAAACTTTTTTTGCGTTTGTCATCGAAATAAATAATTAAAGAAAAAAAAAACATTCAGTCAAACCTACAGGGTCGAAAATAAAAAATAAAATTCTAATCTCACCCTTACTTTACGCTAAGAGTGGGTGCCTACTAGTAAATCACTGCTAAACTTTTTTTGCAATCGAGCACCATCGAAATAAATAAATTAAGAAAAAAAAACGTTCAATCTAAACTACAGGGTTGGAAATAAAAAAAATAAAATTCTAATCTCACCCTTATTTGGTAAATAAAAATATAAAAAAATTACAAAAATGATAATTGTATAAGAAAGCTGACAAGCGGCTGCTATTTTGTTAATTTTGGAAATTTTTCCGCTTTCAAACTTTTTTCTTGAAGTATATGATTCACGTGACTTCAATGAAAATAACAAATTAAATTACGACAATTAATCATAAAAATTTAAAATTTGAAATAAAACAAAAAAATTTTTCCTTCACTGCAAAAGCACTAATCTTAAATGGCTTATTAACGGCAATAAATCATAAAAATTCCATTTTATATAATACATCAAATAAGAATAAAAAATCTGAAACGAAACAATCACAAAATTTCACAAGTCACATCAGTAATCAAAGAATAACAATTAACTAAAACAATAATACTGTCACTACAGTTTATTATGTATAAAATTCAATTACTTAAAAATTCTTTAATACAACCCTTAAATGAGTTCAGAGAGAGTATAAATGGGTCAACCTTCCTAGGCAGTGAATTCATTTCCCTACTCATTCTGGACATTGGGGTGTTAAACGCATAGTTTGTCCTATGGTATGGTTCATTAAAAAGACTATGGACCCGAAGCACCCTCTGAGGTACAGAGAATCCAACAGCCCCCAACAATTCAGGAGCATCAACCATAGAGTTTATGATCTTATAAAATAATATTAGGTCAAGATAGATGCGTTTATTATATAATGATAACAAGCTCATATAATCCCGTATTACACTGAATGGCACATCTTGCTTAAAAGCAACAAATTTCAAGAAACGAACCTGTACCTTCTCGATTTTATTTTTGTATATTTCATAGTTTGGTGCCCAGACTGGAGATGCATACTCCAAGACAGATCGAACCATTGAGCAGTATACAGATTTAAAACACTGCACGCTGCTGAAATCAACTAATGTGCGTTTAATAAAAACAACAAGCCTCATACCAAGGCTCGAAATACTATTAACGTGCGGGCCAAAAGAAAGACCCTCATCAAATATCACCCCAAGATCCTTTATATGATCTGAGCGAGTCAGCATTGTATTATGAAATGTGTAATTATAAACTATACTATCTTTTTTCTTTGAGAAAGTAATGGCAGAACATTTTGATAAATTAAGTTGCATGAAATTGCGGTTACACCATTTAGTAAAACTATCCAGGTCACCCTGCAAGGCCACACAGTCCCCTATTTTTCCAACAACCTTAAATATCTTTAAGTCGTCAGCATATAAAAGACATCTGCTTGAGATTATAGAATCCTCTATGTCATTCACGAACCAATTAAAAAGGAGGGGTGCCAAATGTGCACCCTGTGGGACTCCAGAAGTGACAGGTATATCAGCAGATTCAACGCCATCAATCTTCACGCTTTGTGTTCGATTGGAAAGATAACTTTCAAACCACTTAAGAAAAACTCCGTGGATACCCATACTACTTAGCTTCATTAAGAGAAACTGATGATCCACCTTGTCAAAGGCCTTGGAGAAGTCAGTGTAAATATCATCCACCTGACAACGCCTCTCCAACGCCTCCAACAAGACCTGCTCATAAGCCAAAACTTAACTTTAAATTTTCGATAATTTTGTTGAAAATGATTTTTTCGCAAAACAGCAAAATACGTGTACATTTTTTTGTTTTCTATAATGATATATTTCACGGAGAAAACATTTATTTCTTCTGAGAAAACCTCATTGCATGATTTGAAAAGGAATCGGTCATTCAAAAAAGAAAAAAAATTATTTTCTCCCCGTGTATTTAACACCCATGAACACAACTGTAATTGAAGAAGCATATAACAAGGAACCCTCTAAAAAATTATCAAAACAATGTTGTTTTTGAGAAAATCGCATTTGTTCTTTTTTTCCGAAAAACGACGGTCATTGTGTTAATTTTGAAAATTTTTTGGCTGAATGGAATCGGTTCATTGATACTCTACCTAAGAGTAAAACGTAATTTTTTTTTCAATTGTGATTATTTAAATAATTTTCTTTTAAGGGGTTTCGACTATTTTGTGATACATTTTTCTTAAATTATATTTGTTTGAAGGGTATTTTTCTATTTCGGTAATCCTGTTTGTTCTTCCTCTAGCCAAAAACATCCGAAAGCGAACAAGATTTATATCGAAGTTAAGAATTAAACTTAGAAGTTCTTACTTGTTAATCATTAATTTTTGGATGAAACTAGCACAGGTTAAAGTGCCAGTGAAATTGTTAATGTAAAATTTTAGTGTTAGTTGTTAATTTTTGGAGATGTCAATCCTTCGATCATACCCTATAGATTTAGACAATAATAGATTTTTTTGAAGGCTGTTTATGGTCGGTAGGAAGAGGCTTTTTTGATGTTTGACAGACATAAACATGTTTACCTATCTTTTCTCTCAGTTTAATTGCTTGTTGTGATACTTTTCAGTGTTTTTGGGTGTTAAAAATTACTATAAATGCGGAGTTTGCAATTAATATTAACAAAAAGAGGATTTAAAAACTTATTTTTATTGGTGAATATTGTTAGATATTGTTTACATATTGAAAAAAAAACAATAATAATAATTCAGGCAACCATAAATTCATATTCTAGAATTGACATACCGATTATCATATGATCCTCGTTTAAATAATGAAATTAGAAAAGGATAGCATAAAATCGGTATGGGTGTACCAAGAAATAAAATATCTACTGTTTATCAACACTTTTTTCAAATATAAATAAAAATATTATTACGTTATTCAGCGTTCAAACAACCGGGCCCTAGTTCTGACGTCATGCTAATTCTACAGGAGTATGTTCGAAACATCAATCCCATTCAAATTTTGTCTATTAAATTTTTTATTGATTTCATTGGAATCATATTCACTACTCTATCCCTTTTAAACTAGACTATCAACGTTGCCAAATCTCCAATTAATGTCGTTTTAGTTGTAACATGTTTTTCCTTTAATCCGTACCATTGAAGTGCTTCATCCTGTTAAAAATAAAAATTGAGATTTTTCAGATATCATAATCTCAATAATTATTAATTATTAACTTTCGTTATTTAAACAAGAATGTATCTACAATATCACGAAGGTTTTGTATCTTTAATAACAAAAGATGTGGCAGTAGTGCGCACTTAACATGATATTTTATTTTGGGCTTTATCCATCTCAACTATTTACAAGTAGAGCACAATTAAAAATGCCAAGTGGAGTTGACCTGTGTTAAAATTAGAAATTACATGTTACTTCCATACGCTTTGTTTTTCCAGAACAATTAGATCAATACTTAAATATATTTAACAAATAAACATATTTTAAAGAACAAATTAAAAAAATAAATAAATAAAAGAAGCAGCATTCAGGCAGACAATGCACATAAAGTATTAAATATTTGAAACCACAGCATATTATAAATACAACTATATGCACATATAGTTACTTAATTTTTTATTGTTCTTTAGTCGTTTCGTGGTGAAAGCGGCCTGTAAGACTGCCTTATAAGGTTGCAGCTGTCAGTTTTATTTATATCTTCGCCAGCAGCAATTCTACACACAGCCAGCAAGTTCGATAGCGGTGTAATAAGCAGATGAATGTAAAGTAAAACAGAAATATTTATGATGATTTTTTTGTTGCCTATTTCAGTGGAAACTCCGGATGCAAATTCTAAACACTGTCTAAATAAAATTGTTTACATTCATAATAAAGGATGGAAAGAGCATAAAAATATTGATCTTAAAACATTAAACATAATTTCAATTAATTAAAAAAAAAAACTTTTTTTTATGTCCGCGCTCTATCATTAATAAATTACAAACACGAACTTGACATATAAAACTGGACTGCTCATGAAAATAATTTTTGACCCCCCCCCTTATTGGTCGTCATTAGGTGGAATGATTTGTATGGCAACATTGAATTCCCTGCTAGTTTCTTACATTGGCGTGAATCTGTCGTGTATGAATGTCAATTCTATTATTCTAACTAACAGGTTTAGACAATAAGTATCTCTTTCTATACTATATCTAAAACAATAAATCGCTCTTCCTTGTTTTACTTGACAGGTTAATTGAGTATATTCAATAAAAAAGACCGTGATAATTGTTTCTGTAAAACAATATTTAACTTGAATTTCTACTTTTAGTTCAGGTTAGTTTCCTCAAAATTATAATTTTTCTGTTTAAAACAACTCCAATAAAGCTAATTTTTTTAACTTCTTTAGAACAGCGTAAATATGTAACAATTTTATTATTTTTAGATAACAAGCATGAAATGTCAGTTCTTATAAATAAATGAAAATGCTTTTTCTATGACTGTTTACATATTTTATTTTTTACAATAAAACTGTTATTTAGCAAAATAGCTAAAATCTGAAATATGCGCCAAAAACAAGTCGAGGCTATTTTTTTTTAAATATCTGTTTTAGAAAAGATTGTGGAAATCAGTGGATATTTTTGTAAATAACTAGTATAATCTACATCCTTATTCAGACGTAGAGTATAAGAAGTTAACGAAAAAAAGTATTAAGGTATTTATTTTTAAAAATTTTATATCATGAATTAATATAGTATATTGTTTAATGTAAGGTATCGAAATGTCCACACAATCTATTGCAAAGTAAGAGAATTTCATCATTTAAAAATAGCTTCGATTAGGTCTGTGTTAAAATTATTTTCTCCTCGAAGCTTTTAGAGAACTGATATGTTAGGTATTTATATAGGGTTAACAACATTCATAATAATGTTTACATTTTCTTCATAATAACGGAGCTTTAATTTAAAGGAAGTAAAGTAACATTATGTACTAAACCATTTTTATATAAAAAAAAATTAAACTCTAAAGACGATAGTGTTAAAGCAGTTTATATTTAATTGTAAACAAAACAATATTTATTAAGACACTTAATACATAAAAAGCTTGTAAATACAAGAGAATTCTTACATTAATACAATCATTTTTAATCTAAATATATACATAAAGATTTACTAGCAACTTTTAATTTTTACACTAGGTAAAACTTTCCATTTACTTAACTGTTTGAGGATCTGGAATTGACCTTTCCTAGAGTTGAATTTTTGAAATGGTAATCAATCGTAGCTTCTCACTACTTTGACAAAGGATTTTCATGACACAAATTTCCTATCCGAGTTAAAATCAAGAATTTTGTTTTTTAATTAATAACATATTCAAACAATAGGTTATTATTCTAAAAGTAAAATTTATGTAATTTCCAAACATCCTTAATAATATTGAAAAATTTCATATTATATGCAATCGTTTATTTCTATTTTAATATGACATATTGGTTTTTAAATGTATAATCATTCTAAAATTTTAACACCATACCAGCTTCGATGTTCTGCTTTATATGTCAGTGGAATATTAACTTTATGGTAAAACGATATTGTTGTTGGTTAATGCACACCTAATTCAGGACTTTTTTTTGTAGAGCCAGTGTATGTTATTAAGTCGAAGTTTAGTTGCTTCAAGATATTTACATCAAACCGTGCTTCATAGTTTTTTTCAGGCAGTTTATTTGCAACAAGCACAGCACAAACTTTTTGCTCATCTTCTTGTATAAAACTATTTCCAGAAAAATACTCTGAACAGAGTTACTCATCTGGTGTATAAATAATTATGATCATGACCAATTTTCTTCATTCAGCCCTTGAATTTGAAGATTCTTTTCTCTTAGAAAACTAAAATATTGATAGCATTTAAAAATTATTATACATCATATCCATAAGATTAAACTTGTTACCCTTAGATTTACAATTTGATTCTAAGGTAAAATTTTATATATTATATAATTATTATTGAATGCTTTATAACCAATTAAATAAATTCCAATTTACCAGATGAGGTAATTGCACGTCCTACGATGAAAAATCACATTTTTTAAAACCTTAAAGTTCAAATTGCTGTTCGAAATTATCAGTAAGACGTTATATAAAATGTGATAAAATGCATAAAACAGAAAAATCAAAAATAAATTATTGTCAAAATTAAGTCAATGTCAAGAATACACTTTCACCAATATAATAAAAACTTAGGGAATTCATTGTTGCCAAAGCAATTATTTGCACGTAATGGCACGGAGCATGGTGGCGTCATTTTTATTATAAGGGAGGTATTATGCATGATCAGTCCAGTTTTATGTCATGTTCGTGATTAGAAACAAAGTGTTTTACTAGGCATTAATCTTTTGTTTCTATCGGTTTTTAACTCTTTTTCTTCTTTTTTTTAGACTATACTCATCCACTCCTGGATATAGGTCTCTTCCATAACCCTCCATGATTTCCTGTCCTGTGCTGACTATATCCATTGTTTGTCAGCCACCTGTCTTATCTCATCGACTTAACGTCGTTGAGGTCTTCCAGTGCTCCATTTTGTTTGTCTCGGTCTCCACCTTATAACTCTTGCTGTCTAACTGTCTGTATCCTGTTTGGCAAAATGTCCAGTCCATTACCGTTTCAACTTTGCAATTATTTCCTTAATACCCTTACTCCAGAAAATACTCTGTCAGAGTTAATTTTGAATATTTAATTTAACCACCTTTAAATAATATATTATCTGGCTCAACTTAGGGTTGAGTCCACCCTCGGTGGGAAGTACAAATAGTGAAATCGTAAATGCAAATTCAGGTGTCTTCTTTGATAATAAAATTGAATATTTCCCCGAATTTTACTATTTTTTCTACAGCAAAGTTACCAACACCATCCTGGCATTCGAAAAAATGGGTATAATAAAATTCTTATAAAAAAATTGAACCGACTTTTAAAAAAGCCCTGAAAAATATCAATATATATTGTTATATGAAATTGAAATTTTTAAAGTTAGCGCCAAATGAATACCTGACAAAATGTGACTGACATAAAAGATTGAGAAATACTTCATTTATAATTGCTTCCTTACCGTAGCTTGTACGTATCTCGTATTAGTGGTTATTTGTTTCATTTAATAATAATTTGGCGCCGACTTCAATAATTCCAATTTTCTATAAAAATTTATATTATTATTTTTCGTTTGTTTAGGGTTTTTATAGCAGTCGGTTCAATTATTTAAAAAAATTATATTTTCGGTTTTTAGTTTTGAATTGAGTTGAGTTTCTACTTGTAAACCACACTAAATTGAATTATAAACAATTCTGTGATTCTAAGAATTTTCCAAACATCAGTTTTGAATGAAATTATTTCAAACAAATAATTAATTTGCTATAGTAAATTCGGTATAGAATAAGAAATTAATTTTAGATTCATAAACTAGGCCCCATTATTGAAAGAACTTGAGCTTGTAAGTTGTTTAGTTAGAAATATTTTATCCTTCATATTGAGTTTAAAGAAATTAATTTAAGATCCGTAATATACGCCCTAATTTTATCTGCTATATTAAATTGTAAAAAAAAAACTTTAGATTCGTAAACAATGATACCGAACACCTCCTAATACCAATTTTAAAATAACGTAAAATTTTCAACCCACCATATTGAATTCAAAAATTTTTTTTAACTCTTAATGTAATCTTAATCTACACCCTCGAAACCAATTTTAGACATAATCCGGAAACATAAAATTTATAAACCGCCATATTGTATATACCAAATTCAATTTTTTTAAAACAATTTTAAATTCGCTATTTACATTTTCAGAAATTCCCAGCAATAAATTTTTAACAAAAGCGGGAGATCTTAAATTTTTAGTCCGCCATATTGAATTTTTTTAATAATAATGTCATTGGTAATTTACACCACCAAAAATACCAATTTTGTGTAAAATGAAGAAATGTAAAAAAATGTTAACTTTGAGTTCACCATACTGAATTTTTATAACTAATTTTAAATTCGTAATTTACACCTTAAAAAACCAGTGCTGAACAAAATCGAGATGTAAAATTTTGAGTCCACCACATTAAATTTTTTAAATATGATTTTAAATTCATAATCCTCAAAAGACCCCTCATACTAATTTTGGACCAAATCAGGATATGTCAAATTTTTATTCAGCCCTATTCAATCTGCAATATTGAATTTTTAAAAATAATTTTATATTCATTATGTACGACCCCGAAAATTCCTCAGTACCAGTTTTGGAGAAAATCGGACAAAGTTTATTTGTTTTGTCCGCCATATTATCAGCGCCATCTTGGATTTTACTGAACCAATTTCAGCCAAAATAATATAGAACCACCGCAAAGCAAAAAATTTCTTATGTGACACGCGTCTATGGTATATTAAATTCCATTAATTGATCATGCGTGGATCCAAGGGAGGAGCGGTGGGGGCAATCGCCCCCCCCCCCCCCAAGAGCTTTGAGTTCAGGAAAATAGACCCGATTCTGCCTTTTATGCTAGGAATATGTATGCTGTTGGCATCTCCCCCCTCCGTCGACAACTTATTTCTTCTTGCAATCGCCACCCCCCCAAGAGCTTCGAATTCAGAAAAATAGACCCGATCTTGCCTTTTACACTAGAAATGGGAATGTTGCTGGCGTCTCCCCCCTCCCCGTCCACAACTTGCTTTCGCTTACCATACTGTACCTTTGTGATATTAGTGCCCTCCCCAAAAAGAGAGGCTGTATCCGCCACTGGCACTGAGTGAGTCACAAAAAATCTAGCGCCTTTAATACATTTTTACGGATCTTTCCCAGACACCCTGTGTTGACGTACTTATATATAGTTTAAACTAATATTTGTACTTATTTTCGGGCGGAACGTGACGATAGGATATTACTGAAATTTGTATTCCAGATTTTATAAACTTATTCTGTATTATTACGACATTTTCCTTGTTATGTTAGTTTTACCTCCATCTCTATCACAAAAAGTATATCTTATAACAACACCCTCTATATTAGGTCTTTAGGAACCTAGAGCCTGCCGTTTAAGCATATAAAGTTGTAGAGTTTTTCTTTTAATTGTACCTAAAGCCCTGTTAATAAAATTTTAAGTCCTTGACGTAGTATTTCCTAAAATGCAGTTATTAAATCCAAGTATATAAAATCGCATTTATAAAAGAGATTATATTTTTTAAGGTTATTACAAATTATTTTGTATAAACAAACATAAAGAATCAGAAGCAGAACATTTTTTCTAGGCAAATGAAATCGGACCAGTTTACCTTGAGTGAGCTCAACAGTTAACAATGCAGACGGACTAACTCATATCACCTTAACTTGATTATAAAAGTTCTCTTTCTTCGCGCTGAATACATTCACTCACGATGGACTTTAAATTTTGACAACAGGTTCTTGACTTCTTGTAAGAAATAAGGTTTGACGATTAAATCTAGGCTTTGCGTCTTTTAACATAATTATGATAAGATCGCCATAAAAATAGGGTAGCAGATACACATGTTTAAGATACAGTTTTAACACTTGGTAAAGCAAGGTAACACGTGTTGTGATAAATTACACTTTGTATCTAATAAGGTTATCTTATAACTATAAACAGACCGCAAAATCGTAACCAAAAGTAAAAAAGAAACACCTTCCTATTATCGCATCCAATTTGACTCTATACAATAAATTTTTACGTAATTTATGTTTATCTCATTCTAGGTTAAGTTACCTTATTATATTGATAAAGGTTTATAGATACGAAGTTGGGTACTTCATTAACATAAGTTGTCGTTACCTGTTAGATATTACAGAGTTAAAAAAAGATCATAGGTAACTTACGGAACTATTTTTTAGACAGTTTTATCTACAAATAAACCATAAAACCATAACCAAAAGCAAAAAGCAACACCCTTCTTTTATAAAATCTAATTTGGCATAAAACAATAAATTTTTATATAATAATATAACTCATTCCAAGTTAAATTACCATTTTATATTGTTTAGTGAGGTTAGTTCAGGTCTTCCATTGCACAAAGGAACACCCTCCGATTATCACCTCCAATTTGACCCTAAACAATAAATTATTCTATAATTTATATTTATCTTATTCTAAGTTAAATTACCTTTTTATATTATGTAGTGAGGTTAGGTACACAGATTATGATTTATATGGGTTAAGTTAGGTACAAAGTCAGAACGTCAATGCCAATTTATGCAATTACTTTTTAAATAAATAGTTTTAACTACCAATAACCCATAAAACCTTAATGGAAAGCAAAAAGGAATACCCTCCCTCCGATTATCACAACTAATTTGACCATAAACCATAAATTATTCTATAATTTATATTTATCTTATTATAAGTTAAGTGACCTTTTTATATTATGTAGTGAGGTTAGGTACATAGATAATGGTTTATTTATAAGGGCTAAGTTAGGTACTCTCATTGGCATAAGCTGTCGTTGCTAAGCAGTTAAATATACAAAGTTAAAACTCCATTGCCAATTTAGGCAGTAAATCTTTAAATAAACAGTTTTAACTACCAATAACCTGTAAAACCATAATCGAAAGCAAAAAGGAATACCCTCCCTTCGATTATCACATATAATTTTCCCCTAAACAATAAATTATTTTATAATCTATATTTATCTTATTGTTAAGTTAAATTACTTATTTATGTTGTGTAGTAAAGGTAGGTCAGGTAAGGTTTATAAGGGCGAATTTAGGTACTTCCATTGACATAGGCTGTCGTTACTGGCTGTATCCTTTTGAGTAAATTATCACTGATCAAAGTGAAACTGATAACTTCATGTTCTTTTGAATATGCATTTACTTGTCACTGGGTCGAAGTGATCATGATTACTTCAAGTGATAGCAGTGAAACTGATAATGACTCAAAAGAATAGCCTTACTATTTAGATACCGCAGCCTTAAATCATCATTTCCAATTTAGGAAATAATTCTGTGAATACACAACTACAAATAAACCATAAAAGGGTAACAAGAAGCAAAAAGGGCCATCCTACGATTATCACCTCCAATTTGACCATAACCAATAAACTAAATGGCCTTTATATTGTATAGTGAAGTTAGATACATATGTATATAAAGGTTTAAAGGGGGAAGTTAAGTAATCTCATCGATATAGCACGGTTTAGAAACAACTTTAAATACAAAAGGTGTATTCAAGGTCAATTTGAGGTCAATTTGTTTTTTAACAAAAACTATCAGTTTTTATGGCAGAAATAAAAAGTAAAAAATATGATATTGCGAATCTAATCATATAAATTACCTACACGTTTTAAATACACCTAGGGATCATTTGAAGGTCAAATATCCATTCCTGTGCAAGGAATGAAAGATCGACTGAATAATTCCGAAACTATGGACTTTAGGGAAAAACTGTGAACACAAAAGATGTAGGAAACTATTCGCATTCATGGTATTTTTTGCTAAATTTATTAGTTTCTCAATGACCCTGCATTCTTTTGACAAGAAAGTGTATTGGACCTTCACGTAACCTCCAGATGTAATTAAAACTTGTCAGTAGTTTATATTGTTACATCCGCAAGTTTTCAATTTTATTTTTATTTTTACAACAAAAATGGGGGCTATAAAAAACAACTTCACTTCAAAATAACCTTGATGACCAAGATCAGGATTAAAGTTAAGGTCCCAAGGATATGGCAAGGGATGAATCCTACAACTTTTGTATTTGAAATTTGTTCCTAAACCCCTAAGATCTTAAAATACAGCCTGGCTGGGACTTTTTAAACACAGTGAATACATACAATCGTGGCCAATTAATTAGAAACACTCCATAGAAATATAAAAAGTTTATTTTTTACTACTTGTTCCTTACAATTATTTCAGGGTCATCTCAAGGTTAATATATAGAGCGTGTATGTTATTAATCTCTCAACAGTTATTAACTGCCTGGCAAAGTGCAAAAAAGATTTAGAAGATAATGACTTGCTCCATGTAATATAAAAAGACTAGTCAAGAAGGCTCAGTATCTTGCAACTTTTCCGTTAGTAATAACCCGGTATTTGGTATAATTTGTTCAACTTCAGTAATGAGTTGAGTTGTGACACTTCTATCTGTAAAAAAATTTTTGATTTGCGGTAGCGTGATTGGAGATACGATAGATAAAACGGAACACATAAACTGTTCGTAAAATATGGTTTTTGTGACTCTGAATACACATAAACTCATCGTACCTATGAAAATAGCCTATAAACAAAAATGCAGTTGGCCCAGTGAGGGAATACCCCTGCGTCATCAATCTACGAACATATCAAAGACCTGGCAAAACATTATACTTCCAATCCAAGCCTTACGTCACAAAAAAATTGACATTATGGGTAGAGCAAGATAGAAAGAGACAATCAAGACAAACGAGTCATTCTGTTTTGTGAATACAAACTTTCTTTTAACTTCAATCAAAACATTATTTTACTGCCGGTTATCGTTCAGAGTTTTATTTATATTGTATTTTTGAGAAATTTTGATCATTCAAGTGGATTTAAAACAGAAGATTGTTTTATATAAAAGTCATTAATTATTGTTTTATAATATTACCAGTAATTACGTATTATTTTTATCAAAAAAACTAAACTTAGATGTATAAATATTTCTAACCTTTAAATCTGTCGTCGGTGTATAATTTTTAAATGTTTTCGCACTACTTTAATCAGTTGTAATAATCAGGCACTAAAAATTGTAATAAAGTAATGAGATTCGATTTGTTCTTTTAGACAATACGTGGTGAAACTTTAATATGTGTAAGTATTTCGAGTTGGAGAAGAGAAACGGTGGTCCTGCAGAATCTGTTTTATTTCTGCGAGAGGTGGAAAAAATAATTTTATTTTTTGAAATAAATATTTTAAATTATTTTTAGAGAGTACACACAGCTCTTAAAATTTCAAGCAAAACCATATATGTCATTAGAAAAAGGAAAGAGAAAAATCCAATTATTTCCTCTCCTGAAAAAAAAGACCCTGGCGAAAAGAAAAAAAAACACAGATCCTCCCGAAAGAAGAAACATAGAAGCTCGATATACACTCTAAAATATGTATTAAGAAAGTAAGAGTATAATCTCTATTATAATATAAGCGAACCTTCAAAGTAGTATCATCAATCTATATTTAATATTCTTAATGTCTTTTTATTTTTAGAAAAGCATGTTACTCCAAAAAGCTAAAATACCGAACTCACCAACAAAGCGATTGTATCTCTGGATAAACCGTCTTTAAGTATTCTGCTTAAGGAGTTGAAATTCAAATACACAAAGGTTGACAAGAAAAGAGCATTAATTGAAAGAAGTGGAAAAAGTATATGGAAAAACCCAATAGTTTTTATCGAAGAGTAATTTTCTTAGACAAACTGTGAAATGTGTATTTTATATTGTTTACTCTTGGTCTGATATGTTATTGCTTTACTTCTGAGTCTTTTCCAAGGCTTTATTAATGAAAGGTTTTAAAATTTTTATTACATATGTTTATTTTATAATGTGATGTTCTTTTGGTTTTACAGATGTATTTCTTGTTCACTGTAGTATTTGGGCAATTGCTTGTTATGTATTTAGATAATAAATGATAAATAATTTTTTTATTCTTTTTTTGACGATTATTATTAGCATTTTTATTAAAAATTATATGATTATTATTGATGGTGTTTTTCAACCTTAAAGTACATTTTATAAATATGGCGTTCAAAAGAGCTATAGGAAAAATTCTAAACAGCTTTACATAGTTTGTACTATTAAAAAATGCATATTTCAAGTGTTTGCAGGTAAACCTAATTGTGTTATACTTAGTGCTCTTTTCAGTTAAGAGAGGAGCCGTAATTCCGCCTCTTTGCGTTTTATTAAAATTGTTTTCTTTTCAATAAATTTGACTGACAAGGTTTTAAGCAATTTGCATACCTTTCCGAAATTTCATCGACGTAAGTAGTTGAACGAAACGAATGGTAGAAAGAGATAAAATGACAGTATTACGTTATAACCTTACCCAACTTATCCAATTTGTGTCAATTGATTGTAATGTGTGGACGCCTGTCATACTATTGGTCGGTCGTAAAAATAAATTAAAAATTTTTATTATATTTTTGGTTGTTAAAAATAACTAGTCCTTAAAAAAAGCAATATATTGACGAACCGTTTCTTCAAAACGATTTATTTTTTGAAAAAATAGTTGAAATGTTAATTAGGTAGTACCCCGTTATTTTCAGTATTTTCTAATTAAAATTTCCTTAGAAAGTTGAATGTTTCCCAAATTTCAAGTAAATTTGAGATTATAGACATATAAAATTATTACACTAAATTCTGTTCATATCTCAATAGTATGAGCGTGCTGTTTAAAAATTGTTTTGCTACGGCTAGTTCTAATTATGGATATAACATAAACACTTGTGTCCCTATATCCCCAAACGGTCGAGTATCTTACTTTGAAACAGTTAAGTGTAACATAATTGTTTTCATCAACACAACTTGAATTCAAAATTTGAGAAGTAACAATTTGTAAGATATTTAAAACTTTTATTTAAATAAGTAACATTCAATTTTATATTCAAATAATGTTAAATGCAACATTTTACTTCCTTAGACTGTGTTAAACACTATACTACACTACAACTAAATAAATATTATTTATTATAATTTATTAGGACATATAAATTTGAACCCTACAAGCCAACAAACGAGGTCCTTCAGAATAAAAAGCTTATTTATAGCACGTTTGGTCTTCAAGCCCCTACAAATCTTCACAAAATAATAAAAAAAGTATATTAAAGGTTGAATAGTATCATTAATGGGGGGTCTTCGGGCTGGCCTATGGTTCCAGCCCCTGGTCGTACACAGTTCCTCTATCACCGGTCAAGTTTCAGGTTTTCTTTCAAACTTACTTGTCAGGACAGGAAGTCTTGCAATAATCGGCTAGATGTTTAGTGAATTCATACAATAATTGATTGGTGGATAGCTAGGACGACGGATTTTAGTAATACTACATAGAGCAGTGGTTTCTACCGTTTCAAGTTTTATGAGTGCTGGCTTCCTGCAATTACTGTATATAGGAGGTATGTATTCCTATTAAAGTCAGTACATTGCTTTGTATATATGAGTTGTTTTTCTTGATATACCTTTTTCTTTGTATATTAGACTCTTAAGGTATTTGGCCCTTTGTATACATTTTTTGTTTAACAGTTCCAAAGTGCCAATTGAAGATAATTTTGTGGTCTATATTTACACCTAAATATTTGACTGATGGCTTGGTGCATATTACTTGGTTATTAAGTTATTTAAAATAAATTTAATCTAAGGAAAAACAAAGATTATTTCGCAATAATAACAACAATGACACTATTTTTTGACTTTTGATGGTTAATTTGACGTGCCAAAATGTCACTTTACCCAAAATGGTGCAGAGCATACTCCGGACATTTTTCGTTTGACAGCTCCATTACCACCTGTCATCCATTTATTTTCAGAAATCCGTGGCCTGTATCTAAAAACGTTACGAGTACGTTTACCGTCTCAAATGTCAATGGATATGTCATGACACCTAGCAATGCCAGTGTTGCCAGTTCCCGAAATATAAACAGCCACCCTGGTAAAAAGATTTCTTAATGTCTAATAAATTATTCATTAAAAATTTAAAAACCACAAATATTTCAACTATTTAAAAATAAGTGCAAGTATCTACATTCAAAACTTTAGCACAATTTATGTAAATTATTTCTGTTATGATGTATAACTAATTAGTTGAATTCCTTTTTTATCCAGATGTGGCAATCTAAATGAGCTCTTATTTTCCAATTACAAAAGATATCAAATTTCGCAATGCCAAATTCTAAATGTCCTACTTTGGTCCATACTTTTTTTTAATGTTAACTGTATGTTTACATATTGTACATATACATATATTTAGAAATTTATTATTTAACAACCGTTTTATTTTAGCTATAAATTCAAAATTAAAAGTTGTTTAAAATAGGCATGGGTGGGTATGTATCTTAGCAGGCCACGGAGAGGTTACACCATTTGATGCCCGTTAGATCTTAAAAGAACAGTTAATGCAGAACAAATAAAATTATTTTACACACTATTACAAGAAGAACGTGGAGATCTGAGAATCTTTTAACTATAATATAAAGATAACTGTACAATGTTATATATGTGACATGTGTGCGTATAAACTTTATTAGTTCTTGATTATTTTTTAGAAATGTTATATAATATTCGTAAACAATTAGCGGTTTTCCGTTTAGCAAGAAATTTTTAGTTATGGTTTTTTTTTTTCAGGAGAGAAATCAATTTATAGCGCACCACTTTAAATTTTAAAAGAATAAAATATATACCTTTCTAAGTAAAAAAAAATGTCAGGCGTCCCGATTATTTTTAGTACTTATCAAGAACTTGCAGTGAACATAAGACAATTAGCTTAATGAGTTACTTGTAAAAAATATTTTTAAACATTATCCATAACCGCACAGAAAATGTAAAAAATGTCTTAACAAGACCCAGTTTGGTTTTCGTGATGGTTACAGCATAGAGAGGCATTGTGTGGAGTCAGTGTCCTTGTCCAGAGATGCCACAATATGTGGATGTGCACGCCTGTTATACCGATTTTCAAAAGACTTTCGATCAGGCGAACCTGAAAAAGATTAAAATGGATGGTGAGACTTCGTTTCATTGCTAATTTATATTGGAATCAAATGGTTACGGTAAGAGTCGATGAAACAAAGTCACAGCAAAATATCATAAAGCGCAGAATGTGGCAAGGGTCCGTTGTCTTTTTAGGAAAGCTTTTTTAGGCAAAAAAGCCATTATTTAATGGTGAGAAATAATTTGAGATATGCAGACGATACCGTGCTTATAGTTACAAATTTACAGAACTTATTAAACAGCGTCACTGAAGCAAGTCTAGAATTAGGATTAAAAAAAAAGTAATAGTTATCAGAAAACAACCTGATGACTTGCTTGCAGGAAGTAAAGTACTATAGATACTTGCAGTACCAATTAAACAGCAACTGGAACAACCAGAATGAAATTAGATCGAGAATAGAAAAAGTATTATGTAGCAGAGACCCTACTCTGTCTCTAAGAAAACAATTACCACGTTGCTACGTATTTTCTACGTCGCTATACAACATGGAAGCTCGGACACTTAACAAAAGCGAAATGAAAAACTTAAGAGCTTTTAAGATGTGGGGTACAGGAAAATACTTCAAATATCGTGGGTCCGTAATAGTAATAGAAAACCTCCACATAGATACAGAGATCCTTAACCCAATAGAAATGAGAAAACTTCAGTATTTCGGGCATCTCATGATGCAAAGTAAATACCAATTCCTGCAGAATATCGTGCAAGGCAAAATAACAGAAAGATATCATTGCTTTAAAAAACGGCAGGCCGTCGAGACACATCATGGCTAAAAAACTTACTTGATTGGTACAGCGTCAATACATATATACGAAGGGTAGCGAGTAGGATTCGAATAGCATTGATAATAGCCAATGTTCTACGAGGACAGGGCACATACCGATGGGATCTTATTTGTTTTTTTCCTGAGTTAGTTAGCCTTTGGAGTCCTTTTAGTTGTGTTGTGTTGATTTTTAACTTAAGAGGGAGGGTTTGTGAGCAAGACTCGTTATTTGTAAGAGGCTGTAGTTAGTGATGTGTTAGCCAATCCTTCGGATGACGGTAGCGATTTCCGGTGCCTGTGGAAGAATTACACGAGGTGACTAAAAGTTGGTTGGAGATGGTAGAGAAGGAATTTAGATTGTCGCAGCCCAAGTCCCTCAGTCTAATGAAATATCTTGCTTTACAGATTGTTCCGAGGCATTTATCTTGAAACCTTTGAATTTTTAAGAGCTGTTTTAGGAAGGTTTGCCCATGTGCGTAAACCGAAGGTAAAGATGGGTCTTATGAAAGTTTTGAAGAGCGAAGTAATTTAATTCTAGCGCGCAATTTGCTTTTGAAATTGAAAAGTGAATATAGAGCATTATAGGAACATTTCGCTTTGCTCAAGAGTAGGTTAGTTTAGGTCAGTTCAGTCTTTGGTCAAATATAAAATCTAAATACTTTTCCCCAGTGCAAAAGTGGGTCGCGAGGCAAACAAGGTCACGAAAATTAGACCCTTCAACTTTAAAGGAACCGCCAAAACTATCACATCTGTGATGAAATAATCTGTGTTGGAACTAAACCGCCCAAAAGGTAAAGAAAATGATTCAAAATTTGCTAGGAGAAATATTAAACTATGAGGTTTATTTTCTTGGTATAGCGTTGATTTCCGGTGAGGATTGAATGCATTTGGAATCAAAAATAAAAAATAAAAGACATCATGGAAAACTCTATACTTCCAGTTTCCGATGATGTTATGCCAGTCACTTTAATGTATCAATAAGACTCCAAACGTACAACTCGTTCAGGAAAAAAAATGGTTTCAAAAAAATTTAGTGAAAACTGGCCACCATGTATTCTTGACCTAAACTCCATCGAAATCTTTTAGAGGACTTCAAAAGAAGCTTAACGATGGAACTCTACATCCTTGGACTCGTAACACTGAAGAAAGAGGGCTGC
Organism: Diaprepes abbreviatus; assembly: GCA_034092305.1. NCBI lineage: Eukaryota > Metazoa > Arthropoda > Insecta > Coleoptera > Curculionidae > Diaprepes > Diaprepes abbreviatus. Next base: position 4,822,704 of record JASJET010000055.1, on the reverse strand, counting down.
TATTCAGAACAAAGGATAACTTAAGATCTCTCATCAAAATTAGTGTTTCTAATTAGTTGTGCAGTGAAATATAATATCCTTCAGTGAAACTAAATCTTAGTTTGAAATGTGTAATTGTAAAAAAAAAGTTTTATTTAAAATATTGTTTATTTAAAAAAACCGCAGACTAAACAAGAACAAATATTTTACCCATAACCTCTGAATAGGGAAATTTTTTGGCAGACCGTATCTTGAAATGTTCTTAACGTAACACCTCTCTATAGTTTTTCAAGTGTTTTTTGGTATATATCCGATGAAAATAATTCTGCTTCTATTCTAAAAAACTGTGATACTATTTTTCAGTTAAAATACTAAGCAAACACAATTGGTCCTCCTGATTACATTCTGTGTCTGATCAAGTTAAGTCAGTATAATGATCGATTAAATCAGATTTTTTCCGTTGTATAACCCTAGTTTACAAAATTTAACTTTTTGTCTGTTGCCGTGAATTTTATGGTTAATAATATTCACTTATGGCCTGTTTTTGTCTAATCTAACCTCAAAAATTTTTTTTCAGCCCGAGTTAATTTAACGTGCGTATTTTACTGTGTTAAGATTAGCATCTGAAGTTTTTGCATCATGAGCAGTTCAAGGAGACGTTGTTTAAACAATCCAAATCATTTTTGCTATATATGCGGAGAATATGTTTAACAATTATAGTAAAGTTATATCAGAGTTGGTGAAAAATACCTATTTTGAGTATTTTGGAATGCTCTTAGATAAAAAGTCTTGGGCTCCTAGTTGTGTTTGTAAATCGTTGTGTGGAATATTTAAGATTATGGAAAAGTGGTAAAAGAAGTGCCTTTAAAATTGGAACACCGACTATTTGGCGAGAACCACAAAATCATCTCGAAGACTGTTACTTTTGTAGCGTGAACGTAAACGGTCTAAACACTAAAAATCGAGCTAAATGGCAGTACCCAAGTGCTAGTTGTGTTCAGAGTCCAGTGCACCATTCACCTGACTTTTCAGTGCCTAAAAATATATCTGAACCCTTAGAACAAGACAAAGAAGGACCAAGCTCATCACAAAATGATGCTGATTTTGAAGGTATATTAAATGATCTAACATGCTTTTCCCAAAATGAATTAGATGATCTTGTAAGAGATTTAAATCTTTCTAAACAAGCTTCAGAATTGTTGACATCAAAACTGAAAGAAAAAAATTTAATTTACTCAAATACTAAAATAACTTTTTATCGTGAAAGAGATAAAGAATTACGGCGTTATTTTCCCGAAGAAAACGGTATTACCTTTTGTTCTGACATTAAAAACTTGTTGATAAAAATGGGCTTGAAACAATATGAACCAAACGACTGGCGTTTATTCATTGACAGCTCAAAACGTAACCTAAAATGTATTTTATTACATGATGGAAATAAATACGATGGGTTACCTATTGCTCACAGTATAAAGTTAAAGGAAGAATATTGTAACATCTCGCTAGTCTTAAATAAAATACAGTACAATGACCATATGTGGCAAATTTGTGTTGATTTAAAAATGGTGAACATTCTTCTCGGTTAACAAAGTGGTTATACTAAATTCCCCTGATTTATATGTCTTTGGGACAGTAGAGATAAACAAGAGCATTGGGTAAGAAGAAACTTGCCCTTGAGAAAAAATATGAAGCCTGGAAAGCAAAATATAGTCCGGAATTCACTAGTAGCTCGTGACAAAATTATCCTTCCACTATTACATATAAAACTGGGCATCATGAAACAGTTTGTTAAATCATTAGATAAAGACGGGGACTGCTTTTCTTACATTTGCCAAAAATTTCCTCAGCTCACTATGGAAAAGATTAAAGCCGGTATTTTTGATGGCCCCCAAATTAGACAACTTACGAAAGATACTCAATTTAGAAATTCTATGACTGAGTTAGAACTAAGGGCTTGGACAGCTTTCGTCTCTGTGATGCAGAATTTTCTCGGAAATAAAAAATCAGAAAATTATATTGAACTTGTAGAAGACCTTCTGTTACAATTAAAAAATTTGGGGTGCAATATGAGCATAAAACTACACTTCCTCCATAGTCACCTAGACAGGTTTCCGGAAAATTTAGAAGATATGAGCGAAGAGCAGGGAGAGTGTATGCGTCATGGAAGAGCGCTATCCGGGTTTCTGGGATACGAATATGATGTCTATTGTTCGTTTCGGACACGTCATTTTCCTCACACATCAGAGAAGAGCTTTAAAACGAAGTTTTTTAGAACTCAATGATTAACTTGATTTTTAATAAATTTTTTCTTAGTAAATATACATGTTTTTTTTCTGTTTTATACCTACATAGCTGAAACTCAGAAACTAGAGCCTATAAAAAAATTCTACTCATATATTTAAAATTAGTATATCATATGTAGTCAACAACAGCTAAAATTTTTTCGGCAACAGATGTACAGGGTGAGTCAACGATTGGATGAAGTAGGTTTGTGCCTTTTCGGTGAAATTTACAAAGAAACTATATTTATTGTTTGATACAGTTTATTTTTACGCAGATTTTAAAAATATTTAGGACTCTACAGGGTGAGCCAAAAAACTAGGACAGCATAAAGTTGTATTTTTTTAAATAGAACACCCTATATACGAATCGTATTTTCGATTTAGCTTATAATTTTAAATCTTTTTTATTAAGGGTTTACTATAACAAAACTTTATAGTTTCTGAGATAATTAAGTTTAAAGAAAAAAAGTCACATTTTCAAGCATCAATTCAATCCTAAATAACGTTTTCAATTTTGTGACAAATATGGAAAATAAGAAAAACTGAAATATCTCAAAAACTATTATAAATAGGTATAGGATATATTGAACAAAACTTTTAGGGTTTTTATTACTCTATTAAATAACATGAAAATATACAGGGTGTACCATTTAAAAAAAAGATATTTATTCATTTAAACTTGTTCAAATTTGAGCCGATGTGTTCAACACCCTGTAGCTTTTATTGCAAATATTAGGTAAAAATTATGTTAACTTGTCCTTGGCCTTGCTAAATTCCAAATTTGAATATATTTGTCACAAAATTGAAAACGTTATTTGGGATTGAATTGATGCTTGAAAATGTGACTTTTTTTCTTTAAACTTAATTATCTCAGAAACTATAAAGTTTTGTTATAGTAAACCCTTAATAAAAAAGATTTAAAATTATAAGCTAAATCGAAAATACGATTCGTATATAGGGTGTTCTATTTAAAAAAATACAACTTTTTGCTGTCCTAGTTTTTTGGCTCACCCTGTAGAGTCCTAAATATTTTTAAAATCTGCGTAAAAATAAACTGTATTAAACAATAAATGTAGTTTCTTTGTTAATTTCACCGAAAAGGCACAAACCTACTTCATCCAATCGTTGACTCACCCTGTACTGTAAACTAGTGTAATTATCCATTCGTTAAGTTTACTAAAATTGGCGATATTTAATTTCAACCCACTCTCTTTACGTAATTTTCATTATGATTATTTTTTTTATTCTATTTCAGGTCGAATTATTTACTAAAGTATATGAAAAATAAGAAACTAGCAGATATGCGTCGGGGACGGCTCGACGCCCTGACGTCATGGCTCTTAAAATAGACCGTCAGCCATGAACAACTCATTCATGGAATATTTCTACCGCCGTGAGAGCGCGTTGGCCTTTGAAGGATTCATGCTAAATATAATAAAATGTCTCACCACATTCTGTGTTCGAGGTGACAATGGTATCGTATGGAAGTATTGAAAGAATGTACGTATCTGTGATTGCGATTGTAATCGAGGACATTTTCTTTAGTAATTAAGTAATGACGGCCGTGGGAGAACTTGTTTTGTTAATATATTCTTTCTTATTTACTAGCCTGGGCAAAAATCATTCTTAACATAAACTTTGTTGTTAAAATATAACCTTTCTCAATGACAATTTTCGGTAAATAATAACACAGGCCAACAATATTTGACTGCTTTTTTGTGACAGGAACTCTAGTATACTTTTCCGAATCTGGCTTCAGAGTTGCTCCATTACGTTAGATCTGTAAAGAATCCTAACCTAAAAGTGCAAAAACACTCTCTCGACATATTTGAAGTTATGTAAAATCACAAGGTAATTTTTTTTTCACAAAACTAGTAAACGCATTTGAAAATTTGATCGTTTCTCTTTAAAATTAACTTTGAAATGTCTAAATATCTTTTTTTTTTCACCGAGATTTACTAATTTGAATTTTGTGTCTCACCAATTTACTGGAATGCAAGCCATAGTAAAACTATTTCTTTGAGTGTACTTTTCTAAATTCTGTTATTTTGATAAAAAATAATGTATAAGCATTCTAGGTGTTGCTGATTACAAATCCACTGTCAAATTTTAAAAATTCCTCGAGATTGCTGTTTGCAAATCCACGGTCAGATTTTGAAAATATAAATAGCTGAGAAATTTATCAGCTATAATGGATGTGTTGTTTCATTCTTTTAAAATATACTTCGATCGATTGCCTATGTCAAAAAAAAAGGTTTTTATTAAAAATAAAACGATGACCTTGAATTTACTATAAAGGTCATTGCCAGGTTAAAATTTACGTCACCATTGACTGACTTTTTTTAAAATCTTATCTTGGATTAGTAATCAGCAATCTCCAAAATACCACCAAAAACTTATACATAAATTTTCTTTAAAGTTTAAAACTTTTTGATATTTTGTCCGCCATATTGGATCCGCCATTTTAAATTTTCAAAATCTGATCGTGGATTTGTAATCAGCGACCCCTAAAATACATATATTTTCATTAAAACAACAGAATTTAGAAAAGTACACTCAAAGAGATAGCTTGTACTCGGTTTTTGGCTTGCATTTTAGTAAATCGGTGTGACGCAAACTTCAAATTCGCATATCTCGGTGAAAAAAAAAAAGATATCTAGACATTTCAAAATTGATTTTAAAGAGAAAGGATCATACTTTCAAATATTTCTTCTAATTTTATGAAAAAAAAATTATCTTCTGCTTTTACGTAACCTCAAATATGGCGAAAAACAGTGTTTTTTACACCCTTAGGTTAAGATATCTCAAAAACCTGACATGACCGAGTGTTTTTAAAGCCAGATTCAGATTTAGCGCACCAAAATCCTCCGGGAAAGTGTACTAGAGTTTTTGTTGCTTGACCCTTATTGTCCTGTGTAATCGTTTAACGTGAGAGGGCACAGTTTGCTGCCCAGAACTAGAATACATCAATATTAATGTTTAGCATCTTAAAATGTTCGTATTTCAGAAATCTATCGAAAGCCGTCTGGTGATTCCAAAAAAAAATCATGGCGTTCGCAATCATGAAAAATTCACTATTTGCCCCTAACCTAAAAAAAACTTCCAATCACCCTATCTTCATGCCTTCGGGTCGCTGAAACCAATTCTGATATCCGTATAAGTTCAGCCATTCAAGATTCGTCTCTAACCTCAAAAAAAACCAAATTGTTAAGACTATACGTATCTACGTTTAAAAATGAAGGTGGCCATTTATTCCTATGTTTTCAGGGTTGTTGATTCTAATTCCGACATCCCTTTGGATCCAACTAGTCACTAGTATAGACTTAAGGGAAATTAATATTACTTAATATAGACTCTGCGACCGAATATATATATATATATATATATATATATATATATATATATATATATATATATATATATATATATATAACGAATAATAAAGCCGTACTTGTAAAAACACACAACTTGATTATCAGTAACTACAGTGACCCTTGACACTATCCAAGGTTATTTTTTTTTTCGTTGACATGTGAAATTACTTCTTTAAATATAGTATTTTATACTATCGAAGTGCCACCCGATTTATTTCGTAAAATATTTTTTCTGTACATAACTGTGAAATAACCTTCGTCGACCCTGCCTATGAGACTGATGATAAACATGAGATAAATCATTATTTACTGTTTACTAATATAAAGTTAAGAAAACAACATAATAATATTTTTTGGCAAACCGAAAGTCACGTCACGAGGAAAAAGTAGTCGCACTTTAAATACAGAACACAAGGTTCGTTATGATTAATTTTAAGGTAATCCTACGCTTAATATTTATTCAAGTCAATAAAAGTCTGCTGGTAAAATCCCTCACAATAAAAACATAAAGCTGTTCTACCACTGAATTCCCCGAATTTAAGAGAAAAAGAAAATATTGAAGAAGTAATTTGGGGTCGAACCCTCTCGTTAAAAATGACGTCACTATACGACCCGTCGCTCCATCTGTTGCCTACGTGCAAGTAAGCTGCACGTGCCATTGACTCACTCGTCCGATCAGAGCCGATGAGAATCGAGAACTGACTGGATCAAAGGCAAGAGTCAACTGGACTTACGAAAACGTTTTCATTATACGTGATATTTTCAAGCAGACCTAAACAGATTTGATTTAAATTTATTAATGTGTTTAATAATTACATTCATTACTACGAGGGTAGCGTTTATATTTCGGAAATAAACGAAAACAAATATTTATCATTGAAAATGGTTTTATTGTTTTAATACTCTTCGTGCGCGTGCAACTTTTGTTGATTTTGGTTTATCATAAAAGACCTATACGGTGAACTGCTGTTTACTTTTGCGCTCGTCAGCTGTTACGATTTTAGAAATGTTTTTAAAGCACCTTGATCGTATTTTTTAGCATTTTAAAATTATTTTTTCAGGGCCCAATGTTCATGTAATATATAATATATGCTGTTGTTACTAAGGTCCAGGGAGCCCTCAATCAATTTCTTCACTACAATCGATTTCGAATGACTTCACGATTAAATTCACTAAACTAACGATATGCAATGGTTTTTGTGGATGCTTCATCTCAATTGAAAGAATTAAGTTCATCAATGTACTCTTGTTGAGGTAAACCAAGTCAAAAACTGTGAAAAATAATCGCATGACAATGTTCTCGAATTAATTCCACTTTTTGGTCGATTTGTAATTTTGAAGTTACTGCAAACAAGTACAAATAACGTTGGTATGTCAAAACGTTCAGAGTACGTATACCATATAAAATGTCAACTTTACAATGGATATGTGAAATGGCACCTAGCTAGACCAATGGTGCCAGTTTCTGAAATATAAACGGCTACCCTCGTATTGAATGACCATTTGTTACCGGCGCATGTAACTTTCTTTAACAATGCTTACTCATGTGACTAAATTCACTTTATAGGAATGATGGATTCTATCTTACTAACATAGCTTTAAGAATACTTGTTGAATCGTATGTTACTTTGTGATAGTACATTGTAAATAATTAATGAAACAAAATTTTTTTTAAATTATCACTTTTATTATTAAATTGGCGTGACCACGGTTCCATAACACTGTTACATTCTCAAACGCAATGCTTTAAGAACTACTGATTACATTATTTTATAGGGCTTTTTTAGTTAGCAGTAATAATAATAGTTTAGGTTGGTTTGGGGGTTTTGTATACTTGAGTTTATGTTATTTGATAATTTTATGATTATTGCGTTTCTGATTGTTTAATTGGGCATATTATCTCGTTAAGACAATCAGTGTTTTGTCTGTACCGTGTACTGATGGGAAAAGAGGTCTACACTGCGCTATTCAAGAAAGATCTATCTATCTCTATCAGCTTAACACTTTCACTTACGTACGACCCTACTTGAACTATAATAGCTCTATAGTCACTCGCCGCTTCGGCAGAGTATCTGATAAATGCTATTACACCTTATTAAATCGTTTCCTAATTCGGACACTAACTGAATAAGAAAGATCCGCATAGCCTGCCTGTCCTAATTAGGTTCTTAACTGTGCTAAATGCTCTTACACCACACTGTATTCAGTTTTTAAGAAAGTTAGGAAAACTGAATACCTGAATTGTTACCCAGTAGAACGCATACAAAGTAATTTCATATTATAATGAAAGAGAACAGTTAATATGGATCAACAGGCGCATTAAGAGAATTTCCCAAAATGACCCTTGGATATCCAGACTTAAATTATTGCTGAAATTCCATAAATTTTTATTAATCCACCTAAGTTGTTAAAGGCGCAGTGGTTTAGTAGACTCCCGGCTAAAAACTCCTTATTTCGAAAAGAAATGCAGTCGTAAGACTTGAATTTGTATATTTGTATTTAAACTGGATAGTTAACAAGTAGAAAAAGTTTTATTTAAAACGAGTTATAAGATTTTTAATTCTGATCGAATCAAAAGTGCAAGGAGGTCAGTCAATATAAGATTTAATCCCAAATATGTTACATCCTTTATTAAACATGGTAAAGCTAAAGTTTTTCTGTAGAATTGTGCCTCATGGAACGGAGTGGGCCTTGAAGACTTCATTAATCAGGTCGCGAATCGATTTGTCTCTTGAGATACATTGCAAAATGTAACGTTACGTTATGCAAAGTGGGGAATGCCATTATTATTTTCTAACTTTCTAACAAGCAAACAATCTCAAGAATTCACACGTTGTCCAAGAGTAGTTTCAGGAAAAGAATTTCAGGTTTGCAGTTACCGACTTAATTCCTAGAACTTAACCCCATTCAGAATCTGTAAAGAACTAGAACATTATATTAGTACGCAAACTTTTCGGCATAACAATCCCTGGTAAGTAAAATTAATGTAGTTTGGATAATTGTTTTCAAAAATATTATTCAAAACGTCATTGTCACAATGTCGTGACGTTGTCGTCACGTAATAAATAATACTGGATATTCTAGCAATGGCGACTCATAGGGAGTGCCACAATCATGTTCATCAATAGAATAAAATAAAGACCGAAGAAATATATAAGGTTCATATGAATAATGGTTTTAGCCTATGTCTGGTGAAATAAATCTAAACAAAGTTAAATTCTTTTTACCGACTAACTATAGGTAAGGGGATAGTTTTTTTACACGGTTTATAATTGTCCTACGTATTTGCACTAACTAAACAGTTACGAGCCGTCGCTGCATTCTATTAATTATTTACAAAATACCTCTGTTTACTGCCAAATATCGCTAAGATTGTGGGAATAAGATTTTATTGAAATTAACTAAGAATCAAGCTTATAACTTTTTTTAGTCAAAGGAATAAAAGCACATTCTTGTTCTACTTTTGCCCAATAGTTTATTTTAATAAACTTACTCTACTGCTATAGCTTATATAACCTATTTGGTTTTCATAATTTCCCTTAACTACTAGCGGAGTTTACTAAAACAGTAGAAGATCGCCTCGGTGTTGCCACACTAGCATATATTTCTAGTTTCTTAGAAACAATTTCAGAAGTAAACACTCGAAAACAGGAAATGGAACTGAAGTTATGTGACAAAGAAAGCATGGCTTACTATATTAATTAATCTTGATTCAAATTAAAAGATATTTAAAAATGCCTTAAATATCTATTTTTGACTAAATTATTTCTAACAGTAATCGGAAACAAGAAAGTTACTATTAACAACGAAATAAAAAACGAAACAAATTATCATAGAAACATGTTCTAACATACAAAGAGGCTTTTTAAATTCACAGGTTATGATTTTCCGCAACAAATTGTTAACAATGTTTACTATTGTTTGTTATGAATATATGTATGTCGTAAGTAATAAGCAAAATGTGTGATTTGTTTGGATATTTAATTTTTAAAGATAAACTTTCACGGTTCTATAAATAACAACTTTTTTTTAAGTCAGTTTCAAGTCCACGACATAAGAGTATTGGATAAACTTGAACGATAAATCCAGATAAAAACTTTTCCATAATTGGCCTAAATATTAATACATTAGAGTGCGCGCCACTGTAAAAGGTATTTTAAATATCAGTGAGACAGAAAACAAACTATCTAAAAAACAGTGTAAACTAAATTGTGGCAACACAGCGTTTGCACTTTGAAGCCAAGTGACCAGATAATGTTCGCTGTCTTTTTCTGATACATATCGTCGCGGTATTATTTGAAGTAGTTGAAGCCGAAGGTCGTTGTAGTACTACGGCAAATATTTAGAAACCTGGCGCGTTCGCGCACGCGCTTTCTAGACCGAACTATCAACTGGAGACCCACGCCACCTCTGATAGCTCCGTAATAGTCTAAAGTTTGATTTAAACCACTTAAAACTACCGCAAAATTATTTTGCGCAGCACGGGTCAAAACTCTGAGGCAACGCAACTTTCTTAGAATATGTGACGTTATCGCATTAAATGGAAAATTTATTATTAACTACTTAATGGTAATTTTTAGTTTTAATACACATTTTTGTCGTTAGGAAATAAACCTGCTAACACGTGTTTTTTATTACCATTTTTAAATAATTAATTTTAATTTTCATAGATGATCGAAACTGGAATCCATGACCTATGAAAAAATCTTTTTGCAAGAATATTTGATTGAAAGTTAATCTTTTTTGTGTATTGGATGAATAAAAAAATGGAGGTTTTGCATCATTAACTAATCACATTTTGTTCTTTTTATTAGGTGTAACATTTAAAAGAGATCGTCCATATTACCTAATACACTAAAACCCCATATCAGCTCGACTTAACTTTTAAACCCGAATTAGGCATCATGAAAGTTAAACTTCCTATTTAATCAGATTTGTTTTGGTTTATTTGTAGAATTTGCAACATATATGTTAATAAACAAACCTTTATATAGGAAAATTAAGGATATAGAAATAAACCCTGGACTTTATAACCGGTCTTCTGAAAATAAATCAAATTTTCCATTTTTGCCGGCTTATTTTAATAAAAGAAAATGATTTTTTATCGTATTTTTAGGGTTCACAATTTGCTTGCTTCTCCGATTATTACAATTGTCATTTTAAACCCTCTACTGTCAACTACCAAGACCGGTTTCAAAGTTATACCATGTTGGTAAACTAGGAGGTAAAAGTTTTAGTGTATAATGTTGGTTAATAAGAATCTAAGGCGCGAAATTCGAATTGTTAAACAACGTTGTCCTACAAAACTTTTTTTTTGTTAACATGACTGCGCTTTTTTAATTAAATATCATTATCGCAATTCCGGTTAGTAAAGTGCAGAAACGATGGAATTAGATTTTGACTAAAATGGTGCTAAAAACAGTTCTGCCAACAAATAAAACAGACTCAATTTATTACAGATGGTGGTCATTTAATACCTTGAATATCCTTTTTATATAAAAACACCACAATTGCATAATCACATGTAAATTTCTAAAATTTTAAAGTGGAAGCAGGGTAATTTTTAGGATTTTAGCAAAAAAAATTAATAAAACAATAAAGAACGTAAAATGGCGGATAAAACATTGACAACCGATTCTTTAAAGTAAGTTTAAGAAAGAAATCGCAGAAAGTCTCCACAAAATGTCGTTTTAATTTTTGCAATTTACTCCATCTGTTCTGAAAAATATGTTTAATTTTGGCGTGGTATAGTATAACCTAACAATTATCGAAACTACTAAACATTATTATTATTAATACAAATAGATATCGTCACATAATTATGCTAATATTATCCAACAAAGAACGCACGCTACGCCAGTGGTAGACGAGGTCCCAGAAACCCTAGCAACTTTATGAATAAAAGTTAGTGAATTGGGGGCATAGATTTAGCACATATATAATTAAATCGTATAGTATATATTTCAAAAAAAACAATACTTTTTTAATAATGTGGAAACGCCTCAAGAGAAAAAATAACTGAAGGTCGTTAAGAACTAAAATTTATTTTATTCGAAAATAGTAACGCGCAACTGAAGGCTTCTTTTATCCTAAAAATAGGCATTGATAAATTGAAGTTAGCATTCAAAGTAAGTTTTTTTATGAGAACAACTTAACACCTTTTACGCCTAATTAACATATGTAACTTATTTCTGTATTTAGACACACAAAACAATATAAGACAATGAGGTGACCAAAGGAGTTTACATTCTTTTAAGCAGTTATTTAGAAACCCCATTTTATACACAGATATAAGTTTTGCAGGTGATCCATATTCGACCCTAGTGTGGGCTTTTTTTTTGGAGAGCCATGGGCGTAGTTAGAGGGGAGCAAGGGTGAACCCCGCTCACCCTACAAAACTCATTACCCATCTTAGAAAAATCGACAATATTGAAGAAATATAGTGTTTGTATCTTGAGAAAAAGATTCTATCCCATTCCTCATAAAATTATTTTATCACGCTCGAAAACCCCTATTTAGAAAAAAAAATAAGGTAAAGTTAAATACGCGACAGGAACAAAGCTATTTAAGCATTGTATGTATGTATCAGAGCTGTAAAAAATATAGAAGTAACAGAAAAGAAAATATTTCAATGAGAATGTAATTTTTTCGTTAATATAATTTAATATCAATTTAGTAATAAACCAGTACTTAAACATTTTTACAAATACAAAAATGATAATTATATTTATTTTTAAAATTAAAAAATATTAACATTTCATATACAATCGAATTCTCTACTAGCCCGGTAAAATTAGGCTATTTCTTGGAATTTTTTTTTCCGAAATACCGATACCCAATCGGATAATATGAGATTCCAGTGAGCACTATTAGACGCTCTTGATTTGTTTATAAATAATCGATAAATAGAAAAATCAGATTATAAATACTACGTCGCTGAGATCAACAAATAAAATGTAGAGCTTCAAAAAAGTTACAATTTTTTTTGAACACACCTTTCTAATAAATAGTTCATTATTAAGTAATAATTAAAATTCCTGTTGATTTAGTTAGCAGTCGTGCAAAAGAGCTGAAAAATAATCTAGTCGTTTGGAAATTTTGACCACTTATTAAAAACAAAAGAAAAATTTTGTTCTCAAAATAATCAAATATAATTCTTTATTTTGAAAATTCGATTTTTTAGAACCAAAAAACGTGTTTCAAACTTAAGAGTCAATATCTCATTAACTATTGATGTCATGAGATTCATTTCAAGCTTAAAAAATCAAGAAAACTGTCGATTAAAAATTGTATATCAAAAAAATTTATCTTTCTATAGGCACCGACAATTTGCTAGTTTAAGGCAATGCCATTTCCGGAAACGCTAACATTACCTAACAATTACACATAACCTGTGTACTTTACCCACACGCGTGAAAACAGAAAAGTGCAAATAGAACAAATGTGCCCGAACGATACCATCTCCCGCTTCATCTACCCCGTTTGTACGCTTAAATTCGTCTTAAGCACTATTATTATTATATATTTAGCATGCAATAGTATGAAATAGGGAAAAATACAATCAGTTCGGGGGCAGTCTTGCACCGATTCAGAGAAAAACATGGAAAACTAAAACTTAACAAATCAAAATTATCAGGAGTCTATCTCACTATGTTTTTATTTTGTATTGTTAATGTATGTAATAAGCATTAGATTTTGATAGCTTCTTTATTTATTTTCTAATATCAATTATTCTATAGTCAACTACTGTCACTTTTTATTTTAAATTTGACTGTATCGCCAGATTTTCAGCTATACTGCAGAGTTGAGGAAGGGTCCATTTTGAATGAGAGCAGTCTAACTTGAACCTCATTATTCAAGGCATCACTTAATTGCTTCGTTATTTCCAACATTTGTCAATTTTGCTAAAAAGTTAGCTGATCTCTAATGAGGGGCGGATCCAGCCTCTTTCTTTGAGGAGGATGACAGTATCACAAAGGCAAAGAAAAGATCGACCCCATTTGACACATAGTATTGCAGGATAAGCGAAAGCGAGTTGTAGAGGTGGGGGTCAGCGACATTCACTTTACAAATACAGCAGGCATGCGAGTCTATTTTTCTGACTTTCGTAGCTCTTGGGGGGAGAGCGATCACACCATGCTCCCTGGGATCCGCGCTTGCCTCTAATCGGATTACCGAAATTGAAATCTCGCTGATCAGCTGACTGGCTGCCCCCCCCCCTCCGTAGGAAAACTCTCTAGCTACGCCAATATGGAGATAGTTCGATAGTTCTTTATTGGCTTCTGAGTCGGATAAATACATCTTTAAACTCCTATTACATCAATGAGAGATCACATTGAATGAACTTAATCTAATTTTAATAATATAAAAGAGTGTTTCCTTTGGTGAACGTCCTTTTCCTGGCGGACATTTATTCTTAGTTATCGGTAGGTGTTTTCTAGGTCCTGGCTCTGTGCAGTTCTTGGCATCCTCCTTAAGTCTGGGTCTCTCTCCACATGTCTTTTAAGGCGGCTTGGAACTGGGCCATCATTGGTTGCGTGATCCGATGTAATCTGGGATCGATCCCTGCATTTGTAGTAGGTGTCCCGATGTGGAGCACCTCGTGTGCTAAATTTGTGTTGTTTAGATCCTCACTTGTGTGTTGTGGCCTGCTGGGGCATCTCCTGTAGGATGCAGGATGTGTCCCTCCACAGTTGGCGTATTTGGGTGGTTCCTCCTTTGGTTTCTGGCATTCCGAATAGTGGTCGTCCTCGCCACAACTAACACAACGTGGATGCGCTCTGAAGGTTTGCGCTGCATGCCCGAAAAGCTGACAATCGTAGCACTGGAACGTCTTTCGTTGGACCAATGTGGAGAGCTGCTATTTAAAAATGCAATACTCTTATTTTTTTTCGTTTTTATTATATAATTGTTACATATATCCTCCATTGCCTGTTCCCAAGAAGATTAATTACTAAAATTAACTCTTAACAAAGTTACGTAATGAAAATCAGACGCTAAATATCATCGTTAAAAAGATTCACAAGTGTACAGAAATTATTAAAATTGACATCAAAAATACTAATCCCATCACTGCTTCAAAATAAATTATTATTCGAAACTAAACAAGATTCGACAAGTCAAACTGACCTTACAAAACGGTTCACATTCGATTTGTCTTCAACAAAATCGTTTTAACATCGACGAAAAAGAAAGAATCTTCGGGCAAACCAGGTAAAAAATATGAAGACGTGAAAGGTCCCAACGCGACATTCTGTTACCTTTTATTCTTTTTATTTTCGGATATCCGGTCGCAACACTCGTCTCGTTTGAACATCCGGTAAACAATATCCAATAATAGAGATAGACTCACCAGGCCGGATATCGCCCTGTGGCTCGCTTGTCGATTTATTTTAAATCAAGCCATTTTCATCCTTTAAACTAGTGCATACCAAAAGTAGCGTCATCTTGTTTTATTTACGTGCCAATAAAGCGAGACAGCGATACATTGGCAGTTCTGATTACATTAGAGAAACAGCAGTCCGTGCCGTTCAAGTATTTGCTAAATAAAAAACGATGTAGTTGGTTGGCGCGAGACGGTCAGGTTTAAAGACCTTATGTTTTATCCACTTGATCGAAGGATGACGACTATTTGGCGCACGCCACGCGTGTTTATTGTGTTGGCGTTGGTAGACACTTATCAATAAATAGAAAGATTCCTGCTAGATAGTTCTAATAGGTTTTTTTCCAATTATTGTTGCATCACTGGTAATATCTATTAATAATATAATCTATATGGTTTTTCCGGCTACTGTGCCAGACCTATTTACGGTAAACCGGAGAATACGCAGTCTAAAAATTGGTTGTTTTGACGACGTACAACGACTGCATCAGTAATCAGCTTCTCATTCTACTAAGTATCTTCTGTCAAACAATGTGTTTTGTAACTAATGTGTTACTCGAATAGGAAACTAAATAAATTTTTTTAACTAACCCGACAACATTTGCACTAAAAAGCAAAAAATAAATTAGGAACTGTTTTATATTGCAAGTGATTTAATAACTGTAGATTTACTTATTTACTTGGAAGTTTTTTAAAACCGGTGCCGTTGTAGTTGAAGGCGTTATTTTAAAATTTATTCTAGGTGGATTGCTATTTTAAACCGACTTCATTTCTATATCGTTATTTTGTTGTTTACACAGTCTTTAAAATAGGTAACCTTAATCATAGTGTTACATAAATGCAAGAACGATGTTTCAAGAAAAGTGAAACTGAAAAAAAATATGCTGTAAAAGACAATGGCAAACCAATCAACACCACATCAAAATATCTCATTTCCATCAAAGGTTATGAGCAAAAAAGTTTACTCATCAACATTTTTCTTTGCAACCTTTTCGGAAAATTTCTTAATGGACTAACATACTATTTAATAATAAATCCAGAATTTCTCTATATAGCCTGAAAATATACTGATACCCCGGAGAGCGTTACGCCCAATCAGGGGCGGATCCAGCCTTTCTCTTTGGAGAGGAGGAACGGAACGATATCACAAGAGCAGAAAAAAGATCGAAATAATCCTTATTCCATTCGTACACAAAGCAGTAAAGTATGACCAAGCGAAAGCAAGTTGTCAGCGGGGAGAAGGGGAGGAGCGACATGCATGTTCTTAATGTAACTGACAGACAAGTCTAATTTTCTGAATTCGAAGTTCTTAAAGGGGGTGGAACTGTTCCATATGAGGGAGTTCCAGTTATGCTATGTGAAAGGATAAGAATGTAGGCTCGAAACAGCGTTAATTAATAACTCATGGATATACTGACATCTTAGGATATCAGGTTATACCATGTGCCCCGTTTATCGGAGATGACTTCTTATTTATGCCTGATAATGTACTCTCACATTACAAGAAATAAGACTTAAGACCACCATGTTATGGTCAGGAAGAAACATCGACCTTAAACTCGATAGGACATATCTGGAAACTTATGGAGCGACGTATACAAACTGTACATTCCCTTCCAGCAGACTTTCGTGAGCTGTCAATACAACTAGTAGAAATAAGGTTTTTTCCAATTACTGTTGCATCACTGGTAATATCTATTAATAATATAATTTATATGGTTTTTCCGGCTACTGTGCCAGACTTATTTACGGTAAATGGGAGAATACGCAGTCTAAACATTGGTTGTTTTGACGACATAAAATCACTGCATCAGTAATCACCTTCTCCTTCTACTAAATATCTTCTGTCGAACAATGTGTTTTGTGACTAATGTGTCACTCGAATAGGAAGCTAAATAAATTTTTTTAACTAACCCGACAACATTAGCACTAAAAAGCAAAAAATAAATTAGAAACTGTTTTATATTGCAAGTGATTTAATAACTCTAGATTTACTTATCCACTTAGACGTTTTTTAAAGTCCGTGTCGTTGTAGTTGAAGGCGTTATTTTAAAATTAATTCTAGGTGGATTACTATTTTAAACCGACTTCATTTCTATATCGTTATTTTGTTGTTTACCCAGTTCTTAATCTGCGTTTCATTTATTTTTGCCCTTGTTAAAACATAATTTATTTCATTGTTCTTTAGTTTCAATTAGTCTTTAATATAGGTAGCCCTAATCATAATGTTACATAAATGCAAGAAAAATGTTTCAAGGGAAATGACACTGAAAAAAATATGCTGATAAAGACGATGGCAAACCAATAAACACCACATCAAAATATCTCATTTCCATCAAAGGTTATGAGCAAAAAAGTTTACCTATCAAAATTTTTTTTGCAACCTTTTCGGAAAATTTCTTAATGGACTAACATACTATTTAATAATAACTCCAGATTTTCTCTATATAGCCTGAGAATATATTGATACCCCAGAGAGCGTTACGCCCAATCAGGGGCGGATCCAGCCTTTGTCTTTGGAGGGGAGGAACGATATCACAAGAGCAGAAAAAAGATCGAAATAACCCTTATTCCCTTCGTACACAAAACAGTAAAGTATGACCAAGTGAAAGCAAGATGTCAGCGGGGCGAGGGGGAGGAGCGACATCCATATTCTTAATGTAACTCACAGACAAGTCTAATTTTCTGAATTCGAAGCTCTTAAAGGGGGTGGAACCGTTCCATATGAGGGAGTCCCAGTTATGCTGTGTGAAAGGATAAGAATGTAGGCCCGAAACAGCGTTAATTAATAACTCATGGATATACTGACATCTTAGGACATCAGGTTATACCATGTGCCCTGTTTGTCGGAGATGACTTCTTATTTATGCCTGATAATGTACTCTCACATTGCAAGAAATAAGACTTAAGACCATCATGTTATGGTCAGCAAGAAACAACGACCTTAAACTCGATAGGACATATCTGAAAACTTATGGGGCGACGTATACAAACTGTACATTCCTTTCCAGCAGACTTTCGTGAGCTGTCAATACAACTAGTAGAAATAAAGGAATAAGGTTTTTTCTAATTACTGTTGCATCAGTGGTAATATCTATTAATAATATAGTCTATATGGTTTTTCCGGCTACTGTGCCAGACCTATTTACGGTAAACAGGAGAATACGCAGTCTAAACATTGATTGTTTTGACGACGTAAAACGACTGCATCAGTAATCACCTTCTCCTTCTACTAAATATCTTCTGTCGAACAATGTGTTTTGTAACTAATGTGTCACACTCGAATAGGAAGCTAAATAAGTTTATAACTAACCCGACAACATCTGCACTAAAAAGCAAAAAATAAATTAGAAACTGTTTTATATTGCAAGTGATTTAATAACTGTAGATCTACTTATTTATTTAGACGCTTTTTAAAGTCGGTGTCGTTGTAGTTGAAGGCGTTATTTTAAAATTAATTCTAGGTGGATTGCTATTTTAAAACGACTTCATTTCTATATCGTTATTTTGTTGTTTACACAGTTCTTAATCTGCGTTTCATTTCTTTTTGCCCTAGTTAACACATAATTTATTTCATTGTTTTTTAGTTTCAATTAGTCTTTAATATAGGTAGCCCTAATCATAATGTTACATAAATGCAAGAAAGATGTTTCAAGGGAAATGACACTGAAAAAAAAAATATGGTGATAACGACGATGGCAAACCAATAAACACCACATCAAAATATCTCATTTCTGTCAAAGGTGATGAGCAAAAAAGTTTACTCATCAACATTTTTTTTGCAACCTTTTCGGAAAATTTCTTAATGGACTAACATATTATTTAATAATAAATTCAGATTTTCTCTATATAGCCTGAGAATATACTGATACCCCGGAGAGCGTTACGCCCAATCAGGGGCGGATCCAGCCTTTCTCTTTCGAGGGGAGGAACGATATCACAAGAGCAGAAAAAAGATCAAGATAACCCTTATTCCATTCGTACACAAAACAGTAAAGTATGACCAAGCGAAAGTAAGTTGTCAGTGGGGAGAGGGGGAGGAGCGACATCCATGTTCTTAATATAACTCACAGAGAAGTCTAATTTTCTGAATTCGAAGCTCTTAAAGGGGGTGGAACGGTTCCGTATGAGGGAGTCCCAGTTATGCTGTGTGATAGGATAAGAATGTAGGCTTGGAACAGCGTTAATTAATAACTCATGGATATACTGACATCCTAGGACATTAAGTTATACTATGTGCCCCGTTTATCGGAGATGACTTCTTCTTATTTATGCCTGATAATGTACTTTCACGTTGCAAGAAATAAGACTTAATACCACCATGGTATGGTCAGCAAGAAACATCGACCTTAAACTCAATAGGACATATCTGGAAAGTTATGGGGCGACGTATACAAACAGTACATTCCTTTCCAGCAGACTTTCGTGAGCTGTCAATATGACTAGTAGAAATAAGGGAATAAATCGATCAACAAGAAATGGGAGTTCTAATTTTAAGCAAAAAAAAAGAGATGTCAAAATGCTATTATAGCAAGGGGTGGAAATACACGCTATTAAAACTTTTTGTTTTGATTTTTTTTGCAACATAAAATAAATAACTAATGCATATCCATTAATGGATGTTTGCGATTACAGTTTCCATTTCTCCCCTACTTCTCGCGGTGTGTATCAGTGTCTGAATATCGTGCAACCCCACCACTGTCTGATATTACGGACCCAGGACATCTTCTTTCTTCCAATTCCTCTTTTGCCCTCGATCTTGCCTTCAATCATCAACTGTAGGAATTGGTATCTCTCATTTCGCATGATGTGCCCAAGATAGGCCGTCTTTCTTTTCTTGATTATGTTGAATAGTTCACGTTCTTTTCCAATACGCGACAGAACTTCTTCATTGGTCATTCTCGCTGTCCATGATATTTTAAGGATACTTCTGTATATCCACATCTCGAAAGCCTCTAATTTATTAATAGCGCTTGTCTTTAATGTCCAACCCTCCACACCATAAAGAAGTATTGACCATACGTAACCTCTTATGAACCTCAGTCTTAATTTCAAGTCAAAATCCGAACACGTAAGCACTCGCCTGAGTTTTACAGAAGCCTGTCGCACCTGTTCAATGCGACATTTTACTTCATTGTCAGAAGTCCCTTCTTCGAATATCCATGTGCCCAGATATTTAAATTTGGTTACTCTTTCTATGGGTACTGCGTTGAATCTTATGTGGGCGTTTTGGAATAAATTGGGATTCCTTGAAATAATCATGAATTTTGTTTTCCTTGTATTGATGTTCAAGCTCATTGATTTACTGCGTTCTCCTATTATGTTGATGATTTTTTGGAGGTTTATATGGTCGGCGATTAGAACTGCGTCATCCGCATAACGGATGTTATTAATCCATATTCCGTTAACTTTAATTCCCATTTCAATATCTTCCAAAGCCTCCTGGAAAATTGTTTCCGAATAAAGGTTAAACAGGAGAGGGGACAGCACACATCCTTGTCGCACTCCTCTTCAGATTTGTATCGGGTTGGATACATTATTATCTGATTTTATCTGCGCGGTTTGACCCCAGTATAAGCTTTCAATGTATCATATGTCTTTCTGATCTATGTCGAGTTTTCTAAGAAGCAGAATTAGTTTATGATGTTGTACACGATCGAATGCTTTTTCGTAATCTATGAAGCATAGGCACACATCTTTTCTGTGATCGTAACAGTTCTGAACAAGCACCTGTGTAGCAACTATCGCTTCTCTCGTACCTAGGCCCTGCCAAAACCCAAACTATGAGTCGCTTATGTCTCTTTCGCATTTATTATATATTCTTTGATGTATTATTTTTAGAAATGTTTTTAGTGTATGACTCATCAAACTAATGAGTCTATGATCTTCACATTTTCTTGCATTGGTCTTCTTAGGCAAGGGAATGAAGGTAGAGCATAGCCATTGTTTGGGGTAGCAACCCGTTTCGTAAATAATGTTAAATATTTTATGAAGCGCCGCGATTTTTAAATCAGAATAATAAAAATAATCTATGCATAAAAAATAGCGTAGAAAGCATAATGCTGGTTACATTTTTTACAAAAAAACCTGTGGAACACAGTTATGATTTCATTTAAAATGATTTACAAGGATTTTGAATGATATGCTCTAACTGTGCACCGAATGTATATTGTTAACATAGCTTTTGATTTTTTTTCTATTTGTTTTTGCGCTAGTGCTCCTCGTGTAGTTTGCAGGCATTTTTTATAAATTTAAAATTTGTAATATCGAGAATCCAGCAGATTCTATTTTTACAATTTAACTTTTGGGCGGTCACTTTGATTGCGCTTACTTCTAATTATAAAACGAGGAATGATGCAACCAACCGTAAAAATAATAACAGTGTAATGCACTAGTTTTCTTAGACGAAAGTGAATGTGTAGTATATGGACAGTTATCTACCCACATTATAAAACTACAACAGTTTTTTCCGTTAGCCTTTTCTTGTAACATATGATTTACTAAAGGGTTTTCCAATAAGAGGTGTTATTTTGATATTCAAAGAAAAATGCCATTTTTTAAGATAAATGATCGGATATTTATTACATTATAAAGAGGAAGGTATGCCGTTAATGATGGAAAATAACATCAGCCAAATGACCACCACGACCATGCCTACAGGACCATATCCTTTTCATGAAATTTTCCATAACCAAATCGCAAAGTGGCTGCCCTATGTCCTCGATAGCCTCACGAATTCCATCTTTGTGGTCTTGAATCGACGCTGGGCTGTTGGCGTAGACCTTGTCTTTCACGTGGCCCCAAAGGAAGAAATCGCAAGGTGTCACATCACAAGATCTCGGTGGCCAATTGTGATCACCTCTTCGAGAGATAACACGGCCCGGAAACTTTTCTCGTAAAAGATCAATGGTTTCGTTGCTTGTGTGGCACGTAGCGCCGTCTTGTTGAAAGTAAACGTGGTCCAGATAAATACCATCCAATTCCGGCCATAAAAAATCATTAATCATCTCTCGATAGCGCAATCCATTCACCGTAACTGTTGCTCCAGCCTCATTTTCGAAAAAGTAAGGTCCAATGACCCCGCCGGACCATAAACCGCACCAAACAGTCACACGTTCAGGATAGAGAGGCTTTTCAACAATAACTCTTGGGTTTTCCGAGCCTCAGATGCGACAATTTTGTTTGTTGACGAAGCCACCGAGGTGGAAATGGGCCTCATCACTGAAGATGATTTTTCGATGGAATTCCGGATCATTTTCATGCATTTCAAGAACCCAATCAGCAAAGGCACGACGTTGTTGATGATCGGCCGGCTTGAGTTCTTGCGTTAACTGAACTTTATAAGCCTTAAGACCCAAATCTTTATGCAAAATACGGTGTAATGACGTTTGTGGAATCCCTAATTCCAAAGAACGACGAGGAATGGACAAACCTGGGTTTTCTTCAACACTTTCGGCTACAGCAGCAATATTCTCGGCTGTTCTTAAGCGACGTGCACGGGTTTTCTTCTTCACATAACTAACTTGTCCCAACAGCTCGAATTTTTTCACCAATTTCTTTATTGCGCTCCGACAAGGTGCTTCATGACGACCCAAAAGTGTTCGAGTTTTACGAACCGTCTCTGCCAAATTTTCACCATTTTTATAGTGAATTTTAATAATTTCAATGCGTTGTTGAAGCGTGTATCGTTCCATCTTTATTTATGGTGTAGTTTCTACTTGTCAAACGTCAAAAACTTACAGCTTCAAAAGTGACATCTACCGAAATAGCGGGCTTTTCAAAATGACACCTCTTATTGGAAAACCCTTTATATTCATGGGTTTAGATTAATTTAATTTTGAGTTATTTTCGATAAATTTTCATCTGTAAACATGTCGAGAACACATTTAAGTCATCATCAGGGACACGTCGTCCATATGAGCAAGGTTCGTCGGTGCATGAGTGCACCAAGACTTAAAGGCGTCGTTATAACAAATAAACAAATTTACATAAAAACAAAAAATAATTTTACCAATACCAGTGGTGAAATTTTATTGCTACTTAGTTGCAACTTTGCCTGAAATTTCGCATCATATTCCTGTTCGGACCTTCGATCATACCCTAGATTTAAACAACAATAGATTTATTTGAAGGCTGTTTATGGTCGGTGGGGGAGACGATTTTTTGATGTTTGACAGACATAAACATATTTACTTATCTTGTCTTTCAGTTTAATTGCTTGTCATGACTTTTTTCGGTGTTTTTAAGTCTTAGAAATTACTATAAATGCGAAGTTTACAATTAATATTAACAAAAAGAGGATTTAAAAACTTATTTTTAACGGTAAATATTGTTAGATATTGTTTACATATTGAAAATAACAATAATAATAATTTAGGCAACCATATATTCATACTTTGTTTTCAGAATTGACGTACCGATGATACTCGTTTAAATAATGCAATTAGAAAAGGATAGCATAAAATCGGTATGTCTGTACCAAGAAATTAAATATTTGCTGTTTATCAACACTTTTTCAAATATAAATAAAAATATTATTACGTTATTCAGCGTTCAAACAACCGGGCCCTAGTTCTGACGTCATGCTGCTTCTACAGGGGTATGTTCGAAGGTTCGGACAAATGTTTTTTTTGATTAAATGTGCTAATTCTGGTTTAATTTAAACGCTTTGGCGGTCGTAATTTGTCTTCCGTGTCCAGGCTTCGCCGAGAATGTGTTGTAAAAAAAATTAAGTACTTTGGTTTTACTTGAATTAGGAGGGGGGGGGGGGTAATAATTGCACATTTTGCCCCACCCCCTTGTATCTTCCTGTCCATGTCGTGAGCGTGTTCAATAATTAACTAAATCGAAACTTATATTTCTAATTTATTAAACTGACAAAAGTCGAAAAAAAAAGATCTAACAGGAACAGAACTTTTGCATAAATTATAATTTCTATTTCCCAAACATTGCCATTGCATTACGTATTCTATTAATTATACCTATTTCTGTAGCTACAGCCAAAAGATAATTTTCTAAACTGTAAAAAGTTTAAATAAAGATGCGACACAAAAAGGAAGGTTTTTGTAGTATCTCGTCAAAAAGTGAACCATGTGTTAACAATATGTAGTCTAAATTGTGATCCTCGGCAAAAACTTATATAAGTTATAAAAAATCATTCTGAAGAAGGTCAAGTGTGACCGAAACGTCAATAGATATGCATAACAAATAAAACATATGCAGTTTTATTAATAAAACGGATTTTACACCCAAGAAAATCAAAAACTTTAATATATATATATATATATATATATATATATATATATATATATATATATATATATATATATATATATATATATACATATATATATGAAACATGTGAAAATGTAAAATTTGCGATTTTTAACAACATCCTAGTAATAAGTTTTCTGTTCTTTGTGTTTCTCTTTGCTGTCAAAATCATAGTTAGGTTTTGAAAATGCATGATGTTGGTGACAATTCTCAACTTTGTTCGTGAAATTAGCCAAATGGAGCTCACTTTGCACGTAAGTTAATGTCAAATATTAATACATGTTTAAGCATCAACATCTTGCTCTATATTTTAGCCTTGAAAAAGGGAAAAAATTTTTTCCGAAAGCTCGGCGTTAGCGAAGATAGAGTTTCAATTCAATCCTAGACCGCTACCCCAAGATATTCAAAGTTTAATTCTATTCAACTGTCGGTCAAGATTACACCTTCGATAATATATATATATATATATATATATATATATATATATATATATATATATATATATATATACACTAGCGACCCGCCCCGGCTTCGCACGGGTGCAATGCTGATACAAAATACACCACAGAAAAACTGTGACTATTTATTTTATTTTTACAACAATTATTACATCGGCCTCCGACGCGCTATTTATAGGCACGCTGCCGCCGCCCCGGTCGGCCAGTACCGCCGCAAGCGCTACTCCCCGCAATTTTAAATCTGTAATATCTTCGAAAATATTCATTTAAATCTTGTGCTGTAAAGGACCATATAGATCTATATTAAATCAACAATGTATTTAAGCTATTTAATTGGATAAGGATTAATGCTGTATTGGTTAAAATCGCTTCAAAATTTGCCATTATTTGTCGTAAAAAGTAAATGACAAAAAAATGTTATTGTGGGATATCCATGAGAGATAGACATATACCATCGCGGAATTTTCTGTAGACCTTTTCAATGTGTACAAATAATTAGTACATTATTTTGATAAATCTCGTAGGGTTCAGCCTGCGTTTGCAATGTAAGCGGAAAAAAATATGATAATTAACGACATCACATTAGAAACCTCAAAAATAACAGTATTTCTCCACTATTTAATGGATGTTATTATATATATAAACCTTCCTCTTGAATCACTCTATCTATTGAAAAAAACCGCATCAAAATCCGGTGCGTAGTTTTAAAGATTTAAGCATACAAAGGGACATAGGGACAGAGAAAGCGACTTTGTTTTATACTATGTAGTGATATATATATATATATATATATATATATATATATATATATATATATATATATCGCAATTTTTGTAATAAAAGATTAGTCCAAAGTTTTATAAGTGTTGTGTGGTACAAATACTACAATTAAAACACCTGAAAAGTTATTTATTTACCTTCCACGTTCGGAAAATAATAGAAAAATGTGGCTTCAGCTAACAGGGACCCGGCACAATCTAAAATATATTTCTGTGAAGATCATTTTGATGTAAATTTTGATAATATTTGTTTATTTTTCTTAAATTAAATATTATTATTTTTCAACTTTTGATAGATGAAAATTGGAATTTTGAGGTTAGAAATAAAGTAATCAAAGTTGATTAACAATGTTTTGTACTTTTTTTATTTTAGTTGCCGAATGATATGGGCAACTGTACAGAATATCATTTGGTGGGCTCGGTATCACAGTTTCGAATGAGAGCAGGTTGCCAACGAAGTTTGGATGTCCACCCGATAAAAAAGATGAACAGAAAACGTAACTCCACCATTGGCAGGCAAAATACAAAGATTGGAAACAATAGCGGAATGTAATGTTCAATTATGGTTGTTTAACTAATTTTATTCTAAAGTGTTTCGACTCATTTATAACACATTTTTAACAAGTTTTTTAACCGAAAATATCCGAAAGAGGACACAAATTATGTCGACTTTTTAAAAGTTCACCAACTTCTTAGTTGATAAATGAGAGTTGTTAATTTCTAGTTGGGACTATGAACACATGAAAGTAAAGTATATCATTTAACTTGCAAGTGAAAGTATGAACCCAGCATTAACTTTTTAGTTTAATTTTTAAAGTCGGCATAATTCGTATCCGTTTTCGGATATTTTCAGCTGGAAGAAAAATTGACAAAGACTCAAAATATAGAAAATAGCATAATAAAACTTACAATAAAAATGTGTCATAAAATAGTCGAAACATTTTAGAATAAATTAACATAGTTAAACAACTATAACTGAAAAGCAAAAACATTTTACTTTTAGGTTAGAATATTAATGGACGGTTTTGATTAGTCAGTCTTATTTTTTGATTGGTCACCCTTAATTTTTACTAACTGTTTTGAAGTGCCACGCATTTTTTATTTCGTAGTATAAGTGTTTGTTTAATGGAAGTTCTTGGTGGTAATTAATAATTTTTGGAAGTACGAATTAACCATTACCAACTTCTGTCCAAATTTTAATCTTTCTACGTGTTGTAATTCGCAGTTCGATGGGAAAGCAAATTTATAAACAAAATGTTTGAGAAATCAAAATAAAGGGATCCGAAATGGCAAAATATACATTATGTCATAAGGCGGTGTTGCACAATTTTTTATTCCGTTGTAGCCGAGTTTAAATATAGTATCAGAACTAAAAGTTTAAGCGATAGTTTATTTCCAAAATAAGCTAAGAAAAAAACATGTTCTGGAAAACCTTGTCCAACATACCATTCCCTTTTTTTCTATTTATGAATATGGAATACACTAAAAATCAAATTTTAAACAATTGATGCTTGAACTTTTCATAAGAGCAATATTATTTGAGGCTACTTATTTACAGTTGTTCTTTTTTTCGTAAAAATCCTTGATCAGATTGTTTTTTGCACACCAAATCATGATATTTCGTAGTTTCCTAGGTTTCCAGACAAATTAAAAATGTATAACCATTGAACATTTTTAGACTTCTATTATACAACCAAATATACCAGATTATCTCAGTACCCTACTGTATAAAAAAATAAGTCCTTTTCCTGTAAACAATTAATCAATTTAATAATATTCGGTAGTATAAGCATACAATAAATTAACATATATCCATTATTGTAATAAATTATGAAATATATATTATTTTATTAAAAATAAAAAGATAACTTCAGAAGGTTACAATGAATGTTTTCGTTTTTTAGGTTGGATAGTCATTTATTTAACTTCCATTCTACTTCTATAGACATTCCTAATATAATCAGGACAATTGTTATTAAAATACGTATTAACAAAACAATATTTCTTAGAGGCTAAAGGAATACTACGCACCGTAGTAAACATTAGAAATTTGAACTAAATATTTTAAACCGACCCGATGATTGGTCAGACCTCGGTACTCTAGAGTAAAGTGAAAGGCGAGGCTGGTGCATTGTATTGTTCATAATAATAGATTGACAAGAGTGGAAAGCGTGACCATCTAATAGTCGTTGTAGGTAGACCATATACATATTTAAAGAAGAATAAACATTTTACTTAACAAACTAGTCAAAAAAAAACTATGAATGTTTCTAGGAGTAATTTTAAATTTGTAGATTCAATTGATGAACTTTGCAAATTTTTAAAAGTTGGTGTCTAATAAATAAATAAGTTAGAAATAATTTAAATCAACTTTTTTGTATTACACATACAGGATCCCACAGCCTATGACGTAAATTGAATACCTTTTGCAAAATAAGAAAACTAAGGCTTATAGAATTGTTCTATTCCTATCTTTTGGAAACTTTACGCGATCAAGCCACTGAATGGACTTGCTATAGTCTCGATGTCAACTGCCGTTGGATTACCCGGGAAAAAAGTTATATATAACTTATATATAAATATATATATTATTATATAATTTAATATATTATATCTAGGTTCTTGTATAAAATTACGTAATATTTTGCACAAAAATATACAGCTATATATAATTATATATAATAATTTATATTTATATATAATCATATATAATTTTATATAAATTAGAAAATTTTAAAATATATTTTTATTTATAAATAAATATTCAAATACATTGTTATATTATATATATATATATATATATATATATATATATATATATATATATATATATATATATATATATATATATATATATATTTATATATTTCTTCGTAATTACATAAAATTATATTTGGTTTCTCACGTAAAATTATATATAATCATATGTAATTTTATATAATTATATAAATTTTTACACAATTAGATATATTAATATATTTTCATTTTAATTCTTTGTATGCATTACTCAGATTTATTTTATTAAAACTTATTTTTTTTATTCAATGCTGTGAAATAAGTCACAATAAGAAATATATTTGATATTGTATTTTCTATATGATAATATTTTTCTGTCCTAATTAAGTAATCTCTAAAATTCATTAGATATAATAACCATATAAACTGGTCTTCCTTTTTATGTTATTTTTGACTATTTATAGGTATATTCTTTTGAGTAATTATCACTTTCAGTTCTGTCACTTGAAGTAATCGTGATCACTTCAACCCAATGACAAGTAAATGCATATTCAAAAGAACATGAAGTTATCAGTTTCACTTTGTTCACTTTGATCAGTGATAATTGACTCAAAAGAATACAGCCTATATCTTATAAAAGAATTCCGAAATCTAGAAATTTCCTTTGATCAATTTGCCGCTTGAAACCAAGATGATGCCCGTCGCCATGACAACGGATCATTTGGCGCATTGCGATTGGCCAGTCGTTCGGTACAATTCCTAATATCTTCGCCCCTTAACCCATACGTTCATTTCTACTTCTGCTTTTCAAGTTAGAGGTTTTTTCTAGTTCTAATACGTTTTTGTGTGTGTTTTTGTTTTCCAAATTCTGCTACCATTCGGGTGTTTCAGATCTTTATTAGATCTGTAGGCCTGATTACACAAATAAGAGATGCAATCATCCTAAACCTCTGCTGGTGAAATAATAAGAAATAAAATTTATCTTCAACGAAAGAAATTTGTTAATTACAGTAAATGTTAGAAGTTAAGTGAGATAAAAAGTTATGTATAAATATTTTTAGAGGGGAATATTAGTTATTAAAGTAAATTTAATGTAAATCTCATAAGTTGGTATTAATTTTATAATTTAGATAATTGCTTAAACAAAAATAATGTGAATTACTATAAAATTATTATATAAGAAATATATTTTTTGTAGCTGCGGCTGTTGATCTACAATGTAAAAACATTATTTCTAGTAACAGACATACTTTTTATAACTAACATTTTATAATTCTTTAAAAATTTGCGAACTTCCAATAAATAATAAAAAAAAACTTAATTTTTGAATTTTATTTAGTCATTATTTATTATTATATAATAATAATATATGATTATATATAATCCTTTAAAAGTAAACCTTAATATAAAATTATATATAATTATTATGTAGAAATAATCAGATAAAATTATATCGTACCAATTTTCATATCTGATTATATATGATCATTTATATATAATTATATATGATTATATATAATTTTTTTCCTAATACTTGGTCCAGTCCAGCCCTGTAAATAAAATACAGAGCGAGAAAGAAAGTGACATCAAAACTGCTTTAAATTATGCATAATCTAAAATTATTGCATTTTATTAATAAAGTTAAAAACAATGCAAACGTCAGAACCCTACACAGCAACTTCAGATGTTAATGTGTAGGGGTTTCAAAAAATACATGATCAGGTTTCTGAGCAAAACATCCAAACAAGTTTTCTCCTTTTACGAATCTTAAGGAAATAATTAAAAGTCATTAAAATCACTGAAGTCATTTCAAAACTAAAATTAAAAATAATGCTAAAATGCATCGTTCAGTTTTTTAACGGGCAATTTAAATGCTATTTTTATTGTTTTAAGGTCAAATATTAAATGTAAAAACTTGTTTTTCGGAAAGGTCGTCGGCGAAAGGGAGCTGAACATCGTTTACCTTGTTCAAGGTTTAAACGTCATACGATATTAAAATATAATTTAATTTCAAATAGTATTAAACATATTGTACCAAACCGCCAGATTAAGAGATCTATCAAGTAAATATTGCCATTATTTATAGTCAATTTTTTTCTATCGAAAGGGTAACTTTTTGAACTCGGGGGAATCCCTGTTTGAAGTTATTAGATAACCTTCCATCTGACAAGCAAAAAAATATATATCAATTTAATTCTGTCTTTGTAACATAGACTTTTTAAATTTAACTCTCACAAATCAACAATCAATTTTTACTGTAACCGACAAATTGTCTGTACCAGGGATCTGCAAACTACGGTCCGCAGACCAACACCGGGCCGAGAGTACTACGAATCTGGCTCGTCATAGTTTATTTTGATGACATTGTGAAATTTACAATTACCTTGTGATTTATATATATATATATATATATATATATATATATATATATATATATATATATATATATATATATATATATATATATATATATATATATATATTTCATATTATTAGTTCGTGTTTGTAGTTTGCAGGGTTTTAGATTTATTTTCTATGAGTTCATAATTTATATAATTAATTTTACCTTTGTTAATTTCCTCAGGAGATTATTATGGAAGAAGGTCTGGAACTTTTTAGAAAATGCTAATTCCACATTTTTAACATGGTACGCCTATGAAATCGCCAGATTGCTCCTTTTTCTTATTTTTATTACACCTGTGATATGAGGTAGAAAATTGGGGAATCTACTGGTATCGGCCAAAAGATATATAAAGGGTCCAGGTGGGCTTTCGTGGATAGTTTAGTTTGAGAGCTCGTGGATGCAACTTGAATTGTTTGACAAGTGTCAGAATTGAAATTTTTAATAAAAGTTTTTAAAGCAAAACAGTTGTGTACAAATACCGTCCGGAACAATATACAGTGTGACCAGTAAAGTCCGCATCACATGGGATTTTTTTTATTAATAGCTTTATTCGAAATTTGACTTTGGCATCAATTTCTGCTTCGATCAAGACGAAACTTAACCAAAAAAACAGTAGTCACGCGATTAGCATTATCTATCAAATTTTATTTTTTTTCCAAAAAAAAATCAGAAGTGGGGTTATATACGTTATCAAAAATGTTTATGAAGTTACCTTATACAGGGTCAAAAACAAATAAACTTTGCATTACATGTGACCAAATTTTAACAACCCTTTTGGGATTTTGTAGAAAAACACACTTTTAATATGGCGCTACTTTAAACAAAATATGTCTGGGATGAAGCACTGTCAAAACTAAGACGTTTTATGTAGGTTGCGTTGAGTCTTATTCTGCAACAGTGGTGCAATTTACAAAAAATGGGCAAAAAATTTAAATTATCTTATACCGCTGATTTTGCATATGGGCTAAATATTGCATTTAGAAAAGCTTTTTCTAATAACTTTTTTCGATATTTTGAGATATAACGCCATTTTTGATTTTTTTTTGGAAAAACATATATATATATATATATATATATATATATATATATATATATATATATATATATACATATATACTTATTTATTGTTAAAAACAGTACTTATTTTCTAATTTAAACTATACTAACACTCAGAATAATAAATTATAATATCGATAGACTGACGTTTTTATTTGTAAGAAAAAATGGTAATGTTTCGTTGCGTTTTGTGACTAAAACAACGTTACAACACAAATAAATAATTTAATACACCATATTTTCATTTAGGAAAATGTAACGGCTAATTCTCACTGATGAGTGTTCACCCCGGGTGTTTGACCCTTGGCGCATCAGCTGATCTCAAAGGATTTTCAAGGTTATGTGTAATAGATACAGGCTTGAATGCATTTATGCTTTTTTTTCCGGAATGTTTTACTTTCTAGTAATTTTTAATTTTGCGCTTTTGGTATTGTGTTTTTAACATTGTAGAGACGCCAACGGATTATATGTTTTATTCGTTTTATGAATGACTGACTTACCTTTTCGCTTAAAAATTCATGAAACTAAAAAAACTCAACATCCATTATTTGTGGAATGTACCAAATAATATCAAAGAAGTGAGGCATCAGGCTGTGAAATATGTTTTTATATGGATTTTTTTAAATGCTTTATCCACTAGATTCAAGGATCGACCCCTTGAGTTTTTCGCACAATGTGACGTATAAATGTGAATGAAGAAAGCATCAACTATTAATCAGCGGTGAACGCAAGGACAATACCCATAACTGAGAAGCGACAGGAACTTAGAAGTCGTTTAAGTAAGCAACCCTGCCTCCACGTCCACATGAAGCTTATTTCGGTGTCGGATTGGGTGCCAGGAGCTGTAAAGTCTACTGTGTTCGCTACACTGCTGGAAAATAACGCTATTGCAGGCTCCGTGTCATGGACCTGTCCATGAATTCTGCTACATATCATGTTCTTTTTTTCGTGCTCGTTTTTCTGACGCATTTGTTCTCTAACCAATAAGAAAGTCGGTCCTTGTCACATGAGCTTTAGTTTATACTACGACAGCTAATAGTCCGTTAATGACGAGGACTCCCGAGAAGAAATGACGCCTGTTTTATGGTCGATTAAAATTATATCTATATAATATTATTTTCAATGATTCAGTTCGGAAGTTGGCAACTGATCTATGTTTCACAAGGGAAAGACTCATAGTTTTTCCAGTTTTCAACGTGCCATTACGCATAGAAATTTGGTTTTGGTGGAAACGCTTTTTGTCACATCTGGTCAGGTTAAAATAATCTGTGGCGTCATTTTTTCTAATTTTACAATTTCTCCCAATGTAATATGGCGGGTCATAAGGTAAACAAGGTCAGGTAATTTGGTATTGGTCAAGAAATTTTGAAAATACCGACCTTTTCCGAACATAAAACGTAAGGAAAATAAAATCGGCTATTTTTTTTATATTTTCTTGCATACATAACTGGTTTTTGAATGTTTTAAGCGTGTTAAAATTTAACCTAACCTAAAATTATTATGTGGGTTGAATATAAAACAAGCAGATATATGAAAAACAGGGGAAATAATCCTCCATTAAAACTTTTTAATTATATTTACAGGCATGATATAATAGGATTGTTCAAAAACAGTGAACATCGCACCTGACTATTTCGCCATTTTATCGTGACAGATGTCAACTGTCAACTAGAACAGTGGCGTGTGTTACCAGAGTGGTAAATTGAATGAAAATCAGTAAACAATAGAGTAGCCAAGTGTGAGGTTCAGCTGTTTAATATTTTACACAATATAAGAGCAAAAGTGAAAAATGCCAATTCATCTGGAAATAAACTATCTAGGAGGCTCAAATACTTTTCTTTCTCCAACTTCAGAATATAGCTGTAAATGGCACTCAGATTCTCAGTGTAACTTTTTTTATTCATAGAGTTGTCATCTTTCTTAATATGAATCATTTCGAGGAAGAGCCTTTTATAATATGAAGGAACTCTTTCCAGAATATCAGTACCATCCCAGTTCATCGAGGGGTCAAGGTCAAAGACATATTCAACCAGAGCATAAGAGGGCAGACCTTACTGATATCACTCCGATGGGAAGTGAGCGTGCCTTTGAGGCTTCTGAACGTCCGACCTATGTAAACCAACTGACGGCACAAGGAACTTTGTAAAATATTAAACAAGTTATTTTTGTTGAATCACACTTGGCTACACCACTGTTAATTGAATTTACTACTCTGACAACACATGTCACTGTTTTAGTTGACAGTTGACATATGCCACAGCAAAATGGCGAAATAGTCAGGTGCGATGTTTACTTTTGAGGATTTTTAACAAATAATCAAATTCTTCCTGTTCAATTTGAACAATCCAATTATATTATCCCTATAAATGGAGGGTACTTTCCCCTGTTTTTCACATGTCTGCTTGTTTTATATTCAACCCACACTGGTGAATTTCTTAATAATTATAGATTAGGTTAAATTCTAATTTTGTAGATAATTTTGTAGAGATGTCCTGAAGAAGAGAAAAATAAATTTTCGATTCAGAATTAAACAAGGGTTTTTCTTTATCAAGGCCTAAAACTTTACGACCAGACTGCATTCCTAATATTGGTAGTTCTGAATATTTTTATAAGTATATATAATCAAAAAAGAAATAGAATACTAGTGATTCATACTTGTTATGACTCATAAATGAGATAAAGATATTGTAATAGTAAAAAACATATGTACATACTTATTCTAATTTTGTCAATATTTTTTAAAGAAAAAGATACCGAGTTTTTGGAAACTAGATTGTGACTCATCATATCGTCAGGTGATATTCTACGGTCCACTAGCATAAATTAATTATCGGAAAAATCTATTTCATTTCTGAAAACTTTTACATCATAGTTTCATTGTTTATTTATAAACAGGTGGAATCATTATATTTTCTAACAAGTTGTGGTGACTTTTAAATTCTGAGACATACACAATGATTAATTCTCATATGAGGTCACAATATCTTATCAGCTGACGTGATGTGTGCCATATCCAGATAAAAAATAAACAGGTTGTCCCAAATAGCTATAAAAATATAAGTTTTAATTTATAACAAAATGGTTTAAGATTGTGATAAAACATATTTTTACTTACATTTCAGCTATAGTTTTGAACGGTACGACATGTTTCACTGCAAAGCATCTTCTTCAGGTACTGTGTACAATTACAAAAAGAACAATAGATCAATTACAAAAAGAAGAACGTGATATTTATGTCTAACCATTGTCCTTAAATTTTATGATTTTTCAATTTATGAAAATCGAATGAATTGTATTTTGACAAAGGTGATTTTACTTTTGATTCTTGTAATAATAATTAACATTTTAATAGCTTTATAAACCGTAAAAATGATTCGAATGATACAAATCATCTAATAGAGTCAAAACATAGTTTTTACAAGGATTTTAAAATTTTACACATCGAAGCTTAAGGATCCAAATTAAATCTTCTTGATCGCTGGAAATAAATTTCAAAATAAAACTGTTATTAAACAACCAAATAGATTTAAATCCCAGTGATAGTGAACTATAGCAATGTTATGAAGTAACCGCATACATCGACTCGATTTAAATGCTCATAAAGCATTTGAAAAACACTTGTTTTCGAATTGCCGATTTTTACCGCTATCTATTGTGCTTTTAGCCTTCGATAGTTCCAAAGAATCGTTTCCATCCATCTGATGTTTTTAAGAGGGCGTCATTGATATGAGTCATCTTCTAAAGACTTACAACTTATACCGACATTTAAAAATTTCAAATAATGAAGGACAAGAGTTCCCCTAAACAGCTTCTATTTGTGTCTTGATTTACGTTGGTGTTAAATCTTCTTTAGTTACAAACTTTACCACGACCCAATATTCAATTTACAATGTTATTAACAATTCTTGGAATATCACGTTGTTCTCGAAATGATAAATTGGTTATAATAAAAGTAACAAGTTGAAACTTTGCACGTTATATGTTAAGACTTGTTTCAATCTCGTCCGTAGGAAAGTTTAGAATGAATCTCATTTTACTATAAGTTAAAAATACTTAG
Organism: Diaprepes abbreviatus; assembly: GCA_034092305.1. Taxonomy (NCBI): domain Eukaryota; kingdom Metazoa; phylum Arthropoda; class Insecta; order Coleoptera; family Curculionidae; genus Diaprepes; species Diaprepes abbreviatus. The sequence goes on along the minus strand of JASJET010000055.1, from coordinate 4,786,924 downwards.
ACCTCACTATATACATATATAGATAATTTAAGGGAAAATATAATTCACCATAATATTTAACCCATTGAGACACCATAACAGTTTTCAAAAAATTATTTTTTGAACTTTTGTTTTGGAGATGACAGGTGTGTTTATTTATTTATTTAGTTAATATAAAATAACCCAACGTAATACATTGTATTACAATTTGATTTTGAAGAGATTCCCTTTAATTACCGTACTAACAATTTAAAAAAATACAGGAATATGAAACAAAAAAAAACTAAAAGAAAAAAAATAGTAAAAATAATTAAAGAGAGAAGACTCTCACTACTTGACCCCTAACGGATAATAAAGAATACTTAAATATGCCTATCTATTATAAATATTTTGCAGTAAACACAGTGGAAAATTTTTTGCAGTTTGTGATAAACCTACGAGGGTGACTCAAATATAAAAAAGACTTTACCTCTAAAAAAAAATTATTTGTGTTAATAAAATAATCAATGGTACATTATTTTTCTATATAATCTCCTGCTTTAAAAACACTTTTACCCAGCGGTTGGGAAAGTTTTTGATCCTGTTATCGTAAAATGAAGGAAGTTGCGTGAAGAGCCAATTGGGCACGAAGGACTCCACAGTCTCCTTGTCTTGAAATCTTTGTCTTTCTAGTGCTTCTTTAAGAGGTCCAAGAAGATGGAAATAGCAGGGTGATAAGTCAACACTATGGAGAGGAGGGTAAATGTGGTCCACCTCATTTCCCCTAAGTTAGAGTGGCGTGCAAGAGAAAGACATCCCGAGTCGGATGGTCACATCTTTTGGAACGATAGACGGCCTTCGCTTTACTCAAGAGCGCATCGTAATAAGCAGCGTTTAATGTGTGACGGTCATGTAAGAGATAAATGTGCAACGCCACGGCAAAAAATGATTGCAAGCACCTTACCAGCTGGCAATCGAATCTTGGGCTTTCACAGGGGTTGCCTCTTCCTTACTACGCCACTCCATACTGACCTGTTGCCTTTCAAGTGTGTTATGTTTATACCAAGTTTCGTCGCGGCTGCCAATTCTCAGGAATGCATCCTTTTCATTCTTAAACCGTGCTGAAAGCTCCTGACAAACCTTTTTTTTTATAAATTTTTAAGTCATCAGCATTAAACAAATATTTACAATTTAAAAAACTAGAATCCATATCATTAATAGAAATGAACAACAGGAGATGTCCTAAATGTGACCCTTGAGGTACACCAGATGTTTCCATTTTATGTTAAAGATGAAAAGAAAAGCTGTAGAGAAGCCTTTAAAATATCTAAAAACTTCATCCTTATTTTCTAATCGTCTAAAAGAAAAATAGATTATCAATTCGACACATATGCATGTCGAATTATTTCCGTAGTTTTGCCACTCCTCTTAATACAAGTTTCAGGTTAAAAATATACGCTACTTAAAAATGATGTCAATGTTAATTATTTAATTTGGTCCAATGTATGTATACGTACAGCATAATATGACGCAAGATTAGGGTAACAATTCCTCAGTGAGTCATTCCTTTGTCATAGGGGCATGATTCAAACTGACAATCAATCGGTTCCCCTTTCATTTGTTTTTTATGGAGGTGACCCTTCCTGTTGCATTATGTTGTTCCCTTCCTTCCATTAAATTTATCTTTTGTTTTTTTCAATAACCTGTGGAAGGAAAGTCGATTTCACATATAGGGTCATAATGTTTTGCATTGTTGCACAATCTCCTTAGCTGTTATTTGAATAAGTAAATTTAAGTATTGTTTAAAATCAGTATTTATTTTAGAATAGATAAGATTATAATTTATTTTAAACTCATTGAATTAATAAAAATTGTACAAAAATTAAGGGATTTTTTATATATGTTATTTATTAAAAAAAAAATATAAATATTTGTTGAATAAATTTACAGTTCAAATTCCAGTAGACAGATTTGGTTTTCAGAGGTGTCGCGTTGACATTAATCGTGAAAAGTGAAAAACCAAAAGTGATCCCAACTATAAATAAAACTCTTATTAGTCATTTGAGGAGAATAATCTTTGATCGTTTTAAACCAAAGCAAAGTATATACTGAGTTTTCACCTAAATATTAATGTAAATTGATCTTAAAGTTGGTTTGATACAAAATCAGTTAAATTAATGTAAATTTGCGCAATTTAATGCCGCACTAAATGTCATTGAGAAATTTAGAATATTTTGACTACTTCCGAAGGTTTAAAAAAAAATGTCCATGCCGTTAGTATTTACTTGAAGACTTATTTTCAACTAAACTGCACCTTCTTATCGTCTTTAAATCCACTGTTTTGGATTCCACGAACCATTTGTTTAGTTTTTTTAAATACGGATCTGGCGTTTTTATTATATTTTTGAAAGGCTTTGTATCTCCCTAATTTAATGATATATTATACTGGTCTCTAAGATGGTTCTGTATGAACCCCATATGTCGAGAGACAAATAATAATTTTTATTAAACACATTTTCAAAAAATTGCCCTAACTTAACCAATTATCATCTCTTGCGGTTATCAAGATCCCCATATATGGATTAAAATTTGTAAATTGAAATTTTAAAAATTAAAAACTGTAAAATGCAACATAATAGTTCAATGTATAATATTGTACCTAACTTACCACAGCACCACTCGTTTTTAAATGATTTACATGTGATATTTTTATCTCACATTAAATGGTTCCCAATCTATCTGTGCAAATTTGACCGTGGTCGTTCATTTACATTACAGTTACCGTTGCTAATAATTTACAAATAATATTCGTTCTTATATTTAGTTGGTCATACACAATTTCATAATTTATACTGGACTCGGTTACTTTCACTTTAAACCTTAACAAATTTTCTATATTTCTGCCTACTTGTGTTTTTCTGTAAATACAAGAATAGCTTGTTGACTGCTCGATAAAGTTAATTGTATTTTGACTACCTCTTTATCGTTTTTATTTAACGAAATAGGAAAAATATCAAATACAAAAGTCATAGAATTTAATAAAATAACGAGTATGGATACCTCGATTGGAAGTAAGAATAGAACAAAATTGGCAAGTAGAGTTTTGCATCTTTAAAAAAGTTGCAGAATGCAGTGTTTATTGTTAAAAAAATAGTATCGTTTTAAACACGAGTTGCGTAATACCAATCATATTATTTGTCTTTGAATCCATCAAAAAATATAATCTCAAATAAAATGAAATACGATATTCTTTCTGTTTCATTATTTCAGCGATACTTAACCTGTGGGATGCGTCTTCCATAGAGAAGCGCAGTGTAATCTAAGGGGAGGGGGGGGGGTGTAATTTTACTACTTGTATAGAGATATTGAATTTCTGATGGTATAACGACCAAGAAAAAAAGGGATAATTTAATTGAGTTAGGTTCGAAGCGTTAAAAGAGGGGCAAAACAGTTTCCCTTCTTTCCATTTTCCCCAAAAATTGTGAAAAAAATATTTTTTCCCAATATTGCAAACAATACAACAATCTGGAAACCCTAGCCTACCATAAGGATAAATCTTAAGAGGTTAGCGACTCACCATCTGACGGCTGAAATAAGAAGTGCATTGCTGAAGTCTATGACACTTCGAAATACATAATACAGCTACATATAAAATTTAGGGATGATTCTTGAGATTTGTGCGAACATACAAACATATGTTCCCTTTTTATATAATAGTAAGATATCAGTTTATTCCTCCAAACTTGTGACAGAGCCTTTTCACGTAAAAGCGTTTCACATGAAGAACAAAAATATTTATACTATCTAATCTATCTGTACTACCTCTATGAGTTTTTCAAATGTGCCCGAAGGAGAGAGATAGATAAAAAAAAAAGTCATTCAAATCTTCGATCACTGGTGTAGCACGCCACAGCGTATCTACCACCTAGCTGTGAGCAAACATACTACGCTTTGAATCATAATCTTTATAACGTTAATTTTAATGATAATTGATGTTTTTCCGATATAAAATTTTTTTTTAAACCATACCAATTATCCCAAAAAAACATGGATTAAATCTTGATTCCGATTAGTTAGGTAAATTTTTCGGTTATCTATAACAAACAAAAACCCTCTTATTCTTTATATAATGGTATTATGGAAATACATCGATGAAATTAAAAGAAATAATCCAATAACTTTACCTGAAACAAAAAACTCACCTTTCCAGAAAAAAACTTAGTCTAAAACAAATAAAATCATAATATTTAACTGCAAGGAAATGCTACAAAAAAAGTAATGGGCGAACTTAGGTCGTCCGATCTAGGGAAGTCGGGACATACCTGTAAAAATTTGTTAATGCTTCTCCAATTCTGTTTGTATCAGTATGTATACTTTAAAAATACAAAAATATATCAACTAACATAGGCTAACCCACACCACTATGTACCTCTTTGATAAGTCCACCAAACGTTGATACTTGTAAGACATGGAAAACTTCTTAAAACGTGACTGCGTAACATCACATGCTGTAATAACTCTCATATGATTATGGCAAATGATTGAACCGATGCTGATAACTGATTACTTTACAGTACTTTACAGTAAAGAACTAATATGAAAGTGGGCCATATTGCATAATCGGGATTTTATGGAATAGGGTCGTTTGAGAGGACAAGGACGAAATACTTCTCGGATTACTGTGACATGAATGCATAAAATTTCTCAACAGAGGTCCGAGAATAATACAGGTCATCTGGAGACGCCGATGAAGCTGAGTGTTTCTCAGACACCATGGTGCATTAACGGCTATAGGGAAGACCTTGTTCTGTGTTTTTGATAAGTGTACCTAAGCTAGTATCGTGTACAGCAGCGCTAGACATATCATCGTTTTATATAATGTATATGTATAATGGTCAGTCTACTTCCCCTGCCCAGAAGTTTGTACCAAGAGCCCATGAGCCTTAGTGCCTTTCTCATTGCAGTTAATTCTTCCACACCAGTCTCTTGTCATACCACTGGATGTTCGTGTTCTCTCATCATAAGTATTTGTGTGGAGTTTTCCTTGTTTTGGTAAAGAGAATTGCCATTGATTTTTCCAGATTAACACGGATCTTCCAATGGTTCGTCCAATTTTCAAGGCTGCAGAGGTATTTCTCCAGCTTTGAGGTGACGTGTTTAATTTTTTTATGTGTGGCTGTTAGCTCGGTGAGGAAGATCCTGAAGATATCCGCATTTTATATGTTGTAGCATGTGTCTCCATCCGGACCGGACGCAGTCTATTTTCACAGAGCATGTCCGATAGGAAAGGAATGACAAGACCAGCATTACAATGGGTGGAGAATATCCTTCTACCACGACTGCACCTAGGTGAGTCATCTTATTGAATGCTGTGATAATCTCCTCGGCGAGTCTGGCTGTCTGTGACAGTCCCTCTTGAAAGCCATACTGCTCCAGGAAATCACGTTCAGCTTTCCGGTCTTGATCTTTATTTTGTTAAGTATGATTGTTCCTGCCATTTTGCCCAGGATGGAAAGCAAGCTGATGGGGCGATAATAAAAACAGTTTGTTTAATGGTAATAGAATTATGTCGAAATCTCGAAAAATGTCGGTATCTTTTTATAAATTTTTTGTTTCCAAGTTTTGAAAATAGGAAGAGGAAAATGAGATTGCTAGAGATATTTTCAGCAATATCTCTAAAATTTTCTAGCGTATAACTCTGAAAAAATAGTATTGGAATTCATATAACTGATGATCAACTACTAAAAAATTATTATTGGTAATACTAAATTTCACAGCAACTGCCAAGCTTACATATTTTCAGTCATTTTTTACAGTTCTATAGTTTTTTATACCTAGAATGCATTTTTTATTCGCTTCTAAATCTTCATCATGACTATTGCAATAAAATTATTCTAAATCTAAACGTTTTCAGTCATTCACCCTGTAGGTAAAGGTTGCATAAAATTAGACTGCAGCTTTTAATAAAAACTAAGTAATATAAAAAATGATTATGACATTTTTAACGCAGTATTGCAATAAAATAAGATACAGGTGATGTAACTCATGGTTATATCTTATAGAATGGATTGGATCGACTGTAGGCGTTAGTCTCAAAGAGAGAGTTAAATCGTTATATAAAACATCCCAATGGGGCAACGGCGCCGCGTTTTGTTAGCGTTTATACGGTAATGTAATAAAAGAATACGGATTAACAAATACAAAGGACCGAAAAATTTGATATTTAAGAAATGGTTTTGATTATTACTATGAGATATACAGACAAAACATCATATGTTAAAATTTCGTATGCATTACAATGATAAAAATGGCAAGGAGACTATATGTTCTAATCATCCTATTGACAAGACAGATAATAACACAATTTCACAGGGAAATGTTTGTTTGAACAGTTCTTGATTAAACTAGGCTAGCTAACTCAACATATATATATATATATATATATATATATATATATATATATATATATATATATATATATATATATATATATATATATATATATATGTTGCTTTCACGGATTCCTCCGTGTGAGATGGAATAGCAGTGGATCAATCCACATTACGCCGTTGTAGTGCCGAAATCACATTCAGCAAACGTTTATGCAACTCCGTGTACTGATGAAGTAAAATGCCAACAGTAAATGCAAACTTCGTTCCATCATATCCTTTCTGTGTTAAAAGTTGCAAAGTTTGAATAAATTGCTACAGAATATAATTCATCCTGTTTGTTTAAAGGTCATAGACAATGATGTTTCTTGCGAAGTAGTAAATATCTGTTGGACTTCCACTGTCTTTATTTTTGTTGAATATCACGACGTTTCGGCTGGTAGTTATCTCTAGCCGTTTTCAAGTAAAACTAAATAAATTCCTTAGCTACATGACTATTTATACTAAAAGTAAATGCAGTAGAGTGTGACTGAGATGGATGCAGTCATGCCTGCTATGACAAAATCCCAACTAAATGCAGCATAAAAAATCTTTTGGAAGGAACATATATTACATATTTTCTCATTAAAAAAAAGGGATAAAATATATGACGTCCTAACCTACAAAAAACAATTTTACATCTATCACAAAAAACATACTCAATTGTGAAGTGCAAGGTTCTTCCTGAGTATGCGTCAAATTTCAGCTCTTAATGTTAATAAACAACGATGCAACTCTATATCAGCTTCTATGGCCTTAGAAAGTTAATTTTTTTTAATTGTGAGTTTTTCCCCAAATTTCAAAAGTCACCAATTTAAAACACATAGCTTTTGAAATAACTGCATTATTTAATTTGTTTAAAAGCGAAAAATTTACACATTTTCCACAATTTACCTTGTAAAACCTGATGGTCCTTTTTTTGGGAATACTAGTGCAAAACCTTAGGGACAAAATGATCCCTCGTGCTTTCCCACTCCATTAAAAATTACAACTTTTCAGCTTGGCGGGATAGACAATTGCAATGATGTAAAAAGCATTGAACTGAATAATAATAAAATAAGTAAAGTACTATAAATTTATTCATTTAATGCGCAGAAATTAATTTTAAAATGCCATCTAATCCAGACAAGTATTTTTTATTTTTTGTAATTCCTTACACACTTAAAAAAAAGATTGAATTTAAATGTGCTTTCCAATACATTAGCAAATTAAAAAAAAAATGTTACATAACTTTCTAGAGACTAAAAAGTGTTTAAAATAAATTCATTAAAAATTTACGGAAATTCCATAACAATTGTTTTAAGGGAGTGGTTTTATCATGGTTGGGGTCTTATCTGAGGGGTGCCAAATACTCTTGGTCACATAACTTACGTCAATACCTCAGGGTTCTGTGTTAGATATTGTCCTTCTTCTATACTCTATAACTCTCAGGGGTTCACGAGTTTATAAAGGAGTTTCGCGAAAAAAATATTGTAATGGAATTTTAAATTAAACATCGCAACAGGGAACAATCTGTAACGCAACGAGTCACTACGCCGCTGGCGATGCGAGTACATTCTCGAACGAGCCGGCAACTTCTACTTCGGCTAACCAAGACTTTTCCCAAATGCGCATGAAACAATGAGAATAATGTCTGCCAATATAAAGACGCCGCATTCCCATGTAAGGAAGAGCAGAGTTGAATTGAATCGTACGATGAGCTTAAGAACATCGAGTGATTTCAAAAAATAAATGAGTTAGTAGTTAATGCATAGTGTGTACTTAAATACTAGCAGTGTAAATCAGTTTTGTGATTTTTTCTTGTGTAAATAAATTACAATTAACACCTAAGCTTAACAAATCGCACGTGCGCACCTCGAACGTGAAAATAAATAGTTATTTCCCAATGAATGTACGATGGATCGTTGGTTAAAAACGGGTAGTTTTTTCAAGTCTGACGTAAAGCTGAACGAGCAATCAATTGCGCCTTCTACGTCAGTCCCTGATTTGGAACAAACGCAAGGTGGAAGGAAGTTGTCGTGAGCTACCATCTCGCCAGACTAAAAGCAAAGAAAAAATAGGCGAACAGAGTGAGAAAAAGAAAAGAAACGAAAATATGACGTGACTATTTACAAATCGGTTTTTATTTTACTGGGGAGGAGTCAGAACCTAAACCGCTTTATGTAATCTGTAATGAAATCCTGGCCCAAGAGCAGTTTAAAACCATCTCTTCTTCGTAGACACCTTAAAACAAGATATCCAGATCACAAGGATAAACCTGTTGAGTATTTTAAAACAAAATTGAGAGGCAATAAAAAGTCTAGTGGTTCTTCTTTTTTAACCGCTTCTAAAAGAAGGAGGTTCTCAATTCGTCGACTATGTATTTTTTTTTATGTATGTACACCGATTACTCCGGAACGGCGGCACCGATTTGAATGAAATTTTTTACATTATGTTCAGGAAGTTCCTGTGGTGGTCCCATAGTTTTTTGGACGAAATTAGTGCAGTAAAATCCAAGATGGCGCTGACAATACGGCGACCAAAAAAAATAAATTAAGTTGGATTTACTCCAAAATTAGTATGGGGAAATTTTCGGGATTGTACCCAACGAATCTAAAATTATTTTTTAAAAATTCAATATGGCGGGTCCAATGTAGCGGATAAGAAAATTTAATTTTGTCCGATTTTCTCCAAAATTGGTGTGGGGGAGTTTTCAGGGTCGCACATAACGAACCCAAAGTATTTTTAAAAAATTCAATATGGCGGACAAAAAAATCAATTTTGTCCGATTTTATCCAAATTTGGTGTGTGGGAGTTTTCGGGGCCACACATGACGAATCTAAAATAATTTTTTAAATATTCAGTATGGCGGATCCAATATGGCAGACGAAAATAACAATTTTGTTCGATTTTCTCCAAAATTGGTATGGGGGAGTTTTCGGGGTCGCACATGACGAATCTAAAATCATTTTTAAGAAATTCATTATGGCGTATCCAATAAAGGGGATAAAAAATAAATTTTGTCCGATTTTTTTCAAAATTGATATTTGTAGTTTTTGAGATCGTACATTACGAATCTGGCATTATTTAAAAAAAAATAAATATGGCGAATTAAAGGTTCTACATCTCTCTATTTTGTCTAAAATCAGTATTGGGGGATTTTTGTTAGTGTTAATTACGAATTTAAAATATTTTTTGAAAAACTCAATCTGGCGGATTCAACATGGCATCCTAAACATTTTACATTTTTCGATTTTCTTTAAAACTGATATAGGGGATTTTTGAGGGTGTAAGTTACGAATTTAATAGTATTTTTTTCAGGACTCAGTATGGCGGACTAAAGATTTTACATTTTTCGATTTTGTTCAAATGTGGGACTGAATCGTTTTAATGATGTAAATAGCGAATATAAAATTATTTTAAGAAAATGTAATATGTCAGAGGCAATATTACGGTCTAGAAATTTTGAATTTCTCAATTTAATTTAAAATTGGTACTAGGGAGCTTTGAAGGGTTTAGATTTAGATTCCATTAAGACATTAATATTATTTTTTTGAAGTTTGATATGACGGATCCAATATAATGAGTTGAAAATTTTACCTTATTCGCATTTTATCAGATTTGGTATTAGAGTGTTTTCGGGGTCGTTTATTACGAATATGAAGTTAATTTTTTACAATATTAGGTTGACAAGATACAATATGAGGGAGTGAAAATTTTGAGTTTTCCGATTTTGCCTAAAATTGATATTGGTGGGTTCTTGGAGCATATACAAACTCAATATGCAGTATAAAATATATCGAGCTAAGAAATTTACGTCTCAAGTTCTTTAAATATCGACACTGGAAGATTTTGGGGCCTATATAACCAATCTAAAATTGATTAAAAATTGAAGATAGTGAATTTACTATGGCAGACTAAATATTTGTTTGATACAATTTCAGTGGTATTTGTAGAACTCTAAGAATCAAAGAATTTTTAGTGCTTCATTTTAGGGTGTTTACAACTTTGGATAAGATGGGTACTTTTTGGCCACCTTGGAGTCATTGCAAGGTACACTAATCTCCATTAGTACTTAGTTAAAATAATTTATGGATATCATAATGAACTCAAAACTAAACATCGAACAATAAAATTTTTATAAAAAAAATTGAACCGACTTCTAAAAGTGCATGCAGTGGCCAGGGGTGGATCTAGTCTCTTTCTTTGGGGGGGGGGAGGCGATAAAATTGCTTCAAGCTGCTATGGAGTCAAAGTCGCAGTTAACGAATTTTCGGAGAGCAGGACTGTGTACAATTCACTTTAGATAAGAGATCTTGTTTTGGAGAATATTCAGTTTCTATCTTATTAATAATAATTACGTTTTTTAAATATTTTATTGTATAAACAACAAATTTTATTTTAGATTATTTCTTTTATTAGATGTACTGTAATATTTACCTCCTTTATTTTTTTTACAACTTTGTCAATAGGAACTTGTTTCCTTAGATGATAAGGTTTATTTTGACTTTGACTAATGCATTTATTTAAACATTAAACCGAATTAAAAATTGATAAAAGTGACTGTTAGTCATAATGAGTCTGAATATATTTTAAGTAAACACATGTCTTTGAACAATTTATGATATTTTAACTGCAGAATGTGGACGATTTTTTCATACTGTGAATTTAATATGACTTGCGAAACCCAATGAAAGTGTCAATAAGGTTATAATTGCTTTCATTAACTACAAATTTGACATATGCTTCACTTTTTTAACTAAAGCCTAATCAGGAGAGGAAATTAGAAATACGGACAAAATAAAGGTAGTTGGATATAATTGCCCATTTCAACCACTATACAAAAGACAACCCTTTATTGTTACTTGTCAATCTATTGTTAGAGATATTCATAATTTTAATACAATATTAACTTTACAAGTTCATTTAACATTTACAAAATATTTAATTATACAACCGAATTTGTGTTAATTAGTTTAGTTTGTGCGGAGGAGAACACCTAATACCTCATTTGACTTGGTATTTTAATTTTCTATTTAACGCCGCATAGTTTTTAAAATTTTGATAATTAGTGGCGGAGTTATAAGTAGCCCATATTACAAGCTTCGTGTTCGCAAGAAATTGTCGTTAAAAAATCATTAAATAATTCATTAAAGTTTTACGTAACTATCTAATTATATATATATATATATATATATATATATATATATATATATATATACATATATATATATATATATATATATATATATATACACATATATATATATATATATATATATATATATATATATATATATATATATATATATATATATATATATATGCATTGCATTAAAGGTTCAAATAGAACATCCCTAGTAAAGTCATCATGGCTACACCAAAAATAGACAAAAAAGCTACCGATCGTGGAAATCGGATACCAAGATCGGGCAGGGGAGGAGAATGTCAAAACTGCAAGGCCTCCTCGGTCGTCAACCTGCGAAAACCTTGTAACATAGGGACATGGAATGCCAGAAGCCTATATCAGCCTGGAAAAGTATATAACCTGATTAGAGAAATGGAACGACTCAATATGGACATACTGGGAGTCAGTGACGTGCACTGGCCGGATGCAGGAGTTACAGTAGTAAATAACAAAACTGTATATTATTCAGGAAGCAAAGATGGCTCGCACGGATATGGAGTAGGAATTGTACTGAGTAGAACCATCAGTCAAACAGTAACAAGCTTCACTGCATTTTCAAATAGGATTGTGATGATACAATTGGGCACAACTAAACAAAAATTAAACATTATACAGATTTATGCTCCAACCGCTGATAAGCCCGATAACGACATAGAAAACTTCTACGAAGATTTGGAAAACGTGATAAAGTCCACTAAAAAACAGGATATAACAATTATACTGGGAGACTTAAATGCAAAAGTGGGAGACCAAAAAACACAAGAATGTACAGGTAGTTGCGGACTTGGAACTAGAAATGAAAGAGGAGATAAACTAATCGAATTCTGCCAAAATAATAGGTTGGTTGTAACAAACACATGGTTTAAATTACCCAAACGCAGACTGTATACACCGGCGGATAGAGAAGGGCGGATCACAAGAAACCAAAGCGACTGTATTCTGATTGGACAAAGATATAAAAATGCAATTATGTCGGTAAAAACATATCCAAGTGCTGACATAGGATCAGACCATAATCCCCTAGTTGCCAAAATCAGATTTAAAATGAAACTCATTAAAAGAAGAACAGACACTGCAAAAAGTAACATTTCCAGACTCAAGGATACAAACATAAAACAACTCTTTACGGAAGATATCAATAAAGGATTAATGAACGTCAAAGAGGTGATTCTCCAAAACGCAGAACCAGAAAACAAATGGCTTTTAATGAAAACAGAAATAGAGGAAAGTCAAAGAGAAATACTAACTCCAACAAGATATAGAAACCAGCAATGGATGAGAGACGACAATTCAAAAACAGAGATATGCAAAAGTATAAAGAAATAAACAAGCAAATCAAAAACAAAATTAGACTAGCGAAAAATAAATGGCTACAAGAAGAATGTGAAGAAATAGAAGAGTATCAGAGAAAACATGATAGTTTTAATATGCACAAAAAGATAAAAAAGATAACTCATAGTAACAGAAAGAGAGAACCGACACTGCTTAAGAATGCAAAAGGAAAGCTAATCTTAGACACCCAAGAGAAACTTAAAAAATGGACAGAATACATCAAAGACCTGTTTAAAGACAATAGAGTAGAGCAGATGGAGATTGAAGTAGAAGATAACGAGGCATTAGCGATACTGAAAGATGAAATAAAAACAGCTATAAGAAACAACAAAAATGGAAAAGAACTGGGTCCAGCTCAAATCCCAATAGAAATCTTAAAATCCATGAATGATGATACCCTGGATATATTGTTAGATATGTTCAACACAGTATATAAAACGGGGAATATACTCAGAGAATGGTTACTCTCCACCTTTTGCGCTATTCCAAAGAACAAAAATGCAAAAGACTGCAGCGAATATAGAACAATATCTTTGATAAGCCATGTACTCAAGGTGTTTTTAAAAGTAATACACCGACGCATTTATAAAGAACTTGAAAAGGGGATAGATGATAGTCAGTTTGGATTCAGAAATGGTATAGGCACCAGAGACGCGTTGTTTGCACTTAATGTGCTTTCACAGAGGTGTATGGATATGAACACCGATATACACATTTGTTATGTTGACTTCGAGAAGGCTTTTGATAAAATTAAACATGAAAAACTAGTTGAGATTCTAAGAAGAAAAAACATAGACAACAAAGATTTAAGAATAATAACTAACCTATATTGGAATCAACGGGCACAAATAATAGTAGAAAACGAAACAAGTCCGGAAATTGAAATAGGGAGAGGAGTGAGACAAGGATGCATTTTTCCACCCCTACTATTCAATGTGAATCGATTTTCGAAGAAGCACTGTTAACGGAAAGTAAGGGAATAATAATAAACGGAAGAGCTGTAAACAACATAAGATTTGCAGACGACACTGCTATCATAGCTAGCTCCACTAAAGAACTCCAAGAACTAGTGAACGAAACAAATAACGTTTGCGAGCAACACGGATTAAAAATGAACACCAAAAATACTAAATATATGGTAATAATTAAAAAACAAAACATGCAAACAAGCATAAAGTTGCGAGGGGTGAATTTAGAAAAAGTGCAAAAATAGAAATACTTGGGCACATGGATAACAGCAAATAATGAACAAACAACAGATATAAGAACGAGAATAAAAATTGCAAGAAGTGCGTTTGTAAAACTGAAAACCATTCTGTGAAGCAGAGACATCACTCTAGAACTAATAATGAGAATTTTAAGATGTTATGTATTTTCAGTGCTGCAGTATGGGTTGGAAGGCTGGACACTAAAACAAGAATACATAAATAAACTGCAAGCGTTTGAAATGTGGTGTTACAGAAGGATGTTGAGAATATCTTGGACGGAGAGAAAAACAAACGTAGAAGTATTGCTAGCGATGGACAAAAACTATGAAATAATTAACAACATAAAATAAGGAAACTGCAATATCTTGGACATGTAATGAGAGGCCAGAAATACGAGTTGCCTAGATTGATCATGCAGTGTAAAATAGAAGGAAGAAGAAAAATTTCATGGTTGAGAAATTTGAGAGAGTGGTTCAATTGTAACTCAGTAGAACTTTTTCGAGCAGCGGCAAATAAAGTGAGAGTGGCAATGATGATATCCAACCTCCGATAGGAGATGGCACCTGAAGAAGAAGAAGATATATATATATATATATATATATATATATATATATATATATATATATAGGTATTTTTATCAAATGAAAAGTATTTCAGCTCGCCAGGTAAATTAAGTTTTGTTTCAATATCCTGGCAGGTGAACATGTGATACGTCTGCAGTACGAGTGTGAACTCGCCTAAGTTATTTGGTTACCCGTAGCGATTTTTTTGAGAAATAATTTTTTCTAGTACATTCTAAAAATGAGTTACGTCAGTTTCGAGCAACGGTATGCCATTAGGTTTTGCTTCAGACTTGAGCACAATGCACCAGAAACTTTTGCAAAAGCATCAAACCTACGGGAACACTGTTTTGTCAAGGGCCAGGTACTTTGGAGTTTGATCGGGGAAGAGTTGAATTTAACTCATACCACCATTCAACAGATATAATCAGTGAACTGGGATGAGAAAAAATGGTTTCAAAAAACCTTTCGCTGAACGAAAAGGACATCAGAAGGGTAAGGTGCCTTGACTTTACTAAAAATGATTCCAATTTTCTACAAGGTGTCACTACTGGTGACGAGTCATGGATGTTTGATACAACCCGTAAATCAAGCTCCAAAGTATGAAATATCGGAATATTGGAATACTCAAAAACATTTAAACAGCTGTAACCGACCAGCTGAAGGTTATTCCAGGCAGAACCGACCCAACCCTATCTTGCTTGGAACACCATTTCGAAAACGAAATTTTTTTTGAAAATAGCTTAAATGAAAAGCGTTTATCATTTTACTAACACCCCGTAAATACTTCCAAATATTCTATTGTATTTTTAAACATCATCAAAATAGTGTGACTTGCCATTTTTTTAAACTGATTCAATAGAACTTAATTTAGGTGAATAATCTAATTAATATAGTTTTACCACAAGTATGATATATTAACATTATCAGTGTTACAAATTAAGTGAGTCATACAATTATGGAAATGCTTCCTTCAACCATCATTATAACATTACCTTGTATTACAATCGCACACTAAGCCAACGTGACATTAATTTGAAATAGTATATTATTTATACATTTTAATAAGCAACAATTAACTTGAAGGTCTATATCTATAGTGAGACAAACAAAATACATGCTTAATTAAAACGAGTTCTTTATTTTCAAGTATTAATTTGATGCAACCATCGTTGTCGAACACACACCTCATTATTATAATATGAATTGTCGCAAAAAAAAAACAGTTTTACTTACTTTTAGGTTACTTATTTTTTTCAAATTTCCAAATTCTGATCTTCAAACTACAGAACCTCATATACGAGAGCAGGTCTTCTCATTTTCACAATTTCAATGAAAATACAAATTTTTCATTATAATGCATTTTTAGACAATATTTTTAATTATACAGGGTAAGTTAAAATTTTGTATCAGTCTCATGCTGCATTTTATTTCTAACCGACTTCTAAAAAAGAAGGAGGTTCTCAATTCCTCGACTATGAGTGTTTTTTTTTATGTATGTACACCGATTACTCCGGAACGGCTGCACCGATTTGAATGAAATTTTTTACATTATGTAAAGGAAGTTGCTGCAGTGGTCCCATATTTTTTTGGACGAAATTGGCACACTAAAATCCAAGATAGCGCTGACAATATGGCGGCCAAAAAAATTAATTATGTCCGATTTTCTCCAAAATTGGTATGGGGAAATTTTCGGGGTCGTACACAACGAATCTGAAATTACTTTTAAAAAATTCAATATGGCGGATCCAATATGGCGGACAAAAAAATCACTTTTGTCTGATTTTCTCCAAAATTGGTACACGTGAATTTTCGGGGTCGCGCATAACAAATCTAAAATTATTTTTAAAAAATTTAATATGGCGGATAAAAAAATCAATTTTGTCCGACTTTTTTCAAAATTGATATGGGGGAGTTTTTGGAATCGCACACTACGAATCTGAAATTTAAAAAAAAAAAAATTAATATGGCGAATCAAAGATGGCGGACTGTAGATTCTACATCTGTAGATTTTGTCTAAAAACAATATTGGGGGATTTTTGTTTGTGGTTATTGTGAATTTAAAGTATTTTTTGAAAAACTCAATCTGGCGGATTCAATAAGGCGTCCTAAAATCTTTACATTTTTCGATTTTCTACAAAACTGATATAGGGGGTCTTGAGGGTGTAAATTATGAATTTAAAAGTATTTTTTCAAGATTCAATATGGCGAATCCAATATAGAGGACTAAAAATTTTACATTTTTCGATTTTGTTCAAAGGTGGGACTGAATCGTTTTTAAGGATGTAAATAGCGAATTTAAAATTATTTTAAGAAAATCTAATGGAATATGATGGTCCAGAAATTTTAAATTTCCGGATTTTATCCAAAATTTGTACTAGGGGGCTTTAAAGGGTTTAGATTTAGATTAAATTATCTATGGTGAATCCAATATGGTGGGTTGAAAATTTTACCTTATTTGCATTTTTTCAGATTTGATATTATGGGGT
This sequence comes from Diaprepes abbreviatus, assembly GCA_034092305.1. Classification (NCBI taxonomy): domain Eukaryota; kingdom Metazoa; phylum Arthropoda; class Insecta; order Coleoptera; family Curculionidae; genus Diaprepes; species Diaprepes abbreviatus. The sequence goes on along the minus strand of JASJET010000055.1, from coordinate 4,769,782 downwards.
TTACGTCTCAAGTTCTTTAAATATCGATATTGAAAGGTTTTTGGGGCCTATATACCTATATGGATTTACTATGACGGACTAATTATCTGTTTGATACAATTTCACTGGTATTTAGAGAACTCTAACAATTAAAGAATTTTGAGTGGTTCATTTTAGGGTGATTTACAACTTTGGATAAAATGGGTACTTTTTTGCCACCTCATTGCGAGGTACATTAATTTCGATTAGTACTTAGTTCTAATAATTTATGGATATCATAATGATTTTAAAACTAAAAATCGAAAAATAAAATTTTTATAAAAAAATTGAACCGACTTCTAAAAGTGCCCTAAAAAGTGAAAAATAAAATAAATTTTTATATGAAATTGAACTTTTTGAAGTCGGCGCCAAATTATTTATAAATGAAATAAATAACCACTAATATATACAAATTATGTTAAGAAAGCAATTGCAAATAAAGTATTTTTAATATGTTTATGCAAATCACATTTTGTCAGGTATTAGTTTGGCGCCAACTCCAAAAAGTTCAATTTCATATAAAAATTTATAGTTATTTTTCACTTTTTAGCGCACTTTTAGAAGTCGGTTCAATTTTTTATAAAAATTTTAATCACATATGTATTGAATATTGTGAGTAACATGTTTTTAAAGGATTTTAAGAACTTGTTATCCATTTTGAATTTTGTTAATGATTTTCTATACAAGTAAATTTGGTAGAACTTTAAGAAGCATATGGTTTATATTTGCGTTCATCATTGTTATCCACAGCTTAGTTAAAGGGATCTTATCATAGATCTTAAAATAATTCATGGGTCTTAAATGGTAGCTGCTCTTTTTCAATTATTTATTTCACACAAATAATATTATTTATCAAAATTTTTCAAATTGTTGTTCATACTAACCTTATTAGAGTTATCTTTACTGAGGCAGCGATTGTAACGTTTGTAGACCCATAAGATGTTGGATAGTAGCTATAGCTTGCAATGGAATGTCATGTGTGATTTGAAAGGCTTAGATTACAAAAAATATTACAATGGACGTTTGTAACGTATGAATATTCCAAAATGGTCCTTCTTGTAATAAAGTGTAATTGTCTACATATTTTAATTTCTCCGTTAGGATTCTACAGAAATAAATACAATGAACAGATAATTCCCAGTTCGGTTAGGATTTCCCTAGTTAAGAATCTCGCCAACAGGTTTTTTTATTGACTCATGCTGTTGTTAATAAACATTTTAACGGTATATATCAAACAGTGCCATTATCCTCTATACCTAATTTCTTGCGACTAAAATATTATATATATTTTTAATTATTTTATCTCTTCAGCAAAGTATATTAAAAGCACAATTTTATTCCAAAATTTATAATTAATTTCTATTATAAAATTAAAATTTGACAGATGCCTTCATCATTCCTATCATATAATCAGTTTTTTAATCGTTTGCTAGCCACCTCTATACTAATAATTTTTTACATTACTTACAATATTTCTTGTAACAATGTTCAACATTCGATAAATAAGAGATTACGGGTCAATAAATAAATATTATTAACCTTGAACCCTCTTAAACCAAGTCTAGATATTGGGGTTTTCGGGTAGTAATTAAATTAAATTAATTAATTAATATAACGTTTTTCTCTTATATATTCACAATCATTGTAAATAATTTCTATCTAAGACTGTTCTAAATATTTTATAATTTTAACATTCAGTAGCAATATACGAATAATAATAATGTATTTCTTTTGATTTAATTAGATATATTTGACCTTTTCGGAGATCTCAAGGTCTCCGACGTAAGTAATTAATTATTCATAAATGGTAAAATTCTAAATAATGCATGCCTAACAGAAAAGAAAAGTTTATTTCCCAAAAAAAAACAACGTAAATTTCATTGCCAGTAGTAACGACATTATCACAGAATTATCACGCATGGTAAAAATTATAATTTATGTGTTTCCCCGAGTTAAAAGTCTTGTAAAAACCAGACGGATTTTGAAATAACCTGTTTACTGCTCAAGCCTGGAGATCCGGCAAATTGGTCACCAACTCTCAGGTAATTCTTTGATCACGTGACGCTCATCGACCTTGCATGTTTACCTCAAGTCACCTTTTACAATCGCTTTGTGTGAGTACAATGTTGTCAAATAGATCAGATAACCTGCAGTTTAAAATAAAGCAGTGAAGGATATTCCAAAATTACCAATGATTAGACGAAAAAATTATGCTATTTAGTTCAGGGGCGTGTATAGGGGACCCTTTATTTATTGTTAAAATCGGAACGTTGTATTTTCAAATACTTATAACGGATCTACTTACTATTGTAAATTTGGTGGCATATTAAATGTTGAACAATGAATATTTTGGTATTTTTCCCAACTCGCGATGAAAGAAATATTTTTTCATAAGATTACAAATTTTTTTCTAGTATTTAGATTAGTATTGCGGGTAGGACGCAAAATTGAAATAATAAACATCAAATGAGTACATATTTTATCCCAATATAGCGGTTTTTATAGTACAAAACTTTGTAATAAGTACATTTTTTGGAGGTTTACTTGCAAACGTATGTAAAAAACAGCAGACTTACATTCTAAAATTGACTTAATATTATTGTTGCCAAAAAGCTCTAGATTTACAAAAGTCATTATTACTTCATGGTTACAAAATTTTTCTAGAATTTGTTTGATGGCCTTTAATTTCCTACCCCCCCCCCCCCAAGAAAAAAAAATATATTCGCTTTGTACTTTATAATATGTGTAAATATTTCCTAGTTTTTTATTTACATTTCAACATCAAAAATAGTAAATAACATTAACGGGTCAAAAGAGTTTATGCAAATCAGTCAAAAAGTGTGAATCAATTTGACATTGAAACAGGGAAATAAGAAATATCAACGATAAGAGTGTGAAGCAGTTATAATAAGTTTAAGAGTTGTAATCTTATAGTATAGACAGCTAAACGCTGGTACCAACTGCACAATAACAAAATCAATAAATCTACATATATATGGGACACTATTTGTGAACGAGAGACCCATATTCCTCAAAATTGGGTTCGCTTCAGGAAATCGTGTAATATCTTAAAATTTAGCTTTTTTTCCATTTTAATATTCCAACTCAATTTGAATTGTTTGAACGTGCGCACTTGCGAATTATAGGTCTTAAAATAGCACAACTGAAGATTGGCGATCTATAATGGTGGTCAAATAGTTTAGTTTCTCAATATTAATCATTGAAATTTCTTCAGAACAGTTCAAAAATGTGGGATTTTTGGTCGTTGGTCACGAAGCTGGTATCGAAATATTAAAGATGGCCGATCCAATTTGGCAATCAAACACGCCATATTCACACTACGAATAACTCAAAATCTTTCAGAACGGCTATGTCTTTACACTTATGTATATATAAAGTTTGCCCATTTTTCCTTGTTCTTTGCCATCTGACTTGCCGTTTCTCAAGTTTCTCGTTTATTCTTTAGTATTTGTGCAACCTCGACGTTCCACGTTTTCCGCAGTCTTCCTCTTGTTTTGGCTGCTATACTTGTTTTACTATTCTAGTGTCATTCTTTCCAAGTGTCCGAACCATCTTAGCTATTGTAGTTGCCTCCTCTCTATTTGTTTCCCTATTTCTGTAATATCCAGTTCATTTCTAATGTTTTCGTTTCTTATTCTGTCTCTCCTAGTTATTCTTTTTACTTTTCTGACAAATTGCTATGTTTCTATTTTCTAGACTTTCTCATATTGCTTTTCCTGTCATGACCTTTCTATATCCAAGAATGCCATATATGCTTCTGCTCACTTGCTCAATGTTTTTTTTCTTTTGTTTTATGGAGAATATATGGTCCTGGGTGTTTTGTCCCTTGTGCTTCATCCAACTGCCTTCTACTACATTCATTAATCTGTGTTCTAATATTTTTTTCGTATGTTTTTAGTATGATGTTCAAACAAAGCGATTTCTCTGTAATTTCCACAGGCTCCAAGGTCGCCTTTCTTATGTATTGATCTTATTATTCCTAGAGTCCAATCGTCAGGCATTTTTCCGCTCCTTCAGGCTTTGTTAAATATTCCGTCAGTATTTACTTCTCTATTTATTCTAAATTTTTCAGCATTTCCGCCACTATCCCGTAATGTCAAGGCGCTTTTTCTTTTCTCAAAGTTCTGATTGATTCTTCTACGTCTTCCATTTTGATATCATCTTCCTTCATACAGGATTTCTTGCCCGTTCTATTACTTTCTTTCTCCAGTCTCAGTTGAACTTCACTATTTGATAGGAACTTGAAATTTTGCTTCCACCTTTCCATATTCTTATCATCTATTATGGATAGCCCCTCTTTATCTTTAATTATCTTTGTTATTTGTGTTTTTTCTTTCTGTAGTGATTTTAGTGTTCTATAAAATAGTTTTTGATTAGTTTTACTGTCTTTTTCCATTTTTTGTCCAAATTCTTTCCTTGTTCTTGTTTTTACTTGACTTACCAGATCCTTAAAATATTCTTTGTTGCTTGTATTTTCTGTTACTGTCTTACTTACACTTTTCATTTTTCTTTATTGATTTTTATTTGTTTTATTTCTCTCTTCATTCCACCGTCTCGCCTGACTTTTGTTTTTATTTATTTCAACAGTTCCACAGCTATATATGGCGTTGCGAATTATGATTTCTCTGAACTTGTTCCAAAGCTCTTCTAGTTACATGTCTACGATAATTTAGTTCTTTCATCTCCTCTTCTATCTTTCTTTGGAATTTTTCCTCTGTTTCCTCTTCATTTAGTCTATATGTTTTGATCGATTTTTTGGTATACAGCCTTAACGTCTGTTATTTTTCGTGTAAGTTTACTTTAAGTTTCATTTTAGCAAGAACCATGTGGTGGTCGCTGTGTATTTCCGATCGTCTTTTGACCCTAACATCTGTTATTTCATTTCTATGCCGTCTGTCTATAAGCACGTAGTCTACGATTGATTTTTCTTTCCTATTTTCTATCACTCTGGTGTACTTATGGATATCTTTGTGTTTGAAAAATGTATTCAACACTACTAGGTTGTTTCCAGTGCAGAAATCCAACATCATTTTGCCGTTATTATTCTTGTGGCTTTCTCCATGTGGCCCTAAAACTCCATCCCCTAAGATCAGAAACCCCTTTTTGCTTTATCTGTTGGTTCATTCAATTCATCTCAGTATTTCTCTTTAAATTATTTTGTTTCGTCCCCACTTGGTCCTTATGATATTATGATTGTAAACGTATATATATATATATATATATATATATATATATATATATATATATATATATATATATATATATATATATATATAAGTAGATAAGTTTTTGTCCGTGTAATTTAAAATAAAACAGAAAAAAAAAATATGGGCGAAGCGGACGTGAAAATTTGTCAATCTACATGATTCTCGTGTTAAAAAGTGCGGAGCACTCCAAAATATAGAAAAACTCCGGGTCCGCCATCTGTCGAACCCGGAGATTGTAAACGTATATATATATATATATATATATATATATATATATATATATATATATATATATATATATATAAGTAGATAAGTTTTTGTCCGTGTAATTTAAAATAAAATAGAAAAAAAAAATATGGGCGAAGCGGACGTGAAAATTTGTCAATCTACATGATTCTCGTGTTAAAAAGTGCGGAGCACTCCAAAATATGGAAAAACTCCGGGTCCGCCATCTGTCGGACCCGGAGTTTTTCCATATTTTGGAGTGCTCCGCACTTTTTAACACGAGATTCATATAGATTGACAAATTTTCACGTCCGCTTCGCCAATATTTCTTTCTATTTTATTTTATATATATATATATATATATATATATATATATATATATATATATATATATATATATATATATATATATATATATATATATATATATATATATATATATATATATATATATATTTACAACTTTTTCCATGTATATGATCCAAAACACAAAAAATTAAATAACAATAGCATAATTGAAAATGAAGAAATAAAACGGTAATTACAAAATAGTATTTAAAAAATTTATTAATAGATCCGTCCGCAAATAAATAAGACACTAGTCAGCACCAATGATGTCTCGTGATTACAGTCACATGACATTACGAATGATTTAACGACGCTGATTGATTTGTGACTGATCAGCAAACAAGCCAAATATTGAGATAATGACGATTACATGCTTTCAAAAATTTGTTCCCTGTTATGAAATAGAAGCAAAAAGCATATAAGAATACAAATTAACTATTTTTGCAAGTTGTGCCATTTTCTTTAGATGTAAATAACCGTACTATCATTTTCCGCTATACCTAACGACTAAAAATAAAGATCCGTTTTGCTTTTGCTTCCTTTTGAATTGTATAAAAACCATGAAGGATACAAATGATTCATTTTTATTTACGAAAAATCAAGGTGTCTTTAGTTGTTCAACTAAATAAGTAGTTTAAGCAAATCAGAATTTCATCACACTCGATCTATCGTGATGTTTTCAATACAGGTAACTCAAAAAATAATTTCTCTTTTAGAAGTTATAATATTTCTAGGTAATGTGTCTTCGTATTGCATCATTATTTTAAAAAATTATTCAATGATATATAAGATCTGGCAACATGTAAAGAGCAATGCAGACACACAACAATCCAACAAGTTAACAACTGCTATACTGAGGTCATTCTGTTGTTTTTCGATACGGTATAAGTATATTTATTTAAAATTATTATTCCAATGTAATTTTTTCTTGCATTAATTATTCGATTATTTTTTTTATCAAGTATGGTAATTTTAATGAATACCGGATAACATTTTTTCGTCGAATATAATTTGCACTTTGATCTGGTTCTTACAAAATTTGATCTTCTATCTCTTTCTATTTAAAATTTAAAAATATTTAAACTATTTTCTGTCGCCCAAGACCAACTAATTTTTATTCAAGGTTTTATTTCTCTGGATTGGTTGCCTTGTAGGATCTCTACGTCTATACACTACAGAGGAGCCCTTACACGGGATCAGATAAACCCTTACCAGTTAAACGAGGTTGTTACTGGCATAGAGGAGTTTACCAACGATCGAATTATTATAGCAAAAACGACCTTGAATATACGGCGCCAAAATTACAGAAGGAAAACAAAAGGTGGGACTTGGAATTTAACAAACGAAAGAACGGATATCTCCCCATAGGAGCGGAACTATTTAAAATAGAACTATATACAGAGAAAATTGAAAGCTGGAGAATTATCTAACATAGAACTAGATACTAGAAAATTAAAGGAGAACTGAATTCTATAATACGGGAAAAATTATTGAGAATTCAATAACAGTTATTCAAGCTAAAACAATTAAAGTATTGTACTCGAGAATGGTCGGATTGGAACAAAACGGAAATTTACAATCTACGAAACTCTTATTAAAAGTAACCTAATTTATTTATGGAGCAGCGTTCAAAGTGGATGTGTTAAGAAAAACCAGGTATGTCCAGAAAGGAAATAATCTGCAATGGAGCCATATAACAACAAATTGGATTATATGTTTCCATAGCTACAAAAATAAAAAAAAACCTAGTATGGTAAGGAGAAGTTTAAAGAATGGAAGGAATAAGATAATATAAACGAAAGTCAACGTATGCAAAAAAAGTTATAGACAAAAGACTTAGTATAAATGTATTTTCATGTGTATTTTTGTAAATAAATCCTGTTATCATTAAGGAATTTTGTTTTTTTTATTGCTATATTTGCTTGTATTTGCTAAATATTATATAAAAATATTTATATTAAATAAAAATAACTGATACATTCAATCACTCAAAATCTATACGTGGTAGAAAATTTTCGTTGTTGAAGTTGCAATCAGGATGCTTTAAACTCCCATGGACATCATTAAAACATCAGTTGTTGACTAATATTTTCAATGATAAATATTTGTTATTGTTGTGATTCTAGAAATATAAACGGCTCCTTCGTATACATATTTTAGAGAAGATCACGAAAATATTAATAATGAAAGACAAAAAGGTAGTGTTATTTATCAACAGCGAAATTTCTTCATTTTTTTCTTTCAATCGCTGGTAGAAATATTTCCTTTCCTTGAATATAACTATTGAATCCTGAATCCCCTTAAAAAATCAGATTAATCATGCTGATCGTGCTAAAGATATTTCAGGCATAAATAGGTATACATTACATGCATACTCAATCATTTCAACCAACTGAAAAACGGAAACGTACGATTACTTTATCTGACCTTGTCACCCAAGATTTTCGATTATCATTATTTGTACAACGCGATAACTGAGATAACATTATTTTTAGTAATGATTTCAATGCATAACACTTGTGAAATATAATGAAATATGTTAGAATTGATATTAAATATTCAAGAACTTTGTACTATTTTATAGTAAACCTTATAAAATAATTTATGTTTCTACTGGATTACATCATTGACCATATATTTATGTAGATGGAAAATAAATTTGAAAAAAAATGGGGAATACCTATTGAGTAGATTAGGTTCTAGTTGGTGGTTATAAAGAATCGATCCTCGGTATTTAAGGGTTTCTTAAAAGAACTGAAAAGGTGAAGATTTTTCAATATTAACTTCGTAAAAGTTTTTACGCTTCAATACAGCATCAGGTATCCGGCTTTATTGTACTCGAATGGTACTATAATGAAAATCAGATGGTAATACAATTTCATTTATTACATTTTGGTTCACTCGAATCGTAAGAGACCCATAAAAAGTTTAATTTTCATTGTATCTGTTACCATTCATGAGGTCATATTTTATCTAAATCCACAAATTCACAAAAAAATTCATAAAGTAGGTCAATAAAAGGACATATTTTTAAAAAACTGTTTTAATTTAATCAACATTTAAACTTCTTACCATCCACAATTTACAATAATATCAATGATACAACGACTTATCTTATTATGAGGTCAAAGAGTATGTACATATATGATTGGTCTGACCTACATACAGATACTATCTGCAGATAATCAAACCCTTAAAGGATCTGGCACTGTTAAGAAAAATTATATAAGGTCAGGGATTAAAAATTTATTACTGAGCAGGTTATAATGTCATGATCATTATATATAGTATTTTTTTTATTTCAATAAATACAAAGAAAGAAGAAAGATAATAACATAATTTTAGTGTTCTCTTGTGAAGCAGTAAAGAATTACACTTTTTCTATAATATTTTTTTTTTAATCCTAAGCATTCAAAAATATATTGAAAATCTTATAACCGATCACCGGTCTTGTATCCACAATTTTCGGTACATATACCGGGTGTACCAAGTTAAGTGCGTACTACTGCTATCTCTTTTATTATATAGATATAAAGTCGGTCAAATTATCAAAGTAGTAGCATTTTTTCTGCCGATTAAGATGGCGAAAGCGGAAAAACAATTGAACATAGCGTTTCCGAATAAATGATGAAAATATGGCATTCACTCATTTAGAAAAATATGATATGTTAGTAGTATATCTAGTGTGTAGAAAAAATTGTTTTCGAGCAATGGAAACGTATGGACAAATGTATCCTGAATATAATTAATTATAGATATTTTCTTAAGACATGTAGAAAATTTAGGAATACTGAAGGCGTTTTTGGAAAGACAAGAACTAAAAGACAGTTTATAATAAGGGAGCAAATAGAAGTAAATGTACTGGCATATTTTGGAGTGCATAAAAAGAAATCGACCAGAGATTTGGCAAGAAACAGTGGTTTAAGTTTATTAACAATTTGGAAAATATATATATAAGCAAGCGTTAAAGCCTTGACATATGTAAGACAAATACCTATCTTGAAAATAAATAAAATTCTCTATTTTCTGTTCCGTAGTAAAAGAAAATTATTTTTATGCTCGTATCTTTAAGGTTCAAAACTTGCTTGACTTAGTGTTGCTCAAACCATTTTCTGTCATCTTAGACCGGTTTTAAAGTTAGACCATGTTAGTTAATTAGGGGGTAAAGACTTGTTTTGGTCAAAAATTTTAGGGCACCCTGTATCTTTGTAAATACATTCCAGAAATGTTGCTTTATGAATCATTTATATTTTTCCATAAACTATAAAATTTTTTACTTCTAATTTAAATTTCTCTCAGTGTAAAAATTAACTTGGTATATAATCTAAATTTTAATAAAACGATAGGAAATTGCTGAAACTAGCATAAAATTTATAATCTATTTTTCAAATAATACTTTTTTTTAATACTTTATTACCGTGAAGGAATTATTAACATCTTTGGGCACGTTTGAAAGCAATATAACGGGTTGGATTAAACAAATCCCTGAATATTTCTCAGAAATATTATTGTTTCGAAAATAAGTATTTTCTACAAATTTCAATTTTTGCAAGGATTTATTTTTGAAGATCATTTTGTTTCGAAAATAATTAGTTTTTGGAAGTTTATGATAATAATAACAATCAAGTCAGTTCGGATTAGTACAGGTTAGTTTAAGTTATTTCAAGTTAGGTCTTACAGATTTTTACGTCAAATATTTTCAACCGCAAGACTTTTGTATTAAAAAATAGAAACTATTATTTTATCAAAACGTGTTATTCAGATAAAATAATTGCAAAAGTGCTAATTTAAAAACAGTACAATTTTAGGTAGTCATTTTTTTGTATAAAACAACCCTAATTTAATTCCCATGATCACTTTCTTTACGTTTAAAAAATAAAGATTGGGTTAGTAGTTTAGTCCAATATAATCATAACACCTAATGAAAAAATTAATCTTAGATATCCACTTATAGTATTAATAGTGTTTTAAAACAAGCAACAGCTAACTTTCACTTTGTGACGTAGTGACTTGGTACTACCAATCCGGAAGTTTAAAAGCCAGAGGCTTCGTCCTTGCAGAAACGGGATTTCATATTATTCTGTTATTGTTTCATATTCAAGTATAAATAACGTTCAGTTTGGGTTTTACTAAAATGGATACTTAATAATAAAATTAAATTTTTATAATTTAATCGATGACTGTGAGGAATTTCTAGGACGATATGAAAAGATTGAAATTAAATTAGTTTTATTTTTATTTTGACTATTTTACAGGTATTTCGATAGGGCTATTATATAACCAAGGGCGTAACCTAGAGTGACTTTTAAGGACCTTAAAGTTGTAATCAATACGTGGAATAAAATATCTTTTTTGAAATTTTCTTTTTAGGGTTCCGTCTGTTCGTCTGTATGTTACTCTTTATAATTTCGTCAGGTTTTTGCAATCAGATTTTGCAGATACATATATTCCATTAACCCAATAACAGACCTAAAGCTAGATTGGAAAAAAATCCTTATGTAAAAAATAGGAATAAAAATGTTTTTTTTTTTTATTTCTTTGTTCCACTAAACAGGCACAAATATCCCTTTAAGGGTATTTTTCAAGTTCTGTATTATTATATTCATTTTGTTTTAATAATTTTTTGTAGGTTAAGCTATCACCTTATACTCTATTTAAGAACTAGGGAGAGTAATAAAAATGTCACACTGTTCATAGGAAATTTTTTCCTCAACGAAAAACTTATTACGATGAATATTCGGATAATAATGTTAAAACCTCTGTTGCTATGTACCGAATGCTCAAGGAGAGAAAGACGAATGCTCCCAAGCCACATTAATATTATATGAACGAATTTATTCTTTTTATGTATGTTTAACTTCTGATATTTATGATAATGGGTATTTTATAAGTATTTAAATCATAACTCAAAATTTTTTGAGACAACAAAGTTACGTTTTAGTATGAATGTTCTTAAAACGGTTTCTGTGCCAAAACTAAAAATAATAAAAATACAGTTGTAATTTGTATTAAATATGGCAAATTATATCTATTTTGTAATGTATGTGAATTATTAAGAAATCATTAGAAATAAAATTATATTATTATAACAACTTATTTCTATTTTGAGCTTATGACCGAAATAATATTCTATGCCCTAAATACTTAGTGATAAAATAAACCTCCTGGCGACGCCTATGACAATGATTAAAATCCTTTTTGACACTTTCCAAATATCTATTGTTATCCAACCCAAATAGTCCATTATTATAGACCGGTATTTTTGATTATAAAATTTCTAACCCTTTCATATAAAAACTATATGTGTCCAACAGATTTTGCCATAGACACGGGACTAAAGAACACAGGTAGTTTGCGAAGAGAAAAGGATCAAAAATGAGTTTTCACTTTCTGTAGTTCTTGAATAGACTATAGTTTTAATAATGTTTGTCTGTAAATGTTTTACGATCAAATTTTTAGTTTTTCGTTATGAACTGTTTATTGAATATGAAAATTTAAATTTTACAGTTTCATTTACTATCGTAATTACTATACAGGGGGTTCGCCAATTTATTCCGGTTTTTGGAAGGAGGTTCGCAAGAAGAAAAAGATTGGAGACCGCTGATCTAGATCATGCTTAAAATCTATAAAACAATAAATCAATCAGATATTATTCAAATAGGTTAGTTGGTCAATAAATTTCTAGGTAAAATATTAAACATATTGATTATTAAAAATATGTTATTCTCATAACCTTTGTTTATTTTTTTTTAAATATCTACTTAATACCTCGGCTTAAAAATTAAGGTGTCAAAATTGACAACAAGTTCTTACAAATATTTAAATTTAAATACTAGTTAATTCTAAGTTATTAAAATTTACATTGGTTAACCGTTTAATATCACTTTTTTATCATTGATGTATCGCTGATGGTGGTGTCCGCGACAAAACGACCGTTGGTATCATAATATAAGAGAGTAAGACAGGTGCGTGTCTTCCAGCACACCTGCGACGAGATCGCAGACAAGCAGGTGGAAGCGCGACCCCAGTAGCGGGTCAATCATGGGGGTCGATAAAAACAATCAGATAGAAAATGGCGACCAAAATGGGATGTTGTTAAGGAAAAAACTCTTGCGATATCGAGTCGACAATTGCGGATGTACTAGACCTCAAATTAGTAATACCTAAAAATCCCTAGAGATATATTTTTTTTAAATGTGAAGTACTAGATTATACTCATTTTATCTATTTATTAAATAATAATTAAACTAAGATCCAGCTCGCTTATCGCCTGATTTTCAAATCTCTCGCTCGTTCGGGAGTTTACCGAAGAAATGATACACGGACATATCGAATATACATATGTATATTTTTACAAATTAGCCAATACATGGACGTACTTAATTAATGTTTTTAAGGAATTTATGGTCTTATAAGACAAAAAATTTGGAAATATTATCTATTTCTTATATTGAATGAATGAATGAGTAAAAGGTAGCGATATTTGATCATGGATGCCTAGGCTTCACTGGGCTATTTACATCCCACCATGGCTGCAAGTTATTCGAGACTGATCGCCTTTGCGAATCCAAGCAGCTTCTTTAACTGAATTTGCCTAACTACTCCAGGTGACAATATTGTATCTCGGAAATATTTCTGCCTTAGTCCATTGAGTGCTAGACACTTTCTAAGGACATGCTCAACAGTTTCATCTCCCTCTAGACACTATCTGCCCATCGAGTCATCCATGACGGTAATCTTATGAAGATGGCCTCGCAGGTGACAACGTTCTGTCGATAGTCCCATCACGATTGGCAGTTCTTTTCTTTCCAAAAAGAGGAACTTCCTAGTAAGTCGTTCTTTAGATTCAGTTATACGTTTCTTAGTACACACACTCTCTCCAGAACTCAATAAATTTATTTCCCAGCAACAATTTTACTTCCCTTTGATCAACAGTAAGTGGAACAGCAAGAATTGGTTGGGGGTCTGTGGGATCTTTGCCGACAACCCGCTTCCTTATTCCTGTGTATACCCGGGTGTCCAAGACCCACATGAGCCTAATTCTGCAGCAGTGGTGGCTTTTTCTTACAGCAGTCAATTATTGAAATAATTTAACTTATTTCGCTTACATATCATTAATAATTTGCCTGTATTACAGTATTATGCCTGGAAACGTTATCACTTTGCTGGTTTGCAATTTTAATGCAATCCAAGCTAATCCATTGGAACGTATTTAGAGTTGCCTATCTAAGAGGTGGAAATTAATTCCATCTCACAAGCTTCATGTAAGTTGTAAGTCGACTGCACACCTGTGTTTACTTCCCAGTCGATTTCGTAGTTGTAGATGTGGTACGCTTTTGTATTTTTTTTACGTTTTGCGTTTTGGTTTTGGTAAAAACAAAAATGAATTCCATTCAGAGTTTAATTGCAGAGCCATTCTGTGGTCGATCATTAAGTGATAAGGCTGGAATAAAAAGGCTTGGAAGGCCTACTCCGAATTTAAAAATAGGATAATTCATGTCTGGTAAAAAAAGGACTTTTACTAGGGCGTTTAACCCGGACGATGCTCTATTTTGTTTTACTTGCTCATTATTTAGAGGAGGAACTTCTTGGACAAAAGTAGGTTTTATCTTAAATCAAATGTTTTGCAATATTCACTTTTTGGAACTGTTAATGTAGCTGCTCAATTCAGAAGCGCTTATCGAAGAGATTTTGCACTGCACAATGAAAAAGTGAGATATAATCGATACATTATAAACATTATAATTAATTATGTACGTTTCTGTGGAGCTTTCGAACTCACGTTACGAGGATATGATGCATCTACGTCTTCCTCTAGTACCAGGGTTTTTCGAGGTTTAATTGATTTTAGTGTCGAGTTAGACGATGCTCTGAAACAACATTTGGAAAAAGCATTGATATTTAAAGGTATGTCAAAAATCATTCAAAATGAAATTTTACAAGCAATGTTTATTATATGACAAGAGGAAATTTTTAAACTTTTTAAAATTTTTAATTACTATTCCGATGGCTTCGGCTGAAGGAGAACGGTAGTTTTCTACCCTCAAAAGGATAAATCGTTTTTACGGAATACTATGAGCCAAGAAAAACTTTCTGCTTTGGCAATGCTTTCTGAAGAATGGGATCTTATCGAAAGCATACCTGATTTCAATCAACGGGTTATTGACAAGGTTGTTAATGCCAAAGATCGGCGTATGGATGTTCTTTATAAACAATTCACACAGTAAGTTATACGTAAATTTTGTTTTGACTGCTATATTTTTAAAATTTACAACCTTCTTTATGTCTAGTTATTTAAAATACACTGCTTTGTTTCATACTAACTTAATTTTTAAAGACTAATTTTTTCATCCACCGGTGCCTATGACAGGTTTTATATTTATCTATGTTTTTAATGTACCATTTGAATTGCAACCCCTACTTTTTTAATGCACCAGCCGCTACTGTTGCGCAGCAGTTTCTTGTCAAACTATTCAGTACATCCTTTCACTTAGATATCAGTCCCAAAATGTCGATGCTAGACTTCAGTGCTAGTATTACAACCCTATTGTCTGAGCAAATATTTATTGTCTTATTGCTGTTTAGATCTCTCACATAGATGGTCAAACTGCAGAACAGCATAAATTTCTGTAAAACTTTCTGATTTTTGTACTCCTACCAAATACTCCAGTAGTGAACAGTTCACTACTTACTCCAGCTCCATTTCTTTCATCTTATCGAGATTCATCTGCAAATCATAGGTATCCTTTTCACAGAACATCTTACTCCTCCTCCCAATCCTTTCTGCTTATCTGGAATAGCTTAAGATAGTGATTGGGTTCCAAAACAGACGCCATGTAGTCTGTTTGCATGAAAAATGATGGACGTCTCTCCACTAAGCTTGTCCAGCCACATGAGTATCCGCCAGTTCCAGTTCCGAAATTCCTTAGGCAACTGAGACGAAAAACAACCTTCAAGGTCTCATTCTTTAGTTTGCTATATTATTATGACCCAGATAAAATAAATAAGAAAATACGGAGGAAAATTAAAAAAAAAAGAACTATTTTCCTCTATACAAGTTAAGGAAACAATGGCATTATGGACCAACAACACTTCATAATTTTGTTTGTCTTTAACGCCTGCTGAACATAAGTTATATGTAGAATAACAAAAAAATTATTACTAATTATAGCAAATGCAAAATATGTACTACAAAAACTTCAGCATAAAGCATTTTTCAGAATCCACTTTTCGAAACTTTACATTTTTGAAAAATAAAAAAAAAATAGCCATAGACCTCATTGTTATTTTTTGTTCCATAAAATATAATTTAATTTTTTAATTGTATCCAATATTTTAAATTTATTTTACATATAGTACCATTAGCTTAAGTTAAACTGTTGCCAAATTTATCGAAAAATGCAATTTTTGCAGATGCACATCCCTTTTAGATTTTTATTCTTTGTAAAAGTATGCAACATACTTCCACGAGCCTGGAAGAGGGATCCCAAAAAGGCAGAAACTCTATTATTTTGAAAACCGTTCATTTTATCGAACTTAATGTACTTTTTTCTGGTAGAGGATATGTTACTCGTATATGTAGATAATATTTTGAGTTCGTTTCGTCTACGTCTACCATTATTTGGAGGTTAGGAATGTTAAAGCCAGCTTGTTACTGACTTGTCAGATAAAATTAGGAATACTTAGCAGTAATTTCATGAGGTCATGCTTCCCCTACATACAACAAACAGGGTATACAGTACTATGCTGTGCTGTTATTAGCCTTAAACACTTTCGAAAGCATGTTATATATCTGTAGGACTGTCCGTGTTTTATTTCCGTTTAAAGGAGAGGCGACCCGCGAGTGTTTAAAAATATAATACCAATACATGGAACAAAAATTAGGATTGTTACAAATCATGTGAAACACCAATTCGTTATCTATAGTTATGATAAGAAGAATTTTTGTTTTTATGTTTATTTTATCAAACATAGAAAGGTTAAAAACATTGTTTTCATAAACCATAGATATTTCATGAGCCTTTATTTTTATCTTATATTAAGATTATCTGTTACATTGTTGAATGAAGTTTCGTGACCTCCAAACAACAAATATACAAAACAAAACAGTTAATGTGTTTCCTCATATAAATTTTTATTAAATTTGCAACAACGAGATTTTTCCCCACTGGATGTTCAGTTTATAATTCGAGCAATGGCAGTTCTGATTCTCATACTCTGAAGTTTTTCCTATAAAGAAGGCACACTAAAAGTGTTCTTTAAAAAACTAACTTTGTTCTTAGTCATAGCGGCAAATAAAACGACTTTTAGTAACAAAATAACAATACACTTAAGTAGAAACACAAAATGATATAAATACCCAGGTAAATACACAATAAATAGCCAAAACTAAATTTAAAATATTTTTTGAATATAAGTGCAAATTAATATCGCCTACCACCAAGGGATTAATGTATTGTAATTAAATTCATTTAATTGCATTTCAATCATTTAGCGCCTGGCAAAAATTTCGTTAAACTTTAAACATGGATGCAGACGGAAAATATTATTGCTAGTTCCATCTTTTTTGCTCGTCAGATCTTCATCTTTCCACTGTGCCGTATCAATAAATCCACACATGTTTGTCATTGCTCAGTTACCAGATGTCCAAATAAGTAACATGAAAAAGAAAAAAGTACTCGGAAAAAACGGTTTTAGAAAAAATTATATAGTGCCATGGTACTGTGGCAGTAATCGACAAACCGCCACTGATTTAACCATTTGTTTTTCAATTATAATAAACTACTATGCAGATTCATAGGCCATTTTGTTCTAGGTAACACTTTTTATATGGTATAGCCTCTGAAGGTGCCCATAAATTGAGGTAATAGATATTCTATGTAAAATACATTTATATAATTTATACAACAAAATAAAGATCACTTTTTCTTAAAATTAAATAATATTTAAAACGGATCGGTTAAATTACCATTTTATTTTGCAAAAAACCATTGAAATAAAACAAATAAAACTAATTTGTAATTAGTGAGACCGAACAACATTGTTACGTTCTCAGGCGCCGCACGTTAGCCAGGTGCTTTAGTCTTTTCAACAATAAGATGTAACAATCTAATATTATTAAATTTCTAAAATTGAGTAAAAATGTCTGGTTTGAAAAGTATTTCGGTTCCACTTGTTTTTACTGGTGTGCAGATCACCTTATTATTTATTTATTAAATTACGAATTCCAAATTTAGGTGGGTCTTTAGTACTAGAAAAACTTCAAATTTATAACAATACATCCGGTTTCACCAGCAATTATCACAGTATTATGATTTTAAATCAAAGTATGTCTCCCTAATGCACCAACAACGTATAATGAAATGAAATGAAATGAAATAATTTATTAGCCATAAGACTGATACTTCAGCATCGGTTTCGTCAACAGTATACAATTAAATAAAAAAATATATACATAATATACCTTAAAGCTAGAAAAAACAAAAAACAGTTATATTAGTTAGTATCATAAGATACTTGTTATAATATGGAAAATGTAAAATAACTTAATCTAATATTTAATAATAAAAACCACAGTTTAAAATCCTAAAACAACTAACAGGAAAGAAAAAAATAAAACGATAAGAACACAATTCGTCGCACTGGTCAGCGAAGGACGCAACGAAATAATCACTCAGTACACAGTAAAAGAGTCAGTACATCCTACAGGTTTAAGTATTCGTTAAAAGAATAAAATGATCCCTGAACAAGAAATTTTTTTATTTCTGTTTTGAATTTATTACTGTTTGGTATGTTTTTTAATTTTGCAGGCAATTTGTTAAACAGAATAATGAAATTATAAATTAGGGATCTCTCAAAGAATGCCGTTCAATGTTTAGGTATACTAAGAATGTCACTATTTCGTGTATCATATCTGTGACCCTGGCCAAGAGTTTTAAACTCTGATTAATTTTGTTTTACATATAAAACACATTTTATAATATAAATAGAGTAAAAAGTCAAAATGCTGTTTTCCTTAAAAATGGGTCTACACGAATCAGTCGGCTTAAGACCAAATATCAACCTTAGTATTATTTTCTGAACCAGAAACACTCTATTCACCTCACACCCTCTTCTCCAAGACATGACATTGCTTGACAGATGACTGTATGCTAGAGAATAATACACAGTCAGCAATCCAGCCCGGTCTAGAGATGACCTCATCTGCAAAATAGCAAAGAAGGCAGAATTTAATTTTTTACAAACATGTTCAATATGGGAAAAGAAATGCAGCGATTCATCAAACCACGTGCCTAAAAATTTAGCATAAGCTGAGGTTTCAATATTATATGTTACTTTATCCTCTACAAGCAATGGTTTTTTAATATTGAAATTTATCTATACAGACTTTGTCGAATTAAGTATTAACTGATTACGCTGACACCAAATCTCCAACTCCTCACGTACCCCTCCCGCTGTACGCAACAGCTCCTCTGGGGCATCCGCAGATATACCTATCGTGGTATCATCAGCAAACATAACCAACCAGGTCGTTAACATTAATCATAAACAAGAGCGGCCCCAAAACTGACCCCTGCGGCACACCCAAGGCAGGACTTTTTTGCAATCTGATTTACTTTTTTGGCATCGAATAAACATACTCCTATCAGATATATACGAGTCGATGCTTATACCTGAAGCAAAGAGCTTTCTCAATAAGAACTCTCTACTCACAATATCAAACGCACTTGTTAAGTCAAACATTAGACACATCACATACTTGCCCCTGTCGAGCTCTGTATATACAAAATTAAGTAAATCACATCATGCTGTCTCGATGGATTTGTTCTTTCCGAAACCATGTTGGCAAGGAGTAATAATTGAATTCTGGTTAAAAAAATTTGTCAAATTTTCGTATATTATTTTTTCAAAAACTTTAGAAAATACACTCAGTATAGATATTTGCCTGAAAATTAGCCGGGTTGTGAGGAACATCCTTTTTATATATTGGCGTAACTGCCGCCTGCTTTAGTATTTGAGGAAAAATGCCCTCTGAAAGTAATCTGTTAATTAAATATGTCTGATGATTCTGAAATTAATTTTAAAATTTGAGGACTTATACTATCGGAACCTGAGGAGCGTTTGTTCTTTAACGAATTAATAGTCGATACTATCCTTTCTTGAATCACCGCAAAAACTATTATTGTTTGAGGAATTGATTCTATAGTTATTGCTGGTAAAGACATGTTTCGACCGTAGGCCTCAAACAACTTCAACTTGGTAACAGAGCTGAAATATTCAGGAAGGTGGACCTTTTGAGGGTCATCGTTTATACCATCGATGAAGCGCAAAGCGATGTTATGGTTTGTTACCCTTTTCTGTCTATTAAGATTTTGGTTAATACGTTTCCACATTTCTTTCGTTTTGTTGGTTGCATTATTTATTTTGTCTCTATAATAAGTTTTTTTTTGGTGTTTTGTATACCCCGCCTATAATCTTTTTTTTTTTGTTGCGATAAAGCATCCTATGTTCGGTACTGGCTATATATCTTTGTAAGAAATAAATATTATCCAGTTCCTTTCTTTGTCTTGCCAAAAAAGGACCATACCACGCATTAGTTTTTATCATCGATTTTTTGTAACTTCGTCTCACTCTCAACGGACAAATCAAATCCAAGTAATGGCCCACAGTAGATGAAAACTCCTACCAGGCAACATCCGCGGCTTGGAAGTTCCAATAGAAAAGACCAATCAACCTGCTCTAGGCCAATCAACCCGCTTAATATAATATAATAATTTGACTCTCGGGAAAAAGCATTTCTTGTACTGATTCTAAGGTTTTATCTCTAGGTTTTATCTTTAACTTTCCTATATAAAGTTTTGTTTATTGACATTTATGCATAATAGAAATTATCTATCAGAGTATAAAAACCTTATGAGTAGACTATCTCCACGAAAATCCATCCGTAAATTGGCTAGGATTGCTGTAACGTTGACTGCAGTATAATAAATGACTAAAATCCTAAAATTTACTATAACAGCATAAGCCTGCGTTGTCAGACCTAGTCAGATAATATTTTTTAAGTGACTATTTTTATTTAGGTTAAGTAGATTATAGATTTAAAAGATTCCGTAATTATTCAGTAGAACTACACCACAGTTAACCATTTTTTATAAAAAGATGTAATTTGGAGTCTTAAGATACTCAGTTTTAAAATATACCTTCTTCAGTTAGGTTGGAAATTCGAGATGATAAAGAATCACCAAATGTAAAATTGTCTACCAAGATCTATGTTTTTTAGTTTGTTGCCAAAAGTGTCTCTAACGTCAGTTTTTAGCAGGAAGTGGCAGAAAAATTACTACAAACATCACTAGCTTTTAACGGCTAAATTTCCATAGCAACGTCGCTTTCTGATTCTTGATATTGGCCGCTTTTCTTCTTAATTTTGAAATGCGAAACAATCAGAAGTATAAAATTCACAATGTTATCATCACACAAAGCTCGACCCTGTCGTTACGGCTCTCATTATCACTTAACTGTACTCACTGAGATGACACCTTTTCCATATCGAGATCTTCAGCTAGCGTGAAGCTGAGTGAACGTACTGGTTATTTTAGTTCTACTGTGACAATATTACCTGAAAGAAAGAAGACGTCGTGTTTAGTGAATTCGACTGTGTATATATTTTAGAGATATGTCACAAGATGATGCTTGATTGCAAAATGTTGATATTCAATATTTTTTAATTAAATGGTACAACAGAAAAAACAAAAAATAATTATAGTGTTTTCCGGTTAAACCGAGTGATAGCAGTGTAAAAAAAGGGTCAAATATGTACTTTTTCCCGTTATTATTTTTATTGTTACATGATATAACATACATAATACCCCAAAAGGGACGGTAATGGATAAAATCAAATAAATGTACCTAAGAGGTATTATCTGACGGTTTCTTCTCCCAATTCAAATTCTAAAAGCATTGAAATAATAGACATGTTCCTAGGGAAAGTGCAAATCAGTCAGCACAACCTAGTCAGCACAAATCAGAATTTACAAAAACAGTCAGATAGAAATCTACCAATTGTTTTTAGACGATCTGATTGGCGCTGACTAATTTCTTGTTATTTTGCAAACGAAGCTTATAACATTTTCCGTGTGTTCAGTGAAAGTAAAGCACATTCTAGATAAAACGCATGACGAAGAAATCCTGCAAATAAAATCGGTTTTTAATTAACTTAAAATATTATCAAATATTTACTTATCGGTACCATTGTCGTTTTAAATCGTTTATTATAGAACTGCGTACAGTGTGGCGTAGGTCACGAATCCAGAAGAATTTTTGCAGCGCCTTTTACTTTTTAAATTAATTATTCTCAAAGTTGAATAACCTCTAAGCTAGAGAAATTAATAATTCTCTTAATGTTAAAACTTTGCTATAGCCCTAAAATAAAGAACATAGAAAGTTTATAAATTTTCGTATAGGGGAGACTGTTTTATCCGGGACAATATTCTTTAAACGGCCATAAAAAAATGTTTGCTACTAATTTTTACCTCTTATTTGGAAACTTTTTTAAGAACCTTATTGAATTTGTAAATAATACCAAAAATGTTTCAAATATTTGCAATTTCTCATTAAAACTCATGTGAC
Source organism: Diaprepes abbreviatus (assembly GCA_034092305.1). Classification (NCBI taxonomy): domain Eukaryota; kingdom Metazoa; phylum Arthropoda; class Insecta; order Coleoptera; family Curculionidae; genus Diaprepes; species Diaprepes abbreviatus. Next base: position 4,747,337 of record JASJET010000055.1, on the reverse strand, counting down.
ACTATACACCCCGGTTCCACTATACACCAATCCCCTGTCAAAATTAAGGTAGTACAACTTAATAAAGAAAACATAAAGTAAGTTTCATTGACGGTTGAATACAAAAATTCTGATCTATAAATTTTGTCTCAAATACATTACCCATATTTTAGGTTGTGATTTAATATTTTCCAAAAAATCAAATGTCCCAAAAAATTGTACCGCCTCCCAAAAATACGCTAAAAGCGAAAAATAACAATAGAAATTTTTATATGAAATTGAAACTTTTGTGGTCAGCGCCAAATTATTACTTAAAAATATGTGATGTACAAACAGAGAGTGCAAATGATTTTATAACTCAGTTTATTGGTGATTGCTTTCTTTCTATAGCTTATTTATATCTCGTTTTAGTAGTTATTTGTTCCACTTAGTAATAATTTGGCGACACCTTCAAAAATTTCTTTTCCATATAAAAATTTCTTTTTATTTTTCGATTTTTAACGCTTTTTAGAGGCGGTGCAATTTTTTATAAAAACTTTATTTCTCATTTTTAGTTTTGAACTCGTCACGATATATATATATATATATATATATATATATATATATATATATATATATATATATATATATAAATGATCTGATCTAAGTACTAAGCGAGATATGTAGAGCACATCGCAATTCTTCCAAGTTATTGTAAACCAAACTAATCAGCATAATTTTAGATCCATAATGTACGTCTCTGAAATTTCCTAATCCCAATTTTCGAGGAACCCGGAAAAGTAATTATAAAATATGTAATCTACGTTCTTTAGAACTCTCCAATATCAATTTTGGACAAAATCGGAAAAATGTTCTTATTCTATTGAATTTTAGGTTAATAATTTTAGATTCATAATCTAGGTCTACAAAAACCTGCTAATACCAATTTTTAAAAATAAAAAATTTTCAGCCCACCATATTGAATACCCCGTATTAAATTAAAAAAATTTTTGAAACTCTTAATTTAATCACTCCCTTGAAAATCCTCTTAAACCAATTTTGTACAAGATCAAGAGATCTAAAATTTTTGCTCCGTCATATTGAATCCATTATATTAAATTTTTCAAAAATAATTTATAATTCGTAATTTACATTCCCGAAAACCCCTAATATCAATTTTGAACGAAATCGAGAGATGTAAAATTTTTATCCACCATACTAATTTTTTCTAAATTCGTAATTTACATCTTCAATAAGCCCCCAGTTTCAATTTAGAACAAAACCGAAAAATGCAAAATTTTTAGTCCGCTATATTGGAATTGGATTCTTTTTTTAATAATTTTAAATTCATCATTTGTGACACCGAGAACACGGCCCCATACAAGTTTTGAAAAAAATCGAACAAAAATATCTTTTTGTCTGCCATATTACATGCGCCATCTTGGATATTACTTAACCCATTTCGGCTAAAAAGATATAAAGATATTAGACCATTGCAGCAACTTCCTGAACATAACTCAAAAAATTTCATTCAAACTAGTGGAGTCGTTCCGGAGGACTCGGCGTACATATGAGTACACGCCATAGCTTTGAAAATGGTGAATGAGATTTCACCGAAACGTCAGCTGCCTTACAGTCTCGAGAGGGACTCAGCACATACACGGGATGCCCGAAAACCTTCGATTACACATCACACCCGTGAGAATATCCGACATAACATATATATATATATATATATATATATATATATATATATATATATATATATATATATATATATATATATATATACAGGCGATTCAATAGGGGGGGGGAGGGCGATCGCCCCTTCCCCAAGAGCTTGGGTTTAAGAAAATAGACCCTATTTTGCTTCTTATACTAGGAATGTATATGCTGCTTGCGTTTCTCCCCCATCGACAACTTGTTTTTTCTTACGATCGCCTCCCCCCTTTAAGAACTTTGAAGAAATAGGAGCAATATTCATATCACTTTCAGTAGGGCTTTGGCACTGAAAGGTAGAATGTTCAGTAGTTCCAGGAAAACTGAACTTTCCAAGTTTAAATATTTTTGGTTTGTCAGTGAAAGACGGTGGGATACTTAAGGTTTTAATACTGAACCATTATAGAATCCGACCCAGTATACAACAATTTCCCCTGTTATGTTTAATAAAAAAGCGATCACAACGGACTAAAATATTTGGTGTAAAAAAGCAACAATGAGCAGTTATTAACAATACTAAATTTAATATGGTTTACAATAATGAATGTCCAAAAATCTACTGACAATGACATCGATGGTATTATACATGAATATATTCAATAACAAAACAACTGGACGTCTTGACGTCGTCGTCCCGCCAGCAAGTAAGCCTGCGGCTTGACTTCTGGCTTCTGCTACAACTTCTACTGGTCTCTTCGAGTCGGTATTTTAATGCAAATCGAGGTTGCACACAAGCGGCTGTTGCAATCTCTTGCGTAACGATGATTGTAAAAGACCTGCTAAAATGTAAAAATGAACGTTTCTTCGTGAAAGGAGCACATTATAGAAGGTTTTTAGCAATACGAAGAGGCGTGGCAAGTTGTATCATATCACTATCTTCAGACAAAAACATTAATTATTGCACGATTTGTGCACGGTTCTATATTATTGTCTATTTCCTTGAAAGCTATAAATTTAGAAGTAAATGTAGTTAACGTGTAAGAAGACATCGCCATTTGGAATGTTTATAAATATTAAAATTATTCTTTTAGAAATTAATGTATCTACTTCTCTTAGCAACACAGTAATTTTGTTAATTTAGTACTGTAAACTAGTAAACCTTGCTGTTGCATTGGAAGCAAATTTGGATTGTATATTAGTTCATAAAATACACGCATTAATTTATTTTTAAAATTTTATTAGTATCGGGCAGCATTTGATTTCATCGGTTTCCTAGAAATTTTTTGCTCTATAGCAAGCAGGTCTGTATTTCAATTAAAGTGTTGACCTAAAATGAGGAGATCTTTTCAAAGAGCTTATTTTAAAATTTTATACAAAGACTTTGTAAACTTTTCATGTACGATGTCATAGTTAAAGTAAAAAATGGTTATTCTAATTTAAACCAAAAAAATTCAGCGAAAATTAACCTCTAAAGTCACGTGATCATAGCAACGCACTAACGAGCATTTGGCCTCTAAAACCGGACAAAAAGGAGAAATGCAAACTATACAAGTAATCATCGAAATTATTTTTTTTGTATACCTGATCAGAAAGGATAGTCTCTATAAAACTACTAATGGAACATAAAAAACTAAACATCTTGTCAGTTTACAGCCCAGAAGACGGAAAACCAAAACACGAGGTAGAAGCATTCTACGAGAACTTGCAAACCACCTTAGACTCAATACCTGATGAGGAAGCTATTGTTTTATTGGGAGACTTTAATGCCCGTATAGGAAACCAAATAATCCCCGGAATTAAACAACGTTTCAACGAACAGTATCACAACACCAACGGAGAACTAATGGTAAATTTCTGTGCCTACAACGAATTAAGGATAAACAATACTTTCTTTCAACACAAAGATAAATATAAATACACTTTTGAAAATACAAGAGGACACAAATCTATGATTGACTTTATACTTAGTAATCGAGTTATACATCCCACACAGATATTGGATATTAGAACATTGAACTCTGTTAATGTAGGAAACGATCATAAATTGGTTCTATCAAAGATTCGAATAAAGATTACACAAAAGAAAAAGCAGCTGGGAAAGGTTAGGATACAAAAAAATAATATAGACTCTCTGTGGCATACGTCAACGAAAGAATTATATCAAAAAAGATTGATGGAAAAAATTAAAAGAAAACCAATAAATGAAGAGGAAGATATCATCATCATCATCATCATAGCTGGGAAAAAAAATAAGGGAAACATAGAAGATGCTTCAAATGAGTCATTGAGCACACATACAATCACAATCAACAATAAAAATCCTAATAAAACTCCATGATTCCGTAAAGAAGTTAAAGATAAGTGTAACGAAAAAAGAAAAGCATATTTAGCATATAGAACGTCAAAAACGCCGGAAGCATACAATAGGTACAAACTAATTCGTAATGAAACTAATCTACTAGTCAGGCAACTAAAAAGTGAACATTGGGAGCAGTTCTCGAAAAGAATGGAAGGAGACTTCTATAGTGTACAAAAACAAATGTGGCGATTGATAAAACAACAGCGCAAAGAAGTATCTGAACTCTCCGAAACAAACAAAATATCAGAGGAGAAATGGATAGACTACCTAACAAAATTATTTGAGGGAGATGCTAACATTGGAAAAAACAACATACCAGCAATAAGGAATAATGTGGAAGTCACCATTCAAGAAGTACAGAAAGCTATAAAATCCGTAAAAAATAGAAAGTCTCCCTAACAAGACGGAATTCATAACAAATTGTTGAAATACGGAGGACAGCGACTAACACAGGAACTCACAAGCTACATTCGAAAAATCCTGACACAATGCAAAGTACCAGATAGGTGGAGAACCAGCACAATGATGCTTATGTTTAAGAAAGGTGACAAACAAGAACCAGGGAACTACGGGGGTATTAATCTACTGGACACAACTCTGAAACTCGTTACGAAAGTAATCAAAAATAAAATTAATTCAGTTACAACACTGGAAGACGAACAGCAGGAATTTAGATCAGGAAGGTCTTGCGTGGATGCAGTATTTATTCTACGACAGATAGTCGAAAAATCTATAGAATACAATAAACCAACATTTTTATGCTTTATAGATCTAACAAAAGCATTCGATCGCATAAAGCTAGATGACGTAATCCACCTGTTATATAAGAGAAATATTCCTATCAATATAATTCAGACCATCGAAAACATATACGCAAACAATAAAGTTCAGATTCGCACTAACGGTAAATTATCAACACCCATACCAGTCAACAGTGGTATTAGACAGGGAGACTCGCTTAGTCCTTTGTTGTTTAACATGATAATGGACGAAATAATAAAGGAGGTGCGACTTGGTAGAGGATATAAAATGGGTGATACAGAAATAAAAATTCTCTGTTACGCTGATGACGCTGTGATATGTGCCGAAAATGAAGACGACCTCCAGAGATTGTTAAATACCTTTAATCTTACGGGAAGAAAATATAATATGATTATCTCAGCCGAAAAAACTAAATGTATGACAACCTCAAAAGAACCCCTCCGATGCAAACTAGAACTAGACGGTCAAATAATACAACAAGAAATGAGTTTCAAATATCTAGGAATCGACATAACTAGTTATGGCAATATCGAAGATGAAGTAAGAGGGCAGGTGGCCAAAGCAAATAAAGTGGCGGGTTGTCTCAACGACGTGATCTGGCGAAACAAACACTTACAACAAGAAACAAAGGTTCGGATCTACAAAACCACAATTAGACCTATTATGACATACACCTCAGAAACACGGCCAGAAACGACAAAAACGAAACAACTATTGGAGACTACAGAAATGAGAATACTTCGACGAATAACAGGAAAAACGCTACTAGACAGAGAAAGAAGCGATAACATCAAGCAATCATGCAACACAGACTGCATTAATAAGTGGGTCCTACAACGTAAGACAATGAAACAAATACATAAGCCGAATGACAGAGGATAGACTGGTAAGCATCGCACGAGAAAAATCGCCTAGTGGTACACGCAGTATAGGTCGACCACGGAAAAAGTGGAGCGATAATTTAAGTCCAGAATGAGGAAAATCGAAGAAGGAACAGGTCAGGGACCTATTATAGAAGGTAGAAGAAGAAGAAGAAGAAGTATACCTGAGTAACCGTACTATCATAAAAATATGATAAAGTGGCCCCTCCACGCAGCTACGCTCCGCACAGTTAATTGCAATCTAAGCTTCGTTCAGTACACACGCATTCGTTCTCGATAGATTTTTTTTAGACTTGTGTTTGGTATTTTGTAAAGTGAAGATTAAAAAAAAATTTATGATGGAATCTGAAGAACAAGGTATGTATTTAATTTTAATATATATTATTCAAAAATATAATGACTGTTTAGTATTCTTATGGACCTAAAACAATATGCAAGAAAATTTTCTATTTTTTTGTTTTTCTTTTTAACTAATTAGTGTTTTTGAAAATGTTCTGAGCTAGGTCGGGCTATAATTCTTTTTTTATAATAAACTATAAACATTAGCCATATCATAACAGTCAAAATATTTTCCACATGTTTCCACCTCTTAAAAAAAACCGCTTTGAGTTCCACGGTTTTTTTTGCAATAATTTTGGTTATTTTTTACTTATATACATGTTTTTTTTCTTATAGGTACAAATTTGACATCAAATGTTATTGAGGTATATCGGAAAACGCTATACATGCTTTTTAAATAAAGCACATCCAGAACACTTGAAGATAAGGTATCATTTATGGAACATAAGTTTTGCGAAATGATGAAATGTCTCCAAAACGAGTGTCATACCTTAAGTCACGATTTAAAACATTTTAATAGTGATTTGAAGAAAAGATGGATATCATTTAATTATACTTAAGAAAGATTTTTGAAAAAAAAAAACGAGAAATGGCTTAATACATCAATACCAGTACATAACTGGGCCACGAATTCTACGGGACGCCCAAGGAAGCATTTCCAAGAATTACATGATCGTAGTAAACGACGAAATGCAAAAGAACTCCTCGAACAGGTACCTGTTGAGGAGCTTACCTATGCAGCCAGCGTACGTCAACGAATTTCTGGAAATGCCGCGGCCTCTAAGCTTATAACAGATGCAACTTCAACACCAACAAGAGCCAAACTTTACAGGAAGGTAATAAATACTGCTCAGAACCCGAAAGTAAAAAATTACACACTTAAGCAAGCTTTGCAAATCTTTGTTGAAGGTGACTTTACAAGGAGGCAGTGGGAGTTGTTACACGATTCCAATAAGAGTATATTTCCTTGTTATACTCTAATTAGAGAACTAATGAAACTCTGCTATCCAAAACCAGAGTCAATGTGAGTTACGGAGACGAGTATGAAGTTGTGCTTCAGGACCTACTTGATCATACAGTAAAGAGACTTTGTTTTTATCTTGAGATAGATTTTTTATGGGAAAACGTACAATTACCCTAAGTCAACATATAAAACGATACCCATTACGTTTTTTTAATATCACTCCCCTCCCCCTGATTTGGTAAAATAATGCCCGAAATGAAATCGGAGCACCTAAAAACATATAAAACGATACTCATTACGTTTTTTTAATATTACTCCCCTCCCCCTCTCCACTCTAAGTCAGCGACCCTTTACCCGATTATCAGAAATCAACTTAGCGCCCTCAAAAATCCCCGAATACTGATTTTGACAAGTCTAGAGTCAAAAACAACGACGTTATTAATTTTGTCCGGTTTTTGAGGTCAAATGCTGGTTAGTGCGACGTTGCGATATAAACCTACAATTTTCTATAGTTAAGTTCGTATATTTAATTATTTTAGTTACATTTACGGACAAAATGCATTATAAGAGGTGTGTTGTGCCATATTGTATGAGTACTTCCGTTAAAAATCAAGAAAAGCTGTTTATAAATATTTCGTTAAGCTACATTGTTAAAAGTAACCTTAAATTTAATGTACATTCATTGATAAATAAGTTACATGTGCTTTGAAATTAAAGCTTTGTATATTAAATTTAATTAAATGTTACCTTAAATTTCCATAATGTAACTGAAAAAAAATTAATGTGAAGTTTTTACAACTCGCTCATAAGGACGATAAGGATATTGCCGCTAAATCAAAAACCTTTTTCTGTGATCATTTTGACGCTCATTCTTCTTCTTCTTCTTAAGGTACCATCTCCTCTCGTGAAATTAGTGATCATGATGGCTATTGTTATTTTTAATATTGCTCTGAACAAGTCAGTGAAATTGCATTTATACCACATTCTTAAATTAATCAGCCAGGAAATGCGTTTTCTTCTTAGATTCCTCTTGCCTTGTATCTTGTCCTATGTTATATATAATTTCTAGCAACAAATATATCTCTCACCTCATCACAAGGCTCAAATATTGCAATTTTTTATTTCAATTGTATTTATTCTTTCCCTATCTTTTTCGTTATTTCCAGCACCTCAACATTCCCTCTATAGTCCGCATCTGAAATGCTTCCAATCGGTCACTAATTTTCTTCTTTAAGGTTCAAACCTCCATTCCAGAAAGCAACACGAAAAACACATAGCAACGCAACATTCTTACTTTAAGTTGGAAACTGAGATCGTTGCTTCCTAGTAAATATCACTTTAGCTTATCGAATATTCGACCTTATTTCCCCAATATAGTCGTTATTGTCATTAACAATTGTTTCTAGATATTTGTATTACTTGACTTTCCATAAGTATTCTTCTTATTCTTATAATTTCATGTTAATGTGCTTTTGAATTTGTCATAAATTTTATCTTTTTAAAGTACAATGTGAGTTTACCCTATTTAACTACTTCCTACGACCTGATAAAGGAATTCTTGTAAATCGTCTATCATTTTTGGGATTAGTATAGTATCGTGCACGTAGGTAAGCCTGGTATTTATGATTTTATTTATATATATATATATATATATATATATATATATATATATATATATATGTAATCGAAGGTTTTCGGGCATCCCGTGTATGTGCTGAGTCCCTCTCAGGACTGTAAGGCAGCTGACGTTTCGGTGAAATCTCATTCACCATTTTCAAAGCATACTGTATGACGTCTACGAGCGCTCATAGAGACGAAAAATGAACTACGCGTGTTAAAAATACGCAGAGTTTATTTTTTTGAACGTCTAAAAAGTTCTAAATCTCGAGATTTGACAAACATTTCAATTTAAAATGAACTCAGTTTTTCAAAGTTTTTCACAACTTTATCTGCCTGTTGAGAACCAAGTTTTGGAGCTTTCTGAACGGTTGAAAAGCAGAAACAGCTTCTTCAAAACACGCGTAATTCCTTTTTTTAAGCATCCAAAAAGCTCCAAAACTCGCAGTTCTACAACAACTGAATTGTGAGTAATCGCTTTTATTTCATTAACAACGTTTTTAAATGGGGAAAGTTTTACCCCGATTTTTAAATGGAATAAACTTCAATTATATATATCTCGGGTAAACGATCAGCTACGATTTCAAACAAGAAAGTTTCGAGCACTACAAATTATTACCCAAGTCTCTGTTAAGACTGATTTTGTCGACATTTTACTTTGAATTAAAGTTGCTTCCTGCACGCCGTGAGTATAGATACTAACACAGACTGTCACAGAGGCCTTGCGTTCAATGGGTTTAATTAGTGAGTCTTAAAATGATTTATTAATATCTTTACATTTAATATAAATCTAAACGTCCTGCGTTGCATACGTGTCCATTTATAATAAATAATTACGGACACCTTGCGTTAAATGGATTGTAAAGTAGCAAGTTTATTGCACCCCCCGCGCCCTGCAGAGCATTCGCTACGCCACTGATATTATACACCCATCACAGCTTTTACAAAATGACAATCCATTACTACTTAGTAAAATATGTTTCAAGATCTATCGTTTGACTCTTGAATGAGGGTCACTACCTGGGGTGTTAAAACCCTTTTGTGGTACTGAGTGCCAAATTTAAATACAGACAACAGGCGAGGAATATTTTTTAAAATGAGATTTAGGAAATTTTTATAAAATAGTCGTTCTTTAATTAATTAACAAATTATTAAAACGCTAATATAATAAGTAAAAAATATTTATAGTTAGACAATAAATTAAATATAATAACTAATATTAATTACATAATCTGTACATAAATATAATAATACACTTTATTATAAAATGGAAAATTATATTAGAGAAAGAAAACAAAATACTTAAAATTTATAAATCCAACTCAGTTTCACTGTCGCTGTTTTCACCCAACTTGATGATAAGGGGGTCACAATATCATGTAAAGGCAAACAAGAATTTTTAATCTTAATACCGTGTTCAACCGAATTTTTCCAGCTCTCTGCATCTGTGTGATCTATGATATTTCTCCTAATCAACTTTACGACGCTAGAACTTAGTGCAGGAGTGGTGTTTGCATAGAGTACCCTAGATTTTAATTGATGCCACATATGCTCTATAGGAATGAAAATGGAATAGTATGAGGGAAGACGTAGAACTGTAGGTCCTATATTTCTTTCCATAGTGTCACACACATGCTCTTTTTTAAGATTAAATGCTTTCAGCACGTCTAAAAGATTTCTTTTTTTATAAGAATATTCAAAAAATATGTCATACCCAAGCATGTATTTTTGAATATCCGATTTTCAGTCAGTTGAATTAGGCACTTTCTTTAGTTGGCGATTACAATAACTAGCGTTGTCCATAATTATCACACTATTAGGAGGAATATTTGATATCAAGCAAGTCTGAAACCAATCATCAAAAAGGTTGGCAGTTGTATCATCATAGTAATGTAAAGAAAAATCTTTAATGTTTTTAGCAGAAGCCACAAAGTATTTTGAACCCAACCAATCTCTGATCCCGCATATAATATGGTAATTATTTTCCCTTTATTGGATGGAGCTTTCGTTTGACATCTACCAGACGAATCGGACCATCCTTTTGATGGTGTATCGTATGTATCGAACCATGTTTCGTCGAGGTACGTCATGGATCGACGTTGTGATTTGTACTCTTTTACAGCTCTGAGGTATTCATATCGCCTCCGTCACAGTCGTTACGATTCACTAAAAACTTGCCTTGATCGATTTTGCGGTATTTAAAACCCACTTTTGATACAATTTTCCAAAGACTGAACAGAAAATGTTTCTGTCATCTGCAATAAGTCGTGCATTTAGAGATCTTATAGTAGGTACTAAATTTTCTTGGTACATGGAATAAATTTTTCTTCAAATCAAGTCCTTTCTTTAAATTTTATTGGAAACCCTTTTGGCACGACTTTTTTTTTCACATTAAGAGGCTTTTATACAATGTCCCTTACTATGGAAAGAGGTGTTTTGGTCAAATCACGTGTTTCTCTTAAAACAGCACTCGTAGGCCAGCCTCTATTGAGCAGAACAGTTACACACTTTCTTTTGGGCGATTTACTACCGGACGCAGTGGACGCACCATAATTAACTTCTTCCTATGAACGAAACATATTTCGAAAAAGTAAATAACAAATGTACTCTTCTCTAGACGAAAACAAATTGAATAACCTAAATTTAATCACCGCACTTTATAGTTTGTTGTTCAGGTAGTTTAGCTTGGATGATATAAGGATTATACTAAATTATTTAGAAGCTTTATATACCTGAAACAAGAAAAATTATTTTTACCTGATTAATCAAAAGGAGACAAAGCATTAGTTAACGTTTAGTAATCGAAAGATATCAATATACTATATACCTGTTACAAAAACGGTTAGATCCAGCCCTGTCTGTAATATATCACCCCGAACGACCCCAGGTATAAAACTATTAAATGACGTCAAAAAAGAAAACGATTGAAGTTTAAATACACTTTACAAGCTAGTGTGCTTGACAATGGTTTTATATATTTTTCAACGTTGCAGCATAAAAATCCAAACTATTGTACAACTTTTGCAAAATGGACATCCATTATTACTTAATTAGTACCTTTAAATCCATAACCTCAACAACTAAAGATCACGATAACTCTTGAAATAAAGTGAAGGGAAAGATAAATTTGACTTGACACTTCTGTTTACTACATCTTTACGTCACCAGAATTGTAACCAGTCACATAGTGTTTTTATTCACGTGATAAAATCACAGACGATTTTAATTAAGTTTTATATTGTTTTGTTTGCAAAATAATAAAATAGATGTTCTAGAAGTGATAAGTTGTTGTCTCATTGGAACATAATCTTGATAATTTTTCCTGCGAATTTAAACATTTATTATATTTATCAAGTTATTCAATGAATTTTGACTTTCGGAGAAATTTATCTGTCTATGTATTGTCTAAACAAAAGCAACAAATAATAAAAAAAAAAACTTTTTTAATTAATACTTTGTTATTAATAGAGATCTTAAACATCGATCGTTCATTAAGCAATTGATAAAGTTAGAACGTGAGTCAAATCATTTCTCAGCATGTCATAAATTTATCAACTAGCTGTTACCCGGAAATGTATAATACACAATTTTGAATATTGCATATTAAGAGTATTCTTTATTTGCTGTATTTTCCCTTATATGTAATTACTTCAGTATTTGTAAGGTGTACCAAATAAAATATGAACCATGTTGACTTAGATATCTAAGGAAGTAATTTTGAGGTTATACTTTTTCATATTAAACATATAACTATTTTTTTCAATTCTAAAAACAAATGCACACTTTAACAAGCCGTATTATAGGTTTATAAAAAGTTTATAATATCTTCAAATGTAACAAAGTAGTGGCTCTTTAGTCATCTTAAAGATCAAAGTCAAAAGTTATAAGCAGATGATTAGGCAAATATCCTGTAGCTTTTCTATTTGAAATTTTTTTCGAAACCGTTTTTTTTTCTTAAATATTCAACCCTGGGGCGGATCCAGCCTCTCCAGCGGTGATATCACAAAAGTATAGTATGGCAAGCGAAAGCAAGTTGTCGACGTGGGGGGGAGACATCAGCAACATTCTCATTTCTAGTGTAAAAGGCAGGGGCGGGTCTATTTTTCTGAATTTGAAGTTCTTGGAGAGGAGGGGGCGATCACAAGAAAAAACAACTTGTCGACAGGGGGGGAGGACGCGGGCAACATACACATTCCTAGTATAAGAGGCAGAATCGTGTCTATTTTTCTTAACTAAAAGCTCTTGAGGGGAGTTGCTATCGCAAAAAAAACAATTGTCAACGGGAGGGGACCGCTAGTAGCATACACATTCCTAATATAAAAGGCAGAATCGGTTCTATTTTCCTGAACTCAAAGCTCTTGGGAAGAGAAGGGGCGATCGCAAGCATACACATTCCTATATTCTATTCAAGAACTAGAGAGAGTAATAAAACTCTTACCGAAACCTTCAACTTACCTGCTCCAGTGCCGCAGGTAACTGAGAACTACCGTGAATCTAATTATATTTAATTATGTTTAAATATTATAAGGTTTTATAAATTTACTGCAACCATAGAGTTTCTGACTTCTGTCAGTGAGCAAAGTACACCTTACAGTGTGTCCTTAGTGATTTATCTTGGTTGTGGTTGTTTTTATATATTATATGAGATTAGTGAGATACCCAAAAGATATGGCTTCTGCATCTATAATTATTCTAAAATCGTTAAACCAAGGCATTTTTTTCCTCAACGAAAAACTTATTACTATGAATGTTTATGATGCCTTAAAATATCAATATCTAGATAATATTGTTAAAAGTTCTGTTGAGATGTGTTCCAACATAACAGGAGTTGGAAAATCTACTATGTACCGAATACTGAAGGAGAAAAAAAACGACTAGAATTGTTAGTGCTCTCAAGTCACATTCGATCACAGGCAGATGAAAAACCTCGTTGGAAGAAGAGATGTAAACTGCAATAAAAGGAGTTGTACATACATCTTATTATGAGAAGCAGACCTCAACCGTCGACAAAGTTCTAACTAAAATCAATGAAGATCGGGATTTACCTGAAATAAAAAGAACTGAACTCTGGAAATTACTCAGAGAAATTAATTTTTGCTGGGAAAAACCAAATAGGAAATCTGTTCTTATAGATCGTCCGGAAAATGTCCCTTGGCGAAGGACATATCTCTCAAGTAAAAGGTAGAGTTGCTAGAAATAACACAACTTACAAAATTAGCAATTTAACAGAATTTTTGAAAGATTTTTTGAAATAAAGTTACTGCAGAAAATTTGGAAAAATCCATATAATAAAAGAATAAAAGCAAATGTGGAAACTTCATCTCATGATCCGTGAGATAGAGGAACCAATTATAATTAATTTGAGCGGAGATAGCTTCACTAACTTGGATTACGAATTAGATACGTAATGTTTACCATCGTAAACACAATTTATTATTTAAATATTTTTAACATATAAAAATTAATTACATTTGAATCCCTTTTTAGTGTTTAATTGTAATTCTGCAGATGGTTTAAGAAATAAATAAACTGCAACGTCAAATGTCCTAAAAAGGTTTTTAATTAATAATAAAATGACCGATAGTCCAAAAAAATGTTTACATTATATGGACGAATTTATTTTTTTATATATGTTTAACTTCTTGTATTTTTGACAATGGGTATTTTGTAAGTATGTAAATTATAACTTAGAATTTTTTGAGAAAAAAAGGCTACGTTTTATTCTGAATGTGCCTAAAACGGTTTCTATGCCAAAATTAAAAATAATAAAAATACAGTTGTGATTTGTGTTAAATATGTCAAAATTATCTATATTTTCTAATGTATGTGAATTATTAAAAAATCATAAGAAATAAAATAATATTATAAAAACCTTTTATTTTAAGTTTATTACCGAAATAATATTCTATGCCATAAACACTTAGTGATAAAATAAACCTCTTTCCGACGCCTATGACAAGGATTAATTTTAACACTTCATACATCCAAATATCTATTGTTACCCAACCCAAATGGTCCATTATTATAGACCGGTATTTTTGATTATAAAATTTCTAACCCATTCCTATGGAAAAAATATATGTCTAACAGATTTTGCCAAAGACACCGAACTAAAAAACATATGTATTTTGAGAAGAAAAAAAAGCGTAAAAATGATTTATTATTCTCGCTAGTTCTTGAAGAAACAAACTATAGTACAAGAAGCAAAATCGGGTCTATTTTCCTGAACTCAAAGCTCTTGTGGGGGAGGGGCGATCGCCCCTACTGCCCCCCCCTGGCCTGATTCAACCTGGCCGGGATTTTCTGAACACCGGGTATATAAATAATCAAGTGATTACAAGCCTTTAACCATTTTGTTACATGTGAAGATATAAACTTTGTATGATCCTACAATACTGCGTATTAAATAAAGTGTACTGCTTAAAAACGCACTTGTCTTTAAAACGGAAAAAATACTTATGTGTTTAATATCAATATTTATTCGGTAAATTACAAATACTGAAGTAATGATATGTAAAGGAAAATAAAAAAAAAACAGTTTTAATAATATGTTCAAATTTGTATATTATTGTATACTAGCGACCCGCCCCGGCTTCGCACGGGTGCAATGCTGATACTAAATACACTACAGAAAAACTGTGACTATTTATTTTATTTTTACAACAATTATTACATCGGCCTCCGACGCGCTATTTATAGGCACGCTGCCGCCGCCCCGGTCGGCCAGTACCGCCGCAAGCGCTACTTCCCGCAATTTTAAATCTGTAATATCTTCGAAAATATTCATTTAAATCTTGTGCTGTAAAGGACCATATAGATCTATATTAAATCAACAATGTATTTAAGCTATTTAATTGGATAAGGATTAATGCTGTATTGGTTAAAATCGCTTCAAAATTTGCCATTATTTGTCGTAAAAAGTAAATGACAAAAAAATGTTATTGTGGGATATCCATGAGAGATAGACATATACCATCGCGGAGTTTTCTGTAGACCTTTTCAATGTGTACAAATAATTAGTACATTATTTTGATAAATCTTGTAGGGTTCAGCCTGCGTTTGCAATATAAGCGGAAAAAAATATGATAATTAACGACATCACATTAGAAACCTCAAAAATAACAGTATTTCTCCACTATTTAATGGATGTTATTATACATATAAACCTTCCTCTTGAATCACTCTATCTATTGAAAAAAACCGCATCAAAATCCGGTGCGTAGTTTTAAAGATTTAAGCATACAAAGGGACATAGGGACAGAGAAAGCGACTTTGTTTTATACTATGTAGTGATTATAGCTTCCACTTCACTTCCAGATATTAGCTCGTGCCATACTGTATAAAAAATTATTCTGCTCTCGTTCTAACTTGATCAATTGTTTGATAAACGATCGATGGTTAAGATATCTGGTTAATAACAATGTATTAATTGTAAAAAAAGTTTTGTTTTATTATTTGTTGCACTTTGTTTAGACAATAAATAGATAGATAAAGTTCTCCGAAAGCCAAAATTGCTTGAATAATTTTATAAATACAATAAATATTTAATTCGCAGAATAAGTTATCAAGATTATGTTCAAAAAAAGTAATGGTAAATTTCTTAAATAAGCGCATTTGGAAACATCTATCTGCTGCATTACAGTTCCCGAGAGAGGTTATCTAAATTTCTCTGCCACAGGCTATTTGACAAATCAATTCTAAATAAGTATAATGACAACTTATTACTTCTAAATCATCTATTTTATTACTTTGCAAAAAAAATGTGTATATAAAATTTAAATTCAAATTTTCTGTGACTTTATCACGTGATTAAAAACACTCTGTTTACAATTCATGTGACGTCAAGATTTAATAAATATAAAATTGTCAAGTCAAATATATCTATCACTTCATTTTTTTTGGATAGTTCACTTGCATTGCTGCTAGACAATTGCCAGCTTGATTTGGGAGAATATTTCGATAGTTATCGTGATCTTTGGTTGTTGAAGTTATGAATTTAAAGCTACTAAGTAATATTGGATATTTACTTTATAAAAGCTTTGATGACTGTACAATAATTCGGATTCTTGAGCTGCAGAGTTGAAAAAGTTGTAAGTCCATCTTGAACCACTTGTAATTTGCTATATTTTCTATGTCAGTAATGTAACAGCAGTTTGTAAAATAATACACACATCATATTAACATCCTTATATACTAGGACAATATTATACTAATCAGAGAAACGGTGGAAGATTTATATTTAAGTACTAAAGAAGGTAAACTAAAATTAAACTCTAAGAAGACGAAATTTATGTTCAAAAGTACAATAACAAGAATTTATAAGAATAAGAGGAATATCAGTAGAAAGTCAAGAAATACGAATACCTAAGAACGATTGTTAACGAAAACAACGATTATATTGAGGAAATAAAGATGAACACTAGACAAACTAAAAGCTGGCATGTGTCTGGGGAGGAGAGTTGCTCCGAGCATAGATACTTCCGGTTTGAAATAACGTGCATAAAACCGGAAACAAATAAACTATAAAAACACGCGGAGGACAAACTTGAGGAAACTATTGCACATATTTAGAAAATAAATTAGCGGACATCAAAAGATATAAGAGGACTTCTTAGAAAACTCGAATAAGGCAAAAATATCAGGTAACTAAGATGAATATAGAACATCTCGGACTGAGTATAATAGAGAATTGCCCAAAGCTACGAAAGTATCATGTGAGGAAACTGAGAAGGTTCTGGAATGTGCCAGTGTCCGGAAGATATTCTCGAAAGATACGCAATCATTAATAAACTTTGGAGAGTACACTTACATCGGGAAAGAAATGATGACCGAGTGATTTTGGGCTGACTTTTCTGGATCAACAATAACAGAGGAATCGCCGGTATACACCGACTCTAAAGCCACCAAAAAGAATTGGCAGACTGCCAAAAAGTTTATTACCTACGAAAAAATAAATTGGGCCAACTCATGCAATGCTACAACACAGTCCAGACCTGCTCATTAGCAAACTTTGTTATATACTTAGGGTCACTCTAGCCCTAGAATATGTACCAAAAATATGGAGGTTAACCAGGGTGTATTTATACCGAAATCTGTAAAACCAAACTAGTCATTAGCAAGGGTATTTAGACCAATTAGTCAATGTCAGTATTCAAAACTCTCAAGAAGTTATTAGACAGGCATATTAGGGATGATCTAAGTCCTTTTTATCAGAACCAGCATGCCTACAGGACCGGGAGATCTACTGAGGCAGCGCCCCTCGAACTAGTCAGCAGAGTGAAATACGGAGAAGTGCCTCTAGGACCATTTCCAGAGATAGAAGGGCGTTTGACAATAAGTCATTTCAATAATTTACCATGAGAATAAGGAACATCAATTTAGAAGACGCCTCTTGCAGTTGGATAGAAAACATGCTAAAAAACAGAGTTGTCCATTCAGAACTCTTTGGACAGACACTAATGTCGCCAATAAGCGAAGGATGTCCACACTCTACACTGCTCTGGAAGCTGGTAATGGATGCGCTCTTGCGAACTCGGCAGCGAGAGACACTCAGTTTTAGCCCAAGATAAATTTAATACAGCTGCGAGGATGCAACGGGCTATCACAGTTGTGGAAAGATGGGTGGGATGAGAGAGGCTTAATATTAGTTTCCAAAAGACTTAATCCCCTTTATAAATCTGAGGAAATTGAGAACCTCGGTCCCATTAACCTGCAAAGAGCACAATACTACTCTCCCAGGAGGTTAAAAATCTGGGGGGCAATCTTGGACTCTAAACTGACCTGGAACAAGCATAAAAAAATTGAAAACAACCCTTGTGATTGTTAAACGATTGTGCGGGTCTCTCACGCAAGATGGTGTTTTAGCTGTACCCCAGTTGGTGAGACGAGCGACCACATATGCAGCCTTGGTTTGGTAATCCAAGGTAGCAAAAAGAAGTTGTTCGGCTCAAGCTGGACGGTATACAGAGAGTCGCCTGTTTAAGTATTGAGGGGCTATGAAATCGACCCTACATGATATATATATATATATATATATATATATATAATGTTTATGCGGCTTTCACGGATTCCTCCGTGTGAGATGCAATAGCAGTGGATATATCCACGTTATGCCGTTGTATATATATATATATATATATATATATATATATATATATATATATATATATATATATATATATATATATATATATATATATGTATATATATATATATATATATATATATATATATATATGAAATAGAATAAAAAAAAATACAGTCGACAAATTGAGAATCTCCTTCTTTTAGAAGTCGGTTAAAAATAGAAAACATAGCAAATAATTGTCATTCGGTCTGTGGCGTTAGATTAGATGAAGTTAAGGAACCGCCTTCCACTGTAGCGCGCCACTAGATCAAAAATCAGTAGCGTGTTTTAATGAAATTTTGAGGCCTTTTTGTTGCAAAAAATACATATTTATTTTTAGACTTTAACAGCCTGTATCTTGAAAATGAAACATTTAAAGAGTTTCTGTTTCTACGTCATTTCTCATCAATTTGCGATGGCGTTCGAATATCTGGACACCCTGTATATACCTATATAGAGTTTAATTTTATATATAAATTATTCAATTTGTTATAACCTTATAATCAATGAAGAATCTTTCAAAAACCTATAATTTAATTTATTATACTCTCCAAATACGTAAAAATTTTAAACGTGTCTGAATCCTGATTAAACCATTTAACTTAATTAATAAAATGATAAATATCAGCAACCGGCCATCGCTACAGTAGCAAGTGTATGGGAATAGTATAGGAATCGAATCTGTTCAGTTCAGCGTTCGCGTCGTCATGGCCAATGACCCGCCGAACCATTTTCTACCGTTGCCGGAGGAGTCCGTTCGAAAATGCATAACGCCATACTCGAAGTAATTTATTTTTCTTTGTCTAATTCATAATATAGAAACGAACGAGTATAAGCATGTTCGAAGCTTTTTTTCTTCGAACGCGGGTGGATTGGTGGCCTGAAAGCTCTGTTTGCTACTTCACTTCGAACAACTTCAAGTATGTGAGCTTACCTTTGTGGTTCGTGACGGTCACCGTCTGCACCAAAGAACGCAATTTATGACAACACTTTAGTCATAAAGTAGTATAATTAACCATTAATCTCTATCAATCTCAAAAAATTTTAAAAAATGTGTATGAAAAAAATTCTGATACTCCTTGCCTAAGTCCACAAGCAGTGAGGCGTAATAGAAAATAAAAATAAGTAATTCATATTATAACGAAATGGCAGATTAAGAGTTGAAATGTTGATTTTTTTTTAAATCTTCGTATATTTCATCGAGGATCGCGAGTACAGAGTTTCTCCATTGTTTAAAAAAGGAGACAAACAAAATATAGAAAACTGCAGACCAGTCGGTATAATAAATAATTTTTCTAAATGTTTGCTCACGGCATTTTGTTTGATATACTGAATTGTTTTGGACCTTCGCAAAAATTAATTATATTTTTAAATCATCTCTGCGATAGGCTGCAAATAGTAGAATGCTGTGGTCAGTCCTCGGAATCGCTATGTGTGACTTCGGGAGTTCCTCAAGAATCAATACTCGGTCCTTTTTTATTTAATATATTTATTAATGGAATTTTGGGTGAATGTACAATGCTACTCTACGCGGATGACGCTAAAATTTTTACTTCTGTAAAAAACAATGCTGATTGTCAAAGACTACAAATAGCAATAAATACCGTCACCGATTGGTGTAGCGAAAACAGACTGTCTCTAAACGTTGGTAAATGCAAAGTTATGACTTTCACATTAAAGAAAAACGTGCTGGTGTATTATTATAAAATTGATGGAACATGGAACCACGAGTGGAATGCTTTAGGGATCTCGGTGTGACATTTGATAGCAGTCTTTCATTTGTTCCTCATATAAATGATCTTATACAGGTGTGTTTTAAATCATTAGGCTTTATTATTAGAAACTCAAAAACATTTTCTAATTAAAGTACGCTCATTTTACTTTATTACGCTTTTGTAAGATTTAAATTGGAATATGCTTCCATAATATGGTCTCCTTTATTATCAAAATTATATTAATGACCTTGAGAGAGTTCAGCGGCGTTTCTTGAAATACCTAAGCTTTCAGATTGATGGACATTATCCTGAAACAGGGCTTTCACATGAAATCTTACTTCAGCGGCATTCTTTTTGTTCTCTAGAATATAGACGTATCGTCACAGACCTCAAATTTCTTTATAAAGTTTTGCATAACAGAGTGGAATGTAGTGACATACTGGAAAAAATAAGTTTTCTTATACCTAGGACTTCAGCTCGCCAATCTGCCACATTCTATTGTCCTCCACCTCGTACAAATGTGTGTAACTACTCTCCTTTATATAGAATGTGTAGAATCTACAACGAACATCAAAATAAATTCGACAAATATAGCTGCGGATTGGCACAGATAAAAAATAATTAAGTATGTAATATTTTGTAGTTTTATTTCTAGTAATTTGTGTATGTTTATTTTTTCTTCTTTTTTTTTGTTTGTTTTGTTATTGTAAATATTCAAGTTCTTTTTTCTGTTGTACCCATTTGTTAATTGGATTTTTTGTAATTGTAAAATGGGTTTAAATAAATAAATAAATAAAATCGGTGCATCTAGCATAGAGCATTTCAGCAGTGGCTTAGCTTAGCAAAGGGCCCGCGGCTCACCCAAAAAAATCAGTCTCCAATAAACTTGCTACTTTACAATCCATTTAACGCAGAGTGCCAATAATTATTTATTATAAATGAACACGTATGCAACGCAGGGCGTTACATACGTGCAATAGCGACTTGGGTAATAATTTGTAGTGCTCAAAACTTTCTCTTTTGAAATCGTAGCTGATCGTTTATCCAAGATATATATGTTTGGAGTTTTCTCCATTTAAAAAGCGGGGTAAAATATTTCCCATTTAAAAACACTGTAAATGAAATAAAAGCGATTACTCACAATTCAATTGTTATAGAACTGCGAGTTTTGGAGCTTTTTGGATGCTAAAAAAAACGAAATACATGTCTTTTGAAAACACTGTTTCTGCTTTTCAACCATTCAGAAAGCTCCAAAACTCGGTCCTCAACAGGCAGATAAAGTTGCGAAAACTTTGAAAAATTGTGTTCATTTCAAATTTAAATGTTTGTCAAATCTTGAGATTTAGAGCTTTTTAGACGTCCAAAGAAAGAAATTCTACGTATTTTTAAAACACGTAATTAATTTTTTTAAACGTCTAAAAGCTCTTAAGTCTCGAGATTTGAAAATCATTTAAAGTTGAAATAAACGCAATTACCATTTCAATTTTGTATACTTTGTTTATAGCATCACGCAATTTTTTTGTTGAACGTCTAAAAAGCTCTAAAACTCGCGATTCTAAAGGCGACTGAAGTTAGAGTAGTTGCTCGCCCTTATATTACAACGCTTTTTAAATGTCTCCAAAGCAGCACAATGGCGCAAGTAAGAAGTAACAGCTTTAGCTACAGTACCTATAGAATGCGAAAGAACTGAAGAACTTGACATAAATAAGTCGACTCAGAAGAATTTGCAAATAAAAAGGCCAAACGCTGGGAACGATTTCCTAATAACACATAAAACTGAATTTTTTAGGATATATTTGATGCTTGTTTTGATGTGTATGAATAAAGTTACTTTCATTTAAACCAATGTAGAACTGTTTTTTATCAAATAATATTACTTTTATATGTGCTCTTAGAAAGCTGGCGTATTACCTTTATTAAAAAGTTGTCAAGAACACACCTCAGGCAAAGCACGTGGGGTATGTGGGTTTGAGAGCTTGGGTTTTGGTTTAAAATCTTGCTTCACTCGATTGTTTGCTATGAAATGGATATCGATCTAACTGCGTGTAGGGTATGTGGTTTTAAGAGTTTGGTTTTTAGCTTACAATCTTACTTCGCATGTCTGCTCGCAGCGCGAGGAGTATGTGGTTTTGGGAGCGCGGGTTTAGGTTTAAAATATTGTTTCATTAGCCTATCTGCTGTGTAACGGTGATTGATCTCGCTGCTCGAAGAGCATGTGGATTTGAAAGCTTGATTTTTGGCTATACACCTTTAAAAACTCGCTCCAGTTACCTGTCTGCTGTGTAACGAACGTCGATCTCACCACGCGTGGGGTATGTGGAAGCTTCACATCTAAACGTCGATATTATGATTAATGAGTGTCAAAAACAACCCGTATTACAGTTTATTTAGGATTTGAACTAAATTATATTGCTAAATTAAAAAGGGGGCAACATTGAGATTTCGCGGAAGAGCACACAATCTCAAAAAATTTTCAAAAATGTGTATCAAAAAATTCTGACACTCCTTGCCTAAGTCCACAAGCAGTGACGCGTAATAGAAAATAGGTAATTCATATTATGACGAAATGGCAGATTAAGAGTTGAAATGTTGAAATTGGTGAATCTGGCCCAGAGCATTTCAGATGGTTTTACGTTCAAAGATTTTTTCCGATAAATAAGCTCATGAAAAATTCATTATTATCCGGCAAAAATTTGCCAAAAATCTCGAAAGTTTAAAACCGATTATAAACAGGAATTGTTGCTCCATTTCATCGTCATTCTTACAGCGTTTACGTACAAGCGTTGTTCAGTTGGTAAACCTCATATTTACCCGTAAAAATAGATTGTGCCATTCCCACATTGAAGGAGCATTTTATTTTATCTGCTACTCAAATTTTTTAGTTAACGATATTAATCTTTATTTGAATTTATTAACAATATAATTTTCACAGAATGCAATACTTTAGAACTATATAATAAAATTTTATCACTAACAATATCAAACTCTGTTATTAACGTTGTTATAATAAACAAATAAATTTTATCTAACTGAATATTTTAGATTAAAACACAAAGGTGATTTCCTGTTTACGTGCTTCATAAAAATATTGTGAAATAGTATAAGGTATTATTTAGTTACGTCAAATGTTAAAAACTGAACCAAAAAATAAAGTGAATAGGAGGAAAAATATGCTTTGGTGCAGATTCTAGCAATGTATTCTTTATAACGTTAATACAACACCTCGAATTTATGTGGTGAGAGACACAGGTACAAAATCCTTAGTCATGCTGAGTGTGTATGGTTATAGCCTTAAATATTTTCAAGAGGCTAATTTTCGTCATAACATTTGTCAATCTTATGAGATCATAATAAAACATGTTACACATAAAACGCAACGCTATATCCCACAGATATATACATATACAATTGGGAATCGTGTAAGTAAAACCGGATCTACATTCAGTGGTGGCTGGTGCATGAAAAAAGTATGGGTTGCAATTCTAATGGTACATTATAAACATAAATATGTATAAAAATCAAAGTCTTTAATAATTGAGTTAGTATGAAACAAAGCAGTGTATTTTAAACAACTAAACTTAAAGAAGGTAGTAAATTTTAAAAATATTGCAGTCAAAACAAAATGCACGTATAACTGACTATGTGAATTATTTACAAAGAAAATCCACACGTTGATTTTTAGCATTAGCAAACTTATCAATAACCCATTCATTGAAATGAGGTATGCTTTCGATTAGATCCCCTTTTTTAGAAAGCATTGCCAAAACAGTCTTTCTTAGCTCATCGTATTCCGTAAAAACGTTTTTATCCGTTTGAGGGTAGAAAAGCACCTTTCTGCCATCGGACTAGTAATTAAAATTTTTAGATTTAGAACTTCACTAAATATCCCACTTAGCTCGATATTTTGCGCAAGACACTTATAAAGTACACGAAGTCCCGAAATTGATCTTAATTCTTACAGTTTCATATATAACAGTCAGTTTTTTGTTCGATAGAAAAGGGGTAAATTTTAATCGTATCCTTAAATTTTTGTTCTAGAAAAAATGTACTACATTCGACATACTGTTCCGAAAAAAAAAGATTGGCTGTTAGCAAGTGACCTGTAAAGCTAAATCGTTCTCTTGCTTGACAAATAATTACATCACAAACTTCTTTTCCTTCCCGAGAAAACATCGCGGAATTATCGAGCTTATATCGTTTTGAAGTAGATGAAGATGGCTCAATGTAGTTTGAGGTAATATTAGATATAATTTTTGGTAATTTGATCTAGTATTGCGGTTCCTTGAGGACTATTTGAAAAAAAGAAAAATCCCATATAAATTGGAAAAAAATATTCGGAAATTTTTATTGGCGGATGCAGCATTTAATATTACCTAATTTAATTGATGTGCATAACCAATGCACGTAAGCAGCATGTTCATAGTTTTTTTTTATAATTTCTTGCACCCCATTCTAAGAGCCGCTCATGTTTTCTAGAAAATAAAAAAGTGCTCATTTGGTTTTTCTTACCCATACAGGAAGATAGAGAGCAGGAACTGCATTATATTTATTTGCTTTTCTAGAATCTCTTATAAGAGATTCTTAAAAATGTCTAACACATGCACGATGATTTTTATAAAATCCTTAGTAACTCGGAATCCTTTGAATTCGGAAATCGAAATCGGCTACTGTATTTGTCTGCACAGTCTCAACGACGTGATCTGGCGAAACAAACACTTACAACAAAAAACAAAGGTTCGGATCTACAAAACCACAATTAGACCTATTATGACATACACCTCAAAAACACGGCCAGAGACGACAAAAACGAAACAACTCTTGGAGACTACAGAAATGAGAATACTTCGACGAATAACACGCTACTAGACAGAGAACGCTACTAGACAGAGAAAGAAGCGATAACATTAGGCAATCATGCAACACAGACTGCATTAATGAGTGGGTCCTACAGCGTAAGACGCAATGGAACAAACACATAAGCCGAATGACAGAGGATAGACTGGTAAGGATCGCACGAGATAAATCGCCTAGTGGTACACGCAGTAGAGGTCGACCACGGAAAAGGTGGAGCGATAATTTAAGTCCAGAATGAGGAAAATCGAAGAAGGAACAGGTCAGGGACCTATTATAGAAGGTAGAAGAAGAAGAAGAAGTCTGGGACAGAGCAATTAATTTTGGATGTTTTTTTTCTCGCTAAACATTTTTAACCTTTTTAAAACGTAACAAAATATCTTGATCAAAGTAAAAACATAGTCACATTCACAAAAATTAAAATACCGGTACAGTAGACACCACGGTTGTAATTTAACCTGAGCTAAAGGAATGGTTTAACTGCTGCTTGAAGAAGAAACCTTTACTTGATACTGACAGCGTCACGCGCGACTGGAAGCAAGAGTTTAAATACTCCTCCAGTGGGTTGTATAAGAGAAATTTTTCTAATAGAGGGATATTTTGTGGGGGAAAATATTTATAGTGCAACATACCAATTTTTATTATATAATGTTATCGAAACACTAATTAAGAGTTACCTACTATATGGGTCGTCGACTCTCTACGTCTTACAGAGAACAACAGAAGGAAACTACCACTACCACCGACCACCGAAATAGACATATTTAGATGGTCGTTGGAAATATCTAAGAGAAATGATTCAGAATGAAGAAATTCGAGTAAAAATGGGAGAGCATGAATCATTAACAACTGATAATGAACGAAAATTAACTTGATTTGGTTAAGTTCAACAAACGGATGAGACCGGGTTACCTACGAAAACTATGTAACGAATGCCACCATCAAACTCGCAAAAGATGGAACTGAAATATTATTTCCGGAGCCTAAAACTATTTGCGGGATTAGCAACAGAGCAAAACTAGAAGCGGAAGAGACGATAAAATCCAATCCTTGGACAAATCTTCAAAGAATAAGACAAGCGGTGGTAACTATAAGCAGAAGAGATTCACGTAACGTACAGCTTAGAATTTTAACAATAATCCTAATGGGGAATAACATTTGAAGTGACATCTTAAGAAACTTGATCTTGCAGAGAGAGAAGAATACAAATTTTGCGAGGAACGGAATGAAAAATTATCCACATTCTTCCAGAATGCATCGCCTATCAAAATTCTAGAATGAAACCTGAACTAACCTGGGAGCATATCAGAAGAGAGAGATAGATCTGCTCAGTCTAAAGCCGTCCCACATTTCAAGTTTCCTAAGAGAAGTAGGCTTGGAGGTTGAATTAACGTAAACTAAAAATAAAAATATTTTTTTAAATAATTGCTCCTGAGCCGCATTTATCTTTTGTAAACCTCATTTATTATGTGTGCTAGTTGTAAGAGTCTTGTTTTTAAAGAGCTCAACAGCCTGCTAATTACCTTGTTTTTCCAAACTTTCAATCCCCGTTATTACACGCAATTCCAAGGACACTAAATTGTTGACAATATAGCATAGTAAAAATAAAACATTTCTTATTCAATCTAAGATGTATTTTAACTTAAGGGCATAGCTACAAATTTGCCATTCCCTCCCCGCAAATCGGCTAGTTGTTCCATCTGTTTAGATGGAATCATTATGAATTATTCGATTGTCGCACGTAACTCAATCACTCACTTAAGATGTTACGAAAACTCATTACCTATTTTAAGGATGCTTCGAAAATTTTCGAATTAAAAACAATGGAAAATTAGTCTTTATATTTCATAAGCGTGAGAAAAAGTACCTGTAAAACAAATCATATTTATTATGTCAAATTATGACGCAGAGGTCAAAGTTACGATACTGACTAATGATGTTCATTAAATATACTACTAACGTTAACAATTTCTTAATTTTTTTTCCCTTAAAATAAAAGTGTGTGTTTAATAAAGCCAAAATAAAGCTTCGTATTAGGTTTTGAATACTTCTAAATATCCGTTTTTAATTTCCTGAAATGATGACGTGTAATTACCATTTTTTTTTATTATTATTAAAGTAAAAAAATATTTGTTGTGCAACGGTAAAAAATTATATAACATATGGTTAATTCACCGCCTAATACTGGATTGGTTCACATGTTCATGAATGCTACCAGACAGGTATTAATATAAAATTTCGAATGGGTTGTACAATGAGCATGCACACAAAACCACTTCAAAATGCTATTAAGATAAAAATTATCAAATCTGTATCGTTTCTAAAAAATTTTTACCAGTCTAATCCTGCTAACTTTTAAATAAAAAAAATATATAGTCTTAAAAAATATATTTAAATGAATAAAGGGTACTTTCTCTTGAATTTTCCGGGGATGATATAGAGATATTTTTCCTAAATATACTTTTTTGAGGTATAAAGATCTGTACATACATGAACAAAACATCGCAATGTAATTCGATCTCGTGTGTAAGAACTCCACAACAAAACGTCTTACATATCTCTGCATCTCATACGTGGTCGATCGCAAAAAATGTTACGAACCTATGTTACACCACATATTTGCATGTATAAGCGGAGGCCCGCAACGTCTATCTTACTTGGAAGAATCAATTCAACTGATGCGACGCAATAATATTATGCGCTGATGACACTCAGCGATGTTCTGTTAAGGCTCGAACTTAATCACATCGTATCTTCGTCGCGTAAAGCAGCACGCCTACTGGTTCGGTTCGGTTCAGACCGCTCGGCTCTGCACAATCGGCCCGTTTTGGTTTACACGTAAATAAATGAGAGCCCGCTCACTAGTTCCGACCGGCCAGAACTCTTCCGCGCTTTCAGCATCGGAACCAATGAGCGGGCTCTCATTTATTTACGTGTAAACCAAAACGGGCCGATTGTGCGGAGCCGAGCGGTCTGAACCGAACCGAACCAGTGGGCGCGCTGCTTAACACGAAATTTCTACGGCGGAGTTACTATACGTTGTTCTGCGTACAGACACACCTTTAGGGCATGTTTAGCATGACGCTCTGTACTTATCTTGACCACATTATTTTCTTCTCTTTTTATAAAATAGGAATAAAGAGAACAAAAAAAATCGCTTAGAGTATTCTTTGAGTATCAATCATATCTTAAAAGTTTTAAAACGTTATCACAATACTTTTTCACTACTACGCACCAATATAAATAAATTCGTTAATTGTTTGCTTTTATACTAAATTACACTCATCTAGGATAATGTATTATATTGATGTTATTTCGTAACAAGAAAGCATAGCACTCGGCAGTCCCAAGGTACATTATTCCTGAGCGAAGTTTTGTCTTTTTTTCCTATGCTCTGAAAGAAATTCTGGAACTTTCCTCAAGCGTGAAGCGTAAATCGGTTACATTCCTTTTCTTAGCTCCTTAAAGATGATCACTAAGTTCAGATGCCGTTGCAGTATGAATTTCTAGATCGGCAATCTTTAGTAAACGATCTTTTCTTGCCACCTCGATCAACCTTTATGTCGGTCAATCATAAAGTCAACGGTGGATTGATGCATTATCTCCTTAGCAAAATGTTGAATTATCAAGCATTTTTCTTTTTTAAGTTATGATCGGGTTGTTTACCTTAAATGATTTCCCTATATTACTTTTTATTATTCAAAGAAATGATTTATACGTTATGACTAAAAACTATTTAGAAATAAACAGAATCTTTCACTAGGATACGTGTGAAAAAATATGCAATACTTCTGCCCATGAGTGTACATAAAATAATTCTTAAACTAAATATTAAACTTTTTTATAGTTCTGAAGATGGGTTTACCTAAAATAAACCGAAACGTCAACAATTTAAGGTGTTTGACTTTTGACTCAAGAAAAACAACCTAAAAAATAATGAATTGAATTTTAGCAACTAATAATAAATAGTTGAATAACATTAATATATTTAATACAAGTACATAGTCATTTAAACAAATAAAGATAAGAAAAACGAACAACTCGAAATATCGAAAATCTGGTTTCATTATTTATAACGACATCGACAGCTGTTTAAGGTACAAAGCGTCACAAGGATGACATAGCAGAGCAGAACTGCCATTTCATCGCGTCTCATATCTTATGCTATATTATGTAATAACAAGTAATAATTATGAGATTAGCCAAACATATTTTTCCATTTTTAAACCGGTTTTTGCAGAAGTGTTAATATAATTTAAATAAAATATCAGTTTACTCAGATCCGGTCACACAAAAATTAGATAATTATCGGGAAATTACTTGAAATATATTAATTTGGACGCATTATATTGAGTTGTACAAAACGCTACAGATATGTGAATAAAAAAAACTGCCAGATAACGGAAAACGTATAATTCCTTATTAAATTTAATTCGCATTTTATTTAAGTCAGCCTTGTGACCGCCCTTTACTGATCATACATCTCATTAACTAACCGTTGATTAAAATGCCTTGAACAACTGACTGTTAGTACTTCAAAAATAATTATTCATAGAAAATATGTCCTACATCTAATTCTTGGCTAGCCATGGACGAAAACTGAACTTTTCCGGCAGACTCCGTCGCTCCTTCCCTTTCCAAAAATAGCTCAACTGTTTAAAATTATCCCCCTCTTTATTTTTTCAAAATAGTTGTATTCTTACCTAGTAACTGATATTCTCCACATTGCTGTCCCTGAAACTGATTTTATCAAGTCAGAAGTTGGTTCATTGTTCTTTTCCCTCCAAAACTAATCTTAAATCTTTGCGAAATCATTCATCTGTATGCGCTCAAAGCAGCAATTTTCTGGTTGGACTTCTACATAGGCTTGATTTCACCTAGGCAGTAACTCATTATTACTATTGAAATATTGTCCTTTCTACTGATTTTTTATGGAACGAAATAAACTGAAATCATAGGATACAAAATCAGATGTGATGACCACATTTATCTAAACAAATTGGGATGTTAACTGTATTCAAATAAAAATATAATTTTGCCGCGAAACTGTAGTTTCCACAATAGAAATCCTAAAAACATAATATCTTTCTTTATTTTTAAGAAATTTTATTTTAATTTAATAATAAAAATGTAATTAAATCTCCTTCGAGTCACGTGACAACGAACACCACCAATCAAAGTGAATGACGTCACTCCATACTAAAGTATCGCTGGCACTCCGTCCTGATACCGTTATTCTTGTGAATCATTATTACTTTCAGTTCTATCACTTGAGGTAATCATGATCACTTTGATCTAATGGCAAGTAAATGCATATTCAAAAGAACATGGTTATCAGCTTCACTTTTTTCACTTTGATCACTTGATAATTACTCTAAAGAATACAGCCAACGTCATTGCTATCACGAACTTAACATATACATTTTTTGGTCACATTCCTGATCGCTGTCAAGAGCTACGTTCATATTTATAGTTATTTTCATGTAGTTTCTTCGAAATTTGCTTACTTTTCCATTTGAAAACAATTCTAAAAAATTTTCTCATGATGTGGATTTATTAAGGCAAATAGTTCGAATTTGCCGAGAATTGATTGTTTTATGGTGGCCAATTTCTTCGCAACAAACAATAACTTCTAATCTGCTGAATTTAGAAATATGAAGATCTCCATGTAAGTAATTTATCAAGAATTGTTATTTCCGCAACCGATAATGAATATATAATAGTAATAATCGGTATTTATAAGCTCAAAGCTAAAATAAAACGAGTAGTCCCCGGATAGCTGAAGACACATTTTCCTATTATTTTACGAACGTGGAACGTGAATAAATAACTTTTTAGGTATTTTAATTGTAGTACTTATACACTGAAGCACCGCACAACACTTAAAATAACTTAGAACTCATCTTATATCACAAAAATTACGAAAAAAAATTATATATCCTTGTGAGTTTACCATTGTGACGTCACATAGGTCAAGTGACAAGTATTGGCGTTTTGGCAACAAATTTGAAACGCAATTTAAAATTTATGATTATTAAAGTACTAATTGTATTAAAAAAAAATATATATATTTTCGGCTACATTAGGTACTTATGCATGGTTTTAAACACTTTCCCAAAACTAGTCAACATCCCAATTATTAAAGTTATACATTTATTATTTTGCGAAACAATTGTTCTTTTCGCTTTCTTTGCTCATCCAAAGCGTATAAACTTTTCATACATGTAGATGATCGTATAAAATTATATGACTACGACATCAACCTGTTTAAAAGTATTTCATCGCTCTTCTCTCAACAATAACTATTTTTTTCCGAAGTTACAGTTTCGGATGGTTTGTCGGCAAGCAAATAGTTATCCAAATTAAACTGTTCACATTCAAACCCTTTAAACCACCCAGATACCAATATTTTTCTTCAAATACACTATACATTTCCTGTAAGTAATCGTTTGCACTTAAATCACCTTTAAAATTATCTTATGTGTTTCTCACAATTAACGTTCGAAAACTACTGCAGTGATAACAACCAAATTTTATTTACAAAGCTTATTTTTTTATCAACAGTATCCCTCCAACTTACTAAGTCTTGTCTTTGTGTATCTGTAGTTTCCTAGGTATTTGTTATAAATTACGACATTGACAATGAATAAAGACTAATTATTTTATTATATTGTGAAATTCTACCTACAAGTTTTGTTCATAATGCTCTTCTTATCAACACTATCCCTCCATCTTAAGATGGATTATCTCTGTGTATCTCCAGACTTTCATTGTGACCTACGTATGATATTAATAAATAAAAAGATATTTTATCAAATTTTTTCCACCCCCAACTTTGATAAAGTAACAAATAACCTGCTACTCCGACTCCGCTTCCGATAAAATTACCTAAATTATAAGATGATTCATATTATCGTAGGTGAAACGTCGGAATGCAAATCTAAGATTACACGATTAAGCTCAAAAACAATAATTCCTCATTCCACTAATGCGACATTTTATGGGGATAACCTTTTTTTACCTATACGTCTCTGCTTAATAATGCATAATAACCTTTTTGAGTTGGCCAAACAGTTTATTGTCCCATCCTTCCAAGGTGCAATACAATAGCTACACTGTTTTAGCGGTGATACCATCCCGGATCATCTGTCAAACAATACATATTAAATGAGTTTCCTGATTTGTTACTATTTTCTGAAAACCTTTTATCTTGATGCTCCGCCACGTGTTTTCATTTTTAGAATAAAATTTATAATACTTTTTTTATATCTACATTTTTCATTATTCCCGATCCAGTTTACTTATATTCGACAATTATACGAGGCGATAAAGATCAGCAAGGTTACTACGTTGTAATTACTTTGACAAAAGAAACACGTAATTACAGATTTCCTGTTTTTTTTTTATGAAGAGATTAGATATGCGATGCTAAATTAATCTTATTTTTAAATAACTGGAAAATTTTGCTATTAATATCAAAATTGGAATAAATCTGTTGACAAATTATAAAAAAACAGTAAATAAATTATGTTGCCATAGTTTTTCCTTCAAAATATAGCTGATAATAAAACTATGATGCAAATGCTCTCCAAGTGCTGCAATGGTATAGGCTAGATTCATGGTAAATGGGCTCCGTGGCCCACTGCTACTAATAGAGCAATTATGTCTTGTCACATTGTGTTACACCATTACATAATGGTCTAACACAAATAGATCAGAATACAATTGATTGTAAATCAGAGGTTACATATCTAGGACTTACCTTGGAAAAAAACTTTATTGGCTACAAAAATCTTGATGATCTGTAGAGACTTCGCTGCAAAAAATTGGGACACTAATCCAAATATTCTGCAGTGGATGTACACTACAATAGTGGGACCATATGGGGCAGTAATCTGTAGCAAAAGAAGAAGTCTAGTCAACACGAGAGCCAATCTCGCGAAAGTTCAGAGACTAAACTGTGCAAGTAGAAATTTACACTATTAGGAGATGCGTTCAGTTTAACCAGAATTTAATCAGCTCCAACCAAGATAGTCTGGGAATGCTTAAAGGTACTAAACGAATTAGGCAAGAACGACACGGTTACCTTCCTGTAGGCATCAGAACATATCAAAGAGGAAGGAAATGAAATAAAAGACAAACTAGCAAAAAGGTGGTTGAACTTTTTGCGGAATTAGCAACAACGAAATATTTGAAAAACTAAAAAGAGAAAAGAAAATAGGAGATCCAATCATTGGACAAATCTACAAGGAATAAGACAAGCGCAGATACATCTGGGGAACTATGACAGAAGAAATTCCAAAAACATTCTGGTCAAAGTAAACACCAATTTAGAATTCTAACGGGGATCTGAACAGGGCACTGCCACCTTAAGAAACTTAGACTAAATAAGGACGAAATTTCTGTTCAAATTCTTTCAGAATTAGTCCCTTGAGAAAACCGAGGATACCTGAGAGCGTATGGAATAAAAGAGAGAAATCTATCCAATATGAAGCGGTCCATGTATTCTTTAGCCACATACAGAAAAAAGCCTTTAATGCTAAAACTCTCATATGTATACAATAGACAAGTCATACATAATATCAACACGCTGCGTCAGTTGGTTTAATTGTGACCGTGGTCGAAGTCGATCAGTGCCGCATAATTTTTAAAAACGCCGAAATTTGAATATCGTGCGGTTATAAAACAGGTTTAACACCTACGCAAATCAAAGAACGTATGGATGCTGTTTAAGGCTACTCTTGCCTATCATTTGCTGCAGTTAAAAATTGGTCAAAGCTAATTCGATAGGAACGTGAGTCGTTGGAATCGTTCATACCAAAAAGCTTGAATGAATGAATTGATGAATAAAAAGTGGTGACACTTGTTCTTCGATGCCTATGCCTCCTTGGTTCCTTTACGCCCCATGGCTGCATGTACTCTCTGAGAACATGGTAAACAGTTGTATTATTCTCTGGACATCACCTACACATGAGGCTAATCTTATGAAGATATCTTGTCAATAGTTCCACCACGATTCACTGTTTTTTCTCCCCAAGGAGAAAATCTCCTTAGTAAGCCGTGCGTTAGGTCCAGTTATATGTTTCTTGGCACACCTCATTCCAAGAACCTCCCTCCTCGATTGACTAGATTTACTTTTCAACAACAATTTTAATTCCCTATTACCAACGACAATTGGAACAGATAAAATTGGTTGGGGTCTGTAAAATTCAATCGCGGACCCCATCTTTGCCAAACGATCCGCTTCCTCGTTCCCGTGTATACCCGAGTGAGCCGGGACTCACACGAGCCTGATCGTGCAGCCATTCCATTTTACATTATGCAGTACTTCCTTAGACGTTCTCAAAAAATGTGACACTCTCTGTCTCCCGTACTCCTACCGAACGTTGCAAGTCCAGCTCTTTCATTTATTGAGATCCATTTGTAACCTATCAAAATCCATGTTTTGGATGATTTTGCTTCTCCTCCCAATCCTCTCTACTTTATCAAAGTAATTTGTTTGGATGGAAAGTGATGGACATCTCTCCACTGCTCTTCCCCAGCTACACGACTTCCTGATCCAAAATGCCCTACGCAACTTTCTCTATGAATAAGTGGAGAGAAGGTAGGGCCTCCAAAGCCCTACTGAAGGCAGTCGTCATCGCACTCATTACTTCCATTCTTGGAACTTTGTTAAGTTGAGGACGATGTTTACACCTTGTTATACCAAGCCACCATACCAATAACGGCATACATAATCAGAAGGCGGATCACCACACTGTACATGCAATAACCAATCTAGCACATTCGGTGTTAGCCCCAAGATATAGAATAAAACTTTTTAAAAATCGGTCCACCTTAAACTACCACTATTAAAAAATTAAAAAATAAAAAAAATACACACTTAATACAAACTACAAACACATCACATACAATTTGCTAAAGTTGATAAAGATCACTATAGAGCTAATTCTATTTTATCCCGGATGAGACTTAATAACTTAATCTATTGTACTATTATTAGTCATCATTCTCAGTCCGACTTAGTTATATCGTAAAAAATGTACCTATAACTGGTGACGTAAAAACTATATTGTAACATACAATATCTTTACACACGCCACCAAAAAATTCTCAAATTTCAGTTGTATTATTTTTTCCATTATTTTTTAATTAAATGTATATATGAGAATTACTGCCAGATAAGCAGCTGTAGAGGTACTTGTTATCACTTTAGACACACAGTCAGCGAGTGATTGGTTTCCAAACAAGATAACACATTATTCCTACAAAAATAACTTTTTATAGCAGATTATTGACCTTTTGGATATTACCTGACCCTAGATTTGTTTTGACTGTGTATTATGAAAACCAAATTAAAAATATACATTAGATTCCCCTGGTAATAGTTAACTTTTATAAAAAGGTCATTTGAGTGAGTCAACTATTACATTATTTAGTTATTATATTCAAATTTTATAAAATTGGTTGTTTTTTTGTTAGGAAAATCTTAAATGCTTAAACCACCTTGTTAGCTAACTGCGTAAGCAGTCTAATAGGCGCACCAGCGGCCTGATCTAACCCTGAAGTGTCTGGGCCGATGTTCTAGTCCAAGGAATTTTCGGGCTGAACATCCAAAGACTCTTTTTACAAAATATAAATGTAATACTAACACTGCCATGAAGCCCCTCTTCTCTGATGGAACCTATTGCGCATGACCTCTTTCCGCCACACTTTCACATTGTCATGCAATATGGTGGACCATACCTTCCAAGTGCAACAAATCTTTTCGCTCGTTTTCCCTGAGATTCTGCAGAAGACCCGGTAAAAGGAGATGAGTATTTTTTCGGCATTTACTATCTATTCTCGCTAAACCAAGATCACAAACCATTTACAACGAGTTCCTGAAATGGACATTAAAGATTCTTCTTTAGATTACCATGAAGATATAACTGCTTACCTTTATGAAGATTGGTTTAAGACTTTCTTGATACAAAATATATCTCCCAACAGTGTGATAATTATCGACAACGCCAGATACCCCAATCCCCAACTAGAAAAAGTGCCTAATTCAAGCGACTGCAAATAGGATATTCACAAATTCTTGAACATGACATATTTTTTGAATATTCTAAAAAAAAGAGATCTTTTAGACGCGCTGAAAGCATTTAACCTTAAAAAAAGACAGTGTGTGACGCTGTCTAGGGATACTCCACAAACATCCCTCCTGCACCAAGCTCTAGCATCGTAGAGTTGACTAGGAGATATAGCATAGGTCAAGCAAACGCAAAGAGCTAGAAAAATTCGGTTAAACACGTTACTAAGATTGAAAACTCTTATCTATCTTTATATGATATTGTAGACTCCCTTATCATTAACTGGGATGAAGACAGCGATAGTGAAACTGAGTTGGATATATAGTTTTTAAATAATTTATTTTCCTTCTCTATTATAAATTTCCATTTTATAATAAAGTGTATTATTATATTTACGTACGGATTATGTAATTAATATTAGTTATTATATTTAATTTATTGCTAAAATTTAAATATTTTTACATATTTGTTTTGTTTTAATAATCTGTTTATTAATTAATTTTATAAAAATTTCCTAAATCTGATTTTAAAAAATACTCCTGGCATGATGTCGATATTTAAAATTGGCATCGCACTCGGTACTACCAAAGGGTTTTTTTAATGCCCCAGGTAGCGACCCTCATTATTGAAACCAAGAGCCAAAGGATAGATCTTGAAACATACTTTACCAATATTTTGATGACTTACAAATAAACATAATTTAGGTAAACATGTTTTTCGTGAAAAGCTCCGCTTTACGCTTTATAATAAGTTTTTGGAGGGTTTCAGATTCTATTTTGGTCCGTTAAGCTTGAAAAATAATAATTACTTTTTAGATGTAGGAGGATTTGTTCCAACTCTACGACTGAGTTCCTCCCACCAGCATTATCAATTCATACCTTCTTCCAAATGAGATGCACATTGCGGGCCGCCATCCATGCACAAGGGCAGGTCGGGGAGGAGGGTCACCCTTAAAATCTTCGAATTCAGAAAAAGAACTCGTCTGCCTGCTGCATTTGGAACGTGAGTCTCGCTGAACCCTGGTTATGTAATTGTGTTGACTTGAGCTTAGCACACTGAATTAATTCTGTCAACTCGCTTTTGCTTGTCATAATGTGCTGTCTTGTATACGAGTAAGTTGCAGGTAATTTCGACCTTTTCTTTGCTGTTGTGCTATCCCCCTCCTCCAAAGAGAAAAGCCATGTCCATGCATCCAAACGTGTAGTGTAATATGGGCGCGTAGCATTTCGTTGATGTTATGACCAAAGACCGATAACGGATGGGACTCTGTGATGTTACAATAATTTGTGGCATTCAGCCTTAATAAGCAACGGAGTTGTTATATTTGTCTTGACGGTGCAGGACGATTACGATCTAACAAAGCCCCCATCTGTATGTATGTGCGTAGAATTGGGATATGTACACTGCGAGCTGGTAGATCTATTGTGCCCACCTACTGCTGCCAAGTCGTAAGAGTTACCTTATCGAGCCCCCATAGATTGAAGTTTACCATAGCGTATCACCATTTTTTTGCTATTTTTAATTTTACATTCAAGATAACTTTCTTCTTGTAGAATTATCAAAAGTGCTCGTAATGCAATGCACACTGATAATAGCACTAACATGAAGTAAAATTGCAGGAATAGATTAAAGGCTAACATTATTATTTACACAAGAAATTCTTGGAACACGGTTCGGGTTTAGATTTATGACCCTTTTTAATTGTTTACGATATTGGAATATTACAGTGGAATAATTTAAAGTTTTCATTATCATTTATTAATCGTAAATACTTTTAAAATTTAACAGCAAGATTCTTTTAGAAGAGACCGATCTAGTTGCCATGAAAAATAAATCTTATAGTCGGCCAGTCTTGTTTTGCTTATGATATTGTCATAATTTATATGAAATATGTCAACAAATAAATGCTTATACTTAGCAATAAAGCCTTGAACTATATAAGAGAAATAATTATATTCCAAAAATAAATAAAATTTTCCATTTTTGCCGATTCAGTAATAAACGAGAATGATTTTTTAATGCTTATATTTTTAGGGTTTTAAATTTGCTCGACTTATTGGTGCTCTTGTCAATCTAAGCTTTCTGCTGTCAATTTAGGACAGTTTTAAGGTTAAACCATGTTACTGAATTCCGGGGTAAGTGTCAAACTTCTATCTGTTCTACCATTTAATTAATCTCAATAAATTAAAACAGTATTTTACCGCTTTTTTATAAATTCCGTATGTTTCTGGACGTTTTATGAGCGTCCATCATATCTTTTCAGTGTTAGGGGTTGCACAATTTATCCTATTCCATCACCATCGAGATGAATAATTAAAGACAAGCCAAGATGATATGAAACAAGAACTAAAATCAAGCCTGGATGATATGAGACAAGAACTTAAAAAAAAAATAAAGAAGATATGAAGCGCCTAGAACAAGAAATGCAACAGAAGATTAGCAGAATTAGAGAAGACGTACATGGCGAAGTACATGAGGTGATAGAAATCCAGAAACAGATGCAACAATTACATTTACAAATTAAAGAAGACGTACACCGCGAAGTACAACATGGGGTGACGGGAATTCAGAAACAGGTGCAACAGTTACATTTGCAAATAGAGAAGGTAGCCAGTACAGGTATAATAAAGGTAGATGGTGTAATGTGTAAGTGTAAGTGTAATGAAGTCACCTACCTTCGATGGCAAAGTACCTTGGCTTACGTATGTCCGTCAATTCGAGGCCGCCGCCACCGGCAATAATTGGAGTTCACCTCAGAAGACACGTGCTCTTATTCTAGCACTACGAGGTGAAGTTGTGGAGGTGCTACGTAATATTCCTGAAGAAAAACAAAATGATTACGAGTTTATTGTTACTTTTCTGGAGATGCGCTATGGGGAAGCCCACCCTTAAGAAGTTTATAAGGCCCAACTTCAAGGAAGAAGACAAAAATACAACGAAAGTCTTCAAGAATATGAGGCGGATATAATTAGGTTAATTAATTTGACCTACCCAACATACTCAGAACAAATAAAGCAGGAGTTAGCAGTGAATAGTTTTATCGAAGGTTTACGTGACCCAGAAATAAGCCAAACTTTAAGGATGACCAGACTGAAGCAAATTTCCGAGACTCTTGCTTATGTCAGTTTGAAATAGCTAAACAGACATCAAGAAACCAAGAACAAATCATAAGAAGAGTCAATGTTTCCCGGGATTATCGCCAGATCAACGAGGAAATTTGCATGAGGCTTATGAGGGAGTTGTAAGAATTTTTGAATGAAGGGAAAACACGAGATAACAAAAATACAACCTTTCGTAGCAGAAATAGAATTTGTTATTGGAAGTGTGGTCAAGAGGGGCCTCTATAAAGCCAGTGTATTTGCAATACTGTTCCTGACAGAGGCTCTGATGGCTATCGACTTCATATTGCTAATATAGGTGATGATGTTCGAAGACGCAACTTGGAGAAAGTCTTTGCTCCTTATGGTGAACTTAAGAAAGTCTGATTAAGTAATAATATTCCCTGTTTTGGATTTGCGGTTTACAAAAATAAAAGAAATGCTGCAGTTGCTGTCAAGGCTTGCGATGGAATTGAAGTATGCGGTTGTCGCATTAGAGTAACTTATGCCAGACCGAGAAGAAGGGGTCAGGATCGCCGGTACCATTCGAATACCATGTTTTGTTACTAGTGTGGCGACAAGGGTCTCTTTTTTATAGAGATTGCCCGGAAATTACCGTTGGTGGAGACGATAGAAGAAAGGATCATTCCAGAAGACATAGAACGAGTACTCGCGGCGACCGAGGAGAACGTGACGAAAGGGACCGTGACCGCGAATGGGGCTACGGAAGAAAAACGTTCTACAGGTCATCTTTGAGAAGATACAATGGTGAAAGAGATTCCGGAAGAAGAATGTCTTCCAGGCCATTCTTGGAAAGGTACAGAGAGGACTACAAATAGAAAGCGACAGAACGAAGATCCGCTATGACGTCAAAGCCGATACTGGTGGATTCATAGTTGGTAAAAAGGTATCGTTGTACAATCGTAAATGAACCAACGTAGTTTATAGGGTTTTAGGTGTATTTTCTACGAATTCATAATTTATTTTACCTTTGTTAATATCCTCAGGAGACGTTTATGAAAGAAGGTCTGGAATTTGTTAGAGAATTCTATTTCCTTATTTTTAACATGGAACGCCTATGATAGAAGGTCTAGAAATCGACGGATTATTCCTTTTTCTTATTTTTATTACCCCATGTAGTATGGAAATCCTTCTAGAGAATTAGGGAATCTTCCGGTATCGACCAAAAGGGTTAAAGTGTCCAGATATATATATATATATATATATATATATATATATATATATATATATATATATATATATATATATATATATATATAAATTTGCTATATCTGTAATCTATTCGGCTCTGTTCTAACGACCTTAATATTACGGGGAGCTCCAGGGTGTCGAAAGCTTTTGAAAAATCTGCAAATTTCAGTGCGAGTGACTTATTGTACTCGACGATTCTTTCTGTTGAGGTCTTGATAGTTTTGTAGGTGATCATTTGTCACATATCCACTTTTAAAACCGACCTTTTAAGGGGGTTCACAGAAGATCTAATTTGCGTACAGCCATTTGGTGAATAATTTGGATAGAGAAGAAAATTGCCTAATTGGCCTATAGTTTTCTAAAATATACAAAGTGGCATACCATATTTCCGTCGGTTTATATACAGTTGATAAGGAACTGTTTTAAAATTATTTTGACTTATACACAGTGGCTCGAAAAAAGTTTCACACCAAAGTTGTCAAAAATTAAATGGAATGTCCTAAATATTATTGAATATTTTGATAGCACGGACCAGGGTAAAAGTGAAAAAATTGCTTGCCAGGACTAATTATATTACTAAATTACTAAAAAAAAATATAAAAGATAAGTAAAAAACCTTAATACAATTTTAAATCCGTTAAAATTAGAATATAAATCGATATTAAATACAGGTAAGTTTTTATCAGCACTGTATAATTTTTTGAGATCATTTTTACTTTACAATAAATTGTAATGATTTTAT
The DNA here is from genome assembly GCA_034092305.1 of Diaprepes abbreviatus. Classification (NCBI taxonomy): domain Eukaryota; kingdom Metazoa; phylum Arthropoda; class Insecta; order Coleoptera; family Curculionidae; genus Diaprepes; species Diaprepes abbreviatus. The sequence goes on along the minus strand of JASJET010000055.1, from coordinate 4,705,979 downwards.
CAAAAACTTCAAGAATAGTTGTCTTAGGTATAAGAAACTTACCCTTATCTGGCCCACGCTATTAAAATATGCAATAATAGGCAGGACATTCCATTTAAATTTTGACAACTTTGGTGTCACTCTGTATACTTCACGATAATTTTAAAATGTATTCTCACACATCTCTTACTAAAAATATTTTTAAAATATTTTATCGTTCCTTGTATGTGAACCGACTAAAATTTGATGCACCGCCTTGTATAAATATAATTATGAAAAACTGAATAATATAAAACTTGTGTGCTATCAGGTTCAAAAATCTCCAGTTATTCTGATGGTATTAACCCTCCTAATTGATCGCCTACATTGACAAAAAAGGCAAGGATACTTCTAGTAAAAGTATTCGTAGATAATAAAATTTATTTAGGTCAATGTATTTAAATATGAATTACACAATCATTATTCTTGAGAATTGAAGAATATAAATCATACAGTTTTGTTTTATAAATTCCATATCTATAGCTCTTAGTCAGTTTTGCGTTGGCAGTGATGTCATGAACGTATTTACCTAAATCATCGACAGGAATCCCTGAACCTGAACTCAATACTGTGTATTGGATAATCTAAAAACCATATAATTTTAAATTATAATATGTCTCATTAATATTTTATTATTTTAGGAAAACAGCGGGAAAAACAAAACAACTTCGGAATATATTAGAACATTTATAACAACATAATATTTTGTATGTTTTTATTGGATATATGGAAATTATTTCCTACGTACGATGGTTCGGAAATGTCCTTATTGGTTAAAATATGTTTATGACGACAATATAAAAGATTTTATAATTTTTTAGATACGACAGCTTTGGTGGTGCCTTTACAGTTGGAGGATCTAATTTTCATGACGTTGCTTACCGGAAAAGGTATAAAATCGGAAATAACACAGCAATACTACAAGATATAGTGGCAAAAGTAACAATAAAAATCCAAATAGATGGCATAGCGACGATTCCCCAGCCCCCTTACAGTCCCAACTTGGCCCCATCACATTTTTTTCCGAAAATGAAATCCTCCCTCAAAGGAAAACACCATGGGACCCTTAATGCCGCCCAAGAAGCTTGCACGCGTACCCTTAAGAACCTTCCGGAATCTGCCTATCAAGTAACCTTCGAGTCGTAGACAAGCTGCTGGCACAGGTGTGTCGCCGCCCAAGAGATCTACTTTGAAGAATTTTGAGGTTTTGTAGCAATATCTAAAATAAATCCATTTTTCCGAAACTTTTTCCAATACTTTTTATACAAAATCACCTATCATCAGCATACCCCTGGTATGCCTAGGTCGTTGAGTTTTACAAGGAACCCGTCGACCACCAAATCCCACAGAAGTAGGGGTAGAACCCCTCCCTGTAAGCAGTCCTTGACTATCTGCACAGAGTGTCTTCAATGCCATATCTTCTGGCAAAAGTTGTCATGGAGGCAAAGGAGGTATGATCAAATACCTGCACAGTGCTATTTCCTTGCTATCTGTGACACTAGAGCTGAATTACATGAATTTCCTGATAGGCATCTTGGTTGAGGTGTAGTGGCCTCTGCATAAGCCTTTTAACAAGTTTTCCTGTCAGCTTCAGCAGAAAAGATGATACATTAACTGACCTGAACGACTTCGCCTGAACGCTTCCTGGTTTTGGTATAAAGATACTTCTGGACCTTTTCCAGGCTGAGGGCAAATTAGCTATAGCTATACTTGCCCTTAGAATTTTGCAAAGCACAGGGGTGATTAACCTTTGCCCTACTTTAAAGGCATTCAGATGACCTTATCGGGTCCCAGTGCCTCGTAACTTTCAAACGATTTTATAGCCCACAATATCTTGTTGTGAATTATTACTTGACTTGCAGTTTCCCAGTCTCTTTTTGATGCCCTTCTGGTCAGAGATGTGAGATTGGTTTCATCATTTATTGTGGCGTCAGAGATAATGCCAGAGTCTGGAAGATGCTTCCCAAGAAGTATTTCCAGAGTTTCCCCGCCAGTCTCCGTAAAGGTCCCATCAGACTTCCGCGGTGTCCCTATAGGGTCTAGGGGATTTTTAGCCAGAATCTTGTGATGTTAATTCTTCTTTTTTTAGTAAGAAATGCTGTATTTCTTTAAATTAAGAGTGGAAAAAACCGATTCCATTCAACGAGTAGTATAAGAAATTAGTTATTTTTGATTTTCTTGTTGTTTATAGTGTCCAGATGACTGGATGAGATAGAATATACTTTAGAAACATTGAGCATTCTTTACAAAAGTGTGTAAGAAAATTTTTTTAGATGTGTGATGGCCTCTGTACTTCATTGCAGGTTCCGTTTCGCAGGTGCTTGCATGAATTGCACTATAGACCATGTTCTATTTTTATGCTTGTTTCTTTGATGGATTTAAGTTTCAACCAATAAGAAAATTGAGTCTATTCACGTAGACATGAAATTACCAAGACACATAATTATTTCAAGACAATTTGTAATGAATTCATAGTAACTTTCATAAATTAATTGATAATTTTGATTAAAAAAGATCACTACAATCGCATCTGATTTTCCAAACTGTCACTTTACACGCATCGAAATCATCTATAAGCCCAGCCCAGTAACGCATACGTATGAAGCCAACAACGCAGAGAACCTATCATAACGTATAGCATTACAACCCAGCAGCATAATCAAGCAAGCAATCCAACAATGAAATAAGCGTAATGTGATCTAAACTTCAGTTGCAGTTAAACATAAGTTATACATTTGTTAAATTTGTTGATTTGGCAACACATCACTGTTTTTATTGTTATCATTTCTGACAATATTCAAGATATTTTTAGGGAATTTTTGACGTGTAGTCAAGCACAGAAAGTTCCTCATACCCTTTTTAAGCAAAGATATTTTATATATGATAATTTCACATAAAAAATATAAAATGCGAATAGAAAAAAAGACGACAAACACACTTTTGGTGAGAACGCCTTCCATCGTATCTGGTTAAGACGAAATAATCTGTGGTGGTATTTTTTTCTAACTTTCACTTTTTTCCATTGTTTCCATTGTAATATAGCGGGTTGCGAAGCAAGCAAGGTTACGAAATTTGGTTTTGGCGAAAACGCCTTTCGTCACATCTGTAAAATAAAATAATCTGTGATCATACCCAGATAGCACAAGATTTCCATTGGATATCCAGAATAGGTACATATAATGTCCTGTATGTCCATGGACCATTTATGGATGTCCAGTAGATGTGATGACCTGTAATCTATATGGACGTCCATATCTGGATATCCAGTGTAAGTCCATCAGACGTCCATTAATTAAATTTTGGGTTGTCGGTAAGATCGGATACTGAAATATCGGCCTGTAGAATTGTCATTTCTTAACCAGCCGGCCCGCCATGATCACAAAATATCCCTTCAGATATTTTGTGCTCATTATTGTGTTGACGTCGAGCTAAAAAAGACCTTTGGAGTTTTAGTTGAGCTAAAATCAAGTGTGCTTTTTATTTGAAGAAGATGCCACCGTTAAAGGTAAGTATAGTTATTTTTAATTTAATTTTTTTAATTATACCAAAAATTACCGAACGAAACAGACATGCCCGACGAAAAGCTGATAATTTAGTGTCAAACTCGCACAAATTTGAAAATGAACAAAATATTCAGTATCAAAACACGTATGTTAAAATATAGCTTTTGTAGCTGTACTTTTTCATACAATCACTTATTTAAATGGAAATTACTACAAATAAGTGCAAATATAAATTTGTGTAATAATAAAATTGTAAATTTTAGAGAAAATTCTCTCTTGACAAAGTCATTCTTGAGTAATCAGTCTAATAAGATTGCTGGCATTAATAAATGTTATCAAAATTTATAATGGAATAAAAGCTATAGCAAATTTGAATAATTATATTAATTTTTTTATGACTATTTTGGATTAAATGCTAGTAAAAGTTTACATTGATGTGTATTTTTGTGCAGTATAATTGTTAAAAAATATATAATAAAGTTTTGACAGTTCGACTCTAGGTTTAGACTTATAATTTAAATTTAATTATTTTTTAAATGAATTTTCCACAGATTGATCCAAATAAAATTCCTATGTGAAAGCCAATTTGTACCAAATTAGAGAGGATATTCAGGTAATCTTAAATAGGGAAAAAACAACAAGTATCTACAAAGAATTTTCTGCAGGAGTTCAACTATCCTTTTACCGAAGAAAATAATCAGCTGCCTCAAGTCACATAAGATCTTCAGGACAATTTAAACTTTAAAGATGCAGTAAGTTTATTACACTTCTCCTGAAATAAAAGCTGAAACTTATTCGAGTAATGCTTCTTTATGTGTATGAGTCTATTGATAAAAAAAAACTTAATTTACAGGATTATTTTATATATACTTTTTTACTTTGATTCTTAAAGTCAAAAATATTCTTAAGTTAGCATATGTGGAATTAACGTTTAATTATCTCAATAAAGTAATATAATTTTAGGTTTTACAATTAGCGAAAATTGGAGGAAATTATACCTATTAACTTATTAAAAGATATTTTTTGGTAACAATGACAGATAGCCTTTCCAAGAATTATACATATGATAGAACAGTAAAGTGCCCTTTAAAGAACTTATGTTCACTATTTGTAGGTAAGTTACCACTTATACAAATTTGATGAAAAAAATCTCTCTGTTTTATTTGTCATACTCGTAAATAATAAGAACAAATTGGGTGTCAGATTTCACACGTTGAACTCTAGATCCTCTTGTTCTGATAATATCCAGACAAAAAGTGTGTTTAACCACTCTAAGCAATAACGATACATTTGGTTTTATATATATATATATATATATATATATATATATATATATATATATATATATATATATATATATATATATAGAATAGATAGATAGATAGATAGATAGATAGAGAGAGAGATTTAAATTCCTGCAAAACAATAAAATACTGCATCATTTAACATTAAACCTTATTAATTTTCAGCTGCGGTAGAAGAATGGGGGGCCGATAAAAAACAACCGAAGACGAGATTAGACAATGGCTGAAGAGAATAAACGACAGAAATAAATGTAGAAAAAAATAATCATTGTAACAATAAAAACTCTTTATTTAAATAATTGGTATATTTTCTATTACCCAATTGAAATTGTACCTATTACTATGGAACCAGATAACTTATTCATAGCGATCCTTCTACAGCTTGAACAATTTAAATCAATTGAAGCTATATTTTGTAGCACTTGCAATTCGACTAATTATAAAATTTTATATTCTTATATAGTATTGTATTAAAAACTTGACAATTGTAATCAATAAGTGTAATATGTGGATCCAGTTCCTGTTACCTGGTTCGCTAATGTAATTTATATCTGTTTAATTTTTGGGACTAATAGGGCCATCTATGGTTACTTGTTATCGACGTTTTGATGACATGAGTGGTCTGTGTCTTCAGAAGTGCAGATTAATTAGGTACTGTAAGCTCTCGGACCCTAAGCAAATTCTGAAAATATCTACCATTCACGTTAGCGGAACATCAAGAAGAGGGAACAATATATTATGATCTATTTATCCAAAAAGCACAATACCATCGGATAATATGTCCACAATCGGGTCAAGAATGTACAATATATGGACATCCAAAATTAGTCCTATTAATATCCAAAAATGATCCATACTTGGACAATATATGTAATCCAAAAAGACATCTATGAGTGGAACAATCGTATAGTCCAGTGGATATCCATAGGATGTTGGTGAACAAATTCTGGACATCCCATGGATACCCAGTATGTCCAGCTTTGGATAAACGATAGATATCCAGTGGACTGAAGTGTGCTATTTGGGTACAGTATAAAACTAGCCTCTTTCGGGTCAAAGCATTATTGAAAATGAAATGTGTGAGCATCCAGTATAGTTCACGAAGCACAATACCTAAAGTCATTTTACCAAACTCGACATGCTGTCTAAAAACCATGTTACTAAGCAATTAAACTATGTAATTATATTATTTTCGCACACGTATGAATTCTGATAAGTATGTTTACATATAGATCTGTTTATATGTTTTTGTTTTTTCGTTTGTTGTTTACTAAATTTGCGTATAATCTCTAGAGATACCTTAATATTTTGAACTCTGTATTTTAACAAATTTGTTTACGACGACTGGTCTAGCGCTTTATAGAAGGTTGTTGTTTTATTAAACAAAATAAGTAGTATGTAATAGTTTAATAATAGAATCATGCCCGTTTATTGACTGAATGATAGAGCAAACTAACGGTATTTCGGAATAACTACACAGGAACTGACGTAAGACTGTTTCAATCTTGGGTCAGGCTGAAAATTTATTTGTAATGAAGAATGTCTAAAATCAACAGAGGTAGGAGATTTATTAAAATTTCGATCTAAAACGTGGGAACATTTTATGCTTAACTAAAAAATTAAAACAAAATTGATCATCTTCAAAAAGGAACGCTGAAACGCGAAAAATACCTACACATTTTTATCTGTAATTTAAGCGACATATTTGAACTTAATACTAAATAAAATCAATTATTAACTAGATAAAAGCTTATATATATATATATATATATATATATATATATATATATATATATATATATATATTGTTACGAACTTTATAGCGTTGTACATTTCATAATATTAGTTTGCGTTCGTAGTTTGTAGGGTTTTAGGTATATTTTCTAATGTAACGAACTTTGTAGCGTTTTATATTTCTTAGTATTAGTTTGTGTTCGTAGTTTGTAGAGTTTTAGGTATATTATATATATAATGTATTTAAGTAATTTTACCTTTGTTAATTTCCTCAGGAGACGACTATGAAAGAAGGTCTGGAACTTTTTAGAGAATTCGATTTCCTTATTTTTAACATGGAACGCCTATGATGGAAGATCTAGAAATAGCCGGATTATTCCTTTTTCTTATTTTGATTACCCCATGTAGTATGGAAATCCTTCTAGAGAATTAGGGAATCTTCCGGTATCAACCAAAAGAGTATATAAAGGGTCCAGATCGACTTTCTTAGTCAGTATATTTCGAAAGTTTGTCGACGCAAGTTGAAATAATTTGACAAATGTCAAAAGAAAGGTTGACAATAAAAAATTATTAAAATTATACAGTGTGTGTAGTTTGTTTGAAGACCGGCCGTCCGGAACAATATATATATATATATATATATATATATATATATATATATATATATATATATATATATATATATATATAAGCTGCGTAATCAACTGTTTTTATGCAATTGTTTCTTTACTCTACTACTTTTGATCTAGTGTTAGTAATTGATTTTATTTAGTATTAAGTTCAGGGTTCAAATATGTCGCTTAAATTACAGATAAAAATGTGTAGTTATTATATTATATTTTCCAGATTCTTGAACCATAGATTATATAATTTTCTTTTTATTTTGTCTTTTCTTGGATTTGGGTTCATTTAACAAAAAATCAAAACAATTTGACGTTTCGCCCTTTATTTAAGGCACCTTCAAAAATTTTTTGCTTTTTTTTTATTTACTGATCCTCCTAAAATATTTTTTATACAATTAAAAACATTCATACACAAAGATACAATTTTAAAAAAACAAACAACACTTTATAAAACTAGTCAAATTTCTAAAAAAGTATTTAATTTTACCGGTACATACCTTGACATTTTGCTTATTTATAAATAATGAAATGAAATTTTTATATCGTCTATTTAAGTACTTAGGATACATGGAATGCGAGTGTGTTTTATTTTTTATATTTTAACAATGGACCAAAAAAACCGAAAGAAAGCATACATTTAATTTTGTTTAAGAGGATATTCAATTTTGGATTTATTAACGGGATCGAATACTTGGTGTAAATGTGGCTCAAATTTTCTATACCGTTCTGTCATTAACAGTGTTTTTATCTTTTTTAATTTCTATCATTTCCTTTATCTGCAATTTTTGGTAATTCATATATTTGTTTTTAATTATGGTATTGTTATAATCGAAGGTATGTTTTTCATCCTGTGTGTGTTTGTTTAACGCTGTTGAAGTATTTTCGTATATTTATGACTATTCAACCTGTTCTTTAACAACTGACTTGTCATACCTATATATTTTTTGGGACAATTTGAGCAAGGGATCGAATATACTACATTTGACTTATTCATGAGAGGAGTTTTACTTTTTAAATTAGTAAATAGTGTATTTAATGTATTATGAGACCTGTGACATATGATAATATCATGATTTTCTAACAGTTCACTAGTGTAAGGTTATGCTACATATTTTTCGTGAAAAATACGGTAATAAATAATAATTTCAATGAAAAGACTATCACCGAAATAATTAATAAACGAACATATAAATTTTATAATAACCTAATAACAAGAAACATAGAACTTAAGCAGCAAAAATATGTAGCATTACCTTATACTAGTGAAGTGTCAGAAAAAATAAAACACATTTTAAAAAAGCATGATATTATGTAGTATATTCGATCCTTTGCTCAAATTGTCCCAAAAAATATATAGGTATGACAAGTCAATTGTTAAAGAACAGATTGGATGGTCATAAATATACGAAAAACGCCTCAAGAGCGTTAAACAAACACACACAGGATGAAAAACATACCTTTGATTACAACAATACCATAATTAAAAACAAAGATATGAATTATCAAAAATTGCAAATAAAGGAAATGATAGAAATTAAAAAAGATAAAAACACTGTTAACGACAGAACGGTTATAGGAAACTGAGCCACATTTACACCAACCTAATTTAAAAAAAAATATTAAGTATTCGATCCCGTTAATAAATCCAGAATTGAATATCCTCTTAAATATAAAATTAAATGTATGCTTCCTTTCGGTTTTTTTGGTCCATTGTTAAAATATAAAAAATAAAACACATTTGCATTACATGTATCCTAAGTACCTAAATAGACGATATAAAAATTTCTTTTCATTATTAATAAATAAGCAAAATGTCAAGGTAGGTACCGGTAAAATTAAATACTTTTTTAGAAATTTGACTAGTTTTATAAAGTGTTGTTTGTTTTTTTAAAATTGTATATTTGTGTATGAATGAACATTTTGAAAATTAATAAATATTATTCTTTTAGTTTGTATTGCAATTAATATATATTTATTACAAATATTATTTTTTATGTAATAATATTTGATATCAAAAAATGACAATTCAAATTTCTAATACCTAGTACATTTTTGGTATTTTTATTTTTTCCACCTCGTTCTTAATTTTTTTTTTTGTAGCATTAGGAGGGATTTTTTATTTCTATATAAAGTTATATATAGTTGTTAGATTTTACTGAGGTTACCTGTATCTGTTTTTGAACTAATAGCATTTTTATTTTTTATCATTTTTAATATTTCATAAAATTCGCGCTTTTTGGTGTAATTTTCTATTCTAATCATTTTCGTGTTATTAAAATCGAAAAAGTGTCTTGTTTCAATAGTGTAACTGGTTAGAGCTTTTTTTTATCATACATATGACCATTAATTATTTTTTGGTCAATATATATATATATATATATATATATATATATATATATATATATATATATATATAGAGAGAGAGAGAGAGAGAGAGAGAGAGAGAGAGAGAGTTACATTATTTGCAAGGAATCTGATATATTACATGGCTTTTTTATTTTTAGGAAATATGCGGTAATGAGAGGTAGTTTTTAATTTTATTTTTTACTTTTTCATGAGTTGTATTATTTATTATTGCAGTATCTAGTAATCCTTTTTTTACAAATGGGGTTTATTAATTTTTCGGGGTAGTTATTATGTTTAAGAGCTTCCTTTGCTTTTATTACGAATTCGTAAATACTACAATAATAAAACTAATAAAAACGTAAAAAATAAAAATAATAACTACCTCTTATTACCGTAAATTCGAGATCTATTTGAAAAATTTCAAATTTAAAGAACATAATATTACTGTAGCCCATTAAGGGTATAATTTATTAAAAAGTAATTACAGTTACCTAAAATCCAAAATTTCAAAAAAAAATCATGTAATATATCAAATTTCTGATAAAGAATGTAACTCTATATATAAACCAGTTAATATCTAAAAAATAGAATTAATGGCCATATGTATGATAAAAAAAAATAAAACAGCTCTAGCTAATTAAATTATTGAAATAGGACACTCTTTCAATTTTAATAACACGAAAATTATTAAAACAGAAAACCACACAAAAAAGCGCGAAATTTATGAAATATCAGAAATTATAAAAATAGAAATCCTATAAACTCAAAAACAAATGGAGATAACATCAATAAAATCTAACACTATAATATAACCAACTTATATAGGAACAAAAAACCACACCCAACAGTGTAAAAAAACAAGAACGAGGTGGAAAAAATAAAAATACCAAAAACGTACTAGGTACCAGAAACATAAATTGTCACTTTTTTATATCAAATGTTATTACACAAATATAAAAATATATATTAATTGTAATACAAACTAAAAGGATAATATTTATTAATTTTCAAAATGTTTTTCCTGTACCTTTAACCAAAATTTATCAAAATTTAAATATAGTATTTTACACATTTTGTTTTCCTTTATTTTTTCAACAAACAAAATACTTGCTTTTAATTCAAAACTATACTTTATTCAAGAATTAGAGAGAGAAATAAAACTGTCACTGAAACCTCCGACGTATCTGCTTCAGTGCCGCAGGTAACTGACAACTGCCATAAATCTAATTATATTTAAATATTATAAGCTTTTATAAATTTATTGAAACAATAAGATTGTTCATAGTTCAATTAAATTTCTGTCAGTGAGCAGAGTACACCTTACAATGTGTCCTCAGTGATTTATGTTCTTTGCACCTGTTTTTATATATCATTTGAGATTACTGAGATACCCAAGAGATATGGCTTCCACCTCTATATTTATTTCAAAATCGTTAAAACCAGGGCATTTTTCCCTCAACGAAAAACTTATTACGATGAATATTTACGATGCCTTAAGAAATCAATATCCGGATAATAATGTTGAAAGCTCTATTAAGATGCGTTCCAAAATACAGGAGTTGGAAAATCTACCATTAACCAAATGCTGAAGGAGAAAAATACAACTGGTATTCTTAGAGTTCCCAAGCCACATGCGGTCACAGGAAGACGAAAAACCCCGTTGGAAGAAGAAATGAAAACTGCAAAAAAAAAGTTGTACATACATTTTATTATGAAAAGCAAATTCCAACCGTCGACAAAATTCTAACTCAAATCAATGGGGATCGGGATTTACCTGAAATTAAAAGAACTGAGCTCTGGAAATTGCTCAGAGAACTTAATTTTTGCTGGAAAAAACAGATAGGAAATCTATTTTTATGGATCGCCTGGAAATTGTCCGTTGGAGAAGGAAATATCTCCGAACAATTAAGCAATATCGCGAAGATGGAAAAGATATTTATTATTCAAACGAAACATGGTTGAATGAAATACATACTGTGCCGAAAGTATGTTAAGATAAAAATGTTGAGAACTACTGACAAGTCTCATTGGAAAGTTGGTCTATTGGACTAAATCAACCTACAGGAAAAGGCCGCAGGCTTATAATTACACATGTCGGTAGTTCCAAGGATTTTGTTAAGGAGGTTTATTAACTTTTCTGTTCAACAGAGCCGGGAATTATCGCGAGGACATGAACGGGGACGTCTTCAAGGATTATTTTCAACAAATGTTGGATCTTTTATCAAAGGAATCATTAGTAGTTGCATCAAAGGAACTATCTGTTCTTCGTCTTCCATCTTACAATTGTGAGCTGAACCCAATTGGGCTGATATGGGCTCAAGTAAAAGGTAAAGTTGCTAGAAATAACACAAGTTACAAAATTAGTGAGTTAACTAAACTTCTGAAAGATTCTTGGAATAAAGTTACTGCGAAAAATTGGAAAAAATGTATCGACCATATGATAAAAGAAGAAAAAAAATGTGGAAACTCGATGACATGATCGATGAGATAGTGGAATTATAATTAATTTGGGTGAAGATAGCCAATCAGTGATTCTGATTACGAATTAGATACGTAATGTTTACCAGTGTAACACAATTTATTGTTTAAATTTCTGTTTTTGTTGTCTTTTTTGTTTAATGTTGTTTACGATTTATATATTTTTATTTTAGTGTATTTTACTCTTTTATTTTATATATGTTATAGTCCAATTAGCCGTAATTTTTTTATTATTGTATTTCTGTCTTTTTCTTAAGGGGTTACATGGGTTTCAGAGGCGAATTTTTACGATTTTTTTTCATATAAGGAAACATTTATTATAGTCAAACGTTTTACAAGTGAAAGAACAACTATTGAACTGCTTTCAGTAAAAATTTCATCTAAAAATCTGGACAAATAAGCAGAACGACCTATTTTCGGAGACCCTTCGAAAAAAAGGGACTTTGCGGTGGACATGATAACTCGAGATAGCCTTATCTGAAGTCAAAAAAAACAAATATTTCCTGTTAATATATGAGTATAGCTAGAGAGTGGACAAAGGATTGGAAAAATTGCACTTTTGACAGAGTTGCAAAAAAAAATTCAAAATTTCGTTAAAATTGAAACCAAAAAGCTCTGCCAAAAATACAAATTTTATTTTTTTTTTCAAAATCCTTCATTCACTCCCTAGAGAATCATTTTTAGAAAATACATGTAAAATTTGAACAAGATCGGTGCATTTGTTTTCGAGAAATCGTGTCCACCGCCTTCAAAAATGCAGTTTTGAGAAAAACGCCTTTAAAGTTTCATGTAAGAAAAAATCCGAGAAGAAAATTTTTTTTAACTTACATAGAATCACCAATCCCAGGACCATACAACAAAGTTTCTGCGTCAGTTGCAATATCTAAAGCATCATTTTGGTCTCTTCTAAGCCGAATTCGGGCTTCTCGAGTCGTAGCCTCTGTTTTTTTGTCGGCCAAGGAAATGCGATGCTCGTCTATCATCCGAGCATATTCATGGCAATTCCGGTGGACTTTCACATCCAAATTGTGGAAAAACATCAAAATAGATAACATGCCTTCATTGAAAATATATGCGGCTGTGTATGCAGCAATATGAACTATTTTGAAGCCAGCCGGAAGTATTTTCGGAGTCATCTTCCAAATTAGTTGATTGAAACTTTCGTTATTATTTTGTGTGAATCTTCCGACACACCGCTACAAAGTTCGTCTTTGCTCAGCCATCGTAGATCAGCTTGATAGCTGCCAAGACATCATCTGCCAAAGGTTCATAATCATGCTTGAAACCTTCGAGGCTATCGGTAGCTGCAGCACGTTGCCAAACACACCAAGAGTGAAAGGAAGAACAGTCTTTATACCTGCTGCGCGCCGACCGATCGAGCAACCCAGAGATGGGCGGACCTTCTATAGGCTCCATTTCCAAAAGTTTTCCTATATTTTGTAATATACGTAAATTATTAAGAAATCATAAGAAATAAAATAATATTATTATAACAACTTAGTTCTATTTTGAGTTTATGACAGAAATAATATTCCATGCTATAAATACTTAGTGATAAAATGGACCTCCTTCCGACGCCTATGACAATGATTAAAATCGCTTTTAACACTTCACACTTCCAAATATCTATTGATCTGACCCAAAGAGCCCATTATTATAGGCCGGTATTTTTGATTATAAAATTTTTAACCCATTCAAATGAAAAATATATGTGTCTAACAGATTTTGTCAAAGACACCGAACTAAAGAACATAGGTAGGTAGTTTGCGAAGAAAAAAGATCAAAAATAATTTATTTCTCTCTCTAATTCTTGAATAGACTGTAGCAAATACTGTGTTAAAATGTATTGAGTATCAGTAATTTCCACTTTATAGGCCCTAAAATTGAACAAACTTAATAGAACATTCTGAATAAAAAAGATTAAAAACCAAAAATTTAAAATATACTATAAAAACCACTAATAAATAAAAGTAAGAAAAGACAATAAAAACTTTCCATTTATTTTCATGATAAAATCAAACACCTTTTAATTAAATTCTAACATATATGTACACTTTAAAATCGTTAAATCTTTGAAAACTAAACAGTAAAGGGATAAGGGGAATAAAGGACAGCCGAAGGGCTGACGCAGGTATCATATATTAGCGGCTACCCTTCACCTCTCATAATATACACAATCCTGAGAAGCAACAACAATATTGATCTGGAAGCGCGGGAACAATAGAGAGAGCTCGAAAGTTCTCCCCATTTAATCCATACGCGTTTCCCCTTATTTTCTCTATATAATACGGATGTTTAGAGGGGGATGGACTCTTAAAGGTTTCTTAATCAATAAACCAATCATTTGTTTGTAAGTTAATTATTTAGTTTTACAGATTTGATGTTTAAGTAAGGCAATTTACCTTTCAATTTTTCATTAATTTTATGCTCAGCTACAGGACGTTTTATATCTAGATAAGTAATGTTATCGATTCATAAAAATAAGTTCTAAAATGATGGAATAACAGAAATATTCAGTGGTACTACAGTGGGAGGTGCGGGGATGGAGGAGGCATGGACTGAAGGTGTACGAAGATCATAGTGGTACACACCCTATTTAAAATGTATGTCGTTTTCAGAGTCTCTCAAATGACTAAAAGAACATAAAATATCCTAAGGAAATGATATTTTGAGTTGTATTACGAATATACAAAAAGTTATATTATGCGATTATCGATAATATTTCATCCATAAATATTGAATGAGATTTGGCTACAGCGCATACAGTTGTATTGCCAATTTTTGATTTGCAAAGTTCTGTTAAAGTTTTCACTTTTCTACATGATATGGGTCAACATATTGCTGATCAGGATACTCGCTTCTACGTTAACGAATTTGATTAAACCCGCGTAGTATGTCGACATATGTTGACAGTCCGAGAGAAAAACAAATTTATAAAACGAATTGTAAAGTAGCAAAATATATATATACTCCATGGAAAATAGACTTTCGTCAGTAATAAAAATGTAACATTGTTTTTTTTTTGCTGGAATGTGTTCATTTGGGCATCCTATAAAACATATCTCGATGTTAACTCTGAAAGACCTGTGCAAAAAAAATGGCGGACCAAACATGACCACGATTTTCGGTTTTTTGAGTTTATCTCGAAAAGAAAAAGTTATATCGAAAAATGTTTCAAACAAAAGTTGTAGAGAATTAAAAAAACCTATCGATTCATATAATAGAAGTTATAGGTGGCGCCACTAGTTATCGAGATATATATTTTTTTTAACAAAATTACGGTTTAGTCTTTTTTTTTTTTAAAGACATTTATTAACAAACTACCGATTTAAAATTAACATAAATATAGGTGTTATCATTCTAAAAAAGTATGTCAAACTCGGAATCTGTGAGTTATTTATTTTCCGAGAAATTCGATGTCAAAGTTGGAAATTTAACCTCATTTTTCCGCTTTCCTAATTAAGATACAATCTTCTTCTGCTAATGCCTATCCGTTACCGGATGTTGGTGAGCATAATGGCTATACGGACTTTATCCACTGCTGCACGAAATAAGCCCACAGTTGATGTATTAAACCATACTCGGAGATTCCTCAGCCATGAGATTCTTCGTCTTCCTACACTCCTTTTGTCTTGTATTTTGCCTTGTAGTATAAGCTGCAAAAGCCGGTACCTTTCAGGATTTCTCATGATGTGGCCCAGGTACTCAAGTTTACGCTTCTTTACTTGATACAAGATTTCTTTTTCTTTTTTCATTCTATGAAGCACCTCTTCGTTGGTAATATGATCTACCCATGAAATCCTCAGAATGCGACGGTATAGCCAAAATTCAAAAGCTTCTAATTTTTTGCATGATGCTTCAGATAGCGTCCATGATTCAACGCCGTATAGGAGGGTCGAAAATACATAGCACCTCAATGTTCGCATTTTGGTGTTTAAGGATAGGTCTCTACTTTTGAATATTTTTGCCATTTTAAGGAATGTAGTGCGGGCCTTTTCAATACGGCATCTTATCTCAACCGAGTGGTCCCATTCTTCATTGATATTTGTTCCCAAGTAGATATATTTGTTAACTCTTTGGATGGGCCTGTTATGTATCAGTAGTTGGCCGTGTATGCGTTTATTTTTAGAAATAATCATGAATTTGGTCTTTTTTGTATTCATCTGCAGTCCGTATCTTTCACTTACTTCTACCACTCTGTCCATCAATCTTTGGAGTCTTCTTAAATCATTTGAGATAATTACCGTATCGTCTGCGTATCTTATGTTATTAATACACTCGCCATTGATAATCACCCCGTCGGAGGTATTTTCCAGGGCTTCTCGAAATATGTATTCTGAATATATGTTGAATATCAATGGCGAAAGCACACATCCCTGTCGAACTCCTCTCTTTATCATAACGTCCTCGGATTCCTCACTTTCTATTCTGACTGAAGAGGTCTGGTTCCAATAAAGATTTGCTATAATTCTTAGGTCTTGTTTTTCTAATCCAGCTGATTCAAGAACTTCCATTTTTCCGTTTACATTGAATTTATACAGATCCGATGTCTCTTTTATTTTCTTGTGTATGTTGAAAGTATCGTGTTTCTTCTCAAGTTCTTCTATTTCTGCACACTGTCTTTCTATCCATTCTTGTTTTGCACACCTTATCTTACGTTGGATTAGTCTTTGCATATTTCGGTACTCCATTTTACCTCTCTCCAATAATCTCCTCGCATTCATCAACTCTAATATTTCATCTGTTATCCATGGTTGTTTTTTATCTCTTTGTGCTACCAAAATTCATTACTAATACTTTGAAATTTTTCAGCCATTTTGGGAAGAGTCGATTCTACGCTGTGTGGGATTTCTTTGAGTTTTCTACATTCTTCAGTTATTTTTTCAGTTACTACTTGGCGTGTTTGTTCATTCTCTCTGAGTTTCCTTATATTCCATTTTTTCCTGTCTATCCTTTTGTTTACCTTTTTAAGCTTGATTTTAAATTTGCCGCAGAGAAGAGCATGATCTGAATGCACGTCAGCTCCTGGGTATGTTTTAGCCACTATGCAACTGTTACGGTACCTTTTATTTATTAGTAAATAGTCTATCTGGTTTCTTACAATATGACTTTCTTCATCCTGAGGTGAAGTCCATGTATATAATCTTCGAGGTGGTTGTTTGAAAAGGGTGTTCAGGATAACAAATTGTTCTTCTGTCACAAAATCCTTTAGCCTCTCGCCTCGTTCGTTTCTAGTACCTAATCCAAACCCGCCAATCAGTTCCGAGTTGTCGCCTTTGCCAATTTTGGCATTGAAATCTCCCATAATGATAGTTAGGTCTTCTTTCTTAACTTGTTTTAATATGTTAGATACTGCTGAATATAGAATTTCCACTTCTTCATCGGGTTTTTCGGAAGTGGGTGAATATATTTCTATTAAGTTCAATTTGATAGGTGTGCTCTTCACTTCAATAAAAATTATTCTATCAGAAACTGAAGTAAAACTCATATCATACTGAGAGAGTTTAGGTGAGAATATGATTCCTACACCACTAGTGTGTTGGTCATTTTCACTGCCAGAATAGTACACTTTATGATCTTCTACAGTACAATGACCACTTCCGGGCCACCTCATTTCACTAATTCCGAGGATGTCGATGTTTAGTCTGTCCATTTCGAGAATTGTATTATGTATTTTCCCGGCTTGAAACATAGTTTTCACGTTCCATGTGCCCACAGATATAATGCTCAATTTTAATGGAAATTGTATTGTTTTATATTTTGAAGATCTATTAAAAAAATTTTTTTTTTCAGTCGTGGTCCGAGAAATTTTGGATAAACTAATTTTTGCATCAACAAAATTGCGATAACTTTTCACCGGAGGGAGATAAAATTTTTTTAATGCTTGCATTGGATTGAGATGTATCATTTCCATCTTAAAAAAAATTAATTTTGGATGAAAAAAAAACGTTTTTTTTTCAATTCATAATGGCGTGGCAAATGAATATTAAGGGCTCAAATTTGCAGAAAATGCTTTTTAATGCTTGTGTTTTACGTGTGAATTTTTTGGATCCAAGAAATATACTTCCATACGATATGTGAACCTTGGAAAATTGGGCAGAATCTAATCAAAAATAGCTGCTGCAGGCCGCTGTCGGCGGGTTGCCATAGTTCAGGCGCATTATTCATCGTCGCTTCAAGGAAACTTATGCATCACAAGTAATATTTATAATATTGATGTTGTTATATTAACGTATATGATAGTAACAATTTGTTTAGTCATATTAATTATTAATTTGTTTATTAACAAAATTTTTACAAAAAAATTATAGAGAAAATCATACAAATATTCAATTATATATTACGTATTCTACTGTTTTTTTTCCTTTATATTATTATTATCTAACAGTCTATTAATAAAATTTTTACAAAAAATTATAGAGAAAATCATAGAAATATTCAATTATATATTATATATGAAAAGCTATCGCAATTTTTTTGGTGCAAAAATTGGTTTTTGCAAAATTTCTAGGCCCACGATTGAAAATTTTTTTTTTAATAGATCTTCAAAATATAAAACAATACAAACAATTTCCATTAAAATTTAGCATTGTACCTGAATTGGGAAAGCGGAAAATTGTTTCAAATATTTTTCGATACAGCTTTTACTTTTCAAGATAAAGTCAAAAAACCGTCATTTTTTTGCACAGGTCTTTCAGAGTTACCATCGAGATATGTTTTATAGAATGCCGAAATGAACACGTTCCAGCAAAAAAAAACCAATGTTACATTTTTGTTAACAAAACAGCTCTTTTTTTATCTAATTTCCATGGAGTAATATTATGAGACAAGGTGTTATTGCCCAGTTTCTCATTCCGTTGTGGCAGGATCTCAACATAGTATTAAGACTAAAAGTTTAAGCCAATGTTTCTTTCCAGAATGTTCCCATAAGGAAAGAAAAAAAAAATATTATTTTTATACTTGACAACCTATTCTATCATACTATTACTTTTTATCTCTTCCCTAGCATTGGGTAAATTAAAAAATCAAGTTTTAAGCAACCGATGCTTGACCTTCCCGTAAAAACAATATTATTTGGGGCTACTTCAGGTCCTTTTTCGCAAAAACCCCAGATAAAAAATATTGAAAAACTTCAAGGTTCTTTTTCACATACTAAATAATCATATTTCGAAGTTTCATAGGTTTCCAGACAACAATGAATAACCATTGAATATCCTTAAGTACTAATTTTTAAATTAATTCTAAATGTATACATTAGTGGCAATACAATTAGAAACACTCAAGACAAAAATAAAAATTTTATTTTAATTAGTTTATTGTTAGGTCATCTTAAGGTTAATATACAGAGTGTCTAGAAAATACGTTTAAAGCATTTGATTATAGATTCTTAACGTCAGAATAGGTCGATTTAAGTAAACTTCGTTTAGACAGTAGAAGTTAAAGTTTTAAGAAAATATGATGACAACCTAGATATTTCTATCGGATAATCACATGTATCTAGAAGAAAAATTTTCGTTTGATAAGCGGTTTCACCAAGAAGAAAATATTTTCAATTACATGCATACACCAATTAACTGTAATAATAAAAAATACCTCTAAGAATAATTTTTCAAGTGACTTTGTCCCTATAGCATTTAATAATATGATGATTGACAAATTGCCATAATTGTCTAAGAAGTCGGCTAAGGTAAAATCAACATTATAAATTTCTAAGCTTATTTTACTATTAAACATGGACAACTACATACACTCCGAGAAGGTTTACATGCTCCTAGTGTTTGGGTTTTGTGAAGGAAATGAGGTCGAAGTGTTAGTGTTTACATGAAGAGATTTCCTAACCGCCAAATACCAAATCATCAAATATTTACCAATATTATGCGCTGAGAAACGGGCAGCTTTAAGAAAAAAATTGAGGTAAGGGTAGTATACGAATAACGCGGACAGACGAAAAAGAAGGGGAAATTTTAGAAAGAGTTGAAGAAGGACCAAGTGTTAGTACCCGCCGCCTAAAACGTGAGTTGGAAGTCCCTAAAACTATTGTAAATGAGATTTTAAAAGGACAGTTGTTACATCCATATCACGTCCAAAGGGCTCGGGAACTTTTACCAATTGATCCCTCCATGCGCCTTACATTTTATGAATTTATCCGAAACAAAAGAATTCGCGATCCAAATGTTGGTTTAGAAGATCTAAAATCACCCACCTGCACAACGAACATATTTCCACGGATGAAAATTGAAATGTCATTAAAGTTGCATACCATCAGCATAACTTTAAAATAAATTTTTGAGCAGGTATTATTCATTGCTACTTTATTGGTCTTGTTGTGATTCCAGGCAGGATAAATGGAAATATTTATCTAAATTTTTTGCAAAACACATTACCAGGTCTTTTGAGTAAAAAGCCTATTTTACTTCGGCGAAAACTTTGGTATAGTGTATTCAGAATTATTAGAAACCGACTAAAAAGTCCAATCACTTATACAATGAAACTGCAATAAAACCTTTCAACCACAGCTGAAATGTTATACCGAAATCTGTTCAGGTCCGGAGTAATGTTTATTTTTAATTCTAATTTTAATTTTGTTATGTTCGTAGGAAATAAGTTAACAGGCAAGAGTTGATTTTTATATTAAATTAAATAAAACACGACAATAATATAATACATATAATATAAGTTATAGGTGGTGCCACTAGTTTTCGAGATATATTTTTTTTTTCAACAAAATTTACGGTTTTGGTTTTTTTTTTAAAAAAAAAAAGATATTTAACAAACTACCGATTTAAAATTTAACATAAATATAGGTATTATCATTCTAAAAAAGTATGTCAAACCCGGAATCTGTGAGTTTTTTATTTTCCGAGAAATTCGATGTCAAAGTTGAAAATTCAACCTCAATTTTCAATGTTTGTATTGTTTTAAATTTTGAAAATCTATTAAAAAGAATTTTTTTTTCAATCGTGGGCCAAGAAATTTTGCAAAAACCAATTTTTGCACCAAAAAAAATTGCGATAACTTTTCACCGGATGGAGATGAAATTTTTTTAATGCGTGCATTGGATTTAGATGTATCATTTCCGATCTCAAAGAAAAAATTAAATTTGGATGAAAAAAACGTTTTTTTTTTCAAAAATTCATAATGGCGATGTCATCAAACGTTGTACACGTATTTTCCGAACACCCTGTACATTGTATGTTACTCTTTCACCTGTCAGTACCTACCTAAAAGCGTAAAATGTTTTGCTGGTGGTAACGCGGTACTTCAGCCTCATTTGTATCCCCCCAGTACTTTTTTAGAACTTCTGCTAAAGGTAGAAAAAAAACTAATGAATTTGAGTTTAAAAACTGTTTTTTTTTCAATAAGGTTTTTGTCATAAATTGTGTCGCTAATTAGTTGCCCAGTAACTATTTTGAAACTCAACCTAAGTATGAAATTTATATTTTATTTAAAATGTCGTTTATTGAAAAAAATATATTAAATAAGAACAAAAATACCTTATTTAGCTATAATTTTTTTTTTTCAAATTGTTTCTAATTACTCGCCCTACTGTAGCTTTTGAATTTGGCTTCCATAGTTTTTGCTTAGTTCAGAGTTTATACAAATCCGGTTTCCGTTAAAATGGCTGGTATTGCAGTATGATGTGTATTTTGGTCCCCTGATTAAAAGTCTCAATGGGCACGAAGCCCGAAAAGCCCAGGTTTTTCGACTATCACTGAAAATAATAATTAAATCGACATTTTATCTATGAAGTATCAACGAGTCTCACTAGGGTACTCTTAAGGTTTTTGGGGCGCTGATTCCGAATCCGTTGGTTAAACTCCATCAAGTCAGGATCAAAGTCATTTGAAGGTTAAATAGAGAGAATTGCAGAAAAACAAAAAATATATATTTTTTTAAATGGGACGCCCTGTATATTTTTACATGTCTGGAATACCCTTAAATATATCTATATAATCCCGAAATTAGTTTTACATTTTTTTTTGGGGTGTTGCGAAATTAGTGAAAAAATCTCAGAATTTTGAAAAAAAAGGCGTTATAAAATTTGTAATATTTTCTAACATCAATGAGAACAAAAACACCCATAGATGTTTTAAATAAAGGTCAAAGAAATTTCTAAATCCATAAGATAATTAATATTTTGTACGGGATGCGTTTTGTAGACCTACTAACTTTACAAAATTCAAAACTCATTTACGTTGTTTCAAATGCCTGACCCTGTATTTATCTACCTTTCAAAGGCACTCCTATGTCTATTTTGACTGGTATTGGTGAATTTTGAATTTTAGTAAAGGTTTTTTTTTAAACGTAATATTTTCCGATTTATTGTTATTCATTTCTTAATTCAAAATTTTGTGTCCTTATTGAAAATTTCGTACCAAAATACTTTAAAATGAATTTTTCCAAGGCTGAAATAGTTGACATGAATTGTGTTCTGGGTATTAGCGACAAAGATTCGCTACTAGCGACAAGTATTTACACAGAAATGCGCCAGAAAAGAGACATTTGAAAACTTAAAGAAGCGTCTTAAAAATAGAGGAAGTATGTCCTATAGCAAAAATAACAGAAGAAAACCGGTTCTTACAAATATGTCCTATTAGCTGCTGTTGAATATCCTCACATCGGCTAACAACCCCTTCCCCAACAAATGGATATAACGCAATCAACGGTACAAATAATTTTAATAGCCAACAAAATGCACCCAAACCGTTATTAAAAGAACTTAATGATGAAGATTGCGAATGAAGAGTGAATTTTTGTGAGTGGGCTCAATTTTTCAAATTATGTATTATTTTGTGATGAGGTAACATTTCATAAACATGGTAATGTAAACAGACACAATTTTCATTATTATGCTACTTCCAAATCACATTTTATAAAAACCCATTCACAGACTAGATGTACCTATATGTTTTGGGGAGGAGTCTTGGATCATTTCATAATTGGACTATATTTTTTTGAGGAAAAATTAACAGGTGAGGTTTATCAACTATTTGCAAAACCACTTGCCGTAGTTACTTGCTCATATATGGGAACGCACGGCTCCCGTCCATTTCACAAAGCCAACTGTTTAAATAAAACCTAAAATCAATTATGGATATGAAGAGAACCAGATCCACGGCCATCTAGATCATCTGATATGAATAAAATGGATTTTGGTATTAAGGTATTGGTGACAGATCAGGTACATAACACACAAATACAAAAGCCGATAAGATCTTTATATATCGAGTCGGACCTGATCCTTAGACTCTTGTCGAATAAGGCAAGTAATTTCGAAGAATAAAATGACCCTGGTTTAATCGTCAGGTAAAGATGAGGTTGTAAGATGCTCTGATTAGTTCATTTGTTGAAAGTTGGGGTCCGCCTAGGAATTTGTCATAGTATGTTCGATGAATGTTGTAAAGGTGTCACATCTGAGGTTTCTATGGATGATGGTGTTCCTAACATAATATGGGGCTCCACAGATCTTACAGGAAATCTTGTTCTGGAAGATATCTAATTGCCTAAATCTTGTTCTGCCTACGGTGATCCACGTGGGAGCACCAGAGGATAGTATAGAGCTGATAAAAAGCTTGTAGCTTATTAGCTTGTTCATTAGATTTAATTTGCTATCTTTGTGTAGCAACGAGTAAAAATAACCAGGACATTTTGGCTTTGGATACGATATAATTGTTATTTAACAGCCATTTTAGTCTCCTGTTGAAGACTAGTCCTAAATATTTCGCATTGTCCCTCCAGGGAATTCGATTGTTTGAAATGGACAGCCGTTCTTCCGGAATCAGGAAACCTGATCTAATAAACATGACAGCATGTGCCTTTGCAGCCTCCTAATAATAAGGCGAAATGATACAAAGAACGTTGCAAACGCAGTGTCGTCAGCAAATAAATAAAGTTTATAGTAAATGCCTGGCGGAATATCTGCCGTATACAAATTAAAAAGAGTGGGAGACAAGGTGAACCCAAGGGCACCCCAGTTCATATTGGTTTGACATTTGACGTAGTGTCATCTGACAACACTACGAATGTTCTATTCCTCAAGGAAACTTCAGACCAGTCTTATCAGGTAACTTGGAATTCCCAGCCTTATGAGCTCGACTACATGTTTATTGTACCAAATATTGTCAAAGGCCTTGCTAATGTCAAAAAAGATTGCACCCATGTGGAATTTCCGGTTGAAATCCTATGTAATACACGGTGGTCTGCTAAGCGCTACTGTGGACTGCTTATAAAGCCGTACTGTTCCGGAGATGTTATGAAAATTAGGGTTAAAGATTGTTTTCAAAATATAACTGCAGAAATATGTAGAAACTTAAGTAGATCATCTGAAAAATATATTGAAATTTGTTTAGAAGAATAGAGGCCACTTTGAACATGTAATCAGATAAAGTAAAAATCATTTAGGAAGGTGACAAGAAGAAGATAGGGAAAAGCTTATCCAGTGACGTGGGTTTTCAGTGACATACGATAATAAGTTAACATTTAGTACGCATTGGTCCATCTTTGTCTGGGAGCAGGTAAACTACGAAAAGAACACCTTCAGTTGTTGTCTTTTTAAATGATATTTTACTCTAAACGGAGTCTTTTTTTAATTGTACAATTTTTAAATTAGATTAAGTACTCGTGTAATTTATTAAAAATTAGCAGAAGGTTCATTGTTTTTGGTATTAATGTTTTTTGCAAATTTTTATTTATAGCTTAAGTGTTAAAAATTGTAGTAATTGTGATGATAAGTAAATAGGTATTTAAAATTATTAGCTGTTAATGCATAAAAAATGTTATCTATAAAACGTTTTTTTAATTATTTTTTAAGTAAATCATTTAAAAAATTAAAAATGAGAAATTTTTTTTTCTAAAGATTGGAAATGTTTATCCTATAAAACTGAAATGTTGTTGTTCTATGTCACAGCTTAGTAAAAATAAAGATTTTTTTAAGGCTATGTGGATTTTAACAGACTTTCCTTTAAAAAAGCTAAATATCGTCAAAGCCTGCCAAGATGGCATGGGAGTGCCTTAATAAAAATTAAAGGGAATCTAAATATCGATAGAATAAGCTAAATAAACACAAGGTGTTTAAAAAAACGTGTTTTGTTAGGTTCACATGTACTGCAAAATACACCCTGTAGAAAATATTAATTATTTTATACGTTTAGACAATTTCTTTAACCTTTATCTATAACAGTTACACTATCTTTGTTGTCATTCATGTCAAATGGAAAATATTACAAACTTTATAAAGCCATGTTTTCTGGCAACGATGAAAAAAAATTAAGTTTTACTAAGAATTAAAGAAATCTTTACTGCCGTAGAATTAGTTTAACAAATTTCCTATATTCTCCTTTCAGGCAGTTAAAGGAAAAATATATAGACAGTTTATTTCCTGCAAATACAGCAGGAAATAAACTGTCTGTATATTTTTCTTTTAACTGCCTGAAGGAGAAAATGGGCAACTTGTTAAACAAAATAAAAAAACTAATTTTGGGGTTGTATGTAGAAAATTTTATTGGGATCCCAAATCCCATTTAAAAAAATTATATATTTTCCTCTCCTGTTTTTTCATATCACTCTGTACAACCAAAAATAATTTTAAAATATAACAAAGACATATTAATCTCCTACAACTTTCATATTAAATATTATTTTCTTACTTTTATAATAATGGAGCTATTAGATTGTGTCACAATATTGTTCCACCTTGTATATCGGCAATTTTTTTTATCCAATAAGTTTGATATAACATTTAAGTTAACGGCTAGGGAGGTAATATGCGGTTGGTAAAAACATGATTATTTGGAAACACCCTATAAAGTATATTGGAGATCCAAGTATACGAACACTTCTTTTTATTCCTTAAAATTGATTTTTTTGATACTGTCAATTTGAATTATACACTGGCCAGCAAAAAATTTACATCACATTGAAACTGTGATGTCTTTTTGGAATTTTCTGTTTTAAGCTTATATTTGCAAAGTGTAATTTATTGCACTGTATTTTGAAAACTAAATTTAATATTCAATATTAAATCAGTAAACATCTTTTTTGGTTTTTATGATTTGTTCTGGAAAAGCAAATATTTAAAACGAAGTTCGACTTATTATTATCAGGAACTATAAAAAATGAAAAAAAAACAACATTAATAAAAAAAATTATTCATTAATAACGTGTTTTTTCTCCTCTTGCGTTAATAACTTCGTGAAGACGACGAGGTTGTCGATCAAATTGTGGGTCACATTCTGGTTGATAGTATGCCACCCTGCGACAGCAACTCTCTTAGCTCCTAGGTAGTTCTTGGAGCTGGTATATACCCTCGTAACTCATAACTCTGGCTGTTTGAGGTCCAGCACCATCTTGCATTAAAATGTTATGCTCGCCCATAGTGATCATAAAAGGTCTTCTAGAACTTCAGTAATGTACCTGTGAGCTGTCAGGGAGCCATTCTGGGCCCCTATCCTCGAAAGTGTGATGTGAAAGGTGATGTGAATGGCGATGGGAATGGCGATGTGAACTTTTTGACAGTAAAAGCCGTATTCGTGAAAAGCCAATGTTGCCAGATATGAATGTGCTAAAACTCGAGAATTTCAAAAAATAAAATGGATAACAGATTGAATTGAGCTGTCAGACCGAAAGTGTCCCCATAGTAGATTTTGTTGCCATTTTAGACAAAAAGTAGTTTTGGTACTTTAAATTAATCGTTAAAAGTAAAAAAAAAAAATAGTGCTGCTGTTGTCATTTTTGTGAAGTTATTAATTGCCATTACATATTTGTACTTTGCCTGGATTAAATTTATCTTAAATTGACACTCTAGAACTGTTAAACAAAAATGCATACAAAGAGCCAAGTACTTTAAGATTCTAATATATAAAGAAAAAGAGATATCAAGAAAAACAGCAATCATATATAGAAAGTAATATACTGACAGTAATTGCAGAAAGCCAGCACTGATAAACCTTGAAACGGTGGAAATTACAACTCTACGTAGTATGACTAAAAGCCATAATTCCAATCCACTACGGAAACTATCCAATCAGTTATTTATTGTATGAATTTACAAAATGTCCAGCGTCTTACTGCAAGATGTTCTGTCCTGATATCTAAATTTGAAAGAAAGCCTGAAACTTGAACAATAATAGAGAAACTGTTTATGACCAGGGACCGAAATCAAAGGCCAGACAGAAGACGTCCATTAAAGATACTGGCGGATCTCACATTCAACTTTTAATATATATTTTTTTATTTTATAAAGATCTGTAGAAAATTGAAGATCAAATATATCATAAATAAGGTTTTTATGCTGAAGGACCTCATTCGTTGGTCTGTAGGGTTCATATTTATATGTCCCGATAAATTATAATCATAATATTTATTTAATTGTAGTGTCGTATAGTGTTTAACACAGTCTAATTAAGTTAAGTGCTCTAGTTAACATAATTTAAATATAAAATTTGTTACTTATTTAAATAAAAGTTTCAGATAGCATACAAATTGTGATGTCTCAAATTTATTATAATTTGCGAGAATTTTGTTAGATTTAACTGTTTAAAACTAAGATACTCGGCTGTTATGGACACAAGTATTTATGTTTAATCCATAAACAGAACTGGCCCTAGAAAAACATTTTTAAATAGCACGCTCATACAATTGAGTAATGAACAGAATCTCCTGTAATAATTTTATATGTCTGTATTCTCAAATTTGCTTAATATTTGCGAGACATATTCAACTTTCTAAGGATATTTTATTAAAAAATTTGAAAATATTAAAAATACCGGGGTACCCCCTAATTAACGTTTCAACTGTGCGATCAAAAAATAAAACGTCTTAAAGAAACGGTTCGTCAACATATTATTTTTTTTAATGACGAGTTATTTTGAAGAACCAAAAATAAAATAAAAATTTGTAATACTATTTTATTTTTTGAAATCCGTGCGTTAACTATGTCATTTAGCGGCTGACATTTCATTTGCGCATGTTTCACCGTTCGCTTGCCTTCCATCAGGCGAATAAGGATATGAATGATGAATATTTCAAGAATACGCTTTCACCACCTTTTCACCGTTCACTTCACGTTCCCCAGTTCGAGGATAGGGTATGAAAACCAACTCTGTGCGTGCTTGTGATGAGATTCCCCCCAAATCATTACCGACCCACCGCCAAATGGTAGTCACGCGTCAATACAAACTGAAGCATATCTTTCACCATCCTCGACGACGTCCGCCTGACCCATTGAGGCAAAAACGCGACTCATCTGTAAACAGTACCTTGCTCAAGTCCTCATTATTCCATGCTAAGTGATTTTGGGGTACTAGTCAATCTTGTAATTGCATGCCGGCGTTTCAATAGTGGACCTGTAGCCATCCTTCTACAAGACAATCCAGCAATACGAAACCTTTTTCAAACAGTCCAGTTACTAACATTTACATTTCTAACTTCTTGGAGTTGAGTTCGCAGCAAAATAGCAGAAGATGTTCTATTTCGCAAACTTGCCGACACTAAAAAACCATCATCTTTTTGGGAGGTTACTCTTTGGTGTTCTTGTTATCAGGTCAGGCTCCTCATACCGCTGGTACCCATTTTGTACAGCACAAAGGCTCTTACCAACAATTCTTACAGTTTCATGTTGTTCTCGACCATCTTGTATCAAAACTATAATTCTTGCAGCAACAATGGGATCTAAAGGTATTATACCTCTTAAATAAACAGTACACTATGAGGCCAATAGGTTTTACAAAAAAACCAACCTAAATGGAAAATAGGCAACGAAATGTGAATTTTAATTAGAACGAATGCACGGTATTTCATAAAAGTCATAAATATGGGATAGATAACAAATATTACAAATAACATTTCTCGGAAAACAAATGATTAAGCGCCTACTAATACAATAATTCCCCTATTATTATTACTCCAAAAATTATTTGCTTCTAATCTATTCTTAAGTGGCCTAAATTTTTTGCTCGTCAGTTTGGATCTTATTTTGTATTTACAGGTATATGTTTTTCAGGATCTCATGCGGGAGAAACTTCAGTTATTATAAGTATATTTAAGAGCGGACAGGTTGAAGTATGTTCCGCATAATAATAAAATGTGATATAATGAACAAAATATAATATCGTACTGTAGTATTTGTACACATTTTATTAATAGCACATCAGTTAGACAGTATTTTTTAACTGAAATTCAGCGAGTATGATAGCATTAATGTCTTCAGGTTGCAACTTATTAATAACGCTACTGTCTGTACTTTCGTCAACACGCACTGCTGAATCTTATATTCGAAACAGACAAGTTGTTG
This sequence comes from Diaprepes abbreviatus, assembly GCA_034092305.1. Lineage (NCBI taxonomy): Eukaryota > Metazoa > Arthropoda > Insecta > Coleoptera > Curculionidae > Diaprepes > Diaprepes abbreviatus. The sequence goes on along the minus strand of JASJET010000055.1, from coordinate 4,676,683 downwards.
AGGGTAGTGTTGTATTCGTAACCACGATATACAATTTGAGAAATTGACCTAAAATTTTACGGCGGTGTTTCGTCCACGATACCAGCGGTTGGATTCATCAGTGGGTCCGCTGGCATCTTTCCCAGACACCCTGTGTTGACGTACTTATGAATATTTGATTCTCGTATTTGAAGTTATTTTCGGGCGGAACGTGACGGTAGGATAGTACTGAAATTTGTATTTCTGATTTTTATAAACTTATTCCTTATTATTACGACACGCCTCCCTTCAAGCAACCACTTTCCATATTGTTCCGTGATCTGTGTGTCTTGTTCACGAACCAAGATGGAAAGCTGGGTGCCCAAGAACTCAACGACGCGCTGCAAATTTCGGCCTAATTACGCGGATCCAGTCGCTATGTATGCAAACTCAATGCGGGGGTAAATTCCATGTCAGGAATCTTTTGGGTCCCGTCCCTGAGAATCCTGAGTCATGATATAATGTATGAATATCTATCTCTTTAAACCTTTTTGGGTCCTGTCCCTAAATAATCCAAAGTTAGATTTTTCCTATATGAAAACTGTTAAATTATTAATTAATATCGTAAAGACTTGTTTATGAACCGTTTTGGGTCACGTCCCTAAAGAATTCAGAGCTATTATTTTTTCTGCAAATCCGCAAAGGTCCCATATGTCCAGGGATGCCATGTTGTATTCGTAGTTGTATTCGTAACCACGATATACAATCTGAGAAACTGACCTAAAATTTTACGGCGGTGTTTCGTCCACGATACCAGCGGTTGGACTCATCAGTGGGTCCGCTGGCATCTTTCCCAAACACCCTGTGTTGACGTACTTTATATATATATATATATATATATATATATATATATATATATATATATATATATATATATATATATATATATATATATATATATGTTATGTAGGATATTATCACGGGTGTGATGTGTAATCGAAGGTTTTCGGGCATCCTGTGTATGTGCTGAGTCCCTCTCAGGACTGTAAAGCAGCTGACGTTTCGGTGAAATCTCATTCGCCATTTTCAAAGCTCACTGTATGGCGTCTACGAGCGAACTCACTGTCAGGGGGGGGGGAGTGCCAGCAGCATACATATTCCTAATATAAAATGCAGAATCGGTTCTATTTTCCTGAACTCAAAGCTCTTGGGAAGGGGAGGAACGATCGCAAGCATACACATTTTTATACTCTATTCAAGAACTAGAGAGAGTAACTGAGGACTGCCGGAAATCTAATTATGTTAATTGTTTTTAAATATTCTAAGCTATTATAAATTTACTGCAACAATAAAATTTTTGATATTTCAATTTAATTTGCCAGTGAGCAAAGTACACACACAGTGTGTATTTAGTGATTTACCTTGTTTGTGCTTGTTTTTATATATTATTTGAGATTAGTGAGATACCCAAAAGACCTGGCTTCCACATCTATATTTATTCCAAAATCGTTAAACCAAGACATTTTTTCCTCAACGAAAAACTTATTACGATGAATGTTTATGATGCCTTAAGATATCAATATTTAGATAATAATGTAAAAAGCTCTGTTTAATGTGTTCCAACATGACAGGAGTTGGAAAATCTACGATGTACCGAATACTGAAGGAGAAAAAAACGACTGGAATTGTTAGTACTCCCATGCTACATTCGATTACAGGCGGACGAAAAACCTCGTTGGAAGAAGAGATGTAAACTGCAATAAAAGGAGTAGTACATATTATGAGAAGCAGATCCCAACCATCGACAAAATTCTAAGTAAAATCAATAAAGATCGGGATTTACCTGAAATTGAAAGAACAGATAGGAAATCTGTTCTTATAGATTGTCCGGAAAATGTCCGTTAGAGAAGGAAATATCTCTCTAGTAAAAGGTAGAGTTTCTAGAAATAACACAACTTACAAAATTAGTAATTTAACTGAACTTTTGAAAGATTTTAATGAATAAAGTTAGTACAGAAAATTAGGAAAAATCCATATAATAAAAGAATAAAAGAAAATGTGGAAACTCGATCTCATGATCGGTGAGATAGAGGAACCAATTATAATTAATTTGAACGGAAATAGCCTCACTGACATTGATTACGAATTAGATACGTAATGTGTACCTGCGTAAACACAATTTATGATTTAAATTTTCTGTGACATATAAAAATTAATTACTTTTGAATCCCTTTTTGGGAGTTTAATTTTAATTCTGCAGATGGTTTAAGAAATAAATAAACTGAAACGTCAAATATCCCAAAAATGTTTTAATTCATAATAAAATGACCGATAGCCCAAAAAAATTTTAACATTATATGGACGAATTTATTTTTTATATATGTTTAACTTCTTCAATTTTTGACAGTGGGTATTTTGTAAGTACTTAAATTATAACTAGAATTTTTTGAGAAAAAAGGTTACGTTTTATTCTGAATGTACCCAAAACGGTTTCTATACCAAAATTAAAAATAATAAAAATACAGTTGTGATTTGTGTTAAATATGTCAAAATTATCTATATTTTCTAATGTACGTGAATTATTAAGAAATCATAAGAAATAAAATAATATTATAAAAACTTTTTATTTTAAGTTTATTACCGAAATAATATTATGTGCTATAAATACTTAGTGACAAAATAAACCTCCTTCCGACGCCTATGACAAGGATTAAAATTCTATTTAACACGTCACACATCCAAATATCTATTGTTATCCACCCCAAATAGTCCATTATTATAGATCGGTATTTTTGATTATAAAATTTCTAACCCATTCCATGCGTCTTACAGATTTTGCCAAAGACACCGGACTAAAAAACACAGGTAGTTTGTGAAGAAAAAAAAGAGTAAAAAATGGTTTATTACTCTCCCTATTGTATAAGAGGCAAAATCGGGTCTGTTTTCCTGAACTCAAAGCTCTTGGGCGGATCCCCCCTTGGATCCGCGCCTGCCCTGTATACACGTCAAATTGAAAACTTCACCCTTTTTTAAGATGGTTAAAAAGTGCAGTCAAAAGGTAAACAAACCGGACAGTACAAGATATATTAATTATGGTTGTATTCGATCTAGCAATTAGTAAATAAAACATTATACCATGAAAACAAGTTTCATGGCTATTATTAATAACAAAAGTTTTTCTCAAAATTTATATTAAAAGTTATTCTCAGATGTTACTAAAATTTTGGAAAACATTGTTTAACAATAAATTTTAACAATATTCACTAATATTATTTTAACATCCTTCAATATACCATACGTTGATTTATTTATTAAATAAACTTCACTAATTTTTCTAGTTTATGTTTTTCTATGACTCTGTAATGACGCAAATAACACTTTCGCTCAATTGCGTGATATCCTGATAAACAATATTTCGTTCACTAAGTTCTTATTAGATATTTAACAAATCTTAGATCAGATTATGCAAACATTTAAAACTGTTAATCCCTTAAAATACCAAAACAATATTTTAGCATTACCAGAATTAAAAGAATATTTATTTGTAGAACTTAAACACTTTTTTTTATTTTTATTACTATTCAGATGATGAATATATTTCCTTGTAGTAATTTTCTCAAAAAATTGCTACGTCTGTTGTAATATCTTTTGCAATTTCTGTCCCTTCTTCCTTTATTCTTGTTTTAAGGTTAATATCCTATCGACCCTCCCTATCCTATTATTCCTTCACTTCCAAGTCGTATTTATTTTTCAGTTTCGATCATTTACGCACTAAATTTACTATATACCGGGTGTCAACGAATCTATTAGACAAGTCATAATTTCTAGAGTATTATGTGTATCAAAATGAGAATTGGTACAGGTAAATGGTATGTGAAGGGGAGAGTTTTCGCATATTTTCCACTTTCCGGCCACTTCCGGTTTCACCGGAAATGGTCCCGGTTTTGAATTTTTAAATAGAACACCCTGTATATTTTAACATTTTTGGACTTCTGAGACAATTCTAGATCAGAATGTGACATTTTAAAAACTTTTTAAGTCTACTTCATTTTTTTAGAGCCATTTTTAAAATTGCATCTAGGTGGCCATGATCGGACGCAAACTAATCTAAGGGCCTTAGGTGATGTCAAAAAAATACAATCGCAAAGTTTTAGTTACTAGTATGAAAGACAGGAATAAGACAAGTTGACAAAATTACGTTTTCATTTCTAACTATTAATTTTCAAATGGCGACCCCTTTTTGACAACTACTTTTCGAAAAAAGCATTCTTTGACGAATCTAACGGTACTAATTTATTTGCGATTGGATTAGACATAAGAACAGAAATTAAATATTATTGAGCAAAATACTGGATAATTTATTTACTTATGACAAGGGCGCCATGGACAGCCATGATGCATAATAATTTGCAACTGTTTTTATCAAGTCTTCTTTGGAAAACAAAGCACTCACTTAAGTAGATAATGACAGTGACATACGCTCTAAGAACAGACGTAAAAGTTTCTTAATTTTCGTTAAGTTCAGTTTAAATTTTTGTTAAAATAATGTATACTCAAAGTGAAAAAGTGGATATGTTATTAATATTTGGAGAGAGTCATAGAAATTCAAGGAATGCTGCCGAGTTGTATACTCATAGATATCCGAATCGGCAACATCCAGCCCATCAGTATTTTCCGTATGTCGAGACACGTTTTAGGCAAATAGGAAATCAAGAGGCGGAACAGAGGTTTATCATAAATGAAGAGACTGAGATTAACGTACTTGCTATGGTTGAGGTTGATAAAACACTTTCGTTAAGAAAAATTAGTCAAGAACTGCAGATAAGTTATGAATCAGCAAGAAAAATACTGAAAAAGCATGGATATCGAGCATTTAAATATCAGTTACATCAACATTTGTATACTGAGGATGGCGATAGACGGGTAGTGTTTTATGATTGGCTGCTTCAAAATCATAGAGTTAACCCAAATTTTATCGATTTTATTCTATTTTCCGACGAATCCCGATTTACAAATAATGGTATGTTCAATAAGCAAAATACTCGGTACTGGGCCCAACAAAATCAACATGAAATGAGAGAGGGCAATTTTCAAGAAAGATTTGGCGTCAGTGTCTGAGCTGGTATCGTTGGAATTAGAATAATTGGGCCAATATTGTTTCAATGTCAGTTAACAGGGGTTAGATACTTAGGTTTTCTTCAAAATGAAACCGAAAATCATCTCAATGATATACCTTTAGCAGTTTTACGGCGAATTTACTTTCAACAAGATGAAGCACCGCCTCACAATACTAGAGAAGTTCTTAATTATTTAATAGAGCATTTTAATAATCGAATTATTGCAACCAATGGTCCGGTACGGTGGCTAGCCCGCTCACCGGATCTTACTGTGCTCGATTTCTTTGTCTGGGGATATGTTAAAGAAAGGGTTTACTATGGAGCAGCCCCAGCTACTCTTGAAATATTAGAAGAAAGAATTTTACGGGCATTTAAAAGTATAACGCCCCAAATGCTACAAAACGTGTTGAGAGAAACAATTGAACGAGCTGAAATGTGTCGTGAAAAAGAAGGAATGCACTTTGAACATTTACTACACTAAACTATTTAACAAATTCAGCTACTGTACTTGCAAATATTTTAAGTGCATCGTCTAAGTTATTAGTTTATTTTGTTAGTTTTTTGTTAATTTTGTTAAATTTTTAATCCAATTCCTGTCTTTCATACTAGTCACTAAAACTTTGCGATTGTATTTTTTTGACATCACCTAAGGCCGTTAGATTAGTTTGCGTCCGATCATGGCCACCTAGATACAATTTTAAAAGTGCTCTAAAAAAATGAAGTAGACGTAAAAAGTTTTTAAAATGTCACATTCTGATCTAGAATTGTCTCAGAAATCCAAAGATGTTAAAATATACAGGGTGTTTTATTTAAGAATTCAAAACCGGGGCCATTTCCGGTGAAACCGGAAGTGACCGGAAAGTGGAAAATATGCGAAAACTCTCCTCTCCACATACCATTTACCTGTACCAATTCTCATTTTGATATACATAATACTCTAGAAATTATGACTTGTCTAATAGATTCGTTGACACCCGGTATACTGTATCGGATGGATCGTTTTGGATGTTTTTATAGGCTAGGTGAGAATCCCTAGAAGATTTTAAAAATTTGGTAGTCCCGAGCTCTTTTTTTTGAGAAAATTATAATTACAGCTATCGCGATCGGTTTCGGATTTACAGGGCGATTTTCGAATTTTACAACTTTTGAAAATGTCTTATTTTATACAGTGTGGCCAGTAAAGTCCGCATCATATAAAATTATTTTTTATTAAGAGCTTTATTCGAAATTTGACTTTGGCAACAAATTTCTGCTTCGATCGAGATGAAAATTAGCCAAAAAAGAGTAGTCACGGGATTAACATTATTTGTCAAATTTTAATTTTTCTCCAAAAAAAAAATCAAAAGTGGGGTTATATCTCAAAAAAGTTATTAGAAACAGTTTTTCTAAATACAATTTTTAGCCCATGTGTAAAATTTCAGCTGTATAAGATAATTTAGATTTTTTGCTTAATTTTTTGTAAATTGGACCACTGTTGCAAAATAAGACAACATATATAAAACTTTTTATTAGAAAATTTGAGTCTTTTTAATTAAACTATTTCTATTTTTTTTTTTTTTTGCCTTTATGGATCCAAAGTTCTTGAAGTTTTCTATAATCCTTTTAACAGTTGGTGGTGTTGGTTCCTGTTTCTGCGGATATCGGATCGTGAATGTATCGCATGTTCTTGAAATAACTCAATCACATTCTTGTGTAATTTAATCGCCCCGGCATGATTATTATTAATGAATGTCAAATGGCAAGAAATAGTGACAATTCTGTAGGGTTCGATTGTTTTATAACAAAACTTAAAACCCGTATAGCATTTTTACAATAGAAAAATGTTGAATTGCCAATATTTTTAAAACTACAAATTTTTGGAATAGACAACCTTATACAAAATTACCCTTATTTTTAATGCTTAATATGATAAAATTATAAAAATAGGTGCTTTCTATTTGAAAAAATTGACTTTTGACGATTTTTTAAATAAAATTTTTATTCCACCACTCTGTACTAATAATTTTCAAAATATCATAAAAAGACTACTAAAGTTGATCTTCGTCTACAAGAAAACTAACCCAAATTATATAATAAAGACTTTCTTATAGGAATAATTTATAGTTAAGTTTTGGTCCGCCAACGTAATTTTTGACATAAAAATTTAAATATGTCCAAAACGGTGAGACATAAGTATAGAACATTATACATAAAATATGTCTAGAATTTTACGTAGAAATCAAAGATGCAAAATGTTCCATTTAAAATACGCAAGCTGACATCTACTTCCAGTATGACCAGAAGTTCCGCCATCTTGAAAATATTTTAGCCAGCTGTCCCCCCTGCACGTTACTACACTGTAAAATTTTCCGATTCTTCCTAATTATAGTTTTCCCAAAATTTTATATTTTAAAAAGGAATAATCATACGACAATTTTCAAAAAAAGCTTTTTAAAGCTCTTTCCAAGTACTTTTAAGTAATGTAAAGTGCGAGTTAAATTTTTCATTTTTAAAGATTTTATTTGAGAATAAAGAGATTAAAAAAATGTTTTTTCTTGGTTTCGCTGGAAATACTCGTAGAAAAATTCTAAATGGAAAGTTTTTTGGTTTTTCCGATTTTGTTCCAAGTGCATTTTTGAACAAAATACGACCTTTTTAACGAAAAAAAATGACTTCAAAGAGAAAAAATATTTATTTTTGCACGTAAAATTAATTATCTTAGATTGTTCCGCAATTTTTTCCACACTTTTGATTTTTTTTCGATTTTTTGATTTTTTAAAATTTTTCAAAAATAATAATATGGTTATGGATGTATCTGAAAACAGAATTGGAACAACTTAGGTTCATGGTGCGACTTTTTTTACAAAGTTACGGTCTCTCTTATGAAAAAAAAACAATTTTTAATTAGCTCGTATGTATGATCTATTGAAAAAATGCTTTTTTTTTCATAATATAAACCAAAACTCTGTAAAAAAAATCACACTAGGACCCTGAGTTGTTCCAATTCTGTTCTCAAATACATGCATAACCATATTAAAAGGTTTTTGAAAAATCAAAGGTGCGGAAAAAATTCCGGAATAATCTAAGATCATTTTATGAGTAAAAAAAAAAATTTTTTTTATTTGAAAAAATGTTTTTTTTTTTCATATCCATTCCCAATACCACCCCCATCCTCCCCCAGATCTTCCCCCCCCCCTGGGATCTTCCCCTTTTTGAAATCAATTTTGATCTTCTGCAGTATGATAAGAACAATACTTTATCTTCCATCATCAAACAACACTTCCTTAGCCTAATTAACTCTAAGTTCAAATCTTTCAAACTAACGTTTACTGACGGTTCCAAATCGGATCAAGGGGTAGGCTCAGCTGCCGTAACCAGCTTTTCATGCAACAAAACAAAGTTAAATCCCCTTTCATCCATTTTTTCAGCTGAGTTGTTTGCCATCAAACAATGCATCAGAGAAATAATTAAACACTCCTCCACCCCCAATCATTTCCGATTCCCTCAGCTGCCTGAGATCGATCCAAGCCATTAACACATCCCACCCTCTCATGAATCAAATTCTTGACCTCCTTAAAATGGGATCCCAACGTAATCTGTGCATAGCTTTCATGTGGGCCCCGAGCCATATCGGCATAGAAGGGAATGAATTAGCAGACACTCAAGCAAAATCTGCGATCCTTGAAGGGACCCCTTTCTTCTCTTTACTCAACCCCCAAGAATTCAATAGACACATTGATAACATTATTCGCAACATTGTGCAGGTTCGCTGGGAATCTCTAGAAAACCCCAATAAACTCTTCCACATTAAGAGAAATTTCTCAGAGACATATCACTTTCCCCAACTGTCCAGAAGGGAAAATGTCGTATGGAAGAGAATCGCCATTGGACATTGCATAATGACTCATTCTTTTCTTCGTAAAAACGAGGATCCCCCTCAATGTCCGTCTTGTCCCCCTCTATCCATAAAACATAATATCTGACTGTCCCTCATACAGACATGCTAGAGAGAGGTATCTAACCTCTAATAATTTTGCGACAGTCATGTCTTTTGATTTGACTAAGGCCAAACGCTTACTTTGTTTCTTGAGGCATACTGATCTTTACAATAAAGTTTAAATGATCCCAACAATTTCTACAGAAGGCGTTAAATGGTCTGAGATACTGACGCGCCTTTAACCCTTAAATTAACTAACTAACTTTCCTATTTGAAATTTTTTTCTGTCTCGTGTAGTTACAGAAATATGGAGCATTGAACAAAAAGTCATTTTTTTTCATTAAAAAGGCCATATTTTGGTAAAAAATGCACTTAGAACAAAATTTAAAAAAGCATTTTAAACCGTTCGGAAAAACCCAAAGAACTGTCTATTCAGAATTTTCCTGCGAATATTTCCCGCGAAATTGCATTGACATAAGCAAAACCAAGAAAATTTGTTTTTTTTATAATTTTTTTTTCTTAAAAAAACTTTTCAAAAATTAAAAATTTTCTGAAATATATAACTTTGAAACTATATATATATATATATATATATATATATATATATATATATATATATATATATATATATAATTTTTCTATAGAAATGATTAAAAAACATCAAACGCTTATATTTTATAAGAAAATATTTTCCCGAGTACTTTTGCTAGTAATGATCTAAATCAGGAAGCACATTGACTGCAGCATACAGTATAAGTTAAATCTGTGTTAAAATACTACAAATCGTGTGACGTCAATTTCATGCAAAACATGGATCATGACATTCAAGGACTTTCTAGAGAATCTCGATGTTTATTATCTTTGGGATTTTCCGAATTTTGTGATGGTGATGTTTTATTATAATTATATACATTTAAGTTTGTATTACTTACTTCTTATTCTTACCTAATATTGGGCCTTATTACAAATTATATATATATATATATATATATATATATATATATATATATATATACTTATTATTTTATATAAAAATCGATTGTTATAAGATAAAAACCTATTTAAATAATTATCTTATCGTTACTTTGTTGACTAATGACACTGCGTCATCGGAAATCGAGAAATACCTGAATTATCTTTACAACAAATTTTAATAGAAAAATTACTGCCACGGAAAATACCCAGCTATCGATTTATTCTGTTTATTTGGAAAATAGTAGAATATTGTATCAATATATCTACCATATCTCTCCGTCTATTTTTTTATCATTTTGCTTATTTCAATCCATTTTTTATCAATGAATTGTGATTTGTAAACCAATAATGATAGCCTTATAAAATCACAATTTATTTTTGAGATGTGTTTCTCTAAATTGTGATCTGATCGTGTAATCAATTAAAAAATCATTAGCTAGTTCTAGAAGGTTTTTTTTAATTAATTTTACCTAGTTTTGGTAGTTCTAATGATATAACCGTAATGTATGGCCCATTGTATACAATTTAGCAACAACTCGGTGTTTTTAAGATGTTGAAATTTTGTCGGCAATGTCAGGAATCTAATTAAATTGAAGTAATAAAAAAATACATAACACTGGTGTAAAGTAGGACAAGAATAATTTTAAGGTAATGTACTTTCTTGATAAGCTTGGCATAGGTGAAATTAAATTTTGGGAACTAGCTTTTTATTGCGCCTATCATCTACAAATTTTGAATTGCAGTCCACTTAAGCAAGTAAAAGAAATGTTAGCATAATGGTAACATATTTATTGTTCATTTGAGTTGTCAATGTAGTTTTATTATATCACCTTTCACAGTTATCCCAGCTAATTTTTTTCACCTGTAAATCCAAAATTACCAGCATTACCAATTTAAATATATTACTTATAGCCAAGATAGATACATAGCTTGAAATGCGAAAATCATTTATTTCTACATTTATTAGTTGCAGTCTTCTCCTGTTTTCATTCCAAATTTTTTGTTTTCCCGTCATTCTTAAAAATGATTTATTATCACAACCTTACGAATTCCCCGGATGACGTGAAATTAGGACTTTTTAATTTATGTTAATTTCCTCTTACTTGGTTTAAAACCGTGTACGAGTTAGCTTACTCGACTATAGATCATAGTGTATTCGTACTAAAGGAAAACCGAAAAAAGAAAGTGAAAGGTGGTAAAACATAACTGTCAGATTTTCGGCATTTCTATTGGTTATAGAAGGAGGTAGGACCTTTTTAACCAATAAGATAATCTGGCATGTGTTCTACACTCTGTATTCATTTCATGGTTTCCCTTAATACGAATTTCGTCGTAGAGAAACTTTCACCCCATAATTTTTCTTCGTAATTTCCAACTTTACAAAAAAATTCTGTAATTAGTAGGAGCATTCTGTAAAAATGTAATAGCCCTTTACGTTATGTCTAGAGTAGCTATAACTGGTTAAAAATGTGAACTTACTATCCCCTCTCCAGATAATTGTTTCAAGAAAAAACCTAAAGCTTTTTAAAAAAACATAGGAATGTTCAAAAAATTTGGACCTAAATCATTTGTAACTGATCAATTCTAAATCATTTAGTTTTTCTCTACAATTACCTATCAGTTTTTTAAAGTAAAACTACGCAGAAATGTTTGAATCTTTTATTCTCTAGTTAATAATAAACTTTTAAAATATTGAAGCCACCCCAATTAAAAAACATACAGATTTCTGGTCCTTGAATCTTTTATTATAGTAGTGTATTTCAAGAAAAATGTCTCAGGTCTATTTAATTATTTTCAAATCATATCATTACATAGGTAACGTTAATTGTTATACCTACTTAAAGGATTGGGAATTATTAGTAAAAAAACAACAATATGTATTATCGATTTTGTTTATTTTTCCATTTATAACTTTAACGGCAGTAACAAGGTTACAACAAATTTACACAATAATATTAATTTTGTCTAATACAATCAAATAACGTTAAATTAAATTTAATTGTAAAAAATAAAACACAGAAAAAATATATTAAAAAATGTATTTCAAATATATAATATTACTATGTAATTTTTATGTACAAGAATAAAATATTTTTGACTCCTAAAACGAAGCCAATCACATCCATTATAAAACATATTTACAGTCTACGACCGTGAATATTCAGGCCAGCATGCCCTTCTTAGTATTCCCACATCAGATAATGGTTTTAATTCTGATGTAAATGATCGACTACCTGCTCAGGTACACTTTTGGAATGTATTTAAATAGATTTTAACATGGGACCACTGTACACTTTAATCTGGCCTGAAAATTCAAATCGCCATTCATGCCTTTTGATACAAATTTATTTATACAAAAATACAATTAACTAGTTAACATGTCTCACTATCACAAGGTCTAAACGGCATTTAAAGAAAAAATGTCGCCCAGATGTCCCTGGCATTACCGACAAAATTAACATTAATCACAATATCACATGAAATTAGCACGAGGACGCGCAGGACGGGTCCAGGGGGTAGTTCGCGGACCCTTTGTTTTAAGGTCACGCGAAGAACTTGACGTTTAATGTTCGTTGTTCAAACCGAGATCGTCGTAGGAAGCGGCACTTGTCAAACATTTTCCTAAGTACAAATTTACAGTTACACCGTCATGGCAAGAAATGGCCGCTGTTGTATGCTGTCCGGGGAATCCTTTGCTTGAGCGGAACACAGGTCAGGCGTTGACATAGACCTGTTGAGTTTACCGGTTCCATCGCTACCCATGCTGAAGCTGAAGATTGATACCAGTGACGTAATACGGTCGATTTCCATCGCGGAACCACTACCGTTGGAAGTTGTCTCATGGCACCTTTCAGCTTCCACTTCTTTGCTAACGATATCCGATAATAACGTTGCGTCATCCAAAAACACGGAATCGTCACTACTGCTGCTGCTACTAGTATCACTAATTTCACTAATTTCATCATCTTGTCTGCTTTTTTTAGGTAAAATTGATTGCACTGCTTCCTCGGTTTCCCACTCAGCCACAGCACGTCGCCTTTTTAGAGATGATGTAGAGGCGGATGAGTTGCTTCTTTCTCGAAGCACATTAGAAGTTTTATCCAAATCCAGATACGTAAGTTCATTGTTGTAAGGAGGATGGTTTTCTTTGTCCTGTTGACTTTCCGTACACCTCACGCAAGACGACTGAAGAAAATCCGGCTCGTGATTGTCACTACTAGAAGCGGACTCTTGAAGATCGTCAGGAAGTCCAGTAGACTCCACACCAGCTTCTTCTGCAGTTAAACCCACTAAATCTTCTTCTGGGACCAGCGGTCTCGTTTGAATTGGGGATGGCGCTGGAGCATGATAATGAACCATGTTATAAGCTTCCTCCATAAAGATGTAGCGCGCCTTTTGAAGCACAGTTGCCACAAGTAAATTTTTGTGCAAACTTACACCACCACGATGAGAACGAGATTGGGCAATTTTTGTTAGAGAAATTCCAATTAATCTTTGAGCTTCACTAGCCATTATGTTAATCCTCTGAATTGTTTACTATCACAATACTTTCAACAAACTTAATGTTAACAAGCGTCACTTAACTCACACTACACGCGCTGTTTGTTTGGTCTCGCACAGTTACTACCACCACTTATGATGTTTACCGCTAAAATATAAGGGAACGCGCGCTCCGACATCTACTTATAGATTCGCGTTGTGACGTCACAACCTACTTTCAACGTGTCGTTCACCAATGAAACGCGTCCTTGCCGGTGATAGTCGAAGCAGTCCGATGTCCGATGTGGGCGACAGCAACAGGGCGCGCTGGGTTTATAATACGTAAATACGTCGCACAAAATAACCTTTATTGGCTGGTACACTAACGCTTATTAAAACGGAAGTTGAATACAAAAATGCTGGCGTCGTTGCGTACGCAGATGGCTATATTCTCTTTGTCTGATAAATAGTCTTATATAAAGACTATTTTTTGGGTATGAGTAATACATTCCATAGTTTCAAATAAATAAAAATCCCGTTTATTGAAGAAGTATTTCAGAATACATTTTTAGCTACTATAAATTATTTTAATTAGTCTACATCAAATATAAAAGGTAAAAAAACACCTGTATAAATAACTTAAAATATGTACCTAGACAATAATTACATTGGTATTACTTATCACAAAGTATGAGATTTACTATTTTATGATACCATGGGGTTTTTTCACTGGTCAAAAGCATTAACACTAAAATTATTGATTTCGATAATAATATAATGAATTTAGGAGAATTGTCTTTTTGTCCAAGTTACTGACAAGTCAAGAAATCCTACCTAATGATTATCAAATCGACCAGTACAATAACAATTATATCTAATAAAATGGGACTTTACAAACCTTAACTACTCAGTTTACCAGAGGAAAACAACCGCAAATAATAAATGGAAAATTTTATTACCAAGAAATTACTTAGTAACTTAATAAACAAAAATACCTAAATATAATTATAATAATTTTCACAAATCAGGTTAAAACAAAATTATTATAAAATACCAACCTATAAACAGAAGATATAAATTTAAGATGTCATGGATTTCACCATTGTATAAAAATAATTTCACCAAGTAATAAAAAACAAAGAGCTAGCAAGTTCTTCTAGCGCCTTCGCCAAACGATGCGAATTGTGAGGCTTTAGATTATTTCCGCTTATGAAGAGACAAAAAAAAATGCTCGAGGAGAGATATTTTACAAGTACAAGTACTTGTCAATTACTAATTCTGCTGGCAACTGGTTCACCTAACTACTTGAAGTAATGTAAAATTTCCATCGCAACGAAGAGATGACAAACCTGAATCTTTTTTGAACCCATATTAGGTATCCTCGCTCTATATTAACTCAATAATAATTAATTATCCACCTTATTTTGCTACACAATATAATTTTATTAAAAAACATTTTTCTCAAAATAATTATTCTTACTTTTTAGCTACCGCATATGTACTTTTTTTCTAAATTAAAATCAAGAGCAGACAGCTAATTTATGTACAAAATGGTGAATTTTCGAATAAGGCAAAGAGTAATAAATACAATCGACAAGACACTTTTCTAGCGCATTCGTCAAACTACATTTTCTTCTAATTTATTAATCCAACACCAAAATACAGTATTGCTAGTTTTCATTTAATTTTAGCAATTAGACCGTCGCGATGTAAGCGAAAGTTTTACTTTTCAAATTTTGCAGCTATTTACTTTATCAAAATATTTCTTTAAGCCGATATGATTACTAATTGCTAACTTAACGACAAATTGGTATATCAACAGCATGTAGCAAAGAACCTAGCTATAATCTAGCGACATAAAAGTTAAATATATAGGCTGCAGATCTTATAGAAGCAAGTTGAATCACGCCTAGACATAGATCATTTCTAATAGCAGTCGGATGACAGGACTATCGTACTTAGCTTCGAGATTCTATGCATTAAAAACTATCAGTCTCTTTCTAAGCGTGAGCCAATTTGCTTCTATAGGATCCGCAGATTACACACTTAACTTTTATGATATAACCTCAAAGATAATCCAAATGCAATGGAAATATACAGGTCACAAGGCTGGACAAGATCCCAACAAATATATCTTTAAAATATTGCAATAGAGACCAAGAATTACACAAAGAAGTGTTGGCAGACTAAAAAAAAGGTGGTCAGAAACAAAAAGATGCTATAGTACTGAATAAACTTAGAAATGACATATGACATAAGTAACAGGTCTGAGTGGTTTTAGTTTATATAACTCTTATCAGTTAGCATTACATTGATATAAAGTTCAGGACTGGACTTTAAATTTACTTCGTCAAAAAAATAAAATTATTCGATTATAAGACATTAACTTCCGTTTGCATATATATAAATTTAAGCTTGGCTTATAGTCAAACTGTTCTAACATTTTATTGCACCATATCTAAGTTTTCCCAAAGCTTGGTTTAATATTAAGCCAAGAACTTTGATGGCTTAAGCAGAGCTTATTTGATCGTGAGGTTGGTTGACTGGCATTTTTTCTCGTTTTTTAAAATCTGTGAATATTACAAGGCTAAAGTGACAAAAATGCACAATTTAGGTGAACCTTTTGATGCTATATGCATCAAAATAGCCCAGATGTTTTGGACATCACAGACCTAGGTTTTCCTGGAAGAATTTACTATAGGTAGGATTATTTTAATGATATGGACAATTCAGTTTCTTATTCAGTTCATATCATAAAAAATTATTTTAATGATATGGACAATTCAGTTTCGTTTAAGAAAACCCACAGTTTTCAATCTGTTAAATGAAATAGCAAACCAGTTAAAAGTACAACGACGTGTAAGTACTAAAAATAGATAGCAGAATAGTTCTGTAAATGAACATATTATACCTTGTTATACTAAAAAGGTAATACAGGTGTATGCCCCAACAAGCGCTTCAGAAGACTCAGAGGTTGAACAGATATATGAGGACATAACTACAGCAAAAACGAGAGAAAAAGCTAAATTCGTAATATTAATGGGAGACTTTAATGCAAAAATTGGTCACGACGACAACAACAATATCCCAAATATAGGTCGCTTTGGTCTGGGTCAGAGAAACTCCAGAGAAGACATGCTGATTAACTACTGTAGAAATGAAAACTTGTATTGTATGAATTCTTTTTTCAAAAAACCTTTAAATAGGAGATGGACCTGGAAAAGCCCGAATGGTATCACAAAAAACGAAATCGACTATATTATAACTAACCAAAAAAACATTTGCGAAGATATCACTGTCCTTAACCAATTCGACACCAATAGCGATCACCGCTTGATCAGAGCTGCGATTACCATTAACACCAGATGGGAAAGAAATAAATTGATAAGAAGAAAACCCATTCCAACAAACGAAATACTAAAACAAAACAAGGAAAAATTCGAACACGTAACAAAGAATAAACTTAAAAGTAAAGAAGACCAGGAAGAAATGGACATCAATGAATTAACACAACACATTAATAATAGCATACGAGCAGCAACAAAAGAGATATGCTTTAAAAATAAAGAAAAAAGTAGTAAAATCAGCCCGTATACCAAGAACCTCATAGAAAAACGAAGAAATGTGGACCGAAACTGCGAAGAATATAGGGACATAAATAAAGAAATTAACAAAAACATAAAGAGGGACATAAGAAAGCATAATACAAAAGTGATTAAAGACACGATAGAAGCTAACAAATCAATGAAGGTTCTCAGATCTCAATTGGGTAGGGTTCGGACAAAAATTTCCGGACTTAAAACTTAACAAGGCCAATTAGTTAGTACCCGGGATGAAATTACGATGGCTGTCCAGGACTTTTATACAGAGTTATACAGTCCAAAAACTCAAGGTCCTTACTACGAAAGAAAGGAAGTAAGAAATGTCGGTTCAGAAGAGATGCCCGAAATAAATACCGCAGAGTTAATGAAAGCGCTTAGTCAAATGAAAAATAATAAAAGCCCTGGCGAGGATCGTATAATATTAGAAAACGTAAGAGAATACATATATCTAGGTCATAAAATACAAATAGGGAAGGAAAACCAATCGGCTGAAATTCCTAGAAGAATAAGTCTCAGCTGGGCAGTTTTTGGCAAACTCGGATTCATTCTTAAATCCAGTAACACCTCCATAAGTCTGAAAAGAAAAGTTTACGAGTCGTGCATCCTGCCAGTTCTTACTTATGGTATTGAAACAACCTTCCTAACATGTAAAGCCATTAATAAGCTTCGGGTTACACAACGATCAATGGAAAGGGCTATGCTGGGAATTAGTTTACGAGATAGAATTCCAAATGAAGAAATCAGAAGAACGAAAATAACAGATGTGAGCAAACGAGTAGCGCAGCTAAAATGGAGATGGGCTGGACATATCGCAAGACATAACATAGACAGATGAACATACAAGATAACAGCATGGCGGCCAAGAGAGAACAAGAGAAGTGTTGGCAGGCCCCAAAAGAGATGGCGTGACGACATCCAGAAAATTGCCGGAAAAAACTGGATGGGGATCGCTACGGACCGACAGAAATGGAAAAATATGGAAGAGCCAACATTCAGGAGTGGATGAAAACGGGCTGATATGAATGAATGAATGAATACTAAAAAGAAATTATGTGGTATTTTATTTTTAGGAATGGCAGTGTAAGTCCATTAAATCACTTACTAACCACATAAAGATATTATGCGAGAAATGGGTATTTTTGTAGTCTTTTTTACCATCCTATTATGTACTTTATTTTCATATTTTTTATAGTGATGGAGAATATGCTTTGCAGCCTTTTTCTTGTTAAATAACATATTTATTGTCAGAGTAAAATTAGATTTTATCTTTGCTTTGAATTCATATTTTGTAAGAATTGTGCTGTCAAATTTTTTAAATAACAGGTAGTGCTATAAAAACATAGGTAGAACCAAAGATTATTCTAGCTAACGCTCTAGCTATAATAATCTTCGGTAGAACGTAACAAAATGTTAGGTTTAATTCACGAAAAAAAGAAGAAATGTGGACGTTGTCAAGTTTATTCTTGGCTTGAGAAAGTCCGGCTTTTTTTCACTTAGGTAAGCCAAGCTTCAGTTAAAGATGGCGCAAGTGGCGGACAATAAATAGCGTAAAAGATTAAAGTGTAGGAAAAATCAACTTTTTTGTATATTTATTACACATAAAATTATGAGCGAGTCCAGAGCACTACAATAAAATCATAATTTCTGTAACTTTGAGTTAACACGGCACTCATCAATAATTTACTGATCTGGGGAAATTTGGAACTCCCTATATCACATGATCGATGTAGTTTTTGTCATTTGTCTGTCAAATCACTTTTTTTAGTACTTTGAGTATATCAACTCACACAGAAGAGAGAGACATGGAGAAATTTGTCAAGAAGAAGACTAAAAAGAAAGAAAAAAGTAAACATCGCAAAAGTTATAGGCATGAAGAAAACATTTTCAAATATATACAGGTACATATCTTTCTTAAATTTTTCTAGGAGACCAATGAGTAAAACTCCCTCACTCAGTTTATTTACAGAAAATATTTAAAGAATTCGTAAATTTCGTAAGAAACGGCGGCCAGTTTTTCCTAAAATTCTAATAATGTTTTAATAGTATTATCATTGAAAGTTCATACAAGGATGTCTAGATCATTTAAGCAAATTTAAGAATGGCAGTGGGGTAACAAGATTTAAGTTGAAGTAAGAATAAATAAATCGGTCATTTCATAATCGAAACAATAGTGTCGTCTTCCGATGCACTTATCTGGTGACATCAAAAAGCTAAGAAAGTACTGGAGCTGGAATATATGGGTTTCAACCAAGAAGAGACCTCAATAGTATTTCAGACAGAAATATACACAATTTTACAATGTGCAAGTTAAATCATATGAAAAACACGAAAGTATATATGGAAACGAAAAGTCGAATCGATATATTGGTTCCGAACCGGCTCTCGAAATGTCGAGGTGCACGGCGAGGGAATCCAGTGAACAATGGATCAAAAAAGAGCATAAAAATCACTACACAATCAGATTGGGATTGAACCACAGCAAGTATTTTTTTGTAGAAAAAAAAAACGCATACGAACCAACTAACAAGGAAGGTATTCGAGGTATATCTCGTCGATTTTTCTGATAAGTTAGAGTATATCAGGAAACATTATAGGAGTTTTTTTATTACTTGTTAATTCATCTATTTGAGGGAGTAAAACCACCATTAAAACTTCACCCAAAAAATGCAACGTGTGTAATACTTCGAAACCTCTTTTTTTTTTTAATGAAAAGGGCAGGGCTACCAGTATAATTTTTACAAATAGGGGTTTTCTACTATTGCTTTTATATCGCTTTATGCTGAAATTGAATGTGCTATTCGAGAAAAATGATAAATTTCAATTAAAGGTTGTTCATCTCTTCAAGTAAATTTTCTCGCAAACGCCGGAGCAAGTTAACTTTATATTTTAATTCCCTTTATATCAGTATCATTTTTAACAATGTGTGAATGATTCTGAAAATTTTGTAATGAAAATTTATCAAAAAAAATACCTTTACCCCTAAAATAATAAGGGGATGAAAAACACTGGTGACAGCAACTTTAACGGAGGTATACCTCTAATACCTTCTTTATAAGGGTAAAGCCAGATTCTCACTATAGGGCCCCTCTAAATACGTTCTCGATACGCTCTCGGTCTAGTAAAATATTCTTACAGGAGAAAAAATGAAGCTATTCACACTATCGGTTTCGCGAAGATTTCGATATCGTACACTCTTTTCCATTTAAAAAAAAAATGTATCGAACCAAGAGAGAACCGAGATCGTATCGAGAGCAGCACTATAGTGAGAATCAATAATTTTAAGTAATCACACAGGTATAATGACGGGATACACGACGGTCACATTTTACCTGCACAAAATGAATCTTTACGACGGAGACCTTAATTGTACGCACTTTATTCAAGTAAGGTAAAAGGTCAAGAACATTATATGATGCTGCAAGTCATTTGATCGGAAAAGACAGCAAACTTTCGGGTCAACAAACTTGGAACCAAAAGAGATTTATACCCAGACCTTGGCTGATGTGTACAAATTAACGCAGGAAGCCATATTAACAAAATAAGTGTAAGTATCTAGGTCGAGCACAACAGGTCTACTCTGGACAAAGTCCAACCGAGTTAGATCAGACTCAGGGAAAAAATAGTGCCCCTGTTGTCACGTTGTTGAAGGTAAAATTTTTCAACCATTTACTTATAACATCTATTTTTCAAATATACGTTTTTGCAGTAATTTTAATTTGTTTACTGACTTGCTTTGCAAAATAACCAAAAACATAGCATCCCTCAGAGCCACTCAAACACAAATCAAAGAGACAACTTATGACCACGGTGTTTAATAAATAGAAAAAAAAAAATATATGACAGAACCAAGTTATTTTACTGAAAAACTTTCAGAGTTCTAATCAAATATTCTATAACACAAGCTCATGCTTGTTGACACCTGCTTAATAAACCAAAGAAACCTCTATGTGCATTTTTTTCATTAACAGAGTCAAGAATTAAGATTTTAGGATTCTCTTTAAAAAATATTGCCCCAAAACCGCTTTGGCATCCTAAAGAAAAAAGGGTTAAGTGCAAATTGAACTTGACCGTGTGCCCATAGTCAAAAAGTTTGTGGTGTGAATTATAATTATATTTCCACAGGACTTTTAAGCGTTCAATACTCGTAAAAAGCAGCCGCTTTACTTCATCGTCTGTGTTAAATTGGTTTCTACAGATTTTTTAAATTAAAAAAATTCACTTTTTAACAATCTCGTATGTACCTCCTACTGATACTGTTATCAAAATATTCATCTTCCTCAAAAAATATATATAACAATAAACAGGAGAAAAATTAAAAAAGTACATTTTTTTTGTTATTTCCAAACATCTCTTTTAACGAATTAAGTGTCATTGCACTTCTTAATTTGCCCAAAAACATTTTTTTAGTTATTTTTACTTTAAACTTCTTCGAATGCTTTTTTCTTCCCCATATTAATAATTTCGACATCTGACAGCTGCGCAATACCTTAAAAAGGGCGGACTTTCTATAATCAGCAACATAGGATTGTGCTATTTATTCATACGGTACAGTAGAAAGACGAAGATATAATGGGACTTATATATAAGCGAGAAAGATGGAACTATGTATTATTGTTTGTATGTAGCCGCGACTAAATTTGTGCCAGACGCTAAACGGCTAGAATACTATTAAATAAATCGAATAAAGAATACACTTGTTACCGGGGTAGAAATGAGATTAGTTTTTTTTTCGAAGTTCATGTGTGTTTTGCTTGCACTTGCGGTTTTAAAAAAATATAGTTTATTTTAAATTTAGTTTTACTTACTTAATGCGTATTTACTTAACATTTATTTTTCAACGTCGCAATGTTTTTTTGTTTTGTTACTAAAAGTCGTTTTATTTGCCATTATGACTACAAAGTTAGTTTTTTAAAAAAACTCTTTTAGTAAAATCAGAACTGTCTGATTTAAAAATTGAAAAAAAAAGTGGAAGCGGAGAAGTCTCGCGGTCGCAAATTTAATAAAAATATATATAGATGGCTGTACGGGTGTGAGGAAACACAAAGTGTTTTGTATTATATGTGTGTTGTGTAAGGTGGAGGTAGATGCTACTTTGAAAGGGTTCTGTACATTCTTTATAAGTGTAAAACACGTGGACTTCAAACATGGTCATACATGGCACTCAAGATCCTAAATATTCTGAAAGGACCCAAAATCCATCATAAACCAAGAAGTCGTTTAAAAAGACTACTAATGGAGGTAGCTAAGATTGCCGATATGTAAAAAGAGGCGCATCATATCCTAACTAATATCTTGGAGATAAAATAATTGGTGGCAAGGACGCTACCACGTTTGCCGACCCCGAACCAAGAACAAACTCTTTCCGGCGGTATGTTACTCTGAACGAATCCTGGGTTCACCACTATACGTCCAGGATTAAACAACAACACACAAAAGAGAACCAACACCGAAAAAAGCAAAGACCGTATTATCTACAGGTAAGCTTATAATAACTGTTTTTCGGACCTTAAACGAATTTTGTTCCTTCCATGTGGGCCAGGTGAAACCAAAACTCAAGGAAAAGAGACCAGCTGTGGCAAAAAAGAATGACCTTGCTAGGAAAAAGTACCAGACCGATTCCAGCGTAATCAGAGCGATGAATGATCAATTTGCAAACTTGGACGAAATCGCCTAGAAAGGAATCAAATCCAAGGACTGAAGCACCCGTGGCGCAAGTGTATACCTTTAAAAGAAGGTAAATTTATCTACTATTCCAATCCTCCTGAGCGCTTGAACAAAGCATTTATTTAAAACAAGATAATGATATCTTACAAATTTCTAAATAAAAGAATTTTTTAGAATAAACTAAACTAATTCCCTAAAAATTTTAAAACCTAGGAGGTGCAGAGGTTGATAAAGACAATTTTATCTTTATTAAAATACAGTTTAAAATCAGTCTTCATGTGCGATATTCATGTAAAGTTTTAAAACTTTTTTCAAACAAACAAATAGTAATTTTAGATAATTACATTTTTCTTCATAATGAGAACAAAATAATTGCTTTAAAGCTCGTCATGGGCCGTCCCTTTTTTACTAATAACTTTTTCAGTAGGAAACGCCCAAAACGACGAAGGGAATCCCTTAGAATCCCTCTCTCTTTTAACAAATGCACTAAATGAGGAAATACAATTACCTATAAAATAATTAGCTCTTCCCAATATAGCTAAGTCTACATGGGGATTAGATGAATTTAACTTTATCACAGAAGTTTTCATTCTTTTTAAAGCCGCCTGCAAATCATCTATCATATGATTACTATCAGAAGCAATGAAAACTGCCCTTATTATTTTGTTATTGTCTCCATTAGCGGAGTTATTAATACCCTTTATTACTCTTTTTAATTGCCTTACAATTAATTCTTTGGTAGGCAGGCACATTTCAGCTGTAGCTTTCCCTTTTTCGTTTCTATATCCAAGGCACTGAGGAGCGGCAAACAGGTTTGGACTCTCTGGAATATGTTCACATGCACGAACCCAATCTATACCATTTCTTAAATGAAGGCCAATGAATGCACCCCTTGGTATATTGGTTTTTATGAAGTTTTCTGCTTCGGTATCGATTTTATCTGACCAAACTAGATGTCTATGGAGTTTCCTATTTTCTGAACAAACTGGAAAACTGGCAGGACTTCCTGTTAAAAATAAAATGTTTTCTATATTCGGACAACAAAAAAAAACATGGACAAAACCAATAAGAAATTGATCTCGGTGGATTCATTTTAAATTTTGGGAACTTATCTCCAAGTGATGTTAACAAAATGTTCTTATTTTTCTTAGCAATTCTAAACATCGGAAAGATTTAGTGGACATTTAATGCCTAAAAATTGAGTTAGAGAAGCAAGAAACGAGAAAAAAGTTGTATAAAAAAGTTGCAAGATTTCAAGTGGAACCCCCACAGGTGACCTCCACCACAGACCTTGTGGTCAAGGTCAAAGTTATTTGAAGGTTAACTCATTTTTTAGTTGGTAACTAATATTTTTGATCATAAAAAGTATTATAGCGGAAAATATTCGACTAAGGCTAAACAAGGTCATTTTTAAATGTCTCACAGCAAGTAACTGGGCAGAGGCAAGCTCAGAAAGATCAAGTGAGATATAGATATTCGCAATAATAATTAGTAATTCGTACGTAGTTTTCCAGAACAGACAATACAGAAAGCCAATTTAAACTACTTCCATAAGGAAAGAAGAAAAAAATTGATGAAAAGTGACATTTGAAAATAACCTTGTTCGACCTTGTAGTCAGTCTCACAGCCTTAGTCCAACATTTTCTTCTATATTACTTTCCACGATAAAAAATATTGGTTACTATCTAAAAAAAATGGGGTTGACCTTCAAATGACCTTGATCTTGACCACGATGTTGACGGCGGAGGTCACTTGCTTGCACCTCATTTGAAGCGTTGATATATGTCATTTTTTCTCTATCTCACTTCTCCAAAGAAAAAATATGCTCAATCAGTACTCAGTATTTTAAGCTTTAAATGTCCACCTTTCAAGACTCCTTAGATCTTTGGAATCGCTTTAAATCAAATTGGAATAATGAGAACATTTTATCAGCATCACTCACAGAGTATATTCCCAAAATTTGGAAACTTCCTGTTTCACAAAAGTGTATTAAAATCCAGTCGTCTCTCTTTATATTGCCACTCTGTAACCCTTCCATCATCACAGCAATATAATGAGAAACAACAGATTAACAAAGTACTAGACCACAAACCGTGAACTGACGGCACTTCTGTCGATATAAAATAACATGATACATGGAAGTATTATTCAAAGCAATGTCATAACTTTTGAATTATGAGGTGCCAGCAGCGATTTAATAATCGACATGTCAACTAGTCTAGACTATAACTTACCAGTAAAAGCCAAAACCGGCCATTTAGTCGGTGGATATTTCTGCTTCCACTGTTCAACAATTACCTTATTGCTTACATCATAATTTAATGGGCTATAAAATTCTGAATCAACAAAATCGACTCCATAGGTATCCCAAAATGGTCCAAATGGATTTCCCTCTT
This sequence comes from Diaprepes abbreviatus, assembly GCA_034092305.1. Lineage (NCBI taxonomy): Eukaryota > Metazoa > Arthropoda > Insecta > Coleoptera > Curculionidae > Diaprepes > Diaprepes abbreviatus. The sequence continues at coordinate 4,651,575 of JASJET010000055.1, read as the reverse complement.
TCGCGTTGCAACTATCAAGGTTTCCTTAAAATATAATAGATCTTCACTGATTTTATAAAACTGATTATATTAAAACTTTATTAATTCAATAAAAATAGACAAAAAGTAGAACACCGATTTAAACTTATGAACCTAATTTTTTGTGTAAATCTTCATGTTATCATTTTTAATGAAATGTTATTTCCTTTGTCCGTCATTTAAAACGGTGTTTTGCGAATATCTCATTAACCATTACTTAGTTTTAGGATAAAGATATGTTATGGGAAAAATTCATAACCGCTAATATCTAATAAAATAAGCTAAAAATCGTCTCAGTTGCCTAGGGCGTCTTGGAACTGGAACGGGCGGCTACTCAGGTGTCTAGGAAAGCACGGTGGAGAGGTGTCCATCACTCCACGTGCGGACAGATTAAAAGACGCCGTTTTTAAAACACCTCACCCTGGAGATACTCCTAAGTAGAGAAGATTGGGAGGAAGAGCAAAATCTTCCGAAAAATGGATCCTGGTGGTATACTGATGGATCTGAACAAGATGAAAGAGCTGGAGCCGGAGTATTCGGCAGAAGCATAGGAGTCAGAGAGTACTACCCTCTCGGAAAATGTGCGACAATCTTCACAGCGGAAATTTATGCTATTCTGCAGTGTGCCCATCTCTGTGAGAGGGATATAGACAGGAATAAGGTAATAAATATATGCTCAGATATTAAGGCTGCGATATTGGCACTGAAGTCCAGTGTGGTAACTTCACAACTGGTGTCTGAGTGCAAGGACGTACGGAATGTTATGACAAGGAACGGCTGCACAGTCAGTCTCGTATGGGTCCTGAGTCACTTGGACATACGCGAGAATGAAGAAGCAGACCATCTGGCAAAGTTGGGTTTGGAAACTAACCCCTATGGGCCCCAACTAATACTATCTGTCCCAACTACAATTGGCAAAAGGGAATTAAAATCGTTGCTGGAAGGCACATTTATTGAATCGTGGAAGGGAGCTCCTGGAATGAGGTGTGCTAAGGACATATAACTGGGCCTAGAACACGGCGTACTAAGGAGCTTCTCTCCTTGGGAAGGAAATAACTGCGAATTGTGGTGGGATTGTTGACAGGATATTGTCACCCCAGAGGCCATCTTCATAGAATCGGTGTCGAAGACGAACCGATGGGCAGATCGTGTTTGGAGGAGAATGAAACTATTGACCATATCCTCAGAGAATGCCCAGCACTCAACGGACTGAGACAGAGATATTTCAGAGATAAAAACTTTGTTACCGGAAGCAGTTTGGCAAAAGCCCAAGTGGAACAAAAACTATGTTCTTCCCAAAGTTTGACCTCATATCCAATATGCCAAGCCTAGCATCCTTAGATGGTTGCAACACTACGTCATCTCATGTTAATTATGTAGTAATTTTTACAAAAACTAATTGTTCTCCAGGGGTCATTTTCACTAGTGGAATATGTTTCTCGCTATGTAGAAAATCTCTTAGAAAGTAGGTTCAATTGACATTCCTTCACAACTTTTATTCAATAAATATACGTCGCTATCTTGACTTCCTCTCAAAAAAAATCGTCGATTAGGTCTACTGGGAATATAAAGTTACAAAAGAAACCACTTTTAGAGTACTACTTCCAAGATGATGTGAACAGGGGTCCATTTTTTCAAAGAATAAAAATTATAATTCTGTTTCACTATATCTAGCTAACGAAATATTCACAAAAAAAATTTTTTTATGACCTTTGGTCACTGTGTAAAATTTTTAGCGGCGCATTGATCGATAAAGGCTTCTGACATTTCGTTTACAATTAAAATATGTCTACGAGCGATGTCTATTTGGACTGGAATATTATTGCCCTGGAATTATTAAGAAACTATCGGAAGGAATTCAAAGATATAAGAAAACGATATTTAATCTTTATACAATTGAGCATAGCCCCTATAGATGAATTTTCCAGGTTAATTGAGAAATGTAAAACCAGCATTCTTTTGGGACGGTAAGGTTTAAAAAACCTTTCTCTTCCAAAGTGTTAGTGCATCAATTTCAATTTTTCTTCAGATATTTTTGAAACATTAACGAATAAAATGCATTGTTAACGTTACTGAACGAGAAAAAATAACAGAATATTATCAGCCATGATGACCAATATTCTTAATTTTCAATTAAAACTAAAGCTTAATCATATTAAGTGTTCAGTTGTAGTTATAATTGAAAGTTTTGATATTATTATTTACATTGATTCTTAAAGCACACTTGCCGTTATTGATGGATGCATAATTCAATTCATTAAATCCTAAATCCAATCTCCCACAAAAGATAGAGAAAAATTTTTAAAAATTACCAAAAAAAAATATTTCACCCATGAAGCCACAGACAAGTTATTAGTAACATATATTTTAATCATACCTCTAGCCATATAACAAAATGAAATCCTTTGATCTGGTGGCCATTCGTAAGGTGCAATTTCTTTCATGAACTTTTCCATAGTCATAACTTTGTGATATTTTACCAACGGTTCTACTTTAAAATAAGTATCAAAAGGCACTTGAGTTGATTTTCGTTCCCCATATCTATATTCAATCCAAGCTGGTAAAACCAGCGTTCTGTTTAAACCTTTAGCAAATGCAAGGGCTCCTAGAAAGTGGTCTGCTTGATTTCCAAACCTACCTAAATAATAAAAGAAGAAAAAAATTTAGTTACGAGTAATATGCTAGAGGTCATGAAATCCCACATTTTAAACTTCTTTTCCATATCTAATTTAACTACAGTTATTGGTTAGGCTATAGATAAAACACAAACATAAAAACTGTGACTATCTTTTTTCTCATTTAAAAATTATTGGACTGAGGAGTCTGTTACTTTGTGATAGTATATTATAAAAACTGTAACAATCTTTTTTCTCATTTTTCTCATCACACTAATATAATTACACACAAATCTTAACATTCATATTTTAAAATTAAAAACAACAATCAAACATCCTCAAGCTTTGTAGAACAATGACATACAAAGCTAAACTGACACAAATCTAAAAAAAAAACAAAGAAAGTTCATGTCTCAAGGATAGACCCTATTAAAAAAATATTGCTTCAGACACTGCTTAAACTTATTTAGAGATTTTAAACATTTAATATTTGTGGGCAATTGATTAAAACTGTTTAGACCCTTAAAGAATACAGAGGTTTGTGTTTGTTTCTCTAATACTGGAGGAATATAAAAGTCTTCCTTCGATCCAGTGTCATATGCATGTATATTTCTATTATAATAAATATGATTTTGTAAATATATAGGAGAACTACACAATCTGATTTTAAAAATAAAGATTAGCACAGAATCTTTAAGGATCTATTTGTGGATTCATACAGAATTTTATATGCATATCTTAAATATGTATTCCCAGAGTCTATTTTATAAAGTTTATATAGATTAATTAAAAAATATCTAAAAAAGATTTGAAAATGCTGCTCTTGACCATAGGTATTTGGATTACAATAGAAAGCTTAATCTGTTAGGGCTGGAAGATTGAAGTATATAGCCTGAGATACTCCTATAGAAGTTGTTAAATGGGCAAATTATTTATTCTGAATTACTAACCATGTATCACAAAGTACAGTTTATAGACCTAGGAATAATGGACTTCTGCACATTCTCAACACCATTAGTTTAATGGCTCTCCATTATGTATATGTAGACTTAATTATTACAATGAATCAAGAAAAAAAGATTTTAAATTGGGTCAACTCGCTAGGATACAATTTTCATATTTATATAATACACAATTTAGCATCTTATTTGCAGTATCAATTCGAATGAAAATATACCAATTTATCTGTAGTTGGTAAATTACAACCAACTCAATTATTACTTGAGAAATAGGTTGATGCACACTCTATTTTGATTTAAGAAGACAACAGCACGCAATACAAGAAAACTAATAAAATGTCTTGTGTGAACCTAACATTAAATACCGATTATTTTCAGTTTAAGACTCTTTTAAATTTTAAATTAGATTCAAAACAGAGCTTCTTAACCTTGTAGATGACCTATTATTTAGGTATCACATTATTTGCCAAACAATAAAATGGTATTTAAAATTATAACAAATATAATGGTGCTACTCTAGTTGTTTAATATTCTTTGAGCAATGCAATTTGCAAGGTAAAAATTATGATATGTTTTGTTTTTTTATTAATCTTTAGAAAGTATACTGAATCAAAACTAATGAAGAATTTAACCAATGCATACATATTAGCGTCTAGCAAAAAAATATTCATTAATAATTAATTATTTTGATTTAACTTACCCATACATGGACAATATAATACATAACCTAATGGATCGAAATCAATAGCCTCTACTGAAATACAAGTATACAACATTAATATAATCAGTACAATCTTCATTTTTGTATGAGAACTTTAAATAATTGTTTTGCCTGCCGGTTTAAAAATTTGACATTTAAATTTCATACAATAGTTAGAATACACACAAGTCATACCAATAGAAAGAAAAATGAAGACCGACAAATTTTCTCATTTATAGTCATATTCTTTTTAATATCTCGTTCAGTTCTACCCCTTCGAAGTACGAGCTTAACATTATATCAAGTTCGTCCTTTGAAGAATCATGATCACTTCAACCAAATGATAATTTATAAGATCTCAAAAGAACACAGAATCATTACTTTCACTGTTGTAATCTATCACTATCGCTGGGTTAATATTTGAAGTAGCAATGGGAAATACCCTTACCATTGTGGTACGCTCCATTTGAGAGTGAGTCCACACGATACCAAAAATTTCGGCGGCAGCGTAGCGTAATAAGACATATGTCAAATTTCAAGCATTGTGATTTGTTAGATTTAAAAAAAGACAAAGACCGAAGATTTCCCGCCTAAATCCGCCTTTTCCAAGGTCATTACGCCAAATCATGTTTAACTTTTCAGCGGACTGCTTTCAAAATGGTGGAAACTGTTTATTTTCAATATTTTGTATGAAAACATAACCTATGTTTTTTTTTAAACTTTGTTGTTTTATTTATATATTTTATTTAGCGAGTTTTGAAATAATAGATATTTATGAATTATGTTAAATTGTTTTAATTTATTAAAAATGCTTGTTACCGAAGATCATTACTGCTTGGTCCTCAAAAAAAAAAAAAAACGGTTTTTGTTCATTTTTTTATTAATTTTATAACAATTGCAATAATACAGGTGTTCATTATATAAATTAAAGCTTATGAAATAAAGGCCATTATATAATACAATTTCTATTCAACGACAATCTGTGATATCGAGACGCTAATCCACAGACATGCCCTTAGCTATGGTTACCAGATCAAATAATGAGTTTTCCTGACAATATCCCTAATGTTTCTGTAAATATCCGGACATTTTATCTGAATGTTGTATGTTAAGGCAGTGAGATTTTCAAAATTTTTGCAATCGAAGCATCAAATGCCAATATCGAGTGAGTCTTCTCATTAATGGGAGCGTAGTGGACTAAGGAGAGACAGACTGTCTATATTGTTATAAGCTTTGCCTTTCGCTGCCATCAATGTTATAACTTTGCTAGTTCGATGAATTCAAATAAATCTTCTAATATTACTTTTTTAATATTTTATTATAATGTTCACTAAATCATGAGGTAACAACAGTTTTTGTTCTTACTTACTAATTTAATGTTACTATTGTAGTTTTTTGATTTAAGTTCCTCTCGTTTCAATGTTCATGTCCTAGTTATATTCTATTCTGAATCTAAATTATATATATGAGAGTCACAGGCGTACTAACAAATATAACTTATAACTATTTATTTACATGATTACTGAAATGAAAAAGTGTGTATTTATGGGACGATGACAATATAAACAAAACTAATGGTCTCTGTAAAAAGTAAAGTTTTAGAGTTTCAGAGATTAAGGCATGCTTTTGTTTGAACCTATTAGAACATAAATTTACTTAAGATATAACTATTTCTTAAGGGAGTATTAAATATTAGACTATAATTATCTATTAATCCATAAGAGTAACTTAAAAATATATATACTAATTTAATAATTAATAATTTGTAGTAATAGTTGGTTTACAACAATGTCTTCTGTTAAGGTTCTACTCTAGACACAATTTAACTTAAAGAACATATCATGTGAAGAATGTCATGAAATAGTTATAAAAGTCCAGCAATTGCCAAAAGAAACATCAAACAATAAAAAGTATGAAACTAAATTTATTAATATACTAAATTAACAATTCACTCATTTTGGTAACGTTTAATCAATTTATTTTTTCTCACTAGAATGATTAATAAATATTTTTTCATTACTTATATTTTCCTCTTTTAATTTCAAAAAAATACTGACAATTGCAGTTTTTTCCTCTATCTTCCTAACGAGGGGCTAAAATTTCAGACATGTCAGGAAAATTCCTGTCGTCTGGTAACCCTACCCTTAGCAAATTTTATATAAACCTATTATAAACAATTAAAAAGTAAAAATTAACATTAATGGAAATTTAATAACAGAAATCCAGTTAGTGTTATACGTAATATATTCTTCTAAAAACTACAAACAATTGTAATTATTAAAACGATTGTTAAAATGACACTTTATATTAAAACTCTCGTCTTTGAACTCTTTGGCAATTCTTTACCAGGTAGAAGTGGCAAACTTCGGAAATAAAACTTGCTTTAAAGAGTCTCATATTATCGCACAAGTAACATGACTAATTTCAAAAACACGGTTTACCGACTCGGAATTCGCACTGTTGCTTTCACATGCTGATTTCATCAGCTAAATATCACAATGTTTTTTCAAACCTTGTAATAAGGGTATAGCTGTACACATTTCCATAGCGTGTTTCCTATTTATTGGCCCAACAACAGGTTTTCAAACTCACCAAGAGTAACAGGAAAATATTTTTAAAAAATCAGGATCACTTTCTCGCATTTCTTGAATTAAATCATTAGTATGTCCAAGCCTTTCTCCAATGTTTTTCTCAAAAACAGATCGGACCTAGTAGCGACGACTTTTCCGTTTTTTTAATAAAGAATATATTAATAATATCCTTATCTTTTGTAATTTTTTCTTTAGTTTTCTTTTTCTACATAACAACATTGCTGCAATTATTTTTTTTATTTTCTTTCATTTTAATTTATACATAAATAAATATTATCAAAAAATCAGAAAAAAGTTAGGTTACCACAAAAAACAACATTACGACTGCACGACTGCACGATGAAAGTTCCCCGTGTGGACGAGACATTTTTAACATAAATGGGCGTAATACGCCTACGCCGAAATTTTTGGTATCGTGTGGACTCACTCTGATATCACGACAGAAAAATACCGCAACAATATACCTCTACTTATAAGTGAGGATGAGTTCAGACCCGGGGTTCAGACAGTGGGAAAACTGCAGAGCGTAATAAAAAAATTTGAGCATCGTGTTTTGTTAAATTTAAAATAGAGACAAAGACAGAAGATATCCCGCCTAAATCCGCCTTTCCCAAGGTCACCACGCAAGATCACGTTAAACTTTTAGGGGACTGCTTCAAATATAAATGGTCATGTAAGTGAACACGAATATAGATAGATATTTATTTGTGTCACAATTATTACAATTTTACACACGTCAAAATAAACATATAAAGATAAATATTCCTACAAGATACAATAACAATCACACTGACAAACTTATGAGTTAAAAGATGCATCAAACTGGTGGTTTTCAATAAACAACAAAATATTAATTCCCTATCACATCAACATATTTCAACAAAACACTAAGTCTGCATTAATAAAATCGTTAAGTGAATAAAAGCTATTTTGCATCAGTATATTTTTAACTTTGCTTTTAAATAGATCAAATGATAGGTTCTTTAGATGCAAAGGAAGCTTGTTGTAAAATCGAGGAGCATAATAATTGACAGAATATCGACTCTTAATCAGACGTACAAAGTCAGGTGCCATGAGTGAAGCATGCCTTGTATTGTAATGGTGAATGTCACTATGCAGTGCAAATTGTTCCCGTCTTTTATGGATCCATAATAAACATTTAAATATATATACTGATGGCAATGTCAAAATGTTTAGATTCTTGAAACGGTTTTTGACGTCTGCGCGAAAGCGCAGCCCCATAATAATTCTAATGGCCTTCCGTTGCAGACTGAAGAGTTTGCCAGAATGCGGTGAATGTCCCCAGATAAGAATTCCATATGATAGATGGATGTGGATGAGGTTGAAGTAAGCGCTCATACATGTTTCATGATTTGCAACTCGCACCAGATTTCTCAAAAGAAACAAATTCTTTGAAACTTTATTTGACACAATCTGAACGTGATCATTCCATAACAACTTTTGATCCATATGTAATCCCAAGAATTTAACAGTCTGCCGATCACCAATCAGCTGTTTTTGAGTAAATATGGCATTTTTAGTTTTATTAACATTGAGACACAACTGATTGACATCAAACCACAGCGAGGCCCCCGACCGCACCTCAAGCATCGCAAGCCGAAGGCTCGTTAAATCAGGGTTCCTATTAGCCAAAGTTGTGTCGTCGGCATACAACACAACCCCGGAAGAAGAGTTATCAGTTCTCCTTCTATCACTTTAATCACTAAAAATTTACTCTAAAGATTACGACTAGAATAATTTATGGTAAGGATGCGTCTAAATAATAAAATAATAGTGATGTCATGCTAATATCCAGCCAATTATAAATCACGGCGGTCTAGTATTGCTTCTCATATCCATTTGGTGTTGCTGCTGTTGCTTGTTAGTTTATAAGCTAATGCAATTGGGACAGGTAAAATTGGTTGTTGGTTCAATTGCGGACCCTATCTTTGCCAGATGGTCTACTTCCTCATTCCCGTGTATACCCGAGTGACCCGGGACCCACATGATTGTTCAGCCGTTCCTTGTCAAACTGTTTAGTACATCCTTGTTCTCTTATTGATTGTTAGGTATTTCTTATGATAGAAAACAGAAACGATGTACTTTTAAAACTTAAAAGACAAAAGCTAGTAAGTTTGGAAGATTTTATAGTCTTATTGACAATTTGTCCAAGAAAAAATGGATTTAACTAAACCCCATTTAAAATACCAAAATATAACAATTTCATTGGATGAACTTGATCGCAGGACGAGTTTATTGCGTTCGATAAGAATCTGCTAAACGGTGCATGCCATTTTTCGAGGATTGGCAACACTTTTGAAAAATGTTTTGGAGCGCGTTTGTATTCGGAATGTTTTCACTATCTTTGTGGATTCACCATATTCTAAAGGGAATTTATATTTCTAAAGATGGCAACATTGGAGGTGGACAATAAGCCAATAACAGCTAAAATCAACAAGAGAAAAGCCGCCATTTCAATTTGTGTGGTTCCGTGTTCGTGTTATAGTTTTAACGGTAAGTTAAATTAATCTCTTACATCTTATGATACTTGAAATGTTTTTCTTATTAATATTTTAAGTCTGGATGTGTTCTTTTTGAATCCTGTAATATTTTTGTTTGAATAACATGGTTTAATTTATTTTCCCCGCTAAACCTCGTTTCAATTTGTGGTACTTTGGAATTAATTTTTTAAATTTATTCTAGTTACTTTTCAAAGTTCCTATAATGGCGGATGCAGAAGATCTTCTGGATTATGAAGACGAAGAACAAACAGAACAGACCACAAATGAAGCTGGAACTGAAAAGAAGGGTGTGAAAGGTACATATGTATCAATTCACAGCTCAGGCTTCAGGGATTTTCTTTTGAAACCCGAAATATTAAGAGCTATTGTTGACTGTGGTTTTGAACATCCATCAGAAGGTAATATTAAAAAAACCAACTATTTTTTTGAAATTCTCTTATTACAGGTTCTTAGGAAATTGAGTATCTTTAATACACATTATTTTCATAAAACGGGGTCAAATTTGAAAAAGAGATGGAATGGAATAAAAAGTTTTAAGATCTAAGACTATTAGACCCATTGTTTATCAAATTTTTTAATGAGGTATTATTGCACTAAATTGTGCAATAACCTTTGTAAACTTAATTACAGCTTATATTTAATATTGGCATTTTTATTTACAGTTCAACATGAATGCATTCCTCAAGCTGTCCTCGGAATGGACATTCTATGCCAAGCTAAATCTGGTATGGGAAAAACAGCAGTATTTGTGTTGGCTACTTTGCAACAACTTGAGCCAACTGAAAATGTTGTCTATGTCCTCGTTATGTGTCATACCAGAGAACTTGCTTTCCAAATCAGTAAGGAATATGAAAGATTTAGTAAATATATGCCCAACATAAAAGTTGGTGTGTTTTTTGGTGGAATGCCGATTCAAAAGGATGAAGAATTATTGAAGAATAATTGTCCCCACATTGTAGTAGGAACCCCTGGACGTATATTGGCCTTGGTCAGATCAAAGAAGCTTAACCTCAAACATTTAAAGCATTTTATTTTGGATGAGTGTGACAAAATGCTTGAATTATTAGGTAAGTTTGGTGACATCACATTAAGCAATTTTTTTTTTGTTTACTTTGAGGAAAATATAAGTACAAAAAATTAAATGTTATTCTATAAAGGGCAGTGGCGGCGTGTGGGATGTTCAAGGGTGTGTTCTGCATTGAAAATACGCGAAATACGCAAAGCAAAAAAAGAATTATTAGACCTACCTGTATTCCTTCTAAGCTCTGGTACAAGGTACAAACATGCAACATGCAATCCTTTTGTCGCAGGTGGTAACCTGGTAGCACATTGAATATAAGGGGCAATAAATGTCAAAAAACGAAAAACAACAACAAAAATTTAAACGTTTAAAAAAATCTAAAGTTCACTTTTTATATATCAAATCAATACGTCTTTGTTTAGCTCTTGCAAACTTCTCAATTACTTTCTCATTAAAATTGGGGTCTTTTCTAATAAAGGCATTTTCTATTGACAGCATAGAAAGTGCGGATAATCTACTTTCACCCATGGTATTGCGTAGGAAAGTTTTAACTCTTTTTAAAGTAGAAAAACATCTTTCTGCCTCTGCCGTTGTCATAGGAATAGTTATAATTATTTGTAATAACTTGACAGTTTCTTTGAAAGACTCATCCAAATTGTTAGATGTAAGTAAATTTAAAAATGCTACTGCCCCTTTAAGATTCCTAAAATCTGGCCTTATGTAAATTATGGACAGTTCAGTCTTTAGGCGTTCTAGTTCAAATAAAGGGTACATAGTTAGCACAGAGTTTAATATCCCATCTGGAAATTTTTTTGAAAACTTCTCGAACAATTCAGATGTAAATAACGTCGCGACTGCTAAATGATCTACATAATCAAATCTAGTTTTGGCAGTATGAATTATTGTGTCGCAAACTTCTAATGCTGCCGCACGAAGGTTCTCTTTTGAAAGACAAATTCGTTTAACAGTGGGCTCCAAATCCTGTCTGAGAAGATTTCCTCTGTCTATTACCCCGTCAATATTATCTCTCAACTCTTGGATACACTTTTCAAAAGTATCGACGCAGTTTTTAATTTCTACCGAATCGGCTTTCCTTGTTTGTAGTTGGTTATATAAAATGTCAACATGCGGCATAACATGATGAAAAATATTTAGCCAAAACAGAAATGATTCATCATTAAGCGAACGTTCTATAGCAACTGCCTGACTTACGACTATTCTATTAGCAAACCTCCGTTGAATTTCTTGCATACATTCTATTAAAGAATTTCTGTGCTCATAAATAACGTTTATTGCTCTGCTTTTAAAATTCCACCGAGTCTGAACGGCGCGTGGTAATCTTCTCCCTACTACTTCGTTTAACACATCCATTCTTTGAGGAGAATTCGAAAAGAAATTTACAACGTCATCTACATTTGAAAAGAATACCCGCACTTTTGTATCTTGAGACACTGCCTGGGCCATTATTAAGTTGAGTTGATGAGCGTAACAGTGAACAAAATGTGCCTGGGGATATTTTTCCTTGATTACTGTGTGTACTCCTCTATGTCTGCCACTCATAACAGCAGCGCCATCGTAGGTTTGTGCAATCAGCTTGTTGAAATCTTTCGTTAAGAATGGATCTATAACGGATTTAATACAGGCTGCTAAAGATTGAGCGTCATGTTGCTCAGGATTTATAAAACCCCAAAATCTTTCAACTGGGCTTCCTTGATGTACATATCGTAAAACGACCACCATTTGAAATTTTGAGGCAACATCACTAGTTTCATCTGCCAGAACTGCTAAATAATTTGATTCATTTATTTCATCAGAGATTTTTTCTCTACATACCTCCAGCATGCATTGTAATAGTTCATTCTGCATGTCCTTTGATGTACCTTTAAATAACGTAGCAGATTCTAAATGTTTTTGGAAAACGTTGTCAAGATCTGCACTAAAATTCACCAATCCACGAAAGATTCCGGGATTATCAGACTCGTCACTTTCATCGTGGCCACGGAGGGCTAACTCAAACGTTCCACAAAATTTTATACAATCAATAATACGCGATAGCACATAACGATTTTTATCAACTTGTTCGTTGTGCCGTTTTACATTAATCCAGTAGGCATTATCCAATTGCTTTTGGATGTTTATGTTTCCTAATAATGCCAGGCTTACCGTATTGGAAATATGCTTCTGTGTTCCTTCGTGCCGTTTAATGTTTTGGCTTAAATGTCCCAAATCTCTAAAACCCGTAACTGTCCACGATTTGTCACCTCCAAACAAAATACAAGGGAAACAAAAAAGCGCGTGTTTTTTGTCACAACCGCACAACCACTTTGTATTGTTATAAACCGTGTCATTAAACTGGCGTTTGTATGTTTTGCTTCGACTTGAACCGCTAATTTCAATGTTTAATTGTGGTGTCGATCGACCAAGTTCTTTAATTTTAATTTTGTCCTCGTATGCCAAAGAGCTAAAACTATGACTCTGCAAAAACTCGATCGAATTCATTATAATTAAACTAAATAAAACAACAGGACAAAACAAATAGCCGGCCGCGCGCATATAAAATTACAAAACCACTGCTGGGTGCTGCCGTCCTGCAGCCGCAAATTTTCCATAAATCGCCGTATTAAGCCACGTGCAGCGTTAAACCAATCACTCGCTTTGTTTTCAGAAATCATTAGCTGTGAACCCAAATCCGCGGCGGGCTCGTAAGCGGCGGCCCTACGCTCGAGTGTTCAGGCCGGAAAACTTGCGGTGTTTTGTTTGCCATTTTGCCAATGCTATTAGAGAAATAATTTAATATTTTTATTGTTTAGTTTAGGGATACACTACATTAAAAAATATATAATTTGTCGAAATTATGTGTGTTCTGCAGCTCCGCAGCACTTATGAACGCGCCGCCACTGATAAAGGGTGTTTCCATATCTTTAATAGAAAGTTAGGTTTTTTCACAGCTGTTTATATTAATTTTATTTAAAAAAAAAATGAGATATTGGGACCTAAAATTAGAGATACACTGGTTGTTTCAAAATTTAATGTTTTTGCTAATCCCAATAATAAAAAATTTAATTGTGACTTAGGTATACCTTCAATGATAGATTTGTGTTCACAATGTTTTTCATCTAAATAACGGAATAATATTTGCTAGTTACCAGCTGATGTTTTTAGATAACTTAACGCCTATTATCCTTCAAGAACAGTTCAGTGTTCTAGTGAAAGCTGCAGTGACAGATTCGCACCTTGTGTAGTAATTATGTTCTTTTAAATAATTTCACTTTTCAAATTGATAAATGCAGGAACCATTTTTGCATTATCCTTAAACTTAGTTGTAAGTACATTTTATTAAGAAACTCTAGTAATTCCTAGTTCATATTAAAATTATCCATTTTTTCATAATAGATTCGTTTGTAAGCCTAGATTGCGAAAATGGAAATGAAATTTCACAGAGATCTTTAATTTTTGAAATATTCTTTTTTAAAGTATCTCCGCTTTGGATATTGAATTTTTTTTTTGTTTTTCATTTTCCCTTTGGTGTTATCTTTTTTTTTTAACATAAAAATCACTTCCAGGAACAGTAAAAATGTTTGGAAATTAATTCCTATGGCAGTTAGATCGTTTGATTGGCAAATTTTATTTTTTTCATATTATTGTTATAATTTGTATTAAGATAGTTCCTCTGCTAATCAAGTTTTGAGATATATTTTTTTGAAACTTCGGGCATTCATTATTATAACAATTTTTTAAGACTGAAATTTTTGACATCTAGACCATTTCATAGTCAAGATAGCAATATAAAAAATGCAATATTTAACAACGGTAATAGTTAGTGGAATATAATCGTATATTTTTCTAAAAAACAAATATACTCTGTCCAAAAAGTACTGGGAATTGATCCTTTAAAAAGCTCGCTTAAAGGGATTTTCAAAATTCTTTTTGTTGCTAAGGTAGTACTACAGGCTTTATACTAACGTGAAGTTGGAGCGCGATCTTTCATCTAGTTTGTTTACAGTGCTTAATTTGGCAGTTCATCTCAAATGTCTTTTGTGATTTTTAAAATTGATAAAAATATTGAACAGAAATTTGTTTCAAATTTTGTATTGCAAATGGAATTTTATATGCCAAATCGCTGAAAATGTTACAGCCTATGAGTGGTACAGGGCATTTAAAAGCAGCCGAGATGAGGAAGATTTGTCTCGCTCTGATCGGCCTTCAACTTCTTTATATCAATAAAGTGAACAAAGGCGTGGCAGAAAATCGTCATTTAGGTTAGAGAGAGATGGTAGCTGAACTTTCTATCACGAATCAATTGTATCATTGTACACGATTGTTTGAGTCTGAGACGTATCGCCGCTCGACTAGTTCCGAAAGATCTGAATTTTCTTCAAAAACCTAATCTCGTAAAGGTCGCTGAAGACATACCAAAACGAGTCATTTTCGACCCCACATTCATAAAACGCATTATAACATGATGAGACATGAGTTTACAAGTTTGACGTGTAAACCAGTCAACAAGCTTCGAAATAGCGTCTTCCACTGAGCCGAAATCGAAAAAAAAAAAACACCTCAAAGTCTAGGTAATACTCACTGTTTTCTTTGATTATCGCGGTGCTGTGCATTCGGAATTCTTGCCAGCAGGTCAGATGGTAAATAAAAAAATAACGGGGCGTTATGCGCCGTTTGAGGGAGCAAATTCGTCTGTTTTCATTTTCTTACCATATGTCTCGTTAACAGTTTCTTCATGTAAAGACATGTACAAATTTTTTAAAGGAAGTATATTATTTTAATATAGAAATAATTAATCACCTATCAACCTTTTGTTGATTAGTCATTACAATTTGTGTAATCAAACAATACTTTATTATCGCAATATCTAATAATTAATAACCTTATCAGCAATATATGTTTTGATACATATTTTCTTTGTATTGGCGCAACAATTATATAAACAGTTATGACAGAATTTGATGGTGGACTCCTGCAAATGGATTATTATGGTAGCATATGGACGTTACACCCACGATTTACTGCTGCCCCATATTAGTTAAATATTTATGCTACAACCCTATATATATGAATAAATCTCACTGTGACAAAATCAGTCTGGAAATCTGATAGCTCCTCTAGGTTTTTACAATTTAATTACTAAGCAACCACAGGTTATTAGGGCTTACCAATATCACAAAACAACTTCAAGACTCGGGAAAAGCTACTATTAGTCAGGTCTGGCTTCTGATTTTAGAGCTCTTAACATTAAATGAAACAAGTTTTTTAAAACACGTAAATTTATTTAACAAAGAATACCCTCGTTAGTAGAGGGTGCTAGTCATTCGTATGTTGAATTTTTAATTTCCGATTTGGCCCAAATTCTTAAATTAATACATTGTATACAAAAGAGTTAATAAAAACTATTCAAGGTCTTTCTATAACTGGAATAAAACGATAGCTAGCGATAACAAACTATTCACTCTTAGTGGTTTTGGAGATATCTAACTATGTTATAGTGATTTTATTTGATTATTCTTTTGTTCCCTAATAATAGGAAAATTGTTCAAATTAAAAACATTCCAGCTGGTTTAGGCCATATGTTGCTAAAACCATTCCCGACCTAATCTTCAATGATTTTCATATTTTGACGAGCGTTCAATTTCTTCCACATTTTTAAATATTTATATATTTTTATGAACCTCCATAAAATGTTTAAATTTATGGTTCCAGAAAAACACATAAATGACTCAAAAGTAATAAAAATGGCTAAGTCAATTGATTTATTTTTCTGTCTCAGTTCCTATGGTTTAAATCCATCTACAGAGTGATTATTTAATTCCTCTTTATGACACATAATATTTAATAAGATTAATCATAATTAATGTTTATTCTATTTCACAATAAATTAACTAAATGTTAATGTATCTTAAGATATTTTAAGAGTTTATATCTTCTTGGTCAAATTTATGATGCAGTGTCTTTGTATGTTTCTCAACAATCTTTTTGATAGATGTTTGTTTCTTCATTTCTTTGGCAAATACTTTCTTTTTAACCTCTCATTTGATCTTCAATATTGATTCAACATATTTACTCAACACTTTATTTTGATTACCATTATAACAAAAATAGTTATCATCGCAAAGGTTATCTAGCGCTAATGATGCTGCGAATACTACTGACGCTGACAAGTTCGTATGATAGTGTACGCCTCTTCGTAGAGAAATCAAAAATAGTCAGATGACAGCCTGCCAACTGTTTCTGGACAATCTGATTGACGCTGACTAGTTTCTGTTTGTGTATAATCAGCGTCAAAATTCCATGAGTATAGTAAGGGGCATGTCGAATGAAATAGCGTTTAATCGTGCGTGGTACTTTTGGCTAGGCTTTTGGTAATGAATCTCCTCAGATTTTTAAGATTCAAAACTTGATAACTTATTCTTGGATTTATCAATTTAAATCTTGAATTATTGGTTCAGTTTTAAACTTATACTATGTTAGTGCATAAAGGGGTTAAAGTTTTTAATTTGTTGGCAGAACTATTTTTAGCGCCTTGTTATTTTTTGGTGGAACTATTTTTAGCGTTTCTTTATGTAAATTCAAATTCAATGGTTGGTTCTAAACTTCAGTACCTAGAATTGTGATTTAAAAAACCAAAAAGTTGTTTGCTCTAGCAGTTATTAGACTACATGATATTCAGAATTTCTAACGGATGTAGTAGAATAAATTTAGAGCCCCCAATTACAACGTCCTGAATCAGAATCCTAAATCAATCGAAAAGTGATCATCGAACTGCGTCGAGCACGCCAGAAGTTCAATATTAAACATAAGTCTACACACCACCAAAATTATGTATTACAAAACTTGTTGCTTAGTGGCTGTTTGAATGAAAAAAAAAATGAACCATTGTATCCAATATTTTTGTTCAAATAATCCTTAATTTTGTTTCGTAAATATGGCTTATTTTGTAAATAACGAGAACATATAATGAAACTTCCCGCTCTTTACTGGCCATTTTCACGCGTCACCAACCATCAAGACGATACGCCATATTGACTGGGTATGCTAAATAATATTAGACCACACTATATCGTTTCATAATTAGTGCACTAACTGAGTAAGGGAAATCAGGGTCACCTAATCATCGTAATTAGGTTCCTTACTGCCCTAGATGCTATTACACTACACTGAATTCAGTGCCGAAATCAATTAGAATTCCTGAATATCAATTGGTCAAATAGGCCTTTTAAAAATAATCGCCTCAAATCTTTCCAAAGTGAAAGAAGAGTAATTTTCAAAAAGAATAAATAACAATAAAGGAGAAAAATATAGGAATATCTTAAAAAGAAACATGTCCGCGAAATGTTGTTAACTAACCATTTAAGAAGATATTTGTGATTTGCCAAATATGATAAAATTTACGCTCTTAAGGTTCCAAAAATCCCCAGTCTCCACTTAAATGTGACTAAGATAAATAAATTCTTATTTCATTTATTATTTTGTCACTGACCATTCCCATTTACTTAAGGATAACTTTTTTTACAGATATGAGGCGAGATGTGCAAGAAATCTACAGGAACACACCACATGGCAAGCAAGTTATGATGTTCAGTGCCACCCTAAGTAAAGAAATTCGGCCAGTTTGCAAGAAGTTTATGCAAGATGTAATTCAAAGTTATTATTCTACACCATATTTGATGTTCTCGCCCACTTGCCCTTCTTGAATAGAATGCGTTTTAAACAATGATGGGGTTCCTTCAAATAGAGTGCAAAGGGATTAGTGTACTGTAGCCCAACGTGTAGGTCGGTAATAGGGTGGGCTATGAAGATAGGTAGTAAATTGATTGAAGATAAAGCAAGGGTGGTCGCGAAAGTTTTGGCCGTGCTACAGTACATCCAAATTTGTTTGCTTCGCACTACTGCATTTTAAATATAGTCAACACTGAACACAAAAAACAACGGGGGTTAGCGTACTGTAGCCCAACGAGTAGGCTGGGGTGGGCTGGGCTAAGAAAACTACAGAATGGATGAAGAACAGAAGAATACAAAGGGTATTGAAATATGTTTTGGCCGTGCTACAGTACAACAAAATTTACTCGTCTATATGAACCAATAAAAACATCCTAATGCTGTAAATAAAACTTATACCTTTGGATGCAATGAAAATATGAGTATTCCAATTACCAAATTATGATGTTCCCATTGAGATGGATTAAACATGATGATGATGATGGGATATGACAATTCTTCAGAGCTGTATGTACAGTGGAGCCTAGAACGCCCAGTGACTGCAGTGTTTGAAAATAAATTATGGATTAGAAAAAATATTTGTAATGACAGATTCTTTTGATTTCTTTTTCCTATTTTTGTTTTAAAAATGCAGTAAATGTTTTCTTTGCTACTCCATTTGACAAATTTTTCTATTAAAGATGCCAAGTTTTTTTCCGTTGTTGTAAATTTTTAATGTTTTACAGAATATAATTGTTAAAAAAGCAGTTTTATTTAAACTTGAGCATCTTTAATACTTGCTTGTTAAAAGATATCAGTTACATTTTTAAAAGTAATAATGAGTGGATATAAGTAAGCAATAATTGCCTAATAAGTTACAAAAATTAGTGAAACCCAAGAGAATATTAAATTTAATTTACAAGAAAGAAGTTTATTCAAGCCGTGGAAAGATATTTACCAGTTGCACATAGTATTTACTCTTTGCATTTTTGTTACAATATCGTTTGACATTTGAATTGTTCGTAAATATATACATCCACTTGAAGTTCACTTTATTGTCGCCATCTATTTCTAATATTTTATACGATTTTTTTAACATGTTCAATATTGCAAATATAGTCTTGTTTTATGTTTTTAAAATTGATAAATATCAAATTAACAACTGAGAAATGTTCCCAAAAAATATTCAAGAATTGGCTAAACTTTTTTAATTTTCAAGTGCTATGGTCAAAACAAATCAATAGCAAATCTTTAGTAAATATCATTTCACTGCTCGAAATACCGCTATTTCCGCTTCAAATGATCTCACACATTTTAAAGATGCATATAGACATGCAACAGAACAATATGGCGTATCTGTAAAAAATGTTATAGACCCAAGTTTCAATGTCTGATCAAATGGCCCTTAACGTCTATCTTGTCTGGAGTAATGCATGAACTAATGATAAGGAATCATTATACACAGTGATGTTCTGTTAACCTCAAACTTAATCACACTGTGTCTTCTGGGGCAACACAAAATGTTTTGTGGCGATGTTACATTACTAGGTTCTGTTTGCTTGTCTATATTCACCTTAAGTTGTAAAAAATGGTTACAAACTATTAAAACATTTAAAAAAAAGCCTAAATCTATGATTTTAATTCTGTATCAGAAGAAAGACAGGTTGGTTTTGTTTATTAAAATATATGCTAAAATTTACCTCCTACTACTTTACCTAACTTGCCAGAGGGCATCAATGTTGCTCCGTTATTTTTATTAAGAGTTTCTTAAAAACTTATCGCCAGATGGCAAATGTGGAAGATTAAATAATTTTTTTACATACATACATACATCATATTAAAATTCCAAATGTGTAATACATTGAATTCCCATTTTCCGGGAAATTTACATTTTTTCTTATTCACCGGTTTTGTATTGTTTATTAAATGACTAATTTTTTTGACTTATTTTAACTGCAGAATATATTCCCAGACTTTTAGGAGAAAATTTGTAAAAAATAGGAATAGAGGTTTATATCAACAAATTCCTCATTTATTGGCTGTTTAAGAAACCATGTTTAAGACAATTGTTCCAGCTTTTTTTTTTTGTTTTGATAGGCTTTTACCTAACAAATTTTTTAGGGTATTTTTACCTGACACTTTAGAAAGATAATATCTCCAAAATAAATTTAATCACCAACTGCGTAATTGACAATATACTGGGTGCTACAACTCAAAAAATGAAATAATGTTACAAATTTTTTATAAATTTAATCCAAAAAACAAAATTTTCTTTAAAAGCACCTTTATTCGTAAAACTTATATGAACATTATTTCACAGAGCAATTTTTCTTGTATATATTTCAAAAACTCTGGATTTTCAGATTTTTATTGATATAATATTTATACTTTTATGTGATAATCATAAATCTGAATGTAAAAGAAAAGCCCAACCTGAAATAGCTAAATTACCATTTGTTTTAATCTGTTAGTTCACGTCAGATCAAACGGCAGGTTGATGTCTGCCTTTATTAACTATATTTATACAAATCTCCTGAAGTGCTGGGTATAAATTCATCAATAATTTGTAAGTAATTAATAATTTTTAGCCCATGGAAGTATATGTTGATGATGAAGCCAAATTAACATTACACGGTCTTCAGCAGCATTATGTAAAACTTAAAGAAAATGAAAAAAATAAAAAGTTATTTGAGCTCTTGGATGTTTTGGAATTTAATCAGGTAGGAATTAAATTTTGAATCGATTCGGTTAATTTATTTTTTATAACCATGATGAAAGTATATTTCTATGATTAATCATGATATCAATAGAACTCTCTCACTGACAGTTCATTTTAAAAATATTTAGGTGCTAATTTGTAAAGTAGTTCCTGAAATTTTCCAACTTTTTCAGGTTGTTATTTTTGTAAAATCTGTTCAACGATGTGTAGCCTTGGCCCAATTATTGACTGAACAAAATTTCCCAGCTATTGGTATTCACAGAGGAATGGACCAAAAGGAAAGGCTGTCTCGATATGAACAATTTAAAGATTTTCAGAAGGTAAACATAACCCATAATATTTCATAATTTTGTTCCTTTATATAGAGGCAGATGCAAATTGTCATTATGAATATAATTTAATATAAAAAGGTATTCTTGAAATTTCAAAATGTTAAATATTTCTGCAAAATTTCAAAAATGTTTAGGTTTTTAAAACAAGTGTTATATGTATAATTTACTGGATGAACACCATGTATTTTTAAATGATGATAAGATCGTAGGGACATATGAAGCACCCTGATTATTTACGTAAATGGGAATCTCTCTGACAAAATTATTTAACAGATTATTCTGTAAATTGAAAACCTGCAAAGTATATAAATAGGTTACCGTTTTGTGTTACAGAGAATATTGGTGGCTACAAATTTATTCGGTAGAGGGATGGACATTGAACGTGTTAACATCGTTTTTAATTATGACATGCCTGAAGATTCAGACACCTATCTACACAGAGTAGCGCGAGCTGGTCGTTTTGGTACAAAAGGATTAGCCATTACATTTGTTTCTGAAGAAAGTGACGCAAAAATCTTAAATGAAGTTCAAGATAGATTTGATGTTAATATAACAGAATTGCCAGATGAAATAGATCTAAGTTCATACAGTAAGTAAAAGAACTTTTTGTATATTTTTATAAGCAGGTTAATAAAAAGGTTTTTACCACAAAAAAAAAATTCACTAAATATGTGTAATTTCATACTGTTACCAAATATTCAACAACAATCCAATGTTGCTAAAAATGATAATTATTATTATTCTCCATAGTTCATTAATTTTTCAACAGTTTAAAATTATGAATCAATAATTTATTTTCAAAAATAAGATTGAGTTAGTATCCGATGTTTTTTACTTTTAGATTTATGGATATACTATAATTTTTGTTTTTCTCTTTTAGTTGAGGGGCGATAAAATTTTACCAACTGATGGAAGACTAGGTTTAATTGTATGATGGAGTACTGATTTGTAATAGTGTTTGTTTTTATATAAAAAAGTATTGATGGTGTCAAAATCATTGTATTTAGCTTAAGTTATAATTTTAAAAGAAATAAAACTCTGTCAAGAAATTTATTTTTTGTTTCCACTTTTCCTTAAATGAATAAATATTGATAGGTGGCATCCGTTCTCTAGAACGACTTATAAAATTATTGTGAAAGTTTTCATGATCCTAAAATATCCTTTTTACATTACCATTATTTCACTATATCTCCTGTATAGAAAAACCTATTGAATGTTTTAAATAAGTATTTTTTTTTACTTCTTTGCTTCGTCCTAAAGCCTGGTGCGCTGCGGCCAATATAAGCCTATTGTGCTCACTCTTGATTTACAGCCACTCTGTTAACTAACCTCCGGATAGCTACCCCTGTTTCACTGTTTTCCTCTTATAAGATATATGAATGCGTTCCTTGTTCGTCACTTTTCTTGATCTTCGAGCTCAAAATTTACATGGTCGTCACCCCTAATCTGTTGTTCATCTTTGACGCGAAACGGCCTTTCAGCTGTGGAAAACTTAAATTACTCGGGACCAAGGAAGTTGGAAGGGGTAAAAGGAAGGAGAATCCCTAAACTAAATTTGGTTCTTCATGTAACTCTACTCCCTTCAATGTGGCTATGCTGCACTTGCGCAATAGGTCAGGACTGGATTTGAGAAACCTCTTATTTATGTTGTTATATTGAAAAATTACAATTTAAAGTTCAGGTTATAAAACGACTAATGAAATAAACACTTCCTTAAAAGAAATTTAATCATAATTCTAAATAAAATCTTATCTTATCTACAATGTTAAAAAGAATCTGGCCATAGGGATTAACGATATGTTACTCCTCTTTTATGTTATTATTAAGTAAAATGTTTTCCATGTACGTTCTAAACTTTAAAATAATTAATTTCTGATCAAAAAAATGATAAAAACTACACACTAGCACCGATCGTGGCGCAAACCCAGCTCTGGTTTCCCGTTCTCACATTGCTAACTTCATGCAACAAATTTACTACGAAATTTCTTTTTGCGCTTGCTCCACATAGCCAGTCGATGTCAATTTATGACATTTATTTTCTGCATGGTGGAACACTTTTTTACGCATTTAGCCTATTTTTGTAGTTTTCCTATCCCTTCCAAGTTTCTTGCTCGCGACTAATCGCGTTCGCAGCGTGAGAGACAGTATGTATCGCAATTCACCCTGTCTCGCTTTCTGCCTCCACTAGTATATGTTCAAAAATATATAACTGTTAAGTTCGTGTTTGCAGCCTTTAGATCTAAGTTGCGACCAATGCGGATCTACCGTTACTTCAGTTTTCGGAAATTTAGTTTCCTACTATTGGCAACATTACTGTTGTGACGACATCAGACATTTCGATTTGTAGTGTCTGAAATTTCAAAATAAAAAAATTAATAATTGCTTCTATAATTTGGAAATTTAGTGCAAAAAATAATTAAATATTTGTAAATTTTATCGAAGGGGTCAACTTTAAAGCTTTCATCATTTTTGCGCCAGAGTTTATAAACGATTTAAAGGTATGTTAATATTCAAACTGTATTTTATAAATTACTCTCATTATTCTTTACTTGGAAATAATTCTTTAAATATAAACCTTGTTTATGTTGGATAACAGTTACTTTTTGACATTAAAATTTATTTATTTTTCTACATATGCTTTTAATTTATTGTTATTTTAAGGGAACATATAATCTTTGGAATTAACTTCTGTGAATAGTACTTTTAGAGACATACTGCAACTTAGTTTGTTTATAAAAATTCACATGACTGTAAAACACCAATAAAATGCTAATCTTTCTTACTTTAAAATTAAGTTTAGTATTAAGTATTTTCACAATATACAGGAACAACCAATTCATGACCAAGCCTTATTTTATCATTTAAAAAATTAGCAGTAATCTTATTTGTTTAATAGTATATTTTAATATCTATTCAATTATTTTCTTGATTTTATATTGCTTATCAAAGAACAGCAGATTAATAAATGGTAAAAAAACACATATAATTCATTAGTATTAAATGTTGGGGGTAGAATAATGACCATAAAAAGAGTTAAATGTTGTTAATTCAAAATCATTTTTAAATATTGGAACATCAGAAGATAACTACAAAAACATTTTGAATTTCTTGGCATTTTTTCTAAGTTTTTTAGTATAAATGAACATACCAAAAAAATAAGACAAATAGCATGTATTTTGTCCAGTAGAGTTGCAAAGTACAGTTAGCTAAATAATTTTATAGTAACAGTCCATAATAATATAAAACATACCTGTTTCACACTAAAATAGATTTATATGTTACAAAACTATATAATTCTAGAGAAAAAATATTAATCTCCTGTCATCCCTGTTTCGCTTTTGTCCTAGCTTTGATTTCTAACTCACTCTTTTTATCGAACATAGCATTAGATCAAATAATGATCGGTCAAAGTATAATTCAATTCTCAACCTTATTTCCTCAGTATAATCATTATTTTCGTTGACGATCATTCCCAGATATTTGGATTTCTTTACTTTTTCTTAAAATGTCATGTTGTGCTTTTTCAATTATTACAAATCTCATCTTATGGTACAGAAGCATTTAATTCAGATTAGTTCCTAAGTTGTCCCCATATAGCTCTCCTGAGAACCCTTTGTTGATATTGTATAGAATTTTCCTAAAATAAATGTGAATGTTTTAATCTACATTTTGATCCTTATAATTCTATTTTAATAACGCAACAAGTCTTATCAAAAAACCAGACTACAATGAGAACTTTCAACTCATAGGTTTTGAAAGTAGGTACTTAGTGTAAATTTAAATATCACTTGTTTCTAAAATCCAATTACCTATTATTTCTTTATAAAGAAAAAAAATTATTATAATTTTATTACAATAATATTAGTATTTTCTTTTGACAAGACACATTGTGAATATTAAGATTTGTTTGAATTTAGACTATTTTTCGCATGAAAATGTCTTCACAATACTTTACTGTGGCAGTAAAAGTAAAACGATTTTCATTAATCCATTCATCCTATCAAAACTTGGTTTTATTTATAACTTGTAAGTATACTCAAGGTACTGAGAGAACCTTCGAGCGTACACTATCCTGAGACAGCATGTAACTTACCACGAGCATTACTCGGCAAAACAAGGAAAGAAAAAGCGAATATGGGGCCGTGCTATTTCTCTCGCTCCCAAAATTTCGAAGCTCGCGCTGGCCAATCGCGGTTTAGAGCGAGAGAGATGACAAGCCCTTCTCTCTCTTTTTCCTCTAGCGCTCGCGCATTATATGCTGCCTCCAGTAGTGTATACTTGAAGAAAATAACTCTTCTATTTGACAGACATGTAATGTAAAAATTACATCAATCATGTGCTATAGGAAGTTCTAAATTCCCTTAGATCAGTAAATTATTGTTTCTTGCCCTAAGTCGTTGAAATTCTAAATTTATTTTATAGCTTTGAATTTGTTTTTAATTTTGTGGGCAAATAAATGCAAAAAAGTTGATTTTTCCTGTACTTTCCGCTGTTTATTAACCCTTTAATTCAGTAATATGGCCTAACTTTAAAAACCGTCTGTAAAAAGTTTAAACCGACAAATGCAACAATAAGTCGAGCAAGTTTTGAAGATAAAAATACAAGGATAAAATCATTTTCTTTTATACTAAACCAGAAAAAATGAAAAATTTTATTTATTTTCAAGAGATAACTCTAGAATTCCTATATAAGGATTTATTTGTTTGCTTATGAGAGCTAAGCAATGGTTTTCATCAAATAAACTTTTTCTTAATGAGTCCAAAACCCAGAAGTATGTTTTTTCTTTGAGACAGATTGATCCTACGGAGGACAGTGTTCAGTTTTTGGGTGTTACAGTTGACCAAAGACTCTTATGGGAAGCTCATACAGAGATTACTACGAAAAAGTTGAGCAAAAATGTTTTTCTTTTAAGAAATTTGACATTGTGTGTCTCACCAAAAGTAGCAAAACTAACTTATTTTTCCCTATTCCACTCCCATTTGAGTTATGCTCTACTTGTTTGGGGACATGCAGCTGATGCTCCACAGGTCTTTTCAATGCAAAGGAGAGTAGTTAGAATAATAGCGGGCCTAAACTGTCGAGATGATTGTAAACAAGCCTTTATCACTAACCTTATTTTAACATTACTGTAGTTTACATACTACAAAATCTTATGTATGTTAAAGAACACAATGATCGATATACCTGTTTTGCTGATGTGCACAATCACAATACAAGGAATAGAAACAATTTCAGAGCTATCTACCACAGATTGCAAAGATGCCAAAATGGTCCAGGGTATCATGCTGTAAAGCTTTACAACAAGCTACCTGAAGAGGTAATTGACCTAAGCAAAGCTATCTTTAAAAGGAAAATTAAAAACTTTCTAATTGATAGCGCCTTCTACTCCTTTCAGGAGTACTACGATTCCACTCTCGGTTGGAATGACAATAAAATAATATGTGTTTTACATAATAAATAGTAATAAAGCTTTAACAAATTTGATGTAGCATAAAGAATTTGAATTTGAATTAAACTCCAGTAGTTTGTCAGTTGTCTGTTTTTTAAAAAGGGATATTTTAAATGTCTTGAAGTCGGGAAATCTGCGTTAGTACTTTAACTTTTCCTATTCCGTTCAGGCACTATTTTGTGTTGGACCTGAGAGCTTTTAACGTTGCTTGGCGATCTGACAACATGTATATTTTCGCCTTCTTGGTGTTTCTATTCAAATACTCTTCGTCACAAATTTTAATTTCATGCATTTTTGCTTGAAAGAAGGTGGGGATATTTCTAGGGATTTCGCAACCCAAAATCTGGGCCTGATACCCCCACCTGCTTTTTCATCTTAGATCCATCAGTAAACCATATAGTTGCATCTTTCCCTAGTCGAGGTAATCCATTTCCGCTAGCTTGCTCCCAAACAGTCAAAGTACTTCCTAATTCATGTCACTTTCATACCTTATAAAGGTGAAGTCTGTCGGTTTCGATACAAATTCCATTGGAATTGTTTCCAGAATCTTCATATGCCCGACAAAATTTCCAGGTTTGTGGTTTTTCGTTTGGAACAGCTTAAGGACATTGATTGCTGCGACTATCTTCACAGCGATCAGCAGTGGAGGAAGGCTCAGCAATGCCTCTATTACCGCTGTAGGGTATAGTGGTATAGCTCAGGTGACTCCTACACAGACTAACCTCTATTTTTTCAGCTTTTCTTAAGCTGCTGCGTCTTTGACCACCATGCTAAAGAGGTATATCTGGCCATGAGATTGATTGTCGCTATTGCCTTTTGGAGAATATTTTCAGTGTGGCTATTCTAGGTCAATTTCGGGTCTATTAGTTTCAGATATTTAACCTGGAGAAGCTCGTGCCTGGCGGCGGTATTATAAGATATATTTAGTACCAGTTCCGACCTTGTGAATTTCAATCCTTTGCAAGGACATTTCCACTCTTATTTAGGACTAGTTTGCGAAATAGATCATTTTTTTTAAACATGAAAGCTGTGAAACAATATTGACAGGTTATAAAAAAGTTATTAATAACTTACTTAAGCTTGTTTAGTTACTTTAGACATTTTCTCTTAATGTTATGAAATCCTTTAATATGTTTATCATTTGATATTTCAGTAACTGGTAAATTCTGGACTTTCTAACTTGATAAGTAATGTGGTTATTTGTGATTTGTGCCATTTTAATACGTTTCTTAGCAGTTATTTTATTAATTTAAATTAACTTTTCTTCTTGTTGTTTATTTTTTAACTGAATGAATATAAAGTTAACAATTGATTATCTAGTTAATAACAAAATAAAAAATGTGTATTGCTTTTCTAGTTAATATGGTGCGTTAAATTGTAAATCTCTGTCGTAGTTTATTAATTTTTTTTTTAAACCAATTATATCTATATATGATAATATACAAAACAAACATCATCGCTTTGAATCTTGATTTGCTCATTTGAGCTTTGTTTACTCTCGGTGAAGTTGGGCCATTCCACTATATGGATGGATCTTTTTCAGTGGCATTCAAAGTGTCAGTACAAACATTTTCGCGAGTTTCTTTTTGTTTAATTGTGATAATGTTAGGCACCACTTTCGCACACACTTTGTGCATGGTAAAATTGTTATGTAAAATTTGCCTTATGTTTTTTTTGTCAATTCCTACAGTTTCATCAATCTCACGAATAGTTAACCGACGGTTAGAGCGACTTTTCAATATTTTTATTCGTTTTTGACGTGGAAGGTCGACCCGGGCGTGAATTATCTTCAACTAACCACTCAGAAATATGCGCACTTGATAAACATTCATTGCCATACACTTTAATAAAAGATAAGCTTCACTACCGAGTTTTCTAAGTTTCACTTCTCATTTTTTCGGTAAAACAAAAAGAAACAACTCTTGTACATGCCCATGGCCAGACTGATTAGTCTACAGATACGGGAGACGTCGCATTCGAAAGAGAAGACTTCACGCTACATAGCTGTCTTTCGATCACCTTTGGCGCATGTGTACTGCTTGTGTAGAAACAGCAATCTCCTTATTTTATAGCCACACCTCGTATATTAAGGCCAGACAGGTGACAAATGGGATAATAAACTTTTTACCTGCCCTGTAGTAAAATTGATTTTTCAAAATCTGTAGAATTTTAGACAAGCAACTAAACTATTTACCTCAACACTCCATGTTTATTTAAAACGTTTTACAGTCAAAAGGGATATTTTCTTACCTGTTCCGATATTTAAATATTGTCAATTTTTCCTTTGTTATTTTATATTTGCCATAAGAAGACAGTGGGTTTTTATTATTTATTATGAGAAGAGGAATATATTTTAGATCATTTCAGCCACACTCGGAAACAATTGTGGCACTTGTAAGTTTAATATATCTATACATGAAAATTTTAAGTAATATATTAAAGAAGTGTGTGTATGCTTCATTTCAATTGTATTATACGGTTATTTTATTTTTATTACTAAAACTTTCCATCATCAATATTTTGAAATTGTATATTTATTACTTTTCAGTTATTTGATGTTTTTCTTTCAATTACCTATATCTTTGTTTCAGCTGAACTACTTTCTAATGTTTAAGTAAAGTGTTTATTATAGATAATACGATATGAAATATCATGTTTTTGTTGATCTTGTACTTTTGATGAGAACTTTCATTAATGCCTTTTTGTAGGAAAAATCTAAATATCTAATTTTTCTTTTTGAATTTGTCAAATTTAAGAAGAAAAAATTTACCAAATAGAAAGATATTTCAATCTACTACATTTTTATCCCCTATTTTCAAAACCTAATAAACCTAAAATTTATTTTTCTGAATAATAGGATAATTGACAAAAACTATTTAAATAGTTGTTTCTATGTGCTTGGAAATAGAGTAGTTAACAGACAAAATAACTAGAATTTATCTTTCCATTTTTATTACATTTTTTATAAATGTAGACTGACGGTTTTGAGATATGTCTTTCGTTCCCAGTGTCCCCATTGTTCCAATCAAGAGATTTTCGATAAAAATATAATTGTTTACAGTCAAAATTTCTGTGAATACATAAAGAAAAAAACTACCAGTTTATGCGTCACAACAAAGTCTGGTACATCACTATGCACCTTTTTTTTTTTAAGATATGCATGTACTTCACGCATTCATTTATTTACTCTTGCAAATTTCACAGTATTTTTCTGTTGTTCGCGATTTAATTAACTTTGTTTCACAAAGGCAAACCGATATTTTTAAAATAAAAAGAAGGAATGTCAATTGACACAAATTACAGCACAATAATTAATAATACGCAACGTTGCCGGGCTGCGCAGTTAATCTGGAGAAGTTTGCTATTTATTGAACAGACATAGATAGAAGCCAAGGACTTGTAGGAAAAAGTAGTTGTTTATAAAGCGAAAAATTCTATACATTCCCGAAATTACGTTAGTTAATATCTTATGACATTTAAATAATGTTAAAATTAAATTGTTCAAATCTTTACCACAGCTACACGAGTACACATGATACATTAAATATTTACATGGACATGGTTTTTCTTGTCTGTACCCATAGATAGCCAAGTAAGTTGGCACGTTGGCTCATGCTTAGAAAGAGATCGAAATAGGACAGGAGTATCTCTCTTTCTAATCACCATAGAAAGTACTACTCTTCGAAAATGCTCTGCCCCTTTCTAAGCGTGAACCAACAAGCTTCTATAGCTTCCACAATCTATATACTTACTTTTAAGTCTATGTTTGTACCGATCTTTGTTTTAATCTAAAATATCTTTAGTTCCAACTTAGATTAGGAAGTTCCAACCATTCCCCAACTGTAAAGCGAGTAAAACCTCACATGTTTAGACTATTATCAGATTATATTTTATGAATTATTTCAGCAAAATTTGTTTATACATCTTTCTTGTTTCGGGGCCAATTTTTTAAGTGTTAAAACCAAAGTAATAAAGTAAAAGCCTAGTAATATGTATGGGGTAATTGAGGAAATTTTAAGTTTTTGAACTAAACATTTTTATTACTAAAGAGACTTGAAATTAATTCAGTTTTCTCTTATTTTTTTAACATTTCAAAATATTGGTAGGAAAGAATCTGTCAACTTTTGAACTCGTTTTAGAATAGATAGATTCTTAATTTGCAGGTATAAAATATTCAGTAACCAAACTAAGTAAATTTTTAGAAACGTTTATGACAACCCTGAGACCCAATATAACTGAGATAATTCAGAGCCTTCAAGACTAATGTCTTTACCTGGTCACAATTAAAGTGACCTTTTAGACGTCTGTAAGTTCTGTTAGTACAATGATCAATTTTGTGTAACTTTGTGTTTTATCAGATTTACAAACATTTCTTAATGTATAGTGTACAGATACCACGATAAATAGTTTTTTTAGTTTTCTGAACTTGAACAGTTGTTGTTAATATGTGAACTTTATTATTGACTGTATTTTACAAACGTTGAAGTTATATTTTACAGTTCTAATCGGAAGATTTAGTACAACTTTATTACATTTAATGAATAATTTTGAATATTTTATCTCACGCTGAACGTTTTTTATCTTTATTCATTAAATTTCTGCTGTATATCTTTCACAACATATGTAACTCAAGTCAAACCTCTCTTTTAGAATTTTATTTCTAATTTCTTATGTCCTTCACTTCCCACTTTAAGGTCTTCCAAAATGTTTTTAGATCAGCAATTTTGCTCCAACGAAACTTATGATAATGCTGATTTGCTTTATGATGAATTAATCGACCTAACATTTATTCTTGATACCTCCTATTTACAGTTGTTAATTATATCTGTAATTATTGTGATTTATTTTTATTTCCCTAACGCACCAACCAAAAAACACCACCAGAGAACTGATATCCCCAAAGAGATCAATCAGCTCGTCGATCAGTTTATGAATAACAAAAATTTAACTCCCGATGATATAAAATTGTTATTTATCAAATGTTTTCCTGTTAAACAGATAGATTCGGTGTGGGGTTGGGCGTCGCCGCCCTTGCGTCTCCAGTTTGCGTCACATTCGCGGGGACCCTGCCGCATGGGGGAGACAACTGGCGGGGATAGACCCCCCTCACCTGCTAGGCTATCACACACATCGGACAAACATCCCAAGAACACTCTGACAGAATTGAACTTGCTTCGAAGACATCGAGAACTATGTGACGTAGTCTTGAACGTCGGAGGAAGGAAAATTTTTGCGCACAGGGTAATACTGAGCGCTTGTAGCCCTTATTTTCGAGCCATGTTTACTGGAGAATTAGCTGAATCGCGGCAGACTGAAGTTACTATTAGGGATATAGATGAACTTGCGATGGATTTACTTATAGGTGAGTAAAACTGAGTAATTTTAACAAATATTATAAATGTTTACTTTCTTTATAAAACTATAACTCATAGTTTTTTTTTTATTCCTTCTTGTTATTAAGTTGTTTACATAAGAAATATTTCTAACAAATACTTTTTTCAGATTTCTGTTACACCTCGCATATTGTGGTAGAAGAATCAAATGTACAAATGTTACTACCTGCAGCTTGTTTGCTGCAACTGACTGAAATACAAGACATTTGTTGTGAGTTCCTTAAAAGACAGTTAGATCCCTCCAACTGTCTTGGTATAAGAGCCTTTGCAGATACCCATTCATGTAGAGAATTACTAAGAATAGCTGATAAGTTCACTCAGCATAACTTTCAGGAAGTTATGGAATCAGAGGAATTTATGCTACTTCCAATAGGCCAGTTAGTTGATATCATTGCTAGCGACGAGCTAAATGTTCGAACAGAGGAGCAAGTATTTAACGCTGTTATGTCGTGGGTAAAATATAATGTAGCCGAAAGGAGACAGCATCTACCATCGGTATTACAGCATGTACGGTTACCTCTGTTAAGTCCTAAGTTTCTTGTTGGAACCGTTGGGTCAGATTTGTTGGTTAGATCGGATGAATCTTGCAGGGATTTAGTCGATGAGGCAAAAAACTACTTGCTGCTGCCTCAGGAGAGGCCTTTAATGCAAGGACCGAGAACTCGGCCAAGAAAACCAACTCGTAGAGGTAATAGAAAATGATAAACTATTTGAAAAATGTTTAGTTAATTTTGCCAAAGCCTTTTTAGAAAATCTGTAGGTAAAATATTACTAAAGTGCTGTATTATTTCTAGGTGAAGTATTATTTGCTGTTGGTGGTTGGTGTAGTGGAGATGCCATAGCTTCAGTCGAAAAATTTGACCCTCAAACCATGGAATGGAAAATGGTCGCTCCGATGAGTAAACGAAGGTGTGGCGTTGGCGTTGCAGTTTTAAATGACTTACTTTATGCCGTTGGAGGACATGATGGACAAAGTTACTTAAATAGTATTGAAAGGTAATTTTTTATTTAACAGCAACACAACAACAGTTCTTTTGTAATATATTTACGATTGTCATTTTAAAGTAAGTTTCTGTTTTACAATACAAAGAATTGTTCCATTTTTTAGACGTACAATTGAATTGAATTTTGTCAATTTTTAATGGACAAAACCTATTTTGTTAATATGTAACATTAAAAAGCCTCTATAATAAAAGACCCTTCATCTACTTTATGGAAAACGATTTCCGATAAAAGCGGCTAGAAATGATTTATGATGTAGTTCTTGACTTTATTATCAAAATTTCTCGTGGGCCTAAAGCCATAATATGACTAGTTTTTGAGATACAGAGGGATTAAGCATTGTTTGTTGACTTTAGGCGATGGTTCACGTCTTGCACTTGAAGGTGAATTACTAAGCGTTCTGGAAAAAAAGTTTTAACTAAGCGGGTTTAATTAAGTCCAGGTAACCTCGAGATTGACCATCGCGGTAATTTTAAGGTCAAGATTTTTGTTTTTGAAAGATAACTTATATATTTTATTGCAAATACGGAAAATCTGGGAAATTCGGCATTCAGCGGTATAGATAACTTGGGCAGTCAGATGTCATGTAAAGGTTATTTGACAAATCTGCTTTTCCTGCGAATCTGTAACAAATCGGCCTATAAATCTGCAATCAAACGTTATGGAGAACAACTTTACACATAAAAGTTAAAGAAAATTAAATGTAGTATCCCATAGTAACCTTGAGGTTGGCCTTAAAGGTAAACTTCAAGGTGAAGCTGATCTTTATCAGCTAAGTTACACTGTTAAATGTAGAATTTCTCTAACTTTATGTTTCTGTAATAAAAAATATGGGTTCCTGTCTTAAAAAATCTAATTAACCTCAAAATGGCCCAAAGAGTATCACTCAAGGTCAACCTAAAGGTCACCATAAGTTGCTACTCTTAATTTTCTACAAGTTTTGATCAGAAATTTTTCCCATAACTCTTATTTTCCGAGTTATAAGTTGATTTGGTACTGATTAACTATAAAGGTACATTTGACCTTTAAAAAAATGTAATAAAAAATATAAATTACCATTTTGAAAAATGCGAAGTAAAACTTGACCTTGAAATTACCGGAAGGGTCACTTTCAAGATCAGCGTCATGATTACTACGTCATAGCCTACTTAATTATTTACAACTTTTGTATTGAAACTTTTTCTCTGGAATGCTTAGTTTTCGAGTTATTCAACTTTAAGTGAGTTACGTGAGCTATCGCCTGTAACCAACATCTAATGTTTAGTCCTTTCGTATCTCAACAACTAACCTTAGAATGGTTTCAAGCCAATGAGAAGTTTTGTTCAGGAAGTTCAGAACTATATCACATTTATTTCCAGCCGATTTCATTTGGTTCCTTTTTTATAAGATTTTTGTGGGGTCCTTTAATAGACTGAAGTAGGTAAAATGATAATACAAAATTATAGTGCAGAAGTACTTAGATTTAGAAAGAACTGTACGTACTGTACACTCAATATTTGATACCTGATTCAGCTTTATCATGACTATATATACAATAAGTCATATGTTAACATGAAGAGGAGCAAGAAATATAGATAGAACAACAACCCTTGTGGAAATTCTCTCTAGAGATAAACCTACATCTTTGACATACCTTTCAAATTCAAGATGATACTTAAGGAGGTCCAATTCTCTGCCCCCATTAAATACAAAATATTAGATCATAAAGAAAATCAATTTTCTTATAATAGTTTAAGTCGTAATGTATACTATCGTGGAATTTCGATTAACTTTACGGTATAAACTTTTAAGAATTTAATTTTCAAAAATGTAAAAATTTGTACAGAGTCTCGTGGAAAAAAAGGATTCCTTTGAATTGTACTACCATTTATCAGTTAGATAAGGTTGAAAAAAATTAAAAATTAGCTTTTTACAATATAGAGATTGCTTTTTTTTTGCAATAAAATATTTTGCTTACCGGGGAGTTTATTGAAATATCAATTAAAATAAATAACATAAAATTTAAGATTAACCTGTATTAAAATGGAGTCAAAACGTTTGGCAACGTTGCATGAACGCACACTTCAAATTTTTTGAATACATTCAATATGAAAACTTTTACCCACCAATATTTTGAAATAGTACAAATTAATTAATCATTGTGAGATATATAAAGATATATATTAATCAAATTAATGCTTACCAAATCTAAAGTTAATGTCATAACGTTTATGATGTGTATTATCTTCTTTACAACGACTTCTATGAACTAAATTTATACTATTTACGTGTCATGCATTTTACAATTTTACATGAAAAATACTTGCTAACCCAAAAGTTTTCCTTTTTAACGACATGTCTTAAAGATATTGGTAAATCACAATTTTTACACCACAAATCATCAGTAATACATTTTAGTTTTTTACTTGAGTTTCGATATGAACATCCACATCTTGTGGAGTGAAAATTTTTTTCTGATTTACGATTTTTTGCATTTATTATATGCTGACGCTATAGTTTACGTTTGAGACTTACAGATTTTCCAGCATCGTTACCATGAGACATTCGAATATTATGAGTAAACATTTTACTATTTTATACACTTTTTTATTATGAAAGGTTAAATTGCCTCGGAGATAAACATAAACAGTAAAAACACAATGTTGCCAAATCATACATTAGTTATATAATATTTTATATTTGAAATGCCTTGCAAATTATTTATTTTTAAATTATATTATTTTTTATTAGTAGTTTAATTTAATTTGGCATATATTGGGTACTATAATTCATTTGACTCACGTGGTAGCGAATGACCTTAATTTTGTTGTCATTCTTTCCATGTCACTCGCATCTCTGAAATTATAGGTACAAATATTCAGTAATTTTAAATATTTATATTTTTTGTTATTTCTTAGATATGACCCTCAAACTGACCAGTGGTCTTGTGATGTAGCACCAACAACTTCTTGCCGAACAAGTGTTGGAGTAGCTGTTTTAGATAATTTACTTTATGCGGTAGGTGGTCAAGATGGAGTTCAATGTTTAAATCATGTTGAAAGGTAAGATTATTGACTTATTAATATATTTGAAAACTAGTATTTAAGCTTTAAAAAATGCTGTCCGTTAATTTGTTTTTCTCACATAGTAAACAAGGAGTAAAATAAGTCTGTCTTTTAGATATGATCCCAAAGAAAACAAGTGGTCTAAAGTAGCTCCTATGACGACACGACGACTGGGTGTTGCTGTAGCTGTTCTTGGGGGTTATTTGTACGCCATTGGAGGTTCTGATGGTCAGTCACCATTAAATACTGTTGAAAGGTATAAAAAAGCATAAATTTAAAAATTTTAAAGTTATATGGTATTTAGGTATTAAGTATAAAAATAAATATATAATTTAATTTATGGTGCAGTTTAGGAAGATAGTCAAGATTAGCCAATATACTTTATCCTACTACTAAGCACAAAATTAAATCTTTAATTCAGTTCTTATCATGATTTCAGAATGACTATAACTTGTAAATAGTTCAGCAATTATTACGTTAAAATTTTGGAAATTTGTAAAAACATATTTAGCTAAAATATCTATAGTATTACAGTTTAAGAGAAATTTAAAAGATATAGCTAGAGATCGGATTTTAATAAATAATTTCAGAGATGGATTCTTTAGAAGAGAAAATATTCGCAGTAAAATATTATGATAAATTTGGTTTTGGGTCAAAGGTTCACAAACTTTTTTGTCTCGAACACCATGAGCCATTTTTTTTCTGTTTTTCATAGACCCCCCTTGTCTTCCTAATATTGAATTTTTACAATTTTATCAACTTAAACGTGTTTTTAACAGCTGAAGCGTTAGTTTTGTGATCTAACGCGCATTGCGAAGATTCGGAAATAGTATGAAAATTGTCATCTTAACAAAAGACACTGTTGATGTTTTTCATAACATCTTTGATACGGTACGGCGCAACACGCACCACCGCGTTGTGCGTTTTATGATGAGACCAAGGCTTGAGACAACAGCTACTAATTTGATAGGGTTTCCTGTTGAGTGGAAAATATTAAAATAAAAAAATGTTAGAGTTATAACTTATACCTTTGTTAATTAAAACGATACAAAAAAAATATCTCCTGCCAAATATAATGGTAGATGGGGGACGATGGGCACACGTCAAAATCGCTGCAGCTTCCATTTTGTCTTTCAACCCATCGTTCCCCACCATCCATAAATTTCAGCTATAATTATAAAGTAATTTTAATGAAGTGATAAACCTGATGCTGATAATAAATTTTAAATATTTGGATTCAATTTGGTCAGATTAAATTTTAAATCTCCTCGACCAGTGATTTCTAATCTGGTTCTTTTTTTTGTGCAACCGCGCTGTAATCTCTGTCCATAAGGTATGAAGATGGAAAAGTTATCAAAAACTCTCATACATTCGTACATAATGCAGGATAAGTAGCCATATGTCATTCTGAAGCCAAGATTCCTAATATCCATTTCTAAACTGCACCTTAAATTCTTCGCTTCATTAATACTTATTCCGATAACTTCTTCTTGTATTAATATGACTTCCTATTCATCAATGTCGCCATATGGGTTGATAATCTATTGTAGTATTTCCATGGTCAAAATCTCATCAAATCAGGTTTTAAAATGTGTGTACAGTGCATTTAAATATTGAACATCGGCCGAAACGTCATCATTTTGGCAGCATGTCTGTGAGAAGCTGGGGAACGGGAGAAATTCTCGTTCATAAGGATGAATGAATGAATGAAAAAGGGGTGGTGATACTAGATCATCGATGTCTAGGCCTCCATTGGGCCCCTGTATCTCCGAAATATCTCTGTCTCAGTCCGTTGAGTCCTGGGCACTCTCTGAGAACATGGTCAACAGTTTCATTCTCCTCCAAACACCATCTGCATGTCGGGTCGCCTTCGACACCGATTCTATGAAGATGGCCTCTGAGGTGACAATGTCCTGTCAATAATCCCACCACAATTCGCAGCTCTTTCTTTCCTAAGGAGAGAAGCTCCTTAGTACGCCGTGCATTAGGCCCAGTTATATGTTCCTTAGCACATCTCATTTCAAGAGCTCCCCTCAACGATTCAATAAATTTGCTTTCCAGCAATGATTTTAATTCCCTTTTGCCAATAGCAATTGGGACAGGTAATATTGGTTGGGGTCCATACGGTTCAGTCTCCGAACCCAACTTTGCCAGACGGTCTGCTTCCTTATTCCCGTGTATGCCCGAGTGATCTGGGACCCATACGAGTCTGACTGTGCAGCCTTTCCTTGTCATACCCTTTAGTACATCCTTGCACTCAGACACCAGTCGCGAAGTCACGACATTGGACTTTAGTGCCAATATCGCAGCTTTACTGTCTGAGCAAATATTTATTATTCTATTCCTGTCTATGTCCCTTTCACAGAGATGGGCACACTGCAGAATAGCATAAATTTCCGCTGTGAAAATTGTCGCACATTGTCCGAAAGGATAGTACTCTCTGACTTCTGTGCTACAATAGCGGCGTACCTGCATAGGAATAATTCTGGCAAGAAAAGCTGCAGTGATGGACTGTATTTTTATTAACTTCAGACTGTCACGTGTTTATTGGTTAAGTTTTTTTTTAAAATGGGATCATTAGCATCCAAAAACTCTAAAACAGTCTTAAAAATTGACTGAAAAAGAAATTGTTAAACACAAACCTTTCGAAAGCTAGCGTACTTCAGTATGAAAGTGTAATTGATGAAAGTTCTCGTCATTTTTTTCACGTAACTGCAAAAATAACCTAGAATTCAACGCTTTGCTCCGATTTTGTTATAACGAATGGAAAAGATTGCTGCATTCTGTGATTTAGATTTTTATAAACTAAATGTTGATAGATAGACGCAGTGAATTGCAAACATTTCGGGCCCATTTTGTGTTAAATGACTTATAAAATCACGATATCACCCAATCATGGCAGGTGCTCCATCTGTTGCTGCTGATATATTTGATAAAGGTGTCGCTTTTTCAATGAAATCATCTCTCAAAACATTGAATATTAATTCGCCTTTAGTGTCTATTATCAATGTTCTCGCCAAGAGCAGTTCTTCGTGGATTTCTTGGTTCATAACAAAACGATAAACGAGATATGACAATAACAGTGCCTCATTAGCAGGTAAAGTTGACTCGTCCAGTTGTATGGGAAATTGAGTTATTTGCAGATAATTAAACAAGAAGCTTTCAACGGTATGACTCATTTCATCATGTTTTGTAGCTCAAAAGGATTATTTTAAGTATATCATATGCAGATTTGTGTAGAACAGTTATAACAACCTCTCCAATAGCTGACAAAATTGACTTCCACAATAGTATTCGGCTTTTGTTATGAAAAAAATGTACTTACTTATCTCCAAACTCCCAAAGAAGATAATTTTGATTCACTTTAACTTACATATTAGGTCTATTTTTATATTTGGT
This sequence comes from Diaprepes abbreviatus, assembly GCA_034092305.1. Lineage (NCBI taxonomy): Eukaryota > Metazoa > Arthropoda > Insecta > Coleoptera > Curculionidae > Diaprepes > Diaprepes abbreviatus. Next base: position 4,612,107 of record JASJET010000055.1, on the reverse strand, counting down.
TATTACTTTACTTCTCAAAATCCAGAAAACGAATTAACAGTATTTTTGCCTCTGACGCTCGTATAAAAACAAATCCTTACAACTTACTCTGCTCCGCCTTGCTTGCGGTCTTGGTTCAAATCTAGATATGTTTGCTATCGCGCATATGAGCACAATGCGTTGCTGTCATATATTTTGTCACTTTTAAGATCGACGTAATAGAGAAATTGTAATGTCATTCATTAATAAGCAAGCAAATCTTCGAAAGTCATAGTTTTATATCAGCCTTAGTTAAGCCCTTTCTTTTTAACTTTTAGGTATGATCCACGTCATAACAAATGGACCCTAGTCAGTCCAATGTCAACTAGAAGAAAACATTTAGGCTGTGCAGTATTTAATAACTTAATATACGCGGTTGGAGGAAGAGATGACTGTATGGAATTGAGTAGTGCGGAACGATATAATCCACATACAAATACTTGGAGTCCGATCGTTGCTATGACTTCAAGAAGAAGTGGGGTAAGGAAACAAAATGTATACTTACTGAAAATCAAACTGATCCTTCAGTGTTCAAATCTACATTACACATCTTAGTAAACTAAGCTGCTACTTAGGTCAACTGTATATTTAGTTATGTAAAATTCAGAAATTATCAATTGTAATATCCCTGGATCATTTTCGAAATTTTTTTGCCTTCCCGAATATAAATTTATTATAAATTTTTCCTGGTTATTTATTATTTTAGTTTAAGAAAAGACAGTTACCTTCTAAGGAGGGTGATTTGAATAAATTATAAAATCGATTTAATATAGAAAAAATGATTTATATTAGCAACAATTTAAAATAGAGATAGTATTTTAAATAATAAATGAAAGTATTTTCAAATACCGTACATAAAGTGGGTAATTTTCTTTTTTTATATAATAATACAAAGTATACATAATAACTAATAAATCACCGAGAAAATTCATATATTACAAACCAAAGTAATAAACCTTAGTAAAATTTGCTGGCCAATGCCTTATTTTTAACTTTTTATATATAACTAAAAAAATTGTTAAATACTGATTGATTATCTCTAGTTATTCTATGATACGTTAGTTACAGGATCACTTGTGTAGATTATATTTACGTCTCTATATATACAGTTCACAGGTGTGTAAATTAACTAATGAGACTGGTCGCATAGCGTTCAATTTACTATATTTAGAACGCGGAACTTGGAAAAGCGGTAAGCGAATATGTGATTCGCCTTCAGTACTAGTTTAAACGTGCTAAAGTCATTGTGTTGTCTAGCTATTTTCTCTAGTGCATTTTAAAAGGGAATAATATCCTTTTTGAGCAACGGTGCTATCAGGTTTTGCCTCAGACTCGGGCACAGTACAACTGGAACATTTGCAAAACTTCAGCAGACCTACGGAGACACTATTTCGTCAAGAGCCCAGGTGTTTTGGTAGTTTAAGGCATTTTTAGAAGAAAGAGACTGTATCGAAGATGAACCACTCAGCGGAAGGCCTTCATCTTCAAGAACCGATGAAAATGTCGATATAATCCTGGATTTTGTACGTTCAAATTGTCGATTGACAGTCGGAATGATCGGGGTAGAGTTGAATTTGACTCGTACCACTGTTCAGATTTTGCCCCATGATGAAAAAAATCTGCGCAAAAATGTTTTCAAAAAATCTTTTGCAGGACCAAAAAGTACATCAGGTGGGAAAGACACCTGGATTTTTTGGAATCGATTTAAAATTCGCCAGACTTGAGTTCTTGTGACTTTTTCTCATTTTGGCTGTAACTGGCCAGCTGAAGGCTATTCCAGTATTTGAGTTCCAGCATTGCTATGAGGATTAGAAGAACCCTCTCCAGCACTAGGTGACGTCCCAAAGAAGTTATGATCAGTGTCGTCACTCAATTTGCACACCTTGTTAAATCTAAGATATTGAATAATTTTCATAAGAACATTCAGGATGATAATATAATAACGGGGAATATTTTGAAAAAACCTGTATTAATGGGATATTTTTGCTACAACATAAACCATTATTATGAAATAGTTATAATATGTCCTAGAAAGTAAAAGATATAGAAAAAAAAACGGCCAAATTTTCGTTTTGAATTCACTAAAGACATCCAATTACATTTTCCTATATTAAGAACAGCAGGGCCATTCATTCAAAATATACTTGGTTTCATTGCATCAAATTAATACTTACCAAAAGCGAATCTGAAGTTAACGTCGTGAAGTTTATGGCGTGTATTATCTTCTTTATAATTACTTATATGAACTAAATTTATACTATTATCATTTTATTTTTATTATTATTATTTTTTTATTTCCTCTTTAACAACGTGTCTTAAAGATATTGATAAATCGCATGTTTTACACCACAAATCGTCAATAATTCGTGTTATTTCTATCTCTCGGTTATTGATATGAACATACACCCCTGTGGAGCAAAATTTTCTTTTGATTTCCGTGTTTTTGGATTCACTATATTCAGATGTCATCGTTTACTTTTGAGACTTACCAGTTTACCAGCATCTTTCCAATGAGATATTCAAATATTATGAGTAAATATTTTACTATTTTGTAAACTTATTTATTATGAAAGAGTAAGCTTAGACTATCTCAGATATAAATATAAACAGTAAAAACACAACATTGCCAAATCATACACTAGTTACAACCTTATTTAAATGAGTCGAATGAAGTTTCCTAACTCTATATTTTTAATGGTATTATTTTTATTAATGTTTCAGTTTAATTTGTTAAATATTGGGTACTAAATTTCATTTGACTCACGTGGTAACGAATGGATTTCCTAAAAAACAGTATATTTATTGACTAAAATTGTCCATTCTTTTTGAATTTTGAAATAAAATTGCAAAAAGTTAAAAATAAGAAAGATATATCATATCAGGACCATCAAATTTTAAATAAGTTTGAACGTAAGTCTACAAACTGTAGGAAAGCTAATAAATTAAAATAGAACATATATTTTTAATTTTTTAGGTTGGTTTAGCGGTAGTCAATGGACAGCTGTATGCAGTTGGAGGTTTCGACGGTACCGCTTATCTTAAAACTATCGAATTCTATGACACTGAGCAAAATCAATGGCGACTGTGTGGTTCCATGAATTACAGACGTCTCGGTGGTGGAGTTGGTGTTATGCGTGCTCCTCAAACGGAAAATCGTATATGGTAGTTTTCGCGATTGTTGACGCCACATTTTTTGTATTTACATGATGAAGTTTGAGTTTATTTTTAGTCATATTTCGAGTCGGCCTGGGGCTCTTAAACTAAAGAGTATTTTCTTTGAAATCTCAACTTTTAAAGATGAGATTAAAATATTACATAGAATTTTATATTTTATCAAAAAACTTGGATACCGTCTTACAGATATTAACCTAGTTCAGATATTCATCAGCGAAATATTTAATCCATATGGTTAGTAGTGGAGATCAAATTTTTATTTTATATTGGTATTACCACAGATTATTTCGTCTTACAGATGCGACAACAGGCGTTCCCGCTAAAACCAAATTCGTGACCTTGGTTGCCTCGCTGCCCTCTTTATTATAGGGAGAAAAAGCATTTAAATTAGAAAGAATACTGGTACAGATCAAATAATCTTAACTAGATGTGACAAAAGAGGTTCCCGCGAAAACCAAATTTGTATATAGATTTCTAATGGATTGAACCTAACTTTGTTATGTACGTTTCGCCATATCGTTTTCCAGTGGTATTTTATGTTTTATAAGTGAAATTATCATTTATAAAATATTTTTGCTTAAAATTGTTATGAGATATTTCCTATGCTTGTCGTGACTACACGTCGAAATCTGAAGAAAGTATGACTCATTTTTAATCCCTAAAAATTCCTTAAGGTTAGCATTTTAGTATTGTCATTAATGACAAGAACAAGAAAAGTAATGTGATGGTCCAAATTAACAAAATTATTAACTTATCTTTAATTGTAACTTACGAGGGAGCATACTCAGGGGTTCCCCTCCATTTTGTCTTATTGTGTAATGTGTTTGAGTATCTCAAAAAATATTCAAAACGTATTTTTTTAATAGGTGTTTTGGTTAATAATGTCGATTTTTTCGGAAAATTTGAACATTTGTTTCCAGAACAAAATGAATTACTCAATATCAAGGTATTGAACATTTAAACGAAGTGATAAGATGACGGAACCAATAATAAATCTGTCAGTGATCCCTGTCCATACGTTAATTTTAAATTCATATTAATAATGCACACAACCTTTAACACTTTTCGGTAAATATTTTTTTTTTATGAAAATTTACATCATTTTCATTAATGAATTGACAGAAGCGTAGTCTCAATTCGAGGTTGATAAGTAAAAGCTCTTGTAATGTCTGTGGAATGGATGAAAAAACTCTAAATTCCAAATCCAAGTGTCTGGAGCTCAGACTCGAATTTTCTTCCACTCGTTTTAAAAAAATTTTGTCAATCTGCGGTGTCCTACTCGTCAGATTCATTCCAAAATCAATTATTACATTTACAAAACAACTGGTTTCTCAAAGACGCTTTTCAGCAGCAGCAAATGTTTAGTAGTTTGGTACGGGTCTATTTGGGAATCTTTCTCTGTATGCTCCCACCGACTCCCGACCATTTTCTTGGCAGTAATAGTAAACTAATATCAAATGGGTGATTTCTGCGTTAGTTAATGGTCGGCCATAACGAAAAAAATTTAAAAATCAAATGATAAATTAAACGATAAAGGTTTATCAGATTAAATCGTTTGACAGTACTCTTTTGTAGCGCCCTCTGCAATGTACATCGAAACTGTAATCAGATCGGGATTTCCCATTTTTAAAATCGCGATATTCTTTATAATTTAATCCACTATAACAGCGGATCACGAAACAAGCAAGGTCACAAAAATTGGACTTTTCGACTTCTAAGACACCGCTAAAGCTGTCTCATCTGTAAGATGATCTGTGGTATTACATATATAGTTTTAAACATGACTATGTGTCTGTGCCACTCTTACGCCAATGACATTTTTTTATACTTATATATCTACGTTGGCCTGGTTTCTGTAGCATTAAGCAAGCGTTTCTAAATCTTCCAATATTTGCGGTTCGAGTTTCTATACCAGTTCTAATCACCCCCCCCCCCCCCCCTTAACGGTATTTTTGAGTTCAAACTAATTTTTTCTATTTTGATATGTCATCACAGGTTCAATATCTCCCTACAAGTGTCTTAAAGAGTCGTGTTCCCCCAAGTTTAGAATGGCTACAAATTGAAATCAAAAAGAAGCCATCCCCCTCCCCTGGTCACGGTTTTTTGAGTTTGAACTACATTTTTTTTGTTTCGATATATTATAACAAGTTCAATGTCTCCCTACAAGTGTCTAAAACGCATCGTGTCCCCAAGTTGAGAATCGCTACAAATTGAAATAAAAAAGAAGCGATACACCGAGAAATATAAACTAGACGTAAGATATGTATAAAATCTAAGCTTAGCTGAGAAAAACTTATTTAAAAAAATGGAGTTTGGCTGCTTGGGAGAATCAGAAATAGGCTTAAAATTGGTATCGGAGAGAAATCCACTTCTCTGCTTGTATTTGGTTTTTAGATTCTGAATCATCTAAATGATTCCAGATGAACATCCAATAAAGCAGGAAGTATACTTCACTTTGTTAATTTTAAACTCGCTATTAAAGTATGAGATTGATTCACTTTGATTGGTCAAAAGGGCACTGTTTTTTCCCAGTTTAGCTTAAGTTTATATCTTACTTGTTCTTTAAGAGTGTCCCTTAAGCCAGATTTTTATCCTCTCCCTACGAATAATTCTTCGAAGATTTATTATATTATTACATTTTAGAGGAGGAATTTTCCAAGGTGGCGTCAATATGTAAATATTTTTTCTGCAATGTTATTAATTAAAAATACTAAAATAACTACAGCGCTGGGGCAATTAAATTTATCAATTTTATCAACAGGATGTTGCTGTAGTTATAGGTAACACTGTTATGTGATTTGTATAGTCACGTTTTAAACATTTTTGTTGAAACTTAAAAGAATTTATCTATAGATATTCAGGATTTAAATACTCTATTGCAGACTATATTGTTAAATGTAAGATAACATAAAAATAAAACTTTTTAAGCTGATTGTAAAAAAAAAACAGTAATTCTTATTTTAGCTTAAGAATATTTTGTTGTTATGGTTTTTTAATTAATTATTTACCATGCATTGGACTAAATTATTACAATTTTATTTGCTAAAAAGTTTTACAATTAGACCAGGTCTAACTTTATTCGATTATATAATGAGAAAAACATTTTTTTTACGAGGTGAATAGAAATAGAAATTTTGTTTCATTTCGGAAAACAATAATTTTTTTACTGGTTTTAGGCCTTAAGGGCCTATTAGACCAACCGATATTCAGTCATCCTAACTGAGTTAAAAACTGAATTCAGTGTGGTATTATAGTATTAAGGAAGTTAGAAATCTAATTAGGATGATCAGTCGATACTATTTGGGAATCGATTTATAGTGGCCTTATAACATGTAGGATACTTGGTTGACGTGCGGCAAGCGACGCGAACTAACCAAATTGGGTGGTTTCGCGCAAAAATGGCAAGTAAAAAAAGGAAGATGTACAATAATAAATAATCTAGAAATTGATTAACAAAATTACAATTCTTAAAGATCGAAGTCTAGTTAATTATTGTCGACCCTACAACAATAACCCTTTTATATACTAATTCCATTTAATCTGACACAAGCAACATACCCTTCCGATCAGTGATAAAGAATTGATATCTCTTACAGATACAAAGTAAGCATATCGCACGCATTTTCAATAGCTCTTTTTCTATCCAGTAAAATGTTTTTGTTCTTTTTCGAAAGAATGAAAGTGTAAAGTATAATTTCTAGATTCGTTGTAATGCTTTACAGCCTTGTAAGTGAAACCGCGCTAAAAAGAGCCTTATGATGATGAGGCATAGTGAGAGTAAGGATGCAAATATTTCAGTACTACTACAGTATCGATACTTTATAGATTATTTTAACACAAATATGCTATTCGCTTAGATCTTATTTTTTTTTTTGGTCTTTAATTTTCATACAGCCAGTACGGTTAGAATAAGCTCTATTTTTACGTGCTGAGAAAGGGCGATGCCGCATAGTACATGTCGGAGTTTTGGCATGCCCGACAATCGTTCTCCTCCTGATGGTGTAACTGGCACACTCTAAATTCCTCCCACTTGTATATCTTAGTTAGGAGAGCTGAATATCGTGTAGTATAGTAGTCCCTTTACCTTTCTCATATTTTATCTTTGATTATCCTATTAAAAATAGTACAGTGAGATAAGGTCTAAATGAAAAATTTTTTAGTGAATCCGGAAGTTAGTGTCCTGATAGCTAAAATAATTTCCTGAATTTTAAGCAAAATTCTTCATGGAAATGATGTGACCATTGCTAAAATAGTTATTTTCAAAAAAAATATATACACGCTAAAAGGACATTTCTAATTTAAGTCTTTAAAGAAGCAGGTAAAAAATGTATAATAAAAAAACTGTTATATTTCCTGTCTTGTATCTGCAATTACTTATTAAAGCTTTAACATATATAAAAATTTATTAAAATATTTTTCTTTTTTGTATTTTGAAAATAGTTACTGTTCATCGGCAAATATAGTATTTTTTTATTATTTCTTTATATCTTTATTTTTAAGATTTTATTTATATATATTAGGGTTAATTGTAGTTAAGAATAGATTATAATAAAGACTTAATATATATTACTTTGTCAATTATTAATACAGTTCATCCAGCAATATGAGAGGTCCTAGAAAAGTTTCCTCCCTAACTATGAAACAATATATTCAAAGTACTAAGAGAACCCTGGTGGTTATGGAACCCTAAAAAAGGATTTCAAGGATAAAAGGATCCCATTGTGATATTACTCACTCGATGGCCTTGAAATCCGTTAACCATTCTAGTTTCAAGTTACTATTGAAGGGTGGAAAAGCCTAAGTGGCAGAAACAGAAAATATTAGTTTTAATACAGCTAAGAAGTTGAAAAAACTAGAGTGTCTAAGTACAGTTGACTGAGGTTTTCGTCGCAGTAAGTTTACAAGGTAATTCAACTCCTAAATTTACATTTTCATCGAGTTTTTGTTTAGCAGGTACTATTCTCACTCTTACTCTTGGCATTCTCGTATTTTGTTAATTTTCGAAGTGATTATTTTTTTTTCCGTGGTAAAAATACAGGGGTCAAATGCAGAGGTATTTTTCAAAAAAGCGATTGGCTTTTGGTATTTTCTGAAAATAAATATACTGTTAAAGTTTCAAGTGAATTCAACATAAATTCTTGGAATTACATCGCTTTGAAGGTGAAGGCTCGAGCTGCAGCAGATGCATGACGCGCTACAACGGGGCGGTGTAGCTGAAAATAGTTAATTTCTCTTTTCTAGTTGAGGACTTACGTTCCAACTTCGATGTCAGACAGTCGGCAGGTGGCAGGTTTTTAATATCCTATCGACATACCTTGGAATTTATATTTTATATAGCATTTGTTTTCTGCGAATGTTGCTCTCGGTTCGATACAGCTCCACTGACGAGACCATAAGATGGTCGAAACGCGTATGGACTGAGGACCAGAGTGCTAATAAACTGTTTGTATATATTCTTTCGTTTTCTCTGCTTGTAAGGATAATACACATAAACAACCATTTAAATACGGCAAATAATTCTCTTTATTTCTTACTGAAATTTTGATTTTTTAAAAATACTTTTAACGTTATAACTGAAAAACGGGCCATTTTTTTTGGAAAAAATTGTTATTTTGGATAAAACAGTTGCAAATAAGATTGCAAAAAATTTCGATTAAAGGCAAGCGAATGTCGTAATTGACAACGAACTGGAAAAATCAAGAATCACGGAGGGCAATGACAAAATGAGATAATACCTTACCGACGGGTTCCGCCGCGGAATTACTACAAGTATTGGTTCCAAATCAGGTTATAGTACGTCAACACAGGGTGTCTGAGAAAGGTGTCAGTGAACCCTTTGGCGACTCCAAAAATTTCATCACTATCCAGATGAAGGCCTACCTGTACCACCATATCGAGAAGAAAGTCAAAACTTATCCTCCCCGCTACAGTGATAGAGCAGAGGTACATGTTTCGTCTGTACTAGACTCATCAGGGTACCGACATGCACCTGTTTGTGCAAAGGACAGATCGGAAGGAAGTATGTAACATTGAACGCGGCTTCCCCGACCTCCCGCTGGATGGCGTATATATGTTTATGCGGCTTTCACGGATTCCTCCGTGTGAGATGCAATAGCAGTGGATACGTCCACATTATGCTGTTGTAGTGCTGAAATCATTCAGCAAACGTACAACTATAAGCAGCTTCGTACATAAATGAAGCAAAATGCGAACAGTAAATGCAAACTTCGTTCCATCGTATCCTTTCCGTGTTGGAGGTTGCACAATTTGAATAAATTGCTACATAACACAATTTATCCTATTTCACCACTATCGAGATGTTGGCCTACCTGCATGTCGGTACCCTGATGAGTCTAGTAGAGAGAGATATAGGATACAATATTTTCATATCGCAGGAAATTAAAGTTCAAGGGCTACCGTTAAAACTTTTTGAAATAAAAAGTCAAATTCATATAAAACTTTATTTATTTAAAATGTTAAATAATACAATTAAATCTAGTTATTGTTATATGTTGTTAGTGCGGCAATCCACGCAGATAAATTATAATCAATCAATATATTTTATAAAATAACTTTTTTTAATAATAATAAATAGAAATTAAGCTATATTATTCCTATAAATATAACAAAAATCCGCTACATAAACCAAGTTTATTCAAGGTCGTAGATTTAATTCATAATCATAATTCTTAAGGCTTCGCTCATTATTGCCAACGTTCTTCGTTTTAAATTGATTACTTTCAACTAAATTTTCAGCTAAATATAGTATTTATTTAATAATATATGATTTGTAGTAAGGTTCAAAGATTTTCAGCCTCGCCACTTTAGAGTAATCAATGATGCGGAAGTTTAATGTTATTTAAAGTCCATTCGTTTTAAATAGGAGCACAAATAATGGTCGAAAGCCATAAAGCGGCAATAAATCACTAGCGTTAAGTGCTACAGATTAATACTAACTCATATTGGGAGCGATGAAGGATGTTTAAATGGAGATTATTTTTGTGAACTTATTAAGTCGATTCTTGAAAATTCCGTCATTGTTATGAACAACGCCAGCTATCGTTGTAGACTAATGGAACGATTGCCCTCATCCTGCTGGCGAAAAGGAGATACATGTTGGCTGAGTGAAGAAAAAAGATTACCTTGTGAAAATGATGCCTTAAAAGCGGAGATTTTTGCAAATAGCCAGAGAAATTTAAAAGACTAGTTGTTGATATGGCTGTGGAACGTGATATAATTGTACTTCGGTTATCATCTTATCATTGCAAATTAAATTCAAGAGAGTTAATATGGGTTCAAGTGAAAGGATTTATTGCAAGACATAATAATTTCAATTAAAAGATGAGCGAGAACTTTTAAGAACAGCGTTGGATAACGGAACTGAAGAAAACTGAAGCAATGTTGTAAATAACGTAATAAAAGAAGAACGAAAGATGTGGAACCTCAACAACTTTGTCGAAGAGACTGTAGAATCATTAGTTATAACTATGGCAACATCTGATTCAAATGAAAGCGACATTTTTTATTTAAACGTAACCAGTAATTTTTTTTCATTTTTATTGTAAAAAGTCTATATTTTTAACGATTATTACTTATTACTAAATCTTCAAAACTGAAAAATTAAATTTGTATTTTTGTCTACAAGATGACATTTTTCTTCTTATTCTAATTTAAAAAATCTTTCGTAAGATACTTCTGTGAAAATAAGGCGGCAAGATCTTTAGATTTTCTAACACATCAAATATTATAATAAATATTTTATTATACCAAGCAATATCCATACGAATTAAAGTTAAATCATCAAATTTAAATCAAGGATAGTTGGCAAAACGTTTTTAAATTAATTAAGATGTTGCGTAAACTTGGTTTTACTGTTTAAAAACATAGTTATAACATTTCCCTAACTCTATAAATCAGACTTTAAGGAACAGGATAAAATCTTTTATTCTAATATCACATTTTACAGGACTATTCATATCTGATGACCTAGAGTATTAAAATTTAAATCAAATTGTGATGACTTTTGATTTTTATAACTTCTGCATAAAATGTTACGCAACTATACAGTGTTGCCCCATTTTTCATCAATGCACTAAAATATCTCGATTATTATTTACATATATTTAAAACATGTTTTTTTAATTACGTAAATAGATTTTGGTTACGAGATTATATGTACGTAGGTCAGCCTGTAAGTTCGGTCATACGATTTCTATACTTAAAATAATGTTGATATGTCAAGAACATTGTAATTTTGAGCTGTTCTACGGCAAAGTCTCGCATGGTCCTGGAGAAAAATTATCCATCTTGGAAAAAGATCATTTCCTTAATTTTAACTTTTGATTACGGTCCGGAAAACCGATTAGTGGACTATTGACGCGAACATTGAAGCTATAAGAAAACTATTGGTAGAAGATAAATGTGGCATATCATTAGAGAGGCACTCACTTTTTACAGCATTCTTTATAAGCATTTACAAGTACCCATACTTTCACTTTGGGACATTTCAAGACAGACGCCATGAGAGAGAATATAATGAAGTGATATTAATTCAGTAGTTACATCCGACAAAATCTAGCTTTATTTCCACAATATCGCCACGAAGTCACAAAGTAACGTATGTGTGTTTCAAGACGAGGAACCTCCAATAATAAAAAAGGAATGATTGCAGTTTTGTATATATTTTCATTACTGTTTACCCTTGACAAGCAGATGCCCTTCACAGATTCCTGGTATACAAGATTTCTCCTCAGAATTATTCAGATTGAAAATAAAACACCCATTCTTCTTGAAAAAGCTTAGTTCATACAAGTGTAAAATAGATAAAAACAAAGTTCATAAAATCAAAAAATAAATAAATAAATAAAGACAAAACACTAGTTGAGGAAAATTGAATAAAAACACAATAGTCTAGGTCAGAGACTGTCAGCATAATATTCCTCGAGGGAGTAATAAGCTTTTCTAGAGAGTACCCTTTGTACAATATATTGGAATGCATGTGCAGGCTTTTTTTACACTGGTAAATGATTAAATATTTTTATGCTTTCGTAGATTAAGGATTTCTTAGTGAGACTGGATGTTGATATTGGAAATGGTAGTTTATGATACTGACAGCTCATGCACTATTTACCAAGTGACCCAAGTGAAAGCTTGTTTTTAAACACCAAATATAGAGTCTCCAAAACAAATAAAGATCTAAGAGTCAATATTTTTTTGCTCAAGAACAATGGCCAGCGAGTCTCTCGGCCCGACCCCATTTAAAAAAAAAAAGAAGAGCTACTGTATAACAAAGAATGTATTCAGAAGATACGCCCCAGAACGCTATACCAGATGTAAGACGGGACTCAATCAATGAACGGGACACCGTTCGTAATATCACTAGCTAAACCATCCCCCATAATTATGACAGCATAACAGGCAGAGGCCAGCTATCTCCCAAGAGCAATTATAATCCCCAGAAATCCCGACTGTTGCTTCCTATCTATATATTTATACCCGATATATTTCACATCGAAAACCGAGAAGCGTGGTTTAACTTTTGTTAAGGGCCAAAAGTTTCAATAGCACCAGTCACATACCTTAGCAAACTCCTTGGTTATAATGGTCTTCAGATCAAATGCGTTTTCTGCTTTCTATAATATAGTATTGTCATCTACAAATAGTGCAAATTTTCTCCTTATATTCATCTAGCCAGAATGGTTAATATTTAACAAACGAGAATTGGCCCTAGAACGGATCCTTGCGGCACACCCGACATGATCTCAGAGTATTTCGGAAACTTATCCTGTATGTAGACCCTTTATCCTCCCCAAGGTAAGACCGAAATTAATCCAGTGCAATCCCTCGAAGGTCATAGAGCTCACGCTTCCTCAGCAGAGTTCCGTGATCAACACAGTCAAATGCTTTTGACCTGGATATATTATTGAAGCTCTCGAAGACCGATACGTTTTTTTCATCAAGAAAATACGACAGTACACCGAGCGGAGAGAATTATTTTTCAAGTGAAAACAAAAATCAAACTTCTGGATTATCCTTCTGATAATAGACTTGGTGCTATGTAACTTTACACATATATTTTCTATCAAGCATGTGAAAGCTAAACTTTTTTATAATACGTTGAACTAATCGCTGCATTTGAAGACATTATATATGTGTTCACAAGAATTCTGGTAAGATATATTTAGTATCTGGTTTCGACATATGCGAGATGCCTAGCCACTAATGAGGATTTAATAAATGAGCTGGGAATACGACAAAACTTATATAATGACCTACGTGTTATAAAAACATAGTGGCTGAACTAAAATCAATGACAATTTTTTAATTTATTTATTTTGTAGGTTTCTGTAAAATATTTGTGCATTATATTTGTTATTTATTTATTTAGACATATACCGCTAATGGGCAAGAATTAAATATTTTCATACAGTTCAGAAAATCTCTTTTTGGCATTATCCAAAATCTTAAAATATAAAACTTTCCTCAAATATAATTTTCATAAACTAAATTTTAAAGTACAACATTTTGAAAGCTACGTTACATTAGCAAAAGATATTATGCCACATATAAAAAAATGAATATTAGTAGTTTTATCGATGTACAATCACAGTTATTTCCTACTAAATTTTTTACTTAAAGGAAAAGTGGGACAAATGTATAATTCCTTAATATTTCATTCTGCTGACCATAAGTTATAAATTAAAAGTTAATGAACAGTCCTAAAGTCAAACTTGTTGCTCGTGTAACTATCAATTACTTACAATATTAAGAGTTTCATATAAACAACGGCAACCACATTTTGAACAAAGTTTACTAATCTTAAACCATTTCACCAAATGTTCTGAGTGTCCACCGTGTCCACAAACAGTACAACAGTTTACAGAACCTCTGACAGCTATATCACAGATGGTACAGTGTAATGGAAACTTTTTACAGTTGGTGCAAACAGGGGTTTTCATTGGAGCTAGACAGTTTTGGCAATCCGGAATAAACTCGGCTCCTTTGTAGTATTCTGGAGGATTTACCATGTATTTCATAACCTAAGTACAGAAAATTATACTAATTTTATGGCAGAAAGTCGAAAAAACAGAACTGGAATTTTGCTGTGCTACAGGGGGAGGGCTAAACAACAAATTGTGTTCGTCCTAAAGAAGATATTTTAAGCATTTGTTAATTGTATATCTTGCATATTTCTGATTATTTGAGTTCTATGGTCTTATAACTACATCTTTGATACTTTTAAATAGCTTACTTTTTCAATCTATATTAAAAAATATCGATTTTGATAGAACATTTCAAGAAAAAACAGAGATTTTAAGAATTCAAAAACAGTTATTTCATTTTAACAATAAAGAAAATGTTCATACCTCGGCTCTGTTGTATAGAAGTCCCCATCTATTCAAAGTTTCTGCATAAGCCATTTTATAATATTCATAAATCGCCACGTAAGGCGGTTTTGGACGTATAGACGGGACTACTATCTCCTCCACCCTGAGATTATCCAAAGAAGTTGAACGAGTAGTTTTGAGAATTGGCAAGACCCATCCATCAGCCACAATGTCTGCTGGGGGTATAGTATGATATGGAGAACCACCCGACTGAAATATATTAATACTATAAATTAATAACAGTTAACTTCAAATTAAGATTGAAACCATAAACAGTACAATAAAACATTTATTACAATATTACTAGGGACAGCAAAAGCAATTCCAGCTATTTTTTTAAACCAATGTTTACTTTCAATATTATTAGTTATTTTATAGTAAACGTTTTTTATTTAGTTAATAAATAAGCGATAAATACTAACGAAAGGATGTTAAATAAGTACATATATAGTCAAATTTCAGGAGGTCTTAAGAGGCTTAATGTTTTAGATATCGGAGATACACGAGCCGTTTTAATAACAAAAAATAAACCTTCTTAGAGAACAATTGTACCACATAAGACTACTCGTTTAAGATATATTTTTAGTTACAAATAAAACTTATAGAAACATTCATTTTTATTTCTGGTAAATACAAGCTAATATGGATATTCTAGTCAACTTTTCATCAGTTTTAATATAAAACAAATTGTATCAGAGATAAGTAATTATTTTCTCCTTTTTATTAATTAACGGTTTGACAACATATTTAAGAAAAGGAGTTATATAGAGTAGTGGCCAAATAATCAGAAACACTTGTGACAAAAATAAAAATTTCATTTTAATGTATTTTATAGGACACAAATGTTACTTATTCCACAACGCTCTTAAAGGTTAATATATAGTGTATATGCTATTTTTTCCACTAACTATTAGCTATATGCACGTAATTTCAAACAGGTAGTCAAAAGGCTTAGTACCTTGCAAACATTTCGCTGATAATCATGCGGTATTTTAGTATCATTTGAAAACCTTCATAGAGTAGCTGTTTACGGGGTTGAGACTTGAAGACTTACAGAGAGAAATAAAAAACGAGTAGAAGCTAGAGAAATGGATGCTTTGAGGAAATTAGCAGGAATATTACGGACACAGGGAATAAGAAACAAGGCGATATTACGACAGATGAGAATAGAAGATCATGAAACATACAAAAAGATAACAATTAATCTGGTACAGTCATACAACAAATGGCTGACTCACGACTGTCCAAACAAATTATGAATTGGTATCCAGAGTACCATAGAAGAAGAGGAAGACCTAGGAGAAATTGAACGAAAGGAAAAAAGAAAGCTATAAGTGCCCGTATCTTTCAATAAGAGCAGTGACAAGATAGGAAAAGATGGAGTACAGAATTATTGAATTAACCCATTTTAAGCACTTTGGCAATGGGTAGAAAAAAAGTTGTGATCTTTCTACCCATAAGATGATTGTTAACTTCAGACAGTGTAATTAGAGTTATGATACGGATAGCAGAACATATCTGTTTGAAAAAAACGGCGGTCAAATTCATGCGTGGAAGTGTTGAAAATGTATCACGTAAAAGAGTATATGAAGTTATTGTATGCATTGCGGAAAATAAACCATTCATGACAAATAAGAAAAAAAGTTCCTCCTGAAACTAATATTTTTTCTTGAACTCTAGTCAGCAGGAAAAAAGCTACTTTTAATAAAAAAAAATCCTCAAGCTCAATAGGAAAGTAATGACATTCGTGAGATGCCCGAAAGATAAAGCAAATAACTCATAGCTTTTGTTAGCGCGGCGTTAATTCTCTAGTGACGATCCAAGTGACCTTGGATCAAGAAAAATAAAAAATGATGCAGACTTTATATTACAAAAATTAGTGTTTCTAATTCAATAAAAGATTGTACCCTTGAGAAAAATTTAGCATTAGTATGAAATACGTTTTATTTAGAAAAAAAAATACATTAAACAAGAACAAATACGAGATGTGGCTATAAAATAATGAGACTAATGCTTCTACAGAAGAGGTACACATGCACCAAAAGTGAACGATCGACAGCTGCGTAGCGTGAAGCCTTCTCTTTCGAATGCGCTGCCTCACGTGTCTGTAGAGAAATCAATCTGGCTGTAGCCTTGGACTGTACAAGGGCTGCATTTTTTGTTTTGTCGAAAAAATGATAAGTGTAATAACAGAATAATGAACTGTCGTGAAATTTCACATGAAACTTGGCATACCTACCTTTTATTTAAAGAAGTGTATGGCAATGAACGTTTATCACGTGCGTGAATTTTTGAGTGGTCTATGCGTTTCCAAGATGGCCGAGAATACGTTGAAGATTATTCATGCCTGGGTTGCCCTTCCACGTCAAAAACAAATGAAAAAGTCGGTAATCTGATTTGATCTTACATCGATTAAGTATTTGTGTAGGAATTGACAAAGAATGTGTAAAACAAATTTTACATAACAATTTCGACATGTAAAAAGTGTGTGTGCGAAAATGTTCATATTGACACCATGAATGCCATTGAAAATGACCCGAACTGATTGGAAAGAGTGATAACATGTAACTAATCTTGATTTTTCACTTTTAATCCCGAAACTAAGTGCCAATACATGCACAGGAAGGGCCCAACTTCACCGACATTTAAAAAGCTCGAATGAGCAAATCAAATTCAAAACGATGATGATTTTTTTTCGATGTTCGTGGGTTTCAGTACCTTCACTAGGTTCCTGAAGGTCAAACAATGAATCAACATTACTATCTTGAGGTTCTTGCTAAACTTCGTGAAAGAATAAGGAAAAAACGATCCGAATTGGGGAAGAACAAGTCATGGGTTCTCTATCAAAACAACGCGCCGGTTCACTGCTCATCCTGCATTCTGTCAAGATTTTTCTAGCCAAGTACAATGTCCCAAGGTCAAATCTGCATTAAAAGGAACAAGATTTTAGCCCTTTGAAGCCGTGAAAGAAAAACAGGCAGGCGTCATGAACAAGCTCACAGAAAAAAACTTCCAGCGCTATTTCAAACAATAGAAAATTCGCATGGAGTGTTGTAGTAGTAGAGAAGGGGTGTATATAATAATAACTAAATATGTATAAATTAAAAATAAACAGCCGGATTCACTAACATGGTTTAAATTTAAAACCGCCCTAAATTGACAGCAGAGTGCTTAAACTGACAAGAGCAACGGATTCACTAACATGGTTTAAATTTAAAACCGCCCTACATTGTCAGCAAAGTGCGTAAACTGACAAGAGCAACAATAAGTCAAGCAAGTTTTAAACCCTAAAAACACAAGAATAAAAAATCATTTTATTTTACTACTGAACCGGCAAAAATGGAGAATTTTATTTATTTTTGGGATAAAACTATTTCTTTTACATCTTGCAAAGCTTTATCATAAGGTTCTTGTCCTTAATATCTCTATATAAGCGTTTATTTGTTGACATATGTAATATAAATTATGACAATATCATAAGCAAAACAAAACTGACTGACTATAAGATTTAAATTTCATGGCAACCAGATCAGGTTTATATCTTAAATTTTCTTAGTTAATTTGGGTGAAAATGTTTAACAGCAATAGTCTCCTTATTTTATAAACACACCTCGTATACCTTAATTACCTATGGATATTTGAGTTTTATTTATTTTTCATATTATTTTTAATTATTTGGACACCACTATAACCTAGGTTTCAAGGTTCATTTTCTTTATATACATTTAAACCGATGTCATATGTGTGTCTAATATTGACAGAAAGAGGGTGAAATTTAGGTACCAGCTGTAATAATATATACACTTTAAAAAAATATAAAATTAAGATATTATAAACTATTAAAAAATATAAATTACGTCTATACGTTACGGTAAATGATAAAAAAAATATTTGAAGATTTATGACAACTGTCACAACATTTCCCTGAACAACCCTTACTATAATATTTTTGCATTATATTTTTTCTATTAATTTTACTTATATAGTCAAAGTAGAAATCACATTAGTGGCAGGCCTGAGTGGTCTGGTTTATATAACTTTTATCAGTTAGTATATATATATATATATATATATATACTAACTAAGTATATATATATATATATATATATATATATATATATATATATATATATATATATATATATATATATATATATATATACATATATCAGCTTGGTATAAAGTTCAGGACTAGACTTTAAATTTACTTCATTTTATATAAAATTATTCTACTTTAAGACATTAAATATATTGCGTAAAAGATTAAAGTATAGAGAAAAACAACTTTTTTGTGAATTTATTTACACACAATTTTGAGCGACTTTGGGCCAATACGGCACTCGACAATAATTTACTGATCTAGGGAAATTTCAAATTCCCTGTATCACATGATTGATGCAATTTCTCTCAGTACTTTGAACATGTCAATTTATATTAACAGCAAGTCTATACACTAGTGTTAAATTTCAACGCCTTATAATGACATAAACTACATAAAATTAATTTAGAATTAGCATAAGTAAATTAAATGCTCAAGCAAAATAGTAAACAAAACTGCACAAAAACTACAACATGAAAACGACCTCAGAATATTAAGTTCTTTTACCTTAAACCATCTTTTGCTGGGACCTAGTTGCTACAAAATAAGAGTTTCATTTAGATTAGTCGATATGAATGATGTTTTTGGCATATTTAAACCAAAACCTGGTATAAATATTGACTTTTAAACTTATTTTCGCTGTTTTTAATAAAAAAAAAACATTTACAGTTTACGGACTTAAAAGGCTATAGTGAGAAATCATTCTGAATCGCTCGAAACAAGTAATAATCGGATAGTACTATGTTTGGTGAATACGGCGAATGAGGTAAGACTTCTCAGTTCATGTTCTTTTTCTATTCTTATGGTTTGTTACTTTTGGTCGAACATTGTCATGGAGCAAAATTACATGTCGCTTTTCTTTTAATTCCTGGTTTAGTTTTATCAACTGTTATTTATAGTGAAGAGCTGAGCTGTGACCGTTTCACCTGGTTTGAGCAACTCATGGTATAAGATGCCTTCTTGGTCCTACCAAACACATAGCATCACCTTTTTAGCATGAATATTGCGTTTTGCCGTGGATGAACCAATCTCAGATAGCAAGTGATAACTTTGATCAGCACTTTTTCTTAAATTAAAGTCAATAAGCAAAGTATTGTTTCGTTGGTTCAAAACCTGACATTTTAGATATTATTAAAATTAGAGTATACAAATGAATTGACTCACAAATACTGAATGTTGATGTTATGTTTAATACTTTCAGACAGTATAGTTTTAGTGTTACTTCTATGAGAATAATACTAGTTACATCATCTCATATAAAACAGCAGAAATTAAGTTTAAAACCCAATATAATGATTTAGGCTCAAAGGGTGTTGTTAGAACAAATTTACACTGTAACTTATCCAAAATGTTTAATATTGTAAAACACTGTAAAGATCTGTACCAAAAAAAAAAACGAGTAATTAGTCTCATAAATATTTTATAAATTCCTGAAATTGGCATTTTCATAATTAATGTTAAAGTTGGGATTTTCGGATATACCCATTGACAACAGTGTAAAATAATTTCTTCCCAGCAAATATCATCTAGCTCGGCGTTTCTCAACTTTATAGTATATGCGCCTCGAGTTACCATATCAGTTCCATGCCGACAGCGCCACACTTTTAATGTTTTTTGAAGTTCTAAGTTTATTTTCTTAATTTTTTCTTTTGTCTCGATAAGTAATAAAATTACGCCTCCCCCCCTTATGTTACACCGCCCTCGCCAAAGGGGGAGACGTCTCACAAGTTAAGAATCGCTGATCTAGTTAAAATAAATTGACTACAAATTAATAAAAATATTAATATTACTCTAACTCTACAATAAGTTTTTACAATTCACGTAAATAACTGTCGATTTATGTACATATATGCATGATTGTTCAGAACGGAAGGGCTGTTGGTGAAATTCTAATCAAATTGGGTTTATGAAACCAACGACGCCAATTTATTTACAAAATCCAGCGATTAGGGAGAAGTCGAAAGCTCATTATGTCGCCTAGAAGTTAGCACTAGCGGATAATTATTAGCCAAGGGACATTGTCGTATCTCATTTGATGCGACCCCGCTATTGGTAGATGCAAGTTTGCAAAACCACATCAAATAGGCATGCGTATAACTTAGAGCTCATTTTCGTTCAAGGCTACCACACTAGTATGCTCTCACCGCAGCACTCATTTAAATAGGGACCCAGCAAAATTAGACAACTATAAATCCATATCTCTTCTCTTCCAGCTCTACAAGACGTTCACTAAGATTATCACAAACAGGCTAGCAAATAAGCTAGATCTATACCAACCAATGACATCGGTGGGCTTCGGGGATGGCTTGCCACTATAGCTGTCTTCATGGACCATCAGAAGTAGTTTGACAGTCTATAGTTTCGGACAGTAGAAGAAGCACAAGTCAACAATAGAGAAAAATCATAAATATAAAACACTACTAAATAATTATGTATGAAAATGCAACAGTAAGAATGAAGCTGAAAATCAAACGCAGTATATTATAGAAATAATAGACTAATATCAAAATGATTTGCCGATATTGAAAATTGGTCGATCCTATGCTTCCAGTACCCATCTTGAACAATTTTTAAGACCTAATTGATTTTGGTGGGGTTTATCGAAATTTTCATTACGCCTTTGAAAATTTAACACAACTATGTGGTGGCACAAAATAATGTGTAAATGATGGCGAAATTAAGAGGAACAGAATTTTAAAATATTTTAAATGGCTATTCTAACCTAGTTTAGAATGAATACAGGCGCCAAGAACAATAAATACGTGGGCAGCCGTTTATATTTCGGAAACAGACAACACTGACGTTGCTAGGTACCATCTGACATATAGACTGCAAAGTTTTATATTTAAGACGGTAACAAAAAGTGGGATGGATTATTTTTCAAAACTTTCGACGTAGTTCAAATCAATAAAAGTGCATCGATGCACTTAATTTTTTTATGGTGATAAATCACCTACAAAAATCACTCCATATCGCTGGTTAAACATTGATATTGTGCTTGAACTGATAATGCATGTGACAACCTTGAGCATGAATAACACCAGCGTATATAATATATTGCATGAACCTTTCGCCGTGAAGCAACTCTGTTCGTGTTGAATCCCGCATAATTTTACAAACGCTCCAAAAAAAAAGTTCACATTGATTAGTGCAAGTTGCTCGGGCACGAAGCACTTCGAAGGGAATGATCGCCTGTTTTTTCAGAAAAACTAGTCATGTCGCAACCGTGTCTTTAGAAAATTGTAGAACGGTCAATTCTGAGTGATGCACAATCATTTTTTTGCCGGATTTGAATAAAACAAATTGGAGACGATGGATTTTTCACCATGACAATGCGAGCTGTCATACATTGGTTCAAACAAGTTACTTTTGGGTCCTCCATCGTACAGCCCAATGATTTCTTTTTGTTCCTGTGATTGAAGAACAAACTGCGAGTTCAATGACTTTGTCCGCCAGAAGAGGCGGATGATGCGTTCAAAACCCATGTTTCGGTGATACCATCTTGACATTAGCAAAAATATTTTTAGGATTAGTTCAAATGCATGCAAAGTGTATTAATCATCGTAGAGAATATTTTGAAAAACAATAAAACCATTATCAATGACGAATATTTGTTTTTGTTTGTTATTACCGAAATATAAACGGCTACCCTCGTATGTCCCGTTTCAAATTGGAATTGCTGAATTTCTAGAAAAAACAAGAATCGAAAATTCTCCGCTTTTGAAATTTTTTAGAGTCAAAACCTATCACTCTTGACTTTTTTTTAATTAATAAAAACAATTGAAATTTCACATTTATTTTAATTTGTTGGAATTCCGCTCTTCAAATATTGGTAACTATGTCGATTTCACTCAAGTACCAGTATCGATCATTCCTACTAAATAATGCGCTGATGCCAACTTTGCAAATAGTATCTACAGTCTAGTGAATTTTAGTTCGATTTTATAATGACATGGACAAGCGACAATATGCAGCAACGCCACCTATTAATTTACTTAATGTAACCGTGACGTATTAAATAAATATGCAAAAATGAATCTAACCAATCTACTCCGCCTCTTTCCTAAAAGCGATGATAATACCTTTTTTGCAAAAACCAACTTTCAAATAGATATCTTAATATCCCAAAAAACTACTGTTAAGCTTATGCAAGAATAAGTAATGATAAGGTTAGTTTCAGTGAAAGTCTTACCACTGGAGAAAGAAGGGATTTTAATGATGTCTTCCGTAGAAAGCTTTCTTGGTCTTTTCCATAGATACAACACAACATGGCAGCCATTTGTAGGTCTGCCTGGGCAGCGTAGTGCTTCATTCTAAAACAAAGAATATTAAGGAAGTCCAATCGCTGCCCAAGTTTTAAGTCGTAATTTATACTATTGCGGAAATTCGATTAACCTTATCGTGTAAATTTCTGAGAATTCTATTTTCAAAAATGTAAAAGTCTGTACAGAGTCTTATGGAAAATTACTATCTTGGCACTTTCCTTTGAAGTATACTGCCATTTATCCATTGAAGTTGAAAAAATGAAAAATTACGTCTGGCAACATTGCATGAGCGCGCACTTTAGATATTTGAATACATTTAATGTGAAAACTTTGACCCATTGATATTTTAAAATAATACAAATTAATCAATTATTGCGAGATATATAAATACATAAATTTATCAAATTAATACTTACAAGAAGCCAATCTGAAGTTAATATTATAACGTTTATGATGTGTATTATCTTCTTTATAACTACTTGTATGAACTAAATTTATACTATTACACTTTATGCATTTTACATGCAAAATACTTACAAAGCCAAAAATTTCTATCATTCGGTGATTGATATGAATATGTACATCTTGTAAAGGAAATTTTCTTGTAATTGATGTTTTTTTGCATTCACTATACTCTGACGCAATTGTTTTTGAGACTTTGAAATATACCTGCATTTTTGCCATGAGATTCGAATATTATGAGTAAACATTTTATTATTTTGTTGACTTATTTATTAATAAACATAAACAGTTAATTGTGCTGGCAATTACCTTGCAGCAACGCCAAGAACCAAGCAAGCAAGTAAACAGTAAAAACACAATGTTGCCAAATCACACACACTAGTTACGACCAGCTGCTGTAAATGGGTCAGATGAAGTTCCGTAATTAATTATTTTTTTATAATGATAATATATATATATATATATATATATATATATATATATATATATATATATATATATATATATATATATATATATATATATATATATATATATATATAAAATTTGCCTTGATTTTTAAAAGATATTATTTATTATTTTAATTTAATTTGTCAAATATTAGAATTTTGTAGTCTTCATGGTACCTAACATATTTTTGTATTGAGAATAAAATTGATATATAATAATTTGAATCTTCTTTATGTTAATAATATAATAAGAAATCTGTATTTGATAATGTACTTACAAAGACACTATAAGATGACTTCCACAGGGATGTTTTGACCATAAAACACCCTCGTCTACTTGTCGCTGGGCCAGTACTAACTCTGTCAAAGTCCAGGCTTGCACTAAGTCTCTTCTACCTACGACTGCCGCAGCCGCGGCGTTATGCTTAAAAAAATAAAGAAGTAAGTTATTATATGTAAATTCTAATACAATGAGATTTTTAACCATAATATTAAATTAACCATTATTGTCTTATTATTTTTTTTAATCGGAAAGCATATTGAAACATCGAAAAATAAACTTAAACAGATTTTTTGTATCTTATAAATCCTAACTAGGGCCCGCGAGCCAATCCGGTCTGCTATAGTATATTTTGGTTACATTAATTTCCCTACTCTCCGCAAGATGACTCTACTATACATTTAGCGTGATCGTATATACTCATAACAATACGTATCGCAAAGCACATCCATCGGCTATATCCGCTGTAATGAAACGAATAGAAATTGCGAACGGATAGGAGTCCACCCCGTGCCTTTCGCCATGAATATCTCACTCTCCGGCTAGTCCCAATATGAAAATATGACTTCTGCATTTTTCTAGAACTTCAAAATTACCATGTTCTTACGATAGTTAAAGAAATACTTTAATAAAAATATTCACTATAAATTTTTTACCTTGCAAATTGTAGCTACATCACCATCCAAGATATATTCTTCAGCTAATTGTCGATTTATAAGAAATAGGCTTGTAGCGTCATATAAATATACCATCGCTTTAGAAGCTTTTGAAAGGGAGTGCTTCGACCTGGACCTAAAACCAATTTTTATTATATTACAATTTATGATAAAAACTTAGGTTTCCAAAAAAATAAATAAATAAAGCTCCTTCAAAAAAATGTTATAAAGTAAAAAAACAATTCTATACGTTATTGTGTAATTTAAATTTTTGACGCCGACAAAAAAAACCGTTTAAGAAAAAGGTACCTACAACATACTAACCCTACAATATAAATACATATATAGACTAGGATAATGATTTGTTCCGTTGGGATTTGTTATAAGTTTGGTTGAACGCAAAGCCGATTTTTTTTTAGATTAACACACAGCAGACGCTGTCCCTTTGCTGTGAAATAAAGAAGGGCTGGGAATACACACGGATAATGTCAAGACGGTGCTCTTCACAAAAAAAAAAAGAAAATGGCGAGATTATCCACAATTACACAGACTGAAATGACCCTTCAATACAAGGGAATAGTGAAATATCTGAGTCATTCTCGACTCACGACTGAGCTGGAATGATCATATTGTGGCTCGAGTCAAGAAAGCCCTACTTGCTTTCTGGGCTTGTAAACGAGCCATTGGGTGCACATGGGGGCTGACATCGAAAATGCTATGTTGAGCTGTCCTCTGATTACATAAGAAACAATCATATGGTGGCGTAGTATAACCAAGAGCAAATACCGTTGTCAACTTGACGAAGTTCAAATAATGACTTGTTTGGAAATAACGAGTGCGATGGGGACTGCCCTTACTAGGGCACTGGGGGTCTTAATAAACCTATTTATATATAGAAAATAAGCCAGGAAGGCTGTTTATCGTCTCAGTTCCCTAGGGCAACTTGAATCGTATTGGGAGCTATTCGTGTAGCTGGCTACATGGCGCCGTTTTTTAAAACCTAACCATTCTTTTGGGCTTCTTTTACGAAGCAGAGAGAACGGGAAAGAGGATCAAACTCTTTCAAGAAATAGATCCTGGTGGTTTATAGATGGAAGAGTTACAGCTGAGGTGTTCGACAAAAGCACGGGAGTCAAGAGAGCTTTACTCTCTCAAAGAACAAACAACGGTCTATCGAGCAGAAATTTATGCTATTCTGCAATATAAGACAACATCTGCTCTGCTCAGATAGTAGGAATGCAATATTGACCCTGAAGTCTAGTATCGTAGCTTCACGACTGGTGTCTGAGTGCAAGGATGTACTGGATATTCTCATGAGGAACGGCTACATTATCAGACTCACCTGGATTCTGGGTCACTCAGGTATACATGGGAACGAAGAAGCATATTGCCGAACAAAGATGAGATCTGCAATTGAACCATTTAGACCCGAACCAATTTTACCCATTCCAATTACCATTGATAAGAGAGATACTGGAAAGCAAATTTATGGAATCCTAGAGGAAGACCTTTGGAAAGAGGTGTGCCAAGGACCATATAATTGGACTTAACGTGCAACTTACTAGAGAGTTTCTATTCCTGGAAAGCAAACAACTGAGAATCATGATGTGACTACTAACAGGGCATTGCCATTTTCAAGGCAATTTTAATAAGACTAGCATCATGGATAACTTGATGTGCAGATGGTGTCAGGAGGAAGATGAAACTGTTGACCACTTCCTCAGAGAGTTTTTGGCACTCAACGGACCGAGACAGATATTTCGTAAATACAATATTATCACTTCAACCCGTCAGGCAAGTTCAGTTAACGAGGCCGCTTATACTAGCAAAGGCGATCGGCATGGTGGGCTGTAAAGGACCCAACATGGCTAGGCATCGAAGATTTAGTATCACCATTTTTATTCATTCATTCATTTGATTTTATTTGTGTTACCGCTTTATATCTATTGTTGATAATTATATATTTCACCTAGTATTAATTTAACTCCGACTTTAAAAATTTTTGTTAAATTTTATTTTTCGATTTTTATTGAGTTTTACCTGAATTATCTAGTAATGTTTCCACAATAGACGAAAATTTCAAAAAAAGTACTCATTTTAACCAAAATTATAGTAAACAACCCTAAATTGGGCATCAACAAATTCCGAGAATCACCGAAATACCACTGTTGGAATAAATTGGTCAAAAAAACTTAATTCATTTCCCTACACATTCGAGAAATAGGACTGTTAATGCCATAATTCGTTCGGTGATATATCACATCAAACAAATTATGCGCTCTAAAAGCTCTTTGAGGAACCGATAATCCAATATTATTGAGTAGTTCAGGAGAATCAATACAAGAGTTAACAATCTTATAAAGTAGAACGAGGTCAAGATATATGCGTCTCACACATAATGGTAGCAACCTCAAAGCATCGGCAGTATCATCATATACAGACCGCTCCCGCTGCATTCCCAGTGTAAAGGCAATGAAACTTAAAAAACTTTCTTTGTACTCTTTCCACTTTTCCTTTGTATGTAAAAATAATGAGGTGGCCAAACTTGGGACGCATATTCTAAAATTGATCGAACTACAGAGCAGTATATCACTTTAAAACAGTCCACACTATTAAAATCTGTAAGCATTCTCTTCACAAACCCGAGCAACTTCAAACCCCTGTTCATAATATTATCAGTATGTGTGTCGAAGCAAAGGGCCCGATCAAATGTAATACCTAGATCCTTCGCTCATTCAACACGATTAATCATGTCATTATCAAGAAAGTAATCAAAAGTTATCCAATCTCTTTTACGATAGAAACTTATAATGGAGCATTTATTAACATTGAGGTGCATAAAATTTAACTTACACCATTCAGAGAATCGAGCTGGATCCTGCTGAATGCCCTCGCAGTCGTTGCTACTCCCGACAACCCAAAATATCTTTAAATCATCTGCATAAAGAAGACATCTATTGAAAGTTATGATGTCCTCAATATCGTTAATAAAGCAGTTAAAAAGGAGCGAAGCGAAGTGAGCACTTTGAGGAACACCAGAGGTAACATATATATCAGATGATTCACAGTTATTAATTTTTACTCGCTGTACTCTATCAGACAGGTAACTATTTATCCACTGTAAAAATGATCCATGGATGCCCAAGCCTTCCAGCTTGTATATAAGAAATTGATGGTTAACCTTGTCGAAAGCCTTGGAGAAATCAGTGTAAATAGCATCCACTTGACACCTCCCCTCTAAAGCCTCCACCAAGTACTGCTCATAAACAAGCAGATTAGTAGTAGTTGATCGACGTGCCATAAAGCCATGCTGTGAAGTCGCTAACACATGCCTATTATATTGCTAATAAAATTAACTGATCTTGTTAAATTTGTAGTAACTTTTAACCATTCTTTTTTAATTTTTGTGTATTTTAAAAATCAAGGCTGTTGCTGATTTTTTAACATTTCTTGGTTTTAGCATTTAAAAAATGAAAGATTGAACTTTCTAAAGAAAATAACATAACAACTACAATAAACACAATTTTACCTTTGCTTCTGTTTTTGAAAATAATAGGCTGAAACTGTCATCTGATCTGTAGACCTTTTGGCCAAGAGGCTTTCTAATGCTGAAAGAGCCCTTGGAGTACCGGAGTCATTCTTATTACCCAATCTTCTTGTAAGAAGCGGTCGTCCAAAACATATTAAGGTATTTACCGAGCAAAATTTTGCTCCGGAAGTCCTCGGAAAAGGTATATATGCATCATTATAACTTCCGAAAACATTATTTGTAGGTTCGACGTAGACTCTCTCATGAACTCCGTCGCTCTCCATATCATTTGACAGTTGCTCCAAAGTCGTAACCATTTGTCTGAGACAAGGTTCTAAGCAGGTGCGGTTTTTCGATACTCTCTGTTGGGCAAGATGATTCAAAGTTTGTAGCAATTTTGAGCTGATGGTTTCGTTAGCAATAGTACCGTTCATTATTTGAAAAATTGGTGATACACCATACGGATATGAGTTGGGAAATGATACGTGTAAGTTCACAGTGAAATTGTTAATCCTGGAAGTAACAGTCACAGTTCTACCTATAGAATCCATACTTTTCACCTCCAAGTTGGGAATGTGAACATTAAGTAAGGAAAACTCTTGTTGGAGAGGTTGAATTTTGTTCGTCTTTCTCGAGGATATTGTATCACTATCTTCTACACCTAAAACAAAAAAAAAATCATAATAAATGTGATTCAGAATTAATTCGCGAGTACATCCGTTTGTTCGTTCGGTTCCTTGTAGAAACTTGCAGGCGTTTCGCCAAAATCTCATTTGGTATCCTTGGTGCTTGCTATTCGAAGGGAATTTTGCTTACAACGTGCCATTATGCGCGGTCGTAGTGCGTATCTATTAATTGACGTTGGTGAAAGCTTTGCGCTCTTCATCTTCTGTCGGTTTGGTCTAGTATTTTTACTGCAGGTGCCGCGTACACTCCTCAATTTTCCAGGTCGATTTCCTCCTTTGAGTTTCTTAGAGATAAACCTATTGATTTGTATGGTTTCTAGGCTGTAGGTACGTTTTACTTTCAAAGTAATCTGTCGATTTTATCTGTAATGCTCTTGATATATGGAAATATAGTAACCTGTCCATTATCGGTAGGCAATTTTATTGCTTTATTTATAGTTCTTTGTCTTTTATTTGTTTGGATGTTAGTTAGACGAAGGTATAGGGATTAGGGTTTTAGCTATGTCCTGTATTTGTGAGAGGTGGTGGTGTGAATGGGCATTAAGGAATCTGTCTATGTGAGTAGGTTTTAGATATACTGTATGTTTCAAATGTGCATACATTGTATTACTAGAACGTTCAAAAATGGGAGCTGATTGTTTTATTCAAGTCCAGAGTGAAATGTAACTTCGGGTATACGGAGTTAAGAAAATCCAGGAAGCAATTGAGTTATTTAATGCGATGGGACCATATCACAAACACATTGTCCACGTAGCTGCACCAGAACTTAGGTTTACAGTGAGATTCTTGTAAAGCTTTGGTCTCGAATAGATCATGAATTTGACTAGCCATTTTGGCGAAACGTTTGCAAGCTTCTACCAGAAGCCAAACCAACGAATGGATGTACTTCCAGATTATTACAGAAACCCATGTTCCCATCCGTGAAACACTACGCTCAAATAATTGCTAAAAGACATTAAAAAACCTTATCATTATATATATTTTATATATTATTGTAGAGAACCTCTCAATATGAGACTCGCAAAAATTATCGCTTTACTAAAACCAGAACGACCTTCCGAAGATTCAAAAGCTACAATAATAGCTCTGCTGAACATCTTGCACTGCTTTTGCACAGCAGAATAGCGCCACGGCTGCATGGAAATATACACGCAGAGCCGGTCGAATTTCATCTCCAACGCAATGGCAACAAGTGTTGGCAGCCTATTATACAGTTTGGAGGTGAGGCCTTTTCGTTAAACCTACGCGTTAAATCCATTGTAAAGACATGCTCCCTCATGGACAGCATGCTTGCAGATAGAACCTTTTAGGTTATAGTAGGGACCGCAGGTAGAGTAAAGCAAATAACGGACTACCTTAGGGTCAGTTTTGATACCTCTGCTCTTTACCTAGCATATCGCCGATATCTTCAATATGCGATTCAGAAAGTTCCGTAATGCCGACTATGGGGCAATTTCTGCACAACACAGCTACCTTCAGGAAATAGAGACTATCCTGACGGTGGACTGAGCGACATTGGAAAGTTTTTATAGGATATAGAGATTACAACTAAATGCAGGGAAAACGAAAAGCTGCGATTTTCATCTCAATAACGAAATCAACAGACACAACTAAGTATAAAATTTCAAAACCATCAGCTTAGACACAAGAAGTTCCCAAAATGTCTATGAGTCATTATGGACATGATGCTGAGTTTCAAAGAACACCTGATCAAATCTGTTGGTAAAATAAAACTCGAAACGACATCCTTCACAAGCTCTGTGTAACTACTTTTGGGGATCCTCAGTTGACACCTTCCAATCCTCACGCTGCACCTGCCTGGATGAATAGCTGCCATACTAGTAAAATAGAGACTTAACTAAGTGACGCAATGCGGCACAATAAGACGCACTCCGAGGTATTGGCTTCCAGTCCTTAGCCAAATAACCCTAGATACAGAGAAATATACAGAGATATCCAACAAACATATAACAAAATGTTACCTTCAGACAGGAAAGATCAATACTTCGAAAGAATTAGTCAAAAAGACAATAAGGCAAAATGCATTTGGCAGATAGTGGGATAAATAACAGGTAAATGTTCAAAACAAAAACATTGTCAGCTTGAAGGAGATCCTTAAATTATTTCAAATAATTTTAACAAATTTGTCCTTGAGGTGTCCCAAAATTGGTTACTGACTTGCCTCAAAATAATTTAAATTATATATTTCTCTCACATACAATAACAAAAGAAATTTTTAAAAATACAAGAACTTTAAACAACAAAGAATGATGAGATTTCAAATAATTAAAAAAAAAATGTGCCAATCATGTAGTCGAACCCTTGAGTTATATAATCAATAATTCTTTTAGGCATGGCATTCTTCCAGACAATTTAAAAAGGGGGATAGTACAGATTTCCATAATTATAGAAACATAAGCCTATTACCATCCTTCTCAAAGATTTTTGAAATTGCAAAGTGTTCCAAACTGCTCAAATTTTTTAATTCAAAAACTTACGAAGCCCAACACAACATGCTTACTTAAAAGGTAGATCTGTGAGCACAGCTGTATATGATTTCATTGAGAAAATTATTAAAAGCTTTGAGAACAAGCACTTATCGTTGGGGACATTTTTGGACTTATCAAAAGCATTTGACAGTTTAAAACGTAAGATCCTGCTTCACAAACTTGAGAGATATGGTGTAAGGGGACCTGCTCTTGATTGGGTTGGTTCATTTAGAAAATAGAAGTCATAAAGTTGTAGTGGAATTTGATGGGGTTCAGTATTTTTCAGATGTTGACTTTTTAACCATGGGCATCTTGCAGGGGAGCATTATGGGACCACTACTGTTTATTTTTTATATTAACGACCTGGCATCTACAGTTATGGGTGAAAAGTGATACAAATATCTTAACCATTGGCATCTCATTGGCAGATCTCATGAAAATTACTGTTTTTCAACAAAGCAAAACAATCGGACACTTCCTGAGTCAGTTGAGTTTAGGACTGAGAGCATCACACTAGATGAAGATACAAAATTCCTTGGAATCCATATTAATCGTAATCTAGATTGGACCAAACATATATCAGAGGTATGCAATAAGATAATCACAGCTTCATATTCCTTACGAGTAATGTAAAAATATTTGACCAAGGAAAACTTCCAATTTGTATGTTTTGCAAATATATATTCAACTCTTCGCTATGGACCAATGTTCTGGGGTGGGAGCAGTGCATCAGAAAGGGCTTTTAACAGTCAAAAGAGAGCAGTTCATATACTTTCTGGCATTGGTTACTTGGATTCCTGCAGGGGAAAATTTAAAACCTTAGGTATCTTACCTTTACCATCAATTTTTATCTACGAATGCCTACTGTTTCTCTTTAAAAACAAGGACAGGTTTAAGAAGCATGAAGGTAAACACTGCTTTGCCACTAGATATATAGGATATAATGTCCCACAATATCGACTTAGTGTGGCAGAAAAAGGGCCTGGTATCTTGGCGATTAAATTTTTTAATGCTCTACCAATGGATAAGGATTTGAAACGTTTTAAGAAAACTGTTTTTGATTTATTGGTTCATATTGAATCATATACGCAAAATGAGTTCTTTGAATTTTTTCAATGTCATGTTTGATAATAAGATGTTATGTGAATGTTACTTCATTTTAATATTTATGTAAATGTTTAAATTTAGTATTTTTAACTTGGCTATTTTGTTGTATTTTAATTTTGACGCCATTCATTCAAGTTTTTGGTTTTTCATCAGTACCACAAAACTTTTTATTGAATCAAGAGATATTTGATTTGATTTGAAATCCCCCTCCTATCCCCGAAGAAAGCATGCTCTCTGAAGAGAATATGAAAAAATTATCAACAATCTTCAACACCCGACGTACGCTGACCTTCGGGACCTTGAACGGAGAATACTAAAATCCATAAACCCGCCATACTGACAAAGAAGTAACAGTAAGATTGGCTGCCATACATTACATGAAGGCCGCCTGCATTTAAATAACTAACTAAAATTTGCATGCAAATTAATAAAATGTGAACACATCATGGTAGATGTACAGACTTTCTGTTGAAATGTAGAAAACTGCCTAGCGCTGCATGTGACTGTGAAGAGAAGATGCATACTGTCCAACATGTTGTGAGGGAATGCAATCCAATTACGTTGGAGATCCCACTGACTTCATAATGGCTACAGATAAAGCAGTTGAGTATTTTAGGCAATCAAATGTTTGTTTTTAAATTGTGTTGGTCTATTTATACACCTAAGAATGATTAGTTTTAAAAATACGATAAATACAATCATTATAAAACAAAATACTTGACTTTATACTTTTGAGTCAAAGTAAGTAATAAAGTTCAAGACTAACCTGAACTATTATCTTCATAACTGCTAGAATCGTCACGTTCATATCCACACATCTTTTGCAAAAACGGCTCTATTTTCCAAACTAAAAGTGTTTGATCCTTCGACCAAGTAACAAGCTGAAAATTCTTATCATCTGGTTTTGATGGTCTCCACTGAAATTCCAACACAACATCTCTGTGCCCTACGAAAGTGTGCATGTGCGACGTCCTGTTAGCTAAGTTCCATAGAAGTAGGCTATTTTCTCCACGACGTAGTTGAGGTATAACTACTGTTACCAAACCATTTCCAAAGGGAGTATACCTATTTATTTAAAAGAAACTTTTATAATTACCTAGTTCAGTAGCGTGGCTCCTAGGCCGCCTATAATGTTTAACCCTTTAACCAATAAGAAAATTGAAAGCAAGCAATAATATTAAAATTATTAAAATTAGTAATGTTATATTTTTTATATTAATTTTTGATAATATTTCAATGAAACTTGCAATTATTTTCTTGTGATCTGATGAACTAAAAGATATCACAGTTATATCAGCTTGATTGTTATCACATAAATTTAAACAGATTAGCATAGATTTGTTTCGCTTTTGTGACGTTGCTTTGTCAAATTTGATTTAGTTGGCAATAAAGGATTTATTATTATTATAAGATTTACAAGCCAAACGGCTTCGCACTCCCTCCAGGGATTATTCACTCATACCAGGTATACAAAGACACCAAAAGTATGAAGCTCTATGGGAACCCTTTCCGTGTTATCGGATCCTAGGTGGCGTGGTCTTCTGCACTTCCTACAAACTTTCGGACGGTTCGCGCGGTTGCAAGGAGAACTGCTTTCTGAATCGGTTTATACAGATGCTCACTAAGGCCCAGTCCCTTGATGTTCTGCAGGAGGTTCTTTGGTATCACTCCAGTTGTTGACAGTATTATGAGAATCGTGTGGACGCTGTTCATTGCCTACTGTCTGCGGATTTGCAACTCCAGATCTCTGTATTTGGCGATCTTCTCATTGTATTTTGGTCTTAGGTTGTTGTTATTAGGTATAGCAATGTCAATCAGTGTAGTTCGCCTTGAAATTTTATCTGTTAGTATAATGTCTGGCCTGTTATGAGCAACTGTTTGATCTGTTAGGACAGTTCGATCCCAGTATAATTTGAACTCCTTGTTTTCAAGAATAGGCTCTGGATTATATTTTTAGTAAGGCACTTTTCCTACCTGCAATAATTTTAACTTATCTGCTAACTCTTGGTGGAGTATCTTAGCGGCTGAATCGTGTCTTTCCTTATATTCGGTTGCGGCAAACGCTTGGCATCCTCCAGTTATGTGCTGGATCGTCTCTGATGTTCGACAGCCATATCTACATTGATCATTTTCTATTGAGGGATCTCTGATAATGAATTTCCGATAGTTCTTCGTCGGAATAACCTGGTCTTGGATAGCTAACAAGAAGCCCTTCATTTCCGAAAACATCTGTCCTGAAATCAACCAGTAGTTCGACGCTAAGTTGTCGACATTGTCCTGGTTGACCTCATTTGGATGCCGTCCATGAAGTGGCTTCTGTAGCCAGGCTTGCAACTTCTCTTGGTCTGTTCGGTAGTGAGAAGCAATATCCCGTTCCCTCAGCTGTAGCGGCGTTGAATCTTCTGCCTCGCATATTGCTCGATGTAGTGTGGAAGAGTCCGCTAACCTATGGAAATAAGTAAGTATATTATTTGTTGATCGAGCTGCTTACCAATATCGACCAATCCTCTTCCTCCTTGGTGTCTTGGAAGCATTGTACGTTCAATAGCACTCTGAAGGTGGTGTTTGTGTGCTTTTGTTAGGAGTGTTCTTATCTTTCTTTGCAGGTTTTCGATGTCCGTCCTGCTCCATTTTACTATTCCAAAAGAGTAGCTAAGAGCAGAGCATGCATACGTGTTGAGCGCCTCGAACAAATTTCTACTATTTAGACTAGTTCGTAACACCCATCTTACCCTCCTGACAAATTCGGTTGTCAATTCGGCCTTCATAGTGCGATGCTCAATTCGTTTAGCCTGTTTCATACCTAGGTATTTGTATGTTTGTTCTGCTTCCATTGCAGCAATGGTTTCACCGTTCTGCATCTCAAATGCTCCCGGTTGTATCTTTCCTATAACGATGTTCAAAATAGGGCACTTGTCAAGTTCAAACTGAATTCCGATATCCCCGGAGAACTCCTCGACATTTTTGAGCATTTGCTCCAGCTGGTTTTTGGTAGCAGCCATCAGTTTAAGATCATCCATGTATAGAAGATTATTTATTATTAAAATCTATAACTGGTACAAGTTACGCCAATTAGCTAACATTCTAATATTAAAGGAATCAAATAAGTTATACAGATTCCAAACATTCACTGACTACATCTATAAAGTTAATAATCACGTCTCTAATACATTCTTGGAATTGGATGTTATTTAACAAATAAATAGAAAAATATATACCTACCTTGCTCTCCACACTGGTGCGGTAGTACTTAAAACAAATTCAGGTTTTCGTGGATTAGTAACGTCAAAAAATTTTACGGTATTGTCTTGACTAGATGAAGCAATCTGATTTTCCGAATGTGGACTCCAATCTAGTCCGTAGATTTTGGCTAAATGCGCCGCTATATACTGAACAGGCGATGTACCTTTTCGCTGATCCCATATTTTGATATCTCCTATAATGAGTAGACAAAATAAAAAACGTTTTGGCTTGACAGAACCTCATATAATCGAATAAGTTGTTTTTCTAAACTACTTATAAAATAAAATTTTGTTAACAGCCAATCTTGATTCCACTAATATAAATTATAACAAAATTTTATTAAATCTGACTAAGTAAGCATCTTATATATAAGAACAGTACTTTTTATTTTTGAGATCATTCTTCGCTCGCAAACAAAGATTTTCACCAGACACAACAAAAAGTTATTAATACATAAACTTATATTAAAAATAAACGACAACATATAACATATGTTAAATTATTTGAAAAATTTTATCTGCTACTAGTTCAGTGGTAGAATATTTAAAAAAAAAGTTTTTAGGGCATAATCTATACAGTGTTTAACCTACAATTAAAATAATTTTAAAATAAGTCATAAAGAAATAGAGAGATTGTGTATTTCAGTGTATACTTTATACTATTATCGGCCAAGCGCTTTCGGTCTTATTTAGACCATCCTCAGAGCTCAGACCTCGTCAAAGGGCACACCTTAACCCTGCCATTTGGAGAGCAGTTTCCAACGCCAGCGTAGCCTCCACACAGAACCAGTCACATATACAATTAAAAAGTGGTAGAGCTATAGAGCAATAAGTAAAATGTTTTTGATAGCGAAGGTATTTGAAATGATTGTTGATTCTAAAATCAAATCAGATCTTCAATCTGTTTTAAGTGAAAGCGAACATGGTTTCAGCAGAGGTAGACCTACAGTAAGTAATTTGCTTGTTTATGAGCAGTTTTTGAGAAATTATCTTGAGGACACTAATCAGATTGACTCTATTTACACGGACTTCTCTAAGGCTTTCAACAAGGTAAATCACTCTCTACTTTTGACAAAGTTGGAAAAATATGGCATATTTTGTGACCTTTTGCACTGGTTTGATAGTTACCTAACAAATAGGACACAGCAGGTAAAAATTGGCAATTTGGTCTCTAGTGAGATTTTAGTCTCATCTGGCGTACCGCAAGGTTCGCATTTAGCTCCATTTTTATTCGATATTTTTATCAACGATGTGACTGAATGTGTGAAATATTCTAAATGTCTTTTATACGCTGACGATTTAAAGATTTTTCGAATAGTCAAGGATGTGGAAGATTGTATGAGATTTCAAGAAGATTTGAATACTGTGAGTGAATGGTGCAATTTAAATGGTATGCAATTGAATGCAAGTAAATGTTTTGTCTTGAAACTCTATCGCATTAAGAATGTTATTCAATATGATTATTCAATTGATAATATATCACTTGAAACTAAAAAAAAGCTCAAAGACCTAGGAGTATATTTTGACAGCAGTTTAAGTTTTAACTTTCATGTTAATCATATTACTAATAAAGCATTAAAATTACTGGGCTTTATTAAAAGAATCTTGCAATATTTTAATAACATTGCTTGCTTTAGAACATTACTTTGTTCCTACGTTAGGTCAGTCTTGGAATATGCTTGCCAGATATGGTCTCCTTACTATGGGCAGTATGTTCAACAGATTGAAAGAGTGCAAAAGAGATTCATTAGATTTGTGGATTTCAAAATGGGGATACCAAGTGAAAACATCATATATGAAGAAATACTTAAGTCTAATAATTTGATACGTCTTAGGGAAAGGAGAACATATATCGATACGCGCACCTTTTATAAAATTTTGCATGGGTTAACAGATTGTCCTGAATTACTAGTTATGATAGACATAAATGTTCCACAGAGAGTTTTGAGAGAATTCAATCTGTTTAATGTTTCTTATCACAGAACAAACAATTGGATTATCATTATCACTCGCTTTTCAATTACGGCGAATAAATTCGAAAATGATATCGATTTCTTTAATGATACATTAAATTCATTGAGCTTAAAGATAAAGAATGCACTGTGATATGTGTATTTAGTCATTTTATCTATAGATAGTAACTTGTTTTGGTATATGTATTTTTTATTTGTCCACCCATTATATACCTCTTTGTTTTAACTTTTGTGTTTGTAGGATTTTATTATACATTATTTTATCTATATTGTACATCTTTAAGTTTATATACTTTTGTATTTGCCTTATTATCTTATTATTTGTTTAATGGTTCATCGTATGTTTCTGTTCATGCGTGTGCTACTAGGGATTTTTTATATTATACTATGTATTGTTTTTTTTCCTTTATAAATAGCGGGTCTGTCAATAAACATTCATTCATTCATTTATTCTTTCATTCTATTGTGGCTGGTAACGCTCGAAAATGATAAGGGAAGAAAAGAAAGTTTTATTAAATGTTGTCGATATTTATAAGGGTATGCCATACTTATCATATAAAAATTATAAAGCTTGTTTGAACCAAAATATTAGATACAATGGTAATGCGTTTATGTTTACCAAACACATTCTTTTTGTTTGGTTTTTAATTTTCACACAATCAGCCAGTAAAACGAAGCCTATTTTTACGCGCGTGCCGATATCGGAGATCTGACGTGCTCGACGATCATTTTCCGACTGATTTACAATCCTGATTCAAGACGGTGTAATTGACGTGGTCCAAATTTCTCACACTCCTACATCCTTGTTAGAAACCCTGAATATTATATAATCTAATAGCCCTTTTACTTCCAAGAAATAGTGCATGAATTAAATTTTATAGAAACAGTGACAATGTATTAAGCAGAAAGAGAAAGAGTTGAATTACAATTTTCTATCAACTATATAGTTTGATAAAAAAAATCACTGCTATGTGTAAAAGGCCAATGTTAATAAAGGACATGCCCTATTGTCAACATATATGATATTTATTTTATGTCTCTTAACTCTAAATAGATTTAGTGTACAAACCATAATCAAAATTAAAAATTTCTAAAAATTCAAAAAAACTAATTTCCCGGTGTCATGCTTTTTTTGAAATACTTAGTAATTGATCTCTTGATATAATGTTAGTTCATTTATTAGTCCGAGATAAGAATATAAAATTAGTATAAACTAGTTTATTTAAATTAAAAACATATTTGCAGACCTTCATGAGCAGTAGCAATCAAATGCTGAGAAATCCTATTCCATCTAACTTGAGAGGCTTCAGCTACAGCTGAAAGAGATAAAGTAGGTCTTCTAGCATCTCTTATGTCCCACAAGTGTATATAAGTGTCCACTGAACAACTTGCCAACATATTTGGGTTGAATCTGTGCCAGTTTATGTCTGTGATGACGCGAGAATGAGCACGAAGTGAGTGAGATGCTGATAGAGTCTCTTGCCTCCAAGTAAGTATTTCTAATCTTTCATTACTCTTAAAAAAAAATTAAATAAATCAGAAAAGGATATTTTTTATACATTACAACACATCAACAGTAATATCTTTTTTGGTATTTAATAAATTAAAGAGTTGAAAGTATTTTATGTTTGAAAATCCTAGACAATATTTCAAAATTCTTTGATATTTCTAATTTAAAATTGTGTTTAAAAAGTACTAAGACAATTTGTAAACCTTATATGGTTATAATAATTATTACTATGAAAATTACGTGACTCTTAACAACAAAAATTTTGACTTATTCTTTCACAGAGAGGAGAAGAGAAGATGCTTTAGATTAATCAGACCAAATATACAATTTTCAAAGTGAAGAAAAACTGTTTCATATTCATAATGAAACATGTCCAACGTCTTTTAAAATATTACCACAAAGGAGTAAAAAATGAGTTAGGTAAACACATGTTCTAGTATTTTCTGATAATCTACCACAAAGGTGTCCAAAAAGGGGGGGGTCATGGGATTTCTTTATCATTAGAAAGAAGGACATAGGAGTATTGAGATAAAACATCAGTAAATAAATAAATATGACACAATATACCCATAGATGTATAGAGAATAGACCACAGGTCTCAGTATACTAACATGTGCATGGTGTGAGAGAAACGCAAATATAATCATAATCATTACTGGTATCAAATACAGGACAGTATATACACAAGTCAAAAGAAAACCATAAAAATCATTATAAAATTTGTACAATTGCTTTAAATGAGAATGATACTAAATATAAAATTTTGATTTACTTATAAAAAATTATCTAAAATAACAAATAGTTGTATCCCAAAAATAAACAAAGTTGTTCACTTTTGCCGGTTCAATAATAAAACAGAATGATTTTTTTATCCTAGTATTTTTAGGGTTTAAGACTTGCTTGACTTATTGTTGCTCTTGTCAGTTTAAGCCTTCTGCTGTCAATTTAGGATGGTTTTAAATTTAAATCATGTTAGTGAATCTGGCTGTAAGTGCTTTAAAATGATTAAACTTGTTAATGGTAGGACTAGTCTTAAAGGTGTGTGTATGTCCATGAGTGTTGTGTGTATGAATGTGATGGTGTGAATATTTATATCTAAAATTGAACTTGTGATGTAATGTTTCACTTATGAAATTCATGACAATAAAGGCTTTATTTTAAATAAATGTAGGATACAAATCTCGATAACTGATATTAAACATATTTATATAATTAGAAATTTATGTGAACATATATGTCATAGAAGAGAAATAACAATGAAGAAGTTATTGTTTATTTTGCTAAATTATATATTTTTGAAATATATAATAAAAGATAAAATAAACAGTACAGATATGCGATAAAAATTAATGAAATGAATATTGGGAAAAAAAGTTTACTAAGGTTGAAATTGATCCAAACTTGATACATGCAAAAAGTTTATTTCATTCAAGCACACTAACCTTTCAACCACTGGTGACTTTGAGAACATACAAGTTGATGTTATATTTAAATTTGCGTCTGGCAGTTTGGCGCTTTGCTTAGCCCTGTCTCTTTAGAGAGAAAGACTTTATCCTTGGACGTATGCATCCCTTTTACACCAATTCAGTATACTGGGACATGTAGTCTTATCTTTAGGTTTATTCAAACCTTGAGTTACAAACAGATTTCTAACAAATAATTTATTGAGATGATCATTACTTGATGAAGATACACATTACTAATATAATATGAAAAGAAACCAAACTGTTTCAGATCTTTTGTTTTGTTTTTTTATTTAAAATTGTACTTTAAATACACATAACATATTTCGTAACACTGCTACTTTATCGGATCTCAAAATAGGTTATGACAAACAAAGTTAAGAAATAAATAATTATAAAGGTGTTCAATTACCTATTTAAAAATTCATATTACTAAACAAATTTAACAATGGTGAATTATTAACATCTAATTGGTCATTCAAAATGTTATCTGTATTCTTAAGTTTGTTAATCTCTAATGATTCCAATAAAGGCACCTTTTTAATTTGTTTGTAAATAGTTTTCAACACTCTTGTTTGTAACATAATTGGCTTCCTAATCAATTTATGACTATGGTTGGAATAACTGATAATTTTATTTAAAGTTTGAATTATAACATAACCTTACCAAAATAAATCTTATATATTAAAATATTGCTAATAACCTTTTTTTATATTTTTATTCAATGAAAAAATATCTATAACAGATTCGGTACTTTGGTGAGTTACTTATTATGAATAGTCAACAGATAATCAGCAAATTCTTCCGATAGTTTTCCAACAGGTTTCAATCTTAAATGGAACAGAAAACTGATCCTATACTAATCGTTTGTAACTTTGGTTGGAACGCATTTAAGTTACAATGCCGAATCCTGACAGTAAGATACTGCTTGTGTCGCAGATTGGAACACACCTACTGTATTTCTATGAATAGACCTAACCTAATAAATAAATGGTTCAAATCAAAATCAATCAGTGTAAAACAATGAGCAATACCTAGTGACTAATAACAGTAATAAAGATAAAAAAGTTGCTCCTGGGGTGGACATCCTACAAATTGTAAACCACTCCTATAAACAATATCATTGGGTAAAATGACATGGATAACTTACTGATATAACACATATGTCTTTATTGTGAGCTGTGGGATTCCATTCAGCAGCTCCAACATCATATTTACTTGTCCTAGGAAATTTAAAAATATTTTCAAATTCTTCATCTAAGTTTCTTAAGGCGATACATCTGCGCCTAAAACAAAAATATACAATAAAACAATGAAATCATTAGTACTTATAGAGTTGAAATTTCTTACGATATTTCAAAAATTATTAAAGTTAATTTTATCTACCCATGAACATTTAGACATTAAAGTAAATGCAATAATTTGTTTATGACAATTTTTTAGCAATATCATTGTTTCTGTAGCTGCATGTTATTACTTTTTAAAAGCTTAGATATTCAGAGGATAGATATAAAAAAAAAATCTGGGTCGATTGCCAAAGGTCTTTCTTTTGATTATACAGCCAAAAATAAAGACACAATTGTGAAGTCCTAGATATGGTGTATATAAAGAAATTTCAATAAATGACTTACCCCGCTAATAATGCATAAGTACCAGTAGGGTCTATAGACATAGCATTTGCTTGAAGATCTTTGCATTCTAAAGCAATGTAATAGTCTTTATTTGTAATTCTGGACATTTTTGCTGCGATACAGATACTTAGAAGATGCTATAACTGATTAAAATAATACGAACTAGCACCCTTCTGCTAAAATAAATTATTTATTTTAAACCAAGATTTTTATTTAGGGTAAAAACGATTTCTAAAAGTAAACAAAAAAAAGGTAAATATTTTGACCGGTGACGACATTGACAAATGACATTTTTGAATTTTGGGATTTTTTTGGGAGAGGTTATTTTACGTCGGAGCTGAGATAGACATAAGAATTAAGTATAGACTTCGAATCCTATAGAACAAGTTGGCTCACGCTTAGAAAGAGACAAAGCATTTTCGATCAAGGAAATTGGAGGGGGTAAACCACGAACATTTCATATAAAAGTGGACTGCTCATGAAAGTATTTTTTGACCCCCTCCTTATTGGTCGCCATTAGGTGCAATGATTTTTATGGCAGCATTGAATTCCCTGCTAGTTTCTTACATTGGCGTGAATGTGTCGTGTATGATTGTCAATTCTATTATTCTAACCAACAGGTTTAGACAATAACTATCTCTTTCTATACTATATCTAAAACAATAAGGCGCTCCCTTGTTTTACTTGACAGGTTAATTGAGTATATTAATTAAAAAAGACCGGGATAATTGTTTCTGTAAAACAATATTTAACTTGAATTTCTACTTTTAGTTTCCTCAGAATTATAATGTTTCTGTTTAGGCAACTCCAATAAAGCAAATTTTTTTTAACTTCTTTGGAACAGCGTAAATATGT
This sequence comes from Diaprepes abbreviatus, assembly GCA_034092305.1. NCBI lineage: Eukaryota > Metazoa > Arthropoda > Insecta > Coleoptera > Curculionidae > Diaprepes > Diaprepes abbreviatus. The sequence goes on along the minus strand of JASJET010000055.1, from coordinate 4,568,832 downwards.
AACAATTTTATTATTTTTAGATAACAAGCATGAAATGTCATTTCTTATAAATAAATGAAAATGCTTTTCCTATGACTGTTTACATATTTTATTTTTTTACAATAAAACTGCTATTTAGCAAAATAGCTAAAATGTGAAATATGCGCCAGAAACAAATCGTAACTAATTTTTTTTTAAATATCCGTTTTGGAAAAAATTGTGGAAATCAATGGTTATTTTTGTAAATAATATTAGTATTATCTACATCCTTCTTCGGATGTAGAGTATAAGATGTTAACGAAAAAAAAGTTTTAAGGCATTTTTTTTTAAATTTTATATCATGAATTAATATAGTATACCCACACAGCACTAGACGTCTTATAGACGTCGTTTTTATATCCAGATTATGTCTGAACGTCTTAAGACATAAATAAGGCGTCTTATAGACGTTGTTTTAAAGACGTCTATATACAACGTCTTTAAGATATCTTTTAAAAGTCTACATACTACATTTTATATGAAAATAAATACAGTTATGTATAATTTAGTTGATAAAAACTAAAAAGCATTTCTTTCCCTATGAATTTTGTCGCAGTTGGGTAAAAAGTTTGCAACGCCGCACAAGAGCTCAGCTGAATACAAGCTGAGGTTAAAATTTTTGATTGAACGACAAATTTTTAGTAGCCTCACTACGACCTTGGTTAATGGAACTTTTGCGTGATCTTTTTACCAATACTTTGATGCTTTTTGTCACAGACCGTTTGTATACCAATAACAATATGATGCCAGAGAAACTATAACTTTAAAAAAACCGCCTTTTGTTTCTGTCACTGTCATTTTTCAGTTTTGTATTTGTGTTTCGTCATGTCATTATTCATTTTTAATATTGTTGGGGTGCCGACTGTGAAAATTTAATTTTTGAAAGAATTTTATTAAAATAGTTGATTTATCTATGTGCCTCTAAAAATCTTTTTTATTCGTGTTTATGTAATACTTAAGGTAAGATCGAGAATCATATGTACTTAGGAAAAACAGTAACGTTATTTATAGTTTGTGTTACAGGAAATTCCCGAATGCTTTGCCGTTTATATTTTTGTAGTAACTCTATGTTAGAAGTATGAAATGAAATCTTCAAAAATATTATCTATGCGAAAAAGGCTTGCACAGCTCATCCAGACATTCCGGGATCCAGACCCGGTCCTAAATATTACAAGAAATATTACTAATGAAGTGGAAGGCGAAATGTTTGTTTATGGAGTGTTCCACTAATGAAACCTGTAAAATTTATTTTGTTCCTGATGATTGATTTATATTTAAAGAACATAGAAAATAGAGTTGTGTTAATTACAAGAAGTAATTTTGTTTAAGGTTTTAGAAATTTCAAAACTGGGAGTAGGGAGCATTTATGACTTTGTAAAGCAAGCTTGTAAAATTACCATGTACAGTTGATTAGTACGAAAAGGAAAAAGAAAGTTCTATGATTCCAACATGGTGAGACTTATTATGAGTAAGTTCTGTCTTTCATTATATATATTAACCTTAAAATTGCATAAGTCACGATTCTATAGTAGAGGACAATTATAAAAATTCACAAAAATATCAAAAAATTTACTACCACAAATGATAAACTTTATCCTATATTAAAATCAGTTTATTAGGATCTACAGAGACAATAGGACTGGAAAAAGTCAGAAGAATGAGGAAATTTCAATCCAAACATGGCTGAAAAGGGCATTTGACTAAATAAAAATTCTTGAATTTAAAGATTTGTGTACTTTTTATTTCAATAAACTTTTATTTTGTTGATAGTCTACCTTTTAGAGTTATTTTATCGAAGGGATAAACTAAGGCTTAAATTTGATAGGTTCACTTAAATTTCAAATTAGAAAAAGTTTACATTAGGCTTAAGTTATGTATTTTTTTGTATAAAGAGATTATGTTGGAACATATTTTTTAAAGCAAATTATTCATGCGGAACTTGTAGTTATTTAAAATGGTAGTGTATATTTTGCTCTTGATTTTTTCTTAATTAAAGTTATTTCTTGGATTTTTGAGTAATTACGGTTTGACTTTGTAGACAAGACAAACAAAAAAATTAAAGGGACCCTTTTTAATGTACATAATTTTGTTGGTGGAATATGTTGTTTTAATGTTGGGAAGGGACGTCCATAAGACGTTGTAAGCAAACGTCTTAAAGACGTTACCTTTTGTAACATGAGACGTCTATACAACGTCTTATGGACGTCGTTCGTCTTTTATGGACATCCATAAGACGTCCTGAATATTGAGATCAAACGTCTTTAAGACGTATTTGTGCTGTTTGGGTATTGTTTAATGTAAGGTCTCGAAATGTCCACATAATCTATTGCAAAGAAAGAGAGTTACATCATTTAAAAATAGCTTCGATTAGGTCTTTGTTAAAATTATTTTCTCCTTGATGCTTTTAGGGAACTGATATGTTAGGTATTTATATAGGGTTAACAACATTCATAACAATGTTGACATTTCCTTCATAAAAATGGAGCTTTAATTTAAAGGAAGTAAAGTAACATTATGTACTAAACCATTTTTATATAAAAAAAAAATTAAACTCTAAAGGGGATAGTGTTAAAGCAGTTTATATTTAATTGTAAACAAAACAATATTTATTAAGACACTTTAAATATAAAAAAGCTTGTAAATACAAGATAATTCTTACCTGAATACAATCATTTTTAATCTAAATATATACATAAAGATTTACTAGCAACTTTAAATTTTTATACTAAGTCAAACTTTCCATTTACTTAACTGTTTAAGGATCTGGAATTGACTTTTCCTAGAGTTGAATTTTCGAAATCACAGCATCTCACTACTTTGACAAAGGATTTTCGTGACACAAATTTCCTATCTGAGCTAAAATCAAGAATTTTTGTTTTATTAATTAATAACATATTCAAACAAAAGGTTATTATTTTATTTTTAGACAAAACAAATACATAAAAGTAAAATTTATGTAATTTCCAAACATGCTTAATAATATTGAAAAATTTCATATTATATGCAACAATTTATTTCTATTTTAATAAGGCATATTGGTTTTTAAACATATAATCATTTTAAATTTTAACACCATACCAGTTTCGATGTTCAGCTTTATATGTCAGTGGAACATTAACTTTATGGTAAAACGATATTGTTGTTGGTTAATGCACACCTAATTCAGGACTTTTTTTTGTAGAGCCAGTGTATGTTATTAAGTCAAAGTTTAGTTGCTTCAAGATGTTTACATCAAACAATGCTTCGTAATTTTTTTCAGGCAGTTTATTTGTAAGAAGCACAGCACAAACTTTTTGCTCATCTTGCATAAAATTATTTCCAGAAAAATGCTCTGAACAGAGTTACTCATCTGGTGTATAAAAGAATTATGATCATGACCAATTTGTTTCGGCCCTTGAATTTGAAGATTCTTTTCTCTTAGAAAACTAAAATATTGATAGCATTTAAAAATTATCATACATCATATCCATAAGAATAAACTTGTTACCCTTAGATTTACCATTTGATTCTAAGGTAAAATTTCATATAATTATTATTGAAAGCTTTATAACTTACCAATTAAATAAATTCCAATTTACCAGATGAGGTATTTGCACGTCTTACGATGAAGAATCACATTTTTTAAAATACCAAAAAAAAAAACTTAAAGTTTACGTTCCTGTTTGAAATTTTCAGTAAAACGTTACCTAAAATGTGATAAAATCCATAAAACAGCAAATCGAAAATAAATTTTGATCAAAATGAAAAGTATTCAGTTGTCAAAAATACACTTTCACCAATAGCATGAAAACTTAGGGAATTCATTGTTGCCAAAGCAATTATTTGCACGTAATGGCACGGAGCATGGTGGCGTCATTGTTATTATGAGGGGAGGTATTATGCATGATCAGTCCAGTTTTATATGTCAAGTTCGTGGGGTAAACCGTGGATGAGTAATATCTCTCTTTCTAATGACGAAGCCAAGCACGATACCAAAGATTATCCACAATAATCCTCTTTGAGATCCTTCAAACGTCATTAGATATCCTTGTCAAAGATGATTCATATTGTGAATAATCTCCTTTGTTCCTGTCACCTGGGTACCTATTCTCGTTCTTGAGAGAACGTCACTTGATGGAAAGTGGGCGTGGTTCTCACGAAAAAGTATGAAACCGTATTCTGGGTAGCTTTTCTCGTTTTCGAGAGAACGATCATCTTGATGGAAAGTGGCCGTGGTTCTCACGAAAAAGTAAGAAACCGTATTCTAAATACGTTTTCGTGAGAACCACGCCCACTTTCCATCAAGATGATCGTTCTCTCAAGAACAAGAATAGGTACCCAGGCCGCCATTAGAAAGAAATACTACTAATCGAAAATACTCTATCTCTTTTTAAACGTGGTCAACTTGCTTCTATAAAATCCGCAGTCTATTTTTTAACTTTTATATCTATGGTTATCACACATGATTACTAGGGCTATTCTTTTGAGTCATTATCACTTTCACTTTTATCAGTTGAAGTAATCATGATCACTTCAACCCAATGACAAGTAAATGCATATTCAAAAGAACATGAAGTTATCAGTTACACTTTTTTCACTTTGATCAATTGATAATTACTCAAAAGAATACAGCCTTGATAGTGAGTCCACACGATACCAAAAATTTCGGCGTAGGCGTATTACGCCCATTTATGTTAAAAATGTCTCGTCCACACGGGGAACTTTTATCGTGCAGTCGTGCAGTCGTAATGTTTTTTTTTGTGGTAACCTAACTTTTTTCTTATTTTTTGATTAAATTTATTTATGCATAAATTAAAATGAAAGAAAATAAAAAAAATAATTGCAGCAATGTTGTTATGTAGAAAAAGAAAACTAAAGAAAAAATTACAAAAGATAAGGATATTATTAATATATTCTTTATTAAAAAAACGGAAAAGTCGTCGCTACTAGGTCCGATTTGTTTTTGAGAAAAACATTGGAGAAAAGCTTGGACATACTAATGATTTAATTCAAGAAATGCGAGAAAGTGATCCTGATTTTTTAAAAATATTTTCCTGTTACTCTTGGTGAGTTTGAAAACCTGTTGTTGGGCCAATAAATAGGAAACACGCTATGGAAATGTGTACAGCTATACCCTTATTACAAGGTTTGAAAAAACATTGTGATATTTAGCTGATGAAATCAGCATGTGAAAGCAACAGTGCGAATTCCGAGTCGGTAAACAGTGTTTTTGAAATTAGTCATGTTACTTGTGCGATAATATGAGACTCTTTAAAGCAAGTTTTATTTCCGAAGTTTGCCACTTCTACCTGGTAAAGAATTGCCAAAGAGTTCAAAGACGAGAGTTTTAATATAAAGTGTCATTTTAACAATCGTTTTAATAATTACAATTGTTTGTAGTTTTTCGAAGAATATATTACGTATAACACTAACTGGATTTCTGTTATTAAATTTCCATCAATGTTAATTTTTACTTTTTAATTGTTTATAATAGGTTTATATAAAATTTGCTAAGGGTAGGGTTACTAGACTACAGGAATTTTCCTGACATGTCTGAAATTTTAGCCCCTCGTTAGGAAGAAAGAGGAAAAAACTGCAATTGTCAGTATTTTTTTGAAATTAAAAGAGGAAAATATAAGTAATGAAAAAATATTTATTAATCATTCTAGTGAGAAAAAATAAATTGATTAAACGTTACCAAAATGAGTGAATTGTTAATTTAGTATATTAATAAATTTAGTTTCATACTTTTTATTGTTTGATGTTTCTTTTGGCAATTGCTGGACTTTTATAACTATTTCATGACATTCTTCACATGATATGTTCTTTAAGTTAAATTGTGTCTAGAGTAGAACCTTAACAGAAGACATTGTTGTAAACCAACTATTACTACAAATTATTAATTATTAAATTAGTATATATATTTTTAAGTTACTCATATGGATTAATAGATAATTATAGTCTAATATTTAATACTCCCTTAAGAAATAGTTATATCTTAAGTAAATTTATGTTCTAATAGGTTCAAACAAAAGCATGCCTTAATCTCCGAAACTCTAAAACTTTACTTTTTACAGAGACCATTAGTTTTGTTTATATTGTCATCGTCCCATAAATACACACTTTTTCATTTCAGTAATCATGTAAATAAATAGTTATAAGTTATATTTGTTAGTACGCCTATGACTGTCAAATATATAATTTAGATTCAGAATAGAATGTAACTAGGACACGAACATTGAAACGAGAGGAACTAAAATCAAAAAACTACAATAGTAACATTAAATTAGTAAGTAAGAACAAAAACTGTTGTTACCTCATGATTTAGTGAACATTATAATAAAATATTAAAAAAGTAATATTAGAAGATTTATTTGAATTCATCGAACTAGCAAAGTTATAACATTGATGGCAGCGAAAGGCAAAGCTTATAACAATATAGACAGTCTGTCTCTCCTTAGTCCACTACGCTCCCATTAATGAGAAAACTCACTCGATATTGGCATTTGATGCTTTGATTGCAAAAATTTTGAAAATCTCACTGCCTTAACATACAACATTCAGATAAAATGTCCGGATATTTACAGAAACATTATGGATATTGTCAGGAAAACTCATTATTTGATCTGGTAACCATAGCTAAGGGCATGACTGTGGATTAGCGTCTCGATATCACAGATTGTCGTTGAATAGAAATTGTATTATATAATGGCCTTTATTTCACAAGCTTAAATTTATATAACGAACAACTGTATTATTGCAACTGTTATAAAATTAATAAAAATATGAACAAGAATTGTTTTTTTTTTTGAGTACCAAGCAGTAATGATCTTCGGTAACAAGCATTTTTAATAAATTAAAACAATTTAACATAATTCATAAATATCTATTATTTCAAAACTCGCTAAATAAAATATATAAATAAAACAACAAAGTTTAAAAAAAACATAGGTAATGTTTTCATACAAAATATTGAAAATAAACAGTTTCCACCATTTTGAAAGCAGTCCGCTGAAAAGTTAAACATGATTTGGCGTAATGACCTTGGAAAAGGCGGATTTAGGCGGGAAATCTTCGGTCTTTGTCTTTTTTTAAATCTAACAAATCACAATGCTTGAAATTTGTCATATGTCTTATTACGCTACGCTGCCGCCGAAATTTTTGGTATCGTGTGGACTCACTCTGAGACAGTGTTGTAAATATTCGGATGATTTTGATATTCGAATAATACGGATGCGGATGAATGTAATATTCGGATTGTTTAACAATCCGAATTTGCGGAATGTTGACGAAACATTACGAATTAATACGAACCGAACTCCTCGCGGCTCTAGATGGGGAATTGGACAACAGTGGTTTGGTAAAAATTTAGACATAGGCGCCGGGTCAAATTTTAGGTTTTACATCATGGCTCCCGCACAAAAATCAATTGTTTTTTTTTGTCAATTCATCAAATAATAAATTTGCCCTATGTCGGTTGTGTAATCGAAAATTGGTAATTTAAAAAATTATATTTCTGAAATACGTCCACTTCTGTACCATGAAGAAATGAATAAAAATAATGTTACCGATGAGACTCAAGTTCATATTTCAGGTTTTGGTAAGCTCCAAGTAGTAACAAATATCCCTGAAGGCTTTTTTACCAAGATGAGATTCCATGTATAAGCCAATCCACAGAATTAAAAAATAATCCTGGCTCTTTAATTCTTTTAACTATGAACGAAAGTCAGCAGCAAGAAATTTTGCGAAAACAACCTACCACTTCTACCTAAGTTCAAAATTATTGTTTTGGTTATATATTTTACATATTATTTTCAAAGAAAACTATCCTGGATTATTTTTTATTTATGTTCAAATTAAATATTACTAGAATGTATGCTTTCCTTGATTTATTAAAAACAATTTAAGATATGTTTTTGGAACTAACGTTGAATTTATATGTTTTTATGATATATATTTTGTTTTAATTTCTTCAATAAAACATTTTTTTGTATATATATATATATATATATATATATATATATATATATATATATATATATATATATATATATATATATGAATTTTTATTTTATAACTTTAAAATATATTTTTATGCTCTGCGTCATCAAAAGTACTTGCACCTAAAATAATAGAATAATAATCCTCTCCAGCACTGGTGAACGAACAAGTGTATTCGATGCCGCAGCGTCCGTGACATCCGTTTCCATCGGGCATCGTTCGTTGTATAAAAAATCATCGGTATCATCACATTCCGTATGCCAAGGAAGCGTCTAAATTAATACGTATTAATTTGCTATTCGAATATTGCTCGGTTATTTCAATTCGTATTCCCACATCACCCGAAACAGTACGAACTAATACGAATCAAACGAGCACCGTCCGTAGCATTCAATTTTCGTTTTCTTGTCGCTCCGAAGACCAAGACATACTTATACGTTACTACAAACGAAACAAGGATAAAATAATTCTTATTCTGACACTATGTTTCCATTTATTTCAATAGAACCGAAGCACGTCACATTCCGAATTCCGCATTCCGGATGCCAAAGAACTATTCGGTTTAATACGATTAAGTTACTATTCGAATTGTTCGGTTATTTTAATACGTATTCTCACATCACTAACTTGAGAACACGCACTTTTTCCGAAATCCGTGCTTGAGAGTGAGTCCACACGATAAGAAAAATCTGGGCGTAAGCAAGCGTAGCGTAATAAGACATATGTCAAATTTCAAGCATTGTGATTTGTTAGATTTAAAAAAAAGACAAAGATCGAAGATTTCCTGCCTAAATCCGCCTTTTTCAAGGTCATCACGCAAAATAGTGTTTAACTTTTCAGCGGACTGCTTTATGTTTTGTTCGAAGATTTCTAATGGCCTCTTGCTTTCCAGCTTCCATCATACCCTAGATTTAAACAACAATAGATCTGTTTGAAGGCTGTTTATGGTCGGTGGGGGTGACGCTTTTTTGATGTTTGACAGACATAAACATATTTACTTGTCTTTCAGTTTAATTGCTTGTCGTGACTTTTTTCGGTGTTTTTAAGTGTTAGAAATTACTATAAATGCGAAGTTTACAATTAATATTAACAAGAAGAGGATTTAAAAACTTATTATTGTTGGTAAATATTGTTAGATATTGTTTACATATTGGAAATAACAATGATAAAAATTTAGGCAACCATATATATTTATACTTTGTTTTCAGAATTGACGTACCCAGGGGTATGTTCGAAGGACGTACCGATGCTACTCGTTTAAATAATGCAATTAGAAAAGGATAGCATAAAGTCGGTATGTTTGTACCAAGAAATTAAATATCTACTGTTTATCAACACTTTTTCAAATAAAAATATTATTACGTTATTCAGCGTTTAAACAACCTGAACTAACCTTTTTTATTCCGGGGTTTAAACAACCGGGCCCTAGTTCTGACGTTATGCTACTTCTACAGGGTTCGAAGCTTTCCAGCATCCAGCCAAAAGACTGCTTTACATATGGCATAAACTGTTTCTTTCTTTTTTCGTTTTGATGGCTTTGCTACAAGGCAATTCGCCAGATAAACTGTTTCTTTTTAATATTTTATGTGAACATAACCTATGTTTTTTTTTCAGAAGTTTGTTTTATTTTGTTTTTTTATTTTACGAATTTTGAGATAATGGATATTTATGAACTATGTTAAATTATGTTAATTTATTAAAAATGCTGGTTACCGAAGCTCATTACTGCTTGGTACTCAAAAAAAAAAAACAATTCTTGTTCATATTTTTATTAATTTTATAACAGTTGCAATAATACAGTTGTTCGTTATATAAATTTAAGCTTGTGAAATAAAGGCCGTTATATAATACAATTTCTATTCAACTACAATCTCTGATATCGAGACGCTAATCCACAGTCATGCCCTTAGTTATGGTTACAAGATTAAATGAGATTTCCTGAGAATATCCCTGACTTTATAGTAAATATCCGGATATTTTATCTGAATGTTGTATGTGATATGTTAAGGTAGTGAGATTTTCAAAATATTTGCAATCGAAGCACCAAATGCGAATATCGAGCGAGAAATAGGCTCTCTATATTGTTATAAGCTCTGGTTTTCGCTGCCACCAATGTTATAACTTTGCTGGTTCTGCTTTTAGTTTATCACTGGTTTCGATGGGTTCAAATAAATCTTCTAATATTACTTTTAATATTTTATTAAAATGTTCACTAAATTATGAGGTAACAACAGTTTTTCTTCTTACTTACTAATTTAATGTCTCTATTGTGGTTTTTTAATTTTAGTTCCCCTCGTCTCTATGTTCATATCCTAGTTATATCCTATTTCTGTATCTAAATTATTATTTTTCAGTCATAAGTGTACTACCAAATACAACATAACTATTTATTTACATGATTACTGAAATGAAAAAGTGTGTATTTATGGGACGATGACAATATGAACAAAGCTAATGGCATCTTTGTAAAAAGTAAAGTTTTAGAGTTTCGGAGATTAAGTCATGCTTTTGTTTGAGCCTATTAGAATATAAATTTACTTAAGATATAACTTCTTCTTAAGAGAGTATTAAATATTAGACTATAATTATCTACTACTCCATAAGAGTAACTTAGAAATATTTATATATAGTAATTTAATAATTAATAATTTGTAGTAATAGTTGGTTTACAACAATATCTTCTGTAAGGTTCTACTCTAGACACAATTTAACTTAAAGAACATATCATGTGAAGAATGTCATGAAATGGTTATAAAAGATCAGCAATTGCCAAAAGAAACATCAAGCAATAAAAAGTAAGAAACTAAATTTATTAATATACTCAATTAACAATTCACTTGTTTTGTTAACGTTTAATTAATTTACTTTCTCTTACTAGAATGATTAATAAATATTTTGTATTACTTATATTTTCCTCTTTTAATCTCAAAAAAATACTGACCATTGCAGTTTTTTCCTCTTTCCCTAAAGGGGGCTAAAATTTCAGACATGTCAGGAAAATTCCTATCGTCTGGTAACCCTACCCTTAGCAAACTTTATATAAACAATTAAAAAGTAAAAATTAACATTGATGGAAATTTAATAACAGAAATCCAGTATCATATGTTATGTATTCTTCTAAAAACTACAAACATTTGTAATTATTAAAACGATTGTTAAAATTACACTGTTATATTTAAATTCTCGCCTTTGAACTCCTTGGCAATTCTTTACCAGGTAGAAGTGGTAAACTTTGGAAATAAAACTCCTTTTATAGAATCACATATTACCGCACAAGTAACCTGAATAATTTCAGAAACACTGTTTACCGACTCAGAATTAGCATTGTTGCTTTCACATGCTGATTTCATCAGCTAAATATCACAATGTTACTTCCAACCTAGTAATATAGGTATAGCTGGACACATTTTCATATTGTATTTCCTAATTATTGTCCCATTAACAGCGAAGAGCTCTTCAAGTTCACCAATAGTAACAGGAAAATATTTTTAAAAAATCAGAATCATTTTCTCACATTTCTCGAATTAAATTATTAGTATGTCCAAGCCTTTCTCCAATGTTTTCCTCAAATACACACCGGACTCAGTAGCGACGACTTTCCTGTTTTTTCAATAAAGAATATATCAATACTACCGCAATTAATGTTTTATTTTGCTTCATTTTAATTTTTAGATAAAATATAAACAAAAAACCTGATAGAAGTTAGGTTAAGACAAAAAAAAACACACCCCTTATGACCTCGTAACGAAATGTCCCATCTGAATGAACATTTTTAACACAAAAACGCATAATACGCCTACGTTCAAATTTTTCTTATTGTGTGGACTCACCTTCACGCATTCAGATCAATTTTGGCTTTAAATTTTAAGATAATTCGCCAGCTTATTGCACTTCCGGTGCGCATTTGGAATTAAAGCAATCCTTCAGCAAAACTGGTTTGTGAACTTATCCCTGGAGACCTTCGAGCCATTCACTCACTACTAGGGACAGCACCACTGACCTATTTTATCTATGGACAGCACAAGATAATTCACCGCGCGCGAGAGATAGCATAACCTTGTATTCCCTATCTCTCTCTATTTGCCGTTTAAGGCGTGGAGTTATGTCATGCATGGAAATCACGAACTTGACATATAATGGGTGCGTTCCACTAAGCACTCACAACAATCACGTTCATCATCGTAGTTTTTCCCGTTCCACTAGCTTGTGAGCATTCTAATCATAAACCCAAGTGGAATGGGATTGTGGGCGTTGAGTTAAATATTACAAATGGCGGATTTGAAAACAAATCAGGTTATGTTATAATTTTTAAGCTTTAATTTTAATAATTGGTTATAATTATTGGTTAACTTGCTTTATATTAAAGAAAAATACTATTTAGTTTCTTATATTTTATTTTAGTGGAGTCGTTAAGTAATTTACGTTGAAAAATAATCAAAGTATCTTTTGTGACGACAATTGGATATTTGTTGGTGGATCGTAATAATGCTTCAGAAAGTAGTTCATCTAGTTTAGATGAAGAATGGTATGCACTTTTACAAAATCGAGATAAACGAAAAAGGCCACGTATTATTGATGATGGATAATGTTATTAATCGTTATTCAGATAAAGAATTCAAAAGTCATTTTTAGGGTAAATTTTATATAATTACTACATTCTGTAAATGTACTTGTATATAATTACTACATTTTTATAAATTTATTTTTCAGTAACACCTTTTGTGGATTGGACTACACCGTGTAATTCAGTGTATTTTGAATCTAAACTAAATTATACTTATTTTTCTCATATGTTACACTGTAATTTGGAAACTCTTACATTCAATTGTCTTTAAATTTAAAAAACCGCGCCAAAATTCTGAACGTCCACTTTGACCTACCTTTTCAGATGGGTCGTTGTGAGCTTGGCGTGAGCGAGAAGAATGGCGTCATTAATGACGTTTTCGCCGCGACCGCGACGACCGTAGTCGTTATGTGGAACGACTTAAGGAATATTTTGAGCGTTGTGAGCGCCTAGTGGAATGCACCCAATATGTAATGTTCGTGATGGAAACTCTCGGACTGGCGAGTCTATACCCCCAAAACCCCCTATTTTTGCACTGCACAATAATGGCTATATTCTTTTGAGTAATTATCAATTGATCAAAGTGAAAAAAGTGTAACTGGTAACTTCATGTTCTTTTGAATATGCATTTACTTGTCATTGGGTCGAAGTGATCATGATTACTTGAAGTGATAGAACTGAAAGTGATAATGACTCAAAAGAATAGCCCTAATACTTCATGGCTTTTTTCATTTTTTCCTCGTAAGAAAAGATTGTTAATTTTAAAAACGAGGCACAATCAGTCATCTGGGAACTTTCATAATGAACTGTTGCCTCTTGGAAGCCATCAGATAAAACAGTTATCCGAATGCTCTTGCAAAAAGAGAGAAAAACGTAGTTTGCTTATTTAGGGACGAAGCCGGTGGTCCAGGCTAAATGTACGGTGTAAAAGGGGAACGTTCATTGCGCGGCAATCCTAAAGTTTTTAGGAGAAAGTTGGTGCGTGGCTGTGTGCCTACGGAGAGCGGAGCAATTTATTGCCAACTAATCATTCCCTTAGAGCCGTTTTACACATAAGAATTATGGCCAAATTTTATCTGATAATTATGTTGAAAATTTTCATAAAACTAATTAGCTGTTTTATACATCAGAGAATTATTGTCAAAATTTTGTTGAAAATTTTCAGCATAAAAATATAGAACGTGTTCTATATTTTTATGACTAAAATGCATAAAGTGCGCGAAAATCGACGTAGAATAAAATATGTGAATTGACAACCCGCGTTTGGTAATTAACTTAATCTCAATGTTTACTCATTGTTTCTTGCACAAAATATCCCTTATTTTGTGGTTTTTTGATTATATATGTTTGGAAACTTTCATACTTATGACATTTTAAGGTTATTCCCAGATTATTTAACTGCTTGAACGTCACATGTTATGAAAATGCGCATGAGCACCGACAAAATTACCACCAAAATTATATTCAGATTTCTTGTACGTATCAAACAGAGTGGTATTTTATTGGAAAAATTATCTCCAAAGAATTTTCGGCAAAAATTTGCTGAAAATTTTTGTTATAATTTTCGGAATAATTCTTGTGTGTGTAAAACGGCTCTTATGCAGTAAAAGTGAATAGATATACCGGACGGATAGTTATATATGTAAATGTCACACACACGTGATAAATGACTTTTTTGTTATACTCGGTCACATACATGACCAACAATCCTGGCTGGATTATGGAAGTATCTAGACCGTCTTAAATGAGGCATCCTTCTGAGTTTTTTTCACCTTAGGAAATGGTTTACCAAACCAGTTTATCGTGTAACACCTTCCGGACGGGTTCCTAGACAAAGTGGTATAAGTGCAAGAAGGGAAAAAGAGACGCTGATTAAGTTGCCTCAATCGCAACGGCCATATAAATCAGTAGTTAAATCTTTATTTCTGTGTTGGTTTTTTAAATTTTTAAAAATATTAATACTTTATGTACAATTTTAAAATTAATTTTAAACAAGTAATTGTAATTTTGTACAAGGCTTTAGTCTGACAACCTAGCAACTTTAACAACATATCCTAAAAAAGAAAATTTCGAAATATCGCCGTATAAGTATTCTTTAATATATAACATTTAGTTCACCATTGCAAACTCCTATCGAGGAGTCCCTTAAGCTCATAAGTGGCATCTAATGTTTCAAAATTGTATGTTTTTATGGGTGATAAACAAAAAGTGTATTAAAAGAGGATGATAACTTGTGTCAAAGCGAAATCCAAGTATAACAGAGTCTTTGTGAAATTAGCATATAATACTGATATTTTATCAAATCATAAGCGTAACCAACAACTCAGAAGCGGATGTTCTAGTTTTTGTTTGGCTCTTCGATGTAAAATGGTGATGTATATGCTGTGTAAATAATGAAAGTTTTAATTCGATACGTACCTAATTACTAACAACCAAACTAAGTTATTTTTCCTAATAAAACGAGGCATTATAAAAAAAATTAACCTGTGAAACTGTTATTGTCAAAACTGTTCTATTAGGCTGTAGGTAGGAGTAAATTATATTTTGAATGTCAGGAGCCCAGAACAAGAACGTTAGGTTAGGAGAATTACGAAATATTTCTTTTATTGATGTATTAGCGCCCTCTATGAGTGACGAAGTGAGGTAAAGTGTTCGTTACATATGTATTATTGGCAATGTCGTTTTAATTAAAAATTAAAATAAAAAAATTTCAGTACGCTCTGTAACGTTCATAACAACTGAAATTTGTCAATTTTATGAATAATTGTACGAAATGACATCCTTCAGATGATATCCTTGAGGCTGAAAATACTATAGTTAAACTTTATTTCAAATAACAAGTAATTTCCAATTTGTTTCGTAAAGTTATCTCAGTTAGAACTTGAAATATAAAAAAAAGTATTTGAAGATAGCCCATCCTCTTTTACTAGTTTATTTTTAGAAACTCCGAAACATGACAACTTAAGTGACTTATGGTATTCGTAAAAAAATGTTTTCAAACAATCCCATTAAGTTTCGTAATTTTTACAATTAAATTACGTGCGGAAAGGGATGATATCCTTGGGGGGTGAAAATACCATAGTTTAACATCATTTCCAATAACAAATAATTTTCATTTTGTTTTGTAGAGTTATCTTAATTAGAATTACTAGTTTATTTTTGGAAACTCCGGAAGATGTCAACGTAAGTTAATTATGATATTCGTGAAAAAAATATTTTCAAACAATTTTATTAAATTTCGTAATTTTTACAATTAAATTACGTGAGCGAATAGTTGGTTTACCTTTATAAAAAATAAGGGATGATATTCTTGGGGATTAAAATACCTTAGTTCAACATCATTTCAAATAACAAGTAATTTCAATTTTGTTTTGTAAAGATATCTCGATTAGAACTTGAGATTTAAGAAAAGAACTATTTGGGGTGGCTCACCCTCTTTTACTAGTTATTTTTAGAAATCCCGAAACTCGTCAACTAAAGTTACTTATGGTATTCGTGAAAAAAATATTTCCAATCAATTATATTAAATATCGTAATTTTTAGAGTTAAATTACATGCGCGAATAGATGGTTTACCATTATAAAAAATAAGGGATTATATCCTTGGGGGTGAAAAAACCATAGTTTAACGTCATTTCGAACAAGTCATTTTCATTTTGTTTTGTAAATATATTTCACTTAGAACCTGAAATATTTCAAAAATACTGTTTTTAGGGGTGAACTTTAGGGGCGATTTTCACCCCGTTATAATGAATGTGAACAAATAAAAAAATAGGGGTCTCTTATTTTTGTACTATCTACAACATATTGCAGTTTCATTAAAATCAGATCCGGACACTTTAGGTTCCTTCCTTGTGAGAACCGTTATGCGAAACCCTTTGGGTCATTTGATTTTTTCTTAATTTCATCGTAAATCTTCAAAAATAAAATAATATTTTACTATAGCACATCTTTAAATAATATTGTCCGACGAGAATCTTTACTAAAATGAAAATTTTATATGCTCTTTTTTTAATATTACTTTACATACTTTTAATTTTTTCTCCACCTCGTATATGCCATCTTAACTTTTACATTTCTGATATGTTTAATAAAAATTAATTATTTCGGAAAAATAATTTATTAAGTTTTTTTTCAAACAAAAAGTTTTTGTGGACACTCTGTAGAATAACAATTTTTATTGTTATACATAAAAGATATAATGCAATCTAGAAATGTCTATGCTGATCAGAAATATAAAAAAAGATGCATAAAATAATTTATTTAATTTTTGCAACTTCAATATTGTTTAAATGTGTGTGAAAAATATTTCCTTTAGTAAAATTAAAAATAAATAGTTGTCCAGTATTTTTTCATAACAAATAATATAATAACCTGATCCAGAATTTTATATTGATCAAAAATTAACATTTCAGGTAGAAAATATCGCGACGTCTTCGATTACCTAAAGAAAGAGGCATGATTCATTGTTTTTTCAACTCTTTTTATACGACCCAAGCTCGATGTGGAGTTTTTTGCTGTGACCATTTTTATTCTGCGTCTTAATTTATTTCTTTCTTTCATACCGAAACTTCGTATCGAATGTGTTGCGGGAACAATTTTCTTGTTCTGGGGGGACAAGTTTCCGCTCGGTCCCGTGTTCGACTTAGAGGAGGTCATCTCGGGATGATCACGGATATTCCCGTCGTGTATTTTAATATAATTTTACCGTTTTTCATCCTAACATAAAGTGTTGCTCTGCTCCTTCTATTTGTAAGTAAATTTTTAACTTTTTTGGTTTTTAAATTTCCAAATAGGCCGATATTTTTATATAAATTACGATTTTTGATACATTTATTTATAAATAATTCGGTTTTCTAAAGTTTTTGAAGAATTTTTTATTTCAAAATTATTTGCCTATTTGCTCCTTTCCTGGTTATGTAACTAGTTGACGAAATAAATCTGTAGTATAGTGCAATTATATTCTTAAGTATATACATAATAAATTGTTTTAATAGGGTTTGATACTTTGAACGTAGTCACGCTGGAATGTGATATTTGGCGGCCACATGAAAAAAATGTAATTTGTATTTTTTTGTGAAACCTAAATATTATGTCATAAGTGATACGAAATGAAGAAAAAGTTTTTTATCTCTTGAAAATACTCTAAATTAGCAAAAAAGTAACGTAAAAATATTAATATTATTTTTTGTCTTGTTCGGGATTTTGTTGAGGGGGGAAACAATTACTGTTCGATCTTATTATTTTCTAGAAAATTTTGAAAAAACGATACTTTGATTTTGCTGAACTCAGGGGGGAGGCATTGCCCTCATCCCCCCCCCCTTGTGTTTAGTCTTGTTTTTAACCTTTTCCCAGGAAAGTGAAACAAAATGATGCTGTATGACCTTTTCGTCATTTTATTTATATATATATATATATATATATATATATATATATATATATATATAGTACTCGTGGAAAAGTCTGAACAACTTCCCCTGAGGCATACGCAAAGAAAAATAAAAATTTTTTAATAAATTTTCGTGAAGTTTTTGTAAGTTTCGTGGATTACAATAATCTTAAAAATATATATTGACTCCCACAAGTAGTCCCATTAATATATATCCCTGTGAAAAAAAAATGTAAGTTAATTTTAACAAGACATAAAATTTATATTTTTTTTCGAAATGAAAAACAAAAATTTTAAAAATCCCCCTCTCCCCTCAGTAAAATGTATCCACCTGAGACACGTACAAACAAGATATAATAAATGTACATTAATTTAAAAGAAATACAGTTTGACAAAATATTTGCTGCTTTCGTACACTCTACAATAATCGTAAAAAAGAAAATATAAATTTGACTCTCACAATAAGTTTCTTTCGTATCCTCGTGAACACATATATAAATAAGTTTTGTTAAAACATAAAAAAGA
Organism: Diaprepes abbreviatus; assembly: GCA_034092305.1. Lineage (NCBI taxonomy): Eukaryota > Metazoa > Arthropoda > Insecta > Coleoptera > Curculionidae > Diaprepes > Diaprepes abbreviatus. The sequence goes on along the minus strand of JASJET010000055.1, from coordinate 4,550,357 downwards.
CTTTCTTTTTCAATTTTCTGACAATTCGAAATAGCTTTAGAAAATTTTTATTCTCCAATATTTTTCCAACCTGGACATGTTTAATACTACTTTTCTGAAACTTTCATTTCCAAGCAAAAAAATTAATAAAAAAAATAACGTTGGTGAGCCCTAAAAAAATTATTTTTAATACCTAAAAGTTTCCGCTAATTTTTTACACTCTGAAAATCATTTGAAAAAAAAGTCTAGCTCCCCTAAATTTATTTCCTTCAGGAAAAATTACCAAAAGTTTCTAAGAAAATCTTAATATATTAAAATATTTAATACGGACTTGGTAAATTTTGTAATAATTTTTAAAAAAATTTTCTACACCCTAAAATTATATATATATATATATATATATATATATATATATATATATATATATATATATATATATGTTAGTTTTTAGTGTTTCACGGATGGAGAAATATGAGTTTGTGTTTATCCGGGAATACATCCGTTCGTTAGCTATTTCCATAGTTGGAATTTGCAGACGTTTCGCCAAAGTCTCATTTGGCATCTTCAAGTGCTCGTGTCCGTAGTTGACGATGAACTGCAATTCCAACTATGGAAATAGCTAACGAACGGATGTATTCCCGGATAAACACAAACTCATATATATATATATATATATATATATATATATATATATATATATATATATATATATATATATATATACAATTATATAAGTATTTTGTAATTGTTTCATAATGCCTAGAATTTAAGAATATTAAAAAAGTATATTAATAATACAAGAGATTTTAAATTAAATTTAAAATCACTCGAAACATAAGGTTTTAGATTTTTTCGAAAACTATATTTATATTTTGCCCTAGTGTAATTCTCTGAGGGGGAGAGAGATAGACAGAGAGAGAGAGAGAAAATGGTAAATTTAATATTATTCAGAGTAACTTTTCCTAATTATACCGAGAGAATATAAGGAAGTAGTTTTTGTGAAAATCTAGATTATAGACTGCGTGTGGGTCGTAAAGGCTTTCTTTGCCCCTCTACAACACCTCTGCCTCTAAGATCTTTTGTAGGTTACCCTTGTGAAAATCTAAAACTGAATTATTAATTTTTTTGTTAATTTCTTATGTTCTGGTCATTCTATATTTGAAATCAAAGGGGAACGGTTTGCGAAGAGCCAAAGTTTTTTTTAGACGTTTTTAAATCCATTTTTAAGTGCAAAAAATATATGTATTTTGAATTGTCGAACTACCCAGAACAAAGGATTTTTTTTGTATTATCAATACTTTTTTTTATATTTCCACAAAGATTAATATTACATTTTAATGCATGGGAGTCGCATCAAAGTTTAGATAATTGACATTAGACCTATTGGCAATTATTGAAAAAATATGTATATTTTAGTTCTGATCGTCCCTCCTAAAAATATTTTTTAATTGTGTCATGTTTTAATTTTTAATATTTTTTGAAATTTTACTAAAAGACCAACAGAGAGTAACATTTTTTTTTAAATATTCAACCCATTTTTAAGTGTTCAAAATTTGAGAGAGAGGGGGCAGAAAAGAAGTTGTAGATATATGGTTAATTTTTAAAAATTTTTAAACAGTATAGAATAAATACTTTTTAAGTTAATTTTTCTATATTTTTTTCTTTGTGAACATAAAGGAAGGAAGCTTTTTATAGGGAGTAGGGTATTTTTTATTTCTAAAAATTATTTTACCACATTACCCATATCTTGGAATAAAAGCTCTGAAAAAAAAACACGAGGCTTGTGGATGTCACTTACCATATTTTTTAAATTGTTACAAGTATATCGAGTGGCTAAATAAGAGAGAACGCCGGTTATATCTCAGGAAGCGTTAACTTCATAGCTTCTGAAAAAATATTTATAGTAAAAGCGGATCTTAAAAATCGCTGGAATTTATTTTCAAGTTCTTACGCCAGTCGCTAGGGGGCGTAACAACTATGTCCAACTAGGAAAAAGTATTTTTTCAATAATTTGCCCAATTAATTTGTATTAAAAGTATTTGCATCTTAATCATCAGAAAACTGAAAACCTTTTCTATTTCACACTTGTTACTTTATTCTTTAAAATAAAGTAGTGGGGAACGCAATGCTGATAACTCGAGTTTGGCCAAAAGAAATTGAACAAACTTAGGCTCGTTAAAAAGGGCTTTTTTTGCTTTATTCTTCCCATTATAGGTTAACAGATGGTTTGACAAGTCTCTAGACTAAAATATAAAAACACAATTTTTTAGGAAAATTCAACTTTCTTCATCAACATGTCTTTCTTACAGAACGATTTGTCTAATCCTTCAAAATACGCTTCAGTTTCGGCAATCACCTCTTCATTGGGACCATATTTTTTTCGGTGAGCATTTTTTTTAGGTTTGCGAACAGGTAACAGCCGCTTGGTGCCAAATCTAAAGAATACTTTGGAGGCAGAAACAATTCGAAGTTCAATTCATACAGTCTTCATTTGGGGCAGTTTTTTCCTTTAAAAACGATGTTGGCTATCTCACGCACCTTCACTTTATGGTCTCTTTATACTACCACTAAGAATTTCCACTAAACTAACACACAGTACGAAATAATATTGAACACCGAGAATCCGTCTTATGCCAACTTTTTTGTATCACTAATTACATATTATCTATAGGTTCGTTAACGATTTCAACATTTTTTTGCAAATGTAATAATAACAAAAAACACCATTCTTTGTCTATTGTAAACATCTCGGCAATCACCGAAAGGACTTTGCAAACAAATAAACATTTGAACAGTTTTTTAATTGCTATAATTTTGCAACGTTACGTGTTTAAGTAGAAACAATAGTTTTCGAATTTAATGAAGAAAACCGATTGTTTCTCTTAATATTGTTTACAAAAAATATTTGCCAACCAAAATTTGAGACGCTAAAAATGAGAGTGGTTTTGTATCCCCTGGAAGAATGATTTTCAAAAAAAAAAAGATTATTTGCATTTTATATTTATTTTTGCTTGTTATCAATCTAATCTTCCTAGACTATTGGCGAAGTTAAACTTTTCACGAAAAAAAACATTTTTAACAATTTATATACTAATTGTTTTATTTCTCTGGAAATAATGGTAAAAAATATAAAATTTTTTAATGATTTTCTAAAAGAAGCTTGCCCCAATAATAATTCTTTTGTATTGTTGGTCCACCTCATATTGTTACAATTTTCTCTCCTTAAAATCACTCGCTGGGTTCGATTAAAAAAAAAAACATTTTTCACTATTAAATAACAACCCTATCATAACTACTTTTTAACATTTTCATATTCAAATACAAACTAAAACTTATCTCCTAATCCTATGTACTTATATACCTATAAAACTTACTAAAAAATACGAGAATACAAGTCTAGAAATTACAGAAAACATGACTAAACAATAATAACTCATCGATTTGTATAAGGACGCATCAAAAGTCTCCTAGTTCTTTGTTACAATATTTATTAAATTACCCATTTGAAATCTGTTTATTTTGGAATTTTTGATAACTGATTGCTCATAATTTTCCTATTTGAAGTGAAATAATTTTTTTTTCTATATCTTATTAATGATATAATCAGTTTCTTTTATTATTATAATAATAATATTTTATCATGCCAATCCGACAAAAAAATCTAGATTTTCGTATGAAATTACAAACATTTATTTTTATTAATTTTTTAGAAATTTTGCAAAATCCCATTGTAGTGTGGTTTTGGGAAAAAAAATATTAACAATTAATGTAAACTATGTGATGCATTTGATAAAAAAATAACTGCGAAGTCAAATTTCTGTTATTTTTGCGAACAATGTATGGTCAGGTTAAATTTATATAAAAAACTAATATCGTTCTTTTCCAAATTTCAAGTAATGTGACATCGCTTTCTTTCCTTTTTATAACTAACAGTTCTGTTTAAATTTTTCTAATATAGAACATTTATTTACTTTCAGACGCGAAAATTATGTTATATCCATCGCCACGCGGACGAATCCAATTTCACGTAGGAGTAACTCTCTATCCCTTGGCCCAGGGTCAGACGTGTTTGAAGCCTCGGCGCACTACTGAATCCCAGTGATGTGGACCAACCCTGGGGGTACTTCAGTAGCGGCTTACTTGCGGTTGAGGGTACCTAGGGACTATTACACCCTGAGTCGTATTCTTAGGCGCTTTGCCGGCCCATCAGAAGAGTTGGGTGGAGTACGGTCGGTGAAAGAGGAGGAGACACGACGGGTTGCAAAAATTTCTCTCGGTCCAGGAATGGTTACGGCGGCCTCGGCAAATTCCTGGATCATAAACTCGTTTATTAAAAATTGGAGCAGAGCATGTCTTCAAGGTGAACATTGATGCTAACTAATGTAAGTCCTATTTTTATTACTATTGTTTTTTTTTTCGTATCAAGAAATATATAGATATTGTTTTTGATCCCTTTACATATGGGGTGAATTGTTGCCAATATTTTTAATACTAGTTTGAAATATACATTGCAACTCACGCTAATACTTCGAAATAGCATGCAATGTATTATAACGTCCTGCAATTCCTTGCTAGAATTTAAAGTGTCATTTTTATTCATAAAATGTTACATTCATACTACTACAATTTTTCATCTAACAATAATCTGTATACACCAAAATGGACTTTTAAGAATTGACAAAATCAGTTTCAAACTACTTGAAAACTTCAAACCCTGTAATTTTGCATTTGTTTAATTAAAGAAGTTGAGAGTTTTTTTAAGAATATAGAGAAAATAACTTTTATTTTAGACCATTTTTTAAGTCTAGAAAATTCGATAAATAGGTAACTTTTCTTTATAAATTAAAAAGCAAAGAATAATAACCTTAGTAGAAGGAAAAATGTAAATTTAAAAGAAGGAAATATAGGTCAAATATTTTTAAATGCTTCTCACATTCTTTTGTCTTTAATATGATACCAGTGTATTTTATACAGTCACTATTAAAACAAAAAGTCTCGGTACAAATTGGACTTTTTACAGTTTATAAACCAAGCATGAAGCAATAAAACTTTAAATCTAATAAATTTATTTTACATTCTTGTAGTACCCTATTCCAAAACACATTATATTTGGATTATTTTTTCCCTGATTATTAGGGTGTTTTGTGTTGAAAACTGATTTTTTACTTGCAAAGGTGGTTTTTATATAGGAAAAACAATAATTCAATCAAATTTATGTGTTTTGGTAAATATAGGTCTATGGCATTTGTTGATGTGTAGTACTCACAATCAGATTAGTAATTCTTTTGGATTGGAGCCCAAACAAGTGAACAGTATTCAAGTTTACTTCTTCACAATCTTCCTTCGACTGAACTTGGACGTACATTTTCAAATCATCAGCAAATAGTAGGAATTCAACATCAATTGATTCAACGATATCATTTATAAAAATTAAAAACAAGAGAGGCCCCAAATTTGAGCCCTGAGGTACCCCCGAAGAGGCCGCAAAACACTTTGATTGAAAGCCATTATATTGGACATACTGAGACCTATTAAATAAATATGATTTAAAAAACCGCACAAATTGATCAGTAAAACCAAACTTTGCAAGCTTTGCCAGAATCAAACTATGACTCATCTTGTCAAAGGCCTTTGAGAAGTCGGTAAACACCACATCGACCTGGCCGCCCGCATCCACAGCATCCGCTGTAAACTGCAGAAAAGACGCCAGATTAGTGGATGTTGACCTACCCCTCAAAAATCCATGCTGTTTTGTAGACAACAAATGTTCGACTTTGTTGATAATAAAGTTATACAGCAGCATCTCAAAGATCTTAGAAAAACCACATATCAGAGAGACAGGCCTGTAATTTTCAACTTCGGTTCTATTTTTGCTCTTAAATACGGGACATATTTTAGCTACCTTCCATCTTTTGGGATACACCAGCTGCTTAAGAGAGGCATTAAAAATTTTACATAGAGGAGCAGCTAAAACATTTATAGTGTCTTTAATAAGAAAACTTGGAACAAAATCTGGCCCGCTAGACATTTTAGGTTTAAGCCCTTTCGTCATTTTTATTATATCCTATTCCGTAAAGACCGGAACTGCAACTGTATTATTGCCCAAATCCCCCAGACTAACCTCTTCAGTAGACGATGTTCCATTATAAACTCCCCTAAAATACTCGGCGAAAGCCTTAACAATATCATTAGGGTGACTGAAAGTTTTACCCTGATAAGACACTTTATCGGGAATAGCGCAGCAATTTTTTTTCTGTTGAACATACCTTCAAAATGATTTGGGGTCCTTTCCAATATCTCTCTCTATACGCTCAATGTAACGCCGATATGAGGCCTTTATCATCTGATTGGTCCGCGCTCTCAGCAATTTAAATTTATTAAAATAAATGACACTTTTCGTTTTTCTATACCTTCTAAAAACGCTATTCTTACGTTTGAAACTACGAATAATATCCGCGTCATACCATACAGGAAAAGAGCGACCCTTATTTTTGAAGAGTGGCACGGATCTATCTAATATTTTATATAACATCTCATAAAACCGGTCGCAACACATGTTAACATCTGAGTACCGATCCAGCTCAGCCCAATCAGCGGACGCAAGGTCACCATAAAGAGCATTAAAATTAGCTTTTTTAAAATTGTAGCACTTAAATTTACTGCTACTATCCACGAGGAAACCCCTCCGCCGAATCGGGCCAAGCTCCAACTCGACCACCAGCGATGGGTGATGAACATCCTCCAAGATCATTGGACCTTCATGTCCCGCACAACACAATTAAAATTAGCAAATACAAAGTCTAAATATCTATTGTTGGCATTAACAATACTGTTGTATTGGTTTAGGGAGAAAAAATCCATAAAGTTGTAAGCCAGCTCACTTTTAGGATCGTTACCATATCTGTAATTGTCAAATTTAGGGATGTTAAAATCACCCATCACCAAAAGGTTCCTATCATAAAGATATTCCAAAAATTCAATAAACTCTAACAATACCACATAATCAGCCACGACACAAGACGGAGGTATGTAGATTAAAATTAAAACAAATTGAACAGAGTCCACAACAATCCGGCAGCCAATCATATCCACACTCGGGACCACTTCAGAGAATCCACCGATATCCAACGGGGAAGTGTCTGTAGATTTCTTCACTGCAACAGCTACACCTTCCCCTCTTGATGTCACACCGAAACACAATATATTCATCCGGAAAAAGTTCTGAGTCCCTTACACAATCTATCAGCCAAGTTTCTGTAAGACACAAAATGTCATACTCGCAGTTAGAAGAAGCACAATAAAAATCTTCAGTTTTGGTATTCAGACCACTTACGTTTTGGTAGTAGAGTAGGGGATGGGTTAAGCTCAGGCTACTAGCTGAGCCTGAGATGCTCCGTTTTTTGATAGTCTCGACTTAACAATTTTTGGTTCACCCTGTAGAAAACGTATAGCCAAATCATTCTCCCCATTTTCCTTTCTAACAGCCAACTCCTGATACATTTTCCTTAAATGAGCTCTCTGAGCAATGGTCATATCAGCCGACATACGAACATCAGAATGAGACTCCACCAAAGCTCGCCGCTGCCTCAGGTATTCTCTGACCATTTGAGAATTACGAAACACTACCCTCAATGGTCGAGCATTTCCCGAAGGGCGGCCTAATCTAATGGTCTTAAAATTCTCAGAAGTCACGCTCACGGACGCCAGTACATCCATCAACATCAGGTTGTCATGCTGTATTCTCTCGTGGACATCATCAGAATTCGACTCAGGGACATTGTGCAAAATAATATTATTCTCTCTCGTCGCTCTATCTCTAACTTCCTTAAGTACAGATTCGGAAGCATTCCGAACAGCTTCCGTGCTCTGAACATTTATATGAGTGCCACGTTCCTCCTTAAGAGATGCTATCTCATCCCGAAGTTCATTGACATTTCTTTCTAACTCTTCTATTTTTGTGTTGTTGATTTGTAGGGATTTTAACTCGGTCAATAAATTTTCCATTCTTTTGCTTTGCTCCAGAATCACACTATGTAACTGTGTTATAACTAGCACCGCATCTTTCATACCATACTATTCGAATAAATAATAGATTGTACTCTAATGGATTAAAGTAGAGCAACCAAGTGTTTCTGTTTCTGTCAATTAAAAAAATATATATAAGCGTGCGAACCCTTACTAATTTTTATTCCCACAATTTTTGGTAAATTTAAACAAAATTTGTGTTAGATGAAAAAATTGGATTGTAATTTAAAAAAATTTATTATTGAGAAAATTAATAAATGGCGCGTCAAAAAGTTGCTTTACACGCTTATACTTCATCAACGATTGAAGTTTAATAAAAGTTTTAAACTTTTAAATTAATTTTTTTTATAAAGTTTAACAGGACCGAATCTTACGTTAAGTTAAAAGTTAGAAATTCGAATTTAAAATAATAGTACTTTATGTTAAGGATGAATAGATCGATTGACAATTTATAGGTTCTGCACATTATGATGACACGTCTGTTTCTTTGTTCTATAACTTCTATGGAAGTCTGATGCTAAATCAGCTATTAATGTGAGAAACTGCGTCTTAGTTTAATTATGTTGACGTAGTGAATTACTGTAATACGATATCTAAAGATAAACACCTACATTCGGTTGATAATGGACTTAATACAATATGTGAATAAAAGGGGCATTTTCCCTTAAAACATATATTTTTGGTGTTTGCGCATGCGCAGTCACAAAATACTACAATACCCTCGTTAGTGGATAGCGGTAGTACGTGAGAGTTATATATCGGGGAGGTCGCCAATAAACTCAATAAGGCATATTTTGCTCTTTTAATTCTTCGGCTTGACTTATCGCGTACTACATTGCTGCAGGTGTACTATGCTTTGGTATACTCGGCGATGTCTTACCATGTAATTTTCTGAGGAGCTGCGTCAAATACAGATAGAGTATTTCTAATACAGAAGAGAATTATTAGACATATTTAATTTAAAAATGAGAGAATTATTATTATTATCATGTAGGGATATTTTTAAGAATCGTAAAATACTAACTTTTGTATGTGTATATGTTTTTAAGTGTTGTCTTTATGTTAAAAGCAACATTAAACGTTTTTAAACGAGTTCTATTTACCACCAGTAAAACACCCGAAATGTAAATGTTCCACTTTACATCTCGCATAATACGACTCACTTTGAAAGATCTGTCAATTATCACCCTATTCGTATATACAACAAACTTCCTCAAATTATCAAGTCAGCCAATAACTACAATAGCTTTAAGAATAAGTTTAAAAAATATTTAATTGGGAAGGGCTTCTTCTCTACTACTCGGGGAATATTTTGAGAATTCTTGAAGTGGTAGGATAATTGACTTAAATTGTGTTCTATTTTTATTGTTTGTTTCATTATAGTTAACTAGTTTTTAATTTTTAATAAGTATAGCTAGTGTTTCATGTATATTGTATGATTTTAATATTTATCTGACTCTATGACGTCATCCACGTCAATAATTGATGTTAAAGGTGAATAAATATTTGATTTGATTTGCTGATAATAACAAAAGCTGTAAGGATAAATTTTTTAAACTTCTTAAATTGATAGTGTGTAACTAAAGTTATATGTCCGATTTTTATTGTTTATTCTTGCTTAATACTGTAACTAGCTTTAAATTTTTTGGCCCATTCCTGCTAGTGTTATTTTACTATATATTTGGATATGTGATGTACCTAAATGGCAATGCCAATTAATCTTAAAGGTGAATAAATAAAGTATAATTAAAGTATAATGCCTCTAGGATTTCTCGTAGCATCCTATATTGCAATGTAATTTCTACTACTATAATATATTATTGCATAGTGCTCCAACAATGCTCGTAGCATGCTTCGGGGCATAATTTGTTTTTAGAATATTCATTCATTGAATCAAAAATATAAGTCGTTTAATATGTTTTTGTTTGTTTCAGATATATTTTGCCTGACAACCCGCGCGTTTTTTGCTTGTAGAATGAAAATAGATACATTCAGTAAATTAAAATAAGTATGTTTTTAATAATAATGGCTTTTTAACTAGCCCACTATTATGTGCAGCACCTCCATGACTCTCGAGTCTAGAACTTGTAGATATTGAGTAATCGATATGTATAAGTCGAAGATCATGACCATGGAGATGGTGCGTATAGTCGTCCGTTGCCATTCTTGTTCTACAGGTGAAAATTTAACATAAAGTGCGTGGCACGAGTGAGGATTCTACTCTTCACGGGTTTTTCATAAACATCGTCGTGGTTTAGAAGAGCGGCACAGTTAGCTTTTGAAGACAATCTGATGTCTGGAAATAACTAGGCAGCCGGCTGTCTTGGGAACTTCGACACCTAATTTTATTCGTACCCTGGAGAGTAGGATCGCGAAGAAAGAAAACGACGTCATGAAGCAAGGAAGATGATAATGTTATCATACAAATGGAGATGCACAAGGAGGTAACTAAGTATAATATTATTAAGTTAAACAAAGACGAGTTTAAATATTCACTTGCGGACCCTTCCGTTGTAAGTTTATTTTTTCTGATTACATGATCAAAATCAAGAAAGCGCGTTAATAGTTCAACTCATCACGGTGAATATTAGAATACGTCATCACTTCAATCGCAACTTTACATTATATTGTAGTTATACCACAATTTTATTAATAAATTGTTAACACATATGCACACTATTTTAACCACTATCATAAATTTAAAATTCTAAAACAGGTAAAATTATTATACAAAATTATATAGAAGCATCTAAATATAGAAATATGAGTATATGTTATCATAATACTGATTACCAAAAACAGAAGTTATAAATATAGAACAGTGTTATTAAACCCATGAAGAAAGACTTTCAGAAGAGAAAAATATATCTAAATCTATCTTTCAAAGTTTTCACTTCCTTATTTTAGTTGGTATATGCCATCCATTCCCACAGTGCGAGAGAGGAAGAAGAGTGAAAGCAGTAATCTCCTCTGTTTCTAATAGGCGGAGCATGGAACCAGGCATAGAGTATTATTCGCATCTGGGTTCTATGCGCAGCGTATTAGAAAGAGAGGAGATTACTGCATTCACTCTTCTTCCCATTTCTCACGGTGGGAATGGTCGGCATTGAGAACGCGCAATTTAGTATTTCCTAAAATGAGCTGGATTTGTCCGTTATTTCTAGTTCGTGTGTAATAAATGTAGTAATAAATTATGGGCTCAAATTTTTTAACTATCAAGTTTCAAACGCATCTCTGTTTATATCATTGATGTACAATGTTTCTATCTCAATGGTTTGGATAGTACATTAAATGCGGTCTATCCTCTGATTTTTCAAAATTTAGAAATGCATTTTTTGTAAGAAACATTGTGTAACTATATTTAAGTATTTTCAAAATATTGGCATTTGAATCATGCCAGTTTGGTGTTCCGATATATTAGAAATTTTAAAAATTTCGATCAAATTCGACTATTATAGTTTGTATCGAATATACGAGGATGGTTCGATAAGTTCTCGGCCTGATAAAGAAAACAAAAGTTTTTTGAAAATATTTTTATTTATTTTTCAACATAGTCCCCTTGTACTTCAATACATTTCGACCAACGTGGTTCTAACATTTTAATACCCGTAGTGTAATGCGATTTGTCCAACTTTGCAAAATAAGCGATTGTCGCTGCTCTGACCTCGTTATTTGAAGGGAATTGTCGTCCAGCAAGCCATTTTTTCAAGTTTTGGAAGAGAAAATAATCGCTGGGAGCCAGATCTGGCGAATATGGCGCATGTGGAAGCAGTTCGAAACGTGGGTCATGGAGTTTTGCAGCAACAACCATAGGTTTGTGTGCAGGTGCGTTACACTGATTAAAGCGCACTTTTTTTGGCAAGATGTGGACGTTTAGCCTTAATCACAAGCTGCAAACGGTCTTGTAGTGAAGCGTAATACTCCCCGGTGATGATCTTGCCTTGCTCTAAATAGTCTATAAACACCACACCATGTGAATCACAAAAAACTGTTGCCATGACTTTTCCTGCAGACGGAATCGTTTTTGTTTTTTTTTTTTTGGCGCACTTTCACCTGCCCTCCCCCCACCCCCCCCCACGGTTTAGACTGCTACTTTGTCTCTGTCGTGTAATGGTGAATCCATGTTTCATCTACAGTTATAAAACGTCGAAGAAACTCGGCAGGATTGGGTCTAAATAAGTCTAAACACTCTTGCGAAGTAGTAATTCGAAGGCGTTTTTGGTCGACTTTTAACAAACGCGGCACCCATCGCACAGAAAGCTTTTTCATGCCAAGAACATCATGTAAAATGAAGTGGACACGATCTATCGAGATGTTTGCTATACCAGCAACCTCTCGTACTTTCAGTTGGCGGTCATGAAGTATGACATTGTGAATTTTTGTGATAATTTCGTCAGTTGTAGCCGTTTTTGGGCGTCCCGAGCGCTCATCATCTTGAATTGATGTACGACCACGATTAAATTCAGCAGCCAATTTTTTTACTGTCGAAAACGAAGGAGAAGAACCCTTTAAAGTAGAATCTAACTCATTTGTCCGTAGGAGTTAAGCCCTTTAAAACAAAGTACTTTATAACCGCTCGAACTTCAATTTTATCCATCTTTCACAAAATACCAAACCTTATGTGTTCACTCGATCTCCACAATCAAGTAACTGAACGGAAACATCTGAAACTTTACAGGGCGTCATCTCAAGGTTAATGCTTACAAAATATTATAGTTATTTGATTCTACTAGCGCCCTTTCTGTTTCAGGCCGAGAACTTATCGAACCATCCTCGTAACTTAAGTTAAAATTTTTTCCAAATATGTGAAACAGGTAATTTTTATAGATCCAACAATTCAGAAATGTAATTATGTTATCCCATGAATTTTTGGAACATCCTATATAAAAAATTCTTTCCTGAAGGTACGCCTTTATCTGTATGATTAGAAATATAACTTTTTAAATAAGTTTATAGCTTCCTTGGTTACTAAATGTCGACTTTCATATTCTTATAAATCTTTTAATATGAGTACTGTCAACAACGTTTACAATCTAAAAGGAGTTGCCGGTATCATACGTTGAACATAAATTTAGGAACATCCTTTTTAAATGCAGTAACAGACGAAGATAAATAGACAAATTATTTTTCTTTGATATTATTATTGAATATATTAACTGACAAGAAATGGGTAATACATTCACTGTATATGATGTAACCATATTTTATAACTAATGATAAATTTTCTTTGTTTCAGGATAATATAAAGTCGGGTGGCATAAGACAGGGAAACTTTGCACGCGTTTCTCTATCCAGTTTTTTTTAGTCGAACGTACAGGAAGGATTGAATATATCGTTTTCATTTTTTTAAGACTAGTATTATTTTTTCTCTCTTGAATTAGTTCAGCTTGAATTTCACATGAAACTAAATCTGGTCAGTACTGCAGTAGTTTCCGTATCTGTTTGATTGTTGTTTCCTAGAACAAGTTATTACAAAAAGCAGTTGTTTTTTGGATCTATCTCGGGGACAGCAATTAAGTGCCATCATGAAAACTTAAAATGTTCGGGACATAAGCTGGATTAGAGCAACCTGCTGAGTTGACCAAGGTAAGGCACTTTATTTTTCATGCACATTCCGCATACAAATTCAAGTTTTAAAATTTCTATATATTGCCAAAGATTATTCCAGCTGGGTCTAACTGTAATTGTCGTTAATTTTATTTTAAAGTGAGGTAGTATATATATATATATATATATATATATATATATATATATATATATATATATATATATATATATATATATATATTGTTCCTGACGGTCGGTCTTCAAACAAACTACACACACTATATTATTTTAATCACTTTTTATTGTCAACCTTACTTTTGACACTTGTCAAATTAATTTAACTTGCGTCGACAAACTCTCAGAATATACTGACCAAGAAAGTCGATCTGGACCCTTTATATACCCTTTTGGTTGACACCGGAAGATTCCCTAATTCTCTAGAAGGATTTCCATACTACATGGGGTAATCAAAATAAGAAAAAGGAATAATCCGGCGATTTCTAGACCTTCCATCATAGGCGTTCCATGTTAAAAATAAGGAAATCGAATTCTCTAAAAAGTTCCAGACCTTCTTTCATAGTCGTCTCCTGAGGAAATTAACAAAGGTACAATTACTTAAATACATTATGAACTTGTAGAAAATATACCTAAAACCCTACAAACTACAAACACAAACTAATATTATGAAATGTACAACGCTATAAAGTTCGTAACAATATATATATATATATATATATATATATATATATATATATATATATATATATATATATATATATATATATATATATATATATATATATTAGTAAATTGTTTATTACTTTACAAAAATAGCACTGTTCTGTGTCATAAAAAATTTTCATGTACTGTCAATTAAAATTACATTAAAGTAACTGATTTTAATTTTTTCCTAAAGGAAGCCGTTTTGAAATCAACAGAAAAGATATATTCTCGCAAAACTCATTTTTAGGAAAAGCTCAAGGCCACATTGATGTAATTTTATTAGATATTTCGTAATCATTTAATAGGACCAGCAAAATACTGTAATATTAAAAAAAATGATAATTTAGTAAGGTAACCCTCCGCATACACTGAAAGTGGAAAAAATACAATTAATTTTAACCAACAAAATTTTACTAAATTTTAAATATGCTATATTTATTTTAAAAATGAATTTCCTGTATTTTAAAAACAACACCCTTTAGGGCATTTATCTACGAGGTGCAAAACCTTCATGAATTTTTTTAATTTGGCCTTCCTAAGATATTGAAATTGTTCTTTTCTTTCCCATTTCACTGTATTTATATTTATGACATTTTTATTGTGTAATTAATAGATTTTCTCTATTGTTTCAGGTAAGTCCATGTATCCTTTTTTTCTATATAAAAATGTAAATTATCGCATCAGAACGCGTGTCAGTGAAAAGTGCCGAACACCAACGATTGGGATCAATTTAATAAGATATATTTGTATACGCATTGTGTTGTGAAGGAAGACTAAAGAACAGAGGATCAACATCCAACAGAAGGAGTTTGGGGTATGATGAGTATAAATATTTTTTCATATATGATGTAAAAATTTCTTTAATGGTCATATTCTAGAGTAGGTTTTTTTTTTCTAAATAACAAACTTACAACGAATATACCACAGACGCAAACATTTTAAAAGGTGCAATATGCCTACTCATATTTTAAATTTTAAAGGTTTAATAAAACATAAGAAGTTTAATGTGTTTTTTTTCTTTTTCAGGTGCATTGGTACATTGTGAACAATAACTATAAGACAATAAGTTTAGTGGTCCGAATATTAAAATTAAGAAATCACTCATATTTTAAAAGAATTTATTCAGCATTTGGCAACGAATTTGCATTATTTTGCAAGACCAAATGTTGCACACAATTATATATATTGAAGTATTCAGATAAACCATCAAATGTCAAACTTCTGAGTGAAAAAGGCAATTAAAACTTGCATGCACTTTTGGTTACCATGTCTTTGATTAATTTGCAGTATTTCATAAGGACGTAGTTATTTCTGGCCAAAATAACAACTTTATAAAAGAGTGCTAATTAACACATTAAGAATCAGATAAAGTGATCCAAGAGTTAGTCTTTTTGGCTTTTTGGACCCGAAGTTTTGAGCATTTAAGAGTTCATCTTTGTATTCTGTTATTTAGAACACTCGCTGATTGATTAAATTTAACTAAATTTTTTTTTTAAGATTTCTAATTATTTTTTTTCAGGGTTAACCATTATAAACTGTTTTTTTTCAGGATATTTTTATTTTTAAAACCAAGAACACACTGATACCTAAAATGTGACAGGTGTAGGTGTTTTCTTGGCAGCTGTTTACGTTTCAGTTTTTTTTTAGATATACTGAATAATAATGAGTAAGCAGCTGTCTGTTGTTGCTCTATTCGGAGCCGTACAACACTGATGAAGGCCAAGGAAGGTCGAAACAATAGCCGAGGCCTTGGAAAATTTGATATTAAAGGTAAGTTGATTCACTAAGGGTAATGACAATATTTACACATTAATTAATTTTAAAAAATCGTGCTAATTGAGCTCGCTCATTAAGTGTTCCATACCATATTTTAAATCTACAAATTAAATAATTCAATAATTTGGTAAGTGCTGAATCAGTAGTTTTTTCTTTTCTCACAATTCATGTTGGGCAGTGCTCTAGTAATTATGAATATCCTATATTTTTTTAAATTTTCTAGTTATTTTTTACACAATATGTTGGAGCACGATTCCCACCACTTTTTAAAAGTTTTATTTAACCAAGTTATTACAAAAGTGAATTCATATTTTTACATTTCATATTTTATTTCTTACCCAACACAATTGAACCCCAAAATTTTTTTGTCGTTTTTTAGGACTTAAAATTAACCCCTGGTAACAGTAAACTGATTGTAACGATATCAGATATCAGCAGCTATAAGTTTTTTATGAGTATTCGGTTTTTCCAATTTTGGTACGGAACCTTAATCACATCTCATCTCACTAGCCATCTTCAGTCCACCCTTGAATATAGACCACCCTCACTTGCCACAATTTTCTTCTATTCTTTGCCCTTCTGATCTTCATCAGTCCTACAGAATGTTTCAAGTCGTTTATCTACCGCAATATGGATATATTGTCTTTAAACTACATGCACCGCAAAATTCGATTTCTGCTCCATCACAGTTTGCGCCATATCTTTATTCTTTGTTTTTTGCCAAATCCACGATCTCTCAGGAATATGTTGAGTGTCTGCGTTCCATGGCTCCGTTTATTCATTATTTGTTTTGTGGCTAATGTCTCGGCTCCATACATGAACACACTGATTATAGACTCGTCTCCTAAGGAACATGGGTATTATTTTTGTTCTTTAAAGCTTTGCATAACTTGTCAAATCCTACCCATTCTAACCGGTTCCCTCTGTTGATCTTTACCAACTGATTTTCTTTGCCTAGTATTGTCATATGTCCATATGTGTAGTTCTGAAAATTGAGCATTTTGATATGAGGGTCTTTTCTACACATCACCTTTGTCTTAGCATTTTAGCAGTTTTTATTTAATCAGTAAGCATGTTTTGCAGTTCTCCAAGCGTTTGAGCAATGCTAATAATGTACGTTCATTTTTTCATTCAAATTTCCTAAAAATATCTTCTAGAGCGAGATTAAAAAACTTTGTGCTTAGAGTGTCGACTTGTCTTGTGCGTCATAATATAATCTGAATATCCTTGCAATTGTATGATGGACGCGGCTATCTCTACATATAGTAGATACAATTGGAGTGTTCTTTAAGACGATAAATATAGACCAGTGTACTATACAGAGTTGAAGGCTTTCTGGTGGAAGTTCACAAAGGTCCAGATGGTATTCCACAGACTTTTCTATTAACATTCTCATAATTGGTATGTGCTCACTAGTACTGCAATTCCTTTAGAATTTGGCCTGCTTCAGTCAGTCTAGTTCTCCAGATCCTCTTTATCTCCCTTTTTGGAGATCCAATGTTCTAATTGCGTTATTCCAGTTTTCGGGAATTAAACTTTAATTTAAGCCTCTATTGAATGGTTCACAGAGCTTAGTTCTGACTATGTTTCCTCCTTTATTATTTCAATGAGTACATAATTCTGTCCAGGAGCTTTATTGTTTTACATTTGACTTAGGGAGTATCCTAGTTCTTGTGGTGTGATATTCGGCATTTCTTCCGATTTTATGTTGAGTATTTGGTCTTGGTTGTTCTGTTATTACTGGGTGAATGTAGGTATTAATAAGGTTACTGTAAAATCAATGTCTAATTAATTATTTTCAGGATGACTTCTAGGTTTCTTTTTTTCTCACCACCATCTTCTTTCAAACAGTTTTTCCTTTGATTTTTAACACTTTTAATACTTATGTTATTTTCAGTTACTTTTTCTACTTCCATTCATAATATTTCTCCGTGTCTTTCCTTATCAGCTTTCGGGTCTCTTTAGAGGTCTCTGTGAACTCTCTACATTTTATTTCTTTCAATAACAGCTGCTTTTCTTTTATTTTAATTTTTATGTTTTAACCAAGGTTTTCTACTTTCTTCGATTTCCTTTGTATGACGTTTTCGGCAGCCTCTCTGATGTTATTTTTTTCACATTAATAGAAATCACATATTTACATAAAAGCAAAAGGCAGTAGAGTTATTACTGTAATTTTTTGTACTTAAAAAGCTTAGAAAGTGGCAAATGCAAGCACTATTTAACACCATATTTGATATATTATTTTACTTACAAGTAGCAAAATATATATGAAATGTTCTTGAATATTTCTAATTCTCAATTTATATGTATTTTTAAAGTGATGGTATTATTTTTCAGTTGGTATAGTTTTTTATGGTTAAACTAAATTTTAGATGTATTCACCATTTTGTCAAGGAAATATTTTTAACTTGTAAATTTTTGGAAAAAATTCCTCTTACTTGCTTTAATTTTATTTATATCTTTAACCTCGCATATTTTTTCGTTTTTTTTTATATTGGAAAGTGGTCGTTTTGTATTTTTTATTTTTAATGAGATATTTTGTTTCTGATATCATTCTTATCATCTTTAGATTCCAATGTAAATTTCTTAGCAATTTTTAAAGTTTTAGGCTACAGGAATGATAGTATCTTAATGGCGTAAGTTTTACACAATTTAGTTTCTTATTCCTTATCCCAAATATAAAATTTTTGTGAAACAAAAAATTATGAATTTCAAATTTCCCACTACTTTAAAAGTTGTTTTTTTTTTCAAAAAATTACCAAAATTAGCCCTTTAATATCAACTTGCACATTTAAGAAAACAAAAGTATAACAAAAAGCATAGGCCAGGTATAGAGAGTTCGTTGACAAAAAGTATTTTTTTAAACCTTAATATTTGAAAAACACTTTATTGTTTTTATTCATTATACAATCGCTCAGAATTACTAGGACTCCTGTAACTTCTGAATTCCCCTAGCGGGTGAGCTATTTGTCCTTGGGAGCAAAAACTACAAAGGAACAGAAAATTATGTGAATTTTTTATTTATTTTAAAAGGTTTGAATTATTATAGCTGATTATTAGGGGAAAAAGATAAAAAATAAATTATTCCGTATAGAAATCCAAAAAGTTTCTCTTAACTTTTCTTTAAACTATTCAGCGATGTAAATTTTAAAATTAAAAAAGTATATTTCTTGACATTCCCTTTTCTTATCTCTTTCAAGACAGTTATATACTTCCTGGAACAAAAAAAGTTAGTTCAGGTTATATACTTATGCATTATTATAAACTCAACAAAGATGCAAGATCATTATTATGAAATTCTCTTTCCCTTTTCCACTATCGGGGAATTATTCTTATGAGCTGGCTAATTGCCCTTCGGAGTAAAAGCCATAGAGATAAAAAAGAAATAAAATACATTTAAACATTAACCTTGTTTTTGTGTCGGTCTTCGAAGTCGTTAAAAATTTGTTAAAATTTTGAGTTGGACAGTTCTTTTCATTTTTAATTATTATTATATGATAATTTTATGAATTACTATAGACGCAGAATGAATAACGGTGTTATTAAATGACGGGATTTTGTGTTTAAAATAGACAGTTCCTTAAACCTTTGTTCTAATAAATTTTTGTACAAGGAAAATAGGCATAAAATTTTGTTGTTCCTCAGTTTTGGTGTGAGAATGTTTTACTTTAACCAAGTGAGACTGTTTAATGTTGCATGTAAATATCCTATTTAAAATAAAGTATTTCCTAGTAGCTAAAGAAAACTACAGACCTTTCAATAGAGAAATATGTATGATTTATAACTTGTTGACTTTCTATAAGCTTCCTTTATAAATTTACAAGTTTTTTAGTGTCATATTATGTGTTATTTGTTAGTTTTCCTCCTCAAAAAAATAGTTAATAGTTTGTATTAAGAAATGTTTGTCTTTAAAATCTTCAGGTCCACAATACAAGAAGCAGATGATGCGTATGGTATACTTCAGCCATTATCCCTATTACCACAAATTCACTGCTAACATATTTTAGTGATGAAATTGTATCCTCTACATGATATGTTGGAATTTTTCAAATTTAATGGTAAGTATTCCTTAGAAATATTTGGCAAAAAAAAAAATTTTGGTAAATGTTCAGAATATTGGAAACACAGAATCTCCCAGTGATTTTTTACAAAGGCCTATTTTGGGGTTATAAAACACAAATTCAAAGTTTTTTTTTTAGGTTTTCCCACATAATTTTCCAAAAAAAATCTCTTTCGCCCTGTATTTGCTGACTTAATCCTTTAAATTTTGCCTCTTTCAGTAAAACACATTTGCATATGCATATAGCATGCTTCAGAAAAAATTGTTTATAACATTTTATTTAAATATAGCACAAAATACTAAAAATCAAGCCAAAGGAAAACTTGGTGAACTTTGAAAATGGCAGGCAAATTCGTGCATAGTCGCCAGATGTTCAGGGACCATATAGTGTAGATTCTAATAATAACTTAATGATTCACTATACTTGTTTGCTCTTAAAATTGAATATTAACTAATAGACAGACTGTTCTTTGGGAAAAGATTAATAGATAAATATCAGTGACTTCACAGAGTGGTACATCAGGTTGAAATTACTGAATGTATTCTCAAATTTGGTCAGTGTAAGTCAAATTTCTCAGACACAGTAGCATCTATTTCTTAAATATATAGAAAAAATCTATCGTCACTCAAACAGTAATAAGTATGAGCCAGGTTAGTTCAGATTTATAGAGTATATATTTATATATGTAGAAATGGCTTGTAGAATGCAAGACAAATTAAGAAAACTAATTATTATAGTCCGTCTGTTCGTCTATATGTCACAGTCATATAATCTGGTCAGTTTTTCATCTACAAAATTTTGAGGCGTTGATTAGAGATGTGAGGTTTCTTTTGATTTTGTTTATTGGATCTGTCTGAATGACTTTGTAAGTGTTGTCGTCCAAGAACTGGTTTATTTTTTCAGTGTATTTGTCCTTATCCATAACAACAGTTGCATTTCCTTTGTCAGCTGCGAGAACCAAGATGATGATGTTCTCGTTCAGTTTTTTAATAGCCTTCCTTTCCACTGATGTAATATTTGATTTAGGAGGCTTTGAGTGTTTTATGATCTTCTCTGTTTCCTGTTGAATCTTGTCTGCTTGTAATTTTCTACTGGAGGCTTCAACACTAGAAACTATTTCCTCCACTAGTATGCGCCTTAAAATAATGGTGATTCAGTTTCCATAATATCGGATATATTGCAAACCAACACCATATACCCCACCTTATAAGAATTAATTAAAGCATGTCTGATTTTCACTTCTTTTACTTTTCAAGGAGCTTCCTACAAGCAGACTTTGGGAGTTTTTGATGATTTAAAAAAATTTCAAAAATAAGAAAGTTATAGCTGATCTTAAAAAATGCAACATTTTCATCTTTTCAAAATCTCAGTCTAGAATTGCTTTGCAAACAACTTCAAATTATTGGATGAATAGTTTGACACTTAATCTATTTAAGCTTTCTTCTATCCTTTATAATCTTTTACTTAAGAGGGTCATATTAGTTATACAACTTCTTATATCATATATTAATTTCTACACTTAACACAAGTATTGATTTTTTATATTTGTTATTGAGAAATATTCTTTTGGTTGAAAATTTCAGCCTAAAACATAAGTTCAACAGTACAAAAAACAAATGTTATAATCACTTACACTTTTCATATGTTTTAAGATGCTGGGTTTTCAGTAGGTCACTATCCTGCACTCATTTCATATTTTTAATAATGTATATTGGAAACTGTGTTGAAACTAGTGACAGCATTTCCCTTTTATATCAATAATTTGGTGGCTTTGAGTAACCACACAAAGAACTACCAGAAATCATATATAATTTCTTTTCATTGTTGTTTTTGACTATTTTAAATTTTTCTTTGTTGTTTGATGACAAGTATTGTAGTAAACTTATACATACCCAACCCTGGTAGTTCCTGGTTTTCAATCATTTATCTTTTTCCTGTATTTTAGAATGCAGGGTGGATAGTAGGTAACTAAGCTGAACCCTCTGTCTACTTCATATTTTAAATAATAGATATTAGAAATCTTGTTTAAATCAGTGACATTTACTTTTCTTCATAATTCATAAAAAAGTACGAGAAATGATATGTAATTTCCAACATATTAGTCATTTGTTTCGTCTTGCGTAGGACTCGTCAGCGTTGTACGGTTCATATTGATCAAGAATAATTATGCAAAGTAAAATTTATTGCAAAAGTTATTGAACATTATAAACAATAACGGACAAAGTGATTAATAGATTTTGATATTAGTACTTAAAAAGAGCTTTGAAGAAAGTAACGATTTTTTTCCTGTGAATTTTATTTTAAATCTCTCTTCAGATGGATATCCAAACTCATCCACCACTTGCAGTTCTCATTAGTGGAGACTAATCAAACCAAGATCAAAATTCACAGAAAGTAGCTACTATATTAAAATGACAGTCCCATGATCTACAATTATCAAATCAACATCGCACTATAAAATCTAGAAAATGTAGAAATTTAAAAACCAGATTAAGATTACATTGTAGGTATAAAAGATTTTGTCAAACGTTGCTTACGGCCTTTTCGCTAAAAGGTCTAGCCCATCGTCGAGCTTGAAGCACCCCAATACCGCTCAAAATTCTAAAAGGGCATGTAAGTTTGAAGTAATAACCCACCAACTCCCTTGTTTACTGGGACTTCGAGATATTTGTTTATTAGTTAAGATAGATAAACATTTTCTATTTTTAACCTTCTTAATTACATAAAAGCGGTGAAGAACGGACCGATTTTTTTCCTATGAATTTTACTTTAAATATCTCTCCAAATGGATTTTGATCACTTGCTCTTTTCATTAATGAAGATGAATGAAAACCAAGAGTGAAATTCACAGAAAGTAATGACCACGTTAAAATAACTGTCCCATGATTTACAACTGTCAATTTGATGCCCCACTGTGAGATATCAATAGTCAAACCACATCCATATGCACACAAGTAGTGGAAAATGTTGAGAGCAAGTATACTTTAAGATTTTACCTTGTAGGTTTGTCAAAAATTGCTGCAAACGATGTTTTCCGTTTCGTCAAGTGGCTTTGCCTCCTTAAAATCAATAGATACCTTGCTGCATTTGAAGCTTTTGCTGAAAACTCCAGCCTATTGTTGAAGTACCCGCTGATAGAGCTCAAAATCTTGAAAGGGCATGTAAATTCGAGCAGATGATTCTCCAATTTGCTCGGTTATGAAGACTGTTTGGATATTTGTTTACTAGGTAAGATAGATAAACACTTTCATAAAGATTTCCACTTGTAATTTTCTTAGTGTTTACATTATTCAAAACAAAAATGTAGAAATAAAAAGTTTTCAATTTTGACTATTTTTCTTTTTCTCTAAAATAGTTTTTAATAAGGTTTAACAAAATTGGGTCATAATACGACGCATTCTCCACTATATTAACTTTCGTATTTGTCTCTTCGTTTTAATGAGCGCATTCGCCACGATATCAAGATTAATTTTAATTATCAATTTTGACGACATTCTAATTAAGGTTAATATGTTTTATAGTATCTTAGATTTGAACAATCTTTTTTTTATGAGATAAGATGATTACTGCATTATTCCAGTCTTTTGGAATCGTTTTGATTTCACTGTTCTATTGAATATTTTGTTTTAACTAAAGCGTTTTTTCTCCTAATTTTAGGAGCTCGGGAATTACTGCGTTCTTTCCGGGAGCACGGTTATTTTTTAATTGTTTCAGGGCATGTCTCATCTACCTCTGTTTCTGGCATATCCTCTATTCTTCTATTATTTTTGATGTTTTTATTTATTGTGTATTTTTGTCTCGTTTCACTCTTGAAAAATATAGAAAGTATTTATTTAATTGCTGTTTTAGCTTTTGAAAGTAGTTATCTGTTGTTTCAATTTTTCCGCTTGAATTTTATGTTATTGTTTTGTTAGAATTTGATCTATTTGACTGATACCATTGTTTAGTTTTATTTTTAGTACCGTCAAGAGTTTGCTTTTTGTTGCCTTAACTTTGGCACCTGTTATTTTTTCATTACTTTGGTCTAGTGATTGTCGTTCCTTTTTATTTTTTCCTGTAGACCTCTAGGTTTTTTTTTATGTTATTTTAGAGTTTCTTTATTTTTTGTTTTTCAGCAGTTAATTTCGTTCCAATTTCACATTTATTACGAAATTTACCCTGGGTCGTCTGTGGTCACTTCCTTTTATTCTTAGACAATAGAAGATCTTTTGTTTATTTACTAATCGAAATATTAAACAACAAAAAATGGAAATTTGATATTTAAATTTCCTTTTCTAATACGTACATTTCTATCTCTTATTAACTGTATAAAAATGGAAAAAATTAAAATACCATAAAAAGTCCAAACAGCATGTAAATGGTATGAGCAAACAATATTATTTAAAATATGGTTATTATGGATTTTCTACCTGTTCTATGAGTTTTCGACTTTTTAGGTCTTTCTTTCTTGTTTCATGACACATAATATAGAAAACTTATACTTACCCGAACCTGGTTATTCCTGTTTTCAATCACTTACTGTCTTCCTGTGATTTAAAATGCTGGGTATACAGTAGGTCACCAACTTGAACCCGCAATCCTTTTTTCTGCTATCATAGGTTTACTTCATATGTTAATTAATGGATATTGGGAATCTTGTTTGAATTAGTGATATTTACATTTTGTTCCAAATTGGTGGTTTGAGTAGCCACTCCATTAAAACAATAGAAATCATATATAATTTCTAATATATTAGTCATTTGTTTCGTCCTACTTAGGACTCGTCAGCGTTGTACGGTCCATATTGGTCAAGAATAAAATTTATTACAAAAATTATTCAACAATATGAACAACAACGGACAAAGTGATTAATATATTTTAATATTAGTAATTAAAAAAAAAAAGGTGTAATGATTTTTTTTCTGTGAATTTTACTTTAAATCTCTCCTGATGGATATCGAAATATTTCCACCATTTGGTGTTCTCATTAGTGGAGATGGATCGATCAGACCAAGAATGAAATTTATAGAAAGTAACGACCACATTAAAATAACTGTCCATGATTTACTGTTGATTCAATAATACATTGTAAAATATGAATAGTCAAATCCCATTCATATACACATTAAAGTAGTAGAAAATGCTGAAGCAAGCTAGTATATCTTAAGATTTTACATTGTAGGATTGGATGACTTAGTCAAAAGTTGCTCCCAGCAAAAGACCCCAAGTGGTTTTGCGTCCTTAAGATCAACAGATATATTTTTCATTTGAGGCTTTTCCTGAAAATTCGAGCCCATTGTTGAAGTACTCTCTGAGGGTTACCTCAAACTTACTTGGTTATGGAGATTACTAGGTAAGATAGGTAAACATTTTCATAAAAATTTTCACTTGTAATTTTTTTAGTGTTTAAATTATTGAAAAAAAAAATGTTCATATGAGTAGAAATAAAAAGTTTTGCAATGTTGACTATTCTTTTTTTTTTAAATAATTTTTTAAAAAATAATCACCATGTTAATTTTTGTCCTATAAAAAATATCTCGAGCACATTCGCCATTGTATCAAAATTTGTTGTAATTAACAGTTTTTAAAAATATTCTTTGACCACATTCCAATTAAGGTTAATATTTTTTTAATAGTACTTCGACCTGTATTATATTAACCTTGGTAAAATTAAGTTCATATGAATAATTTTCCAATGTTTCTCTGGGCACACTATATCACAGTATTTAATATTATAAATAAACTATGTAATGTGATCAGAAATTTGTAGGTTAATAAAAAATCCATTAAATAGGATTCCAGAAAAAAAATTTTATTTTGTGGTAAAATAAAAAATTTTACTGTATTTTTTATTTATGAATAAAATAATACTGCTTACCAAAACAAACAATAAAGAAGGTAAAAGTAAATTATCAATGTCACTTCCAGGAATGGCCCCAAACCTTTCAAATTTTTTGTGAAAAATGGCATTGGCTTTTTTAAAAGTAATTTGGAGCACTTGGTTTGGGCGTTGTTTTTAATTGACTTGGTCACTCTTTTTAACTGATAGTTTGATAACACAAATGAAAGTTCATCAAAATTGTTTAGCGATTCAAAAACTGATTTAAGACTTTTAATCAAATACTTTAAAAAATTAATGACATTTTCTTTTCTATGTGGAAACGAATCTAACCAAGATCAAAATTTACTTAAAACTATTAACAACGTTAAAATGACCATCCCATGATCTGATGTCACACTATAAAATATTAAAAGTCAATGTACACCAAAGTACTCGAAAATGTTGAAATCTAAAAACTAGATTAATACTTTACATTGTAGGTTTAGAAGACTGCTCCATTTTGCTAAAAAGTCCAGCCCATCAATGAGTACTCCCCAATAATGCTCAGAATACTGAAACGTCATACAAGTTTGAGGAAGTAACCCAACTCCATTGTTTACAGGGACTGTCTGAATATTTGTTTGTTAGGTAAGAGAGGTACCCATTTTTATAAAAATTTCGACTTCTAAACGCATTAATTCCAAAATAATATTAGAATGTATAGGAATAAAAAAGTTTTGCTTGTTTTACTCTAGTTTTGACTATTATTTTACTGTTTTAAGTTTTTTTTATATAATATTTAAAAAAGACGGGGTATTAATGTTCTAGTTAACGATATGCATATGCTACGCTGTTTATTTTGGTGTATATGTATTCCGTCCTATATTAAATTATTTTAATGTGCGCATCCGCCATGAAGTCAAGATTTTCCACAAAATTTGAGGACAGTGATCCATTTATATTATATTTTCTTTGGTAGAATTAGGTGCATATGAAGAATTTCCCAGTTATTTTACCAAAACGGAATTTTTGTAATTTTATTAAACATTTTCACTTGCCTAATTTTAGTCAACAAATAAACTTAAATTTTGAAATTTGCGCTTAAGAAATTGAAAAGAAAATAAGGCTTTAATCATTTGCATTAAGTATGTCAGTTCATAATTTCTATAATTACTTATTTAGATATTTTATCTTAGAGTTTCTTAATCGCCAAATTGAGACTAGGGCCTATTCTCAAAAAAAAAAAAAAAAAAAATGCTGACCTTGAAAACATCAAATATATAGCAGTGTTGGTATGTAGAAAGAAACTACCCAAGGAATTAGAGTAACACTTGTTGAAGTCCGTTAAAAATTTAAAGAAATTTTTTGACCTTGAGGGGAGACTTTATTATATAGTTAGTAAATACCTACATTACTATTGGCTGACCGACTGCCCATCCACTCACTACGAATGTGCAATCACTACAGAGATTATATGGTACTGGAAAAGTAATGCCGCTATAGAATCAGAATTGTAAACAAAAATGTACTGCATGGGACAAAACTGTCCCGCGAAGGCAGTCTTGGGTTAACATATTAAAATTTTCAGGTAGAGAGCACCAGACTTATTTAATGTCTATGGTTTGTGGTTACACAAATCTAAAACGCCTTTTGATAAGTTGTCTGTCTGCTCCTAATCTACTAATTATAAGAAAAAAAAATTAATAAAATTTATTGGATAAATAATATTAAATTACTTTTAAAAATATGTGTTGACGATGTGGTAATAACAATATACATTTTCTTTAAAAACACATCCTGGAATAGTTGTCACTTGAAAATGGATAAAATTTTTCATTTTTACTGGTTTGATAATAAATAAGTCAACTTAGACCACATTAGTGAACTAATGGAATCACTTTTAAGATGTCATTATTCTGAAAATAATCACATTTCGCATAATGTGTATAACAAAATATGTAAATAATATTTCTGTTAAATAATAATTATTGGCAAATAATCATATTTTAATTTTAATATACATTATTGTCAGCTACATTGTTTTTTCCTTTATAGGTCAATAGTAATGCCTCCCGGATACATGTCAAGCAGGTTTCAACATAGACAAAGTCAAAGACACCAGCCTTTTTTTGAAGAAAATACTATAGTGCCCCTTTTAAAGAACTTATATGTATATTACTTTATCTTTTTTTTTGTTAAATATATTAACCAAGATAGAAATAGTTACTGTAAAAACAACACTGAATATTTTGTATAAATCTCTCCAGTTATTTCTTTAATGACATACAGATGATCAATAGTTGTATTAAATTGTATATTACAAAAAAAACAGTATTATAAAATAAATGTATTCAAAAAATATAATTGTTTTATTTTATGAACTTGCTCATTTTTATCAGTAAATTATTCAGAAAACCAGTGGTTTTGCTGAGAAAACTGAAATATAAAGTTCCATACCAGAAGGCAAATTTTAAAATTCAGCTTTAAAAACTTAGTAAAATCAAAAACTTATTGAGAAAAACGTAGAAAGTTTAATACATCTTATTTTTCAATTTTTTTGATTACTAAATAAAGTAATAGAGAGAAACACCCTATGTATGAGCATAAATAAGCGTTCAGAAAGTTCTAAAAACACAAACTCTATTGAGGGGCAAGGGCCCTCAAGTCTATAAAATTATTTATACTTAAATTAATTAGCAAATAATTCAGAATATAATTTATTCCTTCCTATAGCCTATTAGAGCAGTCCTGACAATAATAATTTTAGATGGATTATCTGAAAATTACATTTTTGTTCTATTAAGAAAAAACAACTTATTTTGGTTATTAGTAATTTGAACAGCTAGAACATGCTACCAAACATGTTTGCTTTTAAAATATTTGAGAAATCCAAGGTAAGTATGTATATGTAGGTTCTAGCGAATTAAAATTTTTATCACTTACACAGCTTATAGTTCTTGTTATTTTACTTAAAAGAGCCGACCAAAAGTCTAGAATACCTGCCTTTGAGTTACGCCTCTAATCCAGATTTACGATTCGATAGAATATTAGTATTTTTGCTAATTTTATAAAGGCTTGATTCCACCTATTGTTATACCTGAATTTAGCTTTGACTCTAATTTGCATTTTTTTTAGTACACTGTATCTTCATCATCGATAAGGAAATATAATTTTGAAGGATTATGTGCCACCAGTTGAGACTCCTCGATAGGAGTTTGCAATGGTTGAAATAAATATATATTAAAGGATACTTACACGACGATATTTTGAATTTTCTTTTTTTTTTGGGATATAATATTAAAGTTGCTAGGTTCTCAGCCTTGTACAAAATTACAACTTCTTATTTAGGGATTTAAGTCGATTATGTTCAAATTTGAAGTTGTATGTAAAATATTAATATTTTTAAAAACTAAAAAAAAAACATACCAAGGTCTTTAAATGTTGGTTTCTATAACCGTTCGGCTTCTCTTCAGACTTTACCCCTTCCAACTTCCTTGATTCAGATTCGCCACTCCGAGTGGGACAGTGCCAGCACGAAATATTCCGCACGTGTTACAAGGCAAATTGAGAGAAGGAGACAGTGAATACGAGGTCATACTATCTCTCAGAACAAACTTCGATGAGGGTAGAGAACAAAACTTTACTTTCGAAATAAGAGAGATAACATGACCCCAAACACGCCTTCTCTTTGCCGTGTAACGCGTGTCCGAAGGTCTCCACGGATAAGTTCACAAACCGGTATAATTTATCCTGAAGGGTTGCTTTGATTCTAAATGCGCACCGGACAAGGTATAAGCTGGTAAATTATCTTACGAGCAAAGCCATTAAAACGGAGATTGGAAGAGTAAACTTAATGGCGCGTCCACATTAGTAAAAAAATTATGTTGTGTGGCATGTAGTAAAAACTTGTGCGTTCATTAACAATTTTTAGGCCCGGGCAATAATTCGAGGTGTATCGATATTAAGTGTCAGTACGTATCGAATAGAAAAATATTGATTCGCCGATATATTTTATTTGAAGCAAACAGTAAAATGTAAAAAAAATTAATCCAGTGTCTGAGGTCTTTGGTAACAAAAAAAAAACGAAAAACAAATTCTAATAATGCGACAAAAACAAAGTGTCATTTAAAAACTAAAAATTAAATTAAACGTCAAAAAAATCAGACGTTACTTGAAAAAGTTAAAATTAAATTATTTTTGAGAATAAAACAAAACCTAATGTTCATACTCCCAAAAATTTACAATCAATACCAAGAATTTCCACTAAACTAGCCCTTACACTAAAGAATAAATATGGGTCGTTCATATTTTAAAATTTAACATTTAGTAAAAATTAAGGATGTCTAATCTTTTTTGTTCTGAACTCCACAATTTTGTGTAGAAATAAAAAAGTTTCGCAATATTGACTATTCTCTTTTTCTTTAAAATAGGTTTTTAAAAAATAAAAACGATGTTAATTTTTGTATTTGTCCTATCAAAAAAATATTTTTATCTGGCGCATTCGCCACTAGGTCAAGATTTGCTTTAATTAACACTAATATTCTTTGATCGCATACCAGTTAAGATTAAAATTTTTTTAATAGTTATTCGACCTATTTATTTTCCTTGGTGAAATTAAGTTCATATGAATAATTTTCCAGTGTTTCTCTGGGCACACTATATAAAAGTATTTAACATTATAAATAAAATATGTAATGTGATCAGAAATTTGTACGTTAATAAAAAATCAATAAAATAGGATTCAAGAAAAAAAATTCAATTTTGTGAAAATATTTTTCTTGGTGAAATAACAAGTAAAACGGTTTCCTGTATTTTTTATGTATGAATAAAATAATACTGCGATGTAGCAAATTCCACCTTCGCTTACCAAAACAAATAGGGATGATTCAATTTATTATTTATAAACTAATAAAGAAGGTAATAGTAAATTATCAATATCACTTTAAGGAATGGCCCCAAACTTTTCAAATTTTTCGTGAAAAATGGCATCGGCTTTTTTAAAAGTAATTTGGAGTAGTTGGTTTGGGCGTTGTTTTTAATTGACTTGGTCACTCTTTTTAACTGATAGTTTGATAACACAAATGAAAGTTCATCAAAATCGTTTAGCGGTTCAAAAACTGATTTAAGACTTTTAATCAAATACTTTAAAAAATTAAAGACATTTTCTTTTCTACGTGGAAACGAATCTAACCAAGATCAAAATTTACATAAAACTATTACAACGTTAAAATGACCATCCCATGATCTGGATGTCACACTATAAAATATTAAAAGTCAATGTACATCAAAGTACTCGAAAATGTTGAAATCTAAGAACTAGATTAATATTTCACATTGTAGGTTGAGAAGACTTTGTCATACGTTGCTCCCTTTTGCTAAAAAGTCCAGCCCATCAATGAGTATTCCCCAATAATGCTCAGAATACTGAAACGCCATACAAGTTTGAGGAAGTAACCCAACTCCCTTGTTTACAGGGTCTGTTTGGATATTTGTTTGTTAGTTAAGAGAGGTACCCATTTTTATAAAAATTTCTGCTTCTAAACGTCTCAATTCCAAAAAAATATTAGAATGTATAGAAATAAAAAAGTTTTGCTCATTTTACTCTAGTTTTGACTATTCTTTTACTGTTTTAAGTTTTTTTTATAATATTATAGTTAACGATATGCATATGCCACGTTGTTTATTTTGGTGTATATGTTCCGTCCTATATTAAATTATTTTAATGTGCGCATCCGCCATGAAGTCAAGATTTTCCATAATATTTGAGGACAGACATCCATTTATATTATATTTTCTTTGGTAGAATTAGGTGCATATGAAGCATTTCCCAGTTATTTTACA
Organism: Diaprepes abbreviatus; assembly: GCA_034092305.1. Classification (NCBI taxonomy): domain Eukaryota; kingdom Metazoa; phylum Arthropoda; class Insecta; order Coleoptera; family Curculionidae; genus Diaprepes; species Diaprepes abbreviatus. The sequence continues at coordinate 4,518,605 of JASJET010000055.1, read as the reverse complement.
AAAACGGAATTTTTGTAATTTTATTAAACATTTTAGTCAATAAATTAACTTAAATATTGAAATTTGCGCTTAAGAAATTGAAAAGAAAATAAGGCTTTAAATCATTTGTGTTAAGTATGTCAGTTCATAATTTCTGTAATTTGTTAACACCCTTCAAAATGAAATTTTTTTGTGGTATACTATCTTACTTAGTGACTATTAATTAATTACTTAGATATTTTATCTTAGTTTCTTAATCGCCAACTTGAAACTAGGGCTTATTCTTAAAAAAAAAAAATGCTGACCTTGAAAACACCGAAAATATAGCAGTGCTCCTGTTTATAAAGAAACTACCCAAGGAATTAGAGTAACACTTGTTGAAGTCCATTAAAAATGCAAAGAAATTTTCTGACCTTGAGGGGAGTCTATTATATAGTTAGTAAATACCTGCATTACCATTGGCTGACCAACTTCCCATCCACTCACTACGAATGTTCAATCACTACTGAGATTATATGGTACCAGAAAAGTAATGCCTCTATTGAACCAGAATTGTAAACAAAAATGTGCCCTATAAGACAAAATTATCCCGCGAAGGCAGTCTAGGGTTAAAATATTAAAATTTTCAGGTAGAGAATCCCAGACTTTTTTAATGTCTATGGTTGTGGTTACACAAATCTAAAACGTTTTTTGATAAGTTGTCTGCTCCTAATCTACTAATTATAAAAGAAACAAAATATAATAAAATTTATTGGATAAATAATACAAAATTACTTTTAAAAATACGTGTTGATGTGCTAATAAAAATATACATTTTCTTTAAAAACACATCCTGGAATAGTTGTCACTTGAACATAGATAAAATTTTTCATTTTTACTGGTTTGTTAATATATAAGTCAACTTAGACCACATTAGTGAACTAAGGGGATCACTTTTAAGATGTCATTATTCTGAAAATAATCACCTTTCGCATAATGTGTATGACAAATAGTATTTCTGTTAAATAATAATTATTGGCAAATAATCATACTTTAATTTTAATATACATTATTGCGACCTACATTGTTATTTCCCTTATAGGTCAATAGTAATGTCTCCCGGATACATGTAAAGCAGGTTTCAACATAGACAAAGCCAAAGACACCAGCCTTTTTTTTGAAGAAAATACTATAGTGCTCCTTGTGAAGAACTTATATGTATTACTTTATTTATTTATTTATTTATTTATTTATTTATTTTGTTAACCAAAATTCTATATATTAAAAAAATATATATTTTTATTGTAAAAATAATACTGAATATTTTGTATAAATTTCTCCAGTTATTTCTTTAATTAAATACAGACGATCAATAGTTTGTTGTATTAAATTGTATTAGAAAAAAAAACTATTATAAAATAAATGTATTCAAAAAATATAATTGTTTTAATTTTTGGACTTGCTCATTTGTTTGTTTGTCAGTAAATTATTGAGAAAATCAGTGGTTTTGCTGAGAAAACTGTAATATAAAGTTCCATACTAGAAGGCAAATTTTAACATTAAGCTTAAAAACTTGGTAAAATCAAAAACTTATTGAGAAAACCTAGAAAGTTTAATACACCTTATTTTCCAATTTTTTTGATTACTAAATAAAGTAACAGAGAAACACCCTATCTATGAGCATAAATAAGCGTTCAGAAAGTTCTACAAACACAAACCCTATTAAGGGGCAAGCGCCCTCAAATCTATAAAATTATTCATACCTACAGCCTACAAGAACAGTCCTGACAATAACAGTTTTAGATAGATTATTTGAAAATTACATTTTTGTTCTATTAAGAAAAATGACTTATTTTGGTTATTAGTAATTCAAACTGCTAGAACATGCTGCCAAACATGTTTGCTTTTAAAATATTTGAGAAATTCAAGGTAAGTATGTATTTGTAGGTTCATAGCGAAATAAAATTTTTTTAGCACTTACACAGCTTATAGTTCTTGTTATTTTACCAAGCCGACCAAAAGTCTAGGGTACCTACCTTTGAGTTACGTCTCTAATCCAGTTTTACGATTCGATAGAATATTAGTATTTTTGCTAATTTTACGAAGGCTTGATTCCATCTATTTGTTACACCTGTATTTAGCTTCGACTCAAATTTGCATTTTTTTTAGTACACTGTATCTTCATCACCGATAAGCAAATATAATTTTTAAGCATTATGTGCCACCAATTATGAGCTTGAGACTCCTAGATAGGAGTTTGCAATGGTTGAAATAAATATATATTAAAGGATACACGACGATATTTTGAATTTTCTTTTTTTGGGATATGATATTAAAGTTGCTAGGTTCTTAGACTTACAGCCTTGTACAAAATTACAACTTCTTGTTTAGGGATTTAAGTCGATTATGTTCAAATTTGAAGTTTTATGTGAAATATTAATATTTTTAGAAATTAAAAAAAAAAACATACAAGGGTCTTTATAGCCGTTCGGCTTCTCTTCAAACCCGCCACTCCGAGTGGGAAGATACAATTACGAAATATTCCGCACTTGTTACAGGGCAAATTGAGAGAGAGAGAGATAATACGAGGTCATACTATCTCTCTTACTCCGAAATGAGAGAGATAACATGAACCCATACATGCCTTCTCTTTGCCGTGTAACGCGTGTCCGAAGGTCTCCACGGATAAGTTCACAAACCGGTATAATTTATCCTGAAGGGTTGCTTTGATTCTAAATGAGCACCGGACAAGGTATAAGCTGGTAAATTATCTTACGAGCAAAGCCATTGAAACGGAGATTGGAAGAGTAGATTTAATGGCGCGTCTACATTGGCTATATTCTTTTGAGTAATTATCAATTGATCAAAGTGAACAAAGTGAAACTGATAACTTCATGTTCTTTTGAATATGCATTTACTTGTCATTGAGCTGAAGTGATCATGATTACTTCAAGTGATAGAAGTGAAAGTGATAATGACTCAAAAGAATAGCCCTATTAGTAAAAATTTAAGTTGTGGCAGGCAGCAAAAATTTGCGCGTTCATAAACAATTTTTAGACCTGGGCGATAACTCCAGGTGTATCGATATTATGTATCAGTACGTATTGAATGGAAAAATATTGATTCGCCGATATATTTTATTTAAGTTTTGTATATAAAAGGAAAATGTAGCCATAAATTGAAAGAAAAACAAAAATAAGAAATATTTTATTTGAAGCAAACAGTAAAATGTAAAAAAAATTAATCCAGTGTCTTTGGTCACAAAAAAAAACGAAAAACAAATTCCGATATGCAACAAAAACAAAGTGTCATTTAAAAATTAAAAATAAAATTAAAACGTCAAAAAAATCAGACATGTTACTTAAAAAAATTAAAATGAAATTATTTTCGAGAATTAAACAAAACCTAATGTTCATACTCCGAAAATTTACAACCACTACCAAGAATTTTCACTAAACTAATCCTTACACTAAAAAATAAATATGGGTCTTTCATACTTTAAAATTTAACATTTAGTAAAAATTAAGGATGTCTAATCTTTTTTGTTCTGAGCTCCGCAGTTTTGTGTAGAAGTAAAAAAGTTTTGCAATGTTGACTATTCTTTTTTTCCTGAAAATAGTTTTTTAAAAAATAATCACGATGTTAATTTTTGTATTTGTCCTATCAAAAAATATTTTTATCGAGCGCATTCGCCACTATGTCAAGATTTGTTCTAATTAAGAGTTTTTAAAAATCTTCTTTGACCACATCAGTTAAGGTTAATATTTCTTTAATAGTATTTCAACCTGTCTATTATATTTTCCTTGGTGAAATCAAGTTCATATGAATAATTCTCCAGTGTTTCTCTGGGTACACTATATAACAGTATTTAACATTATAAAGAAAATATGTAATGTGATCAGAAATTTGTACGTTAACACAAAATCCATAATAGGATTTAAGAAAAAAATTTTAATTTTGTGAAAATATTTTCCTTGGTGAAATAACAAGTAAAAAGGTTTCCTGTATTTTTTATTTATGAATAAAATAATACTGCGATGTAGCAAATTCCACCTTCGCTTACCAAAACAAACTGGCATGATTCAATTTATTATTTATAAACTAATAGTGAAGGTAATAGTAAATTATTAATGTCACTTCAAGGAATGGCCCCATACCTTTCAAATTTTTCGTGAAAAATGGCATTGGATTTTTTAAAAGTAATTTGGAGCAATTGGTTTGGACGTTGTTTTTAAATGACCTGGTAACTCTTTTTAACTGATTGATTTAACAATACAAGTGAAAGTTCATCAAAATTGTTTAGCGGTTCAAAAACTGATTTAAGACTTTTAATCAAATACTTTAAAAAATTAATGACATTTTCTTTTCTATGTGGAAACGAATCTAACCAAGATCAAAATTTACATAAAACTATTACAACGTTAAAATGACCATCCCATGATCTGGATGTCACACTATAAAATATTAAAAGTCAATGTACACCAAAGTACTGGAAATTGTTGAAATTTAAAAACTAGATTAATATTTCACATTGTAGGTTTAGAAGACTTTGCTTCCTTTTGCTAAAAAGTCTAGCCCATCAACGAGTATTCCCCAATAATGCTCAGAATGCTGAAACGTCATACAAGTTTGAGGAAGTAACCCAACTCCCTTGTTTACAGGGACTGTCTGGATATTGATACGTAAGAGAGGTACCCATTTTTATAAAAATTTCTACTTTTAAACGTCTCAATTCCAAAAAAATATTAGAATGTATAGAAACAAAAAAGTTTTGGTTGTTTTACTCTAGTTTTGACTATTCTTTTACTGTTTTAAGTTTTTTTATAATATTTAAAAAAGAAGGGGTATTAATGTTCTAGTTAACGATATGCATATCTCACGCGGTTTATTTTGGTGTATATGTATGTATTCCGTCCTATATTAAATTATTTTAATGAGCGCATTCGCCATCAAGTCAAGATTTTACACAAAATTTGAGGACAGTGACATCCATTTATATTATATTTTCTTTGGTAGAATTAGGTGCATATGAAGAATTTCCCAGTTATTTTACAAAAACGGAATTTTTGTAATTTTATTTAACATTTTCACTTGCCTAATTTCAGTCAACAAATTACCTTAAATACTGAAATTTGCGCTTAAGAAATTGAAAAGAAAATAAGGCTTTATTCATTTGCATTAAGTATGTCAGTTCATAATTTCTGTAATTTGTTAACGCCCTTTAAAATGGAATTTTTTATTGGTACACTATCTTACTTAGAGACTATTAATTACCTATTTAGATATTTTATCTTAGAGTTTCTTAATTGCCAACCTGAGGCTAGAGCCTATTCTCCAAAAAAAAATTGCTGACTGACACTTGTTAAAGTCCATTAAAAATTCAAACAAATTTTTTGACCTTGAGGGGAGTCTTTATTGTTAGTAAATACCTATATTGTTATTGGATAAATAATATAAAATTACTTTAAAAAATACGTGTTCATGATGTGGTAATAACAATATACATTTTCTTTAAAAACACATCCTGGAATAGTTGTCACTTGAACATAGATAAAATATTTCATTTTTACTGGTTTGATAATAAATAAGTCAACTTAGACCACATTAGTGAACTAAGGGGATCACTTTTAAGATACATTATTCTGAAAATAATCATATACATGTAAAGCAGGTTTCAACATAGACAAAGTCGAAGGCACCAGCCTTTTTTTGAAGAAAATACTATAGTGCTCCTTTTAAAGAACTTATATGTATTACTTTATCTTTTTTTTTGTTAACCAAGTTCTATATATTAACCAAGATATAAATTTTTACTATAAAAACAATACTGAATATTTTGTATAAATCTCTCCAGTTATTTCTTTAATGACATACAGATGATCAATAGTTTGTTGTATTAAATTGTATATTACAAAAAAAAACAGTATTATAAAATAAATGTATTCAAAAAATATAATTGTTTTATTTTTTGAACTTGCTCACGTTTGTCAGTGAATTATTGAGAAAACCAGTGGTTTTGTTGAGAAAATTGAAATATAAAGTTCCATACCAGAAGTTAAACTTTAAAATTTAGCTTTAAAAACTTAGCAAAATCAAAAACTTATTGAGAAAAACGTAGAAAGTTTAATACATCTTATTTTTCAATTTTTTTGATTACTAAATAAAGTAATAGAGAGAAACACCCTATCTATGAGCATAAATAAGTGTTCAGAAAGTTCTAAAAACACAAACCCTATTAAGGGGCAAGGGCCCTCAAGCCTATAAAATTATTGATACTTAAATTAATAAGCAAATAATTCAGAATATAATTTACTCCTACCTATAGCCTATTAGAACAGTCTTGACAATAACAGTTTTAGATAGATTATTTGAACATTACATTTTTGTTCTATTAAGAAAAATGACTTATTTTGGTTATTAGTAATTCGAACTGCTAGAACATGCTGCCAAACATTTTTGCTTTTAAAATATTTGAGAAACCCAAGGTAAGTATGTATATGTAGGTTCATCGTGAATTAAAACTTTTTATCACTTACACAGCTTATAGTTCTTGCTATTTTACTTAAAAGAGCCGACCAAAAGTCTAGAATACCTGCCTTTGAGTTACGCCTCTAATTCAGATTTACGATTCGATTGAGTATTTGTATTTTTGCTAATTTTACAAAGGCTTGATTCCATCTATTGTTATACTTGAATTTAGCTTTGACTCAAATTTGCATTTTTTTTAGTACCCTGTATCTTCATCACCGATAAGAAAATATAATTTTGAAGCATTATGTGCCACCAGTTATGAGCTTAAGATACTCCTCGATAGGAGTTGGCAATGGCGAAATAAATATATATTAGAGGATATATAGAGTAGGTCCACACGATAAGAATAATCTGGGGCCCTGTCCTCGAACTAGGGAACGTGAAGTGAACGGTGAAAAGGTGGCGAACGCGTATTCTTGAAATGTTCATCACTCATATCCTCGTTCGCCCCGTGGAAGGCAAGCGAAAGGTGAAACATACGCAAATGAAATGTCAGCCGCTAAATGACATATTTAACGCACGGATTTCAAAAAATAAAATAGTATTAAAAATTTTTATTTTATTTTTGGTTCTTCAAAATAACTCGTCATTAAAAAAAAATAATATGTTTACGAACCGTTTCTTTAAGACGTTTTATTTTTTGAATAAACAGTTGAAACGTTAATTAGGTGGTACCCGATATTTTTAATATTTTCAAATTTTTTAATAAAATATCCTTAGAAAGTTGAATATGTCTCACATTATTAAGTAAATTTGAGATTACAGACATATAAAATTATTACAGAAGATTCTGTTCATAACTCAATTGTATGAGCGTGCTATTTAAAAATGTTTTTCTAGGGCCAGTTCTACTTATGAATTTAATATAAATACTTGTGTCCATAACAGCCGAGTATCTTAGTTTTAAACAGTTAAATCTAACATAATTCTTTTCACGACGCAACTTATAATAAATTTGAGAAATCACAATTTGTAAGCTATCTGAAACTTTTATTTAAATAAGTAACAAATTTTATATTTAAATTATGTTAACTACATCACATAACCTAATTAGACTGTGTCAAACACTATACGACACTATAATTAAATAAATATTTGATTATAATTTATCGGGACATATAAATATGAACCCTACAGACCAACGATGAGGTCCTTCAGTATAAAAACCTTATTCATGGTACATTTGATCTTCAAGCCTCTACAAACCTTTATAAAATAAAAAAAAAATATATTAAAAGTCGAATGTGAGATCCGCCAGTATCTTTAATGGACGTCTTCTGTCTGGCCTTTGGTTTTAGCCCCTGGTGATAAACGGTTTCTCTATCATTGTTTAAGTTTCAGGTTTTCTTTCGAATTTAGTTGTCAGGACAGAACATCTTGCAGTAAGAGGCTGGATATTTTGTGAATTCATACAATAAATAACTGATTGGATAGTTTCCGCAGTGGATTGGGATGATGGCTTTTAGTCATACTACGTAGAGTTGTAATTTCCACCATTTCAAGGTTTATCAGTGCTGGCTTACTGCAATTATTGTCAGTATATTACTTTGTATATATGATTGCTGTTTTTCTTGATATCCCTTTTTCTTTATATATTAGATTCTTAAAGTACTTGGCTCTTTGTATGCATTTTTGTTTAACAGTTCTAGAGTGTCAATTTAAGATAAATTTAATCCAGGCAAAGTACAAATATTGTAATGGCAATTAATAATTTCACCAAAATAACAACAACAGCACTATTTTTTTACTTTTGACGATTAATTTAACGTACCAAAACTACTTTTTGCCTAAAATGGCAATCAAACATACTACGGATATTTTCGGTCTGACAGCTCAATTCAATCTGTCATCCATTTTATTTTTTGAACTTCTCGGGTTTTAGCACGTTCATATCTGGCACCATTGCCTTTTCAAGAAACCGGCTTTTGCTGTCAAAAAGTTCACATCGCCATTCACATCACACTTTCGAGGATAGGGGCCCTGGACGTAAGCGTACCGTAATAAGACATATGTCAAATTTCAAGCATTGTGATTTGTTAAATTTAAAAAAAGACAAAGACAGAAGATTTCCCGCCTAAATCCGCCTTTTCCAAGGTAATTACACAAAATAATGTTTAACTTTTCAGCGGACTGCTTTAAATATGGTGGAAACTATTTATTTTTAATATTTTGTACGAACATAACCTGTTTTTTCTTCAGAAGTTTGTTGTTTTATTTATATTTTTTATTTTGCGAGTTTTGAGAAAATGGATATTTATGAACAATGTTAAATTGTTTCAATTTATTAAAAATGCTTGTTACCGAAGATCATTAGTGCTTAGTCCTCAAAAAAAAAAACAATTCTTGTTCATTTTTTGATTAATTTTATAACAACTGCAATTTTTGTCATATAAATTAAAGCTTATGACATAAATGCCGTTATATAACACAAATTCTATTCAACGACAATCTCTGATATCAAGACTCTAATCCACACACATGCCCTTAGCTATGGTAACCAGGTCAAATAATGAGATTTCCTTAAAATATCCTTGACTTTTCCGTAAATATATAGACATTTTGTCTGAATGTTGTATGTGGTATGTTGACAGTGAGAATTTCAAAATCTTTTCAATCGAAGCACCAAATGCGAATATCGAGCGAGTGTTCTCATTAATGGGAGCGTAGTGGACTAAAGAGAGAAATAGGCTGTCTATATTGTTATAAGCTTTGCTTTTCGCTACCACCAATGTTATAACTTTGCTGGTTCTGCTTTTGGTTTATCACTTTTAATATTTTATTAAAATATTCACTAAATCATGAGGTAACACAGCATGGTTTTATGGCAGGTCGATCAACTACTACTAATCTGCTTGTTTATGAGCAGTACTTGGTGGAGGTTTCGGAGGAGAGGGGTCAGGTGGATGCTATTTATACTGCTTTCTCCAAGGCTAACCATCAGCTTCTTATTTATAAGCTGGAAGGCTTAGGCATCCATGGATCATTTCTACAATGGATAAATAGTTACCTGTCTGATAGAGTACAGCGAGTAAACATTAACAACTGTGAATCATCCGATATACATGTTACCTCTGGTGTTTCTCAAGGTGCTCACCATGCCCCGCTCCTTTTTAACTGCTTTATTAACGATATTGAGGACATCATAAATTTCAGTAGATGTCTTCTTTATTCAGATGATTTAAAGACATTTCGGGTTGTCGGGAGTAGCAACGACTGCGAGGGCATTCAGCGGGATCTAATTTTTATCGTAAAAGGGATTGGGTAACTTTTGATTACTTTCTTGATAATAACACGATTAATCGTGTTGAATGTGTGAAGGATCTGGGTGTTACATTTGATAGGGCCCTTCGCTTCGACACATATTGATAATGTTGTGAACAAAAGTTTGAAGTTGCTCAGGTTTGTGAAGAGAATGCTTACAGATTTTAATAGTTTAGACTGTTTTAAAGTGATATACTGTCCTGTAGTTCGATCAATATTAGAATATGCGTCCCAAGTTTGATCACCTCATTATTTTACGTACAAAGAAGAAGTAGAAAGAGTACAAAGAAAGATTTTAAGTTTCATTGCCTTTAAACGGGGAATGCAGCAGGAGCGGTCTGTATATGATATGTGTGGGGCGCATATATCTTGACCTCGTTCTACTTTATAAGATTGTTAACTCTTGTATTGATTCTCCTGAACTATTCAATAATATTGGATTATCAGTCCCTCAAAGAGCTTTTAGAGCGCACGATTTGTTTAAGGTGATATATCACCGTACGAATTATGGCATTAACAGTCCTATTTCTCGAATGCGTAGGAAAATGAATTTGGCATTAATAGTCCTATTTCTCGAATGCGTAGGAAAATGAATTCAGTTCCTACCGAGATTGATATTTTCCATTTGCTGTTTAATCTCTTTAAATTAAAAACATTGCAATTATTGAAAAACTAGATAATATTGTCAATTGTCAATATTTGTTTTTTTTTTTGAAGCACTTTAATGCATTCTTAGATTTTTAAATTTCTTAATTCTGATTCTATTTTAGTGTTTGTATTTTTTTTTGAAATGGATTGTATTTATTTGATCCGTTAATATACTATAATTATTATTATGATTTACAAGCCAAACGGCTTCGCACTCCCTCCAGGGAATATTGACTCATACCAGGTACACAAAGACACCAAAAGTATGAAGCTCTGTGGGAACCCTTTCCATATTATCGGGTCCTAGGTGACGTGGTCTGCTGTATTTCCTACGAACTTTCGGATGGTTCGTGCGGTTGCCAGGAGAATTACTTTCTGCATCGGCTTATACAGATGGTCACAAAGGCCCAGTCCCGTGATGTTCTGCAGGAGGTTCTTTGGTATCACTCCAGTTGTTGAGAGTATTATGGGAAATGTTTGGACGCTGTTCATTGCCCATTGTCTTCGGATTTGCACCTCCAGATCTCTGTATTTAGCGATCTTCTCGTTGTATTTTGGTCTTAGGTTGTTGTTGTTAGATACATCAATGTCGATTAATGTAGTTCGCGTAGAAATTTTATCTATTAGTATAATATCTGGTCTATTATGAGCAACTGTCTGATCCGTCAGAACCGTTCTTAAGAATAGGCTCCGGATTGTGTTTGTAATAAGGCACTTTTCCTACCTGTTATAGGTTTAACTTTTCTGCTAACTCTTGGTGGAGTATATTTGCGGCTGAGTCGTGTCTTTCCTTATACTCGGTTGTGGCAAACGCTTGGCATCCTCCAGTTATGTGCTGGATTGTCTCTGATGTTCGACAGCCATATCTGCATTGGTCATTTTCTATTGAGGGATCTCTAATGATGAACTTCCGATAGTTCTTCGTCGGAATAACCTGGTCTTGGATAGCTAACAAGAAGCCCTCCGTTTCCGGAAACATCTGTCCTGAAATCAACCAGTAGTTCGACGCTGAGTTGTCGACATTGTCCTGATTGACCTCATTTGGATGCCGTCCATGAAGTGGCTTCCGTAGCCAGGTTTGTAACTTCTCTTGGTCTGTTTGGTGGTGAGAAGTAATATCTTGTTCCATCAACTGTAGCGGCGTTGAATCGTCTGCCTCGCATATTGCTCGATGTAGTGTGGAAGAGTCCGCTAACCTGTGGAAATACGAACGAAAGTTTATTATTTGTTGGTCGAGCTGCTTACCAATATCCACCAATCGTTTTCCTCCTTGGTGTCTTGGAAGCATCGTATGTTCAATAGCACTCCGAGGGTGATGTTTTTGTGCTTTTGTTAGGAGTGTCCTTATTTTTCTTTGTAGGTTTTAGATGTACGTCCTGCTCCATTTTACAATTCCAAAAGAGTAGCTCAGCGCAGAACAAGCATACGTATTGAGCGCCTTAAACAAATTTCTACTATTTAAATTAGTTCGTAATACCCGCCTTACCCTCCTGACAAATTCGGCTGTTAATTCAGCCTTCATAATGCCATGGTCAATTCTTTTAGCCTGTTTCATACCTAGATATTTGTATAATTGGTCAGCTTCCATTGCAGCTATAGTTTCACCATTCTACATTTCAAAAGCCCCCGGTTGTATCTTCCCTTTAACGATGTTCAAAATACGGCACTTGTCAAGTCCAAATTGCATTCCGATATCCCCGGAGAACTCCTCTAAAATTTTTTTAAGCATTTGTTCCAGCTGGTTTCTGGTAGCAGCCATCAGTTTAAGATCATCCATGTATAGAAGATGATTCACTCTGACTACCTCTTCGTTGTTATTTCTAACACCAAAGCCGTATCTGGTGGAGTTCGAACGGCGTGATAGTGGATTCATTGCAAGGCAGAACCATAATGGGCCAAGAGAATCGCCCTGAAATATTCCCCTTCGTATCGGAATGGTGTTAGTTTCGATGGTGTCGCTGGATGGCACTTGCAATTGGATCCTAGTTCTCCAGGTTGACATGATGCGTTCTAAAAAAGGAAACAAAATTATTATCGACTCTATACATTCTCAATATAGGTTTGAGCCACTCATGTAGCACCGAGTCGAAGGCCTTCTTATAATCCACGTAGACAGCAAAGAGGTTTCTTCGGCTGGCACAGGCTTGGTTACATATGACAGAGTCAACAATCAATTGTTCCTTGCATCCCATTGCTCCCCTTGTGCATCCTTTCTGTTGAGTTGCAATGACGTTATTTTGTTCACAATGTGCATAGATGCGTTGGGTCAAGCAGGAGGTGATCACCCTATACAGTGTGGGTAGGCAGGTGATCGGCCTATACTTAGCTGGGTCATGTGTGTTATGTTGGTCCTTTGGTAGGAGTTACGTAATACCTTTGGTCAAGAACAATGGCATTTTTGCTGGGTTAAGGAAAATATCATTAATAAGATTAGCCAGCTGATGGTGCATATACCAGAACTTTTTGAGCCAGTAGTTCTGAATCCCGTCGAGACCTGGAGCTTTCTAGTTATGGGATTCCTTGATTATTCTTGAAATTTCCTCGGTGGTAAATGACTCAAACTGCATCTGGCTGTAATCTTGGCAGATTTGGTGTTCTTCATTTATCCAGCCGGCTGCGATGTTACAATCGGCTGGTGTGGAAAGTTGGTTTCCCCAGAACTCTTCTATCTGCTCTCTGTTGGGATATCTATTATCTGCTACATTAGGTGGAGAGTTTAGCTTACGGTAGAAAGTCTTTTCTGATCGTTGGAAGAGCGCATTGTCTCGTTTTGGGTTATTGCTGGTCTTGTACCTCTTTAGCCGTCCTGCAATAACGGAGAGCTTCTGTTTCAGCGAATCAAGGCATTGTTGAGCAGTAACATTCGCTGGATCTTGTTGCGAATGATATCGGACACGGTTCATGATTTCTTCAACTCGCCTTTGCAGTCGACTAGTTATTGTGCCCCTGATGTACCCCGTCAGCTGTCCTCTATCTATTCGAAGATTTTCAATTTTCTTATTTAGATCAAGCCAAATTATTATTATTAATAAATCTTTGGATATCGGAAAGTGATCAAATATATAAAATTGAATTTGTGACGTAATGTTTCACCTATGAAATTCATGACAATAAAGGCTTTATTTATTTATTTATTTAAAGACCTATCTAGGGTGAAAAATTTGATTTGATTATCAATGAAGAATGACTCAACAACCTAAAATATCTCAAATATGCAGACGGCGTAATATTAATATCGGAAAACCCTTATGACACAACAGATGCTAGAAGAATTAAGAATTAAGGTAAGGTTAGTCATTAACATGAAGAAGACAATGCATAAACCACAATTAACAGATCAAAGAAATATTTTTTAAATGTCATTAATTTTTTAATTAGAAGTTTTTAAATGCTGCATAGAGAATATTATCAGTCTGAGCTTCTTTTCATTAGTTTTTTTAGGGATATTGTATCCTGGTTTTTTGAATAATAAAACGATCACTCAAAAATGTATAAAAAAAGCGTCACCAAGAGAACTAAAATCAAAGCCCAAATCAAGTCCTCCAAACCTACTTTAAAAATACTCATGCGTTTTTCACGAACAACTTGTAAGCTTTGTTGATATTAATAATTTACTATTACCTTCTTTTTAGTTAATAAATAACAAATTGAATCACGTCTATTTGTTTTGGTAAGCGAAGGTGGAATTTTCTACATCACATTATTATTTTATTAATAAATAAAAAATACAAGAAAATATTTTACTTCTTATTTTACTAAGGAATATATAAAATTAAAACTTTCTGTTTGAATCATACTTTACAGATTTTTTTTTGAACCTAGAAATTTTTAGATAACATTACATATTTTATTGAGAATAAATACTGTTATATAGCGTGTCCAGAGAAACACTGAAAAATTATTCATATGTATTCAATTTCACCAAAGAAAATATAACAGATATATAATATTTAAAAAAATTAACCTTAATTAGAATGTTGAAGAATATTAAAATTAAAAATAATAATCTTGACATTGTGGCGGATGCGCCCATTAAACCGATATGACAAATACGAAAATTAACACCGAGGTAAATTAACTAAAATATTATGACCTCGTTTTTTAAAAACAATTTTGGAGAAAAAAAGAATAGTCAAAACTGAAAACTTTTTGATTTCGAACATTTTTGTTTTTTGGATTAATCTACACACTAAGAAAGTTACAAGTGGAAATCTTTATGACAATGTTGACCTATCTTACCTAGTAAACGAATATTCAACCAGTTTCTATAACCAAGTAAGATGGAGAGTTAACCCCTCAAACTTAAATGCCCATTCAAAATTCTGAGCTATATTAACAATTACTTCAATAATAGGCCGGGGTTTTCAGCAAAAGCCACAAATGCAGAAAGGTATCTGTTGATCTTAAGGACGCAATGGTGGACGTCTTTTGTTGGGAGTCATACAAATCTGCAATGTAAAATTTTTAGGTAGTATGCTTGCTTACAACATTTTCCACTACTTTAGTGTATATAGGAATGTGATTTGACTATTTATATTTTACGGTGTGGTTATCGATTCACCAATTGTAAATCATGGGACAGTTACTTTCTGGGAATTTCATTTTTGATTTGATGCATCTCCAATAATGAGAATAACAAGTGGTGAATGTATTTCAATATTCATCTGGTGAGAGATTTCACATAAAATTCACAGAAAAAATCGTAACTTTCTTCACCATTTATTTAAATTAGTAATATTAAAATATATTAACCACTTCGATCGTTGTTTTTGATAATGTTGAATAATTTTTGCACTAAATTTTATTCTGCATAATTATTCTTGATCAGTATGGACCGTACAATGCTGACGAGTCCTGTGTAAGAAGAAACAAATGACTAATATATTGGAAATTTTATATGATTTATAGTATTTCATTGGAGCCGTTTCTTAAACTATCAATTTGTCACGAAAAGTAAATGTCACTAATTCAAACAAAATTCCTAATATCCATTATTTAACATATGAAATAAACGTATTAGAGCAGAAAAAGGGGCTGCGAGTTCAGGATAGTGACCTACCGTATACCCTGCATTCTAAAACACAGGAACAGAGTAAATGATTGAAAACAGGAATAACCAGGGTTAAGAATATTAAAATTATCAATATAAACTAATCTCGACATCGCGGCGGATAGGCCCATTAAAAAGATTAACATCGTGGTAAATGCGTCATTAACAAAACTGAAAACTTTTTTATTTCTACATATTCTAAGACAGTTACAAATGGAAATCTTTATGAAAATTAAAACAAACCAATACCCAGACAGTTTCTATAACCAAGCAAGTTGGAGAATTACGCCTTTTCAAAATTCTGAGTTCTATCAGCGGGTACTTCAATAATGGGCTGGAGTTTTCAGAAAAAGCCTGAAATGCGAAAAGGTATTTGTTGATTTTAAGGATGCAAAGTCACTTGACAAAATGGAAAACTTCTTTTGCTGGTAGCAACTTTTTACTAAATTATCCAAATGTACAAGGTGAAATCTTAAGGTTTGCTTGCTTTCAACATTTTCCACTATTTTGTTTGGTATACATATGGATGTGGTTCGACTATTGATATACAGGGTGGCATCGAATCGACAGTTATAAATCACGGGACAGTTATTTTAATGTGATCTTTACTTTCTGTAAATTTTCCTCTTGTTTTCATTCATCTCCGCTAACGAGAAGAGCAAGTAATCAAAATCCATTTGGAGAGAGATTTAAAGTAAAATTCACCCAAAGAAATCGTTTCTTCATTTTTTTTTTGATATGATGAAACATCTCGAGATTTTATCTTAAACAGCTCCTTTTTACTCATAAATTAATGGATGTACTTAAATGTTATAATTTGCATCGCCAAATTTTTAAGATAAAAAACTGAAGAAATTATATGACTGTGACAGACAGACACACAAATGGACTATAATTATTAGTTTTCTTAACTTCCTTCTTGCTTTCAACAAACGATTTCCACATATATAATTACATACTGTATAAATCTGAACTAACCCGACTCGTACTTATTACTGTTTGAGGGAGGATAAATTTGTTCTATGTACTTAAAAAATACATGGTACACGTCTAGATGTCTGGAAAATTTGACTTACGCTGACCAAATTCTTGAATTTCAATCTAATGTACCACTCTGTGACATCACTGATATATGTTCAAAGTTCATTAAGTTTTCCTCTGGCTTGATTTTAGCATTTTGTTCTATATCTTAATAAAACGTTATATATATATATATATATATATATATATATATATATATATATATATATATATATATATAGGTTTTTCTAAAGCATCCTACATTTTAAAATGGGCAAATGTGTTTTATTGAAAAGACAAAATTTAAAGGGCTTATTTATTTATTAATGGACAACACTGTCCATTTTACAATAATTAATTACAGAGCCAGAGTGAAACATAATAATGTGATATCAATAATGGTATAATAAAAGGGTCTTTACAAAAGAGAAAAAAAAAAAAGAAATGTACACCTGTCAATCTATAACAACAAAAACACAAAACATCAATCAACAATCAATTCCAACAGCCTTCGTTTAAAATGATTCAAGGACGTATCAAAGAAATTCAAGTCACCCAGCTCATTAGCATATCCAGCCACCCTTGGCATAAAAGAAGGGCTTGCATAATTTGTTCTGTGAAAAGGATAGTGATATATATGGAAAGTTCGAGTACTCCTGGGAGGGACACTCACACCAACACTCGCCAGGAAGCATGGGCAATAGGTGATACTGTTTATAATTTTAAAGAGAAGTTGTATGTCTCCACCCTTTCATTTATTAGCAAGGGGGAGCAAATTCAACTCGGAGCACAAAGCCACTTAATCACCCTCATTGAATTTCAAGTTAATATATCTGAGAAACCTTCTCTGTACCTGTTCGAGCTGGTACACATTTGATTCATAATGAGGGCTCCAAACACAAGAAACATACTCAAGGTGTGTTTGAATCAACGAGCAATAGAGTATTTGAAGGGATTTCACAGTGAAAAACTCCTTATCATGACGTTTAAAAAAACCCAACATCCTGACGGACTTACTAACAATGTTAGCGATGTGAGGAACCAATGAAAGGGTGGAATCAAAAAAGGACTCCCAGGTCTTGCACATAATCAAAGGTCAGTAGCTTACCATCCCAATGATAGTGAAAGTCCAGTGGATAATGCAATTTAAAAAACTTAAAGAATTTATAGTTAGGAATATTTAAACTCATCCCATTCATTCCGCACCAGGAAGCAAATCTATCAAGGCCGCCCTGAAGCTTCAAGCAATCACTGTAAGTGTTAATGACCTTATACACCTTCATGTCACCTACAAAGAGTAAGAACTTGCTTGACTGAAAGCCGATGGATACATCATTAATAAATAAGTTGAACAATAATGGACGGATGTGGAATCCCTAAGGGACATCTGAAGACACTGATATCTCAGAAGATTCAAAATCATTCACCCGCATTATCTGAGGACGATTATTCAGATGTCTCAATCCAACCAAACAGTGGACCAGAGACACCCAGACCCTAAAGCTTATTCAGCAGAATCCCATGAAGCACCTTATCAAAAATAGATCAGAAAATACAGGTTGAAAAAGTGATTTTTTTGAGATTCAGACTGTGTTCTACAACCCCAAAATAGAGCCTTGCAAAAAAATTCTGTGTTTCCAACATTCCGAATATTTACCAAAATGTTTTATACCACTAGCCAGATATTTCTAAGGAATACTTACTACTAAATTTAAGAAATCCCAACATATCACAACAGACCATGTAGAGGACACAATTTCATCACTAAAATATGGTAATGGTGGGTTGGTGGTAATAGGGATGGTGGCTAAAATTACCATACCACATCATTTGTTTCTTGTATTGTGGACCTGAAGTTTATAAAAACAAACACTTTTAATATCAGTCTATAATGGCAATTTTTTGAGACAGCACAAGGAGTTGTTCACTTATTATGATACTTGTAAATTTATTACGAAAGCTCAACAAGTTATAAATCATTACATATTTGTCTATTGAAAGGTCTGTAGTTTTCTTTAGTTACAAGCAAATATTTCATTTTAAATGGGATATTTACAGGCGAAATTGAACAGTTTCTTTGGTTAACGTAATATTCTCACACCAAAATGACTTACAAAAAATTCTTGTGTCTACATATTTTCCCAACAAGGGCTTGAAGAAATGTTTATTTTAAACACAAAATGCCATCATTTAATAACATTGTTGTTCTTTCCATAAAATTATCATATAACATTAAAAATGAAACAAACTGTGCCCCCGAAAATTACGATTTTTAAATTCAAAGACCGACACAAAAACAAGGTTAATGCCAAATGTATTTTATTTCTTTTTATCTTTACATCTTCTACTCCGATGGACAATTAGCCAGCTCATTAGGAGAATTCTCTGGTAGTGTATGTACTTCTGATGATAATTTTTTTATTTTTAAAATATACAGTGCTAAGTACTTTCAAAAAAAATATTTGGATTTCTGTACAGAATGATGTATTTTTGTCTTTGGCTCCTAATAATCAGTTTTAATAACTTTAACATTTTAAAATAAATAAAAAGTTTACATTTCCGTTCTTGTGTGGCTTTTGCTCCCAAGGACAAATGGCCAACCTATTAGGGGGCGTAGCAAATGGTCAGGGAGGAGGAATAATTTTGAGCGATTGTATAAAAAACAAACCAATTACGTGTTTTTCAAACATTCAGATTTAAAAAAATATATTTTTTTTATATTTCTGCTTTCCGAAAGGTGCAAGCTGATGTCAAAGAACTAATAGTTCGGTCATTCTTTGAAAAAACGTCAACTTTAAAACTAGTAAGAAACGAACGATGTGTGAAATTTATTTTTTGTTTCACCAAAATTTTGTATTTTCGAAAAGGAATAAAAAACCAAATTTTGCACAACTTGAATCATTAAGATAACACTATCGTATTCCTGCAACTTAAAACTTAAAAAAGTGTTAAGAAATTTAGGTTGGAACCTAAAAATGATAGATACAAAATTTCCCACTAAAAATTAAAAATGCATTTATACAAAACAACTACCTTAGCATAGAAAAATAACAGAGAAATATGTGAGTTAAAAGATATAAATAAAATTTAAGCATGTAATTAAATTTTTTCGAAAAACTAAACGTTGAAAATATTTTCATGACAAAATGGTGAAAGTATCTAAAATTTAGGTTAAACTGATAACAATAGCAAACAAATATACAAGGTGGTAATTGAAAACATTCATGAACATTTGGTGTATATTTTGCTACTTATTATTATTATTTATTGCTACTTATTATTATTCTAAGACTTTTCCGAGTGAGGAAATTAAAGGGAAACTTAATTTTCAGCAAAAATTTATTTTATAAATTTAAGAAAAACCTCGACATAATTAAAGAAAAGTCGCAATTCGAGGAAATTATAGAAAAAAATTTAGTTTTTACAGTAAAATAGTGTATCATATGTGTTGATAAATGGTACATGCATTTACTACTTTAAAAGCTTTTTAAGTATAAAAAGTAGTGTCTACTGGCATTTGCTTTTATGTAAGTATTGGATTTCTATTAATATGAAACAATAACAACAATTAGAGAAGATGCTGAAAATGTCACTAAAAGAAAATTGAAGAAAATAAAAAAACTTAGTCAAGATACCAAAATAGAGATAAAAGCAGAAGTTATTAAAAGAAGGAAATAAAGAATTCAAAGACACCTCTAAAGAGACCTGAAAACTGATAATAATAAACATGGGAGATACTAAGAAATGGAAGTAGTAACAGTAATTGAAAAGAACACAGGTGTCAGAAGCCTTAGAAATCATAGGGAAAAACTACTTGAAAATAGTGGATGGTTAGTAAACAAGAAACTGGGATACTCTAAGTCAAATGAAAAACAATAAAGCTTCTGGACAGAATTATTTACTCATTGTAATGACAATGCAAAGAGCAAATATACTCACAAGCAAGCTCTGTGAACAAGTCAATAGATGCTTAAATGAATGTCTAATCCCCAAAAACTGGAATAATGCAATTAGAATATTGATCTACGAAAAGGGAGATAAAAAAAATCTAAAATAAATAAAAATTGCTAAAATTGGATTCAATATGAACTTTGCTGAGACAAAGGTGATTCGTAGAGTAGACTTTCATATCAAAGTGTTCAATTAAGACAGCGAAAATATTCAGAACTACATCTATCTTGGACATATGATAACCCTAGCTGAAGAAACCATTTAGGATGGGTAACACTTGACAAGTTGAGCAAGCTTTAAAGAAAAAAATTTACTTCTCTTCCTTAAGGAACGACTCTATCGTTAGTATGCTCGACACATACCTAAGAGATCGAAAGCGAAAGACATGAAGTAGGCAAAAAACAAAGGTGAAAGTATTGTGGAAACTGTGACGAGACAGAAATGGAACAATGAGGGGCTTATAGCACCGTTTAAAGACATTAAATGGTCCAGTACTATACTAAAATGGAGATCATACATAGATAAGAGATCCAGAGGATGCCCTCATTATGGTGGACAGATGATTTTAAACATTTCAGATACTGATGTGGGTGAGAAAGGTAGATAACAGAAAGAAATGGTGGCAAATAAGGGAAGACTATACATTCAAGGATGGACTAAATAAGGCTAATCAGATGAGATAAGATTAAGGTTCCATATGATAAGTCCCTCCATTTATTTATATGTCTGTCGGTCTTTTTTCTTAAAATGAAGAGCTGAAAGCTGATATCTGATACTGTTCCAGTTTTTTTTTAAATCCCAAGAAACAATAAGAAAATTTTGAGGTCAAATTGTATCGGGTATGAAATAAAAGTTAATAAAACATTAAATGTGAAGATATAAATTAACTTTTGTGGTAATTTGGTTAAATAAAACTTTTACAAAGTTATGAAAATTATGCTCCAATGTTTGTATATCATGTAAGAAAATAACAAGAGAATTTAAAACATATATAGGGTGTCCATAATTACTAGCGCATCGCCCAACATAATTCTAAGAGAAGAAAACAACTTTTGGTTCAGTACTTGCTAAATTATTAAATTAGTTAATTTGTAGCTTTAAAATATGGTACAGAACACTTATTAAGCGAGTTCAACTAGCACTTGTTGGTTTTTTAAAATTAATTAATGAGTACATATTGTAATTACACTGTGTGAATTAACTTACCTTTAATACATATTCTCCAACAGCTCGGCAACTGTTTCGACCTTCCTTGGTCTTCATCAGTGTTGTACGGCTCCGAGTAGAGCAACAACAGACAGCTGCTTACTTATTATAATTCTACATACCTAAAAAACCTGAAACGTAAACAGCTGCCAAGAAAACACCTACACCTATCTCATTTTCGGTATCAGTGTGTTCTTAGGTTTAAAAAAATAAATATCCTGAAAAAAAATAATTTATAATGATTAACTCTGAACAAACATTAGCAATCCTAAAAAAAAAAGACATTAGTATAATTTATTCAAAAAATATTCTAAATAGTAGAAAACAGAGGTGAACTCTTAAATGCTTAAACATCGATCTTAAAAACATATCATAAAAACCAATTCTTTGGTTGCTTTATTTGATTCTGAATGTGTTCATTGGCACAATTTTATAAAGTTGTAGTTATGTTGGCCAGAAATAACTACTTCCTTACAAAATAGTGCAAATTAATCAAAGACAAAGTGATCAAAAGGGCAAGTTTCCCTTTCCTTTTTGACACAAAAATTTGACATTTGGTAGTTTATCTGAATATTTCAATATATACAACTGTGTACAATATTTGGCCTTGAAATTGCAGAATTATGCAAATTCGTTGCCAAATGCTGAAAGAATTCTTTTAAAACAACTCAAGTAAACATATTTTTCAAAAAAATGACTGGTTTCCTAATTTTAATATTCGGTCCACTAAACTTGTTTTCTTATAGTGATTATTCAAAATGTACCAATGCACCTGAAAAAAACAAAAAAGCATTACAATTCCTACAGTTCTGTAATTTTAAGGGCATATTATAAAACGTTTAAAATTTAAAACAAAAAATTAGCATTTAAAGTAAGAATATTACACCTTTTTAAACAACTATTTTTTAAACTCGGCTTAAAAATGTGTGAATTTGTGGTAAATTATTTATCTGATATTTAGAAAAAAAAACAGCTTTGAAAGAAATATGACCATTATATAAATTTTTAAATCATATAAAAAAGAGATTTATACTCATCATACACTACTTCCGTTAGTTGTTGGTCCTTCGTTCTTTAGTCTTCCTTCACAACATTATACACACACAAATAAATCTTATCAAATTGATTCCAATCGTTGGTGTTCGGCACTTCTCACTGACACGCGTTCCGATATGACAATTTGCCTTTTCCCAAGAAAAAAAGCATGCATGGACTTACCTGAAACAATAGAGAAAAACTATTAATTACATAACAAAAATATTATGAATATAAATACAGTGAAGTGGAAAAGAAAAACAGAATTTCAGGATCTTACGAACGCCAATAAAAAAAAATCATGAAGGGTTGGCACCTCGTAGTCAAATGTATACTATACTGCTTCTTGCTGGTCCTAATGAATTATTAAAAATTATCTAATAAAATTACACCAAAGTTACTTCGAGCTTGTTCTAAAAATGAGTCTTGCAATGATAAATCTTCTCTGTTTATCCCAAAACGGTTCCCTATAGTCAGAAATTGCGATAGGTTACTTTAATGTAATTTCATTTGATACTACACAAAAATTTATCAGAAGAGGGTAGTGTTTTGTAAAGAAATAAGTAATTTACCAAAATAACAGTCATGAGTAGAAATAAACAAGAATTTCTGCAGATTGTCAGCCTATCCCAGTTTTTATGTTTATTTTCTTTGTTTTATTTATACACTCAAAGTATTGGGGAGTTCATCGATTTGACAGAAAAATGAAGTAAAAATGACATCGATTATGTGATTTAGGAAGTTCGAAATCCTCTAGATTTATTAATTATTGTTAACTCAAAATCGCTGAAAATATTTTATTGTAGTACTTTGAACAATTTTGTGTGTAAATTAATACAACAATAGTTTTTCCTACACTTTAATCTTTTCGCTATCAATTTAATATCTTGAAGTGGAATGATTTTATATAACATGACGAAGGAAATTTAAAGCCGGATCCTTAAGTTTATATCAACGTGATACCAACTCATAAAAGTTACATAAACCAGAACCCTTCAGGCCTATCACTAATGTCATACATCGTTACTAAGTTTATTCAGTGATTATACTAAAACTATAAAACTCCAAAGAGAAAGACAACTATAGCTGCTAGTTTAGTTTTTTCTTAAATATCAGTACTTTTAAACACTGAAACATAAATAAGAAAAGTGAAAATAGTATGTAAATTAGCTATATCAAATAATTTAGACAACTTGTATAAACTTAATATTATATATATATATATATATATATATATATATATATATATATATATATATATATATATATATAACCTTACTTTCAAACATAATACAACCCCTTAGAGTATCAGTTCAATAAAAACTTAAAATTGTTTGCGAAGTATACATGAAAAATAATAGCATCTTACCTTAGTCATCTCTGCAGACTGCCCTAATCCAGCTTGTGTCCCGAACATTTTAAGTTTTCATGATCGCACTTAATTGCAGTTCCTGAGACAGATCCAAAAAACAACTGTTTTTTGCAACAACTAGTTCTAGAAAACAACAATCAAACAGACACGAAAGACATTGCATTATTGACCAGATTTAGTTCCATGTGAAATTCAAATTAAACTGATTCAAGAAAGAAAAATTATTATAGGCATTTTTAAAAAACGAAAACGATCTATTCAATCCTTTCTGTACGTTAGACTAAAAAAGACTGGATAGCTTAACGCATGCAAGTCTTCCCCGTCTTATGCCACCCTGAAAAATACGCGACTCGGTTTTATACTGTCCTGAAACAAAGAAAATATATCATTAGTTAAAAAATGTGTTTAGATTATAAACAGCGTATGTGTTAACAATTGTTGGTCAGTAAACCTATTCAACAATAACACTAAAGAAAAATAATATGATTATTTATTTTTGTTTGTTATTGCATTTATAAAAGATGTTCCTAAATTGGTGCCCAAAACATTATCAGCGTGTAATATCGACAACTCCTTATATTTTAGGAGTTGTTGCTATTACTCCTAATAAAAGATTATAATATAATAACATAAACCTTGTGATGTTGTCTTCTAATAATCCAGAGAGCTAAACATTTATTTAAAAACTTACTTAAAATATTTCATCATTATATATATATATATATATATATATATATATATATATATATATATATATATATGTGTATATATATATATATATATATATATATATATATATATATATATATATATATATATATATATATATATATATATATATAAAGCTGCATTTCCAGAAAAATATTTTTTATATAGGATGTTCCAAAAATTCATGGTATAACATAGTTGCATTTCCGAATTATTGAACTTCTAAAAATGACCTTTTTCACATATTTGGAAGAAATTTTAAGTTGTATTATATTCAATACTAACTATAATTCTCGAATTTGATTAATTTTTTTTTTATTTTCTGATATACTAGGATACCAAAGTGTAGAAACTGGCATAAAGTTATAGAATGTTTCATACAAAAAACACATTTCTAAATTTGTAAGAAATCAAAAAGTTCGTTTCATGTACTATCTAAACCATTGAGATAGAAACATTATCCCTCAACGGCCTTAAAAATTTAAGTAAAAAGTAAATTTTTAAGAATTATCATCAATTTGTTTCTCTCCCGATAATCTTTCTCAATGGGTTTTAATAACATTATTCTATATTTCCTACTTGTCTTTATGATAATCAATAATATGGGAACATATACAGATGTTTCTACATCTAGATACTTCTACTTAATTTTGTATAATCATTTTATTTGTTTTAGTCTTTTCAAATACATGATAGAGATTCAAATGATGTATAGATGTGTTAACAATGTATTAATAAAATGCACTAATAAAGTAGGTAAATCATGATGAATGTAACTATAATAAAGAAGTTGCCATTGAAGTTATGATGTATGATAATATTCACCGTGATGAATTGAATTTAACTGTTCACGTGCTCGCCTTGTTTAGAAAATGATCTTATTTCTAATACAGCGTCCCGATACGATCCAACCAATCCGATGGAGTAATGTCCACTAAAAATTCGGGCAATAAACGGTTCAGATTGGAGTTTCTACTGAATGCAAACTTTTTATTGTTGCAATGTTGCATTCGATATAAATTTCAATTCTAACTGGATAAAACGGCATCGGATCAGTCCGACCGGATCGGAAAACCACGTTAGAAACGACGTTTATGTAAATTAAAAAAAAAAGTTTATAAGCGACGGCTCTACAAGTGAATATTTAAATTCATCTCTGTTTAACTTAACAATATTATATTTAGTTACCTCCTTGTCCATCCCAACTTGCATGATAACATTTATTTTCTTCCTTTCCTGATGATGTAGTTTTCTTTCTTCACGATCCTACTCTCCAGGGTACGAACAAAACTGGGTTTCGAAGTACCCACAACAGCCGGCTGTTAAGCCTTTTCCAGACATCCGATTGTCTTCAAAAGCTAACTGTACCGCGCTTCTAAACTACGACGATGTTTAGGAAAAACCCGTGAAGAGTAGAATCATCGCGCGCGCCACGCACTTTATCTTAAATTTTCATTTGTAGAACAAGCATGGTAACGGATAACTATACTCATCATCTCCATGATGTTGATCTTCGACTTGAACATATTGATTACTCGATATCTACAAGTTCTAGAGTCAAGAGTCATGGAAACGCTGCGCATAGTTAAAAAGCCATTAATGTTAAAATATATTAATTTTAATTTATTGAATATAAGCATGCTCATCTTACAAGTAAAAAACGCGCGGATTGTCTGGTAAAATGTAGCTGAAACAAAGAAAAACACTTTTAAGCTAATTATATAAGACATTTTGAAATTAAGATTTTAAAAGACCATTTTGGCAACACTGTGAATTCAATATATGCGAAGATTCACAAGTACATATGCAAAGACGTGTATAGACATCGTTAAAATGATATTCGTCTCAAGGGGCATATTTTAATTAAGGGTTCACGGGCTATATTTTTCAAAATATACTTTTGATTTATTTTTTTAAAAATTTGTATTGAGACTTTTTGTTTTAATAATGATTGTATAGAATACACGGTTATCATATTAATGAGTACATAATATACGTCCTTTCGCAAAATAATTAGAAACTAGTCAACGCCAATTGGATCATACCAAAACAATTTGCAAACTGTTACTTGACTTTTTATAAATTCTGGTTGGCGCTGACTGGTTTGTAACTTTTTTACGAAAAAGTTTTGTAAGATGCATTTAAAAATATTTTCCTGGCTTTAGTTCCTTTTAATTTATTTATTTTTTTTTTCATCTAGTAATGTTCGTATCCCTTTACTTTTATTTTATAAAGAAAAGTTTTGTCCGAATTCTCGACTCAAAAAAATATATCAAGTAAAAGTTATTTTCACTATATTGTAAAAAAATTCTCTACTTTTTTAAAAACATATGTAAAATTATAGATTTTGTAGTTTTCACATGATTTTGCAACGATTTTGATTTGTTTGAGAGTACAAAACTTATTAAGATGACAAATTTTAAAAATTAACTATTATGTAGAAAGTTTTGAGTTTGCAATTTTTTTCGTCAATTCTAAAAAAAACAGTCTTGTCTTATAGAGATTTTTGGTAAATTAAAAATTATAATAGCATGAATACATTTTATAAATAAAAATAGCATTTTAAATTCTAGCTAGGAACTGCTGGACATTATAATTAATACACTGCATGCAATTTCGAAGTAATGGCGAGAATTGCAGAATATATTTTCCACTAGTGCTAAAAATCATGGCAACAATTCACCCCCTACGTGAAGGGATTAAAAATAACATATTATATTTATTGATACAAAAAAATTAACAATAGTAATAAAAATAGGACTTACATTAGTTAGCATCAATGTTCACCTTGAAGACATGCTCTGCTCCAATTTTTAATAAACGAGTTTATGATCCAGGAATTTTCCGAGGCCGCCGTAACCATTCCTGGACCGAAAGAAATTTTTGCAACCCGTCGTGTCTCCTCCTCTTTCACCGGCCGTACTCCACCCAACTCTTCTGATGGGACGGCAAAGAGCCTAAGAATAAGACTCAGGGTGTAATAGTCCCTATGTTTCCTCGACTGCATGTAAGCCGCTACTGAAGAGTATCCCAGGGTACCCCCCTCCCCGATATCCTCACTGGGACTCATCCAATAGTGCGCCGAGGCTTTAAACACATCTGACCATGCAATGAGGGCCAGGGAGTTACTCCTACGTGAAATTGGATTCGTCCGCGTCGCGATGAATGTAACATAATTTATCGCGTCTGAAAGTAAATAAAAATTCTGTATTAGAAAAATATAAACGGGATTGTTAGTTATAAAAAGGCAAGATCGCGATGCCAAATTATCTGAAATTTTAAAACGAATGAGTTTTTTTTAATATAATTTTACATGACCATACAATGTTCGCAAAAATAAAACTAAATAACTTTGCAGTCAGTATTTAATCAAATGCATACAAAAATAATCATATAGTTCACATTATATAGTATTTTTCCCAAAACCACGCTACAATGGGCTCCTTTTCGATTCCAAACAAAAAAATGTATGTTACTGAAATAACTTTTAAAACGACTTAAAAAATTGTATTTTTAATAATGATGTCAGTTAGCTTCAACGAAAAAAACTTAATAAATTGAAAATATGTTTTCCACAAAAACTCCTTTTCGGTTTCTCTTTTAAAAAAAATAAATATAATAAGAAATTTGGCGAAAGTCTAAAAAATTTGTTGGTACTTTGGTACAATAAAAAAAAGACAAGCCAGGTTTGAAAATAAAAAAGATTAAAAGAGAGTCTGAAATTTAAAAAGTTTATGTTTAATACTTTTTTTAATTTTTGTATATTTGTAACAATTTTAAAAATAAAAGATACAAGTAAATTTCATATGAGATAATGTAACAACTTTTATCAATATCAATCAAGAAATAATTGAATTTGAAATTATGCCACTGTCTCTTCAATAAAAGTTATTTAAAAAACAATAAGAATTAAGGTTTATAGTTTAATACTGCTCCGATCAAGGCTGACAACAGGGGGAGGGGCAGCCGGGGAGATTATCCCGGATCCGAGGCAGTTTGAAAGGGTCCGTAAAGCCCACTTAGGATAGTTTTCTAATTTTCCAAAAATCTATTTATGTGTAAATTCTACATATTATATTTTTCGTATATCCTTCATTTTGTTTTTTGGGAGCCTAAAAATGCTTTTACTCCGAATGTTTCCTGCCCTCTGGGCGGCCCTGGCTTTGATACTAAAATAGCACAGAAAGATGAAAAGAAATATTAGGTCAAATATCCGTCGTCCAAGATTTATTTTTAAAATACAATAAAAATAAAATTTTTATAAAAAAAATTGAACCGACTTCTAAAAGTGCGCTAAAAAGTGAAAAATAACTTTAAATTTTTATATGAAATTGAAATTTTTGAAGTCGGCATCAAACTAATACCTGACAAAATGTGATTAGCATAAACAGATTAAAAATACTTTATTTGTAATTGCTGTCCTACCATAATTTGTATCTATTAGTAGTTATTTATTTCATTTAGAAATAATTTGGCGCCGACTTCAAAAATTTCAATTTCATATAAAAATTTATAGTTATTTTTCACTTTTATCGCAGTTTTAGAAGTCGGTTCAATTTTTTTTATAAAAATTTTACTTTTCGATTTTTAGTATTAAATTCATTATGCTATTCATAAATTATTTGAACTAGGTACTAATCGAGATTAGTGTACCTCGCAATGTCTCCAAGGTGGGAAAAAAGTACCCATTTTATCGAAAGTTGTAAATCACCCTAAAATGAACCACTAAAAATTTTTGATTCTTAGAGTTCTCCAAATACTAGTGAAATTGTGTCAAACAAATATTTAGTCTGTCATAGTAAATCCACTATCTTAAATTTCAAATTAATTTTAGATTGGTAATATAGGTCTCAAAACCTTCCAGTATCGATATTTAAGGAACTTGAGACGTCAGTTTCTTAGCCTGATATATTTTATATTGCATATTGAGTTTGTATACGCCCCAAACCCCGCAATATCAATTTTAGACAAAATCGGAAAACGTAAAATTTTTAGTCTCTCATATTGTATTTTATTAACCTAATAGTTGTAAAAAATTAACTTCATATGCGTAATACACGACCCCGAAAACCCCTTAATACCAAATCTGAAAAAATGCGAATAAGGTAAAATTTTCAACCCACCATATTTGATCCGCTATATTGAATTCCAGAAAAATAATTTTAACGTTTTAATCTAATCTAAACCCTTCAAAGCCCCCTAGTATTAATTTTGGATGAAATCCGGAAATTTAAGATTTCTAGACCGTCACATTGCATCTGACATATTAGATTTTCTTAAAATAATTTTATATTTGCTATTTACATCCTCAAAAACGATTCAGTCCCACCTTTAAACAAAATCGAAAAATGTAAAACTTTTAATCTTTTATATTGGATTCGCCATATTGAATCCTGAAAAACTACTTTAAATTCATAATTTACACCCGCAAGGACCCCCTATATCAGTTTTGGAAAAAATCGAAAAATGTATAATTTCTAGGAGGCCATATTGAATGCGCCAGATTGAATTTCTCAAAAAATATTTTAAATTCATAACTAACACTAATAAAAATCCCCCAATACTAATTTTGAACAAATCGATATATGTAGAATCTTTAATCTGCCATGTTGGATCCGACATATTTATTTATTTTTTAATAATTTCAGATTCGTAATGGGCAATCCCAAAAACTCCCCCATATCAATTTTGAAAAAAATCGAATAAAATTAATTTTTTATCCGCTATATTGATGAAACAGAGAAAACTGCTATATTTCGGATACATTATGCGGGGAGAAAAGTACAGCATCTTACGGCTCATAATCCAAGGCAAAATAAGTGGCAGAAGAGGCGTAGGACGACGACGAATTTCATGGCTAAAAAACCTAAGGGAATGGTTTGGATGCAGTTCAAAACAACTATTTAGAGCAACTGCCTCAAAAATTAAAATAGCTATTATGATTGCCAACCTCCGCAATGGAAAAGGCACTTGAAGAGGAAGATACTGGATACGCCATATTGATTTTTTTTTTAAATAATTTCAGATTCGTTATGTGCTACCCCGAAAACTCCCTCATACCAATTTTGGAGAAAATCGGACAAAATTTATTATTTTGTCCGTCATATTGGATCCGCCATATTGAATTTTTTAAAAATATTTTGGATTCGTTATGTGCGACCTCGAATATTCCCCCACACCAATTTTGAAGAAAATTGGACAAAACTAAATTTTTTTGTTCGCCATATTGGATTCGATATATTGAATTTTTTTAAAATAATTTCAGATTAATTGTGCACGATCCTGAAATTTTCCCCATACCGATTTTGGAGAAAATCGAACAAAATTAATTTTTTTGGCCACCATATTGCCAGCGCCATATTGGAAGAAACGAATAAATTGTTTTATGAGTTTTATAGATGAATGAAAGGAGAACTTCTTATGAGGGGACACGTATATTTTAAAAAAGTGCAAAGATTTAAATGTCCTGAAACATTTTTTTTATAGTTTTCAGTGTAAAAATAGAAATTTAGCTTCAACTTGTAAACTCTAAAATAATTTTTAATAAATAAAAAAACTATGAGATTCTTCATAGAAAATAACCGAAAAAATTTTCAGTTTATGGGAAGATCAGTAGAAATGTATTTTTAGTGTTTGTGAAAAAAATGTTCATCATCTTGATGAGATTTGATGCAATTAAAAAAACTATTTTGCCATGAACACACACACATACCCATATATATATATATATATATATATATATATATATATATATATATATATATATATATATATATATACTAAAAAAAAACAAGTTTTTACACTTTTTCGGTAGTTTAATCCCCATACTAAAATTACATATATTAAAAAAAATAAACTGTTATTTAATACTCTATTTTTTAAAGTTTAATTTTCAATTTCTCTGCACGTTGAATTAATTTAACAAATAAAATATATATCTGACTTCCACAAAAAAATCGCCTTTTATCTCTCCATGAAAAAATATAAGTATAAATTTTAAAAAATTTATTATTTTAATACTTTTCTAAAAGCATTTTTCCCAAGTTACAGGCACTTCGAAATAGCAGCGGATCCAAAGGGGTGGCGGTGGGGGCGATCCCCCCCCTCAAGAGCTTTGAGTTCATGAAAATAGACCCGATTTTCCCTCTTATGCTAGAAATATGTATGTTGCTGGCGTCTCCCCCCCGTCGACAACTTGTTTTTTTTTGCGATTGACTTCAGGAAAATAGACCCGATTTTTCTTATCTTATACTAAGAGTATGTATGCTGCCGGCATCTACCCTCCTCCTTCGACTTGTTTTTCTTGCGATCACCCCCCCCCCCCTAAGAGCTTTCAGTTCAGGAAAATAGACCTGATTTTTTCGGTTATACTAGGAATATGTATGCGGCTGGCATCTCCCCCCCTCCATCGACAACTTGGTTTTTTTTGCGATTGCCCTCCCAAGAGCTTTGAATTCAGAAAAATAGACCCGACCCTGTCTTTTCGCTTGCTAAACTGTACTTTTATGATATCACCGCTCCCCCCCCCCCCCAAAGAGAGAGGCTGGATCCGCCCTTGCTTCGAAATGATTTCTAAAAATATAACTTATTTCTCTGCTGTAAAAAGCTTTTCTCTGGAACACGCACAATATAATAAATACATACTAATTTAAAAATAAATGGTATTTAATATGCGAAGTATTTGGTAGCTTTGTAGAATTTATAATTATCATAGAAAATAAAATGTATATTGCAATCCCTTAAAAAGCCACCTACGAATCCTTGAGAAAAAAGATAAATGTAAATAAATTTTGTAAAGACATAAAAAAAAATAGTATTTTCAATATTTTTTCAGAAGTATTAACACAAATTTTGAAAAATTCGAAATTCATAATTTAAAAAAAAATGAAATATATATTTTATTCTCACAAGAAATCCGTTTCGTATCCTAATGAAAAAATATATAAATAAATTTTGAAAGGACATAAAATTGGTGTTTCATAATATTTTTTCGGGGGTAATATTTCAAGTTTTGGGTACTATGAAATGATTTTAAAAAATAAAAACTACAGTACAAAGTACAATTTAAAAAAAAAGTGGTGTTTAATACATTTTCCCGAAGTTTTTGCTAGTTGCATAAACTTTACATAATCTTAAAAAATAAAATATAAATTTCACTCTCACAAGAAGCCCCTTTTGGATCTTCGTGAAAATAAATAAATTTTTTCAAGACATAAAAAAATGTATGTTCAATATTTTTTCAAAGAATTATCCTCCTTTAGGGCACTTCGGAATGATAAATAATTGTTAATATAAAAAAATGGTTCTTAATATATTTTCGAGAAGTTTCTGCTAATTTTATAGATTCTATAGAAATTTTAAACAATGAAATATAAATCTGCGTGTAACTAAAAAATTGTATTTTTAATATCTTCTCAGAATTATCCCAAGTTTTTCCTAGTTTCCACCTTTTACAATAATTTTACTAAATAAAACATATCTACAGCCGCTCTTTAGTCGCCCGCAAATAAATATGTGAATAATTTTTAAAGAGAGCTAAAAGAATACTTTTCTGAAATCCTAAAGTTCTTTTGCTATATATATTTCAACAAAATATAGGTGGTCCCATAAAAACTCCCCTATCGCTTCCACACAAGAAAAATATCTTTATTTTTTATATTTATAGACACTTTCACACAATTTAAAACGACAAAAAAATCGAGCGTCCCCTAATGGTATTATTTCTTTTCATTTTCCTGAGGAGAAGGATAAAAACAAGACAATAAAGGGTATTAATATTTTCAAGTGATTTTTTGCCAATTTGGAGTGCTTTCATATAATTTTCAACATATAAAAAACTTTTCTTTTATTCTCATACAATAAACCTATGAAATATTTAGGTTTCAGAAAATAGTTTAAATCACTTTATTCATGTGGCAGCCATATGTCAAATTCCAGCGCGATTACAGTCTAAGTATAACACCCTATTAAAATCATTTCTTATATATGTACTTAGACCATAATTACAGTATACTACAGGATTATTTTGACATTTAGTTACATAAGTAGAAGGTACAAATAGGCAAATAATTTTGGGGCAAAAAATTCTTCAAAAACTTTCGAAAACTGAATGTTCAATACATAAATGTACTAGAAGCCGTAATTTATAAAAAAGTATCGGGCTATTTGGAAATACAAAAACCAAAAAAAGTTAAAAATTTACTTACATATAGAAGGAGCAGAGCAAGACTTTATGTTAGGTCGAAAAACGGTAAAATTATATTAAAATATACGACGGGAACATCCGTGACCATCCCGAGATGACCTCCTCTAAGTCGAACGCGGGCCCGTGCGAGAACTTTTCCCGCAACACATTCGATACGAAGTTTCGGTATAAAATGAACGAAGAAAGTAGCACGCAAAATAAAAATGGTCCCAAAAAACTTCACATCGAGCTCGGGTTTGTATAAAAACGATTGAAAAAACAATGAATCACGTCTGTTTGCTTAGGTAATTGAAGGTATCCGAGATATTTCTACCTGAAATTTTGTGAATTTTTGATTAATATAAAATTTTCTAGATCTCGTTATTACTATAATGAAAAAATACTGTAAAATTATTTATTTTAAATTTTACCAAAGGAAATATTTTTCACGAACATTTTGTATTATATTGGAAATGCACATTAAATAAATTGTTTCATGCGTCCTATTTTATATTTTACAGATTTTTGAAATTTCTAAGTCAATATGTCCTTTATTTATAATAATAAAAATTGTTATTGTACAGAGCGTCCACAAAAACATTGGAGAATTCTTCGAAAGTACTTAATTTTGCCAACTAAAATATTTTCTAAAATTTTATTGTTATTTAAAATAATATCAGAAATGTGTAAGTTAAGATAGCATATACAAGATGAACAAAAAATTAAAAACATGTAAAGTAATATTAAAAAGCGAGCATTAATTTTAATGTGGATTCTCTCCGGACACTATTATTTAAAATTGTGCTGGAGGAAAATTTTATTTTATTTTTGAAGATTTATGACGGTTCCTAGTAAAATCGGCCTGAATGTAGTTTTCGACTTTCTTATCAAAAATTTTCATGGGCCTGAAGCCATCTAATGGCTAATTTTGAGATACAGTGATCTAAGATTAGCATGCTTGGCAAGGCGATGGTTCCGCATCATTCACTTGAAATTAAATGTCTCAGAAATTAAGCATTCTGGAGAAAAAGTTTTAATGCAAAAATTGTGAATAATTAGGCAGTACGGTGTTTTTTTTTTATGGTAATCCATATATGTTGCAAATATGGAAAATCTGGGAATATTTCACTTTAACAAAAATATATGTAAAATGGTAGTCTACATTTTGTATTATATTTTTTTAAAGGTCAAATATATTTTTACAGTAATTCAGAATATCAGCTTATAACTCGGAAATTAAGCACTTTGGAAACAATTTTTAAGCAAAAAAATTGTAAGAAATTGAACGGAGTATTTTATAGCGACCGTTAGGTTGACGTTGAGAAATACCCTTTGGATAAATTTGATTTTTTTAACCTAAATTTGACCACGTTTTTATTAACTCGCCTTGTTGTCTGTCTGTTTTGTTGGTTTGTTATAAATTTTGCAATCTATTTTGAACTAACTTTCCGATGAGCTAGAGACCAGGGTACCTATTCTCGTTCTTGAGAGAACGATCATCTTGATGGAAAGTGGGCGTGATTCTCACGAAAAAGTACAAAAACTTATTCAGAATACGGTTTGTTACTTTTTCGTGAGAACCACGGTCACTTTCCATCAAGATGATCGTTCTCTCGAGAACGAGAAAAGCTACCCAGAATACGGTTTCATAGTTTTTCGTGAGAACCACGCCCACTTTCCATCAAGTGATCGTTCTCTCAAGAACGAGAATAGATACCCTGAAGCCCGATTCTTTAAGCACATTTTTTGACATTTCCTTTCCTTATCTTTTTTAGGACAGTAACATACTTATGTGTTACTACAGACTAAACAATGATGGAAGATCCTTATTCTGACATTTTCTTTCCCTTTACTTTTAAGAATCGCAGCCCTGAATCTTTAAACGTAGCTCAGAACTCGAAGACAATGCAATATTAACTAGCTTTCTTGTTTGTCTGTTTATCTGGGTAGCTATTCTCGTTCTTGAGAAAACGATCACTTGATGGAAAGTGGCCGTGGTTCTCACGAAAAAGTAAGAAACCTTATTCTGAATACGTTTTCGTACTTTTTCGTGAGAACCACGCCCACTTTCCATCAAGATGATCGTTCTCTCAAGAACGAGAATAGGTATCCTGTTCGGTACAAATTTTGCAATCAATTTTAAACTAACTCCCGGGTACCTATTCTCGTTCTTGAGAAAACGATCACTTGATGGAAAGTGGAAGTGGTTCTCACGAAAAAGTATGAAACCGTATTCTGGGTAGCTTTTCTCGTTCTCGAGAGAACGGTCATCTTGATGGAAAGTGGCCGTGGTTCTCACGAAAAAGTAAGAAACCGTATTCTGAATACGTTTTCGTACTTTTTCGTGAGAACTACGCCCACTTTCCATCAAGATGATCATTCTCTCAAGAACGAGAATAGCTACCCCGATGAACTAGAGACTTGAAACTTTTAACATAGCTCAGAGCTGGATGACAATGCAATATTAACTCGCTTTTTTGTTTATCTGTTTTGTTTGTTTGTCTGTTCGGTACAAATTTTGCAACAGATTTAAAACTAACTTCTAGATGAGCTAGAAACTTGAAACTGTATGTAATTGCTTTAATTTTATTGTTTATTTTGAATGACCTCTAGCATGGTTATATTTACATATTGTTCCCAAAAAGTAGATTACCTTCAAATTCTTATAAAATTTTGTTTTCCTAATGTACGATACATAATAAACTTTGAATAAAGGCTGTTTTCATAATTAAAGCATGATTTAAAGATAATAAACATTGCATAACATTTGGTTTTAAAAATCCTTGCCTTCAAAATAGGGTAATATAATATGAATTTGGCTTCCTGTATTGGCCATAGATATATTGAAAACACCAATAGCGCTTTTCCGTCTCGCCGTTGCTCATTAAAAATCTTGAGAACGAGGAAATCGACTTATGGGGATTTATATACCTCTGTCCTTTATTGGTGGGATCAAAGATTTGTTAAACATGCTCAACATTTTATATGTATATGCGAACAACAATCCCCAAGCCCCAAAACACGAAAAATCTCCTAGCTTTCTAATCTATAATATCCAGGGATAGCGAGTTCCACACATAGACATATAAAGCCTAGACCGTGTGTCCCAGTGTGCGGACTTCAGCTTGATGTGAGAGAGGCGCAAACATCAAAGGATATAGTCTTTCTCTCTAAAGGGGCGGAGTCAAGCGTCGCGCACACATGCCAAAGTTATCTCGCGTGAGCGACCAATCTACGGCACATGTGCGCGATATGAAGCTTTATCCGATCCCTTTAGAGAGACAGAAAGACTATATTCTTAAATGATTACGTCTATCTCACACCAAGCCCAAATCGGTACACGTATGGGATCCTATTTGTGTCTTCCGGAGGCTTGCATGGACATCTTTTAATTATTCGTGGAGGATATTTGACGTAAGAAAGAGGGTATGTTTAACTGAGAGAGGGGGTTTGTTTCAGTCGATACACTGGGACTGGAGGTCTATTCTTGTTCATGTTTCACGTTATAAATATCGCAAGTAGACCCCATGGAACCGGGATATAGTGAGTTGTACGTGACCAAGTCGAAAGATAGGCAAGCTTTAATCCCCAAGCTCTCCAACTCACATAACTCGATGATGGCGAATTCTCACGCACATGAAAGTAACTGTACTAATCGTGTAATAAACTGAAAATGTCAGAGTGGGCCCACACGATAAGAAAAATCTGGGCGTAAGCGTAGCGTAATAAGACATATGTCAAAGTTCAAGCATTTGGGATTTGTTAGATTTAAAAAAATACAAAGACCGAAAATTTCCCGCCTAAATCCGCCTTTTCCAAGGTCATTACGCCAAATGATGTTGAACTTTTCAGCGGACTGCTTTAAAAATGGTGGAAACTGTTTATTTTCAATATTTTGTATGAAAACATAACCTATGTTTTTTTTTTTAACTTCGTTGTTTTATTTACATATTTTATTTAGCGAGTTTTGAAATAATGGATTTTTATGAATTAGGTTAAATTGTTTTAATTTATTAAAAATGCTTGTTACCGAAGATCATTACTGCTTGGTCCTCAAAAAAAAAAAAACGATTTTTGTTCATTTTTTTATTAATTTTATAACAATTGCAATAATACAGGTGTTCGTTATATAAATTAAAGCTTATGAAATAAAGGCCATTATATAATACAATTTCTGTTCAACGACAATCTGTGATATCGAAACGCTAATCCGCAGACATGCCCTTAGCTATGGTTACCAGATCAAATAATGAGATTTCCTGACAATATCCCTAATGTTTCTGTAAATATCCGGACATTTTATCTCAATGTTGTATTTTAAGGCAGTGATATTTTCAAAATTTTTGCAATCAAAGCATCAAATGCCAATATCGAGAGAGCGTAGTGGACTAAGGAGAGACATAGACTGTCGATATTGTTATAAGCTTTGCCTTTCGCTGCCACTAATGTTATAACTTTGCTAGTTCTGCTTTTAGTTTATCACTGGTTTCGATGAATTCAAATAAATCTTCTAATATTACTTTTTTAATATTTTATTATAATGTTCACTAAATCATGAGGTAACAACAGTTTTTGTTCTTACTTACTAATTTAATGTTACTATTGTAGTTTTTTGATTTTAGTTCCTCTCGTTTCAATGTTCATGTCCTAGTTACATTCTATTCTGAATCTAAATTATATATTTTACAGTGATAGGCGTACTAACAAATATAACTTATAACTATTTATTTACATGATTACTGAAATGAAAAAGTGTGTATTTATGGGACGATGACAATATGAACAAAACTAATGGTCTCTGTAAAAAGTAAAGTTTTAGAGTCTCAGAGATTAAGGCATGCTTTTGTTTGAGCCTATTAGAACATAAATTTACTTAAGATATAACTGTTTCTTAAGGGAGTATTAAATATTAGACTATAATTATCTATTAATCCATAAGAGTAACTTAATAATATATATAGTAATTTAATAATTTGTAGTAATAGTTGGTTTACAACAATGGCTTGTGTTAAGGTTCTATTCTAGACACAATTTAACTTAAAGAACATATCATGTAAATGGTTATAAAATTCCAGCAATTGCCAAAAGAAACATCAAGCAATAAAAAGTATGAAACTAAATTTATTAATATACTAAATTAACAATTCACTCATTTTGTTAACGTTTAATCAATTTATTTTTTCTCACTAGAATGATTAATAAATATTTTTTCATTACTTATATTTTCCTCTTTTAATTTCAAAAAAATACTGACAATTGCAGTTTTTTCCTGTTTCTTCCTAACCAGGGACTAAAATTTCAGACATGTCAGGAAAATTCCTGTTGTCAGGTAACCCTACCCTTAGCAAATTTTATATAAACCTATTATAAACAATTAAAAAGTAAAAATTAATGTTGATGGAAATTTAATAACAGAAATCCAGTTAGTGTCATACGTAATGTATTCTTCTAAAAACTACAAACAATTGTAATTATTAAAACGATTGTTAAAATGACATTTTATATTGAAACTCTCGTCTTTGAACTCCTTGGCAATTCTTTACCAGGTAGAAGTGGCAAACTTCGGAAATAAAACTTGCTTTAAAGAGTCTCATTATCGCACAAGTAACATGACTAATTTCATCAGCTAAATATCACAATGTTTTTTCAAACCTAGTAATAAGGGTATAGCTGTACACACTTCCATAGCGTGTTTCCTATTTATTGGCCCAACAACAGCTTTTCAAACTCACCAAGAGTAACAGGAAAATATTTTTAAAAAATCAGGATCATTTTCTCGCATTTCTTAAATTAAATCATTAGTATGTCTAAGCCTTTCTCTAATGTTTTTCTCAAAAACAGACTGGACCTAGTAGCGACGACTTTTCCGTTTTTTTAATAAAGAATATATTAATAATGTCCTTATCTTTTGTAATTTTTTCTTTAGTTTTCTTTTTCTACATAACAATATTGCTGCAATTATTTTTTTAGGAAAAAATTCGTAAAGAGTGAAATGATAGGAAAATGACGTTTTTTTTGAAAAAATTTTGATACATACTCCCTATTTCGAGGTCGTAGAACACGATTCTGACCTCGGTTTTCCATAATTTTTCCTCAATTTTGCGGAAAACAGGGAAAATAACTTTTCACTTTAGGTTCAATTTTTTTCACTAAATCGTTAAACTTTTGTTATAACAACGAATTCCGCAGTGATAGAAGGTTATGTATTATACAAAAATTGAAAAATATGCACTTTTTTATCGAAAAAATTATCATGACAAAAATCACAACAAAATCAAAAGAAAACGGCCGCCATCAAGAAATAATATTTTGCATAGTTCGCTAAAGATAGCGTACTGTTGAAGTCGGCGATGTTGCCAGATTGCAAAAATGATTTCTTTATATATTCTTCTCTTTCTGTTTGAATTGGAAAGAAAAGGTTCCAGAAAGATTTTTTTCCTTTCCTTTGATTATTGAAGTACCATTAATTACTCTTATGTCTATGTCTTCAATGTGCGATTTTAACTCTAAATATTAAAGGTTTTAAGGGTTATAGTTGCTTTTGTTTGTTTTCCTCCAAATACCAGTAGTTTTAAACGGATAATATGAATTGATCATATTGCTTATGTCCGTTAGCAGAAAGTGTCGAGTGACAGAGCTTGTCCCGCCTCCACGTGGTCTCTGCTGAACAATGACATTTTTTAATTAATAAATCTAGGTCAATTTAGGTTAGTTTAGGTTAGTTCAGGTTAGTTCAGGTTATTTTCAGTTTTTTAAAGTAACCAAGATTAATGTTAACCTGTACATACCAGAACTAACCAGAAATTTTGGAAGGTTAAGATTCATTTTACCCCTTTTTATACGTTACAAACATTAAACTATGTTGTTAACTGTAATGGGTAAATTTTAAAGTTTATACCAGGAAACTTTAAATCTAGGTTAATTTAGATTAGTTCAGGTTAGTTTCTGTTTTCCAAATTAACCAAAATCAAGCTAAACCTGAACCACCCTATCTTAACCAAAACCAACCAATAATTTTGAAGGGTTAAGATTATTTTTACTTAGAAACAGTTCTGAATATTAAAAAAAATTAAACCATGTTGTTGACTGAGAAAAACAGATGTTATAGTTTATATTATGAAGAAATTTTAAATCTGGCAACGTTGCACCTTTTTACGTGATTCTGCGGCCAGTTTAGATAGTCTGACCGTCGATGACGTTTTCGAGACGTGTTTTTGATTTTTCACTGAAAATATAAGTTTTTTAAATTGGTTTGCTAAAATCTGTGCAAAAATAATTGAAATATATTACGTACGTAATTCGGTTTTTAATTGAAAAGAAAGTGCTTTGTGAAGTGACGCTTTTCTTTTTTGAGTTTTCCGGGAAAGTGAGGAAAAATAGTGAAAAATCAAGGCCAGAATTGTGTTCTAGGACCTCGAAATAGGGGGCGAGTATCGAAATTTTTTTAAAAAAACATAATTTTCATGCTTTTCACGCTTTGCAAATTTTTACCGAAGCTTCTGCATTATACAAAAATTCAAAAATATGCACTTTTTTTATCAAAAAAATCCGAAAAATTACCACGACAAAAATCACAACAAAATCAAAAGAAACGCCGGCACTCAAAAATAATAGTTAGCATAGTTCGCTAAAGATGGCGTACTGTTGAAGTCGGCGATGTTGCCAGATTGCAAAAACGATTTCTTTAAATAATCTCTTTCTGTTTGAATTGGAAAGAAAAGGTTCCAAAAATAATGTTTTCCTTTCCTTTGATTATTGAAGAACTATTAATTACTCTTATGTATATGTCTTCGATGTGCGATTTTGACTCTAAATAATAAAGGTTTTAAGGATTATAGTTGCTCTTGTTTGTCTCCCTCCAAATACCAGTACTTCGATGTGCGATTTTGACTCTAAATAATAAAGGTTTTAAGGATTATAGTTGCTCTTGTTTGTCTCCCTCCAAATACCAGTACTTTGATGTGCGATTTTGACTCTAAATATTAAAGGTTTTAAGGATTATAGTTGCTTTTGTTTGTTTCCCTCCAAATATCAGTAGTTTTAAATGGATAATATGAATTGATCATATTGCTTATGTCCGTTAGCAGAAAGTGTCGAGTGGCAGAGCTTGTCCCGCCTCCACGAGGTTTCTGCTGGACAATGACATTTTTTAATTATTAAATCTAGGTCAGTTTAGGTTAGTTCAGGTTAGTTTAGGTTAGTTCAGGTTAGTTTAGGTTAGTTCAGGATAATTCAGGATAGTTCAGGTTAGTTCAGGTTAGTTTAGGTTAGTTCAGGATAGTTCAGGTTAGTTCAGGTTAGTTCAGGTTAGTTCAGGATAGTTCAGGATAGTTCAGGTTAGTTCAGGATAGTTCAGGTTAGTTCAGGCTAGTTTAGGTTAGTTCAGGTTAATTTCAGTTTTTTAAAGTAACAAGACTAATGTTAACCTGTACTTACCAGAACTAACCAAAAATTTTGGAAGGTTAAGATTCATTGTACCCCTTTTTATATGTTACAAACATTAAACTATGTTGTTAACTGTAATGGGTAAATTTTAAAGTTTATACCAGGAAACTTTAAATCTAGGTTAATTTAGATTAGTTCAGGTTAGTTTCTGTTTTCCAAATTAACCAAAATCAAGCTAAACCTGAACCAACCTATCTTAACCAAAACCAACCAATAATTTTGTAGGGTTAAGATTATTTTTATTTAGAAACTGTTCTGAATATTAAAAAAAATTAGACCATGTTGTTGACTGAGAAAACAGATCTTTTAGTTTATATTATGAAGAAATTTTAAATCTGGCAACGTTGCACCTTTTTACGTGATTCGGCGGCCAGTTTAGATAGTCTGACCGTCGATGAC
Organism: Diaprepes abbreviatus; assembly: GCA_034092305.1. Taxonomy (NCBI): domain Eukaryota; kingdom Metazoa; phylum Arthropoda; class Insecta; order Coleoptera; family Curculionidae; genus Diaprepes; species Diaprepes abbreviatus. The sequence goes on along the minus strand of JASJET010000055.1, from coordinate 4,475,837 downwards.
ATTTTCGAGACGTGTTTTTGATTTTTCACTGAAAATATAAGTTTTTCTAAATTGGTTTGCTAAAATTTGTGCAAAAATAATTGAAATATATTATGTACAATATTTTTTAACTTGTTCCATTGAAAATGAAAACGTAAATTCGGTTTTTAATTGAAAAGAAAGTGCTTTGTGAAGTGACGCTTTTCTTTTTTTGAGTTTTCCGGGAAAGTGAGGAAAAATAGTGGAAAATCAAGGCCAGAATTGTGTTTTAGGACGTCGAAATAGGGGGTGAGTATCGAAATTTTTTCAAAAAAACATAATTTTCATGCTTTTCACGCTTTGCAAATTTTTACCTTTTTTTATTTTCTTTCATTTTAATTTATACATAAATAAATATTATCAAAAAAATCAGAAAAAAGTTAGGTTACCACAAAAAAAACATACACAACACTTTACGACTGCACGATAAAAGTTGCCCGTGTGGACGAGACATTTTTAACATAAATGGGCGTAATACGCCTACGCCGAAATTTTTGTTATCGTGTGGACTCAGAGTGAGTCCACACGATACCAAAAATTTCGGCGTAGGCGTATTACGCCCATTTATGTTAAAAATGTCTCGTCCACACGGGGAACTTTTATCGTGCAGTCGTGCAGTCGTAATGTTTTTTTTTGTGGTAACCTAACTTTTTTCTGATTTTTTGATAATATTTATTTATGTATAAATTAAAATGAAAGAAAATAAAAAAAATAATTGCAGCAATGTTGTTATGTATAAAAAGAAAACTAAAGAAAAAATTACAAAAGATAAGGATATTATTAATATATTCTTTATTAAAAAAACTGAAAAGTCGTCGCTACTAGGTCCGATCTGTTTTTGAGAAAAACATTGGAGAAAGGCTTGGACATACTAATGATTTAATTCAAGAAATGCGAGAAATTGATCCTGATTTTTAAAAATATTTTCCTGTTACTCTTGGTGACTTTGAAAACCTGTTGTTGGGCCAATAATTAGGAAACACGCTATGGAAATGTGTACAGCTATACACTTATTACTAGGTTTGAAAAAACATTGTGATATTTAGCTGATGAAATCAGCATGTGAAAGCAACAGTGCGAATTCCGAGTCGGTAAACAGTGTTTTTGAAATTAGTCATGTTACTTGTGCAATAATATGAGACTCTTTAAAACAAGTTTTATTTCCGAAGTTTGCCACTTCTGCCTGGTAAAGAATTGCCAAGAAGTTCAAAGACGAGAGTTTCAATATAAAGTGTCATTTTAACAATCGTTTTAATAATTACAATTGTTTGTAGTTTTTAGAAGAATACATTACGTATGACACTAACTGGATTTCTGTTACTAAATTTCCATCAATGTTAATTTTTACTTTTTAATTGTTTATAATAGGTTTATATAAAATTTGCTAAGGGTAGGGTTACCAGACTACAGGAATTCAATTCAATTCAATTTATTTCACAAATATTTCCCGACTTGTCTGAAATTTTAACCCCTTGTTGGGAAGAAACAGGAAAAAACTGCAATTGTCAGTATTTTGTTGAAATTAAAAGAGGAAAATATAAGTAATGAAAAAATATTTATTAATCATTCTAGTGAGAAAAAATAACTTGATTAAACGTTAACAAAATGAGTGAATTGTTAATTTAGTATATTAATAAATTTAGTTTCATACTTTTTATTGCTTGATGTTTCTTTTGGCAATTGCTGGACTTTTATAACCATTTCATGACATTCTTCACATGATATGTTCTTTAAGTTAAATTGTGTCTAGAGTAGAACCTTAACAGAAGACATTGTTGTAAACCAACTATTACTACAAATTATTAAATTACTATATATATTTTTAAGTTACTCTTATGGATTAATAGGCAATTATAGTCTAATATTTAAAACTCCTTTAAGAAACAGTTATATCTTAAGTAAATTTATGTTCTAATAGGCTCGAAACAAAAGCATGCCTTAATCTCCGAAACTCTAAAACTTTACTTTTTACAGAGACCATTAGTTTTGTTCATATTGTCATCGTCCCATAAATACACACTTTTTCATTTCAGTAATCATGTAAATAAATAGTTATGTTATATTTGTTAGTACGCCTATGACTGTAAAATATATAATTTAGATATAGAATAGAATATAACTAGGACATGAACGTTGAGACGAGAGGAACTAAAATCAAAAAACTACAATAGTAACATTAAATTAGTAAGTAAGAACAAAAACTGTTGTTACCTCATGATTTAGTGAACATTATAATAAAATATTAAAAAAGTAATATTAGAAGATTTATTTGAATTCATCGAAACCAGTGATAAACTAAAAGCAGAACTAGCAAAGTTATAACATTGGTGGCAGCGAAAGGCAAAGCTTATAACAATATAGACAGTCTATGTCTCTCCTTAGTCCACTACGCTCCCATTAATGAGAAGACTCACTCGATATTGGCATTTGATGCTTTGATTGCAAAAATTTTGAAAATCTCATTGCCTTAACATACAACATTCAGATAAAATGTCCGGATATTTACAAAAACGTTAGGGATATTGTCAGGGAATCTCATTATTTGATCGGGTAACCATAGCTAAGGGCATGTCTGTGGATTAGAGTCTCGATATCAGAGATTGTCGTTGAATAGAAATTGTATTATATAATGGCCTTTATTTCATAAGCTTTAATTTATATAACGAACACCTGTATTATTGCAATTGTTATGAAATTAATAAAAAAATGAACAATAATCTTTTTTTTTTGAGGACCAAGCAGTAATGATCTTCGGTAACAAGCATTTTAAATGAATTAAAACAATTTAACATAGTTCATAAATATCTATTATTTCAAAACTCGCTAAATAAAATATATAAATAAAGCAACAAAGTTTAAAAAAAATATAGGTTATGTTTTCATACAAAATATTGGAAACTAGCGACCCGCCCCGGCTTCGCACGGGTGCAATGCTGATACTAAATACACTACAGAAAAACTGTGACTATTTATTTTATTTTTACAACAATTATTACATCGGCCTCCGACGCGCTATTTATAGGCACGCTGCCGCCGCCCTGGTCGGCCAGTACCGCCGCAAGCGCTACTTCCCGCAATTTTAAATCTGTAATATCTTCGAAAATATTCATTTAAATCTTGTGCTGTAAAGGACCATATAGATCTATATTAAATCAACAATGTATTTAAGCTATTTAATTGGATAAGGATTAATGCTATATTGGTTAAAATCGCCTCAAAATTTGCCATTATTTGTCGTAAAAAGTAAATGACAAAAAAATGTTATTGTGGGATATCCATGAGAGATAGACATATACCATCGCGGAGTTTTCTGTAGACCTTTTCAATGTGTACAAATAATTAGTACACTATTTTGATAAATCTCGTAGGGTTCAGCCTGCGTTTGCAATGTAAGCGGAAAAAAATATGATAATTAATGACATCACATTAGAAACCTCAAAAATAACAGTATTTCTCCACTATTTAATGGATGTTATTATACATATAAACCTTCCTCTTGAATCACTCTATCTATTGAAAAAAACCGCATCAAAATCCGGTGCGTAGTTTTAAAGATTTAAGCATACAAAGGGACATAGGGACAGAGAAAGCGACTTTGTTTTATACTATGTAGTGTGATAGTGATAGTGATAAACAGTTTCCGCCATTTTTAAAGCAGTCCGCTGAAAAGTTCAACATCATTTGGCGTAATGACCTTGGAAAAGGCGGCTTTAGGCGGGAAATCTTCGGTCTTTGTCTTTTTTTAAATCTAACAAATCACAATGCTTGAAATTTGACATATGTCTTATTACGCTACGCTGCCGCCGAAATTTTTCTTATCGTGTGGACTCACTCTCACTCTGACCGGTCGTTGGAATTTGACATAATCGGAAGTAATTAACCTCTTTTAACGTTACGTGCTGTTTTGTAATTTTTTACTTATAAAAATTTTTTTTTAGATTATTCGAGAATGCCAGTTATTTCTCACAAGTTACCTTCAATTTTATCTTTTACATAAATTAGTTGTTTAATGTAAGGAATGGCTTTAATTGTTAGTAAAACACTTTGCAACTGCACTCCAAGATCCAGGTTTTTGTCTAAAATTTTAACACAACCATATCATTGTTATATTTTAACAAAACTAGATGTTAAACAAAACCAAACGACGTTTTTACCGGTACAATCCATAGCCAGTAAAAATATTAATCATAATTTCTATTCAGCATTAAAACAGTTCTCGACAAGTTCTAAAGATATTGAGAAAAACTGTAAACAAAATAAAGATGGTGAAAAAGAAGTGAAATTATCGCTTTTTAAAAGGTTTAAACAAATGTATAGAGACTATTGGTATGTGTTAGTTCCGGTACATGTAGTAACTTCAGCAGTATGGTTCGGAGGTTTTTATTATTTAGCCAGCAGGTTTGTTCGTCCTTTTTTTCATCGTAGGTGATATTTAGTTTTATACTTCTCAGAATTTCTAAAATGGGAATAAAATGGCTCCCAAGTATTTCGTGGTAGCTTGTAAGGGAAAAGTGTGAGAAATTTTTAATTTTTATTTTCAACTCCTACAGGCACCATTTTTGTCTAAAAACTAAATAATAGTAATATATTTATTCACCAAGTCTTGTATTTTTGATATTCTGTAAGTCTATGTATGACAAAAAAAATCGGGAAACTAAATGTCTAAGAGCCGTTTTACACACACAAGAATTATAGCCAAAATTTAACTGATAATTATGTTGAAAATTTTCATAAAACTAATTTGCTGTTTTACACATCAAAGAATTATTGTCAAAATTTTGGTGAAAATTTTCGGCATAAAAATATAGAACGTGTTCTATATTTTTATGACACTGTGACACTTTGACACTGTGGATCATAACTTGCTTTTGACAAAGCTTGGTGCGTATGGGGTCAGAGGTGTTGCTGCCAGTTTGCTGCAATCCTACTTATCGGATAGGCAGGAAACAGTCTGCTTTGCTAAAAATAATCATCATTACTTTTCAGATAGAACTAAATTGTTGCAGGGGGTACCTCAGGGCTCCATTCTGGGACCCATATTATTCTTAATATATGTAAACAATCTGGGGGATGGATTGGCCGCGGATAGCGTTTGCCAGTTTGCTGATGACACATCAGTGATTCTGGCGGACGCTTCTATGGCAGGACTGTCTCAAAAGTGCACAAACTCTGCATTGAAAATGCAGCAGTGGTGTTCTGATAACGGCCTCGCTCTAAACGTAGATAAAACCGGCCTCATTCTTTTTTCAAAGCATGCAATAAGGTCTGAGTCACTGCTTGTGTGGCTTGGGGGTAGATCTATACCTACTTTGGAACAGGTTAAGTTCTTGGGTGTTCATTTGGACCCCTCTTTAAACTGGGAACATCATATCTCAGCCCTTGGGGCTAGGCTTAGCAGTTTGTGTGGTGTAGTCCGAAGGCTTCGTGACGTGATCACTGCAGAGACTGTTAGGCTTTTCTACCTTGGGCAAATACAATCTCTTGTCTCTTATGGTATTTCCTTTTGGGGATCATCAAGAAAGGCTATTAATATATTTAAAATTCAAAAACGCATAATAAGATGCATCTTTCACCTACATCCAAGAGTTTCATGTCGACCATTTTTTACTCAGTTTAAGTTGCTTACTGTTCCCTCATTATACTTTAGATCTTTAGTCATGCTTGTCAGAAGGAATACGGAATTATTTCCGCTGAATAGACAGTTTTATGGGGTAAACATGGTTATGACTACCAGAGGGGCGAATGACCTAAGGGTACCTTTACATAACTCCACCTTCTATGAGAGAGGACCATACTATATGGCGATTAAAGCCGTAAGGATGTTACCGAGAGAAATCTGGCTTACCGAGTCGATTAATTGCTTTAAGAGACGCGTAAATGAATGGCTTTCTGATAGGTGCTTTTACTCTTTCAATTTTAATGAATAGTTTTTGTAATGTCAATATTTTTAATTTAATATTTTTTGTTTAGTGGATTTTTCTCAAGCATGTGTTTTGTATGTAAAAAATTTTATTCCTTTTAAATTAGAATATCTTATTTTGTAAACTGTAAAACTTTGTTCAGTTTAAACTGAGTTTCTTATTACTACTTTTTTAAATTATCTTGTATCTCTCTTTTTCTTCTTTTGTTTTCCTTTGTGTAAGGTTCCTATCGGAATGTCGATTAGTTTTTATATTAACTGTAGTTAGTTCGACATATTTACAATTCTTAGTGTTAAACATTTCTTTCTCTGACGTTGCTTTGTTATGTGATCATAATTTTGTTGGCAAATAAAGGATATTATTATATTATTATGACTAAAATGCAGAAAGTGCGCGATAATCGACGCAGAATAAAATATGTGAATTGACAACCCGCTTTTGGTAATCCACCTAATCTCAATGTTTACTCATTGTTTATTGCACTTTCATATTTATAACATTTTAAGGTTATTCCCAGATTATTTAACTGCTTGAGCGTCACATGTTATGAAAATGCGCATGAGCACCGATAAAATTACCACCAAAATTATATTCAGATTTCTTGTACATATCAAATAGAGTGGTATTTTATTGTAAAAATTATCTCCAAAGAATTTTCGGCAAAAATTTGCTGAAAATTTTTGTTATAATTTTCGGAATAATTCTTGTGTGTGTAAAACGGCTCTAAGGATATATTAAATTGGGACAGACCTCAAAGAATGGGTAGAAATGTACAGTGGTTTTCAAATATTTTCCATCAGGCCAATGTATTTCTTTAGGTATTTCCACTGTGATTTATTTATTGACCTAAAAAATATAGTCAAAACTGCCAAATCGAATATCAAACAATTTTTAATTTTATAAAAAGCTAAAAAGCTTAATATCTGTTACATTTTTGAAATCTAATATATTTTTTTTAAGTAATAATTTTGAAGTATAAACTAAAGAATATTATTTTTCTTTGTTTTAGTGGTTTCGATATACCTTCAATGCTGGAATCTATGAACTTCAGTGAAAAGATAATAAATTCAATGCGAAATTCAAGTATGGGTTATCTGGCTATAACATATGGCCTGTACAAAATTGCTACACCTGCCAGATATGCTGTTACTCTTGGTGGAACCACAGTATCAATCCAATATTTAAAAAAGTGGGGCTACATTAAACCAATGCCAAGTAAAGAACGCCTTAAAGAAATGTATGAAGAAACTAAGGAAGGAATGAAAGAAAAACGAGAAAATTTAATTGAAAGCGTTCATAGTCTGAAAGAAACTGTAAAAGAGACTAAAGAAGGTATTAAAGATAAAACGGAAAGCCTTGTCAGTAGCGTTAAAGGTTCAAAAGAAAGTATTAGAAAAAAGGTAATCAGACGTACTAGACATAAACATGAGGATAAGACACAATCGTAATGGTTACCATCATGATTGATACATGTTTTTTTTAAATAATTTTTTATGAGTTAACTGTGATTTGCTCACACAGAATTATGACAGCTTATTTTAGGTAATCAGTAAGTTATTTTCAAGAAAAAATCATCAAATAATTGTAAATCAAACTGCAACTTTGTCATTTTTCATAACATTATACAAATAATAGGTTTTAAGATGTAACGGAAATTCAAGAGGCTCTAAATTGTATATTTATATGTTTTGTGTAAATATAAAACAAAACAAATATTATTTGTAGAAACTAACATTGATATTTTATTATTTTGTTAAGTTTATAAAAATATTCTCGCTTTTTTATGTTCATATTTACTAATAAAGATTAGCAATTACAATTTTTCTTTGTTCACTAAGAGTTATTATAACCAGCAGCTTTCCAGAGAAATAGGTGTTTTTATTATGATTTGAGTTATACATGTTACTAGGTAATAATAATAGTGTATTAAGGGATAAAAGAAAAACATCAATACAATTGATTTCAAAAAGAAATACACTAAAAGAAAAAATTAAGAAATATACAAATCGAGTACATATGTTTAGCAAAAAAAAAGCATTCAAACTTTTTTTCTTAAGATTTGTTGTATATGTAATTTAAAGCCATTAATAATTTTGGGATTAGGATAATATCAATTTTGGTGGGTACTGAATTCATTTCTGTACACATTCAAGAAATAAGACCTTTAAAATCGTAATTTGTTTTGTTATAAACAAATCATATTTTCTAAAAGCTCTTTGAGGGACTAATAATTCAACATTGTGGAGCAATTTAGAAGTATGAATAAAGTAGTTAATACTTTTATAAAGTAGAATTACATTGAGTGATATTTTGTGATCTCACAAATACATGCGAGAGTGTGAATCGCGGAATATTACATATTACTGGACAAGCTGGAGGTGTATGGTTTTTGCTGTGTAGCTTTGATATGGTTGACCAACTATTTGTCTCGGCGCTATCAGGTGGTATGTTTTAATAATAATCATTCAGAGAATTTGGAAGTAGTATCAGGAGTGTCACAGAAGTTAGTCCTTAGCCCTCTTCTATTGTTGTTGTATATTGATGATTAAGCGACATTACCTGCAGGGGACAAATTTACTATGTTTTCTGATGACACGACAGTTTTATTGTATTTTTATAATATCGACAGGTTAAGTAGAATTATTAACAGCGATTTAATAAAGATTCAGAAATGATCTTGGGCAAACTTTATTATCTTAAGTGTAACTAAAACAAACATTATACCTTTAAATGCCAAATAGATGAAGTATTCTTTGAATCTCAGATTATATCAAAGCTGGGTATCCAATAACTTTTTTAAGTTTGTTTATGGATGATGGATTGAAATTTTATTGCCTGGTTTAAATATTAGAACGTTACTTTCTTTCCATTTATAATATATCCTGGTAGGTAGATTATCAGTTGCCACAGACTTATTTACTCTCAAATCTCTATATAAAAATTTCTGAGATTTAATTTTACTTCATTTTGTATATTAAGTTGGTAATCCAAACATGCAAATGCACTCTGGACTTTGATAAACTGTCTATACTCTTGAAATTTGAGCTTCGATCTAATCTGACCCGTTTGACGATATTTTTTTTTAAACCTATCTTTAAATCTAATATTTTTAATTAGCAACCCAAAATGCAATTCTGTCGCAATCGAGTTCAGGTACAGAATTCATCGGCTATTTCCGAATCTGATGCAATTTTACTTCAAGACAATCTGGAGTGTGCTTATGTGTTCAAAATTGTTGTGATTATGCCAAGAGAGGCATACGTTTGCGATGGCAAGAATCTTTCTCAGTTCAATGCTAGTTGTAACTGTCTTTTCTTCCCGATTGCAGATTGTCACTTTCACCATTTGACTTTGATAGCGCAATTTATACTTTAATTTTCTCGAATTTCACTTAAGAAGCGTTTTACGTCAACCCTCCCGAGGCGCCCGAGCGCAAAATAATTATACTCTTTTCAACTTGTATTTGCGAATCTAAAAGGATCGAAGATAATTTCTAAACTTTTTAACGGTGTTGTGAAATTTTGGAAAATTTGGTATTTTGATCTTGAAAAAATGCAAAATGGGTTATATCTCGAAAACGGCACTTTTAATATGCTTTTGGTTAGTTTAGATCGAAAACTGAGATTTTTTGCATCGTCATGCATTTTTATGGTATTTTCGAGAAATAAAACTATGAAAATTGGATTATTTATCAATTCCTCGTGAATGCGGCATATTCTTCCACGGCTACTGATACGAATTATGCGCATTCACGCGGAATTGACAAACAGTCTAATGTTTATCGTTTTATTTCTTGAAAACAGAAAAAAATCCATTCTGGAAAGTGCATATATCAATGTAAATTTGACTAAACTGTTGAAAAACTGAGAAAAATATACACCGAAAACTTCTATTTCAAAATTTTCTCTCATTTTAGCTTTGCAAACACAAGTTGAAAATAGTATGATTTTGCGCCAAGAGGGCTGTAAACCGCCCCATAAATAGAATGGATTTTGTCGACGAAGTCTTTAATTTTCTTCTGGAAATCATTACAAATTGAATTACTTTTATTATTAAAAAATCTTAAATTATTTTATGAAGAATATCTTTATCTATGCACACGAGGTCCTCCTTCCATTGATCAAAAACGTATCTAGTATTATATTGGTATTTTTATTATTATCGGACGTGGCAACTTCAACTTTTTTCAAGTCCACAGTATAATTATTATAGTAGTCTCTTGAATTTTATCCAACAAATTATTAGAGTTACTTAATGACGATTGCACTTGTAAAATTTCTACTTTCTTATTGTTACAGTTCTACTCTACCTTCTGTCTTTTTTGCAGTCAATTTCATTTCATTCGAAATTTTACGATACTGATCTTAAAGTTTTTTTAAAACTTGCTTCACAAACATTGAATAGGGATGGTCTTTTCTTTGATGACACACAAAGAAAAGTGTCAAATATATTTACGTGGGAACCTGACAAAGTAGAAATAATCCATTCAGTGATAGATTAACACATTTATATACTATACTTTAATCCTAACAAAACCATAGACCAGAAGCTGGCCAAGAATTGAAAATATTCTCCAAAAGGGAAAGCGGCAAGCTGGACGATCTTTGGAAGAACTTGGAGTTTGTATATAGTCATATAAAATGATCATCAAACTACCTCCTTAGTGTGGTGGCTAAATACGCAGCAAGCAGCACTTCAAAGGAAGCTGAAAAAATACAGAAGTTAGCCTGTATAGGAGTCACGGGGGTTACGCCATCATGCCCCACAGTAGCCATGCTGAATATCCCCCATTGTAGAAAACTGTGATGTGGGTAGCGACCAAGGAAGTTAGGGGGATTCCAACTTCCTTGGTAGCCACAAATGCCCTTAAGCTGCCCCAAACAGAAAACCTTAAACTTGAAAATTTTGTTGGGCATATGAAGATCCAACAGAATCTATATCGAAACCGACAGACTTCATATATGGTATGACTTTGACAGTAGTAATTAACTGCTATCAAGCAAATGGAGATGAAAGAGGGGGTTGGAGTGAGAGTATTGGGCTTAGGCTTCGGGCTTATTAAATCCCTAGGAAAGACCCCACCATCCTCAAAGTAGAAAAATATGTAATTTAAATTGGTTCTGACGAGTGCCTGGATAGAAACACTAAGGCTATGATATACATATTGTCACATAGCCAAGCAGCGCTAAAAGCTCTCAGGTCAAACATCTACGAGTCTAAATTGACTTTGAAGTGTCTTCAGGTTCTTACAACTGGCAATGAATGCACAATTCCAGGCCCCTGATTGTAGGATGTCTTTTTTACCTTAAAATATAATTCCAACAATGTAGTTATATGCTTTATTTTAGACTAAACATCAAGTTAAAAAATCAGATATAGCTGCCGAGCAGTCGGCAACAAATCGTTGGCAAATTTCGCTTAAGGAAAAAAGATCAATATTTAAGTTGCCTAGAGATATCGGCTAATTAGCAAGGCCTAGTTTTGGCCAAAATTTAGATACAGCGTCTAAAACAGATAAAATTTCAAAATAACAAACCTACAGTGTTAATGTTGTAGTTGAAAATAAATAATTAACATATAGTAAAATCTCGGGCCTTAAAACGCATAGACACACTTTTTTTTGATAATTTTGTTAATTTTTTAAAGAGATAACTAGCACGACTTCGCAAGGCTTCTTGGCTTAAAATATTAATAAGTAATGGTTTTTCGGAATATTCTGTCAGTTATGGCTTAGAATAGAATAGAATAGTTTATTCATGTTAGTCACAAGTGTATCATACGTCAAAGGTAGCATAAAAATCTATATAAAAAGAAAAATTAAAAACAAAGATATACATTTTAAGATAGATTAAAAATACAAATACAGTTTAAACATTAAAATTACACAAATCACATGGTTAAAGGAAAGCATATAAGATGCAAGTTACAAAATAAAAACATTAATAAAATATACACACCATGGCACAAGGCATCGTGGATTGAAAGTAGTATTAGATAAAGTAGTAATTCAAAAATTCTTCTGTGCTATAAAACGCATTTTGAACTAAAATACTCTTTTTGGTTTATCAAAGTCACGTTCATCCATATATTTAATTTCTTCCGGTAATATATTGAAATATTTTATTGCCCAGTATCCTGCTCCAGTTTGGCACCTCCTTAACCTCCAGTAGGTAGGAACAATGTTTTGTTTGTGTCTATTCTCATGTGTGAATGTCATGGTGATTTTTATAGGTAATATTTTTTTTTAATAACGGAGGTTTTCAAAAATATACTGTGCTGGAACTGTCAAGATTTTAAGATTTTTAAATGCCTCACGACAGTCATCTCTAAACTCAAGAGCTGTTAAAACTCGCACTGCCTTACATTGAAGGGCAAAGAATATGACGAGTGAGAGTGGAATAGAGAGAAATACGCAGTCCTCATTGTCTCCCGAGACACACTATTAGAGAGGTTTTGCACAAGGAAAAGATACTTATTTAATTTTTTGCATAACTTGATGTGAGGTTTCCAAAGTAGTTTTGGGTCCAAGTTCACTCCCAAAAACCTAATATCGTTCTCATTCATATTTCCCAGATCTCTTAATGAGAAGATGACCCTCTTGGTTTTGTTATTATTGAGGATAAGCCTATTTGCTGTAAACCACTCTTCTGCTCTTTGTTGTGCCTCTGCAGTACCCTCAAGCACCTTCCCCGCAGTACCAGCCGTACAGGATATTGTGGTGTCATCGGCAAAAAGTGTATTTCGCCCCAGAATCCATCTTGAATAGATCCTTTATATACAACAGAAACAGTATTGGTCCCAATATCGAGCCCTGAGGAACTCCTATTTTTAAAACACTATCCGCCGAGGACACCCCGCCAATCCCCACGATTTGGACTCTGTCTTTTACATAAAATCTAACAAGGTTAAAGCTGTTAAGAAAGAAGTTGTATTTTGCAAGTTTTTGCAGGAGTGTAGCATGGTCTACACAGTCAAAAGCTTTACTAAGATCGCAGAGAAGGATTGAGGTATATTGAATTAGGTGGAATGATTCCAGTATGTAGGATACAAGATCCAATATAGGTTTAATACAAAATTCCAATTTTCTATTTATAAGTACATAATTTATTTTAGCTTACTACATTTAAAGCTATATAGTGTTATACAATACAAAAGTGTATGGTGTAGGTAACTTACAAATGACTAGAAAAGTAAAACTGTCACAGATCAATTTCAAACTTTAAATATCTTCCATATCATAATCTTCCATTATATCCAAGTCATCATCATGATTATTTGAAAAGAAATCATAATCTACATCTTTATCTTCCAACAAATCCATTTCGTGCATGTTATGAACGTTACTTACTGGCCGAACCACAGCTTGACTGAGATACTCGGTATTCAAGTAAGGTGGCAGTTCATCTTCATCTTCTTCCTCTGGTTCTAACTGTTGTGAATCTACCATTTGTAACCACTGAGCATTGTGATGTCTAAATTTCTCAATACGTATTCTATCTGCCCAAGCACTATCATGTTCTGAAATTATGTTCAGACACATGTTACAAATTTTTCTAATATTCTTGTTGTTATCTTGTAATAAATCTATTAAATAAGCTGGTACATCTGTTTTTGTTATTAAGTATTCAACATTATTTTCATACCATAAGGTAACATAAAACACATAGACTATTTGTAATACTATTTCATCATCTTCTTGATGGGTTTTCAACAAATCTATGAGAGTTATTATTATATTGCTCTCACAAAGTAACTTAGCACAATTTTCATCTGCACCTGCTGTACCCAATAATACTATCACTTGCAGAACCAACTCTGGATCGGTGTTATTGATGCTGATTATATTCTTAATCCATTTTGCCATACCAAAATGTTTAAATATTTCTGCCCAATCTAAATCAGGTAAATGCAAATTGCTTAAAATTCCAATGCATTGGGTAACAAAATCTAGATCCTTAGATTCAACCACAGCCTTTGCAATATCACCAACGAACTCAATAAATGAAGCAGAAATTGAGAGGTTATTAGATATATTGTGAATCAATTTCATTAGCATACTATCATCAAAAGTGAATGCTCTTGAAATTAATGATTGTAATCTGTTTTCTCGCGTCATTTGTTGAGAAATTTCAGGGTGAACAGCTAAATTTATACATAGGGCAATCATAATTTTATCTCCTTCATTGCCAACATTAAGTAACAGCATGTCTACAATTAGTCCAATAGAATCAATAAACTGATTTTTGGAGTCTTCATCATGACTTAAATGATAGAGTAATTTTAAAACGACTTCCTGGTGTCTATCATCACCCATGAAGCTAATAACTTTGGGTATTAAACCATTTTTGATCATTTTGCTTCTAAGTTTGCAGTCAAATGACAAGTTAAACAGCAGTTTTAATGTTAGATGTACCAAATCGGCGCTTCTAGATTCCAACATTTTTGGAAGTTTATCAATTATATTATAATTAGACATAATTTCTTTATTACATTGCATTATTGACAACTTCTTAAGAAACGTTACAACTAAAATTAATAAGTCGTCATTATTTCTCTCTAAAGCTTTGACGAGCAAGCCCACAATATTCCTTTTAGACATTTTTTCTTCTACTGTTTCATCTTCTGCAATATTGAGTAAAAGGTAATAGGCTACTCTTAAAAGATGTTCCTGTTTTTTTACTAAACTTCTAAACCTTTTTATTTTTTGTTCTGGTGTGAGACGTTTATCATCTAGACTTTCCATTGAAATGGTAAGTTCATCGTACATGCTTCCATCCAGGTTAGTTTTAGTTCCATCCGCAGCCGGTTTATTTACTTCCATTGCCGTTTTGATAGTAGAGTCAGTAAAATGCCCAGACTTTGGTCGAACTGGTTCAGGAATTCTACTTCGTGGAATTTCCGACATACTAGCACTATTTGGGCAAGACTTTTTAACTATGGGTAAATCGGAAGGGGCATCTCCTCCTTCTAATTCCGCCTTCCATTTATCATATCTTCTAAGTTCAAAATCAATAATGTCCATGCATATAGAGCCAACTTTACATTTTAAAATAATGTAATGAAAGGAAGAATACATGGAAAAACAGAAAAATGTAAATACTAAATGAGTACTTAAAGACAAACTTCTTTTCCAATCCTCTCTTAAAACTCGTCCTAAAGCACTTATAAGTGTTTCATTTTTTGAAAGTGCTTCCAAATTTTCTGGATCTCTAGAGAGAAATTGTATGAAGTGCGCGCCTTTGATTTTCTCGGGCATACCCTCATATAGAAGATCAATGTAGTCTGTTAAATTATTATAGTTGGCTTCGGCTACACTGCTGACTTCTCCATTTTTTTCAGAGTCACCTTTTGTCCCACCATGCAATTTTCTTTTCTTGAGATAGTATATAATCTGTTCAACTTCAGCGGTACGTGAATGATGAATTAACTCTGTTTGTGTAACTACTTCCTTTGCAAGACCATGGCAGTCAGTTCTGCTGTTAATCATCGGTAATTCAATAATTTTCTTTAAGCTAACTTTCTCTCCATGCAGGGGATTTTCTTTAGCTCCGAGTATTTGAACGTCAACATCATAACTTAAAACGATTGCATCTATATTTGGATGAACATCAATGGCTCCAGGTTTACGTTCTGTTCTCATATATCTAGCTACATCTGGATCCATGGTTGAGCTGAAACAAAAGATACTTCTTGTAGTTTCCATTGGTAAAGTCGAGGACCAAAAAAGCTTTTTCAATATAAACAGTGCAATGGACTAAAATTACCATTCGTATAGTTGAACCAATTACTTGAAACCTAGTTACAACATACGAAAAGTCAGTGTTAATACTTGAAAAAAAATCAGTATATTTTAAGCTTTAAATACCACAAACTCTAAATTAAATTCTATTAAAAACCTATGCATAGGACACAACTGTATTCATATTTATTTGATTTAAAAGTGAATAAATATGTTTTAAAAATTGAGTAAAGTGTATTGGTTCATGGAAACATCAAAAACTTAATGGCTTTGTCATAAAAAAATCTCTTTATATTATTATTTTAGTTAATTCAAATTAATAAATGTAAATTGGAATCCGTCAATGTAAATTTTTAGGGTTTATAATTAACAATGTCATATTTTGGTCTTCCAAAATGATTTTCTTACATAAAAATGCAACTTACTTTGCAATAATAAAATTTATAGCTTATTACAGATGTCAGACAACTAATTAAGCTGTATCAAGTTTTGCGTTATGACCAAGCAAAAGATATGGTTCTGTACTAATAGTCCGGGAGCACCATAGTTCTTTATAAGTATTTTGACCCCTTAGAACAATTTTGATTGCGTTACTGTCTTTGCAAGCTAATAATTAATCAGATTGCAATTTTTAATGATGCTACTGTCTGTACTTTCTTTCACACGCACTGTTAGTTTTATTTGAAATGATAGTCGGTAATAAAGTAAAATTGGTTAAAAACCATCAGTATAAATACTTCTTATACTGCATCGCCCTACAGTTAATGATCAATCACCAGAAATGCAAATCACTAATTTCAGATGTATAGTATACATTAATTATTTTTACTGTGCAGCTTCTGTTAAACTAGTGCAATGGCCCAAGGCAATGTACCAATGAAGCATGAAGTAACTTTATTAAACAAAGATACATAGATTCTATGAAAATATGAATAAATAAATGAGCGAGTTGAAATAATACGTTTCTCTTTACTTCTAAGTTTACAAATATGAATTTTAAGTAAAGATGTCTCCTATTAAAATTAGGTTCATTTAATACCTGATATAAATTGTTAGTTATCAATACATATAAAAATTTGCAGTACAATCATAAAATTGCTTTTCTAAACCATTGTTTAGTTGTACGTTTTTATATTTGGAAGATTTTAACTAACCATTTATGTCTTGGCTTTAGGGGATGAGAATATCTTGCGAAATTTGACAATCAGCTGATTATTATTGATTTTTAACTTTATTAAGTTACTATACTTGTCATTTAAATCTGCCTTCGACTCAGTGTTGCCAACTGTAAAGTAATTACCATACACGTACGGTTATTTCAGTCATTTAAAGCTGCGTCCACATTAGTAAAAACTTACGTTGGGTGTGGCATGCGGGCAAGGAAGTTGGATGATCCCCTCTAACTTCTTTGCATGCGGCACAAAGTTTGTGCATCGTATACAATTTATGTGAGTGTGGACCTGTTCGGTGCATACAAACGCAATAAATTGTTGAAACTTTTAGCTTGAATTTTAATAATGTTCGACATAAGAATACGGATAACATAGTTTGTTCATTCGCAGTGCAACAATTTAAAAGACAGGGTGAACAAATATAAAAAAATCAAGGAAAAATACCTAATGTCAAATTTTGGGCTCAGTGATTAGTTGAATTAAGAAAATAATCAAATTTAATCATCAATTACATGGCCTAAATTTAACATATGACCGCGCAGTTTATAAGGTAAGTAGACTAATCATGTACTAAACTAAAAATGTCTGCATTGTGTTATCCGCCATTGTGGGGACAGTTCACTTATGGTAACGCTGAATTTGCTGTCGCCAACGTAATATACAGTTGGTCATCTCTAACTGATAGGGTACCTATTCTCGTTCTTGAGAGAACGATCACTTGATGGAAAGTGGGCGTAGTTCTCACGAAAATGTATGAAACCGTATTCTGGGTAGCTTTCTCGTTCTCAAGAGAACGATCATTTTGATGGAAAGTGGCCGTGGTTCTCACGAAAAAGTAAGAAACCGTATTTGAATATGGTTTCGTACTTTTTTTTGTGAGAACCACGCCCACTTTCCATCAAGATGATCGTTTTCTCAAAAACGAGAATAGCTACCCAGGAGGAGAAGTTAACTGGAACGGATAATAGGAAGAGATAAAATAATAATAATTGTTAAAAATAACTTGTCATTAAGGGAAGCAGTATGTTGACAAACCGTTTTATTTTTTGATAAAACAGTTGAAATATTAACTAGGTGTTATCCTTTATTTTTTGTATTTTCTAATTTTTAATTAAAATATTCTCAAAACGTTGAACGTGTCGCGTAAATTTCAAGTAAATTCGAGATTACAGACATACAAAATGATTCTGTTCATATCTCAATAGTATGAGCTTGCTATTTAAAAATGTTTTTCTACGGCTAGTTCTCATTTTAGATTTAACAATAATACTTGTGTACATATCTCCATAATAGCCGAATATCTTACTTTTAAACAGTCAAGGCCAACATAATTGTTTTCATTAACACAACTTATAAAAAATTTAAAAAATAACAATTTTTTTAAGATATTTAAAATATTTATTTAAATAAGTAACAAATTTTACATTTAAATAATGTTAACTACAACATCTCACTTAATTTGAGACTATACTACACTATAATTAAATACATATTATTATGACTATAATTTATTAGGGCATATAAATATGAACCCCGCAGGCCAACAAATGAGGTCCTTCAACCTATAAACCTTATGATCTTCAAGCCTCCGCAAATCTTTACAAAATAAAGAAAACGTACACAATGCGAGATCTGCCAGTATCGTTTCTGAATGTCTTTTGGCTGGCCTTTGGTTTTGATCCCTGGTTTTATTTAGTTCCTCTATTATTGGCCAAGGTTCAGGTTTGGTTTTAAACTTACTTGTATGAACAGGAAGACTTGCAGTAAGTAGCTGGACGTTTAGTGAATTCATACAGTAACTGATGTAGTGGATTGATATGATGATGGATTTTAGTCATATTACGTAGAGCTGCGGTTTCCACCTTTTCAAGGTTTATCCTTGCGGGCTTTCTGCAATTACAGTATATAGAGGGCACGTATTCCAGTTGACGTCGCCATATTACTTTGCATATATGAGTTGCTGTTTTTCTTGCATTTACCCTCTTAAAGTGTTGACCTTCCATATGCATTTTTTTAACAGTTTTAGAAAGCCAATTTAAGATAATTTTGTGGTCTATATTTACACCTAAATATTTGACTGATAGCTTGGTCTATATTACTTGATTGTTAAGTAGTATAAAATAAATTTAATTCAGGGAAAGAACACAGATTTTAATGATAATCAATAACCACAACAAAAACAACGACAATAACACTATTTTTTTGACTTTTGACGGTTAATTGACGTGCCAAAACTACTTTTTTCCAAAAATGGCGAGAAGCACATATCGGACATTTTCGGTCTGACAGCTCAATTCAGTTTGTCATCCATTTTATTTTTTGAAATCCGTGCCTCTGTACGATTTTCTCAAATTAACAGATTGGCAACACTGCTGTAACCATGCTTTTAATTTGACATACAAAATCCCTAGATCCCTCAATATTTCTCTGAAGTTTTCGTCGGTTTCGAGAAACGTTTTTAACGCAAATTAGTCAAATTTTGCATGATTTTAAGCACAATTTAGGTAGTTTCTATATTTTTTTATTTTTAGTATTGCAAATAGTCTTAATGTAAGTGTTTATTCTTTTTATTTTCATATTAAGTAATTATTAGGTTATATTTGTGGTGACCTTCCAAAATTTTTTGGAGAATTTCCTAATAAGACAGGTGCAAAAAAAGCTTTGAAAGTATTATTTTACGCTTTTATTATGTGGTAACGTTATTTCGCAATTAAAACAGTAAATAATTCATTTGTTATAGTATTAGATCAATTTCAAAATGCCATCTGATGCGAAAAAACGTGAACAGCAGCGCAAAAAGGAAGCTGCAAAAGCCAGACAAGCTGGAAAAAAACAACAAAAAAATGAAGAACAAGAACAAAATGATAAGTCCGGTGTTACTACAAATGGTACTCAAAATGGTTCTGCTGAACTTAGTGCAGAAGGTACTTCATTCAATCTATATTATAAAGTATAATAAATTATGTGAGATTTTTCTGTTAGTCTGAACAGATTTGTATTCTTAGTTAATCAGGGTAATTATTCGGAATAGTGGAAATACCGAATATTTACATACCTCCTATTTTCAGGTTGTAGTTTCGTTTTTGGTGATCTATACAAAAAAAAAAAATTTTCACTTGTATAACTTGTATTTCACTACGTTTAAATTTGGATTGCTTGTAAAATTCACAAACACAACACAATATTTAATAATTTTTTTTAACAAAATTTACATAACTGGAAAAATGCGAATGTTCCATAAAAAGTCAGAAAATCATGGACTTGTTGTCTTATTCTTTTTTTTTACGATTTAGATTGAAAGGTGATTTCTATGCGATGTTGCCACATTGACATGGATTTTAAATTTCATTAGGATGCAAAACTTTGTAGTTCAAATGCAATTAATTGTGTTTCTTCCAGTATTATAGCATAAAATGTGAGTAAATGTTCAGAATTGGGATGCCCAACAAGAACAAATTGTTGGGCAAGCTATGTTGGTCTAAAAACCAAGATCAAACTCGAACTAATCAGAACTAACCGTGACAATCCCTGAGAATAACTTGTAGAATGTTTCCTAACTATCATTTTGCAGAAAATGTTCTGCCTCCTCGTGGTTTTTGCTGGAAAGCAACATTTTTGAATGATCATGAAAAAAAAAAAAATTAAATAGTGTTGTTGACTAAGTTGAACAAAATGTAGTTAGCTCTAATGCCAGTCAAACAGAATTGGGATACCAAACATAAACTAATCACTGTTAGAGGATTGAAAGTTGTGTGCAAGCAGGGGACTTATACAAAATAGTTTGTTCTGTGAAATGTAGTTTAGTTTAGTTCAGGTTTGATCTTGTTTTTTAGACTAAGGTAGCTTGCGGAATGATCTGTTTACATTTGACACTCCAATTCTGCAAGTTTACATACATTTTATGCTACAATACTGAAATGACCACAAATAATTGCATTTGAACTGCCATCCTAATGAAATTTAAAATCGGCGTCAACGTGGCATTATCACGTGGTAAATCACGCTAAAAAAAAAATTGAACAAGCCAACGGTTTTCTTACTTTTTATGGAAAATTCGTATTTTTCCGCAGTTGTTTATGTAAATTTTGTTAAAAAGGTGATTTAAATATTGTGTAATGTTGGTGAATTTTACTAGAAGCGACCCATATTTAAAGGTAGTGATCGGAAAATACAACTTATATGAGTGAAAGTGAAAATTTTTTTTTGAAAAAGCCATGAAAGATTGCTAAAAGAAAACCTTCATATTTATATTATAGTATCCGAAAATAGCAGTTATGTAAAAATTCATAAGAAAATTCGTTGTTTCCACTATTCGGAATAAATTCTCCAACGTTTACTGATGTTTTGTTTCCTTTGATCAGAATGAATTAGTAATTTTATTAAGCCTTACTACTTCCCTCCTTCTAGAATATACAAACCTGTTGATTATTTACATTTATATATAGTTGGCTACATTAGAGAAAATTTATTTATGTGTCACACACTACTTAAATTTATTCTAAATTACTATAATATTTACATCATCTGAAGTTATAAAAGTGATGCTTAAATGTTGCTAAATTAAAGAAGTGTTTTCCACTTTCTGTGTTTTTACAAGTAAATATTGCTCTTCCTGGGCCAATAATGTGTTTTAAGGAAAACCAAGTATTATTTATAAATAAATATTTTATCGACGGACCAGCCATTTAACGTTAAAAGAAAATACATTAGACAAATAAATCTGTAAAAAAAATTCTTTTTTGCACCTTTTGTTTAAAACTATTTACACTCAAGTTGAAAATATATATATTTTTACAAATTTTATTGGCTAAGTTACATGATCTAACTAAACTAGATGATAATCCATAATTGGTTCTATGATAATCAACACCAAAAGTATTACTGGCGCGTAAGTTTTTTTATGGTACATTAAAACTGATGAGTCCTTGCAGCTGGGGGCAATCAACTTGAAAATTAATGAGTTTAAAAAGAAAACAAAGATCCAAAAATTCTCTCCTTTGTTCAAGGGGAGGCACATTTAACAGTTTCATAATATCTACATAATTAATTTCGTCAACAGGTATTCTAAGTTTGAATGCAACAAAATCTTATGAATTTTCTGTGAATTCGTTCTAGCTGCTGAATATAAACTTTATAAAATGATAACCAAACCTAACAGGCATATTCCAAAATAGATCTTATATAAGAACAATACAATACTTTAAAACAATTTAAATCATTAAAATCCTTTAAACTACGGTTCACAAATCCTAACATTTTCAGAGCTTTGGAGGTAATATGATTAACATGGTAATTAAAAGTTAATTCTGTATCAAAATATATACCTAGGTTCTTTATGTAATCCACTTTCTCTAAATTTTCATTATTAATAACATATTGAAAGTTAATGATATTTTTTCTTCTATAAAATTTGTAAATTAATAAACATTACATCTGTTTGAAGAAAAATCACAAACCAGTCAACGCCAATCTCAATTTACAAAAAGAGTCAGATGACAGTTTACCAACAGTTTTTGAACAATCTCATTAGCACTGACTAGTTTCCAATTGGTCGGCGAACGGAGCTACTATCAAGTACTAATGAGGTTTTACAAGACAAATTGAAGATAGGTATAAAATAAAAATACAGTTATGAGTGACGTGGCTTTCATCTACTTATTATTAGGTTTTACTAATAGAGCCATGTAAATGTGAATAGGTAGTGCCAAAAAATCTCATGTTAAAGATGGCCCGGACATAAGCTATTTATTATAAATTCTGAATTTATTATCTAAAATTTTTGCTTTATTGACTGTATACTGCTAAATTCTGGCTTGCTGGATCATTTAATAAGGAATATTATGTCATATTTTAATTTAACCTGTATGTTCATCAAAGTCCCAGCTTAATTAATTGGGTATAACTGCATAACTGTTGAGAATTTGATATTTTTGATACTGTTATGGTAAGTTGTGGTTGCTTTTGTACAAAATGGTAACTGATATTAAAAGAACACTAAGTTATCTTTTTTTCCACCTATCATATCACTGATCATTGTGAGATTCCTCCATTGTGTTTTTGAATTAGGATTAAAAAAAAAATGAAAATCAAATTAAGCCTTATTGTTTAAGAAAAAAAATTCTTTTTAACAAAAGCATTAACTCCAAATTAATTAATGTAATTAATCATTTCTATATGAAAACGTGGACAGCTGCTCAGATTAAAACTCAGTTGGATGCTGTTCACAGAAATTGTGCGCCGACTTGAAAAATTATTTATTTTTGGATAAACGAATTTAAACGTGGTCGAAAATCATCTAAAGATGAAACAAGCTCGGAACGCCCAGTTGAGGTCACGACACCAGAAATGATTGAAAAAATTTATTGTTCTCAAAAATCCACTAATAAAGGTTCGTCAAATAGCTGAATGGGTAGGCATATCAACTTGTACTGTAGAAAAAACATTAGTGTATGAAAAAACTGTGTGCTGGATGGGTACCGCGATTGTTGACAACTGAAAACAAACTTACTCAAAAGATCAATTCTGCGCAGTTGTTATCGTTGATTAAACCTAATCCAGCAGATTTCTGGCGTAGATACGTGACTGTGGATGCTACCTGGATCTACTACACGTCTGAGTCGAAGCAGCTGTCAAAACGGTGGAGAGCGGCCCATGAGATTGCGCCAAAAGAGGCGAAAGTTGTTTTGTCGGCCGGAAAGGTTATGGTCACTGCTTTTTGGGATGCTTAAGGCATAATGTTCATCGACTATTTAAAAAAAGGTCAGACAATCACAGTAGTTTACTAAGCAACACTTCTTGGCTGTTTGGATGAAGAATTAAAAAATAAAACGTCCAAGACTACAATGTAAAAAAGTTAATTTTCAAGACATTGCTTGAGTTCACACTTCTGCAGTTGCAATGTCAAAAGTAAATGCATTATGGTTTGAATTAGTACCCTCTACACCTTATTCACCAGATTTGGCACCTAGTGACTTTTCCTCTTTCCTCACCCAAAAAATGGCTCAGAGGATATATAGTTTTATCAGATGAAACAGGTCGTAGAAGACTATTTTGACAATTTGGATATTTCCTACTTTTCAGAAGGGATATGAAGTTGAAATACTGCTTGACCAAGTGTACAGAGCTCCAAGGAGACTATGTTGAAAAATAAAAAAAAAAAGTAAACAATAACGTTTTTATTCCTTTTTAACCTTACTTATTGAAAAACTCTCGTAGAATGCCTGATAAAAAATATATTGTAGTTTGTACATTTCAATTATTCTTATAAACTCTTTAATATACGTGTTGAAAGCAATATTTTTAATAATAAAATAATACAACTTTCATTTTGAAAAGATGCAACATGTTTAATATCGTTTTTTTTTTGCAATATGCAGTTAATATAGTGATTATCTTGGAGCATTGACTAAATAATGTTTATTTAGTCAATGCTTGGAGACTTTTTTGTTATCACAAGTTGCTGATCATCTACTTCTTGGGTCATTTTGCACATGACCAAGCCGATTAAATTTCGCTCAATCGTACTTATTGTCGATTGTGAAATTGGCGGAAGATTAGAATATTTTTCTTGAAAAAAAACAACTGAATATCCTTTTTGGGTTCTATTGATAATGATTGATAAATAGTTATTTTATTTCATTTTGAGTTTTAACTATCGATAAATCGAAAACAGTTACATTTAGGTATTGGACATTGGATAAAATGTTCAAAATTTTGCAAGGAGTCTAAAAGTATACACAAAATTAAATTTTTTTAAAAAATGAAATGGTGATTATAGCACAGCTTCTTTTGAGTCAGATGATTTAATATATTGGAAAAAATTTATGTCAAAAAACCAAGTCGACGATTTTTCAAAAAAACCAATGTTTTTTAGATAAGGAAGTTATTCCAGACTTTACGTCTTCACTGTATATATTTTTCAAATATTTCTTCTAAGGCTTTGTAACTAATAATTTTCCATTTGCTAAAACATTTCTTTATCTTTATAATCTAGAGGCGCTCTGTGCAAAATTCGAAGCCGACGCAAGACTAAATGCTGAAGCCAGAGCTTGTACCGGTTCCCTTGCTGTACATCCGAAGTCGAGGGATATTAAAATAGAGAATTTTTCCATCACTTTCCATGGTTCCGAGATGTTACAAGATGCTATGCTTGAGTTGAACTGTGGTCGACGGTACGGGCTAATTGGACTTAATGGGTGCGGGAAATCGACTCTTTTGGCTGTGCTTGGTAATAGGTAAGAAAAAAGAAATATCATCATTCATGTTGTTTGATTAAGAATAGCAGAAATTTGAATATCACAATAATTAATTTATTGTTACTTTAAAATTGTATACACATTCTAAATATAAAATTATATATTTTAGTCTCACAAAATGTTGATATTATTTGACCTGTATTTTTTTTCAGGGAAGTTCCTATACCAGAACACATTGACATTTTTCATCTCACTCGGGAAATGCCAGCATCTGACAAAACTGCTCTCCAGTGTGTAATGGAAGTTGATGAAGAAAGAATGAGATTAGAAAAACTTGCTGAAACTTTAGTGGCCTGTGAAGATGATGGTATGTCATGCTAAAAACACTAATATAATACAGCATAGGTTTCTGCCAAAAAAATCAACTTTCATAAATTTGTCCTAAATGTCGGAGATCGAGTATCACTTCTTATTCATTCATTCATTCATAAAATACTGATTTCATAGCAGATTTCAGTGTGTTTATATTTTTTTAATAATATGTAATAGTTATCAACATCATCATTTTACAAAAAATATTTAATAAAAATTTCAGAGTCTCAAGAGCAGCTGATGGACATCTACGAGCGTTTAGAAGAAATCTCGGCCGATACTGCGGAAGCCAGAGCAGCTAATATCCTCCACGGTTTAGGTTTCACCAAAGAGATGCAACAGAAGAAAACTAGAGATTTCAGTGGAGGTTGGAGAATGCGTATTGCCTTGGCGAGAGCATTGTATGTTAAACCTCATTTGTTGTTGCTTGATGAACCTACGAATCATTTGGATTTAGACGCTTGTGTATGGTTGGAAGAAGAATTAAAACAGTAAGTATATGCCAAGTAGAAGCAAAAATTGGTGCCGTTTACTGCTTTGTTGATGAGACCATGTCTTCTGATAATAAAGCATATTTAACTTTAACTTTTACTGTGATTACTACATCAGTATTCTAAAGAATTTATTTGTTTTGAGCTTTTAAAAGAGAAAGTTTTTAAATTAGAATACCAAATTTTAATTTTTTATATAATGTAGATTAAAAAAGATATAGTTTTGATATATTGCAGATAAATAATTGAAATATTACTAAATTCTGTCATTTCTTGTTTCTAAATATATGTTTGAATCTGGCTTAATTTGGCAATTAATGTACTTGTTTTGTAGAAAAAGACATGAATAAAGTGAATGTAATTTTTTAACACTTTAGTCGATTATTTGAAAAAATATCATCCTAATTCACTAACATGGTCTAATTTTTGAACTGGTTTAGGTTGACACTAAAGGGTTTAAATTGACAAGTGTAACAATAAGTCTACTAAAATTCTAAAAGTACAAGGAAGAAAAATTGTTTTCTTTTATTACCAAACTAGCAAAATTTTTAATTTTCCCTCTTACTGGCTTCTTGACTTTATCTCTAGGTGTTTATCCTAGGTTTTCCTATATAAAGGGTTAATAATAACTGTCCCAAATTGAATTAAACACTAATTCTAAACAACATACATATAAACAATGTTTTAAGACTAAACACCAAACATATTTTGACCAATTATCGCTCGGGAAAGCATGCTGTTATTTGTATAAATTGGAAGCTATGGATGAAAAATTTCAAGAATTTATGTATATTGTAGGTTATTACTTCAATGTTGCATAGAGTAAATTTAAATAATGGTAAGTAAAGAATATAAAGCTTGGATTAAAAGTACAATAATTCAGAGATCTAAGGAGATAAAAGACTTACTTTGGATAAAACAAATTATTGTTTATACTAATGTAGTTCCTTTCTACAAAAAATTAAAGTAGAATAAGAATATAACGATTTTTAACAGAAAAAGGGAAGTATTATGATGGCTTGAGGGATATTTCTTGTTTCATAAAAGGATATAGCTTTTGAATGTATCTATGTATCTTGACAGTTTTGTTGGTAAACTCCCAAAATGACTTCTGAATCAACCATTCTATTATCACTGCGTCTATGACACTGCTAATAAAGTAGCTGTAAAAGTTTACAATGAGTTTCTACTTCGACCTCTCAAAGGCTGTCGATTTATTTAATGAAACAATACTGCTTAACAGGTTAGAAATACTTGATATAAAAGGGAAAGCCCATGAATAGTTGAACACTTTCCTATCTGATCGATCATTTAGGATCGAAATTATATCTAGTGGAACAACTATTTTGGCTTCATTGTTATTCTTGCAATGACTTGCTTGAAATCCTTATTTAGAACAATTCGTTGATGATTTTACTGTGGTAATAGCAGCAAAACCCCTCGCTGGGATACAGATTGTAACAAATGAAAGAATAATTAATGTGCGAGTGATGTCAGCCGAATGAACTTTAACTTAATGACAACTAATCGAATGTGGTTCAGTATTCACTACTGGATGGACGGGTCAGATTGTTTCAAATGATAATAATGGGACTTCTAATGAAAATACAGCAGAAGTTAAATATTTGGGATTGACACTCGATTAAAATCTTCCATCTTTTGTTACTTTATTTAATTTTTTATTAATTAAACAACACATATAAGTATGAACAAAATATTAATAATAATGTTTTTTTAACAGCTATAAAAGAATATTGGTATTAATTTCACACTCTCAAGATTTCCTGAATGGTGTTTGTACAAATATTATTCACATGAACAAAAAACGACTCAAGTATTACACTGGTAATTACGATGCTTTTGTGAAAACTCGCATGGAACTCTTAGAAAACCAAATGAAGCAATATAACTGGGAACAGGATCAAATTAATCACATGAAGGTAAATATTCATCGATGCTTATTGGTCTCTATAAATACACTTAGCTATAATAATTAGTATAGAATTAAGTGTGTGGCCCTTCTCCCATGTAAAGTTAGTCATAATTTTCTCTTAGCTTTCCCAAAGATAAATTAAGAATTGGAATTAAAAACAACGTAACTTCCTCTAACAGGTTTCAAAACGTTCCGCCTCTAACGAATTTCAAATCGTAACTGCCTATATGACTTTTTAAAGGCACTACCAAACTTTCCTCCCCCGGATTCGCTGCATATTTACGTTAGTACCTATCTCGCGTCCGGTCTACCAAGAAAAATAGTTATTAGTCTGGAGTACAACCCTGTAAAGTTAATTCCATTCCCGAAAGTTTCGGTTTTTCGTTCATATGATGGATATTTAATTCCCGATTTGACATGAGAATCTTAAAATTAATATTTTTTTTACAAAAAAGTTAATAAAACTATTCTATCTTTCTATAACTAAAAGCTTCAATAATAATTTAAAAAAAAAACTATTCACTCCTTTGGGCATTTTGGAGGCATTTAATTCTTTCATATCGAATAGGAAAAATAATCATCATACAAATTCTTGGTACATGTAATCAAACGAATATTTTGTATTATGGCGATTTTATTTGATTATTCTTTTGTTTCCCTATGATCCAAAAATTGTTCAATTTAAAAAATTTACTATTGATGGTTGCCGATATCACATGTTAAAATTGTACTTATCCTTTCGGTTTTAATTACATAACGAGGGTAGGATTTTTTCTACAGATTTATTGAGAAATATTAAGGGGGCACCATTTTTAGTTTATGTTGCTTACAACTATCTGGTTTTAATTTTCTTTAACTAAAACTTATCAAAGACCACCCAAAAGTAATAAAACTGAGTCTGTGCTTAAGTTTGTTAATTGAATTATTTTTTCTTTTATAGGTAACGATTTTTGGGTGGTAATTTAAAATATACACTTTCTCAGTTCCCATAGTTAAAATCCATCTACAGATTGATTATTTAATTCCTCCATTTAGTAGAATATCCTTCACGACAAACAGTATTTAATAAGCTGAATCATTATTAATGTTTGTTTCATTACAACATGTCAGTCATAACGGAAACCGTGAGATATGAGAACTATTTCTGTTACTTATTTCACTAATGTTTCAGAGCCTTTGTTACTTATGTTCGTAAAAAACATATAATTTATACTTTTAGTGCTAAGATTAAAAATAAATATTCTCCCAAAAACCTAAATTGGAATATACTTTTTTTTTTTCAATTTGTTTAACGATGTAAATTCTTTACATTCTTTCCTTTATTATAGAATTACATCGCAAGGTTTGGTCACGGTTCCGCAAAACTTGCCAGACAAGCTCAGTCCAAAGAAAAGACGTTAGCTAAGATGGTCGCTCAAGGTTTAACAGAAAAAGTAACTAATGATAAACTTGTAACATTTTATTTCCCGAGTTGTGGCACTATTCCTCCGCCCGTTATTATGGTCCAGAATGTTAGTTTTAGGTAACGTATATTTTTAGTATGAGAAAGCTTTCAAGATCTATTTTGTATACTCACTTTATTTTGAAAAAAATTGTTTTATAAATGTCATTCTAAGTAATTAAAAGATGATATTCACAGAGAATAATGGTCTTTTATCCTGCAAATAATTTGTTGTAATGTGTTAAAACATTTGTTTTATGTCTAATTTATGGAACGTATTTTTTATTACCTCATATAAGGTAAAAAGAACGTTATAAAAATATAATTTTTAAAATTTTTCACAACGAAAATTGTAAAATTTTACATTTTTCAGCCCAAGGTTAACTATTTCTATAGTACAGTTGTAAAAGGCCTGTAAATTATGTATGACTATTAGGGATAGTTTTTTTAAGCTTGCTCATTGATTTTTACAGCATGTGTTTAAACCAAAGTTATACATGTCATTGGTAACTGATAATTTACTGTAAAGAAACTAGGTCTTAATATAATTATTGGAACAAATGTTTCGTATAGATTTCACGTAATATCTATTGTTATTGTTAAAATGTAACATTGAAATGAACTAAAAAAAAATTAAAGATAAATATCGTTCAAAATATTTTTTAGGTACAATGATAAATCTCCATATATTTATAAAAAACTAGAATTTGGTATTGATTTGGATACACGGTTGGCTTTAGTGGGTCCTAATGGTGCTGGAAAAAGTACTTTGTTGAAACTATTATATGGAGAAGTAAGTTTATTTTTTGTATTAACCAAGGGTATTTTATAAGAAATCAAATTGTGCAACTTTTTGACTGTATAGTTGAATCGTATTATGAGCTCGCTCGTGTCCGGCAGTCACTATACGTGCCAAAGAATTAATGACGCTCCCTCGTTATGAAATTGAAATGAAAACACGAATTTTATAAAGAATTAACCATATAATTAAACAAGATCCTCTAAATTACAAAAATTACAGTTCGGGAGTCTATTTTAAATAAAATAAAAGTATTATTTCAACAGAAATAACTAAGCTTAAATTTATTTTGTTTTTATTTTCAAAACTTGCGTAAATGCAATTCAAAATGTTTCTAAAATTATAAGTTTCACAAAACTCAAAAAATCAGTCACATTTAGGGTACTTGAAGCAAGCGTAATTCCCTTGTAACTGTTGATTTATAGGCGACTTTAACATGGAGTGCAGGAATGAACATTTTTGGCACATTTTACTTTTTTATTTCCATAAAGGAAAGAAAGCTGCTGACGCTCACATATTTGTGAAAGTTATTGTGTTGGTTGCGTAACAGAACGCAAGTGTCAGAATTGGTTTAAAAATATTGAGTTCTGGAGATTTTTCACTGATAGATGACCAACGTTCTGGTTAACCTACTGAAATTGATGATGACCAATTGAAGAAAGTCGTCTTATAACTGTTCGAGAGGTTAAATGTATTGCACACAACAAGTAAAAATTACTTAAAATGTGTTGGTCTGTCAGAAACCTTGATGTTTGGGTTCCGCATGAATTGAAAGAGATTCACTTAATACACAAAATCAGTATTTGACATATTCATCTCACGTGCCATGAAACCAACTCTTTTTTGTAAAAGAATCATCACCGGTGATGGAAAATGGGTCATTTACAGTAACTTTGTTCTAAAAAGATCATGGTCCAAGTGTGATGAACCAACACAAACCGCCTCTAAAGCTTAATTGTATACAAAAAAGGTTATGCTATCAATTTGATGAGACTCCAAAGGTGTTGTGAATTTTGAGCTGCTTCCAAGAGACCAGACGGTCAATTCAGATGTTTACTATTAACAACTAATGAAACTGGATGAACCAATAAAAAAAAACGGCCAGAATTGACAAATCGCAAAAGAATTGTGTTCTATCATGATAATCACTCATCTTTAGTAATTCGTGGGAAATTATTGGAGCTTGGTGTGATGTTGCATTACCATTTGTTTCGCAGTTTGCAAAACTCTTTGAATGGTAAAATTTTCACAAATGATGATGACCGTAAATCACACTTGGTTCAGTTTTTTTGCTAATAAGGATCAAAATTTCCATGAGCGTGGAATCATGAAGCTGTAAGAATGATGTAAGAAGGTCATTGAACAAAATGGAAAATATATAATTGATTAAAGTTTATTCCTTGTATAAAAAAGAGTTATTTCACACTATAAACCGAAATTACTTTCTCGCCAAACTAATAGTTTTATCACTAACCTTTAATTGAATAGAAAAAAAACTACCAATTAAAGGCGCAAAAGACGACCATCGAGAGAAATATTTTATGTACTTACGTTTTCTTAAGTTAGTTTTTTAGAAGTAGTTTTTATAACGCAAGAATACAAATATAAATAGTAGCAAGAAATATACGCACTAATTGCTCTCGCTGCGATAAAGTAGGACTATGATATTCCCCTTACAGGCGGATTTATGTATAATGCGATTCAACTGTCTGTTGAAAAATATTTACCACTTACAAGCAAAATAAATATTTCAATGTTCTGATTTTTTTTTCAAATGTTACTTAACCGATTCTTAATTAAATACTTTTAGTAGAAAAAACTAGCTTCATTTGTAATCTGTTTTCCTTTAGCTTGTACCAACTGAAGGTATGATTAGGAAAAATTCGCACTTGAGAATCGCAAGGTACCACCAACATTTACATGAATTGTTAGACTTGGATCTGTCTCCATTGGAATATATGATGAAAAGTTTCCCTGAAGTTAAAGAAAAAGAAGAAATGAGGAAAATTATAGGACGATATGGCTTAACAGGAAGACAACAAGTAAGAATATGTTATTGAGAAAAACTATTACAAACACATATTGAGCAAAACATTTTTAAACTTTAAATATTAATAAATCAGTAATTTCAAAAACATGCTGGAGTATTTTTTGCTCTGGTATCATCAATTATTTTGTTACTTTTTATTACTGCAGTGGCCATTATCAGAAATTTCATTATGTTTAGGTTTGTCCAATCCGACAATTATCTGACGGACAACGGTGTAGAGTTGTATTTGCGTGGCTAGCGTGGCAAGCACCTCATTTACTTCTACTCGATGAACCTACTAACCATTTGGACATGGAAACGATTGATTCTTTAGCGGAAGCTATTAATGACTTTGAAGGCGGACTAGTTCTTGTTAGTCACGATTTTAGGCTTATTAATCAGGTAAGATGTATTTTCAAAATGTACCATTCGCTTATTCTTCTAAAAGTCAATTTCAAGTGATGAATTAATTTCAGTGAGAGCTGCTATTACACTATAGTCGTGAGTTATTTGTATAGGCCTTGTTGGATTATTATGGGATTAATTTTATTTATTTTAAAAATAATATACAAGGTGTAACATAATGGTTGGGAATAAATTAAACAGTGGATTCCTTAATAAAAAATATAATTTTTTTCATATGTAGTTTTGCTCTACGAATATTCGTTACAGGGCGTTAAAATTTTTTTTAAAAATTCGTTTTTGTGTAATAACTTTCGAGCGTTAGAAGATAATGGAACGAAATTTTAGCCAGAGGTTAATTTGATGCTGCCCTAGAAACGAAAAAAAAATTGACTTCGTAGTTTACTCAATGGCATGCGTACGGCTTCTGGTAAAAATTTTTTTGATTATTCCATCAAATTTGATTTTTGTTTTAAACAAAATTTACCTATTTGGTTTTCCTTGTGCCTTTCGCCATTTTTTCGTAATTAAGCCCTTTGTAAATACCATTTTTTCCTTTGCAGACACAGAAAATTGTAGAAACGTAAACAAAAATGTAAAAAAAAAACGAGAATGTTTTGACTCATTTTCAAAAACTTGTCGCATTGACATTTAAAAAAGACTCTTGGACGTTTGAAATAAAATACTAATTAATTAACAATAACACTACACAACAAATTTTAGTTTATTTGTTGTATCTTGTATGAAGAGTGCATTTTTTTTGTTAATTTTGGAGCGCTGAACACAAAAATGACAATAAAATTAAAACTTCGTTACAATTTTCAAGAACAAGTTTTTTAATAGCAATGCAAATATACCACGTATATTCTTGTGGTTACATTGGCTATATTCTTTTGAGTAATTATCAATTGATTAAAGTGAACAAAGTGAAACTGATAACTTCTTCATGTTCTTTTGAATATGCATTTACTTGTCATTGGGCTGAAGTGATCATGATTACTTCAAGTGATAGAAGTGAAAGTGATAATGACTCAAAAGAATAGCCCTATAGTTAATATATAGAGAAACATGACATCACGTATCTCTAAAACTTGAAGTAACATTAAAAAGATAAGTTTAGTTTCGGTTTTAGCACACCAAAAATGGAAAGATTTAGTCCATTTTATTTTAGATACATTTTGGCTGTTGTCCAGTGTAGTAAATGTATTATTAACTTACAAACTTAAAGTAATTACTAAATAACAAAAATTATTCAAACGAAAAAATATTACAAAATATGCTAAAAATGTTGTCCCCCAGCTGCATTATATTTTCCTACGTTTCGTCATGGATTCTCTTACTCGTGCAAAAATACCAGGCATTTCTCGAATTTGCCATCTCAGTTCAACTGTGACGAAGAGTCTGCACGTCAGGAATTTCAACGGAATAAACTATGTTTTTTAAGTGTCTGCATACATAATAATCCAAAGGATTAAGGTCAGGTTAGTCATCTAATCGATTCGGTAGTACTACGAGATCAATAAAAAAATCACTAATTATTCCTACCCAAACGGTTATAGAGAATCGTGCTGGTGCCGGGATTGTACTATTCCATGCGGATTTCCATCGGCCCATAGATGACTATTATGAAAATTAATTATACCATTCCCTGTAAATCCAGCTTCGTCAGTAAATAAGATGGATGATTGAAACAAAAAAAGCTGGTTGATCTTATTTAAAAACCAGTTACAAAATTTGAAACGTGGAGCATAATCCTCGGCCGTAAGTGCCTGCACCCTTTGCAGATGGTATGGGTATAACAAATTTTCATGGATTATTCGTTGGACAGTCATATGGCTTGCTTTCTCCATTCTTCCAATTGTTCTTGTACTAGATCAGGATCTGCCTCGACCGTCTGAAGTATTCGTTCCGCGAGCTACACCGTCCTTACATTTTGAGGTCTTCCGCTGAAGGTACAAGGCTTTAAGGAGTCTGTTTTACGTAAATGAGCGTGAATTTTTCCTATTCGGAATGCGTCGAACCGGAAAACGCGCAGCTAACACTGTATTCGCGTTTCCAAGGCCACAGATAAAATGCATATCTGCTAATTCTTCAAATGTATAGTCAATTTTTATCAAATAATCAAATTAAAAACAGGCAATGAAAACGTATCTTAATTGACAATGACATTTTATCTGAAAACAAAAATAAACATCATGGTCATAGCATACTGAATAATGTTTGTTTTTTCTACATTTTTCTGTATATACAATGGAAAAAATGGTATTTACAAAAGGCTTAATTACGGAAAAATTACGAGAGATACAAAAAAACGCAAGAGGAAAATTTTGTTTAAAATAAATAATCAAATTTAAGGAAATGATCCTAAAAATACCAGTGGCGTACCACATTTTTTTTAAACCTATGGTAAATATTAATTATTTTAGTTCTACTGTGCTTTTACTGTTAACAATTTAATCAGTTAAAAATTCTGTGTCAAAAATAAGTATAATAAACTGTTTTAAAAACTTTGCCAGTTGTTCGTAATGGTCATTCACTGAAAAAAACCTCGATTTTTAAAAGTCAAATTAATATATCTATGAGTTTGTACATTGCTTAGAAAGTTTACATAGACCGGAATAAATTTGCTTTTAACATACAAGAAAAATTTATTAAAATGATTTTTTTCTTAGAACGTTGTTTAAATCTTTCAACGCAGTTCATGTAATTCCACACATACGAGGGCGGTCCGATAAGTAATTAGCCTACATAAGAAAAACGAAAATTTTGGAAAAGTGGCGATTGATTTCTCAACATAGTCTCCTTTTAGCTCGATACACTTGACCCAGCGATGCTCCAACTTCTTTAACCCGTCTGAAAAATACTTTTTCTGGGGGTCTGCAAAGTAGACCTCCGTGGCGGCGATAACCTCCTCATTCGACTCAAATTTCTGTCCGGCGAGTGACTTTTCAAGTTTGGAAACAAAAAGAAGTCGCACGGGGCCAAATCTGGAGAATACGGTGGATGGGGCAGCAGTTCGTAGCCCAATTCAACCAATTTGGCCGTGGCGATGGCAGAGGTGTGAGTCGGTGCGTTGTCATGGTGGAAGAGCACTTTTTTCTTCGCCAAATGGGGCCGTTTTTTCTGCAATTCGGCGTCGGCCCAATAATTCGACATAGTAGAGCCCTGTGATCGTTTTGCCCTTCTCCAGGTAGTCGATGTAGATTATACCGTGTGACTCCCAGAAAAGGGTGGCCATCACTTTTCCGGTCGATAGGACAGTCTTCGACTTTTTCGGAGCACGTTCGCCGGGTGAAGTCCACTGTTTCGACTGTTCCTTGGTCTCTGGTGTGTACCAGTGGATCCATGTTTCATCGACGGTCACGAAACGATGCAGAAATTCCTTCGGATTGCGCTTAAACAGCGTCAAACACTGCTCTGAAGTGGGCTCACGATTGCGCTTGTTGTCCGGAGCGAGCAAACGCGGCACCCATCGTGCCGACGGCTTTCTCATACCCAAAATTTCATGCAGGATATGACCCACGTGGTCTTTTGAGATGCCTACTGTCTCAGCTACCTCGCACACCTTCAATCGGCGATCTGGCAGACCGAGATAGTGGATTTTTGTCACGTTATCCACCGTGGTAGCCGTTTTCGGGACATCTGGGCGTGGCTCATCAAAAACCGACGTGCGATCACGTTGAAACTCGTTAAACCAATTTTTGACGGTCGCCTTCGAAAGAAAAGAGTCACCGTACACCGCATCCAAGCGCTTTTTGATTTCGCTGCTCGATTTCCCTTCCAAAAACAAGAATCGAATCACCGACCGATATTGCTCTTTTTCCATGTTTCTAAAATCCGCGGACACGCCCGCTTCCACACGCGGTCAAAACAAAACTGCGAGTCCGATTCGGCTGAAATTTTGACAGTAGCAGTCTACGAGAATGTACTACACGATAGTAAATTTCTCTTGCGATAGTGGCGCCATCGGGCGGTGAGGCTACTTATCGGACCGCCCTCGTAATTACCGTTATTAGCTCCTGTAAATAATGAGTGGTTTATACCTTAATATTAAGTGTAGTCGTGGTAACTGACAAATTAAAAGGAAAGACAGTAACTTTGATATTTTTGATTAATCAAATTATAATTTTAATGTTTACTTTTTTTTAGGTTGCTGAAGAAATTTGGGTTTGTGAAAAGGGGACAGTAACCAAGTGGAATGGAGGGATCTTGTCTTACAAAGATCATCTTAAAACGAAAGTATTAAAAGATAATGAAAAGAATGTCAAGCAGAGATAATTTAGTGCACTTTAGACGTCGAATTTTCCTAGATCGATCATACATGATATATTTATGCACCATTAACAAAAACCTCATTTTTACCGTTAATTTAATTTTGCTTTTTATTAAATAAATGGTGTTCCTTATTTTGCCACAAGAGTTTTATTGTTTCTTATTATTAAAATGTTTTATCCTGTTTAGTAATGGCTTGTTCCTTTATATATAGGTTCTGCGTAGAATAGTTATATAAATATTTTATTATGTAAATGATTTTTTTAAAATCTCAATATTTAATTTTTTCACACACCAAGCGTGTTATGCCTATTTATCACCATGTCTCATCTCCACCATAAAGTACACAGGAAATATAAGGTATTTTGTTGGTTATAATCGGATATCTATTATTTTTTTTTAATTATTGGTTTTGGACTGTTCACCCATACAGTCGGTATCCATGGATATTTTACGGTTGAATTGCATTTTAAAAGATTTTCAACGATTTCAGCTTTCTTTTAAATAGCATAAAAGAGGCCGCCAATTCGATCAGTACACAGGGTGTCTCTAAAAGGTGTGTACCAAACGCTAGCGCAAATTCCTGAGGTTAAAATATGAGGACCTATTCCAATGCACCTTAATCCAAGGTGTCGGATATTTTTCTGAAAATATTCATCTTAATAATAGTTTGATTTGTACTAAATTTGGTATTTTGGGGGTTTTTAGGTTGAGAAACCAAAATATAATTACAGTTTCGATGTATATTGCAGAGGGCGTCACCAGCAGTATTTCACATGCATCTAAAACTTCATAACTTTTTTGTGCCTCGGTATATTAAATTACCAATTAAAAATTCTTATTCCTTGACGTCTTTTATCCAAAAAACTTTGGTGTCGCTTCGCGCAGCTATTTTTGAGATAATTAAATTTAAATGTTTTATTAAGTACCGAGATTCGTAGTCGCCCTTATCGCTTTATCCAGGCTTAGGACTGGTCCAAAAAATTTGGAGCGTGTTTTAAGGGCCAACAACAATAAAAATTTACGTAGCAACGAGCTAACAATGTAAAAATGAATTGGCAAAGAACAAACAGAACGACGCATAAATCGGTAACAAACTAAAAGAAAATTTTTATATATTTAATTTTTTAATTAAACTTAAGTAAACGACCTCCGTTTTCATTTACACAAAGATTAATTCTATGGAGAAAGTTTAACTCCACCCTTTCCATCATCTCTGCATCTAGGCATAAAGTGTTTACTGAATTATTTATTTTCTTTTTCGGTGTTGATAGGCCTATAGTATATCATCTGTTTAAGAGTTCCTCATAAAAAGTAATCCATACGCGTTAAATCCGGTGAGTGGGATGACCATTTCGTCTAAAGATTCATCGCTTTTGAAAATTCCTATTTAAACGACTTCTAACATTTAATGTGAAGTGTGGGGGTGCACCGTCGTGCATGGACCACATATTTTGTCTAGTAGCTAGTGGAAGATCATCCAATGAAGCTGGCAAATTTACTAGATGTTTTATGTAATTCAAGCCACTTGAAAGGATGGTAAGATAAGAGGACCAATGGTAAATCTGTCGGTCCCTGTCCATACTAAATTCATGTTAATGCACAACTTTAATTGTATGCTGATTTTCGTCAGCATAAACAAGTTTATTATGTAAATTTCTCACAACCCTTATTGTAAAGAATTACTCGGTAAATAAAATATTCTCTATTGTTAATGCATCGACAGAAGCATAGTTTCAATTCGAGGTCAAAAGGAAAAAGATCATACTGTGTGGAATGTGTCTGTTGCTCAGACTGGGATTTACTTCAACTTGTCCTTAAACACCCTTCCAATTTTTTGGACCAGTTGTAAGCGTTGATAAAGTTTGAAGGCGGGCTAATGAAATATTATCCTCACGTTCTTGGTATTCATTTCATTTTCAAAGTCATTTATTCTTTATAATTAACAACTATAACTTTTACAATATATGAACATAAATATATGCACGCTGGCAGTCGGCGGAAGGGGCTGTAGGATCTGGTGGTCGTTATTGTCTAGGTTTGCCAGCAGACTTAGCCATGTTGGAGATATTAATTGTTTCCGAATTGTATCTGTCTGCCTCTCTTTGGGAGAGGAGACGGTATGACAAGCGCAAAGAAAAGTTCGAAATTACCCCTACCCCATTCGTATACAAGACCGTACAGTACGACAAGCAAAAGCGAGTCGACAATGTGTGCTTTAATGCCAAGCTACCAACATCAGCGGGGGGAGCTCGGCGAGATTTACGTTTGTAATGGTGGAATCCGTCCTGGACATAGAAATAAGTATATATAGACTGCGAGTCCTATAGAAGTGTATTGCCTCTCGCTTAGAAAGGGTCAGAGTGAAAGAGGATAGTAATACTTCTTTTTCTACAGAGCAAAATACCTCTTTTTCTAATGGCGATCAGGCGAGAGGGGTATCGTGTTTAGCTCCGCCTATAGAAAGAGAGGTTCTACTGTCCTGTTTCACTCTATCTATAGGATCCGTAGTTTATATACCTTTATGTCTATGATTTTACATGACTTTAACCTTATTTATTTATTTCGTTACAAAAGGGAAAGGACCTATTGCTACTATGACTAAATAATAATCTAGTATTTATATAATTTCTAATAACGATTTCTTTAAAGATTTTATGTTTATGTTAAAAATATTAAAATTATCACTAAATTGATTATATAATTTATATATATATATATATATATATATATATATATATATATATATATATATATATATATATATATATATATATATATATATATATATATTAATAACTGGTGAATTGCTATAATAATTAGTATGAGCTTTATCCGTATAAAATGTTAACGAGTACCTTGTCTTATATTTAGGTACAAACAATCGTATTAATGCC
Source organism: Diaprepes abbreviatus (assembly GCA_034092305.1). Lineage (NCBI taxonomy): Eukaryota > Metazoa > Arthropoda > Insecta > Coleoptera > Curculionidae > Diaprepes > Diaprepes abbreviatus. The sequence goes on along the minus strand of JASJET010000055.1, from coordinate 4,436,156 downwards.
AATAAATTTGAATCATCAATTTGATTATGTAATAGTTTAAACAAAAAAATTATGCATGCAACTATTCTGCGACATTCCAAACTCCCAAGATTATATCTATTCATGATTTCGTCTTTTAGTATGTGTAACTGCTATACTCCAGTTTCTTTAAGATAGATATTACTAAGAATCTGTTCTGTATTCTTTCAATCATGTTTTTGTGATTTGCATAATATGGATTCCATATTATGGAAGCGTATTTCAATATACTTTGAACATAGGAAATATACAATGTTTTTATACAGTCAACGTTTTTAAACAATCTGCAGTTTCTGATAATAAAACCGTACATTTTTGAAGCTTTAGATGTAACATCCATCAAATGAGGTATATAGGATAATTGAGCGTCAAAAGTAACTCTAAGGTCCCGCATCTCATCAACCCGTGCCAATGACATTCCATTCATTTTGTATTCATACTTTAAGATATGCCTCTTTCTTTTTCTCTTAAAGTTAAGAATAAAACACTTGCTAATATTAAAGTTCAAACCATTTCCAATTGACCATTCATAGAGTTTATTTAGATTTTCTTGCACTATAAGACAATCACTGTTTTGCTGAACTTTTGAAAACAGTTTTAAGTCATCAGCAAATAATATATTACAGCCATTAATTTCTTTTGCTAAATTGTTCACATATAAAAGGAATAACATTGAACCAAGGTTGGAACCCTGAGGGATGCCCGAAGAAGATGAAAAAAAAATTGACGTATAGCCTCTAACTACCACCCTTTGTTGTCTATTTTTTAAATATGACAGGAAAAATTTAACTAAGTTCTCATGAAATCCGAAAGCAGTTTTTCCATGAGAACAATATGCGATACTTTATCAAAAGCTTTAGAAAAGTCCGTATATATTACTTAAACTTGGGATTTATTATCTAAACTTTCTGATATATATTGCGTGATGTTACATAAATTAGTAATTGTTGACCTTTTATTCATAGAGCCATGTTGCAGTTCAGTCATTTTAGTCGAGACATAAACATACTTATATATAATTGACTCAAATATTTTTGCTGGACATGATATCAACGCAATTGGCCTATAATTTTGAATATCGTCTCCTTTTTTAAAAACGGGACAAATTTTAACTTCCTTCCACATATTCGGAAAAGTACTTGTTTTTAGTGACATATTAAATAGTATTCTCAAGGGTTCAGCAAGAAAACCAATCATGCCTTTAATAAGAAATGAAGGTGTGTTATCAAGACCAATAGCTCTGTTAATTTTAAGTCTTTTGACAGCAGCGCACACATCCTCATAGCTAATCTCTCGTATGGAAAGAACTTCATAAATTTCGCATTCATTATAATTCCTATTAATTTTTAAATTATCTTTTTCATAAACTGAATTAAAAAAGGCTGCAAATGCATCGGATATAGTTTTGCCATCAGCCTCCACACCATTCATATGAAACTTGTTTGGAATGCCACTTGATTCCTTGTTATTCTTAATATATTGCCAAAAAACCTCGAATCTTCGTTGATATCCATTTGAATCTCGTTAAGATATTTTTCATGTGCTATTTTTATATCACGTTTAAGTTCCTTTCGCAGTTTTACATATTGATTTCTAATTTCTAAGTAAGCGGTTCTTTTATAATTTATTCTTAATTTATCTTTATTTTTAATGCCCTCAACGATAGTTTTATCAAACCAAACAGGATATTTTTTTACTAGGTGTGTATTTTGGCACACAAATTTCAAAGATTGCATTTATTTTATTATAAAAATGTTTAACTGCAAGGTTAATATCAGAAAATATTCATCCCAGGTTGTATTTTGGAATAACTGATACATGGCCTGATAAATCTGCTTTCCTAAAGTTATAATTAAGTGCATTATTATTTTTGGCTAAATATTTTTGTTTTGGCATTTTAAGTTTTATTTCAATAGTAATAGGTGGATGATGTGTATCAGCGCTGACAAAGCTAAAAGTGCTTTTGTATACGTTTCAAGAAAGTTTTGTTATAACAGTACCTAATAAACAGTTGTGTTCATTTAAGACACGATTCAATTACTGACAATCAAAAAACTTAAGAAAATTCACAAGTATATCTACATAATTATCTCTCTAGTTGGTTAAATAATAGTCATTTAAGTAAGAAATATTAAAATCTCCTACCACTATAAAATTACTTTGATAAAGACACTCCAAACTTTCTATATAAGAGAAGAATTCATCTCTCTTTGAGACTGAACAATTTGGCGCAATGTATATAACTAAAATGTACATAAAACTTGTCTCATTAGTATATATTTTAACTCCTATTAAATCAATGTCTGGTTCCCTGTAATTAAGCGTTAATATGTAACATGTATACATTTTTTTGACCGCAATAAGCACTCCACTCCTATTACGATTCTTGAATATCGCAAAATTGTCAGGAAACAATTCTTTTTCATAAACACTAAACCAGGTTTCACTTAAAACTAGCGTCATATTCTTTTTCTGTTAAGCACACTGTATTATAAAATTCAGAAGTTTTACTGTTTAATCCACGAACATTTTGATAAGCTATAGTAAATAAAGAGTCCTCGTTCACCTGAGATATTTCTAAATCCAGCAATTCTGAGGAAGAATTCAAAATGTCTTTAAGTCTTTTTCAGTAAAGATGTCAGATAACGGCGGTCCTTTCTTTTTTATTGTTTTTTTTTCTGATAAGTATATTAAAGAAATCTTTTAGGCTGAATTCTCACTATAGTGCCGCTTTCGATACAAACTCGGTTCGCTCTCCATTCGATAAAATATTTTTAAATGAAAAAGGGTTTACAGTATCGAAATCTCCGCGAAACCGATATTGTGAATAGGTTCTCACTTCCTGTAATCCTGGCAATTTAATTAGCTCAGACACTGCCTGCTAAAATGCAATTCGAAAAATGAAACAAGGAATTAGTTTAAAAGGCCTAACAAACATACCCTTAGATTTGTCCATATAAAATTAAAAGATGATATAAGAAAGTAAGTTACCAAAATCTGCTTTAGTCATAAAATTATTCAAGGCTTTAAAGTATTTTTATTTTATTTTTTAAGGTTGTAAACATTTGACTTTAATCTTAAAAGTAGGACAAAACATAAAAAATAATGTGTATTAACTTACTTAAGAAAAAACAATAAAGTATATGTAAAAAAATATATTTCTAAATTTGTAAATACATCAATATTTGTAGTTTATTCGAGTACATATTCGCACTAATATAGACTATAAACTGATTTGTTAAACAGTATTGTTTAGAGTGGGGAATTTGTTGAAGTTCTCTTGACACAAAGATGCTTCTCTCAAAAACTAAAAAAAAAAGAAAGAAAAACGGTGTTTTAAACTTTAACATACCATGTGAGCTGGACAAATATTTATCATAACTTAGTCTAACTAATGAAAAAGAGAGTTGTAATTGCTGTGTTAGCAAACAAACAATGACTTTACCATAACATGTCCATCCATTTCTTCCAAAAGTTTATCAATCCAGTGAAGATTATATTTGTCTTTATGACCACACTCATATTTGCCAATAAGTGCCAAGTGAGTAACGGCCAGTGTTAAAGCAGCTGCCCTGGCTTCTAAAAGCCTTGGATCTAATGGAGGATACATACTTCTCACCATATCATCAACTCTACTTGAGATTCTTTTTGCGCTATCAACAATTTGGCTAAAGTTGCCAGACACAGGTGTTGAATTCATTGCTAAAGTTGTTAAGCGCTCAGTAAGATACCTACAGGTTTTTAAGATGGCTAAACAGTGAGGTATAAGACCAGTTGCATCATCTATCCATTGTTCATCTGTTAATATGCCATCAAAGTTGAGATTCACTTCTCCTAATTCCAGTTCAGGTCTTTCTGGTTCAATAAGTTGTTTCTCAGGTCTAAAAAATATCATAAAAGTTAAAATTAGCAAATATGTTTATAAACTAAATTTAATTTATTATAAGGCTAATAAATTTGTGGGTATCAATATTCAAAATGATTTTTTTTAAAACTACCACACAAAGAAGTTTGAACATAGAAATTTAAAACCAGTTTCAACTTAAAGAGGTAGAGGTACAAGACATTTCCGAGTTGAAATTATTAAGTACTAAAACTAAGCATTCGTTCATTTTAAGAAATAATAGCCAAAGATAAAAACAATGATCTTTAAAGCACATATAGTAGTATAGTAAATAGCTGTATGTGATCATAATTTTTTCATTTTAATATGCTCTAGTTATTTCAAGCAGTGTATCAGTAATTTTCTAATTTAAAATTTAAATGCATATTTGCATACCTTGATATGTCATGGTGTGTATCCAAGTAAGTTGCTTTGTAAAATAGTCTTTGTCTACGACAAATTACAATCAGGATTACAAAGGCACTTACAAATATTGCTGATAATACACCAAAGGCAATGGCAGCTACCATTTCTGCATATTCTGGCGACATTATTTAAGGTGTACTAAAAAAACGAAAAAAATTGGAAACCATATGCGGCTAATCTTCATAAGTAAACTTACATACCATCAGATATTAGGGCACTCTAAAACAATAAAACTCATTTTGGTTGATTAAAAAACTAAAAATTTGTGGGCGGGTTAAATGAAACAAACCAAAATTCAAAATAAAAACACCTCCCAATTGACACCACCTGTCACTGTCACCTGTTGATTTTGGCAGGCAGGTCATGTGTTATTAATTTGTGCTGCTCTTTCGCGTTGTGGCATTCTCAGCTTTCGCTTAAAGATCTTTGTGACGTCATAATTTCGTAACCGTATACGGAAGTTCATATTTATAGTGCTATTTTAGACCCATACTAAAACGGCGACATAAATAAATATGGAAATTATTCCAATTAAGGGGAATCTAAAAAACAAAGTTTTTCAAACATTCTATTTCGAGATCGTGGATGGTCTTTCACAATGTTTCCTTAGTTTTCCGCAAAACAAAGGAAGTTGGAAGAGATAACAGAAAAACATATCCATTTTCTCAAAATTCGCAAAATTAAAAAAAAAAAAAACAAATAAAACAACAAATGTCTGAAAAAAAATGTCTTATCTGAAATTAAATAGATTCCCTGAAAAGTTTAACATATGTTGCGCAATGACCTTGGAAAACGCGGATTTGGGCCAAGAAAGTTGGGGGGGGGGGAAAATCTAACCACAAAGCAATCTAACTTCCTTGATTTAGGCGGGAAATCTTCGGTCTTTGTCTTTTTTTTTATTTAACAAATCATAATGCTTGAAATTTGACATATATCTTTTTGCCATGCTATGTTTACGCTTCACGGTTTTCTCCTTCTGGACTCACTCTGAGTTTAGGGCACGAACTTCACCATTGAGTTGTCATATGACACTGGACTGCCCCTGTAATAATTAATTTTTGACCCTCCCCATTTTTCTTTTCGCCATTGCCTGCAAATATTTGTATGGCAGCGTTAAATTCCCTGCAAGTTAATTAAACTAACCTGAACTAACCTTTTTTTTGTTCCAGGTTAAATAAATCGATGTGAATGCGTCGAACATAAAGGGCAATTCTATTATCCGAAATAACAGGTTCAGACAATACCTAGCTTTTTCTACAGTATATCTAAAACAATATATCGTTCTTTCTTGTTTTAGGTGACAGGTTAATTGAGTGTATTCAGTAAAAAGACCGGGAAAATTAAGTGATTCTGTATATGTATATACAATATAATTTAACTTGAATTTCTGTTTTAAGTTTCCTTAAAACTCTAATTTTACTTTTCAAATTAATTTCTTTCAACCCCATTTTTTGAACTTCTTTGGAAGCATGTAAATATGTTGCAATTTTATTATTTTTAGATAGCAATACCATGGAATGTCAATTCTTACGACTCAGGAAAATGCTTTTTCTATGATTATATCAATATTCTTTATTTTTTACAATAAAACTGTCACTTGACCAAATGGCTACCGTGTGCCCCACGACGAACTGCTGTGGTCGATTTCTCGGAAAATATACTTCAAATTTTTTAAAATTTGGCAATTTACTCAGTGGGTCCGGTTATACCGGAAGTTGAAGTCTTCTTGTTTATTTTAAATGGAACACCCTATATGTTATTTTATTTTGATATTCTACGCAAAATTATAGACATGTTTCATATATATTTTTACTTATATAACTGTTTTTGACATATTTTAAATTTTATGTCAAAAATGGCTTTTGTAATTCTAAACATAAAGACCAATTTCTCCTATGTATTATTTAATTGGCGTTGGTTTCCTTCTAAAAGGGGATCTACTTTAGGGTACTCTGTTAATATTTTGGTAATAAATAAATATAGGGTGATCAAAAACTAACATTAAATATTAACTTGAAAAGATCGTTATGTTAATTTTTCTAAATATAAACCCCACTTTTTATATGTTACCTTATTTAACATTAAAAATGCTGTTGTATATCTACGTAGATAAAAGATTTATGGAAAATCGATACTTCTTAAATTATAGATATTATTTTGTTCCAAATACCACAATCTTGGATATAGCTGGCTTATCTAAGCTGTCCAAATCCAAATTATATTTTAGTATTAGAAGAACGTGATGTAGTAAAACTCCTGCTAGTACCTGCATTTCAGGATGATTCAGTGGCAAGGACCTCAAAGGCTCGAATAGGAAGCTTCAGGGAGGACCTCGCGACAACACGTGAAGGTTGTCATTGAATCTACAGGGTGGAGATGTTAATTTTTTTACTCCTAAAGCAAAAAGTCATCACTCTTGCCCCTTCTGATATTATTTTCTATGATGCTTGTAAATATTCAATCTGAAGAGAAATAGAAAACTATCTTGGGAATAAAAACATAACTGGTAAACGACAAATTGTTTATTAAAATCAATAAGTAAAACAGAAACATTGATACATATTACTTGCAATTTAAATTACTTATATACAATCAAGTTTGTTTTGTTTATACTCCTAACAAAGGAGTGAGAATTTGGTGGTTGGTTTTATACGTCAAATACATTTTTAAGTGTTAATTTTAAAAATGATTTACATTTAAACGTGACAATGTAACGTCCAAGTCAAGAAACACACAGCATTGTGATTTTTACAGTAATTAGTGAAATACATATAACATATATAATCCCTTTTAAAACATTCTTTTTTTTTTCATTGAAAAGAATGCTTAAATAGAGAAAGGCAACGCAACTGCATAACATGTACTTTGTTTTCTTTATAAAAAATTCTATCACCCTTTTTACATAACCAATTATCACTACAGCCAATTTCTTCTTATTCCTAAATCCTATATCTTAATCCTTTCTATAAAATATGTACATGTTTTTGCAGCTAATTACCTTTGTACACAAAATTTGGATTCCTATATGTAAGGGTCTTATTTAAGTGAGGTAATAAATACTTAGCTTTAAATCTCCATAATCCTTAACTTACCTAGAACCATAAAAAACATCGAAAGTTATTTTTTTACATTTTTAAAGAAATTTTTTATGCATAGATAATTATGTATAAAAAACGCATTTTCAAAATACTACGCTTTTTTATTAAGTTGCAAAATATTTTAGAGGAAGATAAGGTGAGGTAGATTTGACATAATTATTGTGTTACAGCCATAAGCAAGCAAGCATTATAACTTTTATAACGTGGTTGTGTTAACAAAAAATGGAAATAAATTTAAAAAAAAATAATTTTTATAAGGTTAAACTAATTTAGAACTTTTATGTATATACTTTTGGTTCTTTCTTGTAATAAAGTATAAGGAATGAATTCCACAGTTTGGGCAGTTTTATACATGGCAGTAATAGGACTTATAAAAAAAGAAAATGAAATAGAAGTTTAAAATTTAATAAAATATTAAAATGAACGTGTCCAAGAAATGAAATTAAAAACATCTTTTAGATGTTATTTACCACAAAATCTGTCTTATCTTTGTAAGATGTACAGTGTATTATATTGAGATGAGTCAGAATTAAGATAAATTAATATTATAAGAAATCTGTAAATGCGAAAAATGATGAAATTCTAAATGTTTTACACATAGTTAGTTCTGGAAGGTAATTAAAATATCATTTTTATAGAGAATTGTCAAAACTAATTTTATACCCCTCAAAGCTAAAATATCTGAGTATACCACAGTACTGTACTAGTATAAAAATAAATCAAGTTTGATGTTTTAGTTTTGAAAATGTATTTGTGAGTTCTTTTTTGTTTCAATTATATTATCTGAAATAAATTAGTTTTTTGTACACCTTGTATGAAAATTCATGGGACCGCAAATGTAATAGAATACCCTGTACAGACTAAACTATAGAAAATATTTTTTTGCCACAGAAAAATAAAAATTTTGAATTTTAACACACCTCCATACGTATTACTATTGCTATAATTTATAAACATTTAAATATTCGTACAACAATTTATATTCCCTGAGATTTGCTTGTACATCGCATTATTTTTAAACATCGATATAAACGTCTAGGTAAGTTTTATAAACATTTTATCCGAGAAAAACTATTTTTAAATTTACAATGTTTGTACTAAGTATTATTAAACACTGAGCTGTATACCAATTAATTTTTATTTATAATTTTGAGGTAGATTTTGTATATTTGTACTGTGTTTTACTTTCAACAATTAAGTGATCATACACAGGGTAACAGGCAATTAAAATTATTAATTCGAGTGCCGTACTATTTACAACAGCCTAAAGTTCCACTAAAAAATAAAACCAAGTGTAAATATAGATTACTTTTTTTAGAAATATCACTTATACATTTCTGAACATCTTAGGTCATGACAAAACAATTAATATGTACCTAAAATAAATAATTTTTTTCAAAGATAATATATTAAGATTTTGTTTTACATGATAGTACAAATTTCAGAATGTACTAATAAATTATTAAATGTTAAAATTTCAAACAGAAAAAAGCAGAAGATCATCAATATCGAGTGTCAATAAATCATTTTCCAATCGATAATATTGATTTTTTATTTGAGAGATTACAAATTTCAAAATTTGAAATTGATACTGTTATAAGAAAATGACAGGCTGTTCATTCAATACACCTTAGCTTTAGATATAAATTTAAAAAAAAAGATTTTTTATATCAGGGTAGTTATGTTCAAATTACAGTAAATTGTTCATCAAGTAATAATCGAAGCGTGACAGACCATGGTTAAATTAAATGTTAAATGCCATTTGTTAAAACAAGTATAAGTGAATAATGGTGTCTGTAATTGAGTCAATGCTTTTGCTCATTATACGAATAAGCTTTATTTTTTAACAGAACTTTATTCTAAAGTGAATTTTACATTTTACTTTAAAGTTACTCTTATATGTAAAACAATCATACATTACTCGCACACAGCTTTATAAACTATTTAAATATGTTAAAAGTTTATAACAGCACATAAGATGAACACTATGCATATAACATATATATATTTCCCTGAATATTACCTGAGATTAATATATTGCGTATTGCCTTTTTAGTTCTTGTTTTCCTATATGAAACACATCGTAAAGGTAAATTTTTAACATGTTTTTTAAAAATTAAAGACGTTTTGAAAAAATATTCTACACTCAACCATTGCCCGTAAAGAATTTTCACATGGTTGACCATTTTAACATCAACACTATTTAAATTTTGGTTATGGATTAGTGTATCGATAATTTGAATAAAAATTTTATACATCTGAGAAGACAAATGGGAAATAAAAGGAATAAAACGTTGGTTAAACTGATCAATAGTTGTCCTGACCTCAAAATTTTTAAATAAATCCATGATAAAAGCGAACGCTCTTTGGTCACATTTAAATGAAACACCCCTTATATTTTTAAATATTTGGTGTTTCTATTTTTCTGATTTCAAAAATAAGACCTCAAAAAAAACTTTGAGACCAACCATTTCTTTTCAAATGTCATAGAGTAATATGAAATTATCCTGTATCAATTTGAGAAATTTTCTGAAAACAGCAATTTAAAATCATGTTGGTCATGTTATAATTGACATTGTTGACAGCTAAATAAAGCAATAAACGTCAGCTGTTAATTAATTTGACAGATGAAGTTTTACACTTAATTTACATGGTAGTTATATATCCATAATCAAAACTGCTCTGACCTATACATATCTAATCAAAATTAAAAAAGCCAATTACTGTCCTACTTCAAGTAATAATTATTACTAATTTAACATTAATATATAGTCCCTGAGTAATGTTTCCTAGTAAAATTATTACCTTAATAGTTGAAATTCACCCATACGATGTGCTTAAAATTTACCTTAGAGTTGTATATTTTTTCGCCACTATAATTAGTAACACATAAGGTATACACCCAATTTTATGAATAAATTTACCCTATATTTATTCCTTTTAGAAACGTCATCGTTCCTTTCATTTCTTCCTTAATATCTTATGGATAATAAAAATAAGGACTGGCTGTAAAAATGTGTAAAAAAAATTTAAAAACTCTTATATCTTAAACATTGCATTGCTACCCTTTTATAACCCTCGTTTCGTCTATGTAATGTCGTTTTACATCTTTATTTTAAGCCAATTTTAAAGAACAAAGAATACTAGAATTTATTCAAAACAGATTATTCAAACAATGTTAAATTTTAATGCTCCTGAATAACGCTGTCTTTTCTTGCGTATTACGGTTGCCCTGAGCAGGAAAAACTAACGTCTAACGAGGACTACATAATTTACATTGGATAAATAATCATTTAGAGTTAACTTACGCGGCTCCCCAGCGAAAAGTAACCACCTTAAATAATTGAAACAATAATTTTACGGGTGGCATATATTGACGCTAATTCGTCACTCATTGTCAGCACCTCATCTATCGAAACTTCAAAATTTAAAAGGTGAAGTGAAATTTGTCAGCAATCCATTGACGTACCTAGTATTTTGTTTAACTGAAAAATTATTTACAAATATCTTTTTACTTATATTAAAATTTTAAAATATTTAATTTTTCAAAGGTTGTCGAGTAATGTCAACGGTAATTGCTGGGGAAAAATAAATTTAATTTATTCATTTAAAAAAATCTAGGTAGAAACAGTGTTACTTTTTCAGCAGATAGTTATAGTAGGATTTCATTCTATATTTGAATTTGGTATAGGTGGAATACATGTTGTATCCACGTCAATGCATATAATTACCCTTTTAAAGCATTTCAACTATTTTAAAGTTATTTTTCGTAGGGTAGTCAGTATTCTTTGTTTAGACACAACATGATAGGACAATTTTATCTTGTCCGACCCATGCTTTAATAGTTAGTAAATAAAGTAAAATTATTTATAAGTTAAGAAAGTTTAACATTTCGGTATGACAACTACAGTAAAACTATAGGCCTTTTTTGTGGAGTGGTATTGTTAATTTATAGCAGGCAAACAAATATTGGCAATAATTTTACTTTAATTTTCGGCAATTTAGCTTTTGCTACATTTCCTTCACCTTAAAAACCATTTGTATTGTAAAAAAAAACGAACTAAACAAAAAACGCCTTCTAGCAAAAACTTAAGCGCACCTAGTAAACTTACGAAACTAAAATTTGTAATTCTATAAAGCTAAATGATGAACCCTGAATGTTTTTGTTACTTAAAATCTAAGTTATTAAAAATACGCGTAATATTTACTCAAAAAATTCACTCAATCTTTGCATTCGCACCCACATAAAAAATACCACACAAAAAGGATATATCCCTACAAATAAATAAATAATATTAAATCCCTTTTTTGTTATATTTCTTAGGTCTCTTTTAAAAACAAAGCTTAACAACTAAATAACTTATATTAATAAAAAAAAGTTTATGTCCATTATCAAACAGATCTAGGTTCATTTTTATGTTATGTTCATTAGAAAAGTCTTTGAAAATTTAAAAACGTAAATTTCTAAAGTTAAATTGATGATATGAAAATTCTCAAATTTATTCGTATGGTAGAACGATATCGCGCCAGCTTGAAGCAAAAACGCGTCGTGTCAAAATGGATGGGTTATAGAAAATGTAATTTTTACATATATTTGATATCTATGCACATCAAATTGTATACTCAAAGTACTGAGAGAATTTGTCGATTTGACAGAAAAATGACGTAAAAATGACATCAATCAAATGATATAGGGAGTTTGAAAATTTCCCTAGATCAATAAATTATTGTTGTTTGACATACTAGCTCAAAATGGCTCAAGTTATTTTTTTATTGTAGGATTTTGAATAATTTAAAGTTGAATTTTGCTCTACTTAAATCATTTATGCTATGTATTTAATGTCTTTAAAACTGATATAATTAAATATTAAATTGCAAAGAAAATTTAAAATCCAATCCTGATTTTCGGTATACAAACTGAATAAAGTTATATACACCAGAACCATTGACTTAGGTCTGTTACTAATGCCATATGTCATTTTTAAGTTTATTCAGCACTTTGGCTGTATCCATCATTTAAATGATTCTATTTTTAATTTCAATTACACATAGAATATAAAATTTTCAGAACATTTCTTTATAAAGTATGTTTTCGTTATTTTTTTAAATACCACAGAAATTAATGTTATTTTTTTTTAATGTTGAAGATGTTTTTCTGCTTCAAACCGGCATTGTTAAGAATAAACAAAAGGTTGAAATTTAAAGGTATTACGTTCTTATGACTAAACCGCTAATTCAAAGTCTAATCGATAAAGGCCATCAAAAACTGAAAACAAGAAAAATATTTTTAAGTTACTTTAAATTTTGAGCTGTAAATGAAGTAATTATTAAAAAATCCGTAGTCGAAATTACCGACATATAATTACTTTAAAACTGATGCCTGAATGAGATAATAGAAGGGAAATATACTTTCCTATTCAGTTTTTTATAATCATGTTGGCATAGCCAAAAACCTCAAATATTCTAGTAATTTATGGGGTCATTGCACCATAAAAGTATAAAAGAAAATTTTGAATAGTCTTTTTACAAGTATTTTTTTTTGTATAAAAGAATTCGCGTTGTTTTTTCAAACATTTATTCTTTTATAACAATAATGTATATAGGTCATAAGAACGTTGAAGAGAGATTTTTTTTTTGTTATATTATTTCTCTGATCACTCAAAGCTAAGAAGAAGTTATATCTCGGAAACTACTTACGTTGGGAGAATGTATTAAAAAAATTATTATCAATACGGCCGAAAAGATTAGACCAAACATATTTTTAAGCTTCTAACTTCAACGCTAGGGGGCATATTTGCTATGATCTCATAGAAAGTCTTCGCAATATCTTAAGCAAAAAGTTACAATTTAGAATCTCCGTGCAAACATTGCGGAAACAATTTTGTTCTAATTATGTTAGTAGTCGCCGAGTAAAAATAATCATTACACATTTTTAAATTGTTATATTGTATGTTTGCGTTAACCAAATTTAACAACGACCACTGTAAAGAACCTTAATTTTATTATAAACATTTAAAAATAAATCTGAAAATCGGAGATCCATGTTAATTTTCGTTTTACAGGTGAACACTTGTCATTGTGTGTCGAAACCAAAGAAAAAATGAATTTAGCTAAATGAAACTGATATCGAAACTTGAATTGCATATGTTGAAAGGTCGAGATGTGTTGTTAGTGATTTTTTTTGAGGAGTATCTATTCTAAGATAAAAGAAATAAATATTATCAGTTGTTAATCATGCATTTATAAAATATGAAAATAAAGTACTCAAATTAGAAAAAAAAACTGACAAAAATAAGCATTTATGTGTTTTAATATTTACTAATCATTTGAAGTATCTTACAATTAGTTTTATGCATATGAATAAATGTCGATCCTCTGATATCCATACGATTTTTGGAATAATTCTAAATAAAGGGAGACATAGATTTCTTGTTTTCAGATTTACTGTTCTTAACTCTTGTAGATAAAGATAAAAAAGATCCTGTTTAATTTTTTTTTAATCTAACTGCAAATTATATTTTTTTAAATAGTACTGTCCATGGTTGAGTTAATAAACTATCTCGGGGTTGTTTAAGATAGAATTAAAAAGGTATAAATAATTCTTTTACGAGAGACATGACTTGTTAAATGTGGTCAAAGCAAACAGAATTTAAAGAAATCCTGTCCTGTAGTTGTAGAGCGTTGTCATTAGAACTTTAAAAATATGTTTAGTGATTATGCTTTGTAGTTCTGTTAACTGTTATGAACATTAAGAACAATCTGTCATGACAAACTGACTGCTTTTTCTTTATGTAAATCCAAAATAATTCGATAAATTAATATTACTGTTTATTACAATTTAGAAAAACGTACCCTGTACTTAAAAATATCATTTATTAAAAACATCAGTTGAAGGAAATGTTAATCGAGACAACTACAAATCAGTTAATCATGATAACTTCGATTGCCCTTTTAAAGACTTTTGTAATGACATAACCTAAAAACTTTTGTAAAGTATTATTGCGGAAGTCTATTGCAAGGCAGTGGTTTGAGGTAGTAGGTAGTATATTTGTTTATTCAACCGTTAATGTAAACAGAAATATAAGTGTAGTAGGAATCTATAAGAATCAATATGTCAAGTTATATAAATATATAACATCTTAATCTAAATATATAAAATAAGTTTGTCATGTAAAAATGAGGTAGACAAGTTACAATATCCCAGAGGCTAGATCGGATTATACGTCCTGGATATTAAGATATACTTTGAAAAAAATATATAACACATACCTTAATATACGAAACAGTTATAGAAAAAATGTTCATCTTTATCCATAAAAATATTTATAAAATACTGTAAGACTTTTGTATATTGTTGCAAAAGGTTATTGACTAGTAAATAGGCTTAGAGAACTATTTAGAAAAAAAATATATGAAACTATTTTTGGTTTAGTCCGTTTACATGGCAAATTAAAACTTTGATGTAATATCTTAACATGGAATATTTATAAAAATACATTATTAAACATCCAACAATCACTCAGGGTTCCTAATTTATGGGTGTAAACCCTAAAATAATATTTACTGTATAGTTGAGCCAACATTGTTTCTAATAGTGTATACGAAAAAAAAATTTTGAAACAAATTGGCACATTACAAATCATTGTTAATTTCTTAATTTTTAACCTAAAAAAATATAATTTTATTTTAAACCTAATATAAGATGTGCCATAACAGGAAATTTAACATTATATACACTATTATTGTTAGGGAAAGGAATTGCGATTTTTATTCACAATAAAAATTTCTGAGCCAAAGTATGTAATTGAAAGCAGGAGCTTTCAAAATCGTTAAACGTGATTTAAAAAATTTTATCTACCTGGCTTTCAGTCATATCATCTTTAATATTGAACATTTTGTTTATGTTATATTATTTTTTATGCTAAAAGCTAAAAATGAAGTGCAGTGTAGAAGGACTCCCAAAATGATGGAGCGCTGATATATGTGAAGTTACTGGTAACAACTGGACTCAGACGAAGGTATAAGATAAACAATTATGGAAACAAAAGGGAGATGCTAAAGGCTAATGATGATTAAATTATTCATAGAATTATTTCCAAAACTAATCATATGCTCTATTAAGTTAGGCTCACCTTGCATTTTCTACAAAGGGAATAAAATATTTATAATGTTGTGGCGGGGTTTATTCCGAGACTCCACCATTAGATTTACTACATTTTCACCAGTATTTTAGTTCGAGGTTGGATGTAATAATGAGAATACACGTACACAACACTACATTTATTTACTGTTTAGAATAAAAAAAATAAATAAAACGTTTCTAACTGAACTTGACATTACCAAATTTACTGTTACCTAACCTATATATTGCTTCTTTTTATTGTATGATTGTCACATCTCTGGAAGTGGCTACAGATATGTGACACAGGAGCAGAGCAGTATAATTTTATTACAATGTTCCTTTTCTCAAATCAAAAAATATTGATTGCTGAGAGATGTTTGGAACTCTTGATGGTTTGAATATATTTTTTGATTATATAATAAAAATATGTAAGTTGGACTTCTAATATACACTTCTTATTATACAGTTATAGTTTCAAAGGAAGACCAATGTTAGATCAAGGAGGGGAGTACATGATCGGGGTTCTAATTTTCCACCAACTCAAACCATACAGACAGTAAGCTGGTAAATAACGTCAAAATAATGAAAAGTCCTATTTGAATTGCATTTCGTTGCATTACAAAATTTTCGAGGCTATGCTTACAGGAATTTTTTTTTTGTTATTTCGATGAGTTCTATCTAGCTTCAAAGTTTGTTATAGTATTTTTTTACACCTTGTATATGAAATCTCGATCTATTTCTACAGTAAATTTGCTTAAACATGTTTGAGAGGTGCATTAGCCTTTTATTGTATGTATTCTTCCAACGTAAGATATTAAGTTTAAAGTTTGTTCGAAATAAGATAAGTTCAATTCAAGATAATTTTAAACAATCACGTTTAACGATTTCGTTCATCATCCATAAAAAACATTGGGTAATAATTAAATTTTTAAAAGTCTAGCGGCAATTTTTATTTCTAGGTTATACCTGAGTTCAAAAGGACCTAATAACTAAATTTTAACGACACATAAATACATTTTTATGTATATGTTTATAATTTGGGTTGCACTAATGACTAGCGGATAAAAAGATTGTAAATTATGAGGCAGAATTTATTCCTGTTGAGGTAGTTTATAGTCGTTCTCTAAACGACGAAAATCACCAAAATTCCTTCCTGACTGATTAGTTTATGCGGTTATGTGTATGTTTTATATTTTAACCCAATCATTTGTGCTATGTTAAAAATTAAAGCCATGTAAATAAGATTAAAAGTTTCTTAAACAAGAAGTTAGAGCCTCACACACCTCGTGGCCAATCTCTCAGACAGCTGAACTGTACAGTTCTATTTTGTCGTACATACGTTCCAAAGATCTGCGCAGTCATATCTGTTCGGCAGAAGAGGAGTGAGGGGCCCTGAAGAAATAAATTATGTAGCGGCATAAATATTCGATAATAGTTTTTAATGAAGATTTCTGTTGTCATTCCTTCAATTTCATGTTATTGTGTTTGACAAGAATGATTAAAAAACATATTTCTATGTGCACATATTTCACGTCATGACCCGGACTCTCGAGCTTGAGAGAAAGTACCCGGATAAAACCTTATCAAGGAATATTGATCATAATTAGCTGCATCCTGGCAACTTTCTTTTGATAAGCGACTTCTCAAGCTTGAAGATACCTGGCACTTAACGTAAAACACTTTTGCTTGAGGATGTTTTTCGAATAGAATGGTATTGATTTTTAAAAACTTGAGGAGTTAAAATATGTGTTAAAATTTTCATACAATTAGGTTAAAAGCACCGCAAAAACCATTCAGTCAAATAACAGCGTCTTTTGCGCCCTAATTCCTATGCTTAACCAAAATCCTTATCCTAAAACTTCACCCAAATAGGGCAAAGATAACCTTTTCCTACATAACTTTTATAAGTACAACAAAAACAATATTTAACTGCAACAAATAAACAAAACTTTGAACCGAATTATGTATAGAAATATAGAAAAAATAAACAGAACAAGACCCAGCTTGCCTTATTAATATTTTTAGGACTTGTCTAAGTTCACAGCTTCGCCATGTTAAATATAGACAAATTCTATTTATACCCGTAGCATTTTTTTAAACCTAATTTTTTCATTATTATAAATGACACAATTATCTTTTATCAAGATAGTGAAAACAACACAGAATAACACTCGAAACTCATTGTATAACACATAATATTTACATCACAATTTTACGAGTTTCGAATATTTTCCACCATCATCAGGTAAGCATAGTATTTAAGGGTTTAAAACTTGCTGTTGCTGCTGTTGGTTATGAAAAGCCTTAAGGCTGAGCTCCGTTTTATGTTCTCGAGCTATATGTCGCCTAACCGTGTTATTTCTAGTAAAGGTACGAGAGCAGAAGGGGCATGGCACCCTGATTCCTTGATGTCTTTGTCGTATATGAGCACGCAGGTTGGTTTCGTAGCCGTAGAGTCTTTCGCAAAAAGGACACTTCAATTTCTTTCCTATAACAAATTTACAAAAACATTGATCAATTTTAAATTTACACTGTTGGAGCTACTAATAAGAATTTTTTCGTAAATTTAAAACAAAAAATAATAAATATTCTTCAAAATTTTAAAAGCATACAAATTCTGGTCGATAAAAATCAATTTAAAATCTAGATATTTTTAGCTGTGTATACCATAAGCGTATAATTTTATTTGTCACATTATAAATCACCACAACCAAAAATATTTTTGTAAGGAGCCGCCATTCCTTGTATTCTAATAAACTCGATTATGGTATGGTATGCATTTAATTTAATAAAGTTGTTTCGTGTCCATGATAAAATGGATTAACCGCTATAAAAATATAAATTTACTTAAAAATAAAACAAACTTTCCTGAATCATCTTGTCTCTGTTGAGGTGGCTTAATACAACATTAAATTTTTTTGTTTTGCTTGCTTCCAAAGGTGAAAAGTCTTATTATGTTATTCAGACTTGAACAAAGAACGGAGGAGACAAAGAGGCATTGCCATTAATAAGGTGTCGATAATATGTGGAAAAAAGTTCTTACCGTCAGGTGTATTAACCGTTGACTGTTTGTGATGAATGAGCTTTCCAGTAACTGAGTTCCATAAGGTCGTAGGTATCAAGTCGGTTTTATCCCTGTCATATTCAAATTTGTTTGTAGTTCCAATGTTACCGTTTGCAGAGGTCGAATGATTCATTGGAGACACTCGTGGAGCATGACTACCGCCACCTCCACCTCCTCCCCCAGTACTGGAGGGAGGTTCATCCTGTTGGACGACTGGTTCCATTTTCATTCGTAAATCTGTAAAGAGGAAAAGTTATAACAAATATTATCTCGTCACTTTGTTTAGGCGTTTTCTTTTTTAAATATAAAAAATGATTTAGATGGATTAAAAGATAATATGTTGTTTCAGAGAATTAAACAGCAAAGTAATTTAAAAATAGTTAATCACAAAAATCTCCAAGTCCCTAAGGCAAAGCAACATTAAAAAGGGGCTTAAGATTACTTCCATAGACCCGTGAACATCTTTAATCTAAGATATGATGACAACACCTTCGGCCAGATTAACGGCAACAGCTCCAGCTGATCTCATGATGGCCAGACAGTTGTGGTAATAATGAATATGGTTTCAGTGATAATGATAATGAGGGGATCTATCTTTCTATTTGAATAAACCAAATTTGATGAAGAGATTACTTTTATGCATTTATGCCTGAATCTGTTTCGAGGCCTCTGTTAATTTATTTGCTATAGTATTTAAAACTTTAGACTTTTTGTAGGCACGATTTTTAATAGGCTTAGTGCTTAAGAGCCTTAATTTTAAGATAGAAATGATCAAAAATCCACATCTAGTTTAGCTACCGTTTATTTGAAAATTGATCTAAGATAACCGACTGATACATTGTAGCTTTGGCCCTAATAGTTTTGTAAAAATGAAAAATTCTATAAAGAAAAAGGGAAGAGAATGTCATAATAAGAATCTTGCACGTTTGTTGCGTTTGTAGTCACGCATAAGTGTTTCACTGTCTTAAAAGAGAAAAGGAAAGTCAAAAAACATGTTTACGGAATCGGGCCTATGTCATTCTTTCTCTTCTTCTTCTTCTAACCAGTCAATTTGGGTAGCGACTTTCGGATAGTCGGGTATATACCCCCGAAAATTCCTTTGTCACTTATGTGACAACATTCTGTTAATTAGAGCCTTTCAAGCATACCGTGGTTATGAGACTTCCTTGATCTGGTAGCGATTATTGTGCATAACATTTTCTGTCAAAACACTTCAGCGCCACGCCCCTTCCGCGGCTAGCATGACCATCCATGCTTCCCCAGCACGAAATTGAAATGCGACCTAAACAGGGAGTATAGGAATCATCGCTCACTCCCCTTGGACTTCGCAAAGTCTTTCCATATTCACTCTCCACACGTATTTTCCCGGCCTTTACGAAATGTACACCGGCCATGTATGAACGAGATGAATACGGATGAGCCAACTCATCTGGCTATTGTCGGGTTATCAGATATTTTAGATATCTTTTTGACCAAAAATACCGGCAGGTTGTCAAGACCGGTAGTTCTTCATGAGCTGACATCGGACCACCTGCCGGTGTTTATTGAATATGGTGATCCCAGATCCAAGCATGATGGCTATAATTCGAAAACCTTCAATAAGAGGCTGATTATTCGGAGCCAGCTCCGGAATTGGATCAATTGAGGACTCTGTTAGATAGTTAACCTATTTAATTACGGACGCCATAACGAGATCTTCGGTCAGTAAGGTATTCAGATATTCGAAATATGGAGAACTTCCGGCAGATTTGCGGGAGCGTATTCGTGCGAAAAACAGACTTAGAAACAGAGCTTATACAACAGGTGATCCTGCAAGAGGCAAGCCAACCAAGCCTCTGACCAGATAAAGAGGGAGCTTCAGATCTTTTATAATCAGTGCTGAGAATCGAAATTAGAATCTCTGCAAATACATGGTGGTAGTCTTTTCAGGATGACTAGATGTTTAACCAAAGGCAGTAAAATACCTCTTGCGCATATTAGAACGGAAATTGTAGTTCTAACTAATCCTCAAGACAAAACCAATGCATTTGCAGAGAAGTTTCATGAACAATTTAGCCCAAATCCAAGCACTGATTTAGCCAAGGAACAAAGGATCAATAATACGGTACGGATTTACAAGACCGTTCAATTTATTGATCTCGGCATATCCATCATTAGCCTTGCTGAAGTAAAAGAGATCGCCGGGGGTTTAAATGTTAAGAAAGCGCCGGGCCTGGATGCTCTCCCGAATGCTGCACTGAAACGGGCACCAAACAAGACCATCTCTGCTATAGCTAATATAGCTAACGCAGTTATGCAATCAGGACATTTTCCGTCGGATTGAAAACTGGCTAAATTGATTCTTATTAAAATAAAGGCTAAATGGCCGCAAGTATCAACAGTTACAGACCTATTAGCCTGCTTTCCAATCTTGGGAAAATAATTGAACGCATCATTTTAAATAAAATAACTAATTTCATAACAGAGCCTCCGGAGCAATTTGGTTTCAGGAGCAATCATAGTAGCGTTCAGCAGACCACCAGGCTAGCCTCAATGGTCATACATGGATCCAACAAAAGATTCCATACGGGTGCGATCTTCTTTGATATCAGCAAGGCTTTTGACAAAGTATGGCACAACGGTCTCGTGATCAAACTGATCAGGCTGGGAATTCCGAACCACTTAATAAAACTAGTTTCCAGTTTTCTAGAAGGCAGATCATTTGTGGTGTCAGTTGACGGCGCAATGTCTGAGGTTAAGCAGATAAGAGCTGGGATACCGCAAGGTTCTTCCCTGTCTCCAACTCTGTTTAACCTTTATACTGCAGACATATCGGTCGATGACCGCAGTAAACTCTATTTATTTGCCAATGACACCGCATTTGCGACGTCTTCTGGATCTTTTCGCTTGATTATTTTTAGGCTTCAACGCCATATCGATAAATTAGAACGATTGATGGCCGATTGGAAGATAAAGTTGAACCCTGATAAGACTCGGGCAGTTATGTTTTCAAAATCACGTAATCCAACACCGGACAATCGGCTATCCATATCTAATACTCACATTCCCTGGCGGAATAGTGCAAAATATCTGGGACTAGTCTTTGATAGATGACTTAATTAGTCACTCAATACCGACTATATCTTAGCCAAAGCCAAGATCTCTCTAATCACTCTTTACTCCTTGCTCAATAAGAATAGCAAATTAAACTTAAATAATAAACTCATTATCTATAAATTATTGTTACGTTCAGTCCTGTTATTTGGTGCTCCTACCTGGATCAACCCTGGCAGGACAACGTTCTCAAGATTAGAGAGGTTTCAAAATAAGGTTCTTCGCAGAATTTGTGGAGCCCCATACTTCGTACGCAATACTATCATCCATAGGGACCTAAACTGAGACATTTCATCGAACAATATCTCGACCGAGCTTCTTACTCCACTAATACATTAATTCAACAATCCCATAACATCTACACCACGGCATCACTACCGATTCGTCCGCGACTGGATACTTGACCATTAGCGTGGGTCAACCAAAATTTTTAACTGGCCTAAAAGCCCAATCTATAAATCTTATCATTGTCGGACCTTAAAGTCCATCTTATAACATACGAGTCAATGGGCTGAGCCCGACTCAAGTTGACAGAGAAGATCCCAAGTTGCCCGTTCCATAGCCCGCCCCTCGCTTGCATCCCCTCATCCGACGACTCTCCTATGAGGCTTACACGTTTCCCAAATTTGGAAGACTATTTGTGGGGCTCTCGGATAATCGAAGTTTTGTCATCTAAAGTCCCGGCGGCTACACAGTCTAATTTGCAGTTATTAAAGTGATGGAAGTGAAAGTAATAAATCCATGTTCTTTTGAATAACTCATTCAGTTACCATTTGGTTGCAGTAATCATGATAACTATAAAAGTTGCAAAACTGAATTAATATGTTATTGAGTTATTTATGGAGAATGAAAAAACCAATTACGCATTTGATGAATTTTAATATTCATTGATAAACACTTCAAATATGAAAAAACAATGCCACTCTATTTTATATTGTAAAAAAAATACTTTAACTTCTAAAAATATACTTTGTTTGCTTATTTAGACTGAGATTTGCTGATATTCATTCTACAATTGCAGTATTTGAACACATTTTTGAAGCGAGATCTGCTAGACTGGCAAATGAATCGTGAAAATAAAAAGTCTGCATACCTTCCGGGCAACCTGGAGTCTGAAATCGGTCAGCATTACTAGTTTCGGGACAGATTAAAGCTGTAGCTCGGTCAGTAGCTTCATACATCTCTTCAGGCCGTGCGTCAGCTTCGTTGTGAATAGGAGTTGAACAAGATGGGCTAGATGAAGGTCTGTAAGTTAAAGAAGTTGGCGTCGGTGAAACTGCCTTTTTACACTCTCGTAGAACAGAAGCCCGATGTTCTTGTACCAATTCATTTGGTGATCTGAAAGGAATATTATGGTTTAGCAAGAAAATTAATGCACAATCTTTGATTGAGGATATTGCAAATCTGCCACCTACCACCTTGTTTGCAATATTCTCCCGACATACCTTGGAATTTATATTTCATAAATCAGTTATTTCCTGCGAATGTTGCTCTCGGTCCGATACAGCTCCACTGACGAGACCATGAGGCAGTCGAAATGCGTATGGAGAGAGGACCAGAGTGATATTTGCAGGAAATAAACTGTTTGTATGTATTCTTTCCTATTCTCTGCCTGAAAGGATAATATAGACGACTATTTAAATACGGAAGATAAATTTCTTTATTTCTTACTGATATTTTGGTTTTTAAAAAAGTCTAATACATAGTTACGTTTATATAAAGAATTTTGCCACACGTAGTCGTGTCTTATTTATTCCTAGGTTTACAACGAAAAAGGTAAACCCCAAAAAATGTATTGCATTCAAGGAACTAAGATATTTTTAATATAAAATTATCGATGCTGGTTCAGGTTTTTTTGGAATAATTTTGTAATGATGACTCAGTAATAAATATATCTATATTATTACAATAGTACAAATAGTAATAGAAAAATTTATCTAACAACCTAATCCTTGTTTTACGTCCTCGTACATGTCATTAACAGCTTTATGCACTATCAAAAAAATATTTATTTCATCTTTTTAATCGTTTAATCTTAGAAAAATACGTTTTAACCATATATTTTGGTATCTTAAAATATATTTTCTATAAACAATTACGACACCACCGAAAATACAATCATTAAAACACAATTTAAAATTACGCAACATTTAATGTTTTTTTTTTCACCAGGAACTATAAAATTAAAATTTTATTATATTTGATACAACAAAAAATATTTTTATTCAAAATGATGAAGCACTGAGCTTTGATGAAGCAGAATAAAACCTAAAATATAATGGAAAAAATTAAACAAAACTTGGACTAAGTAACTACATAGTTTTATTAACGCAAGGACTATGCAATTCTAGTGGAGAAGTTCGTCGTCTTGTAACTCTTATTGGAAGTGGGTCTGGTTTTTAGATGGCGGTCTTAACGTTTTCGAATCTAGAAAAACAGAGGTCTACTATAAAGACATGAAGGCCAACGTTTTTGAGCGATGGCTTTCTTCAATTTTAAACCTGATGGAATCCGATTCGATACAAAATATATCAAATATGCTATTGATGAAATGGCTGGGGAAAAATATAGCAGTGTTGAGACTGCTGCCGTACCATTGTAAATTTAAGCCAAGCGGATTAGTATGGGCGCAAATATAGGGTGAAGGGTCACGGAAAGAACATTCAAATTAGCAGATGTCAAAATATTATTGGACGAGGCAATTACTGAAGTAACGGCTAGTGATTGAAAAAAGTGTGTCGATCATGTTAAAAAAGAAGAACAAAAAATGCAGGACTTGGATATTCACGTTGAGGCAGTGGTTGAATCATTAATAATCACCCCTGACGCTGTTAGTTCCTCGGATTCAGATAAGTCTCTTGAGAGCAATTCTACCCATGAATCAATGTGAGTTAAGTGACCTACATTACCTATGCCTTGGATGCCACTCAGAGGAACAGGTAAGCAACAGACTTTTGATTAACATGCAAAAAATACATTAAGGGTAGCTAAAGTGCATCTAAAATATCTTAAAATTACAACCCTACATTGTAAGCAAAATGTATGAAGAGTGTGAAGCAATGGGTGCAACCGGCACCAGGAGCAGCTACACTAAGTGAAGCCCAAAGGTTTCTTAAGATTTAATTGCCTGGAAACTGGAGGCTTCATTGAATAACCTTGAACTGCTAGCAGATACGACTAACGGCAGACCAAGGAAAATCGGTAGGAACTTCAGTCCGGGGGGCTTTTAGTCGGTAAAAATTCGACACGACCTTTCATACTTTGTGAAGGTTTTCCTTATAGGAAAAAAAATTGTAAGGGTTGATAAAAATGTGAGGAAATAAATTTAATTTAAAACAATATTTTGATATTCCCACGAAATTTTATCATTTATTATTTTCTGAAATGCACACGCCAGTGGAATTGATTCTCCTGACGGCGCATAACACGGGACACCTTATATGCGAGCGATCAGTCATTGACAGAAATTATGGACTTTGGGTATAGTTTTGTTTGTTTAGGTCAACTGAAATCTAGGAAAATAACTTTTTTTAGGAAGCTTTTAACATCTCCACTGTTTCGTGGTTTTTAAACCCATTTCGAGTTTTGGTTTTCCACATTTTGTCCTTAATTTTCCAGAAAACATTTTTCACTTTTGGCTTAACTTTTTCTACTAATTCGTTACAACTTTATTACAACTACAAATTTTCAGATTATAGAAACTTCTATACTTCATAAAATTTCATAAATTTGCACTTTTTTAATCGGAAAAAGCAAGAAACACAACTAAAAAGTTTTAAAAACAAAACCGCGGGCTCCATCTGTCCCTTGTCTCGAATTGCATTGTTGCCATAGCATAAATAGAGTTTCTGTGAAATACCCTTACATCTTTTCTCTCAATATAAGCTGTAAAGAGAAAGATCTGTAAAACATTATTTTCCCTTTCTTTAATTTTTAAATTAGGCATGATTTTTCCTTCAAATATGAAGGGTTTTAAGGGGATCATATTGCTCTTGTGAAAGTAAAACGTTTGAATTGCAAATTGGGCAAAGGGAAAGTACAATAGGGATTGTCCATCACATCAAACCTTTCCCAATATCCTTCTCTGGCAGAGGTTATCCAGCCTCCACCTGGTTTCTGCCAGACAGTAACATTTATTATTAATATATGTAAGTCAATATCGATTAATTTAGGTTAGTTAGTTCAGTCTTCTGAACTAATCAAGCTAAAATTGTACTAACCTAAATTAACTTGAACTAAACAAATATTTTTGTTGGTTAAGATTACATAAAAAAAATTAAAATATGTTTTTGAGTGATATGGATAAATTTTATAATTTTCTTGCAAAATAAAAGGTTAGTTTTTGAAAATAATTTTCATTCGGCAACGTCGCAACAAATATTTAGCTTTTTAAGTAGTAGAAGTATCAACGAATTTTAAGGAATTTATTTTTGCTTTTTAGTGAAGTGTTTTTTCCTTTGGTTGCTTAAATTTGTGCAAAAATAGTTGAAATATATTACATACAATGTATCTTGAAAGTTCGGAGCTTTTTTTAAGAAATAGAAATGTTCTTGAAATGATAAGTGCTTTTTCCCGCATTTTCTGGAAAAATAAAGAAAAGCCATCGTGTTTTATGACTTCGAAATATGTGGTGTCTAAAGGAATTTAAAAGAAACAACGTAGTTTTCCTAGATTGCACTTAATCTAAACAATTACCTCCTAAGTATTCAATATCCGTTTTGAAAA
Source organism: Diaprepes abbreviatus (assembly GCA_034092305.1). NCBI lineage: Eukaryota > Metazoa > Arthropoda > Insecta > Coleoptera > Curculionidae > Diaprepes > Diaprepes abbreviatus. The sequence continues at coordinate 4,409,727 of JASJET010000055.1, read as the reverse complement.
TAATTATTTGAATTTATTTCTAAGATTAAATATGTTCTTATGGAAAGCTGTTTCATTTAATCTGATAATTTGTCTATTTTTGTTATATTCACGGCTTTTCTGGTAACTAGGGAACAAATCGAAAAGTTATGATACAGAAAAATGACAATAAACCGAAGGATATGCCGCCAGTTAAGTATATATATATATATATATATATATATATATATATATATATATATATATATATATATATATAGATATATATATATATATATATATATATATATATATATATATATATATATATATATATATATATGCCTTTTTCTGTTGCTGTCAGATATCATTTAAAAAAAACGGAAAAGAAAGAATCGGTGTTTGTGTATGTTTTTCATGCATTCATAACATTGGATGGAACCGTATAAGAAGGTTCTAAAGAATTGCCACAATCAGCTGAAAAGTAATATGATGAAGGGCTTGTTATCTAGGCGTTCTATTTGAACAATAATTTATACCTGATAAGAGATAAAAATACATCTAGTGCGTAATAGTTTATCAAATAGAAATAATACTAGTCAAAATGTGAAACTTTTAGATTGAAGTAGCTCTCTAGCTACCTAAATCATAAGCATAATCAGATTTTACAGTTATTATAAATAAATTATCGTTAATTATACTTTTGACATATGGTTTTGGTCCACTTCTCTCTCTTATGCAGTATATCTTTTGGGATATTCTTAAACTATTTTTTGAAACATTAAATGTCATATTTCAAAAATCAAAATTTCAGTAGAAAATAAATAAATTTACCGTATTTAAATAATTGCCTATATGTTATTTACCTTTTAGGCAGAGAAAAAGAAAAGAAAATATAGAAACAGTTGCAGGAAATAAACTGTTTCTATATATTATTTCCTTTTTCTCTGCCTGGCAACTAATTAAATGTCATATTTGGTACTGTAATGTATCAAGGATTTTTATACTTCTTTGTTTCACATACTAAAAGATTAGGACCTTTAAAATGATTACCTTGGAGGCTTCATTTCATATTGTGAGTTCGTTGAAGACATACGTTCGTAGGGTCTAAAGTGGACTGGCATATAGGGAGACATTTTAGGGGAATAACTTGGGGACGGGCTTGATTGCTGGTGATTTGATTGATTGTTTTCAGTATCTTCTTTTAATATCTGAAATAAAATACTTAAATAAATAAATTTTATTCTACATTTATAATCAGATTAATCGAATTTAAAAATTTATATTATCTAAATAACAAAACACCTCAGAAATTACATTATAAAATTTTGCATATATATATATATATATATATATATATATATATATATATATATATATATATATATATATATATATATAAGGGGGGAAGTAGTCGCGACTGACTAGTTAAGAAATAATATTTCGAACTAGGGTTAGTGGGGATGCAGTCTATTTAAATTTGTAGGATTATGACTTTTTTGAACAAGTCATGGAATTTTCTTTCGATTCCAACGTGCTAGTGTTTAATGATAATTATTATAAACAGATTGTTGGAACACCAATGGGGTCAAAAATCTCTCCCATATTGGTTAACTATGTGCTGGATGATCTGGTTAAGGATTGTCTCCAATTGCCTTTTTACATTCCATTTGTCAAACGATATGTTGATGATTTATTGCTTGCTGTACCTGCTGGTAGAATTGAGATAGTTCTAGAACTCTTTAACTCCTTTAATCCTCATATACAATTCACAGTGGAGGAAGAAACTAACACAGTATCCCATTTCTGGATGTGTTAGTTATACGTACGAATGAAAACACTTTAAAAACTAAATAATATAGAAAACCATACCGTTCTAATACATTCATAAGTTATCGTTCGTACCATCCTATGGGATCTAAAATCAATCTCATCTTAAGCATGAAAAATAGAGCTCTCTTACACATCCGAATTTTAGAGCAGAGACTTTGCGCCTGCCTAATGATATACTATTAGAGAATTCTTACCCAGATAACATTATTAAAAAATTTCTCTATAATACGAAATATAATATTCCTGAAAACATTTTTGAAATTCCTCTGAATAATCAATCTTTAAGTAAAGCTAATACTATTTCAAATACAACAGTACAAGTTCAATTTTTTTTTCCATATATTACCTCACACAGAAAGTCTCACGGACAAATTGATGAATATTTTTAAACATACAGGTATCAAAATATCTAGAAGACAAATCCTAACTCTCTCTAAAATTTACTCTAAAAGTAAAACACCTTTACAGCTGAATGAGATGTCCTGTATCGTGTATAAAGTTCCTTGTTCCAATTGTCAATTAGTTTACATAGGCCAGACTTCCAGAAGCCTCAAAGGCAGACTCACTTTCCATCGTAGTGATATTAATAGAGGTTTGCCCTCTTATGCTCTGGCTGAACATTTCTTTTATCATGATCACATCATTAACTGGGATGGTAATGAGATTCTGGAAAGAGTTCTTTCAACTGAGACGACACTGAGAATCTGAGTGCTATTTACGGCTATATTTTAAAGTTGAAAAAAGAAAAGTATTTGAGCCTCCTGGACAGTCCATCTCCAGATGAATAAGCTTTTTTCCATTGTTTGCTGTTATATAATGTAAAAAAATCGAACAAGTAATTTTTTGCTAAACCTCACACTTGGCTATGTCACTGTTTTACGGATTCTTGTTTTTTTTTTACTACGTAGGCCACCCACGCTACTGTTCCCGGTTAACACCTGACATCTGTCACTACAAAATGGTAAAATAGTTGAGTGAGATGTTTTGCTGTTTGTGATTTTTAAAAATGTAATCAAATTCTTACAATCCTATCATATTATGCCTTGAAATATAATTAAATAGTTTTGATGGTGGGTTTTTTCTCCTGTTTTTCACATATTTACTTGTTTCATATTCAAACCACATTGGCGAGTTTCTTAATAATTATAGGTTAGGTTTAATATTCTAACTTTGTAATTAATATTGTAGAGATGTCCTGAAGAAGAGAAAAATAAATTATCGAAAACAAGACAGAATCAAAAAAGGGTTTTTTCTTTATCAAGGCCTACAAATTTAAATAGACTGCATCCTAATAACCCTATATATATATATCTATATATATATATATATATATATATATATATATATATATATATATGTCTTCGTTAAGGGACACCCTGTATGTATTACGAGCAAGTAAATAATATATTTTATATAATAATACTGAACAGGTTAGAGTAAACAGAATTTTTGATAGGACTATCTAGCGGTTTCGATATATTTCAAGGATTTTTATTGGGTGTTGCGGTGGTATACAATTTTCTTTTTATTCGTTTTACATCAGTCACATATTCAAGTTATTAGAATCAAAGATATATAAAGCCTGCCATTAATAAGAAAAAACTGTCTAATCGAAATTTTCAGTACAAAAATGTGTCGAAGATCTAAATATTCTGACAGAAACCCCAGCGGACATGGTTTTCCTGTTTTGTTTCTTTAAATACCTGTCACACCCTACTAGTACGATCTGATTATTAAAAAAAAAGTACTATACTAATAATAAATACAGTGTGTTATATATTTTCGAAAAGCTTGTAACAAACTAAATCACATTATTTAGAAATATATAGGGTGTCTTGTTTAAAAAAGGCAAGTTTGATTTATTTCTCTGAAACAAATGAACCTATAAAAAAAAAGGATTACGTCACTGAACCCTACATGAAAAACCTCAATAGTTCTATTATTTAACTTTGTGATAAGTTGTAAGATAACCGAGATACGAGGGGTATCCCAAAATTATAATTTTCAAAATCGCTCTGTATCACTAAAAAAGAAGAGGTTTATGAAAATTCTGTTAGTCGCACGTTCGTTTCTTAAAAAAGTAGCACAGTGCTACGAAAAAATTATCCTTCTATTTATACTAATACCAGAGATAAACCGCAAAACCATTAAAAATTAGACACCTTGTATACAATGCTGTGTAATATTCTTCAATTCTTTTTTCTTAATTTTGTTATATCTTTATCTTGTACCGCTATCGTAATGTTTGCGCCAATGATAAGTTACCCAAAAAATGTCAAAAATAATAATTTTATTTTCTGGAAGTATTAATATTTACATACATAGATTAAATAATTTAAAAATGCAAAAATTACATAAAAGAAACCATATGTATTGTATGTAAATTATTAGTTATGGCCTCTGAAGGAAATGACGACAGCTCTAAACTAATATTTTAAGTTCAAGTGCACTTCACCTTAAAAATCATTCCATAAATTTACAAGGTTTATAACGCAGTCGAGCAATAATGCGTAAAAATATGCTTATTTTTATTTTTTTACTATACGTAACTAATAAATTATTTAGTAAGTAGGCAATATCAGTATTTTTGGAGGTCGTATTTTTATGTATCGGAGTGTGTATGGAAATCATTATACATGAATTTATAATATTGTTAACCACAAATTGATTTAACTATCAGCGGCGGATATTAATTTCAGTGGTAAGGGGGGCAGGCCGGTTTAACAACAAAATACCGAGTATTTGTTTTAATACATTGATGATTCTTTTGTTAAGCAACTGTCGGCAACGTATAATTTAAAAAGCCACTAAATAGGAAAGCAGTATTGATACCACGGATTTTCTAAAATAAAATGGATGACAGAGTGTAATGGAGCTCTCAAATGAAAAATGTGCCGAGTAACTTCTTCTTCTTCTTTCTCAGCCCATTGACGTCCACTCGTGGACATAAGCCTCTCCGATGGTCCTCCACTGGGATCTGTCTCTCGCCTTCTGGAGCCAGTCTTTTCCGGCAAACTGTCTTAAATCATCTACCCATCTGCGTTGTGGCCTGCCACGATTTCGGTTCGTTTCTCGCGGTCGCCATTGCAGTAATTTACTCGTCCACCTATCGGGCTGTCTAGCTTGTGCCCCGCCCATTACTACTTTAGTCGTGATATGCGTTCAATGACGTCAACTATTTTGGTTCTTGATCTTATTACTTGATTTCGTATTTTATCCCGTAACGAAATTCCTAACATTTGTCTCTCCATGGAGCGTTGAGTGACTCGGAGCCTATTTGCGTTTTGGTTTGGTTAGTGTTATCGTTTCCATACTGTAAGTAGCAATAGGCAAGACACACGTGTTATACACTTTCCGTTTAAGGTTGATTGGTGTGTTTCTATCTCTTAATATGTACTGCAACTTTCCAAAGGCCGCCCATGTCAACCCTATTCTCCTTGTTATTTCCGCCGTTTAATTTTCTTTGCCCAGTTTCACGACGTGGCCTAAATAGATGTACTCTATGATTTCATTTCGAATCTCTATTTGTACATTTGCGTCAGGGCTCATTAACTTAGTTTTTCCCAAGTTCATCTTAAGTCCCACTTTTCTTGCCTCTTCATTGAAATCTTGAAGCATTTGTTTTAGCTCTTCTGGGTTGCTAGACATGACAACAACATCGTGGGCGAAACGAAGATGACTAAGATAAGAACCGTCGACTCTCAAACCTTTCTCATCCCAATTTAGTTTTTTAAAGACATCTCCCTGACGCACACCTCTCATAACGTTTATTTTTTCGGTTTTTGTATCTTCGTCGATTTTAACCTGTGTAGTTGCGTTTTTATATATGTTCTGTATGATAGTGGTATATCTGGAATCAATTCTAGCATTATTAAGTGATTTCAAAATCGCCCATGTTTCTATAGAGTCAAAGGCCTTGTGAAAATCTACGGAGTATGCTTGGCGCCATATTGGGGAAAGTGACGTTGTGTCGCGCCAAATTAGTGTCATTGTTGTGAAGTTATTGATTGTCATTAAAATCTTTGTTTTTTCCCCGGATTAAATTTATTTTATATTACTTAACAACCAAGTAATATGCACCAAGCCATCAGTCAAATATTTAGGTGTAAATATAGACCACATTATCTTAAAATGGCACTTTAGAACTGTTAAACAAAAATATATACAAATAGCCAAATAGCTTAAGAATCTAAGATACAAAGAAAATAAGGAATATTAAGAAAAACAACTCATATATACAAAGCAATATATTGACTTTAATTGGAATACATGCCCCCTACATACAGTAATTGCAGGAAGTCAGCACTGATAAAACTTGAAACGGTGGAAACCGCAGCTCTATGTAGTATGGCTAAAATCCATCATTATAGCAATTTAATACATAAACCATCCAATCAATTATTGTATGAATTCACTAAACATCGAGCCTCTTACTGCAAGACTTCCTGTCCTGATAACTAAGTTTGAAAAAAACTTGAAACTTGACCGGTGATAGAGGAACTGTGTACGACCAGGGAGCAAAAACATAAGCAAGCCAGAAGACCTCCATTATGATACTGACAGATCTCACATTTAACCGTTAATATAATTTTTTATTAGTCTGTAAAGATTTGTAGGGACTTGAAGATCAAATGTACTATAAATAAGGTTTTTTTTTTAAGGTCCTCGTTCGTTGGCCCGTAGGGTTCAAATTTACATATCCTAATAAATTATAATTATAATATTTATTTAATTGTAGTATAGTATAGTGTTTAACACAGTGTAAGGAAGTAAAATGTTACATTTAACATTAATTGAATATAAAATTTAATGTCACTTATTTAAATAAAGTTTCAAATATCTTACAAATTGTTATTTATCCAGTTCGTTGACGAAAACAATTATGTTAGATTTAACTGTTTAAAAGTAAGATACTCTATGTGGTTTTTTATTAAATTAAACATTACTGTGTAATTTTCGTCGTGTTGCGAAATTATCACATATAAAATATTTTTGTGAAAAATGGTTCGAAAAATTTCCTGTGTCAGTCGTAACAGCACGTCGAAAACTGGAAAAAATATGGCTCTCTAAATTCCCTAGAAATTCGCTAAGGTAAGTATATGAAAACAGTCAGACATGACAAAAAAAGTTAGCAGTTTGGTCTAAATTAACAAAATTTAATCAATGGTTAACCGTTAACCTATATTTACACAACACACGACTATTAACATTTTCAATCGTTTTCATTGCTGAATTCATTCAAAATGGCCATGAAATAATAATAATCCAGCAAAAAAAAGCATCGTTTCTTGTCGGAAGCCCTCGTAATTAATCGACTATCAGTTGTCAGGGAAAACTTATGCATACGCCACAAGATCCGGTTTTCTATTGGTTAGAGCTCAACTCTATCAGAAAAACGATATCTGCAAAGTTTAGTCTGAAAATGGCAAATTTACGTTTTAAACATAAACATAGTACAGCAATTTTGGCCACATGCATTATAAAATTGTCAGCTGACCATTGACAGGACTGAATTTTTCCATCAGTGCAGCAAGCACAGTGGCCATCACAGCCCCTAGCACGCAGCCCGGCAGCGAAACAACCTTAGTATGGGCTAAACTTTGATGTAAATATATTTGTCTAGATGACTGATAAAAATAAAAGATATGAAGTTATCTAATAAAATTTTGTAACACATATTTGTAAAGAATACTTGTAATGTATTTAGATGCTGTTTTTAAAAATCATTCTACCTAAAAATAATAAGAAAAACAAAAATAACTCATTTGTTATGGGACGAAATCAGTTTTACACTCTCTTAATTTAACGAAATACTGCATTTTTTTCAGAAAAAAGGATTATTACGTCTATTTTGGCTTTTAATTTTTGTCAATGTAAAACTATATCTTGCAGTAACGCTGGTTAATGGATAAAACAACGTTTTATGGCAATTGACATGGCGATATGTGAAAAATGTTTGAGTTTTAAAATGATTTCAGGAAATTAATTTAGTTTATTTCAGTATTGTAATGTATTTAATTTTGCACCCTGTAGTCTGAAATTACGGCCTAAACGTGCATAATAAGCTTGAAATATTGTTTTAATAAAATAGTTTTCTTCTTGATATCTCAAAATGAATGTGGTTGATTTTACGTTTAAATTTTGAATCATAAAATTCCTTGGACCCTGGTTAAGTGTGACTTACTTTTGTTGTAATACGAGTAGGAATTTCGTTTTAAAACACTAACATTTTTACATAGGCTGTCTGTATGTCAGGGTTAATCTCGAGAACTATTGAATTAATTTTATTCTGTTTTTGTTTTAATTAAAATATCCAATTTTTATGTATCAAATTGACAAAAAAATAAATAAGATTGCACTAAAACAACGTTAATAATTCAATAAAATACCCTAATAATTCCGTTTCCATTTTATTCATTTCTGCCGCTTTAATACAGAAACTGTTCGCAAACCACGTGTACCGTTTTGTTCGTCGAACCCCTAGACTTGAAGAATTCATGCCATTCCTGAACAACTCAATCAGTTATGAAGGAAATATAGGTTCGGTTCAGAGACCTGCCGAATTAGTTAATTAATCCCTCAGAAATAGTTCCTGAATCGATTCGATATGTATTAGGTGGACATTTCGATTGTGTTTACGAGAACAAAATTATATTTTCGTAATTTCTAAGAAAATACTTACGTTTCTAAAAGTGCGCTGAAAAGTATTACGGTTCCCAAAATGCGGCGAAAAAAATTACGCATCCAAAAGTACGACGAAAACTATTATAATTCTTAAAATACGGCGAAGAAGATGATGTTTTTTTTTCTTATTTTACTAAGAAAAATTATCCATAAAAAAGCTGAAAAACTGTGGCTTACAACGCCGTAACTTTATTATATATTTTGACAAAAATTGGTTCAAAATTTTTGGGTGCTATTTTGCCAAGCAAAATCGATCATAAATATTGAACCTATATTATTTCTACGGTAACTCGTTCAGATTATATATTAATTTTCTAGCACATTCCAATATTCAAACATTATTTTTCGGCTCGAGTTTAAGGATAATCATCGTAACTTCAATTATAAAAAAAATATTTCAGAAACGCTAAAACAAAATTCAAAAAAAGGTGTATTTTTGGATATTTTCACGAAAAACATTCAAAATGTGTTTCGGTTATTGTATTAAGCGAGATTGATCCAAAAAATAGAACCTATAGCGTTTTCACATAAGTTTAAGGATAATTAACTTCAATTATAAAAAAAAACAACTTTTAAAGACCGAATAAAACGGGTTGAAACTAATGTATTTGTTCAGTTAGCATCTAGTATACCTAATTATTTTTTTAGGAACAGGTTAAGGACCTATAAGATTATCCTATTTTCAGGCATCATATGTTGGGCATTGAATTCAGCCTTTAGGGCAGTTAGGAACCTAATTAGAACGGTTGGATGATGCCGATCTTCGTTACGCACTAAGGAAACGTGATTTAGTGTGGTCTAATAGTACTTAGGCTTGGTCGACATGTGGCGAGGGAAGGGTGGTCAGCCCCAGTGGGCTGGTGCTGCGCGAAAACGGAGTTAAGAAAAAGCTTTGTTACTGTTCTGTTTATGGAATAAAAATTATAAAGGTTATTTTACCATAACTAACTTCTAAAAAGGAAGAGGTTCTAAACTATGAATATACGCCGATTACTCTGGAACAGCTCCATCGACTTTGATGCAATTTTTTGCTTTATGTTCAAGAAGTTAGTGCGGTGGTCCAATATCAATATATCAATTTGATCGAAATTGGTTCAGTACAATCGAAGAATTCTCATGTTATATGGCGCACGAAAAAATTAATTTTGTTCGATATTCTTCAAAACTCGTGTGGAGCAGTTTTCGGAGCGCATTTAAAAAAAATTCAAAATGGCGGATTCAATATGGCAAACAAAAAATTTTACATTTCTCGATTTTTTCTAAAAATAGTACTTAAGGGTGCTGATGAGAAGCATCTCAACAGCAGCCTGGAAACCCTACTGAACCTCCCCACTTGATATAATAATCAGGGCTGAGGCGAGGGTAAGGGCATACAGGATGGAACTAAACAAGATTTGGTGAACTGGCCCTGCATTAAAGTGAAGGCAGCCAATTTGTTCATATAGAACAGTGATAACAGGCGACAAAATAAGTCTCAAGGCTGTAGTGTAGGGTCTCTCAACCCTGGCTGCCTCACTTGGAGGTGTAAATTACGAATTTAAAAAAAATCAGTACAATGGAAAAAAATTTTTACATCTCTCGATTTTGTTCAAAATTGGTTTGAGGGTTTTTTCAAGGGTGTAAGATTTTAAAGGTATTCTTGAAAAATTCGATATGGCGGACCAAAAACTTTATATATCTCGATTTTGTCAAAAATTGGTACTGAAGAATTTTTGAGGGTATAAAGTGCAAATCTAAAATAATTTTTGAAAAATTCAATACGCCGAACTAAAAATTTAACATGTGCCGATTTTGTTCAGTTTTCAAAATTGGTACAAGTTGGTTTTTTCCAGATGTAAATTATGAATCTAAAGTTAATTTCCTAGAATTAAATATGACAGATTAAATACGAATGACACAATATTTAAATCTTTCAGATTTTGTCCAAAATTGACATTGAGGTATTCTTGGAGGCATAGATTGCAATTTCAAAATTATTTTACGTTGCGGATCTAAAACTAATATCTTAAAACTCAAAAGGTTTAGTTTGAATAATTTATAGATAATAGCGATGAGTTCAAAATTAAAATTCGAAAAATAACGTTTTTTATAAAAGAATTGAACTTAAAAAAACATTATAAATTTTTAAATGGAACTGAAATTTTTGAAGTCGGTGATAAATTATCATTAAATGGAACAAATAACTAGTAATATGAGATATAAACAAGCTATAGTAAGAAAGGAATCACAAATAAAGTCATTTTTAAAATTTTTCACACTTTCTTTTTGTTAATCACATTTTTTTAAATAATAATTTGGCGTCGAATTCAAAAATTTCAGTTCCATATAGAAATCTATATATTTTTTTCTATTTTCAGTGGTTTTTTAGAAACCGGTAAAAATTTTTTTCTAAAAAATCTTATTTTAATTTTCATACAATAAACCACTAGGATAAGGCCAATTTTTACATGCTTTGAAAGCAGGGTAAATATTGTAGTGTTGGCGTATTCGTCAATCATTTTCCCCCTGATTTAGGAGCTTGAATCAGGACTAGTGTAATTGGGGCGTTCTAAATTTCGCTCATTCTTATGTTTTAGTTAGGAATTCGAAATATCTTTTAATATTGGGAATGTACAAAAAAAAATTCAAGAAAAACAGCGGCCTAACGATAATGAAGATTCATTATGGTAAATACTGTTCATATTAGCTTTTAAGAAATTAGCACACTGATTCTTTTTGCGATTTTACATAAGTAACATACTTGTTAGAGTTGTTTTACGAGACCTCTAATGACATGACCGGAATAAAAATGGGTAATAATGATTTTAACGACATTATTGCTTTCTTTTTATCAGTTACAAAAATTAGCGAACAAACATGTATGTAACCTTATTATCATATAGATTCTTAAATTTTAAATAGTTTTTGGAACATCATAAAAATATTTTTCTAAAATTTCTGTTTTGTATTAGAAGATAAATTTAAGTGTTATAGGCAAACCCGAATTGATTGACATGTTTTGTGATAAAAATTAAATGTGTAAAATGTTATTAATTATTACAAAATTAACAATAGGTCCTTAAAAATTCTTTTAAAACCGATAACTCAAATTAAAATAGCCAGGGACGGATTAAACAATGATGCTTAGATATATCCAAGGAATAATAACAACTATCTTAGCTACAAAAATAATAGTAGTCTAAGAAAAAGAGATTTTAATGTGTCAAAAATTTTACCCGCAAGATTACTGCTGAGACATTGTTTAAAAGTGGACATAACGTGATTTTTTCATTTCTAAAATGAAAACTAATAAGCAATTTTAATATTCATTGGAGAAAAGTGAAATGAAAAAATCCGGAAAAGGTGTTTTTCAAAAATTCATCATTCCGCCAACTTTCAAGTTGTGGCATAAATTTTTCGCAAAATGACTATAAATAACACGAGTGTAAAAGACGAGTTCTGCCAAATAATTAGTTTTTGCACAATTACCTTTTTAATTTTGCATACATGAAAATATATTATCGTGCAAAACGTGTAGTTGCTACAGATGGTTCGAATAAATTTTGAAACAAGATTTGGAAACTTGACATTTATTACAAATCGATTCAGGCTATGGTCATCAAATGCGGTAAAATGGGTGAAAAAGGCATCCAAACAACGCACAACACTGGTTGGTATTGCCGGAAAAGTCGTGCAATATATATATATATATATATATATATATATATATATATATATATATATATATATATATATGTATATATATATATATATATATATATATATATATATATATATATATATATATATATATTTATATATTCTCATGGGTGTGAGGTGTAAACGAAGGTTTTCGGGCATCTCGTGTGTGTGCTGAGTTCCTCTCAGGACTGTAAGGCAGCTGACGTTTCTGTGAAATTTCATTCACCATTTTCAAAGCTCACTGTATGGCGTCTACGAGCGAACTGACGCCTGCGACTCGGGTGCTGTCGGTCCCGTGTGTACGTCGGACGCGTTCGTTTTCCGAACGGCTCCGGCCAATCAGGTTGCGAGACCTGCTGCGCGTCATCGGCCCTGTTGCCAGTGTTTAGGGTTGCGTTGCCAAGTTGCAATTTGTTTCCTTACTAAGTGGTACTGATTGATGTTTTGTAAGCAGATTTTTCCAAGTATTAGGCACTCGCTGGCCATTATCTCTGCTATTTAAGTTGTTGGGCCTCTTTGCAATTCCAATGGCTTCCCTTATAACTCTTGTGGACAGATTTTCACATCTTGATAGCATTTTTGTTCCTGAGAAATGTATCTTATGTCCTGTGTTTAACCAGTATTGGGCCAGAGCAGACGAAGTTGTTTTTTTGCTTGACAGCGTTTATATGTTCGTCTCTTCTGGCGCTTATTTTACGGAGTAGTACTACTTAAAAAATTGTCATTTATCTGTTTAATAACAATCAAATTATCGAATAAAATATGTTTTTTAGGTTTCATCTAATGCAATGCGGAAAACTTATATTGAAGGCTTATTTCGGTTATGATGTATTAAGTATCCGCGCTTGGTCGCGCGAGACGCCTGGGAGTAGGCTACCCTCCAAGCGCCACACGGGAAGGCGCATGCATATAAGCGGCCGAAACCTGTTTGTTTATAGCTAAAATAAACAATTAAGACGTAACTTTTTCGTATGGAATTTGATTGTAGCTTCTAGATGCTGATTTAAGCTTCCTACTGCTGTCAAGAAAATTGTAAAAGTTCATTTAGTCAAAAGTTATTAGCAAAAATCGAAAAAATCACATTTTTTAGTTGTTTAACATTAATTACCTAGGAAACTAAGCGTCGTCCGTAAAAGTTAGTAAGGAACTTTTTTGCTCAAAATCACTCAGAGAATACGCTCCAATGGTTGGTTTTGCGAAAATTGCATTTTTAAAGGTTTAAACAATTATTTGTTTATAACGATCTTATCTTCACCTGGACAAACTTCCACCATAAAAAGTATTGTTCAGACACTCAAAATAAATAAAAGAAAATTGGGTGGGTCCATATAAATTAAAGGGGCCACTACGGACCCCCTGGCTCCTACACTATAGGTTATTTGTTTATTTGTTATAAACAAAAAAGTTGTTAATGATTAAAAAATATTTTTTTGTAAAATAAAAAATAACTTTTTCGTATTCTTCGGCCGATTCTAAGCAAAAAAAATGTCTCCGGTGCTTTTTCTGTTCGACGTATAAATTTTGAGTTAAAAACCGTTAAAAACATTGGAAAAAGGTATTTTTTGCCACTTTTCAACATAAATAATTTTCCATTAAATAAATATTTTCAAATTCTGCGCCCAAAAATTGATGGTGGTGCATTTTTTTGCTATAGAAAAGGTCAAAAAAAATATCGAAAAAATAAATCGCAATTTTTAGTTAAGATTATTGAAATTTAAGAAAATTTAGCTTTAGCATTTTTTTGTTGATTCAAATCATATTTTCATATGCTACAACACTTTCAAGGAGCATTGCGGCTATAAGATATGACCGACTCGGAGATTAATCCGGCCCTGATATACAAAAATTGATTGAATTTATTTTCTATTGCGTATGTCTGAATATAAACAATTAATCATTGAAATGTTTTTTGTCAATTTATTTTTAGTCTCCTCTAGTAATATTTTATGTTGTATTAGGTCAATAGCTTTATAATGGTCTAGAAAAACTACCAACAATAATAGGGAAAGTACTATTTTAATATTTCAACATATTATTGGAAAACTGCAATGTTGAAGTTTGCCAAAATATCTGCTTGAATATGACCGATAAAACCTTTTTGCAAACGTGAAAATAACCCATTTTACTTACGTACGTTAACGATACGAAACAGTAAGAGTAATTTAACGATATAAAAAACAAACGAAAAACTTACCTTAAACGGTTTCCGATTTGGTGAGTCCAAAGGCGATGACGCAGTATCCATATCTTGTGGCCTTTGGCCTTGACTCTGCGCCACCGCCAATTTTTCATGTTCAATGCTCAGACCTTTAACCTGTAGGCATTCTGCGGCCTTTAAAAAACTAGATAGAGCGTCTTGTGATACATGTACTTCCCCTTTATACATGAACTCTAGAAGGGCCGCCATGTTTGCGGCAGAGGTGCCGTCCAGAATGACCAGCAGGTTTTGGTGGAAAGGTGCTGTTTCGAAAAGGTCTGCGAGATGCTTACTGCAGGCTGCTAGGATGAGTTTGTGAGCTTTGAAAGTGACACCTGAAAAAATAAGAGAAAAGTTTTGTTTAAATATAACTAGTAATAATAATAGTTATTTTTTACTGGGAGATAATTTATATTTTTGAAGAAACATATTAACTTAGGAAACCAGCAATTTCCCGAGGTCCATATACTTCATTATCCTGTAGATAGTATACTAATTAGTATGCTATACTTGTTTAAATCAGCCCAGTAAATCTTCTTAAGAGATTTATCGCAATATTTAGTCACGTTAATAAGTGGAGCACAATAATGGTGGTTGGATGGTTGCGTGTAGCATAGACAATTTAATCTGTTTATATCTATCGGGTAGTTGATATGTTTTTCTCATTTTAATAACTATTGCAAAGAGACACAATATTATAATTTTTTTCATTTGTCCATAACTTTGTTTTGTAGTGGTAAGTGTCAGATTTATGTTATGATTTTACTCCAAATTTTATTTGTTTTCCATTAATTTTTTTTGAATGGGTGAATTTATCTGTTACAGGTAAGATATTTGATTAATTTATTATATAGTTTTATTGATAAATTGCAGTAATTTAAAAAGAAATGTCAAATGGTTGCTTGGCGTCATCTAAATTCTTGGCGTCAAAATTACAACCACATTAAACAAGGTTGAAAACAGATAGTAAAATAGACCAAAATCATATAATTCTGGAGTTCTATTGAAGTTGCGTATCAAGTAGCTAAAGAACAACAAATGTTTTGTCGCTTACTTAAGGTACAAAATAAATATGTATCTTTATTATTTAATTATTCGGAGTTTTTTCAATACTTTCTACATTTTGGAGTAAAAATTTGTGTATTTTTAAATGTTAAACAATACATATGTTAAAAGTAACAGTTATAATATTCAAACTTTGTGGAAGAATCATGACTAAATACATAAATTTTGAAGGAACTTTATGTACTTTATTAAAAACTAGATAGATAGTACATAGATGTAACCGACTTGTGATAATGTGTTATAATAACCAAAGAGATAATGTTCCTTATATCTGACAATAACTTTTACATGCAAATGTACTAACCATTTTTTCTATTTTTAACCGACTTCTAAAAGAAGGAGGTTCTCAATTCGTCGAGTATGTATGTTTTTTTTTATGTGTGTACACCGATTACTCCAGAACGGTGGCACCGATTTGAATGAAATTTTTTACGTTATATTCAGGAAGTCGCTGCGGTGGTCCCATATTTTTTTGGACGAAATTGGTGCAGTAATATCCAAGATGGCGGCCAAAAAAATTAATTTTCTCCAAAATTGGTATGGGGGATTTTTCGGGTGTATACAACGAATCTGAAATTATTTTAAAAAAATTCGATAAGTCTAGAAATTTTAAATTTCTGGATTTCATCCAAAATTGGTACTAGGGGGCTCTGAAGGGTTTAGATTTAAATTAGATTAAGACTTAAAATAATTTTTTTGAAATTCAATATAGCGGATGCAATAAGTGGCTTGAAAATTTTACCTTCTTCGTATTTTTTCAGATTTGCTATTAGAGGGTTTTCGGGGTCGTGTATTACGAATATGAAATTCATTTTTTACAACTATTAAGTTGATAAGATACAATATGAGGGATAGAAAATTTTACATATTCTGATTTTGTCTAAAATTGATATTGTGGGGTTCTTGAGGCGTACACAAACTCAATATGCAGTATAAAATATATCGAGCTAAGAAATTTACATCTCAGGTTCTTTAAACATCGATATGGGAAAGTTTTGGGGCCTATATTACCAATCTAAAATTAATTTGAAATTTAAGATAGTGTATTTACTATGACAGACTAAATATTTGTTTGTCACAATTTTACTGGTATTTGGAAAACTCTTAAGAACCAAAAAATTTTTAGTGGTTCATTTTAGAGTGATTTATAACTTTGGATAAAATTAGCACTTAGTTCAAATAATTTATGGGTATCATAATGAATTTTAAAACTAAAAATAGAAAAATAACTATAAATTTTTATATGAAATTGAGCTTTTTGAAGTCGGCGCCAAATTACTTGTAAATGAAATAAATAACTACGAATATATACAAATTATGGTAAGAAAGCAATTACAAATAAAATATTTTTAATTTGTTTATGCAAATCACATTTTGTCAGGTATTAGTTTGGCGCCGACTTCAGAAAGTTCAATTTCACATAAAAATTTATAGTTATTTTTCACTTTTTAGTGCACTTTTAGAAGCCGGTTCAATTTTTTTATAAAAATTTTATTATGATTTAAAATTGAGAATATGTACCCATTTGGGAAGAGATACAACCAAAACCAACAACTATAGATCAAGTTGTTTACCAGGAGATAGCAATCATTAAGTTTTCAAAATATTAGTTTTGTTTTAGTTTTTTGTCCAAGGAGTAATATTTAAGTTGATTATCTTAAAACTGTATATATTTATATAATATATTTTTATATATGTACATATTTTACAGGGATAAGTAGGTCATATGTATGTATGTATTACCGATGACTGAGTTTAGTGCCTGAATCTGAAATAATATGCTCTTATTTAACAACATTCATCAGCATATGGTCTCCATTTAAGAATTGAATTAGACCATTCATTCTTTCCTCCACGTCTTTGTCACTCCTCGGATCCAACTATTCGTCTTATATTCTTTCAGAGTTACTCCAATCATGTGACGTCCCATGGTTCTTTGGGTTATCCTAAATTTATTCATAGATTGTCTCGTCAAGGTCCATGTTTAAGCACTATATGCCAGCAGTGGTAGGACACACTGGTAAAATAACCTATCTCAAGCAAGTTTCCTTCTTCCATATATTTCGGTAGTCTGATTGTCTCTTCCTAGTGTAATTACACTATTGTTAATATTAGGTATAGCTTTCAAGAAAACCATGGTTACTAATTTCATGGAAGTTAACTCGCTATTAGTGCCAACAGGACAGTACGAATCCTAGCTATAGGTACATTAATATAAAGTGACAAATTCTTGCTATAAAAAAAAGTAACTCATAATAGTTTTCGAAATAAATTGTAGTTCATTACTTCGAATTCAACTTTTTTATTTGTAACTGTTCTTCTTATTGTTTTCGTTTATTTTATTATTTCAGAAAAGTATGGCTGTTTACTTTTTTCTAATAAAACTGATTAAACCTAAAATATTTGATGTATTATTTTTGCTTTTACCTGTTCTTGGAATACTTGTTTTAAAGTGTGATATAAAACTTAAGAATCGATTTAAAATTTTGATATTTATATATTTATACTAAGAGGTTTTAAACAGATTTTTGGGTTTATTATCACTTTGGCTGTATTCTTTAGAGTAATTATCAATTGATAAAAGTGAAAAAAGTGTAACTGATAACTTCATGTTCTTTTGAATATGGATTTACTTGTCATTGGGTCGAAGTGATCATGATTACTTCAAGTGATCGAAGTGAAAGTGATAATGACTTAAAAGAATAGCCCTTTTATGACAATTAGAAGTGAGAAAAGATAAAAAGTACTACCAACTGAAAAACCTGTAATGGTGCGTTTTTTTTTATTTCTAATGTAGTGGTTGTTCTTGTTTGGTTAATGTAGTTGAAAAAGGAGAGTTTTCACTCTGTGAGTACGACTAGAGTAGTTCAGAATCATTATACATAATGGCGGTTTGACAAATGACTTACATCTTGCGATTGTATAACGCGTCCTTCTGTTTGTATTTTTTGGTTTAAATAATGAAATTAGAAAAGGATAGCATATAATCGATGGACTCACTGACAAATATACTTGCACTATTTATCAACATTTTCCAAATATAAATAAAAATATTATTACGTGATTCACTTTTAATACAAAGAGCTCTAGTTCTTTCAATATGCTAATCCTACGAGGGAACCGTTGGATTTAATATACTTGCTAGAATATTTTGCGTTATAAATACTATTAAAAGGAAATAGAATTATAAGGAAAATCACAAAAGTGAGTACTACAGATAGAAATTAATATTTAGCGGTTTTAAAAAGATTCGCCATGAATAATTGCAAAATGTAGTAAATTGTTCTTACTACTAGCACAGATTTCATTATCTTACAGATGTGGGGTGCATTTAAAGTTGAATCATCCAATTTTCATAACCTTGCTTGCTTCGCGACCTGCTGCATTACACTGGGAACAGTTGTAAAATAAGAAAGAACATTTCAATTACAGTCATAGTAATGATTAACATTAGAATAGTACAATATATAATTTTCCATTGACAAAAAGTTAAAAACAAAAGTCTAAATAGGCGGTAATATTTTCTTTTTTTATATTTCTTTAAATTAAAAGAAAAAAATTGATTCCATTTTGGTATATGAAATCATACATTTTTCCTTCTTTTTTTGTAGTGTATATTTTCCGAATGACCTTAGAGAACTATATATAGAATATATTTTGAAAATAAGTTAGAAAATACATTGAACATTCTTTATAAATATATGTAATAACATTTTATTAGATGATTTCGTATCCCATATTTTTTGTCAGCCATTAAGACAAATATTTTTACACTAACAAGAGAAAGTTCTCTTGTTTAATTGGTTTTTGTCGCATATATAAATAAAATAATCGCTAGGGGTAGCAACTGAAGGCATTAAATGGCGAATGCGCAAGAATTCATCACGTCAACTGGTGTTAGGTAAAAACAAATGAAGATGCATGTTTCATAAATAAATTTTCATTATTTAAATTTAGTTATTAGAAGAAAGAATACGTGATTTTTAGCATATTTACCAAAAAATAAAAGAAATCTTCGTTACTATTTCAGCTGATCGTTAATAGTGGTTAAGCTTGGTTGTTAAAAATTTGAATTAGGCAAAAATTTTATTCGTGATTTCCCAGCTCGTTGAGTAACTTAATGGGATGAACATCTCTACAATCCATCGTCTGGAATCGTCTCTGTTAGCTGATTTTTAAAAAGTTGATTTTAAATGAATATAGCTTTTCTTTTACGCCCACATCGTACAACCGCCTGTTACTCTTTGGGGATGCCTCGCAAGCTCTTTCAAGGTATGTGGACCTTCTGTTCCCTATAAAGTTTTGTTGGTTGAAAGAGTCGTTGAGGTGAAAGTGAGCCTTGCCCAAATGACTTTACTTTTCCCATTCATTTAGCATGAGGTTTTTTCATTTTTCGGAAATAATTTTTTCCTCAGTTAGCTTATAGTTACTAATCACATGACAGTTGAATGCTTTCTCAAATGATGGCTCTCGATGGAAAAATTCGATTATTGATGAAGATATATTTCTGTATCGGGTGTTCAAGCGGCCACGTGACATTTTCGCAATTGTTTCAATTAAAAAAAACTATTAAATATGGCTGATTCCACAATAGACAGATGAAAATGGCGCCAATTCCGAAATTTAGGTTCTTCAGACATCCTTTATATAGATAGAATTTACATATATAAAAATTTTGGTTTTATGATTTAATCACACATTACCGCTAAATTGTGCTATCGGTAATAATAATAAAATTTATTAATAACACCTACTTTATTTGAAAATTATTTATTTTTTGATTGTGGTTGTTTAATTATTTTAACGCAACGTGTTAACTTTAAATTACGTTTACTTTCCCCCTGACGCAATATTTATTAACTTTTTTAATTATTTTGTTGGTTTTTTATTTTATCTATCGGTATTATTTGCTTTCTGCCTTTTCTTCTTTCTTTCTGTGTGAATCTTTATAGATAAAATAAAATATAGATACAATGGTACATGATGGGGAATCAATTTCGAATTTCTTAGTCTTGTCATATTCAAATAACTTTATTTTTGTTGACATATAACTGCTATTAAATATGGCCGACTCTGAGAGGAAATGTAGGCAGTATAGCGTTGATTATTTGAAGTTCAGTTTCATTCCATCATTGTCGGACAAACATCTGCCTGCAAGCCTTATATGCAACTCAGGCGCGAATCCAAGGGGGGGGGGGGCGGTGGGGGCGATCACCCTCCCCCCCCCAGAGTCTTACATTCAGGAAAATTTTCTCGATTTTGCCTCTTATACTATAGTTTATTCCAGAACTAGAAAGAGTAATAAATGATTTTTTACCCTTTTTTTTCTTCGCAAACTACCTGTGTTCTTTAGTCAGGTGTCTTTAGCAAAATCTGTTAGACACACATATATTTTTCATAGGAATGGCATAGAGTAATGGCGGTAATAAACTAAAATAAAAAGTTATTGTAATATTATTTTATTTCTTATGATTTCTTAATAATTCTCATACATCAGAAAATATAGATAATTTTGACATATTTAACACAAATCACAACTGTATTTTTATTGTTTTTAATTTTGGCATAGAAACCGTTTTAACCACATTCAGACTAAAACTTAGCCTTTTTCTCTCAAAAAATTTGTAATATAGTTATAATTTAAATACCTACAAAATACCCATTGTCAAAAATAAAAGAAGTTAAACACATATTAAATAATAAATTCATCCATATAATATTAAAAAATTTTTTGGGGCTATCGGTCATTTTATTATTAATTGAAAACATTTTTAGGATATTTGATGTTTCAGTTTATTTATTTCTTAAACCATCTGCAGAATTACCATTAAACACTAAAAAGGGATTCAAATATAATTAATTTTTATATGTTACAGAAAATTTAAATAATAAATTGTGTTTACGCTGGTAAACATTACGTATCTAATTCGCAGTCGAAGTCAGGAAATCTATCTTCGCTCAAATTTATTACAATTGGTTCCTCTATCTCACCAATCATGAGATCAAGTTTCCACATTTTCTTTTATTCTTTTATTATATGGATTTTTCCCAATTTTCAACAATAACTTTATTCAAAAAAATCTTTTAAAAGTTCAGTTAAATTACTAATTTTGTAAGTAAGTATTATTTGTAGCAACTCTGCCTTTTACTTAAGAGAGATATTTCCTTCTCCAACGGACATTTTCCGGACGATCTATGAGAACAGATTTTCTATGTGGTTTTTCCCGGGAAAAATTAATTTCCAGAGCTCAGTTCTTTTAATTTCAGGTAAACCCCGATCTTCATTGATTTTAGTTAGAATTTTGTCGACGGTTGGGATTTGCTTTTCATAATAAAATGTATGTACAACTTCTTTTATTGCATTTTACATCTCTTCTTCCAACGAGGTTTTTCGTCTGCCTGTGATCGAATGTAGCCCGGAAGTACTAACAATTCCAGTCGTTTTTTTCTCCTCCAGTATTCGGTACATCGTAGATTTTCCAACTCCTGTCATGTTGGAACACATCTCAACAGAGCTTTTAACATTATTATCTAGATATTGATATCTTAAGGCATCATAAACATTCATCGTAATAAGTTTTTCGTTGAGGAAAAAATGTCATGGTTTAATGATTTTGGAATAAATGTAGATGTGGAATCCATATCTTTTGGGTAAGATATGCAAAAATTTTATTCTTGCAGTAAATTTAAAAAAGTTTATAATATTTAAATATAATTAAATTTAATTAGATTTACGGCAGTCCTTACTTACCTGCGGCACTGGAGCAGGTACGTTGGAGGTTTCGGTAACAGTTTTATTATTTTCTCTAGTTCTTGAATAGCGTATAGAAATGGGTATGCTTGCGATCGCCCCCCTCCCCCTTCCCATGAGCTTTGAATTCATGAAAATAGAACCGATTCTGTTTTTTATATTAGGAATGTGTATGCTGCTGGCACTTTCCTCCCTCCACGTTGTCAACTTGTTTTTCTTGCGATAGTGATCTCCAAAAAGCTTTGAATTCAGGAAAATAGACCCGATTCTGCCTCTTATACTAAGATTGTGTATGCTACTCGCATCCTCCAACCCTGTTGACAACTTGTTTGTTCTTGTGATCGCCCTACCCTCTCTCCAAGAGCTTCAAATTCAGAAAGATAGACCCGACCCTGCCTTTTACACTAGAAATGGGAATGTTACTGGTGTCTGCCCCCCTCCCTCCCGTCGACAACTTGCTTTCGCTTGCTATACTGTATTTTTGTAATATAAGCGCCCCCCCCTCCCAAAGAGAGAGGCTGGATCCGCCCCTGTATGCAACTGAGTTTTAAGAAATGATGATATGAAACCATCCAAGTTGGAGGATCATCTGAGGGGTCCTTCTGATAAAACAGATAAAGATTTGAAATACTATGAAACACTGAAAGAAAAACTTCTGAAGATAGATATAGTGTTAAAAAAACCTTAAACCTAAGGTACATTCATTAATTTAGTTTAATGGATTTGTCGTGAATAATTATATGTACATTGAAATTCAATTTCAAAACATGCAACAAGGTCTGAGTCACTGGTTGTGTGGCTTGGGGGTAGATCTATACCTAGCTTGGAACAGGTTAGGTTCTTGGATGTTCATTTGCACCCCTCTTTAAACTGGGAACATCATATCTCAGCTCTTGGGGCTAGACTTAGCAGTTTGTGTGGTGTAGTCCGAAGGCTTCGTGAGGTCATCACTGTAGAGACTATTAGGCTTTTCTACCTCTTGTCTCTTATGGTATTTCCTTTTCGGGATCATCAAGAAAGGCTATTAATATATTTAAAATTCAAAAAGGCATAATAAGATGCGTCTTCCACTTACATCCAAGAGCTTCATGTCGACCATTTTTTACTCAGGTTAAGTTGCTTACTGTTCCCTCATTATATTTTAGATCTTTAGTCATGCTTGTCAGAAGGAATACGGAATTATTTCCGCTAAATATACAGCTTTATGGGGAAAACATGGTTATGACTACTAGAGGGGCGAATGACCTAAGGGTACTTTTACATAACTCCACCTATGGCGATTAAAGCTGTAAGGATGTTACCAAGAGAAATCTGGCTTATCGAGTCGATTAACTGCTTTAAGAGACGCCTAAATGAATGACTGTCTGATGGGTGCTTTTACTCTTTCAATTTTAATGAATAATTTTTATAATATCGGTATTTTTAACTTAATGTTTTTTGATTGGTGGGTTTTTCTCATGCTTTTGTTTTGTGTGTGAAATTTTTGTTCCTTTTAAATTGGAATATATTGTTTTACACACTGTAAAACTTTGTTTAGTTTAAACTGACTCTCATATTACTATTTTTTAAATTATTTTGTATCTGTCGTGTTTTCTTTTGTTTTCCTTGTGTAAAGTTCCTATCGAAATGTCGATTAATTTTTATCTTAACTGTAGTTAGATCAATATATTTATAATTCTTAATGTCAAAACATTTTTCTCTCTGATGTTGCTTTGTTATGTGGTCATAATTTTGTTGGCAAATAAAGGATATTATTATTATTAAATTAAAGCTTGTACATTAAATTTAATTGAATGTTACGTTAAATTCCAATAAAGTTACTGAAAGTTCTGTTAAAATTACATTAGATTCAATGATAAAATTATTAAATTTAATGCATTAACATTAAGCGTTTTATGAAATTTGCTTCAAGCACTTTGCCTTAAAATTAATGTGAAGTTTTTTTACAGTATACGGTGGACAGTATGTTCGCTTTAACGTCAAAAAGAGACGATGATGGACGTCTTACAATATCAGTAATATCAAAAAAGCCGCATACTCTCAGAAAAGAGCTAATTTTGCGAACTACTGAGGATGTTGTTAAAATATTCTACACAAACGAGAATATGATATACTCAAAAGAATCCCTTAGAGCAACAACACAGTCCAACGACGTATTGATCAAATGATTCACGATGTTGAAAACTTCTTATGTATTATCTGCAAACGATCCAGTTCTCCGTACAACTTCAACTTTACCTGGTAACAAGATAGAGGACTTAAAACGCTCCGATGGACTGATGTGAATGAGAGAGGAAGAGAATAGAGGAGAATGGCGATAAATGACGGAGGCCTTTATTCAAAGATGAATTGAAGATGGCTAATGACAATACGGGAATATACCCAGAGGATGGTTACTCTCCACCTTTTGCGCTATTCCAAAAAACAAAAATGCAAAAGATTGCAGTGAATATAGAACAATGTCTTTGATAAGCCATGTGATCAAGGTGTTTTTAAAAGTAATACACGGGCGCATTTATAAAGAACTTGAAAAGGGGATAGATGATAGTCAGTTTGGATTCAGAAATGGTATAGGCACCAGAGACGCGTTGTTTGCACTTAATGTGCTTTCACAGAGGTGTATGGATATGAACACCGATATACACATTTGTTATGTTGACTTCGAGAAGGCTTTTGATAAAATTAAACATGAAAAACTAGTCGAGATTCTAAGAAGAAAAAACATAGACAACAAAGATTTAAGAATAATAACTAACCTATATTGGAATCAACACGCACAAATAATAGTAGATAACGAAACAAGTCCGGAAATTGAAATAGGAAGAGGAGTGAGATAAGGATGCATTTTGTCACCCCTACTATTCAATGTGTACAGTGAATCGATTTTCAAAGAAGCACTGTTAACGAAAAGTAAGGGAATAATAATTAACGGAAGAGCTGTAAACAATATAAGATTTGCAGACGACGTTGCCATCATAGCTAGCTCCGCTGAAGAACTACAAGAACTAGTGAATGAAACAAATAACGTTTGCGAGCAACACGGATTAAAAATGAACACCAAAAAGACTTCATGGTAATAACTAAAAAACAAAACATGCAAACAAGCATAAAGTTGCGAGGTGTGAATTTAGAAAAAGTGCAAAAATAGAAATACTTGGGCACATGGATAACAGCAAATAATGAACAAACAACAGAAATAAGAACGAGAATAGAAATTGCAAGAAGTGCGTTTGTAAAACTGAAAACCATTCTGTGCAGCAGAGACATCACTCTAGAACTAAGAATGAGAATTTTAAGATGTTATGTATTTTTAGTGCTACAGTATGGGTTGGAAGGCTGGACACTAAAACAAGAACACATAAATAAACTGCAAGCGTTTGAAATGTGGTGTTACAGAAGGATGTTGAGAATATCTTGGACGGAGAGAAAAACAAACGTAGAAGTATTGCTAGCGATGGACAAAAACTATGAAATAATTAACAACATAAAAATAAAGAAACTGAAATATCTTGGACATATAATGAGAGGCCAGCGATACGAGTTGCTTAGATTGATCATGCAGGGTAAAATAGAAGGAAGAAGAAATATCGGAAGAAGAAGAATTCCATGGTTGAGAAATTTGAGAGAGTGGTTCAATTGTAGCTCAGTAGAACTTTTTCGAGTGGCGGCAAATAGAGTGAGAGTGGCAATGATGATATCCAACCTCCGATAGGAGATGGCTCCTGAAGAAGAAGAATGACAATACATTTGCAATGGAAATATTTTTATGGGATCCCTTAGGAAGTATTTTTTATAATATGAGGAAAAACGCATCATCAAAAACGTTCGTTGATTGATAAATTGTTTCTAATTCCTTCCAGGTTTTAACTTATTTGCATCAAACCTTTATTGGAACTATTTTTACGGGATCTCTTTGGGTGTACCCCACATAACATGACGTAAACTATATTATAAGTTATACGTATCAAAATAAAAATACGTACGGTTGATATAACCTCTTTCGTTTTTGAAATATGTTAAAATAACCATTGTAGTCTGATTTATAACAATACAGAAAATTTCTTATGATATGATATGTTGTTATGGCATATACAGAAACTGAATATATTTTTTTAGAAAATAAAAATATAAAAGAAGCTTCCATACGGTTTATACTTTCTTGCTGACTTTGTATGTTTGTAAATAAATATTTCATCAGCAGAGTTCGTTTCACATAAAAAATAAACATCTCGTAACAGAGCTTATAACCATTTTTCTCTTATTACTTCCAATTTTTCAATACCGAGGCACGATTTCGTAATAAAACATATCAAACAATTGCATTTTATTATTATTTACATTCCTGAATGGCGCATAAAGAGTGAAATCAAACACAAGCTCAAATAGAAAGGTGGCATTACTGGTCGTTGCATCAGGCCGCCAAAAATTAAATTAGTGTTGTTGTATATTCAGTGAAAGTTAACCAAAGTCGAATTTTCATATCTTCCGTCGCGGTTTAAATATCTGATACTTACATTATGCACTTTCTGTTGACTTAATTACTTTAAAATTAGACTCGTGACACAAATCTATTTGGTTTTAAATGTTTTTGTTTGGTGTTACATTTTTGGATTAGTAATCACAATTTGAATTACATTAACTTAAGAATGTTATTATTTAAAAATATTAAAATTTTTGTAGCATGTGAATTTTTAGATTTTCGTACCACAAAAACCCAAACGAAACCCTTATAGGGTCAACCACGCAAAAATATAGCCAAAAAATCGTCTTTAAATTATTTTTAAATTCCTAATTTCACCGTTAGGTGGCGTATTTGCTAGGCTTACCAAAAATCCAAAAAATTGATCATCTGGAAACATTCGTCTATGAATACAATTTTCTACCGTATTTTTAATGGGGTTAAGTTCTGGGGATTGTGTCGGTTACTACAATAATCTAAACGTAATTTTTCTGAAATTATTCTCAAAGTTTCCCCCTTTACATACGTTAGAATTAAATTTGGCAATATAAATGTATAGATAAATAGATTCGTTGTTAATTAATGAAGTTCAAAGGGCTCACCCTACTACATGAGAAACAATCTCACATAAAGACACTGCCTTAACCATGTTTAACTGTAGGAGTAATATATTTAGGATTAAACTTTATATTGATTGGCTGCCTTACACGTTTCATTCCACCAGAATTAAGGGGACATTCCACATGATCAACTTCAAAAAATCGATTTTTTTAAATACATTTTTCAAAAGTATGAATATTCAAAAATGTTCTTAGAAAATTTCATAAAGATCCAAGTAGTCCTGCTATATTTTTGAGAGCATTATTGCATGCGTGTACGGCCTTGATCGGTTCTGAACCACCGCAGCTCTGAAGCTTCCAGAGTCGAGAACCAAGACAAGATGGGCCAGCTCTCAAGAATATAAAGTTTACGAAAAGGTTGAAGGTATTGCTGATTTTTCATAAAATAAAACTTTAAACGCATTTTCCTCGAAACACCATTATTGCTTGCGGAGCTAAGGAATTAAAAAAAAAATCGATTGATCTCCAAATTTTAACTACGTATTCTAGACATATATGCCTTTGTTCTGTAGTAAAACTAAGGCACAAGATTCCTATTTACTGTTTTTCCTGGCATGAAAAATACAAAAGAAGATCCTCGTTTTACAACTTTTTGTTTAATCATTCGCCATTTGATTATCTATGTATGAAAATTCACAATTTCTCTACCGGCGATAGCCATAGGCATACTGATTTTCAATTTGTTTTGTTTTTTTGTTTGAGATAAACCAGCACAGCTAAACCCATAATGTTAGCTACCAATCTTTTCTTTGACACTTTATTTGAAAGTATTTTCTTTTAAAAACATATATAAAACCAATAAATATTTTTTTTCATATATTTTAATGGTTCATCTAGCTCAAAAAGATTTACGTTGATATCTATAACGAGAATCGCAAAAAAATCTCAAAAGTGATTTTTTCTTCGAGCATCTAAAGTAGGATGGCCGTTCAAAAATCGTGTAAAGCGTTTTATAGCTAAGCAGAATTTTTGTTACTCGTCTATTACCCACTTTAAATGTCAACCTGCAAATGTAAGTAATCTATGATGCCTCAGCATCGTTGGGTCTTTTACATTCCACAATGGTTCCAAGTCATTTGAAACCGATCGTCCTTACGAATCCAAGCAGCCTCGTTAACTAAATTTGTGTGACGACTTCAATCCGTTGAGTGTTCAGCATGCTCTGAGGACATGGTCAACAGTTTTAACTTCCTCCAGGCACAATCTAAACATTGGATCGTCCATGATCTAATATTATTAAGATGTTCTCATAATGATTTGCAGTTCTTTCCTTTACAGAGAAGCTCTGTGGCGTCTTGCGAGTATCGGCCACCTATATGTTTCTTGGCACACCTCATTCCAGAGCCTCTCTTCCGGATTCAATAAATTTGCTTTGCAGCAATGTTTTAAGTTCCCTCTTACCAATGCCCCTATCGAACACTCCAGCTCTGTCATCCTGTCGAGATCCACCTGTAAACTACCAGAACCTATTTCTCTTTCAGATTCTCTCTTCTTGACAGAACTATCCTAAGAGAGTAGTTAGGTTTCAGAACCGACGCCACTATAGTGTATCTGCATGAGGAGTCATGAATATCTCTCCAACACGCTTCTATAACCACACGGGTAGCCACCAGTTCCAGATTCAAAATGTCCTGGGCAACTGAGACGACAAACAGTCTTCAAGGCTTCTTTCTCTATGTATAAGTAGGAAGGAGGTAGGTTCGTTAGAACCTCCAGCGCCCTATAGGGCAGTACTTTTTCTATCATTATTTCCACATCAGCCATTCTTTAAACCTTGTGAAGCTGAAGACGGTGATTACGCCTGTTTGTACTACGCCACCATATAACAGCGACTCTGTATTAAAAGCTTTACGTCTACCAACCTTAATATTTTTTTTTATACGAATAAAAATCAACTTAAACAAATACAAACAATTTATATTTTATAAATTCTATAATTTAGCAATGATATTGGCCAAGAACCATTAATTTGCTTTAAGATGTCTGATTGTCAAAAACGAAGAGGATTTTTAGAAATATCAACTGAATTTGATGTTTCTCTATCCACAATTATAAGAATAGTTTAATTATAGAAAAAAATCATAATTTTATTTTGTCCAAAACAGCTACTAGGTGGCCTGATGAATTTTCTTCATAAGCCAACCAAAAGAGATAGTTTGTGATAAAAATACTACCAGGAAACCGACTGTACCATCATACTAAAAACAATGCGTAGCGATATTTTATTATGTTTCCATTCTTTGCTATGACGTATTAATTTGTTATAAACAAAAGCAAAAAACTTAATTTTTTCTCGTTTTTTGTGTGTAAAAGATATATTATACAGAATAAAAATACCAACAAAATGAGCCCTGGATTGGCTCAATTGGGTCATTAGTAACGGAGAAAAACAGGAAAAATCGGAAAATTTAGTTTTTTTTCAAAAATTCCTATCTCCATCATTTTTCAAATTGTAGCGCTGGCCCTTCGAGAAATAATAGTAATTTATATATACTTTATGCGTGCTAAAACCAGGCATAGTTGGTTTATGCTCTTTTGCACAATTGCCATTTGAAATTTTTAGTGCATCCTCTTTTAGCGCGCCTAGATGTGTATTTATGTAGGCATATATTACCCTCGGCATCACCGCTGTCACCCACTAGTCTTCTACTTTCAGGCCTCCAGCCGTTTTCGGTCATATTTGCTAGCATTCTTTACGTATTTCAAAAAATAAAATGGATGACAGACTGACTGAATTGAGACTAAAAATGTCTGTAGTATGCTTGTCGGCATATTGGCGAAAAAGTAGTTTTGGCACATCAAATTAACCGTCAAAAGTCAAAAAAATAGTGTCATTGTTGTTGTTTTTGTTGTGAAGTTATTGATTGTCATTAGAATCTTTATTCTTTCCCTAGATTGAATTTACTTTATATTACTTAACAAGCAAGTAATATAGACCAAGCCATCAGTCAAATATTTAGGTGTAAATATGGACCACAAAATTATCGTTAATTGGCACTCTAGAACTGTTAAACAAAAATGTATACAAAGAACTTTAGGAGTGTAATATATAAACAAAAAAAGATATCAAGAAAAACAGCAATTCACATATACAAAGCATTATGTCGACGTCAATTGGAATACGTGCGTCCTACATATAGTAATTGCAGAAAATTAGCATTGATAAGCCTTGAAAAGGTGGAAACCGCAGCTCTACGTAGTATGACTAAAATCGATCATCCTATCAGTTCACTACATAAACCATCCAATCAATTATTGTATGAATTCACTAAACATCCAGACTTTAACTGAACGACTTCTTGTTCTGACAACTAAGTTTGAAAAAAAATCTGAACTTGCACCAATGACTGAGGAACTGTGTAAGACCAGGAACCGAAACCAAAGGCAGAAGACGTCCATAAACGATACCGGCAGATCTCACATTCAACCTTTAATATACTTTTTTTTTATTTTGTAAAGATTTGTAGATCAAATGTACGATTAATAAGATTTTTATGCTGAAGGACCGCGTTTGTTGTCCTGTAGGGTTCATATTTATATGTTCTAATAAATTATAATTATAATAATATTTATTTAAGTGTGGTATAGTATAGTACCCAATTAAGAGAAATGTTGTAGTTAACATTATTTGTTGCTCACTTAAATAAAAGTTTCAAATATCTTACAAGTTGTTATTTCTCAAATTTTCTTTAAGTTGCGTTGATGAAAACAATTATGTTAGCCTTACCTGTCTAAAAGTAAGATAGTCGGCTGTTATGAACATATGGACACAAGAATTTATGTTAAATTTATAATGGGAACTAGTCATAGAAAAACATTTTTAAATAACATACCATTAAGATATCAACAAAATCTCTTTTAATAATTTTGCATGTCTATAATCTCGAATTTACTTGAAATTTGCGAGATACATTGAACTTTTTGAGCATATTTTAATTAAAAATTAAAAAATACTGAAAAAACAGTGGTAATTAACATTATCACTGTTTTTTCAAAAAATAAAACGTTTTAAAGAAATGGTTCGTCAACATATTGCTTTTTTTAATGACGAGTTATTTTTAACAATCAAAAATATAATAAACATTTTTAATCTATATATTTTTACGACCTACCAATAGTATCTCAGACTTCCAGAGATTATAATCAATTGATACAAATTGGATCAGTCGGGTGAGTTCATAACGTAATACTCTAATTTTATCTATTTCTACCATCCGTTTGGTTCAACTACTTAATGTCGCTATAAATTCGGAAAGCTATGCGAATTGCTTCTACCCTTGTCAGTTAGATATAGATTATATTTAGCCCGTATAATTTTCCTACGGCGATAGCGTATTCACTGTTGTTATAAGTGAACTTTCCCCAATATGGCCGAGAGCATGGTCCAGACATTTTCAGCTTATTACACGATCAGTACAGTTACTTTATATGTGCGTGAGAATGAGACTTTTACTTCCAAAATCTTTTTAATTGAAAGCGTACCATCCACGACGCATCGAGGCGCGCTGAAAAATAGTACAATAAAAATTTCAATTGACGACTGTGCAAAAGCTAATTGACTGACAGCACCTGATTTTGGTATACATAAAGTACATACAAATTACTGTTATTTCGCGAAGGGTCAGCGCTATAACTTAAAAAATGACGGAAATATGAATTTTTGAAAAAACACTACATTTTCCGGGTTTTTCTCCGTAACTTATAATCCGATTGAGTGGATCCAGGTCTCATTTTGTTGGTATTTTTATTCTCTACAATTTATCTTTTACATCATCGAAATTGCTTCATTAGTTTTGATTTTATATGCAAAAAACTAACTGGTTTTAATTGTTTATAACAAATTAATGGATTATAGTAGAGAGTGGAAACAAAAAAAATATCACTACGGACTATTTTTTTAGTATGATGGCACAGTGTGTATTCTGTCACAAAATTACTTATTTTTTTTCTATCGACTGTCATATCCGCAAATCGGACGAAAAATGCTATACTCAATAATTGATTGAAAGCGAAAGGGTTTGTGCGCAGTGCCGTAACATTTGCTTTACCAACAGAAGGAAATAATTACAGGGTTTTTATATACGAGTATAATATATTTAATTCAAAACACATTAAAGTGTTTAAGACAATTGTAACAACATTACTATTAGCTTTGGATCAAAGCGAATAAATGCAATGATACAATCATTCAACCTTAATCTTGTAAATCAAATAAAAAACTTTCATTTTAAATAGGTCCAGTAGGGGAAGTAAAGGTATTCACGGACATCTACGGAGATTTAAATAATTAGAAAACCAAACAAAGTTATATTTAACTAATAATACCATAAGGGGTGTTAATAAATTTTGGTTTTCAAGTAATTAAAATTAACTTTAAATATTTGGTTTCTATTAGCAATTAGTATCTAAATGATGTTGCGCGCGGGAGGTACCAAAATGCTAATTTCTTGAGGACCTTGGGAAAATATAGAGTATTGTTAAATTTTCACAAATGACTTACAAAACCAATTTATACAATATTTATTATATATAAACGGCAAACTTCTCACTAGTTTAAATTAAGGAATAAGTTATAACATACCTATTTCTATTAGAATTGTTAATTTGATCTGAGAGAAGATTTGGAATTAAAATGGACGTTACTGAAATCTTGAGTTCTACACATGGGAACTGAAAAAACTGACTTAAAGTACCATTAGTGTAATAGTAATAATAATATCGCAACTCAACAGAGAGGATGCACCAAAGGAGCAATGGGATGTAAGCAATAATTGATTGTTGACTCTGTTATATGTAATCAAGCCTGTACCAACCGAAGAAACCTCTTTGCTGCCTACATGGATTATAAGAAGGTCTTCGACTCACTGCCACATGTATGGCTCAAAACTATATTGAGAATGTATAGGGTCTAGAACGCATCATGTCAACCTGGAGAACTAGGAACCATTTACAAGTGCCATCCAGCGACACCATCGAAACTAATACAATCCTAATACGAAGGGGAATATTTCAGGGCGATTCACTAAGCCCATTGTGGTTCTGCCTTGCAGTGAACTCTCTGTCACGTTGTTTGAACTCCACCACATACGACTTTAGTAGTAGAAATAACAACGAAGAGGTAGCAAGACTAAATCATCTTCTATACATGGATGATCTTAAACTGATGGCTGTTGCCAAAAACCAGCTGGAGCAAGCGCTCAAAATTATCGAGGAGTTCTCCAGGAATATCGGAATGCAGTTTGGACTTGACAAGTACCGTATTTTGAACATGGTTAAAGGAAAGATACAAAAGGAAGCATTTGAGATGAAGAACGGTGAAACTATAGCTGCAATGGAAGCAGAACAAACATAAAAATTCCTAGGTATGAAACGGGCTAAACGAATTGACCATCGCACTATGAAGGGCGAATTGACAACCGAATTTGTCAGGAGGGTAAGACGGGTGTTACGAACTAATCTTAATAGTAGAAATTTGTTTAAGGCGCTCAACACGTACGCATGCTCTGCGCTTAGTTACTCTTATCGAATTGTAGAATGGAGCAGGACAGGCATCGAAAACCTGCAAAGGAAAATAAGAACACTCTTAACGAAAGCACACAAACACCACCTTCGGAGTGCTATTGCACGTACAATGCTTCCAAGACACCAAGGAGGAAGAAGATTGGTCGATGTTGGTAAGCAGCTCGATCAACAAATAATAAACGTACGTTCTTATTTCCACAGGTTAGCGGACTCTTCCACACTACATCGAGCAATATGCGAGGCAGACGATTCACCGCCGCTACAGCTAAGAGAACGGGATATTGCTTCTCACCACCGAACACACCAAGATAAGTTACAAGCCTCGCTACAGACGGCATCCAAATGAGGTCGACCTACTGGTTAATTTCTGGACAGATGTTTCCGGAAACGGAGGGCTTCTTGTTAGCTGTCCAAGACCAGATTATTCCGACGAAGAACTATCGGAAGTTCATCATCAGAGACCCCACAATAGAAAATGACCAATGTAGATATGGCTGTCGAATATCAGAGACAATCGAGCACATAACTGGAGGATGCCAAGCGTTTGCCGCAACCGAGTATAAGGAAAGATACGTCTCAGCCGCTAAGATACTCCACCAAAAGTCAGCAGATAATATTGCAGGTAGGAAAATTGTTTTTTTACAAATAAAATCCGGAGACTATTCTTGAAAACAACGAATTCAAGTTATATTGGGATCGAATTGTTCTAACAGATCAAACAGTGGCTCATAATAGGCCAGACATTATACTAACAGATAAAATTTCTAGGCGAACTACACTGATCGACATTGCTATACCTAATAGCAACAACCTAAGACCAAAATACAATGAGAAGATCATCAAATATAAAAATCTGGAGGTGCAAATCCGCAGACAGTGGGCAATGAACAGCGTCCACACGATTCCCAAAATACTATCAACAACTGGAGTGATGCCAAAGAACCTCCTGCAGAACATCAAGGGACTGGAAGCAACTATTTATAGATTTTCATTTTTTTTTAAATAAATTTTCATGAATTAAGAAAAAATATTTTGTGTTAGAAAAAGCAGATTATTTTATAAATTTTAAACGAACAATATTAACTTCTTAAGGGAAGAAAATTGTAAAAAAAATTAATGCTAATGTGTTGAAAATTAAGGATATTTACTTTAAACCGAATGTTATTCGAATGGCAAGTATTAGTCTTCTGGTGAAAATAAAGGCAGAGTTAAGTTACGGGTATTGTCTCTTCGATATTAAGTTTAAGGCCCTTATTAAAATTATTTTCAAGCAATGGTGATAATAAAAAAATATTCGATAATTTTTTCTACGAATTTATATTGTTTTTTCCCTTAAATAATAACATTAGATTAATCTCTCAAATAGAAAAAAAAAATTATGGTAAACTAAAAATATATTTTCTTGAAAAAAACATTATTAGTCTACTTTTCTCTACTTTTTTTTATAAATCGATCATTGTCTTTGTTGTGCATTAAACAAATTAAAAAAATAACCTTTTTATTTAATGTTATTTTGCTTATACACAAAGGATATATTGTTTTTAATTACAGCAAATACTTTCATCAAAGAATTTTTTTGTATTCGGAAAATAAATTAATTTTTTTTTTAAGAAAAACGTTTTATTTTCAAGAGTGCCGTACACTAAACGGTATAAAATAACTTTCTAACTATTTTACACTGCATTATCATATTACGAGCTGTAGAAGTCAAAGTAATACTGTAATATGTCAACCAATACAAAAATATGGTAAAAAAATACTTTAGAATTTAGAACAAAAATTAAAGATTTTAAAAGAAATGTGCGACGCCTGAAAATTGATAAACACTTTCAAATGCCGTATCACCTTTGGAAAATTTTCCAAATTAATTGGTGGTTTCAAAATGGAGCAATAAATTGCAGAATAATCACTTTCAAACGTCGTTTCGCTGAAAATTTCCAAAATGGTGGCTTCAACTTGCGTGGTTTTCACCGACATCGTAAGATTATCATGAAAATGAGGCTGCAAGAAAAATTAATGTCTTTAAAATATTTGCCTCGAGGCTCAAAATGTTAACAGGAATACTATTTTTCAGGATTGTTTGGCCAACTGAAATTTTTCGAAATGGCATTTTCAGGGATTTTTAGAGAATTTGAAGAATCATTGGCGGTTGATAATTAAAATACACCCCCCCTCGCTTCTCAGAAATGCGCACTTTCACCTTTCTCTTATCAAAGGGTGCGTCCCACATATTACATAACAAAAAATCAAGTATATTTAGACCCCCTTACACCCTTATAATACAGTATAATATTGGGTGAACGATCCATCTATCTCCAACTTGGCATACATATAAGACGAAATTTTAGTTTGAAATATTAGTGGGGAATGGTTGATTAATAGCCGCAAAGCCAAGCTCTCTAATTCATATACCCTGGGAGACATACTCCGTAACCAAGACAAGCAAGCTGAGCGCTCCATGGCCACAAACCTAAGCTTCTAAACCCTAATACCCGTGTAGCAGCGAGTTCCATAAAAAGCTTGATTTTATTGAGATTAAGAGGCTTGTTCCACTCTTTCGACTGTAACCTTGGTTAGGTGGGAGATTTTGTCCCCGGATATGTGGAGAAGGCCCCTTTTGTTGATGATGTCGCCCTGAGAATTGTCGCCATTTTGAAAATTTTCATAGGCCGAACGACGTTTGAAAGTGGGAACTTCTGCGACCATTTTCAGCCGAGAGACATATTTTAAGGTTATGAATTTTTGCTTGCGAACATTTTGAGCGTAGTTGTATATATTTTAATGCTATTAATTTTTGCTAGGAGTCGCATTTTGCCAATAATCCTGCGAATTTGTTTAAATTCACACAAATTTGAAGCTATAATTTTGATAAATTGGAATGGGCCAAACGAAGTTTGAAACTGGTTATTCCTGGAAATATTTTACCCTGCGAATGCGCTGGAAATTGTGTCATTTTGAAGCCGCTATTCTAAAGAATTTCAAATAGCAAGACGACGTTTTAAAGTGGGTATTTTTGCCAACATTTTAAGCCTCAACACACACACACACACACACACACACACACATATATATATATATATATATATATATATATATATATATATATATATATATATATATATATATATATACATATATATATTTAAAGACATTAATTATTTTAACACATCTTACTGATAATCCTGCGATTTTTTGGATATGCACCATTTAAAATCGAGGTTGAAAGTGGATATCAGTACAAACACTTTAAGCCCCACTATATACATTTTAGGTCATTAATTTTTGTTAGCAGCCTCTATTTCGTTGAAAACAAGCGTCATTTTGTAGACGAAATTTTGAAAGTTTTCAAAAGGCCACACAGCAATTGAAAGTGCGTATCAATACGCACATTTTGAGCTATATATATGTTTTTTTAAGCCCTAGCCCAAATGACGTAGAATGAGCCATATATATATATATATATATATATATATATATATATATATATATATATATATATATATATATATATATTGGACCTTCAATGATATATTTTTATTTGTTTGTTTTTCTTGAGTTTCCAAAATGCTTTTAAGAAACATAACGTAACTGCCAGTCCTAAGAGTCATAACCTCCTAAAGAAATGCTATACCAAAAGATAAAAAAAAACACATATCTTTTACAGTATTCCATGCAAAGATTGCAATGGTGAATACATAGGACAAACAAGCCAACACCTAAAAAACAGAACAAACGGACATAAAAACAATAAAAAAATAAAACGGCGTTAACAACACATAGCATGGAAAACCACCATTTCTTTGATTTGAGACAGTGAAAGTTTTAAAAACTGAAAACTACACCAAAAAGAGAAATCTGGAAATGATAGCGATACAAAAAAATAAACATGCAGTAAACGCTAAGGCAGTTACCAAGCAACGCAGCAGTGTATAAAACAATATTATAAAATAACTACTAAAACACGTAATTTTAAAATCAAAAACGCATTACACTTTCAGTCTAGACCCCTTAAACCCGCAATAGCAGGAATAATCGTTATTACTCTAACTTCAAGATGACCCACGTGGTCATTTTAATACTGTTATTTTATGAAAACTAATTTTTTAATGTAACATAATATTAAATTTAATTAATGTCTACACGGTGTGTAGTGTCGTTCGTGCATTTCTGTTCAAGGTAAATATACAATATGTTCTGAATAATTTAACTTATATAAAAAAAGTGTTTATTCTTTTTAGCATCCTGTACATTCTGAAGAAGGTAAGATAAATTGCCGAAACGTTAATTAAATATAAAAAATGTAAAATATTAACTACACCAACACTATTACATTTTGATTTATTTTTTTAACGAACCAAAAACCAAAGAAAAACAAACAAATATATATATATATATATATATATATATATATATATATATATATATATGCATACATTGTTGGAGCTTCTTAGATATATCTAAAATTTATTAATTTAAACATATAAACTGTGGAAAAAAGTCGACATATGTTCAAAAAATTGTGATTTAAAATTTTATGTGACACTAGTTGTAGGTTTCTTCTTTTGTTTCATTTAATTGACTTGTGATACTCGCCGTTCCCCTAAGTAATGCTTTAAAAATCACTTGGCGTTGTTACGGTATATCGTGTAGTGCATTATTTTTGGTGGAAAAAGAAATCGTTACATTTTTACAGTTAGATCAGAATTGCTTTCATGATGCACATTTCTTTTGTTCTATTTCCGTTAACCTTAACGCTTCGCTTAATACCGTTTGCATTCACATGGTACTGTGACGGTACTATTTTATAAAGTAAATTAGTTGGGTACCTTAGATATTTAAAAAATATTATTCAAGAAAGTGCATCTTCAAGCATGAAGCTTTTAAATTTTTAATGAAACCAGTTAGTTAGAATAAAGGTGTTAATTAAGAAATTTGAATGTTTTACAAAATAATTAGGCACCTACAAAATTGTGAATAATTAAATGTATGGAGTCGTTCACGGTATTTTTCTATGAAAAAAATATTCTCTTGAATTTAGATGCGCACATTTTAAAAGTGTATAACTCAAAGACGTAGTCTTATATTGAAAATCATCGATTATTCTGCAAGCAATATGCCGAACAATTTCTGGATTAGTTTCGGGATCATTTTTTAAATTTTTTCCTCAGAAATCCAGCTGAAAGGTTTAATTTAAAAGCTAGTTAGTTGAAATGAAAAAAATATCCTAGTAGGTTTTGAAGAGTTTTCATTAGGCATTTCATTTTTTACATATATTTAAAGATACCATAGGTTTACAAAAAAACCAAAAGTAGCCTGCATCTGGAGTTTGATTATATTTTTCTTATGCATTTTTCGACGCTGAATTCCAATCTATTTTTGTTTTGCTCCAGCACGTCAGGATTTTGAAATAAATTCAAAAATATGTCAAAAAATCATTTTTTTAAGCAAATCATAAAAAAATAGAACAAACTTGTATGTTACTAATTCGAGGTGTAATTAACAAGCCAACCATAAAATCATTAACTCAAAGCCTATAAACTCAAGCAGGTCAACCCTGTACTCATAAGAAATCCACAACCTTGATGCAATAAAATGACCCTTAAATATTAACTCATCCTATAAACCCTGACTTCATGAATCCTAAACCTACAACTCTAAACACAAAAACCCAAATCCACGAACCTCAAATCCATAAACCTCAAGCCTATAAAACCCATAAACTTCGAATCCACAAACTCCAAACTCATACACTTTAAACCTATGAAACCGTTACCCATAAACTTCAAACCCACGATGCCTAAACTCATAAACACAAACTTATGAACTTTAAACCCATAAAACCCAAACCCATGAAACCTAAACCAATAAACTCCAAAATTCATAAACCCCAAACCCATTAACTTAAAATCCCCAGAAACCAAACCCACAAACCTACAATATATAAATTCAAACCCATTAACCCCAAACCCATAAACTTGCATCCCGTAAACACCAAACTCTCAAGTCTAAAATACGTAAACCCAAACCCATCAACCAATGATTTTTGAAGAAAAACCATCTTCTCTCTCAAGCAGCCAGTTGATGAAAGTAAGGCGTTGGTGATGGTCTTGTGATTTCAATTCTTGAGTCAATTAGATCTTGTATGGATGCAAATGATCAACAAGCAAAATGCGATGTAAAGTGATTTGGGGAATTTTTAATTCTCGTGAACGATGTTGATGGCATTTCACGAACACTTTCACTTACTTTGATGAGTACAAACTGGCCGAGCATGTTGATATGCTCTTAGACCTTCTATCGAGCCAGTTTCCTTGAAAAGTTAAACAATTTTGCGAATTCCGGGTTCTGTTGGACGTTTAGGTTAACTGA
This sequence comes from Diaprepes abbreviatus, assembly GCA_034092305.1. Classification (NCBI taxonomy): domain Eukaryota; kingdom Metazoa; phylum Arthropoda; class Insecta; order Coleoptera; family Curculionidae; genus Diaprepes; species Diaprepes abbreviatus. The sequence continues at coordinate 4,369,588 of JASJET010000055.1, read as the reverse complement.
AATATTCACGAAGTTTACGAAATGTAACTTTTGCAGATCGCCTGTTTTCGTATCTAAAAATATTCTTAGAAGTGGAAATAAACAAAATTCGCCACACGATTTAATTTCAAAATTGCCGTTGTAAAATTTTTTAAAAAATTTCATAAAAATAGAGATAACGTGTAAATGAAAAATTATTTTTTTATCAACATTTCAATGGTTTAAAAATTGTTTAGTCCGTTTCTCGAAAAGAAAAAAGTAATTGTGGTGGTTTTTTCCTTTCTAAGTTAAAGCTGATGTAACAAAAACTCTTAGTAAATGAAATATGTCCTATGTTATACAAAAGTATCCATTCTTCATATCGGAAAAACTTGACTTTTAAGAAATGTTTTGTTTCAGTTGAGCTTGAAAGAATATCTGAAGAAGGGAAATTATAATCTAAATTTCACACTTTTGTGTTACCAAATATACAGATAAATCATTATATATAAAAATTTTGAGACGTGTTAGTTAAGACAGTTAGGTTGTTATTTGGAATTCCTTGCAGAATCAAAATAATTAACTTTTTAAAACATCGGCTAATTGATCAAAAAACCTTGTCTCCCAGCCTTATGGAATTCTAATATTTGATAGTTTATCCTGTAATTTGTGGTTTTATAATTGTTTTTATTGCAATACTGTATCAAAGAATTACAATAGAACACGAAAGAAAAATAGCTGAAAATTGTCTGCATATAATGTTGTAATAATATGGTGTGAAACACGAAATTAGACGAATTTTAAATTTTATCTGTGGGATTCATCAGTAAATGGATATACTCGCTTTGTTATTTGTTTATTTATATGTTATCTGATATCTGATTTAGCTGCCGCATAGTATTTGGGAAATACAAGTTTGTTAAAGAATGCAAATAATTGTTATTTTTAATTATAAGCAACTTTAGAAAAGCTGTTAGTTTTTTTAAAGGGTTTTCAGACCTCAGTAAGTGGTAAGTTTAATTGTACTGTGGGGAAAACCTAATTAATTAAGAAACTTGGTAATTCCTGTTCTAGTAATGAGCATCGAAATGGAACACTTGCACCACTCGGTGGGAAATTTTTTTTGGAAAATCTATTGTGGTTAAAAACTTTCGTTTTATTATATAAAATATATAAAAATCAAGACTGCTTCTAGCATAGATCAACACCGCAATAATTTTGTTATATTTGAATACCAAAAAGTCGACTTGGTATGAATGATTTTTTTGTTTGAAAGGACTTTGTAAGTATTTAAATTTTAAACAACTCCTTTTACTAAGCTTGGGCAAATATCCTGCGAAAAAATATAAAAAAATTGTTCTTAAAAGTAGTCTGCTAATTGAAAATATTCAGTTATATAAGTGATAATTGGATATATTTTTTATGCAAAAGAAACATGAAACATATCCAATTAACATCTGCAATTCGCTATTTTTTCGCGGTCATTTTATATAAATCATTACCGACTCGCTTTTAAAATACTGACAATTGGTTGTGGTTATGAGTAAAAATTCAAGGTGGTTTCACACGACTTGGCACTAAATAGACTAATAAAATATCTTTGAAACGTGTATGGTTTGCATTTTTTTGGGGTATATATATATATATATATATATATATATATATATATATATATATTGTTCAACTTGTTTTTGAATGATGTCGTCAGGTCTTTTTCGTATGGAACGGCACTGCTTGTCGATTAAAAATTTTTAAGTGCATTAGATCTTTGCAGGATTGCATTGATTTACAGTCTGATTTGGATGCATTTAGAGTATGGTGTACTACTAACAGATTGTACCTTAACATTGGAAAGTGCAAGACAGTGCGGTTCTGTAAAAAGAAGACTTTAACTGAGTACGATTATAAGATTAACGGTGTGTCTGTGGAATTGACCGATTCTATATCTGATGTTGGTGTAATATTGGATAGTCAGTTAACTTTTAAAGAGCATATACATAATATCACTAATAAGGGAATAAAATTCGTGGGGTTTGTTACACGAAATCTTTCTGACTTCAACGATATTATTTGTCTTAAAAATGTTTATTGCAGTGTTGTGCGTTCTATATTAGAGTATGCGTCACCAATATGGTCACCTTTCTATAATGTACACAAATTGGAGCTAGAAGCGCTTTTTAAGATTCGTAGCTTATAAATTAGATGTTCCTAAACAAAATATCAACTACCCTCATTTACTACTCCAATTAAATTTGAAGCCTCTTGAACATCGCAGGGAATACATTGACTTACTTTATCTATTTAAAGTCGTTAATAGTATAATAAATTCTCCAGAACTATTAATGCATATTGGTTTCAATGTGCCTCGGAGAAGTAGTCGATGGGTTGAAGTGTTCTCTGTGGATGTTCACAGAACCAAATACTACACCTATGCACCACTAAATAGAATGTGCATTTTAGCTAATAAGTTATCCCGTGATCACGTTGATCTGGACATTTTTAACATGTCCTTAAATAGTTTCAAAATTTTTTTAAAGCGATATCTATAGTACAATTTTTTACTTCTCACTGTTCTACATGTAGTCTTAAATGTGAGCTTACTGTAGTTTAACGGATACTTTGGATTTGTTTGTTTATTGTTTAGTATTTTTTGTTTGTCTATTTGGAGGCTTGTTTGTAAGTTGTAAAGTGTTGTAAATTTTTAAATGGTTTAACCGTTAATAAAATATTTATTTATTTATATATATTGTTGGTTATTTGCTTTAGCACATGGTTAATTTTTATATTAAAACTACATATATAAAGTAGTCATACTTATTATATACTAGCGACCCGCCCCGGCTTCGCACGGGTGCAATGCTGATACTAAATACACTACAGAAAAACTGTGACTATTTATTTTATTTTTACAACAATTATTACATCGGCCTCCGACGCGCTATTTATAGGCACGCTGCCGCCGCCCCGGTCGGCCAGTACCGCCGCAAGCGCTACTTCCCGCAAATTTAAATCTGTAATATCTTCGAAAATATTCATTTAAATCTTGTGCTGTAAAGGACCATATAGATCTATATTAAATCAACAATGTATTTAAGCTATTTAATTGGATAAGGATTAATGCTGTATTGGTTAAAATCGCTTCAAAATTTGCCATTATTTGTCGTAAAAAGTAAATGACAAAAAAATGTTATTGTGGGATATCCATGAGAGATAGACATATACCATCGCGGAGTTTTCTGTAGACCTTTTCAATGTGTACAAATAATTAGTACATTATTTTGATAAATCTCGTAGGGTTCAGCCTGCGTTTGCAATGTAAGCGGAAAAAAATATGATAATTAACGACATCACATTAGAAACCTCAAAAATAACAGTATTTCTCCACTATTTAATGGATGTTATTATACATATAAACCTTCCTCTTGAATCACTCTACCTATTAAAAAAAACCGCATCAAAATCCGGTGCGTAGTTTTAAAGATTTAAGCATACAAAGGGACATAGGGACAGAGAAAGCGACTTTGTTTTATACTATGTAGTGATAGTGATATTTTTGTGTACCACTCAGTATTGTATTATTTTTGTAATGCAGTGTCATGTCTAAGAAGTTTATATGGTTATTATTTTCAAATTCTATGGTAAATTGTAATTTTTCATGATAGGTGTTAATTTTGTTTAAAATGTATGAATCTGGATTTTTTGGGATGGCTGTTATGTAATTATGTACGTATGTGTAGAAAAATGGTAATTTAAATTTTAGACTGCTGATAACTTCAGATGCTAGATCTTCTAACACTAATTGGGCATTAATACTCGATATGGAGGTACCCATCGCGCAACCCTCAATCTGCTTGAAAAACAAATTTTTGTATTTAAAGTCTGTAGTAGAGTAGAAGTTAGGCGGATTTCTACAGCTTCAAGAAAGTCATCTAAGGGTATATCGGTGTATTTATTTATTTCGGGCTATTTTTTATGATTATATTTAAGGACACATTGATAAGTAATGTGTGTGAAGAGACACAGTCTAATGAAATCAACACATGGTTTTCTGGGATTTGTACGTTTTTTATTTTTTCTTTAAAGCTCCATGAGTCTTTAACGTAAAAGTTATTTTGGCTAATTACCTTTGATAAAATATTTTTGAGATATTTTGAGTGTATTAAAAGGCGATTGTATACGAGATACAATTGGTCTAAATGAAGTTTCGGGTTTATGTAATTTAGGTAGCTCATATATGCGTGGCGGTCTTCGATCATACCCTAGATTTAAACAACAATAGATTTGTTTGAAGGCTGTTTATGGTCGGTGGGGGAGACGCTTTTTTGATGTTTGACAGACATAAACATATTTAGTTATCTTGTCTTTCAGTTTAATTGCTTGTCGTGACTTTTTCGGTGTTCTTAAGTGTTAGAAATTACTATAAATGCGAAGTTTACAATTAATATTAACAAAAAGAGGATTTAAAAACATATTTTTATCGGTAAATATTGTTAGATATTGTTTACATATTGAAAATAACAATAATAAAAATTTAGGCAACCATATATTCATACTTTGTTTTCAGAATTGACGTACCTAGGGGTATGTTCAAAGGACGTACCGATGATACTCGTTTAAATAATGCAATTAGAAAAGGATAGCATAAAATCGGTATGTCTGTACCAAGAAATTAAATATCTACTGTTTATCAACACTTTTTCAAATATAAATAAAAATATTATTACGTTATTCAGCGTTCAAACAACCGGGCCCTAGTCCTGACGTTATGCTACTTCTACAGGGGTATGTTCGAAGGTGGCGGTGAAGCGTTATTTGTAATTAAATCTTTTGCTACATTTGCGAAATAAACTGTTTATTTTCCCATTTTTTTATTATGTCAATAATTTTCTTTTGGTATGAGTTGGTAGGATCAGCTTTAACTTCTTTATATGTGTTGGTGTCATTGAGTGATTGCGTGAATTTTTCATAACAACTCTTTTGTTTGATTGAGGTTGTAAAACAATTAGATCTGGATTGTCTCTTAGAAATCGTCTGGTTTTGTTAACATTTCTTTTGATACTGTTGTTAGTGGTATTTTTATTGGAATTATGAGAATTGTTATTTTGAGCCTTAAAATTTGTTAATATGTTACAGAGCACAATATTTCCTGCAGCCTATGCAGAATGTCAAAAATTAGGCATCCAAAACCTAAAAGTATATTTAAAATATATATATTTTTACTTGTCCCCAGGTTAAAATTCCAATATATATATATATATATATATATATATATATATATATATATATATATATATATATATATATATGAAGTAAAAAGCGAACAGTGATTGCAAACTTCGCTCCATCATATCCTTTCCGTGTTAGAGGTTGCACAGTTTGGATGAATTGTTACAAAACACAATTCACCCTATTACACCACCATCGAGAGGATGGCTTACCTGTACCACCACACCGAGAAGAAAGCAAAAACCCACCCCCTCTGTTACAGTGATACGGCAGAGGTACATGTTTCGTCTCTTACTAGACTCATCAGGGTACCGACATGCACCTGTCTGTGCAAAAGACAGATCGGAAGGAAGCATGCAACACTGAACGCGGCTTCGCCGACCTCCCGCCGGATGGCGTATATACGTTTATGCGGCTTTCACGGATTCCTCCGTGTGAGATGCAATAGCAGTGGTCATATCCACATTATGCCGTTGTAGTGCTGAAATCACATTCAGCAAACGTACAACTAAATGCATCTCCGCATGTAAATGAAGTAAAAAGCGAACAGTGATTGCAAACTTCGCTCCATCATATCCTTTCCGTGTTAGAGGTTGCACATTTGCACCATCCGGCGGGAGGTCGGCGAAGCCGCGTTCAGTGTTGCATGCTTCCTTCCGATCTGTCTTTTGCACAGACAGGTGCATGTCGGTACGCTGATGAGTCTAGTAAGAGACGAAACATGTACCTCTGCCGTATCACTGTAACAGAGGGGGTGGGTTTTTGCTTTCTTCTCGGTGTGGTGGTACAGGTAGGCCACCATCTCGATGGTGGTGTAATAGGGTGAATTGTGTTTTGTAACAATTCATCCAAACTGTGCAACCTCTAACACGGAAAGGATATGATGGAGCGAAGTTTGCAATCACTGTTCGCTTTTTACTTCATTTACATGCGGAGATGCATTTAGTTGTACGTTTGCTGAATGTGATTTCAGCACTACAACGGCATAATGTGGATATGACCACTGCTATTGCATCTCACACGGAGGAATCCGTGAAAGCCGCATAAACATATATAGTTATATATATATATATATATATATATATATATATATATATATATATATATATATATATATATATATATATATATATATATCCCGATGATGTATGTTGTAATTTTTCATAATATCTCTCTCTCCCTCTCTCTCTCTGTCTAGCAGCACAATTTGGTCCACTTCTAGACATAGGCCTCCTCTACTCTCTTCCATTTCAACCTATTTTCTGCAACCCGATGTCAATTTCTATCTGCTTTCCTCTCAATGTCGTCTATCCATCTCTTTGGGGGTTTCCCGATACGACGACCTAGGTCTCCATTGCGATATATGTTTTGTCCAGCTTGTAAAGTCTTGCATAGCGATGTGTTCTACCTAGGTACATTTCAAAGTAGCAATGCGTTTTATCACATCCTCCACTTTCGTGTGCCCTCTTACTTTTTCGTTCCTTATTCGATTACGTAGTGATATTCCCAGCATGATTCTTTCTATTGCTCGCTGAGTAGTACGCAGTTTATTGGCTGCTTTTACTGTTAGTGTGGTTGTAGCCATTCCATAGGTCATTACTGAGAGAACTCACGAGTCAATACTCCTATTTTCAAATTAACGGGAACATCAGGATTTTTAAGAACGTATTCTAATCTTCCAATGGCTGCCCATGACATTATAATTCTTCTATTTATTTCCGCTTGTTGGTTTTCTTTTCCAAGTCAATATTAGGTGGCTTAGATACACATATTTCTCTACTCTTTGTATTTTCTGGAGACATTATTTTGGTTTTTGCTCGGTTCATGCTTAATCCAACTTTCTTTGAAGCATCTTTCAACTCAGAGAACATTTCCTGTAACTAGTAAATAGTTGAGATATCTACCATCGATGCTAATGCCCTTATGCTCTCAGTTTAGTTGTTTTAAGATATCTTCCAGTGTTAAAGTAAAGAGTTTAGGGGAAATCGTATCTCCTTGTCGCACCCTTCGACGAATATTTATCTTTTGTGTTTGTAGGTCCAGGTAATAATCTTTACTTGCAGTGTGACCTTATCGGTATAGTGATATATATATATATACATATATATATATATATATATATATATATATATATATATATATATATATATATAGACTTAAAAATATCACCAGAGTAGTGCGAATGTTGCTCTCGGTTGGATACAGCTCCACTGACGAGACGATAAGGTGGTTGAAACGCGTATGGGCAGAGGACAAGAGTTGTATTTGCAGGAAATAAATTGTTTCTATATATTCTTTTCTTTTTCTTTCCTTGAAAGGAGAATAACATATAGCCAAGATTTCCCATCTTTTATGATGGTGTGTTATTATTTCCTTTAAGCTAGTGGAAATTTTTTAACCAATACGATGTAGAGGATTTAGTTGGAAAGCGGACAGTTTACATCCGCATTTTATTTAACAGTCCGGTTCATCGATTGTAATATTTCGTTACATTTATTCTGAGTACGCCCCTGATGATAATTTTCCAAACTAATTTCCCATTCAAGTCGTTGCATCACCACTTGCATTCCCTACTTCGCGTACTACTTTTCCTTGCGACCGTTGTTTAAAATAGCAGTTGTTGCCGATGTTCATCAGAAAACATAAAAATAAATACGATGCACATAAAAGCCTTCGTCAAAGTAGGACATTGGGTCAAGTGCAAACTGCAGGCGGATGAGAAGCGAGATATTCATGTTGTTTGTGACAGCGGATTTGTGTTTGTTTTATTCGAAAATGAAATTTAATTGAGAAAGCGAGCTGCCGTAGTACTACGATTTTATTTATTGCTATTTTATGGTGAATTTTATGTGTGAATTAAACTGGTAACGTATTAATAAGAAAATCGTTTATATTTATGGCAATTCTTGCTGTTTTATAAATTATCATAAATTAGGTGTAAAATGGCCGTATGATTTTAGTCGAGGTTCATTTAGTGAATGCATAAAGTACGTTATAATGGGGTAGACTAATGCACTGCTCATTAATCTGAATAGATGATCGCATATATATATATATATATATATATATATATATATATATATATATATATATATATCAAGTTGGTAAAAGTTAATCACGATTCCACCAAAAATATTAAAGTAAAAAAGGAGCCCAGATATGCTGGTTCAGTTTTCTTCAGTGGGAAAACTGGACGCAGAGAGGGATTTCCTTACTTCGGTGAAATATCTCAATTAAATCTGACACCCAAGTAGAAAACAATTATTACTGTTATTGTGAGGACAAGGATTATATTATCATACAGATACGACAGCTATGACGGTGCCTTTGAAGGATGCAATTTTTGTAACCTTGCTTGACTCGGGACCCGATATAAGGGTGTCCCATGACGAACTACCACGATCAAATTCTTGGAAAGGAGACTTTGGAAAAAGTTTAAAATTCGGCAGTTTACTAAAGTTGACAGGGCAATTCCGCTAAAATATTTTTAAGATGGTGGTACTTCCGCTTATACCGGAAGTTGATGTCTTTTTGCTTATTTTAAATGAAACACCTTACATAGTATTTCATTATTAGATTCTACGTAAAATTATAGACATATTTCATGTAAAATATACTATACTCAAGTCTGACTGTTTTTGACATACTTTCATGTCAAAAATGACGTTTGCAGGGCTAAATATAACTATCAATTTCTCCTATATGAAAGTATTTATTATTTAATTGGGGTTGGTTTCCTTTTAGAAAGGAATCTAGTTTAGTGGACTGTGTTGATATTTTGATAATAAATATATATAGGGTGATCAAAACTAGCATTAAATATTAATTTGAAAAAATCATTAAAAGTCAATTTTTCTAAACGTGAATCCCTCATTTTTATAATGTTATCTTATTTAGCACCTAAAATAAGATTGTCTATTCCAAAAATTTGCCGTTTTTGAAATATTGACATTTTTTATTGTAAAAATGCTAAATGGTTTACCTACACAGGGAAACACGTATTTTAATAAATTTTCAAAATTTCCACCTTGAGCTTCCAAACATTTTTCGCATCTCCGACTTGGTTTGTCATGAGTGGCTGTTATAATTGATTCTGGATAAATTTTCGAACGCGTCTCTTACCCTTGCCGTTCATTCCCCCATCGTTGTCACTGGATTACAATAAACGACGTTTTTTTATTGTTCCCGATATAAAATAATCCATGACAGTTAAATCAGAAGAATGAGAAGACCACAGAAAAGGTTCATTGATGGCAATTCACAAGTCATAAAATGTTGCTTGTAAAAAGTTGGTAACTGGAACTTATCTGTGTTTCACCAGAGGTAAATTGCTCAAATATTGATTGTCTAACTCTTCTAGAAGATTTAAATATTTTTCTCGTACAAACGTGAATACATAATTTAAACCGGGGACATAATTTACTTTGCATTATTAATGAATTATCATTTTTCTTCATAAAAATTTAGTTTTACTATTACATCATTTCTTACAGCACAAAATACGTTAAATTGCGAGGTTTCTTGAAAATTTCCCAACCTTATTTCGTGAGGATTTGGGAGCTGTGTTCGTTAAAAAAAGCATTTTTCATAAATTTTGCTTTATTAGTCTAAATTATGTTGTCCAAGAATGAAGGGCCGTCTTGTACGTTAATATAAATTCGCAAAATTGCACTCTTTTCATCAAATCAGTATTTCTTAGGTGTTGAACCAAATTATTTGTAGAGCCACATGTCTTAACGACGTCATAGGATATACCGCAAAATATCCCAGAATTGCAATTTCAACATTTTCATAATTTAAAATAGGTTTTCTTTTATGCATTTTTGCCTTAACGGTTCCAAAATTTCCGTTTAAAACTGTTCCGTGATGTTTTCTATTTATCTGAATATCTATCAGCAAATGTTTGGCATGTGCTTGATAAAACTTTGATACATTATCATCAGTACCTGAACAGACGATGTTAAAGGTTGAATTTCGTTAATAATTAATGAATAAGATGTCATGGAGGGAAAATAAATCAAAAATTTTGAAAATGCCTTAAATAAAAGGCGAAACGTCAATTGTTTGTAAAACAAAGAACATAAACCCAAGAAAACACAAAATAAAGAAAAATTATATATATATATATATATATATATATATATATATATATATATATACAATTGAGTAGTCTTTTATTACATAAAATTACAGTATGTATTTTTGGTCTTTGACATCAAAAAAAATATCCAAATAACAAGAATCTTCAGGTAATTTAGTAATCAGACAAGTAAATATACCATTATAATAACGGAATACTTAAATTTATACCTGCAGTTAATTCATTTTTTAATGATTTAACACACATATTATAACCGCAGAAAGGAAATATGTGAACGTATGTGATTACAAAACTTAGCCGACACCTCCATTTGCTATTGCGTGCATGAAAATTTGAATAATTATCTACTTTCCTTTCGCATTTTTTAATATTTTTTTAAAGGTTGCTATTTATAATGAAATAATCAAGAATTGTATTTAAATTAATAATATACGTCAAATAAATGTCATACATTCAAAAAATTTGTCTTAATTGAAACTAAAATAATTTGAATCTTGCCTCCAGCATTAATTAGTGACGTTGTTGGTTCAGTAAATTAATGAATATTTAAATTCGTGAAATTTGTAATGTATTGTGATGTTAGGAGGTATTTTTACACACTAGAAATTTCGAATATTTGGGTTTACCTTTTTTTAAAAAAGGAAATTTATCATTATAAACTTATTAAATATGCATTTTAAGCTAAAAAATAGTGGCTAAAATTGGGTAAAAAATTTTTAAAAGATAGTCTATTTATTAAAACTAAAAGAGTCTTATCTTAAACATAAGTTGCTTGATTGCAAACTTGAAATGAATTTCTTCTAGAAAATTAGCTGTTAGCAGCTAAGTTTTGATTTGCGATAGTTTACTAGTACATATTTTCTGCTTAGACTTTTATTATGCAGCGGCAAGCCAAAGTTTGAATATTAGAAATAATCATACTATCTTTCAGAAGGTGACAATACGGTTCTATTAAATATTCAACTCCCTAAATAAATTATACAAAATATCAAGTTGCTCCAATATCAAATATTAATCTACAATATTTATCGTTAAATTTAGCCTAGTTAATAATAAATTGTAGTTTATTTTTTACCAAAATTCAATAAATAGCAGATATTTCATTTATTTCGCTTAAAAAACTAATTCAAATACGTGAGTTTTTTTAAATTTTCACTTTATTGACAGAATTGGTAATTTAAACTGTTTAATTATTTCATGAGTAAATGATGAAAAGTCTAACACACGCTAAGGGTCTAATGGAATTTTTTTTTCAGTTCACATTTTTGTCTCCGACATCATAAATGTCAGGCACATTTTTGATTTATCTTGTAATGTTTGTGATTGTCTAACAGCGTGATTAATTTCAAATTTTTCACTCACAATTATCAGATATAAAGTCGGGACTTTTTTTTCGTACATTTTCGGTAATAAATTAAAAACTATGCGATCCTAAATCAAAGGAAAAACAGTTTTAGAATGCATAAGAACTCAGTTTTAATATGACACCCCGCTTGACTTAAGATAAGAAAAACAACCCCTTTTTTGACTTTCTTCCTAAAAATAACAATAATATTTTTTTTATTCAGACTCCTGTACTAGTGGCACACAAACAAGTTTTTTTTAAGCTGACAGTATATGTGATTCCTGAGAAAAACTATTGTGACATACAGACATCGAAGTCTCACAAGGGCCCCTTTTGTATTTGTTTGGTACACTAATAGTTGGTTGATACTTCTAAAAATTAATAACACTAAAATTTACATGAACAATTTTCACTGGCAAGTTCAATGATACATTTTACTCTCATCCGTCTCAACTGAAAATTAAAAATTAACGGTTAACAACTAAGAAGTTGACAAACATTCAACTTCTACTGTTGGATGTTTTGGAGCCTATTAAACAAACTCGATTCGCTCGCTTAAAATTGACAAATTCGGATCTCAAATTTGTGATTAGCGACCCCAAAAACTCCCGAGTATCAAGATTCGGCCGGAATCATCAATTTATTATAGTTTTTGTGATTTTTACTTCCGCCATATTAAATCTACCATCTTGGATATTGAAATTACCAAATTGTGACCTCAGATTTATAATTAGTGATCTCAAAAACCTCTGATTTCTCTGGGTCATTTCAGACAACTTTTCCTGTTACGTACCTCTCGAAAAATGAGTATTTTTTCAGTATTTTGCAAGTTTTTTGCCTTTCCCATATGGTGCAAATGGTCGGTCCAGTCATGTAGTGTCGATAAGTGTCAAACTACGCTGAAGAATAATCTTCAATATAACAAAAAACAGCGTTTCTTGCTCTCTTACGTTAGGATATCTCAAATTTTTAGGTTAGGATATCAATGACTATTTTGATTGGCTATCCTTAATATTTACTCATGGTTAAATTTTCAAGTACGAACAACGTATTTTTACTCATTAGTGCAAGTGTTAATTTAGTGGAAATTTTTGGTGTTTAATTTTTGGAAGTATGACCCGACTTCCTAAGTGATTCAGGCTCTATTAACTTTTGCTAAAATCACAAAAATTACCAGTCTGTCACTTTGGAAACTTTCTAAAAAATTTAGTTTAGTTTTTAGGTCATTATTGTTTTTGGATCTTATGTCAGATATTCCAGATATTAGGTCTTATAAAGAATAAAACTCAAATTTAAATAAAAATAGCTGACTAATAAAGCATTGCCAATTAAACCTCTAAAGTAGATACATTTTAAGGACTGTCCCAAAAACGAAAGGTTTACACAAGATCTCGTTTCCATTTTCACGATTTACTCTTCAAAATATGTTTATTCTGAAAAATGTGACTAAACAGTTACTATAGTTTCAAATAAAATATTGTTAAAATAAACTTTAAGGGATATTCAAAAATTGTGTCTCATTTTTTTCCTAATCAAAAGTATAAAATGAGCGGTATTATCACCATACAATGCTTAAACTTAATACTGAACTGTTTTCGGGTTAAAATGGTGTTAACTTTGTAGAACTCATTGAAAACTTAGGCTGGCATGAACCAAGTAAACTTAATAGTTATTTTTGTTCTATTGTGAATATCAAATGAGTATTAAGGAGGTCCATTCGATGCACAGGAGTCAAATGAAGTGTCATACCCAATATTTAATAAATTAAATTAAAATACTAATCAAAAAGAATATAATTAAAAAGTAAATAACCTTTATCATTGAAATACAGGGTATTCGGTAAGTACCTCTTAATTTTTCAGGAGCATACAGGAGAGGTCAAATTCTTAAAGTGCCCTTTAAGGGAGATACAGAGCCCTAAAGGGGTACTCAGCGATTTACCTTATCGGCTCTAAGTTTTGAACCGACTTGTATAATTTAATGAAATTTTAATATTTTATAGAGGCTATAAAGACTCATTAAACCATATTACAGTAAATGTTTTTGATCATCAGAGATTCAGTCACATTCGTTGAACCTAATTTTTGATAGGTTTCATTTTACAAAGCTGAAAACTGATTTTTTAAATACTTTGATCATTCCTCTTTAAAAAAGGTACTTAATTTATTTCGATAAAACTGGCGGTTTTCGAGATAAATTGGTTTTTATGCGAAAAACTCAAAAGTTACTAATGCTTCACACAAACAGGTAAAAACAAAATACGCAAGGTGCGCTTTAATTTATGGGGAAGCGCTGTCTCACTCTTCGAAGGCAAGAAGATATTATGCTGAAAGATTTCCAGCGCAGACATTGTTAAGTCGAGAAACCTTTTAAAGGGTTGATCGGAGATCAATTAATTTACAATGTTATTAAAATGCAAAATTAGTGAAAATGTTTAAATGTTATTTTGGCAAATGTTCAATATGGACTCCACGTACTTCAATACATTTTCTTATTTTTCGAATATTTTCTTGCTGCACTGCAAATAATATTCTGGCATTATTACGGACTTCGTTAGAATGCTGTACTATTCTCGCTAGTAGTTCTTCTCTAGTATTTACTGGTGTTGAATAAACTAGTGCTTTTAGATGTCCCCAGAAGTAAAAGTCTAAAGGATTTGGACCTGGAGACCTTGGTGGCCATAAAACAGGACCACCTCGGCCATCGAAGGCCAAAAACGTTAGTTAAGGGTTGACGTACTATTCGGTTAAAATGAGGTGGGGCACTATCATGCAATTTAAAATCGTCTTCATTAGGTTGTTGAATCTTGTAGCCTTTCTTCGATAAGCTCTTCAGAGCGTTGTTACTTAAGTTAGTGATCTTTATTTATGATTTTGGTTTATGGAGTAATTTTATTCGTTTTAATTTTGTGTTCAGAACTACTCGAGCTCTAATTAATCTATGATCACTATTTATTCGAAATTTGTTGAGAATATTTGCATCTTAAACAGTTTTTATTTAGTTTGTTAGGATGAAATCTACTTCATTTTTGATAGTTGCACTTGGAGCTTTCCATGTTCATTTTCTACTAGGGATTTTTTTTGAAGTAGGCGTTGGCAATTGATAAGTTCTGGTAATATGCATATTGGACCGCTCTTTATCCTTTTATTTATTTCTCCAATTCTGAAATTTTCCATATATATATATATATATATATATATATATATATATATATATATATATATATATATGTTATATCGTAGGTTTTCACGGATGGTAGAATGAATAGTTTGGTTATTCCGGGTTTCAATCCGTTCGTTCAAAAAATCGTTTTCACGACGTTTCGCCAAAATCTCATTTGGCATTTTCAAGTGCGGTTCGTCTCTCTCGTTCTCAGCGAGTAACGAGACGAACCGCACTTGAAAATGCCAAATGAGATTTTGGCGAAACGTCGTGAAAACGATTTTTTGAACGAACGGATTGAAACCCGGAATAACCAAACTATTCATATATATATATATATATATATATATATATATATATATATATATATATATATATATATATTATATATTTATATTTATATATAAAGCTACGAGCAAAAGTATGAGGCACCCTACAAAACTAATCGTTTTGTAGTAAATAAAACAGATATTATAGCTTGTATGATTTAGTATTTTAAAGTAATTAATATTTGGTCTGTTTAAAACATTCCCCTACGAATACAATCATGCCTTGAAGAGGCGAGTACTGTTTGTTTATTAGTTACAGAGTGTCTTCCTATCTTTTTCTTCAAAATAGACCAAATGTGCTCAATTGGATTGAGGTCTCGTTATTGTGGTGGCTAATCTAAAACATCAATACCATTTTGAGCTTCAGTGTATTTCTCACTGTTCATTCGCCCCTCACATAACACCATTTCGCCCACTCTATAGGGCAGCCAAACTACCCCAAATCATAACTGTGCCTCTACCGAGTTTAACAGTGGGCATCACACGTTCTGGGTTGTATTCTTCGCCCATCCAGCGCCTGACAAACGTAACACCGGGAGCTTTAAACACCTGGTTAAAGAGAAAAAACTGGTTGAATTTAAGATTTCGTTATTTGCAGAACTTGTTTTCAAAGATATTGACTTGTTTTAATGTAAAACATAAAGTAAATAGCAATACCTCGAAGTTAGATTCGTCTGACCATAGTACGTTGGACCAATCTTCCAGTGTTCAGTCTCCATATTTGAGGGCCCACTCCAACCGATTTTTCTTATTATGCTCCAACAATTTCTTCCTTGCCTTGTAACCTTTAAACTAGCTTTAAGATGCATTCGTCTCACAGTATGCACATTCACAGATTTACCTTTTGTTCAGATAAAGTTGCAGCGAGGTCGAAAGCTGTTTTTGCGGTCTTGTAGAGACAACTTAATCAACAATCGGTCATCACGATCTGTAGTAACTTTCTTTCTGCCTATTCTTGGCCTGTTTTCATGGAATCTGGTCTCTGTGAAACGATTTAATGCATATTGTACTTCACAACGCGAGCACTTCACTTCTCGGATTATCTTTACTTGAAACATGCCTTGTTCATGTAAAATCTTAATTTTTAGGCGCTGTTCTGCACTAAGTTCAGTTTTTTTAGTCATGGTGCACACTATAAATGTTAGTGTTTAATAATTTGGTAGAAATAATTGCGTACAACATGTGCGTTTACTTCAAACGCTGACAACTAAAATCCCAAAATTCATGAAATAGCTAATTCGACGAAATAATGTGTTAATGCACACCTGCGTGTCATAAATATTTGTTTTTGTCTCATTTCTATGAAAACATACCCCTAATGCAATATCATAAGAGGCTTATCTGGAACCTAGCTGTCAAGATAGAGATAAACAATAGGGATGCCTAATACTTTTGATCATGGATGGTATTATTAGTATTATTTCAATTACTTTCATTTAACATCAGTAGAATCAAAAATATCATTATGTCATATCAAATCTATTCTAAAATCTGAAGTAAGCGCTCATGCAATGCTGCTAAAACTAAAATCCATTTTAATGCAGGTTAAGCTTAAATTTTATGTTATTTGTTATTGATATCTCAGTAAATTCCACGTTAAACTAAATATTTTATTGTAAAAAAATAAAAATGTATATTTCAAAAAGCTAATTTTAATTTTTTTTTTCAATTTGTTCTAATGAACAAAGGGTAGTATAATTAAAAGGAAAGTGCCAAAATCCTGATTTCTCATAAGACTACAAAAAGTACAAATTTTTACATTTTTGAAAATTAAATTATCAAAAATTTACACGATAAAGTCAATCGAAATTTCGCGGTAGTATAAATTATGGCCTAAACTATTATAAAAAATTGATTTTCATTATGATCTGATATTTTTTATTTAACTTGGGTAACGACTGTACCTCCTTAAAAAGCATTTTATTAATCTCCATGAAAAAGAAAGACACATTACACAAAACTTGCAGGAATACACAACATTTACAAAACAATTATTTTAAAATGTAATAATAGCAAAATTGAAGAGCTTATATGTACCTCATTGTTGCCGGCAATTCTCTTCAATATCAAAATGGCCTTGCATTTCAGGATCAAAATGATTAATTACAGCAGTGATCGTTAAAAATAATGTTATTATTAATTTTGTTTTTTAAACCATTATTTCGAAATTATTCAGCCTGTGCAGGCTATTAACGACTTGCATGTTAGAGAAGGGCAAAAAACAGCTTTGTTCAATAAAATAATATAAAATCAAGAAAAACGAATAATATGTTCTTTGATTTTTTCCGATTTAATGATGTAAAAAAGTCACATATTCATCAACTGATTATTTTTCATTAAATTTACACAAAGAATCACTCATTATTGCAATTGGTTATGTCATTACGTCATGGTTTCATTGACGGTGTGTATTCAAAGTTAAATAATTTTTTTCAGTTATGTTTTCTAACAATTAATTAGGTGGCGTTTCTAAAAATATCTTGAAAATTTTCGGCATAGAATCGAAATTATCTAAATTACTGTAGAGGTAATTTTAATCCATAAGCTCAGATAAATAAACATACTTCATGATGTAGGTTTAAATTATTTTTCTGACTACGTAAATATTGATTTTGCACGCACTTCTGCACTCTTTAAGCAGAGGCGTATTCAGCAGTAATGTCGATTATATATTTAAAAGAAATTAAAATCTTTCAACCAGAATCACTAAGACGATCTAAGACTAAGGCCCGATCTAGATGTCATGGAAGTTAAATCTTCAGTTGGTCAGTTTTGTTTACCTTATGACATTTTTATATTTTATATTATATATAACAAGTAAATGTTTATATAGCAAATTCAAGGATACATGTCTACAGATAAAGCCTTGGACTCGGTAAAAGAAATAGTGGTCTCGCGAGAGTAAACAAAGTAAACATAAAATATTAAGCATTAAAACATTGAACGCACAGTAATATTGCTTAATCAAGACCATACAGCTTTTATTTCAAACTCTATTACTCATAAAATATAAAAAAATCGTGTACATATTATACATAAAAATAGGGAAAATAACATTATCTATACATCTTCTATACTTTACAGACATAAAGAGAAGGTTAGTCAAGAGTAATATAAGCTGTTTTTTTAATTGTTTATTGTTAATAACAAATGTATTTCATATTTATTTCCCAAGTTTCACGCGGACGAATTCAGTGGTAAAAACTAGTATTTCCAATACAGCATGAAAGATTGCAGTAGGCTTTCATTAAGCTTTCGAGAAAGTTCTGAAACCTTATAAAAATCCTTCATGGAATCCTGCGGTAATTATCAAATACCAACGTAAACATTACGTCTAAACTTACTATAACCTGCCAGGAAAGCATAACGTACGATATTTTGTAAGCTCACCTTAAGATCCAAGTCGGTTTCTGAAAGTTTGTGCTTGGTACATATTACCTTCCTATAATTTTCCAACCAATATTTCTGAAAGCTTGGTGGAATCTTCCAGTAATTACCTAATGTCTGTGACAAATACTAATGGAGAGATTGCATCTAGACTTACCACAACCTTTCAGGAAAGCATAACGTAAGACTCTTTTTAAGCGTAAGACAAGAGTGAGGTAGAGTTCTAAAAGTTTCTACTCGATATTTATTACCTTACAGCATTTTGGAATCTTGCAAGTAATATTTGTGAAAGCTTTCATAGAAACTTCTAGTAATTTTCTAATGTCCCTGACACATATTATGGGAACGATGCCGTCTAAGCTTACGATATATATATATATATATATATATATATATATATATATATATATATATATATATATATATATATGTTATGTCGGATATTCTCACGGGTGTGATGTGTATTCGAAGGTTTTCGGGCATCCCGTTTATGTGCTGAGTCCTCCTCAGGACTGTAGGGCAGCTGACGTTTCGATGAAATCTCATTCACCATTTTGGCGAGCACTCGTAGACGTCGTATAGTGAGCTTTGAAACGTCAGCTGCCTTACAGTACTCAGCACACACATGGGATGCCCGAAAACGTTCGATTACATATATACATATATATATATATATATATATATATATATATATATATATATATATATATATATATATATATATACCAATGAAAACTAACTATAAGCTTACAGAGAGACTTACGTTAGGCTTTCCTAAAAGTTTATCATAAGCTTAGACGGAACTCTTCCCATAATATTTGTCACCGATAAATAATCACTGGAAGCATCTATAAAAGCTTTCACAGCGCTGTTTCGTCCTAGCATGGGACTCGTCACGACATTTCTTTTGGTACAAACCATAATTTCGCAACTGTGTATTATAAAGAGATTCTAAAATTAAAAACAGTAAATAAGACACAGTGGCGACATCTCGATGGATCATTGAATAACACTTTCAAGAAAGATATACTATATAAGAGGCTCACACGATAATTTCACGAATTCCTAATGGAAGCATCTATTCGGGTTTGCAGCACAGTATCCGTCAAGATTCTAAGACGGTTATAGAATGATTACACAAAGCTTTCTGGAAAGAATCGATTTAGAATGATCGAAACTTTCCTTGAATCTTTTTTAAGAAGATTGCATGTTATCTTTCACAAAATTGCAAGAAAGTTTCACGAAACTTTCCGAAAATATATCTTAGCTTTCATAAAGTTTGTATTAGGCTTTCAAGGAAAATATATAAGAGGCTTATATGATGATTTCATAAATTCTTAATGAAATCCTCCAATCAAGATTGCAGCAAATTACCCGTAAGGGGTAAAAAGAAGGAATCTTCCATGTTACATTTTTTTATGTTTCTCGGAATATTTCATGAAAGGTTACATGGAATCATTTACAAAATTTATTCATAAGCTTCCTTGTTCTTGGAAGGTTACGTAGGAAACTTACAACAAACTTGTATGGGAAAGCTTTCATGCGACGTGTGGAACCTTTCATGCTATGTGCGTACTTCTATTGCATTGCATTTGATAATGTGTGTCTAAAGCAAATATTTTCTTATATTAATGAATAGAAAAGGCGATCATCATTATTTAAAAGTATGATCGTTGGAAGATCAGTTCAGAAAAATAACCTTCACGAAATAAAAAGTTTTTGTATAATTCTGTAGAATGCTCTGGCTAATAACGGGAATAACAGGATCCCGGAAATTGCAATATGGCTCCTAAAGTACGAAACCGAATGCATATATAATCCATATTTCAAGTATTTTCATGATGTTTTAATATCGAGAACTTACCAGTGGGTTTCGGGCTTTTATTAAGGTATAAATTTTTCGATCTATGCCCTACTATGTATACCAAAACTAGCACACACTTGATGTTTACAACAGATTGTGTGCCCATACATGGTCGCAAGCAATTATGTTCTATGCGTTGTTCCGTGCGCTAAATATATACAGCTTATATACATTTATATGCATACAGCGGTTTGTCCAATTTTTGACTAAATTGTCTGAAGCAATTTTAATTTCTTCCTATAGAGAATATCAATGAGAGGGATGTACAGATGTTAAAACATCGTCAGTGAAGCAAACAACCGATTTGATGCCATGAAAACCACAAAAGTGGAGAACTTTTTCTAAAAACTAGCCTATGAAAACTTTTAAAGGTTCAATGGATTCTAATTAACATTTAGATGTAATGTGATTTGATCATGTAATTTCAGAAACTTTATTTAAATCGTTCTAGTTTCCGATTTTCTCTTGAGCATGTATTTTTTAAATACGTTATGTAAACTAGCTATTTAAATATTATATATTTTATCTAAAATTATACCAATTAAACAAACTACTATATATAATTAATCTGTAAATAATTAAATGCTATATAATTCTTCAAATTCCTAGAATTTTGCTGATAGAATAAAAAGAAATTTTCCTTATAATCTCAGTAACATTTCTCGGATTTCAATTACGAATTATGTGTTCCTTTTATTGTCTTAATCAGAAAAAATTATTCATTCGAATGAATGAATAAAAGTTGGTGACACTTCATTTTCGATGCCTAGGCTTCGTTTGGCCATGATATCCCAGCATAACTAAGAGTCATCGAAGCCGATAGCTTTTGCGAATTCAAGCAGACTCGTTATCAGCCTAAATTTTAATATTAATATATCTTCGAAATGTCTTTGCCTCAGTCCATTCAGTGCGGGATACTCTCTAAGGATATGGTCAATACTTTCATTCTCCTCCAGACACCCATCAACGGCACACCAGGTCATTCGTTATGCTAAACTTATGAAAATGATTTAGCAGGTGACAATGTCCTGTCAGTTCTTTCCTCCCTAGTGAAAGAAGCTTCTTATATATAAATGTTGCATTGTAGGTTTCCACGGATGGTGGAAGTTGCACTGGTGTTTTTCCGGTTTTAAATCCGTTCGTCAATAGAAAAATCTTCAAGACGTTTCATCCACATCTCAGCTGCCATTTTCAAGTAATGCTTCCTCGACGGCTGCTCGACTTGGAATGCCGGCCTTTTTATAGTTTGGTGCAGGTTATACCTTGGTTCTGCCTGGTTGGTTTCCTCGCTTCCCTGGGTCTATGCTTCTTCTCGGCCTGCTGTCCAGTTTCTCTGTTGTGTTGTTTTTGGTTTGGTTTTGAGTAGAGTTTTCTATGTATTTGAAATGTTTTGTGCATCATCTCATCATTGTTAAAGTTTTTAGTGCTTTCTATTTCGAGAGCTTCTCTGACGATGCGCGTTCTATAGGGTTTTATGGATGCGATCTGTTTGGTTTCCTGGAAATGTATAGTGTGTCCTGTCTCCTGATGATGTTGGAATAAAGCTGATGTCATTTGCTTATTGTTTATGCTATTTTTATGTTCTTGGACCCTTGAAGAGATTCTTCTGTTTGTTTGGCTAATTTATTCTTGTCCACAGTCACTGCATGGGATACTGTATACTCTATGGTTTTCTAATAGTATTTTGTCTTTAGGATTGTCCAATAATTTGTGTATTGTTGTTTGTGGCTTGTGAATTGTGCATATGTCATGCTTTCTCAGAAATTTTCCAATTACGTCTCTTACACCTTTTATATATGGCAGTGTGGTTTTTGGTTTGGATGTGTCATCTTCTCCTTTTTTCTCTGCTACTGCCTTCGTGTTCTGCTTTATGGCCTTTTTGGTATTGTGTTCTTTGTAGTTATTTTGTTTTGAAGCTGTTGTGATATTGTTGAGTTCTTCTTGGCGGTTCGTGGGTTTGGTTAGTCGCAAGGATCTGGAGATCAGTGTGTTGGCGATCGATTGCAACTGTCATGGATGGTGGTGTGATTCGTCGTTCAGGTATCTGTTTGTGTATGTGGGTTTTCTGTAGACCGTATAATAGATGTTTAGGTTGTCTTTTCTGGTTATTAGAAGGTTCAAGAAAGGTAGCTGCTTGTTGACTTCAACCTCCAATGTGACCTGAATGCGGTGAAGAATGCTGTTTAGTTTCTGTAAGAATATATCTAGGTTGGATCTTCCGTGTGGCCATATGATGAACGTAACGTTTCCAGAGGGATGGTTTTGTTTTGGTTTTTCTTAGGGCTTTTGTTTCAAAATATTTCAAAAAAAGGTTTGCGATGACTGGTGATAGCGAAGATCCTATGGGAGCACCATCTGCCTGTCGGTATTATTTTCATAGGAAAAGTATGTGTTTTTGAGACAGTGTTCTGAGAGGGCGATGAAGTGATCCAAGACTCAAGTTGTACATAAGAATAGGATATATAAGACAGTAGATATGTGTTAATCTTTTGGTTACTTAACATATTATGCTTCGTAAACATAAAAGTTGAATATTTCAGAAAAATCTATTTTTCCGAGGTCCACGTGGAAGAAGTCTCGTATAATGGCCTGTATATTAAATATTGGCTATATTTTACTTAATAGGCTCCTTAACATTGCTTCAAACCTAATTAAGATTGCATATAATTTGGATAAATGCATTCGATATACCATTGTTATCGCTTGTTATTCTCAGGTTTATTGTGTAATCATTAGAAAGCCGAACTAGATTCATTATGAAAAATGACTCGTTTTGTTTACTGTCATGCAATTAGTTTAACATTTAAATATTAATAGGTGTGTAAAAGAAATTGCCAAGGAATTATAAACAAATATAAATATATATATATATATATATATATATATATATATATATATATATATATATATATATATATATATATACAAACAACTTACCCTTATTTTTAATGATAAATAAGATAAAACTAGAAAATTTAGGGGTTTCCATTTGAAAAAATTGACTTTTAACGATTTCTTCAATTTAATTTTTAATCTAATTTTTGAACGCCTTGTTAATACAGTATTCGCTTTGCAACAAGGAATCCAACCCAAATTAAATAAAAAAGGCATTCTTACAGGAAAAATTGATAATTATTTTAGGGTCTGCAAAAGTCATTTTTGACATAAAAACTTAAATATGTCAAAAACGATTAGATTTAGATATAGGACATAAAACACAAAATGTACCTAAAATATTGTGCAAAATTGAAAAATGCAGTAATATATAGGGTGTTCCATTTAAAATACGCAAGTTGATAGCTACTTCTGGTTAACCGGAAGTGACACCATCTTGAAAATGTTTTAGCCGAGTTGCTCCCAATAACATTAGTATATTACCAAATATTCAAAATTTTCCTATTTATAGTTTTCCATATATAGATCGAATTGGTTCGGATTCAAAAGTACACGTATTTAAAATTGACAGTTAAACTGCAACCATACTTATAAATTAATAAATAAAAACTATTATTGCAAAGACACACATATTAACACCTCTCTTTATGTTTTTCAGCGCAGGGATTGGAATGTTTT
The DNA here is from genome assembly GCA_034092305.1 of Diaprepes abbreviatus. Lineage (NCBI taxonomy): Eukaryota > Metazoa > Arthropoda > Insecta > Coleoptera > Curculionidae > Diaprepes > Diaprepes abbreviatus. The sequence continues at coordinate 4,345,643 of JASJET010000055.1, read as the reverse complement.
AATACTTAAGGATGCATTTGGTCATTATAAACCAATTTCTTTTCGGAAACTTTCTTCCTTTTTTCTTTTGATTTATAAATAAATTCTGTTAATGTCAAATATACAATGTGTTGCAAATAAATTAGAAATACAAGTAATTTCGTTGGTTCTAATTTATTAGGTTAAAATATATTTGACTAAAGGTTTTGATATCGTCTTTGTCGTTGATCACCTGCCCAAAATATCGTGTTGTGATCCAATGCACTTCTGCGGAAAATTGAGGCATGGTATTGAATAGATGACGTTGGATTTCTTTTAGACCGTTTCTTGTGTTTTCAGTTTTGTGAAAAGGGGTAACGAAGTGATTGTATGTTTTATGGCAAGCTATGATGTCAAATTGTTTTAGAATATGGGTACTTTTTCTGACAACAGACTAATTCGGGGCATAGTGATATCTTTTTTTAACCGTCTTCTAAAAGAAGGAGATTCTCAATTCGTCGAGTATGTATGTTTTTTTTTACGTATGCACACCGATTACTCCGGAACGGCGGAACCGATTTGAATGAAATTTTTTACGTTATGTTCAGGAAGTTGCTGCGGTGGTCCCATATTTTTTTGGAAGAAATTGGTGCAGTAATATCCAAGATGGCGCTGACAATATGGCGGCCAAAAAAATTTATTTTGTCTGATTTTCTCCAAAATTGGTATGGGGGAGTTTTCGGGGTCGCACATAACGAATATGAAATTATGTTTAAAAAATTCAATATGGCGGATCCAAAATAGCGGATTAAAGATTCTACATCTCTCGATTTTGTCTAAAATCAGTATTGGGGCATTTTTGTTAGTATTAACTATGAATTTAAAATATTTCTTGAAAAACTCAATCAGGTAGATTTAATATGGTGTCCTTAAAATTTTACATTTTTCGATTTTCTCCCAAACTGATATAAGGGGTTCTTGAGGGTGCAAATTATGAATTTAAAAGTATTTTTTCAGGATTCAACATGGCAAATCCAAGATAGCGGACTAAAAATTTTATATTTTTCGATTTTGTTCAAAGGTGGAACTGAATCGTTTTTGAGGATGTAAATAGCAAATATAGGTCTAGAAATTTTAAATTTTTCATTTCAAAATTGGTATTAGGGGGCTTTGAAGGGGTTAAATTTAAATTAGATTAAGACTTAAAATAAGTTTTTTGAAATTCAATATAGCGGATGCAATATGGTGGGTTGAAAATTTGACCTTATTCGCATTTTTTCAGATTTGGTATTTGAGGGTTTTCGGGGTCGTGTATTACGAATATGAAGTTAATTTTTTACAACTGAAGTTAATTTTTTACAACTGATTGATAAGATACAATATGAGGGATAGAAAATTTTACATATTCCGATTTTGTCTAAAATTGACATTTTGGGGTTCTTGAAGCATATACAAACTGAATATGCAATATACAATATAACGAGCTAAGAAATTTACATCTCAGGTTCTTTAAACATCAATATTGGAAGGTTTTGGGGCATCTATTACTAATCTAAAATTAATTTGAAATTTGAGATAGTGGATTTACTATGACAGACTAAATATTTGTTTGGAAAACTCTAAGAACCAAAGAATTTTTAGTGGTTCATTTTAGGGTGATTGACAATTTTGGATAAAATGGGTACTTTTTTGCTACTTTGGAGTCATTGCCGAGGTATACTAATCTCGATTAGTACTTAGTTCAAATAATTTATGGATATCATAATGAATTCTAAAACTAAAAATAGAAAAATAACTATAAATTTTTATATGAAATTGAACTTTTTGAAGTCGGCGCCAAATTATTTGTAAATGAAATAAATAACTACTAATATATACAAATTATGGTAAGAAAGCAATTACAAATAAAGTATTTTTAATCTGTTTATGTAAATCACATTTTGTCAGGTATTAGATTGGCGCCGACTTCAAAAAGTTCAATTTCATATAAAAATTTATAGTTATTTTTCACTTTTTAGCGCATTTTTAGAAGTCGGTTCAATTTTTTTATAAAAATTTTATTGGGAAATGTTATTTTGTATAGGGATGTTTTTGTTACAATACTTATTGCAAAAACTATTCGTATTCAAATATCCGCCGAGTAAAAAAATTGAGTGATTTAGAACAATATTTCTTTCCAATATCTTAGATAAAAAAACACTTCAGGCTAGGAACTTACCATCGCAAAATAATGTTACATCCGCCAAACTCTCAGACTTAAATAGATTGCTAAATGACGTAGCCAAATTGGATCCAAAACTATTCCATTTCAGGCAAAATTGTTGTTGCTGAGAGTCCATTTCAAACCCGGGTTGTATTATGTGGTGAGCTGAAACAAAATAAAAAAAATATAAGTTAGGTGTTAAAAGTAACTGTCAGAAGATTAACGTGTGTTGAAATTAATAATTTATGTACAAAAGTTTAGTATCAGATTAGTGAAAAAGTTATCAATAAGTTAACTACAATAATGTAAAGGAAAAAATGTAAAAAGTTTCTAGGCGTAGTGCATTTAAAATTAAAAACTTACTACACATTTTACCAATCTCCTTTTATACACAAAGTTTTAATGAACTACACAATGAATTGTTTGTCGTTGCTGTCGTAGACTAATACCGAAAAATGCACTATTTGCAAGAAATTTCGTTTATTATAAAGAAAACAAGATTTGTACAAAGAAATATATCGCTAAATGCATAAAATAAATCATTAAACACTTGCATCATTATTTTGTGTTTTAATTTTGTCAGACGCAGTATTTTAAGGTGTTTATTTTGCAGTTTTCATTGATAACAAATTTGTTGCACAAGGGTTATTGCATAGCTGTAAACAGATATTGTTAAAATGCACGAATTTGTTAGCCTTGAAATGATTGCATAAAAATAAGTTAAAAAATAATTCAGACTTAAGCAGTAATACAGGTCAACAGTTCATTGAATGATATGTTTCAATTTTATTGGTTGATATGCAGGAATTAAGGAGACCCGTTCGCTGCACAAGAATATAATAAAAAACAATATAATTAAAAAAAAAATAGTTTGCAAGGCATTTATCACTGAAATAGAGTATTATAAAAAATAATTAGGTACGGAAATTCATTTGACTTATTTAATTAGTGTGTGATTTGGCAAGGTTGGGGCTTTACTGTTTATGTTTATCCCCGAGAGTAAGGTTAGACTTACTCTTTTATAGTAAATAAGTTAACTTAATAGTAAAATATTATTTGAATGTCTCATGTCAAAGATGTTGGTAAATTTGTAAGTTAGAAACGTAAACAATGGCGTCAGAGTATGGTGAATGCAGAAAAAAAGTAAATTAAAAGAGAATTTCACTCCACAAGATATATATGTTCATATTAATAACCAAGTGATAGGAATGAAATGTATTGTTGATGATTTGTGGTGTAAAAATTGTGATTAACCAATGTCTTCAAGACATCTCGTTAAAGAGGAAAATTTTGGGTTAGTAAGCATTTTCATGTAAAATGAATAAAACGTAATAATATAAATTTAGCTTATCCACTATTTGTAAAGAAAATAATACACAATTATAAACGTTACGACATAACTTAAGATTAGCTTTTGGTAAGTAATAAATTGATTTTATGTATGTATGTATGTATGTATGTATGTATATATATATATATATATATATATATATATATATATATATATATATATATATATATATATGTGGAGGTGAGCCAGCTAAACAAAACTCGAAAATCAATCAGAGGCCATCATCAGTTCTCAGCGAGTAACGAGACGAACCGCACTTGAAAATGCCAAATGAGATTTTGGCGAAACGTCGTGAAAACGATTTTTTGAACGAACGGAATAACCAAACCATTCATTCTACCATCCGAGAAAACCCACTATAACACACATATATATATATATATATATATATATATATATATATATATATATATATATATATATATATATATATATATATATACATATATATATATATACTAATTGACTTTTGTTATTTTCTTTATTGATTTTTTATTAATGTTTTCCATGCAGTTGAAAAATTTATAGCATCGTCTCGTTTATTTAGCTATCCCGTTTTTTCGATTTCTAGGGTCTCTCTTATGACGCGTACCTTGTAGTTCTGTACTGGTGCTATTTTTTTTGTTTTTTTTGAAATCGATGGTATGTCCGGTTGTTTGGTGATGTTGAAATAGGTCTGAGGTTGTCTGTTTGTTTTTGACGCTAATTTATGTTCTTGGATTCTTGCTGATATACGCCTATTTGTTTTTCCTATATAAATTTGATGGCCATCTGCACATGGAATGCTGTAAAAGCCATGATTTTCAAGGTTGGTCTTATCTTTACGATTTCCCAGGATGTTGGCTATTGTACACGAGATATCAGCATACAAGAACAAAATATATCGCACTCGGCAGAGGGGAGGAGCCTGCGAAGCCGCTCATCCAATCAGGAAGCGAGCCAGCTAAACAAAACTCGAAAATCAATCAGAGGCCACCATCAGTTCTTAGCGAGTAACGAGACGAACCGCACTTGAAAATGCCAAAAGAGATTTTGGCGAAACGTCGTGAAAACGATTTTTTGAACGAACGGATTGAAACCAGGAATAACCAAACCATTCATTCTATCATATATATATATATATATATATATATATATATATATATATATATATATATATATATATATATATATATACATATATACAGTGTGATCAGTAAAGTCCGCATCATATGGTATAGTAGTCACGTGGTTAGCATTATCTGTCAAATTTAAATTTTTTTCCAAAAAAAAAATTCAAAAGTGGGGTTATATCTTAAAATATCGAAAAAAGTTATTAGAAAAAGTTTTTAATTAAATGCAATTTTTGGTCACATGTAATGAAGTTTATTTGTTTTTGTCCCTGTATAAGGTAACTTCATAAGATAACTATTTTTAAAAACGTAGTTCGTGTTTAAAAGTAATACATATTATTATTAAGAAAATAGTTTAATTGAAAGACTAAAATTTTCTAATAAAAAATTCATTCATTCGTGAAATTGTTGATTTTCACCCCTCGCAGAGACAGGGGTAATGTAGGGTTGATCTCTTTGAGTGGATCATTTTGGCAGGTAATTTATGTCAAATATAATTCTTAACAATAGTACTGTATTTCTCTAGTTTTTTTAAACATTGGTCTTTTTTAACGATTTTCAACCCTTAACAAGGAGTGGTTTTGAAATTTTTTCGAAATAAAAAGTTATGCTCATCTAATGAGTGTTCAAGGATTAATTAATGTGATATGAATAGAATTTCGCTTGCCTCTTTTCTGTATCCATAAGCGACTACCGAAAAACAGGCGAACAAGTTAGATAAACGCATATGGAAACTTCATATTTCGAATGAAAGTCAACTTAAAGATATTTTTCTACTTGAATAAAATGTAATAGGTGAAGAATTTCAACGTCTTACTGAAGTCATAATAAGATGGGGCTCCCTACAAAGAATTACTATTATTAATGATTTTTAACACCGTTTCTTTCAATTAGTTGACGAATATTTTTGACCACCTAAGTGGAGAGAGAAATTTTATTTTTGTAAAAATTTATTTTCCATATGGAGGTTTTAATTTTTTACCGTGAAACGAATTGGCGTTATGGTTAAGGATATAATAAGAATCAATGTTTGTATTTTTTTGTTTTTTTTTTAGCTCTGAGATACAATGCTGTAATTCAAATAATGTGTACTGTACGAATACTTTTGTCCGCCACTGTATTTCTTTATAATGTTAAAACAATGCTACTTTTAGCATTGTTATATAATTATTTTAGTTATAAAAACAATCATAATTTTACTTATTTAAAAAACAAACGTACTTTTATCTAAAATGCAGTGATTTCTAACCGGTTACATAAATAGGTGTTGCATATTTTTTGTTAGATTTTTTATAAAAGTCAAGGTTTTTACTGGTTGTCGAAACAAAATTTGTGACCGAAATCCAATTTATTTTCATATACAGTGAATGAAAAAGAAGTGGTACCTTATTTAAAAACTAGTATTAAGCTTTAAAAATAAAATTTTTATAAAAAAATTGAAACGACTTTCAAAAAGCCAAAAATAACATTATGAATTTTTATGTGAAATTGAAATTTTTGAAGTTGACACCAAATTAGTACCTAACAAAAAGTGATTCACATAAATAGATTAAGAAATACTTTATTTGTAATTGATTTATTACCGTAGTTTGTATGTATCTCGTGTCAGTAGTTATTTGTTTCATTTAGTAATAATTTGGCGCCGACTCAAAAATTTGTATTTGTATTTTTGCACTTTTTCTAAATTCACACCTCGCAACTTTATGCTTGTTTGCATGTTTTGTTTTTTAGTTATTACCTTATATTTAGTCTTTTTGGTGTTCATTTTTAATCCGTGTTGCTCGCAAACGTTATTTGTTTCGTTCACTAGTTCTTGGAGTTCTTCAGCGGAGCTAGCTACGATAGCAGTGTCGTCTGCAAATCTTATGTTGTTTACAGCTCTTTCGTTTATTATTATTCCCTTACTTTTCGTTAACAGTGCTTCTTCGAAAATTGATTCACTGTACACATTGAATTGTAGGGGTGACAAAATGCATCGTTGTCTCACTCCTCTTCCTATTTCAATTTCCGGACTTGTTTCGTTATCTACTATTATTTGTGTGCGTTGATTCTAACATAGGTTAGTTATTATTCTTAAATCTTTGTTGTCTATGTTTTTTCTTCTTAGAATCTCGACTAGTTCTTCATGTCTAATTTTATCAAAAACCTTCTCGAAGTCAACATAACAAATGTGTATATCGGTGTTCATATCCATACACCTCTGTGAAAGCACATTAAGTGCAAACAACGCGTCTCTGGTGCCTATACCATTTCTGAATCCAAACTGACTATCATCTATCCCCTTTTCAAGTTCTTTATAAATGCGTCCGTCTATTACTTTTAAAAACACCTTGAGTACATGGCTTATTAAAGATATTGTTCTATATTCGCTGCAGTCTTTTGCATTTTTGTTTTTTAAAATAGCGCAAAAGGTGGAGAGTAACCATTCTCTGGGTATATTCCCCGTTTTATATACTGTGTTGAACAGATCTAACAATATATCCATGATATCATCATTCATGCATTTTAAGAGTTCTACTGTGATTTGATCTGGACCTAGTGCTTTTCCATTTTTGTCGTTTCTTATAGCTGCTTTTATTTCATCTTTCAGTATCGTTATTGTCTTGTTATCTTCTACTTCAATCTTCATCTACTCTACTCTATTGTTTTTAAACAGGTCTTTGATGTATTCTGTCCATTTTTTAAGTTTCTCTTGGGTGTCTAAGATTAGCTTGCCTTTTGCATTCTTAAGCAGTGTCGGTTCTCTCTTTCTGTTACTATGAGTTATCTTTTTTATCTTCTTGTGCATATTAAAACTATCATGTTTTCTCTGATACTCTTATATTTCTTCACATTCTTTTTGCAGCCATTTATTTTTCGCTAGTCTAATCTTGTATTTGATTTGCTTGTTTATTTCTTTATACTTTTGCGTATCTCTGTTTTTGAATTGTCGTCTCTCATCCATTAGGTCCAGTATCTCCTCTGTCATACATTGCTGCTTTCTATATCTTGTTGGAGTTAGTATTTCTCTTTGACTTTATTCTATTTCTGTTTTTATTAAAAGCCATTTGTTTTCTGGTTCTGCGTTTTGGAGAATCACCTCTTTGACGTTCATTAATCTTTTATTGATATCTTCCGTAAAGAGTTGTTTTATGTTTGTATCCTTGAGTCTGGAAATGTTATTTTTTGCACTGTCTGTTCTTTTTTTAATGAGTTTCATTTTAAATCTGATTTTGGCGACTAGGGGATTATGGTCTGATCCTATGTCAGCACTTGGATATGTTTTTACCGACTTAATTGCATTTTTATCTCTTTGTCCAATCAGAATGTAGTCGATTTGGTGTCTTGTGATCCGCCTTTCTCTATGAGTTGCCTGTACCCAATCCAACTCAGAAATATACCCTTGATTCTGATGATAATCAATGGGATTCAAACGATAGTGTTCCGGAAAATGTCGCCGGCCCATGAACCTTGCAGGACTCCGATTTTGTCTGTGAACTTTCCAGTAAAAAAACTTCACAAAATAAGTCAAAGTGAATTAAGTGACCTTATAAGGGATTTGGAATTACCCAAGAAAAAAGCAGAACTATTGGCTTCTCGATTGCAACAGCTTTAAATCTGGACTATGATCCAAAAGACTGAAGACTTTTCACTGATTCCTCAATAGTAAGTCTTAAAGTTGTGTTACTCCATAATGGAAACAAGTTGCCTTCAGTCCCACATGGTCATGCAGTCCATATGAAAAAAACGTATAGCAATTTGAAATTGTTACTCGAGACCATACAATATGAAAGATATAAATGGCAAATTTGTACGGATTTAAAAGTTGTGGCGATTTTGCTTGGAATGCAGCTAGGTTATACCAAATATTGTTGCTTACTCTGCGAATAGGAAAGTCGAGCATAATCGGATTACTACAGAAAGAAAATTTGCCACCGAGAGAGTTTTTTCAGCCAGGAAAGAAAAATGTAACCAGCGCGCCATTCGTTCTCCCCGAAAACATTTTACTACCGCTACTTCATATAAAATTGAGAAAAATATTGTGAAGGCCATGAATAAGGAAGGCCGTGCCTTTAGTTATTTAAAAGAAAAGTTCCCTAGAATCAGTGACGCTAAAATTAAAGAGGGAATATTTGTGGGTCTCCAGATTAGGGAACTTTTCGGCAATGCGCAATTCGATTCCATACTTGAAGGCAAGGAAAAAATGCTTGGAATACCTTTAAAATGGTTGGGAAACATAAAAACAGAAAACTATAAAGACCTGGTTGTCCAATTTCTTTCGTATTACCAAATCTTAGGGTATAATATGTTCTTGAAAATTCATTTCTTGAATTCTCATCTGGATTACTTTCCGGAATATTGTGGTGCTGTAAGTGACGAGCACGGTGAGAGGTTCCACCGGAATATTTCAAACATGGAAAGAAGGTATCAGGGAAAATGGAACTGTGAGATGTTAGACGACTATTGCTGGACTATTACGAGAGATAACCCAGAGGCTGCATTTAAAAGGCAGGCTAAGAAGCGCAAAATGAGTGTCTAAACTTTAGATTCAATGATAAAAATGTGCTATTTAATTGCTCTTGTTGAACCAACAATATATTGTTATCTGTATTTTGTATGTTCATTATATATGCCTATGAATTAAAATTTTGTAATAATTAATTCAGATTTTTTTCGCAAGCCAACTAAAATCTTTAATAGGTATTTTTTAGCTACTGTAGTTGAATCCAAAAAAAAAATGGGTTTGTTCAGGAAACAAAAAAAAAACGTTTTTGTTCCCCAGTGTTATTAACTATTTTCTACTGTTGTTTCTTGACCTTTACGACTCATTTTAGTATGTTAAAGATTTTCCAATGAGGATCTATGTACATCGTACTGCTAGGGTTACTAACTGATGGGGGTACACATTTTTTTTTACCAGCAGCTTGGCAACAGGGCTGTACGCCAGGGGCGTAACCAGCCAAATGATTTTTTTTTCTCTAAAGTACATATTTTTATAGATTGCGAATTTAAATTTGCCGCTCAAGTTAGAGAGGCGCTTTAATGGGCACTTTCCATCCGTGTAGTGACGCGAGAGAGCGAGATGGAGCAATAAAGATATAGTATACAAGGGAGCAAGTAGTATGTTTCGGTCTTCCGTAATGAAAGATGGAATTGCATGACGGGACTTCCCCTTAAACATGACAGCTTTGTTAAAACTCGGACGTTTCAACAATTTGACCCCCTGGCTATGGCGCTGACTACTCGTACTTCATTTCAATGGTCAACAGTAAAATATGCAGTTCAAGAAATATAAAGGGTGACAATACTTTTGCCAATTTATTATTCGCACTTTTTCTTTAACTTGTTTCAGAGCTACACTGTTCTAATTAAAAAAATGTGTAGTGTGTCAATACTTATGTCCACCACTGTATATATTTATATCTAAATTGTATTTGATTAAAAAAAGGTTTATTTTGTGTATTATAAAAACACTCAGTAAGAATAATAAGCGTGAAATAAATTCTGCATTGTATCATAATAGCTAGCTCCGATCCTGCTGTGGGGAAACGCATGCCAAGGTTGACAGCAGTGGCGCGGAGTGAACGCTGCGAATCAAATTTTCTCTATCTGCATCCTGGTTGGCCATGGGCTGCATTGCCTCCTTTGATTAGATCACTACGCATTGCGTAAGTAAAATTTTTATGCGCGCCATTGAACAAAACCAACAAAGAAAAAAACAATATACGCTTATTTTATCTTGAATTTAATAATGATTGACCTTCTTTGGGTGCGCTGTTGCAAAACAGCAGTATCTATAGGTGCTCGTATATTCCATTTTAAGGATTGAAATAAATATTTATTGTACGTACAATCAAATAAGCGTAGGTATTAGGTATTGCTTTGTTGTATTAGTACATACATATGTTATTAGAATAGCATGCAATAATGTATATAGGACTTTCAATTTCCAAGACCACCTTGGAACCAAATTTTCAAGACTATCTAGGTATCAAATTCGGGAACAGTTTCAGTTCGAAATGAGTTTAAAATATAGATAATCTATAGTTGTCTCCTCCCAATTAACTTTCTCCTAAAAAGTTAATGTAAATGTGAGTTGAACAGTAGTTAATTACTCTTTTAAAAATAACATTTTATCTCAAAGTTAAAATCATAAGTAGTACTTTTATATCTTCGCTTCTTGAGCTTGTATATCTTGGATGACGAATTTGTGGGATTTACCAACTTTCCGATACAGTTTGAGGTCCCCCAGAACAAGTTAGTATTTCCAGATATTTTAGATCTGAAGTTTTACAGATCGGTGAGTAGTTAGTAAATTAGCCATATGTCTAACTAAAAGTATTTACTCGGGATCTAGACCGAATGAATTCGAAGAAAATTTTTATAGTTGTTTCCACGCCAAAATGAACCATCTTTTTCAGAATACATCCTCAGATCTATGAAGGATATGTGTCCTTTTATTACAGGAAGCCCAGTGAATTAAAGAGTTTCTTTCAGATGAAATACAAACCCAACTTCAAGGCAGGGGCGGATCCAGCCTCTGGCGATGATATCACAAGAGTACAGTACGGCAAGTGAAATTGAGTTGTCGATCGACGGGGGGCGGGGTGCCAGCTACATTCACGTTTATAATGTAACAGGCCGAAGCGCATCTATTTTTCTAAACTCGAAGCTTTTAGGTGAGCGGGAACAATCACACAGTATGGCAAGCGAAAACGAATTGTCGACGGGGAGGAGGGGTGCATTTATTTTTCTGAATTCGACACTCTTGGTGGGAGGGAGCGGTCGCACAGTATAGCAAGCAAAAGCGGACTGTTAACGGGAATAATGCATCTATTTTTCTGAATTCGAAGCTGTTGGGGGGGGGGGGGGTGTTGGGTGGGATCGCTCTCACTGCCTTAAAATTACTTGAAACTGAGTTCAAATAAAACACATTAACATTTAAAACATGATATTTTTTTCCTTTATAAGTAATATAGTATAATAAAGAAGGTGGCTTTGGTTATATATTTTCCTCTTATATGTTTTTTTTTGCGAATATGTACCAGCCCATATCTTATCAACATCTAGAAAGGAATAACACCCACACCACCTAAATACAGCAGTTCAAAACGGTAGAGTTGGAAAAACACCAGGAATCATAAAAAGATAAAGAGCTCAAAAACTATTGCTATTCTTAAATCAGGAAAATCAATCAATAGTTTTTTTGGGCGGACTTTATAAACTTTTCTCTATAACTGAATTGTAGCTGTAGAATAAGCTGGATATTCTGCGAGGTATATGAGCACAAACTGTTAACTCATTAACAAGCTTTCTAGAAGCAGGCTATGAAAAAAAGTCTCATCAGTATAAAAGACGGTTTGGAGACACGATATATTCTACAAACTTGTTAAAGCAAACATGTATTAAAAAACTACTTGATTAATTAACAATGTACAGGTTGATTAATTAACAATAGGCTGCTCAGGACGTTCCAAGTGGCAACTGTAAAAAATATAAGTGATCAAAAAAACTCTTAATAATACCCTGCTATAACCCTCTATTTTGACTTCACTGCTTTTTATTATATATATTATTGATATTCCTCTAAAACGTTCTCATACCCAAGTCTCTAAACAACGCCACAACGAACTTTTGAAGCAACAGAAACTATCTTAAAGTCTGACTTAACCGTTTTATGTTTATATTTTCGTAAATGAAAATGACAACCAAACTCTCTAAAAGTTGAATCAGTATGTTTTAGCTTTCAACACAATGCATACCTCGGAGTTATTCTGGACAGGACGCATTTCTATAAAGGGCACTTAAAGACCATCGCAACTAAACTAAGAACGATAAATAACATTCTCCATAAGATGTGCAGTACCAAACAGGTTTCATCTATAGTCACGCTGAAGAGTAAGTTGGTGGAAAAGGTGTCCTTCGTCCTTCGTATTGGCAGGGTTCTCCCTATATTACTGAGAAACTGCTTGGCTTTGATTACTCTAGCAAAATATGGTTAGCCATTAATACGTGAGCACTAACCACGGCAAGTGTGCAAACTCGCTTTATAAATGGGGCTAAATGCTATTTGATGATAGATGCGACAGTGCAAACTTGTAAACGAATGTGAACCAAGGATTATATCTATAGTCTTGCTGTTTGTCTATAATTGTGTTGTAAAACCTTATGTCTATATACTTTTATGTTTATACACTTTTCTGTTTGACATGTCATACATTGTACATGTGTTTTTATTGTAATTTTTATGATGTGTCTCATCGCCATATGGCAATTAAAATATAATTTTCAATCTAACTAGTAGCTGTCATTTTTTATTCTGCATGACTGCCAAGTTACTTCATGTTATTTTACGTCAAATGTAGATAATTCTAAACGAAAGTGTCAAATTTTCTAAAAAAAGAATTATATAGGCTTTGCTTCACAAGTGATCTAAATCATTTTTTTCTCCCAGAGATCTGAACTTGCAGATATATTTTTAAGGGGATCTGTTTTAAGCTGATATTCCACTACAGTTTTTTGCTCTTTCGAGTTCAATATCACGTCATTCAGATTCTTTTGCTTCTTTCTGAGCCCTAAACATTTCAGAAGGTAGCTATCAACATGGCAATTCCACCTTTCTTGATGGTACTTCTAAATAAATGAATTAAACTCAAAATAATTGTCTTTGATTATGCATTTACTAGTGCTTTCTTTTCTCGGACCTCATCTACTCTATCTATATAATATTTATTATGTCTTATGATGTGATCAAGATATTCTTCCGCCTTTTCACAGTTCTTTTTTCCAATTCTGCGAAGAGCTACGTCGGCAACATGGTCAGTTCATGAAATTTGAAGAATGCGATCTTTCAGAAGCATCCGCCATAGTTCATGCTTCAGTGCTATATAATAATATAGGGAATATGTAACATTTACCTACCCTCATTTCTAGGGAGAGGGATAATTTAAATGTAGTTAGTTCATGTTCAATTCTTTGAGGTATAGCAGTGTCCCCAGGTATGTATAAGATTCCACGAATTCTATTGTTGGTTGAATTATTATAAGTTGTCTTGATGGTTGACGATTTTTACTGATAAACCATACCTTCGTTTTTAATATATTTAAGTCACTACGTCTCTGTACTCTTCCTACAAAATTTTTCAGTTCATAGATGCTACTGGCAGCAGAAGCAAAAAGGTAAATTTGGAAAAGGTGAGTGTAGGATTTTCATTTGCTATTCGGTATAAGTTATGGTATAATTTTATGCTAAGAACTCTTACAATAGTCAAGTTCTGAAAAACATACAAGATCTCCCCTTAAAATATTTGGATATCAGAAGACACATAATTTACATCACAATCTATTATATAACCTTCTAAAATATAAAATTAATGTTATTCTTTATAAAAAAATTGGGTTGGGTTACGTAGTAATCTCGTCGGTACCAAGTATTTCAATCGGAAGTAAACACAAAATTATATTACGCATTCTGATAGATGTTGTTTTGACAGGAGTGTTTATTAACATGTTTGCTTAGATGATATACGATTCGTTTAAAATACTGTTTCTGATTAGTTTGTCAAACTGTTAAATAAGTCATTATTTAGTACCTTTGAGTAATGGCGAAACTCAATACGTGAAAATCGCATTACAAATAATGTAATATTTAACAGTTGAAAAAAATAGCTTTATTGTCAAAAATGTTAAAAATATATAATGTTTTCAGTAACAATATCTATAAATGAAAGTTTTTTTATAAATACTTTTAATCGTGAGTCATATAATTACTATTTTTATCTTACTCCTTTACGTTTCGTTTTATGTATCTAGATTAACTTTATGTTTGTGCTAAAAATTCTTACAAATTCCTGGAAAGAATGTAGCAGAAAAATTAAGAGGCTTATTTTAGGATTTTAATTGGTTATCTCAGAAACTTAGAATAAACTTTAGATAGCGTTACAGATTAGGGAGTTGTTAGTAAATTTCAAAATTTTCATCTGAACTGAGTTACAAAAGTGCAAAAAAAATATACTGGGTGGTGCAAATTGAACCAAAAATTAAATAGTTGTTTAATATGTACATGTGTATCCCGGAAAAAGAAGGCTATTTTCCAGAAATGAATAAAGTAAAAATATTTTTTCTGTTTGATGAAACTTGAATTTTGGTTGTTGCCGCATTTCAGGAAAGCTGTTAGGATAGTGCAGCGAGCTCTTTTATACTGCTTTAGTGAAGTTCAGGGTTAACAATCCCTAATTTTTTATCCCTGAATTTTGAAATGCTTAGATTGTTTAGACTATAAAGTGTATTTTTAGATTCATTGATCTTTAAGAAGGAAAAAGGTACTGTTGACACACGATCTGTTTTCGAAAAACAAAAAACGTAATATTATTGAGAATGGTATTTTTTTCCCGAAAATTCTGATCAAAATTAATTGTTGCAGTGAATGAAATAATTTAACAAAATTAAGGTTATTAAAGTTACTGATTTACCAAACTTAAAAATCTTAATTTAAAGACAAAATATGGGTTTTTGTCAATACATACTTCCAGGAATAGTTATTAATCTATCGAAAAAATAAAACTGTATTAAGTTAGTTAGCAATGTTCAAGATTAGTTTTACTAACCCGAACATGAGGAATTAGTGAGTACCACACTCTCCGCAATAGACCAGGGTAGTTTTTATTTGATTGGAGCTAACAATAATTCTGTGTAATAGTTCTTCTCTAGTATCTATTGTAATTGGATAAACTAAATTTTGTCTCCTAATTATATGTCCAATGACTTTAGGTAGGGATATCGAAGAGGCCAAGTCCTCAACATCCTATCCATTGGTTAGGATGTTTTCAAAGAATTAAATGGAAAAAAAGGGCGTCAATGAGATTATTATAGACTCTGTTGCTTGGTATTCCATTATTAGATAGGATACAAAATGAAGAAATCAAAAATTATATACATCATAGAAAGAGGATGAAGTAGGGATGGGGCACACATGTTTCCAAAATACCCATCGACAGATGGACATACAAACTAACAGAATGGAAATCTACAAGTGTCGGGCGACCACAAAAAGAATGGGTAGAGGCTATAAGACGAGTAGTAGGTAAATAATGCATAAATGTGGCACAAGACGTGGAAAGGAATGAGAGGAACCTATGTCCAGGAGTGGACAAAAAAAAAGGAGATAAAAATGTGCACATCTGCATTTATGTGTAACAAACGTTAAATTTATTGAAATAATTCTCATTCTAATCGATTACTTCGAAAATAAAAAAAGAAGGTTACTGGAACCGGCTTGGAATTAAATTCTGCTTCTATTAAAGAAAAAGTCTCGGAAGCATTGAAGTTTATCTTAAGGTCCATATAGTGGAGTGTTCATGAATGACATAGAAGTATACCAATGATGAAAACACAACGACGATTAAGGAAAGAGAAAACTGAGATTTTAGACTATATAAACATGGACATAAGGAATGATACCTACGACTTATATGTTTATATAGACCTGATTTGGGTAGGGCAAAATCGTGTTATGAAAAGCATGTTGGTGAAAGTCTCAATTTATGTTTGGTAGAAGCTTGGAAAAAATGTCTAGCACACATTACGGGAGACTATTAGAGAAAAACAGTAGAACACATGAAAAAAATTATCCTGAATTGGTGGGATAGATAAAGAATACTGGATGTTCAAGAGGAACCACTAGGATGGTTTTTTCTCTGATTGTAGCAGACAATAATTCTGTATAATAATTCTTCCCCGATGTTTATTGTATTTGAATAGGCTTTCTAGCGACACATCCTCTAAAAAATCATGAAGATTATTTATTTTAAATAAATTCCAAATAAAGCTGCTGTTTAGTTGTATAGGCAATATGCATGATCCTATAAAAATTATCCTGCAATTCCTCCCCAAACATTAATTTACCGAAGCTGGTGTTGAAGTCGAGATACAATGGTAAAATGAAGATATGAGATGGTACACACATGCAAATTATGTGAATTGATTATTTCATGTATTTTTGTGAAGCACGCTTCGTAAGTAAAAAATCTTTCTCAAAAAAGTTACTATCATTTCTATGCCGTAAAGTCCAATTTGAAAATTATATTCTAGGATAACTGCATGCATTTTTTGTGGATGATCTGGATATAAGAATTGCTTTTTTTACGAATATTCATTACCGTTGTTTTCCATGTATCAACTTGAGTTGTTAAACTCCGAACGCTAGTTGAAGGATTTTTAGATATAGCTTCTCGTTTTTTTGGGTTAAAGTCGCATCGGTACGTTTAATGTGAAAAATTAATTAATATAATTTTAAACTGTCTTTATTTTTACGAATAAGGTCACATGTCAGATTATGCTAATTAATACATAAAGTATTTTATGTGTTATAACTGACAAGCGATAGCAATTGCTTTGTCAGTAGAAATACTGCCTAAGCTGCAGCCAGATGTAAAGCTTGGAACATATTGGCATGGTTGATTGTTATTGTATCGCCAGTCTTCGGGATGAGTCTTCTAGACGCGAGAGGCCTGGTTACTGAAGTGAAACCGCGCCTTGATGGAGCTTCTAAAATATTTTCTTCCAATTTTGAGTTTCGGACCATTCTTCCGACATCAGCGTTGGTATTGTTTTTTACAAATTTTCCTAATGTGAGAATAAAAGACGATTCCTGCAGTTACCTTAACAATGCAAAAATTTCACAAGTTTCTTTTAAATGTCTGTCAAGACGTTCAAGTGTTTTTTGTTCTGGAGTTAAGCCGTTAGGAAATACTTCATTTTTTGAATGCAAATAAAGAATTACCGTTAAAAAAGCTTTATTTTATGTAAATATTATTGTAAATAGCCAACAGTATTCTAGTGCGTAGGGAAATACAAATCAAATTTGTTTCAATGACATAAATATTATCGAAATCCTAAAGCCATTTTAAATAAACCAAAAAATTATTCGTTACTAACTTCCTTGAGTGCGTCATGTTATCATAACGAAACTTTTTTAAATTGTTTCATTCACTGCAGAAATTAATTCTTATGAGAATTTTTGACAGATTAATATAATTTTCTACACAATTACGTTTTCAGGAGAATCATTTTTTCTTCCAAAAGGCAAAAGAATTACAACATATATAATACAGAATAAAAAACCTAAATATTTCGAAATTAAGGGGTGAAAAAGGTTAAGGGCGTTTCCTAAAGATGTATAAAAAGTTCACTATACTATTCTAATGACCTTCCTATAATGCAGCGACAACCAAAATTTAATAAAGTTTCATCGAACAGAAAAAAAATTAAAAAAAGAGTGTTGTTCTCAACTTTTAGGGGTGAATCTTATCGAAATATGAATATACTGTTATTTTAATGCGTGTTGTCGTTTCCGAAAGATTGCCCACATAAAATGACTTGCATTCTTAGTCTCTGTTCAAAAATTTAATTTTCAGTTTAATAAGAAATGATCGAAATTTCAAAATTTATCATTTTCAGTTGAGTTGTATAAAAATGTGCGAATCATTTTTCTTTAAATTATAACTTTTGTCGTCGCAAAGTCTAGTACTTACTGTCCAAACATTATAAAATAAACAAAGCAACTTATTTTAGAAAAATAAATAAACAAATTGCTAGTTTGTGCCATATAAATTATAATATCTTTAAAGCGAGACTTTTATTACCGGTATAATTTTTATATTATAAGGGAGATATTGGATTTAATATACTATCCTCAATTTTGGATTAGTTTTTCCTTAGTCAATATGTTGAACAGTATTACTTAGTATAACATGTAAGGCTTAGTCTTTTCCTAGAAAATGAATGTTTTAAAATAATAAATCCATGATTTTTTTGATGAGCGTTGAAAACAGAAATACAAACTTAACACCAAGGACACAATTCCACACGGAAATGAAACTCATTCCTTTCCCGTCTGTTTCAGACATAAATATATCATATTGTATTTAAGAAAAAGAATTAGGTTAACTTAAAAACAAAAGATCTAGGAAAGTTATTTATGAGCTTAAATTTTATCTGTCTGCATAGGAACAGCATGATGTTTGTTCGATCATATGCCAAAATTAAAAAAAAAATCTTCATTGTTGCAGTACGTTAACCTTTGCCTAGGCGGATCGAGAGGCAAATAGTGTATTTATTTTTAGCATACCTGTTTGCAGTTTTTGTTTTAAACCTTGAAACAAGATAGTGACTGCCAAATCGCAAGTGAGAAAAGCAGTATTAATGATTTAATATTTGTCAGAATTTAAATTTAGAATGAATTCATAAATATATCCAAAGAAAGAGAAAAAAATATATTTTAGTTATTTGACGCTATAAACGTCTCAGAACTTTTTAAAACTCTTTCATTTATTTGCGAGAACTATTTGGTTAATTAAAGTTTTTTTAACTACATGGGTTATGAATTTATCAGCGACACACGATTCTAGTGCTATTTTGCTCGGATCAAGATGAAAACATTTTTAGTATTGGCAGTATTTGCAATAAACTTATTTGTCATTAATGAACCGAAGAGGCAAGCACACATAATTTTCAGAGGTTATAAAAATAATGTACGCCAATACGGATAACCTATACTGTCTAAATGCTTTCTCCAAGAAACTCAAACAATGTAAATGGACCTGGCCAAGCCCAGACAATAAAGTAAAAATTGTATCATATATTTTCCTAAAACAAAATGATATGCAAGGATGTATCTGTTTTAAACAACAGTTAAAACAAAAATAAAAATTAATTTTAAATCTGAGAGAAAAGAACTTCTTAAGAAACAGCGGTACCTAATAGGAGAAACTTTAAAGCTAAAGGAAAAAAAAATACCAACACAGATAAAATTACCGATACAATAACTACTTCAACCAAGAAAATATGTTCATCTACAAACGCTTACAAAAACTCAAGGATAAGTCCTACAATAATACACCTATTAGAAAGATGCAAATATTAAAAAAATAACAATAAAATTTCTCCAAACAAAAGCATCAACAACCTAAAAATGTCAGTGAAATGGAGCAACTTGGAGGTTATACTATTCTTCAAAAAAAGCGATAATACAAATGTTGAAAATTATTCATCAATATCTCTTCTATCAGATTTATATAAACTTTTCCGTAAAATAAACTATTAAGAACAAAATCAGATTTTTATCAACCTGTTGCACAGGCGGGCTTTTGAAAGATATTTAGTACAATCGACCACTTGTATACTATATGTACATTGACTGAAAAAAGAGAGGAGTATAACTTACTGATGCATTTAGTCTTTATTGATTTTCAGGAAGCTTTTGATTCCATTGAACTTTTGTTAGTTTTGAGGTCCATGCCCAATCGAAGAGTAGACTCAAAGTACATATAAATCGTTGATAATATTTATGAAGTGACAAACATACATATCAGTATAGATGAAACAACTACTACTGGTAAAATAACAATAAAAAAAAGAGCATGCGAGGGAGATACCCCTAAGTTGTTTTTGATGGCTCTCGAGGAAGTTTTTAAAGAATTAAAATGAAAATAAAAGGGCGTCAACAAGATTGTCATGAACCATGCTGCTTGGTATTTCGTTATTGGATATGATACGAAATGAAGAAATCAGAAAACAAAACTAGATTTCATATAAAAAAACAAACTAGATGAAATGGAAATGGATAGATTATGGTTTCAGAATACCCATCGACAGAATGGGTACCTAGTCAGATAAAAACAAGTGTAGGGCGACCACAAAAATAATGGGTAGACGATATCAGACCAGTAGCAGGCAAATAATGCATAAATGTGGCATAAGATAGCCAGACGTGGAAAGGAATGAGAGAGACCTATGTCCAAGAGTGGACAAATAAGGATAAGAAAAAAGAAGGATATGAAAATGTTATATCCTATCCGCATTTCTGTATAACAAACGTTGTTAAATTTATAGAAAGGTTCTCATTCTAATCGATTAGTTCGAAAATAAACAAAAGAAGGTTGCTGGAACCGGTACGGTGTTAAAATTTATGTCTATTAAAAAAACTCTCGAAAGCACTCACAAACTCCCTATTGTGAGTATTCATGAAAGACCTAGAAGTATACCAATGATGAAAACACAACGACGATTAAGGAAAGAGAAAAACTGAAATTTTAGAGGCACATATAAATATTGACGTGAGGAATGATACCTACAACTGATATGTATCAAAAATATTAATATAACGCTTTCAATTAGAAGGTGGAACTGGATGTACTATGGTGACCCAAAATCTACAATTTCGTTATGAAAAGTACTGCAATATAAGATATCTGTGCGAACACTCAAGAAATGCAAGTAAACAAATCAAATTCTTTAAAAAAATATGTTGAAAATTATGATTCGAAATTTAGAAAAGTTATTTTTTTAGAAGAAAGTCAAAATCATAGCATGATGATTCGGTAAAATTAGTGGAACAAAAGAAGGTTTCGGTTTCGAGTAAAGACATATTATATTAAATTCTTGCTCAAATATTGGCTTTATAGAGAGAGCAAGCTTAATTATTTCCTATAATTCTAAGAGCGTAGACTACCGAGATAACATGGATTCTACATTTTATGAAAACTAGATGAGAAAAAAACTTATATCAAATTTGAATAAATCATCGCTAGTTGTGCTAGACAATGTGTCTTATTATTCTCGGATACTAAATAAACTGGCAAATTCTTCGATGAAAAAAGCAACATATTTCAATGTATGGTCCAGAAAAACAAAACTTATCCAAAAACAAAAAATATTGCTGTAGATGAAATATCGAGACAAAATGATTATGAGAATTTGTTACCACCATACTACTTCCAGTTTAATGGGGTCTATTGGAGGAAAGCAGTAGAACATACGGAAAAAATTATCTCTAACTGGTGGGATAGATAAAGAATACTGGATGTTCAAGAGGAATCACTAGTTATTTCGACTACAGAATGAATGTACTTCAGATGAGTTGCATGGATAAGAATTATGGGCACTAGAGCTACTTTTACGTATTAATTGTGTTTGATTCGTTATTTGCCATTTTTATTTTTATAAAAAGGGTTTTATTAGGTAAATGCCTCCTAAAAATGGATATGGTCGTTAGCTTAAATACTTCATATTTACAGTTGGTTAATACTTCTAAAAATTAACAACTAACCCCAAGAATTTACATTCATTTGCAAGTTAAATGATACACTTTTCTTTCATCTGTTCATAGTCCAAATTAAAAATTAAACATTAACCTTAACAACTAAGAAATTGACGAACATTCAAATTCTTAGTTTACCTTTGTTCTTGTGTCTTCTTTCGGACGTTTTCAGTTGAAAAAAAAAGTATATCAAAATAGAAAAAAATATCATTATATAAAACTAAATAAAAATATGTCACAAAATAGTTGAAATACTTTAGATTAGATTTAAAATTAGTTTATAAACAAACATTGAAAAGCAAAAAATTTGCATTTTATTTTTGGGTTAGATAAACAATTGACGACTTTAAATGGTCATCCTTAATTTTTACTAATTGTTAAATTTTCAAGTATGAACAGCTCATTCTTACTCCTCAGTGTGTTAGTTTAGTGGAAATTTTTAGTGTTAGTTGTTAATTTTTGAAAGTATCAACCGAACACCATTCTTGATTAGACTTGGCATTTGATGTCTTACTGGATTCAATTGTTATTTTTTGCTCTTTATCAAAGTAATCTATTAAATTGAAAACCATTTCTTTTGTCTCTGTCCTTGATTTTTTATGTCGACGTAATGTTCTTTCTATATGTAATCATATTTAATATATCTGAAATATAAGTATTAGACAATAAATAATGTTATAGAAAATAAGTATTAAATTTGCTTTTTGATTTATCTCAGTTTTTAAATTTTCCTAACAATTTTTCAACTAACTTTGGAACAAATCCATTGTTGGTCATTTTCATTGTCACATTCAAATAAGATGTTAACCCATTATCATTAAAGTTTACAGAAAATCAGCTGTTCATCTACCGTCATATTGTTTTTTATATTTTAAACTTATTTACAATAGATTAATTTCAATATGATATCGTCGAACATAACCTCAAAAGGGCAGCACTGACACAGATCAGCTGTAAGCGACACGGACGACTGTTCTATGAGGAATCATGGGATATTTTGAATCAGTTTACACATAAGGACATGTGACTACACCAGATTAAAAATGAAATGTGGTCTGTAGCAGTTGAATGTTTTTAACCTGGGCCAATTAAGTTTTGCTATAGTGGCGTTCCTTTTGTCAAGTTATTGCAGCTAATTCATAATTTAAAAGTCAATAAATTTCGGATGTAATGTCACCTTTGTTTCCATATTATCTAAACAAACAAATCCGTATTTTAGTTATAACGAAAAAATGACGGGTTATAAAAAGCTTAGCTGATCTAACTTTTAGACTTAATTTATTAGTGTGTGTGAATTTTTAATCTGCATGGAGTACATTTGGCAGAAGAGATTTTCATAGCCTTTCATGTTCTTACTTCCAAGGTTCTTTCTAGAAGTATTGTAATAACAAATGTCCAGTAATTTATAACTTATAAAGTAATGGATAAAATAGAGCGAAACTTCTTGACTAATTACATGGCTAGATGTAATTATAGTAGATAGAATATTACCGACTTTAGCTCGAGTTATTTATATTGGGTTAAATCAATTATAGCAGATGTCACCTGGGTTTTTATTTTTTATACCTGACATTTCAAAAATTTGACACAATTTTGTACTATACCACTATTAGTCTCTATCTCTTGCCCTCCCTCTCTCTTTATTAATTTTAACTCTCTTCCATGTTTTCTTTATCTAGGTATTAAAGAAATCATTCTCTATCAATTATTTCAATTTTAATTTAATTAATAATTTGTCTAGTGTTTTCGGTACAGATGTTCGTAGCTTTATTTAAATAAATACATAAATTTTCTATGCTAAAACCAGTTTTTGGTGGTTAATTACCCAAGACTTATAAAATTCGCACCATGACCTTGGTTTCACGTGCTACAGAATTAAAGACTGACTCAGTCACTACCTGAGATACCTGTTAGTTGTATTTTGTGCGTTAATAAAATTTTCATAGATATCCTTCACGTTATGATACTGCGACTTTACTATAGATATTAATACGGATTTCCGTAAAAATATTGCAGTTTTTATTGATTCGATGCTTATTACTTCTTGTTTAATTATAATATTGACATTTTAAGAAAGATGAAAGTAGAAATGTGGTAGCAATATCAGTTGAAATGTTTACTACACCTTCTTACAAAAGGTTTTAATCGAAAATTATATTGGGAAATATTTGTTCTCTTAAATGCTTTTTAAGTTTAATATTCCTAAATTTGCTTCTAGATCTCATTATATGAATTATTAATTTATTTATTGTTTTTTCCCCACATAAAAACACCAAACGATTTCAAATTTTGTATTTGATTCATTTAAATATCGCTTTCATGAAATAAATCCTTCAGAAAACGTTTTATAACTTGTACTTTTCTTTGAAACTGTAAGGGCAGATTCTAAATTCTTTATTACTTGTTACCTATCTTCCTGTTTTATAACCGGTTTTATAGCAGCGTGACCCTTTTGAAGGTCTTTATTTATCTCCGTTCTTTCCTTCATGTTACCACAATGCTTATGTAAAGTGTAAAGAAAATTAGATTAAATTAGCTAGTTCAATTTTTAGGTAATATCTGCAGACAAACTGACTCCAAACTTTTACATTAGCTTTTGTAGGTTATGTTGAAAAGTGATAAAATAAGAAAATTATCATACCTACATTCATATCATGTTAAGTTTTTTTGGGTAGAGAAATCACACCCTTTTAAATGATATGTTAATTATCAATATATATATATATATATATATATATATATATATATATATATATATATATATATCAATTTTTATACAATCTTATCAGTGCATTTTTTTTATAAAAATCTGGCACAATGTTAATAGGTAAACAAATTCAGCTGCCAAATAAATATTTTTTAAACGCTAAACACTTTGGCAAAAGCCAAACTCTTTGGCAAAAACCGAACTCTTTGGCAAGAGTTTTTAAAACGTCTTGATTTTAGAATTTGGTTCTAAAGAAGCGATATTCATAAATTGTCTGTATTTGTTGTTTTTTTTTCGTAAAGCCGTTTTACAGTGGAATATTTTCGTTGTCGGCAGTAAAAAAAATTAAATAGTGTAGCTATTTTTTATCAGTAGTGTACCATCTACATATTACTTATCTGAATATGTTTACTATAAAAAAAATTAATTTAATATCATTGTTTCCAGCTGAACCAAAATTTCGGATATTTCTACTGCTAATGAAAAAGTTTTTTAATTTTGTTCCTGTATTTTTCATTTCCTCCGTCAGCTCAGGAGGTTCTTGTTACACATATAACATTATAATAATCTGACGAGGATGAAAAAAAGCTTCGATAAAATATTTCACAAGTAGTAATCAAAATGAAATCAATTTTGAGCTCCTTGAAACTCAGTATTCAACATCAACAAAAATCATTAGATTTTTGACTTTAGCTGTTTTCGAAACCTTAAATTTTGGGCATCTTTTCTAGGCCCTTTTTTTAAACGATAGTTTACTGCTATGCAATTTAGATCAGGTAGCTAAAATGAATGAAAAAAAAACTACTAAAAACTCTTGGATACCGAAAAATCATTTCTAGCAATTAAAAAATGCTTTAGAATTCAAAATCGCAAATATACTGACTGGCTTGAACACTAAAGAAAATTTAGAGCAATTTTGGATTATGTCATAATCCAAGTGTTTGCCGAGTATTACCATAAGTTATGATGTATCATACAGCTTAAGTTTACGCAAGTTTGCTTACAAAGAAAACAGAGCATTTGTGCCAGTTTAAATTCTGCTACAGACGCTTCTAAAATTTGTCATTCTGTTTATCAAACCACCTGACCGATTTGCATGAGTGTATGAATTCTTATCTGATTAATCTTTGATTTTATTTTTCACAAACAAGGTATTGAGAGCTCTCTTGAGATACGACATTTTTCTAATAAACAAGTTGCACTCAAAACTAAATTCAAAGTTCAAAATGACTAGAATAGCATGCCATTCTCTTGACTTTGTTCAAAACAAAATGACACGCAAATCTGCTGACGTTCTGATTACACATTGTAGGTATATATCTAAAAAATGACGCAAACAGGTCGATAAGCAAGATGGACCATCTGTGGTCGACTTAAGTTTTCATTTCCCGTTTGTAGAAATATAGCTGGGATCAGGCTTTATTTTTTACTAATCAGTCACGCAAATCCAGTAGGAAATGTTCTGAGGGAATGTTTTGGGAAGTTTTTTCTATAAAAAAAAATACCCAAGAGTATAAATTTAATCTTTAAGTTTATTTTTTGTTCAAATTAGGCACTATTATACTAGGTGATCCCTCGAAGTGGAAAATTTTGAATATTGTTATTTCGTAGCCATGTATAGTTAGTTAGCTGTGGATCTCTTTGCTAGAATTATCTGTATATCATTTAGTAATCATGGAACAGTAGTCTAGTGAACAACGTGCTTTTGTAACTAAATCATAATACAGATATAATGACTGTGCAATTGCGGTTCAGCGACATTGCAAATTCATTTCCAAATTCTTGAATATGGAAAATTTCCCTTAGCTCATGGGTAGTAAATTTGAAAATGCAGGTTCAGCTTACAATGTTAAACATAAGGGACTAAAGAAAAGTGTCAGAACACCTGAGAATATTGATTGCGTTACAAACATCTGCAGAACACAGTCTATAAAACATTTAAGCTAAAAAAGAGCTCAGGAGTTGGGAATCTTTACGAATTTTTTATTTCAAATTTTGCACAAGATTTTCTTTCAATCTTTATCGATAGAAAATTCAGATGATCCGGGTACTACAACCAACAGACCTCTCAAATCGTCAATATTTTGCTGAAACTCTGCTTGAGAATGAGATCGACATACACAATTCGTGGAGATCGACTTCCAATATTTATCCTGCTATATCCAATAAAAAAAACTGCCGTTATACGAGTTCGGAAGAGTTTCAGGAGCTCTACGAAAAACCATCACGCAGCCCATAGATGACAGTATGGTATGTGACATCTTCAATGGGTTCCCATTGAAGATATCACACACCACACAGCCAAATAGGTCCCTATTTTTTTGAAGATGGGAATACAGTTACGGTAAATTCTGTGCGCTATTCCGGTAACGATTTTCTGAATAAGCAGTTAAATATATATTTTCTACACTACAAGAGCGTTATTACATTCCCTACGAAGATTGTTTCCGGGACATATTATTTCCAAACATCATCTGGCCACCAAGGTCACCAGATCTAATGGCTTGCGATTTTTTGTGGAGCTAATAGAAGCGAAAGGTTTATTGTTGATATTTGGGAGCTTTAGTTATTGAAGAAATTGTTAATATTTCTTTAAATATATAGCGTGGTTATGGAGAATTTCCACGATAGGCTTTAAGAGTGCATACAGAGAAGGGAAGGTTATTTACCTGACATTATTTTAAAGAAATAAAAATGGCATAATATTAGCTTACCGATGTTGTACTTTATTTAGTTTAATTAAATTTTTAAAATTGTAAAGTACGAAAAATTTTTCGCTCTCGGAGTATACCATGTATTAGAGATTCAACTTATGGTAGGTGACGTTTGCAGGGTGTAATTATTTCAGCAATTATTGTAATATAATTTCTTAAAAAAAAATAATGAATATTTGGTTGTAAAATATCCATTTGAAGATTTGGTGATAAAGTCATTCTCTCAAAGTATACAATTTTGGACTATAATATACCTACTACCTGCTTATTAGCTAACTTTTCTATTTTAAAGGAGATTTATTGTATTTTCGAAAACATGTTAAAGTTCTATGAATATAAGATGACATAATTTCCAAGCAGTTCCGTAAACAGGTGCACAAAATTTTTAATTTAACGATTTCCTATTTCTTTTTGACACATTTATTGTGATAATGATAAGAATAATCTGATGCCATCGAGAGATGATCGAAGTAAAAATTACCATGGAAGATAGAAACAATAGTTTTATTTCTTAAAACTTATTTTTTATCAACTTTGGTTTAAGTGAAGCAGTAAATTTTAGTATTTTTGAATAAAATCATCGGCTTGACTTATAAAAACCGTAGTATTTTATTTTAATTTATGATGGGTTTCCGGTTATTGATAATTTTTTAACCACATGTAGGATTGAAAATAATTTTTAAATATTCTAAATGAAAAAAAAAATGAAATAGATAAATGAGATCTTATATTATTTTTTGCAGTATATGAGTAATAGACATGTGTCCAAAATTTCAAAAAAATATTGTTCTCCAAAAAATGTCCCATAAAAGGTAGGTACCCACAGATGAATAAAATATGTCGTCTCTATTTCTTCTTTAAAAGTTGCCGAAAATCTTTAAAATTATTTTCGCTAATATATATGGGTAATTTAGCTTTTCACGTTTTCTACTCCCCGCCTTTTTTAAGACCTAGTTATCAATCTCTAAAAAATATGTCTAAATTCGTTCCAGTTCTTATCTAATCTAACCATATCATTCTGCACTATGAAAAAAAATATTGTTTTCGTTATTCCAAAGGCTACGCGCATGGCTAGAAATATTATTTTTTCCTGCTATACTGTCAAAGTCACGGTTAATACAGTTTTAAATAACACGTTGCTAGAAAATGTGCAATGAATTTTAAAAATAAAAACTACTTACTGCAAAAAATTTTGTACTAAGGCACAATAAATCCAAAAACAAAAGTTAATTAAGTAATAATCCAAAAATAAAAGTAACAAACACAACTGCTACTAAAATCCTGCGATGTTACGAAATTTCGTGGGTTTTATTTGCACTCCCGCACTTTGCGACGCATTCTCGAGAGCGAAAATCGGAATCTCACACCATGCACGCTGTTTCCCTGCTTCGCACGCACAATGTCTATAGCAACTGGCATTCCTGCTATACGCACAAACCGGGGCACGCATCGCAGTTATCGGCGAAATTCGCAGCGACGTTCGATTGTCCGATCGAAAGTGTCAGCAAATATGCATTTCTCGTTTCTGCTTTGCGAGTGTCGAGTTAGTCCGGTTGGATTAGGCAACAAACGTTTCTGCTAAATAGAAAAAGAGTTTTACAATGACACTTTTGTAATATTTTCGTAATTTTATTCAACTATCGTATTTTTATACATAATATAATAAATAAAACTTTGCTAGTATGCCAAAATAAACTTGGCAGAACCATAGACAACAGGTTTTTAGCAGACCTTACTGACGGCATGACGCGCGGTTTAGTTTTTGCTGTTTTATTTCTGCTAATTGGTGAAAAAACTGAAATACTTAAGAATGGGAATCGAGCAACTTGTGGCTTGCTTTTTTATAAGATTTTTTTTGGAGTGTTGTTAAAATAAAATAAATTTAATTCGCACTAACAAATAATTGTTCGCTGGTTGTTTATAAAGAACGCGACTATAATTTTCCAACTTAAAATTGAATTTTAAAATTTAAAAATAAGGTTGTGACGTTTTCTTTGTCGTTAAAATTTTCAATATTATTTTATTTAAAAATTACAGTTACAAAGGACCCATTTGTGTCAGGTGCTGCCGATGTGTTAATCGATTACCTAAAATAAAAATATTTTTTAATAGTAAAAATTACATTATAGTAATATGGTTTGGGTCTATCTATTATGTCATTTCTGTATTCTTCGAAAACCGATAGAAAACCGATGCTCTCAATTTCGTAGGTAATTACAGGTTTCTTAGTAATCACATCATCTAGAGGTCACATATTAGCACGTTGTGGAGAAGAACTCTGGTAGAATGACTATAAGATTTTGATTAAGAAAGATTTTTCTCAGGGATCTATACTTGGACCTTTGCTATACACTTTATACACTTATTAACTTTGATAATCCTGGCAACTATCTGCTCTATCTGCATTTTTACAAGGGTGCAAAGATCGTCTCAAAATACGCCTGTACTCCAAGAATGGTATCGAATGATGTTGATATGGGTGTGACTTTTGCAGCCTATCATGTATATATTCAGGCAAGAATAACGAATGGACTGATATTAAGATTTTTAAACTGATATATATATATATAGAAATGTTATTTTACAAAAAAAAGGTGTATTTGTAATATTTTTGTAATAAAACAACTTAGTAGCTGTAAAGACGTTTTTATGAAGAACAATATTAACCTCAATAAGTATGTATATTTTGAAGTCTATGCTGTTTGTTTGTGATAATGGTGATCCATTTCAAGACGGTGTAAAGTGTAATGAGTGTACAAGAAATAAATCTGACGTTTTAACTGAAACATGTAACTTCTTTTATTTACCAAAAAATGCCCTCTATATAATGGTTTAGAAATTTCGAAATTCGATATATTATGGAAATGAATTCTAATATGTATTCAACAAACCATACAATTGTTTAAATTTATATAACTATAGTTCATAGGTAAGAATAGTGACATAAATTCCGAGATGGATGAGACCTACCCAGAGATGTTGGGGCAATGTATGAACAAACCCTACGTAAAATGTAACAGCAAAAAATAGATTGGTGCCAAGAGGGGGGGGGTCAAAGTTGGCTAAAACAAGTTTCTTTGAATGTACAAGTCTAGAAACTCATTTTGGAAAAAAGTTGTAGAGATTTTAAAAACCTACAATTTGAGCTTTTGTGCGAACATTTTTGTTAAGTTCTTATTACAAAAATGTAAAAAAAAACCTTAAAATCGGCCATTTTTTTCATATCAATTATTTGTTGCAAAATTAAAATTTATTGCACTTTTTTGCTTTTAAAGGGAAGCCCTCGCCTTTTTGAACAAATTGATATTTTATAATAGTAGATCGGATAATTTGTTGCTGAGATATGGCTAATTGTTTATCCCAAGACGCAAAATGTTGATTGCTATAACTTTTTTTTGACCTCTACAAAGATTCTATCTCTTCGTGAAGGCCTAAATCTTGTTAGGGGCAAATAAAAAAGTGAATTTTCAACCCTTTAATATCACTTTACAAAGGGGGTGTCTTTTTTATAAAAAAATAGAGCTCTCGCGAACACGAGAAAACTGAATTCGCAGCTTTAAATCAGCAGTGCTCGGAAAACATCGCCGTATTTCAGCAACGAATAGACCAATTTCGTTTTTTTTTTTTTAATCTGGGGTAGTTCAATGATGAATATGGCACACCCCCTTTTCTAGAGTTATATTTAAGAAGTTGAAAATTAATTTTTTCATTTGCCCCTAACAATATGTGGAGGTCAAAATGTTCACCCAAAAAAAAGTTATAGCAATCAACATTTTGCGTGTTGGGATAAGCGAATAGAAATATCTCAGCAACAAATTATCTGATTTACAATTATCAAATATCATTTTGTTCAAAATGACGAGGGTTTCCCTTTAAAATCGAAAAAATGCAAAAAAATTAAATTTGCAATATATGATATAAAAAGTTTTTTTTTGGCATTTTTGCAATAATAAATTGACGAAAATGATCGCATAAAAGCTTAAATTGTAGGTTCTTAAAATCTAAACAACCTTTATTTGAAACTTTTTCGAAAATGCGTCCTTGGCTTGTTTTAGCCAACTTTGATCCCATCCTTTTTTTACTGTTACATTTTATGCAGGGTTTGTTCTTATATGGATATGTCTCACCCATCTCGGAATTTACGTCAAAAACAGCACTAATTTTAACTTATGGCTTGGACTACTATGAATACCTGAAGAAAAAACGATACCGTGTTACGCGTCACAAAAAATCTGGTATTCTACTACGCGTCTCTTCTTTTTTTTTAAAGAGATGCTTGTACTTCATACATTTATTTATTTATTCATGCCAATTACATATAATTTTATTATGGTTTACAATTTAATTCATTTTGTTTCACAAAGACACACCAATGTCTTTAAAATAGCATAAATATCAATAAAAATCAAAATAAAATCACAAGTGAAAGATGATGATATGCCAATTGTCAGAAATTACAGCATAATGACAAATAATAAGCAATATTGCCGGGCTGTGCAGTTAATCTGGAGAAGTTATAATGTTACGAATTCTAGCTGTTTGTTGAACAAACATTATAAGATTAAGCCAAGGACTTTTAGGTAAAAACATTTGTTTTTAGGTCGAAAAATTTTATACATTTCAGAAATGACGTTATTTAATGTCTTATGATATTTAATTCATCAAAAATATTAAAAAAATTTCTTTAAATCCTAAGAAATTCATATTTTCTTACTATCTTGATCCGGACGTGGAGGAACAAGGTAGATTACCATCTGGCGGTTACCATGGCTATATGAGTATTCGAGAGACATAGGGAGGGCAATGTTCTTGTCTGTGTCTGTCACTTTTTGGAAAAGTTTTTTTGGGATGCTAATAAAAATTTCTTGTACTGAAATGTTGTCCAGTGTTGATGGAACGTTAGTTGTAATTCAGGTTCTTTTTTATATGTTAGATCATATATTTGATATATTGCATTGATTTTACTCCACTTTAGATGTTCTATATATATATATATATATATATATATATATATATATATATATATATATATAGGCAGTTTACTAATTGAATAAGGCTGTCTATTCGAAAAATTTGTAGTTTTTGAGATATTAACAATTTAACATTTTTGTATTGTAAAAACACTATAAGGTTTTTAAGTTTTGTTATTAGTTACCCATGACGGCGAAATGCGACGAGAGAAAACATTATAGTGCTACAGGAATGCCACTATTTCTTGACATTTGGGAACATGCCAGATATTTGCTGATAGATATCCACATAAACAGGAACAGTCATGGAATAGTGTTAAACGAATATTGGAAAATTTAAAAAATATTGGCACAGTTAAGGCAAAAATACATGACGAAATATCAAAATTGCAATTCTGGGATATTTTGCAGTATATCCTATAACATAGCTAAGAAAAGTGGCTCTACAAACAGGAAGAGTCCAATATATAGAATTCTGTTGAAACACTATTTCCACCCTTATTTAATATCTTTGGTTTAAGATATATTGATTTGCCGAAAAGAGTGCAATTCTGCGAATTTATATTAACGTTGATACAAGACGACCCTCGATTGTTCGACAACATAATTGGTACTGATGAAGCAAAATTTACGAAAAGTGGCCTTTTTAATAGACCCAATTTCCATTTTTGGAGTGAATCTAATCCTCATGCAATAAGACTGTGGAATTTTCAAAAACTTGTCAATTTAACCTATTTTGTGCTGTAAGCAATGATGGAATAGTGAAGCTATATTTTTATGAAGAAAACTTAAACGGTATTTATTAATAATACAAAGCAAATTACGTCCACAGATGATGGCGCCTCACCACACAGAACTGTTTCGGTTACCAACTTCTTACAAGTAACATTTTATGTCAAGGAGATTACTAACAATGGACCTTTTCTGGGATCTCTTCTTTCTCCTGATTTGATAGCCTTATATTATTTTATATAGGGAACGATAAAAAAAATCGTTTATTGTAATTCAGTGACAATGATGGAGGACTGTATGGCAAGGGTACGGGACGGGTGTGAAAGTTTATCTCCAGATTCAATTAGAGTGATCACTCATGACGTATTAACTTAGAGTTACGAAAAATGTTTGACAGTTCAGTGTGTAAATTTTGAATATTTATCAAAATGATTTGTTTCCCTGGGTAGCTAAGCAGTTTTGGAGTACAAAGTCACCCTTATTTTTAATGCTAAATGAGAAAATATTATAAAAATAGGGGTTTAGGTTTTAAAAAAATTGACATTTAACTATTCTTTCAAGTTAATATTTATTGTTAGTTTTGATGACCCTGTATTTATGTATTATCAAAATATCAATACAGTCCAATAAAGTAGATCCTCTTCTAGAAGGAAACTAACCTCAATTAAATAATAAAGACTTTCATATAGGACAGATTGATAGTTATGTTTGGGCCGGCAAACCCCATTTTTGATATAAAATTTAAAATATGTCTAAAACAGATCTAGGTAGAGTACATTACACATGAAATATGTTTATAATTTTTCGAAGTATTCTTTATTTCAAATAAAACTTACAAGTCAAGCATCAAACGTACAAAACCAGTTAGTACGTGGCTCCCGACGAAATAAATAAATTACCTAACTTTTGATAAAAAATTTAAATAAAAAATAAATTTTACCCATTCAGATTCAGCCGCGCTCGTTGAGACTCACACTCATACGTATCAAGAGATATCCAGAGTTCATTTTGATCAGTCTTTATTGAGGATCCTCACAACTTGTCTTTCAGTTCATCATCCTCTTTCCCACCAAATGTGGGTGATGGTGACCTCCTGACAACTGATAAAGCTTCACTATGATTGGCTGTACTACATCTTTAAGTTCTTTCTTTTGTTTCTTGTGTTCCTCCTCCACGGTATCTTGATTTCCTTCTAACCATTTGATTTTTTCGTCGATAGCTTCTTTCATCTTTATCTTTTCATCTACGCTTACTTTGGCACCGATTTTGCCTTTGTCTGCCAATTGATTTTTTCAGCGAGGAAGCGTACCTTTCTAATTCGTTCCTAGCTTCTACTCGTTCTTTAAGTTCCTTGTCGTCATCAGCAAACTTCTCAGCATCCCTGATCATCCTTTCAATATCATCAGGAGTCAGTCTGTTCTGATCGCTGGTAATCACAATCTCTTCCCTGTTACCGGTTCTTTTATCTTCAGCCGATACTCGTAAGATCGAATTCTTGAAGATGGTTATCTTTGGTCATCGGACGTTCGCCTTCGTAAACTAATCCAAAAATAGAGTAACATATAGCGTATTCCATTTAAAATAAACAAGAAGGCATCAACTTCCGGTATAAGCGGAAGTGCCATCATCTTGAAAATACTTTAGCCGAATTGCCCACATCAACTTTAGTGAATTGCCAAAAATTTTCTAATGTCCAGTTTCCGAAAAATCGATCGCGACAGTTCGTCGTGGGACATACTATATATATATATATATATATATATATATATATATATATATATATATATATATATATATATATATATATATATATATATATATATATATATATTATTTTTCAATTTGGAAGTTGCAAAGGAGATAAAACATATTAGTTAAAGTTTACCTACATTTCTTGTTTATACGAAAGCATTCGACAATTCTACTTAAGACTACTGGTCTATATTCCTTTACATCCCTTTTTAAGGCCTCATTACAACGCACCAAGACATCTGTGTAATAGAGAAATAGGTCGCAAGAAAGAAAATGCAAAACTCGGCCCAAATATGCGCCCCTTCGGTCCGTCGTTCCCTTACAAAAAATTTGTATGCGCCACGATCCCAGACAATATATTCGTGTTGGCCATATTTTATCTTGCCGAGGTTGCCACGAGAAGCTTCTTACGCAAGGACAAACGCGAAATATATTTTTAGACATGCTTTTATATAATATGAGATTAAAGTTTAATGTGCGTAGATGCGTTTCCCGTTGCCGATTTTGTTTATTAAACAGTAAGAGTGTTTTATTTTTATAAAAAGCAGAAGTACAACCTTGTTGTCTTTATTCAGTGTAACAAAGAAGTTGGAAAATAGTGTATGATTCAACTAGCGTGTAATGAGACATATTACTCACGAGAATGAAAGTTTGAAGCATGAGTAGTATCGATTTTTTGTGGTACCTTTGAAGTTGAACGATCCAATTTTCGCAACCTTGCTCGCTTTGTCACCCGTTTCATTACAATGGGAAAAATTGTAAAAGTTAGAAAGAATACCGCTATAACACTGATCTTCCAACATACTCTTGGTACACACCTACCGATTTTATGCGATCATTTTCTAAATGCATTATTTAAACGAGTGTCATATAATAATCGGTACGTCAATTCTAGAATACATAAAAGTATGAATGTATAGTTGCCTAAATTATTATTATTGTTATTTTTAATATGTAAACAATATCTAACAATATTTAATAAATAAGTTTTTAAATCCTCTTTTTGTTCATATTAATCGCAAACTTCACATTTATAGTAATTTCTAACACTTAAAAACACTGAAAAGAGTCACGACAAGCAATTAAACTGAAAGAAAAGATAAGTAAACATGTTTATGTCTGTCAAACATCAAAAGAGCCTCTCCCCCTCCGATCATAAACAGCCTTCAAACAAATTTATTGTTGTCTAAATCTATAGGGTATGATGGAAGACACTGATAGTAACGATTAAAACTAAAAAGATATAGTTTTCCACTGAAAACAAGTATAAATAAAATTACAAATAGGTGTCAATACTTCCTAGTCTTTTTTGTAAAAACTGATGTGTTTCTTTAAATTAGAAAAGAAAAAAAAAATGCTTCCATTTTAGTGTAACAAATGAGTTATTTTTGTTTTTTTTTGTTATTGATAGGTTCCGAATGATTTGGCAGAACTATATATAGCATATATTTTTGAAAACAGTAGATATATTAAGCATTCTTTATAAATATGTATAACTAATTTAATTAGATAATTTCATATCTTATATTTTTTGTCAGTTATCGATTCAAATATTTTTACATTTAAGCTTAGCCTACACGACGTTTGTTTTGCTGCTTGACTGCGTGTTGGGAGTTGTGATGGCTTCTCTGCTTGCTACACCCATGGAAAATGGCCTCAATGTAGGATTCATTTCGTGGGCAGGTGCATGAATTCCACTAAAGATCATCTTCTATTTTTTAATTTTTTTGATGAATCTGCGCTCTAACCAATAAGAAGGTCGAGTCTTGTTAGGTGGGAATGAGTTTAACACGACAGCCAATTAACTAGGAGGGCTTTCGGTAAAGAAATGGCGGCATTGTTTGTAGTCGATTAAAATTACTTCAAAACGAATTCACAGTAATTCTTATAAATATATAAAATTGTCTGTTAATTGTTGTAAAACTCTGAATTAAATTTTGATAGAAAATTCGTTACAATCGCATCTTATTTTCTGAACTCTCTAACCTCGTCCAGAATCGAAGATTATTTTAATGAAAAAAAATTTAAGGGGCGAAATTTACCTCACGGCTCACAATGAGATATTTGGAACCAGTTTTCCGAAAATCAAATATTTTTTTTTAATGAAAGGTTATGCATTTTCGGATTTAGAAAAAAATATTAAATCTCATTGCCCTTCATTTGACTTTAAAAACTTGACGATATATATATATATATATATATATATATATATATATATATATATATATATATATATATATATATATAAAACAGATGAAATCCTCCAAGCGTTTAACAGCTTTCACAACATATTGCAATTCACATCAGAAATAGAGAAAGACGGTAAAATAAACTTTTTAGATATGACTCTTATCTCAACAGAAAATAAAATCTTAACTAAGTGGTATACTAAACCTACATGGCCAGGGAGACTCTTGAATTTCCACTCAAATCATCCAATGTCTCAGAAAAAGAGTATTATTATTGGTCTAGCAGACAGAACCATCACTTTAACTTCACCTGAATTTACACCCCTTGTTTTAAGAAAAGTGAAATTGACCTTATTAAGGAATAACTTTAAACTCAGAGACATTGATAAAATAATAAAAGATCGCGTACACAAGTTTTATAGTCCTAACACTCCTCCCAACAATAATGATAGATCGAAATTTATTGCCTTGTAGTATACAAACGGACTTTCAGAAAAAATTAAACATATTCTGAACCAACATAATATTGTTGTCTGTCACAAAGCTTAAAATAAGTTAAATTCTTTTTTTACAAAACTGAAAAATAAAACTCCTAAAATGAATAACTCCAATGTTGTATACTCAATTCCTTGCACCAATTGTCTAATAAAATATATAGGGATGACCACACAGTTACTTAAAAATAGATTAAATGGGCACTAATTTACTAAGAATGCTATGACTGCATTAACTAAACATGTACAAGACACAGGCAATTCTTTCAATACAATACAACAATACTTGAGCGTGGCCATAATTATAACAAATTGAGTGTAAAGGAGATGATGGAAATAAAAAAAGAAAAAAAACGCAGTTAACGACAAAACTGATATAAGGAACCTAAGCCACATTTACACAAATCTGATTAAAAATTAATATACCCTCTTAAAAGTCAATAGATGGGAATATCCTCTTAGAACATTTATATGTTATCAATTTTAATATAAAAAAAGGTAAGTAATGATTTAAAAAATAATGTAATAAAAAAATAATTGTTTTTCCAATACCACAATCAATACATTTTATCATTCAGTATCGAAATAGAAATGACAAGCTCAAGGTGCGTACCTACACATTTTTGTAAAAATTGGAAATGCCTTAAACAAAAGGCGAAACGTTTTGTTAGCATCCACGTATGCTAACCCTAAGAATACAAAAGAAAAACGCTGATACATATAATAAATGTTTCAAGAAAAACGGGACGTCCTAAAGTAATAAAATATATATAATAAGCACGACTACTCTATATATGTAGTTTTAATACAAAAATGAATATATATATATATATATATATATATATATATATATATATATATATGTTATGTCGGATATTTTCACGGGTGTGACGTGTAATCGAAGGTTTTTGGGCATCCCGTGTATGTGCTGAGCCCTCTCAGGACTGTAAGGCAGCTGACGTTTCGGTGAAATCTCATTCACCATTTTCAAAGCTCACTGTATGGCGTCTACAAGCGAACTGTATGTTCGCTATATATATATATATATATATATATATATATATATATATATATATATATATATATATATATATAGGGCTATCAGGGTTTGGGAGGTTCCGAATTATAAAAACTGCTGAAAAACTTTTAGAGCTCTCGGTTTATTGACTGCCTCTTCCCAGTATATATTTAAAAATTTACTTTATGTTCAGTAAAACAGGGATGCTTATGGGACTTCATGAAGGAGTTCACGTCTAAAACACCAGGTTTAAGGATAGAATACTTCCCATATCCCAATGCTTGGCGAGGTGTCGGAATGACGCCGAATAAAGGGGGTCTTAAATTTTTTAACAAAAGACCTTTAGAAATACACAAACTATATTATATAAATTTCAATCATTTAAAAAACCAATACTAGTCCAAAAATTACATTTTTTCATTCGAGGACTTCATGGGTTACTAGTATTGTGAATGTTTAAGTTTATCTTTTTGTGTACCGATAGTTGGATTTAACTTGTGCAAGCACTTTTTTGTACATTAATAAATAATCTTGAATCCAGAATCTTGATAATAAAAACCGAGAAGCAACACTAGACTAACAAATTATTATTATTGTTTTGTTTCGCGGCATGGCTGGTCATAAGATGACATCACATTTGTTTTGTATGCAATTTACACAAGACCCATAAGTAATAAACTATTAAATAATATAATAATTATTATTAGGCAATTTATTTATTTATTATTCCACAGTGACTGAGGAGAATCACTAACCAATCGACAACTGTGGTTAAAACAAAAGTACATCCTCAATGCAAATAAATAACCATTCTAATTATATCAAAATAAGAGTTAAAATTTTCTCTTTGCAGCAGCGACAATAACAAGTAATATTTTCTTGACAACACAACAAATTGC
Organism: Diaprepes abbreviatus; assembly: GCA_034092305.1. Lineage (NCBI taxonomy): Eukaryota > Metazoa > Arthropoda > Insecta > Coleoptera > Curculionidae > Diaprepes > Diaprepes abbreviatus. The sequence continues at coordinate 4,306,468 of JASJET010000055.1, read as the reverse complement.
AGTAAACTTATGTTCCGAAATATTTGTAGAAGAATGATAAAATCTGTATGTTAAAGCATCAGTCATTCTATTGTTCAATTCTACAACTGATGATACGTTTCTTAAGATTGAATTACAACCATCCTTCCATCAGATGCTGTTTTCAATGATTTTAGAAAGGTCGTCAAATTTTAAGGAATTACAAATTTACATAATATTAAACTTCTGTATTTTTATGACTAAACAAAGAAGTATTCGTAACATAGGACTATAAGAAAAAGGCACATTTTGAACTTTAAAAAAAATTAGGTAATAAAAACCTGATCATATGAAAATGTATTTTTTCCTTACGTACGTGGCTTTAGGTCAGGCTTTGTGATAACGGATATAGGTGCCTGCAAAATCTCATTATAAAAGATTAAAAACAGATGAGTTTATAAGGCGGTGACATTCGGAAGGACAAATGAACGGACGCATGGACGGACATGACGAGCGGACTCCTGAAACGGTACGTAATATCAAGGTATATAATATAAATGCACTGTTAGCAGTTACTTATTGCAATTGAAACCGTTATTCATCAAACTCAATTTAAAAATGTATTCCAGGGTTAAGATGTGTTTTGAATTTGTAAATTTACCTACCCATTAAAAGGAGGTCAAGTATTATTTCGCATTATATATTTTGGTACATATCATTGCAGGAATATTAATAGTGCAACGAGTATGGGGAAATTATTATAATTAACTACAGTCAAATATAAATATTGGACTTTGAGGTAAATTACAAAGAAAATGAGTTTTAAAATGAAATGAAATTATTCCAAAGATGTAAATCGAAACTTTCGCTTACAGATCTTCAGTGTGTAAATAAAGAATATCTCCAAAATAAAGAGGGGAGATTTTCTAATTTATTTTTCCAATTTTTTAATTAAATATTTTAATACTCTTTTTAAACAAAAATGGTTAGAAATTGTACAAACAGATCGTTAAACGGTAAATTTCATTTTTTTCAGACAAATTTTTTAAAATAGCTTATTTTTAAAAAATCGACAAAAGGCACCAAAAATTTCAAACAACTGCCAAGTTGTTAACGTAAAGTTAAAACTGCCCACCATTTTATAAAACTCACTTGTTGGTGGGTGTGCAGTGTATATTTATTAGAATAAGTTATTTGAGACCTGAATTAACCAAACAACAAAATTGCCAGATGTTTCTTATATATTTATCAAACTCATTATGAACATTTTGTGCTTTATTTAGTTCTTGGTAATCGTTTGTTTTACTTAAAAAGAAAACTAACTAACTAATGAGTAGTTTAGCATAATGATGCTTACAGTAAAGCAGGGGAATCTAAACTTTTTAGCCTAAGGGCCACACTGATTCCTCCACTAGGTTCCAATAGCCTATATACTGTAGTTTTGAACTAGTCGGTGAGTAATATATATGGCGTGGGGCGCATGGGTGGTCTCCACTCTTTTCGCGATATCGGTTGGTACCTACTGGCCAGTGTCAAGGACCTTTCATTGCGGTGGAGAGAGTTTAGGTGCGTACTGTGCGCCATTTTGTGAGAAGCGGCGGAATAGCGCAAAAACATCAATTATGTTTGGTTAGTCGAAATATAGTACGCCATCTTGCAGCAAGTAGCAGAGCATACACATGTTCTGGAAAAGTTCTACTGCGTGATCGCGTGTCTGGAAAATTCTAGTACTTTCGAGAATTTTCGAATATGTTTTACGCACCGAGGAAGCGTGGAAGACAATCGATTTGGATAGTTGGGACGTTCTAAAGTTTGAATTTAAAGCGATGATGTTTTGTGACTATGGTTTCTTAGTGAAAATACAGTGTGTTTAATTGTGAGCGTTCAGTTTAATTAAAAGTGTTAAAGAAAAGATCGTTAAATTCTGTTTACTCAGAACCCTTGTTCTTATAAGGAAAAAATCAGCTTCTGTCTCCTTTCGACAAAAAATTGTTTTGTTTTAATCTCAACTGAACAAAAAATGTATATATATATATATATATATATATATATATATATATATATATATATATATATATATAATTTGAATATACCATCAAAGTCGTTTGTCGCATCCTCGCCTACAAGTCCTCCAGTTGCCTTCTTCTAGACTTCTTTGTGACATTGCACTTTTTATACTATCCCACCATGATCTTGGCGGCAGTCGTCTTCTTCATGTTTCGGGAGGGTTCCATTCCAATAACTAGCTTGCTAATGTCGATAATATCTATTATACTTGTTTCGATGTTGACTTTTTCTCTTATGGTCTCATTTCTGACCCTATCTTGGAACTTAAGCCCACAACACCTTCGTTTATAACCGATTTCCATGGCTAACAGTTTCTTTTTCATTAATTTTGTCTTTTACCTTACGTCAACACCGTAGGTGACGATACTTTCTACTACTGTTTTAAAAATCCTAGTCTTTGTTTTTGCTTTGATTTGAGTATTCCATAGTATAGAATGCAGTTGTCTAGTTGCTTGTTTTTCTAAACTTCTTTGGGTTTTTATATCCTATTTGCTGTTGCTGTCTTTCGTTATTCTTACACCAAGATAATTATATGCCTCGACTACCCGGTCCAGTATTAGACTCCCGCTGACATTGCCTGCAATAGTGTATTCAGTTTTATCTGTATTTACTGTTAAATGAATCACTCATTTTAATTTATGTTAAATATTCAGTCAGCAAACTTCGGATTCTTTTAAAATAAAATTTAAATCTCGTTTTTCAGATTTTGAAGCAATTGCAAACTATGTCAAGATTGTTCAACATCCTTTTAACGCCGATATAGAAACCCTTGCCCCAAACTTCAAATCATTGCTGGAATTGTACAAGAGGATGTCATTCATTAGTTTGATCAATTGCATAAATTAGCTCGTGGTTTTCTTTCGCTCTCGGTATTACTAATCTGCGTGAAAAAAAAAATTGCCAAGTAAATATTTCAACAATATGTACAGGACTAAATTAACTAATGAGTATTTGAAGTCGCTGCTGATAATTTCCACTAGTAAACTTGATCCACAACTGCAAACAATTGTTAGAGGAAACTTACATCTACATAAATCTCATTATTAATAATTTCATTATGTGAATAACCACCTATCTATGTCACTTATTGTGAGTTTTTAGGATAAATCTCATATCATCAATTACAGTTAAAATATTTAGTTTCATATATTTATGGCAATCATTATAAAATGTAAAACATCTGATTGTTACATTGTAAATTTGATAATGTAATCAAAACAAACTATAGCGGGCTGGACTGGTGGTGCTTGCAGGCTGGTGTTGGCTCGCGGGTGGTAATTTGAAGACTCTTACTGCAAGAGTCACTTTTTGATGCACGATCTTGAGATTTTAAGATTTAAACACGTTTTTAAGTTTTTGAAAACAATTCCTGACTATGCAACAGTATATTTAGATTTATTAAATAAAGAACAAACAAATAATTTAGTCCAATTACTACTATTGAGTCGATTAGTACCAGTGTCGTAGCTAAGGTCATGAGAGTCCAGATTTAAATTTGAATTGAGAAACAATACAATAACTTTAAAGTTTGTCTGTGAGTGCGTCTTCTTGATTAGCGCATGCAAAGATGTCGATGGTATCACAAATTATGCGCGAACAAACTTTTATACATGACATTGTATGTTAGTTACTACGTTGCCGTAGTGATTCAATTCTCAATAAAACTTATTTCGTTTTATCAGTGGTAGTCAAATTAGGAATTTTGTTTAAGACTAGATGATAACCCCATTTAAATACTAATGAAATAACTTACATAAATTCATTAATAAAATCGAATCTAAGAAAGTCTGCTGATTTTTTTTCTCGAAATTTTACTAATTATATGTTTATTAATACGAAAATATAAATAATTAAAAGATTTTATATGTCTACATAAATAAAATGTCTTAATACTTGTATGTTTTATGTAATGTTTATTTAAGTCGAATAAGTACCTATTAATAAATGTAATCAGGACAGACACAAAATTGAGATATGTTATTTAGCAAAGACCTCTAAGATAATAATATTATGTTCTTTCATTTAAAAATCTACAGGGTGAAAACGTTAATTGGAATAAATCCGATAATAAAAAGGAATACTCCAAACTACATTAGTTTAGACTTTTATTTGGGTATATTTCTGGTGGATTTTTGTGAATATTACACCTCTCCAAGATAGAGGATAACGACTGGAATAAAGGTAAATGGAACGCCTATTACCAACATTAGATATGCGGACGTCGTTATATTTATGTCTAAAATCATTTAAGATTTACAAGAACTCCTCGATTAGGTTGTAAAAAATAGGGAAAAAAGTGGACTGACATAGCACAAAACGTGAAACAAGAATATCAGCAGAAAACATCAAGAAATAAAAATATTAATTAAAGAAAATAAAGCGAGAAAAAAATAATGACTGATTGGAAACATTACAGATGTAGGTCTATAAAAGAATATTAAGGATAAGTGAATAGAGTAAAATATATTGAGGTGCTGAAAATACTGAAATTGCACTATTTGGGTCATGTGATGAGGGGAAGGGGTAATTGTTGCTACAAATGATAATACAGGGTAAGATAAGACATCAGAGGAATATCGGAAGAAGACACATTTTCAAGTTAGATAATTAGAGAAAAATTGACTTCCCCATCAGATTTGTCATTAAGAAAGAAATTTAGAACCGAATTTTCGACAAAGTTATGGAACATTCTATTTGAAAACTAGAAGAGATAGTGAAAAACTGACTTCACCAACGAATTTATCATCAATAAAGGAGCTTAGAACTGAATTTTCGATATAGTTCTAAAACATTTTATTTCAAAATTAGAAGAGAGAGCGAAAAATTGACTTCTCCATTGAATTTGTCATTAAGAAAGAAGTTTAGAATCAAATTTTCGACAAAGTTCTAGAATATTCTATTGGGAAATTAGAAGAGATAGCCAAAACGGTGTTCACCATTAAATATTACATCAAGAAAGAAGTTTGGAACCTAGTTTTTAACAATATTCTAGAAGTTTCATTGGTGAATACTAGACAGCAAACAGTCGAAATGGAATAAATAAATGAGATATTGACTGATTTTATGAAATTTATAGAAGAACATCGCCTTAAAGGCAAACAAAAAGAAAAAAAAAAAGAAGAACGGTGCCAAAAAGAAAAACAAGAAGAAGAAGCATGTCGCCAAAAAGAGAAATAACAAGAAGAACAATTGTTTTAAAGATAAACAAGAAGAAAAAGAACGTCTCCGAAAAGAAGAAGAACGTCGCATTAAAGATGAAGATAAACTTGGCAAATGGATACTAGAGGTCATTGTAAAAGAAAAGCAAAAATTCGCTCAAATTGAACTGGAACAAATGCAAAAGAGATAGGTGAAGTGCGACAAGACATAGGAGAAGTACGCCAAGAAGTAAGTAGTATTGAATAAATTGTGTGACAATATATAGGGGAAGTGCGACATAATGTTCGATTCCTTAACTGATCAAAGTATGGAGATTGAGGATTAGAAAAGTTGTGATAAGTTCATGACTTAGAGAACGCATTGATCTGGACACAGAATGAAGAAAGGCAAACTCGGCAGAGTTGCAGCAAGCTGATAGAGTTTGGTTATATCACCTAAGTTGATGTCAGCATGGGAAGGACCATATACTGTTCTAAAAAGAATCAATAACGTTATTTATAGAATTCCACGAAATCCCAAGACCAAAATGAAAGTAGTACATCTTCATAGGTTAAAGCCATGCCACGGAGATATCGAAGCTGATAGGGATAATCAGAATTAGGAGGGGAGTAACGTATCGAAGGACTGGGGGAACTCGACCGCGTCCTTAATGTTTGTATTTTCACAAAAATCTCAAGAAACACTAAACCAGTAAGGTATATCGTTTAATTTTGTTGTAATATAGAGCTTAAAGCTTCAAAAAAGAACAACTGTCAGCCGCGTTCGTCATGGCCGATTGTTTGTTTCGAGTCTAGATTTTCTGGTACAATATTTGTTTTTAATTTACTATTGGGGAAACTTTTACGAGGATAACATAATTTTGGGAAAAATTTGAGGAAGTTTCGAATTATCTTTCTGGCAAGCCGTTCCCGCACTTAAGTTGACTCCTGTAGATCCTAAATAGCGGTCAGTTATTTTTCCAGCAAAAGGTTTTTAAAAATATTACTGTAGAGACACAGTGCAGGCACAAAAATAGTGCGTGAAGCTGCGATGGGAGATGTTGGTATAAAAAAAATATCTAAAGCTTTATTATTAATAATTGTATATACTTGTAGTTTACAATAAATTATTTAATCAATTTTCTAGAGAGAATGAAAATAAGGATTTTGTTAATTAATTCCTTTATTATTTATCCATGTGTTTGTGCTTTTTCCCGTATAATCTATAAAGCAACTTATATTATCAGCTTTCGTATAGAGCTCTCCTAACGATTTCAAAGCAGACAATTCGATATTACCACGTAACACTTTGCCTGCGTGTATTCGCACACCAGGTGGAATTATTGATTTTACTTGGTACACTTCAATTAATATTATCAAATATTTAAACGACAACGTCCTCATCCCTACTGTTTTCCTAATTTCCTAACTAAATAATGAAAATTTCAGCACGCATCACATCAGGACAAAAACAAATTTAACTAGATCCAGGGACGGTGGCACGGCTGGATACCCCACAAAGCAGGAAGTGAATCAATATATGGGTAATTTTTGTTATATTTGTAAAATGCATAAAATGCATATATGTTATGTATTTTATATTTCTTTTTCCTCTATGAGGATTTAGTTATCTTTTTTGGTCAATATTAAACCGTTTACAGTACCGTCATAAATTTAGGTTTCTGCATTTTATGCAAATCTTTCAATCTGAATTGAAGTAAGGTTAACATACGATACTCGCATGTCATAATTGTTTATGTTAAAAGTAGAAATTATGCTTTCAGCTGCCAGCCTTCGAAGGCACCAGAAGGTTCTTATTGAGTTTTCCTTGTTGGGAAACCGAGGACCTTTCAGAGAGTCGTATTTAAAATATGGTATTTTTTATGCATTTTTTCCGCTTTGTTTTATAGCAGTGCGATATTAACCTATGCGACTACTTAGAACGTCACTGTAGTCGTCATAATAGCTTGTCTATCGTAATGAATATTGACTGCTGCAATACCTAGTAGCGCTGTGTTGAGTATAAACAAGTAACCAGGTCTGTATACCTTGATTTTTCTTGTCTAGCTCCAGGAGTCCTATGTCTTACTCTCTCTTTTCTTATTTAACCACAAAATGTCTCCCTTTGTTAACTAATTTTAACTAAATTTTAATTGTAAGTTTATCTGCGCTATATATTATTTATATACAGTTCATCTATGTTAGCTATAATTTGAGGTTCCTGCAGCGCCCAGAGAAAAAATACACTTGTAGCAGTGCGATATTAACCTATGCGACTACTTAGAACGTCACTGTAGTCGTCATGATGGCCTGTCTATTGTGATGAATATTGACTGCTGCAATACCTAGTAGCGCAGTGTTGAGTATAAACAAGTAACCAGGTCTGTATACCTTGATTTTTCTTGTCTAGCTCCAGGAGTCCTATGTCTTACTCTCTCTTTTTTTATTTAACCACAAAAAGTCTCCCTTTGTTAACTAATTTTAACTAAATTTTAATTGTAAGTTTATCTGCGCTATATATTATTTATATACAGTTCATCTATGTTAGCTATAATTTGAGGTTCCTGCAGCGCCCAGAGAAAAAATACACTTGTAGCAGTGCGATATTAACCTATGCGACTACTTAGAACGTCACTGTAGTCGTCATGATGGCCTGTCTATCGTGATGAATATTGACTGCTGCAATACCTAGTAGCGCTGTGTTGACTATAAACAAGTAATCAGGTCTGTATACCTTGATTTTTCTTGTCTAGCTCCAGGAGTCCTATGTCTTACTCTCTCTTTTATTATTTAACCACAAAATGTCTTTTTTTGTTAACTAATTTTAACTAAATTTTAATTCTAAGGTTATCTGGGCTATATATTATTTATATAAGTAAAATTTTCTTTTAAGTTGCTAACTTAACCGTATTCTACCCTCCTGTCTAGAGAGACTGGACATTTTTGGAAAGTATTTGGTTTAAATTTTTTTTAACTCTTTCAAAATTCTTTAAAAAATCTTTGCTTTAAATTCCACATGTTCCATATGACTTTTTAATTATTTAGCAGTTCTTTTCCATATTTTAACGGGAGAGTGCTCAATAATTTTCTTAGTTTTTTTGTTAATTTATAGAACTGTATAAAAAAATTGTTTTTAGTTTTTAGTACTAGAACCACGACCGTTTAGCCTTCGCAACAAGATGAGCTCCCGTAAGCTTTATGAGGGTGGTATCAACCGTTATGGTAAAATAATTTGTATCTAAACTGAATCGTTTGTTTCTGAGATACAAACATCTGAAAAATGACAGTTACATCTAGGAGGACAGTAGTTTACATACTCTCCATCTTAGTTATTTCTTTGTATGTAGTAACTTTTACATATAGTTTGATATTTTTTAGTATAAATGTATAAACTGGGATGAATAGATATACGAGGTTTGTCCCAAAAGTATCGAGCCTGCATTCATATCTCCACTTCCGAGCGGCCTCTGTGGGGCATGGGCGTTACCAGTAAGTCTTCACGAACTCGTTGGTGTGCGCAGTTACCAACTGGACGTGTTAGTTCGTGAACGGTGTGCGTTTGTTTACAGTGTCTTTTTTTCATTCGTCGCATTTTTTTATTGTAAAAAATGACGGATAAATTAGATCAACGAATTTGCATCAAGTTTTTTTTTTTAATCTTGGAAAAACTTCCTCGAAAACAATTAATAAGATGAATAAGGCATTTAGAGAGAAGTGTATGAGTAAAGTAGGAATATAAGAGTGGTACAAGCAGTTTAAAGATGGCCACACGTCAGTTGACAGTGATTCTCGCTCTGGCCGATCTTCGAGCGCAATAACATCAGTAAATGTCGAGCGTGTGTGACTTGCAATTGAAGAAGATCGTCGGTTGACTGTACGCGAACTAGAAAGTGATCTGGGAATACCAAAAACTACTGTTTGGAGAATTTTAACCGAGAATTTGGCAATGGCTCGCGTGTGTGCGAAATTCATCCCAAAATTGCTAACAGCAGAGCAGAAAAATCTTCGCTTTGAAATTGCTCAGGACCGCTTGGAAATGGGTTCTAATGATGAAAATGTACTCAAGAAGATTATTACTGATGATGAATCATGGGTTTACGGCTATGATCCAGAAACAAAGTGACAGTCTTCACAGTGGAAGCATTCTGAATCGCCAAGGCCAAAAAAACACGTCAAAGTCGGAGCAAAGTGAAGACAATGTTGACTGTTTTCTTTGATTATGAAGGTGTTGTATACCATGAATATGTTCCGAGCGGTCACACGATCACTAAAGAATACTACGTTGAAGTATCGAAAAGATTGCGTGACGCAGTCAGAAGAAAACGGCCACAGTTTTGGACAAGCGGTGATTGGCTGCTTCACAACAACAATGCACCAGCGCATTCATCCAACCTTGTGCAGCAATATTTAACAAAGCACCAAGTCGTACAGCTTTTCCAGCCTCCGTACAGTCCCAACGTACCTCCCTGCGACTTCTGGCTCTTTCCCAGATTAAAACTGCCGCTTAAAGGACACCGGTTCGATGACAAAGAGACGGTTAAAACTAATGCGACGAATGCACTGAAGGCAATTCCGAAAACTGACTGCTTCACGCAGTGGAAACACCGCTGGGAACGTGTTATTCAATTAAATGGGGACTACTTTGAAGGATGTCACTCACCGGATGATAAAGAATAACACCAATGCGGAGATATGAAGTTAGGCTCGATACTTTTGGGACAAACTCGTATAATCCATTTTTCTTTAAGCTAAGTGTAGTTATAGCAGAATGTTAGTGTTTCTTTTTAACTGAAGTAGGTTCTCAATTCGTCCGCTACACTTACATATTATTTCGGAATGGCTCCATCGATTTGAATGGCATTTCTTACTTTATGTATAGCTAGTTGTTTCCGTGGTCCTATATATTGTTTCAATAAAATCTAAAATGGATATAATATAGTGATTTCCTCCAAAATTGATCGTGAGAAGTTTTTATGGTCGCAAATCTATCTTTTTTATTAAATAGAGCGGGCTAAAAATTATATATCTCTAATTTTTGTCCAAAATTGGTATTAGGGGGTCTTATGGTCGTAGTTTAAGAAAATTAAAGTTAATTTCCTGGAATTTAACATGAAAGTTTCAAAGTGGCAACATGCTTTAACTAATTTATTTCAAAATTTGTGTTTGGGGCATTTTCAAAAGTCATAACGATTTTGAAAATATTACAAGGTATATTACACATTTCGATTAGTATTTAGCTAATAAATAGCCTCGAATAAACATTAAAAATAATTCTTTAAATTTTTATGACATTAAAATTTTTTAAGTTTTTTTCTGATAAAACAAGAACTAATGAAACAATCTCGATGAATTGTAGAGAATAAGAACTCAAACAAAATTTGCCCTGGATATATATATATATATATATATATATATATATATATATATATATATATATATTATAAAATGTTAAATGTAATTTAATTAAGTGAACCACTTGTCAACATTAGGTATTTTTTCATTTTATATAATAACAAATTACAAATTCCTTTTCATGTTTACAGTTTAATTCCTTTCTATATGTATGGTTTAATTCTCTGAAGATGGTTTAAAAAATAAAAAAAACCGAAACGTAAGAGCAAAAAAATTTCTAATTAATAATCCAAATCCAAGCAAAACATACATGAAACAATTTTAAAACTCCTTGAAATTTGGCATATTGATAATCACTCTTCTTCCTAAAATATTGGTTAAAGCCGGTCCTGATTAAATCATTTTTCCAGGACTCTCTTCTTACAGAAAACTAATAACATATTATTACATAAGACTCTTAATTTGTTAATTGACAATAGTTTTGTTTACCAACTTATTACTGCAAGGTTCTGATTTAAAACCTTTTTTCATCCTAATAAAAAATAGTACGATGACGCAAATATCACGAAACTTAATTGAATTAAAGTTCAAGGTTAAAATAGATAATATGAAAAATGTTTTGTAGTATTTAGGCGATATGCTTTTTATGATGCTTTTTTTGCTTCGTGGCTTGTTAACAGTGGCGTAGGATTTTTTCTGGAAACGAAACTATCAATCATGTACCGTGAGGCTGAAAATTAAGATTATAATTTCTTTCTATCTTTATTAGCATAGTAAACAATATAATGTTTCGTCATTATTTGGATTGGGTGAGACCAAGGAAAATTACCGATTGTGCAATTTTTCTTTAATTTTTTCAGAAAATACAGAATAATACTTTTTTCTTTTGAGTTCATTTTTTTCACTGAATTATTAAAATGTTGTTATAAACACGTACTTCATGCTTATAGAAGCTAAATATATATAGTATTTCATAAATTTGCACTTTTGCAATCTTAAAAATCAAGAAAAACGACTAAAAAGTTTTTGGAAAATAAAGCCGCTGAATACATTTCTCAGGCAGACAATTTGCGCTGTTGCCATAGCGTAAATATTATTTCTGTGAAATACTCATATCGATGGTGTTCCTGAAGACAATGACGCTGAAATATGCAGCGAAAAAAATAGCGCCAAAAGATCTGTTGTGAAAAAAATACATTTATAAAACCACGGCGAAAATCATCACTTCTTCATATATGCAGCAAAAATTAGAAGGCCAAAGGGCGTAACACCGAGAAAAAATACATCTTTAATGAATACGGCGAAAAAAAATACATCTTTAAAAAGTGTGACGAAAAAAATTACAATTTAAAAATGTACGGCGAATTATCATCATCGTATTTTAAGAATTATAATAGTTTTCGATGCACTTTTAAAAATGTAATTTTTTTCACCGGATTTTCAAAATTTTACTAGTTTTCGTCGTACTTTTGCATGTATTTTTGGAATTGTAATCATTTTCAGAGCACTTTTGGGAGCGTAATTACTTTCTTCGAAATTACAAAAAGGTAATTTTTTACATTGAAAATTTTATAAAATTATAGTTTACGCCTCACATTTTGAGACGTAATTTTGTTCACCGCATACTACTTAGCTGTCATGGTTTTCGTAGACACCGTCGATATATTGTTTTCTTTCCATATAAGGTATAAAGAAATTTTTACACAAATTGGCCTAACAATTATTTATATTTACACTTTTTCTTTATTTTTACATTGAGCTTTTTTACTTTACAATTGCAACAGATATTATACCATCCGCTTTCTTGCTAATTGAGACCATTCCCAATATCTTTCTCTCGCAGAGATTATTCCATCTCCAAGTGGTCGTTGTCAATTAATATATCTAGGTTAGTTCCTTTTTAGTTAGTGAAACTAAAACTAATCTGAACAAACCGAAATTAACCTGAACTAATCAAAAATTTCAGTTCGTTTAGGATTTAATGCTCAGTCAAAAGTTTTAATGACATTAAGCTAAAAAATGGACTGTTTTCCAGATATATGGGTACTTAACTTACTTACTATGTTTTTATAAAATAATATACATAAAAATACATTCCGTAATTATGTGCTGGCATTATTTTTCCAGGGTATCATCTAACGATAAAACAATATAGTCATTTCCTTGTGAATTTTCTCGATTCTTCAACTATTTCCTGAGATTCTTTTATTAATTTTCAGTTAAAATGGATGAAACTCACGAACGAGTGAAAAGTGAGTTAGTACATTATAATGCTGCAAGGACTACATTTCTGGCCGTTTTTCCATATAGCCTCCCATATACGACATATCTCGGCTAAATAATATTTTCTGTTAATCGTTTGGACCACCGGGAAAAATTCTTGGTGAACTATGTCATAATAATCAAAGAAAACACCGAGCATGATTGATTTTTGACTTGTTTTAATATGCCCTCTTGGGTTTTTGATTTTTTTTTTGGCCCCCATTCCGCTAATTTTTGCAATGTTTCCATGTCTAACTTATATACCCATGACTGATGATTATATGTTTCGCTGGCTGCGCTGGAAATCATCACAGCTGTAATTAACATTCGATGCTGTTTTCGAGTAAACTCAGTGTTTTCGGCATCAAACTTACATGCTACTTCCCTAATAGCCTTTGTCTGAGCGATATGATCGTTGTTAGTTGATACAAAGGCGGATATATATATATATATATATATATATATATATATATATATATATATATATATATATATACGATAGTGGAATGTGCACTGATGTTTTTCCGGTTTTCAGTCCGTTCGTCAGTAGGAAAATCTTCACGACGTTTCGCCAACATCTCAGCTAGCATTTTCAAGTGATGCTTCTTGGACAGCTCGTCGGCTTGGAATGAGCGTGCTGGTTCTCTGTCGGCCTTTTTATAGTTTGGCGTTTGCGCAGTTTATACCTTGGTTCTGTGTCTCCTCTTCACTCGCTGTCCTGTTTCTCTGGTGTGTTGTTTTTGGTTTGGTTTTGAGTAGGGTTTTTCATGTATTTGAGACGTTTTTACATCTCTCTTGTTAAAATTTTTAGTGTTTTCTATTTCGAGAGCTTCCCCGATGATGCGCGTTCTATAGTGCTTTATGGGTGCGATCTGTTTAGTTTCCTGGAAATTTATAATGTGTCCTGTCTCCTGATGATGTTGGAATAATGCTAATGTGGTTCGCTTATTCTTTATGCTATTTTTATGTTCTCTGGTAGAGATTCTTCTGTTTGTTTGGCCGACGTATTCTGTTTCACAGTCTCTATAAGAGATGCTGTACACCCCTGGTTATCCGATGATATTTTCTCTTGGGGAATCCCGAAGACTTTTACTGTCGATTTTAATACCTTTGACCTATGACTTTTATTTGTTGTTAAAATACGTAATTATTATGTATTCTAATATTACACACACCCAAAGTGTGTGTGTATATTTTTATATTTATCTGTATGTCTTCGATATTCTTCAAAGAGACTGCAAGTAATTTTTTTCCAATGGAACGTTAATTTTCTACAATTCTATACCTCATGTCTCTCACGAATTGAGTTAATAAAAAGATGAAAAATCGAAAAAAAAAGAGCAACATGAAAATAAAACGAAATTGAGAAAATATATACAAATAACGATGAGTAGTAATTTTTGTTTTGTTTCTTACGCTATGATAATAAAACTTGGTATGAGTCATAGTACACCAAAAGGATACTTTTCTGTCACTTTCAGGGGTGCAACTTCAGGTTCTGCAGCAAATGGCTGAAACTTTTTATTTTTCAATGGGAAGTCTGGGATTTCTTTTTTCGGAATGTTTACATTAGCTGCAACAGTTTTTATCCGATTATCTCACATTTAGGTTTCATTTCAAATTTTATTTTTTAGAGTGCAGTGATCCTCTTAAAATCATCCTAAAAGTAAAAATTGTCTCAAAAGCGTCCTTTTGGTGGCTAATAATAGGTAATCAAGGTTTGGTTTTGTCAATGTTATAAATAAAAAATGATAAAGGAATTCTTGAAAGGAAAGATTTGTTGAAACAGTTTAAATTATTATCTCGCCTTACCAATAAGTTATTTTTTCCGAAGCGATTATCTTACCATGCTAATATATACTTTATCTTACTCGTTTGTCACTTTTAGATATAAATATAATAGAACTTCTTTCATTAAATTATCTAATTTTATTTTTATTAGAAGAAATATTTACAAATAGATAACTAGAATAGTTTCAAAATATATCGCACACAATTCTAAATAAATCCGGTATATACCGCCAAAACTAAAAAAAATGTTAATCCTTGATATTTTTAATGAATAAATCATTTTAAAAATTCGAACACGGTAAATTGGAATACTAGAAGTTAGAAAATGACTAATAAAGGTGAATAAGTAGAAATATAGTACAATTTCCAAATAATATTTGAGCTATTTGAATTACCGTTCATCTAGACGTACTATAGTGCATCACTTAAGTTATTGTAGAAAGCTGCTTCATGTTAAGGCTAAGAGCATTGCCACTAGCATAACATTAGTTCCTATTTATTTAACTGAAATACACGTAATATATTTTATTATTAAAAAACATATATTCTCTTTAACAAGGGAATCATCAAAAATAAATAAGTAGGAATTATTATTTACATAAATATTTAAATTCATGACATGGGTGTCCGTTTTCTGCCAAGGTCATCGAGATTGCATCGCCTTTAACTTCCATCATCTATCTCAGTGATTAGAACTGTTTATTTTGTACCGGCGATTATAAGTAAATTTAGATTCCGTAACAGAGAACACAGGAGCGTTTTGAGGCGCCTCTGTTTACTCTTCATGGCGCTCCAGGGCGCCGCGGCGTTCACTTAGGAACCTCTGGCTTACTATATTCTCTCTACCACGCCTAGCGCTCAATAAAGGTTCAGGTTGGACACTGAATGAATGAGTAAATGAATAAAACGTGGTGACACTTGATGTCTAGGTTCTTTACATCTCACTGTGTTATTTGAGGCCGATCGCCTTTGTGAATCGCCATTTAACAGAGACTTTTGGTTATGGTTGGCCGGCTTGTTTTATGGCCACCAAGATCTCCTGATCGAAATCCTTAAGATTTCTTGTTTTGTGCGGAATTTCATAGGACTTGTTTATTCAACACTAAGGAGGAGTTACGTTAAAGGATAATCCATTATTGCAACCTTTTTTGAAATGATCTTGGAATGTTATTTCGAGTATAAAGCTGCCAAATTTTCGACACTTTCTCAGGTTATTTTTTGGTAAATAAAAGGTGCAATAAATAAAATGTTCCTAGCCTTCACTGTTTTAAGATACAAAATCCACCGACCTGCTTAGTTTCTTTTGTTCTGAATGCATTAGATTTTGAGTTATTTTTCTCAAGCTTTCCAACAATGAATAATAGTTGATATTGGACTTCAATAATAAATCAAAAATTTTGATTTTTGAAAATTCAGACTCAAATTCTCAATTTGGCAAGTGAAAATTTAATTGGGTTTGAAAAAGTATGGAAAAGAGATTTTTTTATCCGCCGAGTATTTTTTTAAAGTGTTAATAATTGATATGATTCTAGTGTGATTTATTCAATCGAATGAGATCTGTCACAAGGCTCTCAAATTATATTTTTATAAAAAATTTTTCAGAGCTGCGATAAAATATTGATTTTGCGTTATAGATATCCGGATGGAAGGCAGTCATATCCAGACACATTTTCTAAATTAAAGACTAATTTAGCTGAACATGGAGCTTTTACGAGGACGAGGTCCAAAAGATATAACAAAGAAAACAGAGAGAGAGAGACAGAGAGACGAAGGGAATGGTCTAACTTGTGTAGAAGTAGCGCCTTTAACCTCATGTGTAGGGATAAAAACGGAAACTGGAGTCCTTGAAAGTCGACCACATATGGTATAAAATGTATGTCCTGATGATGCAGCGATGCAGTAAGGTCTTGCAATTTGTATATGGAACAAGTCAAAGCAAGAGAAAATTTTGTAAGATTGGTAATATTGTCCCACGAATGTTACTAAAGCAGATATAATGCCACATATTGATAGGCATAAAATCCTCATTTCATTTATGAAACGGAGCAAAGAGGGCGCTTCGGATTTGTCATCGCTTGTTTTATCTTAGGATCACAGATTAGGTACCGAATTTATGACAGAGGCCTCACTGTCTATATATATATATATATATATATATATATATATATATATATATATATATATATATATATATATATATATATATATATGTATATATATAATTCCAGTAAGACTGCGCAACGCGTCACAACTCTCAACCTTTTTGGAAACTCATTTTCCTCAAAGATGGATTGGTACAATTTTAGTGTCAAGTCCATTTCCAACTTTTTGGGGATATCAAAGGTTGTTTATGGGCTAAGTTTTTATGGCTTATACAACATGCCAAAATTTCAATAAAGTTTAGAAGTTTGCTATAAAATTTCAAAAATGGAAATAATAATTTTGAATTTTTTTATTATATAAATAATCGTATAAATCGTAGGGTAAGTTGATGAATATACATAAAGATTATTTAAAATATCCTATTAAGGTAATACCTTTCCACAAGAAATATTTTGGGTTAATTCTAACCATAAAGTTTGTTATTGTTTTGTTGTTAAGTGTTAATACATACAAGCTTTTGTGTTTTTAGCATGGTTTCAAGCAAGACTATCAATAAATTATAGTCATAGAGGAGTAACAAAAATGCCTAAACATATTTCGGAAGATCGAAAAGTTCTTCGAAAGCTGATCACAGCGAAACCAAAGGTTTTTCAATCCGCTCAAGTGGTTTAGTTAAGGGTAATAATTAAATACTTAATATTTACAAGTTTCAGTTTAGTTATACTTTTTTTTATATAGATCTTACAAATTATTTCAATCTAAGACTGTTTGACGTATACATCTTTGGTACATATAATACTAATATTTTTCCTTATAATTTAAGTATATGCAAGCCAACAGTATCAAAATTGTGAGTAATAAAGCCAAAAAATATTACAAAATTTTACTTTCGTTTATAAAAATACTATACCCAATATAACAAAAGTAGAAGGACGTACAATTCTTTTATCTAAGAAATTCTAAAGAATTTTCTAATCAACTTCTCTATAAAGGCTAACGAAAATAAATGGAAAATTTTCATTTTTTCTTCGGGAACATTATGTCTTATGGTCTCTAAGATCTCCAAAAAAAAACTTTTGTGTAGTACTCTATATGTAAGGAATTCTATTGATTGAAGTTCAGTTATTTTTGGTACAAATTGGAGAATTAGTTTAGTAGGATGCGAAATTTAAAAGTTCGAAAAACGTTATTAGTGAATACATGAATTTTTAGTATGAGGGCCTTTTTTCATGTTTTGTATTTTTGTTCTCGTGAATAAGCAAATTGTTTAAAAGTTTTCTCGCAATAGTCTGAACTAATCTGAACTAACATGAACCATTTAAGACGAATAATATTGATAAACATTATATTCACGTGTCTCTAATTGATGGTTGAATTTTTCCCCATTTTATGAAAATGACAAAAATATATCTACAAATTATACATTCTCATAAAACACTCTACCTATTAATGAAAACCAAAACGAAATAAGTTCAGTAGTTACTGAGAATATCGTGCACAGGCAGACAGACAGACTTGTCGAGGGACATTTTTTATTTGTAGTAACATGATTTTCCCACACCTGACACCAGAAACTAAGACTTTTGTACATTTTTATGACTTAACATTAAAGATATATAGCCATGATAATAAATATAGATTCGTTTCAAAACATTTTAATTATTGTTGGTCTAATGGTTTGTCAAATATCAGTTAATTTTAAAATTAAATAAATTGTTAGTCAATTTTTGTAAACCTGCTTATCATTGATATAATTAACAACATTATAAATTCGTAAACAAGGATTATAACCATAATTTTGTGAATGAATTGCAAAAAAAAACGAATAAAAGACAAATTTTGATAAAAAGATTAGATACCGTCCTTTGCATAAGTTTTCTATGTATTAGGGCTCTTATTTTATTTTTGGTAAAGTACAGTCGGAGTGACGAAATTATATTTCATAAGCATTTGACTAATTTTTAACCGACTTTTAGAAGAAGCATAATGTCCCGTATTATTTTGGCCAAAATTGGTTCGGTAGCAATCAAGATGGAGCTGAAAATATGGCGGACAAAAAATTAATTTTGCCAGATTTTGTTCAAAATTGGTACTGAGAGGTTTTTAGGGTCGAATATAAAGAATCTAAAATTATTTTTAAAAGATCAGTATGGCAGATTTAATATGGGGGTAAAAATTTTACATTTCTCACTTTTGTTCAAAATTGGTATAGGGAAAATTTTGAGGATGTAAATTATTATTTTTAAAAAAATCCGTATGGCGGATTAAAAATTTTACATATCTCGATTGTATCCAAAATTGTATAGGTGGGTTTTTGAGAGTGTAAATAACGCATTTAAAATTATTTTAAAAACATTCAATATGGCGGACTGAAAGCTTAATATCCCTCGATTTTCTTCAAAATTGGTACTGGGGGGTTTCTGTGAATATAGATAACAAATCTAAAATTGTTTAAAAAAATTAATATGCAGGTGCAATATGAGTCTAAAAATTTCTGGATTGAAATTGAAAATTGTTACAGCGGAAATTTTGACAATATAGATTAAGAAAATAATTTTTTTGAAATTCAATATGGCGAACCAAGTCTGGTGGGTTGAAAATTTTACGTTCTTCACATTTTCCCAAAATTGGTATTAGGGGGTTATGAAACTGAAGTTAATTTTTAACAATTTAATATGGCAGATACAATATGGGGGACTAACATTTTACATTTTGTCGATATTGTCGGGTTCTTGAAGCGTATATTACAGATCTTAATATAACTATCTTCAAATTTAACATGCAGGATAAAATATGTGGTACTAAAAAATTTACATGTCCTAAAGCCCTTTCTGTATCTGTATGGGGGGGAGGGGTCTCGGAGGCCTATGTTACGAATCCTATTTCACCTGGTTACTATGTGCAAAATGACGTTTCCTGAGATACTTCTTCAAATTTCTGAGCAAATGGTGTCAGAAGGACTCAAATCTGGACTATAAAGTGGGTGGTCCAGTTTAAAGAATTTACATTTGCGTTGGGTACTTTGACCACTCTGTAAACTGGCGCATTATCATGAAGAAGGAGAACATTCTGGCGACAAATACCGGGATGTTTTTAATTAACAGGCATATGTAACTTGGTTAATGTACATATTACACCAGGTAACTGCTATTATTGTAGCACCCTGTAGCATGTGTTTAACAAGAATAACTCCTGCTTGGTCCCAAACGTCGATGGCTTTGAGCTCTTTAGCTGAGCGTTGTATGCGGACTATTTTTGAGAGTGGAGAAATTTTATGGTTTCTAGTGATGTACTTAAGTCTAATAGCTTTTCAATACTATAGATAAAAGATGCATCCAAAGATTCCAAATCACATTGAAAAATTGGATTGCTAAGCAATTCTTGTTCAGAGGTCGGCAATCTTGGAACCCCAACTTGCTAAAACTTAAGTTTCGGCTAGTTTATTATGTAAACCTCATTGAACCTGATTTAATCAATCTTTTCTTTAAAATATGATGGAGTCTCGTCCCCATATATGGCACTCATTTGTTGGAGAAAATTTTAAGGACAATTCTGTTCCTTTGGTAAAAATTTGATGAAACCGCTATGTTCTAATTTTAAAAAATCTACTTTTTGTTGCAAAACACTTCACAAAATACAATTAATGAACTAATTAAAATAAAATTTAACATAACAAGTGGAAAAAGACTGATATTACTGAACGTTAGGTGGTAACATACTGTCAGTTGTCAGCTAGATATTTTTCTTAAGATTCTTCTAACATCTCACGGCATTAGACATTTTAAATTTGGTAATAAATTAGTGTTTAGCGTACAAATATATATGTGTTATATTTTTCTCCTTCACTCGTGTAAATATTCGTAATAAATTATCGAGTATTGCATATAATTTTTTTTACGGGCGCTATTATTTGGATTTTTTTCTAGATTTGTGTTCAGATTTAACTACGACTGGTTTAAGTGAAGTATATGAAAAAAAAAGAAAGGATGTCTACAAAAAGAAATGAAATATCATCAAAAACATACTTGCTAAAAACAGAGCAAAGTATTGTAACCGTCTGGTCATAAAAATGAGTGAGATCTCTTGTGGCGCCACCTTCATAGCATCTTTATTATTAAGTCTAACACTTTCATTTACAATTGCCTGTCTGTCTATACATTTTAAGTTAAATAACATTGAGTGACTTGGCAGTTACGCAGGGCAAGAATGTGACGAGTATTAATTATAATCAATGACCCAACGGTCAAGTTCTAAGAAATAGTATAAAGTATTCGAGAAAAAACTGTCGTCTCCGTCAGACTGTGCGTTTATGCAAAAGGTAAAATAAATTCGCATATCGCTAGTTCAAGTAGTATTAAATCGGTGTAGTATTTTGGAAAAGTTACCCATAGTTGTCAAATCATTATGGTTTAGAAGTCATGAAAACACATTAGTTAAGAATTTACATATAATAGACTTTCAAGTCCTCTAACACAAAGTTAACGTACATATTTCATCATGTCTATTTTTGTTCAAATCTTCAATTAATTTTTTATTGTCTCCACGGAACTATTTACTTTAAACTTTGCATACTTATTATCCATATTGTTATCTACAATTATGATTGAAAGTTATATATATATATATATATATATATATATATATATATATATATATATATATATATATATATCGATGTTGGTTACATAATGAATTTGTCAAGAAAAATTTCCTTAAATTGGCAAGATCTTCTACCTCCCTACCTGCAATAACATTAACGATATTAAATTTGTTTACAAAGATTATTATTTCCAGTGTTACAAAAAGTCAGTAAATAAGTGTTTAACGTTCTTGTTTGGCGAAACAAGTGTGTTTGAACGTTTAGCTTTGTTGCTATTTTTAGGGAAAATGATAAAGTTAACGGAACGTGAAAGAATTGAAATATTATGTATGTTTGGTTTTAAAGATTGAACACGTACACACAGGAGGTTCAGTTATTGAATGTAATTCACCCTGATTGGCAACCTGTAAGTCAAAGGCATAGTAAACCGAGTTAAGGCAAAGTTCAGGGAATATGGGCATGTTCGGGATATCAAGAAATCTGGTCGACCCTTATTAACAGAAGATCAGCTTAATATTCTGTTGACAGCTTAAGGTATTCATGGAAATAGCTTCAACTTTTAATGTAATACATTGCAATTGGCATAAAATACTGAAAAAGGCGAAATATCACTCCTACAAGATATACTTAGTTCAAGAGTTATTGGAAGCTAATTTTGATCGTCGAAATCAATTTTGCAAGCAAATTTTAAATGGCGATATCAACAGACAAAATTGTTACCATTATGTAACTGAAAATCTCCATTGGTTCATAGCAGTTAACAAAAAAACTCTCAAAAAATGAACGTGTGGTGTGGTATAGTTGACGGAATCCTAGGTCTTTATTTCTGTGACGGTACCCTCACTAGTGCGAGATATTTGATATTTCTTTAAACTGACCTCAATCCTGCATTAATAACTTTGTATTTAGACCCATAAGAACCCGATATATTCCAGCATAATATTTTTTCCATCAGCGCCGCCCCACTACGCTGCCCATTTCCATGCATATTTGGATGAGATTTTTCCGAATTCTTGGATAAGCAGAAGAACAATTGAATGCCCAGCTAGATCACCAGATTGAACCACCCTTGATTATTTCTTGTGGGGATATTTAAAAACTAAATTATACTTGGCTCGTCGACTTGGTTATTGTCAGATTGTTAACGAGGCTCATTTTGAACATTTAATTTAGATGGTAACAAAATTTCTCTTTTTTTAATCATAATTTTACAGAAATTTTTCTTGATAATTTCCTTATGTAACCAACATCGATAATTATCTTGTCGAATGTAAAAAAATATGCTTTTTCCTATTCTGAAATAAAAAATATAAAAGTTATAGAATATTAATATGTCTATATTCTAAAATTATTTTTGGTAATACAGAGTGATATGGAAAAGCAGTAGACCATAATCCGGTAGTAAATTTGTTGGTTGATTCGGTTTATTATTAATTCACACACATTCAATTACAAAAAGGCATTTTAATTAAATTAATGTTTATTTTAGCGTTCCCTAATCTACGCTTCCAATTCGCCATTGTTGGAAAACAGAATTTTTCTTAGTACTACAAATTAAAACGGTTTTCTGTAATTAATTTTGGATCGAAGACAAAAATATTAATAATAATTACAACACTATAAAAAATTGTTGTGTAATAATTCCTAAATATAAAATTCACTGTCAACTTTAAAAACAAAATATATTTTAAGGAAGGCTCACTTGAAACTAATTGTTAAAAATTTGCCTAGCTCATTCTACTATTAAAATTAATCAACTAGAAAATGCTAATGCAGGCCAATGCACTTTAAAAAACCCACTCGAGGTTGGTGAGTGTCTTCAAGGCCAATAAAAAAATTTGCAACTCGTTTTTGCCAAGCTCGCTCTATTGTTTAGGTTATAAGTTTTTATTGACTATTGACCTAACCGACTTAGAATTTGGCTGTGTGCATTATTACGTCATGCAAAAAATAACAAGATTTCGTTTTTTTTTCTGTTTCCTGTAAATACCCACATTATTATAAATAACAGTCTAAAATATATTTTCTAACATGCTATTATGTAATCTGTTATTTTTTAATTTGTACGGTTCACATTTTAAAAACAATTTAATTTTTTATCGTTTTTGAAAAGGTCATGTAATTGAAAAACCTATTTTTAAAATTGGTAGACCAGGAATAAAAATACGGTTAATGTTCATTTGTAATTATTTTTTTTACTCAATAGATAAAATGTTATTAAACATTCGAAATTGTTTATAAGAAACTTTTAAAAATAGTTTAATAAACATCAAATACATATTTCCATAAAAATTCTCTATGGACGATATAAAACCATTGTTGCTAATGGTTGCAACAAATACCTACATAGGTCACTACGTAAGTATTCGTGCCCTCATAGCTTATTAATGTTTACCCAAGATAGTCTCCATTACCAGCTAAGCTGTCTTGCAAACTAAGATTAAAATACCTAGGCATAATTATTTTTAAACGGAGAGATGTCGCCATGGTTTACATATACGCAAAAATGGGTCTAGTCCTCATCAACAATTTTTGGGTATTGGGGAATTTGGGCAAACAACTATATTTGAAATATTTATGAATCATTACGATTTGAGAAAATTGGTTCCTTTCTTCACAAAGGAAATGTTCGAAAATTATTTCTTCAGATTAGGGTCTGCGTTGCGGGAAACCCGGATATAACTATAAAAAAGTAAGTCGTATCCGTGAAATTTATTTATTTCTCAAATAGTACAGCAATTAAAAAATATAAACAAATCTTGTAAATAATTTAACAAAATGAAACTCTTATAATCACAACAGTAAACTAGAATCAGCTAAATAAAATACTTAAGAGTAAAAAACAGTCACAGTCAACAGCCAGGTACGCTATTCAAGGCCAATCTCACTTATCTCTTGAAAGACACAGAAGAACAGCAAAAATCAAAGTCATAAGGCAGGAATGTATTCTAGTAGTCCATAAGTCTATTGACGAAGCTATTCATGCTAATATTAGTCCGGCGAGGGTACAGCGAGGATCCATTTTGTTGCCTGGTTAGTTGAGCAGGGACACGAAAATTAAGCAATGCCAGCAGATCAGGATAATCAACCACACCCGCCAACAATCTATGACTAAACATTATAGTGAGCTGAATTCTACGAGTCTCCTAGGAATCTAAGCTGAGCAAAATTAGCCGCTAGTGGTACTGTAGCTGTGTGCGATCGATTCTAAAGTTATAGAGCAAGAAATTAACAAATTTGCTTTGCACCCGCTTAATCTGTGCAACGTGGACTTTGTATAGAGGTGACCAGATTATGCAACAGTACTCCAAGTTACCTCTAAGTAGGCCAAAATAAACGGTCTTAAGAGTTTCAATGTCATTAAAATCGCGACATTGCCTCCTGACAATGACAAAAATTTTGCAATCATGCTGTTGATGTTGAAATTCTTTAAAATGTAGGTAATGTCATTGATAAAAAGCAGGAACAGGACACGGCCCAGATAGGACCTCTGAGGAACCCCAGAATGCACCTTTATTTCTCGCGATAATCTACCGCAAAACTTGACCACTTGCGTTCGACCAGTTAGATAGCTGGCAATCCAGAGAATTAACGGTGGTCCGACTCCATATCGCTGTAATTTGTTTAATAAAGTGGGATGATTTACCGAATCAAATGCCTTTCTGAAGTCGAAGTGAATCGAGTCGACCTGCAAGCAAAGATCAAGGGCGGCACTCAGAAAGTTAGCGTAAACTGCCAAATTAGTCTGACACGACATACCAGACTGAAGTATATCGCTACGAGTGCTTTTCTTTTCATTAAATAATTCATAGTTATCCCCGCTCAATGTACCGGTCTGTTAACTTGTCTCTAGTTTGGCGTTGATGCTGTAAAGACATTCTTCTGTAGACCAGAGAGCTGTGACAATCGTCTGCTTATCAATGGTAGCCAAAATACTTATGGTAATGAAAAAAAATGGCACCTATCTTTTTCTCCACCAACCGTGATTATTTCACTGGTGTTGCAGATTCTTCATGTTGATACATTCACACTCCGAAAATTTTTCGGGATCATCACCACCATTATCAAACAACCAATCTTCCCACTATTAGAGATAGATATTATTCAGTTATCTCCCTTTACTTAGATCGTGAGCATTTTGAATCCACCGAGTTGGCGGATGTTTTTTATTTTTCATAATTCTTTTGATACATTTTTCGTAGGGCTTTATTTATAAGGAAGCTAGTCGCTCTATTGCATCTGTAACCCTAGTTCTCAGTCTTATTTGTTCCTATAGGACTCTATCTTTTATTATGATTCTCAACATATGTCGTTCTATGATATGAAAGTCTTCGAAACGTAAGTCAAAACTGGTAAGATTAATTAATCAAAGATTTTATGTTTGAGGCATGTGGAGATTTCTGATTAAAAAATATTTCAATTTGTTTGTCTTGGTAAGTGCTTTTCTTAGGTTTACCACCATTGTTGCTCTGAAAAATGTATGATCGCTTTCCACTGACAGCCTGTTCATAACTGTAACATATTATATAAGATGTTTCTTACAGGAATGATGTAGTCTGTTGTATTCTTGATACCTCCGTTCTATGTTTGGCTTCCTCGAAGAAAATATTCATAGCATACAAATTATATTCCAAGGAAAACTGTACTATAGTGTTTTCCTTATTGTTCATTTTTTTCTATTTCATATCGTTCATGGAATAATTCACTTTAGTTCTGTTTATTTTTATGTTTATGTTATGATTGAAAGACATGTTAGATAGAACTTTGGACATATACATATTAATATTGCCATAAGATGTCTCAATTTCTTTATCTGTATGTGTGAAATTAGCTCATAGACTTGTATAATTTTAATGCGGTATTTATGATTTAATGTTAATACTAGAAAACAGACTTTGGTGGGGATGTTATAATAATAAATCTAGGTTTCGTTCAATATAACAATTCAATTATATATTTTGAATGGCAGTTATTTAGCATTTGGTAATGGCGTTTTATACTACAGATACGATCATCTTTCGCTTTAATATACTATGATTCATCATTTCGTGAATTGATCAAAATTAGGAATAATTGATTAGTATTTCTCATTGAAGAGGCCATCTCAACTCTGTGTGTAGCCGCAACTGAATATGACCATTCGTTATACTTGTTATACACAAACAAGTTCCTCAAATTGAGGGAAAAATGTATGATAGGTTTTTAGTTGTGTCTGCTCGAGTGCTATCTTTAGAAACTATACATACCACCAGTTGAATTCATTTTGACTATTGCTGGTGGAATATTTTAGAGATAAGAATCTATTTCAAATCTAATTCATATAAAGTTCTTTTTTAGTATTTTTTTATATTCTAATAGAGAGTAGAGGATAGAATATTATTATTACTTGGTATGTTTCAGAGAGATTATGTATGCACCTGTGCACATTTTAGAGATTAAAGACGTTTTGTCCAAGTATTACCATCAAATTCATGCCATATATGATATTTGAAAGTTCTATTATTGACTAATATATATATATATATATATATATATATATATATATATATATATATATATATATTATATAATAATTATAGAAACTATATTTCCTGCGGTCTTTAACAATAATATTTAAAAAACCTTTAAAAGTTCACTGCGACCATATCATAATTCAAATGGCAGGAAGTGATATTCTAACTTATAACATTGACCTAACAGTTTAAAGTTTTGGTCTAATAACTCCTGCAAAAATTACCTGCATCGTTCAGGTAAAAAATTGCTCGATTCTAAATTTATCTGAAGTGCTTTGTTTCCTGCTTCGTCAAAGGACAAAGAACCGATAACTCTAAGTTAGAGGTCAAACGTCAGGTTTTGTTTCAACCTATAATTTGGATAAATTAACCAGAATATTACAGAAACAACCGAAATAATCAATTGAAAAATCCTTATGGAACGTTATAAACAGGGTGTTAGATTTAAGAGATATGAAAATTACCTTGTGTAAAAAATATTTATGGTGCATGGAAGAAGTTTTTTAGGAAAATATAAAAAAATTTGCTGACTCAGTTTAATAAGCTCTAAAAATGACACATTTTTTCTAATTTAAGCGAATTTGTTTATTTTTGATGACTACAATAATAGGGATGTTGACTATTTTTGGGAAAGTGTTTAAAACCATGCATAAGTACCGAATATAGGCCAAAATATTTAATATTATTATTTAATACAACTAATACTTTAAAAATCATATATTTAAATTCTGTTTCAAATTTTCAAAAAGCCAATACTTGTCACATGACAGCTGTGACGTCACATGTTGCCTAAGACTGGTAAACTGACAAGGAGATATAGAGTTTTTGTGTAATTTTTGTAATAAAAGATGGGTTTTAAGTTTTATAAGTTTTGTGCGTGGACTTAGTGTACAAATACTACAATTAAAACACCTGAAAAGTTATTTATTCATGTTCCACGTCCGGGAAATAATAGAAAAATGTGGCTTTGGCTAGCCCGCAGGGATCCGGCAGGCACTTGCGTCTACACAATCTAAAATATGTTTTAGTGAAGATCAATTTGATGTAAGTTGTGATAATATTTGTTTATTTTTCTTATATTAAAAGTTATTATTTTCCAAAGATGACAATTGGAATTTTGAGGTTAGAAATAAAGTAATCAAAGTTGGCTAACAACGTTTTGTATGTGTTTTATTTTAGTTTGGAGGTTATAATAAGATTACTATTATGTATTCATTACCAGTTGCGGAAATAACAATTCTTAATATATTACTTACAAGGAGGTTTTCACATTTCTAAATGTAGCAGAGCAGAAGTTATTGTTTGTTGCGAAGAAATTGTTCACCATAAAACAATTAATTCTCGGCAAATTCGAACTATTTGCCTTAATAAATCCACTTTCCATCATGGGACAACTTGTTAGAATCGTTTTCAAAGGGAGTAGTAAGCAAATTTCGAAGAAATTGCACAAAAATCGTTATAAAATAATGTTAACCTAACACCGTAGCCTTTGACACCAACGATGTTTGCCAGCAAGTCACGTCCTGCACTTTTATTGGTGTTCGTTCTCATGTGACTTGAGAATGATTGAACTATATTTTGATTATTAAATAAAAATTAAATTCCTTAAAAATAAAGGAAAATATTGTGTTTTTGGGATTTCTATTATGGAAGCTATTGTTGCGCCGCGAAATTATTTTATTTGAATACAATCAACATCCTTATTCATGTATATACTTTAATATGGCGTTGAAGGTATCGTTTTAAAATTTTGTGGAGTGTACTTCTAATTTGGGCAAGTACTATCTACAAGTTTGATAGATATGTAATCTATGGATGAGAAATTATATCAAGACGAAAAAATGCCTTTGAAATTATGTTTATTTTAATATCGATCAATTTTTCAGCAGTAACTTTTTCAGCATTATCAAATATACAACTTTCGAAAAATAATTTCTCGATTAAAAAACGAAGAAATCCTCTTTTCGTAGACAACTATGCTTATAAAAATAAGTAGTGGAAATCCTTCGATCATACCGGTAGACAACCATACATTTTTTTAAACGTTGTTTATGATCAGTGAGGAGGGACTTTTTTAACGTGTGACAGACACAAATATTTTTATTTAATTTTGTTTTCATTTTCTTTCCTTGTCGTGACTTTCAGTGTTTTTAAATGCTATAAATTACTACAAAAGCGAAGTGTAATATCAACAAAAAAGGGGATTTATTTTTATCCGTAAATATGGTTAGCTATTATTTACACATTGAAAATAATAATATTAATAATTGAGGCAACCACAAATTCATAAATTTACTTTATTTTCGAATTGATGTATCGATTAGTATGTTATACTAGTTTAAATAATGCTTTTTGGAAAGGATAGCATAGAATTGGTGTGTGTACCAAGAAATAAAAAATTTCGTACTGTTATCGATTCTCTTCTATATACAGTGTGCCCCAGGATGAACATCCGCGATTGATTTTTCAAAAAATAGACTTTGGAAAATTTTTAAAATTTGGCAGTTTGAGCTAAAAATATTGTCAAAAAGATGGCAATTTAATATTTTTATATTGTAAAAACGCTGATGGAGAAACGCGACGAAAGTAAACAATAGAGCACTACAGAAATGTCAATATTTCATGCTATTTGACATTTATTAATAAAAATCATACCGGAGTGATTAAATTATTTGCACGAAGATTATTAAAATTTGGAAAAATGGAATATGTAACAGAGTTTGTCAAAAGTATGCCAGACTGGAAAATTTCAAGAATTTTAGCACTGTTAAAGCAAAAATGCATGGACGGAAATGTATTTTCAATGATGAAAATATCAAAATTGCAGTTCTGAGATATTTTACGGTATATCTTATGATATTGTTAAAACAAGTGGCTCTACAAACAGGAATCACGAAGAGCTCAATACATAGAATTCTTCCACCCTTATTAAATTTCTTTGATTCAACACCTTATAGATACTGATTTACGGAAAAGAGTGCAATTTTCCGAATTTCCATTAACGTTGATACAAGACGACCCTCGATTTTTGGACAACATAATTTGGAGTGATGAAGCAAAATTTATGAAAAATAGCCTTTTTAACAGACATAATTCCCATTTTTTGAGTGATTCAAATCCTCATTCAGTAAGATTGCGAATTTTTAAAAAACCTGGCAATTTAACGTATTTTGTGCTGTAAGAAATGATGAAAGAATAAGACTACATTCTTATGAAGAATACTTTAATGGTAATAATATAAAACAAATTATGTTCCCATTTTAAATTATGTATTAACTTTTGTAGAAGAAAGATATTTAGATATTGTAGAAGAGTTGGAGTAATTTACCTCTGGCAGAATACAGGTAAATTTTAACCAATACGATGGCGCTCCACCACACAGAACCGCTCTAGTTACCAACTTCTTACAGGCAACATTTTATGGTATGTGGATTGCTAACAATGGACCTTTTCTATGGTCTCCTTGTTCTAATTTGACTGTCTTAGATTATTTTATGGAACGAACAAGATGGGCATTTGGAAGAACAGAGTGGAAGCCATGGGGAGAAAAGAGAAACCCTGGACGTCCCCAGATGAGATGGTACGTAGAGTGGCAGGGAAAAAGTGGATGGCAACGGCAAGAGATAGAGAAAAATGGAGAGAATTGGAGGAGGCATATGTTCAATCATGGATCAGAGATGCAGGATAGAGAGGGAGATTTTATGGGGAACGATAAAAAACATCGTTTCTTTTAATCTAGTGACAACGTTGAAGGATTATATAGTCATAATGAACTAACTCGGATATGCGAAAAATATTTGGAAGTTTAGGATGGAAATTTTGAACATTTATTAAAATAAATTGTTTCCCTTTAAGCCGTTCAGGATTTTTACAATACAAAAATGTTAAATTGCTACTATTTCAAAAACTGCAAATTTCTGGAATAGACAATTTTATCCAAAATTAACCTTATTTTTAATGCTAAATAAGATAACATTATAAAAATAGGAGGTTTACGTCTAAAAAAATTGACTTTTAACGATTTTTTCAAGTTAATATTTAATGTTTGCTTTTGATCACACTGTATTTATTTATTATCAAAATATCAACACAGTCCACTAAAGTAGAGTCTCTTCTAGAAGAAAACCAACACAAATTTAATAATAAAGTCTTTCATTTAAAAGAAATTGGTAGTTATGCTTGGGCCTGCAAACGCCATTGTTGACATAAAATTCAAAATATGTCAAAAACAGTCAGACTTAGGTATAGGATATTATATATGGAATATGTCTATAATTTTGCGTAGAATCTAAAAATTAAGTAACATATAGGGTGTTCCATTTAAAGTAAGCTAGAAGGTATCATCTTCCGGTATAATCGGAAGTGCCACCATCTTGACAATATTTTAGCAGAATTTCCCAAATCGACTTTAGTAAACTTTCAAGTTTTAAAAATTTTCAAAATTCTATTTTCCGAGAAATCCATCTTGACAATTGTTCGGGAGACATAGTCTATATATATATATATATATATATATATATATATATATATATATATATATATATATATATATATATATATATATATATATAAATATATATATTATTTCTGTTTTTTTAATTGGATTTTTTGGTTTAATTCATACCTGGATGTTAAAAAAAACAACGTGTTTTGACGTTTCGCCTTTTGTTTAAGGCATTTTCAAAAAGTTTTTTTTTTAATATTATTTTATCTAATTCAATAATAACAATAACATTTTCTTTGGTCAAACAACCTAAAATTTAAAATATACAAATTATGTTTAAAGTCCTACACATTCACAGAAAAAGTTAAAAGACAATTCGAAAAAATTTGTTTAAAAACCTATTTTACAATTAAAAACTTTATATAATTTTTAAAATATTCAAATTTTCACAAAAATTAATAGGTACGCACCTTGAACTATTTCTATTTCGATACTGAAAGATGAAATATACTGATTGTGGTATTGGGAAAACAATTATTTTTTTATTACGTTATTTTTAAAATCATTACATATAAATATTTTAAGAGGATATTCCCATCTATTGACTTTTAAGAGGATATATTAATTTTTAATCAAATTTGTGTAAATGTGGTTTAGGTTATTTATATCACTTCTGTCGATAATTGCGTTTTTTTCTTTTTTTATTTCCATCATCCCCTTTACACTCAATTTGTTATAATTATGATCACGTTGAAGTATTGGAATGTCCTGTTTCTCGTACATGTTTATTTAATGCAGTCGTAGCATTTTTCGTAAATTTGTGCCCATTTAATCTATCTTTAAGTAACTGTATGATCATTCTTATATATTTAATTGGGCAATTGGTGCAAGAAATTGATTATACAACATTAGAGTTATTCATTTTAGGTGTTTTACTTTTCAGTTTTGTAAAAAAAGAGTTTAACTTATTTTGAGCTTTGTGGCAGACAACGATATTATGTTGCTTCAGAATATATTTAATTTTTTCTGAAAGTCCGTTTGTATACGGGAAGGCAATAAATTTCGATGTATCATTATTGTTGGGAGGAGGGGAACTTACCCTAAGAATACAACAAAAAAAACATATTGATACACCCATATATATATATACACACACATTTGTCTCCTCTACTATTTGAGCACTTGCACAAAATAATTAATGCAACTTTTCAGTCAATTTCGAATAATTTGTGAGTTGAAAAACTATTCGATAAAATAACTCCCTGTATTTAGTTTATTTTTTGCCGTCAAGAATGCATTAAATATCGTATATTACATTTTTACTTTAGTTGCCTCAGTCGTTAAAAGTAAACCCAAAGATTGATTGATGATTAAATTATATTCACTACTTTACGAAATTCATAAAAAAAAAAAAAACTGTTTCAAATTTAATCAGCGATGATTTAATATGCTTTCAAATAACGAAAAAAATAGGTGTAATTTCATATTGGCAAAGAAGGAAATATAAATACAACACCATGTGACACTTCATTCTTTTTCCTTTATCCTTCTCGATGCTCTTTTCTACCTTCTAGCGCTGAAAATGAAAACTAACCAGATTAAGGAAATGCGTTGCCCAAGGACAGAATTGATCCCACTAACCTGAACTATATCTTATTAAAATTTTATCCTATTTACCCGGGGTCTCGCTTATGTAAGTATAGGATCTTTATTTTAATCAAATTAGTTTTTATGTGTGGTCGAAAATCCATACATGAGATATTTTGGATTTAATTCAGTTAGCAACTAAAATGAGGACATTTTACCGAAATGTAAACTATATAGCTGAATATACCTCATGGAATCATAGATGTAACGTCGAAAATATGATGACATAAGTTCATATTTCAAAAATAATTTCATCATTCTACAGCAGGATTACAGGTTTATGATAGTGATAATGCAAAAAATGCTGTTATGTTGTGCAATAAGAATCGATAAGAATAAAAAAAAATATTGCGCATTAAATTTTTAATTGCAAATTTCAAATAAATCAGTCATTGACCTGCATAACACGTCTTTCAATCACAAGATCGTCAAATATTTAATCTTCATGCAAAAATATGTGACGTGAATTTTAATCAACGAGCATTTAAAATTATAAAAATTTCCACTTATTTAAGGAACTAAGCGCACAACAAATTAAGTTTATCATCATGCTACTTAGAAAAATTGAAAAACATATTATTTAATGTATTGAATTTATTTTAGCCCAAGGGTCAATCCGATTTATATACAGGATTGTGACAAAGAAACGCTTCGTCATGTTGTTTTTTATTTCTGTTTTGTGTTTAGTATACAAAGTTGTAAAAAAAAACGGATCAACCTTTTGGAATACCGCTTATTTGAGAAAAAACTGCTCGGACTAGAAATTTATTTAATCCATTCTTTTAGCAAAGAAAATATTATATATATATATATATATATATATGTATATATATATATATATATATATATATATATATATGTATATATATGTATATATATATATATATATATATATATATATATATATATATATATATATATATATATATATATATATATATGAACTAAATTGCGATCAGTAAATGCAAACTTCGTTCCAATCATATCTTTTCAGTGTTAGAGGTTGCACAGTTTGAA
The DNA here is from genome assembly GCA_034092305.1 of Diaprepes abbreviatus. Taxonomy (NCBI): domain Eukaryota; kingdom Metazoa; phylum Arthropoda; class Insecta; order Coleoptera; family Curculionidae; genus Diaprepes; species Diaprepes abbreviatus. The sequence goes on along the minus strand of JASJET010000055.1, from coordinate 4,272,577 downwards.
TAAATTGCGATAAAACACAATCCATTCAATTCCACCACCATCGAAATGATGGCCCACCTGTACCACCATACCGAGAAGAAAGTCAAAACTTACCCTTCCCGCCACAGTGATACGGCAGAGGTACATGTTTCGTCTCTACTAGACTCATCAGGGTACCGACATGCACCTGTCTGTGCAAAGGACAGATCGGAAGGAAGCATGCAACACTGAACGCGGCTTCGCCGACCTCCCGTCGGATGGCGTATGTATGTTTATGCGGCTTTCACGGATTCCTCCGTTTGAGGCATAATGTGGATATATCCACTGCTATTGCATCTCAAACGGAGGAATCCGTGAAAGCCGCATAAACATACATACGCCATCCGGCGGGAGGTCGGCGAAGCCGCGTTCAAACTGTGCAACCTCTAACACTGAAAGGATATGATTGGAACGAAGTTTGCATTTACTGATCGCAATTTACTTCATTTATACACGGAGTTGCATATAGTTGTACGTTTGCTGAATGTGATTTCAGCACTACAACGGCATAATGTGGATATATCCACTGCTATTGCATCTCAAACGGAGGAATCCGTGAAAGCCGTATAAACATATATATATATATATATATATATATATATATATATATATATATATATATATATATATATAAATATGCCTTCTTCAAGTGTTTTTACACTTTTGGTTTTTAAAACAAAATAAGCAAACAACAAACTATGAAAAAAAAACTATTTTATGAGATATTAAAAATGTCTTCCAGTAACTGCCCTGCAGTAGACTAATTGGTCTAAAAATCCATTTTGTACTACTTATAGAGAAATTTATAGCATTACTTATCCTTAAGCATATCTACCGAGTCGGGTTTAGATTTATAAACTAAATTTTTGACGTAGTCCCATTAAAAAAGTGCAGCGAGTTAAAATAGGGTAATTTAGGTGGCCACTCTATCCTCTACCTATCCATCGTCCGGAAAAAATTGTATTTAACTATTCCCTTACATGAGCTGCATAATGCGAAGGAGCACAGTCTTGTTGAAATCATAAACTTGAACTTGGTGAATCAGAATCATTATTATTTGGAATTGCTAGAACTGGAACTAGATCATTTTAAAGAAAATATAAATCATTAAAGAAAAATGGTCTTATTATTCTGTTTTCAATAATGCCCGTTCAAACATTAACATTTTCATTATACTGGGTGTGAATTTCTTCGATTCAGTGAGGATTTTCTTTCGCCCAGTACCTGCAGTTTATGCTGTTGATCTGACCATTTAAAAAATAAATTATTTGGAAAGATCTTGGAGTTCTTGGAGAAATAGTGCCTTATAAGGATGTAATTTTTCTATTTTTAAAAATTTAGTAACGGTGGCGCATTGAATATCGTAGTTACATCTAACTTTAACAGAACGGAAAGTTTTTCACTTCATTGCTATCTTGACACTGCCGATTAAGTAATGGGAGGGTAATTTGGGTATTTATCATTGAACATATTGATATTAAGCACTTTTTTTCGCCTTCTAATTTTATCCTTACAATTCAACATAATCAAAATTTCTATGCGTTCATGTGCAGCTATGGACAGTACAGAAATATTCAAATTTGAGTCAATAGCATAGCGTAGGTTACTGTCACCCGAGGCAGATGCCAAAATGCCATCTTTTCTCTACTACAATAAAAGATAATATAGTTATCATAAAGACAAAATTCTCTGGAGCGAAAACAATTTAAGACGCAAATTTGAAAATATTATTTAAAAAAAATTACTTTTAATTGAAAATCTTATTAAAGCTATTGAATGTTCCAATATAATAAATACTTTTATTTATTGAGAAAATCGTTTTAAACATTAATAAAATTTACCAATTTCGTATAAAAATAAAATCAAAGTGCATTATTTATCTAAAAACATTCTTAGCAACTCTTCGATTATCTGCAGATAAGGGATCCAGATCCTATTAAAAATTTCGTACATTTTATATAAATCCGTGTTCGTTAATTATTCGTATTAGACTTTGAAAAATCATACAAAACGAACATATTCGTATATGTATAAAGCAATACTACTTATTAAAATACATATCAAAGTTATAAAAGAACGAGATAATAATATTTACAGATAGGAGATTCTATTATTCTATTCTATTAACGAAAAAATTAATGAAATTCTAGTCAATATGGCAAATGTTTTTTTTTTTGGAAACTTGCAGACCCTAGCTACCCCCTCCCCGCCTCGCTACTCTACTAATTTGAGTAACAATTAAATAAAATTGAATTGACATTAGCTGGTTGATAATTTCGAAATTCTAAAAACGTTAAACAATGATAAAAACTAGGTAATCAGATAATTTTTAAAGCCAAAAATGGAAATATTTCGAAAACAGTTGAAAATAACTATAATGAATATTTTATAAAAAATATCTGTAGTTTATTCCAGAATCTACCAGCCTGATTCTCTAAGAAGGTTTAAAACTTAGACCAGATCTTGTTTTACTTATGATATTGTAATAATTTATATTATATATGTGATTGTTTCATTTGTCAGTTTAAATCCTCTACTGTCAACTTAGATTGGTTTTAAACTTAGCCCGTGTTAGTAAATGAGGGAGTTAAAATTTAATGACATACATATTGTACATGAACATATTTCAATAAACAAATCAGCGTTGGCACACATAGTCCTTTTCTGATCGACCCCGAATAATATTTTCTCATCTAAAAATATGCACTTGAAAAAAACAAAACTGCCAGGTCCCACCGATTTTTTGATAAATAAGCGCTATTCCATATAAAAGGCTGATCTGTTTCTTCATCACTACCCTGTATATGGACATTATTTGAATCTCTAGTGGTTATGCCTGGTCTCTGAGTCTGCAAGATACTAAATGGTGTGAAATTGGATTATGCTGAAATCATGTACAAATACAGGGTATTTCCAAATAAGTGGGAAAGTGTTATGTCTTCCAAATTTGACTTAATTATCTTTAAAAAGAAAATATATAAATTTAAAAACTAAAAATAATAATAAAATTTAACCCCCTGTATCTTACAAACTAAGCATTATCAAACATAGGTTTAAATGAACTTTTATGCTTAAAATTAGTTCAATAATAATTCTTTAAATTTTTTTGTACCTATTTGGAAACACTTTGTTTATAGGGCGTATATAATTGCAGGCCCATATTTAAGGGTGTAAATTTTTTAATAATTGTAAGAAAAAAATTTCATATCCAAGCTCGATATGTCTGTGAGCGTTTTAAGGTACTATTTATGTACAAAAGCACATTTTCCGAATAAAAATTTTCTACCTCAATCAGTGAAATATTTTATCAAACAAATGATGCATTTCTGCTTTTCCCAAAATAAAAATTATTTTCAGAACTGCGTTTTATGTCTTAGAAATGCTCTCTTGACTTTTTCCGCCAACGTAAAAAAAAAAAAAAGTATTTATTGGCACACTCTAATCAAATATTTGTAGCAACTATATACATACATATATATATATATATATATATATATATATATATATATATATATATATATATATATATGTATATATATATTATATATATATATATATATATATATATATATATATATATATATATATATATATATATATATATATATATATATTGTCATAGAGAAAATAGTTCTTAATGCAAAACAACTTGACAAAATGGTGAAAGTAACATGTTATAATTTACTCCAATATGTTTCGATATATATAACATTTTTCTAAGATTTAATTTTTTTTTTAATAACTTTCGCCCTACACAACATGCAAAGAAATAAGTGTCTACAACTCCATATAAATTGTATTAAAATTTAAGAATTAATTTAAAATGAAAAATAAAATGTTGTATAAAAACTAAATTAATGCTTCCTTATTCTACGAAAACAAGGACAAACATACACAATCTCTTTATCACAGTTACAAGTTCATTTTAAAAATTTATCTACTTCAAGCGATAAATATTATGCGTTATCGGAGAATTGCGTAATTTTGCAATGAACTGAAATATTTTTAACTGAATAGTATTTATACAATAAATAGGGAGTTATTGCTGATGATAAATGTAATTTTTCAAACACATATACTTTAAAAATAGCACACAAAATGTTTCAATATAATTCATCTTTCAAGATAAATATTATAAACCTTTACGACAATGTCAAGAGTATCTATTCTGGTTTGAATGGGTGACAAAACAATTGAAATATAATGGGATGTGCCGTTATGTCATAGATAGAGTAGCTAACGTTCCTAGAAGGGTTCCTTTTTCCTTTTCTTTTTTCTTCCAAAGAGAAATAACACTACTTTACAGCCAATTTGCGACTGTAGTGTAAAAGGCGGTCTTTGGCTAATTTTTAGTCTTTAAATGCGAAAATGATGGTAAAAACTTCCTAGCACGTAAAATTTTTGAGTTATATTTTCAACAAAAATCAATGAGTATTTTATTCACATAATTTTAAAAAGTAATTTGTAATATACTGGAACGCGACGTTGCAAAATTTACGTTTTCCATAAGTTAGGGAAATTGTGCGCAATCTGGCAACATCACGTGGGGTGTCTAGGGATGACAAGTCAACCACGAAGTCTCAACCCCCTAGGGCTTAAAATAACGGAAGTACGCCGTCGCTTTTCAAACTTCCGATACCCGATGCTTCTAGAAAATACCAGAATTTATGGAATGACTATAAAAGCAGCTGGCTGGCAGTCGTATCATCAGTATTGATTTAGCACGAGTAGTGATCAATATTAGATAGAGAAGCGAAGTGCGCGAACAAGCCAGTTGTATCAGCCTTGTGTTAGTGTTATCTTTGTGTTGAATAAGGTTAGTTAACGCCTGTAAACCTAGTCTCACATCTCTGAATCAACGTACGCGACAGTACAAAAATGTCTAAAATACAGAAGCATGGCTGCGGTAACTTCGCGGGTAGTTTTTGCTACATATGTGGTCAATTTACCCCTAAATCGCAGAAAAGAACAATTAACAAAATGACCAAAATAGCTTATCATAAGTATTTTGGATGTCTTGTTGGCGATCAAAATAGGGACTGGGCTCCTCACATATGTTGCCAAACCTGTGCAGCTAATCTAAGTAACTGGTTAAATGGTATACGCTCTTCTATGCCTTTTGCAGTTCCATTGATTTGGCGAGAACCAACAAATCATTTTAACGACTGTTACTTTTGCATCACAAAAGGGTCTGATTATTCAAGAAAGAGCAAACATAATATTGGATTTCTGGATATTCTCTCAGCAATAAAACTGGTTCTTCATAGAGGTTTATCAGTTCCAGCGCCCCCGGCAAAATGGGGGAAGATTTAGAAATGTATGAGGATAAGGCAGAACCCGATACTTTATCAGAAAAGGACGATTCTTATTTTTCCGAAAGTGAAGGAAAAACACACCGTTTATTAATGGAACGACCTGAATTAAATAAACTAGTTTGGGATCTCCATTTGTCCGAAGAGCATGCTGAAGTATTAGGATCTAGATTACAACAATGGGATTTACTAGTCACTGAAACCAAAGTTAGAATATTTAGGAACCGTAACCAGGAGTTATCCTCGATTTTTACTCTGCAGGATAAAATGTGTGTTTGTGTTAATCCAAATAGTGTTATGGAAAAATTAGGATTCGCACATTACCCGGGCAAATGACACTTATTTATAGATTCTTCTAAAATAAGTTTAAAAGCAGTTCTGCTCCATAAGGAAACATACGAAAGTATGTCACTTATTTAAAATGCAATAAGCTATTAAACAAATTTGGAATCAAGAAATCATTCCTGATGAATGGAAAGAAGGGGTAATAATTCCACTCCACAAAAAAGGGGACCAAATGCAATGTAAAAATTACCGAGGTATTGCTTTACTAAGCCACACCTATAAATTATTCGCCAGCATTCTCCTTCAACGTCTCTCTCCGTATACCGAGGAGATTATCGGAGACAACCAATGTGGCTTTCGAAGCGGAAGATCAACAGTTGACCAGCTGTTTACTATCCGACAGATGCTAGAGAAATGTTGGGAATTTAACAAAAACTTACATACCTTGTTCATAGATCTCGAGCAAGCATATGACAGTGTTATTAGGATAAGGTTGTGGGAAGCTATGGAAGAATTTGGAATCCCCCACAAGCTGATTAGACTGTGTAGAGCGTGCCTGGAGGGGGCAAAAAGCTGTGTCAAAATTGAAGGAGAGTGTAGCCAAACATTTTCTATCAACAGAGGATTAAAACATGGAGATGCTTTGTCGCCAGTACTGTTTAACCTTGCACTGGAGAAAGCCGTAAGAACAGTATCAGTTGACGCGGAGGTTTTTGGGCCAAGTGGCCCTAAACTTATTTTGGCCTACGCGGATGATATGGGCGTGATAGGAGAAAGCACAGTCAGTGTGAAGGAAAACTTCATAAAGATAGAAAAAGAAGCTCAGAGAATAGGGCTCCGAATAAATGAAGGGAAGACCAAATACACGCATGTCTTCCGCAACCCCGCCCGAGACAGAATCAGGCAGAACGTCACCATGGATGACTATAATTTTGAGCATGTGCGAGTTTTCAAGTACCTGGGCGCAGTGATAACGGCAAACAATAATATGCAGGAAGAGATTAAACAGCGCATCACACAAGCAAATAAATGTACATTTGCGATACAAACCTTGCTTAAGTCAAAATTTATCACTAGAAAGGCAAAAACCGAAATTTATCGAACAATAATACGACCAGTAGCAATCTACGCCAGTGAAACTTGGACTCTGACAGTCCACGATACGGAGCTGCTAAGAAGGTTTGAGAGAAAAATCCTGCGTATAATATATGGCCCATACCGAGACCTTGAAACAGGCCGTCACAGCATGAGAAGCAACATAGAGCTTGCGCAAATATATCAAAGCCCTGACATCAATCAAGAAATAAAGTCCAGAAGACTACGATGGGCAGGTCATATACAAAGGAATCAAAACGATCGACTAATAAAACGGGTATGAGAGGAAGCACCACAAGGAAAAAGACCACTGGGAAGACCTAGGCTTAGGTGGAGAGATAACATCCACAAGAATCTAGCTATCCTTGAAGTTGGCCAGCGAGAATGGAGAGAGCTGGCACAAGACCGTTCTAGGTGGAGGCAGATAGTCGAGGCAGCCAAGACCCACCCTGGGTTGTAGTGCTACGGAGTCAGTCAGTCAGTCAATAAACTATGATACGTATAAGTGGAAAATATGTGGTGACCTAAAAGTCATAGGACTATTACTAGGTTTTCAGGGTGGATTTACGAAGTATTGCTGTTTTCTTTGTCTTTGGGACAGTAGAGCAACACAGAGTCATTACCAAGTAAAAGATTGTCTTCCGAGATATCAATATATTCCAGGTCAAGCTAAGGTAAAGAATATACCTTCTGTTGTGTACTGTGACCTCCATTACACATTAAACTAGGATTAATTAAAAAATTCGTTAAAGCATTAGATAAAGAGGGAGGTGCGTTTAAATACCTTAAACAAATTTTTCCAAAACTAAGTGATGGTAAGCTTAAGGAAGGAATATTTGTTGGATCACAAAGTAGAAAAATACTAAGGGATCAACAGTTTGATCAAAAATTAAGTGATGTTGAATTAGCTGCGTGGAGTTCTTTTAAAACAATTGTTTCGGAGTTTTTAGGGAACAAAAAAGTAGAAAACTACAGAAAACTTGTAGAAGAACTACTTGAAAGCTACTGCAAAATGGACTGTCACATGTCTCTTAAAATTTCTCACTTCTTGCACTCCCACTTAAATTTTTTCCCAGAAAATGTGGGTGCGGTCCGTGACGAGCAAGGAGAAAGATTCCACCAAGATATATTAACAATGGAGCAACGCTATCAAGGCAGATGGGATTCAGCAATGATGGGGGATTATTGTTGGTTTTTTATGAGAGAAAATAATCAGGAATATAAACAAAATCAAAGTTATATACAAACGACTTGCTAAATCCTTAAAATATCTTGTTATTTTCATTGTTTTGACCTTATATATAAATAGTATATAAAATTGTTTGTATTAAATAAAAATAACTGATATATTCTATAACTAATAGCTATACGTGGTGGAAAATTTTCGTTGTTCAATTTGCAATCAGGATGCTTCAATCTCCCACGGACCGCCATTATAACATCAGTCCCATTTTTTTGTGTTTGTTGACTAGTGTAATTTATGTATAAGCATGCGAACTGAAAATGTTAATGATTGTGTTGATTTATTTATTATATAATATTCGAATTACAATATTGTTTACGACTAGAAGCAGTGGCTTGCACTAAATATGTCTGCATGTTCTGATAGATGCATAAAAACAAATAAAATAATATCATCCATTTGTTAAAAAAAAAATTAAGTACTTTAGTGTTGCTTGACTCGGAGGTGGAAATTGTACCTATTGTCCTGGGATAAGGTCCCCAACATAACAGAAAAAATATCCTTCTAAGAAAATGCATAAAACTTAGAAATATTCAATATGTGACTATCTAGATTTTGGAAAGTTCATCTGTGTTGAAATTCGATTTCAAGGTCGATGCAGTATCGATATTGGTACAGCAGCTCACTAATGAATAATAAATTGAAAATATGCTATTACCTTATCAGATAAAGGGGCCCTTTATTATAAATTTTTCTTGTTATTTTTTTCATAGAGATAAGACATATGCGTTAAAAAAAGTCTTGCTTTCAATTTAATCTATAAATATTCATTTAATCAATTTAATCTATAAATGTGGCTCACTTAAGATGTCACTAAAAACTGTAGAAATTTCATATTAATAGCAAAGTGCAACTTCATTAACAGTTCATTTAATTATATTTTACTACGACAAAATTAACTATTGTTTCAGAAGGCGTTTATTTTGGACATTAAATTGTGAAAATGGAAATGAAATTTCATGGAAATATTTAGTTTTTTAGATATTTCTTCTTAAAATGTGTCTTCTTTGGTTTATTTGTCATTTCTCCTTTTTTACTGTTAAATTAATCTATGTCATAGACAAGAAATTCTAAAAGTTGAACTATAACGGTTAGTAAAATCCTTATAAAGCTTATAGCAACTCTTCATGTTTCGGAGGCTAGAAAGTTGTGGATATAGAATGCAAGGAAACTGAGTAAAACTTACCGAATATATCTCTGATCGGACAACTTCAATCTACGAAACTAAAAACTGTACTGGAAGGTTTCTGATCCCTCATATTGCAAATTGAGATAAAAAGATTTGCGAACAATTTTAGATAATAGATAAAATTGTTTAAGTCAGTTTCTTTGGACAGCGGAGTTTAATAGAGTTAAACAATCAACTGAAGAAAAGGATGTCTTGCCCAGATAGCTTTACAATCAATATTTTGATAAAACTAATTAAGGGAATATTAAGGTTAAAAGAAACAAGAGCTAATGCTGTCGTTATATATAAAGAAATATTCATTTTGTTAATAATATACAAGCCTGATTAGGAATTATGCTATTCATCTTGGATTCCCCTTAACATTCTGGCGCGGCTAGACTCCAGCTCTACCTAACTGCCTGCTCAGTGAGGGATACGACGGCATCTACATATACATGTAGTAAGACTTTAAAAAGAAAAAAATGGAACACACCAGAAATTGTACAAAAAAAAGGTATAAATTGTTTACCAAAAACTCACCACCATAGGTTGGCAACGGAAAGCGACGATTAAAACCAAATGTCAAATGACAACTATTACATGTGTAGTGGTTAATGTTCGGACTATCAGTTACTTTCAATGAAGGTGCATTATAATAAGGGTGTGTTCAGATTTTCACCACGGAACATGATTGAAGACGACGCGAAAAGTAACTAACAACAACTGACAAATGGCAATGAGGTATAGAAAAAATAGAAATCGAATTCAAAAAGTTCTGCTCTTTCTAAAATATTTATTTTATTTTGAAAGAGAAAGAAGGGTGATTTTTATGATTTAAAAATAATAGATCAATATAAGAGTAAAGAAGGCTACCTAACACATAAAGCACTCTCTAACCTCTAAAGTAGGAGGTATATTTTAAAAAAAAAATATATCTCAAAAACTAAACGTTTTCGCGAAATTGTATATTTATATATGAATATACATCTATTCTAAGAAAATAGTTAAACGTTTAGAACACTATTCGTTCACTGATTTAAAATGTTCTTAATTTTAAATTATACTTAAACGCCAGTAATTTCGGTCTATCCAATGATCATCCTCCAGACCTCTATTTCTCATTTCTCCGTCGATACTTTCTCACCAGCTTTTCCTTGGTCTCCCTCACTTCCTTCTTAGTACCTGCTTTGGTAAATGTTCTTCTGGCATTCTCTGCACGTGGCCATACCATATCAATTGTTCTGTTCTTATATCAGTTGTGTGTGAGATTGGGGATCAGCACACTGCGACCTAAAAGATCTATTGAATCTTATGTTGCCAAGTCGTTAGGGATACCTTGCTGACTAGAATAGGTCCTCCAGCCCTATTTCTCTTAGGAACCTTAAGATATTGGACGGCTTTAAAGTGGGTAATTCCTCTTCTTCTACTTGGTGTGTTTCCAAGAACCGCATTTAGGGTTTTCTAAAGCGTTGCACTCTGAAAGGATGTGGATAGAGGTTTCCTCCTCTTTCTCGCAGAATCTGCACTCTTCTCTTTCTGAAAATCCGAGTTTCTTGAGGTGATCCTTCAGGTGACAATGCCCCGTCAGGATTCCTGTCAGAACTCTGTTTTTTTTTGTTTAGGCTTATGCATTCCTTCAATCTCTTCTGGTCGTAGAAGCAGCTTCGCTAGTCTCATTCCTTGCAGATCCGTCCAATAATTGGATCTCTGCTCTTTTCCTCTCTTTTTAGTTCTTCCAGCATTATACTGTTACTGATTCCACAGATACGCGATAGTTTTTCTCTTTGCTGAATTAAATACTTTTTCTGGTGGCGTTTATTTCCGCCTGGAAGATGCTAGGTAACTTACCCAAGTTTTCACGGTGTCTGGTTCTCGTACACTCCTATTTCAGTTCCCTCCGTTGTTTTAGAGCCATTTGTATATTCTTTAATGGATTTTTTATTAAGTTTCTCACAGGTCAGTCTGTGAAGTTTCGAGTGGTTGGCTTTCGTATTAAACAGACCGATTTTTTTTCTCCAGATCACTGCCCCATATGAGATGATTAGTTTCATTATTGCAGGATTTTTGGCTTTGTGCCCCAGATTTTTCCCGCGAATTATCTACAGACCATCAAGGCTTCTGCAGCTTTATCAGTTACTTTTTTCTTCCATTATTTTTCTGATACGGTCATTGTTGGAATCTCTTTTCTGGATTTTCTAGCCGATCGCCTCCAGAAAGTCAGTGTGTTCTCTTGGAGGTCTCTTTTAGTCGCCAGACTTCAAAGCTGTATGTGACGATATTTTTAATACTAGTATTAAAGTGAATGGCTTTTCTACTTTCTGTGTTCCTTTTTTTATGGTTTATCAGCTGTCCCGTCCTGTGCAAACTTCGTTCCCAAGTATTTATATTTCATGCACTGCCCATCTTCTAGAATAAAGTCTCAGGTTTCTCCGCTTCCACACATGCACTCAGCTTTGGTTAGTTTTACATCGAGTTTTCACTTCTGACATTTTTGAAATAATTTCCTTGTCATGTGTCTTGTACCAGTACGATCTGATCATCCGCGAAACATTGCGTATATATCGTGGTATTCTTAATTGCTATACCTATTCCCTGACACTTTTTTTCCATGTGTGTAATATCTGATCTAAGTATATGTTAAAAAGAGTTGCGGAGAGGCAGCATCCTTGTTCTAGACCTTCATTGATCTGAAATCTACCTGTACGTTTATTTTCTATTCTGATCTATTACGTAGAATTTTCATATAATGATTTGATAGCTTTTACAAGTCCTACACGGGTGTTACCTTTTCCTAGAGCTTCCCATAACTTTTTAAAGGGTATGCTGTCATATGCTTTCTTCACGTCTACACAAATACCATATGTATCTCTTGGCTGTACGTGCTTTGTGGTCTATTGTTCGTATTCCATATTTAAATTCACAGAAGAAAAATCTAGGACTAAGAAAGTGAGAAACTGATAATACCTTTACAATTATTCGTAATAACCTATAATGCCCTGCAAATCTTTATAACATAGTATATGGTCTATAATATTTCATAATGCATCATAATTCCTAACCCAATTTATACAATGACTCTAGCACGTAAACCAAAATTTATCAACGATTTATTATTAGAAATTTAATATACGGAGGCACAAAAAAGTTATAAAGCTTTAAATGTAGACGAAGTGTTGCTGGTGGCGTCTTATGCAATGTACATCGAGACTGTAATCAGATTTTTCTTTTTCGTCCTAAAAAGTTCCAAAGTAACAAATTTAGTGCAAATTTAGCCATAAATGTTTACCAAAAATTTAAAAAATTATAGCTTTAACACCCTGTATTGTGGAAACCTAACAACTTTTGGACTAGAGTAAATTGGACTAGATTCTCATATTTTAGACTCCGAAATTTGCCTTACGTCTTGAATAGACCTTTTTGAAACATCCTGTATTTATATTGGTATTCTTTTATAAAAAAAACACAGCTAAAAACCACGCTGTCATTGTTTAGATAATGGAAGTAGAAAAGGACGTCTTAAAGCTGATGAGTCCACTAGTGAATATTAAAATACAGGAATTTAGTCGTTTCCGCCGAAAATAACTGAAAGTTATATTAATTACTCTCTGATTATAACCGGTAACTTGCAAGAAGACGGCAAACATCAAAAAAAGTATAAAAACACACGGTGTGCGTGTAACAACTTATAAATATTTTATTGCGTCGTAGAATAAAAAATAGCCTCTTCTAATTTCCTAGAGGTGACTGTATGAATCTCATTTAATTATAGAAGCTGTTCAACGAACCATACGAATTTGTAAGTAAAATTTGCAAGCTGCAGAGTAGGAGGTTTGGCATTGAAAATACCATTAACCTCTAGTATGATTGCATAATATTATTGCGTTTTATTAGCAGCCAAGTTTAAAATTAGCGCTCTAATGGTTCCTGTTCCAAAATTTGCACGAGCAAAAAGCGGTTAGATTATATTAGCGCAGTATACAGGGAGCTATAAAACTTTGTTTGAATTTTTATTCTATTTCTGGCGTGTTTATTTGTATTGTCCTTGATGTTTTATTGATATTTCTCTTTCTAATCTAAATAATTGTGCAAAAAAAAGCTAATTTAAATGTACCAAAATACGGTAAGTTTTTACATAATAACAAAGAAAAGTACAAAGGTTATAGATTGTTCACGTCTGATCTATAAAAGTCGTTTCATAACTAATCAAGAAAATTTAAGGTGAAAAATTTTAGCTTTTTAATTGAATGATTAGAATTCATTGGCATAAAAACAATAAAATACCGAAAATATTCAATTTTTAAAAATATTTAGGTGATTGTCATTGTAAACGAGTTAGTTCGTGAGTAATTTAGATTAGAAACGTTTGCTTTGTAGGTTAATGGCAAACCTTATATTTGCATTGTTTGGTATTGCAAAGTAGTAGATATCTGTTTGACTTCCATTGTCTTTATTTTTTGTTGAATATCACGACGTTTCGGCTAGTAGTTATCTCTAGCCGTTTTCAAGTGAAACTAAATAAGTCCCTTAGCTACATGACTATTTATACTAAAAGTAAATGCAGTAGAGTGTGACTGAGATGGATGCAGTCATGCCTGCTATGGCAAAATCCCATTTTTATGCTGCATTTAGTTTTAGTTTATAATTATTAAGAAGTGATTTCCACACTTCTCTCATATCTAAATAAGGTTTACTAAAACAACTCGGGTTCTGATGTATAACCGCGGCTTCTTTGAATTTCCGTTTTCTCCAATGTTGTTCTCGGTGTAGTATTTTAACTTCAGACCATTTTATGTGGTGTCCATGAGTCCAGGCATGGTTGGCGGCACCAGATTTTTCTGTTTCTCCTCGAGATGTGCATTTTTGGTGTTCCTTGATCCTTGCGTCAAGAGGTCTCTTTGTTTCTCCAACGTAGGAATTGCCACATTCACATGGTATCTGATATACACAGTTCTTCATGTCCCTTTGAGTTGTTGGTTTGACCCTAGTGAGCCGACTTCTCAGAGAGTTATTTGAATTGAAAACAACATTGATTTTATATCGTTTTCCTATCTTTCTAACTTTTTCTGAAATGCCTTTAACATAGGGGATGTTCAAAACTGGTTTTCGTTCTTCATTCGTTGTCGATATTGTTCTATTTCTGCGTTGTTCTAGAAATTTATCCATTATATATACTGGGTATCCGTTAGCTGTCAGATTATTTTTAATGTAATCTATCTCTTTCATCAAGTTAAGGCTCTATCTACAAGATTTCTTATAATTTCTTGTTTGGTGTTGTTGGAGTGATTAGATGAATAATTAAGGTATTGTCCTGTGTGCGTGGCTTTTCTGTAAACCGAAGTTCGAATTTGTCTGCGATTTCTTTCAATCAAGACATCTAAGAATGGTAATTTATTTTCTACTTATTTCTCCATGGTGAGTTTAATAGTTGGGCTGATATTGTTGAGATGAAAAAGGAAGTTTCGAAGTTCTTTGTCATTTCCACTCCAAATAATAAAATTATCGTCTACGTATCTGAGCCATAACTTTGGTTTCTTAGTTGTGGATTCAACTGTAAACGTCTCGAACCATTCCATGAAAATATTTGCGACCACCGGTGATAGTGAAGATCCCATCGGTAGTCCATCATCCTGGATGTAGAATTTTTCCTTTTCTTGAAAATAGGAATTAGTCAAACAACTTTCCAACAAGTTCATAATGGCGTGCGGTGGTAAAGATGTTCTTTCTGCTAAGGTATGGTCTTCTTCAAGTTTCTTTCTTATAATTTTTAGTGACTGCTTAACTGGAACGTTGGTGTATAGGCTTTCCACGTCAAAACTAATAAAATGGTCTTCCGGTTGTACTTCTATTTCACGTATAATTTCTACGAAATGTTGCCAGTTCTTAACCCAGGACGATGTATTTCCTTGTAATGGTCTCAGAATTGGAATGGGAAATTTGGCAAGTTCAGAAGTCGGAGAGTTCCGGGATCTCGTGATAGGTAGTAAGGGCATGTCTTGCTTATGTATAAGTCGGCTCACTAGGGTCAAACCAACAAGGGGACATGAAGAACTGTGTATATCAGATACCATGGGAATGTGGCAATTCCTACGTTGGAGAAACAAAGAGACCTCTTGACGTAAGGATCAAAGAACACCAAAAATGCACATCTCGAGGAGAGACAGAAAAATCTGGTGCCGCCAACCATGCCTGGACTCATGGACACCACATAAAATGGTCTGAAACTAAAATACTACACCAAGAACAACATTGGAGAAAACGGAAATTCAAACAAGCCGCGGTTATACATCAGAACGCGAGTTGTTTTAGTAAACCATCTTTAGATATAAGAGAAGTGTGGAAACCACTTCTTAATAATTGCAAACTAAAACTAAATGCAGCATAAAAAAATGGGATTTTGCCATCGCAGGCATGACTGCACCCATCTCAGTCATACTCCATACTGCATTTACTTTGAGTATAAATAGTCATGTAGCTAAGGAATTTATTTAGTTTCAGTTGAAAACGGCTAGAGATAACTACTAGCCGAAACGTCGTGACATTCAACAAAAAATAATGACAATGGAAGTCTAACAGATATCTACTACTTCGCAAGAAACATCGTTGTCTATGACCTTCAAACAAACATTGTTTGGTATTATTAGGCGTAAACGTAATAATAAAACAACGATGCTAGCAAACCAACTGTAAAATTTTTGACAGCTGGTATAGAGCAGGAAAATTTTTCTTTTTAGAGACCATTCTTCCTGGAGATACCAAACGACACTTATTTTGTTCCTAAAGACTTACATTAATAGTTCTTAAAAATATTGCCCAGTTTTTCAAAATAAATTGTGCAGTAATTGATTCGAGAACTGCAGAAAACCTACACTTAAAAAATATTGTTTTCCATGATTAAAAGAGTTTTTTTAGATCCCTGCATCATTGCTTATTACCATTAATTACTTATTTAATCGTATGCGTTTCTATCTTTCGGTCTAAAGTACGAGTAGAATCAAGTTATTTTGCTCTGATTCATTCCCACTCCATTGCTCTCTTTTCCATTGCTCCATTAATCTCGTTATTTCATTTTTTTTTTGGTCTTCCCGTTTCTCTGTCTCTTGCGTCTCATATATTTTTTTGTTAGTCTCTCGTATTCATACTACATGCATGTCCCAACAACCTCAACTGTCCTTCTATTATTTCCGTTATTGCTATGACCCCAAATTCTTCCAGTATGTATCATTTCTTATTGTATCCTTTTGATTTCTTTTTCTATTACTTTTAGAAGTTTCATATCCATTACATTCACTCCTATTTTAGTCTTTTTTATCACTGTCCATGTCTCACTGCTGTCTTTTTGCTCATATGACTCTTACCACTATTCGCGTCTTGATCTGTCTTGAGATCTGTCTGTGGTTCTTTTTATGTAGAACATTTTTCCACCTTATTTCATTGTCTCATTTATTTTTTAATCTATTTTTTCATTACTCTGTATTATTGTTCCCAGATATTTTCTTTTCTCCTACAATGGTCATTATTTTGTTATTTTCATTGTTTATCTGCATATTAAACTTTCTTATTGTCTAAAATCTCTAAATTCCTTTGTAGTTTTTCTGCTGTTTCGGCTATTATTGCTATATCATCCGCAAATATCATCTCACTCAAATACGTTTGTTGCATTCGCGTGTATCCATTTCTAGCGACTTCATTGATTTTTTAGGTTTCGCTTCTATCTTTGTTTTCAATTCTTTAGGATCTTCGTTATTGATTCTTACTAAGCTTGTGTTCTTCCTATACATTTTTTTTTAATTATTTCTATTGTACTTTTATCTATCATTCTTTCTTCTAAAATTTTTCATATGTCTTCTTCTTATACAATAAAAAGCCTTTTCTAAGTTTATTAAACAAACACGTATCTATTTTTTCTTGTTCAAGAGTTTTTCGCTTACCTATGACAAATATTCTTGTCTTGTGTGCTTTTTCCTTTTCTTGTGCTTGCCAATTGAGTTCTTGTATAATTACTATAGTCCCTCTTGTCTGCCTTTGTATATATCGGCAATATTATTCACAAATTTTATTCTTTCAAAATTTACATTTCTGCTGTAATCTGATTCGTTCATTCATTTAGTTGTTTTATTTCTTTTTCTCTCATATACTTTATTATTTCAGATATTA
The DNA here is from genome assembly GCA_034092305.1 of Diaprepes abbreviatus. NCBI lineage: Eukaryota > Metazoa > Arthropoda > Insecta > Coleoptera > Curculionidae > Diaprepes > Diaprepes abbreviatus. The sequence continues at coordinate 4,255,302 of JASJET010000055.1, read as the reverse complement.
TGTTGTCGCTTCCTGATAACATTCCCAATTTTATTTTTCTTATAATCTCTATTATGTCTTCTTCTTGTATGGTTTGGTATTTGGTATCATAATTTTGTCATCTCTTCTTTTTCCTTTTTCTATGTCTGTATCTGTAAATTCTTGAAAATGTCGCCACCACTATTCACTATTTTCTATTCCTCTGTTAATATGTGTCTCTCTTTTTTTTTATGTTAATCATTCCTCCTTGAATGCATCATAAAATGTTTTTTTTTTTTTTTTTTCAATAGCTTTTGCTCAGTTTTTTCTTCAAATTCCATCCATGATTTCTGTTTTGTTTTTGCAATGTCCCTCTTGACCTTTTCCCCTTTATTAACATTAAGAGATGAAATTTAGCATGTTCTCAGTGAAAACTTTAAACTAAAGACTACTAATGATTTTCTGCATCAGATGTAAAAATGTAAAAAAAAGTAATTTAATTCTTCGTTCAATATTAGCTAAACAAAATTTGAGGCGGTAAAGATATTGATTTGTAACCATGGAAAAATAATTTCCAAAAAGAAAAATTCCGAATAATTTTTATTGCTGTATATTTCCAGGCTTATCTTTCTCGCCTACTGAATCTTTCTGCTTGTTGAATGTTGGCTATGTAGTGACATCGCATAGAGGCTCAATTGGAATGAGATTTAAAAATTCCTGGCTCAATAAACGAAATTTTCCATGATTGCGAACACCATATAGGAATCGCTATATTGTTTTTTGGGAATCACCAGACGGTTTCCGATAGAGTTTTAAAATATGAACATTTTAAGACGCCGAACATAAATATTGATGCATTCTAGTTCTGGGCAGCCTACTGTACCCTTTGACGTGAAACGTCCGATATACATTATTTTGTCCAATGTTCTCTGAAATAAACTAAGAATTAAAAACAGTACTTGAACATAGACATGAAATATCCATTTTTAAAATTTTTATTCACGGTTGCACTTATACACTAATACACGGTTGTACTTATTTACTAATTTGACTCTTGAATTGATAAATTATATATTTAAGACACAGGTGACAACTAAATTGTCCGCATGAAAATTTTTAAACTCGTAATATTTTATTTTACGTCGATTTTCGGTGAAATTTAAATTTTTAAATTTAAATTCAGAATTTTGGCGGGCGACTTAAATCGATGCTAATTTCGTGCGTGATAATATACTGAAGATGTCAAAATAGTAAATATTTTATAAAGTGTTTTTTGAAATGTAAATGTTATTTTGGATCAAGGGACTTTAAAGAAAATTCCGTCTAGACATTTTTAAAAAGCCGATATCATAAACTGGTGTATTGTGTACTCACTTGATTATTCACTTACACATATTTCCCATCTTTATTATGGAGTCGCGAATGAAAATTATTAATTTATTGTGCTTTATTTGTTTAGGGATATAGTCTATTTTTAAAGCAAACAGAGGAAATACTTTGGTTAGTTTCAAATATTAACTCTTACATTGTTTCAATTCACTTTATGAAAATGAGGTTCAATATTTGTCGGATATGTAAAGGTATTTCTTTAATTTTGGACAGATTCTACAGAGCTATTGTAGAGGATTGTAAGAAACTTCTTATTTAGAGGTTAATATAGGCCTATTTGTAGATAAATTACTAACCAGTCAGGGCCAACCAGAATTTGCAAGCAGGTGAGAGCAGATTATTTTTCAACGAGTTAACTGACGCTGAGTATTTCTGCGAACAGAGCTTATATTGCGAAGTAGTAGATATCTGTTGGACTTCCATTGTCTTCATTTTTGTTGAATATCACGACGTTTCGGCCAGTAGTTATCTCCCGTTTTCAAGTGAAATTAAATAAATCCCTTAGCTACATGACTATTTATACTAAAAGTAAATGCAGTAGAGTATGACTGAGATGGGTGTAGTCATGCCTGCTGTGGCAAAATCTCATTTTTATGCTGCATTTAGTTTTAGTTTACAATTACTAAGAAGTGGTTTCCACACTTCTCTTATATCTAAAGATGGTTTACTAAAACAATTCGGGTTCTGATGTATAATCGCGGTTTCTTTGAATTTCCGTTTTCTCCAATGTTGTTCTAGGTGTAGTATTTTAGCTTCAGACCATTTTATGTGGTGTCCATGAGTCCAGGCATGGTTGGCGGCACCAGATTTTTCTGTTTCTCCTCGAGATGTGCATTTTTGGTGTTCTTTGATCCTTACGTCAAGAGGTCTCTTTGTTTCGCCAATGTAGGAATTGCCACATTCACATGGTATCTGATATACACAGTTCTTCATGTCTTTTTGAGTTGTTGGTTTGATCCTAGTGAGCCGACTTCTCAGAGAGTTATTTGAATTGAAAACAACGTCGATTTTATATCGTTTTCCTATCCTTCTAACTTTTTCTGAAATGCCTTTAATATAGGCACTAGATATACTGGGTACCCGTTGGCTGTCAGATCATTTTTAATGTAATCTATCTCTTTCATCAAGTTCTCGTTGGAGTTGCAGAGAGTTAAGGCTCTATTTACGAGATTTCTTATAATTCCTTGTTTAGTGTTGTTGGTGATTAGATGAATAATTAAGGTATTGTCCTGTGTGCGTGGCTTTTCTGTAAACCGAAGTTCGAATTTGTCTGCCATTTCTTTCAATCAAGACATCTAAGAAAGGTAATTTATTTTCTACTTCTTTCTCCATGGTGAGTTTAATACTTGGGCTGATACTGTTGAGATGAAAAAGGAAGTTTCGAAGTTCTTCGTCGTTTCCACTCCATATAATAAAAGTATCGTCTACATATCTGAGCCATAACTTTGGTTTCTTAGTTGTAGATTCAATTGCAAACGTCTCGAACCATTCCATGAAAATATTTGTGACCACCGGTGAGAGTGAAGATCCCATCGGTAGCCCATCATCCTTGATGTAGAATTTTTCCTTTTCTTGAAACCATGCCTGGATTCATGGACACCACATAAAATGGTCTGAAGCTAAAATACTACACCGAGAACAACATTGGAGAAAACGGAAATTCAAAGAAGCCGCGGTTATATATCATAACCCGAGTTGGTTTAGTAAACCATCTTTAGATTAGAGAAGTGTGGAAACCACTTCTTAGTAATTGTAAACTAAAACTAAATGCAGCATAAAAATGGGATTTTGCCATAGCAGGCATGACTGCGCCCATCTCAGTCATACTCTACTGCATTTACTTTTAGTATAAATAGTCATGTAGCTAAGGGATTCATTTAATTTCACTTGAAAACGGCTAGAGATAACTACTGGCCGAAATGTCGTGATATTCAACAAAAATAAAGACAATGGAAGTCCAACAGATATTTACTACTTCGCAAGAAACATCATTGTCTAAGACCTTCAAACAGAGCTTATATATTGGACATTTTAAGAATTATACCCTATAAACGTGAAGTCTGTAGGTTTCGATATGGATTCTGTTAGAAATGTATCCAGCATCTTCATAGCCAAATCAAAATTTCCAGGTTTGAGATTTTCCTTTAGGAACAGCTTAAGGACATTTATTATTGCTGCCCTCATCACAGCTATGTGCAGTAAAAGAGAGTTCAGCATTGCCTCTATGCTGCTGAGGGACATGATGGCATAGTCTCATCCCTATATAGGGTAATCTCTGTATTTTTTGCAGCTGTCTTTGAACTATTCCTTGCTGTATCTTTACCACCATAACAAGGGGACATAGATGACTATGGGTTTGATGATCATTTCATATCACCATAAGATCATTTTTTGTCTCAACCCCCGGTTTTCCCAAATATTCTCTGACATGTCTAGCTTACTGAAAAATTTTTTCAGTGTAGCTATTCCACGTCAGTTTCTGGTCTATTATTACTCCTAGATATTATCTATTGGGAAAAGTTCAGTATCGTTCCATTTAATGTTACAGCGTTCATGTTTACGTTTTGTCTACTCATGAATAGCACGAGGATCGTTTGGTTAAGATAAATATGAAGTTCCTCTTTTGTGCACCAGTTACTAAGAGGGCTTCTTTTGATAGAGATAACGAGGGCGTTAGCACAACTCTGCGTTGTAAATTCTGAGTCAACAATCTATCCACGACCAGAGACCACAACAGAAGTGATAACACTCAGCTTTATAGACAGCCTTTGATTGTGGTGGTTGTCGCCGCTTTGTTGCCGATAAATCCAGTGATAAGTTTACTTTTTAGCAGGAATCAAAAGATAGTTATAAGTACATGCAAGAAGAGTTTTCCTGAAAACGCATACGTAGTTATGGAATCTCACAGACAAGTGCAATAGAGCGAATCTTGTTTGTTCAGTAGCGCATGGTGGAGGCAAGTAATTGGTATATTAAACAAAAACTGATTTTAAAGAGTACAAAAATCAACATGACCAGTTATTTCTCAAGAACGGAAATATGTGAATCTATAGCTAACTGCAATATGAAAGTTGTTAGCGTTAATAAAAAAGTGCCTTGCGTTGATCATCAAGAATAAATATAATATTCAAAAATTTTAAACGTAAAATTTAAGGCCGGAATTTTAGTTTCCTACTAATCAACTCGTCAAGTTTCATGATGTTTATGTTGATATTGACGTTTTAAACCTATATATTTTTTTAATCGGCTATCACTTGTGTATTGGCGCCAATATCGAACAAAAACAATAATTTTCGATATAATCAGCAATTTGCGATGCACAATAGTACGTGATCAGTCTCTTTACAGTGTCAGAAAACCTTGAGATTGATTTCGTCGATAAGTGGACGATATCAGTTGAATTCTCAGTTAGATATGTTTATGAAACGTGATTATCGATTTAGGAATTTAAAATATTTCGTCTTTTTATCTTCTGGAAGCATTTATTTAGGTTTTTTACTTAAGCTTTTTTTTTAATTAACGTCAACACAACAAAAGTTAAAAAGTGTGCTACTTCTAGTACTTAGTTTTCTAAAAATTGCTGAATAAAAATTACATGCAAACTATCCTATTGGAAAATAAGATAAGTACGCGATATCAAATATAAAAAGACCTACAATTACGAAATAAGAAGCTAAGAACTATGAATCCAAATTTCCTCGTAAGTAAGCCAATGTTAGGACAATGGGGGGTCACCTATCTGTGCTAGCAACTTTGAGCTTCAGGTGATTTTTTAAACAGAAACAACCATTTTTCATTGCAGAAATGGAAAGCGGAGAAAATTTTCTATCCAATAGTATAAATAACATAGGGGATAAAATCGCACTTCACTTCCCATATTCTTATACCATGGATTGATGTAAATTATCTAATGGCTCGACAACTAAGAGTGAAAAAAACTTGTCGTACAAAAGTTTCAGGAAATCAAACGGTGCATCTCAAGGTGACTTCAAATTTGACCTTGAACTTTACCCTTAAAGTCATTTGAAGGTCAAGTTAGTTTTATCAATGGAACTTGATACTTTCGACGTCTAAAAATAAATAAACATGTAGCACCAAGCGGTCGATAGGTGGCCTAACGCAATCCACTAGAGGGACAGCGTAGTTCAGCCGTTAACTCAGCGCGTTTCGCACCGACAAGTCGATTCTCTCTGGATTCATTTATGTGATCACATTGTAGTTCATAGGGTTGATTGAATAAATATTTTTTAAAACAAATACGCAGGTACATACAAATTGAGTCAACGAATCTTTGACATATTGAGTTAGCGCAGCCACATTTTCTCAGCGGCAAATTTTTTGGTTCTGGGGCGTTAATATTTTTTTGTTTTTCAATTTTGGGAATCGAAATATTTACATTTAAACTGGGTTTGAGTAGTCATTTGATATTACCACTTTTCGGTAAGTCTTTTTGATTATTACGGTGTAACCCGCCTATAATGGATGATTTGTTTTTCAAATAAAATATGTAGCACAAGACTAAGAATTATATTCAATTATTAATTAATCGTTCCAAAAAATCCACCAGAAGATTACAGGGAAGGTTACTCATAATCTTTTCTGAATGTAAGATTTTGTGCTCTTTCCATTTCCAACGTTGAAAGTATAGAGTTCAATTGAAAAAAACGAACTTGATCTTCAAGGTCAAGGTCACCTTGAGATGTATCTTTTGATTTATGGAAACTTTTGTAGGACAAGTTTTCCTTTATCACTCTTACTTGTTGAGCTATTGGATAATTTATATAAATCCATCGTATATGAATATGGGATCTTCAAATCATCTCCGGATGCGATTTTACCCCCAATGTTATTTATATTGTTGGATATAAAATTTTCTCCGTTTTCCACTTCCGCAATGAAAAATCGGGGTTTCAATTTAAAAAACTCAACCTTTGAATTCAATTGAAAAAAACGAACTTGACCTTCAAGGTCAAGGTCACCTTGAGATGCATCTTTTGATTTCCTGAAACTTTTGTAGGACAATTTTTTCTTCATCATTCTTACTTGTCGAGCTACTGGATATTTTGCTTCAATCCATTGTATAAGAATATGGGATCTTAAAAAACTCAATCTTCGAATGACCTTGTAAATTTACTTCAAGGTCAAAGTCACTATCACCAATAGGGGATCCCAATGTTCTAAACAACTTTTGTTTGAGCCATTTTTCTGTGTCTGGCTTATTTACGGAGAAATTTGGGTGCATAGATTAAAATTGCCCACCCTGTATATTCTTTATAAGCATTGCGATCAATCTTACCATAAAGTATGAATATTCACTCTTCATATCCATTTAGAAGTGCCCAAACCCGATGTTTTTCGCAACGATGTATGATTTTATATTTTAGACTTTCGGAAGCACAAAAAAAGCCATAAGGCCATTTTTACTTGATGTCCCTGTCAACTTGCAGGGGACAATTTTCAAGAAAAGTTATCCCAGATAGAAGTTATGTAAGTTATAGAGGACTCCAAGTAAATGTAAACTTACAATCATGTTGACATTCTATAATTTCTACAACATTTTTCTTCAGGGTCACCTGAGAGATCTACTAATACTGCTTCTATTACTTTATTTTTAATTACAAAGGTCTAAAATTTAAAATTATGAATTTCCGCAATACTATCGCCTCTGGTCAATTCAAAATTAATCTAGAAAGTGATCCTTATTTTATAGAAAGGTTGATCGAAATGTTTACTAAAAAGTTATTTAACAATATATATGTGTAGGTATAAACATATTATTTAAAAAAATAATTAAAACAATTGTGAAATAAGTATCGAGTTGTTTATAGCATCCAAAATGAGTACTTGGTAAATATATTTAATTATATTATCTAAATTGCAATAAAAATGTTTATTCTCGTAGCATAGAATAATCAGCCAACTGGAGCGTGGTATTTCCATTCTTACACATTTTGAACGGTAACCTTGAACAGTGAGAAAAAAGAACTCATAAAGAAAGTATTTCGTACGCTAATAGGTTTTAAATGGCAGCCAAGATCTTTTACATTTGTTGTAACTATAGAATGAATCTGGAAGTAAATGTATCTACCACTTTACAAATGTATTGTCCTTCCCCTCCTCTCCTCCTCCGCCCGTTGATTGATTTTGGTAGTGCTGTCTATATACGAAGGAGATAGGGGTGATTCCGATATTTCTTTTCCAAAGAGAGAGGTTGAATCCGTCCCTGGTGTTGTCATATTGTATAAGTCTAATTTTTTGTTATTTAAGTATATTCAAAAATTAATTTAACACAATAAATGTTATTTATAATTAAATCAAATATACGTAACATATTTTTACGACAAGTAATTATTTTTAAATTGAAGCACTAGTACTTACAGCGTAAATATTTTGTGTAATTTCTCTGTTCTAAAGGATGAATTATATTTAATTTCAGGTGCGTACAAATTAAATTCCACATGAACCTAATTAAATCAAAAAAAGTATAGAAACTGTAAGGTTAAACTGTTGTATTTTATTTTTGATTCACTCAATATTAGTAAGTACTTATTATATTCATATTTCAATGTTTTATCTCTTCAAATTAACAGTTACAATAGTTATAACTACAACTGAAGAAAACTATCACTATCTTTAGAAAATATTACCTGAGTGAGGTAGTACAAAATAGAATAACTAACACACTGGTAAAAGCAGATACACAGCAGACAAGATGTAATAAAACATTTGAAGCATTACGAGAACAAAGAAAAAACCTTTAATTCTTCATTACAATCTCAAGGACATAAATTTTCATAAACAAACATCGATTGATACATACAGTTATTTATTTAAAATAAATCATTAAGACCACAATAATTTTTCCGCAGGGGGATTATTGTCCGATGTGCACCAGGAGTCAATAATAGCCATCGACCTTTTATGTCATAATGCAGTTCAGCAGGTTCGAATGTAAACGACCCCGGTGTTAAAAACGTACAAACAAGATCCCATTATACACGTATCAAACAATCTCAAAACTCCCAGAAGCTTGAATGCTTGGCAACAAGTTATCGATTTTTTAAAATTTGCCAGTATTCTAATGGTGTATTTTTGGAGACGAAAAGTACGGCTAACTTGAGCTAAAGTACGCCAATTAATTTCGTATCTGATACAGCTATCGAAAATTTGCATAATATATAGTAAGGAAAGTTTCCCTACTATACTGATGCGATAGAAAATTCAATGCATAACATATACGTCTTAGTTTTGTGCATAATAAATCTATATCTTTGTCCCATTGAAGTTTAGAATCAATAATAGTACCCAACATTTTAGTTTCATTATTATTGTTAATAGAGTTTGACGAATTGAGTAAAGGAACGGGGTTGTTCATCGAGATATAGTGAATAAGATAGCAACTGTCTTTCTAATCATTTTTTTATAAACATTTTCGGCAATTATTTTAATTTGGCTTATTAATAATTAGAATATTTGTATCCTCAGCATAATGACTCATATGAACATTAGGGATTAGCAGACAACATAAAGGATGAAGAGGGATGAAGCCACTAAACGAAAGCCCAATCTTTTATCCAGAAATCAACAAATCTGTAACATGATCTAAGATGAAATGAGCGACCGTCAAGGAAGCATCACTTGAAAATGCCAGCTGAGATGTTGGCGAAACGTCGTGATGATTTTTCTACTGACGAACGGATTGAAATATATAGTATATATATATATATATATATATATATATATATATATATATATATGGGGAGATCGATGGCGTGACACCTTCTTTGGACTGCGGAATTCGTGGTTTGTCGCGAATGCCGAATGGTGCGACCTCAATCTATGTTTCGTATATTGAGTTTTGATATATTTCTTTTTTAATTTACCGTCATATAACATTGTTGGTTTGTACTGCTCTTATGTTATTGAGTGGTCGACATGTCGTTAATCATGTCTCGTTCGTTGTTATTTCGTTTTAAAATTTTGAGATAATGGATTATATCGGATGCAGTGGCCTGATGAATCCCATAAGAGGGCAAAACAGTGCTGTCGTTATTTTTCGGATGCAGACCTTCTCCATTTTCTCTATTGTCTTGGAGTTCTTCGCACTTTTTAATAGGAGAGTAATGTTCATCAACAATCTTATGTCCGCACAGTCGAGAATTCTCTATTTTATTTTAAAATTACACGAACGAAAATATATTTCTCTCTCTCTCTCTCTCTCTTTCTCTCTCTCTCTCTCTCTCTCTCTCTCTCTCTATATATATATATATATATATATATATATATATATATATATATATATATATATATATATATAAAGGCTGCGACATTTATCTTGAGACAACGAAATATCTCGGTGGTATCACATTTTATACAAAAATTATAGGGTAGCAGAGGGCCTAATTAGCAGTGATCTTGAAGAGGACGTTGACCGTGTCTTTCAAGGTCAGCTTTAGAATTTTAAATAGGATTCCCCAATTTTGAGCCCGGGGAATGAAAAGGGCGAAAAATTTTACCATCGGGTGTGACCTTGACCCTAAGTTGAAGGTCAAATATCAAGGTAATTTCAAGATCAAAACAAAAAGATCGCAGTATTTCGTGAAATGTTTCGTACAAAAATTGTTGGGTGGTACGGGAGCTAAGTGATAATGACCTTGAAAATAACATCGACCTTGGCTTTTAAGGTCATTTAAATCTCAATTTCAAAATTCGAAATTAAACCCCCAATATAATCCCTGAAATGGAAAGACTGATCAATTTCACAGGAATTTCATCATCATATATGATCTTGACCTCAAAATTAAGGTCATTCTAAGGTGAAACGAAGATCTTCCACGTCATTATTTTATAAAATGTTTCATACTAAAGTTGTAAGGTTGCAAAGTTGCTATAACATTACCTTGATCTTAATCTTCATGGAAAAATTCATTCGTACAGAATTGTTAACAAAAACTGTACTTAGTACAACTGTGTGCATGATTAAATACTTTTAGCACTACCCAGGAACAACGACGTGGACGTAGTAGCTTTTGTTCTCTTTAGGGTGCTTGTTTTCGGTAAGTCCCCTCGCCTCTTACCATCGAGGTAAGGTTTTATAAGAATTTATTTCAAGAAGTGCTCAAAATAACTACCTTCAACTTCAATAAAGTTATTGACCTGCACTTCAAACGATTGCATATAACTGCGGAGCATTTTGGGTGTTATTTTGGCACAAGCATCTCTGATTCGCTGCTTCATGTTTTGACGAATTGCTGGCACGTCTTTATAAACTTCGCTCTTCAAATAACCCCATAAACAAAAATCTGGTGGCGCAAGGTTTGGCGTCCTCGCGGGCCAATTTACTGGGCCATCTCTACCAATCCACCGTTCGTTGAATTCGCGATCCAACACTTGACCAGCTGATTGGGAATAATGTGCTGGACATCAATCGTGTTGAAACCACATTTGTTCCTTTACATTTAAGCGTACGTCATCAAGCAAAAGTGAAAGTTAATTTTCTAAAATATCACGATATTTTGCGCCATTCAAATTACCTTTACAGATTTTGAAATTGAGCTTCAAATGACTCTGAAGGTTAAGGTCAAGGCTATTTTCAAGGTCACTACTACTTAGCCCCCGTGCCACCCAACAATCTTTATACGAAATACTGCGATCTTTTTTGTTTTGACCTTGAAATGGCCTTGATATTTGACCTTCTCCTTGAGGACAAGGTCATATTCGATGGTACAATTTCTCGCCCTTTTCATTCCCGGGGTCGAAATTGGAGGTCCCATTTAAAATTCTGACGTTGACCTTCAAATGATTCTGAAAAACACGGTAGAGATCATTATCAAGGTCACCACTAGGTAGCCCCCTGCTACCATATAATTTTTGTGTAGAACATTTTTCGAAAAAATGTGATTCTACCGAGATATTCCGTTGTATCAAGATAAATGCCGCACCCTGTATATATATATATATATATATATATATATATATATATATATATATATATATATATATATATATATATATATATATATATTGTGGGTGCTTTTGATTAAATTTTGTGTTTTTTAAAAATGAATTTTACGCATCCGGCGATTTGTATGTTTTTGACTGACATAAAACTGAGGCCAAGAAGACGTCGAATATAATCTGCATCCTGGGTGGCCATGAACATTAACTGACGACGATCACATCGCTAGGCTACGGTGCTCGAAAACTGTCTTGTCCTAGGCATGAAACACGTCGCTGCTCTCCTGATTCGAAAAAAAATAATACTGAGTTTCCTACAAAAAGAGCGTCGGATATCGGTCTCTTTTGAGGCTTCCAATGCAGCCAGCGACCCAAACTTCTTGAATCATAGTAATGACTGGCGATGAAATGCAAGTATACTCGTTTGAAATGGAAATGTCTCAAAAATCATAGAAATGGAGGCACGTCTAACTAAGCCAGTCAAATATCAAAGTTATGCTCACTATTCTCTCTTCCCGCATACAAAACCATTATTATTGCATAATTCTCGTTTAGAACTCTAATCGTAGTCATGCGAAGGCGAGGGTCAATAGTAACTAACAAAATATAAACAAAACTTTATTAATTTAAACTTGACCCCGTATTAAAAACAAAATAATTTAGGGTTTAGAATTATCTTAAACATTTTTGGATTCGATGTTTATGCTGGCGTTCAAAGATTTATAGTATTTTTAGAAAGTTAACGTTTTTTTTTGCTGTGCGTGCGTTGCCGTTGTTTCTAGTATTTCACAAGATTTATTATAAATGTTACTCTCAAGAGATCTTGAATATTTCGTGTACTCAAGACCTTTATTTTTTGTTGTGATGCATCGAATTAATCATTTGTTTAGGCAGGCCATTATCGGCAATATTTGCCATAGATGGCCATAACATATTAGTTGATTGAAGGTTGTAGACAATGTTAAAGAATGACTAAAATGTGGTAGATATAGCGCGATTATAGAGGTTGCGTATAATTCCTCGTTTTGTTACAACAGAATGATTAGAACTATGATTAAGATATTGTCCAATATGGGTTCCATATGCAATAATGCCGAATCATCGGAAAAAGAGGTAGCAAATATTAAATCCGATTTACAACAGAATGGTTATCCTTTAAAACTAATTGACGATGTTATAATAATTTTAGAACAACGAACACTGGACAGCAAGAAACACATTCCTTCTTCACAATTCCATACATTAAGGGAACGTCGGAGAAAATAAGACGAATTGCTAGTAGTTATAATATAAAAACAGCCTTTAAATCAGGAAATACCCTTAGAGCTCATTTAACAAAAACAAAACCTAAAACTACTGATAAGAAAGAATGTGTTTACAAAGTTCCATGTGAGTGTGGTGAAATGTATATTGGAGAAACCAAACGACCGCTAGAAGTTAGAGTTAAGGAACATAAAACTCATACACAAAAAGGAGAAACGTCGAGATCAGGTATTGCAGAACACTCCTGGGATAAACAACACCATATAAAATGGTCTGAGGCTGCGGCAATATATATGGAACCCAATACGAAAAAAAGAAAATTTATAGAAGCAGCATACACTAAAAACAATAATGGAATCTTCAGTAAACCGAGTGTTGAGATATCTAATCTTTGACAACCACTACTTTGTAACATCAAATCATTGAGGTGTGTACAGTGAAGCGAAACTATGCGCTTCAATGGACACAGTCCCTATATAAGCTCGTGGTCTTAAGACAAAACATTCAGTTTATACTTGATAACGATTAGAGATACAACCTAATCGAAACGTCGTAAAAATAAAAATAAAGACAATGCAAGTCCGACCACATTTTAGTCATATTAGTTGACCTTTTAATGTCCCTTATGATAGTGTCTGTTAATTTGTTTTTGAACTTTTCTATTTCTGATTCTTGCAGTCTAAGTATACCTGTTGACTTTCGAAATGTAAGCATCTTTGCCGCTTCGAATCTTCTTTTGTTTGTTTCGGCAGGTCTTCACGTTTTTGCACCATATACTAAAAACACTTTTGATTATACATTTATTCCTATTTTTGTCATATTCTTTACGGTCGAGTTTTTTTGAATATCTTTTTGGGTATTTTTTTTTTCGAGTTTTGCATGGTTTTCCACCATACTTTATTACTTGTTCTTCTCATTTTAGTTTCAAAAGCCTCGTTTGCTGCTTTATGTTAGTGTTGAATGTTTCAGTAAAGGTTTTTTTTGTTTCTTTTATATATTGATCTTGACATCATTGAAATTCTCAGGTCTCTCCATTTGTATGTATGTAAAATTGTGCTCTCAGCAGGTACACAATTTTCGAATTCTTCGAATAAGTATATTTTGTACTCGAAGTGTTGTTTTTTTTGGTCTTATTAACACATAATCTATAATTGATTTTAGTTGTCTTAAGTATTTCCCTCAGATACATATATGTGCCTGTTTACTTTTACATGTGATTTTAAGTCCTATAGAACTAGTTCGACGTTCTTCATTATCACTAGTATATTTTCCACATCATCTCATCATTTGATCATTGATCTGCAGCCTCCTCGATTATTAAACATATAAAATAATGAGTTCTTTAGTTGCTCCGACTTTTTGTGTATTCTGATAAATTGGTTCAAATAAGTGAGGTTTATTTTGAATCATCTAAGGCTGTAACTTATAATGCTAAATAAGATAACATTATAAAATAGGCTTTTACGTTTAAAAAATTATATACAGTGTGACCGGTAAAGTCCGCATCATATGGGATTTTTTTATTAATAGTTTTATTCAAAATTTGACTTTGGCATCAATTTCTGCTTGGATCGAGATGAAAATTAACCAAAAAAATAGTAGTCACGTGATTAGCATTATCTGTCAAATTTTAATTTTTTTCCAAAAACAATCCAAAAGTGGAGTTATATTTCAAAATATCGAAAAAAATTATTAGAAAAAGTTTTTCTAAATGCAATTTTTAGCTGCATACGATAATTTAGATTTTTGACCCATTTTTTGTAAATTGCACCACTGTTGCAAAATAAGACTCAACGCAACCTACATAAAACCTTTTAGTTTTGACAATGCTTCATCTCAGACATATTTTGTTTAAAATAGCGCCATATTAAATGTGTGTTTTTCCACAAAATCCAAATAGGACTATTAAAATTTGGTCACATGTGATGCAAAGTTTATTTATTTTTGACCCTGTATAAAGTAACTTCATAAAACAACCATTATTGAAAACGTATTTTGTGTTTAAAAGTAATACACATTATAATTAAGACAAACAAGTCACAGTGTCATCAGTAAAGTCTGCGTTAGGTGGAAAATAAATTTTAAATGCGTTTAATTTTTATATTATCATTTTTATTAGAAAATTTGAGTCTTTTCAATTAAACTATTTTCTTAATATTAATGTGTATTATTTTTAGACACAAACTATGTTTTCAAAAATAGTTATTTTATGAAGTTATCTTATACAGGGCAAAAACAAATAAACTACATCACACGTGACAAAATTTTAACAGCCCTATTTGGATTTTGTAGAAAAACACACATTTAATATGGCGCTACTTTAAACAAAATATGTCTGGAATGAAGCATTGTCAAAACTAAGAAGTTTTATGTAGGCTCCGTTGAGTCTTATTTTGCAACAGTGGTGCAATTTACAAAAAATGAGCAAAAAATCTAAATTGCCTTATACAGCTGACATTTTGCATATGAGCTAAAAATTGCATTTAGAAAAACTTTTTCTAATAACTTTTTTCAATATTTTGAGATATAACCCCACTTTTGAATTTTTTTGAAAAAAAATTTAAATTTTACAGATAATTGCTAATCACGTGACCACTTTTTTTTAGTTGATTTCGAATAAAGCTATTATTAAAAAAAAATCCATATTCTTTTGATTTTCGTTTTCGGGACGCCTCTGAAGAATTAAATCATACATTTATCAGTTAATTAATTATTTAAGATAAAGTGTAGAAAATATTTTTTTTGCACCCAAAAACAAATGTGTAATTTCCAGCATTTTAGAAAAACATTTTTGAATTCATGTGATATGTTTTAGAGATTATTTATTTCTGTACACAAAACGCAATTTTTATCTCTGCGAAGCGGTGTCAACGTCTTTTTCGTTAAATATTTACTCATGATATAAGAAATTTGTATAAACATACCGAAATAGCCAAATTTGTGCAATGACAAACATATGATACTTTTTGACCTGGACTAATCATAGGTCGATAATAACATACTTACACAACAATTAATAAGAAATAAAAAGTTTTAAAAACCCAAACATCCTGGACAAAATAACTTTTATTACGATGAATTCAGGATGACCATACTTTTAGCTATTCCCTTTTTGAAAAGTTAACATACAATAAAATATCATGTTGAAATGAATTTAAAATAAAATGAAAAATCCCTATATGAATACATAACCAATTCTTGAACATACGCAAACAGATAACTTTTTTTTGTAGAGTCTTTATTAAAAGGAAACATTATAACGTTTTGATTTTGAGCAATAAATGATAACATAACTTCCCAAAATTTTAATGACAGTGATTATTTTGAACGGCAACATTTTGTAGTATGCAAGTAATGCTGGTTGTATGAAAATAGAATTGTTTATTTATTACTATTTTCATAAATTCAGGTAAACACAAAATTAGAAAAAAAAAAAGAAACTATCGTTAATAAACATATTACATAATACATCGTGTATAAAGATGAAATATTTCAAAATATTGTGTTTATTTGTTCAAATTATCTTATCAAACCATACAAGGATTGCTCTAACAGTTTGAAATTAATATGCAATCAAAATTATGTATATATTATGTAAATCTACATGTATGTTGACAACGAATGACAATATAAATTAATGCAATGTAAATTTATATAACAAGCAGATAAATTTTGAGGATTAGAGTTCGTTCAAAACCTAAAATAGTTAGTTTCGAATAAGAATCCAATTTGTGACTGATTACCATGGAAATTTTCAAAACAGTTTCCTCGCACGATGGTGTGTAAACACGACAAAAAATATTCTTTTACGGTAGTCATTCAACATCCATTATTTTGGAGGATGCACATCAGTTTCTACAAAAATAAAATGTTGAGAATTATTACTTCAGATATTCAGTATATCAGAAAAGTATTAGTTCACCATAAAAAAAGATTATAGCAATCCAAACTACATTTATTAAAAGTGGTATTGTGTTGTGCAAGCAAGTTTTATTATTTATTTATCTAATATATTAAATAAACATGTCTATAGAGAAAATATAATTAATTTCTTCTAACCTACCCCCAAATGAAATATTCGTACAAAGTAATTTACACACTATCTATCTATCTATTCTAAAAAACATTAAGGGAATTTTAGTTTTCTATTTGGTTGGATAATGCACATCAGTTTCTACAAAAATAAAATGTTGAGAATTATTACTTCAGATATTCAGTATATCAGAAAAGTATTAGTTCACCATAAAAAAAGATTATAGCAATCCAAACTACATTTATTAAAAGTGGTATTGTGTTGTGCAAGCAAGTTTTATTATTTATTTATCTAATATATTAAATAAACATGTCTATAGAGAAAATATAATTAATTTCTTCTAACCTACCCCCAAATGAAATATTCGTACAAAGTAATTTACACACTATCTATCTATCTATTCTAAAAAACATTAAGGGAATTTTAGTTTTCTATTTGGTTGGATAACCATGTCTGAATCTATTACAGTCTGTAACCTCCTAGGAATCGGATCTACTAAAGGTCTTGTAACTTCTAACTAATTGAGTTAATGTTGAATGAGAGGTGCTGGCGCATTTTGAATGAATGTGGCATATTTTAAAGTATCCATGAACACAATAAGCCTACTGTGGTCGTAGTACTTCGAAAAAGTAAAAATAAAAGGATCCTTTCAGGATCTGTCAGTAACATTTTTACTTAAAATGACTCTATACATAAATCGGTCTATAATACTTTCGATTCTGTGAATAATTCTCACACCACTTGCTGCCATGCATTTCCGGACCATCAAACTTCGACTTTCATGATTAATTTAGGGTTCTATGCTTCATTCTTTCACCAGTTTTTGTCTTTTAATCTTTATTTGGAAAAATAACCTTGTGTCAGAGGTCCAATGATTTTTCTACTGAACTGGTGCATGAGACGTAAATCGGAGTCCACGTGAGTGGATCCTATTTCTGCAAGATCTTCAAGGAAATGTGGGCAGTATAGCATTGATTATTTGAAGTTCGGTTTCATTCCATCATTGTCGCCCTCTGTGCCCAATGTCCGACGCTATAAAACCACTCAAGTTCATCTGAAGAGGTGTCAGCCTCATAAAACAGGTAAAGATTTGAAATATTTCCAAACACTGCAAGGAAAACTTTAGAAGGGGCTCACGGTGGACAGTATATTTGCTTCAACGTCAAAAAGAGAGGAAGATGGTTTGCGAGCATATTATAATATATCTCTACAGATAGCAAAGTCAAGAAAACCGCTATTCTGACCATGTATTGAAGAGGTTGTTAGCAAGGTTCTACACAAACCTGCATATGATATACTCTTTGAGCAACAACACAGCCTAACAACTTCTATCCTAAAAATCGTGTTCAATGGCTTAAAATACATAAAACAAAATTTTGTCGGGTCCATTTAAAGAAGAAATTAGAACTTCTTTGATCTCTACACTAAATGGCTATTGTGATTTTAATATATATTTTGCCTCCTTAGCATAAAAGAAGGCAAAGTATGTATTAAAATAATATCTTAAATATTTATATCTAGGTTCGAAATTATGATTATGTATAATACATTTTGTCTCAGTGCACAAATACTTTTTTGCTATGCTATATTTAATAACTAGAAATCGAAACTGGAATTTTCTCCCCTTGGTTTCCATTACTCGACTAACTCAATCTGACTTTTAATGTGATATTCTGGAAGCACTAATTCAGTACAAGAAACATTAAAACTATATTGATGTAGTTTCAATGTTAAGGTAAATTTTGAAACATTGTTCGATCAATATACTATAAAATGGGTGTATTATTTCATTGCTTTTTAAAATGAAGATCGTAATTTATTTGATCCAAATGAGAAATATATTTAAAAAAATAATTTATGTATTTGATTTTGTGGAAAACGAAGTGTGTTTTTTTGATTTTTTTTTTGGGAATAACCCAAGTGTTATATTAACTATTTTCCAACTAAAACGTTAAAGTTTGTTAATTGTATAGTTTTCCTTTTCTCACTATATTTTATGGCGATGATGACGTGTTTGTTTTGAAATATTTCCCCATTCATATACATATGATTCAACACTAGAGCTACGACGTAGAAGCAAATTGTAAAATTTGGTACATTCGAGAATGAATGGCTTTGTTGGGGATGGGCCATAGTAACGTTACCTTTACCGTTAGTTTGAAACTTTTTTCAAGATAATTATTTGAAATTTGCTATTTTAACCGACTTCCAAAAAAGGTTCTGAATTCTACCGCTGTTTATTTATGTACGTCGATTACTCCGGAACGGTGGGTCAGATTTGAATGAAATTTTTGCCTTATATTCAGAAAGTTGCTGTGGTGCGGTAGTGTGGACCGCAATTACTTTAGTAAAATCCAAGATGGCGCCGTAATATGCCGGACAAAAACTTTAATTTTGCCAGGTTTTCTCCGAAATTGGTATGGGAGAGTTTTTTTGGTCGCATATAACGAATCTAAAATTATTTTTAAGAAATTCAAAATAGGTCACATTGACTGCTCCACTGGCAAGAGCCACATTGATTTCTTCACTAAGCTCCAAAAGTCAAGACCTAACTAGCTCGAAAATTACTTATCATATTATACTGAAGTACGCAGGCTTAGCTGCGGAAAAATTCTAGCGCGTTTCTTGTATTCCTAGCGATAATTTTGAACGTAAGGCTGGCTGAGTTACAAAACAATGAGTGGTTATGGAAGTTTTATCATTTTATATAGGTATAACTAAACATAAGAATGACCTTAATTTAAAATCACAAGGAGAAAACCAGCTTCTACATGATTTAAACACTCATATTAAAAAAATGGTTTTCTCTCAATCTTAATTAAATAAAAAATGTTTCGCGCATTTTAATACATGTCAAATATTCAGTCTGCAAACTGAAACTCCATTTCAGGTAGATTGCCCAATTGAAGCTTTGGGTGCTTTGAAAATAAATTTTGAGTGTGGTTTTTCAGATTTTGATGGCATTGTAAACGGCATTAAGATTTTTCAAAGTCCTTTTAAGACCGATATAGCAACCCTTGTTCCAGGACTTCAAAGAGAAATGTTTGATTTGAAGTGTAGCGATATTTTTAGAGAAAAATATTTAAAGTCATCATTGCTGGAATTTTGTAAGTCTCCCACTTACACAGTTTGATCAGTTGTATAAATTTGCTAGTGGGTTTTTTCCGCTCTCGACATTATTTATGTGTGTGAAAAAAATTCTTCAAAATGAAATATACAAAACAAATTGATCTTCCTAGATTTACAGGTTATTTAAGAGTGTATTAAATAATGTTAACTTAAAATTTATAAATTAAACTCTTCTTCCCAGTAAAAAGTGAAAATCTTTTTTCTGCAGGAAATTGAGCTGATGGATTCATGAATCATTGATAATCTACCACAGTAACATAATAGGTCTTGACACTTATTAACAAATATTTATAGTAGAGAGGATACCACTTGGTACCATTATAGTGTTTTCACGAACATATTGTATATGTTATCTAAATAAAACTTCAATAAATCGGTAAACAGGGCCTGTTAAGATAGGGTTTGTAGAATATTTTTTCACTGCCGTAGGTAGACTTTTTAATTTCAAAGTTATGAACAAACTTTTACATATACGACCCATAAAATCCGATTTTCAATAATTATTTTCTTCTCTAAAATAGTTATCTCGGGTGATACTTTATTGATGATATTCAGCAGGTAGTATATCATTTTTATATTATAATATTATCAACTTAAACATGTAAGGCAGAATTATTTTATTGACAGCTAATAATATTTTGTACATAACTATATAAGCATGCCGATATTTCATCTGATTTATTGATTTAACTGTTGAATATAGCTGGACATTGACCAAGTAATCGCCCACGTACACACTAAGGTTGAATCCATTATAACTATTATCGATGATTTAATTTATGGCCCCGTATCAGGAAATGAACATCTTGCGAAATATTTTAAAATCTACGCTGTAGTAAAGTTGTAAAGCAATTAAATGAAATATTTGCTTTTGACCTCAGTTAAGATTTCACTGTTTGCTTATTTGGTGTGGGCCCTTTATTTCCATTTATCACAACTTTCTTACGTAGTGCAGTAAGTATTTTTTGACTATCTCTATGCGATACTTGATTTTTGGACTCATTATTAAAAAAGCAAGTGGTGTGAATTCCACGACGAGATAAAATAATTATGTTGAAATTAGTGTTGGGTAGTTCTCAGTAATTAATTGCATGATATAAGTAAATTTGAGATGATTGTTAGAAATAATCATTGAAAATGAAATGAAATTGATAGTACATCTGGAGATATTCGAGGAAAACCAAATTAAAATAGTTTGGTTTTTAGGTTTCATTGGACAAATACCTTTTTTATTTCATTATTTGGTTTTACTGGTTTTATTTTCCATTCTATATGTAAATATGTCACCCGCAATCCATAGATTCTTGGCTAAAGGTTAGACGTGATACACATATAGGTGGTCTCGTCAACGTAAGCCAAATAAGAGCTAGGACTTTTGTTGTATCTCCGACATCATTTAAAATTATCATTTTTCGGCTACTTAATATTATAGTAATGCTTCGAGACGAGACAAAATTTATACGTTTGTCTTGTCTCAATTCCATCTGTTCTTGCTTTGGCAGCATTTATCTCGACATTGATATCGAGACGAGACGAGGGTAAAGGGATCCAGACGAAAATTTAGACTGGGCTCATTTAGACAGTTTGGCCCTTCCACCTATAACATTTTTTGTACTTAGTTATTTTAAAAGGGCCAAGGATAGTAGGTTCCTTTCAGGAA
Source organism: Diaprepes abbreviatus (assembly GCA_034092305.1). Lineage (NCBI taxonomy): Eukaryota > Metazoa > Arthropoda > Insecta > Coleoptera > Curculionidae > Diaprepes > Diaprepes abbreviatus. Next base: position 4,233,913 of record JASJET010000055.1, on the reverse strand, counting down.
GTTCAAAAAGCTCTTTAGCAATCCTCGACGATTTTTAAGGGAGAAAAAATAAAAAATTAAAGAAAGATGGCCGCAAGAAAACGAACTTATTAGGCAAAAAAATACATACGGTCATACAAATGACTTGAAGTACAGTCAGTATCAAATAAAAAGAACTGCGACTTTTTAAAAAGTAAAAAATGTATTCTTGTCTGCAGGAGTAATTGTCCAAGTAGAGGGCTACGATGCAAGTGCTAATTCATTTGAATGTGCTCGAAACTTTATAGATAACACGACTAAACTTAAATGAGTATAAAGTACGCAAAGCGTTACAAAGTGGTGCTTTTATGTTCGAACTGAAAATAGTCAAAATTCTCGTACTTCTCGACTGCTAAAATAATTTAAAAATCGAAAAAGTTCGATGTGAAGTGGAATCAGTGGCATAAAGTATACAAAATTGTTATCCAGCACACTAGAAATACTTCTTCGAGCACGATTCGGCTTTTTGGAAGTTCTTCCCCCAAAATTTGAACTCCAAAAAAATTATCTAGATTTACGAAAAAGATGATTTCACGGAAAAAATTAAAATTGGGTCTTGCAAGAAAATAATGACTTAAAATATCGAAACCGACTCTGCAAGTCCTGGAAAGAAGAAAATCACATCAAGACAATTGACTGGCCTTTCCAGTCCCCAGATGCTAAACCCATCGAAAATATGCAGGAAATTATGAAAACCTATGTTGCCAGAAAGCCTGTCCATGATCTGAAGCAACTAATGCAAGCTATCTGCAAAATATGGTTCGTTATGCGACTTGTCCTTTTAAATATCTTTTAATGTGATGTAAAAAATGAGAATTAATATCTTTCATACTTTTTCAAAAATCGCTGTTTTTTTTTTCTTCTGACATAGACTATATTTGAGGTTAGAAAACTCTAGTAAGTGATATGTGAAGATGAATTTAATAAATGATTTCTAACACCCTTTGAGAAAGAGTGCCACTTCTAGTTGAATTTAACCATCATCTTCTAACAAGCGAGTCAATTTTCAAACAAAATTTTGACAATGGAAGTTTATAAAGTTAGTTGAGAATATAAAAACCTTGAACATTTTTCTGCAAGTAATATCTGAAGCAGTACTGTAACTTTTTCTCTTTAAAGGTGCATTTACCTTTTACAGTTAAAAATGTAATTAATTATTTCCTGGTCTAACCTCGAAATATCATAGAATTATATTCTGTTGCATTGCAACCCAATAAAATAAGTGGTCTGTGTGAAATAAATCGGAATTTGTAATCCTATGGAATGTTTTAAATTTTATACCAAGTTAACGCGTGTCTCATTTATAAGTATTTTTAACACACCTCAAGAAAGAAGAAAGTTCACAATTCGATCGCCATATATATATATATATATATTCCGAACGGCCGATCTTTAAACATACTGTATTATTTAACAAACTTTTATTGTTATAATTCTGACAACTTGTCAAACAATTCAAGTTTCTTCAACGACTTCTCAAAATAAAACTGTCCTCGAAAGCCGATCTGGACACTTCATACACCCTTTTTCCGAATACTAGAAGATTACAGATCTTTCCAGATGGATTTTCATTCTACATGGTGTAATAAAAATAAGAAAAAGGAATGATCTGGCGATTTCTAGATCTTCTGTCGTAGGCGTTCCATGTCGCAAATAAGGACATATAATTTCTAAAAAGTTCCAGACCTCCTTTCATAGAGGAGAGGAAATTAACAAAAGGTGGAATTAATTAAATAAATTATGAACTCGTAGAAGATAAACCTAAAACCCTACAAACTACAAACACAAACTAATACTATAAAGTGTATATTGCGATAAAGTCCATTACATTGCCCCCTTCCAAGTACTGATCGTCCCGATCAACCTTCTTGATCTTGATAATGAGCGAATATGTCAAGATCCATGACATTCATCTTCGCATGAGGGCTTTTCTGAATTCGGTACACCAGATCGGTTTATTCAAGACACTACAAAGAAAGAGAACCCCAGTCTTATTGGGATTAATTTTTAAATTATGCTCCTTGGAATACTGTAGAAAGGCTGCTAAATCATGATCTAATACGGGTGCAGGCCTTTCGGGATCAGAAGGGTCAAAATCATTCAATATATGGTATCATCAGCATATGTTTGCAAATGTGAATTTGAAACTACCGAAAATATATCAGATGTATATATTACAAACAACAGAGAACCCTGATTCTCATAATCTGCGATCTATCAGACAAATAGGATCCAAAAATAGTGTTGAAATCTCATCAAACCCATAGAATGTCAATTACATTAAACACCTTGGAATAATCAAGCAACACCAAAATGGCAGCTAATTTTTTATCAAGAACTCCTACAATATTATCAGTTATATTCAGAAGTGCTAAAAGTGTTCTATGACCCTCTGTAAAACCAGACTAATGAAAAGGGATCAAATTAATATTCCTGAGACTTGCACATTCACCACTCTTTCCAACACTTTAGACAAGACTGGAAGCAAGCTTACCTGCCCTAGGTCACTTTTATTTATAGGTTTTTTGTTTTTGGGACCGGAATAACAACTGATCTTTTCCAACATTGTGGAAAATGTCCCCTTTCCAGGTAGCAATTTATTATATGGGTGATATGATTAATAATTGTGGGCAAACATGACCAAATCATGAAAAGCGTCAAATCACTACTTCCAGCTGCATTAGATTTAATACTATTAATAAACTTATTTATATCATTTGGACTTACTAACCTAAAAAAGAACTAAATGTTACTAATTAACTTATTATTCTTTTAACACAATATTTTATTATCACAGTTGCTCATTGTTTGAAAAACAGAGCAAAATATTTGTTAAGTGAGTCTGCATTAACAGAAGATGGGAAAATATTTACTCTTTTGGTAGAATATACATTTAAATCTTAAAGTGTTTTCCACAGTTTTCGTGTATTTTATTCATTTTCAACATAAACCAAATATGCAGTTTTTTCATGTCGTATACCCGTTTTTGTAAAATTCCCGATTTTCTGCAGTGTTCCTCAACCTAGGCTCAACTCTTGCGTTGTCTCTCTTTTTCATTAACCACTTTATAGTCATTGTCAATCAGGGATGTGTCGATGCAATATAGTAAATAACCTGGTGTTATTAATACCCAGGATGTCTTAATCTCATGGTATGTCACATGATGATCTTTCATTATCAGTTCAAGACTGAATTTACTAAACCAGCGATATTCAGTGGTTTTCGTGGATGCTTTTCCATATAAATTCATCGATGCATTCTTGTTGAGATAAACTGAATCGAAAGTTGCGAAAAATAATTGCAAGAAAATATTTGCGAGTCAATTCTATTTGTTGGCAGAGGCGAAATTTTTGAAGTCACTGTAAACAATACAAATAGCGTCCGTATACCAACATTCTGAGTATGTATATCATCTAAAGTGTCAAACTTTACAATGGATATGCCAGGTGCCATTGCTGGATGGATGCCACTTCCTCAATTATATATGGAACACTAAACAATAAAATTTAAAAAAGATGGCGCCTTTTGCAAAAAAGCACGTAAAAGTATAGAATAATTCTGTAAATTTGTACCTGTAATTAAAATTTTGGAATGGAAGCAATAACTACTAATACTGGATATCATATTGGTTATAGTAAAGAAGCAATCACAAAAAAAATTGGCTAGACAGAAAGACGGTACTAGTCAGTTGTAAGTAGCTATTTTGTTTACCGATATTTTTGCGTGTTAATTTGGTTCTGATTTAAAAAATTTCAACTGTAGATAAAAGTTTATCTATTTTTACTTTTTAATGCTATTTAATGGAGGCTCAATTTTTTTTTATATTTAAATAAAATATTATTACCTAATGATTCATAATGTCAAACAAATATTTGGGAAAAACTGCTACAAATAATCCCTTAATTTTACCAACATATTGTTCCGCCATTACATCGTATTTGTTACTATGTCACGATAATTAAATAACACATTAATTAATGTGTAATTTTTAAAAATAATATACGTATATCGTTATTTAAGGATATCAAATAAAAATTTATTATTCATCGGTTTTTGGTTAATCGCTGAGCGATATTTTCATTATTAGATCCTAATTAGGTAAATCAATGAAATTATTGTTTTAAAAACAAAATAAATAAACTATATTTCTGTAATATATGACTAGTTATCCTTATTGTATTTACTTAGGGTCGACGATAAATATCTGCAAGAGAATTCTGAGTTCAGAAACCGCATTAAGAGATATATGCAGTGATTCTAACAAATCTGCTTGAAGTATTCCATGAATATTTTGAATATTTTAGGTAGTTAATATGTATGACTCGTGCGGGAACATGACTCAATAATACCTAATCCAGATTCCGCAACATAAGTGTCCATAAGTAATGTGAGATCAGATAATCTACTTAAAAAATCAACGGAAGAACTGAAAAATGCACAGGGCCAAATTAAAAGTGGAAAATAATGCTTACATGAAGGTAAAATACCTCAACAATGGCAGAGTATCGAGAATTACCGCCCTGTCAGATTGCTGAACTCTCTTTACCCGCATTTTAACAAATCGTTTGACAGTTAAATTTAACTTTTATTAACATGTAGAACAAACAATTTTTCGGCATGGAATCAGCAAAATCGATCATTTTCAGACCTTACAGTTATAGACAAAACAACAAAATATAATATACATTCAAGCACACTTCGTATTTATAGATTTCCAAAAAGCATTTAACTTGGTAGAGATATGGGCTATCGTAAAATCGTTCAGTAACGCCAAATTAACTCTAGATACACTGCTATTATATAAGCTTTGTTCGCGGGTCACTTCCCGAACCGACTCAGAACTAGTACGGAATTAGTTCAGGATTGCCGTACAGCGCATGCTCAGTTATTAACCGGTTCAGGATTTGTTTTTACCGCGAACGATTTTGGAACTTTGAATCGTCCACTCTGGTATGCATACGGTGTTAAATGCTGATTAAACTAGTTGTTTTTTTTTTGTTTTAAATAACTTAAAACTGTCTTTTATTAGGTTTTATTATTTGTATTATTTTAAAGAAATATTGAATTATAATTGTTATTCTTATATAATATAAAGTCTAACTGTCAGTTTCTTTTGGAATAAAACGTCTTGTTTTTTGCTGAATAGAATTTTTGATAAACAAATATATATTTTAACTACTCTTTATTTTGTGCCTCAAAGTAAATCTAATTCTAAACATATGCCTAATAAAAAGATGGGGGGTTTTCTAAACAAAAAATAAAACACAATAGTTTTAGGTCCATTTCTTTTTGATTCAAAAAACTAAAAACCGGTCTGATACGTCCCTATACGATGCAACTTCATTTATCGCAAACCATAATACACGCCAGTTCTTGTCCATTTTTCAGCTTAACTGAAAATGAGGGGCAAAATTTCCTCAAAATAATTACCACTTTTAGGAATTTTGAGTAATTCTAAAATTTCTTTTAAGTCTTCATCGCTGGATAATAAATGATTTGACATAATGGGAGTATTCACTAAAAATATATTTTTTTTTTAGGTTCAAACTAACACTTTTTTAACTTATTATTTAAAATTCTAGGTCGATTAACACTAATTAAAGTAAAACCAGTATAATATAATAAAATATATACTGGAACATCAAATGCAACGAATGACATAAATAAGAGAAAAACCTAAAATAAAATAAAAAGAATTGTCATGTAGTTGCACATTGCGGCCGCAGCATGAAAGCTGGCGCTGCATAAAATTCCGAACTTACAGTTCTTCTTCAATCCTTAGAATCGGTAGGACTGGTTCAGAATCAATTTCGAACCGAATTATTTTCTCCGCGGGACTGTAACTAAAAATTCTGAACTTTGTTATCCGCGAACGCTGCTATTTCAACTGCGCATGCGTATTAGTTCAGAATCGGTTCTAAATCCTTACCGCGAACAAAGCTAATCTATATACAAGAATACTACTGTACATATCAAACTAGATAAAGAAATAAAAACTTAAAAAATAAAAATTATGAGAGAATAGCATCAGGGAGACGTGATTCCCCAAAGTTATTCATACTCGTACTGAAAGATGTGTTTACAAAAAACTAGCTTGAATTATATCTTGGCCATTTTCGTTTCGCTGGCGATATCGTCATTATGTTCAGTGGCCTGAAAGAATAGAAACAAATGTTGCTAGCGCTTAATGAAGCAGTTTGAATAGTCTTTGAATTGCTTAAATAACAATGGAGAGAATAATTCTCCTGATTTTTGAACGTTATAAAATACGAAATGAAGTAATCATGACACAAATGAAATGGCAGTGGGCGGAACACATAGAGCTAGACAACAAACACACATATGGACAGTAAAACTACTGCAATGGAGACCAAGTGAAAACCACAGTGTAGATGGATAGACGATATTAATAAATTTGCCGGACGGAATTGATTGCAGAGGGCAAAAGATAGACATCGTTTGAAAATGTTCAGTAGTGAACAACATAATGGATTAAGGAAGAAGTAAGAATAAGTTCAGAAAAATGTTACTTTAGAGTGGCCATTAATAATCTTTTATTATTTTTTAAACATTAATAAAGAGTTGAGTTTGTTTTTCTTCAATTTCTTTTTAGGATATAGGAAAATTTTCATTCAACATATTTTGACAATCGGTAATTATCTTTATAAAACTTATTTTAAGCACTGGTAGGCAAGAAATTAAGGAATAATTGTGACCAACCGAATTTCTATATATTTTCTTCAAACTTCGGTTATTCATTGTTGATATAATTTTCCGTAAAACAGAGAAATTTCAGACAGCTTGCCCATCTGATAGTCGAGGTAATCAATATAAAAATGCAATATTTAACATAGATTATATACGACGAACCATTGTAAATGTGACATAATCAACATAACTTAAAAAATTCTCTATATATCTTTCTAAAAAACGAATAGGGATTGTATAACATTATAAGGCATGTTATACTACAAAATGGGGATGACCAGCCATCCTGTTAATTGACAGTTATACCGTAAACTTCGTTTTCTAAATATATTTTGAGAGGTGGAGAAGAGGAAATGTTATGAGGCGAAATATTCGCGCAGAAGTTGCATTTTTTACTAATGGCGGGCACGTTATTAGTTGAAGTATCGACGTTCATTAATAATGTGTTACCCGTTTACTTATTACATATAGGATAAGAATATACGTACGTCTTGTGGCACTACGACATACGGTATTAGGCCAAGATGAAGATTAAACAAAGATAAAATAAACTTAGTACGTTTGTTATATATCCTTTATTTGATCAAAAGGCCGCTGACAGATAAATGTTACCGCGAATACTGGATTAATCTTAAGCAAAGGAAGCCATTTTGGCGAGTTTTCCCATTTATATTCGGATCTATTAAATGACCATAGAAAGTTTTATGATTAAATGGAACTGTTTGTCCTGCATATCCCACATGGGATTCCTTTTGCTCCCTTAACTTCTCTTTTTATGCGACTTTCGTCTGAACCGATGCGAAAAATTCCATTTTGACGAAACCTGTTGCATTTCGGATGTCTTCGAGTGAAAACGCACGAACGTCGTCGTTTCTATGAACGACTTTCAATGCAGTTGCGGGGAGTGGGATGGTTCGCAGCATTTCGTCAGAATTCGCATGTTAGCAAGCTCGTATGAATCAGTAGACAACCAACCTAAAGAGTTTTTATTGTTTTATCCATATAATGTAAGTACCAAATAAATTTAAAAATGACATATTACATTAGTTACAAGCTTGAGGCTTTTGGTTTCTACAACTTTTATCAGTTGGTATTATGTTGGTATAAAATCTGGACTGCTGTTTTATGTAAAATTATTTCATTTAATAACAATAAGCGACTTTGAGCTAGTAGGGCAGAATAACTTACTGCTGTAGGAAAATTTTGAACTCATATGTAATTTTTACGTTAGTTGTTTGTCAAATCGAAGAATACTCTCAGTACTTTGAGTATATTAAATATAGCCGTGTATTTTGGCGAATGAAGTAAAAATGTTTTTTTTTTCAATATAGCTCAAAAACTAAGCGAAAAAGAGAAAATATCGCAAAAAAATTTTACATTTTGTCAACTTTTTTAGGTAAAGACAAGTGTACGAGTTGCTTAAGAGAAAAAAAAGTGGAGATTACAGCCGTTAAATTAAAAAGTTTCAAAATTCAATTTTCTACAAGAAGAATTCTTGCAATGTTTTCGAATTTCGCCTGATTGTTGTACTATATTGGAAAAACTAAAATGACTTCTCTTAGTTCGTTTACAAAAATGCACGGTTAAATAAATTTAATATCACTCTGTGATTTTATCATTTTTGGGTAATGAATAAAAACTTTTTAACGTAATTATTCCTTACTAAATAACCTAGTCAGTCTGGCCAAAATAAAAGTTAGGTGACCGCCTGAATCAATTTTTTCTCTACTCCTTCGCAGGCTTTTCAAGAGTAGGTTTTATTTCGATAAAAATAGACGTCGTCAAAGTTGCATATATGACGCGTCGTCTCTCTTGCATCACTTCTAAATTCACCACTGTCCATCTTTATTTATGAGTTTTATTGTATTTAATCAAATCAAATTACCTACACAAATAAATTCTCCATGTAAATGATAAACAAAGGCTCGCAATTTAAGCGCGTAAAAAATTACCAGCAATTTAAATGAAGGACACCTAAAAAGTAATCTTGAACTTTACTTTGTTTCTATGATAGCATAGTCACCGCTTTGTGTTTTAAAATAGACAAACGTAAATAAAAATGACAAAAGAACGACTAAAGGAAATAAAAACGTAATTACATCAATTCTGTATTATATTATTAATATACATACTCATGTTAATTGAAAAGCATATTTCAAGTTGCCACAGTTTACTAAAAATACGTAATTATACGCATTAGACCAGCAATAATTAACGTTTCTTTTATTTTATAATTATATTTTTTAGTTGTAAACATTTTACGTCCACTTTGGTATTAAGTTGAAACAGTTTACAGGTTACTTGAATGATTATATAGTAAAACAAACAGAAATGCATAAGTTGGAGTACATGAACAAGATTAATAATTCCTATAAAGTTATGAGGTGTGAACTCATTGATATAGATGGTGCGATTCAAATTTCTTAACACTAAATGTTGATAAAACAAATATCGTATGTAAAAAACGAAAGCTTTCACCGCTTTGATCAAGTTGAAAATCATGGTTCTTGAGTTTAGACCATGTCAAATTGGAATTATTATCCAACGTTTCGCATACGATTGCACGAGGCGTCTTCAGGGATCTTTACTCCACGAGAATAGAACACTGAATGACTATGGAGATGCAACAGCCCGGTATTTATACCCGACTGGTGCTCAGCGAACCGTGATCTAACGTTACGATTGATTTTACGTGTCATGATACTGATGCAAGCACCTTAGTTTATTTTACATTAAAAGTGTGACCTGAGCAATGCTGGTGTTCAGCTACTGCAGATTGTACAATTTGTTTCTTTTATATACATATTTCATGTTCCTTAAGTCCAGTGGATATAGACGTCCTGGTTCATCTACATACACTTTACCATAAGAGCAAGGTATCTTCTAAACGCCTTCTGTTCGAAATCGAATTGCGTCCTTTGGAGACTTCAGACATTGTCCAATTTTCTTACATGTGTTGAAAATTATCCGAATGTTTGATTTTCGGAGCAATCTGGCAATCTTGTCGGTGGTTCCGTGTATGTAAGGTAAGACAACACTGTCCATAAGAGGTACATTTATGACATTTTGTTGAGAAGTTGGTTTATATTTATTATTAGAACATATTGAAAGTGCTCTATGTACAAAAAAGTTTATGACGGATTGTTTTTGAAAATAATGATGGTATGACGTTAACCTCTATAATTTCCTGGATCATCTAAATTAACAACATCCTAGCATAAAATTCACTATGGAAACTGAATCAAATGGTGCCCTTCCCTTTCTTGATGTATCAGTACAAAGGAAAAGAATGGCAAATTAGGACATTCTGTGTACAGAAGACCAACACATACAAATCGATATCTCAATGCAACGTTACACCATCATCCTTTTCAAAAACAATCCATCATAAACTCTTTGGTACATAGAGCACTTTCAATATGTGACGGACAATCATTGAAATCAGAAACAGAAAAACTGACTAGTGCTCTGCATATTGCGCTGAAGATATAAGAGGTTCTATTAATAAATATAAAAACCCAACTCCTTAACAAAATGTCATAAATGTATCTCCTGTGGACAGTGTTGTCTTACCTTACATACACGGAACCGCCGACAAGATTGCCGAATTCTTCCGGAAATCAAACATTCGGACAATTTTCAGCACATGTACGAAAGTTGGACAATATTTGAAGTCTCCAAAGGACATTTCAAACAGAAGGCATTTACAACATACCTTGCTCTTGTGGTAAAGTGTATGTAGGTGAAACAGGACGGTCTATATCCTATAGGCTTAAGGAACATGAAAGATGTATAAAAAAGAAAGAAATTGTACAATCTGCTGTAACTGAACACCAGCATTGCTCAGGTCACACTTTTAATGTAAAAGAAACTAAGGTGCTAGCATCAGTGCCTGGTTTCTTTAAACGTAAATTTAGAGAATCAATCGAAATTTCTAAATACCCAAATAATATTAATAGAGATGCAAGTTATAGTCTACACACACGTGGAAATCGAATACCGGGCTGTTGCTCCTCGATAGTCATTCAGTGCTCTAATCTCGTGGAGTAAGATGCCTCTTGCAACCGTAGGCGAAACGTCGAATAATAATTCCAATTTGACAGGGTCTAAACCCAAGATCCATGATCTTCAAATATCGTATGTTTTCAATTTAGTATTAATGAGGTTTCCATAGATAATCGGGCTAAGTAGGACGCTGGCTATTACTTTTACAATAGCACTTCTGAAGAAGCCACAGCGATAGCGAAACGCATCAAGTTTTTTAGTTAAATATAGTGGAAGTTTGACAAATTTGTGTGTTTTATTCATCGTTAGATAATCGGGCTGTAAATGACCCTTATGCCTGCAGATTCCTCGGTATTGAAATTGATGAAAAGTCAAGGCCCAATGGGCATGTTTTGACTTTGGATCAAAAGCTATCTCGAAGTTGTTACGCGCTCCGGATTGTTTTTCGTGAGTTAGAATCTTTAATGTCGACATCTACTACTTGTTGATAAAGTCCCGTTTGCGTTATGGGCTGTGTTTTTAGGGATGCTGTTCGAATTTCTTATTTCAATCAATCTTTTTTGTGTAAAAAAGGGCAATACTCTTCATATGTGAAGCTAAATCACGTGATTCCTATAGACCTCTGTTTTTTTCCTGGGAATACTAACATTACCGTCACTGTACATTTTGGAGACCGTTTGTCTGATTCGTATTATCGGAGACACCATGGCGACTCTGATGTAAGGCTTCCTATACTGTCTTCAAGCATGATCAAGGATTCGAACATTTATAGGAGCCAAAAAATGTATAATCACTTTCCTAGGCATTGGAAAACCCTCCAGAGAATCACTTCAGGGATAGGATACGTGAATTGGAGATTCGTTGAAAAAAGTATATTGAACTCAGTGGAGATGATGCTGAAGAATCATTAACTAATATTGTTGCTAGTTTAATATAGAAACTTTTCACATGATCTAGTACTAGTTTTCCTTGAAAACAGGGATGGAAAACTGCGCGTGAACTTAGTTATATTTAAAAATGACATCGCTTATTTGAAAGATCACATATTTAATGAAGCAAATTTACAATTGGAAGATGATGAGTTGAATTTAATTTACATCATAGCTGCTTCTGCGGGGAAATTTCTTTTGTTCAAGCGTTATGTCGCTGAACACAGTTCTTCATACTGAATTCATGGTGGGATTCCAGGATATACCTAATAACAAGAATATACCTAATTTATCTATAAAGAGTTGAGCTCAACTCAGCTTTTAACAATGAATTGGTTAATTCACATACAGTATATTCTTTCACTTTAAATATAAATAAAATACTGTAGTCATTTATTTTCTTCGAATTATCAATGACACCAGCGTATCACTACCAAAGATACGTTGGCATCAGGGAGTTTTTTTAAGGTGGTACGCAAGTAGATCACCTTTTCCATCAATTTGAGGAATTTATTCCCTCGACTTTGGTAATTTCATTACCATTTTTTATAAATAAATAACAAATACTTTCAAAAATGGTTATAATAATGTATTGGTCTGATTAAGAAATATAAGTCTAAATATTCTAATGAAATTTGCAGTCATACGCGACTGATCCGCAATGCACATAACTGATACGCAAAAAATGTTTACTGATTTACGTGCCATAACATGAGTGTCACACGCTGCAATCAAAACATCGATTAGGCAATCTTCACAAATATTAGTGTATTTTAAAATAACAAATTTGATATTAATAAAAAGAGAAAGTGTAGATCTCTCTCCAGAAAGAGACAAATATGATGGTATTTCATGTCATTTGTAATAATTAACACAACCGTTGTTCTTATTAATGGACTACTACATAAATTAGCAGGTTGTAAGGGACAAAATATGCAATTAACATTAAGTATAGTCGTTTAAGTTGATTCTAAATTTTGTTATCAATTAAACAAAAAAATGGTACTTACTTACCTGCTAAAATATTTTAAAATTATTTATGTATCAACATCTTATTTAACAAATGATTTATTTAAAGTGTTATTTCCTGTTACTGGCCGCCAACTTCAAGGATACATTTTTTGTAAATTAAAATAACGTTTAACGACATAGAAAATATTCATAAAATAAAAAAGTTAAAATCGATAAGGATTGTTGTTTTGTAGAATTTTCATATTTTCCAATAATCTAGGGTTTTGTGTAATTTTTTGCGAAGTAGTAGATATCTGTTGGACTTCCATTGCCTTTATTTTTGTTGAATATCAGAACGATTCGGCTAGTAGTTATCTCTAGCCGTTTTCAAGTGAAACTAAATAAATCCCTTAGCTACATGACTATTTAACTAAAAGTAAATACAGTAGAGTGTGACTGAGATGGGTGCAGTCATGCCTGCTATGGCAAAATCCCTTTTTTTTAATGCTGCATTTAGTTTTAGTTTACAATTACTAAGAAGTGGTTTCCACACTTCCCTTATATCTAAAGATGGTTTACTAAAACAACTCGGGTTCTGATGTATGACCGCGGCTTCTTTGAATTTCCGTTTTCTCCAATGTTGTTCTCGGTGTAGTATTTTAGCTTCAGACCATTTTATGTGGTGTCCATGAGCCCAGGCATGGTTGGTGGTACCAGATTTTTCTGTTTCTCCTCGAGATGTGCATTTTTGGTGTTCTTTGATCCTTACGTCAATAGGTCTCTTTGTTTCGCCAATGTAGGAATTGCCACATTCACATGGTATCTGCTATACACAGTTCTTCATATCTCTTTGAGTTGTTGGTTTGACCCTAGTGAGCCGACTTCTCAGAGAGTTATTTGAATTGAAAACGACGTTGATTTTATATTGTTTTCCTATCCTTCTAACTTTTTCTGAAATACCTTTAACATAGGGGATGTTCAATTCTGGTTTTCGTTCTTTATTCGTTGTCGATATTGTCCTATTTCTGCGTTGTTCAAGAAATTTATCCACTATATATACTGGGTATCCGTTGGCTGTCAGTTCATTTTTAATGTAATCTATCTCTTTCATCAAGTTCTCGTTGGAGTTGCAGAGAGTTAAGGCTCTATCTACGAGATTTCTTATAATTCCTTGTTTGGTGTTGTTGGAGTGATTAGATGAATAATTAAGGTATTGTCCTGTGTGCGTGGCTTTTCTGTAAACCGAGGTTCTGCCGTTTCTTTCAACCAAGACATCTAAGAATGGTAATTTATTTTCTACTTCTTTCTCCATGGTGAGTTTAATAGTTGGACTGATATTGTTGAGATGAAAAAGAAAGTTTCGAAGTTCTTCGTCGTTTCCACTCCAACTAATAAAAGTATCATCTACATATCTGAGCCATAACTTTGGATTCTTAGTTGTGGATTCAATTGCAAACGTCTCGAACCATTCCATGAAAATATTTGCGACCACCGGTGAGAGTGAAGATCCCATCGGTAGTCCATCATCCTGGATGTAGAATTTTTCCTTTACTTGAAAATAGAAATAAGTCAAACAACTTTCCAACAAGTCCATAATGGCGTGCGGTGGTAAAGATGTTCCTTCTGCTAAAGTCTGGTCTTCTTCAAGTTTCTTCTTATGATTTTTAATGAGTCCTTAACTGGAACGTTGGTGTATAGACTTTCCACATCAAAGCTAATAAAATGGTCTTCTGGATGTACTTCTATTTCACGTATAATTTCTACGAAATGTTGCGAGTTCTTAACCCAGGACGATGTATTTCCTTGTAATGTGTAATGTTATGTTTTCAATTTTTTTTAATTCCTTCCTGCAGTTTTGTATTTTCTTTATGGTCACTATTGAACCGTTTTTTATACCACGTCATCAAAAGGGTAAGTACGACACACAATTAACATACGAAAGACCGGAGGTAAGCGCATTTTTCTCCTGCCATTCTTTAAAAGCATCAAAAGGTTGCTTTTGAGCTTTCCCTTTGGGAAAACCGATATCCCTTTAAAGGAGAGTTGTTCATATTTGAAAAATGGTATAATTTTCTTATGCTTTAGCTTATTTTCAATGTTTAATGTTTAATATTGATGTTTGATGTTGGACGTTGATGATCTTGACAAGGGATATATAGATTTTAATGTCCAAATAAGAGGTAGTAGAGTATTTTGTTAATTATCAATTTGGTATTTTTTTTAATTCCATCTTAAGTTGAGATTAGAGTCAAAATTATTTTTTAATATATTCCATTTTTCTAATTATATAGCGGTATCTTTGTGGTTTAATAATTTTTTCTAACCAGAGGTATATTCGGTAAGTTCTTTTTTTACTTTTTATTTTAGCTCTTTTATGTTTTTAGCAATAAATTGTATTTTTGACTTTCTTTTCATATAAACAACTACTCATTTTAAACATATGACTAATTAATACAAAATATACAGTTATCTTGATATTGTTGCACAGTACAGAGTATTTATTACTTTAAAATTGTTAGAATCTTATCGTATTTACTGCAAACAAAAATGAAAAAAAGCGGTATTGTTTATAGTTGTAGTTGACAACGTGATTTATTTTATCTTTTACGATTGTGCAATATGTGCTGATTTGTCTTGATTATTATTTTCAGATCCTTATTGTATCCTGACATTGACATCTGGTATTTAGTTCTAAAACGACAACACCCAAAAAGCGTGTTAGGTTTAGTGCAATGAACTACGCTTTATGACATAGTTTTACCCTAAAGTTTGTCCACAATTAAAAGTTTTGCAATGCAGCAATAAAAAAAGGAACAGTATAAGTAATTGTTAAAATTCATAAATTTGGTATCTATCCATTCACTTTTTCGTTCAGATACATAAATATTGTGACACGCACAATGCATCTGATGAGTTGATGGACAGCGCTTTATTGTTTATAGATGTGACATATATTTTTGTAATTAAAACACGTATTTGTATAGTAACAGTAATACAGTTATATCTTTTACATCGTTGATAAATTCTAAACCCATTCTATAACTTCTTCTAATTCTCATCTATAACGACATGGTACTTTTGCTTGCAATAATTGGTTATATCTCGTATTTGAACACTTGAAATTACCATATAAATTTTCGTTCTGTAGACTTAAAACAATAATGTTCCATCAGCATGAACAGCAACATCATCATCATCATCATCAATCAACCCAATCTTGTCCACTGCTGAACATAGGCCTCTCGTAAGTTTTGCCACTTATTTCTGTCCCGTGAGGCTTGCATCCAGTTTGATTCTATGCGTCTTATATCGTCAGTCCATCTGGTAGTCGGGCGACCTCTTCCTCGGTAAGCCTCCTGTCTTGGTCTCCATTCCAAGATTTTTCTCATCCATCGATTGTCTGTGTTCCTAGCGACATGTCCAGCCGAGTTTCACTTTAACGTTGTAATTCTCCTGACTGCATCTGCAACACCCGTTCTTCGTCATATTTCTGTAATCGGTATTCTATTATCTCTGATGCTAACTCCTAGCATAGATCTTTCCATGGCCAATTATGTCACTCTCAATTTATCTACGCCTTTCTTTGTTAGTGTCTCTGCTCCATATGTCAAAACGGGGAGGATACACTGGTCAAACACCTTTCTCTTCAAGCAAACAGGGATGTTCGATTTAAGTATATTTTTCAGTTTTCAAAAAGCTGATCACGTCAGCCCTATTCTTCTTAGTACTTCACATGTTTGGTTATCTCAGCCTAAACGGATTTCATGTCCTAGGTATTTGTAGGTGGTGACTTGTTCGATCTTGTGGTCTCCTACTGAGATATTGTCGTTTAGTACAAGGTTGGTCATAAATTTAGTTTTCTCGCAATTTATTTTTAGACCAACATCACTTGACAGTCTGTAGAGCTTTTCCAACATTCTTGCTGCTTTATCCGTGCTATCAGACATGAGGACAATGTCATCGGCGAATCTTAGGTGATTAAGGTCCTCCCCTTTTATGTTTACTCCCACATTTCCTTCAAAAGAAATCTGCTTGTACATATATTCCAAGTCAGTGGTAAACAATTTCAGTGAGATTGTATCTCCTTGCCGAACTCCACGTTCTATTCTGAAGATATTTGTGTCTTTGTGGAGTCTGACACAGGCTGCGGCTGTATCGTATATGTTCTTGATTAACGAAATGTAGCGGTGGTCGATTTGACTGTCTACAAGCGCCCTCAGCATTTGATATTGGTCTATGGTATCAAATACTTTTTCATAATCAATAAATATAAGAATAAGTGTCTTATTGTATTCTATGCACTTTTCTATCAGGGAATTAAGAACTTGTAGAGGTGGTAATTCGTTCCATAACCAGAGCGAAACCCAGCCTGTTCGCAAGGTTGATAACTATCTAATTTATTTGTGAGTCGATTTGTTATTATCTTTAGGAATAACTTATACATGTGTGAGAGCAAACCGATTGGGCGATAGTTTTTCAGATCTGAAATGTCCCCTTTCTTATGCTTTATTACAATAAGAGCCTTATGCCACGTGGAGGGAGTTATGCCCTTTGTCAGACACATGTTAAATAACATCTGTAAAATGCAGGTTAATGTTGGTCCCCCTTCTTTTATGGCTTCAATTACCACTTCATCTTCCCCAGGCGCCTTGTTTTTCTTCATGCCAGCAATAGCATTTGCCATTTCATCTTCTGTGATGTCTGGTATATCTTCGGATTCGACATTTCGGATTTCTGGTATTGGTGGGCGATGTTTGCTGTCCACGTTGCTTTTATACAGTTCAGAGTAAAAATCTTCTGCTATCTTCAGCAGTTCCTCTCTATTTGTTTCGATGGCACTCCTTTTATTTCTTAGCTTACAGACATTATTTGTACCTTCTGCTAGTTTTCTGCGTAGGACTTTTAGGCTCTTATTATTCTCTATAACCTGGGAAATATGTTCTGTATTGTATTTCCTGACATCCTTTCTAATTTCTTTAGATATTTCTTTATTTAATTTTCTTAGTTCTTCAGAGTTGGTCGAGTTTCTGTCCCTAAATTATTTTCTTGTTTTTATAAAATTTCTTGTATTTTGGGTAATTTTGTCGTTCTTGTTTGTTGTTTTGATTCCGTATTTTGCGTGAGCATCTTTTAGGGTAGAGTTTATTTGTGCTGTTACTTGTTCTATATCAAGTTCGTCTTCTTTGAGGCGCTCTATGTGTTTTAATTCAGAAGTTATGAACCTTTCATAGGATTCCTTGTCTTTAATAGAGGTCCATTTATTGCATTTTCTAAAAATAACTCATTTTTAATACTATTTGGTTTTCGTAAAAAATACCTGTAATATTTTATCGTATAGGTTAATTGCAACGGTACCTTTAAAGAAAAAAATCACTATGAATGTGACTTTATAGCCGAATAAGTTATTTCAATTTGGAAGGAATTTCCACAAAAAGGAACAGAATACAGATTACTGAACGTTACAGTTTGAGAATATTGTTGTCAAAATTGGAACCTATTAATAACAAATTTAAAACTTCACCAGGCTCAACCATCTTATTATTTTTTTTCTTACTTATTGATTTTTATGTCAATTTTCCAATTCATCATAAACAATATGCTAATAAATATGATGGTATTATAATTTTTAATAAGATATTTCAATATTAAGGACAACTATGAGGGAGGGGGCGTTGCACTTATTTTTTCTAGTAAAGGGGGTGGTGGACCAGAACAGGTTGGAAATAAATGCTTCAGAATAAAATGTTTTGTGTTCCTAATTTAAATTTGTCGAAGGATCAATACCTCTAAGATTAGTGGCGTGTGAAGAAATGAGTTTTAGGCTAAGGGGAGTAAATTTCATTTCCTAATCATTTAAAAAGAATAATTATTTGATTAAGGTTATAGTCCACAAAAGAATTTGGATCAGACTCAACACAGTTTATGTTATAATAAGAAATAGAAATAATAAAAAGACAAACAAGGCGTAAATTTAACTAAAAATTAATTTTAAAATACCAACAATGCCTTCAAGTTTCTTGTTTTTTTTATCAGCAAATTCCACATCTATACACTTGTGATTGTTCGCATATTATGCCTTTAAAATTAACGATCTAGTTGATCAATATGGAGTTGAGCTAAATTCAGCTTTTAACAATGAATTCATTAATGCACATACAGACTATTTTTACAGTTTAAATATAATTAAAATACTATGTTAGACAATCTGTAGTGATTATATATTTTCTTCAAATTATCAATGATGCAATTGTATCACCACCAATGATACGTTGGCGCCAGGGTGGTTTTTAAGGTGGTATTTTTCAATCAATTTGAGGAATTTATTCCTTCCACTTTAGTAATTTTATTATCATTATTATAAATACATAACAAATAGTTTCAAAAATGGTTGGAATAATGTATTCCTCTAATTTTGAAATATAATTCTTAATATCCTAATTAAATTTTCAGTCGTACGCGACACATGAGTGGTATGCCAAAAAAGTTTGAGAACTACTGATTTCCGCGAGACAGCGTGAGTGTCACACACACTGCAATCAAAACATCCTTTTGGCAATCTTCAAAAATATTAGTATATTTTAGAATAACAAATCTGATATTAATAAAAAGAAAAAGTGTAGATGTATAAAAGAAAGAGACAAATATAATGGTGTTTCACGTCATTTGTCATAATTAACACAACCGCTTTACCTATTAACGGACAACTACAATCAACAGATCGCAATGAACAAAATATGCAATTAATATTAAGTACAGTCTTTTAAGTTGGTTCTAAATTTTGTTGACAATTAAATAAAAAAATGTTAATTACTTACCTGCTAAAATATTTTAAAATTATTTATATATCAACATCTTATTTAATAAATGATTTATTTAAAGTGTTATTTCCTGTTGCTGGCCGCCAACTTCAAGGATATATTTTTTGTAAATTAAAATAACGTTTAACGACATAGAAAATATTAATAAAATAAAAAGGTTAAAATCGATATAGATTGTTGTTTTGTAGAATTTTCATAATTTTCAAAACCCTACGGTTTTGTGTAATTGAGAAGAAAAATGTTATGTACCTATTCTATATTGATGATGGCTTTTCTTTACAGTTACCATTGAACCGCTTATTGTAATACGTCATCAAAAGGGTAATACGACATACAATTAACATACGAAGGACCGGACGTAAACTCATCTTTCCTTTGCCATTCTTTAAAAGCACCAAAAGGTTGCTTTTGAGCTTTCCCTTTGGGAAAACCGATATCCCTTTAAAGGTGAGTTGTTCACATTTGAAAAATGGGTTATTTTTCTTATACTTTGGCCTATTTTCAAGGTTTAATAATTAATGTTGATGTTTGATGTTGGACGATGATGATCTTGACAAGAGTTATATAGATTCTACTACCCAAGATCAAGAGTATTTTTTTAATTATCAACTTGATATATATATATATATATATATATATATATATATATATATATATATATATATATATATATATATATTTAAATTCAGTCTTAAACTAAAATAAGAGTTAAAATTCCTTTTTAATATATCCCATTATAGTTTTCTGATTACAAAGCGGTACCTTTATGGTTTATTGAATTTTTCCAACCAGAGACATATTCGGTAATTTTTTTTTTACTTTTTACTATAGCTCATTTATTTGTTTAGCAATAAATTGTATTGTTGCCTTCCTTTTCATATAAACAACTAGTCATTTTAAACATATGACTAATTAGTACAAAATTTACATTTGTTTTGATATTGTTGCACAGTTTAGAGTAGTTATTTATTTTAAAATTGTTACCATACTCACTATACACAAAAATTTTAAAAAAGCGGTAAAGTTTATAGTTGTTCTAGTTCTAATTGCCAACGGAATTTATTTTTTTTTGTCTTTTACGATTGTGCAATATGAAATGATTCTTGTTGATTATTATTTTCAGATCCTTGTTGTAACTTGACATTGACATCTTATGTTTAGTTTTAAAACTACAAGATCCAAGAAGCTTTTTAGGTTTAATGTAATGAACTATTATGCATTGTTGCATAGTCTTACCGTAAGTTTTGTCTTCAATAAAAGGTTTGCAGTGAAACAATAAAAAAAGTAATTCTTAAAATGCAGAAATTTGGCATCTACCCTTTTACTTTTTCGTTCAGATACATAACTATTGTGACACGCACAATGCATCTGATGGGTTGACTGACTTTATTATTTTTAGATGTAATATATATTTTTGTAACTAAAATAACTATTTATAAATTAGCAGTAACAGAGCTATATCTTTCACAAATTATAGATCAATTCCGTAACTTCTCCTAATTTTCATCTATGACGATCGGGTATTTTCGCTTGCAATAGTTGGATATACCTCGTATTTTATAGTATATGTCCATCTGGAGAACATATACTTTTCAACACTTAAACTACCATATAAATTTTCGCTCTGTAGGCTTGAAATAATAATGTCCTGTCAGCATTAACAGCAACATAAATTTTCTAAAAATAACCCATTATTAATACTATTTGGTTTTCGTAAAAAATACTTGTAATATTTTATTTCCTGGTTCTTCTTATATGTTAATTGCAACGGTATCTCTAAAGAAAAAAAGTGACTATGAATGCGACTTTATAACCGAAAAAGTTGTCTCAAATTTGGAAGGTATTGTGCAGGAACGAAATATACCAGAGCAGATAAGTTATAAAATTGGTCTTTTGCTATATCTTATTACTTATTCATTAAAATTTATTAGTTATTTGGTTTAGTTAAATTGTGTATGAGTATTGAATTCATAGAAACAAGTAGGAAATGTGGTTACGTATTCAATTTAAAAGAAAATAGTACGTGGCCATAACTCTGGTCAATTTCGATGTGTTCATAACAAAAAAAAATCCTGAAAATTGGTAATAATTATAAAATTTTGAGATCAAAAAAATTTTCTTAATGAAAAAATATGATTTTTCGTTGATGATGAGTCAATAGTACTCACCACGCATTTCCATTGTCGGTTATCAACTCAGTTCATAAACGCACCGCGATCAAATTCACGCACAAATTAAAAGTTGCTAACAATTGGTCTATTTGCATCACATCAGTTCACAAATAACGCAAAAGTCCGTGAAAAACAAATTATGCAAAAAATGCAGAAAAAAATCCGATGATCTATTCGTTGTGTTTAAAACACGCACAAAATTGCACTTGTGTGTATTTTTGCAGGCCGCCTATTTCTGGCAACCAGGAAAAAATTCGTATCGCGAAATGTTTGGCCCCACTGTTGCCAAATTTAACCGCCAATTTTTTTTATCTGGCCAATATTAACATTAGGCAAACAAGTGTGACGAGATGCGATAGCCTTGCAACAATTTAACCGAAATAATTTTAGTATTTAACTTACAAAGATAACGATTTTTCGTCTATCTAATTTTTGTCTGTTGTTGAAAACTTTATAGTAGATCTAGGTCGTTTGATAAGGTTGCAATGACTATATTTAGTTTTTAATTCATTGTAGATTTTTAATCAGTATTTGCAAAATTTTGTAATAGTTGTCAATGGCGCACTTTTTTACTACGTTATTTACGTAATAAGATTAAGAGACCCCTCACTAGAGAAATAATTTATCTAGTTTTATTATTTTACTGTGTAGATAAGGCTTTAAAAATTAAAAAAATACACAACAAAAATGTGTTACCTAAAAAATTATTGCAAAAAAATGCAATTGGTTCAAACGTAGAAAAAATATATAACTTTTAAAACACACTCACAAACAGAACGTATTTTTTGAAAAACTAAAATTTTCTCCCAGTGTAGGTGTAAAATCAATAATAAAATATTAGACAGTGTGCAAAAAATGACGAAGTTAACAACAGCAAAAATTCATAAACACTGGTGTAAACTGAGACACAGTTTTGGAAGATCATAATTTAAAATTCAACACATTTATCAAAAAAAAATTCTCCTAAATTTTAAATAATAGGGATTCGTCTCAGTAAAAATATTTTGAATATTTTTATTGGTAAATTTTAGAAAAAATATATCGTCTATACATACGTTGTATCTAATAATTATATTGGGTTTTGTCGAGGGTCGTTTATTAACATCTATATTTGAGAGATCTTTTTTGATGTTCTCCTTTCGTATAAGTTCTAAAGATCTTTGTCTCTACGGTCCTTCCTCCCACACAGTTTTAATAAGCCTGGTGTTTCTTTGAACGTCGTCGGTTCATCAAAGTCTACGCACTTTTATCAGGACTACTGTACAGTTCAAAAAATCTAAAAACTCCTCGAGAAAGCTGTGTTAAGAGGTCAAAAGCACCTCCAAAGTATCACATCTTCACAAGATTCTAGCTAAGATTTTCTGTAACCTTATAGGGATGCTGTTGAAATTAAACGGAACTTCTACAGAGACTATAGGGATACCTTGGAGGTATTCCTTCAAGCACACCTGTCAGGCTTGGACATTACCGCTGATGCTACGACAACTGATCAAACTTCACTTCCAATCCTGACTAGAAGGACATCAGAAAAAGATAGGCAAATAGCAAACAAAGTAACAATCTAGGCTAAAGAATCATTTGAGAGCTATATGGTACCTTAATCTGATGAAGTGGCCTCAACACTCTTAAAGCACTCTGCAAAATCCTAAGAGCAAGCTTAGCTATGGGGTATTTGCTTCCTTGCTGGAAAAGAACTAAAGTCATCTTTATACTGTCATGTATAAGAATTTTTGAGTAGCATTAAGTTTTCACGGAAGGCTGTGGAGATGTCGAAAATGAACCATATTTTGGATGACCATCATAAACAAGTGATGATCACTACTCAGAATCTAAGACTATGGTGCTCGTTGTATCTCAGTTAGAGAGTCAGTACGTTAGTTAGGAATCCCAAGAACTCAAAATTGGACATGAAATACGTCGCTTCTTGCACAGTTCCCAAAACACTGAATTCTTTTCAGAAACATCATTGAATGCCGATCGCCTTTGAAATAATTTCAGACGCAGCAAAAAATTGAAAATTTTTGTCTAGTTTCGGGAGACAACTATATATCTTATCAATAGAATTACTTTATCTTTAAAGGTTCATCTTAATTGTTCTATATTTCTAACTTTTTTAACAAATTGGTTGGGTTTTTAAAATTAAAGTTTTTAGTAAATGTAGCTGAAAATATTTTACCGGTAGACATTCATTTATGTAGTTTAGAGCAATTTTTACTATTACTTGGCTTCCTAACTATAATTTTCTATATTTAAAATACAGATCAATGTAAAATGACAGATTTTTTAAGAACGAGATGTCTTTGGTGTTATTTTTCAAAATTTAAGTGATATGTTCTATGGTAAGCGTTGGTCAGAAACGTGTATTTTGAAATTTCCATTTTTACTGTGTTTTAGATTACTTATTATGAAATCCAAATCACTTTTTTAATATTATTTTAAATATTGTTATTAGCGGAAATTTTAAATACTAAAACTATTTATGCGATAAAATTGTAATAGTCAAAATAAAGGAATTTTCAGAAATGCAAGGTTTGATAATATTTTCCTAAGAATTTATAAATTTACATCAATTAAACGTTTTATACAATTGCTGGTAAAAATGTTCAAGCATTTTTGAGAAAAAATTATTTTTATAAACCACAATTTTATCAAAAATTCTTTAGCATTACAAAATTAAAGTGAAAAGTAGCTAAAATAGAGCTCGATTTACGCACGACTCTGTCACAATTTTTGAATCAGAAAACATCTTTTTTAAGTTTAATTAATCACGGTCAACAATCTGGACAGCAGCACACGCGAAACATTTCGGATCGGTCTTTAGAACGTTCTTCTGAAATTATATATACTCTTACTTAATCTATTACTTCGTTAAAATCTGTTAATTTCTACCTGATTTTCTAGCTTTTTCCAAACCGATTAGATTATTCTTAGTGTGATATACTGACGACATATCCTTTTCTGAAAATAGTAGTGTATTAAATAAAGAACTAAGTGCTGTCATAGTCATCGGTCCTGATTTCAAAATCCCATTTCTGATTTAAATATCGAATACATCATATGAAAATTTTAAAATTGTGTGTAATTTGTCTCTACGAAGTAAAAGATAAAGTATCTGGTAGGCGTCTGTCTGTATTTTCGGGATAATCTTAAGAACCTCGAAATGGATTTTGATGCGGTTTTAGTTGTACTCTCGAGAACGCTTTTGGTATACAAAACTTTAATCTATGATGAAAAGGACCCAAGTAATTACAAATTTAGTAAAGTGGGTGCGAAACTAGATTGAGTTACGAACGTGTTATATACATGTTGAGCAATTCTGATGATTTCGAAAATATTATATTGTGATACGTTTATTTATTTATTAGTGTGTCTGTTGATATAGTATCAAAAGACTTGTTTCTAGCAAAACGAGCAGCACAACAATCGGAGTATATTTGAAATCTAGAATACTGGGGTGATTGAATTTCAGAATTATTCTATACAAAAAAAAAAAGGATTACACAGGTCGACAAAGTTTTAGTGCAGCATGAAACTTTTCTACATGACACGACAAGGCATCTGAAACTACCAATCATTGTCTGCAAAACTCATTTTGAATCATCTCAGAATCTTTTTTCCTTTTTGAGATATTGCTTGTTGAAACTTATGGTTTTGCCGATCATTTGCAGCATATGGGTCAAAAAAACTAGCGAAATACTGAAAAAATATTCATTTTTTGAAAAATACCTTCTGGTCAAGAAGTACTCGAAATCCTTCAATAAAACGAAAATGGTTCAATTATTCATAGATATTCATTTTATTTCCTTCAAAATAATCTCCATTGCAAGCAATACACATATTCCAACGCTTCCTCCAATCTTGAAAACATTTTTCATAGGTCGATTTTGGAACCGCCTTCAGCTTCATCTGCGAATTCTCCTTTATCGCTTCAATCGGCTCAAAACGCTTTCTGCGAATTGGTAACTTGAGTTGTGGAAATAGAAAAAGTCACAAGGAGCCATGTCGGGTGAATACGGAGCATGCGGAATGGTATGAACGTTGTTTTTTGTTAAATAATAGCGTACAAGATGAAATATGTAAGCTGTTTCTCCACAATTCTGGCCTCTTGCGATGAACATTTTCCCTCAAACGTTTTAATACGCTCATGTAATACTCCTTATTTCCTGTCTGGCTTGGCGGAAGAAATTCGGAGTGGACCACACCACGGCAATAAAAAGAACGGTCAACAAAGCCCTGATTTTGGATCTACTCTGTCGTGGTTTTCTGGGTTTTGGCTCGTCTGAGAAGCGCCATTCCGATGATTGTTGGTTAGTTTCGATATCATATTCATAGACCCATGTCTCATCATCGGTAATAATGGCGTCGATAACATTTTGGTCTAAAGAAAACATTTCTTTAGCGACATCAATCCGAAGCTATTTTTACAACAAATTCAGCATTCTCAGCACTAGCCGCGCTTCAACGCGTCTTGTCCAAAATATCGTGCAAAATGCTCTGCACCGATCCGAATGCTCACAAGGCGATCTGCGAGGACAATTTTCTTAACTTTTTCGATGTTTTCGTCAGTTAAATTGGTGAATGAACGACCAGAAAGAGGCAAATCATCAACCAAAGCACGGCCCGCTTTAAAGTCTCTGTTTCACTCGTACGCTTGTATTTTCGACATTGTCGAGTCCCCGTAGGCTACCGTTAACATTTTCAACGCTTCCGCACATGATATTTTGTTCGAAACACTAAATTTCAGTCAAAATCTTTGTTCAACTAAATTCGACATTGCGAAATTCGCAGAACATAACCAACACTGACTTGTTTACAAAGCTATCATGAACAAACTCCCGACAGATCGCGGTCAAACAGATATTTGACCACCAGATGGCAGATGTTCCAACCTAGAAAAAAAAAGATTTTGACAATATTCCAAGCGCAGTTTGTTTGAATGGAAAATTCCGGATATTTTTTGATCAAAAGGTATGTGACAGGAAAAGTTGTCAGGGCAATCGGGGGTTTTTGGGATCGCTGATCACAAATCTGAGGTCAGAATTTGACAAATTCTATATCCAAAATTACGGATTCAATATGGAGGATGTGAATATCGAAGAATCATAAAAAATCGATGGTTACCGTCGAATTTTGTTACTTAAACCCCGAGTAACAAGATTGGGTTGGAATTATCGATTTTTTACAGTTTTTTCGATTTTTTACATTCGCAGTATTAAATCCGCCATCTTGGCTATGATATTATAAAATTTTGGCCTCAGATTAATAATTACGGATCTCAAAAATCTCCGATATTTAGGTCATTCCAGATAACTTATCCTGTTACATATTATTCTAAAAATGAATATTTTTTCAATACTTTACGAGTTTTTTTCATCTTATCCATATGGTATAAAATGATCGGAAAAATTATAAATTTCCATAAGCGATACCTAAGAGAGGAAAAAAGATTTTAAAACGATTCGAAATAGGTTTTGAAGGCAATGAGTGGTACTTTCAGTTTCATGCTACATAATCTCCAATATAACAAAAAACGGCGTTAGGATATCTCGAAAACTAGACCTAATGGGTCAAATGGAAAGTCAAATTCCGACTCACCACGTCAGAGACCTTCGGAAAACTATAGTCTCGTTTCTGGGTCTGAAATGTTGTCGGCCCGTGTCTTCTTTATTTCATATACCTGATTATTATATTCAATGTTACATATTATCTAACGTTACAATCCTTGGCCCTTTTTTTACTTATTTTTTCTAGTAGTATTATAAAAACTTGAAACAGTTTTAGTAAAAAAAAAGTTACAGCAAGATATATTTATTTCTAGCTCCTCTTCAGCATAGTCTATACTTCTCAGTATAGTTCATTTATTACTGAATTAAGTTTATATGTATTGAAAAAAAGATAAAATAAAGTTCATGATCAGAATAAATCATTTCTATTGAAAAGACAAAACTTTTTGTTATTTTTATAGTACAGGCGACAAATATACTTACTTCGCTGATTCTTTGCATACCCTTTAAGCCCCCTCCCCTCTTAGTGACCCGAACACACAAAATTTGGATTCGATTTTCTTGATTTCTATTGAAGTGACGGCAGAAGTGATAGATGCTTCGAGCACTACAACTTTACCCCTTATGATTTTTGTCGTAACTGCAGTAGTTATTGATGGGGGGGGGGGGGTGGAGCAAACTTTTTTAGGAGTAAAATTTTTCTTTATTGAAATCATTCAATTGTAACGTGTATTTACTACTTTATGAAGTTGATGATGCCTACAATTGTTTATAATATTATGATCACTGTTTAACATTGCCATTGTTGTACAGTATCCAATTATACGAGTTCTAGAACTTTCGAGTATATTAATTTGCCATAACCCATTATCTTGTAACACTACCTGACTACCCGGCCTAAATTCCCTTGAGGATTACATGAAATGTATATTAAATTTTAAATTATTAGTAATATAGGTTTTTTAAGGATAAAAACTATGAACAAAAGCTGAATTATAATAAAAAACTTCACAGAATTTTTGAATATTTATTCTCACCTACCGTTAACAGAATGATCCATAATGATTGTTTTTTAAGGATTTTATTGTACCAGAACCCTTGAGATATAATCAAAACTGTACATATGTTTATAAAATATTTAAAAGCAGGTTGTAAAGGGGTGATTTCAATAAAATAAAATTTTTCTCTGAAAATGTTTGCCGCACCCTTCAATCGATAACCGTCGCAGTTACGACAAAAATCGCAAGAAGAAAAGTTATAGTGTTCCAAGCGCTCTTTACACTGCTATCATCAATTCTGTCGTAACTTTAATAGGAGCCGAGAAAATCGAAAAAAAACATGTTTGCACCGGTTCGTCTCAATACATACGTCGAAATTTTTCATCTTATAGTTGTCACACAAGTTTATAAAAGTAAAAATTAGCATTAAAAATCTTTGCAAGTTTATAAATAATGATAACTATTGCACGATTGATGGAATCTAGCTAGATATTATGTTAGGTCAAGAATATGCCAGCATTTAATGACTTGTTAACACAACGAGTGCATCGGCATCGCAAGCAAACGAAGACATGCAAGTCGATGCGTCCATGATGAAAATCTATAAGAACTAGGGATTTAGAAATTAGTCTCATTATATATTGTATGCTTTGCCGATAATCCTCGTGTGGAGTGATACATGATATGTCATTAATCATAATAAATAATATAAAGTTGATAGGTAAATCTGTTGACGCAGTGGTGAAATGTCTGAACCTAAGAAGAAACGCGACAATATAGTATTGATTATTTTAATTATGGATTCATATAATGAATTATGAATTATTACCAGTGTCTTTTTAAATGAAACCAAGAGCATTTTCCTTTTACTTTTAAGGACCGAAAAAGAATGATTTGAAACAGTCAAATAAGACGATGATGGACTACGAGTATATTTCATTCGGAAAAGAAGGAAAGCCACACATAATTGGTGAAAACTTAATTTTACTGGCAGTGCATTATAAACTGTTCTTCATCACAAGAATTAATCAGACATCGTTAAAGAAATATTTGATGAAGTAAATTTGCAATTGCAAAGTGTTAAGTTAAATTTATTTAAAATACAAAACGTTATAGCTGTTTTTGTGGGGAAACTTCTTGTGTTCAAGAGAAATCTCGGTAGAGGTGAATACAGCCACTTTCCAACAATATCAACAGTGTCTGCAAAACGGAAAGATTTAGATGTTTTCCATACTGATTTTACGTAGACGTTCCAGGATTTTCGAAACATGGACTTATGAGTTGGGTTTCAGATCCTTTCTCAGGTGCATATACAGTAGAATCATCAAATTTAGAAGAAGAACTAGTAGAACTCACAACTAACGAGGAACCCTAGGTAAAATTCAGAAATAAATATCTTGAATTCAATCAATAGCAAGACTCTATTCTGGATTTGGGAAATGGTTCAAAAACTTTTAATTGCAGAACGAGTAGAATTCACAACTAACTTCAGGTTAGTGTTTATCTAGTATTTATAACTCAGTTTAAAAAAATAATAATGGAAGTTGAGGATTACTTTGCTTATCGCTATGAAGCCATCAAGGGACATCACTTGAGACTGGATATTAGTGATACGCCATAGTGGCATATTTATGTTAATATTATAAAAATTTTAATATTAGACAAAGACCATTAAATATAAGCAAAAATTATTTTTTTTTTCATAATGATATTGACAACAGTAAAAAATGTCAACGGAAGTCCGCTATTTTGACGCAAATAATAGTTAGTAACATCATTTAGTTTGACCATTATTAGACCGGCTTTTTTATAAAATAAGCTCATAAATGGGCAATTTGTTTTTCTAATAAGGATAATTTGGTAACACCGACAACATAGCCCACTGTTCTAATGCTGGTGCGGGTTATTGCCAAAATTGCGGGGCAAGGAACGAGGGGCCCCAAAATTCGCATAGAGGACCACATTTTTATTACGTAAGTCGCGGTGCACGTTCGCGCGTCGTATACCGCATATAAACTTTACAAGGTTAGTTTACGTAAGACGTTGCCGAATTTAATGTTTTTCTTTTTATTAACTATTTTGTTACCTATCAAAATTTAACTTTCGATCGTTTGTATGAAGTACAAGATTTTTTATGTAGTGAGTCGTTATTGTCGATGTCATTATACATTCTGACCGCTAAAATCAATAAATATCAAGTAATTTTGAATTCGGTATTTTTAAACCAGCTTATTGTTTTGCCCAAATTCGAGTTACCTTTCATTTTTTTTTAAACATAATCCTGTATTTTTTAAATTTTTTTGAAAGTTTTTCGGTTCGTGAATAGAACCATAATAAATGACACTTGATATAGAGTGTTACAATCTTCTCTATCTTTTTCTCACTCATATAACTTTAATTAAAAATTGTTTAGCTTTTCGTTGAAGTAGGACGAGTGACATAGTTATATCTGGAACGGAAAGAGCTCTTAAGAAATTAAATAGATCACACATATTGTGCGTCATATCCGTCAGTCTGTATGCCACAAAGTTATAACTTCATCAGTTCTTAATTTTTTGCAATAAAATTGCAGGCACAAGATTTCAATTAACGCCAAAATAGACCTAAAGCGAAACTGAAAAAAGTTTAGGATTTTTTGAAAAGTAGGGATAAATTTTTTTTCGTTCATCCCATCGAGTAAAGTAATGGAAAAATCTTTAAAAATATTCGCATTATTTACAAAATATGAGCCTTTTTTAAAAGCTCATCTATTTTTTGGCTTTCCACCCATAAATTTTTAAAATATGAAAATACCTCTTACAAAATATATGCAATAAAAATTATCACGGGTAAGTTACGACAACTTATTTATGATAAAAAGGACCTGTTAAAAATTTTATCCTATCGAGTGGGGGGGGGGGGGGGGTACCAGGTGTATATTTTTTATTTAGTCGTCTTATTGGCGCAATGTAAGCCTCTGAAGTTTTTTCCAATTGTTGTTCTATTCAAATAATCTGATTTTTGGTGAATGCGCCGGATAAAGCAATGTTCTGTTAACAGGGTTGCAGATCGTATGGGGCTCCTTGATACGGAAATGTTGCTGTACATTTGTGAGGCTTGATTGCACACTAATTATATGTTTTATTACGTTATAACTTAATTTTTTCCAGCAATTTGTATTTGATTTTTACTATTTACTACAATCTTTATATAGGTTTATATTTAAATATGAGATTTTTTATTAAATTCTGTTTTAATTTGTTTTAGAACATAAATCTAAAATTTTACTGTGCCCACTTTTAGTTATCCATAAAAATATTAAAGAATTCGATGTGATAGTACATAGTAAATTCTTTCAACGAAAATTGGTATAAAGAAGTTATACATTTAATAATTTATAAAATAAAAATAAAATTTTAAATATAATCTTTAATATTGTAACAGATCTTCGATCATATCCTATAGACTTAAATAACAATAGATTTGTTTGAAGGCTGTTTATGGTCGGTGGGGGAGAAGGTTTTTTGATGTCTGACAGACATAAACATGTTTACTTATCTTTTCTTTCAGTTAAATTGCTTGCCATGACTCTTTTCAGCAGCCGGATTCTGTGTCATATAGAATTCTATTAGTAGCTTTAATTCTATACGTCTGGTAGTTTGTGTTGCAGAATAATCGCCTGATATCGATTATTTCTGTCGCCAGGAAGCGATCTGTCGCAATCGCATAATCTAACCTCATTTTTTGTTCAGAGGTAATCCGCAGATGGTAACATTCTAAATTTCAAAAAATTCGGACAACTTTGTATCATATGGCTTTATTTTGGAAAAAAAACAATAAAAAAACCACCAAACATTGACATTGATGACGAATTAAAATAAATAGTTACTAGATCTCACTAAGTTTACAATAATGTTTTTCATCTGGATAGTACGATATCCGAAAACGCCCGAAGTATAGGCGATAGAAACACAGAATGCCGATAAATTCTATTATCGCTTTCTCCGATAGAGATCGAGAGTAGAAAACTACGTGTAGAATTCTATGTGACACAGAATCCCACTGCAGTATTTTTAAGCGTTAGGAATTACTATAAATGCCAAGTTTGCAATTTATATTAACAAAAAGAGGATTTAAAAACTTATTTTCATCGGTAAATATTGTTAGATATTGTTTACATATTGAAAATAACAATATGAATAATTTAGGCAACCATAAATTCATACTTTATGTATTCTAGAATTGACGTACCGATTATCGTATGATGCTCGTTTAAATAATGCATTTAGAAAAGGATAGCATAAAATCGGTATGTACCAAGAAATGAAATATCTGTTTATCAACACTTTTTCAAATATAAATAAAAATAATATTACGTTATTTAGGGTTCAAATAACCGAGCTCTAGTTCTGACGATATGCTAATTCTACAGGAGTATGTTCCAAGTAACAGATGCTTTCAGTTATCTCAAAGACAGAGGTGCAGTAAAATTTCTGAAAAAATTAACGTCATTAACTGCTACGAAGCTCTAACATATTGCGTGTTCGACATGCAATTGAGCAATTTATTTTTTTTCAAGATTCAAATTTTTAGAAATCTTTAGAAGATAGATTTGGTACATTTTTCCTAATATCTAGGAAAATATAAGAAATTTGGCAACTCAGCCCACGTATCGTAAATATGTGCACTTAAAAAAGATTTTCTTTTCCATTTCAATCTCGCACGTAAACCACCCCTGTAGTTGTGGACACAGAGGAATCTGAAAAACGTAATATTTTATTTTTATTTTATAAGCTTCAGTATTCAATAGGGGTATCTTAAAGTGAATTTATATCCCAGATTTTAATATTGGACCCAAATATGTTATATCGGAAAGCAAGACGAGAATAAGTCAACATTTTCAAGGTAAATTTAATTGAAGTTCCTTATGATCCTATTTACTGCTGTATCATTATTATAATCCCTATATTTATTTTTACCATTGTTATTTCCCTGGCGTCTATAATTTTTTATCTTCTACTTATGACAACATATCTATTTACATTAGATAAAAAAAAATTCATTTGTATTGCATTTTTAAATTTGGCATGGCCGCGCCGATAGGCCGTTATCAAAATCTTGTTGATATACGTTCAGGTGCGCTGGATGGATTCAAAAATGTTATATATTTTTAGATAAATATAAGTGGCTTTCAGTGCTCAGTTAGTTTGCGCCTATTTTAATAATAATACCTGTTGCTAATATTATCCACATTACTACAACCAAACTTGTGTTTTTAATTAGTTTTAGGGAATAGATAATCAAGCTTACTACCTTAGAAATAAAATCAAACAATCTTATATTGAAAATGAATCAGAAAATATGAAGACGAATGATTATGATTCAGTTTTAAGACTGATTTAAATATGTTGATAGTTTGATATGATTATAAATAATTCCCATTAATATGGGTCCTTTTTCGATTTGTTACTGTTGCTGAGATACTAAATTATTAATATTTTTAAGTGTTTTCGAGTATCTTTGAAATGACAATTTGAAAAAAATTTGCTTAAAATAGTAGATATACAATATATTTTACAATTAAGAATAGAGCTTATGTTAGCTTCACCAATTGCGTGCGTACGGGTTGGCACTGAAATAATTATGTTAATAAATGTACGACACTGACTTTTTATCTTCTCGATAACACAATTATATAGACAGTTAAATACTTAATAAAAATTATCTCTTACTATTTTATCGATTTCGTTTAGAAGATATGTAAATGCAATTTTATTATTATTTTTTTCGATAGTTTTAAGACGAATTTATAAAAATTATTTTTTATTTAAAGATACTTAGATAAACGTTTGTTTGAAGGCTGTAGACAATGTTGAAGATTGATTTAAATGAGATTGTCAGGATTCTTTTGTCTTTATTTTTGTTTGCTTGTACGGCATTTCGATTAAACTGTATTTCTAACTGTAAAAACTGAATTTAATTTAATAATGCTGAACGTTGTGATAGGTTATCTGGTGCATGTATGCGTTATTGGGCTAAGTGTAGATGATTTTGATACGTGTAAAGTAACAATTTGAAAAATAAGATGCGATTGGGGCGAATTTTCTATCAAAATTTACAATTAATTCCAAAGTTTTATAACAATTAATAGTCGTTTTAATTCATTTATGCGAATCTTTGTGAATTCATTAAAAATTATCGCAAAATAATCATAATCGACCATAAACAAGGCGTCATTCTTTGTAGGAAGTCTTCATAATTTATCGGCTATAAGCTGTCCGCGTTAATTCATGATCACGTGATAAAACTCGTACTTTTTTATTCGTTAGAGCTCAAATCCATCAGTGAAACAAGCACGAAAAGTACAACATGATCTTTAGAAGAATTCGACTACGGGCCTTCATTGATGTCACTTTCCATCAGTGTAACAAGCACGGTGTCCATCACAGCTCCCGGCATGCAGTCAAGCAGTGAAAGAAGAGTCGTATGAGCTAAGCCTTAGTGTAAAAATATAAGATATAAAGTTTAAATACTTACTGCTTCTAAAAATAGGTTCCGGTAAAGCTTTAACATTCGTAAGATGATAAAATCTGTGGTTTTATTAAGGTGCATATAAATATGGCGAATCGCGCCCGTGATGTGTCTCCTTTGAATTTTGCTTCGATTGATATCGAGCTCACCAAATCCTTATACTTTCTGCAGCCGGCATCAAAGAAAAAAATAAAAGGATCTGGGATATTTCTTGTGTAGCTGAAAAGTTTTTTCTTTCGAAAGAGCATGCACTAAAGCCGTCCAATTAAATAAAAAACATGCTTTGAGTTCGCTCCAAAAATCGATAGACAAGGGATCACTGCTAGCCTCTGTCGCTGCATTTGCGAAAAATAGAGATATGATGACGCGTTTCTTTTCTCCTTTGTCACCGGCCACCGAAGATGGTAAAATTCAAAGGAAGTTCGTGGAGGAGATCACATGAAATCGCGAAAACTCGAAAAAATTGCTGGGTTATCGCGCCTATAATTTCAGTAATACTGCATAATATTCCTTCTTTTCACTAGTTGAATAATCTCCAAATAGGAGTATAGTGCCAAGTACTAACACTGAATCTGCAGTAAAAATATTTCTTTTGTTTCTACTGGCATTTGGCTGAGGTTCTTTAAATATTCCA
Organism: Diaprepes abbreviatus; assembly: GCA_034092305.1. Classification (NCBI taxonomy): domain Eukaryota; kingdom Metazoa; phylum Arthropoda; class Insecta; order Coleoptera; family Curculionidae; genus Diaprepes; species Diaprepes abbreviatus. The sequence goes on along the minus strand of JASJET010000055.1, from coordinate 4,198,667 downwards.
GCAGAAAGAAAACGGTAGATTCTGTTTAAAGAACAGATATGCTCATGTTACATTTTTCGGATACTGAATATATATGTTTTATGGTATTTTTTTAGACAATACTTTTTTGTAAATAAATGTTAGCAATCATTTAATAACAGCCACAAAAGTAATAACGATGACATAAGGAAGTGATTTCATTGCAACTTAAAAAAATATTCATATATTCATGGTTAATTTTTGACATCATCCTGTTATTATCACAACAAACACATATTTTCCGTATTTACGATTATTGTTGTTATAATGATCAAATTTTTTTATCTTCCACTACACCACAAAAAAAGTACCATATTGCATTTTGAAATGTGGCAACACCGAATAGAAGATTTAGCAGTTATCAAGTCCTGCTGATATAACACTCTGCAGTATAAAGCATGTATTTTAATTCCGCCTTGGAGGTAGTATTAAAGCAGGGGAGGCCGGATAAATTTGGTGGCGCGGTTTGCATAGAAATTTGCAGCAAGAGAATCGAGATGATTTTGCAGGAAATTAGAATTCTGCGGATTTAAACGTTGTGAAAGGAATATTTTAAGATTAAATAAGTTTAGATTGTGTTATTCAATTATATTGGAAGAGAAAAAGTTAAGACAATTGTCTTCTAATTCTAAGATTGAGATTTTAAATGTTAGTTTTTCAATAAGTGTGGTCATAGAGGAGAAGCGAAAAAATAACAAGATAAATAAAAAATAGAATGGTCGTTCTGATTATTTACAAAACGACAATTCTCGGTAATACCAGCCATCGTTTTATAAAATTAAATAACTGTGTGATGTTGAAATGTTGGCACAAGAATTTTAAAATGGGGTTTTGGATGCAATATCATTTTTACAGGGATACAAATATAACAAAATATATCGAGATCCATACCAATTCGATAATTTTTTAAAAAGTATCAACGCCTATGAATATTTTCCAAAAAAATATCTACAGATACTCTCAGATATCGATATTGAAAGATTTATTTAACATTTTTTAAAAATAACATCCGATCATACCAGTATTTTTAACCATCGAACTTATACCTAATATATTATATATCATTTAAACAACAACAAATGCATTTGAACGTTATTTAGGGACGGTTAAGGAGGGGCGTTTTTGATGTTTGACAGAAAAAATATTTTTATTTCATTTTGCTTTCAGTTTTTTTGCTTATTGTGATTACTTTAAGTATTTTTAAGTATTAAAAATTTCTATAAACGCAAAGTTTATAATTAATATCAACAAAAAGAGGATTTAAAAACTAATTTTTTTTCTGTAAGTATTGTTAGATATTATTTAGATATTAAAAATAACTTAATAATTTACGCAACCAGAAATTCATACTTTTACTTTATTGACATTTACTTTATTCTCGAAATGACGTACCGATTAGCATGTCGTACTAGTTTAAATAATGTAATTGGAAAAGGATAGTATGAAATCCATATGGGTAAAAAGAACTCGCACTATTTATCAACATCTTTCCAAATATTAATAAAAATATTTTCACGTTATTCAGCAATCATACAACGGGTCCTTACTCAGATGAACTTTGACGGCCATGTGTCCCCTCTTTATATCTGTGATTGCCTTTAATTGGTTCCTGGAGTAGTTTCTTTGCTGATTTCGGGTCAAGATTCCTAATAAAAGTGAGCTCTCGCCAGATCATCAGTTTTTTCATTTCCATGTATGCCTTTGTGTTCTGATACCCACTTTAACATAACTCTGTTGTCCTTTGCCAGAGTTGTAAGTTCACTCTGACATCCCCGAACCAACCTAGCTGATTCTTTTTGACCCTTAAGGGCCTGCAAAACTGTTAATTATAGAAGGGAAATTGTTAAGCCAACTATAAATTTGATTTCATACCTCTACTACAAAAGAGTATCGATACCTACTTGGAATATGAATAACACTATCGATGCTAAAAATATTCGATACTTTAGCAAAAGTATCAATACTTGAAAAGTATCGAAGTATCGTTTGCATCCCTTAAAATATGGTATTTAATTACTGTTTAAAAATTATTTTATATTTTTTTTCCTTATATTTAAATCACTTGAAGATTATCGTATTTTCAGTGAAAAGTCATTTAAAAAGTTTGAATGGTAAAAAAGTGCGCCACCATGCATTTTGAGTAATGGCGCTGGTCGTGTTACACGGATGACGTCACATAATAATAAACAAAGCAACGATAAACAATAGTCTGTTTTTTGTTTTGAGATTTTTACTGCTTGCGCTATAAAATGGTTTATAACTGATGCGTAGTGCCACAAAGTACATCAATGTCCATCAAGACAGAAAAGATGTTTGTTTCTATTTCAATGGATATTAAAAGCCAAAAACAGTGGTCAGAACTAGCTCGTAGAGAGCCCAAATGCATAGGAGCTAATTCTACGGTTTTATGTGTGAAGAGCACTATAATTATAGTATATTTCTGTTTTCGTATTATTCAATATCTTACGGCTGAGCTGTTACACACTTTATTCTATGTTCTTTCAAAACAAAGAAATTTTTTTAATTTATTTATTTTTACGACGTTTCAATTAGGTTGTATCTCTAATCGTTATCAAGTATAAACTGAATGTTTTGTCTAAAGACTACGTGCTTATATAGGGACTATGTCCTTTGAAGCGCAAAGTTTCGCTTCACTGTACACACCTCAATGATTTGATGTTACAAAGTAGTGGTTACCAAAGATTAGGTATCTCAACACTCGGTTTACTGAAGATTTCATTTTTGTTTTTAATGTAAGCTGTTTCTATAAATTTTCTTGTTTTCATGTTGAGTTCAATATATATTGCCGCAGCTTCAGACCATTTTATATGGTGTTCTTTATCCCAGGCGTGTTCTGCAATACCTGATCTTGACGTTTCCTTTTTTTGTGTATGAGTGTGTGTATTGTTCCGTAATTCTAACTTCTAGTGGTCGTTTGGTTTCTCCAATATACATTTCACCACACTCACATGGAACTTTGTAAACACATTCCTTCTTATCGGTGGTTTTTGGTTTTGTTTTTGTTAAATAAGCTCTAAGTGTATTTCCTGATTTAAAGGCTATTTTTATATTATAACTACTGGCAATTCGTCTTATTTTCTCAGAAGTTCCTTTAATGTATGTGAAGAAGGAATGTATTTCTTGCTGTCCAGTTGTCGTTGTTCTAAAGTTATTTATAACATCGTCAATTAGTTTTAAGGATAACCATTCTGTTGTAAATCAGATTTAATATTTGCTACCTCTTTTTCGAATGAATCGGCATTATTGCATGTAGATATAGCGCGATTATAGAGATTGCGTATAATTCCCCATTTTGTTACAACAGAATGATTAGAACTATGATTAAGATATTGTCCAGTACGTGTTGGTTTTCTATATACTGAAGTTTTAATAGCTTCGTTTGAACAGTTCACCAAGACGTTTAGGAAGGGCTATTGATCATTTACCTCTTTTCCCATGGTAAACTTAATTGTAGGTCGAATGGTGTTAAGATGTTTCAAGAAATCATTAAGTTCTTGATCATTGCCCTTCCATATGATGAAAGTATCCTTGATATATCTCAACCAGAGTTTCGGTTTTACTATTGCCCTTTCTATGGCATGAGTTTTGAACGAAAATGAATTACTGATAATCACGTGCTAAACTATTGTTGACATGATTCTTCAAGTTTTTTGTACAACTTTTGAGTGATTTCTTTGAATAAATACGATTCAAGTAATACCTACATTGTCCTATTCACGGTTTTGATTTCCGCAGCACAAACATCTGGATTATTTTTAAGCCAAAGTCTAATCATAAGTGCATCTACTACGGATAAGTGAATGTTGTCGGCTTGCAAAAAAATTTAACTCCATTTTGATACTTGTAATAAAATAACTTTAAAAAATAACTAAAATATAGAAAATTCTAAAGAAATATTTCAGCAGTTAATTCGAAAATCATACCAGGAGTTGTTAAAGTCGCGTATCAGTGAACTGACATACTGTTTGTTTACTTATATGAGACTAATCATAGGATCGGAAAATAAATAAATTGTTCTGAAATCTATTAGAATAACATCAATTTGTAATATATTGTTAATAGAGTCAAATAACCTATTAAATCCATACAAATTTTTACCAATTGATATTTTAAAATCTCTTATTTACCTTATAGCCTGGTTTTGTTTTCTCTTTTTAAAGCTCTGAAGTTATTAACATGTTTTAAAAGCAGGCTCCTGATCTTAAAGAATGATGATGATGATGATGAATGAAGCAGAAGATGAAATAGGTACCGCAAAAGTATAATGTTTTTCCTTGGTAAAAGACGTCAGGTTAGTTGATATTCGGTGCTTTGCAATTAAAACTAAAAGGTAAATGTATAAAGTCTCTGTAATAAAAAGTAATCTATCAAGATAATTAGCGTATAGGTCATAGTGCTGATATTACCAAAAAAAAACACGAAACTTGTTTTCTATAAAAAGAAATATAATATCCTGATTAGAAAATAAACGTACTTTATTTTAGTTAAGTCTAACCGAATGTGGTAATTAGGCAATTTTTTAATTAGCTAGTTTTAAATTATCACCAGTTTTCGGTTTATTTTCGATGTTGCAATTTCAGTATGACATTGAGGTCTTAAAAGGGCAGATTTTTGAATGGTTTGTAAACTTGCTTTACTACAACTGTACTGGTGATACCATTGGATGGTAGAAATCTATTAACGGAGATGTAGTTCATACCAATTTTTTTTATTTCGCCAGGGATCATAAAAATTTGCATTATTTTTAAACTTTCTTTCTCTAAAATAGTAAAATTTTTGACAAATACTAAAGTGGCGTCACGCTTTTCTATTCTTATAATTTTAATATTTCTATTGTTATCATAATTTGAATGATACCGTTCTCGGAATATATTGTCCTTATAAAATAGGAGACAGGCATGAGTAAAATCTTCGAGCATACACTACAGGAGATAGCATTCAATGCTTCGTGTGCATTTTACGGCAAAGAGAGAGAGAGGGCGAATACAGGGAAATGTTCTCTCTTTCTCTTTTGCTGAATAGAACAAGGGGATTTCCATTTCTGTATATACGAGTATATTTAAAATTTTCACTGGATTACTTTTCTAAGAAGATATTTTGGAACAAAATGTTTTCGACACAGTTATAGTAGTCAGAACGGGACATTTGAATATACTTTGTCAATTTTAGAAGTTATTAAGGTCAACTAAATTTTTTAAATAGGATCTTCTATTTCTCACTTTGAAAACGAAAAGAACGGAAGTTTTTACATCTGTACCTATACAGTGACTCTCTTAGGGAACTAGAACTTATGTCTAGAATATATTCCCCCTTATGTTTATCAGCAGTTATTACAATGGTAACTTATTTAACCACCCCGAGGATTATTCTGACCCTATAATATGACCAATATAACGTACAATTTAAATCTTGGCTAAGCGGACGTGAAGTTTGTCAATCCACATCATTCTCGTGTTAAAAAGTGTAGAACATTCCAAAGTATGGAGAAACTCTGGGTCCGAAAAATGGCAACAGCGCTGTTTCGTCCTAATATGGGACTCGTCAGGCCACCGCATTCGGTACAAATCATCAATCTCGCCTTTGCATCCTAAAGCTGAGTTTAAAATCAAAAACAGCAAACAAGACGACAAAGGCGACATCTCGATGGTTCACTTCATAACACAAGAACCACACAAATTAACAAAGTTTGCAAAAACCGCCATGTGGCGGCGCGACGGTGAATTAAAACAGAAATATATACAATCGAGTACACGAAACGCACTACCCAAAGGATAGGGGTGGTATTACCTAATAATGGGTAGCGCATTTCTTGTACTCGATTGTATATATTTCTGTTTTAATACACCGTCGCGCCACCACATGGCGGTTTTTGCAAACTTTGTTAGTTTGTGTGGTTCTTGTGTTATCAAGTGAACCATCGAGATGTCGCCTTTGTCGTCTTCTTTGCTGTTTTTGATTTTAAACTCAGCTATATAGGATGCAAAGGCGAGATTGATGGTTTGTACCGAATGCGGTGGCCTGACGAGTCCCATATTAGGACGAAACAGCGCCGTTATCATCTTTCGGACCCGGAGTTTTTCCATACTTTGGAATGCTCCGCACTTTTTAATACGAGAATGATGTGGATTGACAAATTTCACATCCGCTTACCCAAGATTTTATTCTATTTTATATTATATTATATATATATATATATATATATATATATATATATATATATATATATATATATATATATATATATATAGCTTAAGGTACTTTTTTATGTGGGGCTGAGTAATTTATCAATTGTCCCCAGGGTTTGGTAAATATTTTGACGTAAGAAGCACATGGTAATATTCTTGTATTAAACTTCATTTTTTCACTTTTCAGCGCATATTTAGATGTCGGTACAATATTTTTAAAAAAATTTTATTTTTCGATTTTGGGTTTTGAATTTATTATGATATCCATAAATTATTTGAACTAAGTACTAATCGAGATTAGTGTACCTCGCAATGACTCCAAGGTCGCAAAAACTACCCATTTTATCCCAAGTTGTAAATCACCCTAAAATGAATACCTAAAAATTCTTTGTCCAAATACCAGTTTTGAATAAAATTGTATTAAACAAATATTTAGTCTATCATAGTAAACCTGCTATCTTAAATTTTTAATTGATTTTAGGTTATTAATATATACCCCCAAAACCTTCCAGTACCAATATTTAAAGAACTTGAGACGTAAATTTCTTAGCCCGACATATTTTATTCTGGAGATTGAGTTTGTATACGCTTCATAGTATCAGTTTTAGGCAAAATCGGAAAAATGTCATATTAAGTTGTAAAAAAATAATTTCCTATTCGTAACATACGATCCCGAAAACCCCCTAATACCAAATTTAAAAAAAATATGCGAATAAGGTAAAATTTTCAACCCACCATATTGAATCCGCCATATTGAATTTCAAAAAAATTATTAATGTCTTAATCTAATCTAAATCTAAACGCTTAAAAGCCCCCTAGTACCAGTTTTGGATGAAATCCGAAAATTTGAAATTTGCCATATAACATTAGATTTTCTAAAAATAATTTTATATTCGCTATTTACGTCCTCAAGAACCATTCAGACCATTGAACAATATCAAAAAATGTAAAATTTTTAGTCCGCTATTGAATCTCCCAAAAATAATTTTTAATTCATAATCACACGCTTTAAATTTTTAGGAGCTATATTGAGTTTTCAATAGTAATTTTAAATTCATAATTAATACTAATAAAAATCCCTCAATATTGATTTCTGACAAAATCAAGAGATGTAAAATTTTTAATCCGCCATCTTGGATCTGTCATATCTAATTTTTTAAAAATAATTTGATTCGTGCTACCCCAATACTTCCCCATATAAATTTTGGAAAAAATTGGTCAAAACAATTTTTTTTGTTCTTCATATTGGATCCGTCATATTGAATTTAAAAAGAAATAATTTCAGATTTGTTATGTGGGACCCTGAAAACTCTCCCATACCAATTTTGAAGAAAATCGGACAAATTAATTGTTTTAGTTCGCCATATTGGATCCTTCATTTTGAATTTTTTAGAAATAATTTTAGATTCGTTGTATATGATCCGGAAATTCTCCCACACCAATTTTGGAGAAAATTGTACAAAATAATTTTTTTGTCCGCCATATTATCAGCATCATCTTGGATTTTGCCGCACCAATTTCGTCCAAAATAATATGGGACTACCGCAGCAACTTTCTGAACATAACGTAAAAAATTTTATTCAAATAAGTGCCGCCGTTCCGGAATAATCGGTGAACATACTTAAAAATATTCATAGCGATCGAATTGAGAACCTGCTTCTTTTGAAGTCGGTTAAAAAGTAGCATTGTGCTGCTTACCTCTCAAATTATAAGAATGCAATAGAAACGTATGTTCCCTCTTAATGTAATATTTAATAAGCGACCAAAGATAAAACAGTTCTTTTAACAGTTCTTATCGAGATTATTCTTTAATTACTAAATATTCTGGATATTAATTCAGCCGTAAAAATTTCCTATTTTTAGAACAGGATTTGATTCATAAAATTAATAAATATTTTGCTTAACAGAAAATAGTTAATTGAACGAGTTTTTGAATTAAAATATTTAATCTATAAATCTGCATACACAAACAACACCAAATATCAAAGGTAAAAATTGATTATCGTTGTTATTATGTTGAATGGCCATTTACTTAAATGTTTGAAAAATAGAAACCTGTCTTTAAAGTTTTAGGTAATAATTCAAATTATTTTAATTTTGTTAATTATTTGAATAGTTGTTTTTTAGAATGTTAATTTAATAATTTATGTTTTTCTTACAGGCTAATTGATGAGCACATTTACCATACCATATTGAAATTTTTAAAATAGCTATAAAATTCCCAAAATTTTGACATTAAGCACGAAGAAATGAACTGAGTACCAAAGATAGTTTTTCTATTATAATAAAAATATTTATGGAGTCTTGTAAAATAAAAAAAAAATTACTTTAACTAGAGTTTCAACAGTAGTCTTAAGGTTTAGATACACTGTTAAAAATAACCTTAAATTTAATGAAAATTTAATGTTCATTCTACATTAAATTTAATGATTTTGTACCAAAAATCGTGAATAATTTACATTTACTTTGAATTTAGAGCATTCATTCAAATATCAGTTCATTGTAGATTAAATGGTATCTCAAATTTCAATGAAGTAACTGAAAAGATATTTCAACTTTCTGTACATTTAAATTAATTCACATGTACCTTAACATTAAAGGAATTTACATTAATATTCATGCTACATTGCATGAGATTCCGGGAGATGGCGCAACTTGTATTGCACTTTTTATTTAGTATGATATAAGTTGCTTAAAGGACTCAGTTTTCTTATGGTGAGGTGTACATGTCTGCTCTGTTCTGACGGGAACCAATGAATTCGAAACCGGTTTACAACGCGGACACTATCAATGGGGAAAAATGTCAATCTTTTCCTGCTAGTTCCAGAATTTTTTGAACTCATATTAATGTTGGTGCATTAAATATGTGATAACATATCTCAAATTCAGTGAACGCTGGCTGTATATTTAATGTACATAGTCCCCTTAAAATTAATGATCCAACTCTAAATTTGATGTATGATTACATTAGATTTAATGCAATAAATTAATTTAGATTAATGTCAGTTTCTAAATTTAATGCTGTTTTAATTTTGAAAAATTAATTATCAAAGTGGATGAAATTGAGTTGCATAAGCTCTAAAAAGCGAAAAATAACAATATACATTTCTACATAAAATTAAAATTTTTATAGTTGAAAGCAAATTATTACTAAATGAAGCAAATAAGTACTAACAAGAGATACATATACATACATATTTCTCAATCTTTTATGCGAATCATATTTTGTAATTTTTTTAACTTGGCACAGATTACAAAAAATTCAATTTCATAAAAACTTATTTTACTTTTCGCTTTTTAAAGTTTTTTTAGAAGTCGGATCAACTTTTTTATATTTTTGCTTAAAAATTAATAACTATGCAATTTTTGATTTAAAAAAAAAACAGTTTTAAAATGCAAAAGAAGTCAGTATTCATATGACAACTCAGTTGATTTAATAGAAGAAAAAATTTTGATTTAACTCTATTTATGGTCCCCTCCTTATACAAAAAAAAATCATTTCAACTCCAGCACTAGGAAGTTTTATAATTGTATAAATTTTAAGATAAGTTCATGTTTATTAGAATAACGTTTGTGGCATATAGAGAGACAAACAATTTTTCGCACCAATAAGGTTAGACAGAGTATGGTAGCGACGACTCCAAGGAGCAGAATATACCAGTAATAAAAGCACTCAGTAGTATAACTTCTTAGTTGGTAGGGGATTCTCAAGAAAGACAATGATTTAAGACATAACAAAATTTTTATAAAAAAAATTGAACGGACTTTTAAAAGTGCGCTAAAAAGTGAAAAATAACTGTAAATTTTTATATGAAATTGAAATTTTTGAAGTCGGCGTCAAAGGGATACCTGACAAAATGTGATTCGCATAAACAGATTAAAAATACTTTATGTTTCGATTTTTAGTTTTTGAATTCATTATGATATCTAAAAATTACTTGAACTAAGTACTAATCGAGATAAGTGTACCTCGCAATGACTCCAAGGTGGCAAAAAAGTACCCATTTTATCCAAAGTTGTAAATCACCCTAAAATCAACCAATAAAAATTCTTTAATTCTTAGAGTTCTCCAAATACCAATGAAATTGTGTCAAACAAATATTTAATCTGTCATAGTAAAACCTTATTTCTTAAATTTCAAATTAATTTTAGATTGGTAATATAGGCCCTAAAACCTACCAATATCGATATTTAAAGAACTTGAGGCGTAAATTTCTTAGCCCGATATATTTTATACTCCATATTGAGTTTGTATATGCTCCAAGACCCCATAATATCAATTTTAGACGAAATCGGAAAATGTACAATATTTGGTCCTTCATATTGTATCTTATCAACATATATAACAAAAATCCCCAATACTGAGTTTAGACAAAATCGAGAGATGGAGAATTTTTAATCAGTAGTCATCTTTGATCTGTCATATTTAATTTTTTTTAAATAATTTCAGATTCTTAATTTGCTATCCCCCAAATTCCCTCATATCAATTTGAAAAAAAATCGGACAAAATTAATTTTTTATCCGCCATATTGGATCCGCCGTATTGAATTAAAAAAAAAATTCAAATTCGTTATGTGGGATCCCGAAAACTCCTCCATACCAATTTTGGAGAAAATCGGACAAAATTGATTTTTTCATCCGCCATATTTAATTCTCTGAAAATGATTTTAGATTCGTTACGAGCGATTCCTAAAACTCCCCCGTACAAATTTTGGAGAAAATCGGACAAAATTGATTTGCTGTCGACCATATTGAATTTTTAAAAAATATTTTGGATTCATTATGTGCGACCCCCGAAAGCTTTCCCACACCAATTTTAGAGAAAATCGGACAAAATTAAATTTTTTTGTCCGCCATATTGGATCCGCCATATTGAATTTTTTAAAAATAATTTCAGATTCGTTGTGTACGAAAATTCCCCCATAAATCGGACAAAATTAATTTTTTTGGCTGCCATATTGTCGGCGCCATCTTGGAGTTTAATGCACCAATTTCGTCCAAAAAAATATGGGACCACCGCAGCAACTTCCTGAACATAACGTAAAAAATTTCATTCAAATCGGTGCAGTCGTTCCGGAGTAATAGGTGTACATACATAAAAAACATAAAATAATTTATTTCATTAAATTTAATATAATCATATATTAAATTTGTTTGTAAAGTTTAATCATTACTTTTTAAGGTGACTATGTACATTAAATATATAGCCAGCGTTCATTGAATCTGAGATATGTACTCACATATTTAATGTACCAATATGAGTTCAAGAAATTCTGAAACTACCAGAAAAAGGTAGACATTTTCCCATAGGTTGTGTCCGTCATCTAGACCAGTTTCGAACTCATTGCTTCCCGTCGGTACGGGGCAGACATGTACACTTCGCTATAAAAAAAAATTGAGTCTTTTAAGCAACTGATATCGCACTAAGTAAAAAGTTCAATACAAGTTGCGCCGACGAAGAAAGTTATGCACCTTAATAACCGTAGATGTGGAAAACACCTTCAATACAGCGCCTTGGTCTGGAATACTTGAAGATCTTAAAAGAAGAAAGATTGCTCTCTATTTGATTAATATAATTTCTAGCTATTTTGAAGACCGATCGGTCATACTAGGAGAAATGGAGAAAATGGAGGAGTCTTGTGGAGTCCCGCAGGGATCCGTCATTGGGCCCACTCTGTGGAACGTCTACTACGATGGAATACTAAACCTACCTGTCCCAGACGGAGTAACGACGATAGGATACGCAGACGACCTTGGAATCTTAGTGGAAACGAGGGGTGCAGAAAGAATGGAGGAAGTAGGAAACAAGGCCCTACAAGAAGTCACAAGTTGGATGAACACCAAACAACTTAAATTGGCCCCACAAAAAACTGAAGCAGTCATTCTGGTCGCTGGGAGGAAAACAAAGACGATAAGGGTATCGGTGGAAGGTATAATGGTACAGAGCCAGGAACATATCAAGTACCTCGGTATATACCTGGATAGAAATATGACCATGGATACGCATATACGTAAAACAGCAGAGAAAGCAAATAAAGCAATGAATGGCATCAGTAGACTTATACCTAGGGTGGGTGGACCACGGGAGGCAAGCAGGAGAATCCATTATATTGTACGGAGCGTCTATACGGGAAAGGGCAATGGATAAAGAGATGCATAGAAACGTGCTACTGAAAGTACAAAGAAGAATGGCCATTAGAATAACAGGGACATATAGAACGGCATCAACGAAGGCAATACTTGTAATCACAAAGATCCCTCCAATTCACCTCCAAGCAAAAAAGAGAGCCCAAATAAAGAAGGGAGGAACGACAGTGAGAAATGCAGCACATGAAACAATGATGACATCATGGCAGGAAGAATGGAACAATGAAGTCGGAATGGCTGAGTGGACGAAGAGACTTATACCAACAATTAAAATATGGACAGAAAGGAAACATGGCGAAGTTGATTTCTTTTTAACTCAAATATTCACCAGACACGGATACTTCCAAGCATATCTTAAACGATTTAAAATTATTGAAAATCACAAGTGTCTTTATTGCGATGGAGAGGATACCGCAGAGCACACATTCTTCGAGTGCATAAGATGGGATGAACTAAGACGAAGCTTGGAGCGGAAAATGGGTAAATTAAATCCCAATAATCTTTTACATACGATGCTAGAGTCCGAAGACAACTGGAAAGAGGTATGCAGGGTGGCTAAACTGATTTTAACAGAAAAAAAGAGTGATAGAAATGACAAGGATCGATGAAACAGGAAAACGAAATGTATATATCGACTACCAACAAACAGACCAAGACTTCCTGAAGTAATACCGCAAGTTCTCCCAAGAAGTCTTACACTACTAAGGTCCCCAGGGTGCGGTTTTAGTGGGTAGGGTGTCCTCGGAGGCGCGAGCCCCACACAGAGTGCGTCAAAAACCATTTCCACATCCACAAAAAAGAATACAAGTTGTGCCATCTCCCGGAATCTCATGCAATGAATATTGTATAATAATATAAATTCTTTTAGTATTAGGATACACGTGAATTAATTTTAATGTACAGAAGTTGAAATAAATTTTCAGTTACTTTATTGAAATTTAAGATACAACGAACTGATAGTTTAATAAATTTGCTTTAAATTCAAAGTAAATATAAATTATTTACGATTTAAAGTACAAAATGTAGAATGGACATTAATTTGCATTAAATTTGAGGTTATTTTTAACAGTGAAGGTAATGAATGAGCTGGTGATCTGATACGAGCGAAAACGTTACGGTCCCTCCATTTATAACTTTTTGGTAGAAAACCTTAAAAACAATACTATTCTATAGCAAAACTTCTACAATTATGGCATTAACAAATCGCCATTAACAACCAAGGATATTACTAATTTTTCATCTTTAAAAATTACAAAAATTCATTTCTATGACATAACTTTAGTCACGCATAGAAAAAAATAGATATATCTTAGCAACAACAGGTTACATTTAATATTTTACGATCGTTTTAAATCTGGTTTTACTGGTTGATTCGATACTTAAAAATTCGCAAGTCGCACGGCATGTTTTGTGGGTTTGATAGATAGTCCTGCTGGGAATAACAGTAAGTACGCACTGCAATATTGAAACAAATGGCTGCCCACAGATTTATAGACTTGCATTTAAAAACTGGTTATTGTTAGTTTTAATTGACTCGGAATAAGAAAAAAACGGCCAAGTATGAACATACCTTACGCTAGGAGGGTTCCGTACCATCATTCATATTATTTGGCTTTTTAACGTCAGATGAGGCAACAGTATGTAGAGAAACAAGTTCAGCCAAACCTCTAATAAAATGAAAATTCGATATTAATGATCTATTATTCTAAATCATAAGTTTCTAAGCATTTCTGGGCCACTACTACCTTTACAAGAAAAAATAAATCCAATGCCGCCCTCCCTCATGGCAGTTCTATCTAATATTAAAATATCGCATGAAAACATTATTAAATGCATTAGAAATTATTTTATTATGAATTAGGAAATTGACAGAAAAATTTTTAAGTAAAAAAAAATAGAGGGTTGAGTTTCAACTATTTGTTAATATCTCGTTTGAATTTTTGACAACATCCGCCAGTTGTCATGCTCAGTGATATGTGGGTCTGTTTTTTTTTTTGGGAAATTTCGACCGCACTAAACTTACACTCAGCTAAATATGACGAAGGAAACACAATTAAATATTTTTTAAACTATTTCCCGTAATCCAGAGTAGAGCATTTAATTTTTGAAGCCAGAAGTGTTGATATCCGCTTTTGAATTTTACTTTAAGTTCTTTGTACGTTGTAAGCCCTATCAGCATTTAAAAAAAGATTTTAAACTCAATTCATTTTCATGCTTACAATATCCCGAAACCTCTCTAAAATCAACATGAAGAACGTCCAAGTATTGGCAGTAAGTAAGTTAATCCTCCTGTTTTGCAGGCCCTGCTAATAATGTTTAAAAGGAGCTCTGTTTAAACACAAGAAATTTCTCCAAAGAAACACCTATCACGTGTTTTTAATTACATTCACCTCATGATTTTGCAGTTGGAAAGAGAGAGGGCCTATAAGACCGGTGTCTTCCCCCCCCCCCTCAATATAGGCCAAAAAAATTAATTTTTTTATTATATATATTTAAATTACTTATCGATTTTACCACCAATGGGACCACTCTCAGCCTTCTCTTAGCCAGGATTAAGGTCAAATTAAGAAAAAGCCGTGCAATTTATCACCAGTCCATAAAGGAAATAAGCTGGTATCTGGGACTTAATTGTGATACATACGAGGTGTGGCAGAAAAGTAATGAGACTGGCAACACTGCGAGTGATCTGGCAACGCTGCACTGTTGTTCTTGAGAGACCACTTGTATTAGTACCCTCCCATCGCTTAGTACGAGTTTCAACGCCTTCCGTTAACTATGTGATTTTTTCGACTGCTATTAGTAAAGTTTTGTTTTGTTTGTGCGTTACACAAAATAGAAAAGCGGAATTTAGAGCAGCGTTATGCCATTAAATCTTGTGTTAAGCTTGGAGAATCGGCAAGTGTGATGTTTGAAAAGTTAAAACACACCTATGGGGAACATTCTTTATCCCGAGATCAAGTTTTTCGCTGGCACAAATCATTTTTGGAAGGCAGAGAAAACGTTGAAGATGAACAACGCTCAAGGAGGCCTTTAACCTCGAAAACCAACGAAAACATCGAACGTGTGGCGACTCTTGTGAGACCAGACCGCCGTTTAACATTAAGAATGTTGAGTGAACAATTAAATTTATCGTTTATCAAATTTTGACTGAACATCTACACATGCGAAAGGTTTGTGCCAAAATGGTGCTGAAAAACCTCACAATTGAGCAGAAGGACAATCGAAAAAACAAGTGTCAATGGGCAAGATTTCTTTAGTCGTGTGATTATAGGTGATGAATCATGGATTTTTGAATACGATCCAGAGACCAAGAGGCAAAGTCAGGAGTGGCACACTCAGAGCTCTCCTCGACCAAAGAAAGCCCGAATGAGCAAATTGAAAATCAAACCAATGCTGATTTGTTTTTTTGACAGAAGGGGAATCGTCCACAAAGAATTTGTTCCTCCAGGACAAACTGTCAACCAAGTTTTTTTTATAAAGATGTCCTTGAAAAGCTCAGAAGAAGGGTGATTCGCGTCAGACCAGACATTACAGACAAATGGATGCTCCATCATGATAACGCCCCATGTCACATTGCCCTCTCCGTCACAGAATTTTTGACCTCAAAAAGCATTCTTATGGTTCCCCATCCCCCCTATTCACTTGACATCAGTCCCTGTGACTTTTTTCTTTTTCCTAAACTGAAAAATGTCCTCAAAGGACGTTACTTCGGGACTTTAGAGAACATCCAAAAGGGTGTAACCGACATGCTGAAGACCATACCGGTTGAATACTTCCAGCGTTGCTACCAACAGTGGGAAAAACGTCTCCATCGGTGTGTAGCTGCTCAAGGGAACTACTTTGAAGGGGATAACATTGATGTTTGAAAAAAATAAAAACTTTGATAAATAAAGAATCAGTCTCATTACTTTTCTGTCATACCTCGTATATCTATATATATATATATATATATATATATATATATATATATATATATATATATATATAGATATACGAACGATAAATCAGTTCAAATTTAATATATACAGGGTAAAAAGTATCAAACCCCCTATATCTCCGAAACTACGCAACCTAGGAAAAAATTATCTGTACAAAAGTTATGAGATATTGTCCGGACAATCTCATGTTGACCTCAAATTAGATCTTCAGCTTGACCTTCAAGACTATTTGAAGGTCAAGTTGAAAAAGCGGAGAAAATTTCCTATTCAAATATATAAATAACATAAGGGGTAAAATTATATCTGGAGGACATTTGAGGGTCGAATTATTAAATAATTTATAATGACTCAATAACTAAGAGTGATGGGAAAAATTTTCTTACAAAAGTTTCAGGAAATCAAGGCGTGCATCTTGAAGTGATCTTAAATCTGACCTAGACGTTGATCTCTAAAGTCATTTAAAGGTCAACTGAAGAAATTGTCAAGGCCAAGGCCAGATCATAAAAGTAATGGAAAGAATGACTCGTATAATAGTTGTAGGATTTCATCCGGGTACTTGTATGATAACCTTAAATTTGACTTCGAACTTGTCTTTCAAGGTCATTTAAAGATCAGCTTCAGAATTTCGAAAGAGATCTACTTCTTTTGACAATAACAAATATGGACATTTTCAAAGTATATATTATTAATTTCTTCAATATTCCGTTGCCCACCTTCATCCTCCTAATGCCCCCGACTTACTCTTGCACCGGCTGCCGCTCCCAAAAAAAGATGTTATCGCCCATTGGGGGGTGTTACGCGCCTTGGGAACCTATGATCTAAATATATCGTATCAAATACCATAGAATCGATGCTACACTTCAGATTTTCCGATTGAACTTAAAATTAGACAAAGTTCAATTGGTAATTTTCTAAAAATATTTATTTAACATAAAAAATACTAAAATTATTTCTCAATTTTTTTTTCTCTGAACAACCGTGCTCTTCATTTAATGGTATTAGTTGCGTTTTTTCTATTCTATTGGAGATACACCAGAAAATTAAGGACATAAACGTACAACATTAACTTAGATACTATCAAATCCCATCTATTAGCAAATAATTTTATAAACTGAGGCTAAAAACCTATTATATGGTTTCGTCCAAGAAATTAATGCCATTAAACTTTGAACACAAGATTCGCAAGTTAATCAAATATTCAGATCTCCAATTTTTTAAATAATGGTATTAAAATAATTTTTTAATTTTCAGCTGTTGGTTTTAAAATATTTTTATGTCAGGAAGATTAGACTGATAACAAGCAAACATAAAGAAACTGTAAGAGGAAATTTTCACTTGGTAAATTTATTTTCCAATTGTTACGAAACGATTCTCATCTTTAGCTTCTCGAATTTTGTATGGAAAATATTTTGTTATTAACAATTAAGAACGAAAAATCGGTTTCCTTTATATTGTAACTAAGGCCTAGGAGAATTTTTTGATGCGCCCTTATAGAAATAATATATCGATGAATCGCCGTTATAAAAATGCAATAAAAGAAATGTTATATTGATGAGTCATCATTGTTTTTTGTAATCTCTAGATTTGTATTTTAGTTAATTGTAGAGACATACAAATATAATAATCGTAGTTAGTTCAGTTGATATTTGAATGTGAAAAAGTTAAGTAGTTACTAAAAAATTGTAATTGGTGAAAAGTGTTGTGTTTTTAGTATGCGGATCCAGTGAGTGATTTT
This sequence comes from Diaprepes abbreviatus, assembly GCA_034092305.1. Lineage (NCBI taxonomy): Eukaryota > Metazoa > Arthropoda > Insecta > Coleoptera > Curculionidae > Diaprepes > Diaprepes abbreviatus. Next base: position 4,180,622 of record JASJET010000055.1, on the reverse strand, counting down.
AAAGAGATAAAATCGTATCAATATAATTCAGAAACTACTGTTTCTACTTAAAAAGTTGTTAGTACAATTGGCAATTATTTTGATTAAGTAATCTAGGATAACGACGTTCTTTTTTGAATAAATTACAACACTCATTACTTCGAAGTCGTAGAATATGATTCTGGCCTTGGTTTTCCACTATTTTTCCCACTTTTTCGGAAAACAGAGAAAATCGCTTATAACTGTAGGTTTAATTTTTGTCACATCCACAAATTTCATACCAATAGAAGCTTTATAAATTTGCACCTTATTAATTGGAAAAATTATGAAAAACGACCAAAAAACAAATCAATACATCTGTCAGTCACGTGACCTGTTTGGAAATAATTTGCGCTATTGCCAGAGCATAAATACGATTCCTGTAAAATTTATATATATTCTTTACTTTCCACTGAAGCTGTAGAGAAAAGGACCCGAAAAACATATGTTTTCCTTCCCTGATGATATTTACGATATTTTTTCCAAATATTAAAGGTTTTAGAGATCATATTTCCCTTTTTTGTTCTCCTCCTTTAATTAGATGTTAATCATGATTTTCTCTTCAAATAGTAACGATTTTAAGAGAATTCGGGTACTCAGGCACTATCAATGTTAACAGAAAATGTTGAGTGGAAACAAAATGCAGGAAAAAAGGCGATAATTATGTCTCGGTTGCTTCCAGGTTTTGGGATAATGATAATAATCTTAAGAATTTACTTCAAGTACATGGGTTTTTTTTATTAACCCTAGCTATTAGTCCTAATTGTAATGAATCCTGCAAACTTTATGGTTTTCGGTATCGCTGCACCAAAACTATTTTAGTCCATACTGTGCTTCATGCGCGAGCAACTTCAATTGTTTTTGGATCATCATGGAAGACCTATATGTTCGAATGCCGTTTACTTTCTGGTATACTTATAGATGTATGCTTAGTTACTGGTTACTACTTCACAGATGCTTTCTGAAGCACCGTGATCGCGTTTTTTGAGCATTATCTTGAAATAATTGACATAAGCCTTTCTTTTGATTGACTGTTAAATGTTGCGGGATTCCATGTCAATATAGCTTCTTCTTGGCCACATCTTCATGCAATTTTGAGTTATTAGTTCATGTATAGGATCGATGTTTTCTCGCACTACAACCGATTCTGGACGACATTCACGCTTCTTCATAAGCGAAAGGCAGTCAATATTGAATTCACTATCTTTGTAGGTACTTCATCGTCATATAAAAAATTAAGTTCATCAATGTACTCTTGTTGTGAAAAATAATACCTTCTAAAATATTAAACTCTACATGGATATTTCAGATGGCATTTAGCAATGCCAGCGTTGCCAGTTCCCAAAATATAAACAGCTACTTTCGTATCCAATTTTTTGCAAAATTATCAAGAAAAATATTTAAAAAACTGTGACAATTGTTTCGACACACTGCCTTCTTCAGATGGTAAAATAACTAAGTACTGTTTACCATCTGAAGAAGGCACTGTGTGTCGAAACAATTGTCATGGTTTTTTAAATATATAAAATAAAAATAGTGGAAATTTATAACCATTGTGTTATTATCATTAGTTACAACGAATTTTCATCAAGTATCACCTACATCTATTAATTTAAAAACAAAAAACGCCTTTTTTATGTTTTCTGTAAATATCTCGGTAACCTCTAGAAGGATTTTGACAAACAAATTTACATTTTTGAGATATTTTTAGTACCTACGACTTGCAATGTTACATTTTCGAATAAAATGGAAAAAAATCACTCTTAATTGTTAATAAAAAAATATTTGCCAAGCATAATTCGAGCCTTTAAAGTTGATAGCCGTTTTGTATTCCTTGGATGAATGATTTCCAAAAAGTAAAATATTATTTGCAAAGAATGCTTTTTAAGTCTTCTGGCTCCATCTGGCATATTTTTTCTTGCATACAAGTATATTGTTAAGTATTCAAGGATTTTTTAGAATTTAGCAACTATTTCAGTTAGCATTTTGCATGTAAAATTAACATGAATTTGTACTTAAAGAGCAAGAACATAGTCTCACTTTAACAGGACATCTTTTTTTCATGTTTTTGATGAACTTGACTGATTAATGTGATTCAGTATATGAACGGGTTGGTGTTTAAATAAATACCATTTAATAATGATGGTCAAAGTAATATTTAACATTGTATTTTAAAATTTACACTAATGAATATTGTTGCTAACAAACGACATTTTTTATTTACGTAGATACCGACAGTCATAATTATGTAATATTCAAATTACGTGAGCACTGAATGTATTTGCATCCTTTATGAATTGAATAAAACAAATACACTCGTCCAAGTAACTTTAAGATATAATATTTTATGAGAAGATAAAAATACACAGATATGGAAGTTGTTCGATTAAAAGCATCATTGAAGATTATCTAGATTTTCTAAAATCATTTTTTTGCTGACAAGTGCTTTTAAACCGACAAAATGAGAAGAATGTTGTGATCAAGTCCTGATATTTCAGCGAATAGTATTCCAAAACTTTTCGGGGAAGAAAAGATCATAAAATTATACAGTTAATAAATCATATGGTTTAAGCCGTGCGCGTCTTAAGGTGTAAAATGTTCATTAAAATATACATTTAGGAGATGTGGATGAGCAAGCCCGTCCATCAGGTGATATTGGCATGGAATGGTCGGACCTTGAGGAGATAAACTGTAGATATTATTAACGAAAGATAAAGGTATATTTTTTTTTGTAAAATTTAAACTTCCCGTGAAAAAAAATCGTATTATTCAAATTCACAATAAAGTTGAGTCTTAATTGCGAGACACATAAGAAACGCTTACTTAATCTCTTTTGAATAAACTTCATATAAACTTTTTCCTTATAGGCTTTCTTTTCGTAGATATGAGTTTCCAAAGAGCTGCAATGGAATCAAGTTTTTTACACATATTTATTGAGTCACCAGGTATATTTCAATTTTAATATGATGTATACCAGGTAAGATCCTTCAAATTATTATCCAAGAAAGTGTTGTGAATTACTCACAACTGCAGAAACGGGCTATCTGTAACATTCACTACCCTCACGCCCTACTGACTAAGAATTAAGTACTCTTCATTTATGTCACTAATCCTAACCGTTTTCGAAATAACGTCATTTTATTTACATCATGAATTTGGCGTAAGATACATTTTTGTTCCTATCAAATGTTCAACCTTCAACCTTATGATTTAAAAAAATTCGATCCAAAATCAGAGTTTACCTCTTTAGTTAAAAACGTCTAATTCTGTGAATTGCAGTTCGACCTAGGTTCGCAAAAAATGTGCGTTTTATTTTATCGGCACCAAAAGCAAAGTATTGTTATGGCAAACGTTGCTAGGTACGAAAGAAATTAATATCCTGTATTTTAGAACTTATCAACTTTCACATCGCTGAAACATTGATTCTTTACATGGATATTAATTTATTGATTTTTGGATTTCGTGGTGAAATTAATTGTGAAATAATTCGAAATATGGAATACACGTTTATTGAGTATGCAGATATGCATCTGATGTATGGTCTTGTACCTTGCAACGCTTCGGAAGCCAGGAGGTTATATCACGGGAGGTATCCTAATCGTACTCTTCCAGATCAGAAAACTTTTCAACGAGTTGACCAATGCCTAAGGGAGAATGGTAGGTATTCCATTTAATAAGGTAATATTATTAAGTTTCGTCATAATTTTAGGAAATCTTGGGAAAAGAAGTACTGATGCTGGTCGGGGAAGAACAGTACGTACGCAGCAATGAGAGGAAAATATTTTAAATGCCGTCAATGACACTCTTTCAACGAATACTCGAAAATTATTAGCCCAGTTTAATACGTCGAAAACAATAATACATGAAGTTTTTCAAGAACAGCTGTTATATCCACATCATTTGAAAAAAGTGCGTGAACTGAAGATTTCCCCCGTAGATTGCAGTTTACAAATTAGCTATTGGATCAGCAACGAAATAATGTAAACTTCATTAGCACTATTCTCTTCATAGATAAAGCAGGGTTTACCAAAAATGGTATCATAAATTTACACATGTATGATGTGATGATAAAAATCCTCTTGCACTATTGTTTCGCATCATCAACATCAGTTCCAGTCTATTAATGTCTGGGCAGAAATCACTGGCAATTTGTTGATTAGACCATTCGTATTGCCGGCACGACTGAATAGAAAACTTTATTTGGAGTTCCTCTAGAATGCTTTTCAATTTAGTAGAGCACTTACCATTTGAAATCCGCCGAAACATGTACTATAATCACAATGGCGCACCACTTCATTCCAGCGTGGTTGTGCGGAAGCATCTGAATAACTTTTATCCAAACCATTGGATAGGTAGAAGAGGATCTATTGTTTGGCCTCCTCGATCTCCGGACCTAATGCCGTTCGATTTTTACCTGTGGGGACACCTCAAAACCTTGGTGTATTCGACTCCGGTCGATAGTAGGGAGGAACTTCTACGAAGAATCACGTTTCATTGTGATCAAATAAGGAACAATGCTGAGTTAATGTGGCGGGTACAGCAGTCCTCAATTCGTCATGCCCGTGAGTGTATCAGACTTCACGGAGCCCATGTTGAACCCTCTTACGAAGTTTTTAACTAAGCAGTTAGTTTAATTTTTTATTGAAATTATGGTGACAAGGGAAAGTTTCTCTTTTTCATTTTCAACACGACAGAAGTTAGGGGACTAACAGTGTAAATAAAATGACGTTTTTTCAAAAACGATTAGGATTAGCGACATGAATGAAGAGTACTTAATTTTTAGTCAATAGTTGAAGGTACGTAAAAAACGTTGTCCAAAGTTTTTATCATATAGAGAGTAAAAAATGGGGTCATGAGTATCATAGCTAGCCTGTCCTTGTAGCTGTGAGTAAGTCACAATACTTTTTTGGATTGAATGATAATTTGAAGGGTCTTACCTGCATTACATCATATTAAAAAAAATTGAAATGTACCTGGTGGTTCAATAATTATGTGTAAAAACTTGATTCCATGCAGCTCTTTGGAAGCCCATATCTCTGAAGATGAGGCCTATACGAAAAAAAAATAAGAACTTGTAGTAATCCTTTCATTTGTTTTTTTTTTTTCAGATCTGGGAGATTTCTCACATTTTCCCGGACACCCCGTATATTATGCGGTAAATTGTCAAGTCACATCTTTCCCTCTAAGTCCGACAAGGGATTGAATCAAAATTACTTTTCATCGAATAATATGCAATCCAGTAGCGTAGCTCCGAAAAAAAAATTCTGCAAGCGTGTTCTTTTCCAGCAATGGTAATTAGGAACACTTGACTTCATTTCGTTCGTTTCGTATGAGGTAAAACAAATAATATTGGGTATACTTAAATTCTAAAAGCTTACTTTATGAGCTTTTTAACTGGCAACATCAAATATAACAGAATTGAAATCGATGGAATCAGTAACTTCAAGTTCAATCGATAAAACTAATCTCAGGTTGCTCATTGTCGATCTCAGGTAAATTTTAATTAGCTTCTCTCTCAAGTTGCAACACTAATACCGACTGTTAAGAAGATTCGGAGATCGATTTCTATATTCGGTACCGAATCGATCAATTTGTATCGATGGATAAAATTCAGAAGCTTTGAAGCTGTTGTGTCGTTCAAGAGCAATTTTTTTTGTTGACTCCTTCCAGAGCGTTTTCAAAATCCACTTCCGAAACAGGATCTAGCAAAATTAGGCGTTAAGAAGACATATCGTTCTGTTATGTCTTGAATTTGTTGCCAATATCCTGAATGATTCAATCAATCGAAGAAACCATTTCTCGTGTCAATTCAACCTTGTAGCGGAAGCTGAGTCCAGCGTCTAGAGCTTTTTCACCCGGAACTGGCGTTTTTTCTTCCGACGAACACTTAAAGTTGAAAATCGATTTCTAGCTCAGTGCACGTCTCCTCCGCAAATTTTAAATCGCCATCGTCGACTTCATCCCGATTATCTGTCAGAAACTTGTTTAAAGGCTTTCGCCTTTGAGCAAAATCTCGTACATTTAGTCCCTTTTTCTGAAAGTAGCACTTAGTATCGTTGATTTTACCCAAAATTAGCGCTCAAAAACTAAGAAATGAGATGAATGTGAACAATCGCAGGGTCGACAAAAGTAATCCTGCATCTGATCTTGTGTTGGTATTTTCGTCAATACCGGTTGTATATTCCAAAACATACAATATCTTATCGAAGTACATCTTCATCGTTTTAACAGCATCTTCTCTGGCACTCCAACGCATATCAATGATTTTTTCAGTGCTGTTCCCGTTACCGAAATTAGTTTTTCTCAGCGATGCGCTGAGGTAGGAAGAACGTGATACAAACTTATCCCTACTGAATTAACTTCAATATGAGCGGTGTGGAGATCGGCCATAGTTTAGACTAACGTTTGCGCACACGACAAACTTGGCGTTAGGAATACTTTTGGACATGCCCTTTTGAACGCCAGTGTGATTTCCACTCATTACTGCAGCATTGTCATAGCCTTGACTTTTACAATCCACAATTTCCAATCCATCTTTCTTCAGCTTATTAAGAATATATGTATATATGTATGTGCGTAGAGTTGGGGACCTGTACATTGCGACCCGGTAGATATATGATGTCCCCCTACTGCTGCCTAGTCGTAAGAGTTACCTTATCGGCTCGAGCAGGTCCTCCAGTCCTATTTCCCTCAGGAACCTTAGGATGTTGAACGGTTTTAAGGTGGGTAGCTCTCCTTCTTCGATTTGGTGTGTTTCCAAGAACGGTATCCCAGGGCTTTCTAGAGCGGTGCACTCCGAAAAGATATGAATAGAGGTTTCCTCCTCCTCCTCACAGAATCTGCAGTTTCTTTCTACCATTCCGAGTTTCTTGATGTATCCCTTCAAGTGGCCATGCCCCGTCAGAACCCCTGTTAGAACTCTGAGCTAGTTTTTACTCAAGCTTATGCATTCTTTGAAACTCTTCTGGTCATAGTTCCCCAGAAGTATCGTCGCTTGTCTCAATCCTTGCAGCTCCTTCCAATAATTGGATCTCCTACTTTCTTCCTCTATCTTGTGTTCTTCTAGCATTACGCTGCTACTGATTTCACAGAATGGCCCCAGAAAAGGTATCTCAGCTCCTTTCCTCGCGAATTTGTCTACTATTTCATTCCCCTCTATTCCGGTGTGTCCCGGTACCCACATATCAACCAGACTGGTTCTTTTGCTCCAGATTACTGCCTTATATTTGATGATTAGTCTTACTATTGCAGTGTACATCGACTGCAGGATTTTTGAGTTTGTACTCCATCTTTTTCCCGCAAAGTTTCTACAGACCATCGAGGCTTTTGTAGCCTTGTTAATTACTCTCTTTTTTTACGCTTATTCCAGAAGAGTTTGTTATCTAGGGTCAGTCTCAGATATTTCCGTGATGTTTTCAATCTTGTCAAAAGGTAATGAGTAAGAGTTAGAAAGATACATGAAAGTCCGCTTGTTTTGTTATATATGTAATTCTCCTTTCAGGCAGAGAATATGAAATATATATATATATATATATATATATATATATATATATATATATATATATATATATATATACAAACAGTTTATTTCCTGCAAATATCGCTCTGGTTCTCTCCCCATACGCGTTTCGATCACCTCATGATCTCGTCAGTGGAGCTGTATCGGACCGAGAGCAACATTAGCAGGAAATAACTGATATATGAACCATAAATTTCAAGATATGTCGGCAGGATATTGCACCTGCCATCTACCAACTTCGATGTCAGACTGAAAAATATCGCCAGTCGAACGACATCTATGTATGAATCATTGGAGTAACGTGAAATTTTTAAAAAACAAAGTTTCAGTAAGAAATAAAGAAATCTTTCTTCCGTATTTAAATAGTTTGTTATATATGTAATTCTCCTTTCAGGCAGAGAATATGAAAAATATATACACGCTTGTTTTGTTTAAATTATTATACTTATTACAATTTAAAAACATAGCGTTTAGACGTTAAATTTCTTTCGTTTGATGAATTTGCGTTAGATATTTTTTTGTTTTGTTTATGGAAACGGACTAAAATATTTTTTGTGTAGGTAGTGGTTTATGTACTATATAAATACTTTTCGTGTGTAATAGAGACTCGAACAGCTCGAGCAACCAATCGCCAAATTTTGCCTTGTTCTGACTGTCGTGAAAAATTTTTCGTTTTTTTTCCTTTGATTTTGGGGACCTATGGGCGTATCGCGTTCCAGACGGACCGCACCTACCGTACCCCTTTAGTTACGCCACTGATACAATCTTAACACTTAGTATAAAACTTCTATCACCTTATTTGTGTGTATTCAAAAATTTTTAGATTTGACAAGTATTTTAATAAATTCTTATATAAAAGCGACGACAAATGTGGGAAAACCCGGATTGGAAGAGGTTGTGGCATATTTTTAGATAGACTATATGTAAATTTACGCACAATATAATTTACATTTTAACGACATAAATATGTATGTAACTATATAAGATTCTAAGTACGTATGTAACATATTAGCGTTCCGAGTTCAAGGTAGTCCAGACTTTGATCATCTTGCCAACAAAATATTTAATTTAGATGCAGATAATAAAAAGAATAATAATTTATTAAGCCCAGGTTGAAAAGCAAGTAGTCATTTTTAAACATCTTTTTTACAGGGACGTAATTAAAAAAAAACTTTTTAGTTAATTAACCCGAAAGTACCTTCTAAATGTCAAAATGAATTTAGCCCAGGTGGTAATGATGTTTTTATAACATTGATTATAAAATTTTAGGTTTCCATTGAATAAGCAGGTTTTATTTTCAACTTTTAAACAAAGATTACTATTTTTAACTGACATCTAAAAGAAGGAGGTTCTAAGATGGCGATGATATGGTGGACAAAAAAATTAATTTTGTCTACTTTTCTCCAAAACTGGTATAGGGTAGTTCTCGGGGTCGTACATAATGAATCAAAAATTATTTTTAAAAAATGTTCAAAGTTGATAGAGCGAGTTTTTGAGGGTGTAAATTGTGGATTAAAAATTAATAAATATAATATATATATATATATATATAATAACGAATTAAAAATTTAACATCTCTTGATCTTTTGTCAAAATTAGTAAAAGGAGGGTTTTGAAGAAGTAAATTACGAATTTTAAATTATTTTTCAAAAATTTGATATAGTGGATTAAAAATTAATAAATATTATATATATATATATATATATATATATATATATATATATATATATATATATATATATATATATATATATATATATAATAACGAATTAAAAATTTAACATCTCTTGATCTTTTGTCAAAATTAGTAAAAGGAGGGTTTTGAAGAAGTAAATTACGAATTTTAAATTATTTTTCAAAAATTCGATATAGTGGATCCAATGTAGCGGATTAAAACTTTTACATCTCTTGAGTTTGTCCCAAATTGGTATAGAGGGGTTTTTGAAGTTGTAAATTACGAATATAAAATTCTTTATATATGGCAGATACAATATGGCGGTCTAATAAATTTTATATTTACAATTTAGTAAGGCAGATACAAAATGAGGGACGTTTTGCCCAAACTGATATTGGGGGTTCTTGGGGCTTATTTTATGAATCTTAAATTAGCTTCTTTAAACTTAATATGTCATACTAAAAAAATCTCCATGTCTTAAGTTCTTTCAATATTTTTATTGGGGGGTTTTGGAGGCCTGAATTACGAATTAATTTCTTAAAATTCGAGATAGCGAATTTAGCATAGGTACAATTTTATATAAAACTTGTATTTGCGAAATTCTCAAAATCAAAAAATTTTTTGTTATTCAATTTAGTGTGATCTACAACTATAGATAACATGGGTACTTTTTTTGGGACTTTAGAAACCCAATTCAAAAGTAAATATCGAAAAACAAAATTTTTGAATTGAACCGACTTCTAAAAAAGCGCCAAAAAGAGAAAAATAACAATAAAAATTTTTATATATAATTCAAATTTCTAAAGTCGTCTCCAAACTAATAGTAAATGAAACAAATAACTACTAACATGAGATACATACAAGCTACGGTAAGAAAGCCATTATATATAAAGTATTTCTTAATCTTTTTAAGTGAATCACATTTTGCTGGATATTAATTTGGTAGCGACTTCTAAAATTTTAATTTTTTCGCTTTTTAGCGCTATTTTAGAAGTAGGTTCAATTTGTTTATTAAAATTATTCGATATTTATACATATATATATATATATATATATATATATATATATATATATATATATATATATATATATATATATATATATATATATACAGTATGACCAGTAAAGTACGCATCATATGGGATTTTTTTTATTAATAGCTCTATTCGAATTTTGACTTTGGCAACAATTTCTGCTTCGATCGAGACGAAAATTAACCAAAAAAAAATAGTCACGTGATTGGCATTATCTGTCAAATCTTAATAAAAATTCAGAAGTGGAGTTATTTTCCAAATATCCAATAACGTTATTGGAAAAAGTTTTTCTAAATGCAATTTTTAGCCCATATGCAAAATTTCAGCCGTTTAAAATAATTTGAATTTTTTGCTCATTTTTTGTAAATTGCACCACTGTTGCAAAATAAGACTTAACGCAACCTTCTTAAAACTTCTTAGTTTTGACAATGCTTCATTTCAGACATGTTTTGTTTAAAGTAGCGCTATATTAAACGTGTTTTTCTACAAAATCCAAATAAGGCTATTAAAATTTGGTCACGTGGTGCAAAGTTTATTTGTTTTTTACCCTGTATAAGGTAACGTCATAAAATTACTATTTTTGAAAACCTAGTTTGTGTTTAAAAGTAGTACACATTAATATTAAGAAAATAATTTAATTGAAAAGTCTCAAATTTTCCAATAAAAAAATCATAATATAAAAATAAATTTTAAATGCGTTTAATGGAGATGGAATGAAAATCAGACGTAGGATAGAAAACGATAGAAGGAAAAATGCAGAAGAGTAGAAGCTTAACCCTGAAAGGCGTCTACTTGTTTTAGACAACGCTTTTTTACTTAATATTGGTAAGCAATATGTATAAATTTAAGTTATTATTTTCATTACTTTCATAACTGCTTAAAATTAATTTTTTAATATTCATCAAAAAATTATTAAAGTAAGTTTGTTATGACCGTTTTGTGATTAGTGCGAAAACAATTATTATGGTAAACTCAATTGTCATTATTCTGTAAATTATAAGTTTAAATGTGTACCTAAAATTATGCATATTGCATAATGTAATCATTTGACCGTCAAAAATTTTTGTTCAATATTTAATTTTCTAATTTAATGATAAAGTCTCAAGTACAAACACGCGAATGTACACTTAATTCCGGGTTGATTACAAAACAGCACAAAAATATGACTTGTAATCGATACCCAGACATTGTAAAAGTTAAACGTTTTATTTATTAGTACAAAGTTCAAAGAGTCAATATATATATATATATATATATATATATATAATCCTGTTTTTCTTTAACAATTTATTATACGTTTTTTTTTGTATTCTTGCGGTCAGGTTCATACGTGGATGTTAAAAAAACAACGTGTTTTGACGTTTCGCCTTTTGATTAAGGCATTTTCAAAAAGTGTTTCTTTTTTTATTATTTTCCTTAATTTAATAATATCAATAACATTTTTCTTGGTCAAACAACCTCAAATTTAAAATTCACAAATTATGTTTAAAATTCCTCACGTTAATAGAAAAAGTTAAAAGGTAAAAAGACAATTCAAAAAAAATTTTTTATAACTTATTTTACAATTAAAAACTTTATATGATTTTAAAAATGTTTAACTTTTTACAAAAATGTGTAGGTACGCACCTTGAGCTTGCCATTTCTATTAAGATACTGAATGATAAAATGTATTGATTGTGGGATTGAAAAAACAATTCTTTTTTTTTATTACATTATTTTTTAAATATGGATTCTTCGTTTTTTTTTATATTAAAATTGATAACATATAAATGTTCTAAGAGGATATTCCCATCTATTGACTTTTAAGAGGGTATATTAATTTTAAATCAGATTTGTGTAAATGTGGCTCAGGTTACTTATATCAGTTCTGTCGTTAACTCGTCAACTGCTGATGGAGCACCATCATGCATGTATCACACTTGCATTCTTTAATCAAGAGGTACGTCTTCCAATAAATTATTTAAATTTTGCTGCAAAAATTGTAAATAAATCACATCATTGAGTTTTCCTTCCAAAACAAATGGACCTATAAGGTTATTTTCGATGATGCCAGTGCACACATTTACAATAAACATTTGTTGGTATTTGTTTTGCGGGTTTTCATCAGCCCAAAAATGTTGTGTGAGTTTATTATGCCATCTCTTTTAAAACCAGCCTCATCGGTAAATAAAATAAGGTTAGAAAAATTTAGATTTAGGTTACGTTGCTGTATAAACCAGTTAGAGTATTGAAGTCTCTCGGTATAATCAGCCGGAGACATAGCATGTACTTTTTCAACATGGTACGGGTGAAGTAACTGTGAGAGTTTCATCTATAATCGTTTTGTGTGCTGTTTGAAGGGTTGTCAGCAATGTCTTGTAAAATTTGTCCCTCTACGTGAGGGTATCGTGGTCACTGCCACGTCGCAGCAAAAATGACCCTGAATAAAACATGTAAAAAATTAATTCGTTAATTCTAATAATTATTTTCTAATTATCTTTTACCTGCTTCCCTTATGCTTCGATCAACCCGTTGAAAGGTTCTTGGACTTGGCAATGTTCGAGCTGGAAATCTTTCAGCATAAAGTTTTCTTGCCTTCGAAGAATTTGACAGTTCTTCACCATAAATTAAATGAATATTAGCATACTCTACGTAAGAATATTCTTCCATTTTTTAAAATTGTTTTTACTTGAAGGCGGTTTTGACAAGTTTCGTCAATCCTAATTCATTTTGTATGATGTAGGTACTAACAATAACAACCTGATTTTTGCCTGATTATGTTTACCATTAGTAACTTTTTTCTGTTTTGTGAATTAATGATTATCCTGATTTTTGAAATTATCCATTATATGATTCATTCATAATATACACGACGATGTTACTAAAAAAATGTTATTGTCGGTTTCTGGTTTACATTTAAACCTTTTTAGTCAATAAGGTGGTTTTGAAGTTTATTGTTTAGATCCTGCATCGCTAACGTAATCTTCCTCTTGTGTTTAGCACTGAATCTGTCTGCTTATGCAATACCGACGATTGCTTTGTTATAATAATATTAGTAATGTTAAAAGTTTATGAATATTTATAATAAGAGAAAAACTTAGTTTTAATGATGTTTTAATTTATAAAACATTATTTGTCAGAATTTTTTGTTGATTCATTTTTACTACGTTTTAAAAATTACATTTCCTGCTCAAATACATTTATCACGAGCAAAGTGCAGAACATTGCGTGAATCAATTTTCGGCAACTTCTGACCTTGCTTACGTAAATGACACTGCATCACCATATTAAACTATGGATATAGGTATATATTTACAGTGCTAAAGTCACAAAATAATAGATTATAAAAAATTGCTTTACTATGCATGGTGTGAAAATCTATTTTTGGAAGTACTTCGGCGAATTTAATTAATTTTAATTAGCCATCAAATACAGCGCACATTGTTACTAACGCTTTGTTTTAACCAAATATGTGTTTGTAATTTAGGCGACCGTATTTTTAATGATTTATTGTTTTCAAATTTTGATTGGGAAAAATCAAAATATTTTTAGTTATATTTAGGTCTACATACACGAACTTGACATATAAAACTGGACTGGTTATGTATAATATGGCCCTTGTACCAATTTATATCCACCAACATTTTAATTTTAACGTAGACCCGATTCCATTCAAAATATTGCAATGAAAATAATAAAAAAAAAAAAAAAGTTTTCTCCGTGAAATATATTATTCTAGAACCCGAAAAAGGATATATGCATTTTTCCGTTTTGCGACAAATTCATTTTCAAGGAAGTTATCGACATTTAAATGTTGAGTTTAGAGTTTTTGCAGTGAACAAAATTGAAAGAATTTTTTTTATTCAAGAATGTATATTTTCATGATTAATTGACGTAATTCAGTCAGAAATTTTCAGAAAAAAATTTGAAAACCAAAAAATTTTCAAAGTTAACAAAATTGCTGCCGTTTTTCGAATAGAAAACAAACGCGATTTTCTCAAAAACAAAATTTTTTTTGATGAATATTTTCGAGGGTTCTGCTAAAATGCAGGGGGAGATACAATAATTTTTTTTCAAAGACCAATTTCATTTTAAATTACCAATGAGATTTTTTCTAAAAAAATGTGAAATATATCAATATAGAAACCAAAACAGTGAATGTGGATATTCTCGTTTTGCAAAAAAAAAACATTTTCAAGGAAATAATCGTCAAGATTCTGGTGTCAAACTTGTCATGACTCTCTTAGTTCTGTGTAGCCTTTACATGGTGATTTTGAAAATATTTTATTTTTTAGGCACATCTCGTATTTAATTTATCAAAAAGGTAAAAACAGAATTTTATAGAGTATTTTACGTAGAGTGGCGCAGTCAGTTTTTTTTTCTAAAAAGTTTATTTCTTGAGATATTAACCAAACTTATAATTTTTTAAATCGGACACCATGTATATTATTTTATATATTGATTAAGTATAAATTACGCTTTTCTAAAATATGAATTGTGTTTATTTTATTTTGAAAAACAAGGTCACAATTCGATATTTTCAACAAGTTACTTTATTTGTAACAGTAGGCCATGACCAATTTATAAAACATAAAATTTTTATAAAAAAATTAAATCGACTTTTAAAAGTGCGCTAAAAAGTGAAAAATTAACTATACATTTTTATATGAAATTGAAATTTTTGAAGTCGGCGCCAAACTAATACCTGACAAATGTTCAATTCGCATAAACAGATTAAAAATACTTTATTTTTAATTGATTTCTTACCATAATTTGTATATATTAGTAGTTATTTATTTCATTTAGAAATAATTTGGCGCTGATTTCAAAAATTTTAATTTCATATAAAATTTTCTAGTTATTTTTCACTTTTTAGCGCACTTTTAGAAGTCGGTTCAATTTTTTTATAAAAATTTTATTTTTCGATTTTTAGTTTTGAATTCATTATGACATTCATAAATTATTTGAACTAAGTGCTAATCGAGATTAGTGTACCTCGCAATGACTCCAAGGTGGCAAAAAAGTACATATTAAATCCATAATTGTAAATCACCCTAAAATAAACCACTAAAAATTTTTTGATTCTTAGGGTTCTCCAAATAACAATGAAATTGTGTCAAACAAATATTTAATCTGTCATAGTAAAACCGCTATCTTAAATTTCAAATTAATTTTAGATTGGTAATATAGGCCCCAAAACCTCCCAATATCAATATTTAGAGAATTTGAGACGTAAATTTCTTAGCCCGATATATTTTATATTGCATATTGAGTTTGTATACGCCCCAAGAACCCCGCAATATCAATTTTAGATAAAACCGGAAAAAGTAAAAATTTTACTCTCTCAAATTGTATCTTATCAACCTAATAGTTGTAAAAAACTTCATATTCGTAATACACCACCCCCAACCCCCTAACACCAAATCTGAAAAAATGCGATTAAGGTAAAATTTTCAACCCATCATGTTGGATCCGCCATATCGAATTTCAAAAAAATAATTTTAACGTCTTAATCTATCTAAATCTAAACCCTTCAAAACCCCCTAGTATCAGTTTTAGATGAAATCCAGAAATTTAAAATTTCGAAACGGTCATATTGCATCTGACATATTAGATTTTCTTAAAATAATTTTATATTCGCTATTTACATTCTCAAAAACGATTTAGTTCCACATTTGAACAAAATCGAAAAATTTAAAATTTTAATTCAGCCATATTGAATCCAGAAAAAAATACTACTAAATTTATAATTTACACCTTCAAGTACCCTTTATATCAGTTTTGGAGAAAATCGAAAAATGTAGAATTTTTAGGACACCATATTGAATCCGCCAGATTGAGTTTTTCAAAAATATATATATATATATATATATATATATATATATATATATATATATATATATATATATATATGTTTATGCGGCTTTCACGGATTCCTCCGTGTGAGAAATAGCAGTGGTTATAGCCACATAATGCCGTTGTAGTGCTGAAATCACATTCAGCAAACGTACAACTATATGCATCTCCGTATGTAAATGAAGTAAAATGTGAAATATATTTCTAATATAAAAGGCAGAATCGATTCTATTTTCCTGAACTCAAAGCTCTTGGGAAGGGGAGGGGCGATCGCAAGCATACACATTCCTATACTCTATTCAAGACCTAGAGACAGTAATAAAACTGTTACCGAAACCTTCAACGTACCTGCTCCAGTGCCGCAAGTAACTGAGGACTGTCGTAAATCTAATTATATTTAATTATATTTAAATATTATAAGCTTTTATAAATTTACTGCAACAATAAAATTTCTGATAGTTCGATTTAATTTCTGTCAAAAATACACCTTACAGTGTGTTCTTAGTGATTTATCTTGTTTGTGTTTGTTTTTATATATTATTTGAGATTAGTGAGATACTCAAAAGATGTGGCTTTCACATCTATATTTATTCCAAAATCGTTAAACCAGAGCATTTTTTCATCAACAAAAAACTTATTACGATGAATGTTTATGATGCCTTAAGATAATAAGGTTTAAAGCTCTGTTGAGATGTGTTCCTACTATATACCGAATACTGAAGGAGAAAAAAACGACTGGAATTGTTAGTACTCCCAAGCCACATTCGATCACAGGCAGACGAAAAACTTCGTTGGAAGAAGAGAGGTAAACTGCAATAAAAGGAGTTGTATATACATTTTATTATGAAAAGCAGATCCGAACCGCCAACAAAATTCTAACTAAAATGAAGATCGGGATTTACCTGAAATTAAAAGAACTGAGCTCTGGAAATTGCTCAGAGAACTTAATTTTTGCTGGAAAAAACCAGATAGAAAATCTGTTCTTATAGATCGTCCGGAAAGTGTTCGTTGGAGAAGGAAATATCTCTCTTAAGTAAAAGGAAGAGTTGCTAAAAATAACACAACTTACAAAATTAGTAATTTAATTGAACTTTTGAATAAAAGAAAATGTGGAAACACGATCTCATGATCGGTGAGATAGATAGCCAACTATAATTAATTTGAGCAAAGATAGCTTCACTGACTTTCATTACGAATTAGATACGTAATGTTTACCGGCGTAAATATAATTTATTATTTAAATTTTCT
Source organism: Diaprepes abbreviatus (assembly GCA_034092305.1). Taxonomy (NCBI): domain Eukaryota; kingdom Metazoa; phylum Arthropoda; class Insecta; order Coleoptera; family Curculionidae; genus Diaprepes; species Diaprepes abbreviatus. The sequence goes on along the minus strand of JASJET010000055.1, from coordinate 4,163,293 downwards.
CTAGCATATAAAAATTATTTACATTTGAATCCCTTTTTATTGTTTAATTGTAATTCTGCAGATGGTTTAAGAAATAAATAAACTGAAACGTCAAATGTTTTTAATTAACAATAAAATTACCGACAGCCCTAAAAAAATTTTAACATTATATGGACGAATTTATTTTTTATATATGTTTAACTTCTTGTATTTTTGACAATGGGTATTTAAATTATAACTTAGAATTTTTTGAGAGAAAAAGGCTACGTTTTAGTCTGAATGTGCCTAAAACGATTTCTATGCCAAAGTTAAAAATAATAAAAATACAGTTGTGATTTGTGTTAAATATGTCAAAATTATCTATATTTTCTAATGTACAGGGTGAGTCAACGATTGGATGAAGTAGGTTTGTGCCTTTTCGGTGAAATTAACAAAGAAACTATATTTATTGTTTGATACAGTTTATTTTTACGCAGATTTTAAAAATATTTAGGACTCTACAGGGTGAGCCAAAAAACTAGGACAGCATAAAGTTGTATTTTTTTAAATAGAACACCCTATATACGAATCGTAATTTCGATTTAGCTTATAATTTTAAATCTTTTTTATTAAAGGTTTACTATAACAAAACTTTATAGTTTCTGAGATAATTAAGTTTAGAGAAAAAAGTCACATTTTCAAGCATCAATTCAATCCTAAATAACGTTTTCAATTTTGTGACAAATATATTCTAATTTGGAATTTAGCAAGGCCAAGGACAAGTTAACATAATTTTTACCTAATATTTGCAATAAAAGCTACAGGGTGTTGAACACATCGGCTCAAATTTGAACAAGTTTAAATGAATAAATATCTTTTTTTTAAATGGTACACCCTGTATATTTTCATGTTATTTAATAGATTAATAAAAACCCTAAAAGTTTTGTTCAATATATCCTATACCTATTTATAATAGTTTTTGAGATATTTCTGTTTTTCTAATTTTCCATACTTTTTTACAGAAATAGTCTTCATTATCATAGTAGCCATGTAAAATAATAAAAAGAAACTACAGAAACAAACAGAATGTGGTTAAATATGATGAAATACATTATTCGTTATATTACAACGGCAATAGTTTAATTAAACATAATGTGAAAAAATTAACACAACAATAACGACAAGGCAAATACATATTTACTTTTATACTAAATTGAAACAAAAAAATTACCTATTAAATACTGAGATTAATTATTTCTTTTTAATAAGTGTTCGAATAAACGACCCTCTTGTGCAATGCACAAATTTAGTCTTTTTTGCAGATTTTCTCGGACCCTGGACAAAATTAGTGGCGTTATTGTTCTACAGGTATCCCTAATCCTGTTTAGCATATCTTCCACTGTTGTTGGTGGATTAACATACACCTTATTTTTAATATAACCCCATAGGAAGAAATCTAATGGGGTGATGTCGCAAGACCTTGGTGGCCACTCAATGAAACCCCCACGTCCAATCCATTTTTGCGGATATCGTTGGTCCAAAAACGCACGAACTTCACGATGGTAATGCGGAGGCGCACCATCGTGCTGGAACCACATACTGTCGAGCTCATCCCTATCGAGACCTTGAAGCAGTTGGGGTAGTTCTTCTTGTAGAAAGTTCAGGTAACTATGGCCATTTAGTGGTTCATTAAAAAAGTGGGGTCCAATAATTCGATTATGATGAATACCACACCAAACATTTAATGACCAGTGGTTTTGATGTTGCACCTCTCTAATCCAAAATGGGTTTTCTGTGGCATAATAATGCATGTTGCGTCTATTTACGGCACCGTTACTTCTAAAAGTAGCTTCATCACTAAACATTACCTTGCATAATAAATTTGGATTTAATTGAATCTCCGCATTTATTGTACGACAAAAGTTTACACGACTATCAAAATCCTGTCCATGCAATTCTTGGTGTAATTCTATGTGATATGGATGATACCTATATTTCTTGGTAGTACGATTAGCGGTGGATTGTGATGTTTCACATAATGCTGCTAACTGACGGCTACCAATATAAGGATTTTCCTGAACATTTAACAATACTTGTAGTTCTTTTCTTCATTAGTTACTGGTTTGTTGACCACTTTACGTTTTGGATAATCAACAGTACCAGAAGAATCAAATCTTTGCATTAAGTTTTGAAAAGTATGGGTATTAGGCTGACGTCGATCAGGATACTTCATTTTGTAAATTCTTTGAGCAAGAAGGCAATTTTTTTGAGCCTCTCCTATTGTATAAATCATATCTATTAACTCATTCTTTGGAAAATTCATTTTACAATATAAGATGATGGCAAAAAAAACCAAACTACACTACATAAAAATCAAAAGAAGCGATTGCGGTTATAAATTTGACACACAGAAAAATGTTCTTTTACATTGTTTTTGCCATGGCTACTATGATAATGAAGACTATTTGTGTAAAAAAGTATGGAAAATAAGAAAAACTGAAATATCTCAAAAACTATTATAAATAGGTATAGGATATATTGAACAAAACTTTTAGGGTTTTTATTACTCTATGAAATAACATGAAAACAATACGAAAAGGCACAAACTTACTTCATCCAATCGTTGACTCACCCTGTATATGAATTATTAAGAAATCATAAGAAATAATATGATATTATAAAAACTTTTTATTTTAAGTTTATTACCGAAATAATATTCTATGCCATAAATACTTAGTGATAATAAACCTCCTTCCAATGCCTATGATAAGGATTAAAATCGTTTTTAACACTTCACACATCCAAATATCTATTGTTATCCAACCCAAATAGTCTATTATTATAGACCGGTATTTTTGATTATAAAATTTCTAACCCATTCCTATGAAAAATACACAATAGATTTTGCCAAAGACACCGGACTAAAGAACACAGGTAGTTTGCAAAGAAAAAAAAGGGTTAAAAATGATTTATTACTCTTTGTAGTTCTTGAATAAACTATAGTATAAGAGGCAAAATCGGGTCTATTGTCCTGAACTCAAAGATCTTGGGGGGGCGATCCCCCCACCGCCCCCCCTTGGATCCGCTGCTATATATATATATATATATATATATATATATATATATATATATATATTTAAACCAATAAAAACTAACTGTCGCTTACAGAGAGACTTACGTCAGACTTTCTTAAAAGGATATCGTAAGCTTAGACGGAACCTTTATAAACAAATATTAAAATTAAAAAACAGTAAACAAGACACAATGGCGACATCTCGATAGATCACTCAATAACACTTTCAAGAAATATATACTATATACGAGGCTTACACAATAATTTCACGAATTCTTAATGAAAGCTTCTATTCGAGTTTGCAGCAAAGTATCCGTCAAGATTGTAGGAAGGTTATAGAATGATTATAGAAAGCTTTCTAAAAAGAATCGATTCGGAATGACGGAAACTTTCCTTGAAATCTTACTGAAAACTTACATTAAACTTCAAAGTTTGCTTATTTGATAGATTGCATTTTTTTTCAAGACTGTGTGTTATCTTCCAAAAACTTGCAAGAAAATTTCACAAAACTTTCTGTAAATAGGTAAATATATCCTAGATGTTAGATTCCATAAGATTTACAGTAAGAAAAATATATAACAGATCTACACGTTGCTTTCATGAATCCTTAATAGAAGCTTACATTTGAGTTTGTAGCAAACTACATATCAATATTTTAAAAAGATTACTGCACGATTACAGAACGTTTTCTTGGAAGTATCAGTTGAGAATAACAGAAACTTTATTTGAAATCTTGCTAGAGAGTTTCATTAAGCTTCTCAGTTTGTTTACTTATTAGATTACATATTCTTTCAGAAAATTGTAAGAAGGTTTCACGAAACTTTCCGAAAATATGAAAATATATTTTAGCTTTCATAAAGTTTGCATTAGGCTTTCAAGTAAAATATATAAGAGGCTTATATGATGATTTCATAAATTCTTAAGCGAATCTTCCTTTCAAGTTTGCAGTAAATTACGCGTAAAGATTCTAACCAAGTTGCTGGATGATTATAGAAAGCTTTCTTGAAAATATCAATTTGGAATAACAACTCTTTTCTTGAAATCTTACTGAAAACTTACGTTAAGATACCCACTTTGCTTACTTGGTAAATTATAATAACAGTAAGTTATTTTCCAGAAACCTGCAGGAAGGTTTCACGATACTTTCACAGTTAGTTTGACGTTAATCTTTCATGTAACATTTTTTTATGTTTTTGTGAATCTTTCATGAAAGATTACGTGGGATCCTTTAAAAAAATTATTCATAAGCTTCCTGGAAAGTTCTTGGAAGGTTACTTAGGAAACTTACATGATACTTGTATCGAAGACTTTCATGCGACGTGTGGAAGCTTTCATGCTATGTCGGCAATCAATCAACTGCTACAGAACCCTAACATAATGCGTCTCAGACTAGTTTTTAAAGATTGTATTCTTAGCAAATCATCAGAATTCGACGAGCTCTGTTTTTATTATTATCCACCCCTATGCAATTTTTTTACCTTTTCGTTATGGAAAAATAAATTATTTTCTCTTTGATATTTTTCATCGCGTACAAATACCTTTAACATTGAATATTATCGTTTAACAAACTTTGTTGACGATAAGTACCAAATTAAATAAATTACGTAACAAGTTGGTTTTGTAAATAAAAGTTATATTTAATGACAGCGTTTATTTAAGATTTAAAATTGTATATTTGGTTTTTATTATTAAAATTGTTGATGTTTGTGTTATTAAAGTCTTTGAACAATTTTTTTTAGAAAATAATATACAAGTATTAATTTGGTAATTATAGAAACAGAATATAAATATATGTGATGATTCTATAATAGGCTAGGACGATTAGATAGATATAATACTGTTCTGCATGAAAATCCTCCCCGCCAAACTAATGTGTCATTTCGATAATTTCTACGTATGTAACCCTTATACTGATCTGTAAATTGTCCTATCACGTAGCAAAATCTAGAGAATATCAACAACATGTTTTAAGTGATTGTAAAGCAGGTATAAGGATAAGCGATATATAAGTTGCTATAGCATATCGGGGTGCGACGTTATCAAATCTCTGTTTTCTGATATTGTACACAATCTAGCAACACCACATGGGGGGTTACTGAGAATGATTTCCCATCTACGAAATCTCAACCCCCAAAAGCTTAAAATAATGGATATACCCATTGAACTCCATGCAATTTCAAATTTCATAATACCCCGTAGTCATTGAGGGGTCAGCTACTTATCGAAAAGCCCCTGTATACAGAACTTATGTCGTTGCTTCCTGAGTGAATAAACCGAACAGTTTCTGTTATATATGTGGTAAAATGACACTGAAAATTCAACGAAAGGCTTTGAGACCTGTTGACGGTCACAACAAAACTTGGGCTCCCAATATCCCACACTTGCTCAGAGACCTTAACAGGATAGCTACTGGGTACTCACAAGTCTATGAAGTTTGGAGTGCCAATGATATGTCAGGAACTTTGGAATCATGTTGATGATTGCTACTTTTGCTTAACAAAAATCCTGTGGTTTTCTAGTAAAAGCAAACATAAAATCGATTATTCTAATATCTCTTCAGCCATGAGACCTATACCTCATGATGCTTCTAGCATACCTGTTCCTCAGCCTCCAGAAAAATACGAAATTGACTCGGAATTGGATGAACTAGTTGTTTTGAACAAAAAACCGGTCTAAGTAGTAGCAATAAACAGCCTCCATTTTATATTGGATCTTCTCAGAACGAAGTTACAGCTGCTTGGATCTCGTTTTACAGCGGTGAAAATTTCTACGTTTCGAAGAAAGCAGTCTATTTCTTACTGGCAAAAGACTTAGTTTACTGTCATGGTATTTCGGGTTATAAACCTCCAATTGTTTATTGACTCTTCAAAGACAAATCTAAAGGCAGTTTTATTGTTTAATGGAAATGAAGAACCATCTATCCCCGTGGGTTATGCTGTAAATATGAAAGATACGTACGAGTACATGCATATATTACTTCAAAGCATAAAATACGAAGATCATAAATGGAATATCCGTGCCGATCTAAAACTTATTGCAGTACTTACAAAACTGCAGAGTCGCTACACCAAATTCATTGTTTTTTATGCGAATGGGAATTAAATGTGGACAACCTCTTTTTTGCGCCTAAATGTTAATTAAAATATATTTGTCAATCAAAATTCGAGATGAGAGTTATTTCTGTATCCTCAAGGAGAAGGATATATGTATACATATATATATATATATATATATATATATATATATATATATATATATATATATATATATAGGAATTAAATTTTCTTGAACCATTAAATATATTTTTAGTTGGTTATTTTCTTGGGAATATGGTTCATTTTTATATTGAAACCACATATATAAAGTAGTCATACTTATTGTATATATATTTTTATTTTTCAGGACGTTTCGATTCTTTCGAATCTTTTCAACTGAGGGTTTCGGCGGAATCTATAAAAATGTACATTACATCTAAGTAGAAAGATTTTTCTGTTTTTCTGGTTGGCCAGTTTCAGGTTGAATCATGAAAATTTTTTTATTTCGGCGACTACATCTGGTCGATATAAGGCACTGATGTTTTCGGAGAATAGCACTGTTTCACCCAGGCTTTACTATATTATATAGGAATTAATTTTTCTTGAACCATTAAATATATTTTTAGTTGGTTATTTTCTTGGGAATATGGTTCATTTTTGTATTGAAACCACATATATAAGGTAGTCATACTTATTGTATATATATTTTTAATTTTCAGGACATGTCGATTCTTTCGAATCTTTTTCAACTGAGGGTTTCGGCGGAATCTATAAAAATGTACATTACATCTAAGTGGAAAGATTTTTCTGTTTTTCTGGTTGGCCAGTTTCAGGTTCAGAAATTCTCGAAGTCGCCTCTTACAAACAAACCAACAGAGATCCAACGACGTACCTTGAAAAAACCATGAAAGCCAAGATTAAAGCCTTAAAACTAGACCCAGAAATTCAAAAATCTATAATACCAAGAGAAAAATCAAGCAGATGTCCAAAACTGTATGCCTTACCAAAAATACACAAAACAAATACACCACTCAGACCAATAGTGAGCGCCGTGGGATCCCCTACACAAAAACTGGAAAAATATCTAGCAAGTATCATGCAACCAAGAGTCGAAGTGGCTGATTCCTTCGTGAAAAACTCCGAGCATCTGACTAAAATGATCAAAAACATTCACCTCGAAGAAAATAACATCTTAGCAAGCCTCGAGATAAAATCGCTATATCCAAGCATACCACTGGATGAGACTTTGGACAAAATCGCCATGAACGAGGATTTTCCAGACTACACAATTAAACTTGCAGAACACTGCCTAAAGAATACATACTTCATGTTCAATAACCAAATATACAAACAAACAGATGGCGCACCTATGGGGTCCTCCCTTTCACCAGTCATAGCCAACCTTTTCATGATATATTTCGAACAAGAGGCACTGCAAAAGGCACCTTTAAAACCGAAATTTTGGAAACGCTATGTCGATGATATTTTTATAGTATGGCCACATGGAAAAGAACACCTGGACGATTTCCTCATATATCTGAACAATATCCACCACAGAATCCAATTCACGCTAGAAATCGAACAAGAAAAGAAACTTCCTTTTTTGGACCTGCTATTAACTAGGAAACTTAACACCTTGGGCTTCAGCGTATATCGGAAACCCACATATACTGACCGATATCTCAATGCAGCGTCACATCATCACCCCTCTCAAAAGCAGGCAGTAGTCAACACATTAGTATCAAGGTCACTCCGCCTAACAGAACTTGACACAAAACAAGACGAAATAAGACACATTTCAACAGCTCTAGAATGGAATGGTTTCTCACAAGCAGATATAAAGAAAGCCATAAAAAGACAAGAGAAGACTACAACAAAGACCAAGGACCAAGATGAAACAAGGAACAAAGCCATAATACCATACATAAAAGGAATAATAGACAGAATCGGAAGAATCTTAAGAAAACACAAGATACAGCCCATATTTAAACCACAAAAAACAATAGCCAACATCCTGGGAAATCCCAAAGACAAGACCAACCTTGAAAATCATGGCGTTTACAGCATTCCATGTGCAGATTGTCATCAAACTTATATAGGACAAACAAACAGGCGCATATCAGCAAGAATCCAAGAACATAAAAATAGCCTCAGCCCTATTTCAACATCACCAAACAACCGGACATACCATCGATTTCGAAAAAACAAAAGAAATAGCACCAGTACAGAACTACAAGGTACGCGTCATAAGAGAGGCCCTAGAAATCGAGACGATGCTATAAATCTACATGGAAAACATTAATAAAAAATCAAGAAAGAAAACCACAAAAATCAACTAGTACACGAGAGACCTGCATACAAGAACAAAATATATCGCACTCGGGAGAGGGGAGGAGCCTGCGAAGCCGCCCACCCAATCAGGCAGCGAGCCAACTAAACAAAACTCGAAATTCTTCAGAGGCCACCATCAGTTCTCAGCGAGTAACGAGATGAACCGCACTTTAAAATGCCAAATATTCATTCTACCATCCGTGAAAATCTACGATATAACATATATATATATATATATATATATATATATATATATATATATATATATATATATATATATATATATACAGGGTGTCCAAGATAAGGATCCTAACCATGGGGATCTCGGAAACAGTTGGAGATACGAGGTCGGTTAAATTAGAGAAAAGTTGCGCAATTTAGTGCTAAATTAAACGCAATTTAAAAATTTTAAAAATTCAAAATACTTCCGGAGATTTCCGGAAAAAACCGAATTTTGGCAAAATCGTTTTTAATTTTTGTAGGCTTTATTTAAAGAGATATCAAAAAATAAAAGGTAGATTCTTCTTGCCACTTTTTATTTTTTATAATTTGGTCTAAACAAAATTTAAATCCGACGTTTCGTTTCTGAGATACCATCATGAACTTTCATTTTTTATATGGAACAAAAAAAAGTATCCCATGTATTTGATAGCATTTTTTATTACAAATTCAACGGTGTATCACACTTGCATATCAAGTGTGTAGTTCATTGGCTTTTATAAAACTGATATACCTTTCTCTCTCGCTCTCATGGAGCTCTTATGGAAAGTACTTGAACTACGTATTCGATATGCAAGGGTGATACATCGTTGAATTTGTAATAAAAAATGCTATCAAATACATGGGATACTTTTTTTTGTTCCATATAAAAAATGAAAGTTCATGATGGTATTTCAGAAACGAAACGTCGGATTTAAATTTTGTTTAGACCATATTATAAAAAATAAAAAGTGCCAATGAGAATCTACCTTTTATTTTCTGATATCTCTTTAAATAAAGCCTGCAAAAATTAAAAATTATTTTGCCAAATTTCGTTTTTTTCCGGAAATCTCCGGAAGTGTTTGAAATTTTTAAATTTTTTTAACTGCGTTTAATTTAGCACTAAATTGCGCAACTTTTCTCTAATTTAACCGACCTCGTATCTCCAACTGTTTCCGAGATCCCCATGCTTAGGATCCTTATCTTGGACACCCTGTATATATATATATATATATATATATATATATATATATATATATATATATATATATCCAAATTATAAGCGAAAAAGTTTTGGAACAAAGACTATAACCTATTTCACATTTAATTTAATGACCTTTTTAACAATTTTTTGATAGTAAAAACAAGATTTCCTTCGGGAAACTCACTATGAGTAAACGAAAAATTAGGACATATCTCGGTGATTTGTCTCACCACGAATGACACTGGTTCTAACTTATTAGCGATATTCACAGCAAATTAACAACATTTTTTTACGCTTAAGTTCTATAGAACTAATTTTTTTGTCGAAAATTTTTGTAATGTATAAATACCTTTAACATTAATATAGGTTATTTCTTCTTATAGATTCGATAAAAGGCATTTCTGTCAAAACCAAATTTGGAGTGGACGAAAATGTTAAAATTAGACAGACTGGATTATATCTAACTTTTTGTGATAAATATAAAAGTCCGATTATGCACAATGTTCATACCAGGTCTGTTCACAATGGAGGCCTTACCTTTCCTGTGGCATTATACACGGCTTCGCAGAGGCATATTATGTATATCGGTCCAAAGATATTTAATTTGTTACCTTTAGAAATAAAATCTATTGTAAATGTATATTCTTTTTGTGTGAAAATATCTACGTGGATAAAGGCAAACCAACATCAGATTGTTAATGCAGTGCCGTTATTGAATTAGTATTGGAAATGAAGATAATTTTGGGTATTGTTTTTTTGTGTTAATATTTTTTAATATGATTGATATGTATGTATGTGATGTTTTCTTTTTAAATAGGTATAAGTTTAATTTATTTAATTAATTTTAATTTGACTTGAATTTTAATTGTTTTATTTTGTGACAGTGTATTAAAAAGTAAGCGTTTGTTATTTGACATCCAGACAAGCTGCTTGTAGCTTATGGATTCAAAAAATACATGGATGTAGAAAATTATTGTAACTATCTTATTTAGTGGTAATAAAATTATTATTATTATAAATTTTATTTAGTTTCATCGTGTCATTTTCTGTTCGTATTTTATGTTTTGTATGTGAAACTATGATTTATAAAATATAAATTCTACATCTTTGTTAAGAAGATTATAATAAAATTTCTCATTTCCTCCTATAATATACCTAAATAGTTTTTTACGTTCTTGATAAAATTCAGTTTTTCATTATCTCAATTCATGACTGTTTTTTTAACATTATTTTTCAATGTGCAAAAAATGGTTTTTATTTGAAATATAAAAAAATAAAAATAAAATACGGGCAAATAGAATTGATTTTGACTGGAAATGCCGTCTATATCAAAACAAATTTGTAGTGTCAACTTTTATCGGATTATTTTTAAATTGCCTCGGACCTTTCGTCGTATCGACAGAGGCAGTATGCCGCGCCTCGATCACACGTCCTCATACATATGCTCTTTCGGCCTCGGCTTGCCTCGTTCCCATTCGTGCTCAAATGAATACGCGTCTAAATAATTAACTTATATTTAACTACATCTTAAGGTGCGTATAAATATAGCGAACCAAGCGCGTGACGCTCCCGTGACAAGCTTACCTCGAACTTGCAGCGAAACTTTTTTGATATTTACCGGTTCGATTGTACCCTTGTGTTTTCAGCGGCTAATGTCAAAGGAGATTTTTAAAAACGTTTGGGCGGTGTAAACCAAGAAATAGTAAAACTAAATAAAAATATATCACTATTTGTAAATTTTGATAATTTGAAATAGGTGTTTTTTTATCACGGATACTCAAATTTGTTATCCAGTCAGTACCGTAATACATTTTTACAGATCATTTTGGTAAAGAATATGACCAGGTTTAAAGTTATTCTAGCCTTGTTTCGGTTGAAGTGGAGCACACCAAGCAAATTTCTCACGAACGTTTTAATTAATAAAAGTGAGCGAAGAAGATAGACTTGCCCTGCCATGTCTGACTAAGAAGAATCAACAGTTGCTTTGTTAGTTTTATGCAGTGGGATTTTATTGTTAAAAAGTTTATTACATAAATAATTAAAACTTCGGCGATAATACTGCACTACCTTGAATAAAAAAAGTTAAGATTGGAAATTCTAGCAAATCTATAGTTCCAACATATTTGCAGACTATACAGAAATTTCACCAAAATTTCTCCGTTAGATTTTGAAAATTTGTTAAACAAAATAAAACCAGTCATTTCCAAAAAAGAATTATATTTTTACCAGTCCATTTTCGTTTGACAGACACTCGAAATTTTCTTTTCACTGATCTCTGCGAAATTTCTTACTCAATTTTATTTCGCACATTCACTTCTTTTCTTTTTTAAAATTTTTGTCCTTAACTCACAAATTTTGGAATTATTTGCAGGTTTCCTCTAAATTCAACATATTTTCTTCGGTCCACTCCATATTCACTTATGAACAACTTTTAATAAATGCCAAGTGTTAAATAAATTTCATTTCATTAACAAAAAAAAATCTCGTGTCGTCAGTGTCGCTGCAAGGTAAATTTTTTCGAAAGGGCGTGTCATAAACCTGCTCCATTAGATAAAAAAAAATCTTCGAGTTCGAACCAAAAAACCGACAGAAAATGGATCACTGCCAGCAGTCTAGCTACTCACAAACCATAAAACAATAAAACATCCTGCAACCCAAATGCATTTATTACCTCCTTTGCGACCTGCCACCGAAGGCCCTCGACATCAACAGAAATCGGCAAAATTCAAAGAAGCCTCGCTGTAAGTTCGCAGCACACTAGTCACGGGCGCGTCAGGTGCTCGTCTTACCATATAATACGCACCCTGACAAGCGAAAGTTCTAATATTTTACGGGACGGTACGTAAACTATAGAAGAAGCAATGAAAAACTAATTTTTTGGGTGTTAGCCTCATTTGATTTAAGCTAAAAACTTGGCCAGTTATCGGCACTCCCAAATACAGCAGTATCATCCACAAATAGCATCACCTTATCATCCAGGAGATATGTGAGTATGTCTTTGATATATAATAAAAATAAACTTGAACCTTTTGGAAATAATTGAGTCAAACGCCTTTACTAAATCAAAAAATCATGCCTGACAATACGTCCTATCCTTAAAACATTCCTGTATAAAACTTGTTAGGGAATTAATGGTTGTTGATGTAGAGACGGCAGTACTGAAGTCAAATTGAGAATGGTTTAATTAGTTATTCGATTTCTAATGATTGAACAGCATGACTTCAAAAATTTTCTCAAATATAGGGACTACTAATAGCGGTTTGTAATTGCCTACATTTTCATAGTCACCGTTTTAAAGTATAGGCACTTTGAATAAAGGAGGAATGGATATATTATAATTTTCATGATTTTAGTTTTGTTATAAACATCCCTCACGGGGGTATTTTTGAAACTGGTAACAATATCTCAAATTTCGTTGTTGTCTAGAAGATTTACAAGAAATATAGGAAACGAGGTTATTTAACAAAATTTTGTTACTCATATTTGTAAAGAATACTTAATGTATTTGCTAACTTATTCTAAAAGTGTATTCTATATACAGTTCCCTCAAGTCATTCATGAAAAAGAAGATTAATTAATTTCTTATCTAAAATGAATTAAGTTTTTTCTCTTTAATTTAAATAAGTACTGCACTTTTTACAAAAAGGAATTGTTATTACTTATATAGGTTTTAATTTTTGCAGTATTCTATCTTATTTTACAGTTTTCTCCAGTATAATAGAGGGTCACGAGGCAAGCAAGGTCGCGAAAATTGGACACTTAAACTTCAAAGGAACCGAGAGAAGTTATCGCATCTGTGAGATGATAAAAATCTGTGACATTAGATATATCGTATTATCATTTAACAAACATTAGCATTTTTTACAAGCTGGTTTTGTTAATAAAAATTATATTAAATGACAACATTTGGAATTTAAAATATTGTATATATGGTTTTTATTATTAAAATTGTTTGTATTTGTATTATAATCGTTTTTAAGAACTTTTTTTTTCAGAAAATAATATGCAAGTATTGATTTGGTTATTAAAATGTTTTATTGTTACGACCCAAATCCCCATACTAGTTTTAATCACGCCCTCATTTTAACGGTTTATAGGAAACCCATTACAAGTTCAATATCACCCCGTCAAATAGTAAAATTACGCTGGTCCCCCCTCCTTTTGCTAAAGAGCGCCTCCCTAAAAGGACTACGCTCCACAGGTTAAGAAAGGGTGGTATATATTGATCCGAAACGATAAAGGAAAAAGTTATAAAACAATTTACAGATAATTGTATACTAATATCTATTTCATATTTAATAATAGTACTCTTTAGTATGACAAAGTTAAATAGATATTGTTAAATTTTTTATTCAACTGGCCTTTTTCCTCGTAAGACTCTTTTATTTTTTTTATAAACTTCGCTCTGACTAGATCCTAAGTTGGCCAAAACCCGTCTGAAGAGAGAACTAGAATGGAATTTACAGATCAGGTTTGAGGAGAATAATCACCGATTATGTCCTGTTTTTCTAAAGGTAACTCTCGGTAAGACATTCGACTTTAGAAAATTTTTTTTGAAGATTAACATTTTCATTATATAATTCAACCTCATCGATTAACTCATTCTGTTTTAGACAAGTGCGTTAAATACTAGAAAAAAAGCCTTTGTCAATAATTGTTCGTTTAACTGCTGTTTTTTATTTATTTACATTTAAAGCCAAAAATGACAAATGGGGGTAGCAGCGAGGTCAAAATGGCCATCTATCGAGAAAACTTCATAAAATAATAATTTTAATAGCCTTTATGCGACCGGGGACAATAAATACAATTTTAAAACCCTTTTGTAAAAATGTAACTTTCGGATGATGAGATTACAATTTCAGGGTTGATAAAAAATCTATTTAGACAATTTCTAACCATAGCTAAATGTCTTTTTGCACATTTGCTTAATTAATGTTATCTTTTCAGTTAGTTCTCTCAATCTTTTTAAAATACATACATATACTTCCAACATTATTTTAAAAATTATTTTATTATTACAGTAAATTGGTGTATACATATAATTGAAAATATATTTTTTTGAAGAAACCGCCCATCCAACGAAAAATTTTCAAAAGGTGAAAAAGCTTCTAAATACATGCAATTATCTGATATAAATATCTAAGTTATCATAAAGTTGATGACAAAAAATCGGAAGCGATGTTTACAAGTGACGTCACTTTTATAATACACTATTTTATAGCTGGTCGTAATACCACCAGAAAACGTCATCATACATCAAAGATCAGTAAATTCAATTACTCTGTTTTCAAGAAATATGGGGAAAATAAATATTTTCTTCAAATTTATGGTATCCCGTGTGTGTGCTGAGTTTTTCTCAGGACTGGAAGGCAACTGACGTTTTGGTGAAATCTCATTCACCATTTTCAAACCTCACTGTACGGCATCTGTGGGCGAACTAACACTTGTGACTCGGGTGCTGTCAGTCCTGTGGGTAAGTAGAGTGCGTTCGTTGACTGGATGTTCTGGCCAATCAGGTTGCGAGCCCTGCTGTGTGTCATCGGCCCTGTTGCCAGTGTTTGGGTCTGTGTTGCTGAGAAGTGATCCGTTTATTTACTACCTACTACTGGTTGATGTTTCGTAAGCAGGTTTTTCCAAGTATTAGGCAGTTGCTGACTTTCATCTCTGCTATTTAAGTTGTTCGGTCTGTCAACGTGTGGGGTGTAATAATTGGAATGCGTGCGGTAGGTCCATAGTTTTTCGATGGCTACTTAAACGACGCCATGTTTCTTATATTTATTAGGTACAAGTTACTTGTACTTTTGGAGATTGTTCCAGCGAATATTCGAGAAAGAATGTGACTGCACCTAGACGGTACTTCGGCGTTCTTCCAAGTTAACATCAGAAGTGAGTTAGATACTCAATATCACACTAAGTGGATATGGTATAGAACACGATACTGGCCAGCAAGGTCTCCGGATCTAACAAGTCCTGATTCTTTTCTTTTGAGGATATGTTAAAAATATTGTTTAGGATAAACTGTTAAGGACAGTCGAAAATATGAAAGACCGAATATAAACAGTGTTCCGTTCTACAATACCAAATATGTTAATTAAAGTTATTTGAGAAAAGAGTTCTCATGTGTCTTGAAAGCGACAAACATCAGTTTAAACATTTGTTAAAACATTAGTTTTTAAATTAAGTTTGTTATGCCTTTAATAAAGTATGTACGGCTACTTTTCAAAAATAAATTGCAAAAAAATTATGTCTGAAATTGGAAATCCTAAATTACTAAAAACTATAAAAAAATAGGTAAAGAAAACCTTAACAGAATTTTGAAAACTGCTAAAATTAGAATATGATTTCGATATAAATAAATACAGAGTGTTCCATTTAAGAAAAAGCCTTGCCCCACCTTAGAAATATAGTATTAGTTTGTATATTAAGGCCTTTTTGCCAAAAATCATTAATATCGCTTTATTTGGAGGATTTTGAGAAAAATCGTAAATAAGTCGAAAACTGGATATGAGAACACCTTATAGGACAGATAGGGATTGTCCTTGCCTATCTATCGAATGAATCAATAACGTAGCATCGTATTGGAAAAAATTAAGTTTATTTAAATTCTTCGATAGAGCACAAAATTTGTTACTTTTCCACTTCCCTGTATCTAAAATGTCCTTTTCAGACAATTCGTTATCGAGCCCAATAATATCTTAAGCCACAATCGGAATTCCGAGTTTCACTATTTTATTTTTGACACAATATTCAATTTTATGCGACACCCTGTTAAAGGTCAAAATATGGAAATACTATTTTTTCTCAAAAACAGCTAGAGCAGGGCAAAAAAAACTTTAAATTAAAGTTATCGGAAATGAACAAAGTAATACAAAAATATAACATATAGGTTGGTCCATTTAAAATGTATAAGTTTCGGACATCTTCCGGTATAAGCAGAAGTCGCACATTCCCGCTATTTCCTTATCTAAAGAGAGCGTCACCAAAAACTCAAATTTGCAGGATTTAAATCACCTTACTTCCCGAGATATTCTAATAGACTGTCACCGCATGACATCCTGTATACTGGAGAATCTCTTCTATGTAAAACAGAGTGCGGATTTGGTTCTAACCCATATGGACACATAATTATGATACTAGACATTAGAGTCATCTTGTTCCTGCCTTTTGACAGCTTAAAAGTTGTCAGAGTGGTCAGAATATTGGTTTTTAAAACTAGGGTGCAACAACTGTTATAATATAAGCAACCAAGGGTTTAATTATTAATCCCTGAATTCTCTAACATAGTCTACTCTTAAAACTGTTCTAAATTGACAGCAGAGGTTTTAAACTGACAAGAGAAACAATAACTCAAGCAAGTTTTACATCCTAAAAACAGTAGCATAAAAAATCATTTTCTTTTATTACTGAACTGGCAAAAATGAAGAATTTTATTTATTTTCGGAATACAACTATTTCCCTTGTCCTTAATATCCTTATATAAGATTTTATTAGTTGACATTTGAAATATAAATTATGACAATATTGTAACGAACTTTATAGCGTTATACATTTCATAGTATTAGTGTGTGTTTATACTTTGTAGGGTTTTAGGTTTATTTTTAGTTCTTGTTTTATATCTTTGCTTGTCTATAATTCTTATTTCATCTCTTCTTGGCTTGTCTTTAATTCCAGTTTCACATCGTCTTGGCTTATTTTCAGTGTCATCAATCCTTGTCTCATATTATCTTGGCTTGTCTTTAATTCTTGTTTCATTTCTTCTTGGCTTGTCTTTAATTCTTGTTTCATATCATCTTGGCTTATCTTTAATGTCAGCAATTCTTGTCTCGTATCGTCTTGATTTTTCGTCATATTTTCCGTCATTTCTTGTTTCATCTCTTCTTGGCTTTTCTTCATATTTTCTTGGCTTTTCTTCATATCTTCTTGGCTTTTTTTCATATCTTCTTGGCTTGTTTTCATGTCTTGTACCATAATCAGTATCTGGTTTAAACTAGTTTGAAGTTGTTTTTCCATTTTTGATTTCTGTTTTCTAGTTTCCACTGGCATACAATTTCAATTCACTTTTTTCTTTTCTTTTTCTCTAATTTTCTAACTTGAATTAACCTCTTCTGGATTTGATTGCACCTCTGACACCACTTTGTTCCGGAAGGCCGATTTTTGAACACACGCTGTATTATTGAACATACTCTATTATTTCAAAAGATTTTTATTATCAACTTCAGGCAGGATCACAAGGTTAATTCAAGGTCAAATTGAGAAATGAGAGTTTGAGATGACATAAAAATGGAACATGAAATGATGAGATCGAAAAAACTACAACTTCACTTTTGACACTTGTCAAACAAATTCAAGTTGCATTGACGAACGCTCAAACTAAACTGTCCACGAAAGCCGATCTGGACCATTTATACACCCTTTTGGTTGATACCAGAAGATTACGGATTTTTCTAGAAGGGTTTTCATACTACACAGTGTAACGAAAATAAGAAAAAGGAGTAATATGGCGATTTATAGATCTTCTGTCACAGGCGTTCCATGTTTAAAATAAGGAAAGACAATTTTGTAAAAAGTTCCAGACCTTCTTTCATAGACGTCTCCTGGGAATATTTACAAAGATAAAATAAACTAAATAAATTGTAAAATTGTAGAAGTAAAGACAAGCCAAGATATAAAACAAGAACTAAAAATAAACCTAAAACTCTACACATATAAAAATACAAACTAATACTATGAAATGTGTAACGCTATAAAGTTCGTTACAATATCATAGGCAAAACCAAACTGGTCTACTAGAAGATCTATTTTTTATGGAAACTAGACCAGGTTTAAGCCTTAAATCTTCTTAGTGAATCTGCTGTAAATGTTTGTACCTGTTATACGGCTTAATTTTTTTTCCATTATTTAATTAAATGTTTGACTGTTACTCCTGCATGCGCATGTATTTTATAATTCATTGCTAAACTTTATTTTTCGCACAAAACGATCCTTGAGCACCCTAAGTAACTTATCTGTAGTATTAATGCTAATTATTATCGCCGTTAATCTATAATATTGTATGGACCGAAAAGGTGATAAAATATTAAGAAATGAGAAATAGAGACAAGTTCAAAACTAAAAATCTGTCTTATTTAAACTTTCAACATAAAATATCTTTTTTACTCATCTAAACTAACAAACTCGATTAGCTTTATTCCATAATTACTTCAAATGACGTCAAAGGTTTTCAACAAATACTAATTACTCTCCGCACTGTCCTGACATAGTGTCACTGTATTATGCACGGGTAAATAGCCTCGTAATGAATCTATTTCTAAATTGATACAATCATTGTCAATGTATAATAAAGCGCTGTGCACACATGTTGCAAACCCACCATAAGAAAATCTCTTTTAAGGAAGTCATTATCGTTAGCAAAGTGTCTTGTTACGTCATCGACAAACCATTTGATTCGTGTGTGAATGCGAATGTGAATAACATTGATGAACTTGAGAACTCGTATTGCCTTGAATCTTGGTCGATCCTCATCGCATCGCATCGCTGGTATTAGTCAGGATGTAGAATAGAATTGTACAGGACAGAATTTAAATTATTTTCAAGATGAAGCACGAAACTTACTTACTTTGAAGTAGGGGAAGTACGTACAAAATGAGATAGTGTTTTGTTTTAGCATCATAACTTTTTTTAGTAAGAGCAGTTAAATCACATAACAAAAAACATTAGATATTTTTCTGTAAAATTAGTAAAAGAACAATCAACAAAAGATTTCACTAATTAAAAGCTATTAAATCTTTAATATAGATCAATGAAAATCCTTTTTTCTCCATATTATATGAACAAAATGACACAGAGGTAATGGTCATAATATAATTTTTCATAAATTAAATACAAGGTCGTCTGAAAGTAATTTCAAACTTAATGTAACCTTGATAACCGCCAAGTCCCTGTTACATCAGAATGCCATGAAAATCACATTTAAACCTTTAACAAGGATGCAAGCCTAGACCTGTCTTGTTCGGAGTTCCTAAAGATATGGCCATTTTAGGATCAATTCAAGGTCAAATCTGAAAAACCGTCAGAAAAATCCAAAAAAATTCATGTGTAAGTTTTTGAGATGGTTGATTCAGAGTTCGTCTCTCCTTGTTTGTTAAGGCAGGGTCACAAGGTTAATTCAAGGTCAAATTGAGAAATGAGAGTTTGAGATGACATAAAAATGGAACTGAAGAGACCTCTACATGAAATGGTAAGATCGAAAAAACTACAAATTTAAATTCAGTGGCCTTAAAACCGTGAGATAGAAGTAATTGAGATTCATTAAAATGTTTTTTACAGCGACCCCAGAAACCTATACACGAATTTTTTCAGATTTTTCCGACGGTTTTTCAAGTGAGACCTTCAAATGACTCTGAAATGATCTTGAAACTACTTCCAGGTGCCCTTGCAGGGTCAAATAATGACATAATAGGATTCAAGGAATCTAAAAAATGTAATGTAACTTTTTCGGATTTTTTCAACGGTTACTCTCGATTTGACCTTCAAATGACCTTCATCCGTGATGGAGGTTAACCGATCTTAGATTCGGAATCAGCGATGTCTAAAATCCTAGGGTATAAGTGAGACTCGACACTTCATAGATAAAATGTCGACCTAAGTATTATTTTCAGGGTTTTCGATCTTCATACTCATTGATACTTTTATTCAGGGGACTAAAATATACAACATATTGCAATACCAGCCATTTTAATGGAAACCGGATTTCCATAAGCTTTGAGCTGGGTCCTTTGGGAAAAATCAATATTTTCTTAAAACTTTGACTTCTTCTACTGTCTAAACGAAGCAATTTGGGATATGACTAAGTTGGCGTAAATCGACCTATTTTTACATCAAAAATCTGTTATCAAATGTTGTACACGTATTTTTTGGACACCTTGTTTATATACTTTTTGGAAGAAATGAGTGGGATATGTAAATGGACTTTATATTAAAAAAAAGTCACAATCAAGGTGTAAATTACCAATAGTGTAATATTTTTGAAAATTATATTTGAAATAGAAGGTAAAATCCGAATATCATTTGAACTTTTTTAGATTTCTTGGCAGAAAATGAACAATTGAACTAGATTCCTTGGCGGGATCTTTAAAATTGCTGCTTTAGATGATCCAAATTTGCTAAATGTACGTTTTGCCTATCTTTATATACTACTTGGAGGTAACATTGAGTACTTTGAGTGCGTTATACGACAGAAAGAGAGAAGGGACAAATAGCACTAAATGCTCTTTCTCTCGCTCTTAATATTTAGTTTTGTTCGTCCCTCCTTATTCTCACAATTTCAGTCAATCGCGTTGCTAAAAGTTTCTTTTCTGAAACACACTTGGCTAGATTTTCTTAATAACAAAGCGATTTCTTTCTAGAGCCACTATTAGTACAAACCATTTTTGATTTTAAATTGATTGTTTTTAGATAACAGTAGTGACTAAATATAGGAACTTTGTTTATTATTCTACATGCATATAAAAATAAGAATGTTAAACATCTATAATCAATAAAATTCAAATAAAAAAGATACGTAATTGAACATCTCGTACACATATTTATTTTAACAGTTTAAATATCGTCAGCTTTGTTAATTAATATTGGTTAGATGAAAATAATTTTACAACAATATTTTTTCTCGTTAGTTGTATTTTAGTACACTGTTTTTATGTGAATTAAATTTAGTTTTATATACAATTTATTTTAAAATATTTTATAGGTACTTACGATTTATTATAGGCAGAATATTATTTCATTTGGATACCAACAGTTAACCAATAGAAACAGCTGAATTTCCGCTTACCTAGAAATAAATGTAGTTATTAGTCGTCGTAGTTGTACGTAAAAATACACTATCATGCTTAAAAATATAGTCTCCCTGATATACCAACACTTTCTAGCTGTAACGACTTTAAATTCTATTGGTCAAAGTTTAAAAAAATCTCCATTACGTTGAGAAGTTTCATTTTAATTAAATTGGAAGGGTAATTCAAAGATTCTAAGTATTTTTAGTGAATTGTACCCTTATAGTCCGGACGGTTGTATTATTTTTTTAGAAGTAATTTGATTAACGCCCCTCTTGGATTCATGTCTGACCCTATATGAAATGAAATGAAATGAAATAATTTATTAGCCATAAAACTGATACTTCAGCATTGGTTTCGTCTATACAATTAAATAAAAAATATATACATAGCATACCTTAATGCTAGAAAAAACAAGAAACAGTTAAATTGGTTAGTATCATTAGATACTTGTTATAATATAAAAAATGTAAAATATGTAAAATATAAAATGTAAAATGTAAAATATAAAATGTAAAATATGTAAAATATGTAAAATATGTAAAATACTTAATCTAATATTTAATAATAAAAACCACAGATTAAAATCCTACAACATCTAACGGGAAAAAAAAAATAAAACGACAAGAACACAATTCGTAGCACTGATCAGCGAAGGACGCAACGAAACAATCACACACAGTAAAAGAGTCAGTACATCCTACAGGCTTAAGTATTCGTTAAAAGAATAAAATGACCCCTGAACAAGAAATTTTTTTATTTCTGTTTTGAATTTATTAATGTTTGGTATGTTTTTTAATTTTACAGGCAATTTGTTAAACAGAATAATGCAATTATAAATTGGGGATTTCTCAAAGAATGCCGTTCTATGTTTAGGTATGCTAAGAATGTCACTATTTCGTGTATCATATCTGTGACCCCATAACTCCATAAATGACGAGTCAAAAGGTTCGCTTCTACCAGAATTGAAAAAAAAAACTTTTTTTTCCGTATGATTGCAATCCAAGGCACTTCCACGTGGTTGCCAGTGGACAATGGGGTTATTCCGTCAGAGATCTTGGATCAGGCGCGGATCCAAGGGGGAGGCGGTGGGGGCGATCGCCCCCCCCCCCCCAAGAGCTTGGAGTTCAGGAAAATAGACCCGATTTTGCCTCTTATACTATAGTTTATTCAAGAACTAGGGAGAGTTTTTCATTTTTTACCTTTTTTTTTCTTCGCAAACTACCTGTGTTCTTTAGTCCGGTGTTTTTGGCAAAATCTGTTAGACACATATATTTTTCATAGGAATGGGTTAGAAATTGTATAATCAAAAATACTGGTCTATAATAATGGACTATTTGGGTTGGATAGCAATAGATATTTGGATGTGTGAAGTGTTAAAAGGATTTTAATCCTTGTCATAGGCATCGGAAGGCGTCAAAAGGAGGTCTATTTTATCACTAAATATTTATGGCATAGAGTATTATTTCAGTAATAAACTTAAAATGAAAAGTTTTTATAATATTATTTTATTTCTTATGATTTTTTAATAATTCATATATATTAGAAAATATAGATAATTTTGGCATATTTAACACAAATCACAACTGTAGTTTTATTATTTTTAATTTTGGCATTGAAACCGTTTTAGGCACATTCAGACTAAAACGTAGCCTTTTTATCTAAAAAAATTCTAAGTTATAATTTAAATACTTACAAAATACCCATTATCAAAAATACAAGAAGTTAAACATATATATAAAAAAAATAAATTCGTCAATATAATATTAAAATTTTTTTGGGGCTATCGGTCATTTTATTATTAATTAAAAACTTTTTGGGATATTTGACATTCCAGTTTATTTATTTCTTAAACCATCTGCAGAATTACAATTTAAACACTAAAAAAGGATTCAAATGTCATTAATTTTTATATGTTACAGAAAATTTAAATAATAAATTGTGTTAACGCTGGTAAACATTACGTATCTTATTCGTCATCAAAGTCAGTGACGCTATCTTCGCTCAAATTAATTATAAATGATTCCTCTCTCACCGATCATGAGATCGAGATTCCACATTTTCTTTTATTCTTTTATTATATGGATTTTTCGCAATTATCTGCAGTAACTTTATTCAAAAAAATCTTTCAAAAGTCCAGTTAAATTATTAATTTTGTAAGTTGTGTTATTTCCAGCAACTCTACCTTTTATTTGAGAGAGATATTTCCTTCACCAACGGGACGATCTATAAGAACAGATTTCCTATCTGATTTTTCCCAACAAAAATTAAGTACTCTGAACAATTTCCAGAGCTCAGTTCTTTTAATTTCAGGCAAATCCCAATCTTCATTGATTTTAGTTAGAATTTTGTCGACGGTTGAGATCTGCTTCTCATAATAAAATGTATGTACAACTCCTTTTATTACAATTTACATCTCTTCTTCCAACGAGGTTTTTCGTCTGCCTGTGATCGAATATAGCTTGGAATTACTAACAATTCCAGTAGTTTTTTTCCCCGTCAGTGTTCGGTACATAATAGATTTTCGAACTCATGTTATATTGGAATACATCTCAACAGAGCTTTTAACATTATTATCTAGATATTAATATCTTAAGGCATCATAAACATTCATCGTAATAAGTTTTTCGTTGAGGAAAAAATGCCCTCCATCTTTTGGGTATCTCACTAATCTCAAATAGTATATAAAAACAAGCACAAACAAAATAAATCACTAAGGACACACTGTAAGGTGTACTTTGCTCACTGACAGAAATTAAATTGAATTATCAGAAATTTTATTGTTGCAGTAAATTTATAAAAGCTTATAATATTTAAATATAATTAAATATAATTAGATTTACGGCAGTTCTCAGTTACCGGGGGCACTGAACCAGGTACGTTGGAGGTCTCGGTAACAGTTTTATTACTCTCTCTAGTTCTTGAATATGAGAATAGGAATGTGTATGCTTGCGATCGCCCCTCCCCTTCCCAAGGGCTTTGAGTTCAGGAACATAGAACCGATTCTGCCTTTTATATTAGGAATGTGTATGCTGCTGGTACCCCCCCCCCCCCGTTGACAACTTTTTTTTGCGATAGCACAGCCCCCCCCCCCCCCAGGAGCTTTGAACTCAGAAAAATAGACCCGATTCTGCCTCTTATACGACGAATGTGTATGTTGATCGCATCTTCCCACCCTCTGTCGGAAACTTGTTTTTTCTTGTGATTGCCCCCCCCCTCTCCAAGAGTTTCAAATTCAAAAAAAATAGCCCCGTCCCTGCCTTTTACACTAGAAATGGGAATGTTGTTGGTGTCCCCCCCCCCAGGACAACTTGCTTTCGCTTGCCTGTACTTTTGTGATATCACCCCCCCCCCCCAAGGAGAGAGGCTGGATCCGCCCCTGTCTTGGATAATGGCGTTCATGCCGTCATGGCAAATACATGAAACAAATTTACGATGCAAGGAGTCGGATACCCAGTATTGATTCGTGCAGCAGATAAATTAGATGTAGGTATGGAGATTACTGAAGAAGAAAGAGAAGTACAAATACAGAATATGTACAGTGAGATGGAATTGAAAGAACCAAGAACAAGCGACGAGGAGCAGGAGAAGAGGAACGAAATACCTCAAAAATTTACACAAGCTGAATTAAGTGATCTTGGAAGAGAGTCAGGGTTATTGAAAGAAGCTCACGAAGTTCTAGCTACAAGGTTAAAAGAGAAGAATCTCTCGGAAAAAGGGACAAAAGTTACAGTGTACAGAGAAAGAGAGTTCTGATCATCTTTTATCCGTAATAAATCGCTGGAATTAGTATACTGCAAAGATATCGACGGACTGTTGATCAATTTGAAAGCTCGCATCTATAAACCTGAAGAATGGCCGGTTTTTATGCACTCTTCTATTCATAGTCTTACGGTCATATTGCCATATAACACTAATGTATTGGCTCCCATACAGATAGCTCATTCCACATATCTTAAAGACTCTTACGGATAACATTAAAATATCTGGAGCATCAATGGAGGATCTGTGGCGATCTTAAGATCATTGGCATTGTTCTAGGCATGTAAAGCGGAAACATTAAATACCCTTGTTTGTTATGGCTTTTTGACAGTAGAGAACCACATGAAAAAGAAATAAAAATTTTATATTCTCCACAGCATCTCAAACTTAGATTAATGAAACCATACGTAAGAGCTTTGAATAAAGCAGAAGATTGTTTTTGACCAAAATGAGTGATTTCAAGTTGGAAGCTGGTATATTCGATGGTCCGCAGATTCGGATGTTGTTTAATAATGAGAATTTTATTGCACATATGACGGCTGTTGCGAAAGCTGCATGAACTGCTGCAATTACTGAATTTAAAACAAAAATAACTTTTAATGTAATCTTAATCTACACCTTTGACAACCCCCAGTACCAATTTTGGACATAATCGCAAATATAATATTTTTAGACCAGCATTTTGCATCTGCCATATTGAACTTTTGTAAAACAATTTTAAATCGTTATTTGCACTCTGAAAAAATGATCCAGAAACAAATTTTTCACAAAATCTAAAGATGTTAAAATTTTAGTCCACCATATTATTTTAAATTCGTAATTTACGCTCTCAAAAACCACTTTATACCAACTTTAGGCAGAACCAAGCTATGTGAAATTTGGAATCCACCAAACTGAATTTTTAAAAAATAATTTTAGATTCATTATATGCGACCACGAAATTTTCCTCACGCCATTCGATATTATTTACTTTCTGTCTTTTTTCCTTTCTTTCTATCTGAATCCTTATACATAAAATTCAGTGGTACATATTTCCTCCATACCTAACTATAAAAGATCAACGACCACCATAAAGATTAAAATAAGGTGTTGGGTGAGGGATCAGTTTCCATTTGCGAGTTCTTATCATATTTAAATGGCTTCATTTTGTCATTATCAGGTAAGGACTTGAAATACTGTAAAACACTCACAGAAAAACTTTAGAAGAAACTCATAGTGGATAATATATTCGTTTCAACGTCCAAAAGAGACGAAGGTAAGTTGCTGGCATCGTACAATATCTCTCTATTAATCAGGAAAGCCGCATACTATCGAGCTAATTTTACCAGCTATTGAAGACCCTGCTCTAGCTAGTTCGTCAGCTTTTTCATTTCCATGTATGCCTTCGTGTCCTGGTACCCACTTTAACATAACTCTGTTGTCTTTTGTCAGAGTTTCCAGCTCGCTCTGACATTCCCAAACCAGCCTCGATGACACCTTTTGGCCCTTGAGGGCCCTTAGGGCTGCCTGGCTGTCAGAGTAAATGAGGATTTGCTTCCCTTTGTAAGCTCTCCCATTTATCTCATCTGCGCACCGTAAGATTGCGTATATTTCTGCCTGGAACACTGTTGGGTATTTCCCAAGGGGAAGGGTTAGTTCCTTCCTCGGTTGTAACCCGTATATCCCAGCTCCAGTACCCTCACTAGTTTTTGAACCGTCAGTGTACCAGATACTTGCACCCGAGAATGTTTCCGGTCTTTCTTTTTTACTTGCCATTCGATCCTCTATTGTGACTTCAAACGGTATATTATAACGGTAGCTCGAGTTCATATGGTCCGTGTCCATTTCCAACTCAGGGCTCCTGATTTTTTTATATATGTTTTTATGTCCTGACATCGTCATTTGTGATTTTACTGTTGAGTGATTTAGTCGGTGGAGTCCCATTCTTGCCTCTGCCTGAATCACTATGTGTAGCGGAGGCAGATCCAGAATACACTCCATTGCCGAAGTGGGCGTTGATTTCATGGCCCCAGTAATACATAAACAGGCTACCCTTTGTATTCCACTCAGCTTTGTCATAGTTGCTCTCTGCATTACCTTGGGCCACCAGACCAAGGCTGCGTAAGTGATGGCTGGTCTCACAACACTGGTGTATAACCAATGTACCATTTTCGGTGAGAGACCCCATGTTTTCCCACATAATCTTCTAACAGTCATAAGAGATGTTTCCGATTTTCTGGTTATGTTTTCCACTTGTCTGTTCCAGGTCAGCCTGGAGTCTAAAATCACCCCCAGATATTTTACTTCTCTGGCAAGTGGTATTGTGTTTCCTTGGAGGATGATGGGACCGAGATCCTCTATCCTTCTCCGTTTTGTAAAGGGGATTAGGACAGTCTTTTGGGGACTTATATTGAGTCCCTCCTGCCTTACCCATCTTTCTACAACTTTAAGAGCCCTCTGCATTCTCTCTCTTACTGTTGTATTAAATTTGCCTTGGGTTAAGATTACCAAGTCATCTGCATATCCCAGCACAGAGTGACCCTCCCCACTCAGGGTTCGCAGAAGCCCATCCATTACTAGGTTCCAAAGCAGTGGGGAGAGAACCCCCCCTGCGGACACCCCCCAGTCACCCGTGCCATCAGCGACTCTCCGAGCAGTTCTGTATAGATCACTCTGTATTTTAACATATTTTCCAACAACTTCCAGATTGATGTTCCTTATTGCAGTGATGATTGATTGAAAAGACGTGTTGTCGAACGCCCCCTCTATGTCTAGAAATGCTCCTAGAAGCACTTCTCCATTTTCCAGAGTGTTTTCCACCTTGCTGGCCAAGTCGTGGAGCGCTGTCTCTGTGGATCTCCCGATTCTGTATGCATGCTGGCTCAGATGAAATGGACTGTTTACCATTAAATCATCTCTGACATGTCTGTCCAACAGCTTCTCGAGAGTCTTAAGGATAAATGACATTAGACTGATTGGTCTAAATGCCTTTGCTGTAGAATAGTTGGGTTTCCCAGGTTTTTGAATGAACACTACCCTGGTTAACCTCCAAACTTTTGGTACATATCCTAGAGCTAGAGTGGCTCTTAATATGCAGCAAAGTCCGTTGATCAATAGGTTTGGACCCTGTTGTAACATTGCTGGATAAATCCCGTCCGGTCCCGGCGATTTATATGGTTCAAATGAGTTTATGGCCCATTTTATCTTTTCATAGGTTATCACCTTTTTTCCCAGTGTTCCATAGAACTGGACGAATAAACTTTATCTGGTAATGAGACACTGATATCGGCATATGTTCGTTTTATTATGGGCCGAGAAATCCATGAAAAACTGCACTTTGCGAAAACTTCGACAACGGGACCTAAACGCCAATTAATATTCAATATTTTGAGAGATTATTTCATGGAAAAAACGATACTTTATAATCCAAATATAATGTCAGTATCATTATTGTGCATTGCCGTGGTTTTATAACCCATTTAAAAAAATGTACACGGGGCATTTGCAATTCACTGCGTCATCGACAATATTTAAATGCTCTTCATTTCGTCATAAATACAGTTAACAAAATTCGAAACAACGCGTTGAAATCTAGTTAATTATTCGTCGCTGTTATTCTTCATGATAATACACACTGTAGTATGCATTTGTCATACCTAGCCAGCACAATTTTTAAAGATAAACAAAAAATTCCTGACTCGTCTTGTCGTTTGGTGACCCACTTTATCTTCATTGTATTTGTTTGTGCCGGTCAGCACACATCTTTTTATTAGTGTCTTTAATACATTTCCAAATTTTACGGGGAAAAAAGTCCAAAGTGGTTAGAAAAAGTATTCTATTAGTTATGTGAAAAAAATGACGAGAACTTTCATCAATTACTCCTTCACAGTGAAGTACGTTTCTTGTTGAAAGCCTTATGTTCGACAGAATTTTTTCAATTTTTGAGGTTTGTTATAGAGTTTCTGGACGCTAAAAATCCCATTTTAAAAGAATATTTAATCAAATGGAAATTAAATATTGCCTATTTAACAGATTTTAACTTTCAATTGGTTTGAATTTAATAACAACAATCGTAGTAGCTTATGAAGTAAATTATTGGACGGCGAGAATTTTTCTAGTTTTCCCACTTATCACAGAGGTGCTGTCGGGCTGATGACGTTTTCGCCCATATCAATATTCAAATGCGCTGTGCCAGATTTTAATAGCAAATTTGAAAATTTCTACCTTGGAAATACCACAGTGGATTATTAGCTCATATAGTGACACTGCTGAAACTTAAGGTGCAGTTTAGAAACTGATATTAGTAATTTTGGCTTTTGGGAGACATACCTGCTACTTTTCCTGCATTATGAACGAACGCAATAAAAATTTTGATAGCTTTTTCATTTTCATACTTAGCGGCAAGGAGTTTCAGCGCGGTTGTCAAACTTTAAAAAAAAACGACCAAATTGGATATCACTTCACTAATTTGAACGCAAACTGTAGCTACCTGATTTTGGTGTATATTAATCAAATCAAATAAAATAGCACATAGATTACCACTGATTTTGTTCTTTAATAATTTTACACGACTGCTAGAATGGCCAGTTGCAAAGAAAAATGATTTTCAAACCATATCCCAATTATTGGAAAATTATTCAATACGATGTATT
This sequence comes from Diaprepes abbreviatus, assembly GCA_034092305.1. Classification (NCBI taxonomy): domain Eukaryota; kingdom Metazoa; phylum Arthropoda; class Insecta; order Coleoptera; family Curculionidae; genus Diaprepes; species Diaprepes abbreviatus. The sequence continues at coordinate 4,133,489 of JASJET010000055.1, read as the reverse complement.
CTCATAATTCAATATTATCTACCTACTGCAATAGGCAATTCGTCGACACGAAAATCAATAAAGGATACCAATATAGAAATCCGGCAGAATCGCGACTCTAGTTAAAACTGATGCCGATAGATGGCGAGAGGCATACACTCTCTTGCGAAATTTTAAATTTAAATAAAACAGGCGAAAAAGTAAAAGAGGCTGTTACGTTCACTTAATCGAAATAATTATTAAAGTATTTTATCGTCAAAGTTTATGGCGGGGGAAAAATAAAATTTTATGAGTAGAATAAAAGGATCAATTTTTTTTATGTCATTTTAGTTAATAAAGGTATGAGTTGAAATTCAAACCCTATCCAGTTATGTAGTTCTGTGGTCTGGTGATAAAACGCACAACGAGGCGATGTTCGTTTCGCGGCACCATGTCGGAGATATTATGAAAATATCAACACTATGTGTTGATATGTTATTATTTTTCAAACTATTTCCAACTCACCACGTTGTGTGTTCGATCACTAGGCTAACGCTTCAGCTCTCAAAAGCACTTTTAAAGTTGATAAAATGGTAAAAATTCAATATTAGGATGACAGGCAGATCTACAAAAAACAGAAAAATTGACATAATAAAATTTTATTTGTGTCATGTTCCATGTTACTCTTTAACGAAACATAATTTAGTTCAGTGTTCTTACACCACTTTTGCGTTTTTTACTTGGTGTCTTTGTAATATAAAGGGACAAAAAACTCACTTATATATGATGTCCTTGCCTATGAAGATTCGAATAAAATCGATTTTTACCGAACAGGTTAAAACGATTTAAATATTTAAAACTCTAATTACAGTATTGTATATTTCGAAGTATCTGTGCAAAGAGGATCGAAATGGAAATAAACTTTTCAAACACCACCCTTTGCATCAAATTTTCATGATAACATCAATTTTCCTACACGCAAGGGAATATAATAGAATAGACGCAAAAACTATAAAAAAAATCTTTAAATAACTAAAATATGAGTAGTTAAATCAATTAATTCTATACATTTTTTTTTTTTTACTGTAGGAAAAAGGGATAAAAACCAAAGGAAATGTCTAAATCAAAACTGTCAGCACTTGAAGTTTTGAAATATAATTTTTATTAATTGTAGTTTAGTACTTGTTACTTACTTTTTTTCAAAAAAAAACTTAATTACTGCTCTTATTTCTATTACAAGAGAGTACCCTAAAAGTACTTGAAGCACTGAGATAAAGAAGAAATTACGAAAAATTACACAATTAGCGAAATACATATTTACCCGAAATTACCTTCCTCCGTCTAAAATAAATGCCAGCCAAGAGTCCTGCTTAGGGTGGCCCATCCGTATAAGGGTGAAAACATTTTTTGAGGATTTTTTCTGAGCCACCCTGTGAAAATGTTCCTTTATATTAAAAAATAAAAGCACCAAAAATACAACTCAATTCGACAAGAGGAACACGTGCCGCAAGCAGGTCCCAATATAAAGTACAGGACCTGTGTAAATAAATAAATAAATAATGAGGTAGAATCAGGGGCGGGCGGATCCAGCCTCTCTCCTTAGGGGGGCGGGGGCGGTGATCTGACAAAAGCACAGTACGACAAGCGAAAGTAAGTTGACGGCGGGGGGGGGGACACCGGAAGCATTCCTATTTCTAGTGTAAAAGACAGAGTGGGGTTTCTTTTTCTGAATTTGAAGCTTTTGGAGAGGAGGGGATGCCGGCAACATACACATTCCCAATATAAAAGGCAGAATGAGTTCTACTTTCCTGAACTCTGAGCTCTTGGGAGGGGGGGGGGGCGATCGCAAACATACACATTCCTATACTCTATTCAAGAACTAGTGAAACTGTTACCGAAACCTCCAACGTACCTGCTTTAGTGCCACAGATAACTGAGGACTGCCGTACATTTAATAAAAATTAATTTCTGACAGATCAATTTAATTTCTGTCAGTGAGCAAAGTACACCTTACAGTGTGTCCTTAGTAATTTATCTTGTTTGCGCTTGTTTTTATATGTTATTTGAGATTAGTAAGATACCCAAAAGATATGGCTTCCACCTTTATATTTATTCCAAAATCTTTAAACCAAGGCATTTTTTCCTCAACGAAAAACTTATTACGATGAATGTTTATGATGCTTTAAGATATCAATATCTAGTTAATAATGTTAAAAGCTCTGTTGAGATGTGTTCCAACATGACAGGAGTTGGAAAATCTACTATGTACCGAATAATGAAGGAGAAAAAAACGAGTGGAATTGTTAGTACTCCCAAGCCACATTCAATCACAGACGAAAAACCTCGTTGAAAGAAGAGATGAAAACTGCAATAAAAAGAGTTGTACATACATTTTATTATGAGAAGCAAATCCCAACCGTCGTCAAAATTCTAACTAAAATCAATAAGATCGAGATTTACCTGAAATTAAAAGAACTGAGCTTTGGAAATTGCTCAGAGAACTTAACTTAGATAGGAAATCTGCTCTTATAGATCGTCCGGAAACTGTCCGTTGGAGAAGGAAATATCTCTCTCAAGCAAAAGGTAGAATTGCTAGAAATAACACCACTTACAAAATTAGTAATTTAACTGAACTTTTGAAAGATTTTTTTTAATAAAGTAACTGCGGAAAATTGGGAAAAATCGATATAATAAAAGAACAAAACAAAATGTGGAAACTCGATCTCATGATCAGTGAGATAGAAGAACCAATTATAATTAATTTGAGTGAAGATAGCTTCACTGACTTTGATTACGAATTAGATACGTAATGTTTACCAATGTAAAAACAATTTATTATTTAAATTTTTGTTTTTGTTGTATTTTATTGTTTAATGTTGTTATTATATCTTATTATATATTTTTATTTTAGTGTGTTCCCCTCTTTAATTTTATATATATTTAATTCCAATTAACCGTAATTTTTAATTAGTTTATTATTGTATTTGTGTCTTTTTCTTAAACGTTTAGAATTAACACGTTTATTTTATTTTTTGGGGGCTATCGGATTTCCATATAATAAAGTAAATTAAATGAAGATATCAGTGCAATAGAAATAAAAATAAGTAGGTCTAATTTTAACTATACCATATAAAAATTAATTACATTTCAATCCCTTTTTAGTGTTTAATTGTAATTCTGCAGATGGTTGAAGAAATAAATAAACTGAAACGTCAAATTTCCTAAAAATGTTTTTAATTAATAATAAAATGACCGATAGGCCCCCCTTGGATCCGCGCCTGGGTAGAATATGATTTAATTTCATTTAATTTTGGGTAGGACTAAATTTTTTATTTTATGCTGTTCGCAAATTTGGTGTTCACAAGCATGTAATACTTTTAATGGCACATAATCTTAGAAGGGGGAGTCACACATTTTTGTCTTCTTATAAATCAGATATTGCGCTAAGTGATCATCTTAAAGGGTCTTAAAAAAGGGAATTTCTTTTAATAGTTTTTAAAAATCTGAACCAAGAGACTTCTTAAAAATCTATTGCTGTCTATTTTTGTGCATCAATAAAAATTCTTCCAACAAAACCTGTGATAAATCAAGAACTAAAACTAATATCCATTAGAGTTTCGCCTAATTATATCTAACCTACATTTTACCCTTTATTTATTGCAAGAATGGCAATTATTAGTCATGGCGTGTTTCTTTTCCACTGTTACCTATAAGAAAAACATAAGGGATAGTTTATTAGCATAATTTACTGGATTCTAAGGCAACACACCTGCATAAATTAGGTTTTATTTATCAGTTAAGAAAGGAAGGGTGTGTAATCGAAAGGACCGTATCGGAAATACTTATTCGCGAAGAAAAACTATGATTATGAAAAAATGATTTATCAATCTTCTCAGCTAGCAAATATTATGATATAGTCAAAGTTTTGTAAGATCTCGGTAAATATAACTATAAAAGAACAGGCAAAAAATTATACTTGGAATAGAACTTCTAAAATATAGTTGAAATAGTAATACAACTTTAGTTTCTTGTTACTCTTTTGCGGATTTCTTAACGATGTATCCTTTTAAATCGATGAAAAAAAAAAGGAAGAAATAAAACGATCCACTGATAATTAACTGAAAAGTCTTCAAGACATCGATTTATATAAGCTTTCCTGCAGGTATTCTTCAACTCAAATCAAGTATTTGTTTGTTATGTAGATGGGTGACCCCTCGGAATTATTTCTTCCTGTGGGATAATTACTGAGTGAGAAGAAAGGCAGTAAATCATGTGGTTGGCAGACTTAGAGGCATGAAAGCATTTTGGGCGCCATTTGGAGTTTCTACGATCAATATTTGTTTTTAATGTAATGAGTGAACATATCACATTCGGTCGATTTTAAACATTTTTAAATATGTCGATATATGGTATTTTGATTTCAAAAGCTGTACTTTTTGGTGAATAATTACGCAAGCAAATAAACAAAATCAGCCCATAGGTAATAATACGAGGGCGGTTCGATAAGTACATAGCCTCACCGCCCGATGGCGCCACTATCGCAAGAGAAATTTACTGTCGTGTAGTACAGTCTCGTACACGGCTACTGTCAAAATGTCAGCCGAATCGGACTCGCAGTTTTGTTTCGACTGCGTGTGGAAGCGGGCGTGTCCAGAAAAATGGAAAAAGAGCAATATCGGTCAGTGATTCGATTCTTGTTTTTGGAAGGGAAATCGCGCAGCGAAATCAAAGAGTGCTTGGATGCGGTGTAGTCTTCTCCTTCGATGGCGACCGTCAAAAATTGGTTTAACGAGTTTCAACGTGGTCGCACGTTGGTTTTGATGAGCCACGCCCAGGTGCCACGAAAACGGCTACTACGGAGGATAACGTGACAAAAATCCATGATCTCGTATTGGCAGACCGCCGATTGAAGGTGCGCGAGATAGCTGAGACAGTAGGCATCTCAAAAGACCGCGTTTTGGGCATGGGAAAGCTGTCGGCGCGATAGATGCCGCGTTTGCTCACTCCGGACAACAAGCGCAACCGTGACACCCCTTCAGAGCAGTGTTTGACGCTGTTTAAGCGCAATCCGTAGGAGTTTCTGCGTCGTTTCGTGACCGTCGACGAAACATGGATCCACTAATACACACCAGAGACCAAGAAACAGTCGAAACAGTGGACTTTACCTGGCGAACGTGCTCCGAAGAAGGCGAAGACTGTCTTATCGGCCGGAAAGGTGATGGCCACTGTTTTCTGGGATTCACACGGTGTGATCTACATCGACTACCTGGAGAAGGGCAAAACGATCACAGGGCTGTACTATGCCGAATTATTGGACCGATTCGACGCCGAATTGCAGAAAAAAAGCCTCCATGTGGCGAAGAAAAAAGTGCTCTTCCACCATGACAACGCACCGGCTCACACCTCCACTGTCGCCACGGCCAAATTTGTCGAATTGGGCTACGAACTGCTGCCCCATCCACCGTATTCTCCAGATTTCGCCCCGTGCGACTTCTTTTTGTTTCCAAACTTGAAAAAGTCACTCGCCGGGCAGATATTTGAGTCGAATGAAGAGATCATCGCCGCCACGGACGCCTACTTTGCAGACCTCCAGAAAACGTATCATTTAGACGGGTTAAAGAAGTTGGAGCATCGCTGGGTCAAGTGTATCGAATTAAAAGGAGACTATGTTGAGAAATAAATCGCCACTTTTCCAAAATTTTCGTTTTTCTTATGTAGGCTAATTACTTATCGGACCACCCCCGTACATATTATGAAACAAGATCCCCCGCCGCTGTCTACTCGCGATTTTCTCAATAATTACTGAACGGATTTAACTAATGGATAAAGGGTTTATAGCAACAACTCCCATGTGAAGCCGCTAGTCAGTAACATTTATGCAAAGTACACTGTAAATACTTACATGAGGGTCATAGATGATTAAGCTCAAGTTTCCAAGTTATTGTCCGTATGGATTTGTTTAGAAAGCACCATACACTGATGCGGATTTTGTTATGATTCATTTTTATCTTATTTATTAAAAATAGTTTAACAGCTATTTTTTCTTAATGATAACAAACTCCACTACATTTATATAGGTCACGTTGTTGCTATGAAATTAACATATGAAAATCTGCATTTTCTGCTTGAAACAATCAAATATAGACAAAATTTATGAAAAGATGGATGGACATTAAAGTTACTGCAATATTTTGGGAATAAAACAGGATCACACCAAGTTCTGTTGTTTTAGGACAGAAAGAATAATTTTCCAAAAAAAATCTATCCTTCAGGAGAAAATTTTACACCAAAAACAAAAAACATACTTCATTCACAATTGGTTCAAAAGGAAGATATTATTGTATCATTTTAGCACATAGAATTACAAATAAAGGAAAACTTTCTCCTTTCCATTATTTAAAAAAAAAATACAAATTTGCAATGTTAAAGGAGAGCAGTTTTATAGGACTCCAAATACAAGAATCAATAAAAGTCAAAATCTTTGAGGTTAAATTGAGTCGAAAGAAGAAAAGGCTTTGAAATCCATGTTTTCCAAAACTTTTGACTCAAGGAAAGAACAGCGTTAATAGATCATCTTGCATGTTATTGAGTGTAAAATCTTCACAAAAATAGATAGTCTAGACTCACATTCAGATTTTGTAGCATGTAAGTGTTGAATACGGAGAGCGCTTCTATTAGGGATTGTTGAGCATGGAATTGTGATATCAAGAAAAGTGGAGCCTTGCTATACCAACAGTTTAGTGTTGGACATTGAGGATAGAATCCGTAGATATTTTTTCTACCCTACACTTTATAATAACTATTTTTATAAAATGACTTATCACTTAAGAGGTAATTGCAAAAAACCGATTTCTTGGTCTTCGATCTTGAATGAAATTTTTACCTTCACTGGGTCGGGATTTTTGACATTTCATTTGAAAATGTTTTAATGGTCGGTTTATACTTCCAAAAATTATTAACTACCACTGGGAATTTCCACTATCAACTTTCACTTGCAAGTTAAATGATACACTTTACTTTCATATGTTTATAGTCTCAATTAAGAAGTTGATCAACTTTTAAGTTTTAAAAAAATCGGCATAATTCGTGTCCGCTTTCGCGGCTTTGATAAGAAAATAAAAATATAAAAAATAACAATTAGTAAAATATGTCAAAATAGTCTAAATACATTAAAATAAAATTATTTAAACAACCACAAATGAAAAGCAAGAAATTTACGTCATACTTTTAGATTAGAATATTTATGAGAAATGTTGAAGCATTTTTAGTTCGTCATGTACAGGGTGAGTCAACGATTGGATGAAGTAGGTTTGTGCCTTTTCGGTGAAATTTACAAAGAAACTATATTTATTGTTTGATACAGTTTATTTTTATGCAGATTTTAAAAATATTTAGGACTCTACAGGGTGAGCCAAAAAACTAGGACAGCATAAAGTTGTATTTTTTTAAATAGAACACCCTATATACGAATCGTATTTTCGATTTAGCTTATAATTTTAAATCTTTTTTATTAAGGGTTTACTATAACAAAACTTGATAGTTTCTGAGATAATTAAGTTTAAAGAAAAAAAGTCACATTTTCAAGCATCAATTCAATCCTAAATAACGTTTTCAATTTTGTGACAAATATATTCAAATTTGGAATTTAGCAAAGCCAAGGACAAGTTAACATAATTTTTACCTAATATTTGCAATAAAAGCTACAGGGTGTTGAACACATCGGCTCAAATTTGAACAAGTTTAAATGAATAAATATCTTTTTTTTTTAAATTGTACACCCTGTATATTTTCATGTTATTTAATAGAGTAATAAAAACCCTAAAAGTTTTGTTCAATATATCCTATACCTATTTATAATAGTTTTTGAGATATTTCAGTTTTTCTTATTTTCCATACTTTTTTACAGAAATAGTCTTCATTATCATAGTAGCCATGGCAAAAACAATGTAAAAGAACATTTTTCTGTGTGTCAAATTTATAACCCCAATCGCTTCTTTTGGTTTTTATGTAGTGTAGTTTGTTTTTTTTTGGATTCATCTTATATTGTAAAATGAATTTTCCAAAGAATGAGTTAATAGATATGATTTATACAATAGGAGAGGCTCAAAAAAATTGCCTTCTTGCTCAAAGAATTTACAAAATGAAGTATCCTGATTGACGCCAGCCTAATACCCATACTTTTCAAAACTTAATGCAAAGATTTGATTCTTCTGGTACTGTTGATTATCCAAAACGTAAAGTGGTCAACAAACCAGTAACTAATGAAGAAAAAGAACTACAAGTATTGTTAAATGTTCAGGAAAATCCTTATATTGGTAGCCGTCAGTTAGCAGCATTATATGAAACATCACAATCCACCGCTAATCGTACTACCAAGAAATATAGGTATCATCCATATCACATGGAATTACACCAAGAATTGCATGGACAGGATTTTGAAAGTCGTGTAAACTTTTGTCGTACAATAAATGCGGAGATTCAATTAAATCCAAATTTATTATGCAAGGTAATGTTTAGTGATGAAGCTACTTTTAGAAGTAACGGTGCCGTAAATAGACGCAACATGCATTATTATGCCACAGAAAACTCATTTTGGATAAGAGAGGTGCAACATCAAAACCACTGGTCATTAAATGTTTGGTGTGGTATTCATCATAATCGAATTATTGGACCCCACTTTTTTAATGAACCACTAAATGGCCATAGTTACCTGAACTTTCTACAAGAAGAACTACCCCAACTGCTTCAAGGTCTCGATAGGGATGAGCTCGACAGTATGTGGTTCCAGCACGATGGTGCGCCTCCGCATTACCATCGTGAAGTTCGTGCGTTTTTGGACCAACGATATCCGCAAAAATGGATTGGACGTGGGGATTTTATTGAGTGGCCACCAAGGTCTTGCGACATCACCCCATTAGATTTCTTCCTATAGGGTTATATTAAAAATAACCAACAACAGTGGAAGATATGCGAAACAGGATTAGGGATACCTGTAGAACAATAACGCCACTAATTTTGTCCAGGGTCCGAGAAAATCTGCAAAAAAGACTAAATTTGTGCATTGCACAAGAGGGTTGTTTATTCGAACACTTATTAAAAAGAAATAATTAATCTCAGTATTTAATAGGTAATTTTTTTGTTTCAATTTAGTATAAAAGTAAATATGTATTTGCCTTGTCGTTATTGTTGTGTTAATTTTTTCACATTATGTTTAATTAAACTATTGCCGTTGTAATAAAACGAATAATGTATTTCATCATATTTAACCACATTCTGTTTGTTTCTGTAGTTTCTTTTTATTATTTTACATGGCTACTATGATAATGAAGACTATTTCTGTAAAAAAGTATGGAAAATAAGAAAAACTGAAATATCTCAAAAACTATTATAAATAGGTATAGGATATATTGAACAAAACTTTTAGGGTTTTTATTACTCTATTAAATAACATGAAAATATACAGGGTGTACCATTTAAAAAAAAAAGATATTTATTCATTTAAACTTGTTCAAATTTGAGCCGATGTGTTCAACACCCTGTAGCTTTTATTGCAAATATTAGGTAAAAATTATGTTAACTTGTCCTTGGCCTTGCTAAATTCCAAATTTGAATATATTTGTCACAAAATCGAAAACGTTATTTAGGATTGAATTGATGCTTGAAAATGTGACTTTTTTTCTTTAAACTTAATTATCTCAGAAACTATAAAGTTTTGTTATAGTAAACCCTTAATAAAAAAGATTTAAAATTATAAGCTAAATCGAAAATACGATTCGTATATAGGGTGTTCTATTTAAAAAAATACAACTTTATGCTGTCTTAGTTTTTTTGGCTCACCCTGTAGAGTCCTAAATATTTTTAAAATCTGCTTAAAAATAAACTGTATCAATCAATAAATATAGTTTCTTTGTTAATTTCACCGAAAAGGCACAAACCTATTTCATCCAATCGTTGACTCACCCTGTAGGTGCTAGTTTAATGTAAATTCTTAGTGGTATTTAATAATTTTTAGAAGTATGACCCAGCTATTAAAATCTGTACCCATTTTCACTTCTTTGTCAATCGTTTTTTAGAAGTTCGGACTTTTTTTGGAATTTTTTACTGAATAACTGAGCTAACATGCTTTCTCCAAATTACTATCACTGGTTGATTAGTGTTATTATTAGTTACAAAAATATTATACATATTTTAATCAAAATGGTTAAATATAAATAGAGTTTTGTACCACAGAAATATACAATTGAGATAGCAAAGACGAAAAAACGATTGATATAAAGAAAAAATAAACTAGGCAGCATAAAAAATTATACCTACAGAAATGTTAGCTAAAAAAATAATCCAAAACGAAAGAGATAAATAATCTATAGCTAAAAATATTAATACAATACAGGACAGCAACGAAAACCAAAAAATAAATTTAGAGTAAAAAAAAGGAGATTGGTGAAAAAGGAAATCTGTTATCAGGAATAATGTTTTAAAAAATACAGTAAACTAATAAAATTTTGGAGTTTACTGGATTAAATTCAGAAAGTTACAGAAAACTGTTACGACGTGCCTTAATATTATATAATATAAATAAAAGAGCAGAAATGAAAAAATCAATTTAAAATGTTAGGAGTCTCTTCCTGAAGGAAAAATATATTGTGGCATCTTGCCTTATCACGATGGGCTGTTCTTTCATATACGGTGGAAGAGATACAGTAAAAGTCCTGGTTTTAAAAGCCTTATTCTTCTTTTAGAGTAATAATTTACTTTTGTGCAGCTATAAGAGTAATTAAAGAAAAAAATTTCAAAAACAGATTATTTATTATTATCATATTTAATTGCTCGAACGGTTTTAGGTTATAAGGAATATTATTATTTGTCTGAGTAAATATTTACATAAAAATTCGATATCTTCAAATATATTTAGTCTGCATTTTGAAAATAACACAGTGTTAAATAATTCCGCATATCCGTTAGGAAGTCTTCGATTATTCTAACTTTTATTTTAGTGGTCCCCCATTGTTTATAACAGCACACTCTTCTTCAGATATGGGGGCTCGTTTCCAGCGAGCTGGTATTTGGAAATCCAATAATGTAGCTTGACTGCCTGGTTTTGGTTGGGTCGGTTCAACACTGCCATGTGAAACCGTTGAGGAATGCTGTGTTTTTACCGTGTTTTGCATATTTTTCTGCAATCCATATCGGAATTTGATCAATTTTGGTATTCTTGATAGATTTTTAATTGTTACCTTCATTAAAGTGAAAATTGTTAGAAAATTCAAGTTGAACTATGATCGGTTTATTTAAATGTGTTTTTTACTCAAGTAGTTTTTCGATTTGATTCAGAAGTTATATTACTGAACAGAAACTTTGGCTGTTTAATGACATATTGACCTTTAGATACTGGCCAAGTTTGACACGACTCATTTTAAATGATATAAGCCCACTTTACTAGTACTATCATTTTTAATCAAGCAGTTCCTTTAAATCTAAAAAAAAATATGCTTCATTGAAAAAGGCTGCTTAGAACTAACTATTATTATGTTTTGAAAACGAACTTGATATATGAAACTGGACAGCTCGTGTAAATAATTTTTTTTCTTCAATATTGCTGACAAATATTCTTCTTCATTTTTAGTAGTAGGCTATGTAGGAAAGAAGAGGGGTAAAGGGAAGTAAAACGTAGTGTTTTCAGTGTTTCGTACGTTCAGTTGCCCTCCAAATATGACAAAATCGCAAAATGCTGCCAAATTAAGACGTGCATTGTCGAAATTAAGGTAGATTTGTCCACTTTTCAGTTTCTTGAGTTTTACTCGAAAACTACACATTTTTCCTAGGCATAAGTTTACAGGAAAGTTGTAGATAATGACATTTTCTATCGAAATTTTTTCTCCATAACTTTTTCCCAATCGAAGTTAGGTATAGGCATTGCTTCAAAGAAAATAATGCCAACGTTAAAATGAACTGTGGCAGAAGTACTCCATGGAAAATAGACTTTCGTCCGTAACAAACATGTAACATTGCTTTTTTTGCTGGAATGTGTTCATTTCGGCATCCTATAAAACATATCTCGATGGTAACTCTGAAAGACCTGTGTAAAATAAATGGCGGACCAAAAATGACCACGATTTTCGGTTTTTTGAGTTTATCTCGAAAAGTAAAAGTTGTATCGAAAAATGTTTTAAACAAAAGTTGTAGAGAATTAAAAAACCTATATATATATATATATATATATATATATATATATATATATATATATAAATTCAACCTCAATTTTCCGCTTTCTTAATTAAGATACAATGCTCAATTTTAATGGAAATTGTTTTATATTTTTAAAGATATTAAAAAAAATTTTTTTCAATCGTGGGTCGAGAAATTTTGCAAAAACCAATTTTTGCACCAAAAAAATTGCGATAACTATTCACCGGATGGAGATAAAATTTTTTATGCGTGCATTTGATTTAGATGTATCATTTCCCATCTGAAAAAAAAAATTAATTTTGTATGAAAAAAACGTTTATTTTTCAAAAATTCATAATGGCGTGGCAAATGAATATTAAGGACTCAAATTTGCAGAAGATGCTTTTTAATGCTTGTGTTTTACCTGTGAATTTTTTGGATCCAAGAAATAAACTTTCATACGATCTGTGAGCCGAATCTAATCAAAAATAGCTGCTGCAGGCCGCTATGGCCGGGTTGCCCTAGTTTAGGCGCATTATTCATCGGCGCTTCAAGGAAACTTATGCATCACAAGTAATATTTTTCGATACAACCTTTAGTTTTCAAGATAAACTCAAAAAACCGAAAATCGTGGCCATTTTTGGTCCGCTATTTTTTTTGCTCAGGTCTTTCAGAATTACCATTGAGATATGTTTTATAGGATGTCGAAATAAACACATTCCAGCAAAAAAACCAATGTTACATTTTTGTTAACAAAACAGCTCTTTTTTGACCTAATTTCCATAGAGTAAAGTCGGTACGATGAAAAGTCACCGAGATATGGCGTCTCAAACTTTGCTAGTTTTCTCCATGTGTATTAGCAAATTTTTGCTGTTTTTTTTTGATATTTCGTCCCCTAACTTTTTTGTGAGTGTCTCCAGACAAAATCAGTACCATGATGAATAGTAACTGAGAAATGGCGTCTCAAAGTTTTCAACTACTATTTTTATAACTTTTTACCCGCACATGTAACTTCATATTTTTGCATGAACATTTTTCTTTATTCAATTAACAAATTATTTTAAGGTGTTCAATGAAAAAAATAATTATATTTTGAAAACACTATTAATATGGGGTAGGGAAGAAAAAATAAAATTAATTATTACATTATTTTGTACTTTTTTGATATTTATTGTTTCAATGGTACACCATTCATATCTTCTTAAAAGCTGTATAATAAAATCTATATTTAATTTATATATTACCGTTGTACAACCGTAATAGCTTCAAGTTTTCACTGTTCTAAAAATACCTTGGCTTCATCCACAAATTCAGTGGCTGTGATATGACTTCTAAATTTTTTCGCTTTGTTAAAAAAATTCTTAAAATTTATTAATGAAAACATTTTACTTTTGAAGAAGTATTCAGATGTATTATTAGGTAAAAATGTAAGTCCTGAAAACGTTGGGTCTGCATCTAAATGTATCGTATCTTTATTACATGACTTGAAAATTGAGATCCGAAGCATTTGTCGCTTCTACAAGCAGACTTCGGGAGCGGCCATAGGATCTCCACTGTCACCTGTGGTAGCTAACATCTTCATGGAAGCTTTCGAAGAAAACGCTTGTTCTTGTGCTACTCTAAAACTTAATTTTTGGTGCAGATATGTAGATGATAAGTTCGTAGTTTGGCCGTAATTTCCTGGATCATCTGAATCAACAACACTCTAGCATAAAATTCACTATGGAAACTGAATCAATGGGTACCCTTTCCTTTCTCGATGTACTAGTACAAAGAAAAGATAATGACAAATTAGGACATTCTTTATACAGAAAACCAACACATACAAACCGATATCTCAATGCAACGTCACACCATCATTCTTCTCAAAAACAATCCGTCATAAACTTGTTGGTACATAGAGCCCTTTCAATATGTGACGAACAATCACTGAAATCAGGAACAGAAAAACTGAATAATGCTTTGAGAGGGAACGGATATTGCGCTGAAGATATTGGACGTTCTAGTAATAAACATAAAAACACAACTCCTCAACAAAATGTCATAAAAGTATCACTTTTGGAGAGTGTTGTCTTACCTTACATACACGGAACCACCGACAAGATTGCCAAATTGCTCCAAAAATCAAACATTCGAACAATTTTTAACACATGTAAGAAAGTTGGACAATGTTTTAAGTCACCAAAGGATGCAATATCAGTTCAAACAGAAGGTGTTTATAACATACCTTCCTTTGGTGGTAAAGTGTATTAGGTGAAACAGGACGGTCTATATCCACTAGACTTAAGGAACATGAAAGATGTATATAAAATAAACAAATTGTACAATCTGCAATAGCTGAACACCAGCATTGCTCAGGTCATATTTTTAATGTAAAAGAAACTAGGGTGCTAGCATCAGTGCCTGGTTTCTTTAAACGTAAAATTACAGAATTAATCAAAATTTATAAATATCCAAATAATATTAATAGAGATACAAGTTACAGTCTATATCACACGTAAAAATTGATTATAATGCTGGATCACCGTTTGCTGAGCACCAGTCAGTTATAAATACCGGGCTATTGCTCCTAGACGGTCACTCAGTGATCTAATCTCGTGGAGTAAAGATCCCTGAAGGTGCCTCGTGCAATCGTAGGCGAAATGTTGGATAACAATTCCAATTTGACACGGTCTAAATCCAAGAACCATAATTTTCAACTTGACCAAAGCTGTTTTTTATCTACAACTTTTCTCAAAAAACTGAAAAGTGGACAAATTTACCTTAATTTAAAAATGCACCATTTGATTTGGTAGCATTTTTTGGTTTTGTTATATTTGGAGGTCAATTGAACGTATGAAACAATGAAAACACTTTAATGTTTTAGTTTACTTCTCAAGAACATAGTCAATAGCCTATATATAGGCCGATATGTCTGAAAAGATCGTTAAGTTCGTTCTGCGCAAAACAATTTGGGTTTCTTTGATTCTTTGAAATTTAAGATATCATTTAATCAAATTTAATGTACAACGAACTGATATTTCAATGAACTGCTTTAAATTCAAAGTAAATGTAAATTATTTGGTACAAAATCATTAAATTTAATGTAGAATGGACATTAAAGTTCCATTAAATTTAAAGTTATTTTTAACAGTGTATAAAAACAAAATTGTAGCTTGCAGAAACAAAAAACATGTTTTCCCCAACTTTGAACACATGCCATTTGTTAATGTAGATTCACTGGGGAAAAAATTTTAACTTTTTTTTGTTTCCTGAACAAAACCAATTTTTTTATTTAATTACACTCAAGTAACTAAAAAAATACTTATTAAAGATTTTAGTTGGCTCTCAAAAAAAATCTGAATTAATTGTTACAAAATTTTAATTCATAGGCATATATAATAAACATACAAAATACAGATAACAATATATTGTTGGTTTAACCAATGCAATTAAATAGCACTTTTTGATCATTGAATGTTAAGTTTAGACACTCATTTTTCGCTTCTTAGCGTGCCTTTTAAAAGCAGCCTCTGGGTTATCTCTCGTAATAGTCCAGCAATAGTCGGTTAACATCTCACACACATACCTTCTTTCCATGTATGAAATATCCTGGTGGAACCTACCACCGTGCTCGTCACTTAGCATCACAATTTTCCGGAAAGTAATCCATATGAGAATCCAAGAAATGAATTACATATTAACCCCTACGTTTTGGTAACAAAAAAAAAATTTGGCAACCAGGTCTTTATAGTTTTCTTCTTTTATGTTTCCCAAAAAATTTTTGCAACTACTTTAAAAGCATTCCAAGCGTCTTTTTCTTGCCTTTCAGTATGGAATCGAATTGCGCATCTGCGAAAAGTTGCCTAATCTGGGAACCCACAAACATTCCCTCTTTAATTTTAGCATCACTGATTCTAGGGAACTTTTCTTTTAAATAACTAAAAGCACAGCCTTCCTTGTTCATGGCCTTCAGAAAATTTTTCATAAGTCCAAATTTTATATGAAGTAGTGCTGTTAAATTTTTTTCTGACGGAACTAATGGCGCGATGGTTACATTTTCCTTTCCTGGCTGAAAAGACTCTCTCGGTGACCAAATTTTCTTTCTGTAGTGATCCGATCATGCTCGACCATCCCATTCGCAGAGGAAGCAACAGTATTTGATATAACTTAGCTGAATTCCAAGCAAAATCTCCACAACTTTTAAATCCGTACAAATTTGCCATTTATATCTTTCATATTGTATGGTCTCCAGTAACAATTTCAAATTGCTATACGTTTTTTTCATATGGACTGCATGGCCAAGTGGGACTGACGGCAACTTGTTTCCATTATGGAGTAACACAGCTTTAAGACTTACTTTTCAGGAATCAATGAAAACCTTCCAGTCCTTCGGATCATAGTCCATCTTTAAAGCTGTCATTAATCCCTAAGCTAGAGCTACGTTTATTAAAATGAAAAAGGTGTTTTGCGGACGAGATTTAAGCTTTAAACTTAAAAATCGCCATGTGAGATGTTACGTGCTGTCAGTTCTTTACTACGGAATGGATGTGTGGACATTGAAAAAGATTGATACCAAGAAGATGGAAGCATTTGAGATGTGGATGTACCGTAGAATATTAAGAATATCGTGGACAGAGAGAGTAACGAATGTGGAGGTTTTGCGAAGAATGCAGAAAGAGAAAGAATTAGTACTTACTATTAAAGAACGCAAACTGCAATACTTGGGATATGTTATGAGCGGAGATAAATACCAGTTGCTGCAATTAATTATCCAGGGAAAAATAATAGGCAAAAGATCCATAGGAAGAAGAAGGCATTCATGGTTAAAGAACTTAAGAGAATGGTACAATTGCAACAACTGCCAACTGTTTAGATCTACAGTGTCAAAGATACGCATAGCTTTGATGATAGCCAAACTTCGGAACGAGGACACCTAAAGAAGAAGAAGAAGATTAATCCCTCAATGTTCCTACAGGCTACCAAATTGTTTTCCATATTAAAAAACGATATTAGGTTATTTTGTGAGGCTTTTTACTAGGAATTTGACAGACAAAATCGGAGTCTTGCGAGGTTGATGAGCCGGATTTTCCGACACACTACCGTTTGAATCCGTTTGATCATCATCAAAATCAAGGGTATATTCCTGAGGTGGATTGAGTACAGGTAACTCGTCACTATGGGGCACCGAGCGTATGACATATTGTAAATTTGAATACTGAATCGCGGATTTTTTTTTCTCCAAAAAGCCTTTTTTGATGGGAGGTGTCAAACAAAAATAACAGCCGGTAACATGGTCTTTCAATTCTTGCCACGCCATAGGAACAGCGAAAGGCATCTTACGCTTTATTCCACTTAACCAGCCACGAATGTTGGATGCACATTTGTTGCAGCAGGCATGGGGAACCCAATTTTTATCCTGATCTCCAACAACTTTGCAGACAAAATACAAGCGGTAACCTTTTTGTATTAAAGGCATAAAAGTACGTTTTTGTTTCACAAAAGTCACTTCACCACATATATAACAAAAATGATCCGGCTTATTTACAGAAACTCAAAACTCTCTAATCTCTCAAATAGAAACACTTTTAGATCAACTGGAGATTGAAATACAACTAACTAACAATATAGGATTAATGTTACGTATATTTAAACCCCTTATAAAGTACACCTAGTGTAATAAAACCAGGTACTTCTCATTTTATGGTTCAATTGTCCCAGACATTAAGAGCAGATAGGTAATATTATCATATTTAGCACGTATCTATGAAACCGGAGCTAACTGAGACTTTTACAAAATAGATTGTTAATTAGTATAATGAAATAAGTAAGCTTTTGCTATTTTGGTTTTGGAAACATTTTTGCTGTTCCCCAGTGTTATTAAGGAGTCTGAACAGTGGCGTAAGTCCCTAAAAATGAAAGAACACGAAGGATGAAGACGAGTGTACAATACTAGGGCGCCTTCAAAAATCTGCGAGGGGGGGGGGGGAGCGCACATACTCTTAGTTACGCCACTGCGTCCAAAACTATATAGGCATTCTTGTATTGACCCTCCTTACAACTTATAGTATAAAAGCCAGATAGTATATTTTGTCGGTCATTTCCTCTCAAGCGATAACTCGTGAAATGCTTCAGGCAGTTGTGCCATGAAGCTACGTGAACGTCAGCTGCGGCTGCGTGGGTGGGTGGAGCAGCGGCGGCCTCCCACTCACGTAGAAAAAAAAAATGTTTTTAATTATTTCCTCCCGACTGAAAATTTGTCAAATGATAGTTAACACAATTATTTGAAGATAAAAAAAGTTAGCTGGCTGTACCGTGGTGGATTATACGTCAGCTGGTTACACGAACATGCAAAAAAAAATTTGTTCAGTGATTTCCACTCAGTTAAAAATTTGTCGAATGATAGTTTACATGCTACTTTGAATAAATAAAAACGTTAGCTGGCTCTATATTGGTGGAAAAGTTGTCAGCTGATGCAGTGAAAGATGCAGCGACGGAGCCAGACGTGAGCGCCGATCGCTTACTTAAATACATCAGCTGACGGGTTTTCCCTCGTCATACTGCCAGCTGATTTTTTTATTAATAAAAATATCATATTAACAATCATTCATCCGTAGGAGAAATAAAAAGGAAACGGAGCCATTCGAGAAGAAATTGTTTGAGAAGCAGTACAGTGACGGTTGAAGGGAATATAAAAATGTCCAACTTAAGTCCTTTTTGAGTTTTTTGCCGAAAGATAACTTCACAGTTAAAAGTATTCAGTGAAGAAAGTTTATCCAAGTGCAGTGAAATATTAACTATTCGGCAAAATAATAATTCCTTCCTACACAGTTCAACGATTTTCAGCTGTACCACAGCGACTGTTATCGTCGCTTTACAGCGTTGCCGCCAAAATATAGAAAATCTACATCAGCGCCATCAGTAGAACCGCGTCTCCTTCAATATTACCGTATGTATATGAATTATTTCTTATTTTGAATAAGTTTTCATATTATTATTCCTAATAATAGGTATATAATATAGTAATATAATTAGAAATATTTATCCCTCATCGTGTGAAATACCTAAAACTTGGATATAAGTACAGATGCGTTCACCACAGGTGAGCTCGGTAGGAATCTATTGTATAATACAGAATCTAAACAGATGTCTTTCCACAAATTATGCGAATCGGTTTTTTAGATCATTCTAAATTTATATAAGTGCAAATACTTGAAGAGCGCTTAAAAATATAAATAGGCAAATTTGAATTTCAAAAATCGGTAAATTAGAACTTGATTAAATGCAAGAAAGAAAGTTAAGTTATCAAAAAGGAAAGGAATATTTTTAATTTGTATGAATACCCACCGAGCAATCCTGCAGTAAACGCATCCTCATATTTATAAGTCCCGCTCAGTTTTGTGTGTTTCACACGATGAAGTATGAAGATTTCCAATTATATTACTATATTATACATGATTTTATTTAATATTATTGGGAATATTAATATGAAAAATTACTCAAAATAAGAATTAATTCATATACATGCGGTAATATTGAAAGAGACGTTGCTTCTACTGATGGTGCTGATGTAGATTTTCTATATTTTGGCGGCAACGCTGTAAAGCGACGAAAACAGTCACTGTGGTACAGCTGAAAATCGTTATACTGTGTAGGAAGTACTGTTTCTTTTCCAACTAAATTATTATTTTTCCGAATAGTCAATATTTCACTGCACTTGGACAAACTTTCTTCACTGAATACTTTTAACTGTGAAGTTGTCTTTCAGCAAAAAGGACGTTGGACATTTTTATATTCCGTTCAACCGTCACTGTGCTACTTCTCAAACAATTTCTTCTCGAATGGCTCCGTTTCCTTTCTATTTCTCCTACGAATGAATGATTGTTAATATGATATTTTTATTAATAAAAAAAATCAGCTGGCATTATGACGAGGGAAAACCCGTCAGCTGACGTATTTAAGTAGGCGATCGGGGCTCACGTCTGGCTCCCACGCTGCACCTTTCACAGCATCAGCTGACGACTTTTCCACCAACATAGAGCCAGCTGACGTTTTCATTTATTCAAAGTAGCATGTAAACTATCATCTGACAAATTTTTAACTGAGTGGAAATCACTGAACAAATTTTTTTTTGCATGTTCGTGTAACCAGCTGACGTATAATCCACCACGGTACAGCCAGCTGACTTTTTTTTATCTTCAAATAATTGTGTTAACTATCATTTGACAAATTTTCAGTCGGGAGGAAATGATTAAAAACAATTTTTTTTACGTGAGGGGGAGGCTACCGCTGCTTCACCCACCCACGCAGCCGCAGCTGACGTTCACGAGGCTTCATGGCACAACTGTGAAGAATTTCACAAATTATCGTCCAAGAGGTAATTGGTCTGAAAAATCTGTTGCTGGCTTGTATACTATTAAATCACTTCCTATCCAGACAGATTAACGTGATGAATTTCGTCCACAGACTGGAATAATATTGAGTTTCTTAAAAATAATTTTAAATTTGTAATTTACACTCTCAAAAACCTCCCTATTCAAAAATATGTGCGACTCCGAAATTTCCCCCATACCAATTTTGGAAAAGTCAAAATTAATTTTTTGTTCGCCTTATTTTCAGCGCAGTCTTGGATTTTATTGAGCCAATTTTGGCCAAAACGGTAAGAATTCACCGCAGCAATTTCCTGAACATTATTCAATAAATTTGATTCAAATCGGTACAGCAGATTCGGGGTAATCGACGTACATATATAACGATAAGATAAGATAAGATAAGATCATTTATTAATGTCAATGCACAAAAGGTACTTACACAAGTCAATTAATAAAAATAGTATACAATCAAATAGCTTAAGTACTAATAAAACTAGTGCGTGTATAAAAATTAAAATGAGTACAAGTAAAAAATACAAGAAACATATAGGTTACCAAGACAAAGTAGCAACAGATATGCTTGCTTAAACAATATAAACATTTAAATGAAAAGAACAGAAACAACACTACATTAATTAACATATTATTTAAAAGTTATAATTTATAAATTCCTCAGTGGAATAAAAGGCATTTTGGACAAGAATTTGTTTTATTTTATATTTAAAATTTAAATAGGGTAGATCTTGCAATTCTAGGGGAATTTTATTAAAAAGTTTGATACCCCAATATCCCGGACCACTCCGACACCTCTCCACACGTTGGTACGTGGGCACTAATCTATCCTTAAATCTAGTGTTATGGTCATGCACCTCTGCATGAGTTCCATAAACATGCCTATTCTTATGTATATAAATCAGATTCTCAAATATATACAAAGAAGGGATGGTTAGTATACCAAGAGCCCCGAAGGCCTCCCTACAGCAGTCCCTATAGTTAAGACCCGACCAAGCCCTTCTCTGTATTTTAAATACTCGAGTTACCTGGGGTGCATGTCCCCAAGTCAATATGGAATAGGACACAACTGGATGAAAAAGTCCAAAGTATGCTGTTCTTAATACAGACCTTGAGGCACTTTCTGCTAAAGAACGAAGAGCATATAAAGCAGTATTGAGCTTTTTAGCTACTTCCTGGATATGGCTGTGCCAACGAAGCCCCTCATCCATCTGCACCCCCAAAAACTTCTGAGCGAGAACACCATTTTATTGGTTTTACTTTTATTGAAAAGTAGTCTGTTTGCACAAAACCACTCCTCAATATTTCTCTGCACCCTGTCCACCTCTGACAAAGTATTTTTTAGCAAATTTGTCTTCAGATATGATTCCAAGAAAGAAACACTTGCATTAGAAAAATTGTATTTTTTGAGTTTTTGAAGAAGTATTTGATGCGTAACACAGTCAAATGCCCTACATAACTCACAAAATAAGGCACCCGTATACTCCATTTTGTTAAAGGAATCTGAGATGTAGGAAACAAGGTCCAGAATCGCCATTGTGGTATTACTGTCACTCCTGACACCAAACTGACAGGGAGTAAAGAGGTTGTTTCCTTCAAAAAATAATCTATTATTTTATTGGATATACATATAATATCTTTGAGATGATGGGTAACAAAGAAATCGGTCTGTAGCTGCCCGGTGAGTCAGGGTCTCCCTTCTTGAAGATGGGAATGACTTAGGCAATTTTCAATATATCTGGGAATGTATTTTCTCTAAAACATTGATTAATAAGAGTTGTCAAAGGGGAGATGATAACATTCTGTATGCCTTTTATAAGTTTGACATTCAAACCAAAAATATCTGAGCTATTTTTATTTTTTAATTGGGCAATGATGTCCCTGACCTCAATGAAGGACACAGTCCCAAAAACAAAGGGAGCGCCCCCCACCACAGATATGAAATCGACTGGATCTTTTTGAGAAGCTCGTATTGAATGTATTGTTTCGTGGGCAATAATACAAAAAAATTTATTAAAAGTATCTGGAGTTATGGTACAGCTGGGGCTTAAGTTTAATTTATTATTTTTGTTTGTTTTTGCATTAATAATCTGCCATATGGTTTTAGAAGGATTATTAGAGGTATTAATTAGATTATTATTAGTTTTTATTTTGGCTACTTGAATGGCTTTTTTATACATATTTCTATAGTTTTTATATTCTTGTCGAGCTCCTGCAAGGTTATACTGTCTACTTCATTCATCAAGAAACTGAAGGTTGTCCCTCATTGCCCCCAGAGAGTCATCAAACCAGCTGATTTTATTTCCCTATGCTATGTAATATAAAATCTCGTTCTTTTAAGAATCGGTTAAAATTTTTAATTAGATTCATAAATTTTACCTTCGCCTCCCAAAATTGAACAGAGAAATACTGCGTAATAAACAAAGATAGTGTGGGACCGGATAGTGAGCATTTCATAAATTTTTAATCAATTAAGCTGTTTTTTTTTTAAGTTTATAAACGAGCCTAATTTATTAAATGATCACTAATTAAAATAAAAATTGGACGCGTTCCTTTAACATAACGCTACAAAGTTTACGAGAAAATACTAATTTATTAAGTGGTTAAAAAATTAGCTTCACAAATTACAACATATTATTTACTGACAACAAGTGTTATTTCTTTATTTTTACTTTTTTACAGGTATAATCAAGAAGTTTTATATAACTTTGTCCGTTATTTCCGGTTGGTTTTGCATTTCACATATAGCAAAAAATAATTACATCTTGTAAGTAAATTTTAATTAGTTAAATTTTCACTTATTAATTATTATAGAAACATCATATTATTGAGTGATGTATACCAACTGGCAAAGCTTGAGGTATAATTAAATTTTCGAATCTTGGTTTATTATTTCTTTGAATGGTAAACACCCAATTAACACTGCCACCTCTTCTTGAAAACTGTAATATATAGCATAGATCTAATAAAAACCACATGTTTAAATGTTTTAATTACAACTACACACTTCTTTAATAACACAAGAGAATATCTTTTTAATGACTACTTCAGATTCACTAGAAAGTTCCAGACTTTGACTCGGTTTTACTGCCATTGTAATAAAATTTTAGTTCGCTAATTGTATTTTGCTCCTGCTCCTGTTACATCTAAAAATTAAATTATCATATTCTCGCATTTATTCCTATAAATTTTCGTAATTAACTAAATTTATTCTATAGCGTTTTAATGAATTGAGTATTAGGATAACAAAATATTTTAAAATTGGGATGAACTCCTGAAAAACCATTATAATCTATACATATGGTGATCCGCCCCATGATAACGTACGCCGTTATTGTATGGTGGCCTAATACAGCAAAGTGCAAACATTGTCTTCAACTTGACAAAGTTCAAAGAATGGTATGTGTGAGAACATTGAGTGCGATGAGGATTGTCACCACCAGGCCGCTGGAAGTCCTGGTGAACATGCCTCCTCTCAACTTATAGATAGAGAACGACGCCCTGAGGGCTATTTATTGTCTCAGTTGCTTAGGTCATCTCGGAACTGGAACGGTTGGCTACTCAGGTGTCTGGAAAAGCTTTGTGAAGAGATGTTCATCATTCCCCATGCAAACAGATTACACGGCGTCGCTTTGGAAACCCAACTCTCTCTTTCTTGATACATTTCTGTCAAGTAAAGAGGATTGGGAAATAGATCTCTACAAGATGAAAGAGTTGGAGCCGAGCGTTTGGCAGGAGCAAATGAGTCACAGAATTCTACTCTCTTAGACATCGTGCGACGATCTTTACAGCGGAAATTTATGCTATTTTTCAGTGTGGTCATCTCTGTGAGGGAGGCATAAACAGGAATAGGGTAATGAACATATGCTCTAACAGTAAGGCTGTCACAATGGCATGTCCATTTTAAAAACAGTAAATTTTAACAATAACTTTTTTGGAATTAATTCTGGTAATAAACATCTTCACAAGTCTGCTTTAATTCTGATACAATTCCTTTGCTCGTGTGTGAATTAGCAATAAGATTACAGAAATCTTACGCCAGTAAAAGTGCATCGATATTTTGCATTCGCACGTACAACATAACTGCAGTCAACTCGCAGCAACTACGTAAGTGTGTTGCATTTCTGCTGGATTGGCGATTACAGTAGCTTCAACGTTTAAATGCGAATACGAGTGAAACAAATCTGTTGCAATCGGTATTATAGTAGCCAAGGTAGAGTGGATAAAAGGACTATGGCCATGTCACAAAAATATGAATTTATGGCAACATGAAATTTGAGGGATTTGTGCGCCCATTTGGGAGGAGGGAGACAGGAGTTTTCTATTTAGAGCTAATTATATAGTTTTCAGTCCATTTAATAATATTTAATAAACATACTTCAATAATCTGTGTTCAGTTCAGTTATATGTTTTTTTAATAAAACTACCAATAAAAAACATTTATAAAAATCAATTCTCAGTTGGCAATAATGAGTGATATTTTGGCATTTCATTTTATCGCCCTTCAAATGAAGTTACTTCGGGTGTTTTTGTTTAATTTTTGGTGTTTTTGTATGTTTTTTTCAAAATTTTTAGAAATCTAAAATACATAATCGTTTTATATCTTTATAAATTCTATAATTTATGTTTTGTTTTAGGAGACGTTGTGGTAATTAGAGGTCAAGTATGATAAGCCCAGAACAAAAAAGTTAGTTGGTAGATTATTGGATGAGTAGTAGTTTTTAATCTACTATGAGTTTCAAATTTTGCCTCTAG
This sequence comes from Diaprepes abbreviatus, assembly GCA_034092305.1. Taxonomy (NCBI): domain Eukaryota; kingdom Metazoa; phylum Arthropoda; class Insecta; order Coleoptera; family Curculionidae; genus Diaprepes; species Diaprepes abbreviatus. Next base: position 4,108,248 of record JASJET010000055.1, on the reverse strand, counting down.
TGTCTGTTTTAATCTAGTGTGTTTAGGAATATACGTTCAGCTCTAGTATGGAGAAAAATTATGAGCTCGAGGTTTTCCTGTTGCAGTTTTAGAAAAGTAATATTGTTTTATTACAATATAAATAAATTATTTTAAATGAATGTTGCAATTTAATACTAAATGAGACTTGTTATGATGAATAGTAGTTACAGAAATGTATTATTTCTTTAATAATATTTTGTTTTCCAAAATGCACAATTATTGTTAATAATATGATGCTTATCTAAGTATAAGAGGAAATAATTAAAATTAAAAAATCAGTGCTTCTTTCAATGACCGTTCTCTTAGAGGTATATAGTTCTGACCTCTTCACTGGTTATTTTAATATGTGTAAATAAATATTGCAATGTCTTAGTTACATGTATCTTTTATCAAATACTATTTTTTGAAATATTGTGTCTATTGGTCCCATAAATGTATCATAAAACAAATTACTGAGTATTTTATACTTCACTGTGCTTATCAACAATCCTAGTCAGATGAGGTGAGGTTAAATTCATAATGTTAGTTTTTTAAGTTTTATCCTAGAATATAGTAGCGTTTTTTATTGGATTTAAATTATTTGTTGACAGAAGCATAACATTTTAAGGTCCAGGTACTGGTAGAAGGCTGAGATACATTTCTACCAAAAAATTATCGTGAATAAAAAATGACAGTTTTAATATCTTTTAACTATTCATCTTACTTTAGACTTATTAGCGAGACTTTTCAAGATTAAATTTGAGTTTTGGCTATTGAACTAGTTTCATGAACCTCGGTAGACTAATGGAAGGGATGCCTGCCCGGAAGGCAGGATGATCTGGGTACTAATCTAGTTGGATGAACAGTTTAGTTCACTCAGTGGATCAACGGGTTATATTTTATTGGTATTTACTTGTTTTTTTTACAAGTACTAGATTTAGCATTAATTTATTATTCGTAGTTTTTATGTTATTATTTTAATAATATTAAATAAATAACTTTTGGCACTTTACGAGTTTAATGTTTTTACACGTACCTTTTGACATCCATTGATTTTAAGTAGAAAATAATATTTATTATAATTTCCATAAACTGTACTATTATTTTTTAAAAAGAGGAGAATTACTAAAATATCTTATTATTTTAGGATTAACTAATGTCATCCCAATTAGCCTTTAATAATCAATGAAGAATTTTGTTGTAAGTTTAAATATTTAGCACCTTCACAGAAGAAGTTTGTTTAATAGAATATTTTGTTAAAAAAATTTCATTAAAATATCGAAAATAAATATAGACCAATTTTTAAAAAGAATTAGGGTTTTTATGCATTTGATTTTTTAGTTTAATATTTTTTGATAACATATTATTTTTAACTGTTTTTTTAAAGCTTCTAAAATATTTATGGGCTTAAATGGTGGTTATCCTAGTTGATAAGAGAGTACGTTACTATCTAAGCCGATAAAACAGTTATATTAGGCCATTTTTCCACACACTTCTGCGAGTGAGATTGTCCCCTTCTTCAAGAGATGGCCTTGTGGCTCCATTTTAAATACATTGTTGCGATATATTTCTAACTTTCTTTTTCTGGGAACAAGACAATCGAAGATGACAGACACAGGAGAAACAATTACGAAATCTAAGTGAAGATGGTCAAGACACGTTGCTCTAGAATGGCTGAATTCAAGTGGACTAGAAGAACCATAGAATGGCTCCCCTTAATACGCTGGTAGGACGACACTAGAAAAACATCCGGAAAAAGGTGAATGATAATACCACAGAACCAAATGCTTTGGAAAAATATGGCAGAGGCATTTATAGGTGGATACGTTAAAGAAAAGGAGAAGAAGAAAACAAGAGCATGAGTAAAGCAAAAAATTTTGCATGCTTAATAAGAGTTGGGTTTGAAAACAACCTCCCCTTTACGTTGATTTCTAAGACAAAACCGTACTAGTTTTTTGTGGTTTCAATGAAGTAACAGTTAATATTAAAATTATAATATGGGCCCAGGATCTCATTTAAAATTTACTTTGATTATGCAAGTCTTAGAAGTATCGATCAATAAGCGATATTATTGCAGTTCATGTTTTGTTTGAATGCCTCAGGTCTTTAAATGATCATCGTCATTACAGAACACCATTGATATACTGTTGAACACAAGTCGTCATAACTTTCAATTTCTTCTTCCTTGAGCTACGTTTATCCAGTTTATCCAAAATTCTTTAAAGCCATCGTATCATCTAGTCGGGATATTATCCCTGCCATGTAAAGTGTCAATCATTGGTCTCTATTATATTATCTTTGTCTACCTATTATTAGTCGGTTCTCCTTATTCGATAGCTCTTTGAGCTACTTGGATTTTTTAAATTGAGTTCTTTGTTAGAGCAACAGCTTGAAATGCTGCTTTTAATTCGTAGAACATTTTTTCGACGTCATCGATACTACCTATTATTAATATGATGACGTCAATAGATTAGGTATTTCTTATTCATATTTATTCCCAAATTTTTGCTGCTTGTCTGTTTAAATATCTATTCCAGGAGGCCAGCAAAAAGCCTGGGAAAAATCTTTCTTTTGTAAACTGTGAAATGCAGTTTATTCTTGAGATTTAACATGTCCCATTACTTATTTTCCCTGTGATTGATTGAATGATATTACAATTTAGCGTTAGGTATCTTTAACACTTCAGCTGCTTGCTTAAGCGAATAACATTACAGTTTCCCAGTGGTGATAACTTATCTTCACCAATAGTGGTTTTAGTGATGCGAAATACCGGATCTGGTCCAATAAACGCGGTAGAAGATCTCTAGAGTGGCCTTCTTGTGTTATGTCAGAGCAATAAGGTTCTGATCTGTTTAGATTTTTTCTGATACAAATGCTGTATCTCTAACTTCTCCTCAGATTCACTCGAAGATGGATATCAGTTGCACGCATTTCCGCCTGGAATATTGTGGAGTACTACTCCAGTCCTTCATTTACATTGTCTGGGAAAGCTGCCGCATATTCCAGCTTCTGTGATGACATCAGTTTTGTTTGTAAACCAGACAAGGTTTTCTGGCTGAACTCGTATTTCATCAGATTTTGCTGTTCGTTCAGTTTGAATGATGTAGGATTTGTTAAAATTGTAGACTTATGGCATGTTATCACTGCTCCAATACAATAATGAGTTCGCTATAATAATTTTGATACTGGCGTGTTTGAGGACATGTGCAGTCTACCACACCTAGTTTTGTTCTAGCCTGTATGTTTCTATCGTCGTTTCAGCTTTGATTATTATGTTAAGATGGGGGGAGGAGGTTTAGTACGGTTTTCATGAATTTTGTCGAGTTGCTTCTTATAGGTCTTATGATGCATAAGCAGGTCGGTTTCTAGTTAGTCTGGGTCTTACCGTGTTGTATACAACCAGTGTACAATATGTTGTTTTAATCCCCAAATTTAACTAGCATCCTTCTTGCTGATATGATAGCGATTTTACCTTTGGTAGCAATTTTTTGCAAGTTTGACATTCAAGTAAGCTAGGTACCTAAATTTCAGAACAAGCTGGGTTTCGAAAGGGCTTTAGTACAACAGAGCAGATACAGAACATCAAATTACTAACTGAAAAATGTACTGAATATAATATGCAAATCCATCTAGCATTTGTTGACTTTAGCAGGCTTTGAACTCTGTCCAGCTATGGGCCATATTTCAAGCAATGGACAATGCAGGAATTGAATTCAGTTACAGAAATCTTCTGAAATATATTTACGATAAGGCGATACTGGAAGTGAAGATAACAGAGGACCTTGAAACACAAAAGATAAATATGGGTCGAGGGGTGCGATAAGAAGATACGATTTCCCCTAAACTCTTTACTTTAACATTGGAAGATGTCTTTGCGCAACTAAACTGGGAATATAAGGGCATTAGCATTGATGGTAGATATTTCAACCATTTATGTTTCACGGATGACGTGATATTAACAAATGAAGATTTAGACAAGTAACAGGAAATGCTATCTGAATTGAAAAGTGCTTCAGAGAAGTTGGATTAAGTATGAACTAAGCAAAAGCCAAAAGAATGTCTCCAGAAGATACGCCATTATATGTAGGAAACAACGAAATACAAAAAGTCAAGGCTTACGTATATTAAGGCCATCTAATTAGACTTGGGAAAGAAAACCAAGAAGCGGAAATAAAGAGAAGAATTAGAATGTCATGGGTAGCCGTTGGAAGATTAGGATACGCTCTTAAAAACCCTGATATTCCCGTTAATTTGAAAAGAAGAGTATTTGACTCGTGCGTTCTCTCAGTAGTGACCTATGGAATGAAGACAACCATATTAACAGTTAAAGCAGCTAATAAACTGCTTACCACACAGCGAGCAATAGAAAGAATCATACTGGGAATATCACTACGTGACCGAATAAGGAACGAAGAAGTGAGAAAACTGGATGGGACACGTCGTTAGGCAAGACTATACAAGGTGGACAAAACATATATTGCAATGGAGACCTAGGTCGTCAAAAAGAAGTATAGGAAGACCCTCAAAAAGATGGATAGACAACATAAAAAGAAAAGCCGGTAGAAACTGGCACCGGATTGCAGAAAATAGGTTGGAATGGAAGAGACTAGAGGAGGCCTATGTCCAGGAGTGGACCAAATTGGGCTACTAGAGAGAATATAGACAGGTTCTACCTATGTGCTGATGGTATTAACCGATAAGACATTTTGAATGTGGGGCGTTTCTATAATTTTAAAGTTATTACTGTTTACCCCTAATTCTTAATATATTGTATTTGATTTCTTTTACTCTAAAAAAATTCTCAGAAATCTCAAATCTTAATAACAAATCTCTAAAAATTTAATATATTTTAAACATATTCGTAGGATCAACTACAATGTAACATATTATGTAACAAGAGTGATAAATATTTAGCTTACACATCGTAAATAAAGCGATAACAAGTTGCGTGTAAGAATAATGAATTCTAAATGTAGTTCTATTAGGGCAATGGCTTTATTCAAAATTCTATAATATATCTTAATCTTTTCTGGAGATAATAGGGTAGATTTATTATTTTTCATTAAAACATAACTAACGTGAAAGGAACTTCCTCAACCGTGTATGCACGGCCGGCCTGAAGCCAACATAACATTTGTGAAAATGGTGACGCAAAAAACTTGCGGGGTTCGATTACGTATTTCAAATAGATAAATTATTTACAAAAATTAAAATTCCAGCTGATCCTTTTTTTTTAGTTATGAGTGTTTAAAAAAGTCAGATAATACACGTTAAACTTATTAAAGTAGTAATTATATTTATAACTTTTATTACCACTTTAAGCGTTACCCAGGACCAACGACGGAGACCTAGTGGTTTTCTGGTCCCATATTAAAAGAAAAAAAAATTTCAATTTGAAATTATTATTATCTAACGATAAACAAAATCTTCAGACTTATAGCAAATAACTAACTCAAAATAGCCTGTAGATTATGATGTAAGTAATCAATATTCTTTATTTCAAATAAAAATAACTGTGTTTTGTCTTATTTCAGTTAAAATATGCCTTGATGAGCATTCAACAACAGCATTTTTTATTTGATGATGAGTTTCCATTGAACTGGTTTTATGATTCTCCCAATATTTATCAAATATATGATGAACGGACTCCCCGAGCTACTCCGACCATAGACCCAATCCTTCATTGTTGATTAATTTTACCAATTCTTGAACGCGGTTTAACAAAATATGTACTTTTAAGGTCTCTGAAACAAATGTACCTAAGGGCATTGCCTCCCCTTCCTTTTTCAGCCTAAAGGTGATTGAGTAATAATGATAGTTTTGTTAACTGTTGATGTTAATAAAAAATATAAGTTGTAAAGAGATCAGCCTGACCAGGTTCTTATTAAAGACACTGGAAAAGTTGGTGGATCGACACATTAACACAGGAATAATGGTGCAATATCCCTTACATCCTTTGCAATTTGCCTACCAGGCAGGAAAATCCACAGATGCGGCCCTACACCGACTCGCCACAAAAGTCGAAAACGCGCTATTGGGGGGACGATCTGCCTTAGGCACCTTTATCGATATCGAGGGGACATTCGACAACATGTCTCACGATTCGATATGCAATGCTCTACAACGGCGAGGCTTTCAACCGACGATAGTCGCATGGATCAGACCAATGTTAACTAAGAGAATAATTTATGCTGAACTTAATAATGTAACAGTTAAAGCACTGTCAAGTAGGGGCTGTCCACAGGGAGGAGTGCTGTTGCCTTTGCTGTGGAGCCTTGTGGCGGACAGCCTGTTGAGTGAACTGAATGATGCCGGTTTGTATACACATGCCTATGCTGATGACCTAGTCATTTTGTGCCTTGGTCGCCATGTCTGGGACCTGGAGGGGCAAATGATGCGGGCCCTCTGGATCACGGAACGATGGTGCCGCAGGGAGGGGCTCGGAATAAATCCGGACAAGGCCGAGATAGTACTCTTTACTAAAAAGAGGAAAATAGGGAGACTTCCCACAATTACTTTGGTGGGAAGGACTTATCAACTTAAGGGGACAGTTAAATATCTGGGAGTAATTTTGGACTCACGACTGAGCTGGAATGATCATATTGAGGCGCAAACACTTTCTTCAACTTGACAAAGTTCAGAGAATGGCTTATTTGGGAATATTGAGTGCGATGAGGACTGCTCCCACCAGGGCTCTGGAAGTCCTTGTGAACCTGCCTTCTTTTCACTTAAATATAGAGAACGAGACCCTGAAGACTGTTTATCGTTTGAGTTGCCTGGGACATCTTGAAATTGGAACAGGCGGTGACTCAGGTGTCTGGGAAAGCGCGGTGGAGAGGTGTCCATTACTGACCATGCGGACAGACTACATGACGCCGCTTTTAAAACCCAACCTCTCCCTGGAGATACTTATGCCAAGTAGAGAGGATTGGGAGGGAGAACAAAATCTTCCGAAAAATGGATCCTGATGGTATACTGATGAATCTCGACAAGATGAAAGAGCGGGAGCCGGAGTATTCGCTCTCGGACAATGTGCGATAATTTTTACAGCGGAAATTTATGCTATTCTGCAGTGTGTCCATCTCTGGGAGAGGGACGTAGACAGGAACAGAGTAATAAATATATGCTCAGACAGTAAGGCTGCGATATTAGCACTGAAATCCAGTGTCGTGACTTCGCGACTTGTGTCTGAGTGCAAGGATGTACTAAATGGTATAACAAAGAAAGGCTGCACAGTCAGACCCCTATCAGTCTCGGGTCACTCGGGCATACGCAGGAATGAGGAAGCAGACCGTCTGGTAAAGTTGGGTTCGGCGTATGGACGCCAACCAATATGACCTGTCCCAATTGCTATTGGCAAAAGGAATTAAAATCGTTGCTGGAAAGCAAATTTATTGAGTCGTGGAGGGGAGCTCCTGGAATGAGGTGTGCTAAGGAACACTGCAGCGGGACCTAGCGCACGGCGTACTAAGGAGCTTCTCTCCTTGGGAAGGTGGGATTGTTGACAGGACATTGTCACCTCAGGGGCAATCGTCATAGAATCGGTGTCGAGGGTGACCCGACATGCAGGTGGTGTTTGGAGGAGGATGAAACTGCTGACCATGTTCTCAGAGAGTGCCCAGAACTCAACGGACTGAGATATTTCGGAGATACAGTTTTGTTACCGGAAGCAGGCAAATTCAAGTAATGAAGCTGCTTGGATTCGTAAAGGCGATCGGCCTCGAATAGCCTGCAGATATGGTGGGATGTAAAGGGCCAAATGGAGGCCTAGGCATCGATGATCTAGTATCACCACCCCTTTATCATTCATTCATTCAAGTTTTAAAGAGATAACTCTGTCTACAGGGCTCCTATTTAATAAAAAATGAATCAACTTTAACAGTTGTTGGTAACCTTTTTAGAGACATGCTGCATTAAAAGTTTTATTTAAAAATTTGTTAAAAATCTTTTGGATATTTTTAGACTAAATGATAATATTTTGTACTTTATGACAATATCTCCAAAACAATTACTGATTAGTAATATAAATAAAGATAAAAAAAAACATGTGATACTGCATAATATTGTTTCAACTTATTATCTGAAAATCTGGGAATTTATAAATAGCGATCGTATTTTTTTTAAAGATTTATATTTATGTAAATAATAAAATATATGCTGCTATTTCTGTTATTGATTATTACGTAACAAAATGTCCATTTATTTATTATTTCTCTAGATTTTGTTTATTTGTGAATACGATCTACATTTGTGTGGGTTCGTAATTTTGGAACTAGTTTTTGTTGTTGTTTTTTTCCGCCACCATTAAAATGTATTGAAAATTATGTTATGTTTTATGTTTTTATTTTTTCTTTAATGAAAAATTGGAAACATATGATGTTATGGTCGGTTCTTTAGAGCTATTGTCATCAGAGAAACTTAAAATCTAAATAAAATAATACCTTTATATTTTATTTTTGATTTCTCATGGATGGTGTGGAATCTTTTATTTTTCACGGTTTTGGTGAAATCAGTGCGCAAATAATGAAGGAATTTAGAACCATCTAAAGTAGCAGAGGCAGCGAAATTAACAATATACACCACTTTTTTACTATTTGTAAAAAAGATTTCACTTTTCCAAACTGGTTGCATAAAATAAAACAACCGTTTTAAAACTTTAAACAGTGTTACAAATTAAAATGTAATGAATAAAAACATACATTCGAAAACTGGCCGAAAAGTTGAATTTTTTTAAGACCCTGTATACAAAAGTCGTAACGAAAGTATAGTTTTCGAGTCACATGTAATAGCTTTGACTCATTAGAATAATTTAAGGCACTCGACTTCCACTATTGTTACAAACTTTCTTGGGCATAAGTATTAATTATCATTACATTATCGAATAATAATAGTAATCAGATACAAGCTGGAACAAATGCTCAAAATGTGAAGCAGTTCTCTGGGGATATAGGATTGCTATTTAGCCTCGGTAAAGGCCGCATTTTAAACAAAACTAGAGGAAAGATGCATTTGAGATGCAGAAAGATCAAAACAACAAAATCCTCGTAGTGCAACTGAAAAGATATTGCTACGGTGCTTAGAAGTTTGATTATTTAACACCTTTCAGTAGTACTTGTAAGTGGTTAAAACTTAATAATAGATTTACACTCTATTTTCCCACTTTAGTTCAGAAGATAATCATTTCTGAATTCCCTATTTATCTTAGGGGGAAGTTTGTGTATGGGTTTGATATTCATGGGAGGGATACTAGACATAATAGAGCTATGTGGAGACCGTTTCCATGTTATCGGATCCTAGGTGAAGTGGTCTGATGTATTTTCTACAAATTTTCGGACAGTCCGCGAGGTTGCAAAGAGAACCGCTTTCTGAATGGGTTTATACAAACGCTCACTAAAGACCTTGATGTTCTGCGGGAGGTTCTTTGGTATCACTCCTGTTGTCGATAAAATTATGGGAATCGTTTGAATGCTGTTCATTGCCCATTGTCTTCGAATTGCACTTCCAAATCTGTATATTTGGCGATTTTCTCGTTGTATTTTGGCCTTAGGTTGTTGTTGTCAGGTATAGCATTGTCAATTAGTGTAGTACGCCTAGAAATTTTATCTGTTAATAGAATGTCTGATCTATTATGAGCAACTATTTGATCTGTTAGAACCGTTCGGTTCCAATATAGCTTGAACTCGTTCTCAAGAATAGGCTCCGGGTTGTATTTGTAGTAAGACACTTTTCCTATCTGCAATAGATTAAAGTTATCTGCTTACTCTTGGTGGAGTATCTTAACGGCTGAGTCATGACTTTCCTTACACCTCACTGCGATAAACGATTGTCATCCTTCAGTCATGTGCTGGACTGTCTCCGATGTTCGTCAGCAATATTTACATTGGTCGTTTTCTGGTGAGGGATCTCTGATGATGAACTTCCGATAGTTTTTCCTCGGAATAACCTGGTCTTGGATAGCTAACAAAAAGCCCTCCATTTGCGGATACATCTGTCCTGAAATCAACCAGTATTTCGACGTTGAGTTGTCGACCTTGTCCTGATTCACCTCATTACCGTTCATGCCGTTCATGAAATGGCTTCCCTAGCCAGACTTGTAACTTCCCTTGGTCTGTTTCCTCAGCTGTAGCGGCGCTGAATCGTCCATCTCCCATATTGCTCGATGTAGAGTGGAAGAGCTCGCTAACCTGTGGAAATAAGAACGTAAGTTTATTGTTTGTTGGTCGAGCTGCTTACCAATATCCACCAATCCTCTTCCGCCTTGATATCTTGGAAGCTTTGTACGTTCCATAGCACTCCCAGAGTAGTGTTTGTGTGCTTTTGTTAAGAGTGTTCTTAATTTTCTTTGCAGATTTTTTATGTCCGTTCTGCAACTTTCTGCTATTTAAACTAGTTCATAATACGCGCCTTACCCTCCTGACAAATTCGGTGGTCAGTTCGGGCTTCGTAGTGCGATGGTCAATTCTTTTAGCCTGTTTCATACCTAGGTATTTGTATGTTTATTCTGTTACATTGCAGCTATAGTTTCACCGGTCTGCATTTCAAATACGTCTGGGTGTATCTTTCCTTTAACGATGTTCAAAATACGGTACTTTTCAAGTCGAAACTGCATTCCGATATGACCGGAGAACTCCTCTACAATTTATTATTATTATACTACGGAGGAAGAAGACTGGCTAAATCTATGGATAATAATAATAATAATAATAGTTGTTTCCCTCTAAGAGCGTATCATGTCAATTTTCAGAATTGGGATCCAACTGCAGCTACCTTCCAGCAATAATATAGATATCAGCTGACACATATGTTTAAAATTGTGAAAAAGTTCTCTAAAGATATTGAAATATAACTTGATCTTGATATATGATACATCTAAAACATTATTACAGGAAATTTATAACTGAGAACATTCGAGATGCAGAACGGTTATAATATAATGTGAATAAAATTGGCACAAAGAATTGATTAACGCTCCATGAAGGTTGAACTGGCAAGGAAACTTATAAGGAGGCAGATGTTACGAACTAGTTTTATAGTTTAAGGCGCTTAATACATATGCCTGCTTCGCACTAAGCTACTTTTAAAATTGTAGAATCTACAAAAAAAGTCAGAACACTCCAAGTTGTGCTACTGAATGCCCAACACTTCCAAGACACTAAGAGAAATAAGAAGGGTAAAAATTGATCAACAGATGAATCACAGGTTAGCAGATTCTTCCACAATATTCCGGAGAATATGAGAGGCAGATGATTCAAAATCGCTACGGTTGAAAGAGCATGAATTGTTTATATGTATATCACCAAGCAGATGAAAAAAAACGTCAAGCTTGGCTGGAGAAATCCCGTCATGGATGATAACTCAATAAGGTCATCTGGAAAAATGTGGACTTGCTGGTTGATATCAGGGAAGATATTTCCAAAGAAGAAAGGCGTCTTATTAACTATTCTCAAGAAAATTTACCTTAAATTCATTGTCAGGGATTGCTCAACACAGAACGATCGAATGTCAGGATATTGTAGGCAATTCAGAATATAACGGAAGAATGTCGAACATGCGCCACATTTTAGTAGAAGATGAGATATGACTCAGTTTTTTTGCGAAGTAGTAGATATTTGTTGGACTTCCATTGTCTTTATTTTTGTTGAATATCACGACGTTGCTGAGATACTTCATCACGAACTGGCAGTGCAGCCAAAAAAAAAATTGCGCACCTAGAATCTATCTTAGAAAATCACCTGTATTGGTATAAAATACTGCTTAAAAACAAAGAGTTGCTCATAATAGACCAAATTAATAGAAACGTGATAAAAAGTTCATCAAATATAGACGCTTCAAAGTACAAATATGACGGTGCGGATTGAACAAGGTTTCAGAATACTACTATAATTTTATTAACAGGCATTGCACCAAAAAACCTTCTACATAACTTCAGGCGACCGGGTTTTAGTGAGTATCGGTACAAGGCTATGTAAAGGGTGATGCTACTAGTGACCATCCGAATTGTTCGGGAGTTTGTGGGGAATGCAACTAACCAAAATGTCACTTAAAACCCGATAACATTCAACAGACCGTCACAGAATTTAGTCATTTTGATATCTGAATATATCTGGAATGGATAAGGCCAGATTTTCACTATAGGGTCGCTCTGGATACGATCTCGATATACTCTCGAACCGAGAGCGAACCGAGATCGTATCGAGAGGGGCACGATAGTGAGAATCAAGCCTAAATGTGGTAGGGAATGCGACAGTTTTTCTGCTAAGTAATAAGTAAACATAAAAACAAAATTTTAATTGCGTTATAAAAGAGACTGAGGGTCGTGCATGCAAAATATACACGCAGTTTTGTATTTGAACTACGCAACTAATTACAAAAATATAAATGAGAGTCATAGTTTATAACCTTCATAATTACGGACCTAACAAGTCCTTATAATTGCTATGAATAATGAATATAACCAATAATTATAAAAATAATTTGGAAGATGAGCAAATAAGGATACAAAACAAAAATGTTTAATAATAAAACCAATGCGGCAGCGTTGAGAAAAACAAGACAGGATCTGATTCATTCATATGTATATTTTTGTTAATCTTGTTTACGACTATGAGTTGAGTAAGTGGTAACTGCCTGTATTACTTAAGAAAATGAAGTAAGATTTTCAAATAAAGTGAGTTTAAAACTTCGAACATAATAACACAAAAAATTACGGATTTCACCTCTATCTTTTTACTGTTTAACAAAGGACGGGTGGTGGGTTTCTAAGAAAAACCGTTTCAATTAATTCTAATTTACAAAGTCCATAATAAGGATCCAATTATTTTTTTTCCAAAATACATGAGTTTCAAAGTTTGGCTATAATATTTTTATAAAAATATAATTGTGGAGTGAATTACAGAAATATATAATATTTTTTATTTTTGATTTTTTTTCACATAGAGCACAACGCCATACAAAAATGATTGGTCCCTAATGACATATAATCGTGGAAATTTTCTATTTATATCTCGGTAAATACACAATAGACAACTAAAACTAAATTTAAAATAAAATATTTTTTAAGAACCGTGAAGTGCAAATAAAATAAACAAAAAACAAAGTAGAAAGAATAACCTGAATTGACAATGCGACTAATAGTCAGAATTTTTGATTATAAAGTTTTGAAATCCCGAACTTGACACTTAAACCCGAACGTGAAAGTACAGAGGTAAATAATCCCGGATTTGACTATACCGAAAATTAACTAAACTGAATTTAGAAATTAAAAAAGAGGTAAAAAAATTGGAGCAGTCAGAAGAGGAAAAAGATTAAATAAAAAGTGAAAAAAAATTAAATTAGATCCATGGATGAGAGATGATAAGCTCTTCCAAATTAGCTCCTTCCCTAGATGTGTACTTAAAAATAAAACTAAATAATTTTCTTGAAATCTTCTCTTCTAATCACGATAAGTGAGAAGAAAAGTGAATCCGTTGTGTATTCTAACATAGTCGGAAAGTTTCGTGGGATCTCACCAACAAATCCCGTGATTTGTGTTAAATGTCGAATTTACACAAATACATAAATAATTGAAAAATCGAAAAATAAAAACCTGGTGATTGAACGAACAAAAAAGTAGAGTACAAGACGTATTACTTCGGTAATATAATAAAATACATAGATGCATATTTCTTAAGTACGATAGGCGTGAACGGTGGCGGTCGAAAGTAAAAGTAACCGGAAAATCATTAACCAGCGTTGACGTTTCGCTAAAACCGAGAAAATCTTAAAGAAAATCGTCGAAAAGATAATAGCGAAAAACCAGGTTGAAAATAAACGGGAATTATATATATATATATATATATATATATATATATATATATATATATATATATATATATATATATATATATATGTATATAATGTAAATGTAACTTGGAATTTTTCAGGGTGTTTTATTATATTGTAGGATAGAGAACTAAAAATATTAAGTAAAAATTCCTGTCAACTCAATATATGGGTAGAAAAATGTGCGTTATACATAAAGGGCTACACTAAAAAGAATCATTTTTGTCACATACTAAAGGCCAATATGTAATAAACCTCGGTGAACATGAGGTTTGAGTGTGAACCACCTGGATAATTTTTGAATTTATATCGCTGATATATGCAAACTACAGCCCATGACAAAAACTTCTCCTGCTTTTAGGTCCCAATAATGACGCCAGTCAAAAGAGTAATATGTTTTGTAAAACGTGAATGTTATTATTATTTTAAAAATAGTAAATCCGCTGCTGACGTAAACCGTAAAATTGTTATTTAAATAAGCCTTATAGTTCATTATATGTCATTCCACAATGTTATTTTTTTAACAATATTACCATTTTCCAGAAAAAATGTTTTAATATTGAGAAAAGTCCTGCCGAAACAATCATCTGGTCCTGCTCTGGCACTGCACGCGTGCAGATTATATCCTAGAAATGTCACGGTGACCCTGAGCCACGCGCACTGCCGCGGGATTCGGGGTATGGCGGGGCCGAGCGGGGACCCGCGGGAGCATTAGCCGCGGCTAAGGACGAGGCCTGCTAAGAGCATACAGCGTTGCCGAATGTTTTCGCAGGATAACGAATATTAGTGATTGTTGCATACAAGTAGATGAAAATATTTTGCATGGATTAATTCAGCTGTTCTTTAGCTTAAAGAGCAATAGCAAATGAAAAAAATAGATCGTGAAAGATATAAATGTTAATTCGAATTGTAACTAACTTGAATTTATATGTGAGAAAAGCAAAATTACAATTTTACATCGTGAACCGTAAAGGATAACGTTAAATAAAATTTGTTAAAACTCTTTTTTAAGTTCAAATCGCAAGTTCAACATAATGCAATAGCAACAGTACTGCCACAACTGGAAACATTTTAAATGATTTAAATATAAATTCTATTGACATTTGTCATGTTTATTTAAAGGCAATCTTTCAAAATAAAATAATAAATATTTTTTAAGGGATCGCCTACCAAACATAAATAAAAGGTTTTAAACAAGATGAACTTAACTCATTTTGTAGTTCGTCATATTCGTTTCTAGGCGATAGTTAGTTTAGTAATACTGGTTCTTCTTCTATCGACTGTCTTGATCAACATGTCTAGACCAAACTGATATTGGTTCTACTATTATATCATTTTAAAGATCTCTTTGTTTTTTATGTGTACATATAAAAAAGAGAATAAGTTTCGAAGATTCATAGTTTTCATGACTTCATTTCTTAGATGCTTGAGATTGGTGTGCCAAGGCGTCTGGAAGAAGCCAAAATTTTGATTTGACTAAACTTTTAACAAAAATTGTATACTCAAATTAAAGGTTTATGAAAAATACCCACTAAATACATTTTTTTAAATATTTCTTAGATAGTTTAAAAAAAGTTTTATTTTGCACTTTTTTAAGAATTATGAAATGATTATTATAGACATCCAAACAATGGACGTAAAAAAAAGCTAACATATTTAAGGCAACATTTTACGAATATCTATCCTAGATGCTATAATGATGTTTCCTCCTCTTTCCCCCACAAAATTTGGGTTGAATTTTAAAATCATCATCAATCAGCTTGATGATAACTGCATAGAAACTATATCCGCCTCTTATCTACAAAAATGGTCGGTGGGGGATGGGCATTTTTGATGTTGTAACTCTTATTACTGATTTTAATTGATAGAAATTACTACAATAAGCAGTTTATAATTCATATCAACAAAAAAAGGATTTAAAAACTTATTTTTATCGATTAATATTATTAGACATTATTTATATGTTAAAAACGAACATAATAATTTAGGCAACCAGAAATTCGTACTTTTACTTTATCCTCGAATTGACTTACCGATAAGCATGTTATATTATTCTAAATAATGTAGTTAGAAAAATATAACACATAATCTGTGTGGTTATCGAGAAATAAAAGAATCCGCATTATTTATCAAGACCTTTTCAAACAAAAAAAAAACATCATGAAAATCAGCACTCACAAAAACCAAAGGCTATCCCCAAAATGGGACTTACATATGAAATCTATATGGAACGAAAATACATCAGCTGAATCTCGGAAGAAACCAACGTAAAACATAAGTAAAAATGTTGAAATAGTTTATATTGAGAATGCTAGGCGTCCTTAAGAAGCAGGCGCAGATACAGAGTGGATATGGGTGCAATTCCTCCCTGAGTGAAGTAAAACCCATTTTCCGGAAGACCGGTGGCATCGAACAGAAATTGCTTCCCTCTTCCCCTCATCCTGCATCTTTATAAGACGTAATTCTGTCTCAGTCAGTTTATATGTTACCAATATGACGCTGCACGAACAATTTTGCTGTGGATACTGCCGTTTTGTGATGTGCTGAATCTGACTGTTTTCTTAATATGCTAAATCCATTTCTTTTCTTAATGTGCTTAATCTGAGGTAGACTTTTATCAAAATCTTAACGAAGTAACAAATCAAAAGAATAACACATAGATTGTTCCCAGTTTCTTGTCTACAATACAATTACAATGTGTGTTTCTACACGTTTTGTTTGAAACTTTTTTTTGGCTGAACGGAAAATAAAGAAATATTTTGGGGAAAAGGTTAAATATCTAGGAACGGCAACGTGGCCGTGGATTGGTGCATGGCCGCGGCCTCCAGTGCGTGTGTGGAGCTGATCGGTGGTCCGCAGCAACGTCGGTGAACAGTGGCGTAGTAAAAATGCATAAAATAATTTTCAGAATGTGACAGTATAGATAATCGAAAGAAAAGTTCTTTTGAGTATCATTTAGTTATTTTGATATATATATATATATATATATATATATATATATATATATATATATATATATATATATATATATACATATATATTTATTTATTTATTTATATATATATATATATATATATATATACATATATATATATATATACATATATATATATATATATATATATATATATATATATATATATATATATATATATATACATATATATATACATATATATATATATACATATATATATATATATATATATATATATATATATATATATATATGATTCAGTTCAGTAGAACATTAGTTCGTTCCTTTGGTTTCTTGTAGAAACATACATATGTGTATTAGAGTGTATCGAAATTTATTTAATGTCGACAAAAAAGAGTTTTAAATTGAAACATATCAACTGAGCCGAGAAACAATTTCTTCAGCTCTGTATAATCGCCGAAAGACTTGCTTCTGACCGTTAGTTACACAGCGTAGGCCATGTGAAAGATTCACATGGCCTACGCTGCATAACATACGGACAGAAGCAAATCTTTCGGCTGAAGATATTGTTTCTCGGCTCACTCGATATGTTTCGATTTAAAACTTTTATGTAGACATTAACAAATGTCGGTACACTCTGGTAATTATTCATTTCAAAGCTGAAGGAATTGTGTTTCACAGGGCCTCCCTTATTGATGATTGTGGTGTCAGTTAAATGTTTTTTGCTCGGCTCAGTCGATATATTTGGATTTAAAAATTTTTTATTAACATTAACAAATTTGGGTATACCCTAATGTATATATATATATATATATATATATATATATATATATATATATATATATATATATATATATATATATATTCCTTCCTTGACATTTTGTTTATTGATTATTGACAAAATTCAACCTTTAACATCGTCTATTCAGGTACTGAAACTCTGTCAGTTTAAGCGTGGCATGCGTGTCGGTACAATGGTTCCGCTTAAAGAGCGTTTTCCAAGTAGAAGGAAGATTAAGTGCATCGTCTCTCTTATTCAGAGTGCCATTCTTTTCAATTTCGATGGATCCACGAATCAATCTTGCCTTGTAGTGTTCTACATTAGCGACTTGCTGGCAGGTGTCAAAATCAATTTTGTGTCCTGTTCCGTGCTGGTGTTGAAAAAGTGCCGATGTTGTCTGTTTGTTTCTTATACTGAGTTTATGTTCTTCTAGTCTTGCTGATATTCTTCTGTTAGTCTGGCCTATGTATGTTTTATTGAAGGTGCCACGTGCGATTTTATATACTCCTTAATTTTCTACATTGATTTTGTCTTTTGGATTTCTTAAAGAAGAACCTATTGTTTTGCGTGGTTTATAGGCTGTAGATATGTTATGTTTTCAGAGCAATTTGCCGATTCTGTCTGTTGTGCCTTTTATGTAAGGAAGTATGGTGATTTTCTATCCTCGGCAGGTGGTCTTGTTTCTCGCGTTGGTTTTTGTTGCAATTTTATTGTCTTATTTATGGTTGGTATTTTTTAGTGGTTTTGTTTGAGGGCCCTTTTTATGTGTAACAGATCCTTTTCTTTTCCCTGGTTATCAGTTAGGCGAAGGAATCTTGATATTGGGGTATTAGCTACGCCCTGTATTTGTGAGGGGTGATGATGAGAATCAACATTCAAGTATCTGTTCGTGTGGGTTGGTTTGCAATATACTGTGTGTTGCAGATTTTCAATCAATATTTTGGTTACGAGGACGTTTAGAAATGGAAGCTGATTATTTTCCTCAAGTTCCAGAGTAAACTGTATTTTTATATGGATAGAATTAAAAAACTCATGGAAGCAGTTGAGCTGTTGTTGGTCATAAGGCCAAATACATCATCAACGTAGCGACACTAGAGTTTAGGTTTGTGATGGGATTTTTCAAGAGCTTTCGTTTCTAAATAGGTCATAAATAGATTTGCCACAGCTGGAGATAGTGAAGAGCCCATCATAGCGCCCTCTATCGGTCTATATATCTGAACATCAAACAAAAAATATGCATATTTTGTTTGGTCCACCCCCTTGGTTGGTTTTCGAAAACCACTGGTAGTATTAGTTTGAGATCAGACGTCGTGTTGATATAGTGGTTCCGCAATACTCTAAATAAGATGAGAGACTCAAATTTGCTTCCACACAAAATTATCATCAAGTAGAACTTCCGTACCAACTCGATGCCTGATCTCAAACTGGCATTACCATCGGCACACACGCTGTCCGAAAACCTCCTTCAATTTAACTTCAACAGCATAGCATACAACAAACAAATGTCCTCTCGTATTTATACTAATTTACTGTTCTCTTACCTATAAAAATATCAAAAACTGAATTTTTAAAACAAACTCCGGACGATACCAACAATTCAAAAATACCTAAGCATTCATTCATTCAAAAAAAAACTAAAACGATTCATCCATGGACATTGCTGATATAACCTTTTATTTAAACTAAACCAAATTTGTTATCAGTTATATTTTCAGTTTTAAGTTAATTGTTCTTTTCCAAACTTTCAGAACATATTTTTTACCGATCAATTCGGTTTCTGTAATTTACTTTTGAGCAAATCCTTTATGTATTTATAGCTTTTCTACAACGAAAAAAGTTTATATAGAAAACAAAACAGTCTTTTCAATTATAAGAAAGTAAATTCCCTTTTTCAAGACATCTCCGAACGGGAAAGAAACTTTTTACAATGTACCACATTTGTTAATAGACTTTGTGCTTGTAGCAAAAGGAAGACAAAAGACCTTTAAAAACACAATGTAATTTAGAGATAAAATAGCTCTTGTCTTTGCTAATTTTGAGAAATTTTAAGTGTTTTAGAACATATATCTAAAACACCCATACCCAATTTTATTTTTTGAAAATCCAAAAAACAAATATTTAGACATGTCCCGAAACTAGCACAAGATCTGATTTTAAGCCCTTTAAATCAGTAATATAGCTTAATTTGATAGTAGAGAGATTAAAGTCAAACAAGGATAAGAAAATTATTTTCTTCCGTTTTTAAAATCGCCAAAAATGGAAAGTTTTATTTATCTTCTCAACACAACTATTGCTCTTACTGATTTCAAGGCTTTATATCCAAGTTTTTATCATTAATATCCCTATATAAGCGTTAATTTGTTAATGTAATGTAAATTATAACAATACCATAAGCGTAGTGGTACATAGTTACTTTGAGCCTATTGCAATTCAAATAAGAGATAATTATAGGATAAACTCAAATTTTTTGAAGAGTAAACATAAAAGGAGAACTGCTGACCCTTTTTTTATTCATGGTCTTGTCAGTGGAGCTGTATCCGACCAAAAACAACATTCGCAGGAAACAATTGTCTATATTAAACATAAATTCCTGAACATGTCGGTAGGATATTAAACCTGCCGAATTTCCGATGTCAGATTGAAAAATATCGCCAGTCAAACAACATTTATACATCCACTGGAGTAGTCCCCTAACTTCTGTCGGGTTCAAGATGACAAAGAGGAATTTTCCGCTGTTACCATAGTTTCAATAAAAGAAATCTAAAGGCGTTAGATCCGGAGATCGAAGGGGCCAGGCAACAGATCCTCCTCTATCTATCCAACGGTTTGGATAGACGTTATTCAGGTGCTACCGAGCAGTAACGCTACTAGATCGTGAAAATCGTTCTGGAGGAACTCCAAATAAAGTTCTCCACTCAGTGGTGCCAGCAATATGAATGGTCCAATCAAAAAATTGCTAATGATTCATGTCCAGACGTTAATTGAATGGAACTGATGTTGATGATGCGACACAACAGTTGCATGACGATTTTTATCACCCCAAACATGTGAGTTGTGTAAATTTATAATACAATTTTTGGTAAACTCTGCTGCATCCGTGAGTGTAAAAAAATTGGATCATGAGTGTTATAGCGAGTCCGTCCCTGCAGCTGTGAGTAGTTCACACCACTTCCTTGTTTAGTAATTTGAACGGTCTTACGTGAAATACATCATATTAAAATAAATTGAAATGTATCTGGTGGTTCAATAATTATGTGTAAAAAACTTGATTCCATTGCAGCTCTTTGGGAGCCCATATTTTTGAAGAGGAGGCCTGTACGAAAAAAGTTTATGTGATCTTGTAGTATTCCTTTCACTTGTTTTTTTCATATCCGAGAGATTTTCCCGGACACCTTCTAGAAGTTCATTATCCTCAGTAGGCACCTTAAGTTGTGAAAATACTTATATACGTAAGATTATGTGTAAATATGATATATATATATATATATATATATATATATATATATATATATATACATACATATTTAAATAATCGACACTACCAAAACTACTACACTGCATTTTATAAGTATTCGTACATCTAATTCATATGTCAGAATTTGCCCGCCGGAAAGAAACGGCCAAGGACATTCCGTAGATCTAGGCGTTATTTCTAACACAAAGAAAAGGAACAAAAAAAATTTGGGCTTACACAACCGAATCTATATTAATGAAAGGAAAAACATCTGGTTAAATGAATTGATAATTATTATTTTAATATTAATCGGACCGAGCGAAAAAATGTCGACACCTCAATAGTAGTTTTTATTTTATAAGTGATGCAAAATAGTTGAAATTACCTACTTTTATGTTAATCTGCAGTCAGCTGGGCTTATTTGTAAGACGTGTAGCAGAGTACTTTTAGTATAACTCTGATGTATGATGTGAATCACTCTCACCAATTCTAGAATTTTCCTGTTGTGCAGATTTATTCACAAAGGAAAAAAACAAAAACCCCTTTAAAAATGCATCTCATTCTTATTTTTAGTCATTCTTTAATAGCATATTTTAAAAATAAACTTCTATATAATTTATTCAATTCAATTGGTATAATAAAAATTCTTGTTTGGAACGAAATATTTTAAGAAATTATAATACTTACTCCTTTCGAGCAGAGAAAAAAGAAAGAATATATAGAAACAGTTTATTTGCTACAAATATAGTTCTGGTCTTCTCTTCCTATGCGTTTCGACTACCTCATGGTCTCGTCAGTGGAACTGTAACCGAGAGCAACCTTTACAGGAAACAGGATGCTCAAAACGTGCTGACTTTAACGTCAGACTGGAAAATATCGCCAGTTGAACGACATCTATACATTTACCGGAATAGTGAGAAATTTAAGAAAAATAAAATTTGAATAGGAAATATAAAATCGCTCTGCCACGTTTAAGTAGTTGCCTATATTTTCCTTTCAGAAAGGGAAAAAATATTTAGAAACAGTTAATTTTCTGCAAATACAAATCTGTTCCTATCTCCATACGCGTTTCGAACTTCTCATGGTCTCGTCAGTGTAGCTGCATCTAACCGAGATCAAAATTCGCAGGAAATATCAGAAAGAAATAAATAAATCTATCTGCCGTGTTTAAATAGTTGCCTGTATGTGTTCTGCTTTCAAGCGACTGGTGATATTTTTCGGTCTCACACCGAAGTCGTCAGATTTTTAATATCCTGTCGACATGTCTCGGGTTTTATATGGCAATTGTTTCCTGCAAATGTTGCTCTTAGTTCGATACAACTCTTCTGACGAGATTATTGTCCTGTATTTGAAGGAAATAAATTGTTTCTATATAAATATATATATATATATATATATATATATATATATATATAAATATATATATATATATATATATATATATATATATATATAAATATATATATATATATATATATATATAAATATATATATATATATATATATATATATATATATATATATATATATATATATATATATATATATATATAATCGAAGGTTTTCGGGCATCCCGTGTATGTGCTGAGTCCCTTTCAGGACTGTAAGGCAGCTGACGTTTCGGTGAAATCTCATTCACCATTTTCAAAGCTCACTGTATGGCGTCTACGAGCGAACTGAATGAGATTTCACCGAAACGTCAGCTGCCTTACAGTCCTGAAAGGGACTCAGCACATACACGGGATGCCCGAAAACCTTCGATTACACATCACACCCGTGAGAATATCCGACATAACATATATATATATATATATATATATATATATATATATATATATATATATATATATATATATTCTTTCCTTATTGTCTGCTTGAAAGGGGAATATATATAGGCAACTATTTAAACAAGGCAGATAGATTTATTTATTTCTTTTTGAAATTTTTGATTTTTTAAAATTACTCATTTTATACACTGAGTACTTTCTGTTGTATCTATATATATGTATTGTATAATTTCGTAAATATAAGGGACACAATAAATTAAGGGTTCAGTAGTATTGTCACTTGGTCACCCCCAATATTTTTTCACCATTTAAAGTGATGAAAATCTTTACTTTAATATGTACAAACAAAAGAGGAAAAAATGATAAAATATGATCTTTCCATTTTCTACTTTTCATACTTTATTTACGGAAATAAACGGAACTTTAAAAAACAACACATTAAACGCTACTTTTTCTTTAATACTTATTTTATTTTCTTCAAAGTTTTTTCCGTTCGAGGCACTATATACAAGGTCTCCCATTTCAAATTACCATCTCGAAAATTTCAAAAAATATAAGAAATATTAAAAAAAGTTCTGAATAAAAGTGGTTTGCTCTGAAGAAGAATATAAAATTACGGAGAGAAAAATGTTTTATAGATGGCGCTACTTTTGAGAAATGAACCACAGCTCTTATTTTTTAAATGGGGCCATGATGTTTTTATTGTCTTATTAGAAAGAGGGAAAAAATACTATCAAATAATCTTTCAGTCAAATTTTTCTTCAAAGCCTTTTTATCATAGACAATAATAATTACGAATAGTTTGCGCTGGATTTTTGTCTGTACGGGCCAGTCTTCAAAACGGTTTAACCGATTTCGACGAAACATTACTGAGATGAAGAAGAGGTTGTCACGAGTGGTATGGTTGCTTTTTTTCTCTCTCTGGTTGCATGGGCTTCGTAAAGATTGATAAAAAATTTTAAAATCTGCTTTTTAATTGTTTATAACCGTTGCTTTTATTATTTATTTCCTAAGTTTTACGAGAACAAAATTACGGGGTAAAAGTAAGTAAAAAATAAAAATCTTTGTGCTTCAAAAACGACAGCCCACCGAATTTGGAGGTGAGTCGCGTACAGTCCGTATCATGTTATCTTTTGTGCTTTCAAGCCAAACGGCTTCGTATTCCCTCCAGAGAACATTGATTCATACCAGATATATAAAGATACCAAAAGTATGAGGCTCCGTGGGAACCCTTTCCATGTTATCGGGTCCTAGGTGGCGTAGTCTGCAGTATTTCCTACAAACTTTCGGACGGTCCACGTGGTTGCAAGGAGAACGGCTTTCTGAATCGGCTTATACAGATGGTCACTAAGGCCCAGTCTCTTGATGTTCTCTAGGAGGTTCTTTGGTGTCACTCTAGTTGATAAAATTATGGGAATCGTTCGGACGCTGTTCATTGCCCAGGTTTTTGTTATTAGGTATAGCAATGTCGATTAGTGCAGTTTGCCTAGAAATTTTATCTGTTAGTATAATGTCTGGTCTATTATGAGCAACTGTCTGATCCGTCAAAACCGTTCGGACACAATATAACTTGAAATGGTTGTTCTCAAGAATGGATTCCGGATTGTATATGTAATAAGGCACTTTTCCTACCTGCAATAGTTTTAACTTATCTGCTAACTCTTGGTGGAGTATCTTAGTGGCTGAGTCATGTCTTTCCTTATGCTCCGTTACGGCAAACGCCTGGCACCCTTTAGTAATGTGCTGGATTGTCTTTGATGTTTGATAGTCGTATCTGTATTAGTCGTTTTCTATTGAGGGTCTCTGATAATGAACCTCCGATAGTTTTCATCTTGGATAGCTAACAAAAACTCTCCGTTTCCGGAGACATCTGTCCTGAAATCAACCAGTAGTTCGACGCTGAGTTGTAACTTCTCTTGGTCTGCTTGGTGGTGAGACGCAATATCCTGTTCCCCTAGCTGTAGCGGTGTTGAATGGTCTGCTCTCATATTGCTCGATGTAGTATGGAAGAGCCCGCTAAACTGTGGAAATAAGAACGTAAGTTTATTATTTGTTGGTCGAGGTGCTTACCAATATCCACCAATCTTCTTCCTCCCTGATATTTTGGAAGCATTGTACGTTCAATAGCACTACAAGGATGGTGTTTGTGTGCTTTTATTAGGAAAGTTTTTATTTTTCTTCGCAGGTTTTGGATGTCCGTTCTGCTCCATTTTACAATTCTAAAAGAATAGCTGTGGGTAAAGCATGCGTACGTGTTGAGCGCTTTGATCAAAATTCTATTATTGAAACTACTTCGTAATACCTGCCTTACCCTCATGACAAATTTGGTGGTCAATTCGGCCTTCGTAGTGCGATGGTCTTTAGCCTGTTTCACACGTAGGTATTTGTATGTTTGCTCTGCTTCCATTGCAGCTATAATTTCACTGGTCTGAATCTCAAATGCTCCTGTTTGTATCCTTCCTTTAACGATGTTCAACATACAGCACTTGTCAAGTCCAAATTGCATTCCGATATCCCCGGAGAACTCCTCTACAATATTAAGCACTTGTTCCAAGTGGTTTCTGATAGCAGCCATCAGTTTAAGGTCGTCCATGTATAGAAGATGATTCATTCTTACTACCTCCTCGTTTTCCCTAAGACTAAAGCCATATCTGGTGGAGTTTAAACGGCGTGAAAGTGCCTCTATTGCAAGGCAGAACCATAATGGGCTTAGTGAATTGCCCTGAAATATTCCCCTTCGTATTGGAATTGTACTCGCTTCGATGGTATCGTTGGATGGCACTTGCATTGGACCATGTTATTATGATTTACAAGCCAAACGCTCTTTGTACTCCTTCCAGGGAATATTGACTAATACCAGGTATACAACGATACCAAAAGAATGAAGCTCTGTGGGAACCCTTTCCATGTTATTGGGTCCTAGGTGACGTGATATGCTGTATTTTCTATCAACTTTCGAACGGTTTGCGCGGTTGCAAGGAGAACTGCTTTCTGCATCGGTTTATACAGATGCTCACTTAGGCCCAGTCCCTTGATGTTCTGCAGGATGTTCTTTGGTATCAGTTCAGTTGTTGGTAGTACTATGGGAATCGTATGAACGCTGTTTATTGACCATTGTCTTCGGATTTACACCTCCAGACCTCTGTATTTAGAGATTTTCTCGTTATATTTTGTCCTTAGATTATTGTTGTTAGGTACAGCAATGTCAATTAGTAGTTCGCCTACAAATTTTATCTGTTAGTATAATGTCTGGTCTATTATGAGCAACAGTCTGATCCGTCAGAACCGTTCGGTCCCAATATAACTTGAACTGGTTGTTCTCAAGACTAGGTTTCGGATTGTGTTTGTAATAAGGCACTTTACCTACCTGTAATAGGTTTAACTTATCTCTTGGTGGAGTATCTTAGTGGCTGAGTCGTGTCTTTCCTAATACTCGGTTGCGGCAAATGCTTGGTATCCTCCAGTTATGTGCTGAATTGTCTCTGATGTTCGACAGCCATATTTACATTGGTCATTTTCTACTGAGGAATTTCTGATGATGAACTTCCGATAGTTCTTCGTCGGAATAATCTGGTCTTGGATAGCTAACAAGAAGCCCTCCGTTTTCGGAAACATCTGTCCTGAAATCAACCAGTAGTTGGACGCTGAGTTGTCAACATTGTCCTGGTTGACCTCATTTGAATGCCGTCCATGAAGTGGCTTCTGTAGCTAGGTTTGTAACTCTTGGTCTGTTTGGTGGTGAGAAGCAATATCCTGTTCCCTCAGCTGGATCATGTTATTTATTATTACGTTTTATTCAACATATTGATAAAAATACAATAATAATAGAAAAACATTGAGATGTCACCATAGATTTAATAAATAGTAGATTGTGAATTCCCAAGGCCAGCCGTTCACACAGTATGAGAGAAGAAGAAGAATGAAAGCAATAATCTCCCTTTTACAAATTTCGCATTGAAAATTAAATATTTAGATTACAAAAAGGGTTTTAGATTCAGTTATTTTTTATAACACTTGATTCTAAAAATTCTGACAAACATGTACATATAACACTTGCTTTTAAAATTTTTAGTTTACTCTTCAACTAAATGATGTAAACAAGGTATTAAAATAGAAGAGAAGTCCTTGTATAACTGAATGTTTTTTCTACAAAGTTTTTTACCATCTCTCTTATCGCCGATTAAGGCTATTTACCCAACAATGAAGTATTTTTAAAAATCGAAATCATATTTTTTAATAAGTAGCGTGCGTGTGAACGACGGCTTTATTTTTAAAAATTCAACTTTAAAAAAAACTGGCAAATGTGCAGGCTAAATTTAAAAACGAATAATATTTTGATTATTTTGGATAGCACTTTCAATTTCAGTTAGACAAATAATATGCATAATACTGGACTAGTGCCAGGAAAGATCGAGGCACATTTTTAAACTACGTGAAGGCCGGCCATTTAAAAATACATTATTCCCAACGTAAATAATAAACAATTAACATGTTTGAAGCTTAAATTGTGCTGTAATTACTTAACTTTTTTAAATAGATTTAATAAAAAGGCAA
Organism: Diaprepes abbreviatus; assembly: GCA_034092305.1. Taxonomy (NCBI): domain Eukaryota; kingdom Metazoa; phylum Arthropoda; class Insecta; order Coleoptera; family Curculionidae; genus Diaprepes; species Diaprepes abbreviatus. The sequence continues at coordinate 4,080,913 of JASJET010000055.1, read as the reverse complement.
TTGATTATCTAAAGATATATGATATGCTTTTTGCTCGCGATTTCTTCCGCCTTAAAGACAAGGGTGGGCAGAACTCCTTTTTATGTCTAATTAATCAGCATATCTATATTAAAAATTGTGGATCCTATCAAGTAATACTCTAAAACGGTATAGAAAAGTAATAATAAAGCAGAAAGAGATGAAACAATTTTGAGTTTTTCGCATAAAAACTGATTTATCTCGAAAACCGCCAGTTTCATCGAAATTAATTAAAAGTATCGTTTTTGAAGACGAATGACCAAAGTATTTAAAAAATCAGTTTTCAGCTCTATCAAATGACACCTGTCAAAAATTAGGCCCAACCAGTGTGGCTGTAAGTCCGTTCTTGACTTCTCTGATAATCTACAACATTTACTGTATGGTTTAATAAGTCTTTATGGCCTCTATAACATATTAAAATTTTATTAAATTTTACAAGTCCGTTCAAAACTTAGAGCCGATAAAGTAAATCGCTGGGTACCTCTTTAGGGCTCTCGGAGATACAGAGACCTAAAGGGCACTTCAGGAATGTTTTTTTAATGGCAAAGTAGGGCTATTTTGACCTCCCCTGTATGCTCCCGGACATTATATATATACATATATATATATATATATATATATATATATATATATATATATATATATATATATATATATATATATATATATATATATATAATTAGGAACAATCCCAAAAAATTTCTGAGCTCGAATGGGAAGAACACTTTAAAACAGTATATAGAAATACAGATCAATCACAACAGAACAACTACCCACCCGAAAATGCATCTGAATATGACGAATACACCAAGGGAGTAAGCCTCCAAACGACGAAAGACACGATAGCCAAATTAAAAACGAGAAAAGCCCCAGGACCCGACAATATTCCCAACGAACTAATTAAATATGGTGGAAATGCATTACACGAAGAACTAACAAAACTCTTTAACAAAATAATTAAAGACCAAGAGATACCCCGAGATTGGAAGAAAAGTATAACAGTACCTATTTTCAAGAAAGGTGATAAGAAAATCACGGAAAACTATAGAGGAATAACTTTACTTTATTAAATTCAATAATGAAATTATTCACCAAAATCCTTGAAGGTATAATAACTGACTATTGCAGAATATCAGAAGAACAGCAAGGTTTCCGCAAAAACAGATCTACAGTAGATGCCATATTCATCGTAAGACAGATAGCAGAGAAATCTATTGAATTTACTAAGCCGGCTTTTATGTGCTATATAGATCTCACTAAAGCCTTTGATAGGGTGAGACTGGATGATATTCTGCAAATAATGCGAATTAAAGGCATCCCAAACAATTTAATTAACATAGTTGAACAGCTAAACTCCAACACCACAACACAAATCTCAGTAAGCGGCAACCTAACTAAGGATGTAATGATAGCGTCGGGCATACGACAGGGGGACTCTCTGAGTCCATTACTGTTTAACATAGTAATGGACCAAATAATTGAAAACGTCAAAAGAGCGGCACCAGGGTACAGAATGAATACCGGGGAAATAACAATAATATGTTACGCTGATGACGCCGTCACAGTCTCGGAAAATGAAGACGATCTCCAAAGACTTCTATTTGCATTCCACACCATAAGCAAGCAATTCAACATGAAAATGTCCATAGATAAAACTAAATCAATTGTAATAAGCAAAGTGCCCTTAAGATGCAAACTAGTAGCGGATGATAAACCAATAGAACAACTCATGACCTTTAATTACTTAGGAGTTGAGATATCCGCAAACCAAGACAGAACAAGAGAAGTAAGAAACCAAGTAAACAAGGCAAATAGAATCTCAGGAAGCCTGGCGGATATAATATGGCACACCACATACATGAGCAAGGACGCAAAAACAAAAATCTACAAGACCTGTATTCGGCCGATAATGACGTACGTAATAGAGACGAGAGCTGACAACACAAAAACAAAATCAATTCTGTATTCTGCCGAAATGAAAGTACTAAGAAGAATATCGGGATACACATTAAGAGATCACATACGCAATTCAACAATACGCGAGGAACATGGAATGCAGGATATAGTAAGATGGGGACGGAAGCGCAGAAGAGCCTGGAATGAGCACGTAGGAAGAATGGCGCAAAATAGGATAGCGAGAATCGCCCGAGATGGAACACCGGAAACCAGAAGACCAATAGGTCGACCACCTAAAAGATGGAGAGAGTCCTGGATTTCAACATGAATGATTGAGTTGGAAAAAACAGGCTGTAAGCCTATAACAAGAGGAAGAAGAAGAAGAAAAAAGAATCTGAAAATTTGACAGTGTACTAGCGTGCATGGGGGACAGCCGGCTAAAATATTTTCAAGATGGCGGCACTTAAATGGAATACCTTATATATTATTACATTTTTGATTTCTACTTAAAATTCTAGACATATTTTGTATATAATATTCTATACTTAAGTCTCACCATTTTGGATATATTTAAATTTTTCTGTTAAAAATTACGTTTGCGAACCAAAATTATAAATTTTTCCTATAAACAGGTCTTTATTATTTAATATCGGTTAGTTTTCTTGTAGATGAAGATCGACTTTAATAGTCTTTTTACGATATCTTGAAAATTATTAGTACAGAGTTGTGAAAAAAGAAGAATAAAATTTATATTAAAAAATCGTCAAAAGTCTTTTTTTTTCCAATACAAAGCACCTATTTTTATAATTTTATCACATTAAATATTAAAAATAACGGCAATTTTGTATAGGGTTGTCTATTCCAAAAATTTGTAGTTTTCAAGATATTTGCAATTCAATATTTTTCTATTGTACAAATGCTATACGGCTTTTAAGTTTTGTTATTAGTTGGCCATGACGGCGAGGTTATTGTGTTAACCAATTTTTTAAAGGGTTCCCTTATGGCCGCCATTTTATTTCATAAAGTTCAATGTGCATATTTCATTATACAAAAGCTTTAAAACATTTAAATAAACACTTCTATACACAAAATAATATTGAAATTTTGTGCAATAAACCCAGAATGCTCCCTTAAGAAGTGTATTTTTGTATTCTCCAACCCTGGCTAAAATTTTTAAATTAAAGTTTTACGAAACCAAATTCAATTCTAAATGGATTTAAAGTTAGGTATCCATTTTAATACACAAAACCAAGCAAATTTAATTCAGCAGAGAAACAGAGAAGTTTGTTTCAAAAGATATATATAATAGTAAACCGAGATCCGAACTTTAAAATGCCAAAGTTACTCTCATTTTAGTTCGTACGTCAATCCTTGGTTTCTCCCCCAGGTAAACCTTCTAAAACTTTCTATAAGACATCAACTGAAGGATGAGGGTGCAAAGTCCATATATATCCCACTAACTTTTGATAAGTTATAGAGAAAATATGCCCAGAGGCCTATCTGTGGCTCGAAGCATGATAATTGATTGCGGTGGAAGATTTATTATAGATCAAAACAATAAATCTGTTAATTGTTTGATTTTATTTTGTTTCTTATTTTATATAGTCAAGGGTACATTTATAATAATTCTCTCACATCGATGAAGAGGAAACATCAGTATCCATATGGAACAGGCATACATTGATAAAAATAAAATGTTTAGCTCAACAGTCTCAAAATGTTAGTTTTTAATTGTTTAATTCAAATAAAAATTATTTCGAATAATTTATTTTCGAACATTTTATTTCTGCTAATTTTGATTTGTTCATTTAACTTTTAAAATATTGTTTTAAAACTTTATTTCTTTGAAACATTTCCTTGTAAAGGAGTTTATTTAATAAAAAATAAAATATTGTCGTAAATACTTTTATAATGTATTCAAATAATTAGTATGTTCAGTTAAATAGCATAATACTAAATTCAACATTTTCTAGTAGTTAACACAACTATACAAATACACTAAAATGATATGCATATTCTACTATATAAAATCATTTGTAACTAAGTTTAACTTTTTAAAATGTTGAATGCTCGGCCTGGATTTTAAATTTTCAAAATCCCGCCCTCTACATCTCTGATGTCGCCCTCTATAGGGCATGAAAAAAAAACGAACCAGAAGTAGATATATTGTTTTCTCGTGTTGAACGTGAATTTAATTTTCCAGCTAACTTTCTGGTTCCACGTTTTCCAATAATGAGATTAAGTAATACATTCTATTTTTTAATGGTTAAAATTTTGTTAACATTATTTCTTGGTATGAATGTCTTAGTATATCTCAGACAATAATTTGTAATTATTAATTAGAAAATGATACAAGAATGATATTTTTTGCAGCCCATCACTGTCCTCTGTTACACATAGGGCTCTCCAAATTTCCACATTCTTTTGTGTGTAACAACTGAAACCAGTGTTTTCTTACTTGTCTTCTGCTTATCCTCAACTTTCTCGTATCCATCGTTTATCAGTTCTTTTTTAATTTATCAGCAATTTGTTTTGAAAGTGTAGCGGTTTCTATGATAGAAGTAATCACCAGCAGTACGCGGTTTTCTTACACTACGTAACAACCAAAAGCAGCCCACGACATCCCGATCCTTCTTGCCACTTTTGAGGTTTGATTTCCTCTCCCTAAGTTTAATATGTGACCTAGATAGTTGTTACGATCTATATTTTTTATGACATATTCATTTATTGTTGTTTATGCATTTTCTAGGTTCATAATTTTTGTTTTCTGAGATTTGTTTTAAAACCGATTTTATTTGAAGTCCCGTTCAGGTGTTGTAACATTTGTTGTAGTTCAATTATTGGTACTAATGAGGACAAATATGATAGCCATCTATTTTTATAGCTTTATTTTTCCATTCCAAGCATTTTAAAATATCCTCTAATTTTGGAAAAATTTTTATCTTCTCGGTATGATTATGTAGAAAGCAATAGATGCATTGGGTAAATCCTTACAAAAGAGTAGTAAATTTTTCAATAAAATAACACAAAAAGATCTTTAAAAGGAATACGTTTCAATTAAAGGATCTTAACCTATTCATTTTCATTCCTTTAACCCATTATTCTGCCGTAAAAATTTCTCACAACTGAAAAAGCGCTGTAATAAAGGTCAAAGGTTGCGTGTTTCGTTATTGGGGAAATAAAATCCAAAATCTCTCTAAGGATTTTCTGGGTATTAATTATTTTAAATAAAATTGTAGTTGATCTGTATCGATCAGTAATGAAAGTAGGTATTTTCATCATTACGTTATAATCCTTGACTTATTCTCAATTTTTACCTCTAATACTCTTATAAGTTACATATTATTTATTTTTTTTTTTTAATAGTTATAATGTATTTGTTGATAACACAGGCACATAAACAAAAGAGTCCGGTAGAGTAGAATCCTCTACGCCTTGTAATTTGATCTATTGAATTTAAATTCCCCAACAGGTCACAGTTATCCAAAAATCCATGAAAATGATCCAAAAAAGCCAAAATTGGCCATTTTTCTGATCGATGGAAATTCTGACAACTTGATTTATATCCATTAAATAAAATTTGTATTTGTATACTATTATCAAGAGATGTGTGTAAATCATCTAGTTCACATCTGAGTCGTGAACGTGCGAAAGCATATCCTTTTGATCTTCAAAAAAAAACAAGAAAAATGTGAAATTTAGAGATGGTTTTCGAGGTTTGAAACTTCTACTTCAATAATAAATGACCAGAAATGGAAGAAATTTTCTTCTTGATATCCAGTCTGAAAAGCTTTAAAACTCATGATTTAATAAGCATTTGAAGTAGTAAAGAACGCATTTTTATTTACACACTCGGATTTCTCTATAATTTTTTATCTTCAGTTTTCGAAATTTGTAAATTCTGGTGCTCTAAATCCATAAGAGCTGAATTTAAGTCTTAATTAAGTACATATATACCGTATATTGTATAACTAAAAAATCTACAAAGACTATGATTGGAAAAAAAAAAAAAATTTTACGATTCAATCCAAAAAATGATTATTTTCGCGATTTACGAATAACTCTGACTTGATAGGACGATTTGGTACCCGGATTCGAATTCAGAGTATCTAAGTACATATGAAGGGGTCTGGGCACGAAGTTACTCTGATAGGAGTAATTTTTGTTGTCAGAATTACTATTTCTTTCAAAAAATGGTTAATTTTGGCATTTTTAGGAAATTTTCACGAATTTGTGGAAATCTCTGACCTGATGGGACCATTTGGTCTCCGGATTGGATTCAGAGTATTTGAGTATTTATGAATAGAGGAGCCAAGGCATGAAATTATTCTAGTTGGAGTAATTTCAGTTGTCAGAATCACCATTTACTTCTCAAAATGGTTAATTCTGGCGTTTTTAGGACATTTTTGCGGAGCCACGGAAAACCCTGATCTGATGAGGCCACTTGGGTAACCGAATTTGGATTCAATAGTCAAATTATAAGGTAAATGCACCAGTAATGGACAGTGTTCCTATAAGAGATATTTTCTATTTTTGAACTCTAAAATAAGAATATGATTTAAAAAGTGAATATAGCTGGGTCATCTACAAGTTCATGCAGGCATTAACTACCGATTCTAACGTTTATAATTTGATTGTAGCCCTCGTCTAGGAATATGTGAAATTGCAAAGCAATTTATGTCATGATTGCCTTTGATTTGTGTTGGACTTACTCCTGCATTTAAGTAAGAGAAACCAATTTTTTTTAAATAAATTTATGTAAACTTCAATGTAACTGTGTGCTACTCATACAGATAATAACTAAAAGTGATATTTTTAATTTCTTTTTATGTATTTGTAGAGTCAATTTTTCTTACTAGGAAATTTATGTAGGATTGTTAACTATTGAAATAAAAAAAATTCTTTTCACTAATTGACATTAGTGTCAATTACTAGTTTTTTTTAAACATATTTACTTTAACTTTTTTAGTACAAATCTGATTTGTTTATATTGAATTATATCTCACATTAATATGAAGAACATGACATCAAATTATCCAGTAACTGACATGCTTAATCTGTGGTTTCAATTACTCGTATTAGTTAGTGTCCTTTTCTAATGTAGGTTCAAAAAGTCAAGAAGAAAGATAAAAAGTCTTTTTTCGATAATCCAAAGAAAGTATGACAGCTGCTGTCAGAGCTAGTCAAAGAGAGGGAAAAAAGAGAAGAGCAAACTGGAGACAGAAGAAAAAAAGAAGCTAAATAGTGAAAAGATTACAAATAAAAAAATTAAAAAAAAAAAAAGAAGAAAGTAAAGATGAAGTGATAAATCTATTATGCTTACTGATACCTCCTAATCAGATTATGAGGATTTTTCAGATTTGATGTCCAATAGTATAGATGACCAAGATCTTTTAGTTTCGCACTAATATGATAAAGTGAGTATTAGCAAAATAACTCTACATAATTTATTATGACTAGCAGCTTTTTACAGGAATCCTATCCGTTGATTTTGCAAAAAAAAAACTATTCAACCATCAAATTTTTAAAGAAAATTGCAGAAAATTTTTTATAGAGGCACAAAATCCATTGACGATGTTCCATTTCAATAGATTTAATTAATAACAATCCATTTTTAATAAATAATAATATATTAAAGACAATTACTATAGCTAGAACCTTTAAACCAAAAGGTGGTTTTAATTTTATTCTATATTAGTTAATAATGTCTTTAATTTTTTGTTAGATTTTATTTTTGATCTTATTAGACCCCATTGAATGTAGGTTTCTTTATTTCGCGTTTGTTTATCTGTATTTAACTTAAGGAATTATTTAATTTGGGAGTTATTTTGGCATCTTAAGCAGAATTAGTAGTTTTTAAGTTAGGTTTTAATTTTTTTTTGGGTAAACCAAATCCATCTTCAGGGCTAATGTGTAAGATTTAAATTTAACCTAATTAAACTCACAAGGGTGTTTTACGTGTCTCCCAATATTTTATTTTTTAATAATTTTGAGATCTATATTACTAACTAGTACATTTAAATGTGAAACACTGGATTTTTCAAATTTGCTGTTGTCAAAAACTTTGTTTTTGGGCAAATTAAATAAGATTTAAGAACAACATATTTTTTTTAATAAATTTTAATTATGACTTAAAGTCACCCAACTGTGGTGGGCTTTCTGGTTCTTGTCATAAGCAAAAATTCAATATTTTTTACATATATTTGAACAACTAATTCCTTATAATGTCTACTACTGGAGTAGTTACTATACAGGGTGTCCATTTAATACTCCGATATCAATAAATCGATGAAAAATTAGACAGATATAGTTGAAAATATTATTTTCTAAATAACAATGTTGGACACCCTGTATAAAAAAGTAGATGTGGTACTATTTTAAAATCAAATGATCCCAACTAATACTTTCCACGAATTTTTACAAAAATGTGAAGAACCGTTGTGTCATTAATACAATTTAAATAAAATACTGATATCGGATAAAATGAACATAAAAATTTAAATATTTGCCCACGTTGCTATTTAAGGCAAAAAAATTATGTTTAAAGAAAGGGCTTCAACGACATTATAATTTCGATAAAAGATATGTAGGTCAATACATTTAAAACAAAGTTAAATATTATGCACCACAGATTTTTGGGACATCCTCTATAGGTTAAATTATTTTTAAAATATACTCCCTTTAATCCCAGTAACATTTGGTTTATCAAATTTTTCATTGATTTAACGATATAGCCGAAATAAAATATCGAAGTACTAAATGGACACTCTGTATTATTAGTATTGATTTTTTTATTATTAGAAAATCTACAAAAGAGAGTTGTATAGAGCAACAAAGCATCTATTGAATTTATACTTCATATAAAAAACCATAATTGGTTTCTATCCTAATAAATGCATAGGTAAAAATTTTTTGTTTAATAGCAATTTTTGAGTAAATTGTTAAAGAGAATGGCAAACTTGTTGATGTTAATTTGAAGATAAATACATTGTCGACATATGCCCTAAATACTTAAAAAAATGACGTAAAACCGAATTGAAAATATCCATATTTAATAACAATTTTGAACACCCTGTATAAAAACAAAATATTGCACTATTGTGAGATATAATGGCCCCAGCTTAGACTTCCCACAACTATGGTGTGTTCTGATCCGATTTTGGTCAAAAAATATTTTAAAATTTAATATTTTAGCAAGTTTAATTCCAAATATTTTAGGGTTGAAAAGAGGATTCGATGATACTTTAAATTTGGTACAACATTTTAAAAAAATTATGCGCCACCATGTTTTGTGACACCCTGTATAAACTAAACTAATTTAAAAATGTACCCCTTTTAATCCCATTAACATTTTGGCCGTATTCAAACAGTGGAGTACTAAGAGAAGGGTAATATATCAAAACAGTGTTATTTCTGTAAGTGATATTGAACACTATTTAAAATACAGTGTGTCCCACGACAAATTGTCAGTTTTTAAAGATTTTTCAGACTCTTTTCCGAAAAATCGATCACGTCAGTTCGTCGCGGATACAGTATAATAATTTTTTTGTTATAAATAACGTAGTCAATAAAATTAATTGTTCTATTTTTTTGTCGTTTTTCTATCGTTTCTGACGCACCTTAAAAACTTATTATCCTTCATATTAACCCTTTGTCAAACACCACAAAAACCATTGTCTCGGACCCAAAACCTTAAGTATTGCGAAAGACCCAGAAATCCGGTGTTGGCAGGCTAGCCAGTCATTAATAATACGGATGAAAGAATGCTGAATAAAAGGGGAAGCACAATAATCTCCATGAGTTCAAGGGATGATAATGGAGAGGTCAAGAACCTTCACATAAACACGAAGTTAAATTACGAAATAGATAGTTTAATAAATGCATATTTTAGGTCAACAAATTTTGTCTAAATGCTGCTGGTAATCTTCCTATATGTTGCCTAGTTTCATTTTAACCAGAAAGTTTATTTTCGTTATACCGGGTGATCTATAAATTGCTAGCCATGCCATCCTTATTGTAGGTGGTGAAATAATAATTTCAAATTTTAGATTGTTTCTTGGTCAGAAGTAATACTCATTTTGTAACACAAATCAATTTAATTTTATTTTTATTTTGCCATGTGCGTAGAGTTGGGGGGTCTGTATACTGCGACTTGGTAGATTTATTGTGCCCCCCTAGTGTTGCCCGTTCGTAAGAGTTAACCTTATCGGCTAGAGCAGGTCCCCCAGTCCTATTTCCCTCAGCAATCTTAGGATGTTGAACGGCTTCAAGGTGGGTAGCTCCTCTTCTTCGATTTGGTATATTCCCAAGAACCGCATCCTAGGGTTTTCTAGAGCACTGCACTCTGGAAGGATATGAATAGAAGTTTCGTCCTCCTCCTCACAGAATCTACACTCTTCTCTTTCTACTAGTCTGAGTTTCTTGAGGTGTCCCTTCAGGTGGCAATGCCCTGTCAGAACTCTGAGTTGGTTTTTACTCAAGCTTATGCAGTCTTTGAATCTCTTCTGGTCATAGTTCTCTAGAAGTATCTTGGCTTGTCTCAATCCTTCTTCCATCTTAACACAATCCATCATAATGGACTGAGAATTGTCTTGAGAGCCTTCCGCACAAGTCTCATCAAAAGCTTCTACTGTGAAGCTGAAATTCTATCTCTATCCTACAGAAGGCAGCAACTATTGGTAAGGTATCTCAACAGTCTCAAGTTTCGCCCTCACATTATACATAAAGACCTCTTTCTCTCCCCTACAACCCATAGTTCAAACAAATTGACGAACTGCTCTAATGCCCGTTTCAATGAATTATCATCCAGGCTCCCTATATCCACGCCTCAGGTTATACCTATCAATACATGTAACTTTCCTCCTTGGAACCTCCCCCCAATCAACGTGGATTTGACTCTGACGAAATTCCCAAAGGAGCAACACAGTAACCTGTTTATTATTAAGCATTTTCAATGTCAAATCAACTTACTAGATAAAAACCATACTATAATTTATACGGATGGATCGGAAACATCGCAAAACACTGGAGCGGCATCTTATTACCAAATAAAGTCAAAATCATTGTCACTCCATAATTCCACAAGCATAATGTCTGCAGAACTCTTTGCTATACTTAGAGCCACCGATTTGATCCTTACCAACAACCTATCAAACTTGCTGATAGCATCGAACTCCCTCAGCTCCCTCAATCTCATTAGTTCTAAACAACTAAAATCACCTCTACTTAGCTTAATACTATATAATATAGAACGCATTTTAATTGAAAATACAAGAGTATCTTTTATATGAACACCTAGCCATGTTGGAATAGCGGGCAATGAGAAGGCAGATTTACTGACCAAACAAGCATGCAACTCAAATAATCTAACTTTGAACTACATCTTTTCACTATCTGACATAAATAATTTTACGGACAAAATAATTAAAAACACAATACAGCTTGAGTGGGACCTACTAGAGGAAGAAAATAAGCTGCATGAGGTCAAGGAGGTATTTTAAGGCAAAGATAATGTCTCACAGGTTATTGGAAAACATCTAAACCTCATAACAAGGATGAGAATTGGACATTCGAAACTAACACATGGTTATCTCATAGAGAAGACTGATCCACTAATATGCCAGAGATGTTCTGCTATACTGACTGTTAAACATATTCTCTGTTCATGTCCGCAATAAGAACCTATCGTTTCAACATTAAACCAGACAGGATTATTACAAACTAAGCTAGATTACTCAAATGCTTCAAATATGGCCAAATTCCTAGAAACGACCGGTCTTATAAATCAGATTTAAATACATAATATACAAATCTCAATATAGCCGCTAAAAAGCCTAAGAGGCTGTTGTGTCTTTAATTAATATCTCTCTCTCTCTCTTTAGTTCTTCAGCATTACGCTACTACTGATTCCCCAGAAATGGTATCTCAGCCCCTTTCCTCGCAAGCCTGTCTACTATTTCATTTCCCTCTATCCCGGTATGTCCCGGTACCCACATGAGGGTAACTTTATTATTCTTACTGAAATCATGTATTTCTGCCTGGAAAATGCTTGGTGAATTACCCAAGCTTTCATAGTGTCTGATGCCGGTCCATACATTCCTATTCCAGTTCCCTCCGTTGTTTTGGAGCCATCTGTATACCATATAATGGATTTCTTGCTGAGTTTTTCAATGGTGTTTCTGTCCCATTCGCTCTTGCGACTCAAACTTGTGCTGAAGTTTTTCACAAAGTTGAATTTCTTTTTCATTTCATCTTGAGGCATGTCCAAGATTCGTTGATTTCTGGATGAGAGATTGGGCCTTCATTTTATGACCTTATCTCTCATCATCCTATAAATCATCCTCTTCGCCAAGTCTCTAGAAATATATGTAGAGGTGTGAGATTTAGGATTATTTCCATGATCGCCGTTGGGCAGGTTTTCATTGCCCCGGTTATACAGGCACAGGCCAGTCTTTGAACTTTCGAGAAGTTAGCTCTCGTATTAGCCAGACTGATTCTTTTGCTCCAGATCACCGCCCCATATGTGATGATTGGTCTCACTATTGCAGTGTACATCCACTGCAGGATTTGTAGTCCATCTTTTTCCCGCAAAGTTTCTACAGACCATCAAGGCTTTTGTAGCCTTGTTGTTTATTTCTTTTTCATGCTTATTCCAGAGGAGTTTGTTATCTAGGGTCAGTCTCAGATACTTAACTATTGACTTCCACTCAATAATATTCCCATCCATTTTTAAGGTTTTCAGATTGAGGTTTCTTTTTCTTGTGAAGGCTATTAGGGTGGTTTTGGTGGGATTGATGCTTAGTCTCATCATCTGGCATCATTCTTTAATGTATTCAAGCCCTCTTTGAACTATGTCACAGAGGGTATTCTAAAATATGCATCTTGCGATCACGACCACGTCATCGGCATAGCCCTGACAAGATATGCCGAGGTTAGTATTTAATAAATATAATTCAGTAAATTTCTAGTCTATACAAATTTGTCTTTCCAACAGGAATACCTTTTTACATAAATAATTATGTGGTGACAATGTACAGTTGGGCCAGTGAAAGGATACCCATGCTTCATCAATCTACGAATATATCAGGCAGTTTTGAGACCTGTTCATCTTAATTTGTATAGAAATAGTAATATGACGGAAAACAACATTATTCTTCCAATTCAATCAAAACGTCGCAAAAAATCTAACATTTTGGGTAGAGAAGATAGAAAGAGACAACCGAGATAAACGAGTCATGTCGTTTTATAAATACAAACTTTCTTTTGACTTCAATCAAAACATTATTTTATTGACAGTCATCGTTCATAGTTTTACTTACTTGTGTTTTTGAGAAAGTTTGATTATTCAAGTGAATTTAAAACAGAAGATTGTTTAATATAAAATCTGTTAATTATTTTTTTTTATAATATATTACTGGTAAATATGTATTAACTTTATTAAAAAACTAAATTAAGACTTATAAATATTTCTAACCTTCAAATCTGTGGTCGGTGTCTAAATGTCCGACAAACGTATATAATTTTAAAATATTTTTGGCACTACTTTAATCAATTGTAATAATCAGACATTAAAAATTAGAATAAAGGGATGAAATTCGATTTGTCCCTTTAAATAATGCAGTAAAACATCACATTTTATTGGACAAACTGCAACAATATGGACGGATCTCCTTTAATTTCCTGGATTGCTTGTTATCTATCTGGTCGGATGTAGGTTTTGCGACAGATTATCGGGGGAAATAAAGGTATATTTTGGGGTTCCTCAAGGATCTCATATGACCCCTGTCATGTTCTTACTTTTCATCAATGCCCTCACATTCATTTTGCTGCAGTGTTCCTACCTTTTCCTTGGGGATGACTTAAAAGTTTACCGTCAAGTATTGTGTCTTGAGGGTTGCTATGTATCACAAACTAAAATGTGAAAATTGGTTTTCTAGTGCATAGATAATAATACTTATCAACCTATCAAGAGTACATCATTTCCTTTTATATGATGAAAGAAACCATTTTATCAGTTTATCGAATCAGTAGCGCTAGAGTAACATCTAGTGATCATTTGGGAATCATATTCGACGGTGAGTTGCATTTCACCGTGCACATCAACAGAATGATAGCAAAATCATGTATGATGTGTGGATTTAAATGTCATTGAAACTCTCAAGGCCGTTCATTTTGGTATGGTTAGAAGTACCTTGTAGTACTGTTGAATGATTTAGTCACCTCTGTACAGAGTCTATGCTCGCGAGTCCAATTCAAGTTTGCAAATTTCTTGCTCTACAAGACTGCTTATTTTGGACTCCCTGAAAGTGCAAAGAATTCAGCGCACTATGATGTTTGGTCTCAATTGTCTGCAGATATGGTTGATTATCCTAATCTGCTGACACTGTCTAACTTTCGTGTCCCTGTGCGATCAATCAGACAAGAAAATGGATTCTTGCTGTGTCTTATCAGCGCCAACAAACACTACAAATGAGTGTCTGCCTTGTGGCTTTGATTTTTACTGCTCTTCTGTGTCTCTTAAGAGGATGGTGAGACTAGCCTTGAATAATCTACCCGGCTGTAGATGTATGTTTATTTACTGTTATTTACCCTAACTATTTAATGTTCTAGTTTACTGTTGTTAAATGTTATTGTTGTTAAATTGCTTAAATGTGATTATGTATATATTTTTTATAATTGCTCTATTACTTAGGATAATCATGTACAATTGTGGTAAATAAATAACGCGACAGTCATGTCTACTAAAATTTTAAATCGATTTTTTATCAGTAATTCGTTTCAAGCTCATTTGAAGCATCAGGATCAGTTGGGAATGAAAAAATTTACGACATGTGCAGAAAAAGAGTTCTGGATGAAGAGTTGCCTATAAACGATTATTTCTATTTAAATGTTAAGCTTCGTGATACAAGAAGATAAAATAAACTTCCTTAGTTACTTCCATGATTTTTCTGTTATTGCAGAGGGGCACGTTCACGATACTGCCTATGGAAAGAACATGGGCGATGTAATCAGTTTTTCCATCAAAAGCAATGCATGATGGACTAGTTTAAGAAAAGTTTCAGGTAATAATATTTTAATACCTCAAAATCTCTACGACCGAGCGAAGGAATAATTTAACAGAATCACTTGTTTTTTCTCTAAGTCGAGTATTTTTTACCTACTGAAGAGTAGTAAAAACAAAGATTTGAAGTTCTGGTTGAGACATCCACCTAAATTTAGTAGAAAAATTACTTTCTGTCCACTGTTGTGACCCAATATTAAAAGTGGCATTCATAATCGTACCACAACTGAATATAAATAACTATCTTTAAAAAATGTTAATTCTGAGCCGCACATTTTCTTTCTTCTACCTGAAAAAATACTTTTTTGATTTCCTGCAACATAACTGAACTGAATATTTAGTATTGTTTTTGGAACAACAAAAGGCAACAACTATTATTAGTTTTTAAGATGAAAATTGAGAATAAATCAATAATATTTACATAAATATGAATGTAAATTATGAAATATCTAGTTTCAGTTCTGTACGATACAGGTCTACTGCAACTTTATTTAAAATAATAAAAACTTAGGAAATTGTCGAAGATATTTCGTACTTTGTTTACCCAATACCTAAATACGTGACCTTTAACCTTTGCAAGAGCTCTTTTTCAATTATGGAAAATTTTTACAGCAGAGTAATGGCTTGAAGGGATGAAAATGGAAAGGTCGAAAACCTTTGATTGTAAATTATTAAATTTCAAAACGCAGAACTTAAACCAGACTATTATAATTTTATAACGCTTAAAAACTTGATTTATGATTATATATATATATATATATATATATATATATATATATATATATATATATATATTCATTTGTGCATATTATTTTATATGGTGGCGCAATTTATCATAAGAAATTACTTGCATATTTTAAAAATTAAAGTAAACAATAAAGTACTTTTTGATGAAACAAGTGATTGGTAATGATTTGCGGTTGTTATTTCCTTTATTTAAAACAACAGTTTGCCATCAATTAGACTATCACTAAGTTTATATCGATGGTTTAAAGTTGAATTGAAGATGAAGCGGCTTTAAAACTAATTTTAAACCTATCCATTTAATTCCGTGACTTGAATCTGGGTAGAAAATTAATTTCAAGCCACTTTCAAACCGATTATTTCTCATGCGTCTTTATCTAACTTCAATAAATACTTCTTGTAGAATATTTTAAAGAATTTGTGTTGCATAGTGTAAATTATTTGAAGCTAAAATAAAATATTGGGTTATTAACCTTAACCTAAAACCTCCGAAATGTCAAAATCATATATTCTCACAAACACCGATTTAGACTTAGAAATTATTAGATCCAGCTAAAGTCATTTATATCGTTTTTTGAAGTTGCTTTAATATAGTCAACCTGATTTTATTTTAGTTTGACTTGAGTTAACCAAGTCGCTTTCAAGCTCATTTATTTCGCTTTTTTCAAGAGGCTTTTAAAAGCTATTTGAACTCAAACCGACTTCAAATGGCTGTAATGAAGCTGAAGGGGCTCAACTTGTAGCTCTATATAATGAAATATATATACGTGATGCGCCTAAACTAAACTTAAATCAACAATTTGCTTATCTCAAAATTGTTTTTAAATTTCGAATTTATAATGTTTCCAGGTAGAAACCAAAAAATTAAAAAACCAGCAACACTTATCTTAAGTTTTATGGCAGTATCACCAAGTTTTTCTAAAAAAAAAATCACTTTCACCCGTATAAGTTGTATTTTCCGATCTTTACCTTAAAATTTTGTTGATTCCCCATGAGTTATATTATTTAACATAAATTTCATAAAAAGGTATGGAGAATATAAATTTAAAAAAAATCAAAAACACCTGCCAGTCTGAACAATTTCTCGAATTATATTCTTCTCTTTCTTTTAGGTAAGCAATAGAAAGAAATAGATAAGTTTATAATCCTATTTGGATATGTTGAGTGGTACGATGTTGCCACGTTTACATATTTTCCTTTTTTCATTCGGAAGAAAAATTAACCCCTTAATTCACTTACATGGTCTAACTCTCAAAAATGTAAGTTGACCGTAGGGTTTAAAATGATAAGTAAAACAACTAGTCAATCAAGTGTTGAAACTTGAAAACGCAAGGATAAAAAATCATTTTCTTGTATTATTAAACCGAGATAAATGGAGAAATTTGTTTATTACCGATTCCAAGACTTGATTAAAAATTTATTTGTTACCAGATAAAGAAATTATAAGAATATCATAAGAAAAACGAAACTGACCATCTAGAAGGTCTATACTGGAAGAACTAAAGATAGAAGAAGAGAGCAGGAGATACAATTAATGGACGGAGCTGCAAGGATTGAGACAAGCGAAGATATTTCTTGGGAAGAACGACCAGAAAAGGTTCAAAGAATACATAACTAAAAACCAACTCAGATTTCTGACAGGGATCCTGAAGGGGCATTGCCACCTGAAGGGAAACTTCAAGAAACTCGGACTGGTAGAAGGAGAAGAGTGCAGATTCTGTGAGGAGAAGGACAAAACTTCTATTCATATCCTTTCAGAGTGGAACGTTTTAGAAAACCCTAGGAAGCGGTTCCTTTGAACACACGAAATCGAAGAAGGGGAGCTACCCACCTTGAAGCCGTCCAACATCCTAGGGTTCCTGAGGGAAATAGGACTGGAGCACCTGCTGTAGCCGATTTGACAGCAGTAGGGGGCACAACAGATCTACGAGGACCCAGTGTACAGATCTCAATTCCATGCAAATACTCATATTCATCATTATATTTACTCATGCTCAAAATATCGGTCTCTATTGCAGATACTGGTTCGATCCCTTTTTCTAACTTTCGTGGTTTTTGTTCTTAATCATACCTCTTCTCTTAAAATGTTATATGGAATTACTTATTTAAAAAAATAAAAATCATCTGGTGACGTTGGAGGCTAGATTACGCATCCGTATCTACCATTCCACCGATTGGGATAGTTTTAATTTTAATTTAAATTGCCTATAATATTTAGGGTATTGGACGGAGCATCAATTTAAAAAGAACATTCTTCTTCTTAGATTTAGAGGCATTCAGTAACACTATCAAGAACTATGAGTCAGAAAAAAACTAAGCAAAACAACGAATTTATAACCCACAGCTTTACCTGCCACATAAAAGACGGATGGGCGAGGGGTTTCTTAGCGCCTTTTTGGGTATCGCAGATAACGAGGTGTAATGTATGTCAATCTATTTTCAATTATTTTTGGCCAAAGAAGTTTAACTGTTTGTAATATAAATCCATGTTCAGTCGCAATGTTGAGGAGTTTTCTAATTTAATTTAACTTCTAAGCATACTTTTCAATTTTATTGTTCAATTATAATGATTGAATGATTGAACAACAGAAAATCAACCTGTTTAAAAGGCGTTATTGTAGTATTTTTCGACTTCAAGAAATGACCTATTAGGCAAAAATATACAAAAAATACAAGATATCGAAAAATAAAGGATTATGTTCTAATACATCTCTGACAGAAAATGTTTTAAACGACGTTACCTATTTAACTAAAATGTCGGACTTATCATTATTTTTGTTTATTTTTTACGACGTTTTGATTTGGTTGTATCTCTAATCGTTATCAAGTATAAACTGAATGTTCTGTCTTAAAGCTACGAGCTTATATAGGGACTGTATACAGCTCAAAGATTTGATGTTACAAAGTAGTGGTTGCCAAAGATTGGATTTACTGAAGATTCCATTATTATTTTTAATTGGCTTCTATCCGCAGCTTCAGATCATTTTATATGGTGTTTATCGCAGACGAGTTCTGCAATACTTGATCTCGTTTCCCCTTTTTGTGTATGAGTTTTATGTTCCTTAACTCTAACTTCTAGTGGTGGCTTGGTTTCTTCAATATACATTTCACCACACTCACATGGAACTTTGTAAACACATTCTTTCTTATCCTAATTTTTGGCAACCACTACTTTATAACATTAATGCCCAGTTTCACAATGTGTGATCACCGAAGGGTTAACAAAAAGCCGATGGTTATTTAAAAAAAATGTTTTACAATTTGATTTACGTTTTACCGGAAGTTAACCATGAGTTAAGTTTACCAGTAGACAATCCTGTGGTTACTTACTTAACCAAAAGAACATAACCTCATGACTTTGCTTACGCTTTTTATTTGTTGACGGTTCAAATAGATTAAAAATAATTTGCGTTTTTGTTGAATAACCCAATATAAGAAAGATGGATAATTACGATATCAATGTTTATAGCAGTGATAAAGACGCTAGAAGACCCCGAATATTTAGACCACGAGTTGATTATTTTGAAAAATATGATGAATATGATTTTTTTTGCAGATTTAGATTAACGTAATTTGTATTAGTTTTATATTATCATGTAGGTATGTAAAATACATGCAGAGAGGCTTTTTGGGATGCTGGATAAGAATAGGTCAATATTGTTCGTCAGTCATAAATATGATAGTGAAAAAATACCACATTTTTTGATATATGTGCCCTTGGATAATTTTAAATTTAAACTTTTATTAGCCACCCAGATTTGAAAATACAATAAATAATAGAATATAAGGATAGTTCCATGGAAATTGGAGCAGACACAGGCTATTTAATAATAAGAATATATACCTAATCAAACTGCTTAATAAATGAAACTAAAAAATAAAAATGAACTTTTATTTCTTCACAACATAACTAAATATTTCTAATATTTATAATATAGTCACATTTTATGAGATTCTTTTTTAACAAATACTTAAATGATATTTATGTTGCTGTAAAATACCGAAATGGGGTAACCAAAATTAATTTAGAAAAAAGTAACTAAACCTTAATAGACTAGATAAGATTTACTAAATATATTTCGGGTTAATTTAGATTAGTTTTTTCTAAATTAATTTTGGACATTTACCAGGGAAACTTGACAACTGCAAATTCTGGACTCTTCATTTATTAATAAAAATTTTAAAGTAAAACATAATAATTCTGAAAAAATACTAGACACTATTAACTTTCAGTCAAAAAAGAACAAAATTTTTCATAACTACACTTTTTAGTAACAAAATAAAACAGCAAAATTCTAGAAATTTATTCTTTTTCAAGTCTTCCTTAAAATCTGCATTTTTTAATTCGTGTTCTTCTAAGAGCTTTTCTTTTTGAAGTCTGAAGAACTCTAATTTTTCTTCTATTAGAATTGCATTCAGACTTTTGTACTTCTTTATATATGCATTTCTTCCAATTCTTGAAGACTCAACAAAACCTACAACATTATATGTTATGTCCTTTACAAAATTAAAAATTAAAAAATAAATTTTTAATGGAATATGACTCATAAACATTATCTTACAGTTACAAATATTTATAAATTACTTATCCCAAGCTTTACTTGTCTTTAACTTGTTGGAAACCGGTGTTCTAAGATTGTTTGCAGCATAACTAGTCCAATTATTTAACTATCCTTGTTCGTGTGCATAGGTTTGTTTTAAAACAGTGTGATGGTTTTCAAGCAGTGATTCTAAATAAATAAAATACTAAATACAAATAAGAATTGTTAAGATTCCATACCTGTTACAATAAGATTTTCTTTTCATGAGATCATTAATTGTTTTACATGATCATTGCTCTCGTCAACATTTTCTTCAATAATGATCATTGGCAAATCTTTCGGAGCATCGCAGTCATAATTATTGTGGAAGCCTGAAATTTGTTCTTCCCCAAGTATATTTTTGAGGGCTTCATCCATTTCGGTTATTATAGGGGCTGTATAGGTTCCTCCTTCCATTTTGTTAATTTCCATTTTATTTTTAAAAACATTTTTTTAGTTTTTATTTTTAAATTTCTATATTTTTCTTTCAAAACTTTGACATTTCTTGTGAGAATCAGTCTTTTTACTTTCAATAATATTCTTATATTTGTCTACCAGAGATAAAAGAACGATGTCTTCTTTTTTACAGAAATTTACAGCTCTTTTTTCTCTCTTCTCCATGGTTATAAAATTTTAACAAATATTAGCTTTATAATAATAAAATTATTTTCGAGGAATTTTTTTTTTGAAATACCGTCGTAAAAATAAAGGTTAGTTGTCAAACCAACATTGACAAATAAAATTTAACCAATGGTTTCGTAACCAGCCCTCAATTCTTGTTTGTGAAACACCTACCTTTGATTTGGTTAACTTGCAAATGTTGGTTATTTAACCACTTCATGTTACCATCGATTGTGAAACTGGGCCTAAATCTTTGAGATGTGTACAGTGAAGCGAAACTTTACGCTTCAATAGACGCATTACCTACTTCCCTAAATTCTTAGCCTTAAGACTCACTCAGTTTATACTTGATAACGATTAGAGATACAACCTAATACAAACACATGTTACCTATTTACTCCTTAACATGCTCATTTCGTTCTTCTTAACAACCTATATAACAATGTTTCTGTACTTTTATCGTGGGTATTAAGGCAACATTGTTTTAAGCTAATTACTCTCAAGTAGAATCTTCCAAAAAAAAATTGAGATTCGTCTTTTACTATCATAAAATAAGAGAAATGGAAAAATTACAATTCAGTATTTCCACTATTCCGAATAATTATAAGTTACAGAAAAAAATAAATATTTGCTTTACAGGACTGCTTTCTAATTATTGAAGAACCTCATCTTTGGCTTCTTTTGTGAACTTCATCCTCTTAGATAATACCCACCATTATCGCTCACCGAACAACTTATTATTAATTTTTTGGGGGTCGAAGTTTGCTCGTTATATAACACCACTAGGTCCTTCATAATTTTTCTTTTTTTATAGTTTCATTAATAAAAAAAAACTTTTTGTATTTCGTTCTCTTTTGTATCAATTATCAACAGCTGGCTGACTTGCCAAGTCTTAAGTTAACTAAAAATAGTAAAACCCACCTAATCGAACTATCGACCAAGCCAGTCATAATGCTAGGAAATAAGCACTAGGGGAAAACACCTGGATTTTACCAAGGTAAATCCAATGGCGTAGGTAGTATTTTTCTGGGGAGTAGGGGAGGGATATTAGTTCTGTAAATCATCCCTAGTTCGTAGGATAAAAAAGCTGTAGCTATCTTTTTTATTTGAACTTAAGTTCTGAGTGTGCTAAATTTCAATTTGCTAAACAGATGGAAAGTGAGCTATAACTGTAAAGCTTAAGCCAAAAAAAGGCCAAAATTTTCTAGGGCTAGATGATTAATGTCCAATTTTCTTAAACATAAATAATTTAATGAAAGTAAAGTTTATGAGGCTACAAAAATGTCTCAAGTAATGGTGTAACTAAGAGTATCTGCGCCCCCCGTCCTCCTGCAGATTTTTGATCCTCCCTACTATTCTGCACCCGTCTTGATCCTTCGTATCTACACTTTGGTACATGAGGGCAGGCGCGGATCCAAGGGGGGCGGTGGGGGCGATCCCCCCCTCCCAAAAGCTTTGAGTTCAGGAAAATAGACCTGATTTTGTATCTTATACTATAGTTTATTCAAGAACTAGAGAGAGTAATAAATTATTTTTTACCCTTTTTTTTCTTGGCAACCTACCAGTGTTCTTTAGTCCGGTGTCTTTGGCAAAATTTGTTAGACACATATATATTTTTCATCGGAATGGGTTAGAAATTTTATAATCAAAAATACCGGTCTATAATAATGAATTATTTGGGTTGGATAACAATAGATATTTGGATGTGTGAAGTGTTAAAAAGGATTTTAATCCTTGTCATAGGCGTCGGAAGGAGGTTTATTTTATCACTAAGTATTTATGGCATAGAATATTATTTCGGTAATAAACTTAAAATAAAAAGTTTTTATAATATTATTTTATTTCTTATGATTTCTTAATAATTCACATACATTAGAAAATATATATAATTTTGACATATTTAACACAAATCACAACTGTATTTTTATTATTTTTAATTTTAGCATATAAACCGTTTTAGGCACATTCAGACTAAAACGTAGCCTTATTCTCTCAAAAAATTCTAAGTTATAATTTAAATACTTACAAAATACCCATTGTTAAAAATACAAGAAGTTAAACATATAAAAAAAAAATCGTCCATATATCTTCCATATATATTCGTTAATATAATATACCTATTTTTTATTTCTATTGCACTGACATCTTAATTTAATTTACTTTATTATATGGAAATCCGATAGCCCCAAAAAAATAAAATAAACATGTTAATTCTACACGCTTAAGAAAAAAAATATATATCAAATTAAAGATTGGGACACACTAAAATAAAAATATATAAAAAAATAAAAAATATATAAACAACATTAAACAATAAAATACAACAAAAACAAAAATTGAATTAATAAATTGTGTTTACACTGGTAAACATTACGTATCTAATTCATAATCAAGGTCAGTGAAGCTATCTTCGCTCAGATTAATTGGTTCCTCTATCTCACCGACCATGAAATCGAATTTCCAGATTTTCTTTTATTCTTTTATTATATGGATTTTTCCCAATTTTCTGCAGTAAGTTTAATCAAAAAAATCTTTCCAAAATTCAGTTAAATTAATAACTTTGTAAGTTGTGTTATTTCTAGCAACTCTACCTTTTACTTGAGAGAGATATTTCTTTCTCCAACGGACATTTTCCGGACGATGTATAAGAACCGATTTCCTATCTGGTTTTTCCCAGCAAAAATTAAGTTCTCTGAGCAATTTCCAGAGCTCAGTTCTTTTAATTTCAGGTAAATCCCGATGTTCATTGATTTTAGTTAGAATTTTTTCGACGGTTGGTATCTGCTTCTCATAATAAAATGTATGTACGACTCCTTTTATTGCATTTTACAATTCTTCTTCCAACGAGGTTTTTCGTCTACCTGTAATCGAATGTGGCTTGGGATTACTAACAATTCCCGTCATTTTTTTCTCCTTCAGTATTCGGTACATAGTAGATTTTCCAACTCCTATCATGTTGGAACACATCTCAACAGAGCTTTTTACATTATTATCTACATATTGATATCTTAAGGCATCATAAACATTCATCGTAATAAGTTTTTCGTTGAGGGAAAAATGCCCTTGTTTAACGATTTTGGAATAAATATAGAGGTGGAAGCCATATCTTTTGGGTATCTGACTAATCTCAAATAATATATAAAAACAAGCACAAACAAGATAAATCACTAAGGACACACTGTAAGGTATACTTTGCTCACCGACAGAAATTAAATTGAACTATCAGAAATTTTATTGTTGCAGTAAATTTATAAAAGTTTATAATATTTAAATATAATTAAATATAATTAGATTTACGGCAGTCCTCAGTTACTTATGGCACTAGAGCAGATACATTGGAGGTTTCGGTAATAATTTTATTACTCTCTCTAGTTCTTGAATACAGTATAAGAATGTGTATTCTTGCGATCGCTCCTCCTCTCCCCAAGAGCTTTGATTTCAGGAAAATAAAACCAATTCTGCCTTTTATATTAGGAATGTGTATGCAGCTGGCATTTCCCCCCCATTGACAACTTGTTTTTTCTTATGATAGCCCCCCCCCCGCTCCAAGAGCTTCAAATTCAAAAAAATAGGCCCGACCCTACCTTTTACACTAGAAATGGAAAAGACGCTGATGTCTCCCCCCCGTCGATAACTTGCTTTCGCTTGTCATACTGTACTTTTGTGATGTCACCGCCCCCTCTCAAAGAGAGAGGCTGGACCCGACTCTGCATGAGGGCGCCCCTGGATTGGCTGTGCCCCCCTGCATCGCGAGGTCGTTATTTACGCCACTGGTTTTAAGTTAGTTCATATAAAGAGAAATTGGGTAGATACCAACTCTTTGTAGAAACAGGTGTAGCGTATTATAAACAGAATCTTTTTATCTCTTATACCCAAGGGATCTACCATAGAAAAACATACGAAGATTGGACATCCTGTACATCGATTACTTCGGAAAGAGAATGAAATTTATTGTGTTATGTTAGGGTAGTTATTTCGTATAATTTTACCAAAATTGTTTCAATAAAATTAAATATGGCTTTTATTTATATATACGGCAGAAAAAAATATGATCCGATTTTCTAGAAAATTGATATGGGGATCGTAGATGAAATTATTTTTTAGATTTAATAATGACAAAAACATCGCACTTTCAAGATTTTGTCCAAAGTAGGTATGGGGTTTTGTAAAATAATAAAAATTTCATTAAGAAATAAAGAAATCTATTTGTTTTTTTATATGTATTATTCTTTCAGGCAGAGAAAAGGAAAGAATATATATAAACAGTTTATTTCCTGCAAATACTACTCTGGTCCTCTCTCCGTACGCGTTTCGATCATCTTATGATCTCGTCAGTGGAACTGTATTAAACCGAGAGCAACATGCGCAGGAAACAAATGCTATATGAAATATAAATTTCAAAGTATGTCGGTAGGATATTAAAAACCTGCCATCTGCCGACTTTAATGTCAGAATGAAAAAGGTCGCCAGTCTGTCATTCTATTTTAATAAATTACTTTAAAAAAAATGTCCTTTTAAGAAACTTCCAGTTTTATTCAGAAAAAGTCCACTTTTGCCCCCTGTAGCTTATGTTCTGGAAGACAAGTATTAAGAACAAAAAATTAGAGACATAGAACTTTAATAGCGCATGTTTTTCTCTAACAATTACACAAAAGATTTGAGATTTTTTTAATGATTTTATTTATCAATATAATCTCCTTAAGTTGCGCCATCTATCTACATCATACATTGACTTTATTTTATTAGAGAAAAATAATTCCTGTTGAGTTTCAAAATAAGCATTTATATCATCTTTCACCTCGTTACTCTCTGCTAAATAAAATAACTTTAAGTTTTTGAATAAAAGAAATGAGATGGAACCAATCTGGATAGCGCAGAGAACTTCCACTCGAAGAGGAAGGTTGAACTTTGGCTGCTTGGTCCAAAAAATTGAAGTTGAGGATTATGTGCGGGCATTTTTTGGAGCCAGAGAGCTCATTTGGACTCTCTACATGGACTCTAATTTGTATGGATCCTTGGGACGTTTTTTCATTTGTCACTATTTGAGGATAAAAGTCATGATCTGTCTCCAAGAATGCCAAGAAATTTGTTTATATATATATATATATATATATATATATATATATATATATATATATATATATATATATATATATACATGTCTCTTCATCGGCTACACTGAGTTCCCTGACTAAAACTGTAGCACATGTAGATAAGCTTCTCTTCAAGAAATAATATACTATTTTCAGTGTTAAACGCCCACCGCACCCTTTTTGTTATTTTTTTTTAGCCAAAAATAAAAAGGGATCAACCTAGTGGTCAAAATGAATGCCATTTAAAATAAATTAAGTCCATCCAGTTCCAATTTATTACCCATTAAAATGAACGTAACCCTTGTTATCAAAGCCTTTTAGTCAGTCTTAATCGCTGAAAAGCAATTACAAAATGGATACTACGAAACAAATATCACAAAATGTTAGCATTTTAAAGTAACAATTGAGTAGATGTTTAAACCTAATTTTGTTTTTAAGACCCTGATATAGCTCTGAATATATCGGAGATTATATTATTAAGATGGTCTGCTCCATGAGATGCTTTTTGTCATTTATTGTGAGCTAAAGTATTACGTCCGGATGAAATACACCTTCTTTAGTGTAAAGGTATCAATTTCAGTATTTTTAACACTGTATTTTATATTAACACATTTTACTTCGTACATATGAGGAAAGAAGATAATGTCCATTTCTTGTCGAGTTTTTTAAATAACTTTATTTTTGACCAGAAATGTTAAATTAATTTGAGATCGGGATCCCCCATAGATAAGCTATCATTAACATATTTAAATTCCATAAAAAACGAACGATTTGTTATATATATATATATATATATATATATATATATATATATATATATATATATATATATATATATATGTATCCTTTTTTTGATTTATTTGATATTTTCTTGGATTTAGGTTCTTTATCCAACAAGAAATCCAAACACTTTGACGTTTCGCCCTCTATTTAAGACATTTTCAAAAATTTTTTGGATTTTCATTTATTTACTATCCTAAAAAATTTGTTTTAAATAATTAAAAAAATGCATAGAAGAAAATGTCTACAATTTAAAAAATAAACAACATTTAAAACATTATTCAAATCTTTAAAATATATTTAATTTTACCAGTACGCACCCTGAATATTTTGTTTATTAATTAATAATGGAGTGCGTCTATTCAGGTACTGATGGATGATACATGGAATGCGAATTTATTTTATTTTTTATATTTTACCATGCACCAAAAAAAACGAAATAATGAATACATTTAATATCATATTTAAGAGGATATTCAATTTTTGATGTTTATTAACAAGACTGAATACTTATTATTTTTGTTTAAATTAGACTGGTGTAAATGTGGCTCAAATTTCCTATATCCGTTCTGTAGTTAATGGTGTTTTTATCTTTTTCAATTTCTATCATTTCCTTTATCTGTAATTTTTGGTAATTCATATCTTTATTCTTAATTATGTTACTGTTGTAATCAAAGGTATATTTCTCGTCCTGTGTGTGTTTATTTAACGCTGTTGAGGTGTTTTTCGTATATTTATTGCCATTCAATCTGTTCTTTAGTAACTGGCTCGTTGTGCCTATATATTTTTTGGGACAATTTGTGCAAGGGATCGAATATACTACATTTGATTTATTCCGGAAAGGAGTTTTACTTTTTAAGTTGGTAAATAGTGTATTTAATTGAGACCTGTGGCATACGATAATCTCGTGCTTTTTTTTTATTGTGTTTTACTTTTTCTGACAGCTCACTAGTGTACGGTAATGCTATATATTTTTTTTGCTGTTTAAGTTCTGTGTTTCTTTTTATTAGGTTATTATAAAAT
The DNA here is from genome assembly GCA_034092305.1 of Diaprepes abbreviatus. Lineage (NCBI taxonomy): Eukaryota > Metazoa > Arthropoda > Insecta > Coleoptera > Curculionidae > Diaprepes > Diaprepes abbreviatus. Next base: position 4,053,098 of record JASJET010000055.1, on the reverse strand, counting down.
TTATATGTTCGTTTATTAATTATTTCGGTGATAGTCTTTTCATTGGAATTATTATTTATTAGTGTCTTTTTCACTTTTTGCATTATTCTTGGTCGGAATTCTGCAGACTTTAGAGAGATAGCACGATCAGACAGACCGATTATAACACTATTTTTTTGAGTTTTTGAGTGATTAGAGAATCTCCAAGAATTGAACGAAATGCTACAACAGCTAAATGACGTATCCGCATCTATAGGCCTTAAAATGAACTACAATAAAACAAAAATAATGAGCCACGAACAAGCAAACATAACAATACAGAACCAGAGGATAAAAAACGTCGAACACTATGTATACTTGGGTCATGACATCAGATTAAGGAAATCAAACCAGGATGCTGAAATAAAAAGAAGAACACAGCAGACATGGGCCGCTTTCGGTAAACTTGCATACATCCTGAAAAATAATTCAATTCTCATAAATCTAAAAAGAAAAGTATACGACACATGCATATTACCGTAGTGTACGTTTGGATTAGAGACCATGTCCCTCACCAAAAAGTCCGCTAAAAAATTAGAAACAGTCCAAAGAGCGATGGAAAGAAACATGTTTGGAATATCATTAAGAGACAAGGTTAGAAACACCGAGATAAGACGCAAAACGAAAGTCAAGGACATCGTGGAGGAGGTTGCAAAGATTAAGTGGCGATGGGCTGGTTACATAGCCCGATATGAAGACAACAGATGGACACGAAGAATCCTGGAATGGAGACCGAGGAAGACAACAAGAAGCACGGGAACACCTCAAAAAAGATGGGTAGACGACATAAGGACAGTGGCGGGTAAACAGTGGATGAGATTGGCGAAGAATAGAGAAAGATGGAAACAATTGAGAGAGACCTACATCCAGGAGTGGATGGACAGAGGTTGACAAAGAGACAGAGAGAGAGAGAGAGAGAGAGAGAGAGAAACAGTTTAGATATCTACCAGACCAAGTTGGTTTGGTGTAGCATTCAGTCAAAATTTTGTTTTTTCTGCCTATAAGTGTCATATCCTGAAAATTTATTTTATTATTAACAATTTTCTTTTTAATTTCGACCTTAACCGCTTTCTCGGTAAAGGTTTAACGAACTGCTTCGGAGAACAAAAGGTGAGATTACAGCCGTTAAAGTGAGGGATTAAAAAACTTTCTACGGTCATAAGTGGCTGAGGTACAGACATCCAAATATCGCTTTTTTATTTTTTACCGCATTGCATTTATTTATTTATTTCCTGTTTGCAATTCAAAAAAATTTTATTTTTATTGAGTACAATAGCTCAATATTCACCATATCACAATTCCCTTGGTTTTATCCACGTTTCAGTGTTTATCATACTACATTTCAGCTCTTGAATATTGCCAAAAAAATTCATGAAATTCATTATGAAAAGTATTTTATTTTTAGGAAATATATTTCGTTTTTTTACGTGAAAATGCAAGTGAGGAAGAAATAAGTAACGCATTTGAATCCATTGTGGCTTCGGTATATAATTAAAAATCGAAAGATAAAGATCAAGTTAAATATCCTTTTATGTCACTAAAAAGACTCTCTAAGAGCAGAAAATTTATTTTGTCGCTGCTATAAAAGTAGATGGGCAGCGAACAGTAGTAACGAAACATTTGAATTCCTTTCGAAATGGACTGATGCTGATTCACACAATACAATTTATTATACAACAGACGTTACTTGAACAGATAGCTTGTGGATGTTTAAAAGGCTGCCTTGGAAATTGTGACTGTAGGAATTTGCGCATTCACTGCTCTATTTTTCAAAAAGAATGATATTTAAATCGACGATTCCAATTTTGTTGAAGAGGCATTAGCTTAAAAATTATGTATAAAAAAAATCAAAATATATGTGTAATAACAAAAAAATATCAAACTTTGGACGACAATATCTCTGCCAATTTTGTAGAAACTTCTATAAGCCCTCATTTTACTGGTTGTAATCTCAAATTCCTTTCTCTACAACAACTCTTATGCCTAAAATAAAGTTATAGCCTAAAATTCAAAAAAGTTGTATTTTTTTCCTATTCGATAAATTGCAACATAACCGAGATGCATACTTTTCAAATTCGTTCTATATTCTAAAATGAAGAGGATTATGAAAATTATGTTAGTTGCAACGTTCATTTTTTTTTAAAAAGTAGTAAATTGCCACGAAAATCTTATTCTTCTATTTTTACTAATAACGGAGATAACCCGTAAAACCACCGAAAATAGGACACCCTGGACATACATAAGAAAACATACATGGCGATCGAATGTAGAACTTCTTTCTTTTAGAAATTGGTTAAAAATACTATGTAAATCTTTTTGTTGAAGTTAATTATAACCTTCTCATTTGCAGTAAGTTTCAACACTTAAAAATCACAAAAATCAAAAAAGCAGAAAGCAAATAAAAATATTTCGGTCTGTCAAATATCAAAAAAGCTCCTCTCCTACCAGCCATGAACAACTGTCAAACAAATTTGTTATTGTTCAAATCTACTGGTATGATCGAAAATTACTAGCCTATACATACGTAATGGAATGATTAATATTGATTTTTTTTTTGAAAATGAGTTAAATGAACATTTTTTTTTATATTGCTTAGAATAAGCGTCTGCCAAAAGAAGTTGATAATTAACTGTAAGAAATTGGAAATAAAATAGTTAAAGTGCTTTAAACACTTATTCGTGGAAAGCATTTTTAAAATATTATATGCTTTGAAAATTATTGCTGGCACGTCGGGGATCAAGGAAGGCCAAAGGTCCCCTACTTCTCCGTGGATGCATAGAAATAACATCATATTTATACAAATATATAATGAACTTTTCTGACTTATTTAGAGTTATGAGTCCCTCATTTTGCAGATCACGCAGCGCTCCTGTTGGCTGTGATATTGCCCAATCCAGTAACGTAATTGTCCCTTTTAAATTAAATTAGGCCCACTGAGCCCCAATTTAAAGTCGATTATATGGAACTGACCTTTATTAGGCAAGGCAAAATTCATAAGATAAGTTAAACAAGTTTAAATTATATATGTCATATTCTCCGGAATAGATAAATACACTCAGGGACAAAATTATTGAGTTTTCATAAATTTTCACAATTTTTGTTTTTTGCAGAAATGTTCATGACTTAAGTTTAAATACTTTTTACTGAAAAGGACAGTTCATTTTACACATTTTAAATGAACAGCAATAACTTCTTGTGAGAAGAAAAAGCTAAATGTTAATAAAGCTAATAGTATAGGAAATAGCGTTACGTTTTTGGTAATGATTTCATTCCAAGCAATTTCTAATTCTATACCTAAAGTCCATAATTTCTGTCAATGACTCATTTAATATAGGTCACCAAAGCGAAATAAACATCTCATGCAACTATAAATTATTTAAAACGTTTCCACTCTATTAACAGGGCAGGAACTAAAAGCTTAAAACGCATTGTTGTCATATTTCGCGAGCTTTAAATATTAATCAACTGATCGAATCTAAAATAGTAAGGAGGAAGCCCACTCTTCATTATTACTACAAGCTCCAAACAGCAACGTCATTCCTATTGGTATCGGATTAAAATCATCAATACCAGGTAACAAAGCACGCCGTATTCTGGACTATGCTAGAAAAGCACTGCTACGAATTCAAATAAATTATCGCCGAAGGCGAAAAGCATTTCTTCTGGATGAAGCTATACTATGCTATGAAAATATCAAAGCCGAAACTCTGTCGGATGATCATAAGCCAATTTTTCATAAAATAGACAACATATGCAAACAAGCTGAAAGAAAATATGGCGAGAAAACGCTAGAATAAACTGGAGAAATTAAAATCAATACAACAACCGACTTTACCTGAAACAACTTCAAGAAAAGCCATCATAAACGTATCTTCAAGAATACTCTCAGCAGTAGAAGAACAAGCACGGGGTTTAATTTCGCAGTAAAACCTAAAAACATACTTGTTTTAGACATCATAATTTCTGTGGAGCCCATAAAAGTCGACGAAAACCATTCCGACGAGTTTAGGTGGAAAATAAAATTAACCTTGGAAGACAAGAAAATTTCAGTTCAAAATATTTCCAAGTTAGAAGCATCAGCTTTAAGAGATCTTCGTAAGGATGAATCCATAAAGATCCTACCAGCGGACAAGGGAAATGCAACGGTGATCATGGACATCGTAAAGTACGACCAAAAAGTCGGAGATATCCTGGAAAATGGAAAATATAGACAACTAGCTCGTGACCCCACTAAATCTATAGAGTCAAAAATCTACAGAACACTAAGGAAATACCAAGACCATATACCTGACAACCTACGATCGGCGCTCACACCACACTACAGTAAGCCACCACATCCTTACGGACTACCGAAAATTCATAAAACGAACATACCATTGAGACCAATGAGTTCCAGAGGATTCCCAATAGGCACACTGGCAAAGTTTCTTTTAAAAATCATACAACCTTTAGAAGGTGAGACGAACACATATATATTAAAAATTCCACACATTTCGTGAACATTATTAGAACATTAATCTAGAACCAGACGACAGATTAATAAGTTTTGATGTGGAAGGTCTGTATACTAATGTGCTATCAGGGGAATCACTAGACATAATCAAAACTAGACTTTCTAATGATATAACATTATCAGATCGAACCACGTTACCACTGGACGGAGTGATGGACTTTTTGGAGTATTGCCTGCGTAGTGCTTACTTTCAAGTAATGGACAAGTTCTACGCTCGGGCTTCCGATGATCTCTTCACTCTCTCCAATCGTCGCCAATATATACATGGAATGGTTAAAAACGGTCATAGACTCAGCAACTGTGAAAACGAAAGTTTGGTTGAGATATATCGATGATACCCTCATCGTATGGAAAGCAATGATCAAGAACTTAATAATTTGTTGGAACATCTAAACACCATTCGACCTACAATTAAGTTTATCATGGAAAAAGAGGTAAATGATCAATTACCCTTCCTAGATGTCATGGTGAACCGTTCGAACGACACTATTAAAACTTTAATTTACACGAAGTCAACACATACTGGACAATATATTTACCATAGATCTAATGATTCTGTTGTAACAAAAGGGGAATTATACTCAACCTCTATAACCGCGCTATATCTATATGCAATAATGGCGATTCATTGGGAAAAGGGATAGCAAACATTAAATCCGATTTACAACAGACTGGCTATCCTCTAAAATTAATTGACGATGTTATAAATAAATTTTTACAGTGAAGCGAAACTTTGCGCTTCAATAGACACAGTCCCTATATAAGCTCGTAGTCTTAAGACAAAACATTCAGTCTATACTTGATAACAATTAGAGATACAACCTAATTGAAACGTAGTAAAAATAAACAAAAATAAAGTCAATGGAAGTCCGACAACCATATTTTAGTCAGTGTTGAGACTGTCGCAGTACCATTGTGAACTTAACTCAGTCGAATTAGTATGGGCTCAAAGAAAGAGTGAAATGGCACGGAAAACAAAACATTCAAATTAGCAGATGTTAAAATATTATTGGGCGATGCAATTACTAATGTGTGATTAGAAAAAGTGTCCCGATCATATTAAAAAAGAAGAACAAAGAATGTGGGATTTGGACATTCACTCTGAGGCAGTGGTTGAATGGATGAACCATTAATAATCATCCCTGACTCAGATATGTCTCTTGACAGCAATTTTGCCGATAAATCATTATGAGTTATGTGACCTACACTGCGCGTCAATCACTTTTGTCATGTCTACGCGAAAACAAGTAGAACTTCAAAGTTTTGTATTTCAGTAAGGAATCATCGCATGACAATTCTGAAAAAAGCATTTAAAAGCTCTTTGCGAGTACTTGCAGTTGACATAAAGTGTAAGTTGATTTTTAATTTTTTTAAAGGCTTTAATCGAAAATTAAAAAAAAATAAAAAATTTCGACTTTAAATTCAGCGCCATTTTTATAGAAAAGTTTGTGAGAAAATTCTGATCAGACAATTTTTCAGAGTTTTCCAAGAGGTTGAAACTACTTTTTTAAAGTTTGATCTAAGAGCATTTTTGACCAAAATACGGCCCTGATTACGAAAAAAAAGACCTTTTTTCAATGTTTTGTATATTCTGAACTGAACTAGATAGAGAAAAACTTCAAAGAAAAAAAGTGCCTGTTTTTATATGTAGAATGACTTTTATTAGTTCCGAAATGTTTTCCGCGAATTTAATTTTTTTAAATTTATTAATTTTTTTCGGACAATTTTTCAAATGTTTTTTCATGAATAAATATTCAATTTGTTCCTTTTTTTATGTGCAGTTTATTTGTAAACAGTTAATTCTATGATAAATAATTAAAAATTGGAAATTACTTAAAGAAACCAATGTAAAAACATTTGAAAAATTATCCGAAAATTATGAGTTGGTATCATACTGAGTGAACAGTCGTAAACAATATATTATCGTTTTTATTTTCAAAAAAATTGAAAAATCAAAAAAATTTGAAAAATGATATTCGCGGAAAACATTTCGGAACTAATGAAGGTTATTCTGTATGTAAAAACAGGCATTTCTTCTCTTTGAACTTTTTCTCTATCTAGTTCAGTTAAGAATATACAAAACATTGAAAAAAGGTTTTTTTTTCGTATTTTGGTCAAAAATGCACTTAGATCAAACTTTAAAAAAGTAATTAAAATCTCTTGGAAAACTCTAAAAAACTGTCTGATCAGAATTTTCTCACAAACTTTTCTACAAAAATGGCGCTGAATTAAATAAAGTCGAAATTTTTTTTTAATTTTCTTATTCTTGATTAAAACTTTTAAAAAATTAAAAATCGACTTACACTTTATGTCATCTGTAAGTTCTCGCAAAGAGCTTTTAAATGCTTTTTTCAGAATTGTCATGCGATGATTCCTTATTGAAACACAGAACTTTGAAGTTCTACTTGTTTTCGCGTAGACATGGCAAAAGTGATTGACGGGCAGTGTACATTACCTATCTCATACTCCTGAAGAAGATACAAGACGAACCCTGGTTGGTCCAAAACGAGCAAATCAGAAAAAAAATGCACTGGACGCCGCTCAGAAAAGCAGGTAAGCAACAAATTTTCGATTAATATTCATAAAATATCTTACGGGCACCTAAAGTGCGAATAAAATATCTTAAAATGACAACCCCACATTGTAAGCAACATGAAGTTAGCAGTTATTGGTTCGTTTAGAAATAATTCATTTCATTCATTTTTCGAAAAAATCCAGATTACTAACCGAAACACTTATTATGTTGTTTTCTTCAGGTTAGAAACTTAAACCACCCTCGTATATTGAATATTTTTAGAATGCCTGTCGGGCATAAGCAAGTTTCATTCCAGTTTCAATGTCGCGGTTTTAAATGTCAATGATATTTTTAAACCAATTGAAAATAAAAAATGTGCAGCATTATTATTTTCAGACTACTAAATTTTTATTACATTGGCTATTTAAAATATAGAGAACATAATATTTTATCTAAATTTCCATAGTGTGAGCGAATTGAAACCTAGAAACAAGAAAGACGAATTAATCAATTAAAGTTCGCCATTTTAGATGAGCAATTTTGAATTGCTGGCAACCTATTGGGCCGACTAGACAAGAAATCATCATAAAAGAACCCAATTAAATTGAGTCTCGTTTATTTTTTGTAAGGTCGATTAAATAATAATCTTTTTCCGCCACTGCTTTAAACATCAGAAATTATTTATATATTTTAAAATGCAAGACCTCTAAAATTTCCACTTCAACTTACTTTATGGAAGTAAAATATTAAATTAACGTTAAATATTTTATCCGTATAATAGGTTTGAACTAGTTCCCTGTTTAAACTACTTATAACTCCCCTAGCTAGTCGCATATTACTTCATCCTTATCCCCTCAAACGCACCGGGACCTGCTGCTGCGAACTCCACCGGGAAACACAACAGCAGCTCTAGCCCAACCCCCGTAGACGTGGCAACGCCGCGTGCAGCCCGGCAGCAGTGCTCATGCACCCCCGCAACCTTGCGTCCCTAACGACGGCCCGCCGGGTTGCCAGCGAAAGTGGAATTCCATTCCGACCTTGGACGAGGTCATCAGGACATGAAAGATGGTTCTCGGAGGTGGGGTTGGCGCCCACTTTATTATTGGCCTTAAAAGAAAGGTAAAAGTGGCCGGCTCACTGTTGACATAATATTTGCGGAAAGCTTACTTGTAGGTATTTATAATGTTGTGAAAATTTTTGTTCTCATAATTTAACAATAATTTATATTCGGGATTACTTTCGGTGTTTCACTTTTTACGAATTGAAGTAAGCGCGGCATGTTTAATAAACAAAGTTGCCGACCGGAATTTTAATTGTGAGAAGTAAAACCAGTTCGGTGATTTTCATTGAGGCCCAATTTAGAGTAGTCTCTTTTTTAATTTTACTACTTTTTATTCTTGGTTTCGTGAATTTTTTAGTCCTAAGATTTAAATACATTTTTCAGCAATTACAATACAAATAGTTTATGTTTGAACTTGTAATTTGCCGTTTTATTTGTGTAATTTTTATTCTTAGTATTCTTAGATATCACTTAATATATTACTAAAAAAATATTTTTTGAGGGGTCCTTTTAATCCCACATTCATTACACTATGAGTATTTACTGTTTTTGTGCTTTTAAAATTACAAAAAAAAATTCTAGATATGACATTTATACGCAAAAAAAAACAAAATTTTAACTGAATAGTACACCAAACCAACTTGGTCGGGTAGATATCTAAACTGTGTCTCAAATCAGTCAAAAACCCAAAAAAATAGTGTTATAATCGGTCTGTCTGATCGTGCCTTCCCTCTAACGTCTCCAGAATTCCAACCAAGAATACTGCAAAAAGTGAAAAATACACTAATACATAATAATTTCAACGAAATAATTACTAAACGAACATATAAATTTTATAATAACCTAATAACAAGAAACAGGGAACATAAACACCAAAAATATGTAGCATTACCCTAAGCTAGTGAACTGTGAGAAAAAATAAAACACATTTTACAAAAGCATGATATTATCGTATCTCACAGGTCTCATAATAAATTAAATACACAATTTACTAATTTAAAAAGTAAAACTTTTCTCATGAATAAGTCAAATGTAATGTACTCGATCCCTTGTTCAAATTGTCCCAAAAACATATAGGCATGACAAGCCAATTGCTAAAGAACAGATTGAATGGCTATAAATATACGAAAAACGCCTTAACAGCATTAAACAAACGAACACAGGATGAAAAACATACCTTCGATCATAACAGTACCATAATTAAAAAAAAAGATATGAATTATCAAAAACTGCAGATGAAGGAAATTATAGAAATTAAAAAAGATAAAAACACTGTTAACGACAGAACGGATATAGGAAATTTGAACCACATTTACACTTGCCTAATTTAAAGAAAAATATTAAGTATTCGATCCTGTTAATAAACATCAAAAATTGAATATCCTCTTAAAAATAAAATTAAATGTATGCATTCTTTTGGCTTTTTTTGGTCCATTGTTAAAATATAAAAAATAAAACACACTCGCATTCTATGTATCCTAAGTACGTAAATAGACGATGTTAAAATATCATTTCATAATTAATAAATAAACAAACCGTCAAGGTATGTACTGTGTAAAATTATATACTTTTTTAGAAATTTGAATAGTTTTTTAAAATGTTTGTTTGTTTTTTAAAATTGTAAATATGTTTGTGTATGAATGTTTTTAATCATATAAAAAATATTTTTAGGAAGATCAATAAATAAAAAAAAAATAAAACATTTTTGAAGATGCCTTAAATAAAAGTCGAAACATCAAATTATTAGATTTTTTGTTAAATAAAGAACCTAAATCCAAGAAAAGACAAAATAAAAAGAAAATGATATAATCTATGGTTCAAGAATCTGGAAAATATAGTATATATATATATATATATATATATATATATATATATATATATATATATATATGAATAGTTTGGTTATTCCGGGTTTCAATCCGTTCGTTCAAAAAATCGTTTTCACGACGTTTCGCCAAAATCTCATTTGGCATTTTCAAGTGCGGTTCGTCTCGTTACTCGCTGAAAACTGATGGTGGCCTCTGAAGAATTTCGAGTTTTGTTTAGTTGGCTCGCTGCCTGATTGGGTGGGCGGCTTCGCAGGCTCTTCCCCTCTCCCGAGTGCGATATATTTTGTTCTTGTATGCAGGTCTCTCGTGTACTAGTTGATTTTTGTTGTTTTTTTTCTTGATTTTTTATTAATGTTTTCCATGTAAATGAAAAATTTATAGCATCGTCTCGTTTATTTAGCTGTCCCGGTTTTTCGATTTCTAGGGTCTCTCTTATGACGCGTACCTTGTAGTTCTGTACTGGTGCTATTTCTTTTGTTTTTTCGAAATCGATGGTATGTCCGGTTGTTTGGTGGTGTTGAAATAGGGCTGAGGTTGTCTGTTTGTTTTTGAGGCTATTTTTATGTTCTTGGGTTCTTGCTGATATGCGCCTGTTTGTTTGTCCTATATAAGTTTGATGACAATCTGCACATGGAATGCTGTAAACGCCGTGATTTTCAAGGTTGGTCTTGTCTTTGGGATTTCCCAGGATGTTGGCTATTGTTTTTTGTGGTTTAAATATGGGCTGTATGTTGTGTTTTCTTAAGATTCTTCCGATTCTGTCTGTTATTCCTTTTATGTATGGTATTATGGCTTTGTTCCTTGTTTGCTCTTGGTCTTTGGTCTTTGTTGTAGTCTTCTCTTGTATTTTTCTGGCTTTCTTTAGATCTGCTTGTGAGAAACCATTCCGTTCTAGAGCTGTTGAAATGTGTCTTATTTCGTCTTGCTTTGTGTCAAGTTCTGTTAGGCGGAGAGACCTTGATACTAATGTGTTGACTACTGCCTGCTTTTGAGAGGGATGATGATGTGACGCTGCATTGAGATATCGGTCAGTATGTGTGGGTTTCCGATATACGCTGAAGCCCAAAGTGTCCTAGTTAATAGCAGGTCCAAAAAAGGAAGTTTCTTTTCTTGTTCGATTTCTAGCGTGAATTGGATTCTGTGGTGGATATTATTCAGATATATGAGGAAATCGTCCAGGTGTTCTTTTCCATGTGGCCATATTATAAAAATATCATCGACATAGCGTTTCCAAAATTTCGGTTTTAAAGGTGCCTTTTGCAGTGTCTCTTGTTCGAAATATATCATGAAAAGGTTGGCTATGACTGGTGAAAGCGAGGACCCCATAGGTGCGCCATCGGTTTGTTTGTATATTTGGTTATTGAACATGAAGTATGTGTTCTTTAGGCAGTGTTCTGCAAGTTTAATTGTGTGGTCTGGAAAGTCCTCGTTCATGGCGATTTTGTCCAAAGTCTCATCCAGTGGTATGCTTGGATATAGCGATTTTATGTCGAGGCTTGCTAAGATGTCATTTTCTTCGAGGTGAATGTTTTTGATCATTTTAGTCAGATGCTCGGAGTTTTTCACGAAGGAATCAGCCAGTTCGACTTTTGGTTGCATGATACTTGCTAGATAGAATCAGTTCTCAGCGAGTAACGAGACGAACCGCACTTGAAAATGCCAAATGAGATTTTGGCGAAACGTCGTGAAAACGATTTTTTGAACGAACGGATTGAAACCCGGAATAACCAAACTATTCATTCTACCATCCGTGAAAATCTACGATATAACATATATATATATATATATATATATATATATATATATATATATATATATATATATATATATATATGTAAAATAAACAACAGACAGTATTTTCTCTGCGAATTCCACTCTGGTTCTCTCTCCATACTGGTTTCGACCATCTAATGGTCTCATCAGTGGAGCTCTAACGAATCGAGAGCAAAATGCACGGAAAACAACTGTCTACTTAAAATCCTGCCGATATTTTATGATATGGGTCCATGAGTGAATTATGATTAAAAACGATGATTTAGAAATTATCACAACTCTTTATACACTTCTAAAGCACTATCATGCGAATATCTACAGAAATGGAATAATATATTTCACTATGGACGTAATTGTTGAACATGAATCATAGATTGAATTTAGGAATTGCTGGTAGGGCTTTCTAACATACAATTTAAAAACTCTGAAACATTTTTTTACATATTTTACCAGAATTTTAGATGGAAAATTGAGGTATGCGATTTTTCGCTGAATTACTTAATTTATGACAAAAAAGTACGAAAGTTTCTCGTAAGAACTTATAACCTCGAAATAAAAATTTTTTCCTTGGGAACTGAAAAATTTAGCAAAAAATTCAGTCATTGTGTGAATTTCACATTTGATAATTTGACTCTAGAATTAGTGGCTTCAAAATGAATGAATACAAAAGTTTGAGATCTCAGTCAAAGATCGCGATAAAGACTGACTTCTTCTTCAAGTGCCATATCAGGTCCCCCTGACGTTGGCAATTACATTGGCAAGCCTTTCACGGTCCTGCGCCAGCTGGAACAGTTCCCACGCGCTACGTATACCTGTCCATTCACGAATATTCCTCAACCAGGAAGCCTGTCTTTTTCCTACCCCTCTACGTCCCTCTACTTTACCCATCATGATTAGCTGAAGAATTCTATATCGCTCCCCTCTGAATATATGTCCAAGATATGAAATTTTTCTACACTTCACAGTGTTTAATAGTAAACGAATTGTGTCGGCCCTATTGAGTACCATTTCGTTGGTCTGCCTAGCTGTCCAAGGTATTCTCAGCATTCGCCGGTGTAACCACATTTCGAGAGCCTCCAACCGATTAATCGTGGCAGCCTTAATTGTCCAGATCTCTGCCCTATATAGTAACACCGGCCAGACGTATGATCTAATCATTCTCTGTCGTAGTTTTAGGTTGAGGTTATCATTGCAGAAAAGTGGTTTCATTTTTTGAAAAGTTGTTCTAGCAGTCTCTATTCTACACCTTATCTCTTTATCTGGGTTTAGATTTTCGGTGATATAACATCCAAGATATTTAAAATGAGTCACCCTGTCTATACTTTTTTCTTCTATTTGTATTGAAGCGTTAAGATGAGGTTGTCTACTAAAGACCGTAAATTTTGTCTTTTTGATATTCATGTTGAGTCCCATTTGTTGACCCTCAGTGTTAACACAGTTTAATAGATGTTGCAGGTAGTTTGTCGCTTAGGATAACAGTGTCGTCAGCATATCGTATTGTATTTATATATTCTCCATTGATTTGTACCTCCCATTCGTTGTCCTTGAGTAGCCCGTTTAAAGATTTTATCTGAATATATATTAAAAAGCAGTGGAGATAGTATGCAGCCCTGTCTGACGCCTCGCAGAATTTTACTTTCTTCTGTGAGTTTTCCATTTAGCCTTACTGTTGCTTTCTGCCGCCAATATAGATTTTTAATAATTCTCACGTCTCTGCTGTCTACCCCTACGTTATTTAAAATGTCTATGAGTTTTCTGTGTTGTACTCTGTCGAAGGCCTTCTCGTAATCGACAAAACATACGAATACATCCTTGTGTTGGTCCCGGCATTTTTGCAGAAGTATATTTAGAGTGAATAAAGCCTCTCTAGTACCTAGGGCGTTTCTAAATCCGAATTGGGTTTCATCTAAATCTGCTTCGCATTTAGATCTTATCCTGCTGTGGATAATTCTGAGAAAGACCTTCAAAGTGTGGCTCATTAGACTTATTAGTCTTTACTCACTGCATCGCTTTGCTCGCTGTTTTTTTGGGACTGGGACGAATACAGACTTCAGCCAATCTTCCGGTATATCTCCAGTCGCGTAAAGGGTATTAAACAGTTTGACCAAGATTCCTATATTTTCCTCATGGATCATTTGTAACAGCTCGGTTGAGACATTATCAGGCCCGGTGGCTTTCCTGGTTTTTAAAGATCTTATGGCAGATAGAACTTCACTGTTTAGAATTTCCGGTCCCATGTCTATGTTATCGTCTATATTAGCGAGATTATCGGAGTTGTGTTCATTTGGTCTGTCATCATCAAATAATTCTGACTACAATAATTTTATTCGGTCTACAGAAAGTGGTATCCTGAAAAATATTAAAGCTTTCTGGTGTTATATTAAGTCTCAACGATGCACAACAGGATGCCCAACAATAATGAAGCTTAATAATGCGAAATAATGTAATCCAAAAATAATCGCTAACATGTTTGCTGACTTCTTTCACGATGCTGATACTATAACGACTAAATGTCAATATTCTCCGTCTATCACTAATTCATATCTCCCAAACATAAATATTGATAGCTCCACAGTGTTTGAAAAACTGGTTGAGCTCGACGAAAGTAAAAGTGCTGGACTCGACGAAATTTCACCAGTTCTCATAAAAAATTGTAGTCCAACTTTACCATTGCCGCTTAATTATATTTATCAACTCTCATTGAATTTGGGCCAGTTTTATAGCATATGGAAAACCGCCTATTTCACAGCAGTTCATAAGAATGGTGATAGACAAGATATTGGGAACTATCGCCGGATTTCTTGTCTTGACTGTATGTGCAAGGTTCTTGAATCCATAATCGTTGATCAATTATTATTAAATTTCCATGGAATTTTATCAGAACATCAACGTGGCTTTCTGTCAGGATGCTTGTGATAAATAAATCTGTCTCTATACTCTAACTATCTAACTACAGCTGTGGACTCAGGCCTTCAGGTCGACTCAATTTACTTTGATTTTAAAAAAAACATGCGACAGAGTAGGTCACTATATTCCTCAACAAACTATACTTATTCGGTGTTACAGACCCTCTACTGTCGCGGATTTCTAGTTATCTCACCAATTGAACATAAGTAGTTAAATTCAATAATACTTTGTATAAATGTAACATCCGGTGTACCTCAAGGGTCGCACCTGGGACCTATCTTCTTTCTCACCTTTATAAATGATCTTAGCAGCGTATTTGAAAACTGCCAATTTCACTTCTACGTTGACGACTTAAAGGTAATTAAGAGAGTTAACAATACTTATGATTGCCTGCTTCTACAATTTGAAACTAACAAATTTATGGAATGGTGTGAGGCAAACCAGATGCAACTCAACAACTTAAAATGTAAGATCATTTCATTTTCTAAGAAGAAATCTCCAATTTTACATCCTTACATCATATCTCTAATGCCCTTCTGACCAGACTTTCCTTAATCGATGACCTAGGCGTTATTTTTGACCCCGAATTACAATTTAATGACCACATTAATTATTATATATATAAGTCCAACAACATGGCAGGATTTATAATGAGACGCTGCAGGGATTTTTCAAATATCGAAGTTTTAAAGTGTTTATATTATTCACTTGTGCGTAGCCATCTAGAATATTGTTGCGTTGTTTGGAGCCCTTATTACATAACGCATATTAAGCGGATTGAGCGCATATAGTTAAAGTTTGTGAATTTTATGCTCTATAAGCTCGGCGTCGACAGAAATCTTCTTTCCCATTCTCAGAGATTGAAACTAAGAGGTATGGAGAGCCTAGAATTGCGTAGAACTTTTCTATTTGGATTTAATATAATTAAGATTAGCATTGACTGTTCTGGCCTTCTTAAACTGATTAATTTCCGCGTTTTTTCACGCGACACTCGCCTTTTTCAAATGTTCTCGGTTAAGGGAAGCCGGATTGTTGTTGGTAGAAAAAATATAATGAATCAACTATGTTGAGCCAAATATAATCCTTGTGCAACCAACAGTACGGATTTCCTGTGAATTTTAGCGATTTTTGACCCTCACCGGTGCCACATTCGATCCACCATTTTAATATTTGATAATTTAATCCTAGAGTATTAATTATCGGCCTCGAAAATCCAGCAGTAGGCCATGTTGGGCGAAAATCAATTCTTGTGCGATCAGTAGTATGGATTTCTAGTAAATATTAGCGATTTGTTACCATTATGAGAGCTATATTGGATCTGACATCGTAGTTTTAATGGTACATCAAGTAAGAATATTTTAAGACTAATTCTAATGAAATCGATTCCAAAATAGTTTTTTTAGCTATTCTTTTTTCATCGTATGATTCTTTGATATTTTTAGCTTCCATATTGGATCACCATTTTAAATTTTCTGAAAGAACCATTTGCTGTTCGAAAGAAGGATTTTTAGCGCATATTTTGAACCCTCGGTCATTCAGAACTATTGACGTTAATCATCCCATATTTATGGGGTTAGATATTTGGAATTTCTAACTTCTCTCTGAAGATAGATAATGATATCTATGGAAAAGTAAAATTTACGTTTTTAAAAATTAATTAATAAATTAATTGCATTTAGAAAATTATTATCTCATTCAACTTTAATTTATCTAATATTTTGCTGCCTTTGTGATTACTTCTTTTAATAAAAATCTAAAATTAAACACCTAATTTGAAACCAAAGTCGTGGGATGCGTTTTTCTGCTCTGCTCGGCATTTTTACAGTGCCATTTCCTTTCCCTTCCAAGAGCTCTCAGATGACGCTTTGAAATGCTAGGAGCGAAATGGCGTGTGACGTCATCAATTCGCCCCTATAAAATAAATGACCTTAAAGCACCTTGAAGACGTTGTCATGGTAAAAAATGGTTTAAATTACCATCTTTAAATAATGTTTTAAATAAATGACCTGGACAGTTTATTTCGTATTTTATTACGTATCGATAAATAAAGATAACAATTTACATTGTCGACAGACCAAAGTGAGAAGGTTTAGTCCTGGTCATATTTTATGTTAGGCTCAATTTGGTACGTATTTTATGAATATATCTTAGGTTTTTGTTACAAATGTAATGACGCAGGGTTAATTAAAATTTCATCATTAGAACAAATTAGGTAAATTAAATTGTAATTATAGTCATGAAAAACTAACTTAATTTCGAAATATAATGAAATATATGGTATGGATAAATAAACGTAAAAACAAAGGTTAAACCAACATTGTCTGATATAATGAATATATATATATATATATATATATATATATATATATATATATATATATATATATATATATATATATTTATATATACATCAAACTTATTTTGCTTAAAATTTTCGTGAACTTTTAATGCCGTATGGTATGTTTGGATTTTCAATGGCCGCCAAAATAAAAATCCCTGCTAATTTTAATCTCTTATATTCCATTTCTTATAAAGACATAATTTCAACTCTCCCATTTCCCTTCTCAAATGTTTTTGAAGTCGTCGATTATAAATCTATTTTAGCTTTTTAAAATTTCAAGATGGTGAATTCAAGATGGCCGCTGACAAGTGTAAAAATCATATTGTGTCATAAAAATATGAGTTGGACATGCAATAAAGGGTTATTGGGGTCGCTGGTGATGAATTTCTTATTATTTTTTTTTAATTTTAAGATCACGAACCCAAGATGGCCGCAGAAAGGTGTAAAAATCATTTTGTGTCATAAAAGTATGAGTTGGATATATAATAAAGAGTTATTTAGGTCACTGGCTTAGAATTTCCTATTAGTTTTTTAAAATTTTAAGATGGCGAATCTAAGAAGGCTGCTGAAAGTGCAAAAATCATTAGAGTACGACTTGGGTATGCAATAAACAATTTTGTGGTCGCTGATTATGAATTTCCTATAAGTTTTTCAAAATTTCCCGATGAAAAATCCAAGCTGACCTTTTAAGATAATCAAAATAATTTTATGTCATAGATAATATTATAAATATACTATGTTATATTTAGGTATAAAAACATCTTTAAAATTTAAGCTCACTTTTCTTATTGATAAAAAATATTACAAAAAAGATTAAGAGAAAACTTCACTATTAAGAAAAATTCACATATAATAAGGTATTCAAGCGAAAAAAGGTACAAAATGGTTAATAAACAACAAAAAATTTGTGCAGAGCAACACAATCAATGTAAGTAAATATATTTAAATTATTAATTGCAATTTATTATTTCAGTGACACTGAAATCAATAAATATATAATACTATATATATAAATTCACCATCTTGGGTATGAAAACTTAAAAATTTCAACTCAAAAATCGTATTCTGCATCCCTAAAGTCCCCCCTAAATCAGTTATCAAAGTAAAATTTAGCTTTTTTAAAAATTCAAAATTTTGACAATTTTGTCGTAAAACTTTTTCTTGACTCACTCTGTATACTTCACAATATTTTCGAATGTGACCCACACATCCCCTATCGAAAACATTTGATCGTTCTCTGTATATAGTTCGACGGAATAAACTGTTCTTCCTATTACAAAGTGCTTAAAATCAAAATTTATGTTTTTAAAAAGAATTTATGAAAATTGACACATGTTCGATAATTCTGTAGTGTAATTTTTTTAAAGCTTTCTACATATGGTAGTTATAAAATGGGCATCTTACAAAAATGTAATATAAGAAAGTATTATACCAACAACTCCGAAAATATGACAAAAATGTAAAATTTTCCGTTGTCAAATTTATTAAAGTGTTAAACACTTTAATAAATTATCACTAATCAAAAATAACATTGAATTTTTAACATAATCTTTTTGTGGTTTTCAAATTCACAGGACGAATCTCAAAATTGAATTTTGCCTAATATTTTTTTTTCTAAGCCGCTTACTTTCGCAGCTGAAAGATGAAAGAACAAAATTTATCGTAGAAGATATCTTTAGAGATATATTTTATGGGTTTCAAATTAATTTTTAACTACTGTAGTGTAAGATCATTTATTCAATGAAAAAGAAAAAAGTTCATTCAGTTTTCTTTTGAATATAAATTAACTTCTATTTACATTTTTTATTTAAATCTTGATTTCCAATTTAAAAAATAATTTGTCAACACTAATGACACCAACGTTGATATTCAATTTAATAACTTCCTTTTACTAAGGATCTAAACATTAAAAACGTTAATTGAAAACTAAGGCAACTAAAAAAATAAATCTTTATAAATGAAATATATATATATATATATATATATATATATATATATATAAATAGATAAGTTTTTGTCCGTGTAATTTAAAATAAAATAGATTCAAATATTGGAGAAGCGGACGTGAAAAATTTGTCAATCTACATGATTCTCGTGTTAAAAAGTGCGGAGCACTCCAAGATATGGAAAAACTCCGGGTCCGACAGATGGCGACAGCGCTGTTTCGTCCTAATATGGGACTCGTCAGGCCACCGCATTCGGTACAAACCATCATCTCGCCTTTGCATCCTATAAAGCTGAGTTTAAAATCAAAAAACAGGAAACAAGACGACAAAGGCGACATCTCGATGGTCCACTTGATAACAAAAGAACCACACAGATTAACAAAGTTTGTAAAAAACCGCCATATGGTGAGAGCATTTATTTTAAATTACACGGACAAAAACTTATCTATGTATTTATTTACTTGTTTGGCTTTGAAACACGCTAAACGATGCTCTCATGGTGGGATCGTTTGGTACGACACGTGGCTTTGGCTGCTGAAATTAGCAGTAGGCTTGGTTGCCAGTACCGAAAAATGCGACCCCTATCCTTTGGGCAGCGCGTTTCGTGTACTCGATTTTACATATTTCTGTTTTAATTCACCGTCGCGCCACCAAATGGCGGTTTTTTTACAAACTTTGTTAATCTGTGTTTTTTGATTTCAAACTCAGCTTTATAGGATGCAAAGGCGAGATGATGGTTTGTACCGAATGCGGTGGCCTGACGAATCCCATATTAGGACGAAACAGCGCTGTCGCCATCTGTCGGACCCGGAGTTTTTCCATATTTTGGAGTGCCCCGCACTTTTTAACACGAGAATCATGTAGATTGACAAATTTTTCACGTCCGCTTCCCCAATATTTGATTCTATTTTATTATATATATATATATATATATATATATATATATATATATAGCGCAGGTTTTCGCGGATGGTGGAATGTGCACCGGTGTTTTTCCGGTTTTCAATCCGAAAAATTCCAAGTCAAGCAGCCGTCAAGGAAGCATCACTTGAAAATGCCAGCGAAATGTCGTGTAAATTTTTCTATTGACAAACGGATTGAAAACCGGAAAAACACCAGTGTATATATATATATATATATATATATATATATATATATATATATATATATATATATATATATATATGTTTATGCGGCTTTCACGGATTCCTCCGTGTGAGATGCAATAGCAGTGGATATATCCACATTATGCCGTTGTAGTGCTGAAATCACATTCAGCAACTTCATATATATATATATATATATATATATATATATATATATATATATATATATATATATATTTTCTTGATTCTTGAACCATAGATTATATCATTTTTCCTTTATTTTGGCTTTCTTGGGTTTAGGTTCTATATTTAATAAAAAACACAAAACAATTGACGTTTCGCCCTTTATTTAGGGCATTTTCAAATCATTTTCCTCCTAAAAATATTTTTATACAATTAACATTCACATATCTAAATTTTAAAAAAACAAACAAGACATTCTAAGACAGTATTTAAATTTTTAAAACTTTTAAAAATATTTAATTTTACCGGTACACACCTTGACATTTTGTTATTGTTAAAAATTAAAATTTAATATAATATTTTTCAAACGTTTTGTCGATGATTGCATAGCATACAAAATTAAATTAAAAAAAGTCTTTAAAAAACAGGCGAAATTAAAACTACTACACGCAAGTACTGAAAGATTTCCCAATCAAGAGTATTACAACAAAATCTTTAAAGTATGAAAAATACAGTTTTACCAAATCATACAATTACCGATCAATGTGTATTTTCAGTAAAATTAATTAATAATACATACCTTAAACTATTAGGTTAAGATCTTTTGGTTGGACGTACCTAGAATAAAAAAATGTTCGTTAATGTTTTTTCTCTACTTGTAATTAAATTTTTAACTCACTTAAAAAAAATTTTAAAATCCTTAAATATACATAAAGTGTGTGTCATATGTCTGAAAATTATACTATAAATACGCTTTCCAACATAAGTAGATATAACTGGGGATACACCTAAACTCACGAAGTTACTTAGGCTTGTGTATTTTTTAAACTATTTACACACTCTGATTTATTTTCTTGACATTATGACTATCAGCAAATTCAGCTTGCTATCGGATCCATAAGTAAATCTACCACCAACTTTTAGTACAGAAACGTTATGTGAGACTATATTCTTGATTTATTACGAGAGTACCGATGAAATATGTAGTCGAAGTCCTTCTATAGGAAAAATTATGGATATAATCCAATTTCATAAAACCTGCATTTTTGTTTGTTTCATAACACTGGGGGGTTGACTATTGTTGAAAAGAAAATGTTTTTTATTACATTTAATGCATACTACACAAATATTTCTTGGAAATCTCTTGTATTTTCAGTAAAAATCAATTACAAAGTTTACATAGTAAAAAAGCGCGCCGGAACGCAATTTAAGTAATAGCACTGGTCACGTGACACGCATGACGTCACATCATAGTAAACAAAACAATGCCAAACGATGGTTTGTTTGATTTCTTGAGATTTTTATTTGTTTGCTGTTTTAAAATGGTCTATAAATGATGCGTAGTGCTACAATGCATATCAACGTTTATAAGCCCTCCAGAAAAGGTATTCCAATGGATCCTGAAAGACAAAAACAGTTACAACTAGCTCGTAGAGATCCCAAATGCATAGGAGCTCACTCTAAACACTCTAAAGATTACTTTAATGTAAGCATATTTGCGTTTTTTTATTACTAGAATATTTTGCGACTGAGCTGTTACAAATTTTCGTCAATGTTCCTTGTCTAAAGCTTCATCAAGTGTATAGGACAAAGGCATTATTATTTTCTTACGGATTAGAATGAAAGAACCTTGTTATGATCACGTGCAGTCTTATTGTTGACATAACCTATAACGTAATTTTATATTCAAGTTTTTGGTATGACTTGATTTTCTTGAATAAGTAAGTTACACGTAGTACTTATATTTGCGCAGCATAAAAACTAGCATTATTTTTAATGAAAAGTCCAATAATACTACGGGATGGTTATTGTAGTTGACTTGCATAAAATATATCTCCTTTATGGTATTTATAAAGAAGTAGTTTAAAAAATAACAACTCTAAAAGATTCGTAAGAAATATATCAGTAGTTAACTCGAAAATTGCTCGAGAACACAAGGACTTGTTAAAATCGCGTAGTAGTAAACTGATATCCTGTTTGTTTACTTATATGTGACGTCACCAGAGTTACAACCAGTCGTTGAGTGTTTTCTGTCACATGACCAAATATAAAAAATCTTTGTTTATTACATTTTTTACGAAATAAAAACATACTGTGAACCATATTCCCTATGAATGCAATATATATCTAAATATTGTAATTGATTTAAAAATGAAACAGTATTTAATATTTAAAATGTTAAATGTCTCTTTAAAAAAAACTACGAGAATTTTTTTATGCTGTTAAAATATCATCGATAACCAAATCTTCCTCCGTATCAACAAACCTTTTCAACGCATAAAAACCTTCAAATTAAAAAGAAACAAACATAATATCCACAAAAAAGGCGAGACGGAATGAAATCGTCCCATCCTGTCCGGGCTCCTACCGGCAACGCTGGCTGCATGAGTGCAAGGTGTCTGCGCGACGGCTCGACGACTCTCCCCTCGTTCCCCAGGCCCCCTTTCCAGCCCACACAAAGGGCCAAGGCCTTTCCCGGCTGCTGCTGCCGCCGCTACGTCCCGGCGCCCGTCGCTGCCGGCGTCGCTACTGCTGCGGCCCGGGGTTGCCAGGTTCCATTTTTTCCTAGGTTGAGGGGGAAAAGTGTCGAGTTTCGGAGTTTCAAACTAATAACGAGCTTTGAGGATGGAGTTTTTTTTTGTTGGTATGAAAGGTAATATGTTTCCTGATAATTCCTTTAATCATTATGTAATAAGCTTTTGTGTCAATAATTTTATCCCGTTCTAATAAGTATCGTCGATAAATTATAATAATTTTAAAAGTTAAAGTATGATCTATCTCTTGACTTTCTGTTCAAGAGTTTTCATGGGCCTGAAGTCATTCTAGGATTAGTTTTTGAGATTTAAACGGACTGAAGGTGAGTGACCTTAATGTTGGCCTTGAGAGTGAAATATGGAAAACGTTTCAAATTTCGCATCCAATAGTATAAATAATTTGAATGGTCAAATGTCATGTGAAAGTTAAAACTGCTTGGCAGATCAACCTGTAACAAATCAGCTTATAAATCTGTAAAAAAGCGTCTTAGAAAACAACTCTACATAAAAAAGTTGTAGAAAATTGAGTATGACTTCTTCTAGTAACCTTAAGATTAACCTTCAAAAGCATTTCAAGGTCAAGTTGATATTTTACAAATGATCTTCAAACAGCATTTTACCCCTTAACTTACTCACATTGTTGGTTGCAGATTCCACTAGATTTCTATTTCTACAACAAAAAAATATGGGTTCTCGTTTTAAAAAATCAGTCGATCTCAGTTTCAAGGCTGTTACATTTTGGAACAGTTCCATTATTGAAAATGCACTTAGAAATGAAGCTTTATGTAAAGAAGCAAAAAAGTTGTAGAAAACTGAACAGATCATCTATGGAATTCTTGAAAGATTCCTTTGGCTCACTTTGAAGTTGATTTAATTTTTTTAAATCCAGAATTCGTATTTTTTATCGCTTTTGTTTAATTTATTACAACTTGTGTATGTAAATTTGTCCTTCTTAACGCTTGACTAGATGTTTATAGGCTCATTTGTTACAATTTCGGTGGAAAAACAAATTCAACCTTCATATGACATTTGAGCACTTAAGTTGTTGTTACCATTGGATGCGGATTTTCTCAGATTTTCCATATCTGTAGTAAACTATGCGAATTACCAATAGAGAAAAACTTAACCTTGAAATTACCGTAAGGGTCATTCTCAGGACAATGTCAAGATTACCATGGTATGCCTCGTTCAATTATTTACAATTTTTGTACTAAAAATTTCTCTCCAGAACGCTTAGTGTCCAAGTTATTCAACTTCAAGTAAGTGACGTGAATCATCGCTTATGGCCAATATCCTACTCTTAGTCCTTCTGTATCTCAAAAACCAGCCATATGATGGCTTCAGATCTTGGTGAGGGAGCCTTTAAGAAAAAAAAACAATAAATATTATTTTTTCAATTTGTTAATAACTTTTGGAAAATATATTAAATAAGGCCTGCAGTGCAAAAAAGGTAATACTTGTGGGTTTGGATTGCAATAAAAAATTTCAAGTTTATCTTTTGTGATGTTTTAATGCAAATCATGATTTTTCAAGTCTAAGTTCTTCAAGAATTAATTGTTTATGACACTTCTCAGTACAATTAAAAAAAGTTAAAATCCAATTTTAAATTTGTTTAAATAAATTAATTTATACAATTTCACGAAGTAATTTTATACTCGTTCAATCCCAGATTAAAAAAGGAGTGTTCTAAATGCATTTTTCAAAGACTTATGCCAGATGTATTTCAGAGCTTTCATTGTTCTGTACAATTTCGAAAAAAAAGTTACAATTGAACCAATTGGAAGCAAGATAAGTTTTTTTTCAATCAACATTTTTAAATTTTACAAAATGGTAACCTTTTATAATAAGTAGTTCATGTTTATGGTATTACAACCACTCTAAACGAACTTAAACTTTGTATTAATGAAAGAAAATTGATAATTCGCGTCGCCCTAGCCAAAACTAGAATTGCGTGTTCATATTCTAAAAATGAAACTGGTACTTCAAATAAGCGTGTTCGCAAAGATATGCCACAAGTCTTTAAAAATGCACTTAGAATGGTTCTTGGTTAATCTTGTTGGGGGGTCCACCTTTGAACCGTAAAATCCAAGCCTATTTTTAAGAATTAATTGCAAAGGAACTACTGAAGATAACTGAGACATGTTTTTTCTTTTATTGGTACAAGCTTCGTCTTTTAAAATGTATTTTTAGAAAATAATAATAACCACAGTCGCGACCTTGGGACCTCCTTGACTTTGTCTCCGCAATTGCAATAGCTTCGGCCATCTGAAACCAAAAAAATGAAATACCTCTTTATTTTGTGTTACGTTGGCTATATTTCTCCAAAGATGATTTTTCTTATATTGAAATTTGTTAAAATTACGCAACTGTTTTTAAAAAGTTAAAATTTCGACCTATTTTTTTTGAGAGGCTGTAAAAATAGAACAAAACAAAATTTCAAAAATCTTACTCGGAGAAACATTAATAAATATTTCTAGTAAAAATCTTACCAACTTTTGGAAAATTGCGTTTAAAGATAAAAACGTGCTTGGAGAAATTTACAAACTAATCGGCTGTACCAGAGCCGTAGCGCTGTCCCTTCTCGTCACGGAGACGTTCTTGGTCTGTCACATGCTCGTCCCTTTGTTGATTCGGGCCCTTTTTGTCGCGTTGCTCACTCTTCGCTCCGAATGGTCGATGCGGTCCTCACCGAGTCGAGCTACGTACATCTCTGCTTGAGATCCCAGAGTAATTCCCAAGACTTCTATAGTTTGTAGAATCGATGAAAATCCTTCATTGAAAATCATGACTGCCAAATAAGTTGCAGTTTCGACCACCTGCTTGCCTGAACGTTTTGACGCCAACATCCAGATGCAGCTCATCACAGACTCGTTGCGATTTTGAGTATGGACTCCCAAACATCTTTCCAATAAACTTTCAGATGATAAACTTTCGTTTTATGGTTTCATTAATTTGACGATCGAGGCAGCGAGAGAAACTCTGTCATGTTGAAAAGTCGCCAAAGTCTCATTGGCCTCGGCCTGATGCCACTTGCACCAACTATCCTTGCCGAGGAAACACTTTGAGTGTCTGATGAACTGCAGTGCTCCAGAGATGCCCAAATCGCAGTTTTCATTTTTCTACATAATCAGAGTTTCTGCGAAAGTTAACGTGAAAAGAACACACCGGCACGCATACGTGCAAATGCGTTTACAAAACGTCAACAAATGACCGCTATACCCTTCCGAAAAAGAATTTATACCTGACACAGACACGGAGGGGCCATGTTACAGGTTCCATATACCTACGAAGGAAAGTGTATTTCACAAAATCCTTCATATTGCGTTTCCTGATTATATCTAGATTCGAAATATGCAAAAAAAAACAATTTTTCAAAACCGCAAAAGTGGACGACCCCCTTAAAGGAATTTTAAGCTGCATATTAAGTTTTTTTTTATTTTGCTGACAAATGTAAGCTCTTAAATGTAGATACCTGAATTTCGATCAAAGAAAAATTGGAATCAAATTAATTTTTTGAAATACGAGTTTTTTTAACAATTAATTTTTGAAGCACTTATAATTAAAAAGTCATGGTTTTTCTGTGGGGTTGATTAAATACGCTTTAACAAAATTTAAATTTATAAAATTTCAGACAATTTTACCAACATTAAAACTTTATTTTCCATTTTTACGACAATAAAATAAAAATACCGTGCCCTCCAAATATAGAAACTCAAAAACATTAAAGTTACATTGGAGGAACAAAGTAGAAAAGGGCTCGGCAGGTACTAATTTAGATGGATGGAGAACGAGGAGAATAAAGCAGGAACACGATAATCTGCTGGAACATGCTGAATCAAAAGTGAAGGGGCTTTGTAAAAAATATATGATGATTTTTTTTTGTTTGAATGTCAAGTTTTGTAAAATATATCTCGAAATGCGTACAACTTGTTTGAATTAATTTAAAAAATCAATTATTTCGTTGTCTGTATGCATAAGAGGGTTTTTATATATATAATTAATTTTAGCTGTAAACTATGTATCAATATCAGATTTTGTTTTAGTTAAGTGACTAGTAGAAGAAAGTGACCAAATAGGACAAAAAAGAAAATAATTTCGCAAATTAAAAATTTGGAATGGAAATCGTTATCAGTCACACATTTTTGCCAGACTTAATAATAGTCTTATGCAGGGTGTCTTGTAAGTACCTCCTAATTTCTCAGGAGCATACAGGGGAGGTCAAAATAACCCTACTAACGGAGATGCAGCGCCCTACTTGTATAATTTAATGAAATTTTAATATTTTATAGAGGTCATAAAGACTCATTAAACCATATTACAGTAGATGTTTGAGATCATCAGAGAAATCAGAAACGGGGATGCAACTACACTCGTTCGTGCTAATTATTGACATGTGTCATTTTACAGAGCTGAAAACTGATTTTTTAAATTCTTTGGGTATTCCTCTTCAAAAAAGATACTCTTAACTTATTTCCATAAAACTGGCAGTTTTCGAGATAAATCGATTTTTATGCAAAACATTCAAAAGTTACTAATGCTAAACATAAACAAGTGAAAATTAGGTTGTTATTATCAATACCTACATAATGAATTACTATTGACAGAACTTGTCAAAACTGCCTTTAAGTAAAAATAATTTTAAAAAATGGAAGAATATTCGTAAGCAGAGTATGCCGATGTGCATTTAATTTATCGTGAAACGCAGTCAAATTCTTCGAAGGTAAGAAGAATTTATGCTGAAAGATTTTCAGCTCGAACATTGCCAAGTACAAAAACCTTTTAAAGGGTTGATCTAAGCTTAAAAGAAACTGGTAAAAGATGATTAGAGTTAAGAAATTAATCTTTTACAGGTTTTACTCAGGGTCATTTTGGCAGCGATGTGGGGGTGACAGCCCTCCCAGGAGAGCACGAGATCCTCTCCAGTTAGAGCCCGATGACATATTGTTCAGTTTTGATGTAGATTCCCTGTACACAAATGTTCGTATAGATGATTCAGTTTCCATATTATCTGACCTATTACGAAATAACAACATGGACTCCATCCTACTAGAATTAATTAAAGCATGTCTGATTTCCACTTATTTTACTTTTCAAGGAACTTTCTATGAGCAGACTTCGGGAGCAGCCATGGGATCTCCGCTATCACCTGTGGCAGCTAACATCTTCATAGAAGCTTTCGAAGAAAACGTCTTCTGCTCCTCTAAAACCTAAATTTTGGAGCAGATATGTAGATGATACGTTCGTAGTTTGGATGCATGGCGCAGATAACCTCCAAAATTTCCTCATGTAAATCAACAACATCCCAGCATAAAATCTACTATGGAAACTGAATCAAAAGGTGCCCTTCCCTTTCTTGATGTACTAGTACAAAGGAAAGAGAATGGTAAATTAGGACATTCTGTGTACAGAAAACCAACACATACAAATCGATATCTCAGTGCAACGTCACACCATCATCCATCTCAAAAACAATCCGTCATAAACTCTTTGGTACATAGAGCACTTTCAATATGTGACGAACAATCACTGAAATCAGAAACAGAAAAACTGACTAATTCTCTGAGAGGCAACGGATATTGCGCTGAAGATATAAGAAGACATCCTATTAATAAATATAAAATCCCAATTCCTCAACAAAATGTCATAAATGAACCTTTTATGGACAGTGCTGTCTTACCTTGCATATACGAAACCACCAACAAGATTGCCAGATTGCTCCGAAAATTAGACATACGGACAATTTTCAACACATGTACGAAAGTTGGACAATGTTTGAAGTCTCCAAAAGACACAATTCCATTTCAAACAGAAGGCGTTTACAAGACACCTTGCTCTTGTAGTAAAGTATATGTAGGTGAAACAGGGCGGTCTATATCCATTAGGTTTAAGGAACATAAAAGATGTATAAAAAAGAAACAAATTGTATAATCTGCAGTAGCTGAACACCAGCATTGCTCAGGTCATACTTTTAACGTAAAAGAAACGAATCAGTGCCTGGTTTCTTTAAACGTAACATTAGAGAATCAATCGAAATTTATAAATATTCAAACAATATTAATAGAGATGTGGATTACAGTCTTCACATTACACGTGGAAATCGATTGTAACGCTGAGCACCAGTCGGGTATAAACACCGGACTGTTACTCTTCGATAGTCCTTCAGTGTTCTAATCTCGTGGAGTAAAGATCCCTGAAGATGCCTCGTGCAATCGTAGGCGAAACGTTGGATAATAATTGCAATTTGACACAGTCTAAACTCAAGAACCATGATTTTTGATTAGAGAAGTTTTTAAAAAAATAAGGAATACAGTGAGAGAATATGCGTCATCATTCTGTGAACATATAAAAGATAGTTTTGAGATTTGTCCATCTTAATTTGTATAAAAATAATAAAAAAACGGAAAACAAGACATTATTCTTCTAATCCAAGCCATACACTACAGAAAATCTGACATTATGGGTAGAGCACGATAGAGACAACCGAGACAAACGAGTCATTTTATTTTAAGAATACAGACTTTCTTTTCGCGTCAATCAAAACATTATTTTATAACAGTCATCGTTCTGAATTTTATTTATATTGTGTTTTTGAGAGCTTGTAATCATTAAAACAGAAGATTGTTTTATAGAAAAGCTGTTAATTATTGTTTTATAATTTATTACCGGTAAGTATGTATTATGTTTATTAAAAAACATTTAGACTTAGACGTATAAATATTTCTAACCTTCAAATTTGTCGTCGATGTCTAAATGCCCTATACACGTATATAATTTTGAAATGTTTTTTGCACTACTTTATTCAGTTGTAAAAATTAGGCATTAAAAATTAGAATAAAGTAATGAGATTTCTATTTGTCCTTTTATTAGGAATACTCTTGTATGTTTGGTTACTTTCCTCTACATATAGCATTGATTTTTAATTCATTATATATATATATATATTCGCTACAGAGGGTTTCTCAACAATTAAATCAAAGATAAATTTGACGTGTCTTGGGATAAATGTATAAAAACTCCAACTATCAATTGAATTTATTATGCGATTAATGCTCTAGTCTAATTAGCTAGACAACTATTCTACAGTTGAGGCCAGAGATTCAGTCTGTTATTGGTAGTAAAAAAATTATAATAATTAGTAATCTTTAAGGATCTTATGAAAGAGCAAAAAGTGATAATTTATAAAATACAGTACGCAACACATACGAAAGAATTTTTTTGCACAAATTGTGAACTGGATGGCACAGCTAAGAACTTAACACATATGTTCCCAACCTTTTTTGGAATACCCTTCCTTTGTAAGAAAAAATATATCTACTCTTCCCTCCCTTATAGAATTTGTAACTACAACATTCTTAACTATATTAGAAATTTGTTTATTTTGAATTAGAAGTAAGTAATAAACAAATTACTTGTTAACAGTTTTAAAATTAATTTAAGGTAAGTAATAAATTACAAAGGAAATAAAAAATCTTATTTTTCCAAAAATTTTTTACTAATAAATAAGCTACCGATTTTGCAACAACATATGTTGCCTCACCAGCCAGTGAGAGAATAAATGCGATTTGTCAATTGTTACAAGAGCAAACTCGAGGATTTAGCGCTAGATCCAGTATAAACATGGAAATAAAATTGAAATCAAAATAATTCTTTTAATAGGCCGTAGTTATTTTGAGTTAAACAATTCACCATTTAATAATTTTTATTAAGTAAGTAACAAAATTTTAAAAATAGCTATATTAACATTTTTTTTAAAATGACACACTGTAAATTGTTATTAAATGGA
Source organism: Diaprepes abbreviatus (assembly GCA_034092305.1). Taxonomy (NCBI): domain Eukaryota; kingdom Metazoa; phylum Arthropoda; class Insecta; order Coleoptera; family Curculionidae; genus Diaprepes; species Diaprepes abbreviatus. The sequence goes on along the minus strand of JASJET010000055.1, from coordinate 4,022,590 downwards.
TAGCTAATCAGTACAGTTTAACTTAAATGAAATGCAAGAAGTTATAAGAAAATAAAAATAGTAAAAAGTGATGTATTTTAAAAAAATTGTTTGTATAACAGGAGGTGTATTAGTAGTCTTAAAGATTGGTTAATAAAGTAATGTTGTTTTGACAAGGTAATATGACCCTGCATTGACGAATTAGTGTTATATCATTTTTCTAATTTCCAAAAAATATATTGAATATTTATTACACACCAAATGATAATTCAGCATAAATTTTTATGTTTTCTAGTTTAATAAAGATGTTTTTAGTTGTATATTTCGAGTTTGAATTATCCCGACTTTTCTCTCTTAAACGGTTTTGAATTTAGTTGACTCAAGCTAATATAATTGGTTTTATCGTTGCTTGAGAAAATGTTCTTTTTTTTTAACAATACTTTCATCTTTCAAATGGTTTCAAATTCTATAATAAATAACATTCACGTACCAAGATATAACGTAAAGTAAAATTGGTGCATGCTAAAACTCTACCATCTATTCTCCAATCCAATAGATGGCAATTGAAATAGTTTTCTTCAAATTGGTAGAGTCCAATCTATCCTATTTTTATCTATGGTTCTCATTACTTACAAACTTGCAAAAACTTTTTTAAAATTTTATTTTTAACAAGTTGTGCGCCACAGTGACCATCTTAACTCCCCCAATTGCCCCTAGACTCGATGCCGCCTCATTCACTTTCCACTTGGAGGAGGAGCGTTATCGTCCTCGTTAGGAACCTATGACTTAACATTTAGAAATTTTCAGATTGTAAATGAGAGCGGCAAGTTTAATAATAAGGATCGTATAAACTGGATTCATATAAGATACCCCTAGATCTTCTAGCGAAACAGTCATAAGAGTTGATCTCAATTTCTACAGGTATGTTTTGTTGGGATATAAATTCCATGAAATACACTATATCTATAATTTGCGGTAGTGTTTAATATTCAACCAAGTTCAATGTTAAAGCTAAATTTTTAATAGAAATTATAATACAATGCTAACATTGTTCATGATTTTGCTATAAAAACAACATTACAAATAGACAAAACTAAATTAAGATTGAGAAGTTTTTATTGAGATGAATAATTTTTATTTATGTTTTTGACTGAATTAATCATCTCTAATCAGCAATAAATGTGATATTATCTTTAAGATTGAATGATTGCTATTCTACATAAGTCAAGTAAGACACAGTTTATGATTGATCTGTGGTTAAGTTTAACCTATATCGTACTTTCAAGTTGTAATTTTGTAATTTTAACAAAATATGCATCGATAAAAAAAAATATCCAGGTAAAACCCACAATTGTTACACTAAATTGTTCACTGCTATTTTTTATTGACTTTGAAAGGATATTTTTAAAACAATTCTCCACTTTTCTTGATGGATTTTTTGTTTGCCTTTGAAGGTAAGATATTTGACCTTATAGTTGATACATTTTCCGTCCTTGTTTAATTGGATGACGTCTGTAGCCTGTTTGCTAGGGATAATATATTCCGAGGTTAGCATATTAATATGAAAAAAGTTTGTCAAACTATAATCAGTGATAAATTTAAATGATAATTTTGGTAAAACTGAAGTATTTTCGATAGAAGGGAGAATAATGTAGTGGTCTTAAAAAATGCAAAATGACGGCGTAAGATAAATTAGAAATAAAATTAATAAAATCGAAATATAAGATTAATTGATAATCATTGGTTTTATGGGTTATTTTCTTATAAAATATATCTTGCATTACTGATGCAGATGCAACATCGACATAAGCACATGAATGAAACAAAGGGCGTTTCCGCTAACACTTCGTTACCTTGCTTGCCCGCGACCCGCTTTATTACCCTGGGAGAAATTGTTAAAATTAGAAATACCGCCACAGATTATTTAACCTAACTTTATGGTGTACGTTTCATCATGCTTTCTCATTTTATATTTTTTAGGTGAAATTACAATATATAAAGTATTTTTGTTTAAAAATGGCATGAGGAACTGCCTGTGTTTGTCGTGACTGCACGTCAAAAACCCCTTTTAAATTATTTAATAGTCTCTTAAGGTGGCATTTAAATATTGTCCGAACTCATAAAAACAAAAAAGTAATGTACTGGTCCAAATTAACAAAATTTAGTAAATGATTCACTTATGTTTAACCGTAATTTGAACCTAGTTCACACGAAGCTTCTTTCGCTGCTGGATTGCTTTATTGTTTTTGCTGCTGGGTCCCAAGCGAGCTGTAATGCTAAACGTTGTGATAGGTTATCTGTGTTGTTATCGTCTACATTTTGACTACTAATTTGTACTTAGTCATTGCACTGTTCAACAGTACCAATAAATATTTTTTTAAATTCCATTATCATCCTTGAGCGTCCCGTTTTCGATGTTAATTACTATATAATAAATTATAAAATGTATATTATAGTACTATAGAAAGATACTTAGGTTAAAAAAATTCTTCTATACGATGTTCAATGTGAGAAAAACTGAAGTATAATCGAAAGCCGCTACTGAACGTTTTTATTTATTTAGTTTTTGTGCCAAATCCTCTTTTATAGAGATGCCGTGTAAATTTACTGAAGCAAACACAGTTTTTTTTGTTCTGTTGTTAACATCAAGGAAGATAATCGCGTTTCATGTTTCTCCCCTGTTCCTTATCCACTCCGAAATTGCTAAGTATCTGACAGACAAGCACCTGCCAAGCCTTTAACTTCAGGTTATTTTATGATGGATAATAATGAAATAACAACTTCGTTTTACTACAAAGTATAATAAAATAAAAATTATTTAGAGTTTTTTGCTATTACGGTGTTCCATTTTTGATGCGATAATTAGTTTCTATAGAATTAGTTAACTTTTGCATATGGATCAATTTTTTTGGCGGCATATTACCTTTTTGTAGCGGTAAAATACCAAAAGAAGCCACACCTTTCGTCGCTGAATACACAATTTATTTTCGAAAATCGAGAATTTTCTAGACATTTGGAAAATTAATGGTAACTGACTTTAAACGCATATAATTTCAAACTAGTTAATAAGCATAGTGTGGACTGAAACAACTTAATTCACTTACATTTTTAGATATTTTACGTTTAAGTGATTAGATTTAAAAATAAAATTTTTATAAAAAAAAATGGAATCGACTTCTAAAAGTGCGCTAAAAAGTGAAAAATAACTATAAATTTTTATATGAAATTGAAATTTTTGAAGTCGGCGCCAAACTAATACATGACAAAATGTGATTATTGTATTGCTTTCTAGCACACTTTTAGACGTCGGTTCAATTTTTTTAAAATTTTATTTTTCGATTTTTAGTTTCGAATTCATTATGATATCCATAAATTATTTGAATTAAGTACTAATTGAGATTAGTGTACCTTGCAATGACTCCAAGGTGACAAAAAGGTACCCATTTTAGCCAAAGTTGTAAATCACCCTAAAATGAACCACTAAAAATTCTTTGATTCTTAGAGTTTTCCAAATACCAGTGAAATTGTGTCAAACAAATATTTAGTCTGTCATAGTAAATAGACTATCTTAAATTTCAAATTAATTTTAAATTGGTAATATAGGCCCTAAAACCTACCAATATCGATATCTAAAGGACTTGGGACGTAAAGTTCTTAGTCCGATATATTTTATAGTGGCTTTCTTTATATCCGATTGTGAGAGATCATTCCCTTCTAGAGCTGTTGAAATGTGTCTTATTTCGTCTTGTTTTGTATCGAGTTCTGTTAAGCGGAGAGATCTTGATACAAATGTGTTGACTACTGCTTGTTTTTGAGAGGGATGATGATGTTATTCTGCGTTGAGATTTCGGTCAGTATGTGTGGGTTTACGATATATGTTAAAGCCCAGCCCCAAATCATCAATTCCACCATCCGATATAATATATATATATATATATATATATATATATATATATATATATATATATATATATATATATATATATATATATATATATATATGACGTTTTTAGGAAACAAACTAATAAATCTTTTCCATAAAATAAATATACAGGGATATTTCATATAATATAATATAGTTGCTTAATGCATAAAAAATAATAACCAACGTTTTTACATTTTCGTTGCAGGTTTAAGTATCGAAATTTAATGAATACAATTTAGAAAATGTACTACCAGACAAAAAAGTATACCGTATACTGAGTTTGTATACGCCCCAAGAACCCCGCAATATCAATTTTAGACAAAATCGGAAAATGTAAAATTTTCATTCTCTCATATTGTATCTTATCAACCTAATAGTTGTATAAAATTAACTTTATATTCGTAGTACATTATCCCGAAAACCCCCTAATGCCAAATCTGAAAAAATTCGAATAAGGTAAAATTTTCAACCCACCATATTGGAACCGCCATTTTGAATTTAAAAAAAATTAAAGTCTTAATTTAATCTAAATCTAAACCCTTCAAAGCCCTCCAGTACCAATTTTGGATGAAATCCAGAAATTTAAAATCTCTAGACCGTCATATTGCATCTGACATATTAGGTATCCTTAAAATGATTTCATATTCGTTATTTGCATCCTCAAAAACGGTCCTAACTTTGAATAAAATAGAAAAATGTAAAATTTTTAGTCCGGTATATTGGATTCGCCATATTGAATCATGAAAAAATACTTTTAAACTCATAACTTACACTCTTAAGAACCCCCTATATCACTTTTGGAGAAAATCGAAAAATGTAAAATTTTCAGGTCAGATTCAGTTTTTCAATAAATATTTTTAAATTCGTAATTAACACTAACAAAAATCCCCCCATACTGATTTTAGCCAAAATCGAGAGATGTGAAATCTTTATTCCGCCATCTTGGATTTTTTATCCGCCGTATTGGATACGCCATAACAATTTTGAAAAAAATTGGACAAAATTAATTTTTTATCCGCCATATTGGATACGCCATATTGAATTTTTTAAAAATAAATTCAGATTCATTATGTCCAACCTCGCAAACTCCCCCGTACTAATTTTGGAGAAAATTGGACCAAATTGATTTTTTCATCCGCCATATTGAATTTTTTAAAAATAATTTTAGATTCGTTATGTGAGACCCCGGAAACTCCCCCGTACCAATTTTGGAAAAAATCGGACAGAACTGATTTTTTTGTCGGCCATATTGGATCCGCCATATTGAATTTTTTTAAAAATATTAAGGATTCGTTATGTGTTTATGCCAATTTTGGAGAAAATCGGGTAAAATTTAATTTTTGTGTCCGCCCTATTGAATCCGCCATATTGAATTTTTTTAAAATAATTTCAGATTCGTTGTGTACGATCACGAAAATTCCCACATACCAGTTTTGGAGAAAATCGGACAAAATAAATTTTTTTGGCCGCCATAATGTCAGCGCCATCTTGGATTTTACTGCACTAATGTCATCCAAAAAAATATGGGACCACCGCAGCAACTTTCCGAACATAACGTGAAAAATTTCATTAAAATCGGTGCCGCCGTTCCGGAACAATCGGTGTACATACATAAAAAAAAATACATAGTCGACGAATTGAGAACCTCCTTCTTTTAGAGGTCGGTTAAAAAATCGATATTTTGCCTTTTTTAAAAGTATAATATTTTGAAAATATTTCATGAAAATTTTAAGTTGTGTCAATGGATAGATTATTACGTAATTTTTTTTTTGCAGTTCCGTCACTATATTTTTAACACCTGTTATAAACCCGTGCGAGAGTATGTAACCACTCCCAGTAATAATCAGCCGAAAGGATATATGTGAATAATTATCGATCAGAAGCAAACGTTTTGTCAGAATTTTGTATTCAAAAGAGTGTTTTAGTGAAAAGAAAAAATATATTTCTTTTTTAAATTGAACTTATTTAGTTTCAAAGAGTTTTGGACTATTTTTGTTAGATAAAAAAGCACCTTTTTTATTTGGTTGCTTTGTTTGTTTGTTGTGGTGGCAGACTGAAATTACGAAATAAGAAGTCTTCATTCTCCGACTGCGAGATAAAGTGCGTTTTTTTGTTCACTTAAGATTTTTTTTTTCAAAATTTAACATATTTTCTCTGAGATACAAATTACCTTTTGTAGTAGACTTCTACTTCCCTTCATACACGGCGGTCTGTACGTTATAACTGATAAAACGCTATTTGTTTATAGCGTTAAAAAGCAAGAAAAACATTTGATACCTGACTAGAACTATCAATGGCTGAGCACAGAATTTCAAAATATTTATTTAATCAAAAGTTATTCACGTTAAAATGTAGCAAAAACTTCTAAATGTTTAATGATTTTTAACTCAAAAACTGTGTATCGGACGGAAAAATTACAAGAGATACTTTTTGTTCAAAATCTGTCGAAGAATACGAAAATATTTTTTATTTTACAAAAAAAAAATTTAATTATAAAAATTTTATTTGTTTATAACAAATTACCTGACCGTTTTTCTGGAATGTACCCGCGATATTTGTAATCAGAGCGTCAAAATACATATAAATAACTTTGGTTGAGCAAAATATCTTCATCAGCTACAAAAATCCATTGGGCTCCCTGACTGCTCTAACCTAGATGCCTTTTTTCTTTGCTCCACTCGGTATTACACCAAAAAAAAACACTCCTTTATGGTGAAATAACTATAAAAAAATCCACCACCTATCAAGCCGACACTAGACACTTTGCAAAAACGAATAATGTAATTTTAATTTATTTTTTGTTGCCTATTCCGTTTCAAGTTAAACCCTACGTATAATATATTTTTCTTTTATCCGCATTGCCGGCTCCTTTATAAAAGTTCAGTCACCCTAGGTTAGTGTATGGGCATCGATTTTTTATTATTATTTTGAAATAGACTAAAAAAGTGGTTGAATAACTTCCACGATTTTGTTTGGAAAGGCCTTTATAAAGTGAAATGGATTAAGGGGATATGCAAATATATTTTGCCCTTTTGCGGAGTAAGGAAGCATGTTATGAATGGAAATCTTTCTTTTTCTTTGTGTTTGTTGTGGCGTTCTTGCTTAAGAAAAGTCAATAAATGTTCGAGACTCGGACCAGACGGAATGGTGTAGATCTTACTGTCTTGAACGAAAGTTACCATAGGGATAAATTTATATGGATGCTAGTTATAAAATATAATTCACTTCATTTAAGTTTGGAATTGTTTCTTGAATAGCCAGTTTTTATTTTATGATGATCATTTTGCAGGATTACACAATCGGATAAACTACGGTTTAACTTTAAAGTCCGATCTAGTTGTCATGGAAATGAAAAGTTAATCAATTTCGTCTGAGTTTTGTTACTGACATAATTTATATTATATATGTCAACAAACAAATTTGGTAATAAACCAAAAAAAATTTTAATTCAAGTATTTTTACTGTTCTAAACTAGATTGCCTTTATTGTTCCGTTTGTCCATTTAAAACCCTTTTATTGTTAACTTGGACAAGTTTTAAGGTTAAACGGGGTTAGTAAATTAAGTGGGAAATGTTTTTCAAATCAGCTTAATCAAAATTTTTGTATCCATTAAAAGTTAAATAAAAATAATGTGGGGAAATTTTAACACATACTTTTTTGAAGGAAGTAGCAGTGAACACATTTTTTTCTGAATGTTTTTGTACGTATTTCATTAAACGAGAGATCCCATTTCTTATCTAGAAACCAGCAAACCTGGTACGTGTACAAAAATGAAATAAAAAAGAATTTCAACTTTATGGAAGACTAACACAAGGTTGAGTACTAAAAATGAATGGGACAGTGATATCATTAAAAAAATCAACAAAAGCAACTGGACAGTTTGAAAGCTTCGGACAAACTATTAAGCAGTTTTCAAGAAAAAATTTACTCTATTAAAAATACGTTCGGATCAATAAGGAAAGAATCACTACAGATCAATACCATTTCGGATAGGCAAGCAATGTAAGTAGTCCGCTCCAAGAGAATTTAAGAATGCTTAGAGGAACTTAACTAGGAAAAAACAACACAGTTACCCTCCTGTGGCTGCTGAAATGACATACTGGAATGGAAATAGAAACAAACTAACAAAAAAAGGAACGCAAATTCAGGGGTCTGACCTTTTTATGGAATTAATAACAGTGCAATACTGGAAAAACAAAAAGAGTAAAAGATAATAGAAGCCTCAATTATTGTACAAATCTATTTCTGGGAAACTATGATCAGACGAAATTCAAGGAACGTAGTCACCTAAGTAAAAACCAACTCAGGATTCTAACAGGGATCCTAACAGAGCACTGCCAACTGAAGGGATACCTTAAGAAACTTGGACTAAAAGAGACACAAGAATGTAGATATTGTAAGGAAGGGAACAAAACCTCTTTTCACATTCTTTCATAATGTGTATTTTGGCAAAACCCTAGGATGAGATACTTTAGAGCGCATCGAATAGAAGGGAGAGTTCTATCCAATCTGGAGCTATCCTACATTCTGCGTTTTCTAAGAGAAATAGATTGGAGGACCTACTTTATTGGCAGGGCATTCTCAGTTGACTTAGCAACAAAAGAGGGGCACAAAGTTTCAGGGCACAGTGTAAATATCGATATCTCCATACATACGTGGTTTATCAAAGGTTATAGACAAATATGATGGTCTGAGGTACTGAGATATATCAAGCATATCGTACCAAACATAATCAATGGTGTGAACCTGTATCATACAATGTTGTCATATCTAAAAACTTTTTATTACCATGCCTATTAATTTCCTTGTCTATAAATGAATTTACAAATATTTAAAATTTTTACTTTAAAAATATAATAAAATAGTTTTTGAGTAATCTTTACGTTGGACATAAAATCCTTTAAAGAAAATATTTAGTCATTAGATTCATTGAAACCGAAATGTTGGTCAAGATACGTCAACGATACTTTCGTCCAGTGGTCACCGGGACCGGAAAGCTATTCATTAGCTATGTTCGTTTGCTTCTGCTCTTTCTGCTTGAAAAATTACAAAAGGCAGTTGCGAGCAGCCAATTTAATGTCGCAGAGCTAAATGGAGCAGATACAAGTTATTGGAACTACTTCATCCGAACCAACGCAAAATCGTTAAATAATTTTGAATCTTACTTTTTATTCCTTGGTTTTTAAACAAATATCTTTCTGTTAGTGTTAATTTTTATGACTATTATACGTGGTTTATACAAGAATAAAAAGAATAAACAATATTTCAACTTTAACTCTATATTTTGCTGCGATTATTTTTTATAGAAGGTGGGTCACATTCTTACTAACTTGAAGCAAGTTGTTCGAGATCAACGAATACAAAACTGTTATTTGCCTAAACGATAAAAATAAGAATGTTTGTGGTTCTTGGAACATTTAAATACTAAATATTTGGTGAAAAGTTCCAAAATGAAATATTTATTGTCAAAACAATAATAATGCTTGGATTGACCCTAATTTATTCCAAATTATCAGTCGGCTACTTTCGAAATTCGAGCTAAAGCTACACATTTTTATCCGAGTTTTGAATGATCTTATGAAAAAGTGTATATTGTACTTTGATAAATTGTGAAGTTTATAGGTTCCATAAAAAATAATCATTGATAATTCCTAACAATACAAATATTTATTTAATTCTACGGACTTCCATAATGGATCCTGACGCTTATAGGCAGTTGAAGCCAAAAACGCCAAAACATGAACGAAAAGGTACGTTTGGGCCAATCTAGCGCCAGTCGTATTTCCAAAAAAGTAGTACTTAGCGGCACGGGTACAACTGATTTCCTGTTATCGATATAAACAAACATTACCGGTTGAATACAATTTTTATATTTTGTGGTTTTTTCCTTGTGTTTTAGGTGCTTAATAATTTAGTATAATAAAATCTACAAGTATATATAAATAACCTATGCTTACATTTTGTCAAACGCAAATAGATTTTCGAAGTTTGGTCCTGTCGATATTTAGCAGAACATTTTATATTGCGCAAACCCAAAATTACTGTAATGTATTTATGTTTTAACATCGTAAATTTGGCTTTTTTGAGATTAAACTTTGAAGGTCTAATAAATATTTTGTCTAGGGATAATTCTTAATTTATATTAAGTGAAACATCTTATGCTTTAAGGGCTTTTCCTATTAAGTAATTTTATATTTTTAAGCACAGCATTATGGAACAGTAACAAGAATAAAAAGTGTAATAAAAAATCTTCCACAACTTGTTATGTTATACGATGTGCTCATATTAAAGCTTAATGTGTCGAATTAATAGAATTATCCTTATTTTTGCTTTTGTGGTAGCTTGCCAACGCGTTATAAAATAAGTTGGTAAGGATAAATATCAAGATATTTTGCCGACATCAAAATGTGAATTTTTCTGCGTTTGGTTTATTATCCAAAAGAATAAATCAGTTGGTCCGAAGGAGAAGAAGGGCTTTCGGAAAACGCAAGAAAAGTTATGGTGTTTAAAGGACATTTCAATTTAACCTTCAATTTCAAACTAATAATGAATATTAAATGCTCTAATTTATATTTATATTCGTCAAAAAATGCCAATGCTGATGATCTTTAAATTTTTTAAATTCATTGAAAGACTTCTATTGTAAATACCTAAATTTTGCGAGACTTTTATTAAATTTTCCTTATTATTTCTGTGGGCCTTCAATTAATGCGAACGTTCTACAACATTACTCATTATTTTAATATTTAATTAACTAGCTAACATATTTACAAGAAAGATTTAATATTATGGTTCCACTTACTATGAAAATTAGACGTAATAGTTGGCCAGCTGTTTTTGGCTGATATTGTTATTATTTACATGTTAATAAACATAGTTATAATTAGGGATAACCCAGAGATAAAGCCATTGAGCGGATAAGAGATAGACTTCCGAAAATAAACAAAATTTTCCATTTTTAACGGTTTGGGAAAAAACGGCTTTCGTATTCTTGTATCATCAAAGTTAAAAACTTGGTTTAATTAGCAGTTTAAACCTTTCATTATTAACTTAGACAATAATAACTTATATTTACTGTTTGAAATGATCTTTCCTCTGTTATAAATGAAAAGTCACGTTCTAAAGTATATACAATTCATGACACCGCGTATTTTCGAAAAATCAATCTTTTTCTAACATTGCCTTTTTTAAGGTATAAAGCTTAATATGGGAGTTTATTAGACGATGCGCAAAAGTATCTGATTAAGTGATTTAGTTGAAAAATTTCAGGAAGATTCCAAAGTAAAAATAATAGTTACAACTTCATTGAAGAAGTCACCCATATTTAAATACTAAATGATTTCCATAAAATTTTGTATATTATCGTTATATTAAAAAATGTTCTTTAGAATAAATCAAGAGGTCCAAACACCACATTAAAAAGCAACTGCCAGAGTCTTATTAACATAAAAACTGTTGAGAACTTTCCTCATGAATTTAACTACCATTTTATCATACTCGCAACTTTATTTAGGGATTAAAACCTAATTATATGGTCTCTTTTCCAATTTATCCAGCATTAAAAATGTTACAAATTTACTGTTAATTTTGAAGTAAAAATACCCCACACCTGACACCATTAGGTAAAAAGTAGAATGGAACTCTATTTATTGGCTTACAACTCAATACTGCTTAGCCAGTGAAAAATATAATATGTAGATATATTTTTAATTATTAGATTTAGAGGGAAGAAGTTTTATTAGTAAATAATTTTTCAATGCATTTCGATCCGACTTTTATGAAATTTAATCGATTGGTAGCAAGTTGAAGAACAAATTATTAAAAGTTAAGTGTAAGTACAGAGTTGCATGAGATATTGTGCATATATTTACGATAATCAAGAGAGTGTATATTTAACTTATAGCGTACTCTGCGACTTTTGGGTATTATACAAATCTGTATTTTTTTCTAGCAGAAGGAAAAAAGAACACCTCGTGGCTTATATGTAGGTTTTAATACAGTACATTTGAAGTTTGAAGTATATGACGTGTATTTTGATATCGCATTATTAAATGTTTGGAAAAAAGCATATGAAACATTAAAAATGAAATCCTTTTCAAATAATACATTGCTTGCTCATAATATCCTTGTCGTTATTCTGCTAATACATTTTTTATTTAATTTTAATACAACACATGTCTTTTTGTTTAATACCTTGGTTGTTAATTAAAAACTAGAGTATATTTTATCACGTATATAAGTTAATTTAGCTTAATTTAACTTATTGTTTATATAGAGTGCAGACTAAACCCTAGAACATAGTGAAGTAAGTTCATAGAGAGTGAAAAAATAAAATAGATACAATTTCCAGTACTTTTAATGCATATGCTAACTCAAAAAAATAGAATACCTAGAAATTTTAGTAGAGACAATCATGAAATAAAATACAAATTTATATATTAAATCTTAATTTAAAATTCCATTATCAGCAATCATAAAAAAAATTATTTCTGTCATACGAGTTTAAAAAAATCTCAATCACTACAACTTTCACTTTTTAAAGACGAAAAAAACTTTTATTTCTCCAAATACCCCTGTTTTTCCTATTCTCTTCAATAAATCTCTAGCCAACATGGCAACGTCGCTATCGCTACCGCTGAGCTTTCTGCCATTTCCCCCCAAACCCCCATCATAAGTCTTCGGAGGGGTCGATTCGAGCCAGCTGTAGTAGGCTTTTGCTTTCCGTTTCAATTTGCCATTGGAGTTTCACTTTCGCTTTGGGTTTGTATGTTGCTCCACTGCCGTTGCCGTGGAGGAAATGGGGAAACAGGGGGTTAAAGGGCGGTGGGGAACAAGAAATTGTGCTAGGAAATAAGGAGAACTATGTTAGGAGTGGAGGTTGCGTAATGGCAAATACTATTATTACAGTGGGGGTGACAAGCGAAGTCTGAAGGCGAAGTTTTTAATGAAAGGGGTTGTTGTTTTTCTTTAGTTTTGTCTTTTAACGTTTTGCTTGTTGGTTTTTAAGTATTTCATTTAAACTACAAAAACAAATAAATCTTTGAAAGTTATGTAAGTCGGAAAAATTTCGGTTTTGATTTTGTCAAGTGATAAAGTAAAAATTATACATAATTTTTCTACGAGGTGTGTAAGTAATATCTTACTTAAATTTTCTGTAAAAAAAATGACATTTTTGTAACGTGTTGAAAATTATTGTTTCTGATGAAAAAAAAATTGCATATATGTTTGCGTTTTAGATCTGTATAAAATATTACGTCGCCTTTACAATTCACGCCTAACTGCTAATGAATCAATTATTTACAGTGATACCAATGGCGTTAAAGGATTTAACATGATCATACATTTTTATGCTATAATTTATATATTCGCCCTTGCCTATTTTCAGTCACAGGTCTTACATACCCACTATCACTTTTTTGAATCTTTATTAACTTATGAATAAACCAACATAAACCCCAATATGTTATCGTAAATCCGCACGCGGTACATCATAAAAGACGGACTATATAACTAACAAAACCAAAGTTGTTCTAGTGTCTTGGAATGACAGAATCGAAAAGGTTGAAGGAAATTTTAATACCCTATAAAAAAATTATTGCAGATCTTTTTATCTCGGGTCGTATGTACATATAAAACAGTATATAAAGTGTATACATAATTTAATATTTATATTGATAAATATCTATCTTATTATTATGAATTATTAGAATTTCGAAACATATACCTAGATAATAATAACCAGTAGTTCTCAGTAAAAGTTTAATTAAACTTGGTTTAATTACCAAAAGAAGAAAGAAACTGGAGGAGGGATTTTAAAACCATCGAGAAGAGTAGTTAGTTTCGAACATTTATTTCTGATTTACAAGACAAAACAATTTTTCTAGTATAGTATTTTTAAATTTCAAAAGTGGTTTTATTTGTATTAAACTTTCTATTCTCAGTTCGTACTGAGTATATTATGCGCAAAAACCTGGAGATAAGAAATAAAATAATGCTCACTGATAGATTTAACGCTTTGTTAATCATTAGAGCTCTACCACATTTCGAACCGGTGGAAAGCTTTGGATATTTTGGGTCTGTTATTTGCCAAAAGAAAGACTGTAACATCGAAGTCTGGAGGCGAATCTCAATGACAAATAGTGCAATGAACATATTAACCAGGACATGAAAAGATAGATCATTTTTGCAGGATCAAAGAGAAAAGTGGTAATAACTTTAATTTTCTCCATACTTCTGTATGAAACCGAAACATAGACCATATGAACAGAAGAAAAACTAAAATAGATGCAGAAGCTGGATCTTACGCAAACCGTGGAAAGCCCACTTCACAAATGCCACCAACTTAGAATTTGAACAAGATTTTTGTCAATATATTTTTAACGTGTATTTTAGTTCTTTGGTCATGTTGCTCGTTGCAATGAAGATGATTTCAAAAGGTTGATTATCTTGGCAATAGCCTCAGGAAAAATGGTCCGGATCCCTAACAAGATAGACAGATCAAATCCAAGAATCTACTGATGAAGCAACTTGCGATGCTCTAAGAAAGTCGGAAGGCAGATTGATTGATTGAATGGAGAAAAATCACCTTCTTCCTTTTTTCAGCAGTCTTTGATAGTTTAAATTCTGCACATAGGCCTCCTCTTTCAATTTTCGTAATATCTTATTTGGTGCTGTTTGATGCGAGTATCTGCTTACTTTGCCTGTGATGTCGACAAACCAGCATTTTCCGTAGCTACATTGCATAAACACTGAATTGTGCGTTTTGTCCATCTAGTATTGTTTTGGCAGACAATATATAAGGCTAAGTTACATTTCAACTTAGCTCTACTCCATCCCATCCCTGCTTCTGATCTCTTCGTCCACTATACGGAATCTTAGACTTGTTCCCCACATCATTCTTTCTATCGCCTTGTGAGTACTTCGACGTTTGTATGCTGATTTAACTGAATCAAAGATAATTCGCACTTGTCAAAAATTTTCCTTTTCAGATTGATACTGTTTTCTAATTGATGGTAAAATGTGCTCTTTCAGTTCTTTTCTTGCTGATTATGATGACTTTGTTTTATTGGTGTTACCTTCTATGCGATATTTTCTACTGATTTGTTCATTAAAAGTTGTAGCCCTTGCGTATTGTTGGCAAAAATGGCGGTGTTATCGGCATACCTGAAATTGTTTACACGTTCGCCATTTAATAAAATTCCTGCTTCCATGTTTTCTAGAGCTTCTCGGACAATTGCTTTCGAGTACTGAATAAGGAAAGTGACAATATATATTCCTGTCGGACTCTCCGAAGAATTTTCACCTCTTCTGTTTTCTCGTGATTAACTTTAACAGAGGCTGACTGATTCCAATACAGTTTTCCGTTTATGCGCAAGTTTTTGTCGTCAATTCTCCATTTTGCAGGACCTCCATCATTTTATTGTGCTGACCTTTGTCAAATGCCTTTTGATAGTCAATAAAGTAGGCATACACATTGCAATTAATGTCCCGACAATGCTGGAAAAGAATCTGTATGCTAAATCCAAGACCTTTGACAAAACCAAATTGTGTTAGTGATATTTGTTCTGTGCAGATTTTGTACAGTCTCCTATGTATGATTTTTTAAAATATTTACAGCAAGTGACTCATGAGACTTATCGTTCTTTAGTCACTGCACTTCCTGGCTCCTTGCTTTTTAGATAGAATCAGAAACTCTGATCTGTTATTTCTTTCTCAAGATCCTCATCGAAAACATATGATCTCTAACTGAACCCCATTCGGGCTAGGAGCCTTTCCATCTTTTATGGATAAGATGGCTGCCTCACTTCATTTAAAAGGATATCCGGACCCGTTATGGTGTTCTCTATCTGTTGTTCTGTTCTTTGATCTGAAAATAGTTCTTCTACGTAATTTTTCCATGTTAATTTCACCTGTTCTATGTCCATCATCATTTCCTTGTCCATTTTCTATTCCCAATGATTTGCTTTTATATTTCCCCGTTATTTTTTTAACCCTCCTATGTAATCCTAAGGTATCATGTTTCGCTTTTGCTATTTCAATCTCTATGCATTTGACTTTGAATTCTTTTTCTTTTGCCTCTTTGATTTCCCTCCTTATTTAGTCATTGATGGATCTATATTCGTTCATGTCTTTCTCCATTTTCTTTCCACTCCTTTCTTCTATCAATTTCAGGATTTCATCGGTCTACAAGATTTCTTCTTGTCTACATCCGCTGTTAGTATCTTCTTCTTTATATTTTTTGTAATATTGATTATTTTATCTATCTTATCTTCAATTTTTGAGCTGTTGTAGAGCTGTACTGAGCACGTTCCTGACTGTGTTATGCTTTGTTTTCAATTTTTTTTACATTGTACTCTGAATTCGGCGACCAGTACATTGTGATCAGAGTCTATATCTACCCCAGATATATTTTGACTATTTTGTAGCTGTTTCTTTATCTATTTTCAGTTAGCATTCAATTTATTAAACTTTTGTATTTTAAGGGGGGGTTACAACTCCGATTTCATAGAAAAAGGTATAATATACTGTGAATTTACTTAATTCCCATCGATTTCTAGGTTTTATAGGTGGTGATATTTTGAAAATAAAGAATATTTTTTACCAAATAATACTGTATGCTATACAGAATGGACTAAAATGTGATGGTTGTATCTGCGTTGTCGTTCTTTTTATTTGTTTATACGACCTTGTATAGAACTGTTTTATAAGTGGCAACCTTTTCTATAAACTGTAATTCTGCAAAATATCTAGAATTTCTTTTATAACCTTCAATGATCCAACCTATATTCGTAATACTACAATTAATTCTATTACTTGAACTGTTGTTCCCAATTTCCTAGCAGTTGTTTGGCAATTACCCTTTTCTGTTCGTTAGGGCTGTTAGAAACAAGAATCAAATAAAAATGTGGGGAAAGATAAGACAACAAATTGCCGCATTACTAAGGGTAAATGGTAAATCAGGTTGCTTAAGATTAAACATCCGTATCCGTTTTGTATTCGCTATTTTTATTTGTACACATCTACCTTTATGGCTCAATTCTTTTACTATCTTCTTAAGAGTCTTCGGATATTATAGCGATTTTTATTGCACTTGAAAAAAAATGATTGTTATTTTATTCCGGGTGTCAGTATAATTTTTGAATCTTAAGCATTCTAATAGTACAGATTTGGGCAACTCTATACACTTACATATGTGTTGCACAAATAAGTATTGTGTAAAAAGTAAATATTTAGAAAAGTTGCCTTTTTTAATGTGTCTTTAAAATGCGTTTTTTAAATTTCTTATGTTTTTTTGGAGTACAATGGGAAGTAAAAAAAATATTTTCCTAATTTTCTCTCCTGATTTTTGACCAAAATGTTTCATGTTTAACACTTGTAACTTTTAGTGTTCCTACCTCAAAAAGGAAAAATGAAACACATCTTATAAGTGTCGCATAAGAAAGAAACTTGAAGAAGACCAGACCTTAGCAGAAAGAATATCTTTACCATCGCACGACGTCACGGAAAGTTGTTTAACTAATTCTTATTTTCAGGAAAAGGAGAAATTCTACATCCAGGATGATGGACTACCGATGGGATCCTCACTCTCACCAGTGGTCGCGAATATTTTCATGGAATGGTTCGAGATTTTGCAATTGAATCCGCAATTAAGAAACCAAACTTGTGGCTTAGATACGTAGACGATACCTTTATTATCTGAAATGGAAACGACGAATAACTTCAAAATTTCCTTACTCATCTGAACAATATCAGCCTAACCATTAAACTCATCATGGAGAAAGAGGTAGAAAATAAATTATCCTTCTTAGATGTTTTGGTTGAAACAAATAACAGACAAATTCGAACCTCAGTTTACAGAAAAGCCAAACACACAGGACAATACTTAAACTACTCATCCAATCACTCCAACAATACCAAACAAGGAATTATAACAAATCTCGTAGATAGAGCACTAACTATCTGCAACTCCAACGAAAACTTGATGACGGAGATAGATCACATTAAAAATGACCTGACAGCTAACGGATACCCAGTATATCTGGTGGGCAAAATTTTGGAACAACGCAGAAATAGGAGAATATCGACAACGAACAAAGAACGAAAACCAATATTGAACATCCCCTATGTTAGAGGCATTTCGGAAAAAGTTAGAAGAATAGGAAAACAATATAAAATCAAAGTTGCTTTCAATTCAAGTAACTCTCTGAGCAGTCGGCTCACTAGGGTCAAAGTTACAACTCAAAGGGGCAAGAAGAACTGTATGTATCAGATACCATGTGAATGTGGCAACTCCTACATTGGCGAAATAAAGATACCCCTTGTTATAAGGATCAAAGAACATCAAAAACGCATATCTTGAGGAGAAACAGAAAAATCTGGTGCCGCCAACCATGCCTGGACTCATGCACACCACATAAAATGGTCTGAAGCTAAAATTCTACACAGAAAACAACACTGGAGAAAACGAAAATTCAAAGAAGCCGCGGTTATACATCATAACCCGAGTTGTTCTAGTAAACCATCTTTAGATATAAAAAAAGTGTGGAAACCACTTCTTAATATTTGCAAATTAAAACTAAATGCAGTATAAATGGGACTTTGGTGTACCATCCATGACTGCACCCACCTCAGCCACACTCCCTGCATTCATTTTTAGTTAAAATAGTACTGTAGCTTAGGATTTTATTTAGTTTCACTTGAAAACAGCTAGAAATAACTACTAGATGAGACGTCGTGATATTCAACAAAAAATAAAGACAATGGAAGTCCAACAGATATCTACTATTTCGCACCCACTTACAATGTTGTATAAAATTGTCATGTGGTGGTGCGACGATAAAATAAAATTATAAATCTCGATACACGAAGCATGTCCTCTCAAATTATAGAGATCGTATTGTTCGTCACCGCCATCCAAAATATTTACGAGAATTTTCGCAGTAAAAGCAGGATCGCACCAACGATCTCCTTCAGCATTTAGCAAGCTTGTCCATATATTTGCTTTCGAAGTTCTACATACGTTAAAAACATAAACCTTTGCCCAGTGTGTGTTGTCAGTCAATTTCTTAACTTGGCAACACAGTATTAATAAAGGCGTATAGTAACTAAACAAAACTTAACAAAAGTTTTAAAACAAGGCACTAGACTGATACTTTGGCATTGAACAATAAAATTGTATAAAAGCTAAATGTTACCCAGCGAGCCAACGTTACTGAGAATCACGTTACGAGGTCGAAGAGTAAACGAAGAGGTCCGTAAACGATCTAAAATAATAGACGTCATAAAAAAGATTTACAAGTTGAGATGGATTTGGGCTTCCCATATCGCCCGTTTGACGAATAACCGCGATTAATTAAATGGAAGTCAAGAAATAACAAGAGAATGCGAAGACGTCCACAAACAAGATGGACTGATGATATCAAAACTCATGCAAGTACAGAATTCAAGATCGCATGTAATGAGAAACGACGATAAATGTATTTGCTGGGATAATAAGATTGATTGTAGCTTACTAGCCCTGTAAGTATTGCATGCTTTGAGCGTTTATTACTCATTTACTCACTCATTCCTTAATATCTACTGAGTACTTCCTATTGTAACAAAAGCCATTGGTTTTTCATCAAATCCGCTCTGGCACGAAAGTGTGAACGCTACCTTATTGTGGATCCACCCCTTCATTACTCCAAAGAGGCAGTGATTGATATGCGAAGTTCTAAAGAATGCAACTGAGTAGTAAATGTTAGAGCTATTCTTTTGAGTCATTATTACTTGCAGTTCTATCACTTGAAGTAATCATGATCACTTCGACCCAATGATAAGTAATAATTGATAATTTTTCAATTTCATTTTCATATGTGCATTTGAAGTTACAAGAAAGCCCCTGTCGAAATTTTCCATCTTGGAGAAATCAACTCCCTTTTAGAGATGAGTTTTTATTTAAAAAGTAGTGCATTTTCCTTATACCGTTTTCTGATTTGTTTTAGTGTCTTCTAATGTTTGGTTTTCAGTTTTATTCTTTCCGGTGTCCAGTTGGCTTTAGCTGGATAATTTAGAAGACATTTTGATGGTGTTACATTGAGATGACCACCTAGTTTGAATTACTATTTTATGGGGCAGTCAGTGCCTAAGCAAGTAGAATTTTGAGTTCTAAGGATTTATTTTTTCATAACAACTTCCTTAAGATAAAAATGACGTATGTACGTGAGCCAGCCACAGTATAACCAAAATAGCAGGTAAGCTATCTCTACAAAAATTCATTCATAAAGTCACTGAGTATTCTGCGATCTCAACCTGCATCGTGATGAATGAATTTCAAGGAAAAATTACTAATACACTGTAGATGCATTCCTTGATAAGCCTAATTAAACAATTATAACATAATTAATTAGGTCATTATTTTAAAAACAATAATACCTAGTAGGTTCCGTAAATGGTAAGGCAGTGTCACAGTTCAAATTTCGATTTAAGTTTACTATGAATAATTCAATTAATTTTACCTTTTTTTCGCAAATACTCACGTTATGGTCAGACACTATCCTTTTCTTTAAGTATCTCTCATAAATTTATTGACTAGAAAGATATCATTTGTTGGTAAGTTGCATTTTTATGATACTACAGATCCCCATAGTTCTATTCCCTGGTTGACTTCTTTCCCAGGTCGATTATTTTATCTTCCTGAATTTCGGCTACATTCTTACACTACAAAGAATGGTTTTATGATACATTTGATTGTTGTTATGCTTGGCATTCACTAGATTGTTGATGGTTGTATTTATTTCAATTTTTGTTGAATTTTTTCAATTAAATTTCGGTTTTCTTGCTTACTATTCTGGTGTAATTCTTCCTTTTATCCTTTTACATGGCAGTTTTCTTGAAATTTCTTTGATCAGTCTGTAATAGTCGACAGGAAGTATATTTCTTTAATTTAAAAATAACTAATGGTTTACGTATTTAATTTTCAGGCAAAAATGTCAATGATTAATAAATTAGTTTAACAAATTTATTGTTATTGTGTTAGGAACGTTGTGCGCATGGATCTTTGATATAGGGCTAAGGCCAATTGCCTTGATATTTGACTTTTCTTTCTAAAACAACTAATGAAGCTGTAATTTTTACATTTAAATTTATATAGCCCATCCTTTGGGATTTTGGAGTGTTAAATAGTTTAATTTTTTTGGGTAATTCAGTTTAATTTTTTAGTTACTTTATATTTTGCCTGTTTTACTGTTTGTTGTGTTATTTTTACCGAAATAAACCTAGAGACGAGAATTTTAGCAGATCAGCACGTTTCAGTGCCGGAATTCTTTTAACTCCACATAATAACTCAGGAGTTCCTGCTTCTGGTGTCATCACGTTTTTTTTTTTTTGTTTTTTTTTGCATTTACCTTTTGGTTAAAACTTTCAGTTATCAGTTAATAAGTACATATATTTAGTAGTACCTATATACCACTAAACAGTTGAGCAGTGTTTCAGCTTAATTTGCAAGAAAGAGGTTCATCACAAGAATAACAGGCAAACTTAGTATTATTTTTTTTTGTATCTAAAATGATAACAACCCAATTAATTTTCTAAATAAATGTTTATTCCTCTTTTTTTGTATAAGGCATTGCACAATTTTCTGATATTCTATTCAATGATCACGGAAGATTCAGGAATTGCGTTATGTTGTAGCGCCAGTAGGTATAAGAGGTTGTTACGTATTAAATTTTATTTGATCCCTTGTTTATAATATAACATATCTTGAAAAAATGTCGGACTTGCATTGTCTTTATTTTTATTTAATTTTACGACGTTTCAATTAGGTTGTATCTCTAACCGTTATCAAGTATAAACTAAATGTTTTGTCTTAAGACTACGAGCTTATATAAGGACTGTGTCCACTGAAGCGCAAAGTTTGGCTTTACTGTACACACCTCAGTGATTTGATGTTACAAAGTAGTGGTTGCCAAAGATTAGGTATCTCAACAATCAGTTTACTGAAGATTCCATTATTGTTTTTAATGTTAGCTGCTTCTATAATATAAAATAAAAGGTCTGAGGCTGCGGCAATATATATGGAACCAAACATGAAAAAAAGAAAATTTATAGAAGCAGCATACATTAAAAACAATAATGGAATCTTCAGTAAATCGAGTGTTGAGATACCTAATCTTTTGCAACCACTACTTTGTAACATCAAATCATTGAGGTGCGTACAGTGAAGCGAAACTTTGCGCTTCAGTGGACACAGTCCTTATATAAGGTCGTAGTCTTAAGACAAAACATTCAGTTTATACTTGATAACGATTAGAGATACAACCTAATCGAAACGTCGTAAAATTAAATAAAAATAAAGACAATGCAAGTCCGACAACCACACTTTAGTCAATCTTCAACATTGTCTACAACCTTCAAAGATAACATATCTTTATTAATATTTTTCGAAATTATTTCGCCTTGGTTTACTTCAATTTATTTTTTCCCTTTTTTTTGCTTTAGGTCATTTTACAGTTTAATAATTATAAAGTATTAAGTTTCAGAACTCTAAACTAATTTGTTTTTTTTTTAAAGAAGAAAATTTTGTAATCATTTGAAATTGAAAATTGTGTGTTTATTTGAGCCGGATTTTGTTTATAGTCTATCCAGCTTTATGCTAGCAATGTAGCTAGAACTTTGATTAACCCTTAGTTGCCACACTGGGATCCAAAAGACCTCAGGCCTATTTTTTCTTAATTTTAAATACCTAACTGTTAAGAAAGCGGGTGTATACGAACATTTTCCGATAGTTTAAGAGTATACCTACCCTTTAGCCTACGTAGGATAATGCTGGATCGATTAGTCTGTCTATAGTAGTCGTTCAAACTCGCGTGTGATCTTGACTCGAGAGTGGAGAATAAAGTTAGTACATTATATTATACAACGTCTATTGTTTTTTTCAAGTAAATAACTTTTTAAGAGCAATAATTTGAAACGTTGTTGTAAACACGATGAGTTATTTGGTTGATGTATACATTTTTATTTTTTTATCTCATCCATATCTGGAGTGGAGATATGAAACTCAGAAATTGCGCAAATACTTACAAATCGGCATAGTTGGAATTCTGAAAAAAGATCTATCGTATGAACAAATACATCGGAGCGAGGTGCCATCGAAACAGAGATGTCTCATATGCTCACGAAGATAAGAAAATAAAAAATGGCTGTGCATTATTCAAACGCCCTGTGTGCAATGGCCACAGCGTCATTCTATGCAATAATTGCGTTGATTTATAAAAATTATTGCTTAAAATAAATTTTAATAAAAAATTTTTGCTTTTTTATAACTTATAACTTTTATTATTAAATTAAATACTCAATTTATATCAATTAAATAATTAATAAAAAAAGTTTTTTGATAAAAATACGAAATTAATGTTTTCTCAAAATTCCATCCTTTATTTCTCCGAATAAATAAATACCTTATTTTCAAGAAGCCACTTAAGGACTATTTTTTTCCATATAGTGATATATTAGAAGAAGCAGTAACTGATTCTTTTTTGCAAAAGTCATAATTTTTCCAATTTTTTCGATTTTTGGATTTTTTTAATATACTTAAATTTAATTTAAGACTATATAACCGACATGACCTTTTAAAATAAGCTTCTAAAATAGTATTCAAGTAGAAATAATCAATAGTTCTTTTTTATAATGATTGTTGTCACTGGGATCCAAAAGATGCTAGGTGGCAAATACGTGATTCTACAAAAGTGTGGCAAGTAAAGGTTAAAGTCTTTTTTATTATTTATTAGCGAGCTTTATTTGACCCACATGCTCACTTGTGCATGTATTTTCTTTGTACTTGCATATTTATAGGAGTGAAGTTAAAAGCTACAGAAGCAGTGACGCCCTAAATAACCCACATCTACTCTCCGGCATAGGGGTTAGCTTAGCATATATAACTCTGATAATTTTATTATATTATTTATTTTGGTCATATGCATAGTCAGAAAGATACCAGATAGGTAAAACTTGCAGATAGTCAAAGTTTACGCCCCTACTACTACTACTACCTATAACGAAACAGAACAGCGATATGAAGATGTTACATCGGCGCAAAAAGCAGAAGAAGCTCATAATTGTGTAGTGATGAGCAACTTTAACGCCAAGTTAGGAAAAGAGACTGGCGATAATATTACAAATAGAGGAAGCTTTGGACTCGGTACCATCAATGGAAGAGGAGAAGCGCTAACGAACTATCTTCAAAATGAAAGCCTTTATTGCATGAATACATTTTACAAAAAACCAGAAAGTCGTAGATGGACGTGGAGGAGTCCGGACCATCGAACAAAGAATGATAGATTGCTTTTTTACCAACAAAAAATATGTTGTGTCCGATGTGACAACCTTAAACAAATTCGACCTGGGTAGTGATCACAGACTCGTTCGAGCAAAAATAAACATCAACATTAATAAAGAAAGGAACAAACTTTTTCCGACATTGAAGGAATTAAAACAAAATAAAGATACATATCAGCAGTATACCAAGAAAGAAATTACACCACTGGATAAACCTAATACATTGACAATAAACGAATTGGCAAATAAAATCCAAAAAAATATCCAAAACTGCAGTAAAGAAAATCTGCACTGTTAGAAGACAAACAAACAGTAAATTATCACAACAGACCAAAGACCTGATAAATAAACGAAGAAACATGGAAAAAGGCACAGAAACTACGTACAACTAAACAAACAAATCAGAAAAAAAAATTAGATACGATATCAAGAAGCACAACACGGGAATTATTCGAAATACCATAGAAAACAACAAAAATATGAAGGTATAAAAATCCATAAATTCAATTTGTAAACGCAATATAAACCAACTTAAAGATAAAGAAGGAGAAACAGAAAATAGAAGAAGCGAAGTGGCTAACATCGTAGAAGAGTTCTATTCAAACTTGTACACTTCACTTAACCCAAAACCAGACTTCAAGCTCCCCAATGTTACAAATGTTGGTTCAGAAGAAATGCCTGACATCACAATCGAAGAGCTGATACATGCTTTTTACAAATTATATCTGATCGTGCTTCAGGTGAAAATGGTATATCTAAAGAATTGTTGGAGCTCGGAGGGTCTGCAACGCTACATTCAATGAGAATTTTTTTTGGAATCAATGTCGTCAAAACGGTAAAATCCCTGACAACTGGCAAAACGCCCGAGTCTTTTTTTCTATACAAAAAAGGCGACAAATTAGACATCGAAAATTGTCGCCCCATAAGTCTTCTGCCACATCCGTGCAAATTGCTTACAAAGGTTATAACTAATAAACTTACAAACAAATTTGATTCCTATCAACCTTCAGAACAAACTGGGTATCGAAAGGACTTTAGTACAATAAAACAGATACAGAACATCAAATTACGAATTGAAAAATGAACCGAATATAATATTCAAATCCATATAGCATTTGTTGATTATAGCAAGGCTTTCGACTCTGTCGAGCGATGCATGGAGTAACTCCAGATACAGAAATCTTCTGAAATATATTTATGGTAAGGCGACACTGCAAGTAAAGATAATAAACGACCTAGTATCACAGAAGATGATTATTGGCCGAGGGGTGCGACAAGGAGATACCATTTCCCCTCAACTCTTTACTTTAACATTGGAAGATGTCTTTAAGCAACTAAAATGAGAACATAAGGGCATTAGCATCGATGGTAGATATCTCAACCATTTATATTTCGCGGATGACGTGGTATTAATAAGTGAAGATTTAGACAAGTTACAGGAAATGCTCTCTGAGTTGAAAAATGCTTCAGAGAAAGTTGGATTAAGCATGAACTTAGCAAAAACCAAAATAATGTCTCTAGAAGATACGCCACTATATGTAGGAAATAACGGAATACAAAGAGTCGAGGAATATGTGTATTAAGGCCATCTTGGGAAAGAAAACCAAGAAGCGAAAATAAATAGGAGAATAAGAATGTCATGGGCAGCTGTAGAAAGATTGGGATACGCTCTTAAAAACCCTGATATTCCCATTAAATTGAAAAGAAGAATATTTGACTCGTGCGTTCTCCCAGTAATGACCTATGGAATGGAGACACCCACATTAAAAGTAAAACCAGCTAATAAACTGCGTACTACACAGCAAACAATAGAAATAATAATGTTGGGAATATCACTACGTGACCGAATAAGGAACGAAGAACGAAGAAGACGCAGGAAAGTGGAGGATTTGATAAAACCCATTGCTCCTTTGAAATGGACCTGGGTGGGACACGTCGCTAGGCAAGACTATACAAGGTGAACAAAACATATATTACAATGGAGACCTAGATCGTCAAAAAGAAGTATCGGAAGACCCCCAAAAAGATGAATAGACGACATAAAAAGTAAAGTAAAGTAGGTAGAAACTGGCACCGGATTGCAGAAAATAGGTTGGAATGGAAGAAACTAGAGGAGGCCTATATCCAGGAGTGGAGAGAGAGAAAGAGATTTATTTTGGTAATACTCTATGAAGAGAATACCAGCACAGCAGCACACCATACCAAAATTAACCATTTTTAAAATGAAAAATTTTATTTTTTAAGATATTCCCTCTTAAAATGTTTTGACTTTATAGGTTATTTTTTCTTTTTTACTCTTAAATATTTCCATTTCTTTATAAAATCATAAAAATAAATTTCCTCCACTTTGAAAATTGCCAATAAAGGACATACAAAGTTCAATAGTAATCATTATGTTGTTCTTTAATTTACACATTATTTTATTACAATGAAAAATTATGGCAAAATGCTCTTAGATCAGATTTGTGATAAATTGTCCACTGGAAAGAACACACAATATGGGAATAAATTTAATTATTGACTTTTAGGAAAAATATATTTTTAATAAGATGCTGAACTTGAACTTGTCTTATGTATATTAAATTTTACACAAAATACACCGTTCGTATTTTTATTAAAGTTTATCTAAGCTATAAAACCATTTTAAATAAAATGAGAAAAAAACAATCACCACATCATCACTCCGTTTAAGAAAAGTTAACCTGTAGATATTATGAAAATTTGTCCCTTTAAATTATTTTGGTTCACCGCTTACCCTTAATTATGAGGCGCGACGACTCGTTCCGTTATCATCACATTTTTATTTGGTTTTTAATTTTAGGGGCTTCGAGAAAAGGAATAAATGTAAAAGAAGTGCTAAGAAAGAGCCATAAAATATTAATTTATATTCTTGCAATAATGGAATCGTTAGGAAATCTACCTTTTAAAAATCTTTGGAAACTTTTACTCTTTAATACCTAGTTACTGAAAATTAAACGAAGATGGACTATTATAATATTTCAAGTGTACACACCTAGACTTTAAGCGCTCACATTTTAGTCAATGTTCAACATTGTCTACAATCTTAAAAATTAAGATTTGAGTAAGAAATAAATAAATCTATTTACTGCCGTATTTAACTAGCTGTCTATATTTATTTTCTTTTCAAGGAGTTCAACTTTGTTTCTCTCTCTACACGCGTTTCGACTACCTAATGGTGTCGTCAGTGGAGCTGTATCTGTTTGTATATATTATTTCCTTTAAGTTTCATACTACTATAGTGGATGTATAGATGTCATTTCACTGGCTATATTTTTCAGTCTGACATCGGTTTAATATCCTGTCGACAACTCTTGAAAGTTATATTTCTCCACGGAAAATAGACTTTCATCAGTAACACAAATGAAACATTGTTTTTTTTTTTTGGAATGTGTTCTTTTCAGCATCCTATAAGACATATCTGAATGGCGGACCAAAAATGGTCACGATTTTCGGTTTTTTGAGTTTGTCTCAAAAAGTAAAAGTTGTATCGAAAAATGTTTCAAACAAAAGTTGTAGAGAATTAAAAAGCCTATCGATTCACGTTATAGTTATAGATGGCGCCACTAATTATCGAGATATATTTTTTTTTCGACAAAATTTACGGTTTTGGTTTTTTTTTAAATAGACATTTACTAACAAATTACCGATTTAAAATTTAACATAAATATCATTCTAAAAAAGTGTGTCAAACTCGGAATCTGTGAATTTTTTATTTTCCGAGAAATTCAATGTTAAAGTTGAAAATTCAACCTCAATTTTCCGCTTTCCTAATTAAGCTACAATGCTAAATTTTAATGGAAATTGTTTGTATTGCTTTATATTTTGAAGATCTATTAAAAAAATTTTTTTTTCAATCGTGGGCCGAGAAATTTTGCAAAAACCAATTTTTGCTCCAGAAAAATTGCGATAACTTTTCACCTGATGGAGATAAAATTTTTTTAATGTGTGCATTGAATTTAGATGTCTCATTTCCGATCTCAAAAAAAAAAAACAAAATTTTAATTTTGGATGAAAAAAACGTTTTTTTTTTCAAAAATTCATAATGGCGTGGCAAATGAATATTAAGGCTCAAATTTGCAGAAGATGCTTTTTAATACTTGTACTTTACCTGTGAATTTTTTGGATCCAAGAAATACACTTTTATACGATCTGTGAACCTTCGAAAATTGGGTCGAATCTAATCGAAAATAGCTGCTGCAGGCCGCTGTCGGCGGGTTGCCATAGTTCAGGCGCATTATTCATTGGCGTTTCAAGGAAACTTATGCATCACAAGTAATATTTATAATATTGATGTTGTTTTATTAATTTATATGATAGTAACAATTTGTTTAGTCATATTAATTATTAATTTGTTTATTAACAAAATTTTTGCAAAAAATTATAGAGAAAACCAGACAAATATTCAAATATATATTACATATTCTACTGTTTTTTTGCCTTCATATTATTATTATCTAACAGTTTATTAACAAAATTCTTACAAAAAATTATAGCGAAAATCATACAAATATTCAATTATATATTAGATATTATACTGTTTTTCCTTAATATTATTATTACCTAATAGTTTATTAACAAAATTTTTACGTAAATTTCTATAAGCAAATCATATAAAAATATAATAATAATATAAAGGAAAAAAAACAGTATAATATGTAATATATAATAGAATATTTGTATGATTTCTCTATAATTTTTTGTAAAAATTTTGTTAACAAACTGTTAGATAATAATAATATAAAAGAAAAAAACAATAGAATATGTAATATATAATGGAATATTTGTATGATTTTCTTTATAATTTTTTGTAAAAATTTTGTTTATAAACAAATTAATAATTAATATGACTAAACAAATTGTTATTATCATATAAATTAATAAAACAATATCAATATTATAAATATTACTTGTGATGCATCAGTTTCCTTGAAGCGCCAATGAATAAGGCGCTTGAACTATAGCAACCCGCCGACAGCGGCCTGCAGCAGCTATTTTCGATTAGATTCTGCCCAATTTTCGACGGTTCACAGATCATATGGAAGTGTATTTCTTGGATCTAAAAAATTCACAGGTAAAGTACAAATATTAAAAAGCATCTTCTGCAAATTTGAGCCCTTAATATTCATTTGCCACGCCATTATGAATTTCTGAAAAAGAAAACGTTTTTTTCATCCAAATTTTTTTTTTTTTAGATCGAAAATGATACATCTAAATCCAATACGCGCATTAAAAACATTTTATCTCCATCCGGTGAAAAGTTATCGCAATTTTTTTGGTGCAAAAATTGGTTTTTTCAAAAT
Organism: Diaprepes abbreviatus; assembly: GCA_034092305.1. NCBI lineage: Eukaryota > Metazoa > Arthropoda > Insecta > Coleoptera > Curculionidae > Diaprepes > Diaprepes abbreviatus. The sequence continues at coordinate 3,993,052 of JASJET010000055.1, read as the reverse complement.
TTCTCGGCCCACGATTGAAAAAAAATTTTTTTAATAGATCTTCAAAATATAAAACAATACAAATAATTTCCATTAAAATTGAGCATTGTATCTTAATTAGGAAAGCGGAAAATTGAGGTTAAATTTTCAATCTTGACATCGACGTTTTCGGAAAATAAAAAACTCACTGATTCCGGGTTTGACACACTTTTTCAGAATGACAATACCTATATTTATGTTAAATTTTAAATCAATAAGTTGTTAGTAAATGTCTTTTTTTAAAAAAAAAAAAACGAAAACCGTAAATTTTGTCGGAAAAAAAAATATATCTCGATAACTGGTAGCGCAACCTATAACTTATATCATATGAATCGATAAGTTTTTTAATTTTCTACACTTTTGTTTGAAATATTTTTCGATGCGACTTTTACTTTTCGAGATAAACTCAAAAAACCGAAAATCGTGACCATTTTTGGTTCGGAATTTTTTTTGTACAGGTCTTTCAGAGTTACTATCGAGATATGTTTTATAGGATGCCGAAATTAACATATTCCAGAAAAAAAAAACAGTTACATTTTTGTTAAGAGAACAGCTCTTTTTTGATCTAATTTCCATGGAGTATATTTTATACAGATAGTTATTTTCTGCGAATGTTGTTTTTGGTTCGATACAGCTTCACTGACGAGACCGTTAGATGGTTGAGATGCCTGAAAGAAGAATAAATATAGACAACTAAAGAAGATTATGTTGAAAAATACAATTATGAAAAAAGGTTTTTTTTATTGTTATTTAGAAAATTTTTCTAGTGTGTCTGAGATTACGATAAAAACCTGTTGTCGTATTTTCTTTATCGCAGTAGGATTGTGTGTTTTTTAATGATCAGTTTTAATTCTAAATTTCGTCCTCTATATTGTAACGAGAACCACCTGAATTCGACCCTGTTCTCTATAAAAATACTGTCTAGAAGCTTTTGTTAGTTATTTTTCTAGTGAGATTCTAGACTTTTATTTTAGTAACTTTATAGGTGTACATATATAGGTAGGGGCATCGTATAAAATTGTTTCGGTTACCCTAAGTTTGAAAAATGTATCGTTCATTTACTCAGATCAAGTGCTTGTGCATATGTTAAGACGAGTAACTGAGTCTATATCTGCATCACGCACCTCCCTTATTAATCTGTTATTTCTTAATGGTGAGTTTCCTAATTTTTTGAAAGCTAATTAAGTTACAGTAGTTTTTAAAAATGGTAATGCAAATCTGTATGTATATTAAATTGTTTTTCACAGATTTTAGAAAAACTTATGGATATTAGGATGTGCGCATTCTTGGATTATTATAATATATTAAATAATAATCAGCATGGTTTTACCGCTGGAAAATCTCCGGGAACTGCGGCGGTAGAATTTGTGAATTTTATTTCTAAAAAAAATGAATGAGCAAAGATCTACTGTCGGAGTTTTCCTTGATCTTTCAAAGGCCTTTAATTCTATCATTGTTCAAAATAAGTTTTTTGATATGGTTATACCCGGTACTCTATTTGACTGGATTATCTTTTTTTTTTAACCGATCGTAAAATATTTACAGCATGAATTTTAATTCTAGAGTTGTTTGTACCGTATTCTAATACAAAGACAGCATTCTAGAGGCAAAGAAAAAAATCTTAGATGGCAGTAGAAACTTTAGTACCAAAAACCAATCATCAGGGTATGTCAAAATTCTCAAAAGCGTGGTTAAACTTATTTTACAAAATAATGCCTCAAGTTGATTTGTTATTTGGTAAGTTTCAAACAACACAAATTGACGCTGTTTTCGCAAATAAAAATAAATTATCATTTAAGTTAAAATTAACAGAAACTGAAAATAATATTACCTCAAACGACTTTGAGCCATCTCCATCTACTTCAAAACGACATAAGCTCGATAATTCTGCGGAGTTTTCTCGAGAAGCAAAAACAGTTTATGATATAATTATTTGTCAAGCAAAATAACGATTTAGCTTTACAGGTCACTTGGTAACAGCCAGACTTTTTTTTTCGAGACAGTATGTCGAATGTAGTACATATTTTCCTGAACAAAAATTTAAGGATACGATTAAAATTTACCCCTTTTTTCATCATCATCATCATCATCATCAGCCCATTTTTGTCTACTGCTGAACATAGGCCTCCTCAAGAGATTTCCATCCTCCTCTGTTCTGAGCCACTGTGATCCAGTTTGTTGCTATTCTTTTGAGGTCGTCTGTCCATCTGGTCGGTGGTCGTCCCTGAGTGCGTTTTTCCGCTCTTGGCCACCATTCCAAAACTCTTTTCGTCCATCTGTTGTCCCCTATTCTAACCACATGTCTAGCCCACCTCCACTTTAACCTTGCAATGCGCACAATGACATCATCTACCCCTGTTTCCTCCTAACTTCCTCGTTTCGGACCCGATCTCTCAGGGACACCTCCAGCATGGATCTCACTCCACTCCATATGTTAAGACTGGGAGAATACATTGATTAAAGGCTTTCCGTTTCAGGTTTATGGGTATATCTGTCTTGAATATATCCTTGACTTTTCCATAAGCAGCCCATCCCATAGCTATTCGTCTGGATAGCTCACACGTCTGGTTATCCCTGCCAATCCGATCTTCGTGACCAGGGTAGTTATATTTCTCGGTAATTTCGATGATTTCATTTTCTATTTTTATAGGCTCACTTGGTACTAAATTTGTCATCATTTTTGTATTGTTATAATTTCTCTTCAGACCTGCTCTTTGTATTACCTGTTGTAGTTCTTCTAGCATTTCTCTGACTTCTTGTAGATCGTCTGATATCAGGACTATGTCGTCAGCGAATCAAAGATGACTCAATCTTTCTCAATCCAAAGCTTTAAATGCATGTTCTAGCACTATCGTAAACAGTTTTGGGGATATTGTATCTCCCTGTCGAATTCCTCTTCTTATTTTTATTTTCTTCGTCATGGTGTGTAAGTTAATTGTTGTTGCGTTTTTATAAATATTGTAGATGATGTTGGAATATCTTTGGTCTACCTTGCATTCTTTTAATGCTCTTAAAATTGGCACCAATTCCACGGTATCGAAAGCCTTATGAAAGTCGACAAAGGCAAGATTTAGTGGTCGGTTGTATTCTACAGTTTTTTCAATAAGTGTTTCGATAAATTGCAAACGGTCATTTGTCCCGTAGCCCGAGCGGAACCCAGCTTGTTCTCTAGGCTGGTAAAGATCCAGTTTGTTCTCTAGTCAATTGGTGATTATACGAGTGTAAAGTTTATATAGCTGGCTCAAGAGGTTGACGGGTCTATAGTTCTGAAGGCTTGTTTCGTCACCCTTTTTGTGAATGAGGATCGTAATAGAGTTATTCCATTGGGCCGGAATAATTTGGGTTTCAAGGCATAAATTTTTTACCAAACAAAAACAACAACTGACCGTCATATATGAAACTGAAAAGTTTCAACCAATTTCGGGAATTATTGTACTTTATAAGTATTTTTCGCAAAATATTGAGTTAAGTGAGGCATTTAGTGAAGTTCTGGTACTTTTAAAAATTTTAATTACTATTCCCATGGCATCGGCTGATGCAGAACGGTACTTTTCTACCCTCAAGCGGATAAAAACGTTTTTACGGAATACTGTGAGCCAAGAAAGACTTTCTGCTTTGGCAATGCTTTCTAAAGAAAGGGATCTTATCGAAAGCATACCTGATTTCAATCAGCAGGTTATTGATAAGTTTTCTTATGCCAAAGATCCGTATATGAATTTTCTTGATAAATAATTCACACAGTAAGTTATACGTGTATTTTGTTTTGACTGCTATATTTTTAAAATTTACAACCTTCTTTATGTTTAGTTATTTAAAATACACTGATTTGTTTTATACTAACCGACTTTTTAAAGACTTTTATTTTTTCATCCACTGGTGCTGATGGCAGGATTTATACATATCTATGTTTTAATGTACTATTTTAATTACAACCCCCTACTTTTTTAATGCACCAGCCGCTACTGCACTGCAATTAATAATTTTATTTCATTTCAATCCAATTACCATTTTAAAGTAAAAAATACTTCCTAACAAAGCAAACTCTACAATTTAAGTCTTCTTAAAGCCTGCGGATGACAAAACCAAGCCCGCTTTATTTGTGAAATATTCTTGATTGTGAAGCTTCTGAATTCCGTTCTGTCAGAGAGAATACATAATTTAAGCGGTAGGGGTTGGCAAAACCCATATATGTTCGCGTTTCTAACTATTGATTGACTCCATTGACTATACCGTGAATAGACAAAGAGCATAGAGACTAATAAGCATCCCTAGAAGTGCCGCTGCTCTGGTTTTCACCCCTCGTTTTCCTACCTTCCCTTTTAAACAAAACTAGGACGACTAAAAATCGTTTCGTTGTTATTTACCGGGATTTTTGAAGGGTGCATTATTTATTAAAATACCGATGACCAGTTACCACGCCAATTACTTTTATTCACCCTTTTTAAGGTACGTTTTAGCGATGATTACAGTTATTATTGTTATTTTTTTTGTTAAGTATTAGTTTTTAGATTGTAGTTTCCAGTTATATTGAAATAATATTCTCCTGGAATTACAGCTCATTTCAAAATATACAGGGTGTTGTGAAACTACTTATTATCTCCTTAAATGTAATACTTTCTAGCATTATAAACAAAATATTTGTATAAATATTTTCAAAAATATTGTATTTAATATACAGGATGTCTTTAAATAGCTCTATACAATACAGTTTCCGAAATACAGAGATATAACATTTTAAAACTTTTTGGTAAATATTTATCTTAATAATAGTCTTTGGTTAATTTTTGTTCTCTAAATGCAAAAATGGTGGTAAAAACTTCCCAACACGTAAGATTTTTGAGTTATGATTTTTTCAGAATAAATTGTTGTGGTAGGAACATCTCACCGTTGTTCTCCAAAAAATCTGGCTTAAATAGTAGTTCCCAGTTGCGGAAAGCACGACGAGGCATCGGTGGGTCTCACTGATGAGTCCACCACCGATGCTGGGACGAAACATCTTAACATTTTTATGGTGGTCGAAATAGTTCGTTAGTTATATGCCTTTAACATCAGGAACATTTCTACGACATGGCACTCGAGCAGGAACGACGGAAGACAAAGGTCTAAACCGCCGTTGCTTTGATTAAGCCTGACCTGATACTTGGAAGACCACCTAGGATGTTCGTTCCACATTTCTCTTATCAGCCCTGTATTTCTACGGCTTAGACTTCCTACGATAGTCAAAGTCGGACAAGCAAATGCGTTAGGAGGGCATGTTGTGGTAGGAACATCCCACCGTTATTCTCCGACAAATTTGGCTTAAGTAGTATTTCCAAGGTGTAGAAAGCATAACAAGGATGTCTGGGAAAAGCATCGGTGACGGATAAGTCCATCACCGATGCTGGGACGAAACATCCTAACATTTTGACGGTGGTGAAAATAGTTCGTTAGTTATATGCCCTTAACATCAGGGGCATTACAACGACATGGTACCCGAGCAGGGACGGCGGCAGACAAAAGTCTAAATTGCCGTTAGCTTTGATTAAGCCTGACCCGATACTTGGAAGACCACCTAGAATGTCCGTTCCTCATTTCTCTTATCAGGTCTGTGCTTCCACAGCTTGGACTTACTACGATAGTCAAAGTCGGACAAGCAAATTCCTTAGGGGGGGCATGTTGTGGTAGGAACATCTCACCGTTATTCTCCGACAAATTTGGCTTAAGTAGCAGTTCCAAGTTGTGGAAAGCATGAGAAGGATGTCTGGGAATGGCATTGATGGATCCCATTGATGAATCCACCACCAATGCCGGGACTAAATATCCCAATATTTTGACGGTCGAAATAGTTCGTTAGTTATATGCCCTTAACATCAAGGACATTACGACGACAAAATGAATGAATATTTTAATCACATTATTTAAAAAAAAATTGTAATATACCGGAGCGCGACGGTACCAAATTTACGTTTTCCATAACACGACGTGGGGGTGTCTAGGGATGACAAGTGAACAACTATAAAAGCAGCTGGTGGACAGTCGCATCATCCCTATTGGTTTAGAATGAGTAGTGGTAAGTATTAGACAGAGAAGCGAAGTGCGCGAACAAGCTCATAGTTAAAAGCCTTGTACTAGTGTTCTTTTTTTGTTCAGTAAAGTTGGTTGACGCCTGTAAATGTAGTGTCACATCTCTAAACTGACGTACGCGATAGTACAAAAATGTCTAAAATACAGAAACGTGGCTGTATTAATCCCGCGATAGTTTTTGTTACATATGTGGTGTGTTTACCCCTAAATCGCAGAAAAGGGCAATTAACAAAATGACCAAAGTAGCTTATCATAAGTATTTTGGATGTCTTGCGGTCAAGATCGGGACTAGGCTACTCATATATGTTGCCAAACCTGTGCAATAAATCTAAATAACTGATTAAATGGCAAACGTTATTCTATGCCTTTTGCAGTTCCAATGATTTGACGAGAACCAACAAATCATTTTAACGACTGTTGCTTTTGCATGTCAACTGTCTGGTTTTTGAAGAAAGGCCAAACATAATATTGAATATTCCCTCAGCAATAAAACCGGTTCTTCATGAAGAAGGTTTACCAGTTCCAGCGCTCCCGGTAAAATAGGAGGAAGATTTGGAAATGTATGATGATAAGGCAGAACCCGATAATGCATCAGAAAAGGACGATTCTTATTTTCCCGAAAGTGAAGGAAAAGCATTCCATTTAATCGAACAACCTGAATTAAATGATTAAGTTCGGGACCTCCACTTCTCCAAAGAGTATGCTGAAGTATTAGGGTCTAGATAACAACAATGGAATTTACTAGCCACTGGAACCAAAGTTACAATATTTAGGAACCCTAACCAGAAGGTATCCTCGGTTTTTACTCTATAGTGTAATGTGTGTGTGTGTGTGTTAATCCAAATAGTATTATGGAAAAATTAGGATTTGCACATAACCCGGACGAATAGTGCTTATTTATAGATTCTTCTAAAATAAGTTTAAAAGCAGTTCTGCTCGATAATGGCAACAAAAAACCCTCTATTCCTCTTGCACATGCAGTTGACATGAAGGAAACATACGAAAGTATGTCACTTATTCTAAATGCAATAAGCTATGATACGAACAATTGGCAAATATGTGATGACCTAAAAGTATTGCTGTTTTCTTTGTCTTTGGGACAGTAGAATAACATAGAGCTATTACTAAGTAAAATAATGGCTTCCGAGAGATCAATATATTCCAGGTTAAGCAAACGTAAAGAATATACCTCTTGTTGATCCCAAAAAATAGTTACCTCCATCACACATTAAGCTGGGATTGAATAAAAATTTCGTTAAAGCATTAGATAAAGAAGGAGATACGTTTAAATACCTTAAACAAATTTTTCCTAAACTAAGTGATGCTAAACTTAAGGAAGGGATATTTGTTGGATCACAAATTAGAAAAATACTAAGAGATCAACGGGTTGATCAAAAATTAAGTGATGTTGAATTAGCTGCGTGGAGTTTTTTTAAAAGAATTGTTTCGGAGTTTTTAGGAAACAAAAAAGTAGAAAACAATGGAAACCTTGCAGAAGAACTAATTGAAATATATATATATATATATATATATATATATATATATATATATATATATATATATGTTTATGTGGCTTTCACGGATTCCTCCGTTTGAGATGCAATAGCAGTGGATATATCCACATTATGCCGTTGTAGTGCTGAAATCACATTCAGCAAACGTACAACTATATGCAACTCCGTGTATAAATGAAGTAAATTGCGATCAGTAAATGCAAACTTCGTTCCAATCATATCCTTTCACAGACAGGTGCATGTCGGTACCCTGATGAGTCTAGTAGAGACGAAACATGTACCTCTGCCGTATCACTGTGGCGGGGAGGGTAAGTTTTGACTTTCTTCTCGGTATGGTGGTACAGGTGGGCCATCATTTCGATGGTGGGAAAATTGGATGGATTGTGTTTTATCGCAATTTATTCAAACTGTGCAACCTCTAACACTGAAAGGATATGATTGGAACGAAGTTTGCATTTACTGATCGCAATTTACTTCATATATATATATATATATATATATATATATATATATATATATATATATAAATTTACATAGCAACGAGTTAATTATGATAATAATGTAAAAATGAATTAGCAAAGACGATAAAGAAATTCGTGCAAGAATTATCCAAGCTGAGAGTGATATAGGACGCCTAAATGCCATACTGTGGAGCAAAAATAATAACAAAAAATTAAAATATAACATATACAACACAATGATAAGAAGATGTTTAATTTACGGGTCTGAGACTTGAAGACTTACATAGAGAAATATAAAATGGGTAGAAGCTGCAGAAATGGATGCTTTGAGGAGGTCAGCAGGAATATTAAGGACACAGAGACTAATAAATGGGGAGACATTATGATAGCTGGGCTAGAAGATGCGATCATTAAAGATATAGAAAGAAAACAATTCATCTGGTAGGTCATACACAACAAATAGCTGTCTCACGACTGGTCAATAACGATAAGTGCCTTATAGTCCCTCTCAAGACTATAAGGCAGCAGACGTTTCGGTGAAATCTAATTCACCATTTTCAAAGCTTACTGTATGGCGTCTACGAGCGAACTGACTCCTGCGACTCGGGTGTTGTTGGTCCTGTGTGTACGTCGGACGCGTTCGTTTTCCGAACGATTCTAGCCAATCAGATTGCGAGACCTGCTGCGCGTCATCAGCCCTGTTGCCAGTGTTTGGGGTTACGTTGCCGAGTTGTAATCTGTTTCGTTACTAAGTGGTACTGGTTGATGTTTTGTAAGCAGATTTTTGCAAGTATTAGGCACTCGCTGGCTATCATCTCTGCTATTTAAGATGTTGGGCCTCTTTGCAATTTCAATGGCTTCCCTTATAACTCTTGTGGACAGGTTTTCACATCTCGATAGCATTTTTGTTCCTGAAAAATTTATCTTATGTCCTGTGTTTAACCAGTGTTAGGCTCTGGCTTCTACTCTGGTAGAAGTTGTTTTTTTGCTTGACAGCGTTTATATGTTCGTCTCTTCTGGTGCTTATTTTACGGTTGGTGTGGCCGCATGAAATTTCGTACACTCCCTGGTTTTCTAGAGGGATTCTTTCTTTTGGTGTTGGCAAGAGATCTTTTACTTTACGGTCTGTGCCTCTTACATAAAGAACAAAAGCTTTGGAGCTATTCTCTTGGTCTTGTCTATATGTTCTTTTTTATAACCGTTTTTTGTTAGGGCCTCTTGTAGTATGTTCATCTCTTTGTGATAATTTTCTGGATCTGTAAGGGGCTGCGATCGAAACGCAAGTGATTTCACTACTGCAAATAATTGGTGATGTGAATCGGCGTTGAGGTATCTGTTGGTGTGAATGGGCTTTCTGTAGACAGTGTGCGAAAGCAAGCCATCCTCTTTTCTTTTCAGTAGGATATCTAGAAACGGTAGTTTTCTTTCCTGTTCTGTCTCCATGGTGAATTTGATTTTGGGATATATACTGTTTATGTGATTTAAGAAACTATTGAGATTTTCTTCTCCATGTCGCCAGATAACGATTGTATCATCTACGTAACACAGCCACAGTCGTGATTTGTGTGAAGAGGTCTCCAAAACTTTTGATTCAAAGTCTTCCATAAATAAGTTAGCAAGTACAGGAGATAGCAGCGATCCCATCGGGGCTTCCTCGACTTGTTTATATCGTCGGCCTTCATAAAAAAAATTAAGGAGCATTTCTTCCTCTACCGATCCACTGAATTTGAAAATTTATATTTAAATGATTTACATTCTCTTTCAAATGCCGCTGAGCAGTGGCGGCTTTTCCGTAAGTTTGCGCAATCTCCAAAAAAAATTTTAAATTAAAATAAAACATACTAATAAATATAAGTACAAATATTTTTTTTAATTTGTACTGATAATTTAATGATTAAACTTAAATCAATTTTTTACGTAGATTATAAGCGAACAGCAGTCAATTATTAAAATAATTTAACTTACTTCGCCTAAATATCAAGAATAATTTGTATGTATCACAGTATTACGCCTGTACATGTTATCGCTTTGCTATTATGCAATTTTAATGCAATCCAAGATAATAACATTGGAACGTATATGGAGATTAAGTTCGTCTCATAAGCTTAATGAATGTTGCAAGTCGACTTGCACACCTGTGTTTAAGTTGTATTTTCGCTGTGACGATGAAGTAGTGACGTCGCATTAAAATTGTTTGCACGTGTTTTGAAACTATTATAGATATGCTTTCAAATAAGTGAACATACGCACTTCGTCATTATCGTATTCGAGAGATCGGAAAGACTAACATCATTTAAAATGTGTTTTAAAACAGATCTGAACATATATTAAAAAAAAAAAAAATTAGTTAGCCGGTTAATTTCGTTGTTTTGTAGTTGTCATTTATTTGTTGTGGGGTTCGCTCTTGCATTTTTTTTTACGTTTTGCATTTTGGTTTTGGTAAAAACAAAAAGGAATTCCATTCAGAGTTTAATTGCAAAACCATTCTGTGGCCGGTCATTAAATGATAAGGCTGAAATAAAAAGGCTTGAAAGGCCTACTCCGAATTTAAAAATAGAATAATCCGTGTCTAGAAAAAAAAAACTTTTACTAGGACGTTTAATCGGGACCTTGATAATAAACATACGTAGCATTAAAAAGCATATATTGTTGCCAAAACATATGAAAAATGTTCAATATTCACTTTTTGTCACTGTTACCGTAGCTGCTCAATTAAGCAGCATTTATTGAAGAGATATTGAACTGCACAATGAAAAAGTGAGACATAATCGATTCATTTTAAACAATATAATTAATTATGTGCGTTTTTGAGGAGCTTTCGATCTCGCGTTACGAGGACATGGTGAGTATTCCTCTAATCTCGGGGCTTTTCGAGATTTAATTGATTTTAGTGCTGAATTATATGGTGTTCGGAAACAACATTTGGAAAAGCATCGGTATTTAAAAGTACGTCAAAAACCATTCAAAATGAAATTTTACAAGCAATGTTAATTGCATGTCAAGAGGAAATTTCGAGACGTCTTGTACTTTATGAGTATCTTTCGCAAAACATTGAGCTGAGATATTTACTGAAGTTCTAAAACTTTTAAAAATTTTAACTATTCCGATGACATCGGTTGAAGCAGAACGGTGCTTTTCTACCCTTAAACGTTTTTACGGAATACTATGAGCCAAAAAACATTTTCTGCTTTGGTAATGCTTTCTAAAGAAAGAAATCTTATCTAAAGCATACTTGATCTCAATCAGCGGATTATTGATAAGTTTGCTGATGTCAAAGATCGGCGTATGGATTATCTTTATAAATAATTCACACAGTGCATTGCTCCTTTATATTTAGTTGTATAAAATACACAGCTTTGTTTCAAACTAACTTAGTTTTTAAAGACTCTTATTTTTTCATCCATCGGTGCCTATGACAGGTTTTATACATATCTATATACCATTGGAATTGCAACTCCTACTTTTTTAATGCATTAGCCGCCAGTGCTGCTGAGTTTGCTAAAATATCTTTATTTTTCTTCGAGATATTCAATTTCGAAAATTCCAAATTGCATGAATTTTTTAAGTTTTGAAAACCTATTCTTTTCGTTACTGATAAGCTTTTAAGCGATAATTCGGATAAACCATGGATGTTTTAAGGCTACCAAAGCATCGCTCAATCCAAATTTATCATCAGTATTGCGAAATAAATTTGTTTAAACAAATTATTAGGAGTCGTTATTGTTATTACGATATATTTTGTTATATATATAAAGTATTACATAACAAATTTTGCAATTTAGATATAAACTCTTTAACAATATGCAATTGTAGATTTTGTATTTGTAGAATATAGTTCTGTGAATTCTGAATATACAGGGTGTAACATAGAGGTTGGGAATAAATTAAACAGTGGATTGGATTCCTTAGTAAAAAATAATAAAAAAAATATATATATGTAGTTTTGCTCTACGAATATTCGTTTCTAAGCTATAAGTTGTTAAAGTTTTTAAAATTCGTTTTAGGGTAATAACTTTCTAACGCTATAAGATAATGGTAAAAAATTTTAGCCAGGGTTTAATTTGATACTGCTCTAGTAACAGTAAAAAAATTACCTTCGCAGTTTACTTAGTGGCGTGCGTACGGATATTACCGTGGGTTAAAAAAAAATGTGGTACGCCATTGGTAATTTTTTTTTTTGATCATTTCCTCAAATTTGATTTTTTGTTTTAAACAACTATTCCTCTTGCGTTTTCTTCGTGTCTCTTGTAATTTTTTCGTAATTAAGCCTCTTGTAAATACCATTTTTTCCATTGCATACACAGAAAAATATAGAAAACACCATGATGTTTGTTTTTGTTTTCAGATAAAACGTCATTGTCTGTTAAGATAAGCTTTCTTTATGCGTTTTTAATTTGATTAATTGATAAAAATTGAGTACTCATTGGAAGAATTAGCAGATATGCATTTTATTTATGGCCTTGCAAAAGGGAATATAGTGTTAGCTGCGCATCTGTATGTTGAACGTTTTCCGGTTCGACAAATTCCGAATAGGAAGACTTTTTCAAGAAGTCACGTTCGTTTACGTAAAACCAATTCCTTAAAGCCTTGTACTTCCAGCGGAAGACCTTAAAATGCAAGGACAATGGAGTTCGAGGAACGAATACTTCCGACGGTCGAGGAAAATCCTGATTCTAGTACAAAAAAAATTGGAAGAATTGAAAGAATAAGTATGACTGTCCAACGAATACTCCATGATAATTTGTTATACCCATACCATCTGCAAAAGCTGCAGGCACTTTCTGTCGAGGATTATGCTCCACGTCTAAGATTTTGTAACTGGATTTTTAATAAGATCAACCAGAATTTTTTGTTTCGCTCATCCATCTTCTTTACTGATGAAGCTGGATTTACAAGGAATGGTATAATTAATTTCTTTAATAATCATCTATGGGCCGATGCAAATCAGCATTGAATAATTTAGTCTTGGCACCAACGTTTAGGCAGGAATAATTGGCGATTTTTTTATTAGGCCCGTAGTACTAAGTAGGCTTAACATATTTGGATTTCCTTCAAAATGGATTACACACTTTATTAGAAGAAGACGCACTTGAGGTAAGGGAATACCTTAATGAAACGTTCCAGAATAAATGGATAGGTCGTGGAGAGTCAAGAACATGGTCTTCTCGTTCCCCTGACCTTAATTCTTTAAATTATTACTTATGGGAGCATTTAAAAAATATAGTTTATTCGGTTGAAATTCCTGACGTGCAAACTTTTCTTCAAAGAGTTGAAATGGGATGTCGCCAAATTCGAGAGATCTCTGGTATTTTTGCACGAGTAAAATAATCCATGAGGAAACACATTGGAAACTGTATTGCAGCTGGGGGACAACATTTTCAGCATCTTTTGTGATATTTTTTGTTTGAATAATTTTTGTTAATTAGTAATTACTTTAAGTTTGTCAGTTAATAGGGTAAAAATTTGCAAAGCGTGAAAAGCATGGATATTATATTTTTTTGAAAAAATTTCGATACTCACCCTCTATTTCGAGGTCCCAGAACACAATTCTGGCTTTGATTTTTCACTATTTTTCCTCACATTCCCGGAAAACTCAAAAAAAGAAAAGCGTCACTTCACAACGCAATTTCTTTTCAGTTAAAAACCGATTTACGTATTTATTTTCAATGGAACTAGTTAAAAAATATTGAATGTAATATATTTCAATTATTTTTGCACAAATTTTAGCAAACTAATTTAGAAAAACTTATATTTTCAGCGAAAAATCAAAAACAAGTCTCGAAAACGTCATCAACGGTCAGACTATCTAAACTGGCCGCCGAATCACGTAAAAAGGTGCAACATTGCTAGATGTAAAATTTCTTCATAATATAAACTATTAGATTTGTCCTTCTGAGTCAACAACATAGTTTAATTTTTTTTAATATTCAGAACAGTTTCTAAGTAAAAATAATCTTGACCCTTCAAAATTTTTGGTTGGTTTCAGTTAAGATAGGTTGGTTCAGGTTTACCTTGATTTTGGTTAATTTGGAAAACAGAAACTAACCTGAACTAATCTAAATTAACCTAGATTTAAAGTTTCCTGGTATAAACTTTAAAATTTACCCATTACAGTTAACAATATAGTTTAATGTTTGTAACGTATAAAAAGGGGTACAATGAATATTAACCTTCCAAAATTTTTGGTTAGTTCTGGTAAGTACAGGTTAACATTAGTCTTGGTTACTTTAAAAACTGCAATTAACTTGAACTAACCTAAACTAACCTGAACTAACCTGAACTAACCTAAATTGACCTAGATTTATTAATTAAAAACAGAAACCACGTGGAGGCGGGGCAAGCTCTGCCACTCGACACTTTCTGCTAACGGACAGAAGCAATATGATCAATTCATATTATCCGTTTAAAACTACTGATATCTGGAGGGAAACAAACAAAAGCAACTATAATCCTTAAAACCTTTAATATTTAGAGTCAAAATCGCATATCAAAGTACTGGTATTTGGAGAGAGACAAACAAAAGCAACTATAATCCTTAAAACCTTTATTATTTAGAGTGAAAATCGCCCATCGAAGGCACAGACATAAGAGTAATTAATAGTACTTCAATAATCAAAGGAAAGGAAAACATTCTTTTTGGAACCTTTTCTTTCCAATTCAAACAGAAAGAGAGGAATATTTAAAGAAATCGTTTTTGCAATCTGGCAACATCGCCGACTTCAACAGTACGCCATCTTTAGCGAACTATGCAAACTATTATTTTTTGGTGCTGGCCGTTTTCTTTTGATTTTGTTGTGATTTTTGTCGTGGTAATTTTTCGGATTTTTTCGATAAAAAAGTGCATATTTTTGAATTTTTGTATAATGCAGAAGCTTCTATCACTGTGGAATTCGTTGTTATAACAAAAGTTTAACGATTTAGTGAAAAAAATTGAACCTAAAGTCAAAAGTTATTTTCCCTGTTTTCCGCAAAACTGAGGAAAAAATATGGAAAACCGAGGTCAGAATCGTGTTCTACGACCTCGAAATAGGGGGTATGTATTAAAATTTTTTCAAAAAACGTCATTTTCCTATCATTTCACTCTTTACGAATTTTTTCCGTTAATAGTACATTTATTATTGTTAATTAATTAGTAGTATTATATTTCAACCGTCTAAGAGTCTTTTTTAAATACCCATTCGACAGGATTTTAAAAATGAGTCAAAACATACCCGATAATATTTGTGTTTTTTACATTTTTGTTCATGTTTCTACATTTTTCTGTATATGCAATAGAAAAAATGATATTTACAAAAGGCTTAATTACGGAAAAATGACGAGAGTTATAAAGAAAAGGCAAGAGAAAAATTTTGTATAAAACAAAAGATCAAATTTGAGGAAACGATCAAAAAAAAATACTAAAGGCGTATCACATTTTTTTAAACCCTACGGTGATATTCGTACCCACGCCACTGAGTAAACTACGAAGTCATTTTTTTTCTGTTACTAGAGCAGTATCAAATTAAGCTCCGGCTAAAATTTCGTTTCATAATCTATAGTTCGAAAGTTATTACACTAAAACGATTTTTTTGGTTTAAACACTCTGTATGGAGAGAGGACCAGAGCAATATTTGCAGGAAATAAACTGTTTGTATATATATATATATATATATATATATATATATATATATATATATATATATATATATTCTCTGCCTGAAAGGAGAATTTACATATATAACAAACTATTTAAATACGGTAGAAAGATTTCTTACTGAAATTTTGATTTTTTAAAAATTTTACATCACTCCAATGGTTCACAGATGTCGTTCGACTGGCGATAATTTTAGTCTGACATCGAGGTCGCTAGATGGCAGGTGCAATATCCTGCCGACGTCCTTGAAATTTATATTTCTTATATCAGTTATTTCCTGCTAATGTTGCTCTCGGTCCGATACAGCTCCACTGACGAGATCATAAGGTGAGCGAAACGCGTATTAAGAGAGGACAAGAGCGATATTTGCAGGAAATAAACTGTTTGTATATATCATTTTCATATTCTCTGCCTGAAAGGAGAATTTACATATATAACAAACTATTTAAATACGGTAGAAAGATTTCTTTATCTTACTGAAATTTTGATTTTTTAAAAATTTTACATTACTCCAATGGTTCACAGATGTCGTTCGAATGGCGATATTTTTCAGTCTGACATCGAGGTGGGTAGATGGCAGGTGCAATATCCTGCCGACGTCCCGTGAAATTTATATTTCTTATATCAGTTATTTCCTGGTAAAGTTGCTCTCGGTCCGATACAGCTCCACTGCCGAGATCGAAACGCGTATGGAGAGAGGACCAGAGCGATATTTGCAGGAAATAAACTGTTTGTATATATATTTTTCATATTCTCTGCCTGAAAGAAGAATTACATATATAACAAACTAAACACTCTGTAAGTTAGAAATAAATATTCGTAGAGCAAAACTACATATAAAAACAAGATTTATTTTTTACTACGAAATCTACTGTTAAATTTATTCCCAACCTTTATATTACACCCTGTATGTTCTTAATTATTTTCTAAGGATCGTTTGAGGGTTTTTTAAATTGCATAATTAATTCTTTGTGCTTGTATTTATAACAGAATATATCGTAATACCAATAACGACTCCTTTAAATGAATTTATTTTTGCAAAATGCACTGAACGCATCTATTTAAAAAATAATGAATTTTGACATAATTTGTTTAAACAAATTGTCTAAACGAAATTTATTTTGCAAAACTAATGATAAATTTGGATTGAGAGAGGCTTTGATAACCTTAAAACACGCATGGTTTACCAGAATTCTCGCTTAAAAGCTCATCGGTCACGAAAGGTTTTCAAAACTTGAAAAATTCATGCAATTTAAAATTTTCAAAATTCTCGAAGAAAAAGAAATATATTTGTACAAACTCAATGGCTTGTGAAAGAGTAAGACATACTTTAAAATGCTATGTATAGTTTTCTGAGAAATAAATGTCGTGATGATACATAACCTCAAATATAGGCCAAATCCCGTTTTTTGTACATTTAGGTTAGGATATTTAAAAACCTGATTTGATGGAGCAATTCTGAGGCTCCACTACTACTCAAAAGTCATAAATTTTATACTGAACTTTTTCCTCTAGCTTCTTTAGTTTTTGAGATAAAGGAGTAGTGAATCTTCTTTTGGACACCCTGTACAATTTAAGTGGATTTAAATATTCATATCTATTCTAATTTCTATAGTTTGCGAATTCAAATGACAACTTGTATTTCATTTCTAACAATATTCGAACCTTAAGAAACAGTTCCGGTTTGTAAAAATTACTTTTATCTTTACTTTTTTCAAACATGAATTTCCAACCTTGCTGATTTGTTAATTGATCCAAACCAACCAACCCCTCTACCGCTAAAATTACTCTCTCTATCCTCTTTCATCTAATGTATAAATAGCCCAATCAAGGTAAAATTTCACCGTCATTGGCAGAAGCTGTTCAATTTCGGAAGGGGTGCATTTTAAATCGCAGCGCTCAAGGTAATGGGAAAAACTAAAACGAAGTGGACAATGGACAAACAACCCTTATTTCATCTTGCATACAAAGAACGAAAAAATGTTGAAAGTAAATACAATGTCGCAGTTTTAAACGGATTTTAAAATCTTTCTTTGTCTTTAAGATTCTGTAGTGCAATAAATGCATGTGAAATTAATCGATATATCCATGTGTTATGTGATGAAATTATAGTAAAATCGACAGTTTACTAAAATATAAATTCACTTTGTTATATTACATTATTTAAATATCAACATTGCTGTGATGAGAATTAAAAACAAATGACAAATAATATCACCTGATAATGGCAGGTGCTCTCTGCCTGTAATTTTGCGATAAAAAAAATGACATTGCCAAAATGTCATTGGATGAATAAATTTGAAATAAATGGGTCACTTACCTTTAAAAATGCACCTTTTTTCGCTCGACTTTCCAATTATTTTCCTACCCTCCCATATATGCACAGCAAAATCTCAGGTACAAGTCGATGATTCGCGTCCCGCGCTAAATTCTAACCTAAACATATCACAATTATCACAACATTGACTAAATTTCCTTAAGAAGAAAAAACCCGGTCAGTTTAGAAGTGCATTTCTCTGAAAACAATCAATTTTAGTGTAGTGTAGTTAGGCTCGCGATGGTCTTGCACCTATTTGGCGCATGTCTTATAGCACCCCTTGTTCACCTTGTAGTGCGACGAGCGAGCGCCGTTTTTGCAGGGAGGGTGCGCTGCGTCAGGGGTGGTTGCAGAAGGGCGGAAGGGGAGGGGAAGGGCGTCGCAAGGCAGTGCCGTTCGTCGTTACATACTTTGAGGACTGCGAGTTAAAGAAGGCAATGGCGTAACATTTTTCATAAATTATTTTTCATTTGATGCTTCTACCATCTTGAAATACTGTAATATACCTAAAGTGCAGAAACATTCTTTCTCGACTGTTCTTGTTAATTTCAGACAATGGTGGTGAACTAATTATAATTACAAAATAAAATAATTTTTTTATAAATTGAACTACCTTCTAACAAAGCGCTAAAAAGTGAGAAATAGCAATATAAATTTTCATATGAAATTGAAATTTTTAAAGTTGTAGCCAGACTAATACCTGACAAGATGTGATTCACAACGAAAGATTGAAAGATACTTTTTTTTGTAATGGCTATCTTGTAGTAGCTTTTATGTATCTCCTGTTAGACGTTCAATGAAACACACTGAGTAATAATTTCGCTCCGACTTCAAAAATTTCAATTTCATATAAAGATTTATATTGTTATTGTTCTCTATTTAGCGTGTTTTAGAAGTCGGTTCAATTTTTTTTTATTAATATCTTATTTTTCCTTCCCTATGGATTTTGTCGCAGTTGGGTAATAAGCTTGCAACGCCGCACAGAGCTCAGCTGAATACAAGTTGAGGTTAAAATTTTTGATTGAACGACAAATTTTTAGTAGCCTCACTACGACCTTGGTTAATAGAACTTTTGCGTGATCTTTTTTATCAATACTTTGGTGCTTTTTGTCACAGACTGTTTGATGTACCGATAACAATGACACACACAAATATATATATATATATATATATATATATATATATATATATATATATATATATATATATATATATATATATATGATGCCAGCGAAACTATAGCTTTAAAAAACCCGCCTTTTGTTTCTGTAAACTGTCATTTTTCAGTTTTGTATTTGTGTTTCGTCATGTCGTTATTTATTTTTAATGTTGTTGGGGTGCCGACTGTAAAAATTTAGCTTTTGAAAGAATTTGATTAAAATAGCTGATTTATCTATGTGCCTCTGAAAATCTTTTTTATTCGTGTTTATGTAATACTTAAGGTAAGATCGAGAATCATATGTACTTAGGAAAAACAGTAACGTTATTTATAGGTTATGTTACAGGAAATTCCCGAATGCTTTACCGCTTATATTTTTGTAGTAACTCTATGTTAGAAGTATGAAATGAAATCTTCAAAAATATTATCTATGCGAAAAAGGCTTGCACAGCTCATTCAGACCCGGTCCTAAATATTATAAGAAATATTACTAATGAAGTGGAAGGCGAAATGTTTGTTTATGGAGTGCTCCACTAATGAAACCTGTAAGATTTATTTTGTTCCTGATGATTGGTTTATATTTAAAGAACATACAAAATAGAGTTTTGTTAAGTACAAGAAGTAATTTTGTTTAAGGTTTTATAAATTTCAAAACTGGGAGTAGGGAGCATTTATGACCTTGTAAAGTGAGCTTGTAAAATTACCATGTACAGTTGATTAGTACGAACAGGGAAGAGAAAGTTCTACGATCCAACTTGGCGAGACTTATTATGAGTAAGTTCTGTCTCTCATTATACATATTAACCTTGAAATAGCATAAGTCACGATTCTATAGTGGAGGACAATTATGAAAATTCGCAAAAATATCAAAAAATTTACTCCCACAAATGATAAACTTTATCCTATAAAATTAAAATCAGTTTGTTATTAGGATCTACAGAGACAACAGGACTGGCAAAAAGTCGGAAGAATGAGGAAATTTCAATCCAAACATGGCTGAAAAGGGCATCAGACCAGATTTGTTATTCGACTAAATAAAAATTCTTGTTTTTAAAATTATTTAAAGATTTGTGTACTTTTTATTTCAATAAACTTTTATAATTCTGATAGTCTACCTTTTAGAGTTATTTTATCGAAGGGATAAACTAAGGCTTAAATTTGATAGGTTCACTTATAGTTCGAACAGTAGTAGTTCTGAAAATATTTACTCTTCTACCTCACTTCCTCAATTTCAAATTAGAAAAAGTTTACATTATGCTTAAGTTATGTATTTTTTTTGTATAAAGAGAATATGTTGAACATATTTTTTAAAGCGAATTATTCATGCGGAACTTGTAGTTATTTAAAATGGTAGTGTATATTTTGCTCTTGATTTTTTCTTAATTAAAGTTATTTCTTGGACTTTTGAATAATTACAGTTTGACTTTGTAAACAAGACAAACAAAAAAATTAAAGGGACCCTTTTTAATGTACATAATTTTATTAGTGGAATATGTTGTTTTAATGTTGGGAAGGGACGTCCATAAGACGTTGTAAGCAAATGTCTTAAAGACGTTACCTTTTGTAACATAAGACGTCTATACAACGTCTTATGGACGTCATTTGTCTTTTATGGACATCCATAAGACGTCCTGAATGTTGAGATCAAACGTTTTATGGACGTCTTTAAGACGTATTTGTGCTGTTTGGGTAAGGTCGCAAAAAATACCCATTTTATACAAAGCTGTAGACCACGTGAAACTGAACGACAAAAAATTCTTTGATTCTGAGAAATCTCCATATATCAATTTTGAATGAACCAAACAAATATTTAGTCTGCTATAGTCAATCCGCGATCTTCAATATTAAGAAATTAATTTTAGATTCGTAACCTAGGACCCGAAAGCCCCCAACACGGGTATCAAAAACACTTAAGACATATCAATTTTTAAATCCAACAGAACCCCTAATATCAATTTCTACAAAATCTGATAAATCTAAAACTTTTAGTCCCCCATATTTTATCTGCCATATTACCATTCCGAAAGTCACCAACTTTGAAAAAATTTCAATAACTTAAAATTTTCAATCCATCATAATGAATCCGCCATATTGATGTTCAAAAAAAAAATTTTAAACTCTTATTCTAATCTTAATCTACATTTTCGAAAACCCCCAGTTCAAATTTTGGACATAAGCCAGAGATATAAAATTTTTAGACCGCCGTATTTTATCTGCAATATATAACTTTTTTAAAACACTTTTTAATTCTCTATTTACACTCTCAGAAACCCACACTACCAATTTTAAATAAAAGCGAGATATGTTAAATTTTTATTCCACCATAATGGATGCGCCATATTGAGTTTTTTAAATAATTTTAAATTCGTAATTACACCTTCAAAAACCCTCCTTATACCAATTTTGAATAAAATCGAGAGACTTTAAATTTTTAGTTCGACATATGGGATCCGCCATATTGATTTTTTTTAAAATAATCTTAGAATCGTAATCTACACCCTCAAAAATCTCCCTATGTCAGTTTTACACAAAATGGAGAGATGTCAAATTTTTAATTCGCGATATTGGATTAGCCATATTGAATTTTTTAAAAATAATTTTAGATTGGTTTTGTACGACCCTGAAAACTCTTCCATACCATTTTTGGAGAAAATCAGCCAAAAATTAATTTTTTTGTCCGCCATGCTATCAACGCCATCTTGGATTTTATTGAATTAATTTCGGCCAAAATAATATGGGACTACCGCAGCAACTTCCTGAACATAATGCCGGAAATTTCATTCAAATCGGTGCTGCCATTCCGGAGTAATCGACGTAAATACAAAAAAATGCTCGAATTTAGAACCTCCTTCTTTCAGAAGTCGTTTCAAAAAACTGAACGGACTTCAAAATTTGCACTAAAAAGTGAAAAAGAAATTATAAATTGCTTCATATTGCAATTAGTTCAATAACTGTGTATTTACTTAGGACTTTTTTTGAAGTCGGTGGCGTAGTAGTTAAAGGGGTTATGTTTAAATGAATTTTCATTTGGAGTGGCAATTTAAACCGACTTAATTTAAATATCATTATTCCTGTCTTTATAGAGCTTTTGGTCTGTGTTCCATTTTTCTTTTACTTCAATTAATTTTGTAGTTTGCAGGTATTTTCTATAAATTTAAATTTGGTGTAAGTAATAAGTAAATCTACAGCTATTAAATTAATTGCAATATAAAATACTATCTAAGTAATTTTTTCAGTTCTCAACACTCTTTCGATAAACCTATCTTGGTATATATATATATATATATATATATATATATATATATATATATATATATATATATATATATATATATACAGTGTGACCAGTAAAGTCTGTATCATATGATTTTTTTTTTATTAACAGCTTTATTCGAAATTTGACTTTGGCTTCAATTTCTGCTTGTTTCGAGATGAAAATTAACCAAAAAATAGTAGTCACGTGATTAACATTATCTGTCAAATTTTAATTTTTTTCCAAAAAAATTTAAAACTGGGCTTAATTCTCAAAATATCGAAAAAGGTTTTTCTGAATGCAATTTTTAGCTCATATGCAAAATTTTAGCTGTATAAAATAATTTAGATATTTTGACCATTTTTTGTTAATTGCACCACTGTTGCAAAATAAGATTCAACACAACCTATATAAAGCTTTTTAGTTTTGACAATGGTTCATCCCAGACGTGTTTGTTTAAAATATCGCCATATTAAATGTGTGTTTTTTTACAAAATCCAACTAGGGCTATTAAAATTTGGTCACATATGATGCAAAGTTTATTTATTTTTGACCCTGTATATTTTTGAAAACGTAGTTTGTGTCCAAAAGTAATACACATTATAATTAAGACAAACAAGTACACAGTGTCATCAGTAAAGTCTACATTAGGTGGAATTTTAATTGCATTTAATTTTGATATTATGATTTTTTCTATTAGAAAATTTGAGTCTTTTCACTTAAACTATTTTCTTAATATTAATGTGTATTACTTTTAGAGACAAACTACGTTTTCAAAAATAGTTATTTTATGAAGTTACCTTATACAGGGTCAAAAATAAATAAAGTTTGCATCAGATGTGACCAAATTTTAATAGCCCTATTTGGATTTTGTAGAAAAACACACATTTAATATAGCGCTACTTTAAACAAAATACGTCTTTAATGAAACATTGTCAAAACTAAGAAGTTTTATGTAGGTTGCGTTGAGTCTTATTTTGCAACAGCGGTGCAATTTACAAAAAGTAGGCAAAAAATCTAAAAAGCTATATATATATATATATATATATATATATATATATATATATATATATATATAAAGAAATATGCTTTCCTTATTACATTTCAATCTAAGTTATAAGCAAGAGTATTTTTTTAATTAATTTTGACCAACTAATGTAAGAATCATATTGGCATATATTGACAGTATAATATCATGGAAATTTCTAATTAAAACTTATATTTTTTGGTTTAAATAAAAGTATATGGGTTTATAAAACAACTGAAAATACTAATTTATTATTAATATATATTTTTATTACTTCAGCCAGAAAATAAAATTAGTATAATCAATAAAGAAATAATTAAAACTCAGTGAAAATTAGGTTAAGTAATGCCAAAAAAAAACTACCATTGCATAATAACATGGAATAAAAATTATTATATATTGTAGTATACATACCCTGGATGACAATTAAAACAAAGAGAACCATTGAACTATATATTTGATTACTAAAATACGATTTTACATCGGAACTGCTAATATGTGATATATTAGCGTTCTTAACCTTAACTATTTATTTTCTTGATTTAATTTCCATTTTGCTACTGGAAATTTATAAAATTTACATTGTTTTTTGCTAATATTTTTACAATTTACAATACAGCAACTCCAGTTACTCATTATACATGTATATATGTATATATATACATATATATATATATATATATATATATATATATATATGTATATATATATATATATATATATATATATATATATATATATATATATATATATATATATATATATATTTTCTAATATTTTCTTGGATATAGGTTTTTCCATTAGAGAAACAAAGAACAACAATTTTTCTTGACGTTTCGCTCTACATAGTGAGCTTCCTCAAACATCTACAAACTTACAAAGTTTTTTTATAATAAACATATATCACAATAATACACATTTATATTTTTAATTTAACTAAAATTAATAAAAATAAAACAGATTTTAAAATAGTCTTAAAGTTTAAAATTTTATAACAATACAACAGGTTAAAATAGTGAAAATTATAAAATAGTACATCCCTTGAAAGTAGTATTGTGTGTATGTTAAAAATAAAATTCAGTTATGATACTTGGTATGCAAATTGCTATGGATAGATTTCTTTTTAACATACACACAAAACTACTTTCAAGGTATGTACTATTTTATAATTTTCACTATTTTAACCTATTTTAACCTCTTGTATTGTTTTAAAATTTTAAACTTTAAGACTATTTTAAAATCTGTTTTATTTTTATTAATTTTAATTAAATTAAAAATATAAATGTGTATTACTGTGATATATGTTTATTATAAAAAAACTTTGTAATTTTGTAAATGTAAAATAAATATACCAGCTCTTTTGAAGACGCTCACTATGTATGTATATATATATATATATATATATATATATATATATATATATATATATATATATTAATTATTAAAAAAATAAAATAAAATTGATACGTGTATTTGATACATCAAAAGTACAAAATATCGCAACGAAATACTTAATTATCCATTGCTCACGCTTCCAAAACTTCGTAGTGGGCAAATAGCCGCTAAAATGAAAAATGACCTAATGAGAGTCCTATTTTTTGAGCCAAAGAATGAAAGGTTAACGCATTGTCCTCGTTTCTCTGAACACCATGTTTAAGTATATTAAATTTTTGAATACATATTTCTATAGTTTTTTTTTGTTTTCATAAACTTCAGAGCTTATACTAATATTGAGAAATAAATGTGAAGAAGATGAATGGATAATTTAAAAAGTTTGATTCGCTATATTCTCAACGAGATGGTCCTGTATGAGCCTACAATCCAATAACTCCTAGCTAAAGTTGGAGGGTATTAACAGAGAAATACCTATGAGGAAAGGGTAAATGGAGTTCTGCCGGGGGAGGGGGGGGGGGCAGTTTAATCTTGAAATGCTCTTTAATAGATTGTTCATTGTAAATCAGTTTTAAAAACTACCAAATCTAATTAAATATACTATATATAAGATGTTCTATTTTATTTAATAAAGTTGAATAAATAACCAAAAAACCCCTTTTTCTTTGGTATATCTCGTACAAAATATTAATATCAACAAAATAAAAACAATTTCTGTGTGTTAATTATAGAATATTAATAATTTAATGTTGTTTTTGTCTAATTATAGACATATGTATGATATGTTCACCATTTGTCAATCTGGAGATTTAATTTCCCCTCTTAATCTCCTCTTGAATACGCCACTGGAATTAACACACCCACAATTATTATGAATTGGCAAATATGAGCATGAGTTGGCAAATTATTAGTAGCAAAAAACTAATAATTCTTTATCGCAAGATATTTTAATTTTGGATGGAAGATTTTTAAGAAGTATGGAAAAGAATGAATTGATCTTTGGTCATCAGATTGGGTAGTGCTGGCGTTAGTGTTTTCTTATTGATGGTTGACATTTGTTACTGCTCTACACCAGAGAATGGAGGAAATATGAGTGTCAGGACAACCATAAAAATATTTAATCCCTTTATTAACAGGGTGTTATTTGAAGTGTTGGCCGTTCCATAAAATAACAAAAATGTTATATTCAGAATTCATGAAGTGAACATGTCAATATATATATATATATATATATATATATATATATATATATATATATATATATATACCGGGTGTCAACGAATCTATTAGACAAGTCATAATTTCTAGAGTATTATGTGTATCAAAATGAGAATTGGTACAGGTAAATGTTATGTGAAGAGGACAGTTTTCGCATATTTTCCACTTTCCGGTCACTTCCGGTTTCACCGGAAATGGCCCCGGTTTTGAATTCTTAAATAGAACACCCTGTATATTTTAATATCTTTGGATTTCTGAGACAATTCTAGATCAGAATGTGACATTTTAAAAACTTTTTACGTCTACTTCATTTTTTTAGAGCCACTTAATTTTTTAAAATATTTGAAAGTACAGTAGCTGAATTTGTTAAAAAGTTTAGTGTAGTTAACGTTCAAAGTGCATTCCTTCTTTTTCACGACACATTTCAGCTCGTTCAATTGTTTCTCTCAACACGTTTTTAGCATTTGGGGCGTTATACTTCTAAATGCCTGTAAAATTCTTTCTTCTAATATTTCAAGAGTAGCTGGGGCTGCTCCATAGTAAATCCCCAGACAAAGAAATCGAGCACAGTAAGATCCGGTGAGCGGGCTGGCCACCGTACCGGACCATTGGTTGCAATAATTCGATTATTAAAATGCTCTATTAAATAATTAAGAACTTCTCTAGTATTGTGAGGCCACCATCTTGTTCAAAGTAAATTCGCCGTAAAACTGCTAAAGGTATATCATTGAGATGATTTTCGATTTCATTTTGAAGAAAACCTAAGTATCTAACCCCTGTTAACTGACGTTGAAACAATATTGGCCCAATTATTCTGTTTCCAACGATACCAGCCCAGACATTGGCGCCAAATCTTTCTTGAAAATTGCCCTTTCTCATTTCATGTCGATTTTGTTGGGCCCAGTACCGAGTATTTTGCTTATTGAACATACCATTATTTGTAAATCGGGATTCGTCGGAAAATAGAATAAAATCGATAAAATTTGGGTTAACTCTATGATTTTGAAGCAGCCAATCACAAAACACTACCCGTCTATCGCCATCCTCAGTATACAAATGTTGATGTAACTGATATCTAAATGCTCGATATCCATGCTTTTTTAGTATTTTTCTTGCTAATTCATAACTTATCTGCAGTTCTTGACTAATTTTTCTTAACGAAACTGTTTTATCAACCTCAACCATAGCAAGTACGTTAATCTCAGTCTCTTCATTTATGATAAACCTCTGTTCCGCCTCTTGATTTCCTATTTGCCTAAAACGAGTCTCGACATACGGAAAATACTGCTGGGCTGGATGTTGCCGATTCGGATATCTATGAGCATACAACTCGGCAGCATTCCTTGAATTTCTATGACACTCTCCAAATATTAATAACATATCCACTTTTTCACTTTGAGTATACATTATTTTAACGAAAATTTAAACTAAACTTAACGAAAATTAAGAAACTTTTACGTCTGTTCTTAGAGCGTATGTTACTGTCATTATCTACTTAAGTGAGTGCTTTGTTTTCCAAAGAAGACTTGATAAAAACAGTTGCAAATTATTATGCATCATGGCTGTCCATGGCGCACTTGTCATAAGTAAATAAATTATCCAGTATTTTGCTTAATAATATTTAATTTCTGTTCTTATGTCTAATCCAATCGCAAATAAATTAGTACCGTTAGATTCGTCAAAGAATGCTTTTTTCGAAAAGTAGTTGTCAAAAAGGGGTCGCCATTTGAAAATTAATAGTTAGAAATGAAAAAGTAATTTTGTCAACTTGTCTTATTCCTGTCTTTCATACTAGTAACTAAAACTTTCCGATTGTATTTTTTTGACATCACCTAAGGCCCTTAGATTAGTTTGAGTCCGATCATGGCCCCCTAGATGCAATTTTAAAAGTGGCTCTAAAAAAATGAAGTAGACGTAAAATGTTTTTAAAATGTCACATTCTGATCTAGAATTGTCTCAGAAATCCAAAAATGATAAAATATACAGGGTGATCCATTTAAAAATTCAAAACCGGGGCCATTTCCGGTGAAACCGGAAGTGGCCGGAAAGTGGAAAATATGCGAAAACTCTCCCCTTCACATACCATTTACCTGTACCAATTCTCATTTTGACACACATAACACTCTAGAAATTATGACTTGTCTAATAGATTCGTTGACACCCGGTATATATCAGTCAAATAAGCATTTTGCCGGGACACTCAATCATCCAGGCAGAGACCGGATTTTCGGGTAATATAAGCCTATAGAAATAAATCGTATAACGTTCTCTGCACGAGATTATGTGTCATAAACTTTTTGTAAACAATTAAAGGTTCAAAAATGCATTTTTTGCACTTTTTTACTTACTAGCAAAAACTAAAGAAATTTTTGGACAAAATGAAATAGCCATCTTGTAGAGAATTGAAAAACCTACAAATTTGTTTTTTTACCGATCTCGATATTTTTATTTGTTGCTGAGAAAAATGCAAAACAAGGTCAAAATTGTTGTAATATTCAATTAACAATAACTATTGCTAAATGCAACCTACGACTTTGTTGTTCTGTAAAAAGTTGGATTATTTAGTGCTTAATATGTGGTAAAAATTTCAGATAGATTCATCAAACAGTTTGTGCAAAATTTAATTTGTTTATCATAGGCGAGCGAATTTCGCAATAACATTCTAGCTCCATCGACGAAGGTACACCAATTCTGAGCACATCCCATGGAAGAGGAATTCTTCTTCTATGAGAAGTATTGCATGGAATTGAGTAAAATTAATTTTAAATTTGTTTAAATTTCATCAGAAAACCACTATCATTTTTACCTTGTAAACAAATTAAATAACTTTTTTGTTTTTGCCGATAAAAAAATTCTGTTTTCATATTTGGGAAACTGGCATTTTTAGACGAATTTAGAAAAAAACGGCCTAGGTCAATATGCGCGAAAGTTAACAATTTTTTTTATTCATTCCTATATTGTTAATAACAATTAAGAAATGAAGCTAGCACCGCCATTCGGAAGTTTCAGAGTTTAGGTTTAGGTGAGAGTTGTCCGAAAAATGATAACACAAAAACAAAAGCTTCAGTGAAGTTTAAAAATGTTAACTGTTTAAAAGATGACTCGGCAGGAAGATGAGTTGCCCACAAATCCGCGCGTTCAAAAAATGAAACCAACTTCAAACTGCTACCATTAGCTATATCTCCAAAAGTTGTTGACGGATCTTGATGATTCTTTTTTTTTTAATTTGTGGTACCTTTCTGCGTACATTACAAATATGGATACTATTTATTTATTTGTTTATAAATTAAACATTTAATTTGTTTAAACATTTTTTCCACACAATTTTTTTATTAAAAATCAATAGTTTTTGTGCTATTTTTTTTTGGCAAGCATGGATTATAAGTTGGGAAAATTGAATAAATGAATTATTGTTATAAAACATTAATATTCGTTACATTTCATGTAAGAAAAAGCTGTATACGTAAGTATTGTTTGCTATCGTAATATATACATGTTATAGCAATATATGATACATTGAAAAATTACTATGTTTTTAAGATTTTCATAGTTGAACATAGTAATAGATTTTGAAAGTAAATTATAATAAAAATGCCAGCTTCCCAAATATGAAAACAGAATTTTTTTATCGGAAAAAATAAAAAAGTTATTTAATTTGTTTACAAGGTAAAAATGATAGTGGTTCTCTAATGAAGTTTAAACAAATTTAAAATTAATTTTCCTCAATTTCATGTAATACTTCTCATAGAAGAAGAGTTCTTCTTTCATGAGATATGCTCAGAATCGGTGTACCTTCATTGATGGAGCTAGAATGTTATTGCAAAATTCGCTCCCCTGTGATAAACAAATTAAATTTTGCACAAACTGTTTGATGAATCTATCTGAAATTTTTACCACATATTAAGCACTAAAAAATCCAACTTTTTAAGTAACAACAAAGTCGTAGGTTGCATTTAGCAATATTTATTGTTAATTAAATATTATAACAATTTTGACTTTGTTTTGCATTTTTCTCAGCAACAAATAAAAATATCGAGATCGCAAAAAAATCCATTTTTCGACCTTTAATTGTCTTTAAAAAGTTTATGACACAAAATTTCGTGCAGAGAACATATACGTTTTATTTCTATAGGCCTATGTTACGCAAAAATACGAGTCTCTGCCTGGATGAATAGGTGTCCCAACGAGGTATTTTTTTCGCTTATTTGACTGGAGTAATACTCTTGTACCTAGAACAAGTACTTCTAAAAAGCCCTCACATTACGCTTCGAAAGAATCAGGACCGTCGTATTCCGCACATCGGCCGCAACAGGAGTTCTGAATTCAGAATTTTAATTATTCATATTATTACAATTAAACTAAAGCTAGATTGTATGGGAACGTGTGCAATACAGAACAAACTGCATGCATCACGAATTTTTCTAAGGTGTTTTATTTCAGTTTCTGACTTCAGAACACCATTTTGGTCATTCGGAATCTTATGTAAGGTGATTGTGCTAGTAGTCGATTAATTTTAACCAACTTCATATATTTTTTACTACTTTCATTACATTTAAATTGTAATTTTTCAATATAACAACATAAATAAGAGGTTTCTCAAATCCAGTCCTGTCCCTTGACTTACTGCGCAAGTGCAGCATAGCTACATTGAGGGGAGTACAGACTAACATGCGGAACCAAATTTAGTTTAGGGTATTCTCCTTCCTTCTACCCCTTCAAACTTCCTTGAGCGGTATTCACGTTCCTAATATAGCAGGCAGAGGTGAGTCTATTTTTCTGAAATGGAAGCCCTTGGAGGGTTTAAGATTTAGACCCGATATATTTGCCATGGAAATTAGATCTTATAGTTGGAGAGTTTTGTTTTGTTTTTGATATTCCTATAATTTATACTACATATGTCAACAAATAAACGCTTATGTAGGAAAATTAAAAATGAAAACCTAGAAATAAAGTCTTGAAATCGGTAATACGAATAGTTGTCTCCACGAAAATCAACAAAATTTTCCATTCTTACACTTCAGTAATAAATACAAACAGTTTTTTTTTATATTTTTGAGACTCAAAAATTGCTTGGTTTATTGTTGCACTTGCCAATTTAAACTTTTTACTGTTAACTTAGATCGGTTTTAAGCTTATTTCTTGATAGTGAATTAGCGAATTGATGTTTTTATGGTATAAAGATACTGAATTTAATAGCAGCATAGAAAATGCCTATAATGGTCGATTATTAGTGGTGGCTGGTTTACTGGCGCAAAAACCCTATGTAGTTAACAAAAAATGGCAAAACAAGTTTTTTAAACTATAAATATATATTTGCTTCTTTTCAACTAACTTTTGTAAGTATGGGGTTTAAATTGACAAGTGCAAGAATAAGTCAAGTAAATTTTGAATCTGAAATATCCAAGCATACAAAAATAATTTTCTTTTATAACTAAATTTTGTTATTTTGTCGTAATTTCATCTATAAATATTCTTTTACTGGTGTCAATATTTTCAGATTTGTAATGGTTCAAAGGTTCTAAGGCCTGGTTCGTTTCAAACAATGGTTTGAGGTTTTGAACAACAGTAAACTCCTAAATTTGTCTTGTAGATTATAAAAGCCCAGAACAAAAAAGCTAAGTTGACAAAATGGCGAAGAAGTTAAGATTTATATTTCTTATAAATGTGTTTTTGAAAACCATGACAATAGACGATACATCAACTATCTTTTTCTGTCAGTTGTAAATAAACAAAGATCATCAATAACAGCTGATGGTCGGGTAAGTTTAGACTAATTCTTAAATTAGAAAAGAGAGGAAACTTGATAAAAACACCAGTTTAACCGAAATATTGTTGCAAGGTAGAAAATCTAATTTAATATACATGATATATTTATATGTATTGTATAATTATGTCATGAGTTGCAAATATTTAAAGGTTTTCAAAATGGAAAATGATAAGTTAACCCAATGATTATTGTTTTCTCGGAACGTTGACCTTTTGTGGTACAGATGGCATTACCTATTCAATTTCTTGTAGTAACTTTATACCTCATAGTGAAGATCGAATCTAAATTTTCAAATTATATAAACTACCCTATCTTCGAGCCACGAACTGGACATATAAAACTGGACTGCTCATGCATAATATGTCCCCACGAATATGACATATAAAACTGGACTGATCATGCATAATACCTCCCTTATAAATAAAACTGACTCCACCACTATGCTCCGTGCCATTATGTGCAAATAACTGCTTTGGCAACAATGAATTCCCTAAGTTTTTATTATATTGGTGAAAGTGTATTTTTGACATTGACTGAATACTTTTCATTTTTCAAAGAATTTATTTTTGATTTTGTTGTTTTATGCATTTTATCACATTTTATGTAACGTTTTACTAAAAATTTCAAACAGGAACGTAAACGTTAAGGTTTTTTTTGGTATTTTAAAAAATGTGATACCTCATCTGGTAAATTGGAGTTTATGTAATTGGTAAGTTATAAAGCATTCAATAATAATTATATAAAATTTTTCCTTAGAATCAAATTGTAAATGTAAGGGTAACAAGTTTAATCTTATGGATATTATATGATAATTTTTAAATACTATCAATATTTTAGTTTTCTAAGAGAAAAGAATCTGCAAATTCAAGAGCTGAAGCAAATTGGTCATGATCATAATTCTTTTATACACCAAATGAGTAACTCTATTCAAAGCATTTTTTTGGAAAAAGTTTTATACAAGAAGATGAGCAAAAAGTTTATGGTGTGCTTCTTACAAATAAACTGCCCGAAAAAAGCTATGAAGCACTGTTTGATGTAAACATCTTGAAGCGACTAAACTTGGGCTTAATAACATACACTGGCTCTACAAAAAAAGTCCTGAATTAGGTGTGCATTAACCAACAACAATATCGTTTTACCATGAAGTTAATATTCCACTGACATGTAAAGCTGAACATTGAAACTGGTATGCTGTTAAAATTTAAAATGATTATACATTTAAAAACCAATATGTCATATTAAAATAGAAATAAATGATTGCATATAATACGAAATTTTTCAATATTATTAAGCATGTTTAGAAATTACATAAATTTTACTTTTATGTATCTGTTTTGTCTAAAAATAAAATAATAACCTTTTGTTTGAATATGTTATTAATTTAAAATAAATTTTTATTTAATTACTTTTTATTTTAAAAAATAAAACAAAAATTCTTGATTTTAGCTCAGGTGGTAAGGAAATTTGTGTCTTGAAAATCCTTTGTCAAAATAGTGAGAAGCTGTGATTGATTACCATTTCAAAAATTCAACTCTAGGAAAGGTCAATTCCAGATCCTCAAACAGTTAAGTAAATGGAATGTTTGAAGAAGTGTAAAAATTAACAGTTGCTAGTAAATCTTTATGTATATATTCAGATTAAAAATGATTGTAATAATGTAAGAATCCCACTCTTGTATTTACAATCTTTTTTATATTTAAAGTGTCCTAATAAATATTTGTTTTGTTTACAATTAAATATAGACTGCTTTAACACTATCCACTTTGGAGTTTAATTTTTTTTTTATAAAAATGGTTTAGTACATAATGTTATTTTACTTCCTTTAAAATACAGCTCCGTTAATATGAAGGGAGTGTCAAAATAATTATTATGAATGTAGTTAATCCTATATAAATACCCAACATATCAGTTCCCTAAAAATATCAAGGAGAAAATAATTTTAACAAAGACCTAATCGAAGCTATTTTTAAATGATGAAATTATTACTTTGCGATAGATTATATGGACATTTCGAAAACTTACATTGAACAATATACTATATTAATTCATGATATAAAATTTTTAAAAATAAATGCCTTAATATTTTTTTTCGTTAACTTATACGCTACGTCCGAAGAAGGATGTATAGATTATACCAATGTTATTTACAAAAATATCCACTGATTTCCACAATCTTTTCCAAAACAGATATTTTAAAAAAAATTAATCTCGATTTGTTTTTGGTGTATATTTTACATTTTGACTATTTTGCTAAATAACTGTTTTATTGTAAAAAATAAAATATGTAAACAGTCGTAGAAAAAACATTTTCATTTATATATAAGAACTGACATTTCATGCCTGTTCTAAAAATAATAAAATTGCTACATATTTACGCTGTTCCAAAGAAGTTATAAAAATTACCTTTAAAGGAATTGCTTTGAACAGAAAAATTATAATTTTGAGGAAACTAAAATCAGAAATTCAAGTTAAATATTGTTTTACAGAAACAATTATCCCGGTCTTTTTTATTGAATATACTCAATTAACCTGTCGCGTAAAACAAGGAAGAGCGATTTATTGTTTTAGATATAATACTATATATAGAAAGAGATAGCTATTGTCTAAACCTCTTAGAGTAGTAATAGATTTGACATTTATACACAATACGTTCACACCAATGTAAGAAACTAGCAGGGAATTCAATGTTACCATACAAATCATTGCCCCTAATGGCAACCAATAAGGGGGGGGGGGTCAAAAAAGTATTTTCATGCGCAGTCCAGTTTTATATGTCATGTTCGTGCTTCGAGCATACAAAAAACGCGATTTTTCAGAAAAAGAGAAATAGCATATAGTCTCTATTTGCACCCCCTTGCTCCCTTTCTTGTGTACCGCATGCTGCCGCCAATAGTGTATGCACGAAGTAATTACCGAATACATTATCATCGGGCATATACTATTGGTGCCTCGCGTGCATTACACAGCAAGAAGAGAGATAGAGAGGAAGCTATAGCATTATATGGTGTCTCTGTCATTCCAAAGGCATAGTTTTGTTCTCTCTTCATTCTCATACTTTCAAAACGCGCGTCTTGCCGCCGGTCAACTGCTTCTTGGAGCGAGAGAGATAGCATATAATCTTCATGCTTCTACTGGAAACAGCATGCAATGCTTTAAGCGCATTACAAGGTAAAGAGAAAGAGAGGGGGCGAATACGGGGATAAATTATCTCTGTTTTCCATCTTCATCGAAGCATACGCTGGCCAATTGCGGTTCGGAGCAAGAGCGATAGCATATCCCCGTATTCTTCCTTTCTCTCTCTTTGCTGTATAATGCTACCAGAGGATTGCATGCCTCTCTTTTGTTGCCATATAACGCGCGCGACACTCAGAATACTGTCTCCAATAGATAGTTTATGCTCCATGACAATTATAATCGAATTTTTCGTGTTTTGTAAAGATCGTTTCGAATTTTAATACTGTCTTTACTATAATTATAAAATTACTTTAAATATTTTGCTACATCTGTTGGGAAACCGCATAACATTACACTGTTTTTCCCTAATGATTTTAAAGTTTCCTTTTTTTCTGTTGAAAGTGACACTGACAGTGACAGTGACAATACCTGTCAAATTGTGTTTAATGATTCATGGTGTCGGCTTTTTTTAAATTTGGGTGTTTTTTGTGTTCTTTAGTAAATTTTTGGTATTTTTATTGTTATTTGACAGTAAAAAAAAGTTATTTAATTTGTTAAGAATGTAGAAAAGATATGTGAAATTTTCAGTGCAAATTGTATCATAATTTTTTTAAATCTGACTTTACATATTTGTATTGATTTCAAACATTTATCTACGTCAAACTGTACAAATAAACACTTTTATTGTCTGCAGTTAATTTATTGTGAAATCTAGAGAAAACAGTGTAATAAAATGGAGGCGGCGCCCCGTCTTCCTATGATCAGTTTTGAACTGCTTTCTAGCCCAGAAAATATTCAGTTTGGAAAGAAATTAAAGCCAGTAAGAGACTTTAATTTTAAATTTTAACTGTTTTTTATTATACATATGAATCATAAATATACTGGTTACAAGATAAATGTTGATCATATCATTGAAGTGACTTTCTAGAATTAGTAAAAAGGAAAAAAAGGGTCCATATTCAACAAAACCAACAATGTTTATTTTTACAAACGTTTCAACAACGAATTACGATCGAAGCCTTTCAGTCGCATTTGAAAATGGGCTTGTAACTTCACTAATTTTGCATATTTGTTGATTTCTGTTTTTCACTATACAAGAATAATAACTACTTTTATTTATCTGTTAATCTAAAATATTATAGTTCTATAACAAAAGATATTTTGATATTAATGTCTATTTTGAATATCTTCTCTTAATCATGCAAGTATTGAATTTTTCCCAACAAATCCAATTGTGAGACTATTAAAAATAAAAAGTTGATATCAGATGGAGTTCTCTATAGTGTTCAAAGTTTGATTTTTATTTTAGTATATTGCCAGCTTTTACAATGAAGATCCTGAAGCATACATTACTGAAATAAATAATATTGAATCTCTAAGGGCAAGTGCTACCCATCCTAGTTCAGATGTTTCAGGTGTTGATTTGTTGAAAAAATATTATTGTCAACTGCATTTTCTGAAATCAAGATTTCCTATGGAACCTGGTCAACCTTGCTTTATTGAGTTTGAGTGGTAAGTCTGAGCCAAATGTATAATAAATATTATTGCGATTGACTTTGATTCAGATGTGACACCCCATACATTAAGTATAGGGAATTTTAGGTCATACATCTTAAGCAATATATACCATATTTTAACATAGATTCCCATTCTGCTTAGAGCATTGAAATTATAGTATTTTTATTCCATTTTTTTTTTACTTGTGTTGTTACTCGCTTAGATCTTTGTCAAGAAGCATTCTTAGGCATCAACTATATTTAGGTCTATTTTTAGGAGAGATTGTCAAAATGGTACATCATCTGGGGGCATAAATTTTGAGTTGATGGCTATAATGTATAATATTGGGGCTTTACATACTATCCTGGGAAATCAAGATTCAAGGGCCAATCCTGAAGGAATGAAATTAGCTTGTTCCCATTTTCAGTGTGCTGCTTGGGCGTTTCAGGTAGAATTAAAAGAAAAAAATATACAAGTCTATCTAGGTATAGCTGGTGAAAGTTTTATTGTATATTCTTTCACACTATGAGACATATTAGAAAGGTGTATCTACTGTAAATATATACAACTCCAACAAGATCTAGTTTTATTTTTATATTTTTTAGACTGTTAAAGAAAAATATTCTGATAGCTTGGCTTATATTACTTCAGTAGAAGTCCCACATTTTAATAAACAGGTGTGTTTAGCACAGGCTCAAGAGTGTATTCTTGAAAAAAGCATGTTGGATAACCGCAAATCAACTATTATTTGTAAGTAATAAAATACTTTAAAAACAGTTGCAATTTTTAGTATCGATACTTTCAGATGAAGGGTATATTCAGTCTTTAGCAAGTGGTTATAAAAAGTTAATTTTTATTACAGTTTTCTCCATTATGTATAGAATATTCATATTCTTCAGTGCTGATGCTTACGATTATATTATTTTCAGTATGTCATCATTCCAGCTAATGTGTTGATTATCTAATATTAGGTCATGTTTATTTTAGCCAAGGTCGCTGTTCAAGTTTGGGATTACTATCGTCAAGCTTTAACAAGTCTTAAAGGTATATCCCAAGGACAAGATGTTTTGGGCTACTCGAGATACAAAGACTGGGTTAAATACTTACAATTTAAAATTGCTTACCACCGGTGCATTTCTTTGCTTTTTCAAGGACAGCAAGCAGAAGAATTGCAAAAAATGGGAGAGAGAGTAGCTTTTTATCATGCTGCTTCTGACTATTTAGAAGAGGCTAGGAAACATTTAAGCAGTAAACAGGTAAATCATGTTTTCAAGTTGATACGGCTTATCTTTAGAGCATTATTTAAAATAATTAATATAGACTCACTTCAAATGAACGTGTAAGTTTCAAGTCGATTCTAAAATACTTTAGTAATATGTTTGGGTAAGATTTCCATGATTTGACAGATAATACTGAGAGACCATCAAATTCTAAAATTTCAGATTTAAAAATGACAGAAAGACTGGCTTTTTGATCAGCTTGTCAATTTTTGAGTAGTTTTATTACCATCTTCTAAAAGAGATCTGGTAATTTCAGGCTTAAATAGACATATTTGACAAATCAATAGAATGAATAAAGAGCTAATGTTCTGTTATTTTTGCGCCGTCTCTTTACATTTTTATGCTAAAAACGTCGATATAAACACTATGGGTTTTTATAGAGTTTATAGTTTACTTGTCAGATACTGCAAAATGATTTTTGTATCCACAAATCTTATAGACTATGTTATTAGAACAAAATTATTTAATTGCTTTGTTTTTAGCAAAAAGAACTTG
Organism: Diaprepes abbreviatus; assembly: GCA_034092305.1. Taxonomy (NCBI): domain Eukaryota; kingdom Metazoa; phylum Arthropoda; class Insecta; order Coleoptera; family Curculionidae; genus Diaprepes; species Diaprepes abbreviatus. Next base: position 3,954,784 of record JASJET010000055.1, on the reverse strand, counting down.
CGGATGCTTTGGCGTTTACCGTCGATGTAGTAGAAGGTAAAAAAAAAGCAGCTAAAAATGAAAATGAATACATATATCATGAAGAAGTACCAGACATTGCTAATTTGCAAGAAGTTAAGGGAGCTTCTTTGGTTAAGGGAATTGACTTTAGTGTGAATGATCCAGAGGTATGTTAGAACTTAATTTTATTAAAATATTTAGTTTTTCACTCCCTTATTAAAGTAAGGAGATTCAGTTGCTGCCCATTTTAAATAAAAAATATTAGATCATAGTGAGAATCAATTTTTTTTAATAGTTTTGAGAATTAAATTTTCAAAAATGTTTGTTGATTAAATAACCTTAAAAGAAATTAAAAAGTCACTTTTTGAAACATACAGATTTTTTGTAACAAACTTATCATGGGATTTACTGAGATATCAGTAAAAACGCATAATATTTAAGATTAAACGTTTAGCAACGTTGCATGAGCGTGCACTTTAGATTTTTGACACATTGATATTTTGAAACAATACAAATTGATTAATTGTTAACAATTATATATTTATCAAATTAATACTTACCAAAAGCTAACCTGAAATTAATGTAACATTTATGATATTCATTATCTTCTTTATAATTGCTTGTAAGAGTTAAATTTACACTATTACATTTTATGCATTTTACATGAAAAAAACTGGCTAAACCAAGAATTTCCTCTTTAACGCCATGTTGTAAAGATATTGGTAAATCACAATTTTTACACAACAAATCATCAGTAAGCATCTATCACTTGGTTATTGGTATGAACATATACATCATGAGAAGTGAAATTTTGTTCTAATTTACATTTGCTTTTTGTATTTGCTAAACGAAGCAATTATTTACATTTGAGACTTTGAATATTATGAGAAAATATTTTACTATTTTGTAAATTTATTCAATATGATAGAGTAAAGTTAGATTCTCGGAAATAAATATAAACCGTAAAATACAATGTTGCCAAATCGCTTTTTAATTATAACTAGCTGATTAAGTCGGTCAGATAAAGTTCCTTTTTTTGATTATTTATTTTGTAATATTTTCTTTTCAATGATAAATGCCTTGCAAACTATTTATTTTTAAATTACATAAGTTATTAGTATTTTAATTTAATGTGTCACATATTGGATACTATACTTTATTTGACTCATGTGCAGCAAATAGACCTCCTTAACATGGTCTAACTTTAAAAGTGTTTTATATTGACAATAAGTCAATCAAGTTTTGAATCTTAAATACAAGAATAAAAAAATCATTTTCTTTTATTAACAAACTAGCAGAAATGATAAATTTTCCTCATTTTTGGAAGATAACTAGAACCTGTTTAAAATTTACAGCTTTTTTGTGAAGGATTTAATTTGGGCTACATGAATTGTGGATATCATGCTGAATTTTTAATGCTTGTAATTCTACTTTTTTTTTCCAAAACAAACAAATGATAAAAAGTCAAGAGCATGTATTTTTCTTTGATTTTATGATTAATTTTAGCTAGCAGAGTATTGACGACATAGTTGTGTAATATTTTAGGTTTCTGGTCCAGATATTTTTGCTAGACTTGTACCTATGGAGGCACACGAAGCAGCTTCTTTATATAGTGAGAAGAAAGCACAGTTATTAAGAAATATGGGTGAAAGAGTGGAGATTAAAGACCAAACTCTAGTTGAATTCATGTCTTCCATGCAGCTTGATATGCTAACAAAAGTACATAATATAATTAAATTTCTGTATATTTGATGTCTTTATTTGGTTTTAAATTCTGTTGGTTATATTTTGTCAGACAGTCTCTACTTCAGTTTCATGTTTTTCTTTACAAATCACAGTGAATAGTAGAAATGCCCTTTTTAACTTATGAAATTTTACAGAATTGAATATGATCAACTTAATTTTTCAGATGCATCAGGCGACAGGAATTCCTCAAGAACTAATTGATAGAGCTGCGGCTTTATCTGCAAAACCTGCTGCTATTCAAGATCTAATCGACTCCATGGCGAAACTCTCAAATATTTATCATGATGTTGAGGGTAATTTAAATGAAATTCAAGTGCTCTTAAAGGTAAGTTAATGATATATGTTGTATATAAATTTGTGTGATAGAACTGCATGTTATTTTGACATATATGACATAAGGGTTAGATAGATGAAATTATTTTTTTTATATAAATACTTGTTTTTAATAGGAAGAAGAAGAAAATGAAAAAAATTATCAAGAAATAATGGGTAAAAGACCACCAAGTATTATAACTACAGATCTGGCTAGAGAAGCTTCTAAATATAGAGAAGCTCATACGAAAGCAAATGAATCTAATGAAACCCTGAGTAAAGCAATGATGACACATTTGGAAAATTTAAAAATCCTTCAGAGGCCTATTCGAGAATTACAGCAAAAGCTGCCTAGTGTTGAATTACCAGATGGTAAATTATAACTAATTTTTATTAAGTAAATTTTTTGATCAACCCATTTTTAAACAATTTCCAAAAAGAGGGAGGCTCTAAATTCGACCGCTATATATATATATATATATATATATATATATATATATACTATGGCGTTCAAAAAAATTAATTTTGTCTGATTTTTCTCCAAAATTAATATGGAGGAGTTTGCAAGGTCGCATATAATGAATCTAAAATTAATAATAGTATATTAATATCAAACAATTATTTCTCAATTCAATTCAAAAATTCAATATGGCGTTGTATCTCTTGATTTTGCCCTAAATTGGTAGAGAGTGATTTTTGAGGGTGTAAATTAAAAAAAATATATATATTATTTTCAGCTTTTTAGTTTTTCTTAAGAAATCAATTTATTTTTTTATAATAATTTTATAAATAAATTTGCTCTATTAGTATTTTTTATTTTTATTATATAATGTCCATCATTACTTTGTAAATTTGTGTTTCCTAGCTATTGTTGAAGTGATGGGAAAAATTTAAAAATTAGATACATTTTTAAATTATTATTTTTTTTAGCTAATATTGACCAGAATGCTCTAAAAGAACTAGAAATGTTAAATTCAAAGGTAGATGAAATGAAAACTCAAAGAGCAATGCTGTGGGCGCAGCTCAGAGATGCTGTTCATAATGATGATATTACCAATGCATTAGTGACTAAGCCACCTAACCAATCTTTAGATGAGTTGTTTTTTAAAGAGTTAGAAAAACATAATCAACTGGTAAATATTCTATTAATTTTATATAGTAATAATTAATTTTTTTTATCCAGATACATACTTTTTAGTGTTTTTCTTGTACTTGTTAATTTTTAGGTAAGTTTGATAGATCAGAATCTAGGTGCACAAGATAATATTAAAAAGGCATTTGTTGATTCATATGCTAAAGCTGTCAACACCAGAAGGTATATTCAAGATGTTATACAAAAGAGGAATTCAACGATACAGGCACTGATTGCATCTTATGATTCCTATGATGATCTTTTAGCTAAAGCTAATAAAGGTAATAAAAGTTTTTGCTTTTTTCAGACTATTTTTAGACAGGACCCTAAAACAATTGTTTGATATATTGGTATTATTTATCAAAAGTTAATTCTTTTTACATGTCATAATATCTTTGTATTGTAAGCAATCCTTACTCCGGAACCTGGCAGCGGAACCGTCAAAGAGTCGGGCCTTCGAAGTTTTGATAAGTAGGTCAAAACATAAGCTCTCATAAACACATGTCTTGCGAGCAGCGAAATCGATGCCTCTTAAGCAGCAGACAGAGACAAAAAGGAAGGATTTATGAATGTATGGAACTAAACCCAAGCTCCTCGAAACCATATATCTTGGGCACAGGATGTGTGAGAGCTTGAGGTTTGTATTATAAACTTATAAAAACTCGTTTCGCTAGCCTAGCTGTCACAAACGGATATGGATCTAGCTGCACTTGGGGTATGTGGTTTTAGGAGCTTGAGTTTCGCCTTGAAAATGGGCTCCGCTCACCTGTCTGCTTGTAGCGAACATCGATGTAGCTGCGCATGGGGTACGTGGTTTTGAGAGTTTGAATTTTGGGATTTAAAACTCGATCCGCTTGCCTGTCTTCTGCGCGCTGGTTACCTTCTTTTACAAATTTATTTAGGAGATTTTTCTCAATTTGACCTTGAAACGACGCGGAAATGACATCTGGCTGACCTTGGGGGATTAAACAAACTAGGAATTCGGATTCAACAAACCTAAAAACCTACATATCTTTTTTTTTTCAGATTTATTTAGTGTTTTTTTCTCAATTTCACCTTGTAATGCCGCTGGCTTACCTTGGGGTATTAAACGAATCACGAATTTAGATTTAGCGACCTCAACAAGCTACATAACTACTTCTTTAGATTTATTTAGTGAATTTTACTCTATTTGACCTCAAATTTGGATTCAGGGCGTCAAATTGCACAAGAATAAAATGGTCTGGTCAAATATATATCAACTTTTTTTTTGTAAATCTTAAAAAGAAAGAGATGTTCCACTTACTCCAAAAGAATTTTTTTTTTTCTGAAATAACTTAACGTTCCAGGATTGTTATATTTCTCAGAACAAATAATGCATTTTATTTATTTAAAACTATATTTATAAACACCTTCAAGAAGGTTATTATAAGTAGAGATATTGACAACAGTAACATTATAACTAAGACTAAGACCTACATACTACCACTATTCCTAATTTGCAATAACATTTTTACGTCATTTGTAAAGAAATATACTGCGTGCTAAAGGGTATGTTCACAACGCTTCATGCTGTATCATTTTGGACTAAAAAGTCACCAGTATAATTGCAATTTTTGAGATTCATGTTATCTTTTTTAGTTTGCGTATTATAAGTATTTTAGTTCTATCACTTTTAACCTTCTAGCATATTGTTGTGAATACACGCTTATTTTACGACAAAATATTAAATTTCAGATTTAATATTGCCTCAAAACTCCCTAAACAAAATAATCTAAATAACACGGCATACAGTGCTAAACCTACCGTTTTTCGATTGCGGGGAAACCCAGAAATTAACTGACGCTTTGGCTCCGTGCTTCCCCTAATTCAAAATGTGACGTCGCCACTACTATAAAAGCGAGAAGGCAGCGGCGTAATTAAGGACATTACGAGTTGCTCTCTTAGAGTCAACTTGTTCTTTTTCTGATCGAGCTTAGCTCTCGGGGGCCACGTTGACTGTTCCATTTTTTAGGCAGCTCGTGGTTCTTAAAGTAGGTTGTCTTTGACAACATATAATACTACAGAAAATACAGATTGTGCACGTATCTTAATTCCTGATATTGACACCGTCGATAAAAAGACGAGGTCAGCGGCGCGTACGAGTTACTGAACCGACGCGTCCTGACTTAAACATTATTACCAGATCGTGACAAAGTGGAGAAAACCTGATATTGACTTTGCGACTAATAGTCAACTTCGTGTTGACTATAAAGTTATTAATACCGATCTTGACAAATCCCGAACGTGACAGTGGAGAGAAAATAATCCCAAAATTGACTTGCGGAAAACAGTACTGAATTAAAAAAAAAAAACTGAATAAAAAGTTAACCAAGAGTCAAAGACGAGTGTTACTTGATAACCTAATTGGCTCATTCCTTAGAAGTGTTCCCTTGATAAAAAAAAAAACTTAATTAATCTTCGTGATCTCTTGAGCTTCACTCATTCCCCTTCTAGCCCGGTGAGCGAGAAGAAAGGTGAGGCGGCTAGAGTTTTTATTCTAGTCGGGAGGTTTGGCAGGACTTCACCAACAACTCCTGATTTGTGTCAAAACTTCGGTTTTACACAAATAATTGATAATATAAAAAAAAAATTCTTAAAATAAATTAATCCCGACGGAGACGAACTTCCACGTTCCTTGAAGGATAAAATTAATCCAATACACCCGGTAAATGGGTCCATATTCTCGGAGATTGGTAGAAAAATTCCGAATAATGGCGAGATGCAGTGACGTCTCGTTAGAATTGAAAAATAGTTAAAATTGCGAAAGATAGTGAAAGAGGAGACCCTTGGAAAAAATTAACAAAAAATTCGGTAAAGTAAATTCATAATTAAATTTAAAAAAAACACTCATCATCCGTTAATACGACAATATACTACAGGAGGCAACATTTACTGCCCTTGATGCATGGGTCAGAGCACCTTAGAGTTTTTCATGTATAAGAGACGCTTGCTTTATTCACGGAGTGCGTTATGCTTGGGAGCTCGCTAGATCTGCTTTTCCTTTAACCTTCGAATACCACTAAAATGTTTTTTGTTTAAAGTTGATGTTTAGTTTAAATACATATAAATCAGAGTTTATATGTTGATTTAATTAAAGTGGGTTTTCTTCTACATTATTAATGCAGTGATTTTTTTAAAAGAATATCTTTTATATAGGAATAGTTTTGCTGAATCATAATTTTCAGGTAGAATTTTAAAAAAGTCATATAAAAAAAGGATAAATAAACCAGATCGCCGTCGTGTCGGACAGCCCCTGACAAAATTTTGACTCGCTCTTAACATTAAAAACTGCTAATTCGAATACTGGACAAGATATCGATGCCTCAAACAGTTCCAAAGTTGTTAAGAAAAATCCATGTTTTGAGAGACAGCTTTAAACGCCCATAGTTTCAAAGTATATGATTGGAATTTTCGGACACCCTGTATAGTTCGATAAAAAAATTTTTTTATGTAGATCGTCCTGTAGATCTAAGATGAAGTTGCAACCTGTGTTTTTTGATTATCAAGAGTAAAAAAAACTAATTTGGATTTTTGTATACAAAAATTAGAAAAAATATGTTCTGGTCATTCAGGATTATATTAAAAAATAAATAAATATATTTTTTTCTAATCTAGTTTAAATTCATCGTTTTAGGTATTGAATTTTATACTAAACTGGAAATGAATGTTTCAAAATTATTTCAAAGAATAAAAAGTGCAAGCAAAGTTCAACAAGAAGAAAGAGAGCAAATGCTTGCGAAAACTGCTTCCACCAAAGACGACGTAACACCTGTCACCTCTGCCGTCACTGGACCTAAGCTGAAAGACTATCTGGAAGCTAGAAAGAAAACTGGCTCTTTGCCAAGTTATTCTACTATGAATTACGGGGTAAATAATATTTTAATTGAATTTAAGAGTTAAAATGTTGCAAATTTGATTTAAATTTCGCCAAAGTAATAATCACACCGTGATTTGATGTAATAACAGACCGAGTGTAACTATAAATAAGTGTAAAAACTTAAATACACTCCTAAACAAAAAATTTTTGTGTAAATATTTAATCTTATAAAAATGTTTAAGTTTTGTATCGATTTTGATCATTTTTTTTGTCAAGTTTTAGGCGCTTTTATCTTGATCATTATCTTATATTGGGTGTGCAAATAGTTTTGTAGGATTTGGTGTTATACAGGGTAGAACCAAAAGTTGCATTTTGCCCTAATTTCTGACCACTCTGTGTAAGCATTGAACGACACAATATTATGTCAGTTTATTCACTTGTTAAGTCTCATCATTTCTTAACATTCTCGTTTTTGATTCATGCCAATACCTTTATTTTAAAGATAATTTTTTTTAAGAGAAACTAGGCAATTTATGGACAACAAAAAGCAAAAAGCAACAATTGGTATTTTGTTGCATAGTAATGTTAAATTAGTGTTTATGTTGTTTGTATGCCTTATCAGAAGGGTCAGTGTACTGTCATTCTAAGTTTTTTTTAATATGCAATTAGAAGATTTAGCACGAGCTGTTGCACTGAATGACAATGGCTGTGCTATATACTATATTGCCAGTGTCCTGGCGACAAAAGCAAAATACGAGATGCGATCAATAGCTTTCGTCAGACCTGTGAATACACAGTATGTCCAAGCTCAGGGAAATCACTAGTCACAAACCAGCGAGTTGAATATTTTATTATTGTAAATTCTTTACGGGACCGCGGAGTAAAATCTGCCGTAATTAGTCGTCGAATTACAAATGAACATGACACAATTGTTTCTGAACGAACTACCTTCGATTACATGAAGCGATTGATATCAAATCTGCTTGTCCAGCTCGTCGTAGTCAGTGATTAAATTGTGCCCTTGAAACATTGATACTGGACTGATGAAAAGTGATACGGTGTGTCATTTACAGAAGTATTACGTTTATTCAAATTAAATCAAAAATATTTATGCATTGCAAGAAAGGTCAGGGTACATAAAATGATATTGGCAATGCCCTTGCGTTCACCGAAAGGACTAGCGAGTGTCTGGAGAAGATGAGGAGAATAATTTAGCTAGTCTCTTTAGTTGTTTAAGGAGTAGACAAACCATATGTAGAAATGTTAGCTAACATATATAGAGAAGCCACAGTTAGAGTAAACATATATCCAAACACTCCAGGTTTTCCTACATCAAAAGCAGTTCAGGAAGAAGATACAATATCCCAAAGCTCTTCACGGCAACCCTACAGAATATTTTCCGGAAATTAGACTAGAATAACAAAGGTTTATGTATAGGGAGAACACCTAAGTCATCTAAGATTCACTGATGACAGCAAATTAATGGTCTCAACACAGCCAGTAATGAAGTAGGTCTAAAAATTAACCTAGCAACGATCTAATTACCAACGTTGAAATATGAATAAATGAAACCACGCTAGACGAGGTAGATGAATACTTGGGGCAACTTATACACAATTGCAATTGCATATTTAATAATGGGGAACCATTTGAATCCAATTGGTCATTTAATAAAATGTTTAGTTTTTTATGTTTGTTGATTTCCAGGTATTCTAATAGAATTAATTTTAACGATTTATTTTCTAAATATAAAATATCAAAATTATCATTAAAAGTATGTTGTTTATTGTTTAAATGTAAAGCGTAGTGAGAATTAGTGTGCTTTTTTGAATGACTTGTTTTAAGTTCTTTTATTCTTTTAATAAAGCTTCTGCCCGTTTTAGGGCAATTTCTACATTTTAATTTATAAACATCACATTTATTTTCTTTTTTAGTTTTGGTTTTATTATTTTTTATTAATTTCCCTAGAGTATTATTAGTTTTGTATGGAATCTTGAATCCCTTTTTGGTTAAATATTTCGCTCTTTGTTTCGTATGTTTACTTGTCAGGTGGTTACAAAAGTCAAAACTAACATAGTGTATAAAACTCTTACGTATAACAGTAAACTTACAAAACAAGTAGTCAAAGATTTAACCAAAAAAAGGATTCAAATTTCATACAAAACCAATAATACTCTAAGCATATTAATAAAAAATAATAAAATTAAAAATAGAAAATAAATATGGTGTTTATAAATTAAAATGTAGAAGTTATCCTAAAATATATATAACGCAAAGGAGCAGAAGTTTTTTTTTAAATAAAAAACCTAAAACAAGTTATTTAAAAAAGCACACCAATTGTCACTACGCTTTACATTCAAACAATGAACAACATACTTTTAATGATAATTTTGGTATTTTACATTTGAAAAATAAATCTTTAAATTTAATTTATTAGAACGCCTGGAAATCAACAAACATAAAAAACTAAACGTTTTATTAAATGACCAATTGGATTTAAATGGTTCCCCTTTATTAAATATACAATAACCTGAACTAATAAAAATAATTTTTGTTTTTTCATAACTTTATAGACTTGCAAATTTGGGTGACACAGGTAAATATCTTTTTGGATGTAAAATTTAGAGGAGTCTTTGCTTTGTTTAGATGTTATCCACCATCTGAAGAAGACACCGTTTATTGCAACAATTGTTATGGTTAATGTAATATAGTGAAATTATAATACATTGTATTATTTAACTATGGAACATTTGAATGGACCATGGACCGTCTTAAGTTAAATTACCTGTTATATTTTCAATTTTAGTTATTGTTGTACATACTTTGCAGTTTTCTAAATTCTAGGTATGAATGGAAAAAATAACAGCCAGATTTACTATGAAGGTTTAAGACTTTAACCCGATCTAGTTGTCATGGACATTAGATCTTCTAGTTGGTCAGTTTTGTTTTGCTTATGATATTGATATAATTTGCATGTCAACAAATAAAAGCTTATATTGAAATATTAAGAATAAAAATTTGAAATCGGTAATAAAGTTGCCTTCCGATAATAAACAAAACCTTGTCAGTTTAGTAATAAAATAAAATATTTTTTTATTCTAATTTTTTTAAGGTTCCAAACTTGGTTGACTTATTATTGCATTGGTCAGTTTATACCCTCTACTGTCAGTTTAGCCTAGTTTTACTGTTAGACCATGTGAGTGAATTAGGGGGTAAATGTTTAGAATAGACTGACACATTGTGTCGTTCAATGCTACCACAGGGTGTTCAGAAATTTTTCGTTCTACTCTGTATAATATCAAATCCAACAACTTTTTGTACAGTCAATAAAAGACAATGATCAAGATGAAAGTGCCTAAAACTTGAAAAGAAAATGATCAGAAGCGATTCAAAACATAAAAACAGAATTTTGTTTGTTAATTTTTTTTGTTTAGGAGTATACATTTATATATAAATATCCATTGTGACTATTGCTTCTTTTCAGGGTATTTCACAAAATGTACCAGAAACACAAAACTGGCCACCAGGTGTTAGACCAGCTCCACTTGGCTCTGAAATTACCACTGATCCTACCGTCCGCATGAATAATGAAGCAGCAGCTGCTTATTACCAGCAGATGAATCAAGGTTTCGGGCCAACCTCATTATCTAAACAAACATACGACTCTTATATGAATTATGCTCAATCTCATTCAGCCGTTGCTTCTAAAAGCGGTAACAATGATGTGCCTACATCCATGACTGATTTGACTAGTAGAATGAGTGCCTTATTAGGAAAACAAGATACTTCTCTTCCTGCATCTTCTCAGTATAACCCCCAATATAATTACAGTAATTATATTCCTCAAAACTACACTCCTACTTCCTATACTTACCAGTCGCAGCACTATTCTGATGTTCAAGGGGTTCAAAGCCCAACAGGTGTGTCAGATGCAAGCAAGGCCGCTACTTTAACAACAAATTCTTATCAAACAATTTCAAGCTTTATGCCTAATACACCTCAACCTAACAATACATTACCTCACATGCAGTATCCTGATAGTCACTTAAAAAGTGCTGGAACTGGTAGTCATCCTACCAGTTATCAGTATTCAGGACAACAAGGGGAATATAATCAATCTTATGTACCTCATTCTAGTAGTCAAAGTAATGTGTACCAGCAAGGAGTTGGTGTTGGTCAAACATCTGATCAGCAAAGTGCAAATGAACAGTCTCAAAGCACCGGGCAGTATTCTTATCAACCAACTATGGGACAATATCCGCAAGATCAATATTCTCAGATGCAAAGCACCGGACAATATCAGCAAACTCAAACAACTTTTCAGTATCCTAACCCACAAACCCCAGCACAGTATCCACATAGTCAAACACCACAACAATATTTGCCTACTCAAGGACCACAAAACTATTCTCAACAAAGTGGTTATTCAACCGCTTATACACAACAATATTCAAATCAAACAGTACCAACGTCTCAAAGCTCCAGTACTAGTTCTCAGCCTTATAATGCTACAGCGTCGCAAAATATTGGTACTCTTGGAGCTTATGGATCTGATACTCAATATTCAGGAACGACATCTCACGCTTATGATCCCAGTAATCCAGTTCAAGGTACCATCTCGGACCAAGGTATAAGTAGCTCTGATGGTCAAGTTCATAGTACAGGTAGGAAAATACAAAATTTTTAATACATAATACAGCTCTTCTGAAAATTATTTAGATCATTTGATTTGTTGTCGGTTTAATTTTTATAATTTTTTTTATCAAGGAGGCCAGGCTTACAACCCATATAGTAGCCAACAACCAAGTAGCGGTAACCAAGTCAGCAGTAATGTTTCTGGAACATATTCACAATATCAAACACCTACAGGTTATCAATCAAGTTCTGCGTATCCAAGTCATACAAGTACAGATTACTTAACGCAGCAGCAAGGGGGCACACCACAGCAAACTTATTATCCACATGGTTATGCACCGAATTATAATAATCCGGTTAGCGTAAGTACTTGGAGAATTAGATAATATTCAATAATAGTGTTATGTTTATAGTGCTAGCGACAACTTTTTGTGGTCATAAAATGCTCACCTTTTCACAACTCTTATTCTATATGTCATATGGCACTAGATTGATGGGTGACTTATTTTCGTCCAGTATTAAAGAGACAAACAGAAACTTCTCTATTCTTTAAAGGTCTAAACAGTTTTAATCAATTGCCCACCAATATTAAATTTTTAAAGTCTCTAAATAAGGTTAAAGAATGTTTGAAGGTTGTAGACAATGTTGAAGAATGACTAAAATGTTGTCGGACTTGCATTGTCTTTATTTTTATTTTTAAAAAATAAAAATAAAGACAATGCAAGTCCGACCACATTTTAGTCAAGGTTAAAGAATGTCTGAAGCAGTATTTTTTTAACTAAGGCCAGTCTTTGATGAACCCGTGCTTTCTTTTGTTTTTAGATTTTTGTTTGTTCATATCGCTCAAGGGTAGACCCTATTAAAAAAATACTGCTTCAGAAACTGTTTAAACTTATTTAGAGAGTTTAAAGATGTAATATTTGCAGGCAATTGATTAAAACTGTTTAGAATACAGAGGTTTGTGTTTGTCTCTTTAATACTGGAGGAATATAAAAGTCATCCGTCAATCTAGTGTCATACGCATGTATATTTTTTCTATTATAATTAATATGATTTTATAAATATGTAGGAGAACTACCCCATCTGATTTTAAAAATAAAGGTCACTGTTTGATAGTGAAAGAAGTCCTCCGCCGACAATCATTGCATTTCCCTCAACATGTAGTTAATTGATGTTCTTGTACCTGAGAGTATTTTTGAAATCTTGCCTTTTCATTTTGATTAAGCAGGAACAAAATTGTGGAGCAATAAACAAAGTTCGGCAATACCAGAGTGTTAAACAGGATTGTTTTATGACTAAAATGCGGTCGGACTTGCATTGTCATTATTTTTATTTTTACGACGATTAGATTGTATCTCTAATCGTTATCAAGTGTAAACTGAATGTTTTGTCTTAAGACTACGAGCTTATATAGGGACTGTGTCCATTGAAGCGCAACGTTTCGCTTCACTGTACACACCTCAATGATTTGATGTTACAAAGTAGTGGTTCCCAAAGATTAGGTATCTCAACACTCGGTTTACTGAAGATTCCATTATTGTTTTTAATGTATGCGGCTTCTATAAATTTTCTTTTTTTCATATTGGGTTCCATGTATATTGCCGCAGCCTCAGATCATTTGATATGGTGTTGTTTATCCCAGGAGTGTTCTGCAATACCTGATCTCGACGTTTCCCTTTTTTGTGTATGAGTTTTATGTTCCTTAATTCTAACTTCTAGCGGTCGTTTGGTTTCTCCAATATACATTTCACCACACTCACATGGAACTTTGTAAACACATTCTTTCTTATTGGTAGTTTTTGGTTTTGTTTTTGTTAAATGAGCTCAAAGGGTATTTCCTGATTTAAAGGCTGTTTTTATATTATATCTACTGGCACAATTCGTCTTATTTTCTCCGACGTTCTCTTAATGTACGGAATTGTAGAGAAGGAATGTGTTTCTTGCTGTCCAGTGTTCGTTGTTCTAAAATTATTTATAACATCGTCAATTAGTTTTAAAGGATAACCATTCTGTTGTAAATCGGATTTAATATTTGCTACCTCTTTTTCCAATTATTCGGCATTATTGCATATAGATATAGCGCGATTATAGAAGTTGCGTATAATTCCTCGTTTTATTACAACAGAATTATTAGAACTATGATTAAGATATTATTCAGTATGTGTTGACTTTCTGTATACTGAAGTTTTAATAGTTTCGCTTGAACGGTTCACCATGACATCGAGGAAGGGCAATTGATCATTTACCTCTTTTTCCATGGTAAACTTAATTGTAGGCCGAATGATATTCAGATGTTTCAGGAAATCATTAAGTTCTTGATCGTTGCCCTTCCATACGATGAAAGTATCATCGACATATCTCAACCAGACTTTCGGTTTTACTGTTGCCGTTTCTATGGCATGAGTTTCGAACCATTTCATATATATATATATATATATATATATATATATATATATATATATATATATATATATATATATATATATTGGCGACGACTGGAGAGAGTGAAGGACCCATCGGAAGCCCGTCGTCCTGAGCGTAGAACTTGTCCTTTACTTGAAAGTAAGCACTACGCAGGCAACACTCCAAAAGGTCCATCACCCCGTCCAGTGGTAACGTGGTTCGATTTGATAAAGTATTATCATTTGAAAGTCTAGTTTTGATTGTCTAGTGATTCTCCTAATGGTACATTAGTATACAGACTTTCCACATCAAAGCTACCGATAAGAAAGAAAGTGTTTACAAAGTTCCATGTGTGTGTGGTGAAATGTATATTGGAGAAACCATACGACCGCTAGAAGTTAGAATTAAGGAACATAAAACTCATACACATTTTTGATAAAGTATTATCATTTGAAAGTCTAGTTTTGATTGTCTAGTGATTCTCCTAATGGTACATTAGTATACAGACTTTCTACATGAAAGCTACCGATAAGAAAGAAAGTGTTTACAAAGTTCCATGTGTGTGTGGTGAAATGTATATTGGAGAAACCATACGACCGCTAGAAGTTAGAATTAAGGAACATAAAACTCATACACAAAAAGGGGAAACGTCGAGATCAGGTATTGCAGAACACTCCTGGGATAAACAACACCATATAAAATGATCTGAGGCTGCGGCAATATACATGGAACCCAATATGAAAAAAAGAAAATTTATAGAAGCCGCATACATTAAAAACAATAATGGAATCTTCAGTAAACCGAGTGTTGAGATACCTAATCTTTGGCAACCACTACTTTGTAACATCAAATCATTGAGGTGTGTACAGTGAAGCGAAACGTTGCGCGTCAATGGACACAGTCCCTATATAAGCTCGTAGTCTTAAGACAAACCATTCAGTTTATACTTGATAACGATTAGAGATACAACCTAATCGAAACGTCGTAAAAATAAAAATAAAGACAATGCAAGTCCGACCGCATTTTAGTCATTCTTCAACATTATCTACAACCTTCAAACAAATGTAGGATTGTCTTAGTCCATTTTGTTAAAAAATTAGAACATCTGTAAATATAGTTAATTTTATAAGAGATTATTTTTTTAAAGTTATTTGCATGATATAAGTATAAAGATGAGGTTGTCAAGAGTGATATAAGCTGCTTTTTTTTTCTGTCTGTCTGTCTGTCTGTCCTTCTGTTCCTAATAATCTTCGAAACGGCAGAGCTGATTGTGAACAAACAGACATGAGGTTCTTAGGAGTGACAAAGGCTGCGTTTTTTCTGTCTACCAGTCTGTCTGTCTGCATGGGTTAATAATTTTCGAAACGGCTAAACTGATTTCAAGAAATTCTATAGACATGAAGAGGAAGTTGTTAGGAGTGATAAAGGCTGTGTTTTTTCTGTCTGCCTGTCTGCATGGGCTAATTTTTGAAATGGCTAGACCGATTTCGATGAAACTCTATAGACATGAAGAAGATGTCGTTAAGAGTGATTTAGGTTGATTTTTTTTGACGACCACGATTGAATTCACTAAACCAGCGATATGGTGGTTTATGTAGGTGGTTCATCGCCTTGTAAAGAATTAAGGTTATCAATGCAATCTTATCGAGATAAACCAAGTCGAAAGCTGTGAAAAAATCGCACGAAAATATTCAGGATATAAATCCATTTTTAGACTGAGATGAAATTTTAAAAGTTACTGTAAACAGCACGACTAGTGCCTCTATGTAAAAATGTTCTGAGTATATATACAGTCTAAAATGTCAAATTTTAGAATGAATATGTCAGATGGCACTTAGCAACATCAGTGTTATCAGTTTCCGAAATATTAACTGTTATCCGTGTATGAGCGTACCAAAAAATATCTTAAAAACCCTTTATTATTATTTCAAGGCTGAGATGCTGTTATCAAGGTCAGATATTCTATTTGGCAGTTTCATAGGGACTACCGGAGAGATTCCTTACTAGTTTAGTTTATTCTGTGATTATGTTAATGAGATACAATATCTCTCCTTTTTAGACTCCTTCCCAAAATGTTTATGGAATGGCCCAATACTCACAACAATATTATACTCAGCAACATGGTACCTCTGTAGCACCCACCGGCAACATTGATGCTTATTATACATATTCTGCACCATCTGGTGAGGCTTACGTTCAGCCTGTTGTAACTAATACCGCTTTTATGTCAACTGGAGTTTCACAGAGTAATGCTACTACTACAGGTAAGTACATATCGACTGAAGAAATATTAATACTGTTGCACGATAAAGTTGCTTATATTTAAAAAGTGTAAATGAAAATGGGAATTTAAGCTTTAATTTTTGTATACAGCTGCTCCAACCTCATCCATAAACACTACACATTCAATGAGCTACAATCCTTATAGTAGTGTATATGGCTATAATCAAGCAAGTTATGCCTCAACGACTACATTAAATTCTTCAGGTACATACCAGACCAGCACTCCTCAAATAAGCACAGTACCTCAAGCTAATGCAGCGTCTACAAAAGAATCTAATGTTGATTTACTCACAGGTAAGTCGTACGTAAATCATCAGATATAGTTGGATTTAAAACCTTAGTCAAAATATTTATTTATTCATTTTATTTATTTATTAGGTACACTTTACAAACACAGCAGTAATTGCATATAACGGAAAAAGCAAAAAATAAAATAATAAAATTAAGGAATACTAAACTAGTTACAAACTACACAGCAAATAAACTCTCACATACATAGACATACACACAACATATACATACATACATACGTACGCGCAAAAAGCAACAGCTAACGCAGATCACCCAATAAAGTATCACATATATTTAATTTAAGACTCGATTCTTGATTTGGCTTATTGATGTATTAAAGAGATCAATGTCTTCCCCCTAATCTGATAACATTCTATTTAGAGGAGAGCAACTTCTAGGATTAGTTGTAGATAAATTGTGCTGCCTCGACCTTAAGTTAATTTTAGGGACATTAAATTTAATAAACTTTATTAAAAGGGGATCTTTGTATTTTATGCTGTTCAAAATAAAATATATAAATAATGCAGACTGTATTGACCTCCGTGTAAGCAAATATTGCATATTGAAAGTCCCCAACATACTTTTATATGATATTAACAAAGGAAAAAACATTGAATTTTTTGGAATAGAGGGTCTCAAGAATTGTTTTTGAACTTTCTCTATGGAATCGATGCTGCTTTCCGCTATGGGTGACCAGATTACTGAGGCATACTTTAGGTGCGGTCTTACTGGAGCATTATATAGTGTTTTTAATGTAGTGATATTATATTCCTTGGTATTTCGTATTAAAAAACCTAACATCTTGTCTGGTTTATTTACAGTATGATCATAATGCAAATTTAAGCCAAGATTAGACTGTAGCATAACTCCAAGATCCTTGCAGTGGTCTCTGCTGTCCAATTTTTTTTTATTTATATTGTATTCAAATCAATTACATTTTGACGTCTAGAAAAAGTTATAGTAAAACACTTGTCAGTATTTATAAACATTCTATTCCTCGAAAACCATGAAACTATGCCGTTAAGATCCTTATGTAGTTTTCCACAGTCCAAGACAGAAGAAACCACTCTAAAAAAAACTCTTAAAGTCATCTGCAAACAATAGATTTGGAGCCTTCACTCAAACAGTTAGGCAGATAATTTATAAACATTGAGAAAAGTAATGGCAAAATATTACTCCCTTGCGGAATTCCTGAAGGGGCCAAATATCTCACTGAAAGTTCCCCTCCTACTCGAACAGCACATGACCTTGAAGAAAGGTAAGCTCATTAATTTGTAAGAGCGTTGGGAAAAGCCAAAGTTGACAAGTTTCTGTAGTAAAAAATTATGATTGACTTTATCGAAAGATTTCTTTGCATCTGTGAGAATAACATCTGTTTGAACTCGGCTGCCAATAGCTAGTGTAATGGAATTTGTAAAAACGCAAAGGTTTGTTACGGAAGATGTCCTCCACAAAACCATGCTGCTGTTCGACAATACCTAAACGTATATAGTTGGAAATAAATTCACATAATATTGTTTCAAATATTTTCTACAATGAATTCAAAATACATATGGGCTTATAGTTCACTACATCACAGTTATTACCCTTTTTATATAACGGGACCATCACGGGTTACTTAAGTTTGTCTGGAAAGTTACCTTTTTCAATACATAAGTTAAATAAAGCAGCTAGTTGTTTGGTCAAAATATCCACACATGCCTTATGTATATATAGGGAGGAATATTGTCAGTTCTAACACTTTTTAGGCTTTATTTTTTTTATACTATCCTTGACAATAAGTTCTGTTATTTTAGGAAACTCAAAAGTACCCCAATGTTCAATAGGATTTGAGGAATTGTCATCCTCTTCAAAAACAGATTTGAAAAACTGTGTAAAGACATTGGCAACTTCAAAATCACCGGAGAAACTCATTTCTCTTTAGGTGACCTCTTTGGGAATACCTGACCCCCTTTTTCCAAGCTTATATAACCCCAAAAACTGTTAGAATGAGTATTAGCATATTCTGTTTTTTAATGGAAGTTCTCAAGTTCTTAAATTCTTGGAGATGCTCTCCAATAACATTTTTGGTTGGTGTTGATTTTAAGACGAACTTTATATTAACTTCGCCAATTTATATAAACCTTTTCTACATAAAGGTATATAGTTAACATGAAAGATTTAAATATGGAAAAAATAAACTTTTTCAATTTATTTACTCAAACTAAAAAACTTTAAAAGGAAAATATTCGCAATTATGGCATGTGGCATACAATCGGTCCTTTGCCACCAAAGTTTTATTTTATGTTTTTAATCGATTATGATGAGCAAGAGATAAGAAAGGTAATATATTTTAACGAGATTCTTTCTCTGTACAGGACTCAAATGAAATGTAGTACCCAATATTTGACAAATTAAATTAATATACTAATCAAAAATATAATTTAAAAATAAATAGTTTACACGGCATTTATCATTGAAATAGAAGATATAAAAAATATAATTAAATACAAAACTTCATTTTACTCATTTATATCATCTAGTCTTAACTAGTGTGTGATTTGGCAACATTGTGTTTTTATTGTTTATATTTTTCTTCGAGACAGTCTAACCTTACTATTTCATAATAAATAAGTTTACACAATAGTAAAATGTTTACTCATAATATTCGAATGTTTCATGAAAAAGATGCTGGTAAATTTGTAACTCCCAAACGTAAACAATGGCGTTAGAATAAGCCAATTGCAAAAAAAAAACAAATTGAAAGAAAAATTTACCCAACAAGATGTGTATAATCATTTAAATAACTCGAGTGATAGAAATAAAATGTATTGTTAATGATTTGTGCTGTAAAAATTGTAAATTACCTATATATATATATATATATATATATATATATATATATATATATATATATATATATATATATATATATATATATATATATATGTCTTGTTTAAAGTAAGTCGCATACAATCTCTTGAGATCAAATTCATCATTGTAGGGTTAGATTTTTCTGTAAGTCACATACCAACATTGACACCACAACAAAATGTACCTGAAAAGCCAAAGGAACCAGAGAGTAAACTGCCAGTACCTGAAATTAAACCACCTGTTTCAAGTTTAAAAATTAAAGAAGAATCAAAGGAAGTACCCAAAGTGGTACCAAAAAAGGAGGTGGTTAGAGTTTTGCCTACTAAACCGTTAAATAATACCGAGGTAGGAATATTTTTTGCAAGCAATTTAATTTCTGAATTTTCCCTTAAGCAAAGGTTTCGAAAATGTATAACATTACGTGTTGAATAGTCCTTATACCACGAAATTTGAACCTATTTCTTTGTAAAACTTACAGATACACTCCGTTTAATTTTTTGGAATTACCAAAAATAGCAGTGAAAGTAAAACTTTCCTGATAGCCTCAAAACAACTGAAAGATCGCATCATCATTACTTGTTGTCTAAAAATATATATATAAACTGCTGTTATTTTAGGTGAAGTTGCTTTTCAGCCAAGAACTAGAGAAATATGAAAAATATGTTGAAACTCTTACGAATAAAACACTTAGTGGACCGACCACTTTAGATGTGAAGTGGAAAGAGATACAAGATAGCCAAGAACTCGATAACCAAAAAAGAATTATATCCGTCGCTAGATGTTACCCGATGAAAAATAGATATCCTGACATTTTGCCTTATGACTATTCTAGAATAGAACTTACCTCAACAGGGGATGATTATATTAATGCTTCATTTGTAAAGGTAACTTTATTTTATGATAACCTACTACATTTTCATAGTCGTTATTTGTATGAATACTTATATTACAATACATATATTAAAAAAAACCTTTGAAACTTCGAAGTTTATTATTTAAAAAACATTTTTTCAATGTTTTTTATTTGGTGTTTTTCCGAAAACAACTCTAAAAGTAGTCACAAATAATATTGCGTATATAGAAAGTTTTCGCATCGATCGTTTAAAACTTGATTTTTTAATGTACAGGGTGAGTCAACGATTGGATGAAGTAGGTTTGTGCCTTTTCGGTGAAATTAACAAAGAAACTATATTTATTGTTTGATACAGTTTATTTTTACGCAGATTTTAAAAATATTTAGGACCCTACAGGGTGAGCCAAAAAACTAGGACAGCATAAAGTTGTATTTTTTTTAAATAGAACACCCTATATACGAATCGTATTTTCGATTTAGCTTATAATTTTAAATCTTTTTTATTAAGGGTTTACTATAACAAAACTTTATAGTTTCTGAGATAATTAAGTTTAAAGAAAAAAAGTCACATTTTCAAGCATCAATTCAATCCTAAACAACGTTTTCAATTTTGTGACAAATATATTCAAATTTGGAATTTAGCAAGGCCAAGGACAAGTTAATATAATTTTTACCTAATATTTGCAATAAAAGCTACAGGGTGTTGAACACATCGGCTCAAATTTGAACAAGTTTAAATGAATAAATATCTTTTTTTTTAAATAGTACACCCTGTATATTTTTATGTTATTTAATAGAGTAATAAAAACCCTAAAAGTTTTGTTCAATATATCCTATACCTATTTATAATAGTTTTTGAGATATTTCAGTTTTTCTTATTTTCCATACTTTTTTACAGAAATAGTCTTCATTATCATAGTAGCCATGGCAAAAACAATGTAAAAAAATATTTTTCTGT
This sequence comes from Diaprepes abbreviatus, assembly GCA_034092305.1. Lineage (NCBI taxonomy): Eukaryota > Metazoa > Arthropoda > Insecta > Coleoptera > Curculionidae > Diaprepes > Diaprepes abbreviatus. The sequence goes on along the minus strand of JASJET010000055.1, from coordinate 3,933,480 downwards.
GTGTCAAATTTATAACCGCAATCGCTTCTTTTGGTTTTTATGTAGTGTAGTTTGGTTTTTTTTGCATTCATCTTATATTGTAAAATAAATTTTCCAAAGAATGAGTTAATAGATATGATTTATACAATAGGAGAGGCTCAAAAAAATTGCCTTCTTGCTCAAAGAATTTACAAAATGAAGTATCCTGATCGACGCCAGCCTAATACCCATACTTTTCAAAACTTAATGCAAAGATTTGATTCTTCTGGTACTGTTGATTATCCAAAACGTAAAGTGGTCAACAATCCAGTAACTAATGAAGAAAAAGAACTACAAGTATTGTTAAATGTTCAGGAAAATCCTTATATTGGTAACCGTCAGTTAGCAGCATTATGTGAAACATCACAATCCACCGCTAATCGTACTACCAAGAAATATAGGTATCATCCATATCACATGGAATTAAACCAAGAATTGCATGGACAGGATTTTGAAAGTCGTGTAAACTTTTGTCGTACAATAAATGCGGAGATTCAATTAAATCCAAATTTATTATGCAAGGTAATGTTTAGTGATGAAGCTACTTTTAGAAGTAACGGTGCCGTAAATAGACGCAACATGCATTATTATGCCACAGAAAACCCATTTTGGATTAGAGAGGTGCAACATCAAAACCACTGGTCATTAAATGTTTGGTGTGGTATTCATCATAATCGAATTATTGGACCCCACTTTTTTAATGAACCACTAAATGGTCGTAGTTACCTGAACTTTCTACAAGAAGAACTACCCCAACTGCTTCAAGGTCTCGATAGGGATGAGCTCGACAGTATGTGGTTCCAGCACGATGGTGCGCCTCTTCATTACCATTGTGAAGTTCGTGCGTTTTTGGACCAACGATATCCTCAAAAATGGATTGGACGTGGGGGTTTCATTGAGTGGCCACCAAGGTCTTGCGACATCACCCCATTAGATTTCTTCCTATGGGGTTATATTAAAAATAAGGTGTATGTTAATCCACCAACAACAGTGGAAAATATGCGAAACAGGATTAGGGATACCTGTAGAACAATAACGCCACTAATTTTGTCCAGGGTCCGAGAAAATCTGCAAAAAAGACTAAATTTGTGCATTGCACAAGAGGGTCGTTTATTCGAACACTTATTAAAAAGAAATAATTAATCTCAGTATTTAATAGGTAATTTTTTTGTTTCAATTTAGTATAAAAGTAAATATGTATTTGCCTTGTCGTTATTGTTGTGTTAATTTTTTCACATTATGTTTAATTAAACTATTGCCGTTGTAATATAACGAATAATGTATTTCATCATATTTAACCACATTCTGTTTGTTTCTGTAGTTTCTTTTTATTATTTTACATGGCTACTATGATAATGAAGACTATTTCTGTAAAAAAGTATGGAAAATAAGAAAAACTGAAATATCTCAAAAACTATTATAAATAGGTATAGGATATATTGAACAAAACTTTTAGGGTTTTTATTACTCTATTAAATAACATAAAAATATACAGGGTGTACCATTTAAAAAAAAGATATTTATTCATTTAAACTTGTTCAAATTTGAGCCGATGTGTTCAACACCCTATAGCTTTTATTGCAAATATTAGGTAAAAAATATGTTAACTTGTCCTTGGCCTTGCTAAATTCCAAATTTGAATATATTTGTCACAAAATTGAAAACGTTATTTAGGATTGAGTTGATGCTTGAAAATGTGACTTTTTTTCTTTAAACTTAATAATCTCAGAAACTATAAAGTTTTGTTATAGTAAACCCTTAATAAAAAAGATTTAAAATTATAAGCTAAATCGAAAATACGATTCGTATATAGGGTGTTCTATTTAAAAAAATACAACTTTATGATGTCCTAGTTTTTTGGCTCACCCTGTAGAATCTTAAATATTTATAAAATCTGCGTAAAAATAAACTGTATCAAACAATAAATATAGTTTCTTTGTTAATTTCACCGAAAAGGCATAAACCTACTTCATCCAATCGTTGACTCACCCTGTACACTAGATTCAGAAATAAAATAAAAGGTGATGGTATGATCTAATCGAATTTCCAGAATGATTTGATATGTTTTTTTCTTAACTTATCGCCCATTTTGGAAAGAAACATAAGAATGCTTTAGTTTTAATACTATACTAGATTGTTTCAACAAAATAAGAAATTGATCAACACCGCTTTATATTTTAATATCAATCTATCTCTACCATATCATCTTTCCTTTTTCAAAATATATTCCAAAAGACTTGCTATAGTTTTGTATTTTTTTTTTTTTAATTTTCAGCAAATATCTCTGTTTGGACCCCAGTTTATTGTAACACAAGCTCCGTTACCTTCAACAACTGGAGATTTTTGGGCCATGATTCGTGAACACCAAGTCGAACTGATATTTTGTTTGTTAAATGATAACGAGGTTAGTGTTTTTTTAAATAACCCATTCTTCCATGTTTTATCCCATAACTAAAAAATAAAAAGTTTTTATTTACTATGTTTTAAGATTTATAATTTTTAAATGAAATAAATTGCAATCAGGAATTACCAGTCCAGCATCTTTTAATGCATATATTTTTAAATAAATCACTTTGTAGATTTCTGATAATATTTACTGGCCCAAAGAGAAAGGACAGAATTTGACTATTTTAAATCAAAACATGGTCCTCTCATTGCAAAGTGTTGTGATAAAACCAAACTGGACCGAAAGACTGATCTCGATAACCATTCCTGAAAAGAAAGAGTCCTGGGTTGTTATGCACGTGCAGTTTACATCTTGGCCTGGAAGGTATGTATTTGTAACATCTTATAGATTTCGTTTTCATTTTTGCAGTCTACTCCCTGAAATATATTTATTCGGAAAGATGGTTAACTTTGGTATAGTTTCACATAAATTATAATTAAATTACAAATTTTAATGAATATGCAAAATTTTAGGTCGGTTCTCGTTTTTAATCTGGCTATTTTATTTGTGCTGTCTCCAAACTAAGTTTAGTAGGTATGTTGTAGTAAAATTTGTAGCATGAGCAGAACTGTCAGTTGTCCGACAATGTACTCACGTTTCCTCCTCGGAAAGATTGCATATTCTTCTTGGATATTGCATTATACTAAATAACACAGATTTATCAAATCCTTTTTTGATGTCAAACGTCATTCGCTTGACAATTTTGGGTACATTTTGGACTTGAATTTCTAGAAAAACACGTGTTGGTGAGCAAATTGGAATTCTACGCAAAAAATGTACGGAAATCAATTAAAACCTTATTGATTGATTGATTGGGTTGAGGTTGCGAAGCACTGGCACTGCAGCCTTGAGACTTATTGTGTAGTTTCTTGTATTGTTTTATGTAAACAAGTTGGTTGACTTGATCAGGTTTAGCAGCCTGTTCACTAGTTTCTCCTTTGGGTATAAGTCTTCCGGATTGATCGACTCTGAAGATGCCTCCAGTGTCCTTTTCATCACATAGTCTACATATTGGTTCTTCATTTGAAGATGCCTATTGTGTGTATATGTTTCCTCAAGTTGCAGCGGTCAGTTATTAGTCCTGTCAGCAGCCTGATCAGTTGTCTGCTTAGACGCGGGAGGTTTAGTTTGCCAGATGGTCCGCTCAGCAATAACCTGCTGTGCCTGTGACCTGCAATTGGGTCTGGTATTGATAATTTAGCCACCTATGAAGTAATTCCAAATACTGAGTTGGTCCAGTAAATGCAGGAGCAGACCCTTGTTGGTCCGCTTTTTCATTGCCCGAAATACCCTTGTGTCCTGGTACCGCTCACATGAGTAACCTGTTTGTGCTTTGCCGGGGCGATAAGGTTTTGAAGACAATCCCAGACCTTTTTTGATGTTATTTGGTCACATGTGAGAGCTTTCAGTGTTGCCTGACGGTCGGAGAAATTGAGAATGGTCTGGCCCCTGTAACTTTTCTTCAGACTCTCCGAAGACAGGGATCAGTAGCATGCATTTCTCCCTGGAATACCCTAGTATGCTGCTCATTGCTTCACTTATGTTGAGCCTTTGTGTGTCTCCGTGTTTTTCAGCACCTGTACCATGTTTAGTTTGGATAGTGAAGAGCCTGTCAAAGTTATAGGGTTTGGCATGGTATCACTGCTCATTTCCAATAATGAGTTCGTCACAATGCCTTTGATGCTGGTGTGTCCGAGGGCAGGTTCAGTCCACCAGACCTTTGTCAGTTCCAGACTGTATGTCCCCATCCTCGCCTCAGCTCTGATTACCATATCAAGGGGAGGATTTAGTAGGGTTTCCATGACTGCTATTGGGGTGCTTTCCATGGAACCCATGATGCAGAGGCAGGCTAGTCTCTGGAGTTTGGAGAGCTCCGGTTTTTGTCCATTATACAACTGACACCTATATTATCATGGATCTTACCACCACAGTGTACAGCTAGTATACAATGTGTTATTTTGCCCAGTGCCCTTTTTGCTGCCATGAGGAACATTTTACCTTTGGAGATAAATTTCTGCAAGTGTGAGTTCCAGATAAGTCTTGCATTCTGAATTACACCTATATACTTAACCTCCTGGTCTATTTGCAGTTGTGTATTAAAGAGAGTTGGTAGTTTTCTTCGCTCCACTTCCTTCTTCTAGGGAAGGGTATGAGTGTGGTTTTTCTAGGATTTACCCTTAAGTACTCTTCAGTGCACCATTCTCACTATAGTTAGTCTCTTGCATGAGTATCTACACTATTCCTCCATGTTTCCTCACGATGAGTATGATCATATCGTCAGCATACCTTTGGTTATTGAAGTTTACCAGAAGTTCGTCGACCACCAGATCCCAGAGCAGGGAGGATAGAACCCCTCTCTGCGAGCAGCCCTTGGCTGTCGACACCTCTACTGTTTTCTTTAATTTGATTGCGCTCGTCTGCCCTGAAGCATGTTTTGTATCCACCTACACAAGGTGTCTTCAATGCCCCTTCTTCTGACAAACGTTGTTAATGAAGCGAAGGAGGTATGGTCGAATACTCCTTCAATATTGAGGAAAGCTGTTTATCCTAAAATCTAGGAACGGACCTGATTATATAATCACTCAAATTTAAATTCTTTCACATAATTTTTTTATAACTGCTGATTTGTATCTGTTGTGTTTTGGCTTGTATTTGACTATCGTCATATTGTATTCGCCATTTTAAAATTTTACAACCAGTTGCCGAGTACACGTACATTTTGTGACTACATGTTTAGGTTATGAGACCCGCTGTTTTCTTAGGGTTTACAATTAATTTCAATAGAGTTTTCCGTGTAGAATTCAAGTTTGCTTAATAACATGCTCTATCACCTCTGGTTATTGAGATGTTCATTTTATCTAAAAATATGTAATTTTCGTAAACGGATTTGGAGTCAGCACTTAAAATAACGTAGGGCATGATTTTTTTTATGAAAAGAGGATATCCTTGTAAGTCTGTGTAATTAGTAGTTAATTTTATTTAAAACTTTGTATTGCAGTTTATTTCCTACAACGCCTGAACCATTTATAACATTGGTATTAGAGCTCATAAGTCTTTTCCAACAACAAAAGTCTACGAGTCACCCTGTAGTAGTCCATTGTTCATCCGGTATAGGCAGAAGTGGACTTATGTGTTTATTAACCAATGCCATATTGGATGTTACTAATCAAGCAAGTTCAATTCCGGACTTAGCTTTTATGACTTCTAAATTAGGGAATTTCAGAAAGAACATTTTGAGAGACAGAGAACATTTGAAGTTTGCTTATGAAGCTATGCTGTGTTATATAAAGCAAGTTCTTTTGCAAGGTAAGGTTTTAATATTTTAGTTGAAGGTTTCAACAACACAAGAACTCAGACTAACTTTTATAATAATTTATAGTTGACCTATACAAAGCACTTGTAATTTTTTATCAATAGGAGACATACATCAGTAGTATACCAAGGATGTTAAAACTGATTCTACATATTACTAAAGAGCTGTAAAACATATATGCAAACACTTTTTCTTTCAGTTATATCTTATATTTTGGATAGTCCGTCAATTACACTGTTTATAGTTCCCGAAATTTTTATTAAGCTTTTTAAAAAAATAATCAAAATAAGGCATATAATAAAACCAAAACAGACGTAGAAAAAATTTGGAAGAATCAGGATCCCAACTATTTCATATTATATTATTGTTTCTTAAACAGTTAGAGACATTGTTCAAAGTTAGTGTATGGGGTCGCTGGTCCATCGTTCTTCGTTCCACGATTTTACTCGACGGGTAACATCATCGAGGATGAGCAATGCCCTTAAGGTTTCATGACCCCACGATGTTGTTTTTCCACTCTATCGCAGTACTTATAACTTCCTAATAGAATATATAAAGACTACAGGTTACCCAATATTAGGTCAATCATTGAATCACTGAATAAATAATTTTCTGGTTTATATTTTAGATAGTATGAAGAAGAAGCTAAGTGAAGTGGTTCCAGTTAAACAAGAGGAGACGAAGAGTGTCGTACCAGAGATTACAGAACAAATAATTGACCCACTAAGTACATTAGATCCATTCTGGGCAAGTAAAAAGTAGCATACGTTATTTGAAATACAAAACACGAAATGGTTAACCACTATTGATTATTTATGACTTTATGATTTGATTAAGTTTAGATAGATGATTTAAAAATTTTAGGCTGACTATTTTTTATGTTGTATTATAAATTTATTCTTATTCCAATGACGCAGTGAATTTAAATAATAATTAATATAATATTTATAAATAGATACATATTGTTTTAAAAATTTGTTGTTATTGCTTTCCTTTTCTGCTCTATTTGTTACCCAAAAATAGTTTGTGGCATACAGTTACGTGACCCGCATCGTCTCTACAAATAATGCCGCCGCCGCCACTGGAGCCGACTAACAAGAGCTAATGGTGAAAGTCTTGCAAGTCTTATTTTTTTCAGTTGCTAAACTGATAAATTCCAGAATAATGCTGATCATAATTTATATTGAATATTATCAGTTTCCAACTACTGCCTCCGATTCCATACCCCAAATTACAACTTCTAAGCAATCCTAGACTCAAACTGCTGCTGACGCCGAACCTCAAATTGTCTCTTTTCAGCAATCCGAATCTCGAATAGAAGCTGTGATTGACCAATCCACTGACAACTTTAAAGCTGTACTTACAGAACTCTTACTGGTTCCCGATGCTGCGAAAAGAAGAGATACTGCACGGCATCGTAAGCTGAAAAAAGTGAAATTATAATAAGTTCTTCATACAAAATGATGCTGGAAGAGAAAAAGCAGATAAAAGAAGGGATGAATTAGCTAAAACCGAAAAGACTTTCCTTTCAGGAAAAGATGTCAACAAGGAAAGTAAGAGTTTGGTTTCAGGAAAAGATGCCACCAAAAAAAGTAAGAGTTTGCTGTCAGGATAAGATGTCGGCAAGGAAACCAAGAAAAATAAAAACAAAAACTTGACTCCTCCTCGCAGACCGATTGAAGAAAAGACAATTTGTCCTTTGTGCCTTGAATCTCATGAAGAGTATTGAATACAGTGTGGGAACGGCAAGGTTTGGGTCCATGAGGCTTGGACAAATATATCAGAGCTATCAAATCAGTATATTTGCTATTATTGTATGGTATAAATGGTTACATATTTACTGGCCGATACTGGAAGCCAATTTTTTTTGTATGATTTTTCCTAGTCTTCAAATTGCAACAATAAATTTGATTATTTCTAAACATACCGGTAGTTTATTATTTTTATTGATATCACAAGAGTTCCTTTACACATACCAGGAGGTATTGAACATGTAACCTTAGGTATGGCGATTTATTTGTTGCTAAACCTTAAGGTGGCGGTACGGGGGGACTCTCCTTTAACTCCTTAAAAAATAGGCATGCCTGCGCTGCTAATGGAATCTCGCAGATGGCTCATCTAAAGCAAAAAAAATCAAATAGTTTCAGATCAAGTATGACATTGGCTTTAGCACATACTAGGATCTTGTTAATATTTTGATTTTTACTTTTTTTTTTTTAAAATGGTGAAAAAAAAATCCTTTTTTTGTTAGTTTTCGAAAGATAGTTGCTATTTCTTTACTTTTGCATATATACCAAATATCCTAATATGCGTTAGAGCCAGTGCGATACTGAATCTGAAATTATTTGATTTATTTGTTTTAGATAAGCTATCTCTGAGATTCCATCAGCAGCACAGGCATACCTGTTTTTTAAGGACTTACGTTTGTCTATCATTTTTGCAAATAATGACCCAGTGTCTAAAATTAATAAAAAAAAATTATGTAGTTTAAGAGCGTATGTATTAAGCCTAAAAAGTTTTATATCCTTTTTTTTATAATAGCATCTGTTGTAAAATAGCAATTTTACAATACTCCTGAAAATTCAAATGAGGGATAACGCTCCGCGTTTACGGTGTAAAGGGCGAGAAGCTTCGCTGATTAGCTTCGTCTATGGTCACTCGGGTAAACAGCGAACCCCGAATCCCAAAACTATAAATAGCGTCGGAACGCGACGCTCGCTCTCATTTACTAAGCCTAACAACGAGGGAGAAGAAGCAGTGTCCGTGGGCTTAGAGACGGGCAAATCTTCGGAACGTATGGTCAATTACATGCATACGCTGATTGACTCATGTGTCGCGAGATCGCTGCCGATGACTGAATAACTAGCACGTGCACCCTTTGCTAGTGAAAGGTCACGGGATCTGCAATTGGCGGCCTCGATTTATCGATTCCCGACCAGAAGAAATTATTAAAATACGAAACCTTCGCCGGGGCTAGGGAAGTTTTTTCCTTGCGTGAAATTATCAGGAAAATTAACAGATCTCTGCAGAGACCGTAGGTAAGGGCGCGGCGACTTAAAGCTCGACCTGCGAAGTCGCAATTTTTCCGAAAGACCTGATAATTTCGTCTGATAGATAAAAACGCGGTACGGCTAACCTGAGTATCTGATAGTTCAGTGCTCACGGAGAAACCACCAATAGCATTTTTTTTCTAAACATTATTAATACTGAGACTTTAAACCGGACTTTTATTGTAACTTTTGTGAACTTTTTAGAATAACAATCAAACTTGCAATTTTAATTATCTTTTAAACTCAGACTTAAAATCATTTATAAGTGTCTAACTTTAAATTTGAATTAAACGTGACAATAAAACAATATATAAAGTCATTAAAGCCTTTATAAAATACCAGTGTCAAAAACAATTAAAACATAACTTTTTAAAATAAAGACAAAATCGTGACAAATTTCAGTGCACCTGTATTTAAACTTGCGAACTATTCCGTCGTGGCCACGAACTTGAAATATAAAACTGGACTGCTCATGAAAATAATTTTTGACCACCCCTTATTGGTCGCCATTCGGTGCAATGATTTGTATGGCAACATTGAATTCCCTAATAGTTTCTTACATTGGCGTGAATGGATGTCAATTCTATTATTCTGACTAACAGGTTTAGACAATAACTATCTCTTTCTATACTATATCTACAACAATAAATCGCTCCTCCTTGTTTTACTTGACAGGTTAATCGAGTATATTCAATAAAAAAGACCAGAGTTCCGATTCTGTAAGCATATTTTTTGACATTCTCTCTCCTTATCTCTTTTAGGACAGTGTTATACTTATGTGTTAATACAGATTGAACAAAGATAGAAAATTCTTATTATGACATCGTCTTTCCCTTTACTCTTATAGAATCGCAGCCCAGGATAATTGTTTCTGTAAAACAATATTTAACTTGAATTTCTACTTTTAGTTTCCTCAAAATTATAATTTTTCTGTTTAAATCAACTCCAATAAAGCAATTTTTTTTTAACTTCTTTGAAACAGCGTAAATATGTAACAATTTTATTATTTTTAGATAACAAGCATGAAATGTCAGTTGTTATAAATAAATGAAAATGCTTTTTCTATGACTGTTTACATATTTTATTTTTTACATTAAAACTGTATTTAGTAAAATAGCTAAAATGTGAAATATGCGCCAAAAACAAATCCATTTTTTTTTGAAATATCTGTTTTAGAAACATCCTTTTTCGGACGTAGAGTATAAGAAGTTAACGAAAAAAAGTATTAAGGCATTTATTTTAAAAAATTTTATATCATGAATTAATATAGTATATTGTTTAATGTAAGGTATCGAAATGTCCACATAATCTATTGCAAAGTAAGATAGTTTCATTATTTAAAAATAGCTTCGATTAGGTCTTTGTTAAAATTATTTTCTCCTCGATGCTTTTAGGGAACTGATATGTTAGGTATTTATATAGGGTTAACATTCATAATAATGTTGACATTTCCTTCATAATAACGGAGCTTTAATTTAAAGGAAGTAAACTAACATTATGTACTAAACCATTTTTATAAAAAAAAAATTAACTCTAAAGGGGATAGTGTTAAAGCGGTTTATATTTAATTGTAAACAAAACAATATTTATTAAGATACTTTAAATATAAAGAAGCTTGTAAATACAAGAGAATTCTTACACTAATACAATCATTTTTAATCTAAATATATACATAAAGATTTACTAGCAACTTTTAATTTTTACACTAGGTCAAACTTTCAATTTACTTAACTGTCTAAGGATCTGGAATTGACCTTTCCTAGAGTTGAATTTTTGAAATGGTAATCAATCGCAGCTTCTCACTACTTTGACAAAGGATTTTCATGACACAAATTTCCTATCTGAGCTAAAATCAAGAATTTTTGTTTTATTAATTAATAACATATTCAAACAAAAGGTTATTATTTTATTTTTAGACAAAACAAATACATAAAAGTAAAATTTATGTAATTTCCAAACATCCTTAACAATATTGAAAAATTTCATATTATATGCAATCATTTATTTCTATTTTAATATGGCATATTGGTTTTTAAATGTATAATCATTTTAAATTTTAACACCATACCAGTTTCGATATTCAGCTTTATATGTCAGCGGAACATTAACTTTATGGTAAAACGATATTGTCGTTGGTTAATGCACACCTAATTCAGGACTTTTTTTTGTAGAGCCAGTGTGTGTTATTAAGTCCAAGTTTAGTTGCTTCAAGATGTTTACATCAAACAGTGCTTCGTAGTTTTTTTCAGGCAGTTTATTTGTAAGAAGCACAACACAAACTTTTTGCTCATCTTCTTGTATAAAACAATTTCCAGAAATATGCTCTGAACTGAGTTACTTATCTGATGTATAGAAGAATTATGATCATGACCAATTTGCTTCAGCTCTTGAATTTGAAGATTCTTTTCTCTTAGAAAACTAAAATATTGATAGCATTTAATAATTATCATATATCATATCCATAAGATTAAACTTGTTACCCTTAGATTTATAATTTGATTCTAAGGTAAAATTTTATATAATTATTATTGAATGCTCTATAACTTACCAATTAAATAAATTCCAATTTACCAGATGAGGTATTTGCACGTCTTACAATGAAGAATCGCATTTTTTAAAATACCAAAAAAAACCTTAAGTTCACATTCCTGTTTGAAATTTTCAGTAAAACGTTACATAAAATGTGATAAAATCCATAAAACAGCAAAATCAAAAATAAATTTTTATCAAAATGAAAAGTATTCAGTCAATGTCATAAATACACTTTCACCAATATCATAAATCTTAGGGAATTCATTGTAGCCAAAGCAATTATTTGCACCAAATGGCACGGAGCACGGTGAGGTCATTTTTTTTATAAGGGAGATATGGAACACGAGCAGTCCAGTTTTATATCAAAAGTTCGTGGTCGTGGCAAAGTACCGGCAGCCGATGACTCATAAGCTTCTCTTGTTTTCAATATCGTGGAAAAAACCAGAGATGACGTTATAAATATAGAACAGATAGCTTTTGCTACTAAAAAACATTTTTGACTTTTTATTCCTTTTAAGAAATATCTTTTATAAATGGAAATTATTTTCCCTTAATTATTAATTATTATTTTTAAAAAGAGGTTAGCTAATTTACGGGAATTAACTTAATTTTTATTTATTATATAAACAATCTCAATTAGAATAATAATTGAGACGTTGAATAAATCATTACTGGAATTTTTATTTTTACTTATTAATTTAAAATAAATTTTCATTTAAACTTATCAGAATTAAAACTTTTAATTTAATTGTGATCGCACTTTGTGGAAAAGCACAAAGCTTAATTAAATAAATAACTAAAATTCAATTAATTTTTACATATAGGGAGGCTCGAAAATGATTTTATATTTCATAAAAATATTTACGTAAACCTCCACCATTCCGTCAGGAAACTTTGTAGATTAATATTAATAAACCTCAGAATTAACCACAAGCAATTTTTCACACAAGACGATAGTTCGTAAACTGTCTAACTTTAATTTTTCTTTTTAAATAACTTCTATTTAAAATTCAAAATCTAAACTTAAAATAAAAATCAAATTAAAAATCTTTTAGGACAATTATTATCGTTTTGAATTTAACTTTTTAAATCATTTCTAAGACAGTTAAACATTTTTTTTTTGGATAAAGCCTTTTGTATAACAAATAAAAACTTTGTAAATAGAATAATTGTAAATAATATTCAATCATTTTGTGAAAGATTAGTGGGACGCCGCTAATCTTTAGTTTAGTAATTATTCTGTGTAAGAGCTCAAAAACTAAATATTACGATATACGGGGTAAAATTAAAAAGTAAAACTTAAAATATTTTCTACCGCCATTTATTTATTTTTTTTGAAAAACAACTTATAAAAAAGGCCTAATTTACTACTAATTATCTTCAATAATTAGTACGATTTAACCATCAACTTTTCAAACTGTATTAACACTTCCATCGTTAATAAGTACTAATAAAAGACGAGACTGACTCATAATTAATCCAAGAAGTCCCCCGTGTTAAATATTCCCTGCCTGAAAATTCCTCAGAATATTCTGAAACCATTGAATAAATAAATTAAAAGAGCTTCTTTCGTTTTAAACATGTCCAATCATTCTTTCAATCAGTCCGTGTCCAGTGAGGCGAATGGCCATCCAGGTCATTCGGGAGGTTATGGAGGGTCCTCTGCGGCCGGGAGACCGGTCGCCGAAAATAAGGGCACACCGGACAGAACCAACATGACAGGACAAGACACAAATATTAAAAACTTAGAACAATCAGAATTATCTTTTTCTTTCGGATCAGTGAAACAATTAATTAATTTATTTAATTCAACTGCGCTAGATCATAGGAACCTTAGTAGTAGCATCAGTTCTCCATTCTCCGCTACCAAAACTGTTGCTGCTGATGGCAAGAGTAGTAGTTCGTGGCGCGCCCCTGTAACTAAGAGTTTATCATCCAATGCGTTCCCTCAAAATTTTCCAAGTTCAAGAATCGCGGAAAATCGAGTAAGATTCATTGATAATCTCAGAATTAATGACCGTTACAATGCTAATTCCTTCCCGATAAATCCGCAAAATAGACCTAATATTTTACGAAGTAGTGGCGGAGGCGCGTTCTCACGACATATCCTTAAAAAAATCACAAAAACAGTATTTTTTTACAGTGTTCAAAATAGGTAGATCCCTTAAACAGGAAGGTCTGACATGAGCAATGTTTCATGATTTACATTATCTACAACATTACTTTTCTAGATTTTTCGGTTGCCATTATATCAATTATTTGATTAAAATTGTTTTTAGCTACGTTGTACCCTATCGACAATAGTGCTAGATTAGTTAGATGCTCGTGGCCAATTTTTCGGACCACAAATAATTTTTAATTAATTTAAATTTACTAAACTATCGTTTACAACTGGCTGATGTTACTAGGAACGTCAAATCTGCTGCTAATTTTCTTAATTCCTCAATCGACGTTTCCTGGAGAAAATATCCTTTTAGAAAACCAAAATCAGACACTGCGCTTGATAGATTTTCAAACATCCATGTAATATGTTGTGTTAACGTATCTAACACAGGGTAAAGTTATACGTTCAAATTTTGAAACAGAGTTAATGTAGAATGACTAAAATGTGGTTGTCGGACTTGCATTGTCTTTATTTTTATTTATTTTTAAGACGTTTCGATTAGGTTGTATCTTTCATCGTTATCAAGTATAAACTGAATGTTTTGTCTTAAGACTACAAGCTTATATAGGGACTGTGTCCATTGAAGCGCAAAGTTTCGCTTCACTGTACACACCTCAATGATTTGATATTACAAAGTAGTGGTTGCCAAAAATTAGGTATCTCAATACTCGGTTTACTAAAGATTCCATTATTGTTTTTAATGTAAGCTGCTTCTATAAATTTTCTTATTTTCATGTTGGATTCCATATATATTGCCGCAGCCTCAGACCATTTTATATGGTGTTGTTTATCCCAGGCGTGTTCTGCAATACCTGATCTCGACGTTTCCCCTTTTTGTGTACGAGTTTTATGTTCTTTAATTCTAACTTCTAGTGGTCGTTTGGTTTCTCCAATATACATTTCACCACACTCACATGGAACTTTGTAAACACATTCTTTCTTATAGGTAGTTTTCGGTTTTGTTTTTGTTAAATGAGCTTTAAAGGTATTTCCTGATTTAAAAGCTGTTTTTATATTATAACTACTGGCAATTCGTCTTATTTTCTCTGAAGTTCCCTTAATGTATGGAATTGTGAAGAAGGAATGTGTTTCTTGCTGTCCAGTAGTCGTTGTTTTTCTAAATTTATTTATGACATCGTCAATTAGTTTTAAAGGATAACCATTCTGTAGTAAATAGGATTTAATATTTGTCATCTCTTTTTCCAGTGAATCGGCATTATTGCATATAGATATAGCGCGATTATAGAGGGTGCGTATAATTCCCCGTTTTGTTAAAACAGAATGATTAGAACTATTATTAAGATATTGTCCAGTATGTGTTGGCTTTCTGTATACTGAAGATTTAATAGTTTGGTTTGAACCGTTCATCATGACATCTAGGAAGGGCAATTGATCATTTACCTCTTTTTCCATGGTAAACTTAATTGTAGGTCGAATGGTATTTAGATGTTTCAAGAAATCATTAAGTTCTTGATCATTGCCTTTCCACACGATGAACGTATCATCGACATATCTTTTTAGTAAACCGAGTGCTGAGATACCTAATCTTTGGCAACCACTACTTTGTAACATCAAATCATTGAGGTGTGTACAGTGAAGCGAAACTTTGCGCTTCAATGGACACAGTCCCTATATAAGCTCGTAGTCTTAAGACAAAACATTCTGTTTATACTTGATAACGATTAGAAATACAACCTAATCGAAACGTCGTAAAAATAAATAAAAATAAAGACATTGCAAGTCCAACAACCACATTTTAATCAATCTTCAACATTGTCTACAACCTTCAAACAAGACTTAATGTAGTTACATCATTTTTGTCTTTTCATTGAACTTTTTCTGCATTTTTCAGAATGTCTGATTCTATCAAAAGTTCGATAGACAATTTCTTTGATGATTTTAAACGTTTATCAATTTGATTGATTAAATGTTTATGGACGAGGTTTGATTGTTCAAAATTCGGTTAACATGGTTAATACTTTTGACTATATGATCCCACGCCGTCAAAATGTAAATAAATTCAGATCCGATTATTTTTAATATGCTCTTGGTCGAAAATATTAACTCTGAGGTAATAGTTTTCTCACCCATTCTCTTTACTATAGAACGTAATATTTTAATTACTTTTGGAAGTTGGATATACAAAGGGTGAACTGCATTATACTATGGTGACCACCTTGCGCCAGAAATGAACTTTTGAGATGAACTGTGTGACAAAGTTTCCGACATTTTGTTGATTCAGAAAAGTAGTTAAATATTATCTGCTGTGTATCAAAGAACGTAGACATTTCCGGCGTTACATAAGAAGCACGAACTCCAATAAGAATGAGCAAGTTCACCGTAGAAATCTAGCATATTCATTATATTACCGGATTTGAGTTTGTACACCCGATATTTACCAGCCTTATTAAGGCCTTTGTCAAGACTGTCTCCTACAAGCTAATAGTTTCAAACTATCTTTGCCTATTTTGTGTATAATCTCTTCTACAAGTCCACTCCCGGTTTTTTCTTCTGTATGTATAAAATCAATAAAACTTTTTTGAAAAGTGCATGTTCCGTCACGAATATCTACATACATAAAGGGGCTAGAAAGTGGGGAAAGCGTGGGGCTCTCACTGTGTGACCTCAGTCGTGCCTTTGAGTTTCTCATGATCTTTTGATTAGAAAGCTTCATAGATACAGTATAAGAAGCGTTCCTCTCGATTTGTTTTCGTCTTTCCTGTCAAATAGAAGGCAGGCGGTCGCATATGGTGGAAAACTTTCTGAACCTATGGCGGTACAGTGTGGAGTGTCGCAGGGCTCGGTATTAGGACCTCTTCTTTTCATTATATATGATCTCTTTAGGCATTTGTCACCGGGTCTGTGTATCTGTTACGCTAATTTGTAAAAGTAGAGACCCAGAATGTTTAATGAAAGAAATGTCTGTGATGGGAGAGCGTGCGAGATACTGGTTTGCTAAAAATTTCTCTTAAATTAAATGAAGAAAAAACACGGAAAGAAAGTGGTTAATGGTTCTTCGGTGACATTGCTGAGTGTCAGTTTGGACGATGGTTTGAAATGGAATTCTCATATCACATTATTGAAGAATAAGTTGGCATTCTCTATTTTTGTTCTCAGGCAACTTCGTGGGTCTCTTTACTGTGACACCCTTCTCTCTGTTTATTATTCCTCGTTGCATTCTCATATTTTGAACGGTGTTCACCTTTGGGGTTGTTGTGCTGGTGCGATTCAGATTTTTAGAATACAGAAGAAGGCTATTCAACTTGTCTCTGGAATCGGCTATAGAGACCACTGTACGCCACACTTTATAAAATTGCGGGTACTAACGTTGCCTAGTTTATTTATCTTCTACCAACTACAGGAGATTCATAAAAACAGTGGGAAATTCCACCAAAATTCCCATTTTCACTCTTATAGCTTTAGACCAGCTAATTTTTTGGAGAGATCTAATAAAAATACACTGAATGTGTTATTGTACAACACGTTGCCTGGCACTTTTAAAGTTTTAGACTTTATAAGATTTAAAATTAAGGGGTTTTGTTAGAGCATGCATTCTACTCAGGTGTTGAGTACATGGAGACTTCTTCTGGAGCGTATTGTTGGTCTTTTTTTTCATGTAATTCACAGGTAGTTTTAACCTTATTTTTTTTTGTTTTTGTGACATATTACAATTGTATTTTTTTGTACAAAATGTAATGAAATAAATGTATCTATCTATTTATCTAAGGCACAATTTCGGCCATTTGCTCTTGGTGGCTAATATTGATCGTAATATTTTGCTTTTAAAATAGCTGAATCCAATAATAAAATCAATCAGTTTTAAATAGTTGGGGAGAAGTATGAACTAGATCCTTTCGTAGTGGAAGATGTGCAGCAATTTATGATTATAAGCTAAGCAGTTCTAATGTACTTCGGAAAATACCTAATTTATGCTATCCGAATTGTTCGACACTACCTCTGAGTGCCAGGTTATTTTTTGCACAAAACAGAATAATATCCATTATTACAAGGCGCGAATTCAAAGGGGGAGGGGGCGATCTTCCCTCCCCCCAAACTTCAAATTTAGGAAAATAGACACACTCCACCTCTTACACTAGGAATGTGAATGCTGTTGTACCCGCCGACAACTCACTTTCGCTTGCGATCGCCCTTCCCCAAAAGCTTCGAATTTAGAAAAATAGACCCGACCGTGTCCCTTACACTAGACATATGAATGCTGCTGCTGCCCCCCCGCCCTCTCGGTCGACAACTTGCTTTCACTTGCGATCGCTCTTTTCCCAAGAGCTTCAAATTCAGAACTGCTGCCCTCCTCCCCTCGGGACAACTTTCTTTCGCTTGCCATACTGTATTTTTGTGATCCCCCCAAAGAGGGAGGCTGGATCCCCCCTGATTATTACCTTAAGAATATAATTCCGGTTCTCTTTTTCTGTGAAAATTGTACGTTGCAAATCATCATCTATCGCTTGTCCTTTTCTTAATTGTATTGCCAATTCCTTCGATGAGACGTATTATTTGCAATGTTCTTCTGGGCTCACCAATCCTTGGGTTCAAGTGCTTCCGGTCAAAAAATCCTTTCGAAAAAATTGATCCTTTTGTACTAAAATAATAAACAAGTAAATCAAAGAAGGGATTTGCTAGCTACACTATACATGAGGCAGTTTCGTTCAATTTTCTCTTTGCTGAATAACGTTTTTTTGACACCAAACTGCTGAAGAAGTTCTACTTTCATCAAAAATCGATAATCTAAAATCGTAGTTCTTTTTCTAATAAAGTTAACAATCTATAAAAATTTGTATTTTAAAGAATAAAAACTATTTAGCTGGTTGCAAGACCTCGACTACGGCGCTGGTCACGCTGGTTATGAATTAGTCAGATGAGGTGGGTTTTTTCCAGCTTAGTCAAATTACTTGTATTTTTCTTTATCGTTTTTTCATATTGTTAAAATATTTTTTTTACTACCTGTAATCATTGATACATTTTTAAATTTACTCAATAGGGCGTACATTAATGGTTATTGCCGTATCTAACTCTAAAATAGTTTCAACTAATTGAATTGAATATTTTGATTAAGGTACACATTTGAATAGGTCGAAAAACCAATAGCATCAAGCAGGCATTCACTTCTAATATTGAACATGTCAAAACCATCTACACATTAAGGTCTTTGGACTGATGTTGAACTTGCTGTGATTTAATTTTATAGCATAAAGGAAGAAAATAATCAGTGTCGTTCCTTTTTTTCTTTAAAAAAAAGGAAAAAATAAGAGTAATGTATGAAAATTCTATCTTTGGATGAAGTTTTTAATTTAAAACATTTTCATTTTATAAGACTTGTATTGTTTTTAATACATATTTGAAATAAGGTTTAAACAATTTGAACATAAAATTTTAAAATATAAGAATAAGTTATTTATTTGAGAATAGAAAATCAAACCGGTAAATTATAAGATATAAAACTTTTTTCTGATATAAATGTGATGGATTGGTATACTATAAGTATCACTTTTAAATGCAAAATTAGGTGATAATAAAACTTCATTGCTTCTGTGATATGAAGAAGTAATTTTCCCCTTCAAAAATATTTTATTTGTTTTGATAAAATTGTGCGTATTCAAACAAAAATTTTACAATAAAACAATGATATATAAAATTCATATAAGAATGTTTTTTGTATTCTTATCTCTTAATAATTTTTTCGATTTACTTGTTTCATAAATTTAATTGCATTACTTTTTTCTGAATTTATAC
The DNA here is from genome assembly GCA_034092305.1 of Diaprepes abbreviatus. Lineage (NCBI taxonomy): Eukaryota > Metazoa > Arthropoda > Insecta > Coleoptera > Curculionidae > Diaprepes > Diaprepes abbreviatus. Next base: position 3,914,209 of record JASJET010000055.1, on the reverse strand, counting down.
GATTTTTCTTTTTCTTATTTATTATATCAGTCGTTAATCTTATTGTAGAAAAATATACAATTTCTACTAACGAAATAAAGCTGAATCCTGTGAAAAGTCCAAGAATTCCACCATAATATCCTTAAAAACAAAAAGATATAATAAGCTTATTAAACTAATTCAACAATTCAAAAAGATCAATGGAAGAATGACTTAGACCTATACATTTTATGGTAAATAAAACTTACTTACCCATGAGTGTATGCCATGTAAACACATGGTCTTTCCTGTGTTTGGTACCAACTAAATCATTAAAAAATACTTTAATAATACTATGATTTTCCATTGAAGATTCTGAACTACAAAATGTTAAAAAATAATTAATGGTTTTTATTATTGACCGATTAACAAAAGACTGCCTGACTTCACTGTAACTAGCAAAAATATGTTTTTCCAGTTAGAAAGAAAGATATATGAAACCGATTTAGTTAATAGCCATAATGTGTGAAGACCTGAGATTTTTGTATTTTAAAATTACAAAGAGATTTTAGATCAATAAAGGCCGTCATATTCATATAAACCATATAATTATCGTCAAAATTTCGATGAATACATTGAAGAAAAAACAAGACCGTCTGGTATTCCACTACGACCTCTTCTTTTTTTAATGGTTTAGGGGTAGTCAGGATTTTCAAATATCAGTATTCTAAAAGCTTCCACATCGGGAAAAGAACTATTATATGGCCCAGGAATAGATTGCTCAGTGTAAGTAATTAAATAACATTATTCTGCATAAAAATCCAAAATAAATATGTTTAAGGAGTCGTTATTAACGACGATCAATATTCTTGCATATAAAGAGCAATCTTGAGTTAGCTCAACCAAAACTACTTCATCTTCTTCGGAATCAACAAAGAATTCTATTTCTGTTATGGAAGGTTGTGTTTTTGTTGTAATGTGTTTTTGTTTGTTTAAAAATTCTTGTATCTCTCTCATTAGCTTCATGAAGAATTCCTTGTTAGTTTGCGATCATTCTGGGAAACGTTGACCCTTCTTATGATTCTTCCTTGATTTCTTGAGGTCTGTTTGGCTGTTTCAAACTGAACGATAAAACTATTTACTGCTGACTCTTGCTGTATTTCTTCCGGATCTGTTGGGTAGGTCAAATTTATTAGCCTCATTATATCCGCCTCATACTCTTGCAGACTTTCGTTGTATTTTTGTCTTCTTTCCTGGATTTGGACCTTATAAACTTCTTGGCGGTGGGCTTCCCCATAACCCATCTCTAGAAAAGTAACAATAAACTCATTATCATTCTGTTTTTCTTCAGAAATGTTACGTAGAACTTCCATAGCTTCACCTCGTAGTGCTAGAACAAGAGTACGTGCCGTCTCCGGTGTATTCCAATTACTGGCGGTGGCGACAGCTTTGAATTCACAAACAAAGGTAAGCCAATTTACTTTGTCGTCGAAGGTAGGTGGCTTCATCACACTAATTGAAGGAACACCATCTACCTTTATTATACCTGTACTGGCTACCTTTTCGATTTGCAAATGTAATTGTTGCACCTGTTTCTGGATTCCTATCACCTCATCTTGTACTTCACAATGTACGTCTTCTCTAATTTGCAAATGTAATTGTTGAATCTGTTTCTGGATTCCCATCACTTCATGTTGTATTTCTCCATGTACGTCTTCTCTAATTTTGCTAATCCTCTGTTGCATTTCTTGTTCTATGCTCTTCAAATCTTCTTGATTTTTTTCTAATGTCTTCTTTCAGTGTCTTCTTGACTTGTCTTAAGTTACTGTCTCATGTCTTCCAGGCTTGTTTGTATATAGTTCTTGTTTAATACGTTTTTGATTTTTCTTAATGTCTTCTTTCTTGGTTTATGTTTTCTTGGCTTGTTTTTAGTGTCATCAATTCATGTTTCATCTCATCTTAGCTTGTCTTTAATTCTTGTTTCATATCATCTAGATTTTTCATCATACCTTCTTGGCTTGTCTTTAATTCTTGTTTCATATCATCTAGATTTTTTATTACACCTTCTTGGCTTGTCTTTAATTCTTGTTTCATGTCATCTAGATTTTTCGCCATACCTTATTGGCTTGTCTTTAGTTCTTGTTTCATATTATCTAGATTTTTCGTCATAACTTCTTGGCTTGTCTTCACGTCTTGTATCATCATCAGTATCTGACTTAAACTAGTTTGAAGTTGTTCTTCCATTTTTACTTTTTGTTTCCTAGTTTTCATAGGCATTCCATGTTAAAAATAAGGAAATTGAATTCTCTAAAATGTTCCACACCTTCGTTCATAGACGTCTCCTGAGGAAATTAACAAAGGTAAAATTAAGTAAATAAATTATGAACTCGTAGAAAATAAATCTAAAACTATAAACACAAATTAATACTATGAAATGTATAATGCTCTAAAGTTCGTTACATTATATTCTCAGTGCATTTTTTGTAACTTAGGATAAAAATGGAAGTAGTATTGTCATTTCTCAAACTTTAAGAAAAGTTTTATTTGTTTTCAAACAAAATGCATTCAAGTCGGTTAAAAATTTCCCACTTAATCAGGAAGTGACACTTTTCTACCTAGAATGTAAAAAGTACGTGAGTGGCCTACAACATCTAACTTACTAGTGAAAATGATAAAAAGTATCCGTTTTGTCTTGTCGGAGTTGCAATAAAATTTACATACTTCTTTCTCTTGTTAGATAGATCCTTTTGGAGGTCTATTTTTCCTTTTTTACATGTGTAATCTATTTTATGAGGAATTTGAAATCTTTTAGAGTATTTCATGTAATTTCTCGTTTATAATATACTTTCTTTCGTAAGCGTAACTAGAGTTTGTAAAGGGGAGGGGGGAGCGACGATCCCTCGTTCATCACATCTTTATGTAATTCAATTTGAATCTATTAATACCATTATAAAATCGTAAACATAGGTGTTTCCGTACATCGAAGATATTAAAAAAAAATCTTTTTTTTTTAGGTTTTTTTCCCTCTCTTGTAATTGCTTTTATAAGATGTTAACTTATTTTAGTAGATATTAACTAAAATACAATAATAAATAATAATTTATTTTAACCCGACTTATGAATGAAAAGCAGGTTGACCGAACCACGAAGATAAAACGTCATAATGAAGGCTACTGTTTTTTTCTCTAAATTATGAAATTATATTATTATGGTAACTTACCCTAAGTTAATTTGGGTTGTACGGTATGTGAAGTCTAATATCCCTTTAGATGCCTCCGGCCTATAAAATGTAGTTTCACAATTCGGTGAGCAGCTGCATTCTCCATTATTTTTAACATTAAAGTCGGCGAGATCTGATATGTTGTGTAATGAATCTAAAAAAGTTGCATTATTTGTTGTAAAACTTTGAACTTATATGAGTTAAAGTGTTTTTGGCGTCCCCTGGAGATGGCGCTCGCATCTCTCTTTTACCTATGCGTCATAATTACATTATTTTTCCTCAGTATTACCAGACTATGCAAAGCTGTTGTGAAGCGCATTTATTTATTCTATGATTTTTCAAAGTTTCATTGTTTTCCAAATATGAAAAAAACTGAAGTGCAAGTCATGATAAAATATTTTTAATATTAATGATTCAGATGGAGTTTATTTCATCATTTACAACTGTCAAAACATGAGTTGCAACACTTTGGTATGGTGGTACGATCACTCAAAATGATGACTATTTTTGTTATATAAGTATAGCATGCTTTACAAATTAGTAGCAACAATTCTTCAAAAATTTATCTTATCCGTACAAGTTCCTAAATATGTTAACTAAAACAGATCGACGATTTTTTTTTCTCGTAACGTTGAGTCTATACAGTTGCGTGCAAAATTTTCAGAACAAATGATTTTTCATGTATATTTCCTAATTTAAAAAAGTAAGTAAAACAGTCATAGCAAGATAATGTATTATTATTGTATTTTCAAAATATACAATTGATGCACTTTCAATTTGTCATAAGAAATAATTAAATCGAAAATTCAATTTTTAACGCTGTCAAAAGTTTTGGGATAAGTTTTTGAATTAATTCCAAATGATTTACACTCTTAATGTTCATTTATTGGTTTCAGTTACTTCAGAAAACTGATCTAATTAATACTTAAACTAACCTGAATTAACCCAGAGTAATCCGAGCTAATCTAGATATATAAATTTAAAAATTGGGAAAGGGTTGATTTAGTGGGGAAGCGAGGCTTTAGCATCTGCTGTAAAGAAATATGTTTTATAAAATTATAAGATATATAAAAATGAATTGGGATTATAAATTTTACAGAAGAAGGATATCGAGGCTTTCAAACAGTTGAGGTAATTTCTCTTGCAAAAGGTTTACGTAAGTATGGGTAAATAATGGTTCATCAAAAAAGTGGGGCCTGATGATTCTCTGTGTTGCAAAAAATTTAGGTAACTATGGGTAAATAATGGTTTATCAAAAAAGTGGAGCTTGATTCTATTAAAATGAATACCACGCCAAACATTAATTGACCAATGGTTGCAATGTTGCACTTCTCTAACTCAAAATGGGTTTTCTGTGGCATAATAAGGTATATTGTGTATATTTACGTAACTATTATTTCTAAAACGACGTTGTTCGGCAAGGAAAATTGCGATTTATTTTACAATATGATGTTACGTTTCATTTTTTACGAATTTAAACAATACAGCTACTTATTCCTTTGTGAGTACCTGCTATCTGGTTGCAGTAACCAAAAGATGGTCTCGACCAATGGAATACTTGAAAATAGCACGGCTCTTGGTTGTTTTAATATCCCCTTGTGAGTAGTTTGGTATATGTGGTTAAAAGGGAATTAAACGCAATACATTTGCCAGCAGAAGTAATTGGTTTCGAAGAAATATGTAGTATTTCTATTAAGGACGAAAAAACTTCGAGCTAAATCTTGAAGTAACTGAGGTGAATGCGAATGACTACAATGAAGCCTTGAGAAATTGTTATAAAAGCATTAAATACTATAAATGCTTTAAATGCAGTAAATGTAGGCTATTTTTGCTGGGATATAATTTTAAAACTGGGCTATGATTTCAAAAAGCTGGTATATGGTTTAAAAAGCTGGCCCTTGAAACAAAAGAAAAACATAGGGCTCATGTTGTAGAATTCTATCTACAAGAACCTAAAAAAATCATAAAAATAAAATAAACATATAAAAACGGTTGAAATTCCGAGAAATAACTGCACATTTTCGGCGATAACGGCGCATAGACACCGACACAGACAGCGGCGCAGACATAAAGCTTTGGCGGACCATGCTAAGCGCTGATCGGTTCCTTTTGGAAGACCCGACGGAGTGCCGAGAATGTATAAATAGTACCCGATGTCGCGATTCGTTAGCAGAATCTAATTGTCTATTAAATAGCACAGATCTCCCAAATCTTTCTTACATGCGCGCACACGAGTATCTAAGTCTTTTGAAGCATTTACTCAGGCCAAACGTGAGATTCTCTGCCGTTGCTGATTAGTCTGGCACTTGCACCAGGTCAGAGAAAGGCACGGGGAATCTTCAATATGTCGGCCACTCGTCGGTAATCTCGCAAGAGATTGTTGTCAATTTCCCTTCCAGAAGAAAAAAATTCAACAGATTAATACGTGAATAGGGAGTTTCAAATTTCCTAGAGGTTTTCCTGGAGCGCCCCTTTTGGCATCAAGAGGATCACTAAGCTGTTTACGTTAGTGTAACGACGGAGGCCGCTCTGCTTACGACGGCTTAAGAAGAGAGGTTCTTGGTTGTCCTAATAAGACGATCAAGAATTCGATTCAAGAAAGAAGATTAAGAAGATTGCGGTAATAGAAAGGCCAGGAAACCTCGTTTGTTAGGCGGATATTCATTAGAGGCGAACTCTAGTAGTTGATAACAGTTCAGTGCTAGGGGAGGAACCTCAAAGTAAAGTCTTCAGTTAAATAAAAGCCGTGAAACTCAAATTTTAGTAAAATTCCAGCGCCGTCGGAAAAAAATAAGCTCCTTTCCACGCCGATTTTTTTTTTAATTCTAGCGGAAACTGTTTGAAATTAACATACAGAGTATTCACGCGCCTACTTCTATGAATATAATAATTTGCGGAAATAAAATTGCGTAAAGGAAACCTGCTAGCGACATACCCGATTTAGACATTCCCGAGTGCGACTTAAATAATTTTCTCTCCAGAGAAAATTAGTGACAACCTGATAGTGACATCGTTAATGGATCTAAGAACACAAAAACAAAAATTTTCGAAATAATCGAATTTCGAAAATTTTATTAAGAGTCCCAGCACTACTTTTACTGTAATAAAATTTTATAAGAGCTGACGTCTAATAAAAAACAAATTAAAATAAATATTGACCAAGTTCTCAATCAACCCAAATTCCATATACTCAATTTTTCTCATATATTAAGTATATTAAAGCCCAGCCCTCCGTGATTTTTGTATTTTTATTCAAAGCATTCCAATTTAAGAGGAAAAATAATTTATTTAAAAATGTCCAAACCCTTCTCTCACAGTTCCTTCCGGTCTGATGAGGCGGGTGGCATTTCAGGCTGTCTGGGTGCTTTTGGTGGGACCTTCGTGGCCCCTTGTGGGGTCGCGCCAGACCTAACAGGATTCTATACTTATAATGAGTCTGACATGACCCGAATAAATCAAAATGCTTAATTATATCCCAACACTTCAATTTCCCCAATGGAACAATTTTTAAATGACATCCAAGCTTCACTTCAAGGTGGAGACCACGTAATGCAGGGACAAACGCAAACCCAAAAATAACCAATTTCCTGATCCGCAAGTCACTCACAGCTCGTATACGTCGTTCGCGTTCGCGATAATTTTCCTGAAACGACGGACCATAATATACGACACTCAGTATTCAAGAAATTTTGTATGCGGTTATGGTGTGCGTAAAATGGAAATAATTTAATTTATTGAACTCGTCGACTATAACGAAAAATATAGAATAGTTACCTGATTTTGATGTAGATTGATTAAATTAATTAATAAAACATACAGATGATCACTGATTTTGACTTTGATAATTCTACACGACTGCTAGAACGGCCAGTTGCAAATAAAAGATTCGCAAAATTTCAAACTAGATTTGTCAATACGTATACTTCAAGAAGTTTTCTCTAGCCACGGTCCTAATTATTGGAAAAATATTCGATACTATGTATCCCGAAAATTCAATATTATCCACCTAGAAACTACAACAGAAATCTATTTACAGATACCTAAGAATGGTAAGAATACTTATACATAAATACCGCGTGAAAATCGACTTCAATAAAGAACAATGCCGATAGATGGTGTAAAAGTAAAAAAGAGGCTGTTACAAATTTTTACTTTATAGTGTTTTTTACATAGCTATTAAAATTTGAAGAAAATCATTAAAAGGAATAAAACAAGTAAATAAATCGAAAACCTAAAAAACTCTTAGGAATATGTATAAAATATGTTGAACGACAGTTGTAAGATTTTTAATAGTCTATAAAATAAAATAAAAAAATACACAATTTTTTTCGAATGTGAAATAATGTAGTTTTGTTGCAAATGTTTTGTAGAACTAGTTTTTACTTAGCCTTGATAGTAAATTTGAGGATATTTCTAACAAAATTAAAATGGGTATTTACAATTAAATGGATGCTTGAAAATGTGATTTTTTTTCTTATGTACAACTATAGCAAATATATAAAGTTAAGGTGTATCAAATTCTTAATATAAAATTCATACATTAAATCAAAAAATTATTTGTTCCACTTAAAAAATACAACTTTATGATTTCCTCGTTTTTTGGCACTCTCCGTAAAGTCCCAAACATTTTTAAAATTTACGCATAAATTAACCATACCTAAAAAGCATAAACTTATTTCCTCCAATAGTCGACCCACCCCGTATATATTCTACATTTGCTTTCGACACAATGATATTCTGTACACTTTGCGAAATATGTAACTCAACTTTACATTTTCGTAAACTTTTTAATATAATTGCCGTTTCCGGATTTCAAACTTCCATACGTTATGTATGAATAATTAATTAAATTTCCTACCTTAATAATGCATTATGAATTTTGCTCATAACCGTTAAACTTGAAGGCTAATTAAATGTTACTAAGGTTACTTTGCATTTAAAATGAAGCATAGACATATGTGCAACATTTTAACTAAAAACTTTTTCTAGTTTCTTTTCTATATAACATTTTTAGTATTCATAAAAATTTGCCATTTCTCAATGTTCTATGCAGCTGCGGATGGACTGATAAAGACAGACAATAGGTCTTGAAATAATGGATTTAACTGATATTATATTTTTAAAAAGTATTTTTATGGGCTCTAGAATAATGCTAGATGACTACTTTGTTCAGTTTTGAAGCAGATTTCAAGTTCAAATTAAAAGAGGTCTTTATTGCGAAATGACGTTAATATGGTTTTCATAATATTCAGATTATATTGAATAATAATAAGCCGGAGACCGGTAATGACGTATCTAAATCTAGTGAGAACATCGAAATGATTTTAAGTTCACTAGGGAAAAAATTATTGCAATGTTTATGGCCCAAAAATGTTTTTTTTTTCAAAATGTTTCGACCCGAAATTGAAAATATATTTTATTAAAAATAGCTCTTAAAAATGTGGCAATCTTTTTCTACTTGTATGTCAAATTTGTTTTTAATTCATTTATTTTATGAAGCGTTTTGCACCTAAAAATGAGTCTTGTAAAACTGAAACATTGCAGTGTCATCAAATTTTTAACAAAGGAATATGACTGAAAAGTATACAGGAATGAGTGATTGCCATATTTGGAGACGAAGCTGATGAAAACAGTTTCGATGGGGCCTTGAATTCACCTAGAATAACCTAAGAAGTGGGAAGTCTTCAGATGCAATCAGTCCTGATAGTAACATAATAATAATTTTAACCTCTTATTCAAATCTACACTTTCGAAAATCCTCTAATAACAATTTTGGACAAAGTGCGTTTGATATATTATTTTAATTTTTTAAATTCGTTATCTATACCCTCAGAAACGAACTAGTATCAATTTTGAACAAAATCAAAAAATGTAAATTTTTTTAGTCCGTCATATTGAATTCTCTATATTGAATCGTTTAATAATAATTTTAAATTCGTAATTTACACGCTCAAGAACACCTCTATACCAGTTTTGGAGAAAATTTAGAGGTGTAAAATTTTTAAGATGCCATATTGGGAATAAATCCGCCAATACCGATTTTGGACGAAATGTAGAGATGCAAAATTTTTAATCCGTCTTATTGAATCCTCCATATTCAATCTTTTTAAATTATTCTAGATTTGTTATATGCGACCCCGAAAACTTCCACATACCTATTTTGGAGAAAATCGGATACAATTAATTTTTTTGTTCGCCACATTATAAGCGTCATCTTGGATTTTACTGAATCAATTTCATCCAAAATAATATGGAACCACCACAGCAAGTTCCTGAACATAACGTAAAAAATTTCATTCAGATCCGTCCTTCCGGAGTAATCGAAGTCATACATAAAATAAAATATACCAGCGGTTGAATTTAGGAACTCCTTCTTTTAGAAATCGGCTAATGATGTATTTTAGTGTTAATTATTTGACTTTAATATTTAATTCTATGTTTATAGTGTCCTTTGGGACCTTGCAGCCGATAATATGATTACCAAACTACAATAAAAATGTTTCTATTATAAAAAATTCGTAAGAAAAATAAAGCAGTGGTACGATAATTAAATTCCATATAGTAAATTTGTAAGTTGGTTCAGGATATCATGATGAATTCAAAACTAAAAATCGAAAAATAATATTTTTATAAAAAAATTGAACCGACTTCTAAAAGTGCGCTAAAAAGTGAAAAATAACTTTAAATTTTTATATGAAATAGAAATTTTTGAAGTCGGCGCCAAACTAATACCTGATAAAATGTGATTCGCATAAACAGATTAAAAATACTTTATTTGTAATTGCTTTCTTACCATTATTTGTATATAGCGGTAGTTATTTATTTCATATAGAAATAATTTGGCACCGACTTTAAAAATTTCAATTTCATGTAAAAATTTATAGTTATTTTTCACTTTTTAGCGCACTTTTGGAAATCGGTTCAATTTTTTTATAAAAATATTATTTTTCGATTTTTAGTTTTGAATTCATTATGATATCCATAAATTATTTGAACTAAGTACTAATTGAGATTAGTTCGCAATGACTTCAAGATGACAAAAAAGTATCTATTTTATCCAAAGTTGTAACTCACCCTCAAATGAACCACTAAAAATTCTTTGATTCTTAGAGTTCTCCAAATACAAATTGTGTAACACAAATATTTAGTCTGTCATAGTAAATGCACTATCTTAAATTTCAAATTAATTTTTGATTGGTAATATAGGCCCCAGAACCTTTCAATATCGATATTTAAAGATCTTGAGAGGTGAATTTCTTAGCCCGAAATATTTTATAGTGCATATTGAGTTTGTATACGCCCCAAGAACCCCGCAATATCAATTTTTGGCAAAATCGGAAAATATAAAATTTTCAGTCCCTCATATTGTATCTTATCAACCTAACAGTTGTAAAAAATTAACGTCATATTCGTCATACCGACCCCGAAAACCCCCTAATATCAAATCTAAAAGAATGCGAATAAGGCAAAATTTTCAACCCACGATATTGGACCCGCCATATTAAATTTCAAAAAAATAATTTTAACGTCTTAATCTAATCTAAATCTAAACCCTTCAGAGCCCCCTAGTACCAATTTTAAATGAAATCAGGAAATTAAAATTTTTTAGACCGTCATATTGCATCTGACATATTAGATTTTCTTAAAATAATTTTATATTCGCTATTTACATCCTTAAAGACGATTCAGTCCCATCTTTGAACAAAATAAAAAAATGTAAAATTTTTAGTCTGCTATATTGGATTCGCCATATTGAATCCTGAAAAAATAGTTTTAAATGCATAATTTACACCCTCAAGAACCCCCTTATCAGTTTTGGAGAAAATCGAAAAATGTAAACTTTTTAGAATGCCATATTGAATCCGCCAGAGTGAGTTTTCAAAAAATAATTTAAATTCGAAATTAACACTAACAAAAATCGCCCAATACTGATTTTAGACAAAATCGAGAGATGTAGAATCTTTAATCCGCCATCTTGGATCCGCTATATTTAATTTTTTTGAAATAATTTCAGATTCGTAATGTGGGACCCCAAATACTCCCCCATATAAATTTTGAAAAAAAAATCGGAAAAAATTAATTTTTTATCCGCCATATTGGATACGCCATATTGAATTTTTTAAAAATAATTTGAGATTCGTTATGTGCCACCCCGAAAACTCTCCCATACCAATTTTGGAGAAAATCGGTCAAAATTGTTTTTTTTTGTCCGCCATATTGGATCCGCCATATTGAATTTTTTTAAAATAATTTTAGATTTGTTATGTGCGACTCCGAAAACTGCCCCGTACCATCTTAGATTTTACTGCACCAATTTCGTCCAAAAAAATATGGGACCACCGCAGCAACTTCCTGAACATAACGTAAAAAATTTCATTCAGTAATTCAGTAATCGGTGTACATACATAATATATATATATATATATATATATATATATATATATATATATATATATATATATATATATATATATATATATATATATATATATATACATATGTACGCGACGAATTGAGAACCTCCTTCTTTTAGAAGTCGGTTAAAAATGGACATTATTAATATTCATTTTATACTTACGTTCATGTTGAGCCATACAATAAATATCCTTTAAATCACACATTCTGTAGTTATCTCCAACAACTAAAATATAAGTTGTTAACAAGCTAATTTTTTAAAATATAGATTAAATTGTTCCCGTAAAAAGTAAATTATTTGTATAATAAATTGGATCCTTATAGGGGCTATTAAACAACTCAATATTCAGGATTCCTGAATAGGAAGTAGAAGTGAGAGAAGTTTAGAACATTTACATTGTCCTGAATAAAGATTCAAAATGATAGAGAACAACAACTTTACATGATAAAGTAATTATATACAGAGTTTTCCATTTAGAAATCAAAGAAAAATTAATTTATGTTTCATCAAATGGGCAAAATTTTGGCAAACACCCTGTATTAGATGATTGATCCATTAGGACAACATTTTTTTTAGTGCCATGCTATAAGGAACCACACTGTATAATTGAAAATATTTTTAGATTGTAGAAATTCTTATATTTTCCCACTTTTATTAAAATATTTTTTAAGGTTTTAAAAAAGAGAGAGATAGGGTGCATTTTCACACAATTGCGTCATCCTGTATGTGTAAATTATAATTTTTATATCCATTTTTTCGAGCTCCAAGGTGGTGTCAACCCATAATCTGAGTAAAAATAAAATTTAAAACGATTTAATTTCCTTTAAATAAAAAAAAACATTTGTGGTTTCTTATTTTCAATAAATAAAAAAAAACTAATCGTCTTTGTCATATTTCTGAATATTAGTGTGCTTTAAGTTTATATAAATATCTTCAAATTGTTTTGGCAATCACTTTAGTAAATATTGCAAAGTGAGTAAATGTATTGCCTCAATACGATATAAATTAGTTTTTCTTTATTATTACTAGTAGGATTTAATACATTTTCTAGTACTGCATATTACACAATATTAATGCATTTCAATTATAAAAATAATTTTAGCAAAGCTCAACTTAATGCACGTTTGCTCTGGATTTCGAACTTTAACAGGTTTTTTTTAGGCATTAGGCATATAGATCTCAAATGTTTGTTACCAAAGACAACTGGAGTACCAGAGAATACGAACTTTATTTCGCAATAACATTTGGTGTGATAATTAATTACCGTTACGATTGGATCTAGACAATATTTCGAGAGTAAAAGAAGCAGACCCAAATCCTTAGGGTAAAACTTTAGATATTTGTCATTGGCTATTATCGATAAAGTTATGAATTATTAATAAAAAAAGTTTCAATAATTTGGCCCTGTTTGCAAATAAAATTGAATTTTCATAACCTTTCTTGTTGCAAAGGAAATAAGGAATACAACCACAATATTTCAAGGCTAGATGCATTTTACATTCGACCATGCAGTTATGGAAACTGTATTTCGCAAAATTGATGAGTCGTTGTTCATCTGAAAATAAACATCTTCTTTCTGAAATAGCTATTTTTCTGATATCATCTGAAGCAGTAATGGTCGTAGGATTGATTCCAATTAGGTTAAACGTATTTGTTTCACATAAGATATTTTGTACAGCCCAGTCTGGATAATCATATGGATTGTGTATAAGAACCTAAAAAATATAATTATATATATATATATATATATATATATATATATATATATATATATATATATATATATATACAGTGCCTTCATTTCAAAACGAACCATCCTTAATAACTTTCTTAAATAGAAAAATTTAAAAAAAAAGAAAAAACACGCCAATTTAGATATACGGGGGGAAGTTTAATTTTGCATTTGTTAAAAGTCTGTCAATCACCTCCTCAACTCCAGCTAACCTCACTTTGATATGTCAAATGGGAACCCCCACCTTGTGACACATCATTGTAAGCAGCATAAAATTGTCTATCCAACCGTATAAAAAAAAATTAAATCGGTTGACGTACAAGCGAATAGTGTGCAAAAATGTCTTGTAATAATGCATAATATATCGGCCTCGAACTTTGGTATGTCAAATGATTACCCTATAGTGTGATACATCATTTTAAAGGACGTACGATCTGCTATCCAACGATGTCAAAAAAAATTAAGTTAATAGACGTTATAGGCAATTAGGATGCAAAAATGTGTGTTAAATATAAGCAGTTTATTCAGTTTTATTCAGTTGAAGAAAATTATTTTATTAAATGTTCAAAATGTGCGCCGTTATTAGCGAGACAATAAAAAAGCCTATTTTGAAATTCCCCACGAACATTGGCAAGGGTTTCTCTGCTAATTCCTCTACATTCCCGAACAATTCGATCTTTTAAATCGTCAATATTTTCAGGTGGGGTTTTATAAACCTTGCTTTTTAAATACCCCCAAAGAAAAAAGTCTAGAGGGGTTAGGTCTGGAGACCGTGCTGGCCATTCAATTGCACCACGTCTGCCAATCCACGTCCCTGGAAAATGTTCATCAAGCCACTCTCGAATTGCCAAAGCGTAGTGCGGGGGAGCTCCATCTTGCTGGAAATGCAAATTATTTTCATTTAGTACCATAACAGCATTTTCATCCACTTGATTTTCTAAAGATTGCACAATGGCAGGGTATATTGTGTTTTCTAAAAGGTTTAAATAAATTTGCCCAGTTAAATTATCTTCCAAAAAAAATGGCCCGATGATTTCATTGCCATAAATTCCTGCCCACACGTTAATTTTTTCGGGATATTGAGTATGCCCTTCTCGGAAAAGGTGCGGATTTTCATTATCCCAGTATCTGCAGTTATGTCTGTTAACCAGTCCATTTAGAAAAAAAGTTGATTCATCACTAAAGCAGATATTCTTAGGTAAATGGGGGTCCTCGTCAATTCGTTGGCACATTAATTCGCAAAATTGAATTCTCCTATCAAAATCGTCTTCTCCGAGTTCTTGAACAATTTGAATTTTGTAGGGAAAAAACTTATTTTGTTTTAAAACTTTATGCACAGAGCCAGCAGAAATGTTGGTTAAATCTGCGACCTTTGAGATGGATAAAGTTGGATCTATTGCAAACTGTCCTAGTACCTCGATTTGGCATGCTTCATCTACAACCCTTTTCTCAATATATTTTTTATTACAAACGGATCCCGTTTCTTCAAACTTTCGTACCAATTCGAGTACATATTTATGGCCCACGTTTTTGTCTTGATGCCTCTCGTTAAATGCTCTGGCGGTTCTACGAGCGCACCGATCTTCATCTCCATAGAGAAAAATTATTTCTATTCTTTCGGCTAGCGTATACACCATTTATATTCACGTTTCAACTAGGCGTCACAATGACAATTTTAACAATAATAAACAACAGGTGTTTAAAGATCTTAAAAATTTTATTTATTGCAGTGATTTTTTGTACCTATCAGGTACCGCAAAAAATATCATTGAAATAAATACACTAGATTGATTAGACTGCAATGAATTTTGCGATGAATTTTAAAACAGGCTTAGTTTTTTTCTCGCAAATATTTTAACTGTTTATTATTTTAAAAAAATATTTATTTTAAATTTAAAATAATATTTTACTCTATGAAGTAGCCATTTGACATAATAAAGTTTAATGTGATAAGGTGTCTATTATTACCACACATCTTTTCTTACTATTCGCTTGTACATCAACAGATTTTGTTTTTTTTATTGGCTAAATAGGAGATAGTATGCCCTTTAAAATGATGTATCACACTATAGGGTAATCATTTGACATACTAAAGTTCGAGGCCGATATATTATGCATTATTACAAGACATTTTTGCACACTGTTCGCTTGTACGTCAACCGATTTAATTTTTTTTATACGGTTGGATAGACAATTTTATGCTGCTTACAATGATGTGTCACAAGGTGGGGGTTCCCATTTGACATATCAAAGTGAGGTTAGCTGGAGGTGAGGAGGTGATTGACAGACTTTTAACAAATGCAAAATTAAACTTCCCCCTATATATCTAAATTGACGTGTTTTTTCTTTTTTTTAAATTTTTCTATTTAACAAAGTTATTAAGGATGGTTCGTTTTGAAATGAAGGCACTGTATATATATATATATATATATATATATATATATATAT
This sequence comes from Diaprepes abbreviatus, assembly GCA_034092305.1. NCBI lineage: Eukaryota > Metazoa > Arthropoda > Insecta > Coleoptera > Curculionidae > Diaprepes > Diaprepes abbreviatus. Next base: position 3,898,435 of record JASJET010000055.1, on the reverse strand, counting down.
ATATATATATATATATATATATATATATATATATGCTGTATGGCTTTTATCTTGAGACAACGGAATATCTCGGTGGCATCACATTTTCCGAAAAATGTTTTATACAAAAAAAAAGGGTGGCAAGGGCTAACTAGCAGTGACCTTGAACCTTGAAAACGACCTTGGCGTTGCTCTTTAAGGTCATTTGAAGGTCAATATAAGAATTTTAAATGGAACCCTCAAATTTTGACCCCGGGAATGAAAATGACGGAAAATTTTTCCGTTGGATATGAACTTAAATCTCAAGGTGAAGATCAGACATCAAAGTCGCTTCAAGGCCAAAACAAAAAGATCGCAGTATTTCCTGAAACGTTTCGAATAAAAGTTGTTGGGTGACACGGGGGCTAAATGGTAGTGACCTTAAAAATAATCTTGACCTTGACTTTTAAGGTCATTTGGTGTGGAAGATTTGAGCTTGTGGGTTCATACTTTCTTGAAGATAGTTTGAACGGCTCAAAATATTGTGATATTTTAGAAAATCAACTTCCACTTTTGCTTGAAGATGTGCCCTTAGATTTAAGGCAAAAATGTGGTTTCAACACGATGGATGTCCAGCGCGTTATTTCCAATTAGCTCGTCAAGTATTGAATCGCGAGTTCAACAGATGGTGGATTGGTAGAGGAGGTTCAGTAAATTGGCCCGCAATATCGCCAGACATTACGTCACCAGATTTTTGTTTATGGGGTTATTTGAAGAGCGAAGTTTATAATGACGTGCCAACAACTCATGAAAACAGGAAGCAGCAAATCAGAGATGCTTGTTTCAAAATAACACCTGAAATGCTCCGCAGTTGGGTGCAATCTTTTGAAGTGCAGGTCAGTAAGTGTATTGATGTTGAAAGTAATCATATTGAGCACTGATTGAAATAAATTCTTATGAAACCTTTAACATGATCATGCAAAATGATGAGGGGCGAGGGGAGTCACAGAAAACAAGTATCCGATGATGAGAGATTAGGGAACCCACCGAAAACAAGCACTGCGATGGCGAGAGGCGAGGGGACTTACCGAAAACGAGTACCTTGATGGTAGGAGGCGAAAGGACTCATCGAAAACAAGCATCCCCAATGGTGACAGGCGAGAAGACTTACCGAAAATAAGCACCCCGAAGAAAAAAAAAACTACTACGTCCATGTGGTTGTTCCTTGGTAGTGTTAAAAGTAGTTAATCATGCACATAGTCGTACTAAGTACAGTTTTTGTTAATAACTTTGAACAACCGAATTTCTTCAAATAGCCTTGAAAATCGAGATCAAAGTAATGTATGAGACATTTTAGAAAATGATGACGTTGAAAATCTTCGTTTGACCTGAAAATGACCTTGATATTAGACCTTAACATTGAGGTTAAGGTCATATCTGATGATGAAATGACTGTGAAATTGATGGGTCTTTCCATTTCCGGGGGTTAAATTGGGGGTTTCCTTTTCAAAGGCCAAGGTCAAGGTTACCTTCAAGTCACTACCACGTAGCCCCCGTGCCATCCAACAACTTTTGTACGAAACATTTCACGAAATACCTCGATTTTTTGATTTGACCTTAAAATGACTATGATAGCCAACCTTCACCTAGCGATCAAGGTCATATCCCACGATAAAATTTTTTGTCCTTTTCATTCCCGGGATTGAAATTGGGGGATTCTGTTTAAAATTCGAAAGTTGACCCTCAGATGACCTTGAAAGAAAGGCTCAAGGTCGAATTCAAGGTCTTATAGTTACGCCGCTGCCTTCTCGCTTTTATAGCAGTGGTGACGTCGCACTCTGAAATCGGGGAAGCACCGAATTAAAGCGCCGCCACCGTGCCACGGTAAAATTTTTTGTCCTTTTCATTCCCGGGATTGAAATTGGGGGATTCTGTTTAAAATTCGAAAGTTGACCCTCAGATGACCTTGAAAGAAAGGCTCAAGGTCGACTTCAAGGTCTTATAGTTACGCCGCTGCCTTCTCGCTTTTATAGCAGTGGTGACGTCGCACTCTGAAATCGGGGAAGCACCGAGTTAAAGCGCCGCCACCGTGCCGTTTATTCTCTGGGTTTCCCCGCAATCAAAGAATTGTAGTTTTAGCACAGTATGCCGTATAATTCAAATTGTTTTATTTGGGGAATTCTTGGGGCAATATTAAATATGAAATTTAATATTTTGTCATAAAATAAGCGTCTATTCCCAACAATATGTATATATATATATATATATATATATATATATATATATATATATATATATATATATATATATATATATATATATATGAAGTAAAATGCGAAACAGTAAATGCAAACTTCTCTCCATCATATCCTTTCTGTGTTAGAGGTTGCACAGTTAGAATAAATTGTTACAAAACGCAATTTATCCTATTCCACCACCATCGAGATGATGGCCTACCTGTACCACCATATCGAGAAGAAAGTCAAAACTCACCCTCCCCGCCACAGTAATACGGCAGAGGTACATGTTTCGTCTCTACTTGACTCATCAGGGTACCGACATGCACCTGGCTGTACAAAGGACAGATCGGAAGGAAGCATGCAAATACTGAACGCGGCTTCGCCGACCTCCCGCCGGATGGCGTATATATGTTTATGTGGCTTTCACGGATTCCCCCGTGTGAGATGCAATAGCAGTGGATATATCCACATTATGCCGTTGTAGTGCTGAAATCACATTCAGCAAACGTACAACTATATGCAGCTCCGTAAATGAATGAAGTAAAATGCGAAACAGTAAATGCAAACTTCTCTCCATCATATCCTTTCTGTGTTAGAGGTTGCACAGTTAGAATACATTGTTACAAAACGCAATTTATCCTATTTCACCACCATCGAGATGATGGCCTACCTGTACCACCATATCGAGAAGAAAGTCAAAACTCACCCTCCCCGCCACAGTAATACGGCAGAGGTACACATTCGGAGCTGCATATAGTTGTACGTTTGCTGAATGTAATTTCAGCACTACAACGGCATAATGTGGATATATCCACTGCTATTGCATCTCACACGGGGGAATCCGTGAAAGCCACATAAACATATATATATATATATATATATATATATATATATATATATATATATATATATATATATATATATATATATATATTTTCTAAATATATCTATGGTCGGTATATTTGGCTGTTTTTATTGATCCTTCTGATTTCGATAGATTTTCTGAACGTCTCTTTTTATTCTAATATGAACGTATTTTGGATACGTTGTGTCTTAATAAAACAAACTCGCTAAAGAATTTCTCTTCTTGAATTAATACATTTTTTAATCCTTGAAGTTTTTTTTAAATACCTATTACGTAAAAAAATTATTGCTTTACTGTACATTAGTCATACTTTTTCACCCCCTGGATCGTAATATATATATATATATATATATATATATATATATATATATATATATATATATATATATATATAATTGCTGTTTGAATTTAATTATATTTTGACAATACCCTAAACTCTTCTTGTTAAGTGTGATTCTATATGCAAAACTTACCTGAAATCCTGTCGAAGGAATACGCGTTGCAAAATAATCATCTGGATCATTATCAACTAATACCTCCAACCCACTATAGTATCCACACGCGGAACTTCTTCTAGGTTGTTTGGGTGATTTGTTAGAGAAGGTTCTATAAATTTTACATATTTACATTGTGTAACTTATAAAATCCGTGAAACTCAGGTTCAAATATTCAAAAACTTTCGAGCCTTTTAAAGAGTTTTAGATCACTCTCTAAAAGCTTGAAAATCCTCAAAAACTGCTTTGATATCAAATATTTATGTAAACTTGTCTTGAATACTTGAAACGTATTTTAATGTTATTCTAAATGACATATGAAAAAGAACATTCAGTGAAAGGGCCCGTATCTCAATAATTTTGTCCAAATTTATTTTTTGTGACTGGAAAAATAAGACTTGTCGTAAAAAATTTATCTCTTTTTTTGTGGTTTACTCTCTTTTAAGATATATTATTTTAGTTTGTTTTAAAGTTTGTAATTGATTTGCTTTGCCGTACTTTCGCTAGCTGACAGCTAGACAGAGGGGTCGCATTGTTCGTCTAAGAAACGTTGAATTATCATGCCGAGAAATTGCTAGAACAGTGAATAGAACCATTCATACGGTATTAAGAACTTATTTACTGTGATTCGACGAAAGCCGATAATAACGAGCTATATAGGCTTAGAACAAGAAAGTTAGAGAAATGTCACAACAATTCTTTTGAATCTTAGCATGAAGCCATCTATGAGTGAACGGAGCGTAACGTTGAAAACACAGTTCTCTGTTTTATTGTGTCTGATAACAGACTGTAATGACATATGAATGGCAAGACGATTTTAAATTTCAGGTAGACAGCGCAAAAATTGTTTTGTCATAAATAATTTTAGAAATTTTCGGAACAATATATATAAACAATACGGAAATCTAACAGAAAACTTTTAAAGCGTTTTTAAATTCATTGGTTGTTATTACCTCTGTTAGGGTAAGTAATAAGTATATATTGTTTTTAAACATATCGTACTATCAATGTAATAAGTATTTCCTCAGTTTATAGCATGAAAAAAAATTTCTGCACACTATATCGATAATGACATTTCACAGATTGTTTTGTGTGTTGAATGTCTATAAATTATAAAAATTAATTTATTTGAAATGATTCAAAGTTTGTTCCTTATCCTATATCAACCTTCAAAAGCTGTACCCTGATAAAATTATTTCACCAAGAAACTGTACTTTTCCCTCAAATCTTTGATATTAATTCAAAATCTGACATTTAAATTTGTATTTATATAAATAAACTAAAAAAATGTCAAAGCAAACTTTCAAGTATTTAAAGTAGTTGATTCTCTAATACAATTATCAAGAAGGGATTGAGTCAATCTTTTCTTGACAGTAGTCGTCAAGCTATCACTAATTTTGACTTCAAACTTTAATCACTCGTATTTTTCAGTAACTATAATACATTTTTTAAAAGTTAATTTTTAAAATAGCATGAAATACCGTTTCATGTTTTCTTACCTACTAAAAGAATAATTCTTTAAAGCGAGGTAGTTAAACGAACAACAGTAACCAAATGAAGTTCCTATTGTTTCAAAAATACTGTCACATCTTTCAATTCTACCTTTCCACATACATTTTTTGAGTAACGTGTTACAAGAAGGACATATCATTTCATAAACCTAAAATAGGAAAGTATAATGATTATTTAAACTATAACATTTTTGCAAGTATTATCAAAACTTGTTTAAAAATGCTTTATTTATTTATTTGACTTTAAAAAAGAACGGTATTGAAAATCATCGTTCTTGGATATATATACCGTGTTAAATTGGAATTATTATCTACGATTGCATGAGGCATCTTCAGGGATCTTTACTTCATGAGATTAGAACACTAAATGACCACTAAGGAGCAAAAGCCCGGTATTTATACCCGATTGATGCTCAGCGATCCGTGTTCCAGCTGTATATTCGATTTTGACGTGTGCTGTAACATGTAACCTGTATTTCTAGTAACATTATTTGGATATTGTTACGATTTCGTCTCTTTAAAATCACTCACTAGGTTTGCAGAATAAAACACAACACCTTCTACTAATATTTCCAATACTTATATTATCACAACTTATTAAAACAATTCTCTTATTACCACTACTTAATCTTTACTTTTCAAAAACCACTGTTAACGATTCCACTATACGATTTTCTATACCACTATCTCTCAACTAACTAAGTACGCTTATTTTATCTTTATTTATATACCTATCGAAGTTCCTAAATAAATCTAGATCATAAAAGTTGAGATCTATTTAGAACTATGACGCATCGAGACACTATTCCTATATAAAGATGACTCACCACGTCGGAATATTTGTATATACGAGGGCATACCAATAAGTTTCAGTCGTTCTTAACAATATTTACAAATTTCAATTGATTTTCTAATTTTACGTTTAAAGAAACCAGACACTGATGCTTGAACCTTAGTTTCTTTTATATTAAAGCTGTGATCTGTGCCATACTGGTATTCAGCTACTGCAGATTGTAATAATGATTTACAAGCCAAAATGTTTCGCACTCCCTCCAGGGATTATTCACTCATACCAGGTATTCAAAGACACCAAAAGTATGAAGCTCTGTAGGGACCGTTTCCATGTTGTCGGGTCCTAGGTGACGTGGTCTTCTGCACTTCCTACAAACTTTCGGACGCTTCGTGCGGTTGCAAGGAGAACTGCCTTCTGCATCGGTTTATACAGACGCTTACTAAAGCCCAGTCCCTTGATGTTCTGCAGGAGGTTCTTTGGTATTACTTCAGTCGTTGATAGTATTATGGGAATCGTGGGAACGCTGTTCATTGCCCACTGTCTGCGGATTTGCACCTCCAAATCTCTGTATTTGGTGATCTTCTCATTGTATTTTGGTCTTAGGTTGCTGTTATTAGGTACAGCAATGTCAATCAGTGTAGTTCGCCTGGAAATTTCATCTGTTAGTATAATGTCCGGCCTATTATGAGCAACTGTTTGATCTGTTAGAACCGTTCAGTCCCAATAAAACTTGTATTCGTTGTTCTCAAGAATAGGCTCCGGATTGTATTTGTAGTAAGGCACTTTTCCTACCTGCAGTAGTTTGAACTTATCTGCTAACTTTTGGTGGAGTATCTTAGCGGCTGAGTCGTGTCTTTGCTTATACTCGGCTGCGGCAAACGCTTGACATTTTTCAGTTATGTGCTGGATTGTCTCTGATGTTCGATAGCCATATCTACATTGGTGATTCTCTATTGAGGGATCTATGATGATGAACTTCCGATATTTCTTCGTCGGAATAACCAGGTCTTGGATAACTAACAAGAAGCCCTCCGTTTTTGGAAACATCTGTCTTGAAATCAACCAGTAGTTCGATGCTGAGTTGTCGACATTGTCGTGATTAACCTCATTTGGATACCGTCCATGAAGTGGCTTCTGTAACCAGGTTTGTAACTTCTCGTGGTCTGTTTGGTGGTGAGAAGTAATTGGAAACATCTGTCCTGAAATCAACCAGTAGTTCGATGCTGAGTTGTCGACATTGTCCTGATTAACCTCATTTGGATACCGTCCATGAAGGGGCTTCTGTAACCAGGTTTGTAACTTCTCTTGGTCTGTTTGGTGGTGAGAAGTAATATATTGTTTCCTCAACTGTAGCGGCGTTGAATCGTCTGCCTCGCATATTGCTCGATGTAGTGGGGAAGAGTCCGCTAACCTGTGGAAATATGAACGTAAGTTTATTATTTGTTGGTCGAGCTGCTTTCCAATATCCACCAATCCCCTTTCTCCTTGGTATCTTAGAAGCATTGTACGTTCAATAGCACTTCGAGTGTGATGTTTTTGTGCTTTTGTTAGGAGTATCCTCATTTTTCTTTGCAGGTTTTGGATGTCCATCCTGTTCCATTTTACAGTTCCAAAAGAGTAGCTCAGCGCAGAGCAAGCATACGCGTTGAACCTTGAACAAATTTCTACTATTTAATTTAGTTCGTAATACCCGCCTTACCCTCCTGCCAAATTCGGTTGTCAACTCGGCTTTCATAGTGCGACGGTCAATTCTTTTAGCCTGTTTCATATCTAGATGATTGTATATTTGGTCTGCTTCCATTGCAGCTATAGTTTCACCGTTCTGCATTTCAAAAGCCCATGGTTGTCAAGTCCAAATTGCATTCCGATATCCCCGGAGAACTCCTCTACAATTTTAAGAATTTGTTCCCGCTGGTTTCTGGTAGCCGCCATCAGTTTAAGATCATCCATGTATAGAAGATGATTCACTCTTACTACCTCTTCGTTGTTATTTCTAATTCTAAAGCCGTATCTGGTGGAGTTCAAACAGCGTGATAGTGGGTTCATTGCAAGGCAGAACCACAATGGGCTAAGTAAATCGCCCTGAAATATTCCCCTTTGTATCGGAAGGGTGTTAGTTTCGATGGTGTCGCTGGATGGCACTTGCAATTGAATCCTAGTTCTCCAGGTTGACATGATGCGTTCTAAAAGGGAAACAAAATTATTATCGACTCTATACATTATCAATATAGTTTTGAGCCACTCATGTGGCACTGAGTTGAAGGCATTCTTATAATGCACGTAGGCAGCAAAGAGGTTTCTTCGGTTGGTATAGGCGGTTACATATGACAGAGTCAACAATCAATTGTTCCTTGCATCCTATTGCTCCCCTCGTGCATCCTTTCTGTTGAGTTGCAATGATGTTATTTTGCTCACAATGTGCATAGATGCGTTGGGTCAAGCAGGAGGTGATCACCTTATACAGTGTGGCTAGGCAGGTGATTGGCGTATACTTAGCTGTGCTATATGTTGTATGTTGTGTTGGTCCTTTGGTAGGAGGTACGTAATAGCTTCGGTCAAGAACAATGGCATTTTTGCTGGGTTAAGAAAAACCTCAATAATAAGATTAGCCAGCTGATGGTGCATACACCAGAACTTTTTGCGCTAGTAGTTCTGGATCCCGTCGAGACCTGGAGCTTTCTAGTTATGGGATTCCTTGATTATTCTTAAAATTTCCTCGGTGGTAAATGGCTCAAACTGCATCTGGCTGTAGTCTTGGCAGATTTGGTGTTCTTCATTGATCGAGCCAGCTGCGATGTTACAATTGGCTGGTGTGGAAAGTTGGTTTCCCCATAACTCTTCTACCTGCTCTCTATTGGGATATCTATTATCTGCTATATTAGGTGGAGAGTTTAGCTTACGGTAGAAAGTCTTCTCTGATCGTTGGAAGAGCGCATTGTTTCGTTTTCGGTTATTGCTGGTCTTGTATCTCTTTAGCCGTCCTGCAATAACAGAGAGCATCTGTTTCAGTGAATCAAGGCATTGCTGAGCCGTAACATTCGCTGGATCTTGTTGCGAATGATATCGGACACGATTCATGATTTCTTCAGCTAGCCTTTGCAGTCGACTTGTTCTTGCACACCTGATGTACTCCGTCAGCTGTCTTATATCTATTCGAAGATCTTCAATTTTCTTGTTTAGACGTCTTTCCCATGGTGGTGTGTTGGGTTCTGTTCTTGCTGATCGGCGCCCTGTTGTAACTTTAATTTCTAGAGCTCTAGCTATAGCAGTTGCGTCACAGTAGATGGACATATGCAAGAACTCCAGAGTGTAGGGCATCTGAAACATAAGCTGGTAAAATCCGATTGTTCATGATGTCCAACATGGCACCCAGTTTTTTGGATGAATTAATTTGCGGCGGTTTTCTTAACGGATTGCTTCCATCATACTCCAACACCGCAGATCAATGTAGATCAATTACATTGAAATAACTTTTATCAATGTTTACCCTCTTTAATCCCATAAACATTTCGCTTATTACATTTTTCATTCAGCCGTCTGGTTATTCAAAAAAAAAAATCATGACGATTCCAATATGGCGTTCGTAATCGTGAAAAATTCCGTTTAATTAATATTATTGACAAATAAAAAACAAAAAATCAATATTTTATGAACTTAATCACCGTATCTATATGCTTTCAAGATTGATGAATTCGAAACCAATGTTCATTAAACCTCCTTTGGTCAGTATTTCAATATCATACAAATATTTATATTATTTTAGTGCACTTTTAGAAGTCGGGTCAATTTTTTTAAAATTTAATTTCTTAACAATTTAAACAGATGGGAGTAAACCAATAACATAATTTATATTCCATGGCTTATTTCCTAACAATATTACAAATATTATTATATTTAAATGATCTCGAAAGCAATTTTCTGGATTATCTTACAAAGAGAGTTTTAATTAGATTGTCATGTTGCTATTTTAAGAATTACTTCCGTAAGAATCGACTTCCTTATCTTATTAAAACTTACGTACGAAAACTAAAAGCCGAGAGAAATGGTAATACGATAACTCAGAACTGCTAGTTATTATGCGGAAGCTAACTTTTAAGAACTTTTGGTATTTATCTCGCTTTTATCTATATTGTATGTCAGTTGAGAATTTACCAAATGGAATTATTTCAATACTTTACAGGATGTAATATGATATACTTTTATTTATTCTGCACAAATTTATTAAGCGAACTTTAAAAGCTAAGAAATCTCCTGGGAACATGGAGTTTAAAACAAAATAACATCGTTCATTCATGTATTTTGGTTTTGTGGATTTAGTTGTGTACAATAAGTGTTTTTGTCGTTTTTAATAAACGAGGTTATTTTATATTAATATTTTTGAACAAATAATTTTTGGAAACATAAGAACTGATGTCACGCAGGCGCGGATCTAACGGGGGGCGGTGGGGGCGATCCCCCCCAAGAGCTTTGAGTTCAGGAAAATAGACCCGATTTTGCCTCTTATACTATAGTTTATTCAAGAACTAGAGAGAGTAATAAATCATTTTTTATCCTTTTTTTTCTTCGCAAACTACCTGTGTTCTTTAGTCCGATGTCTTTGGCAAAATCAGTTAGACACATATATTTTTTATTGGAATGGGTTAGAAATTTTAAAATCAAAAATATCGGTCTATAATAATAGACTATTTGAGTTGGATAATAATAGATATTTGGATGTGCGAAGTGTTAAAAAAGATTTTAATCCTTGTCATAGGCGTCGGAAGGAGGTTTATTTTATCACTAAGTATTTATGGCATAGAATATTATTTCGGTAATAAACTTAATATAAAAAGTTTTTATAATAATATTTTATTTCTTATGATTTCTTAATAATTCACATACATTAGAAAAAATAGATAATTTTGACATATTTATCACAAATCACAACTGTAATTTTATTATTTTTAATTTTGGCGTAGAAATCGTTTTAGACACATTCAGAGTAAAACATGGCGTTTTTGACTCGAAAAAATCTAAGTTATAATTTAAATACTTACAAAATACCCATTGTCAAAAATACAAGACGTTAAACATATATAAAAAAATAAATTTGTCCATATAATATTAAAAAAATTTTTTTTTGGGCTATCGGTTGTTTTATTATTAATTAAAAATATTTTTAGGAAATTTGACGTTTCAGTTTATTTATTTCTTAAACCACCTGCAGAATTAAAATTAAATACTAAAAATGGTTTCAAATGTAATTAATTTTTATATGTTACAGAAAATTTAAATAATAAAGTGGGTTTACGCTGGTACATATCTAGTTCATTATCAAAGTCGGTGAAACTATCTTCGCTTAAATTAATTATAATTGGTTCCTCTGTCTCACCGATCATGAGATCGAGTTTCCAGATTTTCTTTTATTCTGTTATTATATGGATTTTTCTCAATTTTCTGCACTAACTTTTTTCAAAAAAATCTCAAAAGTTCAGTTAAATTACTAATTTTTTAAGTTGTGTTATTTCTAGCAACTCTACCTTTCACTTGAGAGAGATATTTCTTTCTCCAACGGACATTTTCCGGACGATCTATAAGAACAGATTCCCTCTCTGGTTTTTTTCAGCAAAAATTAAGTTCTCTGAGCAATTTGCAGAGCTCAGTTCTTTTAATTTCAGGTAAATCCCGATCCTCATTGATTTTAGTTAGAATTTTGTCGACGATTGGGATCTGCTTCTTATAATAAAATGTTTGAACAACTCCTTTTATTGCAGTTTATATATCTTCTTCCAACAAGGTTTTTCGTCTGCCTGTGGTCGAATGTAGCTTGGGAGTACTAACAATTCTAGTCGTTTTTTTCTCCTTCGGTTTCCAGACATAGTAGATTTTCCAACTACTGTCATGTTGGAACACATCTCAACAGAGCTTTTAACATTGTTATCTAGATATTGATATCTTATGGCAGCATAAACATTCATCGTAATAAGTTTTTCGTTGACGTAAAAAGGCCCTGGTTTAACGATTGTGGAATAAATATAGATGTGGAAGCCATATCTTTTGGGTATCTCACTAATCTAAAATAATATATAAAAACAAGCGCAAACAAGATAAATCAATACTCTAATCACTGTAAGGTGTACTTTGCTCACTGACAGAAATTAAATTGATCTATAAGAAATTTTATTGTTGCAGTAAATTTATAAAAGCTTATAATATTTAAATATAATTAAATATAATTAGATTTACGGCAGTCCTCAGTTACCTGCGGCATTGGAGCAGGTACGTTGGAGGTTTCGGTAACAGTTTTATTACTCTCTCTAGTTCTTGAATAGGGTATAGGAATGTCTATGCATGCGATCGCCCCTCCCCTTCTCAAGAGCCTTGAGTTCAGGAAAATAGAACCGATTCTGCATTTTATATTAGGAATGTGTATACTGCTGGCACTCCCCCCTCCCGTTGACAACTTGTTTTTCTTTCGATAGCCCCCCCCCTAAGAGCTTTGAATTCGGGAAAATCTCCTCGATTCTGCCTCTTATACTAGGAATGGGTATGCTGCTCGCATCTTCTCCCCTGTCGACAACTTGTTTTTCATGTGATCGCCCCCCCCCCCCCGTCTCCAAGAGCTTCAAATTCAAAAAAATAATCCCGACCCTGCCTTTTACACTAGAAATGGGAATGCTGCTGGTGTCTCTCCCTCCCCCGTCGGTTTTGTGATATCGCCGCCCCCCCCCCCAAAGAGTGATGCTGGATCCACCCCTGATGTCACGTCTTCTAATAATTTATTATTACCAAATAAAAATGCGTTAGAAAATTTTGTCGTATTTATTTGTATCTTTTTTAAAATATGTATTTCCAACCAAGATGCATTTGGTTAAGTTGCAAAAAAAAATAAATACATATAGCTGGGCCATCCTCTGTCAAATCAGCAACTCCCCTGCAAACTTAAATTTTTAAAATTAATAAACTTTATTCGGCTTAAAATTTTCGCTAACTCTTCTACTTTTTAATGCTGAATGGTATATTTGGATTTTCAAAATGGCCGAGCTACAATGGCTGCCACAAGAAAGTAACTGCTAAATTTAATCTCGTATTTTGAATCCAATTTTTATAAAAACATAATTTTAACTTTTGCAATTCACTCCTCAAAAGTTTTTGAGGTGGTCGATTATAAATCTACTATTAGCTTTTTGTGTCATAAAGATATGATTTGGAGATGTAGTAAAGGGTTTTTGTGGCCGCAGGTCACGAATTTCCTATTAGTTCTTTAAAATTGCAAGATGGCGAATCCAATATGGCCGCTGAAAAGTGTAAAAATCATTTTATGTTATAAAATTACGAGTCTGGTTTGCAATAAAAGGTTTTTGTGGTCACTGATTACGAATTTCCTATAAGTTTTTCAAGATATGACGATGGCAGATTCGAGCTGGTCGTTTAAGATAGTCAAATAATAGAATTATCATTTGGACAAGAAATAACAAATTTGTGTCTGTATCCAATTTGTGAAAAATCTAAGATTTTGGATCCAAGATGGCTATAAATACAATTTACACATGGAATATGTAATTTAAGACTTTAACATATATTTTGTACTGCTACTAAAAATATCCAAAAGACGTAGCACTGACTTATTTGGCACTGAAAATGCTAGATTCTCTTATTGACAGTATTCATATTGGATTGTCTTAAAATATACATGTAATGAATAACTCTTAACTTAATGTAAATACATATATTTAAATTATTAACTGTAATTTATTATTTCAGCAGCACAGAAATTCATAAATATACAATACCGTACAAAAGCTCCCATGCCATCTTGGGTATGTTAACTTGAGAACTCCAACTGAAAAATCATAGTCATTGACCCAAAAAAAACAAAACAATTATCAAAATAAAATTTAGACTTCTTGAAAATTTAAGTCCGGCATTTTGAATCCGCCATCTTGTAGGTAAAAATTTGAAAACTTTAATTCGATTTTGGCAATCAGTGACTCCAGAAATCCTTAATTACACACTACATACTATTATAACAAAATATGTTTTTTACATTTTTCAGCGGCCATGTTGGATTCGCGGTCTGGAAATTTTATAAAACTAACCTAAAAAATAACCCAAGTTATACTTTTACGACACAAAATGATTGTTACACTTTTCAGCAGCTATTTTTGGTTCGCTATCTTGAAATTTTAAAAAGCTAATAAAAGATTTATAATCGGCGACCTCAAAAAGATTTGAGAAGTGAATTGTAATAAGAGTTAAAATTATATATATATATATATATATATATATATATATATATATATATATATATATATATATATATATATATATAGGTACGCCGATTATTGGGTACCCAATGGGACACAACACCGTTATATGCTTTGCAGACGATGTTGCCTTGACAGCAGATAGCGAGGACAACTTACAAAGAATGCTTTTCCATCTCAATCGAACAGCCAAACAGTATAATATGAAAATATCTGTGGAGAAAACCAAAGCAATGGTAATAGCAAAAGAACCGGTAAGATGCAAACTAATGGTTGATGACAAACGTATCGAACAGGTTGGGAAGTTTAAATACCTGGGAGCACATATAACAAGTAACAGGGCAGTAACGGAAGAAGTACGCACACAAGCCAACAAAGCGGCCATGATATCAGGCCAACTAAGAGACATAATCTGGAACAATAAACATATGACGGTTGAGAGCAAAGCAAGAATTTACAAGGTCTGTATAAGACCGATACTGACCTACGGCGCAGAAACAAGAAATAAAAGAACAAAGACAAAACAAATTATGAGAACCACAGAAATGAAAACGCTGAGAATGATCACGGGAACAAGTTTAAGAGATAGAATAAAAAACGCAAAAATACGCGAGGACAGGGGAGTGGGGGATGTTGTGAAGTGGGTTCGAAACCGTCGTAGGGAGTGGAGAGATAACGTGGAACGAATGGACGATGACAGACTAGCAAAAACCATGATAAGAGAGAAACCAAACACCAAGCGGCCGCCTGGACGGCCCCCCAAAAGATGGAGAGACAGCTGGATTTCGACGTCAAACGAGGATCGATGAGGCATTGTGTAGATAACAGAACTTGGTTCTACCTAGAAGAAGAAGAAGAAGAAGAAGAAGAAGAAGAAGAAGAAGAAGAAGAAGAAGAAGAAGAAGGTACGCCGATTCATTTTGGTCGAAAATTTTACATTTTTTAAAAGTATCTGTGGGTTTTTGGGTCATAGATTACGAATCCAAAGTTAATTTCCTAAAATTAAATATGACAGGTATAAAATGCGGGAGAAAAAATTTTACATTCCGATTTAGTCCAAAATTGATATTGAGAGAGTCTTGGGGACGTAGATAAGAATTTTTTTCGAACCCTTCCAAAATTGGGATTAGGGGGTTAAGGATTTATAATTGATTTATCCAAACTCAGTATATTGGATAATGTATGTTGGTCTGAAAAACTAACATGTTTGAAGTGCTTTCAAAGTCGGTATTGGAGAGTTTTTGGGAGCGTAGATTACGAATATAAAATTAATTTTCTAATATTCAAAATAGCGGATTTTCTATGACTGAATAAATTTTTGTTTGGTGTAATTTCAGTCAAAACTGGTATATATACTCTTTAACCTGTCAAACACCTACGTCTACTAGTCACTGTTAAATACTCTTAAACATATTTTATAATAAGAAATATAAAGCAAGAAAAACCCTTTTAACGAACCTTAGTTTGTTTAATTTTGTTTGGCTAAGCCAGAGTTTTCAACACAAATTAATGGCTTGTAAGCTTCTCGAAAAGAAAAAAAAATGAGTTAAAGTGGTTTTCTATTTATTTTTTAAAGATGATATAATAAAAAATTGTATTAAATGTTATAGATTTTATTTTTTCCAGAAGTATTTCTTCTTGATATCAGAAAAATCTCATTTTCTAGAAAAAAATTAAAGTGGTTTTTCAATTTTGCTTGATAAAATATCCATTAAATTCAAAAAAGGGAAATTACGATTTTAAATTTGTATTACAGTACAAAAAGTTCTACGATTTTGCAATCACTTGTAAGCCAAATGAGAATTGATAATTGTATACATACCTCTTCACCTGTTTTATTATTATAGTCTAAGATGTCCTGAAGAACTTTATAGCTTTCCTTGGATAGATTTTGGATATCATTAGTCCCCAGTTGAAAAAACAACCTAAGGGTGGAGGATAAATTTTGTAAAGTTGTTTGGTCAGGCATTACACTAAAACAATTTGCTTATTATTAGAAAGTATTTAACAGGCGTGAAGTCAGCTTTGTTTTAAAGAGAGCAATGTCTATACCTAAATACAATGTTTATGGTTTCTATGATCAATTAGAAAAGATAATTGATGAAAATGGCCTAAGAGCTGTAAGTATATTTAATGTAGATGAAAGCGGATTTTCCACAGTCCAGCAAAAAATAGTTGGCTTAAAAGGCAAAAAACAGGTTGGCGCAATCACAAGTGGAGAAAGGGGGGTTAATACAACTGCAGTTTGCTGTGTTAGTGCCGCGGGACAATTTGTGCCACCAATGCTTATTTTCAAAAGAATGAGACAAAACCCTGAGTTGGGCAATGACGCACCTGAGGGTAGTGTTGTTACCACTTCAGAATCTGGCTACATAAATTCTGCCCTGTTTGTCGAATGGATTAAGCATTTTATTAGTGTAGTCAAACCATCTCCTACAAATAAAGTTTTGCTTCTGCTGGATGCTCGTACAACACACTCAAAAAATCTAGAAGCGTTAACCTTGGCCAAAGATAATGGGATTATAATGCTCCAACTGCCTGGGCACACTACTCACCGGCTTCAACCATTGGATGTTTCTTTTTTCAAGCCAATGAACACATATTACATACAAGCCGTGGAAAAATGGCTAAGAACAAATCCTGGTCGCCAAGTGACTCAGTATCAAGTAGCTAGTTTATTTGCGGAAGCTTACGGACAAGCTGCAGTGATTGGTACAATTTGTAATGGATTTAAGACATCTGGTGTGTGGCCAGTGAACAAAAATGTCTTCTCAGAACATTTGTTCGAAGCTGCTGACAATATGGACGCTGAGTTCCAAAACTCTAAGCAATGAAAGTACATCGATTTTGCAGGATTCTACGACTTTGATAGCAAATAATGATCAGGAAAAAAGCAGCATAACTCAGACAGAAAAAAGTGTTGAAAGAACAGAAGACAACATTATCAAAGGAAAAAACTCCCCAGCATCATTATCACTAAACCAACAACCATCGACTTCAGGATTGAAAACTAAAAATATTAGGAAATCGTCAAATTCTTTGTGCACTATACCCACAAGTAAACAACACAAAAAAAATACTGTTCAGAAAGCAGTTGAAATTACATCAAGGCCTTATAAAAATAAATTGGAAGAATCAGTTGCAGCTAAATGAGTAAAAACCACAGGGAAATTAAAGAAGATACCCGGAACTACTATTAATATTACATTAATAAATAAAGAAAAAGCACAAAATATTAAAAACGAAGAACGAAAGATTATTAAAACTCAGAAGAGAAACAGGTCTTCTTCTACAAGCAGTGAAGATGTTGTTTTAGATAAAGTTAGGAAGGTACAAGAGAATGTAGGAAAAACTAAAGCAATAAAAAAAGGACAAGCACAAAATAATAGAAACGTACTTAAAAAGAAAAAGATAAGGAAAACTCAGAAAAGACAAAGATCTTCATCGACGAGCAGCGATGACTGTGGGGATGTAGTTCTAGAGCTGACAGACGACCATGATAATGATGATGACGAGGAAGATGTTTGTGCAATATGTGAGATTCACTACTTTGACAAAACTGGGCCAAACGTTGACTGGATACAGTGCATTCGTTGGATTCGCGAAACCTGTACATCGAATCCCGATATTTGCAATAATTGTTTAAACTAAAACATGGTAAAAGAAAATAAAGAATTTGATCTCAGTACATTAGTAGATAAGTAATTGATGACTGACTAAATAATATTCTTAAGTAAAAGTGATTCATTCCATTTTCATATATCATTTAATTTTAGAAAGAAAGTATTTAAGTTCGATAAATGTTAAATTTTTTTTTAGAGTTTAATACGTTTGTTTTTTTTTTTTTTTTGGCATATTATGACTGATTCTATTGAAGTAATATTTAATTTTTGTTAGCACTTTTTCATTAATAATAAAAATATAATCATATATTTTGTGTATCATTAAAACCATTTTATTTTATTTTATTATAATGTTTAGAAGTCTCTTAAGTCTTAGTGGTACAATTTACCTAACCCGTGGTAAATTAAACCTACTGGTTGGGTAAATTGTTCCAAAGGAAAGCCTTTAGGAAAACGCATATTTTGTGAAATCCGTTAAGAGTATGGTGTTGATGTTGCGGTACATGTTAAATGAGATTCTAAACTATGTGACTCATGATAAAGAGTTTGTTTTAATTAATATCAAAAAAAGATATTTTGCAAAAACTGAAAAATGGTACAATATATCCGACTCTCCCCTATATCTTGGCTATTTTTCATCCTACAAAATTTTTTAAAAGTCCATTTTAACGGGCGTAACGTTCACTTTCTTTTTTATGAAGCTATGCCTATACCTAACTTCGCTTGAAAAAAAGTTATGGGGAAAAAATTGAAAAAAAAATGTACCTATGAAAAATGTATAGTTCTCGAGTAAAACTCAAAAACTTTAAAAATGGACAAATCTACGTAATCTCAAAAACGCACCCCTTAATTTGGTAAAACTTTGTGATTTTGTCATATTTGGAGATCAACTGAACGTATGAAACAATGAAAACACTTTTACGTTTTAGTTTCTTTTACCCCTCTTTTTTCGATATAGTTAATAGCCTACTGGCATTGTCCATCATATATTCGGTCCAGGTTCTCAACGGTCAAATTTCTGTATTTAAAACTTGACTCATATGACGATAAACTATGCCCCTAAATATTCAATTATGCTAATGCGTTCAGAATGTGTATGTGTAAGAGGTGTGTAAATTTGAATTTTAATTATGAAGGATAATATTATTATTAACAAATTGGTTTGTCCCAAAACATGGTGTCTTTTCTGCATCTTTTTTAAATAATTTGCATAAATTTAATTAAACATTTGTTTTATACTTACTTTTGTGCTGTGCCACACGACCTTTTTTATTGTTTTTTTTTTGTAATATAGGGTGTCATCAGTAAAAAAAGGCATTTGTAAATTTTATTTTGGTGAAGAAACATAAATTTTAAAGAAGAAATAATAGATATCCAGAGATTTATATAAAACATCTAATTTAAAAATTTTAGATTTACGGTTTTTTTGGAATATTTGGCTTACGGTTCGTCTCCGTTGATTGTCCAGCAGTAGTCGCTCAACATCTTTGGACTTCATAAATAAAAGTGATTAATAGAACTTATTATAGGCAGCGGATTCTATAGAAGAATCTTGGCTCAAGCCTAGAAAGAGACACAGCGTTTTCGATGAGTAATACCTCTCTTTCGAATTTCGGCCATGTGACAGGGGTATCCAATGACGTTTGGAGTGTCATGCTTAGCTCCATCATTATAAAGAGTGGTACTATTCATCAAAAATGCTCTGTCTCTTACATAAACGATAATCACACCATCCGTCCTAATATAACCTTTATTCTCCTCTCAGAGGAACATAATTTCACTTTTTCATTCATAAAATGGCCTCATTTATACCATTTCCCACTTGTAAATCAACTTTGACATGACCAAATACAAAAAGCAAGACACTCATCCCAAAATCCATCAAAACTACTTTTAAAATATAACAAGTTTTTTTTTCAGTCATAAAATAATCTAATCGGACGAATAAAAAACTAAACAGCACACCGGATCAGCACTCTTCTGCTCAGACTTTAGTAATTCCTATAAACTAAATCCACTCAGCATTTTGAGCGCTGAGCTCCACTCCATGAAATCTGCCATTGAAACCATTCTTGACTTACCTCCCAACAAATAGCTGATCGCATCAGACTCCATGAGCTTACTTACCTCCCTGACTACATTTCAACCTCATCCAACTGTAACAGACATATACAACCTCATTATCCATTGTAAAATCAAGAATATCCATGTATCATTCATTCGGATACCAAGTCATGTTGGAATCCATGAAAATGAACATGCTGATCTCCTAGTCAAATAGTCTATACAAATCACACTGATTCAAACTGTATTCTATATCATAAAGATCTAGATCTCCCGTAAATAGACTGGGATATGCTGGAAGGAAATAAGAAGCTTCAGAGTTTTCTCCCAAAATTACCCATTATACCCATGTTTCCAAATTTATTACGTAAAGAGTAAGTAATGGCCTGTCGTCTCATGATAGGACATACAAAATTGACACATTTATACTTATTAAAAAATGAGGAACATCCTAAATGTCCAGAATGTAACCACTTTCTCACTGTAAAGCACATCCTAATGGAATACAGAGAACTTTCTGCAATCCGATTCAAACATAACATCAACTTGGCACTTTTAGGTAGTTCACTTTGCCTGAATCCAGCAAATCTTAATAAATTAACATCATTCCTTAAGGAAATAAATTTATACAAGGACATATAAATATTCTATAATAAAACAACAAAATTAAACATTTTATTTACGCACACAAAAATAAATAGTTTCGTTAACATAAAGCGAGATAGTTTGTAAAATACACTGAAGGCGCCAGATGGTCATAGATACTGACGCGCCTAAAATAAAATTCTCTCTCTCTCTTTCTAAGTGTGAGGCTACTTTCTTCTGTAGGATCCACGGTCCTGTATCTTCATATAATGTTTATGTTGGATTCCACATACCCTGATAACCTCTTTTGACATTTGAAATGTCCTGATTGAAACTTTTTCCAATGTCATCGCTTACAGCTTGCAAAGATGTGAGTCCAAGAAATTAATCTTAAAAGAGATATTGCAACCCAAATCTTTATATGTCAGGAGAAGTTTGTTAATCAACTCTCTATAGTTGAAAATCATGGTTCTTGTGCTTAGACCGTGTGAAATTGGAATTATTATCCGACGTTTCGCCTACGATTGCACGAGGTATCTTCAGGGATCCTTACTCAACGAGATTAGAACACTGAATGACTGTCGAAGAGCAACAGCCCGGTATTTATACCCGACTGGTGCTCAGCGAACCATGATCCAGCGTTAAAATAGTGTGATGTAGACTCTAACCCGCATTTCTATTAACATTATATGGATATTTACATATTTCGATTGATTCTCTAATTTTACGTTTAAAGAAACCAGGTACTGATGCTAGCACCTTAGTTTCTTTTACATTAAAAGTATGACCTGAGCAATGCTGGTGTTCAGCTACTGCAGATTGTACAGTTTGTTTCTTTTTTTATACATATTTCTACATACATGTTCCTTAAGCCTAGTGGATATAGACTGGCCTGTTTCACCTACATACACTTTACCACAAGTTCACGGTATCTTGTAAACCCTTTCTGTTTGAAATGGCTTGTGGTCAAGTGTATGTAGGTGAAGCAGGACGGTCTATAGCCACTAAGCTTAAGGAACATGAAAGATGTATAAAAAAGAAACAAATTGTAAAATCTGCAGTAGCTGAACACCAGCATTGCTCAGGTCACACTTTTAATGTAAAAGAAAGTAAGGTGTTAGCATCGGAACCTGGTTTCTTTTAACGTAAAATTAGAGAATCAATCGAAATATGTAAATATCCATATAATGTTAATAGAGACGCGGGTTACAGTCTACATCACACGTGAAAACCGATTGTAACGCTGGATCATGGTTCGCTGAGCACCAGTCGGGTATAAATACCCGGCTGTTGCTCTTCGATAGTCATTCAGTGTTCTAATCTCGTGGAGTAAAGATGCCTGATAAAGCCTCGTTCAATGGTAGGCGAAACGTCGGATAATAATTCCAATTTGACACAGTCTAAACCCAAGAACCATGATTTTTAACTTGACCAAAGCCGTGAAAGCTTCCGTTCTTTAACTCTCTATAGTTGTCATTCTTATGGTTACCCAAAAAGACGCAACCACGTTCGTTAAGCATTGCCATGCTAATTTTTTGAAAAACGTACAAGTGTTCTTCAAATTTTGGAATTTTACTAATTTCCTGATTTCAGGTCCTACGAAAATACGCTCTTCGATTTTAACATCACTTATTCTGATGAATTTCTTTTTCAAACCCAAAAAACCATGTTCATTGCGATTCATCGCTTTTACATTTTTTATAAGTCCTAGTTTGATATGGGGTGGCGGAAGAAATACATCAGAAGGCTTTATAAGTGCTCAGTGCTTCAAATTGTCTATCTAAGAACTAGAGATTTACGCACATGCCATACTTTTTAGTTATATTGATTCGTTTTGTCCCCACTCAATTGCAGTTCAAAAAATAATAACTTTTAAATCTCCGCAGATTTTGAAATCATATGCACTGTATTGGAACACCAACGAGGGGGATTAAATTCTATTTTTAAAATGTCCATAACTGAATTTACACTATTACAATACACCAAGTCTTCGTCATGAGAAAAAAACTTTTAAAATGTTAATCACAATTTCGAAAATGGCATATTTTAGTTTCACGATGTTGCAAATTCTATCCTTTCAAACGAGATCCTAACAGTTCTGTCTAATTTTTTGATACACTTAGATCGTGAACCGAGTCATTTAGGTATCCTTGAGTTAGTGTAACGCCTAGCCTCTCTTTTATCTCTATTTTCATATAGTTTTTCCAACTTCCGGGGGGCTAGAGCGTCTTCTCTTTATAAAGAAGAGCGGGACTAGGTCCTAGAGTACTTACTACTGCTTTGAACTTCTTTATAAACTCTTTTCTTACCATTAAAACACTGATAGCCTTTTTAGATTAAGTTTTATTAAATTTATGTTCTAGCGGCTCTAGTTTACAAAAAGAAATCATTGATAATTTTACTAATTAGGTAGTAACTATAAATTTTATTCTATTTTATTTTTAACAAAACTAAAAATAACAAAAACGCTCACTTTCCTACTAGTTACTATAATTTATAGTCCGCATTCCTCTTACCCACACGTCGCGTCTACGCAGGACGAGCTAAAAGTTTAGTTAAACCCATTTTAAAACTCCGCGTAAACTGTCTACTGGACTATAAAACACACCCTACAATTTAACTGTGAGAATTGTATATAAAAGCGTATTTAAAACATTTTTCACCGTACTGCTAAACATTCTACTGGCACTGTCTAAGTACTTTTTGAACTAACTCTTTAACTACCCTCTCTTAACTCATGATTTCGACTAACTCTTCTTAACTCTTGTTCTTCACTAACTGTCTCTTTCATAGCGAGATGGCTCGTATTTAAACAACATCTGCCGTGACGTCTTGGCAGAAATCTGGATTTTCCGAATCTACATGTTTTGCAAGAAAAAGTCGCGTGATGTGGGTTTTTTACCTCAACCTCGTGATCCCGACGTCAGCAAGCCGACATTCCTTTCTTGGCCTACTTTTGCAAGAATAAATCGCGTGATGTTGGTTTTTTACCACAGTCTTGTGATCCCGACGTCACCAGACCGACATTCTTTTCTTGGCCTACTTTTCCAAGAAAAATCACATGATCGAGACTCTATATGTTGAAATAGTGTTTTTTTAAACTCAAATCTCGTGATTTTCGACGTCAGCACACGGACATTCCTCTCGTGGCCTACTTATTTTTCAGTATTCGAGAACAAAATACGTCACATATCTCGTGGTTTCGATTTAGATTCTTTACTTTATATTTTATTTGAATACAGTTTAGAGTTGAAACAAGAAGTGCGCCACTGTGCTAAATTTGCACAGTCTTAGGTAAAGAAAAATAATTTGATTTTAATAGTTTAAATTTAATAAAGTTTTTTTTTTATTCTATTGTTGAATTTTAAAGTAAATACTTGTACTATTTTTTAAGAATTCCGATTTATTTATTTATTTATTTTTTGTTTTAAAATACAATAGATTTTAATCCGACTTTTCCTTTTATAAACTTAGATAAATTTTTGCTTTTGAACTATTTTTAGTATTTTTAATTTATTAACTTCTTTGAAAAATAAAATTAGTTCCAGGGCATCACATTAACAAATGTGACTTAACTTGAATTTCTTTAAACTCGGAATCATAATTATTATTGTCATGAACACTAAATTCTCTTGAAGTGGAAAGTTTTGAATCGTCTATCTGACACGAAGTAGATTAAACTGGTATAAGTAAATAATCATTATGAGGGACTGGTGTTATTGCTGAAGATAATTTAGGGTATTTAAGTGTGTTTCGTTTTTGAACTTAAGCTTTTTATAACCGTCCGAAACATAATTTCGAGGCTCAGTCCATATCATGAAAATAGCAAACAGCATTCTTCTTTTCAATCGATTAAATTTTTCACACATGATACGCAAGAAATACTTGAGGCCCAAGCTTTGTGTTTCACTGAAAAACTAAAATACTCGCAGTAATACTTCAAAATAAGATCTGTAAAATTTCCCCTTTATTTCCTGAAAATTAGTTCATCACAAATATAATAATGAGATTTAGGATCGTTAATACACCTTCTTGACATATTTGCACGAAAATCGCACGGTACCTATATCATCTAAAATGTCACCTTACAATGGATATGTCAGATGGCAACTAGCAAAGTCAATGTTGCTAGTTCTTGAATTATAAACCGCTACCCCCGTAAATTTCTGGGTATAATTACAAAAAAAATCTGTTTTAAATTAAATTTAAAATACTTATTCTAGTTTGCGTTGATAATAAATTATTGATATTTAAATAAATGTCAAATTCTGTTCCAGAAGAAAGACAATGTTCTTTAAGCTGTTCGATTTTAAATTAAAAAAATCTCTCTATTACTAAAAGTTTCACTGGGCAAGTTTGTAGTTTCAGTAATTTTTACATGACAACTTAATTAGTGTTCAAAGTGAAATGATTGTGTTAATTAGTTACCATGATACCTGATATAAATTATTTGAAATTTTGTCATTAGTAAGAAAATATCCATTTTAATTAAAGAGCATATCTACGTTAACACCTGATACACTTGAGAATTACGTATATTTACACAGTTATTCTCATTACTCACTTTGACGCTTTTCAATTCTTACTTAACCCACACTATGTTCTTTATGAATATCAAACATCGTATTTAAGATGAGTCAGCTGTTAACGGGAAACTGGCAAAAGCTTACTGAAAGCGCAATTATTATTTTTACTCAAGTAATTAATATTTTACTTATGATAAATTGTTTCATTTTATCACTTTTAACAATTTTGGTAAGATTTATTACCAATTTTTATTTTTAGAATTGTTGGTTCGGCGTTCATTATGTTTGAAACGGTTACCGCGATATTTACAAAAAACATAAAAAATAGCGTTTCTTGTTATCGTTAATAACACTGCAAAAAAGTGTTGAAATCGTTAACGAACCTATGGATTTCAATTTCAAAAAAGCAAAGACAAAGCAACTCTTAAGTCTAGGTTAACATTTCAAATACTAATAAATAGAATGTCTTTTGACAGGCTCTATAAAATAAGAAATAAAATAATAATAACAATAATAATAAAGTCAATTACCATCGCACAAGAAAGCCGAATTGACAACTGAACTTGTGAGGAGGGTAAGGCGGGTATTACGAACTAACCTAAATAGTAGAAATTTGGTTAAGGCGCTCAAGTACGCATGGTCTGCACTTAGCTACTCTTTTGGAATTGTAAAATAGAGCAGGACAGACATCCAAAACCTGTAAAGAAAAATAAGAACACTCCTAACAAAAGCACAAAAACATTACCTTCGGAGTGCTATTGAACGTACAATGCTTCGGAGACATCAAGAAGGAAGAGCATTAGTGGAGCAGCTCGACCAACAAATAATAAACTTACGTTCATATTTGTACAATTTAGCGGACTCTTTCATACTACATCGAGCAATATGCGAGGCAGATGATTCAACGCTGCTATAGCTGGGGGAACAGGATATTGCTTCTGATCACCAAACAAACAAAAAGAAGTTACAAACCTGGCTAAAGAAACCACTTCATAGATGGCATCCAAATGAAGTCAATCAGGAGCCTATTCTTGAGAATAATCAGTTTAAGTTTTATTGGGATCGAACGGTTCTGACGGATCAGACAGTTGTTCATAATAGACCAGACATTATACTAACAAATAAAATTTCTAGGCGAATACACCAATTGTCATTTCTGTACTAACAACAACAACCTAAACCCAAATACAACGAGAAGATCGCCAAATACAGAGATCTGGAGGTGCAAATTCGCGGACAACGGTCAATGAACAGCGTCCAAATGATTCCCATAATTTTATCAACAACTGGAGTGATATTAAAGAACTTCCTGCAGAAGATCAAATGACTGGGCCTTAGTGAGCATCTGTATAAGACGATTCAGAAAGCAGTTTTCTTTGCAACCGCGCGAAGCGTCCAAAAGTTCGTAGGAAATACAGCAAGCCGCATCACCTAGGACCCGATAACATGGAAAGGGTTCACACAGAACTTAATACTTTCGGTATCTTTGTATACCTGGCATGAGTCAATATACCCTGAGGGAGTGCGACGCCGTTTGGCTTGAAATCATGAATAAAGTCAACGAAAATATAAATTTAGATATAAATGCAAACCCAGCAGAAAACACGAATCAATGCCTGATAATATAAATTTAGAAAGCATCTGTACAGGGTGAGTCAACGATTGGATGAAGTAGGTTTGTGCCTTTTCGGTGAAATTGACAAAGAAACTATATTTATTGTTTGATACAGTTTATTTTTACGCAGATTTTAAAAATATTTAGGACTCTACAGGGTGAGCCAAAAAACTAGAACAGCATAAAGTTGTATTTTTTTAAATAGAACACCCTATATACGAATCGTATTTTCGATTTAGCTTATAATTTTAAACCTTTTTTATTAAGAGTTTACTATATCAAAACTTTATAGTTTCTGAGATAATTAAGTTTTAAGAAAAAAAGTCACATTTTCAAGCATCAATTCAATCCTAAATAACGTTTTCAATTTTGTGACAAATATATTCAAATTTGGAATTTAGCAAGGCCAAGGACAAGTTAACATAATTTTTACCTAATATTTGCAATAAAAGCTACAGGGTGTTGAACACATCGGCTCAAATTTGAACAAGTTTAAATGAATAAATATCTTTTTTTTTAAATGGTACACCCTGTATATTTTCATGTTATTTAATAGAGGAATAAAAACCCTAAAAGTTTTGTTCAATATATCCTATACCTATTTATAATAGTTTTTGAGATATTTCAGTTTTTCTTATTTTCCATACTTTTTTACAGAAATAATAGTCTTCATTATCATAGTAGCCATGGCAAAAACAATGTAAAAGAACATTTTTCTGTGTGTCAAATTTATAACCGCAATCGCTTCTTTTGGTTTTTATGTAGTGTAGTTTGGTTTTTTTGCATTCATCTTATATTGTAAAATGAATTTTCCAAAGAATGAGTTAATAGATATGATTTATACAATACAAGTCTTTTTTGCAGATTTTCTCGGACCCTGGACAAAATTAGTGGCGTTATTGTTCTACAGGTATCCCTAATCTTGTTTCGCATATCTTCCACTGTTGTTGGTGGATTAACATACACCATATTTTTTAAAATAACCCCATAGGAAGAAATC
Source organism: Diaprepes abbreviatus (assembly GCA_034092305.1). Taxonomy (NCBI): domain Eukaryota; kingdom Metazoa; phylum Arthropoda; class Insecta; order Coleoptera; family Curculionidae; genus Diaprepes; species Diaprepes abbreviatus. The sequence goes on along the minus strand of JASJET010000055.1, from coordinate 3,870,915 downwards.
TAATGGGGTGATGTCGCAAGACCTTGGTGGCCACTCAATGAAACCCCCACGTCCAATCCATTTTTGCGGATATCGTTGGTCTAAAAACGCACGAACTTCACGATGGTAATGCGGAGGCGCACCATCGTGCTGGAACCACATACTGTCAAGCTCATCCCTATCGAGACCTTGAAGCAGTTGGGGTAGTTCTTCTTGTAGAAAGTTCAGGTAACTATGGCCATTTAGTGGTTCATTAAAAAAGTGGGATCCAATAATTCGATTATGATGAATACCACACCAAACATTTAATGACCAGTGGTTTTGATGTTGCACCTCTCTAATCCAAAATGAGTTTTCTGTGGCATAATAATGCATGTTGCGTCTATTTACGGCACCGTTACTTCTAAAAGTAGCTTCATCACTAAACATTACCTTGCATAATAAATTTGGATTTAATTGAATCTCCGCATTTATTGTACGATAAAAGTTTACACGACTTTCAAAATCCTGTCCATGCAATTCTTGGTGTAATTCCATGTGATATGGATGATACCTATATTTCTTGGTAGTACGATTAGCGGTGGATTGTGATGTTTCACATAATGCTGCTAACTGACGGCTACCAATATAAGGATTTTCCTGAACATTTAACAATACTTGTAGTTCTTTTTCTTCATTAGTTACTGGTTTGTTAACCACTTTACGTTTTGGATAATCAACAGTACCAGAAGAATCAAATCTTTGCATTAAGTTTTGAAAAGTATGGGTATTAGGCTGGCGTCGATCAGGATAGTTCATTTTGTAAATTCTTTGAGCAAGAAGGAAATTTTTTTGAGCCTCTCTTATTGTATAAATCATATCTATTAACTCATTCTTTGGAAAATTCATTTTACAATATAAGATGAATGCAAAAAAACCAAACTACACTACATAAAAACCAAAAGAAGCGACTGCGGTTATAAATTTGACACACAGAAAAATGTTCTTTTACATTGTTTTTGCCATGGCTACTATGATAATGAAGACTATTATTTCTGTAAAAAAGTATGGAAAATAAGAAAAACTGAAATATCTCAAAAACTATTATAAATAGGTATAGGATATATTGAACAAAACTTTTAGGGTTTTTATTACTCTATTAAATATGAAAATATACAGGGTGTACCATTTAAAAAAAAAAGATATTTATTCATTTAAACTTGTTCAAATTTGAGCCGATGTGTTCAACACCCTGTAGCTTTTATTGCAAATATTAGGTAAAAATTATGTTAACTTGTCCTTGGCCTTGCTAAATTCCAAATTTGAATATATTTGTCACAAAATTGAAAACGTTATTTAGGATTGAATTGATGCTTGAAAATGTGACTTTTTTTCTTTAAACTTAATTATCTCAGAAACTATAAAGTTTTGTTATAGGAAATCCTTAATAAAAAAGATTTAAAATTATAAGCTAAATCGGAAATACGATTCGTATATAGGGTGTTCTATTTAAAAAAATACAACTTTATGCTGTCCTAGTTTTTTGGCTCACCCTGTAGAGTCCTAAATATTTTTAAAATCTGCGTAAAAATAAACAGTATCAAACAATAAATATAGTTTCTTTGTTAATTTCACCGAAAAGGCACAAACCTACTTCATCCAATCGTTGACTCACCCTGTACATCGAAAACATACAAGTTTGTAAAAGAAAATAAAATAAAAATATATAATAAATTTAGTTAAATATAGGGCCAAAGATTGAATTAATCACATTTAAAAAATGCCAAAAAATCAAGGTAAACATTATTAGTAGAAAATTCACAAGTTAAAAAAAATCATACTTGTAATTAATCACTAAAATATTTTAATATATTTATTTATTTCTTTAAAGATTCCATTATATAATCCAGGATCCCTTACTTGCGAAGTGTGGGGTATGTGTAAGGGTATCAATTCTATTTGTCTTGTAGTTATTGACAATAACCTGGCCAGGTATTTTTTTATACATTAAGAATATCGTTTCCAAAATGAATCGGCATATTAGGGCTAAAATTTTTTGTTACTTAAACAGCAGTTTACAAGAATCCCTGACTCTAGCCCTGGTCATATACCTTACTGTTTGTTTTTGCAAAATAAATACACTATTTGGAAGGTACTGACAAGAGTTTCCCCAGAAACTGATTCCATCTCTCGACCCCACCCTTCAACCAAAATACTCACTCGCCAGCTTATTACACAAACTATTAATATAGGCTTTGAATGGTAACTTGTATCAATATTCATTCCTAGCCACCTTGTGTCTGATTCGTTAGAAACGAATTTGCTATCCAGGCAAACATCATCTTTTACTCAAAGTTTAAGATGGTAATTTTAGATATACATTAAAAATAAGGCGGTTTTTGCCACATCATTCTTCAATTTTACAAATATCTTCTCATATGATTAAGCTCAGTGTCATAATATTTTGGTATCATCAGCAAAAACTGCGAATTTGCCTCTAATGTTATGCGATGTTATGCCGTTAATATAGATTAAAAATAAAATAGACCCCAATACTGAACCCTATGGCACAGCAGCATTTACTTCAATTTTATCAGAACCAAACCCCATATAACGTACATTTTGATTTCTATCTGAAAGATACTAAGGATGCAAAAAAGTTAACAATAGATGAACTCTGCAATTTTTTATTCCACTAAGGTAGAATGGGAAAACTTTTTGTTGATCGTAAGACTTATATTATGTTTTGCAAGATAAATTGTAAAAAAGTTCAACAAAAGGGTTGCTTCATTTTTGCTTATAAACAAATTAAAAATGCTGTTATTTCGAGTGCTATGAATTTCAAATTGAGGATACTCGAAAGCTGGGAAAAAATGCACATTTCAAAAGAGAAATTATAGCTCTCTACGACTGGTAGAAGCCGAGAAATGGGAATTTTTTTTCCAAATAATCTCTATATTGTTATTTATTAACATCAAAATCTGAAACTTTGGCTGTTTTCAGTAAAAATCTTAATTAACACAATACAGAATTTTTTTTGTAATAGTTAGAAAATTCCTTAAAAGTTGGTGAAAGTGGTGGTGCTCGCCCTCCAAGATATAGCAATTTTTTTTCGCTATTTCCGATTTGATGTAATAGATTTAAAAAATACTAGATTGAGCGTTCTTACAGTACGAGAGAGGAAGAATAGTGAAAGCAGTAGTCTCCTTACTTTCTAATATGCGGAGCTTAGAACCACGTGACCCCTAAATGCGAATACTGCTTCATGTTTAGTTCAGTGCTTTTACCGTACGGTGTCGAGTTCTACAAATCATGTTTTGCAAAAAGCCCCATAAGAAAAAATCCAGAACAGGCAATATGGGGGCCTCCTAACAGGCCCATGAGTACCAATCCATCTTTGAGGAAAATTACATTTCAAAAAAGGTCTCACCACCTGAGGGTTGTGACATCTTGCTGGAAACATATAAGATTATACTTCGCCAAGGAAATATTTTCTAGTAATTCAGCTGTTACATCATCTAGAAATTCAAATGGCTGTTTGCGGTGAGGTCCCTGTTATAAATTCGGTACCTAATTGTTTATATGTATTATCCTTTCAAGCAGAGAAGGAAAGAATATATATATATATATATATATATATATATATATATATATATATATATATATATATATATATATATAAATGTTTGTCTCCTGCAAATATAACTCTGGTTCTCTTTCCATATGCGTTTCGACTACCTTATGGTCTCGTCAGTGGAGCTGTATCGAACCAAAAGTAATATTCGCAGGAAACGAATGGTATATAAAATATAAATTCCAAAGTATGTCGGTAGGATATTCAAAAACCTGGCGATATTTTTCAGTCTAGCATCGAAGTCGGCAAGTTTTTAATATCCTACCGACATATTTTGGAATTTATATTTTATATAAAAATAAGAAAATGTAACATTTAAACTGTTTTTGTATTATAATAACATTGTAAATTAATTGAGCCCCAATCAAACTTTTGAAAGAGCTGGAAATCTTTCAGCATAAGACCTTCTTGCCTTCTGAGAATACAGCAGGACACCCGCGTTTTTTATTTTTACTTGTTTGTGTTTAGCATTAGAAACTTTTTAACGTTTTGCATAAAAATCGACTTTTCTCGAAAACCGCCAGTTTTATCGAAATAAATTAAGGATACCCCTTTTTGAAGAAAAATAACCAAATTATTCAAAAAATCAGTTTTCAGATCTGTAAAATGACACCTGTCAAAAATTAGGTCCAACGAGTGTCACATGTACATCTATTGTAGTATGGTTAATGAGCCTTTATGGCCTCTATAAAATATTAATCTTTCATTAAATTATACAATTGAATACAATATGAATTTTCAAAATTTTAGATTTATAGTGAAATAAAATATCAACTATTATACATTTTGGAAAAGTTAGAAGAAAAAAAAAACAAATGAAGCTGTCAAATAATGTACTGGGTATTCTATTAAAACAAGTATAAGTCTATAACATAAAACCAAATGCATTTAGAAAAAAACTAAGTATGCCAATAGATTTTACGTTAAAAACTCAACAATAGCTTTTTTCTACTTTTTCATTACTTACATGTTAATTAAGATACGAGGGGGCTTATAAATGGAAAATTTTCAATTTTGCTTTGTATGTTAAAAAAGAGAAGACAGAAAATTTTTTTTGTTGCATCTTTTGTTTAACAAAAATGTAGCAGAGGTTGTGTTCGCAAAAATCGCAAGTCTTTATCTTTATTAATTATAGAGATACCCTGCAAAAGTGTTGAAAACTGGACACCATTTACATATGTAAATGCAGTAAGCATCTATTTATTAAAATAAATAAATAAATTAAAACTTATTTACTCACAGTTTATTTGCCATCCTGTACACCAATCTTTTAGAAATTACGTTAAAATTGCAAACTGTCACAGCCGGAAATTCGAAGTTATAAATGGGATATTGAGTGGATTCGGTTACAGTAATTGTTGGATTCGCTTGAAATTGGAACCACGCTGTGAATAGTAGAAATAAGGCCATAACTATTGCCGTTATGCATACAGCCAACCATAAAAATCTAAAATGTAATTAATTAGATGCAAAATATTAAATATTCTATAAGCAATAATTGTTGTTGCTTTCATTTAGAATAATGAGCAATGCAAGTAGATTGACATACCTATCCTAGCAAGATTTCAATTAACTTATTTTAAATTTTTACAGCAAGATTCATTAAAAAGGTACTCTCAATTTAGACATGTTTCAAAGTTAGACCATCTTAGTGAATTGGGAGGCTACAGTTTCCAGATTTGCTTAATTTTATTAAGCCCTTATTACATTCTCTTGAGTACATATTTTTTGTTAATATATTTATGTCAGTTTAATCTGTTTCTTTTAAAACGGTTATACATTGATTTTAATTTGACTCAAATTGAAGGATAGAGAGTCACTGCAGCTTCGTTGGTTTAGTATATCTCCTGTTGTAATTTGATTCATGCAGAGATGTTTGTTATTGTTGCCAACTGCAGCAGTTTCTTTACTAGACCTTGCTGGTTGCTCTGTTAAGTTATGTGAGGAACTGTTTTTTCGTAATTACACATAGTCTGTATGTATGATTCTTTCTGCAGGGTGTATATAAGCCTACCTAGGGATTAGTGTCTTGTTACGAAACCCGTAACTCTTAATTCTATTTAGATCCAGTATTTAAGAGCTTATTGCTTTATATTGAATATTGAGTCTTATTTTGCTGTGGCTTTGCCTTGGACTATGTGATTACTAAAACTGATATCCCAGTAGTCCACCTAGCCGGTGACGAACTGAGATTTTTGATACGCTGAGTACAAGCTCATAGTCTATTAACCTACCCACAGGCATTACACACGATATAATATTGACTTAAAACTGAATTAATTGCTTAATAGTAGTATGAAATATTATAGGGTTTCAATTTAGGAAATATGTATTATCTCTAGCAGTATTTAATATATATATATATATATATATATATATATATATATATATATATATATATATATATATATATATGAAGTAAAATGCGAACAGTAAATGCAAACTTCTCTCCATCATATCCTTTTTGTGTTAGTTAGAGGTTGCACAGTTAGAATAAATTGTTATAAAACGCAATTCATCCTATTCCACCACCATCGAGATGATGGCCTACCTGTACCACCATACCGAGAAGAAAGTCAAAACTTACCCTCCCCGCCACAGTGATACGGCAGAGATACATGTTTCGTCTCTACTAGACTCATCAGGGTACCGACATGCACCTGGCTGTGCAAAGGACAGATATATATATATATATATATATATATATATATATATATATATATATATATATATATATATATATATATATATATGTATATATATGTATACTGCAGTAAAGCCCGTTATTGCATTCGCGGTAGAAACAAGACCAGACAGCGAAAACCCTACAAATTATGAGAACATTCGAAACGAAAACATTAAGAAGCAAACAAGGCAAATTTCTGTACAATGGAATATGGAACGAAGACGTTAAATAACAATGCGGAATACTGGGCCCGTATCCTCGAAAGCGTGATGTGAACTGTCACTTCATACTTTTGAGAGTAAAAACTCTATTCTCGAAAAAGCAATGTTGCCAGATATGAACGTGCTAACACGCGCAGATTTCAAAAATAAAATGGATAACAAATTGAATTGAGCTGTCAGACCAAAAATGTCCGTAGTATGTTTTGTCGCCATTTTAGGCAAAAAGTAGTTTTGGTACGTCAAAAGTAAAAAAATAGTATCGTTGTTGTTATTGTTGTGAAGTTATTGATTCATATTAAAATGTTTGTACTTTCATTGGATTAAATTTATTTCATATCATTTAGCAACCGACAAATATAGACCAAGCCATCAGTCAAATATTTAGGTATAAATATAAATCATAAAATTATCTTAAATTGACATTTTAGAACTGTTAAACAAAAATGCATACAAAGAACCAAATACTTTAGGATTCTAATAGATAAAGAAAAAAGAATATCAAGAAAAACAGCATATATATACAGTAATACAAAATGGTTGAAAATGGCTTTGACATATATATATGTTATGTCGGATATTCTCATGGGTGTGATGTGTAATCGAAGGTTTTCGGGCATCCCGTGTATGTGCTGAGTCCCTCTCAGGACTGTAAGGCGGCTGACGTTTCGGTGAAATCTCATTCACCATTTTCAAAGCTCACTGTACGGCGTCTACGAGCCGAACAGACGCCTGTGACTCGGGTGCCGTCGGTCCCGTGTGTACGTCGGACGCGTTCGTTTTCCGAATGGTTCTGACCAATCAGGTTGCGAGACCTGCTGCGCGTCATTGGCCCTATTGCCAGTGTTTGGGGTTGCGTTGCTGAGTTGTAATCTGTTTCGTTACTAAGTGGTACTTGGTACTTTTTGTTTCTGAGAAATTAATCTTATGTCCTCTGTTTAACCAGTGTTAGGCCAGTGCAAAAGGAGTTGTTTTTTGCTTGACAGCGTTTATATGTTCGTCCCTTCTGGCGCTTATTTTACGGTTGATTTGGTCTACGTATGATGAGCTGCATTCTCCGCATGGAATTTCGTACATACCCTGGTTTTCCAGAGGGATTCTTTCTTTAGGTGTTGGCAAGAGATATTTTACTTTACGGTCTGTGGTGAAAATGGTTTCAATGTTGTGTTTCCTGAGAATTTTTGCGATCTTGTCTGATGTGCCTCTTACATAAGGAACAAAAACTTTGGAGCTATTCTCTTGATTTTCGCGATTTTTTGGGGCCAAGTGTTTGTTTTTTAGAGCCTTGTCTATATGTTCTTTTTTATAACCGTTTTTTGTTAGAGCGTCTTGCAGTATGTTCATCTTTTTGTGATAATTTTTTGTATCTGTAAGGGACTACGATCGAAACGCAAGTGATTTCACTACTGCAAATAATTGGGCGGGGTGGTGATGTGAATCGGCGTTGAGGTATCTGTTGGTGTGAGTGGGTTTTCTGTAGACAGTATGCGAAAGGAAGCCATCTTCTTTTCTTTTCAGTAGGATATCCAGAAACGGTAGTTTTCTTTCCTGTTCTGTCTCCATGGTGAAGATGAAATAAGGTGTATGCTGAGGGACCTCATTCGTTGGTCTGTAGGGTTCATATTTACATGTCCCGATAAATTAAAATCATAGTATTTATTTAATTGTAGTGTAGTATAGTGTTTAGCACAGTCTAATTAAGTTAAATGCCGTAGTTAACAATATTTAAATAAAAAAATTGTTACCTATTTTAATAAAATTTTCAGATAACTTACAAATTGTTATTTCTCAAATTTATTATAAGTTGCGTCGTGAAAAGAATTATTTTCGACTCAACTGTTTAAAACTAAGATACTCGGCTGTTATAGACACAAGTATTTATGTTAAATCCATTCACAGAACGTAGAAAAATATTTTTAAATAGTACGCTCATACAATTGAGTTATAAACAGAATATCCTGTAATAATTTTATATGTCTGTAATCTCAAACTTACTTAATATTTGCGAGACATGTTCAACTTTCTAAGGATATTTTAATTAAAATATTGAAAATATCGGGGTACCACCAATTCCAAAAATAAAACGTCTGAAGGAAACCGTTCATCAACATATTACTTTTTTTAATGATGAGTTATTTTGAACAACCAAAAATGTCATTTAGTGGCTGACAATTCATTTGCGCATGTTTCACCGTTTGCTTGCCTTCCGCCAGGTGAATAAGGATATGAATGATGAACGCGTCAAGAATATGAATGATGAACGCGTCCAGAATACACATTTACCACCCTTTCACTGTTCACTTCACGTTCCCCAGTTCGAGGATACAGCTTTTTGACTTATGGAAGTGGGTAAGACAAAAATGCGGAATAAAGAAGACCCCAAAGCGATGGAGAGAATACTAAATATTTTCCTCCGGAGAGGATCACATTAGTAAGAAGAAGGAGAAACTTATTAGCGACCTTATTTTGGTTTTAAGAAATGCGAAAAATATTCTGAAATAATAAAGAGAGTCTATCAATTTCTCTGCCATTTTACTTGGTTTAACTTAACTAACGAGGTCATTATTCCAACAACAAAAAGGTCTAAAGTTATTTATTCCATTATTAAAAATAAAAAGTTCTTTTATATAGTTAATTTTCGATACAAAAATGCTACTAATGGATTTTTATGATTATTATTATATATTGAAATTCAATAATACTATTTCTTTTGTTTTGAGGAAATACATTTTTCATTAAAAGTAGATTTAAATATACAAACTTTTATTAAGAATAAAAACTTTTGAATAATTGAAAGGAAAATATGTTTCCATATTTTTCAATATTTCCAACAACGCTTGGAAACTATTCTTTTATGTTTGAAAGTTAAATCCCTGCATCGTAAATCTTCGTCACATAATTGTTACAAAATAAAAGTTTTATTACCTCTCACATTTTGTTGTTTTATGTAAAGTAGTAAATTTCCAACCATGCAAACTTGTGTTTTGACAAAACTGAATCCACTGATATTTCAACATTGTGTTGATATTACTGATGAATATTTTGCACTTAAACAAACATGCTTTGGAAATTTATTTCGTTGGTTTAATTCATTTGTTAGCGATTATATACGATTTTAAAAAGCGATTATATCTATCAATCAAGGCGATATAAAAGAAAAAAAGTATAAAAAATACACCACATGAAATTGTAATTAATTTTAAATTATAAATTAAATATGCACTGATAAATTTCTCTCTACACAACAATACTCAATATCATTTGTTGAATCTGTTTAATTTCTAAAAGCTTTGTTTTTGAAACAAATGTAGGTATTTAAAAAATTATAAAAATGTTTTAAATTATATTTAGAATAGGTAGCGGGTAGGTATTATGGATCAATAAAGGTCGAGAAAGAGATCCTGTTATGGGATAAACCTAATTTGGAGACATTAACTAATCCTGCATATACATGCGCATAATTTTTTTGCTATCCCCACTTCAGAAGGAAATTATGTCTAAAGCCTCATCCTTCCCTTTGTCACTCTATACCTACCTTTCCTACTACTATTGCCATGAGCCAGCCGACCTAGCAAGTATGTGGCATTTTAACCACCATGTCAGAACTTCATTCCTGTATAAATATATATATATATATATATATATATATATATATATATATATATATATATATATATATATATATATATATATATATATATATATATATATAATGGAAAATCGAAACCAGAATCTGAACGTTTCTTAAGAAAGCATTGAAATTGGTAAGACGAATCGTTATTTCCCGAAAATAAAGAAAATTTTAAATTCTTGCTGGTTTGGTAACATCTTTTCTTGAATTTATTTAGGGTTTGAAACTTGGTTGTCTTATTGTTCCACTTGTCAATTATAGCGCTATGTTGTAAACTTAAACTGGTTTTAAAGTTAGACCATGTTAGTGAATTAGGTGTTAATATACCTACCCTAGATATGATAAGTGAAAAGTCCTACAACTTTCAGAATATATTGTATTTTCTCGTCACGAGAATTTCAAACTTTATAAAAAAATCTCGGATGCTCCTTGACATTTTTGATAATATTGCCAATAAATAAAAAATATGTTATAATTTATTATATGCATAGGTAAATAAAAGGCAAAGATTCAACAATAAAATATATTTAACAATTAAAATATTTACGTTAGCGGTAAAAATGCTACATATATAGTATATAAATTTCTTTAAGGATTTGTATAAAAATTTGACTCTATAATAATAAACATCATGTATAATTTTTAATTTTACCACGAACCATGTTTAAAAACTAACAAACAATTAATTAAAAACAGGAATAGTGAATTTTATAAAAATATAAAATCTACATTTCATTCTTATCACATAAAATTTGTAATGTTTTTAAACTTACTTATTTCTATATTTAAAAATAAATAATTTGTACCTTTCTTAAATGTAAAAATCTTACACATTAGCTAATTTTCGCAACTGTTTGAAATTTCAGTTTATGAAAATTCAATCAATTATTCACTTCTGATATAAAAAAAAATGTAAATTATAAGAAATATAATAGACTAATCGCAAGAAAAAGCTAATTTAACATAACATTTCTTTATATTTAAGACAGTCGCTGTGGGTAACAAGAGTTGAACAACATTTAAAATTTTTGATTGCATTGATTAACGACGTGATAACGACAGAAATTATTTGTGTTAAATCATATTTAAGAGAATTATGAAAGCAATATTAATTAATGAAAAGTGTATCATATATACTAGGTCTTGTGTTATATAAAAAGACGTTTAAAATTGATTATGAAAAATATAAATTATACAGGGTGTTAGGAAAATAACTTTAGCAAAATTAATCAACGATTCTGCATATCATTTTAATGAAAAAAATTCCTTAAAACAATAGTCTAAAACCTAACGATTTTCGCAAAAATATAAAAATTAAAAATATTAAATAAGCAATGGAAAAAAAATATTAATTAAAGAAAATGTTAAGCATATGTGTCTGAAAGCGTATTTCGTAATTATTAATTAGTTGTTATTTAACGAATAAATTAGAAATGAATTCTGTGCTGGAGTTATATAAGGGCACCCAGGGTTCACACATTTTGAGGACCACCACAAACTTGAATCGAAAGTCGAATAATAAAAATTTTAACCTTCTTAAAAAGACCCTTACATAATTTGTTCCCAGGGCCCCATATTCTTTAAATCTGGCCCTGTAAAAACTAATTAACATTATTGAAAATATTTTTTTTTTAATTAAAAAAACTTCCTACATCTATCACCAAGGATGTGGCGACGTCGCTAATTTAGCGTCTTATTTTTTTGCTTTCAGAGAAATATTACGTGTTTCTTAGAAACGGATGTATGAAAATGTTAAATTATTTTGTAAATTATCATTGCGTATATTTAGTATCCATATGAAAGTAGAAATTTATTCTGTAATTATTTGGAATATTTATTGTGTTGTTATAAGAAAAATCTGGTTTATACCTCAAAAATACGGAATAAACATCATTAGTCACAATGTATTTTTTTTAGCGTATTTGGAAAAAGTAGTTAAGACGATGCTAGGCTTCCAGTGATTTAAATAGTGAACATTTAATTTAATAAAAACAATAATCATGTGTTTCTTATGTTATGTCAGTAGTTTGAAAAGTCTTATGGTGTGAAAAATTAGTGTTAATAATTTTAATTTTCACAATAAACAACAATAATTAGTAATTTCTACGTATACTCAAAAATATATATGACTTCTTGACTTGAATTCTAAAGCAAAATTTAAAATGATCTGACCCGTTTTCCGCAAAAATATGTAGAATCATTAGCTGATTTTACAGAAGTTATTTTCTAAACACAATGTAGTTTAGATAATATACTTCAACAAGTAGTTTAATAAGTAGGCAGTAGGAATTCTTTTTTTTTTAATTCTTTTGTTTTATTTCTCTCAACAAACATATAAAGTGTATTTATATTTCTTTATACAACTTTTTTTGTTCAATATTTCATACTAACAAGTTTTTTAGTTGTATTTTTCGCCTGGACACTTTTTCAAACAGGTATACCTAACTTTAAAATAATTATTTAATTTTAGTGTAATTAATCTAAGTCTTAACTTTTTTTGATGGGTTAAGAGAGACTTACTATATTCTACGAAAGTTTTTTTTCTTCAATTTCTATCTGATTCTACTGGCAAGGTACAAGGAACACAAGTTTGAAATTTACTAATATCTTGCTCTGCTCTGAGCCTGTTTGTTTGGAATTTTCGGCTATTTTACTACTGATGTCTTCCTTCTTGTATTTTCTCGTAACCCTAAAAAAGAAAATATGGAATAAATTAATTTAAATTACTGTAAATTATTAAATTTAACACATTACATTAAACACATTTAATAAACGTTTATGAAATTTGCTTCCAGCCATTTACCTTAAAAAGGGTCTAGCCGATTAAGAGGGTCGAAACTGCCCCCTCGGCAATAAAAATAAAAAACACCCCGTTGTTCTACATCAAAAAGTACCCACACAAAAAATTTTTAGCAACGTCTGACCTAGAATGGGCGGTTACAAACAGCGTCGGACCCAGAATGGGCGGCTGAAACTAACACTCACCAACACATTTAGCCAGCGCGGTGTTTTAAAGGCTAAATACCCCTTATGAAAATGTCAGTTGAAAACACACAAGTACCCCACGCAAGTAGGAGATCATCTCCAGAATCTTGCACCGATAACCAGTCTGTCCCACGGATTCTGGGGGGGGGGGGGGCGGACAAAAAATTGACAAAGACAATAAAAGGCCATCTGAATAAGACGACACTTTTTATTGGAACATACAATGCACGTTTCCTATTATCGGATGAAAGAATTACTGAACTTGAGTGCGAACTAGAAAACATTATATGGGACATAGTCGGTCTCAGCGAAGTCAGAAGACGTGGCGAACAATTTTGAAAACTAAAATCCGGACATAGTTTTTACCACGTAGGTGACGACAATAATTCCGTGGGAGGAACAGGCTTCATTATACACAAGCGTTACGAAACAAATATAGCATCACTAAAGAAATTCTCCACAAGAGTGATTGGTCTTACTCTCAAATTAAACAACAGGTATAACTTCGGAATAATACAGGTTTATGCACCAACAACAGATCATGATGAGGAAGAAGTGGATCTATTCTACGATGATATTGAAGCTGCTCTTAAAGACCAACAAGCACATTTTACTTTTATATATGGTAATTTTAACGCCAAAATAGGAATGAAATCTAACCCTACAGAAACGCCACTGGGAAACTTTGGCTTGGACGGCAGAAATGAACGAGGTGAAATACTGTTAAGATTCCTGCTGTAACATGAACTATACCAAATGAACAATTTTTTCCAAAAGAAACCACATAGAAGATGGACATGGCAAAGTCCCGATGGAAGAACAAGGAACGAAATAGATTTCATTATCACCGATAAGAACCACATAGTTAAAGACATTACGGTGTTAAACAGGTTTGCTACCAATAGCGATTATAGAATGGTGAGAGGTAAAATATAAATATGTTTAAAAAAGGAGAGGTATAAGATGATCAAGAAGAAGAACAAAGGGAGACCATGGATGAAACCATTAGATGTAGACAGTTTTCAGCAGTGTATTGCCGACCTAATTAGTAGCCCTGAAACAGAAACTGACGCTAACGACCTAAGTAATAAATTAATAACTGCCTTACTAGAAAGTCGGAACAAATTTTGTCCTAAAACCCAAAAAGAAGAGAAGGTCAGCCAAAATACCAGAAAACTAAGACAGAAAAGAAGAGGAATGAGAAGCGAAAGGGACACTAAAGCTGACGAACTACAAAGAATAAATAAAGAAATATCCAAAGAACAGATCGAACATACCATTGAGAACAATAAAAGTATGAACGTATTGAGAAGAAAACTAAGAACGGGAACAAGACAAATAATCAAAGTGAAAGATAAGAATGATCAGTTTTCAACAAACAGAGAGGAAATTGTTAAATTAGTCAAAGATTTTTACAAATTACTATACAGAAACCAAAACAAAGAGAAAAGCAAAGATCAAGTACCTGAAATATTGATAAGGAAAAAGGGCATTGTAAACCAAGGATCAGAACAAATGCCGGAAATCACAATAGACGAAATAAAACTAGCCCTAAGAAAAACTAAGAATAACAAATCTCCAGGCGAGGATGGTGTAGTTACTGATTCAATCAAAATCGGAGGTGTTTGTCTATTTAAGAAAATAAAATACCTTTTTAATATGTGCCTTTTGGATAGTACAATACCCGACAAGTGGCAGATTTGGAAAACTACAGACCAATAAGCCTTCTTAGTCACCTATATAAACTAATCACAAGAATACTAACGAATCGACTTGAGAAAAAACTTGATTTCTACCAACAAATAGAGCAAGCGAGGTTTCGTACTGGGTTTGGAGCAAACGATCACCTGCAGAGCATCAAAACGGTAATTGAAAAAACTATCGAATGCAATAGACCACTCATTCTGGCTTTTGTGGAGTTCCATAAGGCCTTTGATACGGTAGAGCTTGACAAAATTATGGAAGCATTACAAGCATGCCGCACTGACTATCGATACACAAAGTTAATTTACAATATATACAGGAATACAACTATGTCGATGAAACTACACAGAAACACGGAACTTTTCCCAATTGGCAGAGGAGTCCGACCTTATCGCCTAAATTGTTTACTGCAGAACTAGAATACCCCTGTAAAAAACTTAACGGGGAAAAAAGAGGCCTGAATGTAGACGGCCAAAATTAACAAATTTGAGGTTCGCGGACGACATAGTTTTGTTTTCCGATAATCTCAAGGAGATATGTACAATGTTACATGAACTTCAGCTAGTGTGCGCCAATGTGGGTCTTAAAATAAATATATCAAAAACAAAATTTATAACCAATTAGTGGAAATATCAATATTGCAGATAACGAAGTGGAGCTTGTGGAAAAATACATATACCTTGGACACGAAATAAAGATCACAAGAGATAATCAAACATGCGAGCTACGGAGAAGAGTAAATCTCGCATGGGCAGCCTATGGAAGACTTAAAGACATCTTTAAAAGTGAGGTACCAATTTCTTTAAAACGTAAAACATTTGACCAATGTGTGTTACCGGTTATGAACTATGGTGCCGAAACTTTGACATTGACAACTGCAACTTCTAAAATGCTGCAAATAGTTCAGAGAAAGATGAAAAAGTCAATGCTAGGTATATCGCTGCGTGACCGAGTTAGAAATGAAGACCTGAGACGAAAGACAGGAGTTACCGACGTAATTTTCCGAATTGCCACACTCAAATGGAACTGGGCCGGATATGTCGCCCGAATCAGTGATGGAAGGTGGACGAAGAGATTACTCGAGTGGAGGCCGAGATTAGACAAAAGAAGTAGAGGAAGACCCCCCAACTCGTTGGACTGACAATCTCAAGAGAATTGCAATAAATTGGATGAAAATATTTCAAAATAGAGTACAATGGACAAGAATGAGGGAGGCCTATGTCCAGCAGTGGACGCAAAGGACTGGATGAAGAAGACTCAAAAACTCTTGTTTTAATATTTTCAAAGAGCAAGATGCGTATACATAAACAAACTGTCTTATTCATAAATTTCAACCGGAATAAATTATTTGGGGGACAAAGTTTTAGTATGCTAAATACAATTCAAAAATAATAAATTTTGGATGTAATAAATGCTGTCATAAAAAAGACACTTTAATTGTTAATGTTTGTTCTTTTCGAGTAACTTGCATAGTTTTGCTACTTAAATTTTTCTAATATTGTTTACAATTCTCAAAACATTGCTCAATTGTTTAGAGTAGAAACATCCTGTAAACTACCATATGTTTCCCGAAGAATTAAATCAAAATCCTCTCATACGCCTCAAAACTGATCACGTAACTGGCAATCGTTTCCAGGAAAACACGACCGTTTCGTTAAAATTCTAAATTTATATGCCTAACTCGCAAATATTGCGCCTTTGTAAATCTAATAAATTACAGACATTGTGTGGAAAATAAACGGTTTTGAGTTATAGCTGATTGAAAAAGTTAGAGGAGCTCCCATTATGCTTGTTTTTAAAGTAAATGGGCTATTTATTCAATTTTTTTTGTGTTAACTTTTTTTAAATTATAACTAGGTCGTCAACCCAAGGCAAGTATAAAAGGAAGCCAATTACTTACAACTCAATTGGTAGTCCGAGAGCACAATGTGTTTTCGTAGCTGATGAAGAGACAGAGCTCAACTAAAGGGTTTTTATATGTATTTTGACCCCCCTAAGTATTACGAGTATCGATGGTGGATTCCCGAAAAAGCGTTGTTATTTATTATAAATGAAAAAATTGGTAAAAATTAAAAAAAAAGTTTTTTTTCTAAAGTATTCCTCGGCCCATTCTAAGCAAAAAGTGTCTCTTGTGATGTTTCCGTCCAAGGCATAGTTTTTGAATTAAAAATCGTTAAAAATTTAAAAAATGGCATTTTTGTCACATTTCGACATGAATAACTTTTAATTAAACAAATATTTTTAAATTCTGCGTCTAGCAATTGGTAGTTGAAGTCGACAACTACAAGCTGGAATTAATTACGTTGCGACAATATGATGTTTTTATTGCTTTTAAGAGCTATAACCAATAGCGTTTTATCCGTTATAAAGTACGAATCGCCGTATATGAAGAGAAGTGGAATGTTCATTTAAAGTTGTTTAAAACTAAATAAAATGTTTGAAGTGGAATTATATGCATAAAGTTTGTTATATATATGTGATTTTATCTTCTTTGAATGTTACATCTGAGCGATATAACTGAATATCCAGATGGAAATCGGCAGCGTCGCGTATTCGACACCAACCTTGGTCAGTACATGTTAAATTTATGCTTTTTCATTTTCTTGATAAATGATGCACAAATCAATGTTAAAAGAATAATCTTTTCCGTTTTTACTGATAAATTAATAAAATGTTCACAATATACATACTATTTTATTTTGTTCATTATGCCATATTTTAAACACGGATTATAATTATTATGTAGAATAAACAAGAACCCGCCAGCTCTTAAACATGGTTATAGTAAATAAAGTTTCTTATGCTAATGTATTATTTATTTTATGATTAAAAGTTTGTTAATATATATATATATATATATATATATATATATATATATATATATATATGAGGTATTTCTTATATAGATACATTGACGACTGCATCACAGCTGTACCACAGAACCTATGTACCTCTGTATTAGAAAAATTTAACTCCTACCACCCCAAACTACAGTTTACAATAGAAACAGAAAAACAAAATAAAATAAATTTCCTAGACCTAACCTTACACCACATTAACAATACCATAAAAACTGAATGGTATACTAAAAAGACATGGTCATCCAGATATTTACATTTTAATTCCCAATACCCCCTCTCTCACAAAAAAACCGTGGTTATAGGTCTCGCAGATCGCAGCATTAAGCTATCAGATCCGGAATACCGAAAACTGGCCATCCAAAAAGCAAAAGATGCCTTAAAAATAAACAACTATCCCGAAAACCTGGTCAATAATCTTTTTAAAAAAAGAATTCACAAATTTTATAACGAAAATTCACCAAATATTAAATCAAAACAGAAACACGAAAAATACGTATCACTTCCATACATTTCGACACTATCTGAAAAACTCCAAAATACGTTCAAGAAATACGACATAACAGTCAGTCATAAGGGTCACAACCTTCTAAAAAATTGCTACAGTAAACTTAAATCGGAAATACCAAAAGATAAAAAAACACATGTCGTCTACAGTATCCCATGCAAAGACTGCGAAGGCGAATATATAGGCCAAACAAGCCAACATCTAAAAAATCGATTAAATGGGCACAAATACGACAAAAAAAATAAAACGGCTTTAACAACACACAGCACGGAAAATCGCCACTCGTTTAACTTTGAAAAAGTAAAAATCTTGAAATCTGAAAACCATACAAAAAAACGAGAAATCCTAGAGATGATAGAAATACAAAAAAACAAACATGCAGTAAACGCTAAGGCAGACACCAAACAACTTAGCAAAATATATAATAATATTATAAAATAATAACCAAAAAAAATTAAAATTCTAAAACCAAAAACGCATTGCATTTTCGAACCAGACCCCTTTTAATCCACAATAGCCAAAACAACCCTCATTACCTACAAAAAAATACCATCTGTTCTCTCAGTACCATCTTAACTTCAAGATGACACACGTGGTCATCTTGAACTCTGTGAATCTCGCAAAAACTAAATTTTTAATAGAACAAAATTTTCAAATAAATTTATACATGTAAGTGCAGTGTTGTTCCTGAATCATTGTTCAAGGTAAATAAATAATATGTAAATATTTTAATAGTAAAATCAACCAAATACTTTGTCTTTTTAGCTACACATTCTGACGAAGGTAAAAAAAAATTACCGAAACGTTAATGTATTAAAAAAAATGTAATATAAAATACAACACCACCATTACATTTTAATTCCATTTTTAAACGGACCATAATCCCAAGAAAAACAAAAAAATAAAAAATAATATATATATATATATATATATATATATATATATATATATATATATATATATATATATATATATATATATATGATCGAAGGTTTTCGGGTATCCCGTATGAGTGTTGAGCATTTTTCAGAACTATAGGGCAGCTGACGTTTCAGTGAATTCTCATTCACCATTTTCAAAGCTCAGTGTACGGCGCTTGTGGGCAAACTGATGCATGTTACTCGGGTATGATCAGTATTGTGTGTACGTGGGAAGTGTTGGTTGGATAGTTCTGTTCAATCTTGTTGCTAGTTTTGCTGCGTGTAATCGGCTCTGTTGCCAATGTTTGGGATCGTGTTGTCGCGTTATATGTTCGTCTCTTCTGGCCCTTATTTTACGATTGATTTGACCTACAAAAGATGAGCTGCATTCTCTGCGTGGAATCTTGTATACTCCCTGGCTTCCTAGAGGATTTTTTTTCTTTAGGTATTAGCAAGATGTCTTTTACTTTACATGTCGTTTTTAACTGTTGGACGGAAAAATCACAAGAGACACTTTTTGCTTAGAATCGGCTGAGGAATAAGAAAATATTTATTTAATAAAAAACTGTTTTTTTAATTATTAACAATTTTTTTGTTTATAACAAATTACCTGGCTATTTTTTGGAGCAATATTTCTTTATCCGCTATGAAAACCCACTAGGCTCCTCAACTAATCATATTTTCTAAATTTTACGAACAGTCTCGTAGAGAAAATAGGAGATTTGCATTGATTGAATCTAATACCAGAGATGCAGCATCATTTTCATCCTATTTTTTTTGATTGCTTTATATTGATTACGAATCCAATTGTTTCAAATCTATTCAACACTTTGCGTAGCCCCATTCTTGATCAGCACTTATTAGAATTCTATTCTATTCTATTACGCTTGTGTATACACTTTTGCCTGAACTGTAACACTGAATTAAGTAAATGCTTTTCTCATCGGTTCGAAGTACTTGAAAAAAGTGAGTTTTTTCTTTCTTAATTTGTACACTTAATAGTTGTGCATATATGGTCTTCTTTCTCAATTACTGTTTATTTAAATAACACATGTACTAGAAGACTCCGATGTATTTTTAATGAAAGAGAGTCTTAAAATTGGTAATTATTGGTAAACCATTCTACCCCTAAACTAAACATTTTAAACAAATTGTTATATTCTTAAAAAAATTTCATGATATGTAAGCTCTTTACGCCTTAAAATTTCACATTTGATATCTTAAATACCTTTTAGAAATAGAAATTCGTCTGTTACAATTATATAAGAGGAACTTAATTCTCAACCATCAGAAAAACCTTATAATAAGAACAAACGTACTCTGTTCTAATACAGTTAGAGACAAAGCACTATCTCAGATTGCAAGAATATCAGGAAAGGGAGGAAGCCTTTCCCATGGTGGTGGTACTGACAGAACCAACAAGTGCGAAACCAATCTATAGATGGCGGCGCACCACCATGAGAAAGTCTTCCACCCTTTCCTGGTATTCTTGCAATCTGAGATAGTACTTTGTCTCTAAATGTGTTAGAACAGAGTACGTTTGTCCTTATTGTATAACGTTTTTTCAGTTGGTTGAAAACCAAGTTTCTTTTATATAATTGTATTTTATACACCCAACTGCAAATATATTGTATCCACTATTGGTATATAAATAGATCGCTACGAGCTTCTATAATGAGATTGCGTGGAATGCTGGGAGATGGCCCTGCTTGTGTTAGATTACATATTTTGTTTAATATAAGTTGCTCAATGGATTTATTTCTCCGATGTTGAGGTCCGCTGGCCTACTCTGTACTGATGAGAATCAACAAGTTCGAAACCGGTGTACAGATGGCGGTGCACCACCATGGGAGACTTCCATCCTTTCCTGGTATTCTTGCAATCTGAGATAGTACTTTGTCTCTAAATGTGTGAGAATAGAGTACATTTGTTTTTATAGTATAAGGCTTCTTTCAATTTGTTGAGTTTTTGATAAGTATTTTCAACAAATGAAAATTTTACGTGATACTCTGTCTTTGTTTAATCTAGGTATATTTAATTTTAAAGGAATGATTTTGCTCGTTTTGGAGTTTTGTTTGGATATCTGTCAGATGTAGAATAACACTTAAAATACCCGGCTACTATCACTGAGCACTTTTAAGACGGGTCCCTTTCAACCCGGTACATGAAATCTATACAACATCTTAAAAATATGTCAAACACTATTTAAACCTGTCATGTCTGGAAACTTTTCCGAATAACAATATGGCAGCTAGATGGTTTCCTTCCACCTAACGAAATTTAAAAAAAAAGATACATGGTGTTCCAAAAGTTTTTTTTTGTTTTACCCACTGTGCGAACGTAACATACGGTAGAGGTGCGAGAGTTATGTCGATCGCTACCCCGTCCTTGGGAATTTGGTCGCTATGGAGCGTTTCACAAGATTAAAGTGTGCGAGCTGCGTGCGCGAGCTTTACAAAAAAATTATTCTTCATTGATTGCGTCACATAAATGAAGTACCGCGTACTTAATTCATCAAAACATGATTACAGAAATTTATAGAGGCTGGTTCGATGATGAGCACAGCTCGGATAGGGTTATCAAGAAGTGAGGAAAATGTGGAAAACGTATGCCAGTCAGTTAGAGCGATTCTCGCTCTCTGTTCGCAAAAGTGCAAGTGTCTTAAATCTTCCTAAAAGTTTCTAACACTGCGTAATGTTTAAAGACTTGTGTCTCCACCCTTACAAGGTACAGTTGTTTTAAGAATTAAAGCCAACTGATGGTACTGAGAGGCCTAACTTTACTAATCAAATGGTTGATCGATTTTCGTCCTTCAATAACATTTTATCTCGGATGAGGCACATTTTCACTTTAAGTGCCATGTTAACAAGCAATACTGCCCTTACTGCAGTTCATCGAATCCAATCCAAAACATAAACATCAGAGACTATTTCATTCACCAAAAGTCACTGTTTAGGTTGCTACGTGGGCGCAAGGATATATCGGCCAGAATTAATCGATGATCAAAGAGGTTGCGCAGTAACTGTTAATTCAGAGCTATAAATAGAAATGATTTTTCGCACCAAGTTACAAGATATTGTTGGCTTCAATCGAAACAATACATGGTTCCAGTAGGATGAAGCAACGTCTCACACGTCTAACATGTCTATATCGGTGGTTCGTGAAATTTTTCCTGGAAAATTGATATCTAGACGAGGAGACATAAACTGGTCTCTAAGTAGCCCCGATTTGACACTAATGGATTTTTTCTTATGGGGCTATTTTAAATCAAAGGTATACACATACAGCAACAATCCCACCTCTCTAGATCAATTGAAACAAAATATTCAAGAAGAAATGGCTGCGATCACGGAGAATACGTGCCATGCAGTTCTCAGGAATTTTGCCTCTAGTTTAGAAGTGTGCCAGCAAAATAACGGAACATATTTGGGTAATATTATTTATAAGAAATAAATTCCCACGGACTGTACTTTATTATAAAATGTTTTTTTTTTAATTAAACTAGTACATTACTTTAATATTGATTTTTTTTTGAATAAGGCTTTTGGGACACCTTGTATATAATTTTTTTGTGTCTCTAGAGTGACTTTGTCTTTGCCTTAAAATCTTGATCTATAATTACATTTCATTAGTTATAAAAAATATAGTTGGATCTAAGTAATTTTCTTCTATTACAAAGAAATGTGGATATAAAACACTCACTACATCTCCAATTAAGAGTATAGGATTATCAGAAAAACAACGATAAAAGAATTATCTTGATTCCTTAATTAAACTAAAAATACTTTACCTCTTTGGCAATATTAGCCAAGTATTCAGCAGTACATTTTCCTGTTTCTTTCACTAATCCATAGAATATTCCTTCAGGATTCTGAAGTAATATATGTGGATGATTGAATTCGACAGCTTCTCCTGCATCCATAACTAGAACTTTATCCGAATCCATTACGGTGTGTAGCCTGTCAACAAAAAGAGCAGCCATTATTATGGATGACGTAATTCGATTTTATCATTTCCATTAAAGTAATGCATTTATTTTGAACATATCATTATTTTTTGACGATTATGGCTAAACTTTGACAGGTCTCTAAGTGATTTTATGGCCGTTTGTTATGTTTTCATAAAAAAATCATTTTTAATAAATTTGTTGATCAAAATATTATGTACAACTTTTAATCTACTTAATAAATTGTATAGCTTTAAAAATATGTTTTCATAAAAAAAAACAATTTATTGAATTTTGACCTGGCTTAAGGTAATTTTACGGATATTTTAAAGGTCGTAAGGATTGTGCCTAATTTTTTGCCCCACCCCCTTTTCAGTTTGGTTTTCGCCAGAAATTTTTGTCTGTTGGGGAAGCGCGTTAAGCGGCTGGAAAATGGGGCGCACGTGGAACTTATGTTACGTGACTACAGCGATGCCTTGGACTCGGGTCTGAGTTTGTGCTTAAAACACTTCATAGCTGTGGTATTAGAGCTCTTCCTTTTGATTTGTTTTCGTTATTCCTGTCAAACTTTCTTTGTTTTGAGTGTAGGACGGTTCAGCGGAGATCTTTTCTTTTTTCCCTATTTTCGTTTTACATATGTATATACATACATACATTATATATATATATATATATATATATATATATATATATATATATATATATATATATATATATATATTTATTTATTTATTTTCTTGATTCTTGAACCATAGATTATATCATTTTTCTTTTATTTTGCCTTTTCTTGGGTTATTTTTAAGAATTTTAAAAATTTAAATACTATTTTAGAATGTCTTGTGTGTTTTTTTAAAATTGTAGATATGTGAATGTTAATTATATAAAAATATTTTTAGGGGGAAAAAGTTTTGAAAATGCCTTGAATAAAGGGCGAAACGTCAATTGTTTTATGTTTTTATTAAAAATAGAACCTAAACCCAAGAAAAGACAAAATAAAGGAAAAATTATATATATATATATATATATATATATATATATATATATATATATATATATATATATATATATATGTACTTATTTTCTTGTACCGCTGTTATTTCTTTTTATTTTTTTTTTCTGTGGATTAGGGTTCAAAATACGTTTTTCATTGTTTTGACGCTTCGTTCTTTATTTAAAACATTTTCAAACAACAACTGTCTAAAATTTAAAACGAATTATGAATATATATATATATATATATATATATATATATATATATATATATATATATATATATATATATATATATATATAATTTATTATAAGCTATTAATTATTTAAAAGGTTCTCTTGAGATTTCCTCAAAACTATTACTGATATCAACAAACTACCTAGAACTTATATTTTATGTTCGAGGACATGACGAATAAAAAATTAAAGGAATTTGTATTTGTTTTTACGGAGATATATACATTTTTGATGTTATTAAGGGAACATACTGCGTCCAAATTATATTGCTATAGATATGACGAAGGTTATTTATGTCAGTTCTGTTATTCAAAATATGTGTTTTGTTTTTAGCTATCACTTCATTTACTATTAATTTTTGATAATTTTTGGTATCTTCGAAGTTAAAAGAGTTGTATATCTATGTCCATTCAGCCGATTTTTTAATAATTGTCTTATCATTTTTATATATTTTTTCGGACAGTGTGCACACGTAACTGATTATACAATATTGGAAGTTTTTATAGTTGGTGTCTTGACTTTTAATTTGATGAAGATTGAGTTTAGTTGGATGTAACTCTTGTGTCATGCAACAATATTGTATTTTCTTAAAATATATTTTAATTTATCTGAAAAATTACTTGTAAAGGTAATGCTATGTATCGTTTTGTGTCTCCTCTGGGGAATCATTCTTATTTTTGGTTTTCAGTTTGTTATAGTGTTTATATGTTCTTTTTTTAATAATTTCTTCGATACCTTTAGTATCATAAATGTTTTTGTGTCAACGTTTCTTTAACTTTTCTTGGAATCAAGGGTCTGAAGGTATGGGACGTTAATTAAATGGCCTTGCTCGTTCTACAACAATTTAATAATTTCGATTGAAATTTACATCAGAATCTGAGGTAAATTGGAAAATAAACTTTCTAGATATGATTTTTTTGCTAAAAAGATAAATTATAACGAATTGGTATACTAAACCAACCTCGTCGCGAAGATATCTGAACAATTTTTCAAACCATTCAACCTTCAGATACTGGACTGAGAAAAGTTAAAGAAATGTTTATAACAAACAATTTTAATAGTAAAGACATCGAAGAAATAATTAAAAAAAGATTACATAAACACCATAATAACCTAAAAACCAAAGTCAAGGATGATTCAACACAACAAAAACGATACATAGCATTATCTTATACAACAGATCTTTCAGAAAATTTAAGATAAAGATAAAAAAAAAACGTAATATTGTTGCATGCCACAAGAGTTATTACCAACTAAACTCAATCGTTATCAAATTGAAAACCAAATCACCAACTATAAAAACCTCAAATATTCTATATTCAGTGCTGTGTGCAAACTGCTCGAAAAAATATATAGAAATGACAAGCCAGTTATTAAAAAATCGGCTAAATCGACATAAATATACCAAAACGAAACTTCAAAACAATGATGTTTTTCATTTGAAACTAACCCCAAGAAAATAAAGAATATATATATATATATATATATATATATATATATATATATATATATATATATATATATATATAGTTTTTCTCAGTGTAATAGAGCGGATTGCGAAACAAGTAAGGTCTTGAAATTTGATGTTGGTGAGAACGCCTGATATCACATCTGTAAGATGAAATAATCTGTGGTAGAATTAAGTAAAAATAACTTCTCTCAAGGTAAAATAAAAATATATTTGCAATAAGCACGTGGAAAAATCAAGTCTTAAAAAAATATTAAATTATTAAAAAATAAATATTACACAAACTGAGGGGTGTCTACCAAGTTAGATTAAAAATCTCTAAAAATAACAACCTTGTGTAAAATAAATTTCCTTCTTAAGATAAAAAATAAATTAATATTTTATCGTGTTACATTTTGAGAAGAGAATTTCTTATCTATTAAAACTTCCATATTTTGACTAAATTAGCAAATTGTAGCACAGATTAGGAGTTTCCAAAATTTTGACCATTTGAATATGAGTTAAGATCGCCTTATTCTATGACGATTCGTATATAGTGCAATAAATAATGTAATAATGGATTTAGGTTTTTAAATGAAACTGAGAAATTGAATTATTAATTAATAATCCTGAATCGAGAATAAAAATTTCAGGATTTATAGTGAGACGCTGCCGAGATTTTTCAAGTAACGAAAAAACGTTTTTATATTATTCATTTGTGCTTAGTCACCTAAAGTGTTGCTGTTTTTTTTGGAGCCCTTGTTACATAATCTGTGTTAAGCGGATTGAACATATATGGTTAAAGTTTGTAAATTTTATGCTCTATAAGCTCGGCGTCGACAGAAATTTTCTTTCACATTCTCAGAGATTGCAACTTATAGCCGAGGAAAGCCTGGAATTGCGTACGACATATCTAACTATTCTTTGTGAATTTAATATAATCAGGAACGGCATTGACTGCTCTGGCTTTCTTGAACTAATCAACTTTCGCGTTTCTTCACGCTTTACTCGCCTTTTTCACATGTTCTCGGTTAACTGAAGCCGTAGTGATGTTGGTAGAATATAATGAATCGTATTATTTTTATTTTATTTTTTATTTTTATTTATTTACTCTGCCCTACAGGACCAGAGTTTCTGTTATTAGGCAGGAAAAAGAACAGAGTTACAGAAATCCTAAAGTTATATACATAATACAGACAGTACAATAAGTATAACGTAGCCTATAAATCAATCATAGATAATTGTAAATAAACGATTTGACAACAGAATAATTGCAGTAAAATATATCAAATTTGTCTTTGAGGCGATTATAAAGGGAACACATCGAGTATAATTGGGAGAACTCTAATACATCAGTTCTTGTTTGCGGCAAATAGAAAAATACTGGAGACTTAGTTATCCTTGGAACATGAAAATGGACTCTTGCAAGCAAATAAGGTGCCAAAATCTTGTTATTAACCAGTTTATACAAAAAAAAGTACACGAGCCCCGCTACTGCGCTTCTCCAGAGTTGTGAAATTAAATCTTGTTAATAGGCTCTCGCGAGGTGTAATAGGCAGTGAACACAATCCATCCGATTTAAAGCTTAAGAATCTTAAGAAACGATATTAAATAACTAATATTGAATAACTGAAATAACAGATAACTGAGACATATTCCAATATGCTTCGTACAAGAGAATAATGTAACGTGCTTATGACCTGGAGCGACTGAAATTCATGACTAGATCTCACTAGAAAGACGAGCGTTCGGTAAGATCTCGATACTATAATATGATTGACAAGCGTGAGTCTGCAATCAAACGTGACTTCCAGGTCTTTAATACAGTTAACTCGCCTTAGGAAAGCACCGTTGATCTCATAATCATGTAGAAGGGGCATTCTACTTCTTGAGAATGACATAAATTTGCACTTGTCTACGTTCAGAGGCAGTTTGTTTTTTAGACACCAAGCATTTAATTTCATGAGATCCAATTCAAGGCTCAAGCAATCGCCAGGATCCCGTATGTCCTGGAATATTTTTAAATCGTCTGCATAAAGTAAGCAGCTGTTATTCAACTCACATGTGATATCTTTAATAAAAACGTTAAAAAGTAAGGGACTCAAAACAGATCCTTGAGGAACACCCGACGTTGCTATAACATTACTAGATCT
Organism: Diaprepes abbreviatus; assembly: GCA_034092305.1. Lineage (NCBI taxonomy): Eukaryota > Metazoa > Arthropoda > Insecta > Coleoptera > Curculionidae > Diaprepes > Diaprepes abbreviatus. Next base: position 3,843,040 of record JASJET010000055.1, on the reverse strand, counting down.
ATGACCACGGTATTCAACATAGTGAGAGCGGCTGAATAGGTAGGTTTTGAAAAATCTAATAAGATTGTCATTAAAACCAAAGTCCGACAATTTGGAAAGTAAAACACTGTAAACAAGTCGATCAAACGCTTTGGAGAAATCTGTGTAAACGACGTCGACCTGAGTGCCAGAATCAATACTGCGCAATAGTACAACGATTGGTCACGGCTGACTTTCCAGAAGCAAAACCATGCTGCTGATCGATCATAAGAGGCGCTATGTAAAAGGATATTTGTGCCTGAAGAACCCACTCAAATACTTTTGCAGAATTGCACATTTTCGACCTTGGTTCTATCATCCTTTTAAAAAACCGGGCAGATTTTTGATTCCTTTCATAGATCAGGAAAAATACATTTTTGAATGCATAAATTAAAAATTATATACAACTGCTCAGTATACGCCCAAGCACAATCCTTACGACATACGAAGGAATGGAATCAGGACCCGTTGTGAATTTGGTGTTCAATTTTTTACAGGCTTTCTCCACGTCTTTAGGCTTTATTTTAGATAATAAGAAAGAGTAAGAATTGCAACTATGACTAGAAGTAGGTACATAAGGAGTAGAAACAACAGAGGACTCTTTGAATAATTTCGCAAATGAATTTACGATGTCAGTGAGATTAGCTGCTTCCTGATCTTGATAAGGCATAGCAGATGGGAAAGTATCATTAGACTTCCTAAGATTTCACTTCACCATTGGCAAGATAAGTACTGTAGGACGTACGAATAATATTTTTTCAAACTGTCCTAGAACTCCTGAATAATAAATAATCACAAGTCTTATTAGATCTTTTATATTTCCGCTATAGCAACTCTTTATTTTTTAATTAGCGAATTAGTGAACCAAGGTTACTTACTATGCCTGGAGATTTTGGCACCGTCTTATTAAGAATTACATCTATATACTGATAAAATGCCGCCACAGCCTCTTCAACAGCAAGACCCTCACGCAAAAAAGGCAAGTCACTGTCGAGCAGAAGCTGGTATATCCTAGGAAAATCAGTCTTTCTAAAATTATATGTGTACCGTTCTTTTAATTTAAATTTGTTTTGTTTGCACGTTCAATAATGGCATGTTATCAACAATGGAGGATGATGCATATCAACAGGTAACATTGCCGAATCAGATTCAACAACTCTGCAAGAGTTCAGTGGGTCATCCACCAAGTCAAGAAGCCGATTGTTGCGATTTTTTACATTATTGAATTAATATAGGTTATAGATGTCAACAATTATGCAACATTTTAACATATACATTCCCCCTAATTTCGATCTTGAATGCTCCCTACCTACGTTCGAAAAAAAAATTAGAGTCACTCTTATATAACACTTGAATATTTGTGAGTTGCGACTTTGACGTTTCACTTCATGTGCAATTTAGAGTGTATTACGACATAACTTTTTTGTTTTGTTTTTTACTTTTTTCTGACAGTGTATTCTTTGTTGAAAGTTTTTATCACTGTTAAGCATTAGATAACTTATTTTATTTTATTTAGGTAACGTACAATAAAGAATGTACAATGTTTCAATTTACTCTGTGTTGTACTGTTTGAGATAAATAAATAATAAATAAATAAATAATCACCAGGGGGTATAAGGGCTAATTATTTGTATTGACCATATGTAGTTCATTATTTGTACGATCTGTCACTAATCTGAAAAAATATAATAATGTATAATGAAGTGAATATTTCAACAGTGAATTAATTAACGACTATAGTGAATTTCGAATAAGAGCAAGTCGAATTACATGTTTTAGCATAATTGATCACTCATTTACGTTCTTTTGATATTCCGACAAACATGCTAAAATGGGGCCAATGACATTTTTCTGAGAGTCCTAATGGTCTCATTATAAACGTACAACATGAAATTAATTCTTGAGTAATGAATCATTAATGACAAAATACTAGAAGAATTCGTTATAATGCGTATATTTGAAAAGTGTTGTATAACATATAAAATCGTTAGGAACAAAAGCAAGTCAAAAATGCTATAGTTTTATGTTTTCAAGTAACATAATGTCATTTAATAAAATAGCCGATGAAAATTAGACAACAAAGTATTCGTTTTTGGAGCAAAATGCGACCTGCGATTTTATTGTTAAAAAATGTTCATGATGACATCCTATAAAACATACATCGATGGTAATATTGGTAACTTCTTGGTAACAAATTGGTAGCCCAAAAATTTCGGTTTTTCCAGTTTATCTCGAAAACTAAGGGTTGTATGAAAAAATGTTCAATACAAAAGTGGTAAATAATTGAAAAACCTATCGATTAGCATAATTAAAGTTATAGGTGGCGCCACTAGTTATGGAGATATAAGTTTTTTTCGCGAAAATTTTCTTTTTTTTATATATTTTTTTTCGAATTATCACCTTGAAGTCCAAACTGTTGAATAGGCAGAAGAGGATCTATTGCCTGGCCTCCTCGATCTCCCGACCTAACGCCGTTGAATTTTTATCCATGGGGGCACATTAAAACCTTGGTGTATTCCACTCAGGTCGATACTAGGGAGGAACTTCTACGGAGAATCATGTTTTATTGTGGTCAAATAAGGAACAATGCTGAGTTAATGTGACGGGTACAGCAGTCCTTATTTCGTCGTGCCCGCCAATGTGTTAGACTTCACGGAGCCCATGTTGAACCCTCTTACGAAGTTTTCAACTAAGCAGTTTAACTTTTTATTGAAAAGATGGTTATAGGGGAAAATTCCTCTTTTCATATTCAACCCTACAGAAGTTAGGGGACTGACAGTGTAAATAAATGACGTTTTTCCGAAAACGGTTAGGATTAGCGACAGGAATAAAGAGTACTTAATTTTTAGTAAATAGTTAAAGGTATGTAAAAAACGTTGTCCAGAGTTCTTATCATACAGGGCGTCAAAAAAATAGGGTCATGAGTTTAACAGCTAGTCCATACCTGCAGCTGTGAGTAATTGATAACAAATTCTTGGATAGTAATTTGAAGGGTATTACCTGGTTTACATTATATTTAAAAAAATTGAAATATACATGGTGGTTCAATAATTATGCGTAAAAAACTTGACTCCGTTACAGCTCTTTGGGAGTCCATATCTCCAAAGAGCGGGCCTATACGAAAAAAGTTTATATGAACTTGTTGTATTCCTTCCACGTGTTTTTTTTCCTATCCGGGAGATTTCCCATATTTTCCCGTACACTCTGTATCCGAAAAATATACGTTATGTTGAATAAGTTGGCGTAAGACTGATCGCTGCATCTTAATTAGGAGAGCGAATAATCGAGGTCAAACTTTCAACTTTGAAGTTCATTTTCTCAGAAACTATTCAATTTAGAGAACTACGGTTTAGCACCCTTTTCTGGATGCATATCTATATTTTTCTTAAACTTCAAGGTGATAATTCGTATAAAAATATCGTTCTGTTTAAGTTACCAAAAAAATTATAATTTTCGAAAAAAAGAACTATATCTCGATAACTAGTGGCGCCATCTATAACTTTAATTATATGAATCGATATGTTTTTTTTTAACTATCTACAACTTTTGTATTGAATGTTGTTCCATACAACCTTTAGTTTTTGAAATAAACTGGAAAAATCGCAAAAAGTGACCATTTTTGGGCCGCCATTTTGTTAGCAGGAAGTTACAAACGATGTATATTTTAAAGGATGCCAAAATGAATACTTTAAAACAAATAAATTGCAGGTCACATTTTTCCCCCAACCAAACTCTAATTTCTATGGGCTAAAAGAAAGTATATTTGTACACACAGCCAGGAGCGGATCCAGTCTCTCTCTTTGGTGATGGTGGGGGGGGGGGTGATAACAAAAAAGTACAGTATGACAAGCGAAAGCAAGTTGTCGATGGGGGAGGGGAGTCACCAGCAACATTCCCATTTCTAGTGTAAAAGGCACGGTCGGGTCTATTTTTCTGAATTCGAAGCTCTTGGAGAGGGGAGGGGGCGATCACAAGAAAAAACAAGTTGAAGATAGGGGTAGGATGCCAGCAGCATACACATTCCTAGTATAAGAGGCAGAATTAGGTCTATTTTCCTGAACTCAAAGCTCTTGGGGGGGGGGGGGCTATCGCAAGAAAAGCAAGTTGTCAACGGAGGGTGAGTGCCAGCAGCATACACATCCCTAATATAAAAGACAGAATCGGTTCTATTTTCCTGAACTCAAAGCTCTTGGAAAGGGGAGGGGCGATCGCAAGCATACACATTCCTATACTCTATTCGAGAACTAGAGAGAGTAATAAAACTGTTACCGAAACCTCCAACGTACCTGCTCCAGTGCTGCAGGTAACTGAGGACTGCAACAATAAAATTTCTGATAGTTCAATTTAATTTCTGTCAGTGAGCAAAGTACACCTTACAGTGTGTGCTTAGTGATTTATCTTGTTTGTGCTTGTTTTTATATATTATTTGAGATTAGTGAGATACCCAAAAGATATGGCTTCTACATCTATATTTATTCCAAAATCGTTAAACCAGGGCATTTTTTCCTCAACAAAAAACTTATTACGATGAATGTTTATGATGTCTTAAGATATTAATATCTAGATAATAATGTTAACAGCTCTGTTGAGATGTGTTCCAACATGACAGGAGTTGGAAAATCTACTATATACTGAAGAAGAAATGACTGGAATTGTTAATACTCCCAAGCCACATTCGATCACAAGCGCACGAAAAACCTCGTTGGAAGATGAGATGTAAACTGCAATAAAAGGAATTGTATATATATGAGAAATCTAATTCTAACTAAAATCAATGAAGATCGGGATTTACCTGATATTAAAAGAACTGAGCTCTGGAAATTGCTCAGAGAACTTAATTTTTGCTGGGAAAAACCAGATAGGAAATCTGTTCTTATAGATCGACCGGAAAATGTCCCTTGGAGAAAGAAATATCTCTCTCACCCCCACCGCCACCCCCCTTGGATCCGCGTCTGCACACAGCACTTAAATGATAATGTTAATTGTTTTGATGCCAAGGAAAACTATATCAAAGACACAGCGAGATAAAAAATTCGGTGGGATTTAATTTTCTTTTTTTTTATTTAATTATTAAGCAGTAAATCCAGTTATCGCGAAAATAAGAGTAATTTGCTATAAAAGCCTCTTTGATAAATTGGTTTGCTGTATTATTAAAAAAAAAAAGATAGACCAAATACTTTTTATAGAGGATACGTGAAACAAAACAAAATCTTTGATAATGTTATATAGCAATAGTTACCTCGAAGAGGCTTAAGTTATATTGCAAAAAAAATTTAATCAGACTGAAGATATTGTAGTTACTGTTTTTTTTGTTATAGTGTCTTGGACCAGAGAAAGTTCTAGAACGCATTTTATGGAGTTTATCGATACATAACATTGCTCGAAGGACTCAATTTTCTTATGCTGAGGTGTACATATCGGAATCGTACTGACAGGAATCAATGAGTTCGAAACCGGTTTAGATGACAGTCACTACCTATGGGAAAAATGTCCACCTTTTCCTGCATTTTAAAAAGGAAATGCATTAAATTTGAGGTAAACGTGCTGGAAGTAAATTTCATAAACGTCTATTAAATGCGTTTAAAGTAATGCATTAACTATAATTATTTACATTAATCTAAATTGATTTATTCCATTAAATCTAATGAAATCATTCATTAAATTTAAAATTTTGATTATTACTTTTTAAGGTGACTATGTACATTAAATATACAGCCAGAGCTCATTGAATTTAAGGTATGTTATCATATATTTAACGCACCAACAGTAATATGAGGTCAAAAAATTCTGCTATCAGGAAAACGTGGAAATTTTTCCCATAGGTAGTGCACCCTCATCTGTAGAACGATTTCAAATTCATTGGTTTCCGTCAGTACCGGCAGACATGTACACCTCCTCATAAGAAAATTGGGTTGTTTAAGCAACTTATATCATATTAAACAAAAAGTTCAATACAAGTTGCGCCATCTCCCGGAATCTCATGTAAAATACCATGAAAATTAATGTAAACTCTTTTAATGTTAATTAATTTTAATGTACAGAAAGCTGAAATACCTTTTTAGTTACTTTATTGAAATTTAAGATACCATTTAAACAAATTTAATGTATAACGAACTGATATTGGAATGAATTGCTTTAAGTTTAAACTAAATGTAAATTAATTACAATTTTAGGTACAAAATCATTAAATTTAATGGACATTTAATTTGCATTAAATTTAAGGTTATTTTTAACAGTGTGTTACACTGTTAATAATAACCTTAAATTTAATGTACGTTCCTTAATTAAATTTAATGATTTTGTACCTAAAGTCGTGAAAAAGTTACATGTACCTTGAAATTAAAGCTTTGTACATTAAAATTAATTGAATATTACTTTAAATTTCAATAAAGTAACTGAAAACATACTAAATTTAATGTAAAAATTATTAAATTTAATGAATTAACATTAAATGCATTTAATAAACGGTTTATGAAATTTGCTTCCAACATATTACCTTAAAATTAATGTGAAGTTTTTTTACAGTGTAGTTTCAGAATTTTTTAACCTCATATTAATGTTAGTGCATTAAATATGTGATGAAATATCTCAGATTCAATGAACACTGGCTCAATATTTAATGTACATTACTCACCTTATAAAGTAATAATAAAACTTTAAATTTAATGTATGATTATATTAAATTTAATGGAATAAATTAATTTAGATGAATGAAAGAGTTTATAAATTTAATGCATTACATTAAAATCATTAAATAAACGTCAATGAAATTTGCTTCCAGCACATTTACCTTAAATTTAGTGCATTTCCTTTTTACAGTGTAATAGCAAACAAAAACCTAATTTATCAATGAAAATGGTTTTAAGTTCACTAGAAAGAAATAATGGGTTAATAAGGGATGTGAGTGGCTCAGATATAGATTCAGTTACTTCCTTGGAAATTTGTGAAAAATATTCGCAAGGAAATGCTTAAGGGTTAGGTAAGTTACGGTAACAATACAAATAGCATCCCTACGTCAAGAAGTTCTAAGCACGTGTATTGTCTAAAATGTCAAAAACTTTACAATGGATATGTCAGATAGCACCTAGCAACGTCATTATTGATAATTCCTGAAATATAATCGTCTCTCCTCGTAGAAATATTTATGTAATATTGTAGATTATATACAAATTAGCTTTGACAGATTTCTGACTGTTTCTGGGTGACGAGCCATTTCATGTATCTTGCAAATGAAGCCTGTCTGAAATTATCCTTTTTGCTTTAATATTAACAAAGCTTTATTTACTTATGCTAACAGAATAATAATTTATGGACCCCGATGTGAATGCATTACTTTAATATTATGTTAAATTAAAAAAAAAAAAGAGAATGGAACCGAATAAGGTCGCTTTGAAAACAATTCGGAGGAAAGAGAAAATGATGTAAACAAAAAATCTGGGATTTGGTTTACGGTGAAAAATTTGGACAAAAAGGTAGTGTCTCAAAGGTATTGTGGGTAATAAGGAATTAAAATATTTGTTGAACTCTTACAAAATATGTAAATAATAAATACTTTGTGTTGGTTTAAGTTGCGTTTTTTTCGTATATTAAAATTTATTAAACAACGGCATAATTAATAAAAGTGGTGGGTAAAAAAAAATTTGCTCTATTTTATAAAAGGCGACGCAGTAGTGTGACCATAGACTTTTACCTCTTATGCGCGCCTTGGAAACTCTTTTTGTTATTTTTGGCGAGAGCGCAAGATGAGAAATTTTCACGTATTAAATCTAACTCATTCAATAAATCTAGTTACAGTAAATAATAGTAAAATAGCAAGAAATGAGACCATTGTCCAGTGGTGCCGTGTCGGATAATAAATCTGAAATAAGGGTACACGTTTTTTTCAGCTCCGTATATATTCATTTAAATTTACAAAGGAAATATTACCACGAATCAGACGAGCATTTTATATTTATATTGATGCGTTTTGATGGATATGAAAAAGTACTATATATTATCCATTTTTTTAGATTGAACGTATATTACTTGAGTTTTTAGAAATCCCTCCATCAATATATCTTTTGGTAATCGTATACAACTAACGAGTTTTGACCGAATTAAATAACTTTATACATTTATCAAATGGAAATAGCGCAAAAAAAAAACGTTTTCAATCCAAGCCCTTACTAATAAATCGTAAATCTAATTATATGCAAGTGATTCTAGACGAAAAATGAGCCTTTTAAATTATAATTACAAAACAAGACGATTACCACGATGAACTTTTGGGTTGTTATAACTCTCTAGAAATGCAGTTCTGGATGAAAAAAATACTTGTCGCATATTCTTTAATGTACTACAACATATCATAGAAAAACTAGAATTAAAAACTGAGTTTTGAAACTTTTTTAAGGAAAGCTGCGAAGCATAGTTTAACCCTTTGAAATGGTAAATTTTCAATACATCGTATTCATACTTAATGTTCCTAATGGTTGAGTATTGCTAGTAATGAATTTCTTAGAAAAAAATTTACTTTTCATGTCTTTTCAAAATATGTCAAAAAGTGGTACTTAATTTTTCAAATTTATGTGAATGATTATGAAAACAGTGAAAAGAAATAACGTTTTTATCCGTATAAAGAAATATAAAGCAATCCCTTACTAAGAAAGTTACGTGTATCAATCAAAATTTAAATTCTTTGTACTTGTTATAAAATCATGTATATAAGAATTTTATTACTGATATCGAATCATTCGAAACATTGTAATGATGAATGAATTGTTATCTAGGGTTAGTCTATGGTGTGACAAAGTACTTTATGTATCTATATTCCTTATTTAAAAAAAAATGAAAAATGTCTTAATAAAAGTTCTATAATAAGAAAATTTCTACAATCTATAAATATTTTCTATACATGGTGTTTCATGACAGCGTGGCGCTAAAAAATAGATTATTTAATGAGATACCCTGTATGTCTTTGAATATCAGGATCTCCCAAGAATTATCCATATGATAGCATATCTGGTTTTGAATTTTATTGTGAAGGTGCCAACTTTTTCAAAAAATTTAAAATTTTGAAAAAGAAACATGGTTTTCTATAATCCATTATATCTTGTAATCTATAGCCATATCCACTAGAATAGCAGAGACAGAGATAGAACAGGACACTATCACTCTCTGTATCAACAGAGGAGAGTGTAGCTTCTCCACTCATGTGGAGTTTAATTGTAGCTCGACTCCTCTGACCTTGTCAGGGCTATGCCGATGACGTGGTCGTGATTGCGAGGGGTAAATTCGAGAATACCCTCTGTGACATAGTCCTTGGAGGGTTAAATAGACTAAAGAATGGTGCCAGATGATGAGACTAAATATCAACCCCCCCTTAAACCACCTTAGGACCACAAGGAAAAGATACCTCAATCTGAAAACTATCAAAATGGATGCGAACGTTATTGAGTTGAAGTCAGAGGTTAAATATGCAGGCCTGACCCTCGATAATAAATTTCTCTGGATAAAGCACAAAAAAGAACTGATCTACAAGGCTACAAAAGCCTTGATGGTCTGTAGAAATTTTGCGGGAAAAAGTGGGGTACAAACTAAAATATCCTGCAGAGGATGTATACTGTAATAGTGCGACCAATCATCACATATAAGGCAGTGATCAGGAGCAAAAAAAAACAGCCTGGCCAATACGAGATATCTCTCGAAAGTTCAACTACTGGCATGTGCGTGTATAACTGGGGCAGTGAAAACTTGCTCAATGGCCACCCTGGAAGCAATCCTACTACACCTCTACATATACGTATGGAGAGAATGGTGGAGAGGACAATTTATAGGATGATGATGAGAGATGAGGTCATAAAAGGAAGGCCCAATCTCTCATTCAGAAATCAAGAAATCTGGAACATGCCCCAACATGAAATGAAAGAGAAGTTGAACTTTTAGTCCCCAGTACAGCGACCTGACATTTTGCTAACTCATGTAAATGCCAGACTTCGTGAGCGCCTTCCCTATGACAAGTCCGACAAACTTTTCCTCTGGAAAAATTTTCGGCGACGGGGCCTTTCGGAGCTGTGAATTCGCGAAATTGTTATTTTGACGGTGTATTACAATGCGATACATGTAAGTTTATTTTTCATTGTAATAGACAGATTTTATGATAAAATCGACGAAAAAATGTTTGTCCGACAAAAATCATAGGGCGTACGTTGGGTTCGGCACCCTTAATATGTCGATATGATGTCATTATGATTCACGATACATGTAAGTGTGATTTTTGCAACAGTGTTTAATTAATACGTCTAAACTTCTCCGACAAAAATCACGGGGCGTACGTGGGGTCCGCCACCCTCAATATGTCAATATGACGTCATTAAAAGTTTGAGTTGGAAAAGTTTGTCGTACTCGTCATAGGGAAGGTGCTCACGAAGTTTGGCATTTACATGAGTTAGCAAAATGTCAGGTCGCTGTACTGGGACTATTTGTGAAAAACTTCAACGCAAAGTTTAATTGCAAAAGTGAATGGGACAAAAACACCATTGAAAAAGTTAACACAAATTCATCAAATGGTGTACAGATGTCTCCAAAACAACGGAGGGAACTGGAATAGGAGTCTATGGACCCGGCATCAGACACTAGGTAAGTTACTAAGCATTTTCCAGGCAGAAATACATGTAAATAGAAAATGTATTCAGTTCAGCTAAGAAAAAAACTATCGCGGACAGGAGATTATCATCATGTCGGTTAGTAAATCAGTTATCAGTGCGCTGAGTTTTAAAGTAATCAGCTCCAAAATGGTCTGGAGATGCCTCACGAACTTGACATATAAAACTGGACTGATCATGCATAATACCTCCCCTTATAATAAAAATGACGCCACCATGCTCTGTGCCATTACGTGCAAATAATTGCTTTGGCAACAATGAATTCCCTAAGTTTTCATGATATTGGTGAAAGTGTATTTTTGATATGACTGAATACTTTTCATTTTAATAAAAATTTATTTTTGATTTTGCTGTTTTATGGATTTTATCACATTTTAGGTAACGTTTTCCTGAAAAATTCTAACAGGAACGTGAACTTTAAGGTTTTTTTTGGTATTTTAAAAAATGTGATTCTTCATCGTAAGACGTGCAAATACCTCATCTGGTAAATTAGAATTTATTTATTTGGTAAGTTATAAATCATTCAATAATAATTATATAAAACAAGTTTAATCTTATGGATATGATGTATGATAATTTTTAAATGATATCAATATTTTAGTTCTCTAAGAGAAAAGAATCTTCAAATTCAAGGGCTGAAGCAAATTGGTCATGATCATAATTCTTTTATACACCAGATGAGTAACTCGGTTCAGAGAATTTTTCTGGAAATAGTTTTATACAAGAAGATGAGCAAAAAGTTTGTGCTGTGCTTTTTACAAATGAGCTGCCTAAAAAAAAACTATGAAGCACTGTTTGATGTAAACATCTTGAAGCAACTAAACTTGGACTTAATAATAAAAAGTCCTGAGTTAGGTGTGCATTAACTAACAACAATATCGTTTTACCATAAAGTTAATGTTCCACTGACATATAAAGCTGAACATCGAAACTGGTATGGTGTTAAAATTTAAAATGATTATACGTTTAAAAACCAATATGCCCTAGTATAAAATAGAAATAAATGATGCATATAATATGAAATTTTTCAATATTATTAAGCATGTTTGGAAATTATAAAAATTTTACTTTTATGTATTTGTTTTGTCTAAAAATAAAATAATAACCTTTTGTTTGAAAATGTTAATAATTAATAAAACAAAAATTCTTGATTTTAGCTGCGATTGATTACCATTTCAAAAGTTTGGCTTAGTGTAAAAATTTAAAGGTGCTAGTAAATCTTTATGTATATATTTAGATTAAAAATGATTGTATTCATGTAAAAATTCTCTTGTATTTACAAGCTTTTTTATATTTAGAGTGTCTTAATAAATATTGTTTTGTGTACAATTAAATATAAACTGCTCTAACACTATCCCCTTCAGAGTTTAATTTTTTTTTTATAAAAATGGTTTAGTACATAATGTTACTGTACTTCCTTTAAATTAAAGCTCCGTTATTATGAAGGAAATGTCAACATTATTATGAATGTTGTTAATCCTATATAAATACCTAACATATCAGTTCCCTAAAAGCATCGAAGAGAAAATAATTTTAACAAAGACCTAATCGAAGCTATTTTTAAATGATTAAGCTCTCTTACTTTCAAATAGATTATGTGGACATTTCGATACCTTACATTAAACAATATACTATATTAATTCATGATATAAAATTTTTAAAAATAAATGCCCTAATACTTTTTTTCATTAACTTCTTATACTCATGTCCGAATAAGGATGTTTCTAAAACAGATATTTCAAAAAAAATTAGTCTCGATTTGTTTTTGGCGCATATTTCACATTTAAGTTATTTGCTAAATAACAGTTTTATTGTAAAAAAAAAAATGTAAACAGTCATAGAAAAAACATTTTAATTTATGTATAAGAACTGACATTTCATGCTTGTTATCTAAAAATAATAAAATTGTTACATATTTACGCCGTTCCAAAGAAGTTAAAAAAATTTGCTTTATTGGAGTTGCTTTAAACAGAAAAATTATAATTCTGAGGAAACTAAAAGTAGAAATTCAAGTTAAATATTGTTTTAGAGAAACAATTATCCTGGTCTTTTTTATTGAATATACTCAATTAACCTGTCAAGTAAAACAAGGAGGAGCGATTTATTGGTTTAGATATAGTATAGAAAGAGATAGTTATTGTCTAAACCTGTTAGTTAGAATAATAGAATTGACATTCATACACGACACATTCACGTCAATGTAAGAAACTAGCAGGGAATTCAATGTTGCCATACAAATCATTGCACCTAATGGCGACCAATAAGGGGGTGTCAAAAATTATTTTCATGAGCAGTCCAGTTGTATATGTCATGTTCGTGAGATGCCTAGAGAAAAAAAAACACACACAAAAATGGCGATGTCTTCTCATAGAGAAGCGAGAGGATAATAAATATGGGGTAATTTACTTCAAAACACCTTTACAAATAAAGGCAGGCAAAAAATAAAAACGAAACGAGCAATTTTCGTTATTTTACCCACATCTTCGAAAGTTGTGGCATTAAATTGTGCAAATTTGATCTAATTTAACCCATCCTGTATTTCTAATGGTTAACAAAATCCCCATTAACTAGAAATTGTAGCACTCTGTATATATGAATTAATAATTTATTTAAAGAAAAACTAGTATTCTTATTTATTAACTATTCAAAATGCATAGATATTCTCACTTTCTATAAATCGAAATATGCTAATTAAAATTCAAAGTATGTTCCAATACACCATAAATTAATTATGTAATATTACCTGTGAGCTATCGTAAGAACGGTGCAATCGGCAAATTTCCTCCTTATTGTGCTCTGGATTAGGGCGTCTGTTTTCGGATCAACATTCGCCGTCGCCTCGTCCAGAACAAGGATTTTGTTATTGCGCACAATCGCTCTTGCCAGGCAAATTAATTGTCTTTGCCCCACACTGAAATTGGATCCCCCTTCAGACACTTTGCTGTCAAGACCGCTTTTAAGTTCCGATACCACTTCCTTGAGTTCGACTTCTTCTAAAGCATTCCAAATATCTTTGTCTTGGTATTCATTAAATGGATCGAGGTTTGATCGCAGAGTTCCTGTAACAAAAGTTTTTTTAATTAAATAAAACATCTTTTTGGGGCAATTAGTAAATAAAGGGTGTCTTTCAGTGATTGCTTGGCAGAATTTTTAAAGAGTAGTTAGGGAGTTTAATAATAATTAATAAAAAATAAGAAAGACATTAATAAAGAAGTAAAAAATTAACTGATACAGGGCGTCCCGCGACGAAATGCTTCGATCGGTTTCTCGGAAAATAGACTTTGGAAAATTTTTTAAATTTGGCCGTTTACGCAAGTCGATGGGGGCAATTTGGCTAAAATATTTTCAAGATGGTGGTACTTTCGGTTATTTATTTAGGTTATTTATTTATTTATTTACTTATTAGGTACACCTTACAAACATAACAGTAATTACATGTAAGAGAAAAACAACAAAAAAAATATATTACAAAAGTAAGGATTAGTAGTTATTTATTTCATTTACAAATTACTTGGCGCCGACTTCAAAAAGTTCAATTTCATTAAAAAATTGATAGTTATTTTTCACTTTTTAGCGCACTTTTAGAAGTCGGTTCAATTTTTTTATAAAAATTTTATTTTTCTATTTTTAGTTTTAGAATTCATTATGATATCCATAAATTATTTAAAATGAGTACTAATCGAGATGACTCCAAGGTGGCAAAAAAGTACCCATTTTATCCAAAGTTGTAAAATGAACCGCTAAAAATTCTTTGGTTCATAGAGTTTTTCAAATACCAGTAAAATTGTGTCAAACAAATATTTAGTCTGTCATAGTAAATCCACTATCTTAAATTTCAAATTAATTTTAGATTGGTAATATAGGTCCCAAAACCTTCCAGTATCGATGTTTAAAGAACCCAAGACATACATTTCTTAGCTTGACATATTTTATACTGCATATTGAGTTTGTATACGCCTCAAGAACCCCACAATATCAATTTTCACTATTTAAAGAAGCTGATATGTAAATTTCTTAGCTCGATATATTTTATACTGCATATTAAGTTTGTATACGTCTCAAGAACCCCAAAATATCAATTTTAGACAAAATCGGAATATGTAAAATTTTCTGTCCCTCATATTGTATCAACCTAATAGTTGTAGAAGATTAACTTCATATAGAGAAGGATATAGAATCTTTAATCTGCCATCTTGGATCCGCCATATTGAATTTTTTAAAAATAATTTCTGATTCGTTATGTGCGATCCCGAAAACTCCCCCGTACCAATTTCGACGAAAATCGGACAAAATTGATTTTTTCGTCCGCCATATTGGATCCGCCATATTGAATATTTTAAAAATAATTTTAGATTAGTTTTGTACGACCCTGAAAACTTCCTCGTACCAATTTTGGAGAAAATCAGACAAAATTGATTTTTTGTCCGCAATATTAGATCCGCCATATTGAATTTTTAAAAAATATTTTGGATCCGTTATGTGCGACCCCGAAAACTCCCCCACACCAATTTTGGAGAAAATGAGACAAAATTTAATTTTTTTGTCCGCTATATTGAATTTTCAAAAAAATAATTTCAGATTCGTTGTGTGCGACCCCAAAAATTCCCCCATACTAATTTTGGAGAAAATCAGACAAAATTAATTTTTTTGGCCGCCATATTGTCAGCGCCATCTTGGATATTACTGCACCAATTTCGTTCAAAAAAATATGGGACCTCCGCAGCAACCTCCTGAACATAACGTAAAAAATTTCGTTCAAATCGGTGCCGCCGTTCCGGAGTAATTGGACGAATTGAGAACCTTCTTCTTTTCGGTTAAAAATGGATCTTTGTACTTCATGCTGTTCAAAATAAAATATATAAATAATGCAGACTGTACTGATCTCCGGTATGCAAATATTGCATATTGAAAGTCCCCAATATACTTTTATATGATATTAACAAAGAGAAGTTTGGATAAACATTGAATTTTTGAAAAAGAGATATTTCTAGAATCGTTTTTGAACTTTCTCTATGGAATCGGTGCTGCTTTCCGCTATTGGTGACCAGATTACTGAAGCATACTCTAGGTGCGGTCTTACTAGAGCATTATATAGTGTTTCTAATGGATTGATATTCTTAAATTACTTGGTATTTCTAATTAAAAAACCTAACATCTTGTATGCTTTCTTTACAATACGATCATAGTGCAGAATAAAGCTAAGATTAGACTGTAGCATACCTCCGAGATCCTTGCAGTGTTCTCTGTTGTCCAATTTTTTATGTTAATATTATATTCAAAATCAATTACATTTTGACGTCTAGAAAAAGTTATTGTAAAACACTTGTCAGTATTTATAAACATTCCATTCCTCGAAAACCATGAGACTACGCTGCTAAGATCCTTTTGTAGTGTTACACAGTACAAGACAGAAAAAAAACAACTCTAAAGATGTTAAAGTCATCCGCAAACAATAAAAGTCCGGAGCTTTCACTCAAACAATTAGTAGATCATTTACAAGCATTGAGAAAAGTAATGGTGAAATATTACTTTCTTGCGAAACTCCAGAAGTTGACAAATATCTCACTGAAAGTCCCATCCTACACGAACAGCGCATGGCCTTGAAGAAAGGTAAGCTCTCATCAATTTGTAAGAGCGTTGGGAAAAGCCAAAGTTGATAAGTTTCTGTAGTAAAAGATTATGATTGACTTTATCGAAAGCTTTCTCTGCATCTGTCAAAATAACATGTGTTTGCACCCCACTGCCAATAGCCAGTGCAATGGAATTAGTGAAAACACAACGGTTTGTTACAGAAGATCTTCCCTCCACATAACCATACTGCTGTTCGACAATGTCTAAATGTATAAAGTTGGAAATAAAGTTACATAATAATGTTTCAAATGTTTTCGACAATGAATTCAAAATACATATGGGCTTATAGTTCATTACATCACAATTATTACCCTTTTTATATAACGGAACCACCACGGCTTCCTTTTGTCTGGAAAGATACCTTTTTCAATACATAAGTTAAATAAAGCAGCAGGTGGTTTGGTTAAAATATCCACACACGCCTTATATATATTCAAAATCACCGGAGAAATTCATTTCTCTATAGGTGACTTCTTTGGGAATACCTAACCCCCCTTTTTGAGCTTATATAACCCCAAAAACTGTTAAGATCATTATTAACATTTGGTCTATATTTTCAATGTATTCTGAATTTTCATGTTGTGTTTGTTTTTTAATGGAAGTTCTGAAGTTCTTAAACTCTAGGAGATGCTCTCCAGATAAATCTCTTTTATTGTGTATTCTTTTTTTTTGTCTTACTTTTCTAACAAGATCTAAAGAAAATCTGTGGGGATAATTTAACCTGGTCGTTCCTGTACAAATTTTCTTGGGAACACTCTTATCTAAGCATTTATACCGGAAGTTGAAGCCTCCTTGCTTATTTTAAACGAAACACCCTATATGTTATTTCATTTTTAGATTCCACGTAAAATTACTGACACATTTCATTTATAATATCCTATACCTAAGTCTAACTGTTTTGACATATTTTAAATTTTATGTCAAAAATGGTGTTTGCAGGCTTTAACATATCTATCAATTTCTCCTAGATGAAAGCCTTTATTATTTAATTGGGTTTGGTTTCCTTCTAGAAGTGGATCTACTTTAGTGAACTGTGTTAATATTTTGATAATAAATAAATACAGGGTGATCATAAACTAAAATTAAATATTAATTCGAGAAAATAGTTAAAAGTGAATTTAAAAAGAAAAAAAAACTACCTTTTATAGTTTACGAGATTGTAATGATGTCATCATCAATTTCGGACACACTGTATAAAGCAGTTATTATACCGATTCTAATACTCAGTATATTGTGGAAATATGGCCAGACACAGTGCAAATAAAGAAAATGTTGTTGATGACAGAAAAGAGAATAGTTAGACGTATTGAGATACTTAGAGACAGAGCTTGGAACGTTAACATCTGTTGAACAAACATTACATCAACAAAGAGAGAAAAAAAAAATGAAAATTAGAATGAAAGGGTCACATTAGCAGAAGGGATAAAAATTGGATGTTTTTTTTTTTGACTATGAGTTTATTTGGCCGCTGCGACTAAAGAAATTTAGCCAGCTGCTCTTTCTCTCGTCCCGCAGTTCTACCTTCTTTACTCGGGAAACTTTCGGAAACATTTACATGTTAATTGGGTTTGGGAGACCGTTTCCTAAAAAAAACCAGAAAGATGTTGCATCTACGAGGTCCTGGATACTTTCATCATCCAACCAGGATTGTTGGTCACGTGTGTGACTTACTATAATACAAGAATCACTTGTCACATTTGTGACAGACATTTACATATTTCAGACCGATTATTTTGCTTGAACTGCTGAGTGTAGAGTTAACCGCATGTATAACCATTCAGTTTTACTGCACACAGGAACGATTTGTGGAGCGAAAATCGCTACGCTCACTGCCGAGCACGTAGCCACACACTTTTCCTTAAGCACTTTAGGACTCCCCTTGCAACGAGCGTTCCCCTTTTATGCCGCACATTCATCCCGGAATCCTGCTTTCGTCCGCAAACTAACAAACTTGTTTCTTACTTTTTGCAAGAGAGCACAGACTAAGTATTGACAATTTAACTACCAAAATGTAGGTCAATAGGATGGTTAGAATAGCGACAATTCTAGCTACTGATATAAAAGAAGAAGAGGAAAAAGAAGAAGAAGAAGACTTCAAGATCACATTAACTACTTTCATACATTCAAAAACAATAGTATTATATAGCTGTGAATTAGAACTTTAATCGTACACGTGGCAAGCTGGGTCTGGTACAGATATATAAATAGCTTTAAAATTCGATGAAAATTAATAATATTTTTATCTTTTAATAAAAAGGCGGTTCATTTATTTAATGACTAATTAATTTTTTTCCCAAATATTAGGTTTTGCTCGAAAAGATCCTTTCTCCAAATAAATTAAAATTAATTTAATACTTTGTTAGAGCACGTGACTTTATCAAATTAACCTCGAATATAAAATAAATAGATTTCTTAATTATATAGACATAAGGTTTAATTACTTTCAGTTGTATACCAAATGTAAGATTTAGCCCTTATTTTAATAAGTATCACTTGTATGTTGTGTTCATTTCATATTTTGAAGGTTTCTTTTTGTATTTTTAGCCATTTTGATTTAAAAAGAAAAAAAATAATAAGATTTATGTATTTTTTAGAGTAATTTTATTATTTTTAGTAACCTTTGGCACACACATCTCTTTTCTACATACACAAGGCAATCAAACCTGAAATCTCAAAGTACACGAATATGACATTCCTTTTTCATCCTATACTTTTTTCTGTAATATTATCCAGATGTGTCAATATGTGACACAGGTAATGACCATCGATTAGTAGGAACTTTTTTCGAATCAATCAACAGAGGAAATATATGGTCAATGGGCCGGATATAAGGGTTCCAAAGAAAAATCCGTTGCCAATCCAAACATTTTCAAGTATATTGGAACCATTAAACTCCCTGCAAAACATAAAAATGAGCCAACTAATTCCATTAAGAATTCAAAATACAGTCAAAAAATATTCATTTAAAAATCGGAAATTAATAAATTTACCACTAAAATAAGAAAACTAATTGAAGAGAAATCGAAAAAAAAGGGAAAATTGAATCGGTAATTAAGAAATAATTAAGCAATGCCAGAATAATATAAATATGTGAACTTAAATAAGAACATATATTTAACAGTTTCGGCTGAGGGAAAAAGGCGATTTGCATATGATATAGTATGAATTAGCGAAGATCCAGAAGAACCAAATCAACGATAGAAGAACTTAACCAAATCTATTAGCTCAAAAAGTATATCAGAAAAAAAAACGAAGAAATTCAAAGATCTGAAGTACCAAGATGAATTGGCTTCAGTTAGGCTACATTTAAAAATTATCGAGTTTTGAAGAACATATTTCGATGAACCTTATAATGAAGGCATGATGGCTGCACGCTTCCCATAGATATATACGCTTATTAAAGGTAGTTTATAACGACTCTAATGTATGTAGCGTGTAACAGAAAAATAAATACTTGGTATGAGTCTGGAAAAATATATTTAAAATGGGGATATTAAACGAAGCACGAAAAACACAATATTAAGCTTCATATTTATACCTACAAGTTATTAATGTTTCTGCAAGATACCTATTATAAATTATACGTCGGTTGAGGTTAGAAGTATTACTATTATTATCTTGATTGTAAACATATATTTCCATCCAGTAAGAGTGACCTTGTGTTGGTGGCTTATGTTCCATGTCTCAGTAACTTGAGATGTTAGATATATGAAAAAAACATCGCTTTTTAGGCCTAAGTGGACCCAGTGTCAGATTTCTTTAATCGAGTGGCGATAAACACGTTGTTTTCTTTCGCAGTGAACAGAAAAAATAATATTAGGCGACTTTGGAACGGAGAAATAAGTTTCGGCAAATTGTAAGAAAAAATATTTTTCTTTTTGAATAATTCAGATTCTGTTTTAAATTTTTTGAGGTCCTTTTCGTCCTTTTTTTGGGAATTATATTTATGGCATATAGTCATATAATTGAAAGAATAAAACGAAGGCGAGTATCTTTCCAGCCATGGTCTTTGACCTTTATTAAATTAAAATACAAAAATTGATGATAGTATCAAAACATAAGGACTAAGTCAAAAACATACCTCGAAAACGAGTTTGCTTCTTGCATTTTTCTACATCTACATCTACACGGTTGGAACGTCACAAATTGAGTGCAGAGCAACGTACTACATAAAATCAATAATAATTATTACAAACACTAACTGCACACATTAAAGTTAATGATTTACAAGCCAAACGGCTTCGCACTCCTTCCAGGGATTATTCACTCATACTAGGCATACAAAGACACCAAAAGTATGAAGCTCTGTGGGAACCCTTTCCATGTTATGGGGTCCTAGGTGACGTTGTCTGCTGTATTTCCTACGAACCTTCGGACGGTTCTCGCGGTTGCAAGGAGAACTGCTTTCTGCATAGGTTTATACAGATGCTCACTAAGGCCCAGTCCCTTGATGTTCTGCAGGAGGTTTTTTGGTATCACTCCAGTTGTTGACAGTATCATGGGAATCGTTTGGACGCTGTTCATTACCCATTGCTTTCCGATTTGGACCTCCAGATCGCTGTATTTGGCGATCTTTTCGTTGTATTTTCACCTTAGGTTGTTGTTGTTAGGTACAGCAATGTCGATTAATGTAGTTCGCCTAGAAATTTTATCTATTAGTATAATCTCTGGTCTTATTATGAGCTACTGTCTGATCCGTCAGAACCGTTCGGTCCCAATATAACTTGAACTGGTTGTTCTCAAGAATAGGCTCCGGATTGTACTTGTAATAAGGCACTTTTCCTACCTGTAATAGGTTTAACTTTTCTGCTAACTCTTGATGGAGTATCTTAGCGGCTGAGTCGTGTCTTTCTTTATACTCGGTTGCGGCAAACACTTGGCATCCTCCAGTTATGTGCTGAATTGTCTCCGATGTTCGACAGCCATATCTGCATTGGTCATTTTCTATTGAGGAATCTCTTATGATGAACTTCCGATAGTTCTTCGTCGGAATAACCTGGTCTTGGATAGCTAACAAGAAGTCTTCCGTTTCCGGAAACTTCTGTCCTGAAATCAACCAGTAGTTCGACGCTGAGTTGTCGACATTGTCCTGATTGACCCCATTTGGATGTCGTCCATGAAATGGCTTCTGTAGCCAGGTTTGTAACTTCTCTTGGTCTGTCTGGTGGTGAGAAGTAATATCTTGTTTCCTCAACTGTAGCGACGTTGAATCGTCTACCCCGCATACTGCTCGATGTAGTGTGGAAGAGTCCGCTAACCTGTGGAAATATGAATGTAAGTTTATTATTTGTGGGTCGAGCTGCTTACCAATATCCACCAATCCTCTTCCTCCTTGGTGTTTTGGAAGCATTGTACCGTCAATAGCACTCCGAGGGTGATATTTTTGTGCTTTTGTTAGGAGTGTCCTTATTTTTCTTTGCAGGTTTTGGATGTCCGTCCTGCTCCATTTTACAATTCCAACAGAGTATCTACTGTTTAAGTTAGTTCGTAATACCCGCCTTATCCTCCTGACAAATTCGGTTGTCAATTCAGCTTTCATAGTGCCATGGTCAATTCTTTTAGCCTGTTTCATACCTAGATATTTGTATGTTTGGCCTGCTTCCATTGCAGCTATAGTTTCACCGTTCTGCATTTCAAAAGCTCCCGGTTGTATCTTCCCTTTAACGATGTTCAAAATACGGCACTTGTCAAGTCCAAATTGCATTTCGATATCCCCGGAGAACTCCTCTAGAATTTTAAGCATTTGTTCCAGCTGGTGTCTGGTAGCAGCCATCACTTTAAGATCATCCATGTATAGAAGATGATTCACTCTTACTACCTCTTCGTTGTTATTTCACATTAAAGTTTTATTATTAAAATTATGTATCTATACATCTATACGTCGATATAGGGTATCTAAAAGTACGTGTAGAATGTTTGATGACAGATTCTTGACGTCAAAATAGATCAATTTAAGTCAGCTTAGTTATATCAGATACTGCTTCGTTGAGGCGGTAGAAGACGACAGTTTTAAGAAAATATTGATTTTTCCAAAATTTACGATACCCTAGATATTTCTAACGTTTCTTTGAAGGTTGTAGACAATGTTGAAGATTAATTAAAATGTGGTTGTCTTTATTTTTCTTTATTTTTACGATGTTTCGATTAGGTTTTATCTCTAATCGTTATCGAGAATAAATTGAATGTTTATACTTGATAACGGTTAGAGATACAACCTAACAATGTTGGACGTACATTCATGTATTTTTAAAAGATTGGAAAAACTAACTAAAAAAAAATATTAATTAACCAAATGTACAAAATGGCCGCCATTTTGCTGAATATTTTTTCCAATATGTCTGTCAGGTTAGTCTTATTCTTTGGCTTAGATCGGCACTACTCTTATATTTTGTATTCTTCCACTTCCTCTATTGGCGTTTCGTTTAAGCATATGGCTTGGTTATATGGTTGGGTGCTTCTTTTCATTATTTTGGCTGTACTCCCTTCCTTGTTAGTCCCATTTTTTCTAATTTTTCTTTAAGTTCTTTTAGAATTGTTTCAAGTCCTATTGAATTTTCCATTTATAAATGCTTCATCGTCTGCATATCTGAGGTTAATTAGTTTTTGTCCATATATATTAATTCTATGACTTTTCCACTGTTATTTATTAAATAAACCTTCCAATACTAGTGTAACCAGTATCACAAGTTTAATATCTCTTTATAAGTAGAAAAACACACGCTCCCTGTGTTGTTACGCAATGCTTCCCATAAGGGAGTGCGCCCATAGGTTGAGAATCGCCGATTTAATAGATAAAAAGAAATACAAAAAAGACAAACTTTTCCAAACACCTTCTCGTCTGTTTACGTCATAGAAGGAATATTTCTAACAAACTTCAAGCTCAGGTGGGCAGACTGAGTTCTGATGAATCAATCATAATGGGAGAACACTTATTTTTATAAATATATTTTTGTCTGTGGCTAAAAAATCTAGATATATTAATCTTTAACTTGTTATTGCGTGGGATTATATAATTTTAGGAAGTTATATGAAATATGTCCTTTTAAACTCTTAATTAGAGAGTTGATGGCAGAAATATTTTAATGATATGTTTACGTGAGGAAAATTGAAAATATTGAAGAACCTACAATAAAAAATACCCTTTCCGGTGTTTCATTACCATAGCGCATCAATTAACAACTCGTAAGAATTTAAAAAGAATATCTTCCATATAATTTTAAATGTTATGTTAGGAATAAAGTTTGGAATTAATAACAACAAAGGACCAAATGGAAATTGGATCCCAGTCAAATTCGTTGAAAATTCAATATGTTGTAGGTCTGGATGTCCTGATCAAAAGATTCTATGGACACAAAGTCCAAAAGTTAATAGTTTTCAAGATACAGAGGGATGAGTTGCGCCCGCACCAACCAAGTGGAAATTGGATCCTGGCCCAATTCATTATAAATTTAGTATGCTGTAGATCTAGATGTCCTGATCAAAAGTTCTTATGGGCACAAAGTCCAAAAGTTAACAGTTTTAGAGATAGAGAGGGATGAGTTACGCCCGATCCACCATTTACATAGGCAAGACGTAAGAGCCAATTTTCTCTATCTATCTCTTTTTCTCTCTTTCTCCCTATCTTGTGAACTTGTTTGGCTAATGTAAGCGAATGTAAATGTACAATGTCAAGATATTTGGTCACAAAGTCACTAAATTCTAACCTTTTGATGATTAAAAATAACATGAATAAGAAAACTGCCAAAAAAAAAGGTTAAAAATGGACTTTTGCGTTCAAAAAACCATTCAAACTTCAAGTCTCACCTTGATCATTGACCTCATATAAGGTTCAAATATTTCGAAAAACGAAAAATATCTCGGAAAAAACGTTTTTATCTTTTAAATCTACTTCCTAAAAAATAACATCTTGACACTGTTTTACCTTCACCCTTGATCTAAAGGTCATCGTCAAGATTACAATTGGTGATCTCCGTCATTATCCTAAACCTGTGAGTATTTTTTTATGATAACGCGATTTCAATATTTTGGTACGGTTTGCAATATTTTACGCTGCATACACATACATACATATATATATATATATATATATATATATATATATATATATATATATATATATATATATATATATATATATATATATATATATATATATATATATATAGAATATGTATCTCAGAACTATTGACTTTTGGAGTTCGTGCCCATAGGAACTTTTGATCAGGACATTTAGACCTACAGCATACTGAATTTTCAACGAATTTGACCGGGATCCCATTTCTATTTGGTTGGTGCGGGCGCAACTCATCCCTCTGTATCTCGAAAACTATTAACTTTTGGACTTTGTGCCCATAGGAACTTTTTATCAGGACATCTAGACTTTGTGCCCATAGAAACTTTTGATTAGGACATATATATCTACAACATACTCAATTTTTAACGAATTTGACCGGGATCCATTTTCCATTTGGTTGGTGCGGGGTCCTTTGTTATCCAATTAATAAATGGTTCATTCCTTTGTTGTCGATTATAGAAAATCCGCGACTATTCAGCTATTGAGAAGGAAAACGTATTTGGAAACATTTAAAGTAAACATAAAAAAAAATATTTTTGCAAATATTAAATAGTCCCGTGGTACTGGGACATTAACCTATAAGTCTTCACTGTCCGCATCTTTACTTTTTTTTTCTCAAACACTTTTAAAAGCAGACTTTAACATGCCACTCTAGTGCTGAAAGTGATATTTTATGCTATTAGTGTTAAAAGTAAATTAGTTTTAATCTTAATTTTGAAAGTAAATCGATAATACTTTAGTCTTATTTTTTCGTCAGTTTTGTTACATATTTTTACCTATACAGGGTGTCCGATAAGTACCTCCTTATTTCTCGAGAGGTTCAAATAACCCTGTTTTGTCATAGAAAAGAAATCCTAAAGTACGCCTTAACAGAGATACAGAGCTCTAAAGGAGTACCCAGCGATTTACCTTATCAGCTCTAAGTTTTAAACCGACTTGTATAATTTAATGAAAAATTAACATTTTATAGTGGCCATAAAGATTCATTAAACCATACTACAGTAGATGTTTTAGATTATCAGAGAAGTCCGGAACGGACTTGCACCCATACTCGTTTGGCTTAATTTTTGACATATGTTTTTTACAAAGTTGAATCCTGATTTTTTAAATACTTTGGTAATTCCTCTTCAAAAAAAGTACTGACTTAAATGTAGCTGTCAGACTTGCATTGTCTTTATTTTTATTTATTTTTACGACGTGACCCTCGTGAGCTCGTGACTCCACTAAATCTATAGAGTCAAAAATCTACAGAACACTAAGGAAATACCAAGACCATATACCTGACGACCTACGATCGGCGTTTTCACCACACCACAGTAAGTCACCACATCTTTACGGACTACCAAAAATTCATAAAACGAACATACCATTGAGGACAATAACCAGCTTCAGAGGATCTCTAACAAATTCGCTGGCGAAGTTTCTTTTAAAAATCATACAATCTTTAGAAGGTAAGACGAACACATACGTTAAAAGTTCTACACATTTCGTGAACATTGTTAG
The DNA here is from genome assembly GCA_034092305.1 of Diaprepes abbreviatus. NCBI lineage: Eukaryota > Metazoa > Arthropoda > Insecta > Coleoptera > Curculionidae > Diaprepes > Diaprepes abbreviatus. The sequence continues at coordinate 3,817,171 of JASJET010000055.1, read as the reverse complement.
TAGTATCATTCTTGATCCAGACGACAGACTAATAAGCTTTGATGTAGAAAGTCTGTGTACTAATGTACCATTAAGGGAATTACTAGACATAATCAAAACTGCACTTTCAAATGATACTACTTTATCAGATCGAACCACGTTACGACTGGACCGGGTGATGGATCTTTTGGAGTGCTTCCTGTGTAGTGGTTACTTCCAAGTAAAGAACAAGTTCTACGAACGACGGGCTTCCAATGGGTTCTTGACTATCTCCAGTTGTCGCCAATACATATATGGAATGATTCGAAACTCATGCCATAGAAACGGCAACAGTAAAACCGAACGTCTGGTTGAGATATGTTGATGATACCTTCATCATATGGAAGGGCAATGATCGAGAACTTAATGATTTCTTGAAACATCTAAATACCAATAGACTTACAATTAAGTTTACCATGGAAAAAGAGGTAAATGATCAATTGCCCTTCCTAGGTGCCATGGTGAACCGTTCAAACGAAACTATTAAAACTTCAGTATACAGAAAGCCAACACATATGGACAATATCTTAATCATTCTGTTGTAACAAAATCGGGAATTATACGCAACTTCTATAATCGCGCTATATCTATATGCAATATTGCCAATTCATTGGAAAAAGAGGTAGGAAATATTGAATCAGATTCACAACAGAATGGCTATCCTTTAAAAACTAACAGACGATGTTATAAGTAACAACGAACACTGGACAGCAAGAAACACATTCCTTTTTCACAAATAAGACGAATTGCCAGTAGTTAAAATATAAAAACAGTCTGTAAATCAGAAAATACACCTAGATCTCATTTAACAAAAACAAAACCAAAAACTACCGATAAGATAGAATGTGTATACAAAGTTCTATGTGAGTGTGGTGAAATGTATATTGGAGAAACCAAACGATCACTAGAAGTTAGAATTAAGGAACATAAAACTCATACACAAAAAGGGGAAACGTCGAGATCAGGTATTGCAGAACACGCCTGGGATAAACAACACAATATGAAATGGTCTGAGGCTGCGGCGATATATATGGAACTCAATATGGAAAAAGAAAATTTATAGAAGCAGATTACATATACGTAATCTTTGGCAACCACCAATTTGCGCTTCAATGGACACAGTCCCTATATACGCTTGTAGTCTTAAGAATACTTGATAACGATTAGAGATACAACCTAATCGGAACATAAAAATAAATAAAAATAATGACAATGCAAGTCCGACAACTACATTTTACTCAATCTTCAACATTGTCTACAACTTTCAAACATACTCCTAATTTATTTCAATAAAACTGGCGGTTTTCGAGATAAATCGGTATTTATACGAAAAATTCAAAAGTTACTAATGCCAAACACAAACAGGTATAAATAAAATACGCTGGGTGTGCTGATGTTCTTTAATTTATGGGGAAGTACTGTCTCACTCTTCGAAGGCAAGAAGATGTTATGCTGAAAGCTTTCCAGCTCGAATATTGTCAAGCCAAAAACCTTTCAAAGGGTTGATCGAAGCCTAAGGGAAACAGGTAAAAGATACTCCAACTGTTTTATACAGCAACATAACCTAAATCTAAATTTTTCTAACCTTATTTTGTTTACCGACGAGGTCGGTTTTTCAAGAGATGGCATAATAAACTCACACAATCTACATTTTTGGGTCGATGAAAACTCGCACGCTATAATTCAAAACAAACACCAACAAAGGTTTATTGTAAATGTGTGGGCTGGCATCACCGGAAATAACCTTATAAACCCATTTGTTTTCGAAGGAAGACTCAATGGTGAGGTTAATCTACAATTTTTGCAGCAAAATTTATTGGATAATGTATCTCTTTTTAACCGTATAGTACGTCAACACTTAACTAACGTTTTTGGCCCTCGATGAATACGTCGAGGTGGGCCTGTTTTTTGGCTACCAAGGTCTCCAGACCTAAATCCCTTAGACTTTTACTTCTAGGGATATCTAAAAGAACCAGTTTCTTCAATACCAGTAAATTCTAGAGAAGAACTACTACCGAGAATAGCATGGCATTCTAACGAAATTCGTAATAATGTCGGAATATTATTTGCAGCGCAGAGGGCTGCAAGTCCATTCTTGACTTCTCTAATGATTTAAAACACCTACAGTAGTATGGTTTAATGAGTCTTTATGGCCTCTATAAAGTATTAAAATTTCATTAAATTATACAAGTAGGTTCAAAACTTAGAGCTGATAAGATAAATCGCTGGACACCCATTTAGGGCTCTGTATCTCCGTTAAGGGGCATTTTAGAACTTTTTTTTCTATGACAAAGTAGGGTTATTTTGATCTCCCTTGCGTGATACCGAGAGATTAGGAGGTACTTACCGGACACTGTACAGGGTGAGTCAACGATTGGATGAAGTCAGTTTGTGCCTTTTCGGTGAAATTAACAAAGAAACTATATTTATTGTTTGATACAGTTTATTTTTACGCAGATTTTAAAAATATTTAGGACTCTACAGGGTGAGCCAAAAAACTAGGACATCATAAAGTTGTATTTTTTTAAATAGAACACCCTATATACGAATCGTATTTTCGATTTAGCTTATAATTTTAAATCTTTTTTATTAAAGGTTTACTATAACAAAACTTTATAGTTTCTGAGATAATTAAGTTTAAAGAAAAAAAGTCACATTTTCAAGCATCAATTCAATCCTAAATAACGTTTTCAATTTTGTGACAAATATATTCAAATTTGGAATTTAGCAAGGCCAAGGACAAGTTAACATAATTTTTACCTAATATTTGCAATAAAAGCTACAGGGTGTTGAACACATCGGCTCAAATTTGAACAAGTTTAAATGAATAAATATCTTTTTTTTTTTTAAATGGTACACCCTGTATAGTTTCATGTTATTTAATAGAGTAATAAAAACCCTAAAAGTTTTGTTCAATATATCCTATACCTATTTATAATAGTTTTTGAGATATTTCAGTTTTTCTTATTTTCCATACTTTTTTACAGAAATAGTCTTCATTATCATAGTAGCCATGGCAAAAACAATGTAAAAGAACATTTTTCGGTGTGTCAAATTTATAACCGCAATCGCTTTTTTTGGTTTTTATGTAGTGTAGTTTGGTTTTTTTTGCATTCATCTTATATTGTAAAATGAATTTTCCAAAGAATGAGTTAATAGATATGATTTATACAATAGGAGAGGCTCAAAAAAATTGCCTTCTTGCTCAAAGAATTTACAAAATGAAGTATCCTGATCGACGCCAGCCTAATACCCATACTTTTCAAAACTTAATGCAAAGATTTGATTCTTCTGGTACTGTTGATTATCCAAAACGTAAAGTGGTCAACAAACCAGTAACTAATGAAGAAAAAGAACTACAAGTATTGTTAAATGTTCAGGAAAATCCTTATATTGGTAGCCGTCAGTTAGCAGCATTATGTGAAACATCACAATCCACCGCTAATCGTACTACCAAGAAATATAGGTATCGTCCATATCACATGGAATTACACCAAGAATTGCATAGACAGGATTTTGAAAGTCGTGTAAACTTTTGTCGTACAATAAATGCGGAGATTCAATTAAATCCAAATTTATTATGCAAGTGATGAAGCTACTTTTAGAAGTAACGGTGCCGTAAATAGACGCAACATGCATTATTATGCCACAGAAAACCCATTTTGGATTAGAGAGGTGCAACATCAAAACCACTGGTCATTAAATGTTTGGTGTGGTATTCGTCATAATCGAATTATTGGACCCCACTTTTTTAATGAACCACTAAATGGCCATAGTTACCTGAACTTTCTACAAGAAGAACTACCCCAACTGCTTCAAGGTCTCGATAGGGATGAGCTCGACAGTATGTGGTTCTAGCACGATGGTGCGCCTCCGCATTACCATCGTGAAGTTCGTGCGTTTTTGGACCAACGATATCCGCAAAAATGGATTGGACGTGGGGGTTTCATTGAGTGGCCACCAAGGTCTTGCGACATCACCCCATTAGATTTCTTCCTATGGGGTTATATTAAAAATAAGGTGTATGTTAATCCACCAACAACAGTGGAAGATATGCGAAACAGGATTAGGGATACCTGTAGAACAATAACGCCACTAATTTTGTCCAGGGTCCGAGAAAATCTGCAAAAAAGACTAAATTTGTGCATTGCACAAGAGGGTCGTTTATTCGAACACTTATTAAAAAGAAATAATTAATCTCAGTATTTAATAGGTAATTTTTTTGTTTCAATTTAGTATAAAAATAAATATGTATTTGCCTTGTCGTTATTGTTGTGTTAATTTTTTCACATTATGTTTAATTAAACTATTGCCGTTGTAATATAACGAATAATGTATTTCATCATATTTAACCACATTCTGTTTGTTTTTGTAGTTTCTTTTTATTATTTTACATGGCTACTATGATAATGAAGACTATTTCTGTAAAAAAGTATGGAAAATAAGAAAAACTGAAATATCTCAAAAACTATTATAAATAGGTATAGGATATATTGAACAAAACTTTTAGGGTTTTTATTACTCTATTAAATAACATGAAAATATACAGGGTGTACCATTTAAAAAAAAGATATTTATTCATTTAAACTTGTTCAAATTTGAGCCGATGTGTTCAACACCCTGTAGCTTTTATTGCAAATATTAGGTAAAAATTATGTTAACTTGTCCTTGGCCTTGCTAAATTCCAAATTTGAATATATTTGTGACAAAATTGAAAACGTTATTTAGGATTGAATTGATGCTTGAAAATGTGACTTTTTTTCTTTAAACTTAATTATCTCAGAAACTATAAAGTTTTGTTATAGTAAACCCTTAATAAAAAAGATTTAAAATTATAAGCTAAATCGAAAATACGATTCGTATATAGGGTGTTCTATTTAAAAAAATACAACTTTATGCTGTCCTAGTTTTTTGGCTCACCCTGTAGAGTCCTAAATATTTTTAAAATCTGCGTAAAAATAAACTGTATCAAACAATAAATATAGTTTCTTTGTTAATTTCACCGAAAAGGCACAAACTTACTTCATCCAATCGTTGACTTACCCTGTATATACCTTTGTGGAAAAAATCGTGTAGAATACATAAGTTAAATAATTATTTTTTATTATACTGCGTTATTTCTGTATTATTCAAAATTAAAAGTATGTGCAAGGTATTGTACTACCTAATGTATTTTCTGTCGTTTTTTTTTTAATTGAAGCCGTACCACTACCTATAATTCAAATTAGATTTAATTAAATTACTAATTTTCCTTTTAGACTTACGCAGCGCAATTAATAAAAAAAAATTCTCTGAAACTCATATTGTGGATACACATTTTTCCAAATCCTTATTTATTCCGTAAATCCTTATTTCAGGCTTCATGGGAATTAAGCTAACGTGTACTTTCAAATAAATAAAGGGCCCTTAAAAATGATCTTAATTTCTCTTTTTAGTTTGCTTGCGGCTAACTTCAGCAATATCTTGTTATTTATTACCTTTGCCGACTTTTTTAGTATATTTTACCATTTTTTTTTAAAGAATTTATGTTTTAGTTATATTTTATGCAATTTTAGAATTAAGCGTTTTCAAGAAAAAATCTGCCTTTAAATAATTTTCTTCCCCAAACAGGAAATCTTTTTAACATTGATTTAGAGGGAAAAATTAACCCTTTATAAAAAATTCTGCTTTGTGGGAAAATAACTTTGAAGTTAAAAATGCAAAATAACTTAATCTAAAAGTGAATTTTGACAAAAGATGTAACATAATTGTTAAGAATTTAATTCGTTAGTCTAGAACCTAGAATGAGATTTACAAAAAAGTTAACACATCATTTAGTTTAAACTATTTAATAACAAATAAAATACTTGTAAGTGATTCAAAAAAGTAAATATTATAGTTCAGTAAAGTTAAACATACATAAAAACTTTACCTAAAATTGAATTTTGATGTAACATGATTTTTTATAATTTATATCTGTTATTAGATTTAGCGTGAAACCTCTAGGAGGCATCAAAAATGTAAAAATTGAAATTCAATTGAATAAAGGCCGCACTATTATTTGACAAATTTAAACCAATAAAGTTTAAAATTTGCTATATTATACAGATTGCCAAAAAGTTAAAACTAATCAAATAAGAAATTTAAGTGGCTATAACTTGATTAATTTAAATAGAACGCTACACTTTTTAACTTCCCGGAAAATGTACCTTTTAAATACCTATCGAATGGAGTGTTCGCATTTTCACAGAATACGCCAAATAATCGTTTTCTGCACCATTTTGTGTTTTTTGAATAGATGTTCTAATGTATCTAGTTGCCTATGGCATTCGGAAATGACAGGTAATTTACAACTATAAGAATTATAATCAGGAATATCTTTACAGTTGTTCAGAAACTCGGAACCCGATTTATATATATTATATTTATATTAACGAAAGCACAAAAATAGAAGCAAAATATTTATAGTAGATGTTCGAAATGTCGATTCCAAACACTTACATATTCTTTTTTCGTAACCACTGCTTACTTTGGACAATAATTGCGGGGTTACACTTTGAAGAGCATCTCTTATGCGTATTTTCATACCGTGTGGTGTTGTCGGGGGCGCATTGTAGATAATTCCTTTTACGTATCCCCATAAAAAAAATCTGGTGGAGTTAAGTCCGGAGATCTAGGGGGCCAATTTTGAAATCCGTCTCTCCCAATCCACCTGTTTCAAAAGTTGACATTTTAAAATTGCCGAACCTCGCGATGATAATAAGGCAGAGCTCTATCCAGCTGAAGCCACATAGTTGTTCTAATATTGAAAAGTACGTTTTCTAATAACATTAGAAGTTGGTTTAAAAGAAAATTGCGAAACATGAAACCATTTAATGGTCCTTCAAAAAAGTAGAGTCCATTTAAGTATTGACCCAGTATTCCTCCCCACAATTCTGATTAATATTAGGATTTTCGATCACTGAACCAAGTACAGTAAAAACATTTTGTTCATTCTCAATGACATGTTTTCTTATAACAGGTTTTTTATAACTGTCACTTCCACTTTCCCGAAACTGGTTTAATAGTCTCACAAAAACGGCTCGTTTAGGATGGCTTCTTTCAGGAAACCTTTGAGTTCTATGCTCGAAAAGCTAACAAACAATGATGACATTCTCCAAGGATAAAAATCATATCAATACGCTCTTCGTTTGGATAAATTTTCATTTTGACAAAGCAATAATACAACAATATTCAAATAATTCAATGCAATAAATGAAGTTTTACAGTTACCAAAAATAATACCGCTATTATAGCAACAGGCTTTGCAGACTAAACTGACAGATTAAATGAATTATCTGAGGTTTCTAAATACCATAGGCAACCAGATATTTTAGAACATCTATTCAAAAAATACAAAATGGTTCAGAAAACGATTATTTGGAGTATTCTGTGAAAACGCGAAGACTTAGCTATGGAACACCCTTACACCATTCGATTGGTATTTAAAAGGTACATTTTCTGGTAAATTAAAAAGTATAGGGTTCTGTTTAAATTAATCAAGTTATAGCTACTTAAAGTTCTTATTTGACTGGTTTTAATTTTTGGACACCCTGCATAATATAGCAAGCTTATTATAATTGGGATATAAAATATGATTTATTGTTAAACTTCATTATAAATTTCGAGTACATAACTGAAATACTTCTTAAGTATTTGAAACATGAAAATTAGGCTACATTTTGTCAAAATTCAAATTATTTAAAAATCCTTAAGGTTTAGGTACTATAAACATTATTAAAATAGGTACTTATTTTGATCGGAGATTCTAAAAAACACAATTTTGATACTTTTAGAGCGTTTGAGACACCCTGTATAAGATGAAAATAATTTTTAAAAGTAACTATATTAGAGCCCCATATATCCCAAAAGTAAAACTTTTTGAAAGTCACGTATTTTGGCCGCAATATTCTTTTAAATTTTATTTTCTATGAGAATATCAGCAACATAAATATAGTATACCTCATTATTTTTATCTGCTTTAAAAGAGAAAACCACTAGCAATGAAACGTCGTTTAAACGATGATGTATATGTCATATTTTAAGAGTAAATGAAATCTACTTTATTCACAGATTTACTGACATAAGGAAATCGAAGGTTAAGCTTAATATTGGCAATTTATTTTACGACGTAGAGCAGCTAGTCTATTTTCTTGGCCTCCCTTTCAATAAATAGCTTACTGGATATTGCGAAGTTTTTTGTTATCGGGCGGCATTTTTTCAAGGAAAGTTATAAAATTTTCTGCATTTTTTAAATATTTATCTTAGATAATATGACAAGGGTTTATAGCTGATATTGGAAATTTGTACTGAAGTTGCCTTCCCCATGGGAAAGTTATGACTATAAAAGTTAGGTGTTGTGCTTGAAAAAATTATCTTTTATAGCTAGTTTATAAGCTATAAAATTGTGTAATTTTTATCCATAACGAAAAATATCTTGGGAGTAATAAAAATCTTATTTTTCATTTCTACAAAATGTTGAACGTAGAAATATGCAAGCAAAACTAAATGTCAGCGTACTTTCCTGAATTTGATTAAATATTCACAGCCGGATTCAAGAAGGTGTAAAACTTGGACCAGATCTAGTTGCTATGGAAGTTAGATCTTCTGGCTGGCCAGTTGCGTATTGCCTCTGAATGAATATTTTTTCAAAATTGATATTGGGGGTTTTCGGAATCGCAGGTTTCGAAACTAAATTTAATTTTTTACAATTTAACATGGTAAATACAATATAGGAACTAAAAATTTCACATTGGGGGATTTTTGGAGCGTATATTACGGATCATAAATTAATTTCTTCAAACTCAATATGGAGGACAAAATATGTTGGACTAAAAAATCTACCATACAAGTTATTTCATTATCAGAGTTCGGGGTTTTGGGGTCTTGGTTACGAATCTAAAATTAATTTCTTAAGATTGAAAATAGCTGAGTTGCTAAAGCAGATTAAATATTTGTTTGGTACAATTTTATACAAAACCGATATTTGGGGAAATCTCGAAATAAAATAATTTTTTGATGTTCAATTTAATTGCCTACAATTATAGATAAAATGAACAATTTTTGCAACCCTAGAATTTTAATTGAATTTAAAAGTTTGATTGGAAAAATAGCATTTTTATAAAAAATTTGAACCGACTTCTACAAAAGAGCTAAAAAGTGAAAAATAACAATAGAAATTTTTATATGAATGAAATTTGAAGTCCGCGTCAAAATATTTCCAAATGAAACAAATAACTACCAACAAGAGATACATACAAGTAAGCTACAGTAAAAAAGTAACTACAAATAAGTAAAATTTCAATTTCATATAAAAATGTATATTGTTATTTTTATCTTTTTAGTGCTTTTTTAAAAGTCGGTTCAATTTTTCTATAAAAATTTTATAAGTGACCCTTTTTTTTCATATAAGGTTTTACGGAGGGTAAATTACATCCATGACTATAAACTGATCGTTAGTCGCTAATATTTTATTTATACTAATCCCCCTTTTCTCATTCAACCATACATGGAGAAAATCGCGCTTCACTGATTTGTTTGCCATGTCAAATCAGCTATTTATAACCTCGAATATTGCAGGCAGTGACATAGAGTACGGTGCTTCCCAAACAACTCTAAAATAATTAAAGTCGAAACTTTAGCTAAACAAGTTATAACGCGTTTATCGTTAACAAGATCTTATTTGGGGACCTTATTTGTCAGGACGGTCTTGGTCGCATGGTGAGGTGTCTATGAGAATATCTCGGGAAGCAATGCGATTTAAATGTTGCAAATTTGTATTATTGGATTTTTAATGACATTTTTTTCAGATGAAATAACAGCGATCTTGTGCGACTTCGGTTATACCGGAAGTTTTCCGAAACTTACTTATTTTAAATGGATCACCCTGTATATTATTTTTTTGTATTTCTTTCTTAATTTCTGATAACTTTTACTCAAAGTTCTTTTCCCCACTCTGGTCCTTCTTGAGAAAAAAAATTGTTTTTCCAAATTTTGATCTTTAACAGCTGTTTAATTATGGTTTCAAAAATTAAATAGTGCAACTTGAAATTCCGGTTGTGGCTTTAGATTTTGTTACGCTCTATAATGAATTGTCTGAAAATGACATTTTCGATACAGGGACGTAGAAAAATAGTACAATTTGAGCTCCATCAAAAAATCTAAAAAAAACTAAATTTTAACTACGTTGTTGCTTCATTCAATAGATACGCAAAAACATTTACCATCTCTCCGTATAAACTGTCCCCTATACCTAGCTAGAACAATTTATTTACTATTTTTCGCAAAATTTTCTAAATATCATAGTGTAGGGGTCAGGGGGTCTGCAGTGGACCCTTTAATTTATATGGACCCACTCAAGTTTTTTTTTATGTATTTTGGGTCGCTGAACAATAATTTTTGGAGTGGAATTTTGCCCGGGTGGGGATAAGATGGTTATAAACAAATAATTGTTTAAGCCTTTAAAAATGTAATTTTTACAACACCAACTAGTGTATCGTACTCTTTGAGTGATTTTAAGACAAAGAGATTCTTACTAACTTTTCCGTACGATGCTTAGTTTCCGAGATAATTGATGTTAAACAATTAAAAATGTGATTTTTGCGATTTTTGAATGCTATTAACTTTTGATTAAATGAATTTTTTGCAATTTTCTTTACAACAATCTAAAGTTTGAATCATCATCTTCAAGCTACAATCAAATGCCATAGGAAAAGGTTGCGTCTTAATTGTTTATTTCGATTATAAACAAATGACTTTAGGCCGCTTACATATATGCGACCTCCCGTGTGGCCTGCGGAGGGAAGCCTACTTGCAGGCGCCTCGCGCGACCAAGCGCGGGTACTTAATACATCATAACCGAAATAAGCCTGGAATTGCAGATGAATTAATAGGGCCTTGTGCTAATTATTCAGTTTACAGTACGAACCATGTCAATGCAATCGCTGGGGCATATATGCAAATTTTGTTCGTGCATGAAAAAACAAACGTGCAATAATAAACACAATCTAAAATAAATATGCGTTTTACTCTATGTAATGCCTCTTACACCACTGTTTACCAAGACTCCATAAATTACATTATTTATTACTTAGCATCGACATGTATACAAATTTAAAACGATCTTCATTCAATTAATGCACATAGACTACGACAACGGTATTAGTCGAACTACTTAAAGAATTGACATTTTTCTGTTTAATAACAATCAAATTATCGAATAAATGCATGTAAGCGGCCGAAAGCCATTTGTTTATAGCTAAAATAAACAATTAAGACGTAGTTTTTTCGTATGGCATTTGATTTTAGTTTGTAGATGCTGATTCAAATTTTCGATTACTGTTAAGAAAATTGAAAAAAGTTTTATTTTTTTTTTATTTAGTCCAAAATTATTAGCATTCTTTTAATTAATGTATTAATGTGCATTTCTCGAATTTGTAAATAACTACTGGGGTACTTATTATATTTATTATTCTTGTTTTGAGTGGAAAATGCAAATGATTAACGAATTGGCTTAACTAACAAATGCATTTGAGCAGACTGTTGTTGCTCAGTGTCTACTCTTTTTCACTGCCATTTCTTTCACACGTGTTAAATGAACCCACGTAACGGTACTCAAGCTGGGCCATGGTTATAAATGGAGGCCATTTTGTCTCGATTTAAATTTTTTCCTGGTTTGATTCGATCGAAGCAGCTGCAGACTTCCATCTCAATTTTTATTTGCCAAATTTTTGGAATTCTGAGATGGAAAGCCGTAAATTACCCTGGTAATGTTCCGAGTTTTGGAGCATCGTATCTTTGGTCTGTTTTCTTTTTATCGATATAAACCTGGATACAGGGATTTTGGGCAGTTTGCACGTGTCAACGAAGGAATCAGTCTAGACCTCAAAGACCTCGGGATCTTACTTTACATCTATGCATCCTACCGGTGAGAATAACTACCACCGCCTCTACCGGGCAGAATTGTTAACGGCTATTCCTTTCTGTCGGGCAGAATCGTTGACTGCCATCATCCCTAGCAGATAGAACATTACATCTATTCACCTTACCAGACAGGACATTATTGCGATGGAGAGGATACCGCAGAGCACACATTCTTCGAGTGCATAAGATGGGATGAACTAAGACGAAGCTTGGAGCGGAAAACGGGTAAATTAAATCCCAATAATCTTCTACATAAGATGCTAGAGTCTGAAGACAACTGGAAAGAGGTATGCAGGGTGGCTAAACTGATTCTAACCGAAAAAAGGAGCGAAGGAAATTATAAGGATAGATGAAACAGGAAAACGAAATGTATATATCGACTACCAACAAGCAGACCAAGACTTCCTGAAGTAATATCCCAAGATCTCCCAAGAAGTCTTATACTACTAAGGTCCCCAGGGTGTGGTTTTAGTGGGTAGGGTGTCCTCTAGAACGGAGGCGCGAGTCCCACACAGAGTGGGTAAAAAGCATTTCCACATCCACAAAAAGAAAAAACAGACAGGACATTACAATTGTCTACCCTACCACATAGAACTAGTCACGGCCTGTTGTCTAACCAACAGGCAACCATATTAACACTCGACAGTGTAGGGTTTAATCTTATAATAGAAAACATTATATTTTTATTATTCTAACAATAATTAAAGACTTAGATTATAGGTTTATATATATTAAGAGTTTATTTGACCCCGGGCAGCTTGCTTTTGTTTCTTTTTGTTGTTATAAATTTAAGAGTAAGCTGAAAGCTAGGTCCAAACCGCATCGTGGAGTGTTTCTGAGTTTAACCTGGTTCAAATTTAGGGGCGCCCTTAGTTCCCATCCCTATTCTCCGGTATAGAGGTTAGGTTGACACTTTGCTCGCTGGTACTGTCACTAGCCTTCAGCTCAACTTTGCTACGTTATTATTTATCTTAGATCTCTCTGCGATGTCTAGGGCCCCTTTAAAATACCAGTGTAGCAAATTGGCGCCCAACGTGGGGTCCGAACCGTGAATATTAGCAAGAATAAGGTAAAATTAACCAAGTTAACCATAGTAAATTTAAGATGAAATTTTAACCGTGACAGTTGTATTAAACAAAGTTTCAAACTATGAAATAACTTGATCATAGTAAGAATTATTTTGTGAATAATGAAAAAGAACTATTTTAAATTAAACAGTTGCTAATACAGATCCGGGCTTTCTTAGTTTACACTGTTTAACCGTTTAAAATACATCCAAATAATTGAAAACTACCAAAGAATTCGCTATAGCCCACAATTAACCTTTTTAAGAAGTTAAAAAATCGTTTCCGTACGTCTTTTCATTTATCAAAGTAATTTATAACTTACCCAAAAATAATACAGGGTCCTGAGGTATGATTGATATTTTTGATCGCATGGACTTGAGCGGTATGTCTTTAGTACAAATGCCATCTATTAATATTTTCCCTTCAACATCGGCTAGGCGAAACAGTGCGGAAATAATAGATGACTTTCCAGCCCCAGTTCGACCGACAATTCCAACTTTTTCCTTTGGTTTAATTTTAAATGTTAGATTCTTTAGAACGTACGGTTCATTTGTGGCATACCTAACAAGAAAAGTACAATGTTTAGATAAATGGACAAAAATAAATCAGAGCTGATGAGTTAGAGATAGTAATACGAGGGAAAGTAGAAAAGTTACCTACTTAGCAATGGAGTAAATTTACGGTCTATTGGTAAAATTTATCAATAAACTTTATTATCTATAATATATTATTTCTATATTTCTACTTTAAGAATATTTGAAATTCGGGAAATGTTTAAAAGGAAATACTATGTTTTATACCACTAAATTTATTAAGAAAACAGTGACTGCAGTTTCAACTCACAGAGTCATTTTCAAACTGAATTACAAAGGTAGACTAAGTATTCAATACAGAAACGTGAGAAAATTTAACAATAAATAAAAACTACCTGAGAAATTACATTATTACAAGGGGGAGGTACTAAATTTTGGGAACTAATTATTATTTGGCGACAATAAATAACGGGGAAAATCCAAGTTCTGTCTGGTCATTACGCAAATTTACATTCTTATTTTTATTATGTTTATGTATTTCTAAAGATTCAAGAATATTTAACTTTTGACCCTTTGTTGAATAATATAATATGTCAGTGTTGCTTAAATCAGGAAAACTGTGGCTGTGTTCTAAGCAATGGTTGGCAAAGCTAGATTCTGTTTTTTGTAGTCTATATGATCGGTGGTGTTCTGAAAAACGAGTTTTAAAGCTTCTACCACTTTGTCCAATATACAAGCTATCACACTGAATATTTTAACTTATAAACTCCTGATTTATCAAATTTATTAATTTTATCTTTAACATTGTAAAGGATAGTGGACAGATTGTGTTGAGATTTAAATTTAAAAATATAAATCGTTTTATATTGAAATATGTTTTTTCTTTTATTCGACGATTTTATGTTTGAGGGTTCTACAGTAATCTGCTAACATGTTTGGGGTCCATCTTCCACTATACCGCTTCTTCATTTGAACAATTTGTTGTTGAAATCTTTCAGCATATTTATTTGAAACTGCTAATAAAATGTCAGGGAGGAATTCCAAATGGAGATGAAGAAAACTCAGGTTAAGTGACATATTGCAACTAACGTCTTGTAAGATTTGATAAGTTCTTCAACTAGATCTTTGTAGTTCCTGGGAAACTCCCTCTTTAAGCTTTGCCTCACTTTTACGCCTGCATTTCTGTCTCAAATAAAGACAAGCATTTTTTCTCTATTTAAAGCGTTAACAAAATTTTTTTATAAGCCCTAGTTTAATGTGCAGAGGAGGCAAATAAATTCACTGCTGCTCTACTAACGGTTCATTATGGACGTTTTTCAGATCGGACATAATGTTTTCACCTTGGAGTGATGCAGGTAGTGAAATAACTTTTGGATCCGTACAGATGTTTAATTTATGATCTTTGTATTTTATGTTTTGAAGTAATATAGGCATATTTTCGTACGCTTCTTTCATATTTACAATATGACGCACGGGAACAGATGGTAGTTCATTTTCATTAAACAATAAAAATGTCTTTAGACTTGTCTTCGAAGAATCCATAAACGCCACTCGGTAGATTCATAAGAAAGGCTGTTGATTAAACCCGATATATTATGACAGTAAACTAGTTATCGTCTTTCTCTTGAAAATTTGGACCGGCTTTTGGTTCAAAATCATCTAGTTCATTCGATTCCGAATCGACTTCGTATTTTTGTGGAGGCTTAGGGACAGGTAAACTAGAAGCATCATGAGGTATAGGTCTCATGGTTGAGGGTGTAATGGAACAAATCTTAATTATTTTACACTGTTCAATGTGAACTATATTCCGTTAAAATGAATAATTAGATAATCACTCTGTGAATAGATTTCTCTTGGGAATAGGGTAGTTATATTTTTTATCACTATCCAAGAAAGTGTAAAGGAAAAATAAATCAGTTATCGAGCTTAACTTTTATGATCTTTGTCGTTTAAATGTTTTCTTAAAAAATACGTAAAGTCAGTTAATTTATGAAGACGTAATAAGACCTTCTCTTAGAATTACCTATAAATCTGCCTAAGTAATCCTGCCCTGGTTATGTAAATAAAACCGAAAGATAAGGGAGGTTTATAACATATGGTATATGCACAAACCGTTAAAATGTCTTAGAATATTGAAAGATTTTCCCATTATTAGGAAACAAAAGAATGATCAAATAAACTCACTATAATAGAAATATATCGTTTGGCCATTAGTAAAAAGAATTTTGACTAATCACTGTTTTTTCTATTCACAAGACATAACGAGTTAAGATGTTTATTGCCAAAACAGCCAAGAAAAGTAAATAGTTTTTTTTACAGTCTTTAACATATATTCTTTTCGTTATAGGAAGACGTAGGTTAGTTTGTTTTACTACTCTGTTATATAAAAATTAGAATTTAGACGCTCAGAGGCCAATTCGGGAATCAAACATCCGGTATAGAATAGCTAACGCCCTCAGCATGTAACGATCGAAACCTTCGAACTTTAAGGGAAAGAAATTGACGTTTACAGGGTTCCATCGGCTAATATGGGTACAAACGGGAATCAGAAGGGTGTCGAGGGGGTGTAAGATTCAAAGACACTCTTTTAAGGAATAATAAATATCAGTCATATTTTGAATGTCGTTAGAACGGTACCGTGAGTACCAGTGCAGTTGAATAATTACGTCACAGGTATAATCGTCGGGAAAGAAGGTTATCTTTGTTTAATTTGGGAAATTTAGGAATTATCGTGTGTTATTTTAGTGGGGCGTTTTGCGATTTTCATACGGTTTGACTAAGTAATATAAATAGCTGTTTTTTGCGTTTTATTTCTTTTTTCTGTTCAATATTTTAGTAAGCTATTTATAAGTGTTTTTTCTAGATTGGGTTTTATATTTTTGGTTATTAAATCGGCCAATAAGAGCAATTCTGTTAGTTTTTTTTTTGAATTGTTATCAGGTTTAAGTTTCTCACTGTAAATAGTTAGTTTTTCTATTTATTCTTGTTAATAGACTATTGTTTTGAGAAACTTGTTTTATTTAATTTTAATTAATAATCTTCACGCGAAATAATGTGCGGACGTACTGCTGTGGGAGCTGTAAACAAGAGATGACAACTGTCCAGCTAATTAGCAACACTGCCCGAGTCCTGAAGTTCTGAGTTGTGGTTTTGGTAAGCTTAAATAATCGTAGTTGTTTGGTACTAAAACTGCAAGAGAGAAGATGCACGACCAGACTTCCAGAGTGCTTTTATTAATGTAAATTTATTTATAGGTTATTAAAATAGTTACAAATTAATTTGTGGCAACAATTTGGTTATAGATAGACTGGCTAACGCTACCTCAAGATGTCATTGGCAGGAGTCTATGATCAAATTCTGTCACAAGGGGATATCAGGATATTTAATTTTATGTTTGCTTTTATTAGAAAACCCTAGGATTTTTGTTAAGTAAAAGTAGCAATCATCAACATGATTCTCAGGTTCCCGCCAAAACACTCACATTCCAAACTTCATAGACTTGTGAATACCCAGTAGCTACTCTGTTAAAGTTCTTGAGCAACTGTGGCAGCGAGTTCCATTTCAAACGCAGGACAGTTTCAAGAACATCTCGTACCCACTACTGTGTCTGAGTTCTATTAGAGATTTCATTTCAGAGAGTAATTTCCAACAATGATCTTTTCATCTGTCGATGTATGACTGCTGTTCTCTTAATGCCGGTTACTGTCAATGTCAGTATCGTCGCACAATATGTTATGTATATGTTAGTCAGGGTAGAATATACTGGTTAATTATCTTCTTTTTTAAATAGATATGAAGATCATATCGTAACTCTGATTCTAGTTTTTGAAATGTTGATTTCATGAATCTTGTTACCTCATATAGTGCAGTTCTAGATATTTATATACGCTTACTAGCTTTAGGTTTTTATTACAAATGTTGCTAGAATTGTTCAGGATGGGATTCATCATAAACTGTTTTTTTAAATATTTATTTCCAAACCCACCTCTTCTGCCATTTTGTGAAAATTAGGTGCATCTAGTATGTTCTGTTATTAAGACCATATTGCCGAAGCGATTTATTTTATTCCAATCAAGTTTCATGTTATTCCAGATCATTTTATTTAGCATACTCTATAACAAAGTAGTAAATCATCTAGAGGGTGAGCATCGCGTTTTCATACTTTTCTCTCGACTTTAAATTTATTAGTGCGTTTGTTGTTCATTATTTTGGTATTGGCTCTCACTGTCTTGTAAATATAAGTAATAATTACAGTAGTGACAATTTATGCAAAATTTTATGAGTGCTTTTAGTAGTTTTTGTTGGTCTATTGGTATCGAACGCCTACTTAAAATCCACAAAGATGAACAGGCTTGTTGTACTTGATTCATATTTTGTTCGAAATCCATCTATAATTTTCTCGATCTGTATTATTTCCTTTTAGGTGTAAAGTGGTAATTTGTGCGTTCGCCTATTGAAATGGTATTTTTCCTTTAAGTAAACATTTATTAAAAAGCATTTTTAGAGCTTTAATAATCTTTCGATCGCCTCTATTGATACTTTCTATTACGAAATCGCCTTCGCTTGGCGCTTATCATCTTCGCGATTTTACCAGAAATGGATTTTGGTGGTACGTAGATGAATCTTGACAACATGAAAGAGTTGGAGCCGGGATGTATGGTAGGAGCACGCGAGTCAGAGAGTTTTACTTTCTCGAACAATATATAACGGTCTTTCGAGCATAAATTTAGGCTATTCTGCAGTAGCATATGAACAGGCATAAGTGTCGTAGTTCTGCAAATATCTGCTGAATAGTCTGATATGGAACGGCTGCACAGTCAGGCTCGTATGGGTTCTGGGTCACTCCGGTATACACAGGAACGATGAAGCGGTTGGTCGGGCGATTGAACCATATGAACCCTAACCACATATTTTTCAAATATGTATATTTAGTCATTATAAATTTATTAACAATAAACGTATTCCACCCATTGTTTAATCATCTTCTATATTTAGTAATGGATAATCTGATCTACTTAAATGCCAAATTATAATTGAATTTGAATTTTTATATAATTGCAGTAGTTGGAAACTATTTATATTTGATTTGCAATATAAAACTTCTTTCTTTTTTACATATGCATACACCATACTACAGGTAATACGTATAAAACAGGTAATTCCAGTTCCATTGTTAGGTAAAAATATTCATATATTCCATTAAAGGATAAAATTGGAAGCAAATTCTAATAATAATGAATAGTATATAACTTCTATTTTTACCTTAAATATACCGATCTAATTTCCAATAATCCATGTTCGGGCCAGGTTTTAGGGGGCTCCATTTCCTCACCCTTAGCTTCTTGATCCACTTCTGTGTACTCCACTACTCTTTCCACTGATGTCATTGTATTCTCTAACTCACTCCATTGCCGCATACCCCATTGGAACATTCCTGTTAAACTCATTGCTTGAGTTATGGCTAAACCTACATTACCTCCGCATGTTTCTGAAATAAATTGTTTTATTTGTTATGTATTTTGATCGTAAAATAAAAAGCAAATTCCAAACTTTGAAGACGTCTAATTTTTCGGAATATATCTGGAATTCGCCAAATTTAGTTTTTTTTATTATATGGTGTTTTAGTATTTTGCGTTTATTTGTGAATTTGCAATAAAATTCGAACCATTTCATATTTAAATTAAATACTGATATCTGCAATATGACTTTTTTTTCACAAATCACGTTTATATGTCGGTTTTTCATTCTCGATCCCAAGGCCTGAAATTCTGAGTGAAAATTCGAAATTCATTTTTATTTTTAGTAGAACTGAAAGTTGAAATTTTCGGACCGAGAAAAAAAAATTGAACCAACTTCTACGAAAGAGCTAAAATGCGAAAAATAACAACATATATTTTTATATGAAATTGAAATTTTTGAAGTCAGCGCCAAATTAATACTTGATAAAATGCGATTTACATTAAAAGACTGAGATATACTTTATCTCGTGTTAGTAGTAATTTGCTTTATTTAGTAATAATTTGGCGACAAAAATTTCAATTTTACACCCTATATATTATTTTATTTTTAAATTCTACGCAAAATTAAAGACCTATTTCATATATAATATCTTATACCCAAGTCTGTTTTTGACATATTTTAAATTTTATGTCAAAAACGGCGTTTGCAAGCCTAAATATTATATATATATATATATATATATATATATATATATATATATATATATATATATATATATATATATTATATACAGTGTGACAAGTCCGGATCATATGGGATTTTTTTAGTTAATAGTTTTATTCGAAATTTACATGGGCCACAATTTCTGCTTCGAACGACATAAAAATTAACCAAAAAATAGTAGTCAAATGATTAGCATTATCCGTCATTTTGGCTATCGGTCTATAATCTAAGTTCAGAATCTTGTACTTCTAATACAAAAACCAATAAATGCAATCTAGTTTAGTAGAAATAAGAGTAAAAAGTCTAAATTCAATGATTATTTCTTATTTGTTGTAGTATTTTCCGAGTAAATTTTTTTTCCAAAAAAAATTCAAAAGTGGGGTTGTATCTCAAAATATCGAATAAAGTTATTGGAAAAAGTTTTTCTAAATGCAATGTTTAGCTCATATACGTAATTTCAGCTGTATAAGATAATTTAGAAGATTTTGTGCCCAATTTTTGTAAATTGCACCACTGTTGCGCAGTAAGACTCAAAGCAATCTACATAAAACTTCTTAGTTCTGACAGTGCTTCATTCCAGACATATTTGGCTTAAAGTAGCGCCATATTAAATGTGTGTTTTCCTACAAAATCCAATAGGGCTATTAAAATTTGGTCACATCTGATGCAAACTTTATTTGTTTTTGACCTTGTAAAGGGTGTTTTTTATAGAGGTATAAAACTTTAAGTTGGCAACACTTTTTTAACTGGCGGCCATTTTGTCAGAGGTCAAGTGATTTATGTTTAGTTTGGTTTGGCATTTCAACATGAATAGACTGACGCCTGAACAACGCTTCCAAATTGTGCAAATTTATTTTGAAAATCATGGTTCTGTTCGAAATACGTATCGCGCACCATGTCCATTTTACGGTCAACATAATCGTCCATCAGAGCAATTAATTCGATTAACTATGGAACGTTTTCGCACCACGTTTACTCTAAATGATAATACGCATCCACAGAGACGTCGTACAGTGCATACAGAAGAAGTCATTGCTGCTGTAGAGCGTAACGTAGAGGAAGACCCGAATCAGTCTATCCGCCATCGTGTACAGGAATTGGATGTGTCCATTCACTTTATGGAAGATTTTGCGGAAAGATCTTGGTTTACGTGCTTACAAAATCCAACTCGTGCAAGAATTGAAGCCACACGATCACCTAGCAAGGCGTAGATTCGGTGAATGGGCCCAAAACAAGATTGACGTTGATCCCGATTTTCATAAGCGAATTTTGTTCAGCGATGAAGCTCACTTTTGTTTGAATGGATACGTCAATAAACAAAACTGCCGTATTTGGAGTGATGATAATCCTCAAGTGTATGTTGAGACACCGTTACATCCAGAAAAACTGACTGTTTGGTGTGCTTTATGGGCTAGTGGAATCATTGGTCCGTACTTCTTTAAAAACGATGCTGGTCAAAACGTTACAGTCAATGGTGACCGCTATAGAGCCATGATTACTGACTTTTTCGTTCATCAATTGAACAACCATGATGTGCAGGAGCTGTGGTTTCAACAAGACGGCGCAACATGTCACGCAGCTCGTGCCACAATTGATTTATTGAAGGAAACGTTTGGTAACCGCATAGTTTCACGTTTCGGACCCGTGAATTGGCCTCCAAGATCGTGCGACTTAACGCCGCTAGACTATTTTCTGTGGGGATATGTGAAGTCGCTAGTCTACGCCGATAAGCCCGAAACGATTGATCACTTGGAGGACAACATTCGCCGCGTTATTGCCGATGTACGGCCACAAATATTGGAAAAAGTCATCGAAAATTGGACCTCCAGATTAGACTACGTCCGAGCCAGCCTTGGCGGTCATATGCCAGAAGTCATATTTAAATTATAATGCCAAAAGGTTATCTTTAGAATAAAGTAAATTTCATGTCAATTTAAAAAATTCATCTTTGTTTTATTCCATTTAAAAGTTCTACACCTCTATAAAAAACACCCTTTATAAGGTAATTTTGCAAAACATGTGACCAAATTTTAATAGCCCTATTAGGATTTTGTAGAAAAATACACATTTAATATGGCGCTACTTTAAACAAAATATGTCTGGGATGAAGCTTTGTCAAAATTAAGAAGTTTTATGTAGGTTGAGTTGAGTCTTATTTTGCAACAGTGGTGCAATTACAAAAAATAGGCAAAAAATCTAAAATATCTAAAGGAGCTGAAATTTTGTATGTGTGCTAAAGATTGCATTTAGGAAAACTTTTTCTAATAACCTTTTTTCGATATTTTGATAAGTAACCCCACTTTTGAATTTTTTTTTGAAAAAATTAAAATTTGACAGATAATACAGGTGACTACTATTTTTTTGGTTAATTTTCATCTCGATCAAAGCAGAAATTGATGCCAAAGTCAAATTTCGAGTAAAGCTATTAATAAAAAAAAATCCCATATGATGCAGACTTTACTGCTCACAATATATATATATATATATATATATATATATATATATATATATATATATATATATATATATATATATATATATATATATATATATGAATAGTTTGGTTATTCCGGGTTTCAATCCGTTCGTTCAAAAAATCGTTTTCACGACGTTTCGCCAAAATCTCATTTGGCATTTTCAAGTGCGGTTCGTCTCGTTACTCGCTGAGAACTGATGGTGGCCTCTGAAGAATTTCGAGTTTTGTTTAGTTGGCTCGCTGCCTGATTGGGTGGGCGGCTTCCTAGGCTCCTCCCCTCTCCCGAGTGCGATATATTTTGTTCTTGTATGCAGGTCTCTCGTGTACTAGTTGATTTTTGTTGTTTTCTTTCTTGATTTTTTATTAATGTTTTCCATGTAGATGAAAAATTTATAGCATCGTCTCGTTTATTTAGCTGTCCCGCTTTTTCGATTTCTTGGGCCTCTCTTATGACGCGTACCTTGTAGTTCTGTACCGGTGCTATTTCTTTTGTTTTTTCGAAATCGATGGTATGTCCGGTTGTTTGGTGATGTTGAAATAGGGCTGAGGTTGTCTGTTTGTTTCTGAGGCTGTTTTTATGTTCTTGGATTCTTGCTGATATGCGCCTGTTTGTTTGTCCTATATAAGTTTGATGACAATCTGCACATGGAATGCTGTAAACTTATATAGGACAAACAAACAGGCGCATATCAGCAAGAATCCAAGAACATAAAAACAGCCTCAAAAACAAACAGACAACCTCAGCCCTATTTCAACATCACCAAACAACCGGACATACCATCGATTTCGAAAAAACAAAAGAAATAGCACCGGTACAGAACTACAAGGTACGCGTCATAAGAGAGGCCCTAGAAATCGAAAAAGCGGGACAGCTAAATAAACGAGACGATGCTATAAATTTTTCATCTACATGGAAAACATTAATAAAAAATCAAGAAAGAAAACAACAAAAATCAACTAGTACACGAGAGACCTGCATACAAGAACAAAATATATCGCACTCGGGAGAGGGGAGGAGCCTAGGAAGCCGCCCACCCAATCAGGCAGCGAGCCAACTAAACAAAACTCGAAATTCTTCAGAGGCCACCATCAGTTCTCAGCGAGTAACGAGACGAACCGCACTTGAAAATGCCAAATGAGATTTTGGCGAAACGTCGTGAAAACGATTTTTTGAACGAACGGATTGAAACCCGGAATAACCAAACTATTCATTCTACCATCCGTGAAAATCTACGATATAACATATATATATATATATATATATATATATATATATATATATATATATATATATATATATATATATAAATTGAAGCAAATTGCAGATTATTTTAATATTAAAAAATCTTAAGAATAAAATCAGTGGAAGTGCTAATTTAAAATTATCTGTACATGGTATGCAGAAGCCTAAAAAATATTTATGCTACGTTTTTTTATTGCTTTACGTTCGCGTCATTTAATGGGAAAACTGTTTTTATTTAAACTGTGCCTTTTTTGAACGTGACTGCAATTTTGTACCAGCGAATGAAAAGGCAGAATGACAGCAATAGGACAAATAATATATTTTCGTTGACATAGAAAGAGGTCGGCGAGCTGCGGCTGCATTTTAGCAATAAATATGTGTCAAATGAAGTTTAAAATACATGAAAACGTTTTGTGATGCTTACTTACCATTTCCAATAAAAAAGAAACTTAATGTAACCAAGGCAGCATAAATTATACAGTGGAAGTCTAACCAAAATCCAAAAGTTTGGTTGCAACATAAAAACATGTAATGCGCTGAACTGTGAATATCTTGAAAATTATCGAATTCATTTCTCAATATTTCTTGGGCGCCAAATGCTCTTATGGTTGTCAGACCCTGCAGGGATGCGTTTATATGGGAAAATACTGGACTTCTAGCTAAAAAGGTAAATTGTATAGGTATATTCGTGTATATAAGTTTATTTATCAGTTATATTAGTTATAACATAACATGTAAAAATTCTAAGGATATTGACTTTAATAACATTTCACATTTTTTTGGGGATATATATATATATATATATATATATATATATATATATATATATATATATATATCACTTACAAATTTCAGAAACTATACAAAAAGTACAAGAAGTTCCAAAATTTTCAGTTTCGCATATGACGCTCAGTTCTGTACGGAGTTTTTGTTCGAAAAAAGGGGTAAATTTTTATCGTATCCTTAAATTTTTGTTAGTGAAAACATGTATTACATTTGACATACTGTTCCGAAAAAGAAAAGACCTGCTACCAAGTGACCTGTAAAACTGAATCATTCTCTCGCTTAACAAATAATTACAATTACAACAAACTTCTTTTGCTTGCCGAGAATACTCCGCGGAATCATCGAGCTTACGGCGTTTTGAAGTAGATGGGGGTGGCTCAACGTCGATTGACGTAATAATATTTCTAATTTCTGTTAATTTTAATTCAAATGATAAAATATTTTTATTTGCGATAACAGCGTCAATTTGTCTTGTTTGAAACTTACCAAATAACAAGTCAACTTGAGGCATTATTTAACGAAATAAGTTTAACCGTGAAAGGAAACGCTTGCTTTTAACAATTTTGATATATCTTGATGATTGGTTCGTGGTACTAACGTTTCTACTGTCATCTAGATTTTTTTCCATTGTTTCTAGAATGCTGTCTTTGTATTCGAATGCGGTACAAACAACTCTAAAATTACAATTTCATCTTATTGGGGCTGAACGAGGAAGGTATTTGTGAACAATTTGATTTAGTATTGCGGTTCTTTAAGGACTATTTGACAAAAAAAAAAACAAATCCCTTGTGAATTGAAACAAATTATGCGGACATTTTTATTGGCGGCTGCAGCGTTTAACATTACCAAATTTAATTGAAGTGCATAACAATGCACGTAAGCAGCATGTTCATAGGTTTTTTTTTATAATTGCTTGCACCCCATTCGACGAGCTGCTCATGTTTTCTAGGAAATAAAAAATGCTCACTTGGTTGTACTTACAGATACAGGAAGATAGACATAAGAAACTGCATTATATTTAACTACTTTTCTAGAATCACTTACAAGAGATTCTTAAAAATGTCTAGCACATACACGATCGTTTTTTATAAATTCCTTCGTAACTGGGAATACTTTGAATTCGGAAATCGAAACCAGTTACTGTAATTGTCTACACAGCTTTGGGACATATCATTTAATTTTGGATGTTTTTTTTTCTCGTCAAACATTTTTAACCTGTTTGTCACTTTTACAAAAATGAAAATACCGGTACAGTTGACACCACGATTGTGTTCTAACCTGAACTAAGAGAATGATTTAACTGCTGCTTGAAGACGAAAGCTTTACTCGATACTGGCAGCGCCACGCACGATTGGTAGCACAAGTGCAAATACTCATCCAGTGGGTTGAATATGAGACATTTTTCTAGTAGAGGGATATTTTGTGAATAAACTAAACACAGGTTTGCAAGTCGACTTGCGAGCTCCATTAAGCTTATGAGACGAAATTTATTTCCACGTCTTAGGCAAGTCCTTATACACTCCAATGGATTAGCTTAGATTGTATTAAAATTGCAAACCAGCAAAGCGATAACGTTTCCGGGAAGAATACTGTAATACAGATAAACTATAAATGATATAATTAAGTTAAAATATTTCAATAATTTACTGCTTTTGGTGTATAAGCTAGGTAAAAAATTGATCTAAATTTAATCATTAAATTATCAGTAAAAAAATATTTGTAATTACATTTATTAGTATGCTTTATTTTAATTTACAATTTTTTGAGGGGCTGCGCAAACCTGCAAACTTAAGGATAAGCCAACACTCATTTATTCACTTTTAATAAAATGAAAAAAAAAACTAATAGTAAGAAAAAATGAAACAAAACGTAAACTATTAAAGACAAAAGACATAGTCGACGTTCTTCGTTTATTAAAAATATAAAATAAAACAAATTACTCCGCTGTTCAAACTTTAACCAACATGTATGTAAGTAGAAACGGAACAAAATATAAACGAAATAAATAAAAAACAACGAATAAATAAATAACAAAATAAATGTTATTCTTCTATTAAAAAATCTTAAAATTATTCAACATTTCAATTTTTAAGCATTAAAAACCTTAAAAATCAAAGCTCTGTTAATCTTTGTCTGCTAAGTTTATCACAGTTTAATAACATAAATAAAACCTATATAAATTCCAACAGTTGATATAGGATTTAAATCAATCAACGTTCAACATTCAAACACTTATTCTTTCAGTTTCACGATGCCTGGTGTTTCGGGATCCCCACCGCCCCGATCGATGATTTAGCACCCCCGAAAAGAATTTCAAGAGTTCAGGTTAATCGTAATATACGAATTTTTAGGATTTATTTTACGAGGTGGGTGTATTAGTGTTTCAAATCTGATAAAATACAGACAACTAACAGCTAGCTAGGTTAAAACAACCTGCAACGTTCCGTTCTAATGAGAACTCAAAAGTGGTAAGATGAACAGACCATTTGGTTCTAAATGACTTGAGAGAACTGCATATAGAATATATTTTTAGAAACAGTTAGCAAATATATTATTTGATAAGCAACATTTCCGATTGTCCGGTGTTGGATTACGTGATTTTGAAAACATAACTGCCTGAGGTTAATTTTATCTTCCAATCGGCCCTTCATCGTTCTAATTTGTTGATATGGCGTTGAAGCCTTCAAATAATCAAGCGAAAAGATCCAGAAGATATCGCCAATGCGGTGTCATCGGCAATGAATACAGTTTACTGCGGTCATCGACCGGTATGTCTGCAGTATAAAGGTTAAACAGAGTTGGAGACAGGGGAGAACCTTGCGGTACCCTAGCTCTTATCTGTTTAACTTCAGACATTGCGCCGTCAAATGACATTACAAGTTAAGTAGTTCGGAATTCCCAGCCTGATCAGTTTGATCACAAGACCGTTGTACTATATTTTGTCAAAAGCCTTACTGATATCGAAGAATATCGCACCCGTATGGAATCTTCTGTTGAATCCATGTATGATCATCGAAGCCAGCGTGGTGGTCTGCTGCACGCTACTATAATTGCACTTATAACCAAATTGCTCTTGAGGCAAGATATTCCTCTCTGTGATGAAATCAGTTATTTTATTTAAAATGATATGTTCTATTATTTTCCCAAGATTGGAAAGCAGGCTAATAGGCCTGTAACTGTTGATACTTGTGTCCCTTTCGCCTTTCTTTTTAATAAGAATCAACTTACCCAGTTTCCAATCCGAGGGAAAATGTACTGATTGCATAACTGCGCTAGGTATATTACCTATAGCAGAGATGGTCTTGTCCGACGCACGTTTCAGTCCAGCGTTCGTGAGAGAATCCAGGCTCGGCGCTTTCTTAACATTTAAACTCCCGGCGACCTCTTTTACTTCAGTAAAGCTAATGATCGGTATGCCGAGATCAATAAATTGAACGGTCTTATAGATCCGTACCGGATTATTGATCCTTTGTTCCTTGGCTAAATCAGTGCTTGGATTTGGGCTAAATTGTTCATGAAACTTCTGTATGCAAATGCATTGGCTTTTTCCTGAGGATCAGTTAGAACTACATTTTCCCTTCTAATGTACGCAGGAGGTATTTTACTGCCTAGTCTTCCTGAAAAGACTGTATTTACAGAGATTCTAATCTCGAGTCCCAGCACTGATTATAAAGGATCTAAAGCTCCCTCTTTATCTGGTCAGAAGCTTGGTTGGCTTGCCTCTTGATTGCAGGATTACAAGTTTATCAAAGGCACTAAAATTATTTAGTAAATCGATGATAAATCTTTTGAAAATTTGTTGCCATATTAAATTTTTAACCCCCTTTTTATTGTAATACAAATTTACTGCCAGAAAAAGTGTCAGAGAAGTACCAAGCTTTTGTACCTCTTTTCCCCATCGTTCCGGCATGGAGCCGGATGATATGGACCATCAGTTTCCCCCAGAGACCCCAGAAAACATTCCTAGGTACCATGATTACCTCAAAGCAAAGGATTAAATAGTGAAACTTGAACGAAAATTAAGCTGTTCTTATGAAGAAAATCAAACTCTACAGCGAAGTATAAGTAACCAGTTGCAAACGACATCTATACAATCACCGGAGTAGTCGGAAATTTTTAAAAAACCAAAATTTCAGTGACAAATAAAGAAATGTATCTGTCGTATTTAAATAGTTATTTATAGTTATAGTATTCTCGTTTCAATTAGAGAAGCGGAAAGAATATATACAAACAGTTTGTTTCCTGCAAATACAACTCTGGTCCTCTCTCCATACGCGGTTCGACCACCTTAAACAACTATTTAACGACTGTAGATAGATTTCTTTATTTCTTACTGAAATTGTGATTTTTAAAAATCTCGCACTACTCCGGTGATTGTATAGATGTTCATTTGACTGGCGATATTTTTCAGTCTGTCATCGAAGTCGGTAGGTTTTTAATATCCTACCGACATGTTTCGGAATTTATATTTTATATAACAGTTGTTTGTTACGAATTTTGCTCTCGGTTTGATACTGCTTCACTGACGAGACTTTAAGGTGGTGGAACGGCGTATGGAGAGAGGACAAAAGTTGAATTTGCGGGAAACAACTATTTAAATACGGTAGATAGATTTCTTTATTTCTGATTGAAATTTTGATTTTTAACAAAGAGAATAAGATAGCAGCATCTATAGCCATCTATTGTTGAACCTGATTTCGTGACTGTTTGGCTGAGTGAATTCTTCATTTACAATAATGAGTATTTATCCACTGCATTTCAACACAAATAAACTCAAAAAAGAGTTTGATACCTATCATAAAAATCTTTCGCCATCACAAGGCGATTTTATATAACATTATTAATTTTTTTTTCTGTCTCTAGCAAAATTTCAACGCAATATCTAGCAAAATTTCAACGCAATATCTCGTATACTTAATAGATTGTTTGTAAGAATTTTAATTCCATACCAGCACTGAACTTCGTTCGTATTTTCACATTATTGAATCAGCCCAATCAAAGCTATATTTCATTATTACAAGATGATCGAACGCGGGAATTATTATTTTTGGAATGAAACCAGCTTAAAGTTGGAAGCGCAGAAAAATCTGGGGTGTAATGCTATTAAAAGAATGTATGGCCTAATTAAGAACTCACTGATCTAAAAAAGAAATGTTTTTATTATTATTATTGGTTGTTAGTAGTTTTAAACTAATTTTTATAGAATAACTAAAGATTAAAGCAGACAGAATATTTTATTTTATACGTAGGCAGTTCATACGTAGACTGTAAGCTTGTGGTTTCAAAAAGTTTTTTAGGGCGATCGCATACGTAAGGTTTCCTGATCAGATTTCCTCATCAGGAGTTCAGATTCGGAATTCCATGTGCCTCGCGCGAAAGATTAACAGAGCTATAATTTTTAAGTTTTTTTATGCTTAAAGATTAAAATCTTGAATAATTTTAAGATTTTTTAATGGAAGAATAATATTTAGTTTGTTATTTACTTATTCGTTGTTTTTTATTTATTTCGTTTATATTTTGTTCTGTTTCTGCTTATATATCTGTTAGTTGAAGTTTAAATAGCGGAGTAATTTGTGTTTTTTTATATTTTTAATACAAGAAGAACGTCCAATGTGTCATTTATATTTTATCGTTTATGTTTTGTTTCATTTTTACTTATTGTTAGTTTATTTTTATTTTGTTAAAAGTGAATAAATCAGTGGATGGATGAGTATTTGAACTTATGCTTTTAGTTGCACGTGGCGTTGCCATTATCGAGTAAAAGTTTCTTCTTCAAGCAGCAGTTAAACCATTCCCTTAGTTCAGGTTAGAACACAACCGTGGTGTCGACTGTACCGATATTTTCTTTTTTGTGATAGTGTCTAAGTTTTTACTTTGATTAAGATATTTTGTTACGTTTTAAACAGGTTAAAAATGTTTGGCGTACACAAATACAGTGACCATTTTCGATTTCCCAATTCAAAGGATTCCGAGTTACGAAGGAATTTATAAAAACCATCGTGTATGTGTCAAACATTTTTAAGAATCTCTTGTAAGAGATTCTAGAAAAGCAAATAAATATAATGCAGTTCCTGCTCTCTATCTCCCTGTATGTGTAAGTAAAACCAAGTGAGAGCTTTTTTATTTTCTATAAAATATGAGGTGCTCGTCGAATGGGGTGCAAGCAATTATAAAAAAAACTATGAACATGCTGCTTATGTGCATTGTTATGCACATCAATGAAATTTGGTAATGTTAAAGGCTACATCCGCCAATAAAAATATCCGCATAATTTTTTCCAATTTACGATAGATTTGTTCTTTTTTTTCAAATAGTCCTCAAAGAACCGCAATACTAGATCAAATTGTTCACAAACGCTTACCTCGTTCGGCCTCAACAAGATGAAATTGTAATTCTCTAGTTGTTTGTACCGTATTTGAATACATAGACAGCAATAATGTAAAACATAGTATTGCATTATAAAATTAAAATTTTAGTACCTAGAATAGGTAAACAAAATTGTATCTTAAAGTGTAGCGATTCATAGTACATCAAACATCCGAAGAAGCTACATCATGGAGAAATGCATTATGTGTTTTCTAAACTACAAAATATAGTGGAAATTAAACAAAAACTTGTGGTTATGTTTTATATTATTTATATTGGATTTTCATCAAGAAAAGGCTACTACAATTCAAAGTTTACAAAGACATCATTCTAGAGACAATAGAAAACATCTTCGATGGCAGTAAAAACATTAGTACCACGAACCAAGGTATATGGCATTTTTTTAGATTTGGTATTAGGGGGTTTTCGGGATCGTGTATTACGAATATGAAGTTAATTTTTTATAACGGTTAGGTTGATAAGATTTGATCTAAAATTGGTATTGCAGGGTTTTTGGGGCATATACAAACTCAATATGCTTTATAAAATATATCGGGCTAAGAAATTTACGTTTCAAGTTCTTTAAATATCGAAATTGGAAGGTTTTGGGACCTATATTACCAATCTAAAATTAATTAGAAATTTAAGATAGTGGATTTACTGTGACAGACTAAATATTTGTTTGACACAATTTCTCTGGTATTTGGAAAATTCTAAGAATCAAAGAATATTTAGTGGTTCATTTAAGGGTGATTTACAACTTTGGAAAAAATGGGCACTTTTTTGCCACCTTGGAATCATTGCGAGGTACCCTAATCTCAATTAGTACTTAGTTCAAATAATTTATGAATATCATAATGAATTCAAAACCAAAAATTGAAAAATAAAATTTTTATAAAAAAAAAAAATTGAATCGACTTCTATAAGTGCTCTAAAAAGTGAAAAATAACTATAAATTTTTATATGAAATTGAAATTTTTGTAGTCGGCGCCAAATTACTTCTAAATGAAACATATAGCTACTAATATAAACAAATTATAGTAAGAAAGCAATTACAAATAAAATATTTTTAATCTGTTTGTGTGAATCGCGTTTTGTTAGGTGTTAATTTGGCGCCGACTTCAAAAATTTCAATTTCATATAAAAATTTATAATTATTTTTCACTTTTTAGCGCACTTTTAGAAGTCGGTTCAATTTTTTTAATAAAAATTTTATTGTACTATGTATTTGTTCTAGTACAATAACCACAAGGTTTTATAATATATTTTATGCCGACAAATATACTACTATTTTAGTCTGTAGCTACAATATTACTATATTTTAAATAATTATTGTAGTTCTCAGTATATGTGTTTGCGTTTTGTATACGTTTTATTGAGGAACTCGGAATTTTTTCGCTGTAATGATAGCTGTTTAAATTAAATAATAACAATATCCGTATCGTCAAGGTTCCGATACTCTAGATATAAATTTTTTTACAACGATATTTTTCCGTATCGATACCAACTAACGATATTGTTAAGAGTGTCGCACATTCTTAGTAACACACTACTTACTTGTGGCTTCCATTCTTTTTATATTTCTGCTTGTTCTTAAGAAGATAATTCTATAGAAGTAAAAGAGGGCAGCTATGACAAAGGTTGGTATTAAAATCCATTGATCCACTGTTGCAATAACGATGTTTACAGCGAGAACATTAAGGGCTATCTGAAAAACCATTGTTACTTACTGTTTTCTATAAGTGATTTTTATATTTAAAATAATTAAAGTAAGTGTATAGTTGCTTTAAAATTATTAAGCGATTTTTATATAATAATGTTTTAAACAAAAAATGAAGGGTGTTTTTGACACATGTTTTCAGCTAATTTTCTGAAATGTCTTTTTTTATCACAGAATAATATCCTAATATTTTTTATTTAAACATATTTTTAAGGGAAAAATATTATATATAATTACCTAAAACAATTATTGAAGTTAGTGTATTATAACAACCCCTAAAATAATAAGATTAAATATAACATACGAGATGTAAATCTACTGTTATTAAATTCTTCATAATTATGAGCAAACAACGAATTAAAAAAATTATGTTTATTAAGGTCTTTAACAAACCATACAGAGTGTTTCCAAATAAGTGCGAAAAATTTGGAACACATAATGCTTTTTACAGTTCTCATAAAAATAATATTATGTGAAATAATATACAGAGTGGTACTTTTTCCGGGTCTGTATAATTTTACCATCATACTTTTTTTTGGGCGCCTTTGGTTCGATTTGATCATTCAATTAGCTTTTTTACTTATGTAATTTCTTTTTTTTTTGTGGAAAATTATTGAATTTTAGCAGAAATCTCACAAGACAAAAAGTTGCAGAATAGGATGGGAAAGCTAAATGAGTAATCAAATCGAGTCAGTGGCGTCCGAAAAAAAGAATTTGAGAAGGTATAATTTTACAGAACCTGAAAAAAGTACCACTCTGTACATTATTTGACATAATAATAAGTTTTTTTTGTGTTCCAAATTTGATTTAATTATCTTTAAAATCAAATGACATAAATTTTAAAAACTAAAAATAATAATAAATTTAAACACCCAATTTACATATATAAAGTAATCATACTTATATATATATTATATATTTTAGGACATTTCGATTCTTTCGAATCTTTTTCAACTGAGCGTATCGGAGGATTCTGTTTATTTTTGTAGAATCCTCCGATATGCTCAGTTGAAAAAGATTCGAAAGGATCGAAACGTCTTGAAATATAAAATATATATAAATGAATCATATACCCAAAAAAATAACCAACTATATATATATATATATATATATATATATATATATATATATATATATATATATATATATATATATATATACACATATATATGGACCTAACCCAAAAAATTTTTCTAGATCCGCCTATAATATATGCAATAGATATATCTTTAATATTTACAAACCTGTAACGTATCAATAAGCACATAAGGCAGTTTCTCGTCGATTGCACCCATATCTTTTGAAAACCTGTTAAGTATTCTTCCAGAGCAGTTAGTATTGAAGAATCTCATAGTAGCATTAATTATCCTAAAAAAAAGAAAATCTCATAATTAAGCTATGAAGCGTATATTACTTTTCAGGATTCTGTAACTAGCTAGGTATCTTTCTTCGACTTCGATGTCAGCAGGTTTTTAATATCCTACCGATATTCTTCGAAATTTATATTTTATATGGCAGTTGTGTCCTGCGAAGTTGTATTTATAGGAATCAAACTGTTTGTATATATTCTTTCTTTTTCTTTACTTGAAAGGATAGTACATATAAACAACTATTTAAATAAGGTAGATAAGACTTCTTAATTTCTTACAGAAATCTTGATATTTAAATACTATATACCTGTTACAAAAACGGTTAAATCCATATGACCTCGAACGGCCCTCAGGTATAAAACTGTTAACTGGTGTCCAAAAAGAAAACGATTTGAAACGATTGAAACACACTTTAAACTTGCCAGATTTACTGGATGACCTTCTACTGGCTACTAGACAAAATATGCGGGTTATGTACGATGGTGCATCTCCACACTTCACATTAAATGTTAGAACTCATTCAAAACAGAATTTTCAAAATCGATGGATTGGTAGAGGGAATCATGCTCTTGCAAATTGGCCATTTTGTTCACTGAATTTAACGTCTATGGATTAATTTTTATGGGGAACACTGTGGATTTGTAAACACCCAACAAGAATTGTGAGCACGAATATAAAATTAATTTTTTGGATAAAACAAGTCAAGGAATACTTGGACACATAAAATTCATGAAGCTGCAATGTACGAGGTGTGGCTATAACATAACGAGACTATTGTTGTAAAACATTTTACTTTTAATTTATACATGTTTAGTTATTATTACCTTCAATATACACCACTCTTTTATCCTTATAATGTCCCATACGAATTTTCCATTGTTCGAAACACTGTTGGAAGTCTTCTTCTGTGAACTTCTTCATGACGCGTGCTGCTGTTCCTTTCATAGCTTCAACGGACTGAAATCCTGTTCCTTTTATTGCAGATTTAAGCTTGGAGAACAAATAAATGTCACGTGGTGCAAGGTCAGGCGAATAAGGTAAATGTGGGATGATGTTCTTTGCTAGAAACGTCTTGACTTTTTCTTCCACAATTCGGGTCGTTTTTTCTTATTCTTTCACGCAAGGTAGTAATGTTAATTAATTGTTTGACTTTCAGGAACTCAGTGAAGGTACACAATCTCATGAATATCAAAAAGAACAATGATACTTGGGTTCGATTGTGAGAATTTTAGGCACCATTTTCGAACACACTTCTTGCATGTTAAAATTGTTATGTAAAATTTGCCTTAGGCACTCTTTGTTGATTTCTACAGTTTTAGCAATTGCACGAATAATTTGCCGGTGGTCAGATCGAAACAGATTACCGATTTTTTCAATGTTTTCATCCGTTTTTGTGGTAGAAGGGCGTGAATCATCTTTAAAGTCTTCTCGGCCATCTTGGAAACGCTTCAACCACTCAAAAACTTGTTCACATGATAAATATTCATTGTCACATACTTTTTTTTTAAATAAAAGATAAGTTTTTGTAACGGTTTTTCTAGGTTTCATGTGAAATTTCATGACAATTCGTTGCTTTTGAAAGAGAAGGCTTCAGGATACACAGCTGCCCGTCTTTCGCCTTTGACTCATGCGTACTTCTTGTGTAGAAGTCCGATGCTCGTTATTTTATAACCACACGTTACACATCCCCATTGGACCGAAGAAATCATTTTTTGATATAAGTGCAATGAATATATTGTCAGTGTAGAACCTTAAAAATTGCGATTTGTGGACAATTATTTAAATCAAATGTTTGTTCCTATTTTACAACACTGACAAAAATAAAAGGTTAGATGCTTGCTATGAACTTATCTAGTTTATATGGTAATACTAAATATAGATAAAACCAGCAAAGAGAAAAGAAAATACAGAATTTATGGAGTAATCGGTATTTAAGCTAAACGTAAATCAAAATGTTATGGGACCATAAAATGGAAATGTCTCGGCATATATGCTGTAAAAGTTTAAAGCTTGTTTAGTATTGTTAAAAATTTTATCGGTAAGAAAACATAAATCTCTAACTATTACCAAATAAATAACATGTTATTCCTATAACTTTAATGCAGCACTTGAATTTACGGAACGTGTGTGCAAGGTGCTTGAATTGGGACGTGTACTGCTTGGTGCAATATTTGACTCGTCAATAGCTTTCGATATATTAAATTTTCAATTAATTGAAAATAATTTCACGAGAAGACAAATATTATTACTTATAAAATTGCTTTTATCAAAATGCAAAACATATCTTTCTGGCGATGCAAAAATTTCTAATTCTGCTACAGTCCTAGGTAAAAATGGGGATGAAGATTTGAAAAGTCAAACCGGCATGTGAAAAAACACAAAAATGGTGCTTTTCCAGCAGTCCCATGTTAAGTTTAGACAAAACCCATGTGAGGTTTGCTAGATCCTTTATCGGGTGTCTCCCCAGTTGGCGAATAGGGAAATGCCTCCCAGATATGGGTGGTAGCAAGGAAATGAAGTCCTCCTGGAGAATCAAAATCTAGCACTTATGAAAGACAGCAGTTTTATCGGAATCAGGCCCTAGCATGGGAAAAATGAATTCGTAGTTGGTAGAGTACTGAATAACAGAGGGCTGTGCTTTAGTAGCGGCACGATCTCTGTACTGCGATATAGAATAGGAATGGAACTTTTACTGTATTAACTATTGGCTGAAGAATATAAACATTTGGCTTAAATGAGGAGAGGGTGCTAAGAATCCTCCCGTCGTCAACTATTAAAAATGTTACGAAGGCAAGTATAAACGTCTATAATAGAAACATATTCATTGCCACTTGGAGTTTACGAAGTCTTTTCATGACAGGAAAACTTTCTAATGTCGAAGCAGAAATGAGCAGGTTTAAGACTGACATTTTCGGATTGAGTGAGATCAGATGGCCCGTACCTGGGAAACAAAAAAATCACTAGAGACTACATTTACTATTCTGTAGGAAATGACTCAAATCACAGACATGGCACAGCAATTAGGGTCACTGAAGAAACAGCCAAATCAGTCACAGATGTTCTATTTCTGAATGATTAGGCAATGTTTATGAAAATTTTCACAGAACAGTTCACATAATACAACTGTATGGTCCAACAAATAATAAAACAGATGCAGAAATCGAAGAAAAAAGAATATACCACATCAGAAATCCTAGAACTTAAGAAAAAACGGAGAAAATGCAAAGCACAACCATCGAAATACAAAGAATTAAACAAAATCATTAGAAAAAAATGTAAAGTAGCAAAAGAAAAATGGATGTCTGAAAAATGCAGTGAAATAGAAATACTTCAATAAAAACATGATGCATTTAATATACGTAAGAAGTAAACGAAATTATCAACAAATTCCCAAGAGCTCAAACAACAATTTTAAGAGACAGAAATAACAAAATACTACTAAGGCCAAACTTAAAAGAATATTGAATAACTTTTCGATGATAACATATTACAGTTACCACGAATAGATGATGAAATCAACGAAATAGGACCATTAATCACTAAAAGTGAAGTCAGAGTAACAAAAATCCAAAAGAATAGAAAAGCAGATTGTGAATGGTGCTACTGAAGGAATTAAAATAAATGCAGTTGAATTAGATGAATAACTGAATGAATAGATGAATTAACAGATTCATCGCATAGTCAAGATTAAAATATCTCCATGTTACGCATGTATTCAAGTTGACAAAAAATTTCCAAAAAAAGTGAAGGAATCTCGAACAATAACAATATTTAAGAAGTTGGAGCACCAGAGTAATCGTTCTTGTTTTATGTGAAGTATAGCCCGTTAAATTTTCTATTTTATATACCAGCATAATTTTTGTTCTTGTACTGTTAGTATTAGATTTGTAACAACATTTTCCAAAAATTTACATCCATCCATTTTCCTTTCCATTAATTATAAAAACGAATAAATACAATATAAAAATAAATAATACTTTAAACTTACCTTGCGAACATTGTATTGTGCATCCTCACTGAAGCTAACATGCAGATCTGGTAAAATGTTATGGTCCTGACAATGGTTAAAATAATTACTGCTGCGATAATTGAAGAATAAATGTAAAAACAAATATTCGTAGTAAAGAAATTATCTATTTTGCTTCCAGCGTATGATTTGTGGAAGGTATAGTTTTTGGTACTATCTTCGTGTCGAGTTTGCTCTAAATTGACCCTAAAAAGAAAGTATTCTTTTCATAACAGATATTGAAATATTACTAGCCCTATGTAGTAAAGTTCAATATTTTCAGTATAGAATAATTTTATAGTTCCGTTACAAATTTAGTACTTTGTTGATCTGTAATTTTAATGAATCTTCAACGTGGGCAAATTAGCAAGGTTGAAAGAGATCTGAAAATTTACTACTTTAATAACGATAAGGCTTATGAATTGCTAAATGGCAAATTAATAAATAAAAGCCACTCAACTGTCCATAGTATCATAGTTCGATGTAGAGAACAACATAGAATAAGGAATTAAGTTGGAGAGAGCCTAAGAAAATTTTTACACTTCTGGGAATCAGCCAGTCGCTAAGGAATAAGGAAGACGATGGAAGCACAATTTTATGAACAAAGATTGAAAAGTAAAGTTCTCTTCTATTGTTCATGTCGAGCCATTTGATTTCCATGTGATCATAAATTTCGTAGCGATAGACAAGCGATAGCAGGAATTCTGTACTCATTTGCTTTTTTTGTAGAACGTTAAGGACTGAACAATAATTAAAATGCGACGACACTAACGATTCCGACAGTTTTTTCACATATATTTCCTAGTTCCTTGGGATAAACTCACCTATATGATATTCTCTGGTAAAAAAACTAAAACTATCTGGTATCATCTGCATAAGCTTGATAAAAACAATTTTCTATATTTCTGAGTGCGTCAGCTATATAGATTATAATATGGATGTTATTCTTGAAACAAACTGCTTTTCAAACAAATATTTATTACCGAAATTTCAAACGAATGGTAATTTCATCTGAATCTGGAAAGTACGGGGGGTGGTTTAGGCTAAAAAGCAGTTAAGCATCAATAGACCCGGTTTGCATCCTCCTGTAGGGATCTGATGGCTCACCCGTAGCCCAGTCTACAGAATTAAAGTAGGCAACGAAGTGGTATTGTCTTTACGTCGATTAAATTGACCAATACTCGCTTAACTATAATAGGATCCTCTTTTTAGCGAAAGAGCAAGACAGTCACAATGAAAATGTTCTATAATTCTGTTTCATAACTCCGATATACGAGAATGTCACATCCTTTCGTATTTTATACGTGTTTTCTTAGCTGACGGTGCCCTGTGAGAAGCCCTGTGACTAATCTAAGTTTTCCCCTGGTCATCGCCAGATATGTTTTGTTTGTTTCGAAATAGACAAATTGTTGAGGGAAATAATAGGAGTAAATTCGGAAAACATTTCTTTTAACATTGATTTGTGCACTATTTGTCAAGAAAATGGAAAAGGCATAAATTTAAGGAGTCCTGACCAAGGTAGGTGTCGAATACGCGACGCTGCCACATTTGCAGTGTTTTGTCGCTTGGATGTAACACCCCAAGGAGGTAAAATTACTTTATAATAAACTTTGTGTACATAATTTTAGACTTTAAACATTTTATTTAGTTTCAGAAAAACGATAAATAATCATTAACTCAATATATGATATGATTATTTTATGTGATTGGCGTAATTTTAAATTTTATTCAAGTACCACATGGCTACGGTTGGAAGAAAACCCCTTTTTTGTTAGTCAAGCTTTCGAGTATTTATTATGTTCTTCATCAGGACAATCTACAATTAATATGTTAATTAATATTAAATTAACTAATTATATTTTAAAGTAAACTCACCAATGTGGATTTCAGTTGAAAAAAGAAAAAAAAATTACTTAATAGAAAATTGAAAAATAATAGTTTATAATTATAAATTAAATGTTTGCTTAACAAAATGGAAATGATCGACATTTGACAAGTTAAGAAATTTGGTTTTTGACATTTATATCTTTTTTATATTTATTAATTTTATGCACATGTCGACATGCTTATGAACAAGTATACAAAGATAAACTGGTATGAAAAGAAAAAAGAGGAGATGAAAAAATTTAAATATGAGAGGAATGTAAAATAAGGATACACCTATTGTATATTATGTGGGTGAGGTGAGAGTAACAAGTTAAGAATAGGTGCCGGACATGCATGTCTTCATTGTACCTACAGGGTAGTGAGAAAGTTTAGGTAATAACATTATTAATTAATAATTAATAAGCATTTAATGTTTTACTTATCTCTCGAATTAATATAATTATTATTCATCAGGGGCGGGAGAATCCATAAATGATAGATATTTTTCTTTTTGTAATTTCAAAATATAATGGTAAATAGAGCTCAGATTTTGAGTATCAGTTTTTTTGTTGATATTACATTTATTGAGGTGTATGTGTACCATTTCTAAGAAAGTTTTTTTAGAATATATATATTCTCTATCTAAAATTGCAGCTCTATCCCAGTCCATCATGTGATTGTTTTCGATGACATGTTGTGACAGGGCACAACTCTTTACATTTCTGTTACAATTACTTTTATGTGATGTAATTTTGCCATTAAGATTTCTGGATGTGTAACCTATCAAATTCTAGGCAAGGAATGCTATATACAACATTACTAATTTCACTCAACTACAGGGGAGTTTTGATATGGAAATGCATCAAACTTAAAGTTTTGATTTGTTTCTTGATTATTTTGACGTCATACCTCATAAATACTTTGCACAATTTTTTTGTAAAGTTTTCAATATAAGGTAGTAAATAATATGTTTTTCCAGTCTGTGAATCTATCTGTACATTAGTATGTGGTATAAAAGATTAAGAATGATTGAAAGAATTTTGAGAAATAAAGGGTAAAAGTGAGCGTAATGTTTGTTGAGAGATTCTATTGTTTATATTTTCATTAATTTTGTACTGTGAACTGAAGAGAAATTTGTTATCAAGGTCAGCAGGGTAGGTATTCTCCAGCAGTATGCTTTTCAGTTTTTTATTAGAATAATGCTGTTTCTCTGTAGTCCGGATGAGTTAGTTTGAAAGCTGTAGTTTTCATATGCAATATTAAGTTTATTTTTGTTTTTGTTGGGTGATATGAAAAGTAACTGATTTGAGCAATCAGGTTTTCTGTACTACTCAGTTTTTATGATATTATCAGTAGTTCTTATGACAAGCATATCCAGAATTGAGATGCTATTGTTAATTTTTTCTTCTTCTTTTGTGAATGGTATGAGTGGATTCTAAGAATTAAAGATTTCTAGAGCTACGTTTATCCTGTCACACTAGGGGGGGGGGGGCTAAGATATATATATATATATATATATATATATATATATATATATATATATATATATATATATATATATATATATATTGTTGTGGAACCAAGATCTTACCACCGCTTTCCGGCAAAACTGGACTTAAATAGAGGTTTAAGTTTGTGGAAAGTACAAGGATGTCTGGGAAAGATACCGGTGGATCCCACCGGTATCGGAACGAAACATCCGTACATTTTAGGTGGTCGCAAATAGTTCGTTAGTTATATGCCCTTAATATCAGGGGCATTACGACGACATGGCGCCCGAGCAGGGACGACAAGATGGAAGGCCGTCGAGTCGTGGCTTTGTGCTAAAGCCAG
Organism: Diaprepes abbreviatus; assembly: GCA_034092305.1. NCBI lineage: Eukaryota > Metazoa > Arthropoda > Insecta > Coleoptera > Curculionidae > Diaprepes > Diaprepes abbreviatus. The sequence goes on along the minus strand of JASJET010000055.1, from coordinate 3,775,764 downwards.
TACCCTACTTTGGAAAGACCACCTAGGGTGTTCGTTCCACTTCCTTTTCAGGCCTGTGCTTTCTAACGGCTTGGACTGTCCGACAGTTAAAGCCGGAAAGCAAATGCCTTAGAGGGGGCATGTTGTGGAACATAACATCTTACCACCGCTTTCCGGCAAATCTGGACTTAAATAGAGGTCCAAGTTTGTGGAAAGTATAAGGATGTCTGTGAAAGATACCGGTGGATCCCACTGATGAGTCCACCACCGGTATCGGGACGAAACATCCTTACATTTACCACGGTGGTCGAAAATAGATCGCTAGCTACATGTCCTTACCGCCAGGGGCATTGCAAATTGCGACAATATAATTATTAACAAATCTTTTGTTCATAACAAATTAGCTAATTATATTTCAGGAATTGATCCACGATATTTATAAACAAGAGGTCAAAATACATATAGAAAACGTTGGTGAAGCTATGCCCCTTTATTGGTTAAGAAAACCTACATAATACTTTTTAATTACAGAATTTATTCCAGTTAAAACTTCCACCCTATATTTGTATTATCTTAAACTTACCAGAATTTTATAAAATAATCCGCAGCACTGGAAGCCAACTGAGCAAGAATAAATAACATAAACACAAAAATTGCACAACACCATCCACCTGCAGCCTTAAAGTAAGCTTTATATACTTTTCCAGCAATTGAACCTGTTTCGCGGGTTTCCTTGATTTCAGATGGTTCATCTTCAGCTGGATCGCAAAGATAACCAGATTTTGAAGCTAAAATAAAACTTATTTATATTTATATCACATTACCTGATAATTTTAATATATAATAATACATTATGTCGAGAAACAGTTTGTTTTAATTTGCTACTATTTATAAAAGCAGAGAAGTACCTTGGTCATCAGTATAATCATCATTCTCTTCTCCTACTTGAGCTTTAAACAATTTGGAAAATTCGCCATCTGCATTTTGAATTTCTTGGTACGTTCCGCTTGTGGCAATTTTACCATTTTGCATAACGTAAATTTTGTTCACTGATTTAAGATACTGAAGTTGATGGGTCACTAATATTGTACATTTATTTTTTAAAAAACCTAAAAAAATCATGAATTTATTAAATAAATAAATTTGTTCATTAATATACACCTACTTAATTTGGATAAGAAGATTTCTTACCGACTATACAATCTTCAAACAACATTTTTCCAACATGAGTATCAACAGCAGACAACGGATCATCCAACAAATAAATATCAACATCTTTGTATACCGCCCGAGCTAAATTTATCCTTGCTCTTTGCCCTCCACTGAGTGTTACTCCTCTATCTCCAATTATACTTTTATCTCCATACGGAAGAGTTTCAAAATCCTTTTCTAGTGCACATACTTTTACAATACTTTCATATCGTTTCACATTAAATGGTTCTCCAAAAATAATATTTTGCCTTATTGTACCTCCAAAAAGCCAGGATTCCTGCGAAGCATAAGAAATTTTCCCAACCACATCTTTAATGCCTTTGTTTATAGAGAGCTCTTTCATGATGACGTGAAGTAGGGAAGTTTTTCCTGAACCTACGGCGCCAACAATGACTGCAAGCTGTTTTGGACCAACGTTCAAATTAATACCAGTTAAAGTATTTTCATGAAGAAAATGGTTCCATTTTGCTGAGACGTCATGCAGGTATACACCAATAGACTTTTTACTTGCAGTATTTAGAAGAGGAGTGGAAGAATGAATAATTTTTTTCTGGGAATGCATTACCAGTGGTGTTTTAACTTCATGAAACATTAAAAACATTTCAATTCTTTTGATTGACACCAGTGTCTCTACCAAGTCGGATACTGCTTGCGGAAAATAATTGGTTAAAGCCATTTTGATTATATTGTAAAACGACTGGACTACATAGACAAATTCAGCATTAGGGCGGTTTCCTATTACAGTATAGGCGAGGATGCAGAGGAAAATTGATGTTCTTGTTATAAATTTACTAAACGATACGTGAAGGGCACGTATGTAAGAAGCCAATCGTATTTGTTTTATTTCTAGCCTGAAAATAAGGAAAAAAGTTCAGTGCTAATCTTACAATGTTTCAGATGAATTTTCTTGGGATAAAGAGTTTTAAGCGTATTTAGGGGTGACAATTACTTTAAAAGTGTACCCTCGAAACTAGAACTTTTGAATATAATTCGGATTAAAATTGTTATGTTTCAATGGAACAAAATGGAAATTATTCCTTATAAAAGATGTCAGATGTAGTTTTAGTCAGAGGTTGGAACCTCTAATTGCTATTTTCAAAAATCTGTATTTTTTAACCGACTTGTAAAAGAAGGAGGTTCTCAATTCGCCTACTATGTATTTTTTTTTAATGTATGTACGTCGATTACTCCGGAACGGCGGCACCGATTTTAATGAAATTTTTTACGTTATGGTCAGGAAGTTGCTGAGGTGGTCCCATATGTTTTTGGACGAAATTGGTGCAGTAATAATATATGGCGGATCCAACATAGTGGACGAAAAAATCAATTTTGTCCGATTTTATCCAAACGGGGGAGTTTTCGGGGTCGCACATTACGAATCTGAAATTATTTTCAAAAAAAAAATGGCGGATCCAAGATGGCGGATTAAAAATTCCAAACCTCTCGATTTTGTCTAAAATCAGTATTGGGGGATTTTTGTTAGTGCTAATTATGAATTTAGAATATTTTTTGAAAAATTCAATCTGACGGATGCAATATGGCGTCCTGAAAATTTTACATTTTTCGATTTTCTCCAAAACTGATATAGGGTGTAAATTATGAATTTAAAAGTATTTTTTCAGGATTCAATATGACGAACCCAATATAGCGGACTAAAGATTTTACGTTTTCCGATTTTGTTCAAAGGTGGTGTTTTAGGATGTTTTAGGGTATTGTATTACGAATATAAAGTTAACTTTTTACAACTATTAAGTTGATAAGATACAATATGAAGGACTGAAAGTTTTACATTTTCCGATATTATCTAAAAATGATATTGCGGGGTTCTTGGCGTGTATACAAACTCAAAATGCAATATAAAATATATCGGGCTAAAAAATTTACGTCTTAAACACTTTAAATATCGATATTGGAAGGTTTTGGGGTCTGTATTACCAATCTAAAATTAATTTGAAATTTAAGATAGTGGATTTACTATGACAGACTAATTGTTTGACACAATTTCACTGGTATTTGGAGAACTCTAAGAATCAAGGAATTTTTAGTGGTTCATTTTAGGGTGATTTACAACTTTGGATAAAATGGGTAATTTTTTGCAATTTTGGATCATTGCGAGGTAAACTAATCTCGATTAGTTCAAATAATTTATGGATATCATAATGAATTCAAAATGAAAAAATAAAATTTTTATAAAAAAATTGAACCGACTTCTAAAAGTGCGTTAAAAAGTGAAAAATAACTATAAATTTTAATATAAAATTGAAATTTTTGAAGTCGGCTCCAAATTATTTCTAAATAAAATAAATAACTACTAATATATACAAATTATGGTAAGAAAGTTCACATTTTATCAGATATTAGTTTGGCGCCGACTTCAAAAATTTCAATTTCATATAAAAATTTATAGTTATTTTTCACTTTTTAGCGCACTTTTAGAAGTCGGTTCAATTATTTTTATAAAAATTTAATTTAGATTTATTTCTATCACAAATATACAAAACCAGACGAAAGTAATTAGAGTAAATATTTTAGCTAATTAAATTAAAAAAAAAAACAAATAATGTGCTTCTGAACCTTTCTTAAACAACGCTTAAGTAACTTTAACTATCTGTTTAACTCGGTGAAGACCACAAGGAAATGGATAATTACACAGGGAAACTGCATCAATTTTAAATGGTATTTGCGGCCGCTGATTAAGAATCCGGTCTCAGATGTGCTAAGTTGGTTTGGTTTTGTTTACATATATTTTCACGAAAATTCAGGCAAAAGTTTTAGGGTTGTAAAGGTCACACCTAACACTGGTGTTGATTTAGATGTTGAGAGCCACTTACACGGTATTTTAAGCTTCAATTATTTTTTTTAGTGGGATCCCCCATTTTTAACTGAAGAAATGGAAAGTACGAAAAAATTCAGGTTCAACCATATAAATACCATGGAAGTGTGGGTTTGATGTTTTAAGTTAGTGTAAAATGAGCCGATAACTCGAAAACTAAAAGAGTTCCAGTAAAATGTTAAGATCAAAAGTTGCAGGAATTTTATACGGCATCACATGGTGATAGTAAAGTTGCCTTTTAAGGTTATGTTGCGATTTCATTTAAGCAATAAAAATATTTGCAATGGTTAGAATTTAAAAAAAAATCAGTATGACTTGAAATGACAAGGAAGGTGTCCGAAGTGTCCAGCTCCAATTTTAATGAAACTTCAATATGTTGTAGAGGGTACAAAAATAAGAGATATGTATTTTTTTTATCTGTGGAGATTCATTATAACAGAGTGAAAACCGCCTCTAAATTTTACCCCTAAAAACAGTATCTTTGAAATATCTTTAAGTGAGATATTTTTATAAAATAAAATGAGAGTTATTTGTTATTCAAAATGATGTTAAACTATGGTATTTTCATCCCAAGGATAACATCCCTTATTTCTCATTAGGGTAAACCATATATTTACGAACGTAATTTAATTCTAAAAATTACGAAATTTAATGGAATTATTTGAAAATATTTTTTCATGAATACCATAAGTAACTTAAGTTGACGGGTTTCGTGGTTTGTATAAACCAGTAAAAGAGGGTGAACCACCCCCGAATATATTTTTTTAAAATTCTAGGTTCTAATTGAGATACCTTTACAAAACAAAATGGAAGCTACTTGTTATTTGAAATGATGTTGAATTATGGTATTTTTACCCCCAAAACATATCATTCCTGATTTCTTATAACGGTAAACCATCTATTAGTGCAAGTAATTTAATTCTAAAAATTACGAAATTTGGTGAAATTGTTTCAAAGTATTTTTTCATGATTACCACAATTAACTCAAGTTGATATCTTTAGAGGTTTCCACCAATAAACTAGTAAAAGAGGGTGAACCTTAGAATCTGAGATATTTCAAAAATACTGTTTTTAATGGTAAACTTTAGGAGTGGTTTTCACCCTGTTATAATGAATCTCAGCAGGTAAAAAAATACGTATCGCTTATTTTTGTACCCTCTACAACATATTGAAGTGTCATTAAAATCGGATCCAGACACTTCGGATACCTTCCTTGTAAGTGTCACTTTTGAGGTTAACGTTAATTTCTACAACTTCTGTTTTTAATATTTTCTAGAACACCCTTATATGATTTTAAACAGGTTCGTGGAAAAATCTCCATGTAACATTTGACTCCCCGTGATAATTATATGGTTGAATGTGAAGTTTTCTTTATATTCCATTTCGGTAATAAAACAATGGGAGCCTCCATTTGAAAAAACAACTTGACCTTCAGGTCACCTTGTAGGTCAGTATCAAGGTTGAAATCAAGGTAATTTTTCAGATCCTACAACTCTAGTTTGAATTATTTCAGAGGAGCCATTTGTTTGGATTGATTAACATGACTTAGGCTGTATATAGACAAAATGTTTAAACAGCCCATATTAATAAAACTGAGACTGGATTCGTAATCAACGATCTAAAATAAAACTTAAAAGAGATGCAGTTTCTCTGGGTAATTATCCAGCCTTCTATGGTCATGAAAGGAGTAACTAAAGGTATTTAAGGGCGATTTTGAAAAAAGCTCTGAAACATAACAAGGTTTGTTTTTTTCAGTTTGTTTAACAAAAACTTTTTTCTGAATATGTTTAGCTCTTGTAATTTTTGGTAGAATAAACCTAAAAATGATATTTGAAAATGACAAATAAGGGATACCACAAATGGCAAAAACTACCTCTGACATCTTTTATAGGAATATTTTCAATTTTGTTTCATTAATAAAAAAAACAATATGAATTCGAGGTAGATTCAAAAAATCCATTTTCGGGTGTTCACTTTGAGAGTGATATTAACCCACAAATACCCCTAAGAGCAAATGAATAAAAAAACATCATTTTTTTACGCTCTAGAACATAGTCAAAAAGCATTAAAATTAATTGATTCGGGTTAGAAACAAGTCTATAAGAGATTTTTGAAAATAAAAACTAGGGTTTGCAAACCATACGACTAAAACTACATCTTATATATTTGTTGCTTTATAAGGGGACATTTCAAATTTATTTCAAGTTGAATTCGAGATGTATTCGAAAATCCATTTTGGGGGGTATTCTTGGAGAGTGAATTTCATACCTTTAATACATTTAAGAATCTATATAAAACATACCTATCATTTCATGCTCTACAATATAGTTTGAAGTCATCAAAATAGGTGACTTCGAATCATAGAAAAAGTAGTAAACTTCTAGCGTGAACAATGTTATTACAAATTTCTAATAAAACAAACATATGTACAAAATATTATTGATTTTAATGAATTTTTAGGACTGAAAAACGAGTAAATTATCAATAAAATTACAGATTTTTTTAATCCATTTCAAGTGTGGACCTTATTTTCATTTTACTACTTTTGGGATATTTCGATATTTCATTTTTAAATGGGTGAAAATGGGTAATATGCGAATGAGACGGCTATTAATTGAAAACAAATTTTTTCGGTAGAAAATTGCGACATGAACATGATTTTTGCATTTTCTTATTCTTCATACAATTATCTAAAAAGTACATAATATTGTTCAAGCTATAACAATAATATTTTCGAACTATCGAGCATTTTCCTTTAAAAAACATTTATTTACGAAAAATCTCAGTTTTGATGTATGTAACATATTCAACTTTAAATTATTTAATCACAAACTCTGAGAATAATAATCTACTACTCAATCTTGATATAGAACTCGTCAAAATTTTACCAGAAAATAACATATAATATCTCAGAAGTAGATGGCAAATTATAAAGCAATCGGGCGTTCCGCTTTTCTCGCTCTTTTGTGATCAAAATGATGAATGAAGTTTCAAGGTAGTTATAGTAAAAGGGTTGGGGAATCAAACAAATATGTCAGTGAGATCGATCCTGTCGACCTCATTTTACGGAAAGATTTATTACATGCAACGAAAATATGTCAGTTGATGATCGATAAGACCTAAAAGTTTCACCTTTACCAAAACAAACATTATTGTGAGATCACTCTTGTAACAACTTTTGTTATCAGGTGATCAGAAGTTTTTGTGACTTAATGGCAAAAAATGTTACCATTACCATCATTTTGTTGAAGTATTTTTTCTTCATTGAAATAATCGCCTGCACAATTGAGGACCATTATTCGTCATGATAAGAGTTGGTTAATACGGTTTAAGCAAGTTTAAACAAAAGTGATAATCAGTAAAAGAAATGTCGGAAGTGTAAGAAGAATGAAGAAAAACTTTCCATTCAAATGTATGTTATATTGTACTTTCGTGCAGTGTGACGTCTTGCTTTGACTTGTAAGAAGATTAACTAATATTTGCCACTTTTGCTTCATGTATAAGTTTCAGTAGCATACGTAGATCTCAGCTATATTGATTTGACATTCTTCCAGAAACTCGTAGTGAACTATATTAGTGCTAGCGCATTGTGATTGGTATTGTCTAGAAAGTTGTGCAAAAAAGCAGACGTATGAGTTACTTGAAAACTTGTTTATTTATGAGATTTTCTGCTGAAAAATTGTGAATTTTAAAATGTAAAAATTTTGCAAAATTATGTGAAACTATATGATTAGAACAAAAATCTGTGTTCATATATATCTCATTTAAAAATATTATTTTAAAATATTCAAAATTTTTAGATGCAATAAGTTTGTTAAACTATATAAAAACCACTTAATTACAATAAAAACTTGAGCTCAAATGATTTAGCAGCTGCCAAAATCGAATCTGAAGTAAAAGTTCTTAAATTTGGAAAATTTTGCAAAACCATATAAACTGCTTAACTGAAATAAAAATTTGTCCTTATGTTTGAGGTTGTTTAAACTGAATCTGAATTTAGAATCCTATAGTTTTTAACTCGTTTTCATCGCAAATTATTATTTTTTTTTTTACTTTTTTTAAAGTATGGACTCAAATTACCTAGAACACATCTAATTAGCACATATGGAGAGTTTATACAAAAAATCTAAAAAATAATTCTTTGTTGCATCTTAAAGGTGCGAGTAAATATGGCGAGCTGCGCTTGTAACGAGCTTGCAACGAGGTTCATTTGAATTTTGCCGACCTCAGTTGATATTAAGTGCCTGTGGCCGACGTCAAAGAAGATCATAAAAGCATCTGGCATGCAATAAGGTAATTTCATCATGCTCCTATTGTTCACGGGCAATGCGACCGAGACTCGCAATAATCCATTTTCTGTCGATTTTTGGTGTGAACTCAAAGACATTTTTTGCAGAGAGATTGACGACAAGATATTTTTTTTGTTTTTTTGTTGCTGAAATGAAATTTATTTGGCACTTTGTGAGTTAAAGACAAAACTTTCAAAAATGAAAGGTGGATATATGAAATGAAATTACATCAGAAACTTTGTAGAGAGCGAGAAGAAAATTTCGAATTTATCTGTGAAATGGAAATGGGCTGATGAAAATATAGTTCTTATTTCAAATGACTGGTCCTATTTTGTGTAACAAATATTCAAAATCTATCCGAGACATTTTGGTGAAATTCTTGGATTGTCCGCTATGTTGGAACTTTAAATCTTTTAAAAGTTCCAATCCTGAGCGTTTTTATAGAAGGTAGTGCGCCATCATCGCCAAAGTTTTCATTTTTTTAACAGACTTCTAAAAGGATGTTCTCAATTCGTCGACTATGTTTTTTTTTATGTATGTACATCGATTACTCCGGAACGACCGCATCGATTTGAATGAAATTTTTTACGCTACATTCAGGAAGTTGCTGCGGTGGTCCCATATTTTTTTGGAAGAAATTGGTTCAGTGAAACCCAAGATGGCGCTGACAATATGGCAGCCAAAAAAATTTATTTTGTCGCGATATTCTCTAAAATTGGTATGAGGGAATTTTTCGGGGTCGTACACAACGAATCTGAAATTTTTTTAAAAAATTCAGTATGGCGGATCCAATATGGCGGACAAAAAAATTTAATTTTGGCAGATTTTCTCCAAAATTTGTGTGGGGAGTTTTTGGAGTCGCACAAATAATCCAAAATATTTTTTAAAAATTCAAAATGACGGACATAAAAATTAATTTTGTCCAATTTTCTCCAAAATTGGCACGGGCGAGTTTCCGGGGTCGCACATAACGAATCTAAAATTATTTTTTTAAAATTCAATATGGCGGATAAAAAATTAATTTTATCCGATTTTTTTCGAAAATGATAAGGATGAATTTTTGGGATCGCACATTACAAATTTGAAATTATTAAAAAAAAAAATATATGGCGGATCCAAGATGGCCGATTAAAGATTGCACATCTCTCGATTGGGGGATTTTTGTTAGTGTTAATTACGAATTTGAAATATTTTTTGAGAAGTTCAACATGGCGTCTTAAAAATTTTACATTTTTCGATTTTCTTTAAACTGATCTATGGTGTTCTTGAGAGTGTAAATTATGAATATAAGAGTATTTTTTCAGGACTCAATATGACGAATCCAATATAGCGGACTAACAATTTTACATTTTTCGATTTTGTTCAAAGGTAGGACTGAATCGTTTTTGAGGATATAAATAGCGAATATAAAATTATTTCAAAAAAATTTATTATGTCAGATGCAGTATGACGATATAGAAATTTTAAATTTCCGGATTTGATCCAAAATTGGTATTAGTGAGCTTTGAAGGGTTTAGATTTAGATTAGATTAAGATGTTAAAATTATTTTTTTAAGAAATTCAATATGGCGGATGCAATATGGTGAGTTGAAAATTTTACCTTATTCGAATTTTTTCAGATTTGGTACTAAGGAGTTTTCGAGGTCGTGTATTACGGATATGAAGTTAATTTTTTTCAACTATTAGGCTGATAAATTACAATATAAGGGAATGAAAATTTTGCATTTTCCGATTTTGTCTGTAATTGATATTGCGGGATTCTTGGGACGTATACAAACTCAATATTTAGTATAAAATACAACGGGCTAAGAAATTTACGTCTCAAGTTCCTTAAATATCAATATTGGAAGATTTTGGGGCCTATATTTCCAATCTAAAATTAATTTGAAATTTAAGATAGTGAATTTACTATTTGTTTGACACAATTTCACCAGTGTTTGGAGAATTCTACGAATCAAAGAATTTTTAGTGATTCATTTTAGGGTGATTTACATCTTTGAATAAAATGGGTACTTCATTGAGAGGTACACAAGTCTCGATTAGTACTTAGTTCAAATAATTTATGGATATCATGACGAATGCAAAACTAAAAATCGAAAAATAAAATTAAAAAAAAAAAAATTGAACCGACTTCTAAAAGTGCGCTAAAAAGTGAAAAATAACTATAAATTTTTAAATGAAATTGAAATTTTTGAAGTCGGCGCCAAATTATTTCTAAATGGAATAAATAACTACCAATATATACAAATTAGGGTAAGAAAACAATTACAAATCAAGTATTTTTAATCTGCTTATGCGAATCACATATTGTCAGGTATTAGTTTGGCGCCGACTTCAAAAATTTTAATTTCATATAAAAATTTATAGTTATTTTTCACTTTTTAGCGCACCTTTAGAAGTAGGTTCAATTTTTTTTATTAAAATTTTATTATTTAATAAACTTGAAAATAAAACCCCACTGCATAAAAAAAACAAAGCTGCCGTTTGTTCTTCGTCATCGGTAAGTCGGTTATTAAATATAATAAGACCTAAAAGTTAAAAATTCTAATATTCTATAGAGTTAAAATGATTGAACCTGTGTATTTCATCCAAGAAAATTTTTTAGGGCCTAACTATTTTTATGTTACTATTCATATTCATATATTTATTATTTGCCTTTGGTTAGAATATTATAATTTATAGATGATATATATGATAAGGCGATATTTAAAAAAGGATCCGTGAGCAACATTAAACAAAGTAAAATATGCAAGTCTTGTGGTAATATGCATGATAATTTATTATTCATATCATTTTAGGAATATTAGAAAACTGCGAAGTTACCAAATAAACAAAAAAAAAACTATTTTCGAGACTGACAGTGCGGAAATTTATAAGTATACTTACTTTCTTATCTTTTCTACAATAGTCGAAAAATATTTTTCCCAGTTGTACATCTTGATTACTTGGATACCAGATATAATTTCGCTCATATTTCTTACTCTGTCGTCTGTTTTCACGGCGGTTCTAAGACGATATTTCGAAGCTAACTTTCCCAAAATCACTAAAAAAAGCAATACTGCAATTTGAGTCTCATTTGGCTAAAGTGAGTTTTGAATTTTTTATAGTTCATGACCTAAGTCTAGGTTTGAATAGTTGTAATTCAAATGAGCATTAGGATTATTTAAACATTTAGGAACTACTTTTTTGTGGCAATCTTTCTTTTAAAACACGAAATCCCTATTTCGGGATAACGGAGTAATAATTAAAGGTATTTTTGGCGATCTTCCAAAAATACATTTCTTACATGTCGTCGTTTGAGGTTTATTCCTTTAACTTTTGCCCCTGTCACTTAAATACATATTAAAATTTTTACATATTACACTTAAATCAAATTATTATAATTAAAATTGCACTTGTTGACTAGACTATTTGATATACGAGGTTTGTCTCAAAAGTATCGAGTCTGCATTTATAACTTTCGAGCGACCTCTGTGGGGCATGGGCGTCACCAGTAAGTCTTCACGAACTCTTTGTTGTGCGCAGTTACCGGCTGGACGTGCGTGTTAGTTCGTGAACGGTATGCGTTTGTTTACAGTGTCTTTTTGTCGTTCGTCGCATTTTGTTATTGTAAAAAATGATGGAAAAATTAGATCAACGAATTTACATTAAGTTTTGCTTTAATCTTGGAAAAACTTGCCCGGAAACAATTAATATGATGAATAAGGCATTTAGAGAAACAAAGCGACAATTTTCACAGTAGAAGTCTTCTGAATCGCCAAGACCAAAAACAGCACGTCAAAGTCGGAGCAAAGTGAAGACAATGTTGACTGTTTTCTTTGATTATGAAGGTGTTGTGCACCACGAATATGCTCCGAGAGGTCGCACGATCACTCAAGAAAACTACGTTGAAGTATTTGAAAAGACTGCGTGACGCAGTCAAAAGAAAACAGCTTTGGACAAGCGGTGATTGGCTGCTTTACCACGACAATGCGCCAGCGCATTCATCGAACCTTGTGCAGCAATATTTAACAAAGCACCAAGTCGTACAGTCTCGCCAGCCTCCGTACAGTCCCGACGTAGCTCCCTGCGACTTTTGGCTCTTTCCCAGACTAAAAATGCCGCTCAAAGGACACCGGTTTGAAGACAAAGAGACGGTTGAAACTAATGCGATGAATACACTGAAGGCAATTCAGAAAACTGACTTTCAGGACTGCTTCGGGAAGTGGAAACACCGCTGGGAACGTGTTATTCAATTAAATGGGGCACTACTTTGAAGGATGTCACTCACCGGATAATAAAGAATAACACCAATGCGGAGATATGAAGGTAGGCTCGATAATTTTGGGACAAACCTCGTATTGTAGATTAATTTTTATTTGTCTGACTATCCTGACTACACATTGATATGTAAAAGTTATTTCTTACTTCAGGTTTTTGCGATCCGTGATATCTTGACAATTTTATAATTTTACCCTTATTTTAATTAATTATTAATTTTGAAATCTTAATTATCTTACTAAAATAATAATTTTTAAGCTTTTCACTACCCCGGTGTATGCATATATATTGTTTGATTGTTGACATTTTACAGCGTCGCATTGAAAATAGCTACAGGATCCTGTCGCCCTGTCTTGAAGTTTAGATTTTATATCGATAGTTGTTTTCTATGAATTTTGCTCTTTGATGGGATCATTAGGTAATAGAAACGCGAATAGAGAGAGAACAATAGTTGAATTTACAGGAAAAAGAGATCTGTCTATCTTTTTTTTTCATTTAACGCCAGAAGGTGAAAAACGATTACTTATTAAACTATTCAATTCTCTTCCAAATGATGTCAAGAATAATATGTAAACATGACAAGAGATTACAAAACGTTTTTATAATTTTATTTAATTTTTTACACTTTTGCAGGGTATCTCTATTAGTATTAAAGAATAAGATTTTGATACTTTTTGTTAAATAAAAGGTGCAACAAAAAAAAAAGTTCCTAGCCTTTTCTGTGTTTAGGATATATGACGAAATTGAAAATTTTCCATCTACAAGCCACCCGCGTGTATGAGTTAGTTAACATATAAGTTAATGAAAAAGGCACAATGGGTTAATGTAGCGTTTTTTAGGTAAAATCCATTGCCATACTTGGTTTTTTTTTAACATCAACAAATTTTGAGTTAGAGACAAAACTTATGCTTATTTAAATATAACACCCTGTATATTTTACAGCTCAATTTTAATTTTATCTAGGTTTTTAAAAATGCATAATACTTAATATTTGATTTCATTAATAAATTTTAAATTTTATTTTTTTTTTTTAATTCCGACTTAAATTCGCAGCAGGCTATGAATATTCAATACCTATCTTATTAATAACACGTGTGATGCAACATCTTGATTATTATTTAGAATAAGTTTTCAAGGTCATTATAATGTAATATAGTTTATCAGTTCAAGTCGATTTTAGTTTCAATCTATCTTTGAGGAAAATTAGTTCCCAAAAATAGTCCAAGTCATAGGTAAATATAATGACGTAAATTCCGAGATAGATGAGAAGTGTTGGGAGCAATGAAAGAATAAACCTTACATAAAATGTAACAGCAAAAAATAGGCTGTGGCTAAGAGGGGGTCAAAGTTGGCCAAAAAAACAGCTCTAAAACAAAACAAGTACAAAGAATACAATATCAAAAAGGCCATAAAACAGAACACAAATACTATAGCAGAGAAGAAAGAAGAATATGTAACAGACGTAATTGGAAGAATTCCGAGTAAGTATCACATATGCACAATTTACAGGCCACAAACAACAATGCACAATTTATTGGGCAAAGGCAGAATACCATTGCAAAATCAGGGAATGTACAGCATCCATGTAGAGACTGTGGAAAAGAATTCATCGGCCAAACAAATAATAGAGTCTCTACCAGAGTCTAAGAACATAAAAATAGCATAAAAAATAAGCAAACCACATCAGCTTTATTAGAACATCATCGGGATACAGGACGCATTATAAATTTCCAGGAAACTAAGGAGATCGCACCCATAAAGCACTCTAGAATGTGTATCATCAGAGAAGCTCTCGAAATAGAAAAAACTGAAAACCTTAACAAGAGAGATAATGCACAAAACAACAGCTCTAAAACAAGACAAATTGTATATATATATATATATATATATATATATATATATATATATATATATATATATATATATATATATATATATATATATATACAACCGAGAAGACCAGAGGCAGGAGTATCATAGGGGTCCGTACGCAGTTCGCAGACGACACAGCAATCATGGCTAGATCTACTCATCCGATATGATTAGTAGATACTTGCAGGAAAAGATGGAATTAGGTAATGACTGGTTCATCTCTCTGAAGATAGCAGTGAACGCCGAAAAGAGTTAAGCGCTCTTCCTGATGAAGAGAAGGAGACCATCGGGCGAGATGATAGATATAGATGAACAAGTCGAGTGGACTAGCCAAATATCTCGTAGTGACGTTGGACAGAGGATTGTGCTGGGAAAAGCACATCACTGCCGTAATTAAGAAGTTCAAAATGGCAAGAAAACAACTCTACCCAATGTTGAATAGAAGAAGCAAAATGGGAAAGAGAAATAAACTAACGATAACAAAAACAGTGCTTAGGCCAGTATTGACTTACGGATCAGCAGCGTGGGGCTACGCTGCAGAATCTCAAATTAAAAGGCTCGAAGCCCAGGAGAAGGCCTTAAATGCCCTGTGGTTCGTCAGGAATGAACAGATAAAGAGAGAAGTAGATGAATGAAAAAAGAAGAAGAAACAAAACCGAACGGTAAACAGATCCCGTGGAGGAATCCCAAGGACAGCACCGAAGAACAGGGGAGCAGGAAGCCCAGGTTAGATCAGTATTACAGGTAATGCGAGAGATGAGTGAATGGGAGCGAGACAAACCTTACATTGTATGCGAAATGTAAGGCGGTGTAATGCAATAGGTGCAACGGCACCTGGAGCAGAAACACCAAAGCGTGATGACCGGAGGTATACAAGGCTTCAGCCCGGAAACCGATGAGACACTCACAGTGCACTTCTGTAGGCTATAGCTCAGGGGCGGATCCAGCCTCTCTCTTTGGGGGGGGGGGGGGGCGGTGATATCACAAAATTACAATATGGCAAGTGAAAGCAAGTTGCCGACGGGGTGGGGGGGGTGGGACACCAGCAACATTCCCATTTCTAGTGTAAACGGCAGGTTAGGGTCTATTTTTCTGAATTTAAAGCTCTTTGAGAGGGGGGGGGGGGCGATCGCAAAAAGAAACGAGTTGCCGACAGGGGGGAGAATGCGAAAAACATACACATTCCTAGTATAAGAGGCAGAATCGGGTCTAATTTCCTGAACTCAAAGCTCTTGGGGGGGGGGGGGGGTCTATCGCAAGAAAAACAAGTTGTCAACGGGATGGGAGTGCTTGCAGCATACACATTTCTAATATCAAAGGCAGAATAGGTTCTATTTTCCTGAACTCAAAGCTCTTGGGAAGGGGAGGGGCGATCGCAAGCATACACATTCCTATACTCTATTCAAGGACCAGAGAGAGTAATAAAACTGTTACTGAAACCTCCAACGTACCTGCTCTAGTGCCGGTAACTGAGGACTGCCGTAAATCTAATTATATTTAATTATATTTAAATATTATAAGCTTTTATAAATTTACTGCAAAAATAAAATTTCTGATAGTTCAACTTAATTTCTGTCACTGAGCAAAGTACACCTTACAGTTTGTCCTTAGTGATTTATCTTGTTTGTGCTTGTTTTTATATATTATTTGAGATTAGTGAGATACCCAAAAGATATGGCTTCCACATCTATATTGATTAGAAAATCGTTAATCAGGGCATTTTTTCCTCAACGAAAAACTTATTACGATGAATGTTTATGATGCCTTAAGATATCAATATCTAGATAATAATATTAAAAGCTCTGTTGAGATGTGTTCCAATATGACAGGAGTTGGAAAATCTAATATGTTCCGAATACTAAAGGAGAAAAAAGCCACATTCGATCACAGGCAGACAAAATTCTAACTAAAATCAATGAAGATCGGATTTACCTGAAATTAAAAGAACTAAGCTCTGGAAATAGCTCAGAGAATTTAATTTTTGCTTAGAAAAACCATATAGGAAATCTGTTCATATAGATCGTCCAGAAAATGTCCGTTGGAGGACATAGCTCTCTCAAGTAAAAGGTAGAGTTGCTAGCAATAACACAACTTACAAAATTAGTTTTTCAACTGAACTTTTGAAAGATTTTTTTGAATAAAGTTGGTGCAGAATATTGGGAAAAATCCACATAATAAAATAATAAAAGAAAATGTGGAAACTCGATCTCATGATTGGTGAAATAGAGAAACCAATTATAATTAATTTGAGGAAAGATGGCTTCACTGACTTTGATTTCGAATTAGATACGTAAGTTTACCAGCGTAAACACAATTTATTACTTAAATTTTCTGTAACATATAAAAATTAATTACATTTCAATCCCTTTTTAGTATTTAATTGTAATTCTACGGATGATTTAAAAAATAAATAAACTAAAACGTCAAATGTCCTAAAATTTTTTTAAATTAATAATAAAATGACCGATAGCTCCAAAAAAATTTTAATATTATATGGACGAATTTATTATTTTGTATATGTTTAATTTCTTGTATGGGTATTTTGTAAGTATCTAAATTATAACTTAGAATTTTTTGAGAGAAAAAGGCTACGTTTTAGTTAGTCTGAATGTTCCTAAAACGATTTCTATGCCAAAATTAAAAATAATAAAAATACAGTTGTGATTTGTGTTAAATATGTCAAAATTATCTATATTTTCTAATATATGTGAATTATTAAGAAATCATAAGAAATAAAATAATATTATAAAAGCTTTTTATTTTGAGTTTATTACCGAAATAATATTCTATGGCATAAATACTTGGTGATAAAATAAACCTCCTTCTGACGCCTACGACAAGGATTAAAATCCTTTTTAACACTTCACACATCCAAATATCTATTGTTATTCAACCTAAATATTCCATTATTATAGACCGGTATTTTTGATTATAAAATTTCTAACCCATTCCTATGAAAAATATATGTGTCTAACAGATTTTGCCAAAGACACCGGGCTAAAGAACACAGGTAGTTAGCGAAGAAAAAAAAGGTTAAAAAATGATTTATTACTCTCTCTAGTTCTTGAATATACTATAATAAAATCGGGTCTATTTTTCAGAACTCAAGGCTCTTGGGGGGGGGGGGGCGATCGCCCCCCCCCCCCCTTGGATCCGCGCCTGCTATAGCTTCACTATCGCAAACAGAAGTAGATCGTGGGGACCTTCAGTCCAGGGGGGGGGGGGGTTAGCCAGTAAGAATCCGGCACTACCTTCACATTTCGTATTGGTGTCTATGCAAAGTATCCCCTCCTCGAATATATATATATATATATATATATATATATATATATATATATATATATATATATATATATATATATATATAAATTGTCTTTCTTAAACCATGGATCTCAGAAACTTTATAACTCAAGTTCTTAATGATATTTAAGAAGTTATTTCCAAATTATTACCATTAATAAGATTTAATATTTATAGCCTACTGCGAATTTAAGCCTGAATTTTAGAAAATATCAAAATTCTAGATTTTTTAGTGAACTCAACTATTACACATTTTTGAAAAGCCAAAAAAAAAATTGAAATTGAGCTGTGAAATAATATTTAGAGTGTTTTATTTAGAAAAGCATAACTCAAATCTCTTGCCTATAGAAAAAAACTGGATTTTACGTGAAAAACTTTCCCGTTCTTAATTTTTCATTAACTTACATATTAGTTAAGCTACGGGGGAGGGGGGGATTTTAGAGGGAAAACTTAAAATTTTACCCTGTATTCTAAAAACAGAGAGCTAGAAGAATTTTGTTTGTTGCACCTTTCGTTTAACAAAAAATTAGCAAAAATATCGGAGTTTCTGTTAACCTCAATAATTACCATAATTTTTTGCAAGAATACTGGTAGAATGTTTTTAGCTAAATTGTATACACTGTGATACTTACTTTGTAATGGCATAAATACGGCTATCAAACAGAATCCAGAGAGAGAAGTTAATCCAACGTTGTAGTACAGCAGATACATAATTAAAATAGTTTCCAGTGGAGCTATCCAAAGGTAATGTAAATATCTAATGCAATTATCGAAGCGTGCTACGTCATTGGAGAGCAGGTTAATCATTTGGCCGATGGTTGTTTCTACAAGAGCTGTTTTACTTAGTTTTAACGTTTTTCTAAAATTTTTCAAAACAAAAAAAAAATTAAACGTAGAGTGTAAATTAACGTTTAATAAAAGGTTCTCATATTTTCAGAAAATTTGATTTTTTGGTCTGAATAATTATTTTGTGTTAGAAAGAAAATATGCAGTTGCGGCTGTTTAGACAGCTGGTGCCAATACTTGGGACAAATTATTTATCTATCAAATAAGTATTAATAAAAGTCGAAAGTGTACACAGTAGATTAGAGAGCTCTTTTTCAGTAAAAGTGTTCTTAACATTGCATTTAGTAAGGACAAAATTGCTGATCTCTTAAAATTTGCACACAATTAAAAGAGTACAATTCAGTTGAAACTCAATTTTCTGCATATTTGCATATTTCTTGGAAAAAATACTTTCATAGACAAGTACTGTGGTAAATTTGGAAATGAAGAAGGGATTTTCTCAGGTTTCAATCTACTTTTAGTGTTTTTTACCGGAATAATCTGGTAAAAGATAATTACAGACCCTAACAATATCAATGCAGGAAAAAATGGGAGAAAGAATACTGAGTTGGACTAATAAGTGGCTTTTAACCATTTAGCTTTTAAATTATCATCTTTTGGTAAACCAAACGTTGATACAACTTATCACCTAGCTTTCATTTAGGATACTATTATAATTCGAATTATTTCCAGGCATACAAGGCTTCGTATACAAAAATACTCTTACTCCACCTGACCTCTTAGCAGAAATTCTTTAGATGAGAATTAAATTTTGAACATACCCCTGTAGAATTAACATAACGTCAGAATTAGGGCCGGGTTGTTTGAATGCTGAATAACATAATATATTTATTTATATTTGAAAAAGTGTTATAAACAGTAGATATTTAATTTCTTGGTATACACATACCAATATTATGCTATCCTTTTCTAACTATCATATGATAATCGGTACGTCAATTCTGAATACATAAAAGTATGAATATATGGTTGCTTAAATTATTTTTATTGTTATTTTCAATATCAATCAATGTAAACAATATCTAACCATATTTACCAATAAAAATAAGTATTTAAATCTTCTTTTTGTTAATATTAATTGTAAACTTCGCATTTATAGTAATTTCCAACACTTAAAAACACCGAAAAGAGTCACGACAAACAATTAAACTGAAAGAAAAGGTAAGTAAACATGTTTATGTCTGTCAAACATCAAAAAGTCTCTTCCCCACCGACCATAAACAGCCTTCAAACAAATCTATTATTATTGAAATCGATTGGGTATGATCGAAGGAATTAAATAATTATTTTTTAGTTACAAAATATTATTTTTGGAAGAGCTAATCTATTACATATTGTTATTTGCTCATCTCAAATAAATTTATTTAGAAAAGTAGGGACGTTTAATTTTCTCCCAAATAGATATATTTGGAAATGAGCTTCTTGATAAATGTCAATGATATGTTTTTTTTCAGTTTAATTTACTATAATTTTAGAAAGAAGATAGAATATTTAATTTTAAATTAATTTCCGTCGAAATTCAATCTAATATCTTCAAAGTTTTAGTAGCCTGTAATTCAATTATTTTAAAATATTTCGCTCGTAGCTGTATCTATTAATATTTAATTAGTTATTGATGATGCTAGAGTTACAAGTATTCTGATTTTAATGACATTTGAATTTAATTTTGTATTAAAATAAGCCTATCAATAGTGGCGTAAATAACGATCCCGCAAGCCGAGCGATGCGGGGGGGGGGGCGTAAACAATCCAGGGGCGCCCTCAAGTACCAAAGTATAAAGACGAAAGATCGAGAAGGATGAAAAATAGTAAGGCACATTCAAAAAACCGCTGGGGGATGGGGGCGCCCATACTCTTAGTTATGCCACTGCCTATCAATATCCATTTCAAAATAATTATTTATGCTTAGATAAAAATAGATGACGCTGGGCCTAATTTGGTTATTCATCGTCGACCGTCTAGACAAAATTTTAATTAAGTCGTCGCATAGGTCCAAAATAGATGCATATTTAAACTACCCTTTCTTAGGATGGTTTTTCAACAGATGGTAACAAACGTTTAATATTGATCAATTATTTAATTGACTATCCACCCAAGAATAGCAGCCTTAGTAATGACAAATACTAGTTCCGGTTTAATAAATATCAGAGCAGACAAGTTGGTCCAGGTTTTCATCCCCTAGTCACCTTTGTGCCCTGTTAGTAGTAAGGTAGAATGGGGTTATTGGGAAAAATGTTCGAAAGTTTTTTAAAAAACGCCAAAATACCGAACTGAAATATACTGGGAAGAATATAAAACTGCCCAGAGAGAATACAAGAAGCGAATAAGGGACTCACAGGGGAACGTGTGGAAGAAGTATTGCGAGAGCATAGAAAGCATGCCCTTAGCATCCCACCTCTGCAAAATACTATCTAGAGATCCTGGTGCCCGGATTGGAGCACTAGCTCTTCCTAAAGGAGGTCAAACCACGACGGAAGAGGGGACCCTAGGGGAGCTACTAAGAGTGCACTTTCTAGGCTCAAAGCGATATGAGGGCGAATTTAAAGAATGGAGACTCACCTTAGTACATCATGACTACTAGTTAGTTAAAACAATAGTGACGTATGAAAGGATGAAATGGTCGATAGAAACTTTCGCCCCTTTCAAGTCACCTGGTAAGGATGGTATATTTCCAGCTTTACTACAAAATTCCTCCAATATTATAATAAGCTACCTGGTGAAACTATTCCACTCATGTTTGAGCTTGGGATACATACCGATGGCGTGGAGAGAAACAAAAGTAGTCTTTATTCCGAAGGTAGGACGAACAGACTATACAAATCCTAAGTCTTTCCGCCCTAGCAGCCTGACCAGTTTCTTATTAAAGACACTGGAAAAGTTGGTGGATCGACACATTAAGGAAGGAATAAAGTTGCAATATCCCTTACATCCTTTGCAATTTGCCTACCAGGCAGGAAAATTCACAGATGCGGCGCTACACCGACTCGTCACAAGAGTCGAAAGCGCGCTGTTGAGTGGACGATCTGTCTTAGGTACCTTTATCGATATCGAGGGGGCATTCGACAACGCGTCTCACGATTCGATATGCAATGCTCTATAACAACGAGACTCTGAACCGACAGTAGTCGCATGGATCAGAGCAATGTTAACTCGGAGAATAATATATGCTGAGCTTAACAATGTCAAGTAGAGGCTGTCCACAGGGAGGCGTGCTGTTGCACCGTATGGACCCCGACCAATATAACCTGTTCCAATTGCTATTGGCAAAAGGGAATTAAAATAGTTGCTGGAAAGCAAATGTATTGAATTGTGGTGGGGAGCTCCTGGAATGAGATGTACTAAGGAACATATAACTGGGCCTAGCGCACGGCGTACTAAGGAGCTTTTCTCCTTGGGAAGGAAAGGGCTGTGAATTGTGGTGGAATTGTTAACAGGACATTGTCAACTCAGGGGCCATCTTCATAGAATCGGTGTCGAAGGCGACGCGACATGCAGATGGTGTTTAGAGGAGGATTAAACTGTTGACCATGTTCTCAGAGAGTGCCAAGCACTCAACGGACTGAGACAGAGATATTGCGGAGATACGGTTTCGTTAACGGAAGCAGTTAGGCAAGTTCAACTAACGAGGCTGCTTGGATTCGCAAAGGCGATCGGCCTCGAATAACCTATGGGATGTAAAGGGCCCAATGGAGGCCTAGGCATCGATGATCTAGTATTACCATCCCTTTTTCATTCATTCATTCATTCGAGGTTATTTGGGATTGTGGGGATTATTTGGGAAACAACGAAAAAAAATATCATTGAGAAAAAGCTTCCTATCATTAATTTGATATGATTATACAACAGGTATCAGTGATTTTTTTTTAAATTTTAATTATTGAATGAGCTTGTTTAAAAAGTCGACTTCGGGAAATAAATTTGAAGCCGCTTTATCGGATTAATTGGCACTTATTTTACCATTAACACTAACAATGTTTGTTTTAAAGTTATTTAACATTTGCGGGTTAGTGACATAAATTAGCGGTTTAACGTAACTCTGGAGAAAAAATTCTAATGAAATTATATCGCATAATCTTGGAGGCCATTACACTCCGGTTGTTTGTGAGATTATTAGTTTAGCAATCTTATCTCTAAATAATTTAATTGTTTTACGCGATGTATGGCATGTTACTACGATTTAATTAAAAATGAGCTTCATAAATCAATTTGAAATCACCCTGAAAACCAATTTGCAAAATCTTTACGCAATTATTAGTTATTTGGTTTAAATTTCTAAGTCAATTAAATTTCATATGCCTTCAAATGCGAATCTTTATAAAGAATATTCCATGTAATATATAAGCATAAAATGTTTTTCATTTAAAAACAGAAATAAGTTACTTCAATGTCTTGAAAAATCATTTTACATCGGATAAATAATGTCAATATCAACAAGGAATGAAAATTTGATATCCCAAAAATAAACAGTTTAAGTAAAAATAAACAACTCCTTTTTTGAACTAATCTGAGAGCGTTTCTTCACATTTTAGCGAAACAGTTTTTAGTGTAATAAATTTCCGATGCTTGCTGTCAGATTCAGCTGACGAAAAAACCTCGTGATTGATCGATCAATTAAATATGGTGAAATTATAGAAACCTATTTTAAGACATTTTACGAATATTTCTTTTTCGCTGTTAGTAAATTTCGTATTTAATTTGAGATCTTCATCATTTTAACAACGTCACAAGTTACAATCGTCGCTTGAGATGAGGTGGTTTATATACGAGTACAATGCATTTAATTTAACCAAGAGCTTTTCGTAGTAAATATATTTAAACCCCACTAGGCACATTTTTACTGAAATAATTATATTCTTAGCGATTTTTAGAATACATTAAAATACAATTTGTGAAAAAAAATATTGTGGGAATTCTCAAAATAAGCGCTTTGAAAAAAAGACACATTTTATAACTCTTTTGTATTTATTATTATTACACACTTTTGAGGAAGATTAATACTTTAATACCACTAAGAGTGAGACATTTTTGCTTTTATAACATGTATTTTCTATGTCTAGTTACATCAGGGGTACTTAAACTCTATAGGCATACTGATTCCTCCACACAATTCCAAGGACCAAGATCAAACTAGCTCATCTTGCTAACACACTGTTGTTCTGAATTACGTGCAAATTTTCGTATTGGGACTAGCCGACGGGTAAAATATTTATGGCGCAGGCTGCGTAGCTGGACTCCGCTCCGTTAAGGTGCGTATAAATATGGCGAGTCGAGCTCGAGTCGAGTATGCCTCGAGCTTCCAACGAGACTCTTTTGAAATTTTGTCGATTTCTATTGTTATCGACGGCCATCGTCGGCAAATTTGAAAAGAGGTAATAAATGCTGTTGGGTCACAAGAAGTCAATTTTTTTATAGTTCTATTGTTTTTGAGTAGCTAGACCGATACTCGCAGCGATCCATTTTCTGTCGGTTTTTTGGTGCGAACTCAAAGGGTTTTTTTTTATCTAGTGGTACGGGTTTATGACACGCTTTTTTTGAAAAAATTTACTTTGCAGTGAGACTGAAGACACGAGACATTCTTATTTTTTTGTTAATGAAATTAAATTTATTTAGCACTTGGCATTGATTAAAGGTTGGATATGGGTTGCTGATAATCAATTTTTCTTTAGTAAATGACTGCTTCTATTTAGATTAACATATATTCAAATTGAACGAAGGGATTTTTTTGAAATTTCGGTATTATTAGCTAATATGTTGGAACTATAAACTTTCTAGATGTTCGAATCCTAACCATTTTTGTATACAAGGTGTGTGCTATTGTCGTCCAAATTTTCGTTTTTTATTTAAAATACTTTTTACGGTAAAATCCCACTGAATCAAAGTAACAGAGCTGTCCTTTGTTCTTCATTGTCAGACAAAGTGACAATTGTATGCACACCTTTGAAGAGGCCTAAACCAAAGCCATAGAAATCTGGGAACAGATTTCATAAATAATTCGGCTTTCCGAATTCGGATAAAGCAATGGGTAGATATTGTATGTATCTTAATCATCGCCAAACAAACTAGTAAACATTTTTGTATCTGGATAAAGTTCGCTTTTTTACTTTGAAATATTGAAGATAGTTAGAAAATAACACTCCTGAAAAAAGTAGATTCATTTCTACCAACGTGAACACCGCCATATTGACCCGTGAACAAATTACTGACGACCTACGTATAAGCTAATTTCGGAATTAATTAAGTAATATTTCGAAAATAAGAAAAACTACCTCTTATTTGTTTCGGAATATAAAGATATAAGGAAAATATGCAGACAAAAGTATAGCCTTTAAGTAAGTACCAAAAGTTAAAGAATCTCAGGCCTAAAGAATTTTGTTTTTGTACGAGACTGTACCCAACACACGATAACTTTCAATATACAGACACATTCTTATATAGTAATAACTTTAAATATAATAAATCTGGCAGCTCCGAAAATGTCTATATTGAATGGTTTATAGAGTAAGCGCGTGTATAGTACGGTTCATATAGGTTGAGTCTCACACCTATATAGTTTGTTATGTTGACATCCCAACACATTGAGAAAATAAATAAAAATATCGATAAATATATTTAAAAAAAAAGTCACATTCTGAAGAACTAACCTAACTAACTTAAATTAGAATTATCGCGCGTTAAGTATGACGATAACAAGGTTGCCAAGTTGTGATCACTGTATCCCACTACGCGTCAGATGTTTTCAAATTAATTTTATTTAAAAAAACTGTATTTTCTAAACAAAACAGTTAAGAAATTTCGGGTTTCTTCTAAGAAATTCATAATTTTTGCATCGACGTTGCATTAGTTTTTAAAAAATATGATAAAAACCGCATTTGTTATATGTAGTAATCTCCAGCATATTAGTTATGCATATTTTAATTGTTAATATTTCGTCTCGCAGACGATTAAAAAATTTCGTTTTTTTTTAATTAAATAAAAGACACTTTTGTAAACTATATATTCAAATTCGATCACATTCCTAAGAAAAGCAGTTTCAAGAGTGAACTACCTTAAATATAAATCCAGTGCATTTTGTTTACTCAGAACCTCTGCTTTTAATGGTATTAATAGTGTTTTGATTTGAATTTACCTCCATTTTGTATGGGTTTTTATAAATATCTAAAAGAAAAAAGGAATAGACAATTGCTGCATCAATATTTGATTGGGTCAAGTAAGCAGCAGAAGAAATATGTTCAGAAGAAGCCAATTTACTTAAAAATTTCAGTTCATTAACAAACGCTGTAGAGCAAAAACCAGATAATATTGAACAAAATGAAGTACGTAACGAGCTTTTTGATATTCACAGCGCTCACGGCATGGCCATTGGAGAAGATATTTTTAAAAGAGTTAAAAATGCTGTTCAGAAAAGCAATCTTCAATGAAAAAATTGTGAAGTACCAAAACATGTATGGAAAAATAAAGATATTATTACTCTTGTATCAAAGGCCGTAGAAAAGTAATAACGTTTTTCTCTTGAGTTCTGAAGAACCAGCGAAATTTTCTTGAATGAAAGGATCGTCCTCTGGCTTTGTTCCAGAACAGTGAGTGGTAATGGATCTTATAATTTTATAAAGATTTAATTAAACATATTAACAAACTCAGTTTAAAATTACAAGGAGGAAACCAGCTCATATTAAGTCCTTTCGGCAAAAAATTGCGTTGTGTTAATTTCAATTGTGTCAAAATTTTCTTCCTCAAAGGTACAATAAATACGAGAGAAATAATTTGTTTATTTAAAAAGCTTTTTTCAGTATTTTATATATTTCTACGGCTCAAGGTGTTATGCAAAGACTTGTGCTTAAAATTTTTTCATTACCTGACAACTAGGCTCTGTTTTTTTGCAAATACAATATTATTAGTATATCTCTTGTTTTGAATTATAATAAAATAATACCTTTTGTTACTATTTTCTTTTTGGTGGGATGAATGTTTATGGAATCTAGATTATTTTATTTTTGAGTAATTAAATTACTTAAATTAGGTACTTAGGTGACATAATAATGTAGTTTAAAATTATAGTTTAGTTTATTTTATCTTTCTACTTATAAATTTTTCTATCCCAATATATTTTTCTTTATTTTCTCTTCTTTATTTTTATTTATTGATCTTACAAAAACCTTTAAAGTGTCGGTGGCAGCAAGTGAGGTAAATTGAGTAACCCTGCCTACATCCGCACAAAGGTATCCTCAGCATTGAAAGATTTTGCAATATCGACTGTACGTAAAGGTAAGCGTTTTGTGCAGGTTCTTTTCTTTTACTTTTCAGTTAATAAAATTCAGTCGACTATAATTTTTCATAGTACCGCTTTATTAAAAAATAATTGTTAATACTTTTTCGTTCGATATCTCACAGTTACCATCCGTAATTCAATACGTAGAGAGGAAGTAAATGTCAAAAAATCTTTGAATTTATCCCATTGCCTCCTTATTACTTTATCGGTCTTTAAAATATTTTAAACCGTTTTTTAGATATCGCGTAGTAATTCTTTAAAATCTTCATCTAATATATTCTAACAAGGAAGGTACCAGAAGTGTCCGGCTCCGATTTTAATGAAACTTCCATATGTTATAGAGGGTACAAAAATAAGAGATACATATTTTTTTAATCTGCGGTGATTAATTTTAACGGGGTGAAAACCGCCCCTAAAGTTAACCTCTAAAAATAGTATTTTTTAAATATCTCAGGTTCTAAGTGAGATAGCTTTACAAACAAAATAAAAATTACTTCTTGTTCACTTCCAAAGATATCATCCCTTATTTTTTTTATGAGGGTAAACCATCTTTTCGCTTACGTAATTTAATTTTAGAAATTACGAAATTTGATACAATTGTTTGAAAATATTTTTTTCACAAATACCAAGTCACTAAGTTGAGGAGTTTCGGAGTTTCTAAAAATAACTAGTAAAAGAGGGTGAGCCACCCCCAAATTTTTTTTTCTTAAATCTTAAGTTCTCATTGAGATATCTTGTCAAAACAAAATGGAAATTACTTTTACATTTCGGATTATGTTGAGCTAAAGTATTTTCATCCCCAAGAATATCATCCTTTATTTTTCATAAAGGTAAACCATTTATTCGCGCACATAATTTAATTCTAAAAATTTCAAAATTTATTAAAATTTGTTTGAAAATATTTTTTCCACCAATACCATAATTAACTCAAGTTGACATCTTCCGGGGATTCCGAAAATAAACTAGTAAAAGAGGGTGAGTCACCCCTAAATAGTTTTTTTAATATCTCAAGTTCTAATTAAGATAACTCTACAAAAGAAAATGACAATTATTTTTATTCGAAATGATTTAAATTATGGTATTGTCATCCCCAAGGATAAGGATACCTTATCTTATTTTTTACTAGGGTAAACCATATATTTGCGAATGTAATTTAATTGTAAAAATTACGAAATTTAATGGAATTGTTTGAAAATATATTTTTCACAAATATCATACGTCACTGAAGTTGTCGTGTTTCGAGATTTTTAAAAATAAACTAGCAAAAGAGGGCGAGCCACCCCCAAATATTTTTTTTTCTTCTCAATTGAGATAACTTTACGAAACAAATTGGGAATCACTTGTTATTTGAAATGAAGTTCAACTATAGTATTTTCATTTTCAAGGATATCATTCTAACGATGTCATTTTATACATGTTTAATTATTTTTAAAATCGTCAAATTTCAGTTGATATGAACGTTACAGAGCTCACTGAAGTTTTTTCTTTTAATTAATAAGAAAATATAAACTTAATTCTTTGGTTAAGCATTCATGTCTGTAAATTATTATAATTCATGACAAAAAATGATTTCCAATTCTGTAACGTTCATTTAAATTAAAATTTGACAATTTTAACAATAATAATATATGTAAAAAATAAGGAATAATATCCTTGGGAGTGAAAATACCATAGTTTAATTTGATTTCGAATAAGAAGTTATTTTAATTTGGTTTTGTAGAAATATCTTAATTAGAATTGAAGATATTAAAAAAACGTATTTGGGGGTGACTAACCATCTTTTACTACTTCATTTTTTGAAACCCTAAAACATGTCAACTTGAGTTAATTTGGTATTCATGAAAAAAATACTTAATTAGAATTGGAGATATTAAAAAAACGTATTTGGGGGTGACTCACCCTCTTTTACTACTTCATTTTATGAAACCCTAAAATATGTCAACTTGAGTTAATTTGGTATTCATGAAAAAAATACTTTGAAACAA
The DNA here is from genome assembly GCA_034092305.1 of Diaprepes abbreviatus. NCBI lineage: Eukaryota > Metazoa > Arthropoda > Insecta > Coleoptera > Curculionidae > Diaprepes > Diaprepes abbreviatus. The sequence continues at coordinate 3,746,923 of JASJET010000055.1, read as the reverse complement.
TTTCATTAGATTTTTAGAATTAAATAAAGTGCGCTAATAGATGGTTTATTATTATAAGAAATAAGGGACGATATATCTGGGGATATCTCAATTAGAACTTGAAATTTTAAAAATAACTTATTTGGGGGTGGCTCACCCTCTTTTACTAGTTAGAAACCCTTCAACTTAAATTACTTATGGCATTCGTGAAAAAAATACTTTTAAACAATTCCATTAATTTTCGTCATTTTTAGAATTAAATGATTTGCGTAAATAGAAGGTTTACACTAATAAAAAATAAGGGATAATATTCTTGGGGATAAAAATACCATAGTTTAACATCGTTTCGAATAATAAGTAACTTTCATTTTGTTTTGTAAAAATATCTCACTTAGAACTTGAGATATTTTAAAAATACTGTTTTTAGGGGTGAATTTTAGGGGCGATTTTCACCCCGTTATAATGAATTTCCGCAGATAAAAAAACACGTGTCTCTTATTTTTGGACTCTCTATAACATATTAAAGTTTCATTAAAATCATAGCCGTACACTTCAGGTACCTTCCTTGTAAGACAGACGTTCCTGAAGAAACGTTCTTTTTTACTGTGTAGTAATTAATAAAATTCCTACAGACAAGACAAAAATGTTTTAACTAAACTTACTCTATAGAGTAAAATTGTATTTTCGTATTATCGATCAATAATTGAATAATTATACTATATTCATTAATTCAAACCACGTGTATGTTCATCGTCATTCTGTCAGCATTCTTTAGTATCAAAATAATCTTATTTTGTAGGTATATTAAGATTATAAATATCCATACAAACCTGTAAATAAGAGAACAACAAGCGATTCTCATTTTCATGCCCAAGTGGTGAGCAGCTAACATGTAACTATGACTTACGACAACAGACAAAAATGACGTTAGAATTAATATTCCTGCATATAAATAAGCTTCCTGCAGACTTACTGTTGTTTGCTCTGGAACGTAATAGTTCATTAATTTTCCTAAGGCTAGAGGTTGTGACAGTCTGAAACAGAAATTATTGGTTGGTTTTTGTTTATATCTTTTATGCTTTTGCTAAGGATAGAAAAATGGATCTTTAAAAAAATGAAAAAAGAAGTTTCAGTAGTTTAACGCAATACAAAATTTTTCAGAATTCACTTTAAAAAAAATCAAATTTCCATCTAAAAAAGTGTCACTAAAAGACGAAAAGTAACTTTATAAATTTTTATTCACAGAATTGAAATTTTTCAAGTCGGCGTACAGACGAACATGATTTTTTTTTCTTTATTTGTTGAGTTGTTTTATTTTGTAAATTTTTTTTTTCATTTTCCACAAAATTCTGACATTTCGAATGTGTGAGTATTATTTCTGAGTTCACGTTTTGAGTTTAAAGGTGTAAATAAAATTGAAATTTTTAAACAAAAAAACGAATATTCTTAATGATAGAAGCGACTCTATAAACTGGGAAAACGTTGCATTTTTAACTTCAAAAAACTGAGCTCAAGTGTTGACAAAACAGAAGCAGTTTTTCCATAAATTTTTACTTCACAAGTTATACAGGGTATCCGGGAAAATGTGGGAAATCTCCCGGATATGAAAAAAAAAACAGGTGAAGTTCATATAAACATTTTTCGTATACGATATCTGGGCTTCCAACGAGCTGCAATGGAATTAATTATTTTACACATATTGAACTACCAGGTACATTTCAATTTTCTTTAATATGATTTATACCAGGTAAAACCCTTCAAATTATTATCCAAGAAAGTGTTGTGAATTACTAACAGCGGGACTGATTAGCTGTGTCACTCATGACCCCATTTTTTTACGCCCTGTATGATAAGAACTTTGGACAACACTTTTTACATGCCTTTAACAATTGACTAGAAATTAAGTACTTATTCATGTCGTTAATCTAGACAGTTTTCGAAAAGTCGTCATTTTATAGGCTTCATGTATTTGGCTTATCTCGATAAAAGAAACATCTTTGTTCCTATCAAATGTTCAACCTCCAAACTTATGATAAAAACAATTCTATCCAAAATTAGAGTATATCTCTTTAGTTAAAAACGCCTAATTTTGTGAATTGCAGTTCGACCTAGGTTCGCAAAAAATGTGAGTTTTATTTTATCGGCACCAAAAACAAAGTATAGTTGTTGCAAATGTTGTTAGGCACGAAAGAAATAAATATCCTGCATTTTAGAACTTGACAACATTCACATCGCTGACACATTGATTCTTTACTTGGATATTAATTTACTGATTTTTGGATTTCGTGGTGAAACTAATTGTGAAATAATTCGAATTATGGAATACACGTTTATTGAGTATGCAGATATGCATTCGATGTATGGTTCTGCATCTTGCAATGCCTTGGAAGTCAGGAGGATATATCACGACAGATATTCTAATTCACTCCTCCAGATCAGAAAACATTTCAACGAGTCGATGAACGTCTAACGGAGAATGGTAGGGGATTCCATTTAATAAGGTATTAAATTTCTTCATAATGTAATGAAATTTTGGAATAAGAATTACTGATGCTAATCGAAGAACAAGTACGTACGCCGCAATTAGAGGAAAATATTTTAAATGCTGTAAATAACACTCCTTTATGGAGCACTTCAAAATGATCAGCACAATTTAATACGTCGAAAACAATAGTATATGAAGTTCTTCAAGAACAGCTGTTATATCCACATCATTTTTGTCACTGTCACATCAAAAATCGGTTTTGAAAAAAAAATCAAGTATGCCTAGAAATGTATCAAACACCACTTTCATCAAGAGTGTAGTTAGTTAATCTTTTGTTTTTTTTTGGCGCTTTTGAGATTTCTAAAAGCGTCAGTAGAGAGATTCTGGGCCAAGCCTTGGTTGGGAAAACTGGCATAAGCTCAGAAAGCAATATTTTGGCTGATTTTTCTAATTATACAGTACTACGTTTATCCCAGTAAACAGCTAAAACCATATTTAGTGTTTTAGGGCAATATTTGCCAGATTTTGGGGGATAAAGAAAGTTAAAACTTTATTCGTTTACCCTTAAGTAAAATGTAGTGAAAGTTATTACCTCTATGAGGTCAACACACCATATTTGTGACTTTTGATACTTGTTACATCCGTAAAGATAAACAGGTACATGCCACAATCAGATTTTATTAAACCGAGATCTTTCTTTTCTATTTAACAACTGGAACTCCAGGCCGAAGCCTGGCATAAAACACTCCATTGTTCCCAAAGAAGTTACATATTATCCTGCTTGCTGAAAGTACTTAGACTCAGTGATAAAACCCCAATTCAGGTATTAGAACTATATATAATAAACTGTGGTATTACCTAATTTATAGTATGCTTTCATTTTCCCCCTGTGATTGGGAACTAATAAGACTTTCTGCGTGCGATCACAGGACACTTTATATTTAATTTAAGTTAAAATACCTTGTAAATCGAAGGTATACGTATACACTACACTACACTACACCCATTTTTAATTTAGTTCCTAAATCGGCGTATTAGATAATTTATTAGTGCAAAATACAACTGTACATAAAAAGAAAGGTTATTCAGTTCAGCCGATAGTGAAAGTTAAGGCCTGATTTAGATCTAACTGACTTTGCGTTTGGCGCGGATGACGTATTAATTTAATAGTATTATTCATTGTTCCTTTCCTTGTTATTTTTGTAGTTATTATTTAGCAAATAGTCACATACTTCTTTGGTTTAAGTTGCAATTCACATAGATTGTAAAACAGAATTCTTTGTTTTATTGTTAAATATAGATTTTAAATGTTTTTGGAATCCGGGTGTTTTATTTTGGGATCTGGGTGTTTCCTTTTTTCGATAACATCATCGCTTCGTTTTACCCACGGACCTAAAACAGGTGGCGCTTTGAATTTATATAACCCCCCTAATCTGCGGCATGCTAGCCTAGGCACTGCCCTAAAAGAAGGAACGATCAACACCGAAAAAATAACCACCTGTACAGAAGCATTCAATATTTAATTATCTTTCATTCATATTCATTTTAATTCTGTTTCTCTCGCGGCGTAGCAACTTACCACTTGAAATCCGCCGAAACATGTACTACACTAACGATGAGACACCACCTCATTTCAGCGTTGCTGTGCGGAAGTACCTGAATAACGTCTACCCAAACTGTTGGATAGGTAGAGGAGGACTTATTGTCTGGCCTCTTCGATCTGCCGAACTCACGCCGTTAGATTTTTACCTATGGAAACATATCAAAACCTTGGTGTGAACTACTTCTAAGGAGAATCACGTTGCGTTCTGATCAAATAAGGAACAATGCTGAGTTAATGTGGCGGGTACAGCAGTCCTCAATTCGTCAGGTCCGCGAGTGTATCAGACTTCACGAAGCCCATGTTGAACCTTTTTACGAAGTTATTAAGTAAGCAATTCACAACACTTTCTTGGATAGTAATTTGAGGGATCTTACCTGGTATACATCATAGAAAAAAAAATTGAAATAATCCTGGTGATTTAATAATTATGTATAAAAAACTTGATACGATTGTAGCTCCTTGGGAGCTGATATCTCCGAAGAGGAGGCCTATACGAAAAAAGTTTATATTAACTTTTAGTATTTCTTTCACGTGCTTTTTTCATGTCCGGGAGATTTCCCACATTTTCCCAGATACCCTGTATAGACACAACTCTACAAATCGCAAATATAATATATACAATTTTATATTCATAATATTTAATAGAACATGTGTTGTAACTTACCCTAAAACGAATTCCTGTACAAATAAAATAACGCCATAAGTTAAAATATCTATACGGAACATTCTCCAGAGCGCTCGTAACAGCAGCGGCTCTGAATGATTCATCTTTTCCAACTTCCATTCTTCTTCTAATTTGTCCCCTAGTTTGTGGGATTCGTGTTCTTTTAGTGGTCTGTATAAATCATCCTCGCTGAAGTCTTTTACCCAGCCCTTGTAAAAGATTGGAAGACCCCAACTGCACAGAAATAATAGCCGTTATTAGTTCTTGATTGTTGTGTAATTGCTTCGTCAGATGGAGTATAGAACTAATATATACAACATTACTGCTTTATTGAAAAAAAAGCTGTTCCTATTAGTTATGTCCTAGTCTCAACTAAGAATGAATAATGTAATAAAAATATCTATATACAGACTGTCTCTAAAAAGTTAGCGCAAATTTGATGCTGCATCTGATTTTTCTCATTGTCTCATTTAATACCGATTTCCAGTGCGACGAAGCGGCGGAATAAATCTCTCATGCAACTACAAATGATTTAAAACTTTGTCGCTTTATTATTAGTGCAGGGGCTAAGAGCTTAAAATGCATTTTTGTCATATTTCGCGAGCCTTAAATTGTAATCAGTTGATCGCATTTAAAATAGCAAGGTGATGCCGACTAACATATACTTTGTTTCTTATAGCGACGGTAATGGATGGGGCAACACACATACTCGGAATATCCATCTTGAATAGACTTGAAAAGAAGCGCATTGTTTGAATATTTTATTGATTTGTTATTGATTCGTGGATAGATTCTGTGAGTTTACATTCTAGTTACTATACTTTTGTTATATAGAGATATTGTGATTATGCAAATAAAGTTTATTATATTGTATTACAGTGTATTTTTGATGTATTTTTTTGTGGTCAATTATGAATATTAACGAACCTTCAACGAGAGGTGCGCCTACAAAAAAAATAGTCAATTGACGTTAAAAGAACGAATAATGATTAAAAATGTTTACCATGGTATTCGGGAATGAAATCCTGAAGTAACTACTTTAGATGCTGCACTTTAACGAAAATTGCTTCACGCACGGTGTTCAGGGTTTTATAAGAAAACAACTAAAGAAAAGCAAAGCAAGGCAAGAGAATGGAAAAAATAATCCTGGACGATGACACAAAATAAGCAATTCGTCGCAAAGCCTATGGTTTCTTTTTCCAAATTGAAACACCAACATTGACAAATTTAAGAGAGAAATTAATAATAATTATGGCTGAACATGAGATAGAGCCGGAACCCGAGGTCCAAGAACAGTTGAATGACAAAACCGAACAGGACAACGCTGAATTCCTTGAATGAGTGCCACGATGATGGAGTATAATGGAACCAATCCGTTCTGCAGATCGGCATTGCCAAAAATTAATTCATCTAAAAAACTGGGTATCATGGTATACATGATTAACAATCAGATTTTACCAGCTTATGCTTCAGAGGCCTATGCTCTGGAGTCCTTACATACGACAATCTATTGTGCTGCGATTGCGATAGCCAGAGCTTTAGAAACTAAAATTACAACAGAGCTCCGATAGAAAATCTTTGAAAATATATAGGGCAGCTGACGGAGTATATTACGGGCATGAGAACAAGCAAATTTCAAAGACGAGTTGAAGAAATAATGTATTGTGCCCGGTATCATTCGCAGCACAATCCAGCGAATTCCTCGAAGCCGGCTGGATCAATGAAGAACACTGCAAAGGCTACAGCAAGATGCAATTTGAGCCATTTATCACCGAAGAAAGCTCAGAACAACTGGCTCAAGAAGTTCTAGTGTATACATCATCAATTGGCTAATCTTATTAGTGATGTTTCTCTAGGTCCAGCAAAAATGCCATTGTTTCTGACAGAAGGTATTACGTATCTCTTACCAAAGGACCAACATAACACTCATGACTCAGCTAAGTATAGGCCAATCATCTGCCTTCCACATTATATAAGGTAATCACCTCTTGCTTAACCCAACGCATCTATGCATATTGTGAACGAAATAACATCATTGCAACTCAACAGAGAGGATGCACCAGGGGAGCAATGAGATGCAAGGAACAATTGATTGTTGATTCTGTCATATGCAACCAAGCCTGCATCAACCGAAAAGGCCTCTTTGCTGCCTATGTAGATTGTAAGAAGGCCTTCGACTCAGTGCCACATGAAGGGCTCAAAACTATATTGATCATATTTTTTTCTCCTTTTTAGAACGCATCATGTCAACCTGGAGAACGAGATTCCAACTGCAAGTGCCATCCAGCGATACAATCGAAACTAATACAATCCCAATACGAAGGGGAATATTTCAAGACGATTTACTAAGTCCACTGTGGTTCTGCCTTGCAATGAACCCACTATCACACTGTTTGAACTCCATCAGATACGGCGTAGTATTAGAAATAACAACGAAGGGGTAGTAAGATTGAATGATATTCTATACATGGATGATCTTAAACAGATGGCTGCTATCAAAAACCAGCTGGAGCAAATGCTTAAAATTGTGAAGGTGTTCTCTGGGGATATCGGAATGCAGTTTGGACTTGACAAGTGCCGTATTTTAAACATCATTAAAGAAATATACAACCGGGAGCATTTGAGATGCCGAACGGTGAAACTATAGCTGCAATGGAAGCTGAATAAACATACAAATACTTAAGTATGACACAGGCTAAAAGAATTGACGATTGCACTATAAAGGCCGAATTAGCAACTGAATTTGTCAGGAGGGTAAGACGGGTGTTATAAACTAGTCTCAATATTAGAAATTTTTTTAAGGCGCTCAACACGTACGCATGCTCTGCGCTTAACTACTCTTTTGGAATTGTAAAATGGAGCAGGGCTAACATCGAAAACCTGCAATTAAAATAAGAACACACTTTAAAAAAAAAGCACAAAAACACCACCCTAGGAGTGCTATTGAACATACAATGCTTCCAGGACACCCAGGAGGAAGATGATTGGTCGATATTGGTAAGCAGCTCGATCAACAAATAATAATCCTTGGTTCTTATTTCCACAGGTTAGCGGACTCTTCCACACTAAGCCTGGCTACTGAAACCACTTCATGTACGGCATCCAAATGAGGTCATCCACGACAATGTCAACAACTCAGCGTCGAACTACTGGTTGATTTCAGGACAGATGTTTCCGGAAACGGGTGGCTTCTTGTTAGTTATCCAAGATCAGGTTATTCCGACAAAGAGTTGTCAGAAGTTCATCATCAGAGATCCCTCAATAGAAAATGGCCAATGTAGATATGGCTGTCGAACATCAAAGACAATCTAGCACATAATTGGAGGATGCTAAGGGTTTGCCGCACCCGAGTATAAGAACAGACACCACTCAGCCGCTAAGATACCCCACCAAGAGTTAGCAGATAAGTTAAAACTATTGCAGATCGAAAAAGTACAAATACAATCCAGAGCCTGTTCTTGAAAACAACGAGTTCAAGTTGTATTGGGACAGAACGGTTCTAACGGATCAGGTAGTTGCTTATAGTAGGCCAGACATTATACTAACAGATAAAATTTCTATGCGGATTACACTAATCGACATTGCTGTACCTAACAACAACAACCTAAAGCCAAAATATAACGCTAAATACAGAGATCTAGAGGTGCAAATCCGCAGGCAGTGTGCAATGAACAGCGTTCACACGTTTCCCATAATACTATCAACAACTGGAGTCATAACAAAAACCTTCTGCAGAAAATCAAGGGACTGCACCTTAGTGAGCATCTGTATAATAAATCAATTCAGAAAGCAGTTCTCCTTGCAACCGTCTGAAAGTTTGTAGGAAGTACAGAAGACCACACAACCTAGGAACCGATACTATGGAACTTGGTACGAGCCAATAATCCCTGGAGGGAGTGCGAAGCCGTTTGACTTGTAAATCTGAATAATAATAGTAAAAATGTATATAAACAGACCAGCCATTTTATATAACGACACATCTTTACCTAAAGAGTTTTAAAACGAACTTTAAAAGAAATTAAATTTAGATATCTTGAGCGGAATACAAAAATCTTACTAACTAAGAAGAATAAATTGTTTTATGGAGGCGAAAATATTAGGAAAAAATACGGGAGTTTCGGAAAAAGAGAAAAATTGTATTACACTGACGAAACCTAGCTCAATGTAGAGCACACGATTGGGACGTTATGGCAAGATCTGAAAAAAAGTTCGACGCAGGCATTTATGGAAGGATTTTCGGAAGGACTACTGGAAAGGGTCGTCGTCTTATAATAACTGATATTGGAAGTATGTCTGGTTTCCTACATAACGTTTTCGAATCTCGACAAACAGGGGACCACCTTGAAGACAAAAATGCTGACGTGTTTGAGCGATGCTTTTCTTCAATTATAAACCTTGTGGAACCCAATTCGGTAATTATAATGGACAATGTCCCGTATCAAAGTGAATGCCAATAAAGAAATCCGATTCCTGAATCTAAAAACGCGAAAATCGTCCCCTCCACGTGCTTTGAATTCATGAAAATAGACTCGATTCTGCTTCCTATACTAGGAATGTGTATGCTGCTGGCATCTCCTCCCTCCTTCAATAGCTTGTTTTTTCTTACGATACCCTTTAAAAATTGGTTGGTATTTAGTGTCAGGTACGTTTGCAATGAAGAATTTGAACAGCATCAGGAAATATAATTAAATGGACATGGTCGCTAGTAGAATTATATATTTTGGTTGCAAACAGAATGGAGGACTTTTAAATTTTTTTGAACCTTTTATGCAAATAAAATTATTTAAAAGATTGTTGAAAATTTATAAAAAATTCTGATTTTATTACGGACTGAAACTATATATGTGTTGAATATTCCTTGAAAATTTCAACACAATCGATCTTAAAGATTCTTCAAAATCGTGCCAACCAGGTCAAAACACATTGTTTTGAAAAAAACACACTTAAAACTTTTATTTCGATGAAACAATCGTAAACTTAACTACCGAAATACTTGCTGAACGCGTTCACATACATTCTATTGTATCGCCTTATATAATTTTCCATAGCACCCAATTTTCTTTATGTCTGACAAAGATATAATTGATGAGAGCAGATTGTCTATTATTGGTACGCATCAGACACAAATATATTATGTCATAAACTGCTTTAATATGTATATAATGCTACAAAATACGGAAAGCAAAAAGTTCATCCACTTTTTGTAGATATTAGTAACCTTGGAAAGACTACTAACAATATAAAAAATCCATTAACATACTTTTGACACAAATCTTTACAATAATGATCGGAACTATGCATATACAGTGTTAAAAATATCAGTTTATCATTCCATAATTGATTTTTTAGTTAAATGGTGTAGAATAAGAATTAGGAATCCTTTTTCCGCTTCAGGCTTCTCGTGTACATATTTATTTGAAATGCAGATAAAAGTATGATAATGACAATTGAATATATTACCTTCATTTTTATGCAGATAAAAAAGTAATTAAATATAGAGAGAGAAACCTTATAAAGGGTGTTTTTTATAGGGTATAGAACCTTTAAATGGAATTAAACAAAGATGAATTTTTTAAATTGACATGAAATTTACTTTATTCGAAAGATAACCTTCTGGCATTATAATTTAAATATGACTTCTGGCATATGACCGCCAGGGCTGGCTCGGACGTAGTCTAATCTTGAGGTCCAATTTTCGATGAACATTTGTGGCCGTATATCGGCAATAACGCGCTGAATGTTGTCCGCTAAGTGATCAATCGTTTCGGGCTTATAGGCGTAGACTAGCGACTTCACATATCCCCACAGAAAATAGTCTAGTGGCGTTAAGTCGCACGATCTTGGAGGCCAATTCACGGGTCCGAAACGTGAAACTATGCGGTTACCAAACGTTTCCTTCAATAAATCAATTGTGGTACGAGCTGTGTGACATGTTGCGCCGTCTTGTTAAAACCACAGCTCATGCACATCATGGTTGTTCAATTGATGAACGAAAAAGTCAGTAAGCATGGCTCTATAGCGGTCACCATTGACTGTAACGTTCTGACCAGCATCGTTCTTAAAGAAGTACGGACCAATGAGTCCACCAGCCCATAAAGCACACCAAACAGTCAGTTTTTCTGGATGTAACGGTGTCTCAACATACACTTGAGGATTATCATCACTCCAAATACGGCAGTTTTGTTTATTGACGTATCCATTCAAACAAAAGTGAGCTTCATCGCTAAACAAAATTCGCTTATGAAAATCGGGATCAACGGCAATCTTGTTTTGGGCCCATTCACCGAATCTACGCCTTGCTAGGTGATCGTGTGGCTTCAATTCTTGCACGAGTTGGATTTTGTAAGCACGCAAACCAAGATCTTTCCGCAAAATCTTCCATAAAGTGAACGGACACATATCCAATTCCTGTACACGATGGCGGATAGACAGATTCGGGTCTTCCTCTACGCTACGCTCTACAGCAGCAATGACTTCTTTTGTACGCACTGTACCACGTCTCTGTGGATGCGTATTATCATTTAGAGTAAACGTGGTGCGAAAACGTTCCATAGTTAATCGAATTAATTGCTCTGATGGACGATTATGTTGACCGTAAATGGACGTAGTGCGCGATACGTATTTCGAACAGAACCATGATTTTCAAAATAAATTTGCACAATTTGGAAGCGTTGTTCAGGCGTCAGTCTATTCATGTTGAAATACCAAACCAAACTAAACATAAATCACTTGACAGCTGATAAAATGGCCGCCAGTTAAAAAAGTGTTGCCAACTTAAAGTTCTATACCTCTATAAAAAACACCCTTTATATAAACTTGGCTTCTTTTAAAATCATAAATATATAGTCACTTTTTTTATACCAGATGGAACTTAATAAATATAAAGATGCCTGATTGTTACCCGGTACATATAAAAAAATTACAGGCAAAGAAATTAGTAATATTAAAATCAAACCCAAAAACGACTTAATTAATAATTCACAATTTTCAAAGTTATTTTTAGTTTTTTCCATTCCAAACTATGTAGAACTACATAGAATTCCTGTTGTGCTTTTTAATTTAGTCGTGGTACCCATAAAAGTTATTCGAATATAGAAAATATATTACACCTTTGTAATCGAGATATCATTGAAATGAGAAGAAAGGCGAAATTCCATGAACGTTTTTTTTCTTTAGGTGAAAAACCCAAGTATACTGAATATTTAGGAATAACAAAGAAAAATTTAATAAATGGAAACCGAACTAATAAAATTTAATTTATCGGGATCCTATATTTTCAAATATCAAATAAAAATTTATCACTCTCCTTTTAATAAATTATTTAAATAAAATTTTTATAAAAAAAAAACTTAATCGATTTCTAAAAGTGCCCTAAAAAGTGAAAAATAAATATAAATTTTTATATGAAATTGAAATTTTTGCAGTCAGCGCCAAACTAATACCTGACAAAATGTGATTCACATAAACAGATTGAAAATACCTTATTTGTAATTGCTTTCTTACCATAATTTGTATATATTAGTAGTTTTCATTTAGAAATAATTTGGCGCCGACTTCAAAAATTTCAATTTCATATAAAAATTTATATTTGTTTTTCAATTTTTAGGGCACTTTTAGAAGTCGGTTGAACTTTTTTTATAAAAATTTTATTTTTCGATTTTTAATTTGAAATTAATTTTGATATCCATAAATTATTTGAACTAAGTTCTAATTGATATTAGTGTACCTCTAAATGATTATATGGTGGCAAAAAAGTACACATTTTATCCAAAGTAGTAAATCACCCTAAAATGAACCACTAAAAATTCTTTAATTCTTAGAGTAGAATACTTTTAAATTCATAATTTACACCCTCAAGAACACTCTATATCAGTTTTGGAGAAAATCGAAAAATGTAAAATTTTTAGGACCCCATATTGAATCCGCCAGATTGAATTTTTTAAAAAATATTTTAAATTCGCAATTACGAGTAACAAAAATTCCCCAATATTGATTTTAGACAAAATCGAGAGATGTAGAATCTTTAATCCGCCATCTTAAATCTGCCATATTTAATTTCTTTTTATAATTTCAGATTCGTAATGTGCGATCCCAAAAACTCCCTCATATAAATTTTGAAAAAAATCGGACAAAATCAATTTTTATCCACCATATTGGATACGCCATATTGAATTTTTTAAAAATAATTTCAGATTTGTAATGTGCGACTCCGAAAACTCCCCCATACAAATTTTCGAAAAAATCGGACAAAATTGATTTTTTTGTCAGCCATATTGAATTTTTTAAAAATATTTTGGATTCGTTATGTGCGATCCCGAGAACTCCCCCATATCAATTTTCGGAAAAAGCATCATTTTAATTTTTTTTGTCGGCCATATTGGATCCGCCATAATGAATTTTTTAAAAATAATTTCGTTTTCATTGTGTGGAACCTCGAAAATTTCACTACACCAATTTTGGAGAAAATCGGACAAAATTAATTTTTTTGGCCGCCATATTGTTAGCGCCATCTTGGATTTTACTGCACTAATTTCGTCCAAAAAAATACGGCATCACCGCAGCAACTTCCTTTACATAACGTAAAAAATTTCATTCAAATCGATGCAGCCGTTCCTGAGTAATCGGTGTACATACATAAAAAAAAACATACATAGTCGACGAATTGAGAACCTCCTTTTAGAAGTCGGTTAAAAAGGTTCTTCAAATCGTCTAATTCTAAACTTCTAAAACTTTATCTACAAAATTGACTGAGTTGAAGTTTAAGACTTCATGTACTTATTTGGCCAATAAGAATTGGTTTACAGATTAATAGAACATCATTTTGGATTTCATCACCAGAAAGCGGTTCAGTGGCTTATAGTTTGAGCATCCAAAACCAATATTTTTCTTATGTATTTTGATTGTCTGGTTACAAATATCAAGGGTCCTGTGAAATATCCAGGAAATTAATTTATAAATTGAGCTATCGACTTTCAAATTGTGCTATTTTGTTTCAAATTTAATGACAAGGATCTCCTTCCTATAAAATTAAAGAAAGAAAATCAGAAGTTGAGATATTGCAAAATTAATACACACTTAGAGCGTCCACGCGGACCGCGCTAACTTAGCTCTCATTACCTCGGCAACTAAATCGAACATTGTATTAACCACTATGCTTATTTTCAATTTTTTTTTGGCACCTTGGCACGGTCCGTCAAGATCCTCTAATTTTGCACTAATTTAACAATATCTCTTGTCATTATATTTGAAACAAAATTGCATAAGTTTTTGGAAATTATAAAGATATCAATTATTAATAACAAATTTTGTGACCAATTCACTGGAAACGACTCTCGATATTCAATAAGAGCGGATCAAAATACATAAAAATACCTTAGTGTGTTCAAATATCTCGAACGGCTACAAAAACACCCTGAGGGTCCAGACTATTAAGAAGCAATCCACTAAAAGCACTATGTCAAAATCTTAATAGTTCCCCTGATACAGGTAAATCAACTAATATTTCCTAGTTTGTTGATAATTCAAATTTAATCTATTTCTGGATAGATTTAGTATATGTCTAGCATAAAGGCTAGGTTTAATGAACAGTCTCATCTACAGGAAGATGTATTAATCTAACTTGCCACCAGAGGACACTTTACTTAAAAATCTAAAATTATTTTTTTCACAATCTGTTTATTTTGATCAAATTTATAGGTGACAAAATATTAAGCAAAAAATGTACTCTCACTTATAAATATTAGCATTTTGGACCAAACGGACATAATTATTTCACTTTTGAAAGAATAGATTTATCAACGAGAAGTAAAAGTGTATTAATCGATGCACTTTATATAATCTTCAATATTGCTTTTTTATTATTAACCTCTGTTAAAATAAAAAGTTGTGTGGATGATTGCGAGTGATGTGGAGTACAGCATAAGAATTTTGAGAGTGACTTATTAATATTTTTTATATAGTACAGGGTATCCCAAATTCCATATTTCTCGTTAACTATTCTTCATCTTCTTCTTCTTCATCCAGCCCTTTGCGTCTAATGCTGGACATAGACCTCCCTCATTCTTGTTCATTGTGCTCTATCTTGAGCGATTTGCATCCAATTTGTTGCATTTCTCTTGAGATCATCAGTCTAACGACTACTTCTTCGACACTTTCCATCACTGGTTCGGGCGACATATCCGGCTCAGTTCCATTTGAGTGTGGCAATTCGGAAAATTACGTCAGTAACTCCTGTCTTTCGTCTCAGGTCTTCTTCTTTAACTCGGTCACACAGCGATGTACCTAGCATTGAACTTTCCATCTTTCTCTGAGCTATTTGCAGCGTTTTAGAAGTTGCAGTTGTCAATGTCAAAGTTTCGGTACCGTAGGTCATAACCGGTAAAACACATTGATCAAATGTTTTACGTTTTAAAGAAAATGGTATATCGTTTTTAAAAATGTCTTTAAGTTTTTTATAGGCTGCCTATGCGAGATTTACTCTTCTCCGTAGCTCGCATGTTTGATTATCTCTTGTGATCTTTATTTTGTGTCCAAGGTATATGTATTTTTCCACAAGCTCCACTTCGTTGTCTCCAATAGTGATATTTTCACTAGGTACCAGATTGGTCATAAATTTTGTTTTTGATATATTTATTTTAAGCCCACACTGACGCACATTAGCTGAAGTTCATATAACATTGTACATATCTCCATAAGATTATCGGAAAACAGAACTATGTCGTCCGCGAACCTCAAATTTGTTAATCTTTGACCGCCTATATTCAGGCCTCTTTTTTCCCAGTTAAGTTTTTTACAGGCGTATTCTAGTACTGCAGTAAACAGGTATCACCCTGTCGGACTCCTCTACCAATTGGGATATGATCCGTGCTTCTGCGTAGTTTCACCGACATAGTTGCATTCCTGTATATATTGTAAATTAACTTTGTGTATCGATAGTCAATGCGGTATGCTTGAAATGCTTCCATAATTTCGTCAAGCTCTACCCTATCAAAGTCTTATGGAAATCTATAAAAGCCAAAACGAGTGGTCGATTGTATTCGATAGCTTTTTTCTATTACCGTTTTGATGCTCTGTAGGTGATCGTTTGTTCCAAACCCAGTACGAAACTCCGCTTTCTCTATTTGTTGGTAGAAATCAATTTTTTTTTCAAGTCGATTCGTTACTATTCTTGTTAGGAGTTTGTATAGATGACTAAGAAGGCTTATTGGTCTGTAGTTTTCCAAAGCATGGGGATCTCTTTTTTGTAAATCAAAATTATCTCAGCATTGTGCCACTTGTCGGGTGTTTTACTGTTCAAAAGGCACATATTAAAAAGGTCTTTTATTTTCTTAAGTAGATAAACACCTCCGATTTTGATTGCATCAGTAACTACACCATCTTCGCCTGGAGATTTGTTATTCTTAGTTTTTCTTAGGGTGTTAACTATTAGAGTTAGTAAAATACCAATGTAGCATTTAAGAGGTGTTTTTTAGGGAAATTAAAAATACTGCAATCTTTTCTCACTATCTCTTGAATATAGATATTGCATCATATATATTTACTTTGTAAGGAAAATAAATCTATTTTTTTAAGACTTTGTTTTTGAAATCTTTACTTCTTATTCTCTTTTAGCTATAGACGTTGGCTTTTCATGCTAAAAATAAGTTTTCAATTCGCATAATTTTAAAATATTTAATTTTTATCACATTTTGCATGTGTAGATAATGATTGACGACAGTCGTACCTGAATGTGGGCTACCACGTATCGACACATATTTATTAAATCAGTTTCTCTATTTTCTTTTATATATTCGTTTCGCCTTGGTTTATTAAAAATTTCAAAATATCTTTAAAAGGTTGACGCATAACTGGAAAACGTTGAAAATATAGATTTGGTTTTTCTCCGATTCTATATATGAACATACCATACCATACTTTCGTAACTTTCATAAATCATTTTTAATAATTATAATGGAAGCAGAACGAAAATAAACATCGTCATTAACTTAAATGGTATATGTTCAAATAATTGTTTTTTTTTGTTTCTCATGACAAAATCAAATTATTTAAAAATATATCGTTAAGTATCAGTGTAAATATTATAACACCTTCTTTTGTTTTTTATTCATGTTTTACTATGATTTCAATGAAAAAGCCACAAATCCAGCTCGCCCTTCCACATACAGTGTATTGTTATAAATATAATATAAACTCTACCATATCATCTAAAAATATTTAGAGTATTGCATTAAAAATAACCAAAATAGGATGAATAATTTTAATCATGTCTCGTATTAAAGTTGTGATTACACCCTTAGATTACTTTCAAAATATTATAAAAATAAGTCGTTTAAAATGTTGTAATATCTTTTTAAATAAGAACGTTCGGGACATTAAAAAATTTTCAACTTTTGGATTTTTTCCTGTATCTTTAAAACGAAAGGGAATTTTAAGTTCTGTCTGCGACATTTTTGGTTTTCCCAAAAAAGAGCTCGTGACATTTTTTGCTAACTTTAATAGCAACGAGGAACCCTATAAAAGTATCGAATATGTACAAAGAGCTCCTATGCCTTGGTCCCGATTTCTATTAACTTTAATATATATTTTAACTGTAAGGCTAGCTGGGCCAGAAGTATTATTTAAATATTATATAAACTCTTCTGTCCTTCACTGAAGCCAGCATAGACAGTTTTTAATTTTTTTTTCTTAATTTTGTAAAATTTCACTTATTTCAATATAAGTTTCTAATTTCGTAAAATTATTCAATAAATGTTTTTTTTTAAAGTTTTTTCATTTTAACAAAACCAAGTGACACCCTATAAAAATTAACAAATAGTATTAGAGTTATTAGTACAAGCACTACACCCTTCCAGATTTCGCAGCATGATGATCTGCCACAAGCCTTGAATTGAGTCAGCAAAAAAGTATTTTTGGTTGTCCCACACAGAGAGCGTTGTGATTATTTTGAAGGATTTCTATTAAAGTTATTGTTTTTTCCTTTTAATCTCAGAATTGGTTGAAAAAATTTCGTTCTGTTGATTTTTCACTCAAAGGTGACGTTACGATCGAGCTACTGAAATAGATGATGACCATATTGAAGCCATAATTGAAGAGAATCATACAAAGATTCGAGAGATTCTAGAGAGGTTAAATGTATTGTACACAATAATTGAAAATGACATAAAATGTCTTGAGCTCGCTAAGAAGCTTGATATTTGAGTTCCGCATGAATTGAATGAGATTCACTTAACACAATGAAACAATATTTGCCATATACGTTTCACGTGCGATGAAACCGATCCTCTTTTTGAAAATAATCATCACTGGCGATGAAAAATGGGTGAGTTACATTAACATCATTAGAAAATGGTTATGATCTAAACGTGATAAACCTGCAGAAACCACATCAAAAGTTGAATTGCATCCCAAAATGGCCATAATGTCAATTTGACGGGATTTAGACGTTTACTGTCAACAACTAATGAAACAGCATGAAGCAATCAAAGAAAATAGCCATAATTCGCAAATAGTAATTGAATTACGTTCCATGATAATAATGCAAAGCCTCACTAATCTCTAGTAACTCGTGGAAAATTATTGGTTGGAAAGTCATGTCGTATCAGCTATATAGCCCTGATCGGGCACCATCTGATAACCATTTATTTCTAGGTTGGCAATGTTTTGAGTGATAAAACTTTCATAAATGATGATGACCTTAAATGGCACTTGATTCAGTTTTTGGCAGATAAGGATCAATATTTCCATGAGCGTGATATCGTGAAGCTGCAAGAACGATGGCGAAAGGTCATTGAACAAAATGGAAAATATATAATTGATTAAAGTTTTTTTCTTTATTTAAAAAAGAGTTTTATTTCACACTGCAAATCAGAAATTACCTTCTTACCGACCTTAATACAAACTGTTATAATTATACATTGCACATATCAACATCCATCCAGAAATAAATTAAATAAAAATTAAAAAGGAAATAAATTACCAGGAATAAGAAAATGACTTGCTATATCATCATATATAAGCATATCCGGGTATGTTTTCTTTATTTCGTATTCATCGTAAAATTTAGTATTAATTTAATGGCAAAAAAACATCGAGGACCAGTCGTGGAAGAGGCAATAAATTTAAAATTTTAATTACATATTTCAAAAACATATATATGTTTAAATCAAACTTTTGAGCTATTTTTATTCATGTACTCACCTACCAGTTTGCAAATAACAAATAACAAATGTGAGAAGTTTCGGTAAATAAGTTTATTGTGTGAAAATTTACTTTTGGAAAATTTATCGACAAAAGGACAAGACGATCTACATGACAAGAACTACCACCACCCACAGATTACAAAAAGGGCTAGACACAAAAATTACTCATTCCAACAACAATGCAATTTGCTGAAATTGCTTTTTATAGTATTATTTTTTCAATACTTATATTGCCACAAAGTTCTTTCTCCTTTTAATTGTTAATAGAACAGTTTAATTGTATATAGAAAAAAACATTTTTATTATTTCAAAAGTCGAATAATATACCGGGTGTCCCGTTAAGGCTATCGACTGACTGTATCTTGGGAGATATTGGCCATGAAGCTATTAAAACAAACAGTAGATATTAAAAACAATAAAGTGCCCTTTATTGTTTTTAATATCTACTGTTTTAAAACTTCTGTTTCTTCTTCTCTCCCTCCTTCTTTACCTCCCCCCCTATATATATATATATATATATATATATATATATATATATATATATATATATATATATATATATATATATATATATATATATATATATATAGTTAGCCCACAGACGCCGTAGAGTGACCTTTGAAAACGGTGAATGAGATTTCACTGAAAGGTCAGCTACCCTATAGTCCTGAGAAGGACTCAGCACACATTTGGGAGATTTATAGTTTCAGACAGTACGGCTACGATAATGGCACTGAAATCCAGTGTCCTAACTTCGCAACGTGTGTCTGAGTGCAAGAATGTACTGAAAAGTTTGATGAGAAACGGCTGCATAGCCTGACTTGTGTGGGTCCCGAGTCACTCGGGTATACACAGGAATAAAAAAGGAATCCGTCTGGTAAAGATGGGGTCCGTAATTGAACCAATCAGTTCTACCTGTGCTAGTTTTCTTTGGTAAAAGGGAATTAAAATTATTGCCAGAAAGTTAATATAGTGAATTGTGGAAAGGAGCTCCTGGAATGACGCGTGCCATAACTGCAACTAGGCAATTCCTGTGGTAATATTTTCTGCTCCCGGCCGCAGCCACGTCTCTGTCACAAGATTTGATAATAATAATTTTGTATTTACATGAGCAATGAACAGGTTCATTCTATATCAACAATAGGAAGGATTAGGAATGAAAAAAGCGGAGCAAAATTTGCGATTTAGGAAGGAAAAAAAAAGGAAAAAACAGGATTAAACAGAAAAACATATTCCTACTATACCAGTATAGAGTTAAATTGGGCTTGAACCTTTTCGCTGATAATTTTTATCACCTTATCGGCAATTTCCTGTATAAACGGATCGTTAATGCACGCTTTTGTGCTGTCCATATCGCCCTTAGTTGTCACCATTCTAAACTATGTTTTTATACATTGGAATAAGAAAACGTGACAATTATTATCTTCGCCACCACAGAATTACTCACACAACGTAATAAGAACAATTATATTATTAAATACTAAAGTAAATTCAAAAAACAAAGGAAATTTTGGCACTTCTCTGACTGAGGAGTGCCTTTATGACTTTGATAAATCAATACCTCAAATGTATGTTACTAACATATGAAGCTAAATTTGCTAATCTGTGTCATATCCTTGTTAGTAAATATATACGAGTACAAACAGTTGATTGACCGCGACTCATATAAAATGTAGAAACAAAAACTGTCTACGCATGGATAGTTTCATTTCTATTGCTAACTCTAATTTGAAATTTTACGGTTTCCGGTACAAATATTTAAATTTAATAATGAAATAAACAAAAAGTGATAATGGTATAATTATTTAAGACAGCGTTTCCTAATCTGCTTGATGGGCCTTCCATAAGGAGGCGCCGTGTGTCAAAACGAGGACGCATTGGCGCAACGTAGTCAAAATTTATATTTACAAATGCATCTTTGGTTAATTTGAAAAAAGTCGTTAATACGTGGGTATGATTAAAACTGGTATCAAAACTCGGATCACAAGTATGGAAAGGTTGAGAAACGCTGATTTAAATAAATATTGTGTAAAATAATTATATCAAGTTTACACAAAAGTAAGTTTTTAGCATTATGCGGTTGTTTGAGTTTTTTACCGAGAACAAAACCGATTATAAAAAGGGTTGTTCGAAAAGTTCTCGGTCTTACATAGAAATGGTACAAAGAACAATCAAGTGATTATAATATTTATCATATTGTCTTTTAGATGGCATTCTGGAAATTTTCAAATATGGCCGTTTTATTGTTTGTTTGTGGCTATAGAGTAAGGTCTTGTAATTTTCCAAAAATTGGATAAAGTTGAAGGTCGAAGTGTGATAACATTTAAAAGATTTTTTCCTCTTAGTTCCAACGGTAAGAAAATGTACTTTCAAGATGTTTCATGGTCGACGCTATCGTCACAAAAATTCGCAATGAAGTAGTAAATGATAGCGGTTTGAAAGTCAGTGATTTACTAACATTGCAAATATGTTCATAGACTGTTTCTACTACATTTAACTTGATGTTATATGTATAAAAATAACTGGTGGAGGAGTGCCGCGTTTTTTAACAATCGATCAAAAATGTATTCAAGTTTTAGTGACGTTTTATAACAGAAAAAGGAATTTGGATTCACTACTATATGCTAGAGATGAAGCAGTAGTTCAACTAATTGATGAAAGTAGATAAATGTGCCCTACAGACATTTCTTGGGTTATTGCAGCATACTTTTTGATGTGTGGGTCGAATGACTTCTGCGGTAAAAGCTGGATTTGGCTCCAAGTGATTACATTTCAAATTGAAAAAATGACCCTTTGGACGAAGATTCACTTCAAATGATGATGTCAAATTTAAGAAAATAGCTTATTTTTCAAAGTTCGACATATCATTTTATATTGATGGTATTAAAAAGTTGAAAAGTCTATGGTCTAAATATATTTTAAGAAAATAAATCTCAAAAAATCTGTTTCCTTTCAGGCCGAGAACTTTTCAAACGGCCCCCGTAAAATGTATAGCTTTGCATAAAAATTAATACTGCAAAATGTTATGCTGCCGCACTGTCAAATTGAGAGCACGTTAATAGAATTTGTGGGATACAATTGTTATAGAAGTGCGACAAGATGAAAAATGCAAACACAATTTCAATCGATTTAAGTTGAATTTTATTATACATCATCTTATGTTAAGTAATTAAAATAAGTAGGAAATATTGTATTTTCATTTTATTCTATGTTCGTGTTATATACATTTTTTTTGTTGTTGTGTGTTTTCAAGAATCGTCACCGCCGTCAATCCCATAGCCTGTGTAGCACGTGTACTACTTCTAAAATAGGGCTTTACAATAATTTCTATTGGGATAACATTGATGTCTCTTGTGAATTTATTCTGGTATCCTTTAGATGTATATATATATATATATATATATATATATATATATATATATATATATATATATATATATATATATATATAACGTGAAATGGTGATAAATATATACTAGTGAGGCACAATTAATTTTTTTTCATGTAATTAATATGATGTTATTTAATGTCAAATAAATAAAACATAGTTCATATGATTTTTATTGTCATTATATTTACTTTTAAATCTTGTTTAATTCTATTCTGACATTGACGTTAGTGCACTTTTTGAAATAAATAAACGTATTAATATTATCTCATATGAAAGGAATAAGTAAAAACTTACCAAAAAAATAAATTGGATATGAAATTGGCTTTGGTCCTTGGATGATCAGATTTATTCCTGAATTCATCGGATGCACTATCATCCATATTAAGTTTACCAACCGAATGTTAATTTTTTCTTTCTGTAAAAAAAATAACATTTTAATTAGTGACGAAAACACCAGACATATTTTTTTTTGTCTCAAGTCCTAAATTTCCTCAATGTTTGTGTTGGTCACAGCACTTAAAAAATCTCTAATATTCTTTACTTTTCAATTATTTTTTTTTTAGTAATTTTATCAATAATATCAATGAATTTCGTAATGGATTATTTCAATAATCGCAATATTAGTTAATGAATAATCATTAATTACCAAAATATAATTATCAATTACTTTACCAAATTGATAATTTTAAAAAATACCGTTACTGTGAAAAATTATCCATTAGTAAAATTCGTAATTTTCTCCCTACAATTATCAAATAACGAAGTAATTAATAATGCTATTTTTGAAATTATCATTTGAAAAAGTAATTGATAATTTTAGAAATAAGTTAATCAATACCAGAGTAATTAATTTTTTTTTTCCATTACAAAAGCAGTTAATAATTTATTTTTTTTCTTTAAATTTAAAGTGTATTAGGTGAAGAAAATTTAAATCAAAGTTATCCTAAATTAGCCCGTGGGAAAAATTTTATCGCCAAAAACAGGTTGAATTTATTCACTGAATTTAAATATTATTCATTTTTGGAAAGGTGTTTTAGTTTTGTTGACTCTGTTTATTTGGTTTATATTATATTTATTCACAGAATAAAGGCATCTTGCATTGGAGTAGTTTATGAACAACATTACTGTGGGAATCGTATTTGATGCTTGTGATATCTGCTTTTAGTGGCGAATTTTTAATGTTATATTATAGAATTTCCTGCTTCAACGAATTTCACAAAGTACTGTATATTTCCCCGGTGGTAAAGATCTACGATTTTTGTTTAGCTTCTTGATGAAGTTACACATTGCACTCATATAGATGTGTAGAATGATACTTCTAGTTTCAAAATCTTTTTATAAAATTAAAATCGGACCATCTGTCATGCATAAAGTTGCGCTGAAATATAGTGCACTAAAATTTCAAAGTGAAATTGTAAATAATCCGATGCAATGACAGCACTTGATTTTGGCACACATAAACAATATTTAAATTACCACTATTTCTACAACTTGAAAAATGACGGCCATGAGAAAATTTTTAAATTAAATTATCCAGTTTTTCCTCTTTTTCTTCATAATGAACGATCCGAATAGATCGATTCAGGACTCATTTTGTTGATATTTTTATTCACTACAATTTATTCGCCCACATTATTGATATTACTTCATTAATTTTGATTTTACAACCAAGAATCGAAAACGAAACGCAATTTTTTGGTTTTAATTATTTATAACAAATTAATGGCCCATGGTAGGGAGTGGAAACATAACAAAATATCATAGAATCATTATTTTTTTTCTCTGTAGATTGGCTTAGTGGTCGAAAAGCTGGATCGATTATTCGATAATCGTTTTTAACAGAGATTTTTTTTTTAAATCTGATAAACGTAGTTACATAATATGACACTAGCTTTACTGAATCCTATGTCTGGTAGTTATAACGACAGATACAATATTTATTAATAAATCTTACCTTAATAGTTTAAATATATATTTTAGTCCAAAAATAAAAGACATAAACAAGAATATAAACTGCATATAACAACAACAAAGGTTAAATCTATACTACCTTTTGACGTCTACCATTTATGTAAAAATGGATCTAATTTAGATAATTACAAGTAAAATATTTAACATTTGTAACACTATTTAGCATGTAGATATCCGGCTAAGGAATTAATACTTGATAGTGAGTCATTCGGAACTTTTCGGAATATTTTTATTTTTTGTAACTCATATGTTGACGACAGAAACAAATTTCCTTAATAGACAATTTTCTCTAGCAAAATAATAACATAATAGCGCGATTGTTAATACAAATATATTGTAATAATGTTAAAGTGAATGGATTTTGTTGTGGTTGCTGTGTTACTAAATATCCAGTGTTCGTAAATTTGAAATGTTTTCAAGACGTATCTTAGTGAATATTGGTTCATCTGTAAAAAAAATGTAAATGTATTTAAAGATAGTATGTACACAACAGGAAGCTTTTTCACTATGGTAATTTCCATCGGTTTTGCGTTAAGCTGGTACAAACCACCCGGCATCAAATGTGCCATTTATTCATCTGTTTGAAAATCTTCGTTTAAAGAGATGTAATAGGACTAACAAGTGCCCGACTCCGATTTTAATGAAATCTCAATATGTTGTAGATACCATTTACATATATTTACGCACGTAATTTAAATTTAAAAATAAACAAATTTAATGGAATTATTTCAAAGTATTTTGTTCCACAAATACCATAATTAACTTAAGTTGGTAGGTTTTGGAGCTTCAAAAAATTAAGTAGTAAAAGAGGGTAAGTCATCTCCGAATACATTTTTTTCAAATCTCAAATTTTAATTAAGATATTTTTACAAAACAAAGTGAAAATTACTTGTTAGTTTCAGTGTGGTTATATCATGTTTTTTAACCCCATCCCTTACTTTTTACGAGGATTAATCTTGTAATTTATGTACTTAATTTAATTCTAGACATTACGAAATTGAACCAAAGGACCCCGCACCTGCCAAGTGGAAATTGGATCACGGTCAAATTCGATGAAAATTCAGTATGTTGTAGGTCTAGATGTCCTGATTAAAAGTTCCTATGGGCACAAAGTCTAAAAGTTAATAGTTTTCGAGATACAGAGGGATGAGTTGCGCCCGCACCAACCAAATGGAAATTTGATCCCGGTCCAATTCGTTGAAAATTTAGTATGTTGTAGGTCTAGATGTCTTGATCAAAAATTACTATGGGCATAAAATCTAAAAGTTCATAGTTTTCCAGATATAGAGGGATGAGTTGCGCCCGCACCAACCAAATGGAAATTGGATCCTGGTAAAATTCGTTGAAAATTCAGTATGTTGTAGGTCTAGATCTCCTGATCAAAAGTTCCTATGGGCACAAAGTCCATAAGTTAATAGTTTTCGAGATACAGGGGGATGAGTTGCGCCCGATCCAAAAGCGGTTTAAAATGGACTTTTGCGTTCAAAAATCATTCAGACTACAAGCCTCATCTTGACCATTGAACTCAAGGTCATATAAGGTTCAAATATTACGAAAATCGAAAAATATCTCAGAAAAAAAACGTTTTTATATTTTAAATCTACTACTTAAAAAGAAGTTTTTCCATAAAAAATGAAATCTTGACAATTTTTGACCTTGACCCTTGATCTAAAGGTCATAGTCAAGATTACAATTGGTGATCTCCTTCATTATCCTAAACCTATTGACAGTAGTTTTTTTTTTGATTACGCGATTACAACATTTTGGTACATAGTTTGCAATGTTTTACGCTGCGTACACACACACATATTATATATATATATATATATATATATATATATATATATATATATATATATATATATATATATATATATAGTTTGCAATGTTTTACGCTGCGTACACACACACACATATATAAAGAATATGTATTGTACATTTACATTCGCATACGTTAGCCAAATAAGTTCACAAGATAGGGAGAGAGAGAGAAAAAGAGGTAGATAGAGAAAAATGACCCTTACGCCTTGCCTATGTAAATGGTGGATCGGCCGCAATTCATCCCTCTGAATCTCGAAAACTATTAACTTTTGGACTTTGTGCCTATAGGAACTTTTGATCAGAAGAACTAGACCTACAACATACTGAACTTTTAACGAATTTGACTGAGATCCAATTTCCATTTGATTGGTGCGGGCGCAACTCATCCTTCTGTATTTCGAAAACTATTAACTTTTGGACTTTGTGCCCATAGGAACTTTTGATCAGGTCATCTAGACCTACAACATACTAAATTTTCAACTAATTTAACCGGGAACCAATTTCCATTTGGTTGGTGCGGGGTCCTTTGTTGATAAAATTTTTTTATGAATTCAATAAGTAACTTAAGTTAATGTGTTTTCAGGATATTCAAAACTAAAGTAGCAAAAGAGGATGAGCCACCCTTAATTATTTTTTTTAATATCTCCAGTTCTAATTAAGATATCTCTACAAAACAAAATTAAAATTATTTTTTATTTTGTTAAATTATGGTATTTTCACTCCTAAGAATAGTATTCCTTATTTTTTATTAAAGTAAACCGTCATTTCATACATGTATTATTTTTCCTATAATTGTAAAATTTTAATTTAAGCGAACGTTACAGAATCAGGAGTCCCTATTTGTCATGAATTATAATAATTTACAGACCAGGAATGCTTAACAAATGAAATGAGTTTATATTTTCTTATCAATTAAAAGAAAACATTTCAGTAAGCTCTGTAATGTTTATATCAATTGAAATTTGGCAATTTTACGAATAATTATACAGATATAAAATGGCATCTTTCGAATGATATCCTTGAGAGTGAAAATACTATAACTTCATTTCAAATAACAAATAATTTCTCTTTTGTTTCGTAAAGTTCAATTCTCATCTTAATCAGAACTTGAGATGTAAAAAAAAGTATTTGAAGGTGGCTCACCCTCTTTTACTAGTTTATTTTTAGAAACCTCGAACACGACAAGTTCAGTGACTTATAATATTTATGAAAAAAAAATATATTTTCAAACAATTCCATTAAATTTCGTAATTTTTACAATTAAATTACGTCCGCGAATGGATAGTTTACCCTTATAAAAAATAAGGACTGATATCCTTGGGGTGAAAAAACCATAGTTTAACGTCATTTCGAATAACAAGTAGTTTTGTTTTGTAACCTGAAATATTTTAAAAATACTGGTTTTAGGGGTGAACTTTAGGGGCGGTTTTCACGCCGTTAAAATGAATCTGTACAGGTAAAAATAATAGGTGTCTCTGATTTTTGCATCATGTACAATATATTGAAGTTTCATTAAAATCGGAGCAGGACATTACAGGTACCTTCCTTGTGAGTAACGTAGCGCTGCTAAACAACGCTTCATGTTAGATGACGAGGTTACGATATAATTAGGTTCGAGATGAAATGTAATGTCGCTACGTAATATCACAGCGAATATTATTTCTACCGATTTTACAAACAAGATGGACGATTCGATGACCAAGGACTTATATCTGGTAGGAAACTCTGTTGTTGCGTGGTGTGGTCCAGAGTTGCTACGCGACGGTGTTGCGTTACTGTGTTTTGTTGCATTTCAATAAATATATTAAGGATATTCAGTGGAGTTATAGAGGAAGTGCGACGACTAGGAAGGTATGGGATGAAAGCATAGGAAGACCATAGTGCAGCAAGCTCTAGATAAAAAAATATGTTATTTTTAACATGTGCGAAGGACTGCTATTTTTTTATAAAGACTTTTGCAAGATAAAATGAGATAATGATTGAAAACTTCGTCTAAATTATTCAGAATATCAAAACAAATGGATCAAAAAAAAGTTCCTTGGCCCAGTACAATGTTTTCTTCAACACTACCGTGGTGCTTAACGCTTTAAAATATATTTTTTAAATAAAATAAATCCAAAACTGTAATTACATTACAAATTTTTTCCCTTCTTTGTATATCCATTTTTAGTGGTATTTCTTGTTTGTCTAATGAAAAACGCCTTTACAAAACTCAGCGGCGTGAAACGTAATTTCTTATTAAATACCTATATATGTTGAATAGATTTTTTTTTATATTTTAAAAATTAACAAATACTTTTTACAAATGATTTTAATACATTTTTGAACAACCAAAGAAATGTTAGTTTGTATATTGGACTTAACTTTGTGATTGGCTAATCAACAATGTCAATACTAAATTAAATTTTTATAAATAAAATTGAACCGACTTCTAAAAGTGCGCTAAAAAGTGAAAAATAACCCTCAATTTTGATATGAAATTGAAATTTTTGAAGTCGGCGCCAAACTAATATCTGACAAAATGTGATTCGCATAAACAGATTAAAAATACTTTATTTGTAATTGCTTTCTTACCATAATTTGTATATATTAGTAGTTATTTATTTCATTTGGAAATAATTTGGCGCCGACTTCAAAAATTTCAATTTCATATAAAAATTTCTAGTTATTTTTCACTTTTTAGCGCACTTTTGGAAGTCGGTTCAATTTTTTTATAAAAATTTTATTTTTCGATTTTTAGTTTTGAATTCATTATGATATTCATAAATTATTTGAACCAAGTGCTAATCGAGATTCGTATACCTCGCAATGACTCCAAGGTGGCAAAAAAGTACCCATTTTATCCATAATTGTAATTCACCCTAAAATGAACCACTAAAAATTCTTTGATTCTCAGAGTACTCCAAATACCAATGAAATTGTGTCATATTAATCCACTATCTTAAATTTCAAATTAATTTTAGATTGGTAATATAGGCTCCAAAACCTTCCAATATCGATATTTAAAGAATCTGGGATGTAAATTTCTAAGCCCGATATATTTTTTATTGCATATTCAGTTTGTATACGCCCCAAGAACCCCGCAATATCAATTTTAGATGAAACCGGAAAATATAAAATTTTTAGTCCCTCATGTTGTATCTTATCAACCTAATAGTTGTAAAAAATAACTTCATATTCGTAATACCAAATCTGAAAAAATGAGAATAAGGTAAAATTTTCAACCCACCATATTTGATCCGCCATGTTGAATTACAAAAAAAAAATTTTAACGTCTTAATCTAATCTAAATCTAAACCCTTCAAAGCCCTTTAGTACTAATTTTAGATGAAATCCAGAAATTTAAAATTTCTAAAGGGTCATATTGCATCTGACATATTAGATTTTCTTAAAATAATTTTATATTCGCTATTTACATCCTCAAAAACGATTCAGTTGCACATTTGAACAAAATCGAAAAACGTAAAATTTTTAGTCCGGTATATTGAATTCGCCATATGCTTTTAAATTTATAATTTACACCCTCAGGAATCCTCCAGTTTTGGAGAAAATCGAAAAATGTAAAATTTTTAGGACGCAATGTTGAATCCCTCAGATTGAATTTTTTTAAAAATATTTTATGTTCGTAATTAACACTAACAAGAATCCCCCAATACTGACTTTAGACAAAATCGAGAGATGTAGAATCTTCAATCCTCCATCTTAGATCCGCCATATTTAATTCTTTTTAAATAATATCAAATTCGTAATGTGTAATTTTGAAAAAAATCGGACAAAATTAATTTTTTATCCACCATATTGGATACGCCATATTGAACTTTTTAAAAATGTTTTGAATTCGTTATGTGCAACCTCGAAAACTTCCCCATACCAATTTTGGAGAAAATCGGACAAAATTAATTTTTTTTGTCCGCCATTTTGGATTTCTTAAAAATAATTTCAGATTCGTTGGGTACAATCCCGAAAATTTCTCCATACCAATTTTGGAGAAAATCGGACAAAATTAATTTTTTTTTGGCCGCCATATTGTATGCGCCATCTTGGATTTTACTGCACCAATTTCATCAAAAAAATATGGGACCACCGCAGCAGCTTCCTGAATATAACGTAAAAAATTTCATTCAAATCGGTGCAGTCGTTCCGGAGTGCATACATAAAAAAAATACATAGTCGACGAATTGTGTACCTCCTTCTTTCCGAAGTCGGTTAAAAATATTTTTCCTCTTTTCTTTTTTGTACATTTTTGTTGCCTATATTATTTGTCTAATTATTTTTATATCTAATTTAATTGATAAAATATGTTTATAATCTTAAACATAATAAAAAGTAACCACTAATATTGCCTAAAATAGGGAAATATGTTTTTGAATCTAAATCGAAAACCTTCGACAAGTCCTCTGGGTGACAGAAGCTTGTTCAGATATAATTATTAAATTAGCAAATCGAATTAACTGAATATTTTTATTTTTAATATAAAATCGTTTTATGCTTCTTTGTTGTGCCTATTTGTAGCTTATTTAGTGCGTTTTATTCATTGGACAAATCAGATCTATTAAAATACAAACTATTGAACCAGATGTTAAATAAAATCGCTTAAACTTCAGTCGTGGGGAAGAATAAAACCTGGATGTTCTATTATAACCAATATTGATAAAATAGAAATCGAACAAGGACAAAATTACAATTGATGTTTTTTGTGTCTTAATAGAATATTGTATCTATTTAAAAGGCTACATTCAAATAGAGATTCCTTTTATTATTCAGGTTTCCTCTATTTCGGTCTTTTATATTTGTTAACCTTCAACTATGTTTATACTTTCTATTCAAAACACCACAGCCTAAACAAATAATTGACTCTTTTATTTGGGAAGCGTCTCTATTCAAAACATTTTTTTTTCTACCTCGGCTTCTGTTAGTCGCAGAGTTATATTTTTTTTAAGGTAGTTCACTCATGAAAAGGCTTTTTTTAGGAATGTGATCGAATTTGAATATATAGTTTACAAAAGTGTCTTTTATTTAATTAAAAAAAAAAAAAAAATTTTAATGGTCTGTGAGGCGAAATATTAACAATTAAAATATGTATAATTAATGATGGAGATCACTACATATAACAAAATGTCAATACATTTTGGAACATCTCAAAAATGGCTTTTACCATATTTTTTTAAAAACTAAGGCAACGTAGATCCAAAAGTTATGAATTTTTTAAATAAAAATAATTTGAAAACATCTGACGCGTAGTGGGGTAAAGTCATCACAACTTGGCAACGCGCGATAATTCAAACCTAAGTTAGGTTAGTTTTACAGAATGTGATATTTTTTAAAATATATTTCTAGATATTTTTATTTATTTTCTCAATGTGTTGGCATGTCAACATAACAAACTGTATAGGTATGAGACTCATACTATATGACCGTTACTATACACACGTTTACTCTATAGACCATTCAATATAGAGATTTGCCGCGCTGTCAGATTTATTATATTTACAGTTATTACTGTATAAGAATGGGTATGTATATTGAAAGTTAACATGTGTTGGGTACAGTCTCGTACAAAAACAAAATTCTTTAGGCCTGAGAATCTTTAACTTTTGGTACTTACTGAAAGGCTATACTTTTGTCTAGGACTGTCGCGAGTGAATTACCTTAAATAAGTTATCTAGCTTTGGAATACCGCTAATTTCAAATAAATAGTATTTGAAAAAATCGCATTATTTAATTGTATATAAGCGGAAAAGAGGTACTATTTTGTTATCTTGCAAAACTTGATGATCCTTTTGCCGCCTTTTTTTCAAATCACTAACTACGTTTTATCCACAAGTTTGATAACAATTTCAACAATTTCTTGCATAGATATTAACAACAACAGAAAAGATATTTTTTTATGTTTCTTTATAAGTTCACCGGTAACCGCTGGACAGATTTTAACAAACAAAAATATATTTTAAAGGTTATTTTATTGCCTACAACTTTGTTAAGGTACATTTTTGTTAAGAAGCAATAGTTTCGAATTAAATGAAGGGAGCCGATTTTTTGTTTTTTATTGTTGTAAAAAAATATTTTTCAAACAAAATTCGAGATGTGAAAGATGAAAATGGTTTTGTATCCCCTAGAAGAATGATATCCAAAAAGAAAAATTCCATTTGAATTAAATTTTTTACAAAGTCTAATATTTCTGCTCCAACAGGATCTATTTTATATTTTACTCCTTTTTTTTTCAAATCAATATTTTTCTAGTTTTTGGACATCTACCTCTGTTGTGACATTTCTAAAAATTACGATAGGGTCCCATTTCCTTCTAGGAAATCGATCCAAAATGTTCAAAATTTTGAGCGTGTTATAGCTTTTAGTGATTTTAATATTATATCAATTTTAATATATTAGATTGCAGAATAATTTTAAAAAGGTCAGTCACTTTTCTATAAGAATATTGCAGGGTCTTTAAAGAAAAAAGTAATCAAATTTGTAGTTCTAGAAAATAGTTAATTCTTAAACTGACCAAGAAATTTAAAAAAGTATTTAGTCTTATTAGGTCAAAATAAATTATTAAAGTTGTATAGAGGCTGTAAGTTCCTAGGTGATTATAAAAACCAGTAACTTCGGAGAGAGCTGATTAATTGTCTTTTCTTTTCAGATCTAGTAACTAGGTAATTGGGAGTTAAATCAGAGAGATTTACAATTAAGCAGAGAATCAATCTGGTGAAGCTTTGTTTTCAGTAACAGGGATTTGCAGCTGCTTTCGTAGAACATTTACAGAACGAAAATGCGTATAGTTACGTACTAAGATGATAAAGAAACATCAGCCAGACGTTATTCCAATCAATTGAGGATGAACCGAATAACTGTCTAGCATATTTTAAGGCATCTTGTCTTATTATTACATACTCAAAAATACTCTAACTTTGTAGAGAAAAACCTAATATCCTGAACCGGCTTATTATGAGTGACAACGCCTATTTCGATTTAAATGGCTTTATTATAAGCAAAACTGTAGGATTGAGGGAAGGGAAAATGAAAGACTCGTTCATGAATGACAGTTAAATCTCATAAAATATACCGTCTAGTGTGGAGTGACAACTCACAGCTACCTTTGAAACTAAAGACTGAACTTTTTTGAATATAAATAATGAGACATATAGGGTAATGCTGAAAAAATTTGTTCGTCCAGTCCTACAAAATCAACCATATATGCGAGGTGTGTATGTATATTCAGAAATGAGACTGGAAACGTAGCGTTTGATCTGGCAAAACTTGGAATGCCGGAGTTTGAATTCTCTAAAGTCATTTAGTTGTCTGACACGGAGTAAAAAATGAGTAAGATCAATTTCAAGTAAGGGTGTGCTATCAGATTTTGCTTCAGACTTGGGGACAGTGCAACGAAATCTTTTGTAGAACTTGGGTAGGCCTAAGGAGACAATATTTTGTCAAGAGTCCAGATTTTTCCGTAGTTTAAGGCATTTTCGGAAGGAAAAGAGTCGATTGAAGATGAATCACGCAGCGGAAGACCTTTATCTTCAGATTGTCGCTTGATAGTCAAAATGTTCGAGGAAGAGTTAAATTTGATTCACACCACCGATCATGAGATGTTGAAAAATAACTTGGGGATGAGAAAAATCTACGCAAAAAATGGTTCCAAAAAATATTTTGTAGGAACAAAAAACGGAAAAAAAAATATGCCTTGATTTTTTGAATCTGTTGACAATATCCCAGAACAATTACATCAACTTCCCTAAGGCCTATAGAAGAAAATGAGAATCTTGAGAGTTTGTGGCTCTAGATCAAATGGTTAATCAACACTTACACCGAGAGGTGCTTAAAAAACTTTGAAAAAGGGCCATGTGTATGAGATCCAACATCAAGAAAATGGGGTGCTGCATGCGACAATTTCAACAAACAAGTTTTCGGTTAGTAAAAGCATTACTATGACTTCTCAGCCTCCTTATTCGCTTTACTCGGGTTTTTATGACTCCCCCTTCTTCCTGATATTGAAAAATTAACGCAAGGAAAGTCTTTTTGGGATACTCGAAAACATTTAAACGGCTGTAACCGACCAACTGAAGGCTATTTCAGTACCAGAGTTCCAGCACTGCTATAAAGATTAGAAGAACCGTCTCCAGCGCTGTATGGCTTCCCAAGGAAGTTATATTAAGGAAGACAATATTGAATTGAAATTTAAAAAAGAAACTCAGTACTTAGTATACGCACTTTGTATGCTTTCAGTAAGATGGAGTCTCATATCATACGACCTTGTCAAAAATGCAGCTTTTAACGTAATTGTTTAGAAAACGAACAATTTCAAGACAATCTAAAATTTCATATCCAGCTCGTTCGCCTGACTTTATGTCTGCTGACTTTTTTCTGTTAGGTATTTATAGAAGAGAGTTTAAGTCAATAAACCAATACCACATGTATCTAAAGAATAATATTTAAGCAAAACCTGTGAGGTCGAAATAAAAAAGCACGTGCGATTGTTGTCGATTATCTAAAAAAACTCCATTTTACATATTAACTTTGTTGTTTGTTACTTTTTGTAGGTCTATTCTTCTTTTTAAGTTTACGCGAAACTTTAAACTCAATTACCCCAAAATAAACAAGTTACGGAAGAATATTCTAGAAAGACTTTTCGGAGGTCTTATTTCGTAATGAATACAAACCTACTTTGAGCGTGCTAATCGAATAGAAAGTGTTATTTTAGAGATTCCAATTTTTACAATTTTAAAATTAACTTCACGATGTAGAGAATTAGAATACCGTTTTTAACAAACTTGTCGGCATTTATCGTATAAAAAAAGTTTAATATGAAACATTTCTGGAATAAGCGATGTGCCTGTCCATAAAACCATGAATTTTGACAAAGACTGATTTTGAACGATCGTGATTTTGAAATAAATTATTTATTTGTTTCAGTGATTTATATTAGGACGCAATCTTATTTTGGCGTTGAATTTAAATAAATAGAAGTACGGTTTTGTAACAACCCATATATATATATATATATATATATATATATATATATATATATATATATATATATATATAAAAAAAATTTATTTAAATTAGATTGTTATCTGAAAATATGTTTTAAGAAATATACATGTGACCAAAAATACATGTTTCTTGCGTAAAACAATTTCGCACAAGTAAAAGCTGATGGGATCATATGATCCGAAATATTTTATGTTAATATCGAGGATTAATCAAGGTAAGGTTAGTGAAAATTCTTGACCTTAAAAAGTGATGAGATCGAAAATACGACTAAGTTCATTGACACTGATAATACCTTGGCTTTGACCGATATTTATATCCAAACATAAATTAATTTCATAAAATTTTATTCAAAATTATTTTTGTGTTGTTTAGGGATTACATATTCTAAGGCCACGTATTAATTAGCAGTTTTTATGACCTTAAGATAATTATATAATATGATATGGAACGAGAAAGCGAAGTGACAGTTTGCTTTCGATTTTTCTACGAAAGCTGATAGTTAATATCAAAATGATCGTCAAGATCGATTATTCACAATAATGTTGAATCTATTAAAAATCTTGAACTTGACCTTATTTTAAATATTTTTGTTTGGAGATCATTTCTTTTAATTTCAACTTGAGGTTTTACATTGGAATTAGTTCCGTAAAAATGTGTTTTTGCCTATTTGATTAATATACAACAAATTTAAAATAAAAATCTTTTTAAAGGGCCAATAGCTTAGTGTCAGCCAAATAAAAAGCAAATACCCCATTTACTGCTAGCAGTTTGGATGATTATTAAATTTTGATGATATTATAGATATCTTCGATCATACCCTAGATTTAAACCAGAATAGATTTGTTTGAAGGCTGTTCATGGTCGGTGGGGGAGTTGATGTTTGACAGACATAAACATATTTACTTATCTTGTCTTTCAGTTTAATTGGTTGTCATGACTTTTTCGGTGTTTTGAAGTGTTAGACATTACTATAAATGCGAAATTTACAATTAATACTAACAAAAAGAGGATTTAAAAGCTTATTTTTATCGGTAAATATTGTTAGATATTGTTTACATATTAAAAATAACAATAATAATTTAGGCAACCATATATTCATTTTTGTTTTCAAAATTGACGTACCGATGATACTCGTTTAAATAATGCTATTAGAAAAGGATAGCATAAAATCGGTATGTCTGTACCAAGAAATTAAATATCTACTGTTTATCAACACTTTTTCAAATATAAATAAAAATATTATTACATTATCCAGCGTTCAAACAACCGGGTCCTAGTTCTGACGTTATGCTACTTCTACAGGGGTATGTTCGAAGGATGATATGATGGTGTCAATTATTTTAGATAATAAGTCGATTTGGAAAATATAGGCAATTAGCAGTGTAGGCGATTGATCGATTGTTTTCGTTTTTTTAGAAATAAAATAGTACTCTTTCGATATTAGAAAACTTATTTTTATTTCTTTAATTTACAAAATGTAACTTATTCGTTATGCGTTCAAACAATTTCTTACTAGTTCTCAGAAAGTCTACTAGAGGCGACTCTGTCACAGACCGCAGATCGAGACGTCCATACGAGGGCGGTTTCTAAAGTTCTAACATACCGGCGGCCTTTGAAAACATGCTTTTCAAATACAATTAAACGTCTATTGGAAGGAGACAAAGTTTTTGAACCGCACGTTTAAATACAGAAGTTTTTATCCCGGGTGATGTTATCTTCTCCTAGGTGTAGCTGAATAACTCGTCCCATACGCCAGTACATCGGTGGGAGGCTTTCGTCCATTATCAAAACCATCGAGCCGATTTCTAATGAGTCTTCTGGAGCTGATTGCCACTTGGAGCGTTGCTGCAGATTTAACAGGTAGTCATGTGACCATCTCTTCCAAAAAACTTGAAACATTTGCTGGAGCGCTTCAAACTGGTTTAGTCGATTCTGGGGCAGTTCCGTTAAGCCGCGTTGAGGTATGGATAAAAGGGGTTCACCGATCAAAAAATGACCGGGGGTTAGACAGGTTAAATCTAATGGGTCGTTTGACATAGGAGTAATAGGAGAGGAATTAATTGCAGCCTCAGCTTGAGCAAAGAACGTGGATAGTTTTTCGAATGTTACATGATTTTTTCCGATAATTCTATTTAGATGCGTGTGGTTAGTATGGTGGTTTGTGGGAACCTGCGTTTCACCGCAGGTTCCCACAAACCACCATGATGAGGGCATCGAGGCGCTATAAAATTCCAACTAATTCCATTTTTTAATAAATAATCTGCTATGCCAGGATCCTTAACTAAATTAGGAACATTTTTGAGAATTGTTTTTAACTCGTTATTTGCACCTGTAAAATTAGTGCCCTTATCACTAAAAATAGTTTTACATCGCTTACAACTCCGTGATGTGGTAGATAAAATACATTTTTTCCGTCGTTTTTAACGTTCACGTTTTCTAATTTGACTTTTCTCATATGCCCAAGCCTTTCACATTCATTCGTAAATTTAGAATATTGCTGTTTAAATTCTGAAATTTCCGTTCAATCGATTTTAGTCGCTCCATAGCTGATTCTAACGATTTTCCTATCTGTTCTGCATTTTCACGAATAGGTAAACTCGCTACAAATTGTCCCGTAGTATCACGCTTTAATGTTTCAATAAATCTTTTTTCGCATTCTATTTCTTCCGATGTATAAAATTTTTTAGGCGAATATTCTTCAATATTCCAAAATTATTCTAATTGTTGCTCAATATTACCAAATTGAGAAAAACTACAATTGGTACGTTTAATATTACGATTTATCGGTAACGAACCACATATTACCCATCCAAATGCGGTATCTTGTAATATAGGCAAGTTTGAACCTAACTGCTTTTGCTCTGGTCGTAAAATATCATAAAAAATGTTTACCCTCAATAAAATATCCACTGATGTTGGTGTATTAAAATTATTATCAACAAAATTAATATTACTAGGCAAATCCAAAACTGATTTTATGAAAGAAAATGATGGTAAATTTTCTGTTATTTTATTGATTATTAAGAAATTTGCTTCTTTGTTATATTTATCATCACACAATTTTATTTTAGTATAAATTTGACTTGAAATTGTAGAAGAAGCGTTTCCTATACCTACTACAGGAATTTTAATGTTAAACGGCAATATTTTAAGTTTTTCCGCCAAGTTTTTACCGATAAAATTCGACTGCGAGCCACTGTCTAGCAATGCTCTACATTGAAACCAATGCTGATCACTATCTTGAATTAAAACGTTTGCTGTTGAGAGTAAAATTTCCGTTTGTTGATTACTGCAATGATTCACTACCAATCCCAATGTTTGAACATTTGGTACTACCTCGGTAGGTTGCAAATTTTCCTTAACGCTTTTAGTATCACTTGAATCAATATGAAATAAAGTGTTATGTTTTTTAGAAGAAACCTTACAACCCGGTGCAATGCACTGATTCAATGCTTGATTAGCACGCAAACAATTTAAACAAAGTTTTAATTTTTTAACCGCTTCCATTCTTTCTGTTACAGACAGATCAGTTAATTTTTTACAATGATAAATATAATGTTTTTCCTTACAAAATATACATTCCAAATTAAAACCCTTATTAATTTGAACAGGATATGACTGGTATTTATTCCCAATTTTATCAAACTTATTTTGATTCTTGATTGTTTTATTAGACACACTCTGTGAATTAATATTATCTTTTTTGTCAATTTTAAGATGAACCTCAGACGTTTCTAATAGCTTGCAACAATTAGATAAAAAATTTAACAACATATGAATATCAGGTTTAAATATTTTTTTGTTTATTACATACTCTTCCCACTGTGTGGCCGTTTTAAAATCTAATTTACTCGTTAGAAGATAGATTAACATAGTTGATCAAGAATCTACCGGTTCGTTTAGTAGTTTAAGAGCTCTAAAACGTTTTTGAAATTCATCGAACAAATTTCTAAGGCTATATTTATCCTTGGAAATAGCTGGTAATCCGAATAATGCCTTGACATGGTTTTTAATTGTCAAATTTGTATTTTCATACCTTTCGTTAAGTATACTCCATGCTATACCATAGTTATCCGCTGTGAGTTGAATTGAATTCAAAATTTTAGCTGCATCACCTTTGAGATAACTTAATAAGTAATAAAATATTCTAATTTTATCAATTGTTTGATCATTGTGAACTAATGTTTGAAAAAGATCTCGAAATTGAGCCCATTTGTCATATTCCCCATAAAATTTTTCTAATTCGATAGCTGGAAAGCCTTTGCTAACATTCGAAACACAATTAGAAGTTAAATAGGATTAGTTGAAGGACTTGTATTTTGAAGCTGATCCTTTTCTTTCAATTTATTCTCATAATACTGCCTTAGAATCGTAACAGCACTACCCGTTACCTCGAAATACCAATCTTCAAACATACCTTGCTCATCTGATTGCAACTCACCCTTATCTAATAACTCCAATTTTGACTGTACTTCATTAAAATCCCTCATTAGGTTGCTCTCTATGCTACATAAACGTAATTCCAAATTTGCAATTTTGTCTTCAGTAAAATTGTTAACAAATATCCCAAATCTTGTTAAGACCGCTTTGATTTGCTCTCTGTTTTCGAGAACTTGCTTAATTTTTTCTTGCTTTGATAACTGCTCTCCCTGCTCCCCTCTTGGGTATTTTCTGATTTTTTGTCATCCATACTAAACAAATGACCTCGTATTTTACGACTAAGTATCGATTAACTTTAATTTTTTACTAAGCTATCCACACGATGCACAAGCGTTGAATTAAAAGAGAATAATCACTGGAAATAGGGAAAAAAAGGAACGAACTTACTGTTTTCCAATTTTTTCTTCGATTATCACTCAATGACAGCTTTTTCCCTTTCGCTCCGGTCGATGCGATGATTCGATAGTTCTATTGATTTCTCACGTTTTTTCTTGTAAACCACAGGTTATTTTTACCATTCGGCTGAAGGACCATAATATGTAGGCGCTTGATCGATTGTTTTCGTTTTTTTAGAAATAAAATAGTACTTTTTCGATATTAGAAAACTTATTTTTATTTCTTTAATTTACAAAACGTTACTTTTCTTTATGCGTTCAAACAAGTTCTTACTAGTTCTCAGAAAGTCTACTAGAGGCGACTCCGTCACAGACCGCTGATCAAGACGTCCATACGAGGGCGGTTTCTAAAGTTCTAACAAGCAGGTTGACATATTTCAGTTCGGCAGCTACATGAATTCGAAACAAGACGTACAATTCAATCTGCATTAATTCCAAAATGTCGTAATTATGGAGAACTTAGTATAGACTAATGCTATAAACCTCCACAAAATGAGCACGATGAAGATCTCGATCTAAGCCTTAACTGTTCATAAAATACATTGTCTAAAATAATCATCCAAAATTGTGATACCTATTGAAGCGGGTACTGTTGTAATATTACTTTAAAAAAACTTGAGTATTTATTTTGCAAACTACAGGGTGGATCATTTTGGATGTTTTATAAGCTATCTAGGAAACCATAAAAGATTTTTTCTGAGAAAATTATAATGGCGAAAACATATGATGGCTATCGGTTTCAGATTTACAGAGCGATTTTCAAATTTCACAATTTTCTAAAATGTCATATATTTTACGTATCAAAGAAACTACGATAAAACTAATAAGGCATTCTTAACGTACCTTTTTCTATAGAATTCAGTGACCTAGTTAGAATTTTAATTTTAGTTTTAATTACGGAGATATAATATCAAGATTTCATTTTTAAATGGAACACCCTGTATTTTATTATATCATTATTTTGCATTTTTCTTAAGAATATATTATATTATCGATATAAATTCATTCTGCAAAATGATATATTTTTCTTACATCAATTCAAGGTAAAGGAAAGACATATTAAAATTATTTAAATAATTATATTTTTATTATTTTTAATTTGTTCACGAAGTAAATTTTGTTTAAAATATACTTGGAAAGCTTACGTAACAAAGTGTAAAATAAAAAATTTTATTGGATTGGAGTAAATCTAGCAAATTATTAACAATTCATAGATAAAAATAATTTTTATCGCATTTGAATAAGTCAAGTTTTTTTGTCCTGAAATCCGTGGTGTATGTAAAAGAATTACTATACTTAAATTAAATTACTATTACTATAAAAATAAGAACTATCAAAGTATATATCAGAAGCCTTTCAATTTCGGCAATTTGGAAACACATTTTTTTACTTTAAAACTTTTAAATTTCAGTATTATTCAGTATCGCAAAATGTCGCTCTCAACTTTAAAGTTTCCTTCAGAAACAAAACAAATCAACGAATATACTCTCAGATTAACACACTAACGTGAACTAAATTACAGTACATCCGCTCGTTTCTTTGGTTTATTGTGAAACCTGGTAAATGCTTCACCAAAATCTCATTTGGCAGTATATATGTACGTAATTCTTTCCTCGAATACCAAATTGGCTTTATTATTTATGGCGATGTTAACAGTCAGTAAAGCAAAAAATTTATGAGTTATGTAGTATAAGAAAAATTAGTTGAATTATATATATATATATATATATATATATATATATATATATATATATATATACATATATATTAATATGTCTATATGTAATAGAAGGTTTTAGGGTATCCTTTATGTGTGTTGACTCCTTCTCAGGACTGTAGGAAGTTTCGGTGAAATCTCATTCGCCATTTTAAAAGCTCACTGAACGGCCTCTGTGGACGAACTGATGCTTGCTACTCGCGTGCGGCCAGTTTTATGTATACGTGGGACATGTTTGTTGGTTGCATGATTCTGGCCAATCAGGTTACGAGTTTTGATGCGTGTCATTGGCCCTGTTGCCAGTATTTGGGGCCGTGTCGCCGAGTTATGATCCGTTTCTTTACTACCTATTACTGGTTGATCTTTCGTTAGCAGGTTTTTCCATGTATTAGGAAACCATTGACTGTCGTCTCTGCTATTTAAGTTGTTGGGCGGCTATGTAATTTCAATAGCTTTTTTTATAACTTCTGTGGACAGGTTTTCACATCTCGATAGCATTTTTGTTCCTTAGAAGTTGATCTTATGTCCTGTGTTTAACAACTGTTTGGCCAGTGCAGAAGAAATTGTTTTTTGCTTGACAGCGTTTATATTTTCGTCTCTTTTAAGGTTGGTGTAACCTACGTAAAATAAGCTGCATTCTTCTCAGGATATTTCGTATACTTCCTCGTTTTCTAAAAGGATTTTTTCTTCAGATATTGACAGGATATCCTCTACGATCTGTGGTGAAAATGATTTCAATGTTGTGTCTCTGTAAAGTTTTTGCGATTTTCCGTGCAAAGAATGCAGCTCATCTTACGTAGGACAAACCAACCTTAAAATAAGCGCCAAAAGAGACAAACATATACAGACTGTGAAGCAAAAAACAATTTTTCTTGCAATGGCCCACCTGTTAAACACAGAACAAAAGATCAAATTCTCAGGAACAAAAATGCTATCGAGATGTGAAAAGCTGTCTACAAGAGTTATAAAAGAAGCTATCGAACTTGAAAAGCGGCCCAACAACTTAAATAGCAGAGACGATAGTCAGCGGTTGCGTAATACTTGGAAAATCCTGCTACCGAAATGTCGGTCAGTAGTAGATAGTAAAGAAACAGATCATAACTCAGCGACACGACCCCAAATACTGATAACAGGGCCGATGATACGCAGGAAAACTCCCAACCTACTAATCCTATAATATAAAAACATTCATGCACGAGTTTACAGAAGAAGCTGATGACTTGATGGAAATTTATTATAAATAAGAAAATATTGTTATAAATTCCCACTATTTAATACTTAAAATACCGTGATAATTATTTCGACACATTGTGCCTCCTGCGTATGGTAGACCAAAGTCGAAGCGATCCTAAACTACCAAAAAAATTTAACTAAATAATCGACCTAAAATAGTTCCTTGATGCCCACTATATGCAACAACTGTAGTATTACTAAGAACAGTACCA
Source organism: Diaprepes abbreviatus (assembly GCA_034092305.1). NCBI lineage: Eukaryota > Metazoa > Arthropoda > Insecta > Coleoptera > Curculionidae > Diaprepes > Diaprepes abbreviatus. Next base: position 3,703,823 of record JASJET010000055.1, on the reverse strand, counting down.
ATTTTTACCTTCTGACTTTAGCTGGTAAGATAATCACACATAAGTTTATGTGGGATACTACGAAAACCTATCCTTTCAAGGGTTTCAAGAAGCTGCGGGGGACCAACGGTATTGAAGGCTTTTTTTAAGTCAACAAAAACCGCCATTGATAGTGTACGATTATCAATTGCCGCTAAAATATTTTTGACTAACCCACCACAGCACCTTCTCTAAATCTAAACTGCTTTGATAACAGACTACTATAAAAAATAAAAACGATTATATAGTATTTTCTATTATATTTTGGTTAAAATGGTGATTTATGTTTATCCCCACTTTTATATTTAGAACTTTGTCGCTCAATTTTCGCAATAAAAGTACGGAGTAGAATAGCTAATGGAAAGTTTTTCAAATTATCCTGCTATACTGAAAAACGCTTCGAGAATTTTGGACAAACCTGTTGTTTTCTGAATGGGTGTAAAAATATGTTCAGGAATAGTCATAAAATAATTTTATGATCATTTTTTATTTGTGAGTCGATTTTGATAACAAAAAAATTTTTTTATTCGTATTCAGCACTCTCGAGTTTTATTGCCGGCTAAAAAAAACCTTGTCACACTTCTGTATTTCAAAGGATTTATGAATGGTTTGCTCACACAAAACCATCTGGGTACCTATTCTTGTTCTCGAGAGAACGATCATCTTGATGGAAAGTGGGCGTGGTTCTCACGAAAAAGTAAGAAACCGTATTCTGGGTAGCTTTCTCGTTCTCGAGAGAACGATCATTTTGATGGAAAGTGGTCGTGGTTCTCACGAAAAAGTAAGAAACCGTATTCTGAATACGGTTTCATACTTTTTCGTGAGAACCACGCCCATTTTCCATCAAGATGATCGTTCTCTCAAGAACGAGAATAGCTACCCTGGAAGCCTAAGGTATTAGTAAGGCTTGATTCTCACTATAGTGTCGCTCTCGATAAGATCTCGATAAGCCCTCGACACGATCTCGATACGCTCTCGGTCCGGTAAAATATTTTTACAGGAGAAATAATGAACCTATACACACTATTGGTTTTGAGATTTCGATATCGTAAACTCTTTTTCATTTAAAAAAAATTATCGAACCGACATCGTATCGAGAGCGGCATTATAGTGAGAATCAAGCCTAATTGTTCATTATAGGACGATTGTATTAAATTATTTCGATCACATTAAGTTCATATTTTAATTAAAATTTAGAATAAAAAATTTAACATAGTCTATAAAATATTATAGGTTTATCCTAATTTCAAGAAAACAAACTTACCGTGAAAATTTTTGATAATTTAGTTATCCAATAACAATTTCAACACAGCACACTTTTCCAAAAACTTCTTTCAATAAAAATACTTAAAAAAAATTTTTTTTCTTTGAAAAAATTATATATGCATCACGCGTTGTTTATATAATCTACGGAATTGCTATGTAACCACCCAGCGATTGATTAAACCCAGATTAGTGTAATGAAATGAATCAATATTCATTTAGCAACATTATCATATTTTTATGGTGGGAATAACCACAATTTACCATAAAAATGGCAAATCGTTGACCAAATTCACAACTGATTAATAGAAAAGAATGTTTACAAAACCTTAAATCTTAAGTTGCTTAAACGTTCTGAAGTTTTTGTCACTATAAGGTTACCGCTAGTGAAATTTTTATATTTTTTACTTCCATGTAGAAATAGTTGTTAAGGAACAATAATAAATCAGAGCTAATTTATCAATGACAATAAGTCGATGAATATTTTGTATGAGCATGTTTTTTCACACCAATTTCATATAATTGCTTCATTCTAATTACGAGAGGAACAGCAATCGGTTAAAAAATCACGATATTATGTCGAATAAAATAGAATTTAATAGTTTATTTCGTTACATAGCAGAAAATAGAATTTTTCCTGTAATAATTTGGTTTTGTTTTTAAATTTTTGGGTTATAAAATATAATGACATGTCAAAGTTAGATATCGTGGTAACTAGGAATATTTAGCTAGTCCGACGTATACCTTTATTTTGATATATATATATATATATATATATATATATATATATATATATATATATATAAAATAAAATAGAATAAAATATTGGCGAAGCGGACGTGAAAATTTGTCAATCTACATGATTCTCGTATTAAAAAGTGCGGAGCACTCCATAGTATGGAATAACTCCGGGTCCGACAGATGGCGACAGCGCTGTTTCGTCCTAATATGGGACTCGTCAGGCCACCGCAGTCGGTACAAACCATCATCTCGCCTTTGCATCGTATAAGCCATACTTATAATCAAAATACGGCAAATAAGACGACAAAGGCGACATCTCGATGGTCCACTCGATAATACAAGAACCATACAGATTAACAAAGTTTGTAAGAGAACCGTCATATGGTGGCGCGACGGTGAATTAAAACAGAAATATGTAAAATCGAGTACACGAAACGCGCTGCCCAAAAGATAGGGGTCGCATTTTTCGGTACTGGCAAGCAAGCATACCGCTATTTAAGCAGCCAAAGCCACGTGCCGCACCAAACGATCCCACCATGAGAGCATCGTTTAGCGTGTTTAAAAGCCAAACAAGTAAATAAATATGTAGATAAGTTTTTGTCCGTGTAATTTAAAATAAAATAGAATAAAATATTGGCGAAGCGGACGTGAAAATTTGTCAATCCGCACTTTTTAATACGAGAATCATGTAGATTCGGTAGCGGTATGCTTGCTTGCCAGTACCGAAAAATGCGACCCCTATCTTTTGGGCAGCGCGTTTCGTGTACTCGATTTTACATATTTCTGTTTTAATTCACCGTCGCGCCACCATATGACGGTTCTCTTACAAACTTTGTTAATCTGTATGGTTCTTGTATTATCGAGTGGACCATCGAGATGTCGCCTTTGTCGTCTTATTTGCCGTATTTTGATTATAAGTATGGCTTATACGATGCAAAGGCGAGATGATGGTTTGTACCGACTGCGGTGGCCTGACGAGTCCCATATTAGGACGAAACAGCGCTGTCGCCATCTGTCGGACCCGGAGTTATTCCATACTTTGGAGTGCTCCGCACTTTTTAATACGAGAATCATGTAGATTGACAAATTTTCACGTCCGCTTCGCCAATATTTTATTCTATTTTATTTTAAATTACACGGACAAAAACTTATCTACATATTTATATATATATATATATATATATATATATATATATATATATATATATATATATATATATATATATATATATATATATATACAGGGTGCACCATGTTTCATGTCGGTATGTAAACATTGAATAACTTTGAAAAAAAAACTGATTTCTATATATGAGGTATTTTTATTAAATGTGGTCCTTTACAATTTATTGGGACTAGTTTTTGAGTACTACATCGATCAAGTGGCCACCTTTATTGGCCAAAAAAAATGTGACCTTTTTGCTGCGTTTTCCATTACATTTTCGAGCATCTCGGGTGGTATAGCGGTGATTTCGGCAAGAATGTTTGCCTTGATCTCTTCAATGTCTTTGCTTTTAAAATAACCCCATAAAAAGGAGTCCGGAGCAGTCAAATCTGGAAATCTGGGTGGCCAGTCAATGCCGCCTCTTTTTGACATCAGACGTCCAGGGAATTTCCGTTGAAAAAACTGGATTGTTTGATTTGCAGTGTGGCATGGCGCACCGTCTTGTTGAAACCAGTTACCATCAAGACCTTTTTCACGCATTTGTGGGAAGACATAATGAGCCAACATCCACCGATATCGATTTCCATTGACTGTTTCGTTTTCTTTGAAAAAATGACGCAATGGTGGTTTTGGCGCAAACGCTGGCCCAAACAGTCACTTTTCGGTCATGCAATGGCATTTCGTGGATCTCGTGTGGCTTCTTCGACCCCCAAATGCGGCAATTTTGCCTATTAACGCGGCCAAAGAGTGTAAAATGGGCCTGGTCATCAAGATTTGCTTTCAAAAATCAGGTTCGGTGTCAACCATCCGAGCAACTGTTTGGCCGTATTTCAAGCGACGTGGACGGTCTGTCGGCAATATTCTTTGCGTCAACTGCACTTTATACGAAAACAAATGTAAATCATCCTTGAAAATGCGCCGCAAAGTGGTTCCACTGACGCCAAAATGCTGAGCGCCGTGACGATACGACACTTTTGGGTTCTGAACAATGCTCTCTCTAACCGCTTCAACCAGTTCATTGGAACGTCTTGGTGGTTGATGAACGGTATGTTGACGATCTCCCACTGTCCCGTACTCAACAAAATTCGAAACCAAACGACGGATAGGGTTGTCAGACGGTGCCTGTTGGCCACGATATTTTCGACGATATGCACGTTCAGTTAACTGAACGACTATTGTCATTGTCACTATTTCAGTCAGGTTACATGAGTTAAGAACTTTGAAAGCCGAAAAATTTTCAAAATTAATAAAATGGCGGCCGTTCTTCGAAACAAAAGCAAGAAGTTTTTTTTTGACTGTTGCATGTTATATGCGTCATTACATAATTATCATATTTTAATTTTTTTTTTAAATTTATTTATCACAAAAGGTTAAGTACGATTATCAAAAAGTATAATAATGTGAGCAAATATTTGCAGGTACCAACTTATTTAGAGATTATTATTATAATAAATCGACTTCGTAAACAAGTTGTTACTTGCAAGTATTTGCTCATATTATTCTGCTTTTTTGAAAAATCGTACAAAACCTTTTTTGGTAAATAAATTATACCAAAAAATTACAAAAATTAATACTATGTAATGAAGCATACAACAGGACACCATAAAAAATTTTTTTGATTTCGTTTCGTGGAATGGTCGCCATTTTGTTAATTTTGAAAACTTTTCGACTTTCAAATTTTTTTCCTAACCTGACCTGAATTAAAGAAAAAAAATTAAATTATGTCAATTAGTCATAAAAATATAAATTTCTTTTCTTCATTGCAAAGCACAAATCTCAACTTTAAAATCTCTAAAAATTCTTTAAAAATGATTTTTTCGCAAAACGGCAAATTACGTTTACACTGTTTTGACTTTTATAATGATACAGAAAACGAAGAAAGCATTTTTTTTGAAAAAATCTCATTGCATGAGTTGAAATGGAATCAGTCACGCAAAGAGAAAAAAAGTTATTGTGTCTTCCCCTGCATTTCAGGACCCATGAAAATAATTGTAATAGAAGAAGCGTATAACAAGAAATCCTAGAAAAAATTCGTCAAAAAAATGCAATTTTTGAGAAAATCGCTTTTGTTTTCTTTTTTGAAAAACGGCCTTTTGTTAATTTTGAAAATTTTTCGGATTTCAAATTTTTTTCTGGAAGTTTATGACTGACGTGACCTTAATCACAAGAGAAAACTGAATTACGTCAATTAATCATAAAAATATAGAATTCTGAATAAAAAATGACTTCCATTTTTCTTCACTGCAAAAGTTGTTAGCTCAACTTTAAAATCTCGATAACTTCCGTAAAAATGATTTTTTCGCAAAACGGCAGCATATGTGTACACTTTTCTGGGTTCTAAAATAACATATTTTACGGAGAAAGAATTTTATTTTTTTGACCATTTTCACTGCAACCAAGATGGCTTTCGCTTAGGTAAATCAACGGGAGATGCTATTTTCGCTTTCTGTCAGAAGGTGGTAAGTAATATCGAAGCCAGACTTAAAACTGATGGTATATTCTTTGACTTTAAGAAGGCCTTCAATCCTAGGACCATAAATATTTTTCTAAACCAGTTTATACGACCCAGGATGTTCCGCAGGGTTCGATTCTTGGTCCTGTGTTGTTTCTGCTGTATGTGAATACTCTCTCGGATGGAATAGCTGGTAGCCTGCTTTGCCAGTATGTTGACGATTCCTCGTTTGTTCTCGCGGGGGCGGGTTTTCCGGATCTGTCTTGGGGATGCTCGTGTGCGGCGGGGGCAATGCGGGATTGGTGTGCTGGGATGGGATTGGTGTTGAATTGTGAGAAGACTGGTCTGGTGTCGTTCAGAAAGAATCGTCAGTGTTCAGAGTCTGTCTATGTGCACTTGCAGGGAAGGACGATTCCGATGGCTGAGAGTGTTGAATTTCTGGGTGTTACCTTGATTGCTACCCTTAGTTGGGAGCAGCATGTTGCGACTCTACAGCCGAGACTTAATAGGTTTTGTGCTCTGGTACGTCGATTGAGGCGATCACTGGCTTTGCAATCGCTGCGACAGTTTTATTTTGCAGAGGTGCAGTCAATGATATCTTATAGTGTGATGTTTTGGGGATCATCTTCGACTGCTCAACAAATTTTTATTACACAAAAAAGAATTATTCGAGTTATGCTGGGGTTGCACCCTGGAAAATCACGTAAACCTCATTTTAAGTCTCTGAATATCATGACTGCACCATCATTATATTTTCTGTCCCTGGTGATGTTTGTCCAAAAGCATCATGACCTCTTTGCTGTCAACAGTGATCACTATAGCACTGAAATGTCAACTGTCACAAGAGGCAGAGGGGATCTAAGGGTGCCAGCCCATAATTCGGCATATTTTGAAAAAGGGCCTTATTACATGGCTGTCAGGGCCTATGGCCTGTTACCACAAAAAATAAGGTCTATTGAAAATAGTTTAGGCTTCAAGCAAGCCACAACTCAGTTCTTACAGAATAAATGTTTTTATGATTTTAAATTTAGATTTTAGGAAACCTATTTACTATTTTAGTAACTGTTGTATATTTCTATTTATATATATATATATATATATATATATATATATATATATATATATAATATATATATATATTTTAGCATAGATCTGTTTCGCTTTTGTGACGTTGCTTTGTCAAATTTAATTTGATTTAGTTGGCAATAAAGGAATTTATTATTATTATTATTAATTGCTGTTGAATAAACTGAGTAATTGCGGAATTAGAGGATTTTTTTGACTGATCGACGTAATTTAATTTTCGGAGGAGGAGAATTGTGGTGAACACTGGCATGTCGGAGGGCAGTATTTTGAGTGTCATTTGTTTCTTATTTGTATTATTGACCTTCCATTGTTCAGTGGTAAAAATTTCATAAGATTTTTTGTAAATGACTCTTCTGTGATAGTTGGAGGTCAAGGCGAGGATATATGGATTGAAGCAGTGATTGATTGTGTAAGGTAAATATCAACTTAGTTGGAAAAGAACGATCTGGTATTAAATTCCATAAAATCTAATTTTATTGTTTTTACTCCTATATGAGTTAAATGTAATTTTGATTTCATAGTTGAATGTCAAGGAAATAGAATTATTAAAAAGAAATTAACTGTTTTTAGGGATCACTGTTGATCAACACTTGTCGTGAGATGCTCATATTGCTTTATTAAGCAACAAGTAGGCTTCCCGAAATTTTGCCATACTATTAATTAAAGATCAGGTCGATATTGTATATATTGGCAACATTTTATTTTCGGCCGTGTTTACTTTATACTGGACTATGGAATTATATGTCGGAGAACCTCTGTGCATATGCAGGAGGTTTCGATTGCACAGAAGAAGATAATCCATACCATGTTCCATTCAGTCTCGCAAGAGGCTTGTAGGGATAGATTTACTGAGGAAGGATTTCTCACAAGTATTAGTATTTATATTTTGGAGAATGTTTCATGCGTAAAAGAAAATTTGAATTTGTTCAGTAGCTGCGGAGAGATGAACCTTTATGGGTGTAAAAGTAGGGATAAGTTGTATATTCCCTTATTTAGAACCAGTCAGTATGTAAAAAGGTCCAATGATAACCTCTTTAGAATTTTTATTTGTCTACCCGCGGAATTCAGAACTGCGGACGGGAATAAATTTAAAAAAAAACTGCGACCATATTACTCTCTTGCTGTTAAAAAATTTTTTCTTTGCCATTAAAAAAGAAAATTTTTTCGCAAGAAAAATAAATGAAATGTCATTAAATTAAACTTTTCAAATATTGTATCACTAAATACCGTTGGTCTATTAACTGCAAATTGTTGAAATTTTTCGAATTTCTCACAACAATTAGTGGTTTCATATCCTTATTAAGTTTTATAATTAGCACTTCTAGAGTTCTAATTACATCTTACGTATTCCACAGCTATTATTTATAAATGCAAAGTTCCCATAAAATTACTTGTTATTATGCGATAAATAGTTCTCAAATAAATTATAAAGATTTTCCGCAAGGGGAATTCGAAATGTCATCCTAAATATAAAAATGTGTTAAATAACTGTAGCTGGTTGATTATCATCATGATATCGATTGATAGTGCAGTTAATAGCTTCCAGTTGTACGAAACGATTTTTGTGACACTTTTTTCATCGTTTTGTTAACATAAAATAGTTAACGTTCCATAGTGAATTTTATGCTAGGGTGTTGTTGATTTAGATGATCCAGGAAATTATGGAGTTTATCTGCGCCATGCGAAGGAGCAGAAGACAAGGTGTTTTCTTCGAAAGCTTTCATGAATATGTTATAACACAGGTAATAGCGGAGATCCCATGGCTGCTCCCGAAGTCTGCTCATAGAAAGTTTTCCTTGAAAAGTAAAATAGGTGGAATCACATGTTTTAATTAATTCTAGTAGGGTGGAGTCCATGTTGTTGTTTCGTAATATATCAAATATTATGGAAACTGAATCATCTATAGGAATATTTGTGTACAGGGATTCTACATCAAAACTGACCAATATGTCTCAGAATTCAGAAACAGAAAAACTGACTAATGTTCTGAGAGGCAACGGATATTACGCTGAAGATATAAGATGTTCTATTAATAAATATGAAAACCCAACTCTTCAATAAAATGTCATAAATGAACCTCCCATGGACAGTGTTGTCTTACCTTACATACACGGAACCATCGACAAGATTGCCAGATTGCTCCGAAAATCAAATATACGAACAATTTTCAACCCATGTAAGAAAATTGGACAAGGTTTGAAGTCTCCAAAGGACGAAATTCCATTTCAAACAGAAGACGTTTACAAGATACCTTGCTCCTGTGGTAAAGTGTATGTAGGTAAAACAGGACCGTCTATAGCCACTAGGTAGCTGAACACCAGCATTGCTCAGGTCACACTTTTAATGTACAAGAAACTAAGGTGCCTGGTTTCTTTAAACGTAAAATTAGAGAATCAATCGAAATTTGTAAATATCCAAATAATATATATGAGGGGGGGTATGACCCGTTTTTGGTCAACAAGTATGGGTTTTTCAGCTTTTAGAGAAAAATAAAAAATTAGAGAAAATAACCAAGTTTTTATAACATATCATTAAATTTTACACAATTTTTGTCTCTTGTAAAATTTACGTTAAAATAATATTTTAAGCATAACTTAATAAAATGAACTAAAATCCCTCATACACGATCTTAAACCAGTTTGGTTTAAGTTTCTGTACTGCTATTTAGCCTTGCATATTTCGCCAATCTTACTAGATAATAACACTTCTTTTTTTAAAAATTAAAAGTTAGTGTTTACGTCTTTAAATTTTAAATAATTTTGTTTAAGATTTATACAGATATAAAATGTATATTCAGTGTTACATCTCACTGATTTTAAAATAATTTAAAATTTAATAAAACCATTATTTATCATTAAGTTATTAAAATAATTTCTTATTATGATAAATACTTCTATTCACATAGATTGTTACAAGTATAATTCACGTGATAAATATAAAAACATGTACAAGATATCCCCGATGACCTGTAAATACAAGATTTCTTTGCGTATTTTTTGCAGTTATAGTAATTTACTAATTTCTCACTGGAAATAATGGAAATGATGATGCCAATTGCTATAGTCTACATAACCAAACTAATAAAATTTATTTTTCACAATCAGATTGTAAGAAATTTATTTGTTGATACGTAACGAAAAAGTTCTTAAAGCGTCTAATCTAGGTGATTGAAACTATATTTCCATAGTGGATAGCCAAGTTTATCAAATGATAATGCGTCATAACTATTTTTTTTTAACTCGTATAAGATCATTTTCTGCTAATATAATAAAATTATCTACGTATTCACCTTTGAATTATTATTATTATTATTAATAACGAAGTACACAATAAATGATAAGAGTAATTTTCAGATCCTACTTTTTATAGATTTGGATCGTCCCTGCCCTGTATGTGCTACTGTCCTTTTAAAAGGCCTTAGCGTCCACTGGGAGGCGTTACAGCTCCCGTTGGGAATCTATGTATTAAACTGTAACAAAATCCCAAAATTTTTACCTTCTTCCTGCTGGTTAGCTGTCAGTCTCTTCAAAAGTGAAAAAAGCTTGGGAATATTTGAAAATACTATTTTCAAGTGAGGATTACGAAATACTTTTTTTTATTAGGCCAAAATAAATCAAATTTATGTCAAGCTATTTTGAAAGTGAACAAAAGAGTTATTGCTTGTTTGCCATCAAAACCTAGAATTCCAAGTATTAAATATAATATTAATTTTATTACCATTTTGAAAACAAATGCATTTTGCATATGCGTGCAATATTATTTTACTCGTCATTAACAATATTTTATATCATGCATCACAATTATTAATCTGAACTAAGTTACTCATCTATTAATCGAACCGTAACTAATGTCCAACTCTCATGAAAATTCTGCATTTATAAATTGCCAATTAAAATAATTTTATAACCGACTTAATATTAAAATCTATTTCTAGACTATACACGTAAAAGTTTAGAGAGAAGAGCTATTTAATTTTTTTTTAATTATCAATCTTTTATATCTAGTTAAAACTATCACAGCAAGAAATGCATCTTACAATAAGTTGAATAGGAAATGCACGGTAATCGAATAGTATTTGAAAATTATTAAAAGCTAGAAAGAATGGTTTAAAATTTAGAAATCAATTCTTGAAGATTTAATGAACTTAAGTTTTCGATATAAAAACGAATTTTGTTTGTTCTGAATCATCATTTTCAGATTTCCAAAGTGACTCATATAGACCTCTAGAGGTCGACTGCGACCTGCAAAGTGTCCATGTCAACGGGAAAAAAAGTTGGGGTGCATGAGATGTTAATGAGGGTCCACGAAAGGGGATCCTATTTCGTCAAAACACCACCAAAATTTAGGTATATCATGAATGTCATAATGTATCTCACACAGATTGTATCTTTGTACTTACATAATACTTGCAAATGATATACTCAAATGAACCGCTTCGGGAAATCACACAGTCCAAGGACGTGTCAGTTAAATGGGTCATGATGTTGAAAGCTTATGACATTATCTACAAACGACCCAGTTCTCCATATTGTAGCATTTTCATCTTCTCGCACTTTAATACTGTCATATTTGGTATAATTAGAAGATTTTATTTTTCTGTTATGTCATTTAATTTTATGCAGTAGATATGAAAAATATCTCTGGTTGGTTGCTTTCCTTAATCTGTTTCGTTGCAAAAGCGAGAGCACTATTTTATTTCGGATCCACCCTTATGGCAGTTGTTGCTCGATCACATATAGAAATAGGAGAAGAAAATTGACTTTTCAAGTTCGCAGGTATTCAACTATGTAGTAAACGCCATAATTCGTGAGGAGAAGAATTGTCGAATGTTATATTTTAAATTTTTCCGTTCCATTTTAAATCGTGTCTTTAAAGCCACAGCACGATAATTTTTAGATATCTCTGTTAAGAGAAACCAACGTCCTTTTAGAGGTGAATACTTTTATTTCAAAAATAATGCATTTACTTCTGCCTACTCTGTTTGGTCTTTTCATTTTCCGTTTTCCAACGCATTTTTTCATGCTTTACTCATGGTTTAATTTGGGGACACTTTCCAACTTCAGTTACTGTTCTTGGGGTAACGATGCTGAAAGAAAATTCCATTTATGTTGAACCCAAACAAAACTTCTTGTAACGGCAGGCCTATAAAACCTCATTTTAATACTTAAAGTAGCATTAAAAGTACACCTTTAACCTATTACTCTTATTGTTCATCACTCATATTTTGATTATTTTGATACATGAATATATGTGAGGCTATCTCGACAGGATGTGAGGATCATTTGATCTAGAGAGGCTTTAGTAACATTTTGATTTGACTTGAATGATGCCAGAACACCAAAGTAGACCATTTAGAATTCCAACTGAATTTATAAAATAAATATAGTTTAAGTACGTGGCAGAAATTTAGTGTTTCATTGTGCAACAATGCTCGTTTTATTGTGGAACAAGAAATCAGTGAAAAAGTACTCTTCGCAAGAACTTTGGTGACGCTAAAGGCAAATCAATATTGAATGTTTTAAGCGAACATTTCGTAGAAAAAGTGAATCCTTTACCAAATACTATATCAGTAACGACAGATGGAGCACCTGCTATTGTTGGGCGATACATCGACAATATTTAGTTACTAAAAATCCGAGTGACAATCAATCTCTTTATTTCGTCATAAACGTTACTGACAGAATTCGGAGCAATGCGTTGAATTCTAGATTATTTTTGTACTTGTGTAAAGAACGATGAGATTTTACTTTAATATTTTCTACTCAGCAGTAAATCCTTTCAAATTGCTTAGCTCTGTCTCAAGACTTGGTCTGGCAACTCACAACACAGCAAACAAAAACTAATTTTGATTTTTATAAAAATTGACAGCTAATTTTACTGTCCAATTACCAAATTGAAATCATATAAGCCATCAAACTCACAAGTCACCTGGAGCGAATGATTCGATATGCCATGCATGGCGATTAACTAGTATTTCTTTGAAATTTTTCAGTGATAAGGGTAAAAAAAACAACATATTCTGGTACAGCAAGCCAAAATATATAAGAAAAATAGATTCGGACACAAACGAAATCTCCCCTTTCCACATGTTTAAAAGATATCAACAGGAGGATTAATTTAGCCACATTTTTAACAATATATGGCGATTAACGGCTATTTACTCAAGTTTAGGAAGTTATAGCTCACCAATACGAGTAAACCTACCCAAGTGTAACTCACCAAAGATTTCCCCAGGGATGATTTGATTGGTAAAAGTTAAGGTCATACTTGAAATAATTTTCAACGAGAAATTAAATGGTGATTTTAAATTTGATTTCAACAATGGCCTTCATGGTTGTTTGAAGGTCAACTTAATTTTTTCAAATGAAAAGTTTTTTTTTAACATCTGCAATACAAAGAGCGGTAAATTTTACGTTCAAATATGTTAAAAAATTTTCCTTGGGAAATCTTCAGCTGGTCCGTTACTTGCTTACCACCCTTTATTATACAGTCAAGGGGTAGTTTTTACCCTTAAAAGTGAATTATGGCAGCTACAAAAAAATATGTGTCTAATATTTTTCAATGTTCTACTCGTATGCCAAGTTTCATTCACTTCGGTTAGTTACACTTGAGTAGGTTTACTTGTTAGAACCAATAACAGATTCTTGTTGAGCAAGTTTTTTCTTCTAAACCATACATTTAATATTATTTTTTAGTTTTTTTAAACAACCCGATAAACTCATATTGTGTCTATGCATAATTAGATATTACAGATCACATTATAATTAGAATTTGTACTTTTGAATATATAAAATGTTCGAACTGTCACACGTAATACTCGTAAGTGATAAATCTAACACATTAAATAAGTCTTTCAGAGCAGTTCTGTCAGGTATGTGTAATTTTTTAAAAATAAATTGATTGGTTAATGTAATTCTGACAATAAGAATGATTCTAAGAATGTAACTACTTGTATTTGAAAATACCCATGGTAATTATTGTTTAAATGCTATTTTATTTTCAATTTCCATACCATCATTTAAAATACGACCATGTTAATCATATAAAACCTTTGATTAGGGATTTCCCAGGAAATCAAACCATGACATCTATTTTTCCAGTGGCGTATTAGGAGTTCGTAGAAGGTAAAGTAGAATCAGCTGTAATGATTGTGTTTGAAAATGTTTGCTTACGCTCTGCTTTTTTGTGCTAGCCGAATGCATTAAGAAAGTTCTATATTCTGTACGCGTAAAGGTGATTACAAAAATTCTCTGTAGATGACGCTCTGCTTTTTAACCAACTTCCAAAAGAAGGAGATTCTCAATTCGTCGCGTATTTATTTATTTTTATGTATGTACACCGATTACTCCGGAACGGCTACACTGATTTGAATGAAATTTTTTACGTTACGTTCAGGAAGTTGCTGCGGTGGTCCCATATTTTTTTTGATGACATTGGTGCAGTAAAACTCAAGATGGCGCTTACAATATGGCGGCCAAAAAAATCAATTTTGTCCTATTCTCCCCATAATTGGTACGAGGGAGTTTTCAGGGTCGCACATGACGAATCTAAAATTATTTTCAAAAAATTCAGTATAGCGTATCCAATATGGTGGATAAAAAATTAATTTTGTCCGATTTTTTTCAAGATTGATATGGGGAGTTTTTGGTAGCACATTACGGATCTGATATTATTTAAATAAAATTAAATATGGCGGATCTTAGATGGCGGATTAAATATTTTACATCTCTCGATTTCGTCTAAAGTCAGTATTGGGGAATTTTTGTTACTGTTAATTACGAAATTAAAATAATTTTGGAGAAACTAAATTTTACTTTTTTCGATTTTCTGCAAAACTAATATAGAGGGTTTTTGAGGATGTAATTATGAATTTAATATTATTGAGAATTCAATATGGCAAATGCAATATAGCTGACTAAAGATTTTACATTTTTCGTATTATGAATATGAAATTAATTTTTTTACAACTATTAAGTTAATAAGATACAATATGAGGGACTAAAAATTTTATATTTATGGAGTCGAAAATGTATGTTTCTATTTAAAAAGTCAACCTTAAAATAAAATTTTTATAAAAAAATTGAACCGACTTCTAAAAGTGCGCTGAAAAGCGAAAAATAACTATAAATTTTAATTTGAAATTGAAATTTTTGGTGTCGGCGCCAAATTATTTCTAAATGAAATAAATAACTACTAATATCTATAGAAATTATGGTAGGAAAAAATTACAAATAAAGTCTTTTTGATCTGTTTATGCGAATCACATTTTGTCAGGTATTAGTTTGGCGCCGACTTCAAAAAGTTCAATTTCATATAAAAATTTATAGTTATTGTTCACTTTTTAGCGCACTTTTAGAAGTCGGTTCAAGTTTTTTTTAAATTTTATTTTAAGGTTGACTTTTTAAATAGAAACATACACTTTCGACGCCAGAAATAAAAAGAGCGAAAAATTTTACTTTCAGATATGAAAATAAGCAACCTGGACCTTTGACTTCTGAAAACCGTTTCTATGTCAAGTATTAGAATAGCAGAACAACTTACCAGAATTAAATTTTTAACGAAAATGTTTTAGACATAAATGGTAGGATTACAATCAAGCTATGTTGTGGTAACCTTGCATTTGAGCTTGACTATGACCTAAGGGTAATATTGAGGTCAAGTTAATTTTTTAAAATGGGAATATATACTTTTGACTCAGGAAATGGAAATAGCTGCAAATCATACGTTCAGATATGATCATGACATGAACATTAGAATGGATATAAACCTTAAACATCAAGTTTTACGATCTAGAATAAAAATTGAACAAACAAGAATCACTACTCACAAAACTGAGTTGAAAACTCAGATTTTGCCCTCAGGCGACCCACTTGATGAATTGTTCGTGAAACGCCCCCCCGTATAGGTAAAAAGGATTAAAATAATACCACTACTTCAATTAATATTTTCCAAAATTTTCCCGTGACAGTGATATCAAGCTCTAAATGTATATCTAGAGAATTTAGCTTTGTTTCTAATTATAAAAACACCAGAAAAGGACTAGTCACAATATATAATTAGTTTAAAACTATAAAACACCAGAAAAGGACTAGTCACAATATATAATTAGTTTAAAACTTTAAAATATATTATACCGATTAATGAAAATATTATTATCACGAATAGCTTTCTCTCAAAAAGGGTAAACTTCCCTTATTCTCATAAAATGAATATTTTTCTAGATCATCGGCTGACAAAACAACACTACATCAAAAATACAGTTAAAAAGCACTTTCTTTATTTTCTACTGCTAAATGGTTACTTATTGAAAAATCTTGTTGCAAATCTCAAATCAAATTTTAAAATATCAGCAGTTTTCGTGAGGAGAGTATGTTGAAATGAATTTAATTTATAGGAAGAAAGTATGCACAATACTTTTGTTATTCTTCGTGCACTGAAAAAATTTATAGAATTAGAATGTGTACCACACTTAGTGGTAATTATCAATTTTTTAAGTTTTTATTTTTTCGCGTTATATTTGCTAAATTTAATTAATAAATATGTCCGTATAATCTTTCACTTGTTTTTCTTATGTTCTAACCAATTCTTTAATCCTTACCGAGGTTTTGAGATTTCAGACAGTTCAAGCTGTTAATTTTTTAACATAAAGTCTTTTTTCCGTCACAGGAAGGTAGAGCACTTTTTATAATAAAAAAACATGAAATAATCTGGAAAAAATAAACTCTAATTATTCCTGCAGGAATTAATTGTTCTGTCATAAAAATTAATTTTGATAGCTTAACATCTATTAAAGTTACATATCATTTGTTTATTTGCGCCAGTCACTTTGAGTGAATGATTACTTAAAATTAAATACTGAACAAACGTAACACCTTCCGCCCCTGCCCAGTCTATAGACGAGTCTATCCCTTCCCGAGCGACCCGATTCAATGAGTCCCGGCCAATTAAATGAGGACCATACAATATCTTAAGTTAGTCTTAGTGCTAAAAATTTAATTTAGATAGAATAATAAGTTGTAATTTGCCATAGAATTAAGTCTTAACATGTAAAAGAAGATTAAAGTTGTATTACGGACTTAGAAGACAATAAAGACTATACGTGACTATACGTGAACAAACGTGTTTCATATCCTTTCAAAATCAGAATCAGTCATTATATGTTTTTTTGAAAAGCAAAATAATCCCTCAAGTAGATATAACGAAATTTTTGTGTGACACTAGACCAGGGGCGGATCCAGCCTCTCCCTTTGGGGGGGGCGGTGATATCACAAAAGTACAGTATAGCAAGAAAAACAAGTTGTCAACGGGGGGGGGGGGGAGGGTGCAAGCACATACTCATTCCTAATATAAAAGGCAGAATGGGGTCTATTTTCCTGAACTCAAAGCTTTTGGGAGGGGGGGGGGGCGATCGCAAGCATGCAGACTCCTATACTCTATTCAAGAACTAGAGAGAGTAATAAAACTGTTACCGAAACCTCTAACGTACCTGCTCCAGTGCCGCAGGTAACTGAGAACTGCCGTAAATCTAATTATATTTCATTATATTTAAATATATTTTATAAATTTACTGCAACATAGAATTTCTGATAGTTTAATTTAATTTCTGTCAGTGAGCAAAGTACAACTTACAGTTTTTTCTTAGTGATTTATCTTGTTTGCGTTTGTTTTTATATAATATTTGAGATTAGTGAGATACCCAAAAGATGTGGCTTTCACCTCTATATTTATTCCAAAATCGTTAAACCAGGGCATTTTTTCCTCAACGAAAAACTTATTACGATGAATATTTATGATGCCTTAAGATATCAATATCTAGATAATAATGTTAAAAGCTCTGTTGAGATATGTTCCAACATGACAGGAGTTGGAAAATCTACTATGTACCGAATACTGA
Organism: Diaprepes abbreviatus; assembly: GCA_034092305.1. Classification (NCBI taxonomy): domain Eukaryota; kingdom Metazoa; phylum Arthropoda; class Insecta; order Coleoptera; family Curculionidae; genus Diaprepes; species Diaprepes abbreviatus. The sequence continues at coordinate 3,686,204 of JASJET010000055.1, read as the reverse complement.
AGGAGAAAAAACGAATGGAATTGTTAGTATTCCCAAGCCACATTCGATCACAGGCAAACGAAAAACCTCGTTGGAAGAAGAGATGAAACCTGCAATTAAAGGGGTTGTATATACACTTTATTATGAGAAGCAGATCCCAACCATCTACAAAATTCTAACTAAAATCATTGAAGATCGCGATTTACCTGAAATTAAAAGAACTGATCTCTGGAAATTACTCAGAGAACTTAATTTTTGCTGGGAAAAACCAGATAGAAAATCTGTTCTTATAATTTGTCCGGAAACTGTCCGTTGGAGACGTAAATATCTCTCTCAACTAAAAGGTAGAGTTGCTAGAAATAACACAATTAATAAAATTAGTAATTTAATTAAACTTTTAAAAGATTTTTTTGAATAAAGTTACTGCGGAAAATTGGGAAAAATCCATATAATAAAAGAATAAAACAAAATGTGAGAACTCGATCTCATAATCGGTGATATAGAGGAACCAATTATAATTAACTTTAGCGAAGATAGTTTCACTGACTTTGATTAGGAATTAGATACGTAATGTTTACTAGTGTAAACACAATTTGTTATTTAAATTTTTTTTTTGTTGTATTTTATTGTTTAATGTTGTTTATATGTTTTTCCATTTTTTATATATTTTTATTTTAGTGTGTCCCACTCTTTAATTTTATATATATTTAATTCTAATTAGCCATAAGTTTTTTATTATTTTATTATTGTGTTTGTGTCTTTTTCTTAAGCGTGTAGAATTAACATGTTTATCTTTTTTTTTTGGGGCTATCGTATTTCCATATATAAAAGTAAATTAAATTAAGATATCAGTACAATAGAAATAATAATAAGTAGGTCTAATTTTAATTACAACATAAAAAAAGTAATTACATTTGAATCCCTTTTTTGTGTTTAATTGTAATTCTGCAGATGGTTGAAGAAATAAATAAACTGAAACGTCAAATACGCTAAAAATGTTTTTAATTAATAATAAAATGACCGATAGCCCCAAAAATATTTTATTATTATATGGACGAATTTATTTTTTTATATGTTTAACTTTTTGTATTTTTGACAATGGATATTTTGTAAGTATTTAAATTATAACTTAGAATTTTTTGAGAGAATAATCCTACGTTTTAGTCTATTATTACCGGTATTTTTGATTATAAAATTTCTAACCCATTCCTATGAAAAATATATGTGTCTAGCAAAATTTGCTAAAAACGTCGGACTAAAGAACACAGGTAGTTTGCGAAGAGAAAAAGGGTAAAAAATGATTTATTACTCTCTCTAGCTCTTGAATAAACTATAGTATAAGAGGAAAAATCGGGTCCATTTTCCTAAACTCAAAGCTCTTGGGGGGGGGGGGGCGATCGCCCCCCCCTTGGATCCGCGCCTGCACTAGACTCGTCTTGATTATGGAGGGAACAGAACTGATAGTGTGGTAAAAAGGTAAAGAAACATGTTATATAATGAGATATGTTCGTAACCAGGTAGGTCTGGAGAGTCTTAAAGTATATTATTTTTTCGTATGTTCAGCCAGCCATTCAATATAGCATAATGTTTTGGTTTGGTCTTGTGGATGAATACCACATGGTAAATCCATGCAAATTTTAACAGTTCTTTATTTATATATTTTGACTATTTGTTTATTTGTGAGGAGAAATGCACAGGTGTTTCCTAGGAATGAATATTTTTTTAATAACATGACCACAAGGGGCCACAGCTACCTCAGCATTCCCCTGCATCGATCGCGGATGTATGAGAGGAGTCCATATTTTAACTGTATTAAAATTTTTAATACACTACCTAATCATGTTAAAATAATTGCAGGTGAATTATTGTTCAAAAAATATTAAAGATGTTTTTACTGGAAAATGCGTTTTATTCATTGGAGGAATATTATAATTTTGGGAAATAGACGGGGAAACTTAAGACCTTTACCTTATAATATGTTTTATGGATTTGTATTTGTTTTTTAAGTTCAAATTTAAAAATTTAACCCCCTAATTCACTAACATGGTTTAACGTTGAAACCGGTCTAGATTGAAAGTAGAGAATTTAAATTAACAAGGGTAACAATACGTCAAGCAAGTTTTGAACCTTTAAAATACTATTAAAACAATATCATAAGAAAAACAAAAACGATTATCTAGAAAATCTAATTTTTAAGGCAACTAAATCGGGTCTAAGTCTTAAACCTTCTTAGTGAATCTGGCTATAAAAGTGTTTTAAAATGACTAAACATGGTAATGGTAGGATTAGTCTTAAAGGTGTGTGTATATATCCACGAGTATGAATGTTTATATATAAAAATGAACTTGTGAAGTTAAAAATTATGTTCGTATAGTGATTTTTCGCAGGAAAATTACTTTTTTAAAGAGCTATTTAAAGTATCAAATGGTCATAGATACTAATGCACTTAAAACTAAACCCTCTCGCCTCCTTTAAAATACGAATAAGGAAACATCAAGAAATAAGTATTGTTATGAGCTATCTTTTGAAATCAAAATCGAGTCCATATCTCTATTTGATTAAGAGATATCGATAAATTAATGACATGAAACTTAACCTATTGTTACACTTTTGGTGACCTACATGGTATCACCAAACTTTTCCGAAAATTTTTTGGATTTATCTTTAATAGTTTGAGCCGTGTCTCAATATATTAAGCAATTACTTAGGAAAACGCCGCTCATAAGTATATATATATATATATATATATATATATATATATATATATATATATATATATATATATATATACTATGTCAATATTTGACTAAAATATTTAAGGCAGTTTGAAAGTTAGATACCAAAACATAAATCTCTAGACACCCCTTTGAAACCTGATATGTTTTCTTAGAAGAAGAAGAATTATAAGGTATTAGTATTATTTTGATTTTTATATACGTTCCGATACATCAGTAGATTCTTGTCCTTATTGGACACCTCGTATAGAATTGCACTTTTAAAAGAACATTAAAATTAAAATTCTTTTCTATTAGAAAGAAAAAATAATTTACTGTATGTTTACTAATATAAATAGTTAAGTTATTGTCAAGAAAAAGTCATCAAAAAGCATAGTGTTACGTAATATATGACTGGCAAAAAATTTCGTCCGTATTTTTGATATCAACTTGGCGGAAAATTTATTAACTGTTTATGAAATAGCAAAAATCAATGTTAGTAACAGCAAAAATCCATATAAAATCTAAACCTTCCAAAACTGAAGACCTAGTTGCATTTGAGAATATTTATTTTGTAAATAAATAAACTATTGGATCAATGGCTTTTAAACTATACTAGCTATTTTGTACAATGCTTACCTTAACAAAAAGTTCGTGTTTCAAAGTAAAACAAAACTATACAATTATTTAAAACACTGATATTAACAACGAAATAATCAACCACTAAAAGAAAACTAACCTATAGAACGAGAATTTTAAAAATGGACGTGATTTTTTCAAGGAATCTAAGCTGGTAAAAAAGATGTTCAGTGCAGTGTGGTCCCATCAATAACGTATATATTTTTTTAAAGTGAAGCTGTTCATAATATTGTTTGTTAGTGTTAGGATATTTACCTTTTGGTAGCTTCCTGATAAATTGTCTAGATAACTTTTAGATATATTTATTTTTAGACTTATGAAATTAGCAACAAACTGTTGGTAACTTAAAGGATTTCTTGCACTCCGGTATATTCAGTTGCGGCTATATCAAATAATCCACAAAAATTTGATAGGCCGAATGTTAATGTAGTTAGAACAGGCACATTTTAAAAATAATTTTGATTGTACAGCATGTCCCAAAAGAGTTTGAAGCATATTTATTAATTCTTTTTAAACTTAAAAACCTACATTTTTTTATCGAATTTGTAGTCCTATCGAATGCAATATATAATTTTAAAATATGTTTGTTTTAACCTGTAACGTTCAAAATGAATAAATTTTTAAATATTATTTAATTTACTATTATTAGAACTAGATAGCAAACAATGGACTTAGATTTCCTTTTTTAAATATGAAAAACAAAATTTATCGACATAGAAATAGAACTCTAGAAGAATTACAAGAAGATTCTATGGCGACTATGCGAAGTATTACTAATATTCATATTCATAACGCTGTGAGCAGTGAAGTGCCAAGACATTGCCAACTGTGTTTGGATAATAATGGATAATAGTTTGACTATTTAATGTAGTTAATTTAGTTTTTATTGATTTTTTGCTTTTTGAGTATTGTTTAAGTGTTTTTTATTTTGTGTATTTTAACAAGTTATTGGTGCTTTTAAAATGTGTTGACATAGACATGTACAAATTGGCTCCTCGAAGCCGTCAGCTCTTATGAACTAGTCTGTGAGCTTAATAAAAAAATAAAAAATATGTTTTTAACCTATTTATTGTCAATTTATATTTACAAAATAATATTTTAAAGAAAATACAAAATGAAAAAAATGGTGTAAAAAAATATGGGATGTTCCATTAAAAAAATAAAAGCTTGATATTATATCTTCGTAATTAAAACTAAAATAAAAATTGGACTACGCCACAGAATCCTACAGAAAAAAGTACCTTATGAATACCATATTAGTAAAGAACGACAGTTTTCACAGCTTTTTTCAAATTGAAAATCATGGTTCTTGGGTTCAAATTGTGTCAAATTGCAATTATTATCCGACGTTTCGTCTACGACTGTACGGGGCATCTTCATTGTGACATCAGCATTGCTCAGGTCACACTTTTAATGTAAAATAAACTAAGGTGCTAGCATCAGTGTCCGGTTTCTTTAAACGTAAAATTAGAGAATCAATCAAAATTTGTAAATATCGAAATTATATCAACAGAGATGTAAACCAAACTATTTTTGATATGTAGCTCCTTTATTCCATTAACATTCCACCTACCAAATTTTTCATCGAATCTCGGTGTTTGGACACCCTGTATAATAGTAAGTCTTTCCAATAATCACTTTTCGCGAGAATCACTCATATGCATTTTCAAGAAATTGATTGGCAAATAAAGTAAACACACTTTTTAATATTCAAAATTTTATTTTATTTTCATCGATATTGAATAATTTTACAAAATGTTAGTAGGTAAAAAATATTTCCAGTTTTAAAATACTGTTCATCTGGATTTAAACGATCGATTATCCTATCTTGCTGCTAATCCATTTTCTAAATCTTAATATAGTTCTTTTCTGTTCCATACAAGCAGCTCAATAATTTTATTATTCATTTAAGTATTATTTGATTTACAATATAAATTAATTATCAACGCAGAACACCAACTACTGTATCAAATTAAATTACATTTACTTGCAATCATGCAAGAAATTCTATTCTAAATAAAATTGAACCGGTTATATAAATAAAAATGTTTAAAAACTATTTTTCTATGTTGTTGCAATATTTGTGCATATACGTGATAAATAGCATCCCAATAATTTAGCTTCCGCTACATATAAGTAATCTCATTTCATTTTTTTTATATTCCCATGGTTTTCTGGTATTAAATTAACATGTACACCTGAAAAAAAGAAAAACTTTGAACCAAAAAAAATTATTATAAAACAAAATATTTGTAATTTACAATATATTCTGTTTTAATCGAAGTATTTTCCTGTTATGACCATTTACTATATTTCACAAAACAAATGTATTCTACGCCATTTTTGATATCTTCAAAAGACTCGAAGTTCTACGAAAACAAATTATTCTGAATCGCTCATGCTGCTTTCTTTCAATTATTGGTTTAGTTTTATCAATTGTTGTTTATAGTAAAGAGTTGTTTCAGCAACTTATATAGCATACCTTCTTGATCTCACCAAACATACAGTACCATTTTTTTGAGTATGAATAGTACAGGGTGAGTCAACGATTGGATGAAGTAGGTTTGTGCCTTTTTGGTGAAATTAACAAAGAAACTATATTTATTATTTATTTGATACAGTTTATTTTTACGCAGATTTTAAAAATATTTAGGACTCTACAGGGTAAGCCAAAAAACTAGGACAGCATAAAGTTGTATTTTTTTAAACAGAACGCCCTATATACGAATCGTATTTTCGATTTAGCTTATAATTTTAAATCATTTTTATTAAGGATTTACTATAACAAAACTTTATAGTTTCTGAGATAATTAAGTTTAAAGAAAAAAAGTCACATTTTCAAGCATCAATTCAATCCTAAATAACGTTTTCAATTTTGTGACAAATATATTCAAATTTGGAATTTAGCAAGGCCAAGGACAAGTTAACATAATTTTTACCTAATATTTGCAATAAAAGCTACAGGGTGTTGAACACATCGGCTCAAATTTCAACAAGTTTAAATGAATACATATCTTATTTTTTAAATGGTACACCCTGTATATTTTCATGTTATTTAATTGAGTAATAAAAACCCTAAAAGTTTTCTTCAATATATCCTATACCTATTTACAATAGTTTTTGAGATATTTCAGTTTTTCTTATTTTCCATACTTTTTTACAGAAATAGTCTTCATTATCATAGTAGCCATGTAAAATAATAAAAAGAAACTACAGAAACAAACAGAATGTGGTTAAATATGATGAACTACATTATTCGTTATATTACAACGGCAATAGTTTAATTAAACATAATGTGAAAAAATTAACACAACAATAACGACAAGGCAAATACATATTTACTTTTATACTAAATTGAAACAAAAAAATTACCTATTAAATACTGAGATTAATTATTTCTTTTTAATAAGTGTTCGAATAAACGACCCTCTTGTGCAATGCACAAATTTACACTTTTTTGCAGATTTTCTCGGACCCTGGACAGTGTGGAGTTATTGTTCTATAGGTATCCCTAATCCTGTTTCGCATATGTTCCACTGTTGTTGGTGGATTAACATACACCTTATTTTTAATATAACCCCATAGGAAGAAATCTAATGGGGTGATGTCGCAAGACTTTGGTGGCCACTCAATGAAACCCCCACGTCCAATTCAATTTTGCGGATATCGTTGGTCCAAAAACGCACGAACTTCACGATGGTAATGCGGAGGCGCACCATCGTGCTGGAACCACATACTGTCGAGCTCATTCCTATCGAGCAAACATTTAATGACCAGTGGTTTTGATGTTGCACCTCTCTTATCCAAAATGGATTTTCTGTGGCATAATAATGCATGTTGCGTCTATTTACGGCACCGTTACTTCTAAAAGTAGCTTCATCACTAAACATTACCTTGCATAATAAATTTGGATTTAATTGAATCTCTGCATTTATTGTACGACAAAAGTTTACACGACTTTCAAAATCCTGTCCATGCAATTCTTGGTGTAATTCCATGTGATATGGATGATACCTATATTTCTTGGTAGTACGATTAGCGGTGGATTGTGATGTTTCACATAATGCTGCTAACTGACGGCTACCAATATAAGGATTTTCGTGAACATTTAACAATACTTGTAGTTCTTTTTCTTCATTAGTTACTGGTTTGTTCACCACTTTACGTTTTGGATAATCAACAGTACCACAAGAATCAAATCTTTGCATTAAGTTTTGAAAAGTATGGGTATTAGGCTGGCGTCGATCAGGATACTTCATTTTGTAAATTCTTTGAGCAAGAAGGCAATTTTTTTGAGTTTCTCCTATTGTATAAATCATATCTTTTAACTCATTCTTTGGAAAATTCATTTTACAATATAAGATGAATGCAAAAAAAACCAAACTACACTACATAAAAATCAAAAGAAGCGATTGCGGTTATAAATTTGACACATAGAAAAATGTTCTTTTACATTGTTTTTGCCATGGCTACTATGATAATGAAGACTATTTCTGTAAAAAAGTATGGAAAATAAGAAAAACTGAAATATCTCAAAAACTATTATAAATAGGTATAGGATATATTGAACAAAACTTTTAGGGTTTTTATTACTCGATTAAATAACATGAAAATATACAGGGTGTACCATTTAAAAAAAAGATATTTATTCATTTAAACTTGTTGAAATTTGAGCCGATGTGTTCAACACCCTGTAGCTTTTATTGCAAATATTAGGTAAAAATTATGTTAACTTGTCCTTGGCCTTGCTAAATTCCAAATTTGAATATATTTGTCACAAAATTGAAAACGTTATTTAGGATTGAATTGATGCTTGAAAATGTGACTTTTTTTCTTTAAACTTAATTATCTCAGAAACTATAAAGTTTTGTTATAGTAAACCCTTAATAAAATAGATTTAAAATTATAAGCTAAATCGAAAATACGATTCGTATATAGGGTGTTCTATTTAAAAAAATACAACTTTATGCTGTCCTAGTTTTTTGGCTCACCCTGTAGAGTCCTAAATATTTTTAAAATCTGCGTAAAAATAAACTGTATCAAACAATAAATATAGTTTCTTTGTTAATTTCACCGAAAAGGCACAAACCTACTTCATCCAATCGTTGACTCACCCTGTACATTTGACCCATGTTTTTCTTTGTTAGAAGTTTTATAATAAATCCACGTCAGTCACGATTCGTTTGGTTCAAACAGCAATTCACAAATTGTTAGTCGCTTTTCTGACTGTTTCTCGTTTAATTGATGTGGTTTCAAATTTCTCGCTTTTTTTAATCGGTCCAAGATTAGTAACAACCATTTTAGTAAGATTTAATGTGTTTGCCAATTCTTTAATGGTCTGATATCGATCGTCATCGAGTAACGACACCAATTCTTCATGTTCAATTTTTTTTGCTCTTCTGGAGGTTCTTTGCTTCTAAGGTACTGAATATTGTAGGTTATGGCCAATACTTCAAGATATAAGTAGTGTTACTCGAAAGAAAATATTATTAGCTACGCCATTTCATACAAAACAGCGGGGATTAAGTTTAAATCCGTAAATAAAAGATCATATCTATACTATATTTGGAGATTATAATAAGGGTACTATCAATTATTTTACGTTAATGGTAATTTATTAATTTAACGTCAATTTTGTATCGTGAAACCTTGTGCCCAAGTTATTATCAATCTCAGATAGTCAAAAATATTCATATAAAGATTAAATTTTATTTATGAAAGACGGATTCAATATTCCTAACCAAAATTTGGTTATAATCTTTTAAAAATTAAGTCTTATTTCTAATCTTCATGTTCTTCTAGTATTGTCTTCTAATGGAGGTTGGATGTCATCAGAGCAATTGTTTGCTGCTGCTTTAAACAGCTTCAATGATCTGCGATCGAACCGTTTTCGGAGATTTATTAATCATGGAAATTTTCTGCTTTCAATGATCCTTTTCCTTGGATATTAGTTCGTATCTCTTTTCTTTACGGCAACATATCTTAGGTATTGTATCTTTTTCACTTTAATATTTCACCCTTCAACATTCGTCATTATTTCTATCCACCATGTCCTCAACATCCTCTTAAACATCACAGTCTGAATAATTGTAATTTATATACTTGTTTTTGTTTAAATGCCTTGCTTTCTATTTTTAATCGGATGCAGATGAATCAGGATTTCAAAGCACTTTTTTATGATAACAAACATATAACTAGTATTTTCAATTATTGGTCTTATTTCTTTTGTTTGGCCATTGTTAGACGTTATCCAGGTTCTTAGGTATCTATATTTCCATTTGTCCTATTTTTGTACTGTGAAAGTATATATTAGTCCGAGTTTTTTGTTTCTTTGTTAACACTAGATATTTGGTTTATCCAATATTGATTTAAAATTCATTATTATTACTACTCTGAAATATTTCTATGAATTTATTATGATGAACCTTTTCAAACACCTTGTTAAAATCAGTGTAACATTATGTTAGTATGTCTTAGTTCACATCCAGGCATCTGTGTGTTAGTACATTTTTCTTGAATCCATGCCATTTCTGGAACCAAATTGGCTATTAGCTGTTTTAGCTTCTAATTTTTTGTACAGCCTTTCATGAATCCATTTGGAAATACTAACGGTATTACTAAGATAGTTCTATATTCATCACAATTTCTAGCTTGTGTAGTTTTTGGAATACCACCAGTTGGCGATTAATTGCATGATAGTTACTTATCGTGCTTTTAGTTATATCTTTAGTTATATATGTGAACAAGTTGGTTGTCTTAATCAGGTTTGGCAACCTGTTCAATAGTTTATCCTTTGGGTATCAGTTTTCCGGATTCATCAGTCCTTGAAGACGTCTCCAGTAGGTCAAAACTTCTCATTTGAAGTTGACGTGTATGTCATACTCTTCGTGACATATCCTTCATATTGTTCCCTCATTATAGGTACTCACTATGTGTAAATGCCTCCTTAAACTGCAATGGCCGATTACTAGTCTTGTCACCAGCTTAATCTCAATTCTTCTTGAACCCAGGACTTTGCGGCTTCAAGTCAAATTAACTTTTAACAGACCTCTGTCTTGCAACTTGGTCTGCTTTATCATTGCCTGGGCTGCCTTTGCGTTCTGGTAACCACGCACCTTTTTAGATTTTGCCAGAGCGATACGATTTTAAAGACAATATCAGTTTTGTTTTGATATTTTCTGAAAATGTGCAAGCGCTTTCAGCGGTGTATAACTGTCGGAGTAAATGAAAATGATTTTGTCCCTATAATCCCTCGAAGACAGCTATAATTAGCATGCATTTCTGCTTGGAATACCATAGTGTGCTGCCTTATACCTCACTTATGTTAAGTCTCGATGTTGCTCTGTGTATTTCGGCTCTTGTACCGTGGTTAGGTTAGAATCCTTCTATAAGCTAAACGAGGTTTCTTGTCTGATTAGGAATTGATCAGATCCCACCTTCCAGTCAGTCTGAATGGTGTAAAGCTAGTCAAAGGTATAGGTTTCTCACACCAATAATGAGTTCATCACCATGTCTTTGATGTTTGTGTGTCCGAGGTCTGGTCTAGTCTACCAAACCTTGTATTGTTCCAATTTTTATCACCTCTCCTTGAGGATTGTACCTATGCTGTGTACTGCATTGAAAAGATGTAATATTATATCTATAGTGTCATCGTTAATGTATTTTTTAACGTTTCAACTGGTATTTGATCTCGCCCCATGATTGCTTGTTGACTTATGTTAAAAATGATATTTTTATATGAGATACGTACTTAATCTTGTAAGTATTTGATAGATTTTTATATTATTGTAACTAAACATAAAAAGAAAATTATCAATATAATGTGAGGAATGCTGAAATACGTGTAACCTAGAAATATAAATTATATATGGCAAAATGGTTATCGTGAGACTTACATTAGGTTTCATTTCAGCGTAACACTTATGTGTCAACCAAGCATTTTCACATGGAGTGGCGCCAACTAAAAGATAAATAAATTGTTAGTTCCATTCACTAAGAAGTAGAGGCAGTTTTATTATTTCATATGGCGAGTTCTATATTCGTCATAAAATCTGAGTTCTTAAATTTAAAAATTGATACGTACAATGAACTTGCTGCCTGATTTCCTAAAAGTCATAATTTTGATATTTTTGCATTTTATAATATATAATATTTGCCTTTTTTTTCGGAAAGCTCTTAAATCTGTTCTAAATATTGTACATTCAAATTTTTTGGATTCAGAACTTCTTATAGATTTTTTTAAAATATCAAGTTAGTTTACAAAAACGGTAGCTCAATTTAAGTTTTATGAATATCATGTTATTTTAATGATAAGAAGTGCTATATTTGGCAAAAAGTTAAAAAAGGATTGTCATATTTACATGAAGCTATAAAGAACAACAAAAGTTATATTTTAATCAGTTGCACTAATTTCAACTGGGTCTAATAAAAACGAATTATGAAGAATATATGTAGAAAGTGTTATGTATAATTAGTTAAACATTATGATCTAAAATGTCTTATAATATTTACAATTAAAAAAAGTTGGTGATTATGTGATAGTGTACATATTTTTTAGGTACCTTTTGTTCCACAAGCTCTTATTACAGGCGCAGCTTCATTCTGCAGTTCTTCTGGAAGGACGGCAATGGTCGCTTCCTCATCTATAACACCATCATCATCTATCTACAAATTTAGAATTGTTAATAGTTAATAGCAATGGTAAAAATTAATAAGCTGCATTAAAATAATAGCTTAAAATTGGTGAACTAATTCATATGTCGAGTGTGTTGAAAAAAAAAACATTGAGTAGTATTTTAGAAAGTTATATGTTTTAGTGCTTTAGTTTAAATTTTTCGAAGTATTTCTCTTTCACGTGTGTTTGTGTTCATGTACCTAATTCAAATACTTTATGTTTCTCTTACAAATGTGAAAAAATGATAGTTACTTGATGAGATGAGATTGATGTGAGTTAAATTGGAATGAGCTCTTGGGTGAGTAGCCAAATGTAATCACTAAGAGCTGAATTTCTAGAAGGAATTCAGAATTTAGGATTAAACAATGCGAAAAATGGTTTTGAAAATCTTTTAGAAAAAATTTAATTCTAGGATAACACCCAACTTATACCCAATTTTAGACGTAATAAAAGTAATAAAACAAAAAGAAGTAGGCTAATTAGTAAACAATTTTTTCCATTCCTCCACTATTTAAATATTTAAGATATATTGTGACCTCTATTTTTGTACAGAAAGTGGTAATAAAACGTGTCGCTTAACAGAAATATTTCAATACAAATAATTGTATTAATACTTTCACAATGGTTCTCTAAAATTTGGAGTATGTGTTCCTCTTTACGCTTTCAATTTTTTGAAAGATTTTTTATAGGACGAAGCATTCGTCTTTTTTAATATTTAATTAGACATAATTAAAAATGCAAACGGTTTAATAAAACTTTCGACTTATTTTTCATTTATCATTCAATAGAATAAAATAAATAATTTTTTTTAAGAAAACGATTTTATTTTCATGAAAGTCATACACTAAATGGTATAAAGTAACTTTCTATATAAAAATGTGATAAAAAAATATTCAAAAAATCGTGATATACAATACAATCATATTTCAGATTACTAGTTTGATAATATATTTTGGTTATAAAATCGTGTGTTTCTATTTAAAGAAACGAAATTGACCTTAAAATGACCTCTAAATGTGGATTCGAGGTCAGTTTCAAGGTCATAATATGCATTATCATCCAGTTTAGGGTCCCCCATGATGTCTGTCTATTAGAACATCTCGGGAGGTAATGCCATTTGAATCCTGCAAATTTGTATAATTGGGTTGAAGTAAAATAATTTTGGGCGACTTTTAGTTATATCAGAATTTGTCCAAAACTTACTTATTTTAAATGGATCGTCCTGTATGTTATATATATATATATATATATATATATATATATATATATATATATATATATATATATATATATATATATATATATATATATACAGGCGCGGATCGAAGGGGGGGGGGCGGTGGGGGCGATCCCCCCCCCCCCAAGAGCTTTGAGTTCAGGAAAATAGACCCAATTTTGCCTCTTATGCTTAGTTTCTTCAATCATTAGAGAGAGTAATTTTTTTTTTCTTTGTAAAGTACCTGTGTTCCTTAGTCCGGCGACTTTGGCAAAATTCGTTAGACACCTATATTTTTCATAGGAGTGTATTTTTATTATTTTTGTTTTTGGCATATAAACCGTTTTAGGTACATTTAGACTAAAACGTAGCCTTATTCTTTCAAAAAATTCTAAGGTATAATTTAAATACTTATAAAATACCCATTGTCAAAAATACAAGAAATTAAACATACATAAAAAATAAATTCGTCCATATAATATTAAAATTTTTTGGGGCTATCGGTCATTTTATTATTAATTAAAAACATTTTTAGGACATTTGACGTTTCAGTTTATTTATTTCCTAAACCATCTGCAGAATTACAATTAAACACTAAAAAGAGATTCAAATGTAATTAATTTTTATATGATATAGTTAAAATTAGACCTATTTATTTTCATTTCTATTGCACTGACATCTTAATTTAATTTACTTTATTATATGGAAATCCGACAGCCCCAAAAAAATAAAATAAACGTGTTAATTGTACACGCTTAAGAAAAAGACACAAATACAATAATAAAATAATTAAAAAATTACGGCTAATTGGAATTTTTTAATTTACAAAATTAAAGAGTGGGACACACTAAAATAAAAAAAATATAAAAAAATATAAACAACATTAAACAATAAAAAACAACAAAAACAAAAATTTAAATAATAAGTTGTGTTTACACTGGTAAACATTACGTATCTAATTCGTAATTAAAGTCAGTAAAGCTATCTTCGTTCAAATTAATTATAATTGGTTCCTCTATCTCACCGATCATGAGATCGAGTTTTCACATTTTGCTTTATTCTTTTATTATATGGATTTTTCCCAATTTTCCGCAGTAACTTTATTCAAAAAAATCTTTCAAAAATCAGTTAAATTACTGATTTTGTAAGTTGTGTTATTTCTAACAACTCTACCTTTTACTTGAGAGAGATATTTCCTTCTCCAACGGACAGTTTCCGGACGATTATAAGAACAGATTTCCTATCTGGTTTTTCCCAGCAAAAATTAAGTTCCCTGAGCAATTTCCAGAGCTCAGTTCTTTTAATTTCAGGTAAATCCAGATCTTCATTGATTTTAGTTAGAATTTTGTCGACAGTTGTTACCTGCTTCTCATAATAAAATGTATGTACAACTCCTTTTATTGCAGTTTTCATCTCTTCTTCCAACGAGCTTTTTCGTCTGCCTGTGATCGAATGTGGTTTGGGAGTATTAATAATTCCAGTCGTTGTTTTCTCCTTCAGTATTCTGTACATAGTAGATTTTCCAACTCCTTTCATGTTGGAACACATCTCAGTAGAGCTTTTAACATTATTATCTAGATATAGATATATTAAGGTATCATAAACATTCATCGTAATAAGTTTTTCGTTGAGGAAAAAATGCCTTGGTTTAACGATTTTGGAATAATATAGAGGATAAATTTTTGGGTATCTCACTAATTTCAAATAATATATACAGGTAACAGTTTTATTATTCTCTCTAGTTCTTGAATAGAGTATAGGAATGTGTATGCTTGCGATCGCCCCCCCTCTCTCAAGCGCTTTGAGTTCAGGGAAATAGAACCGATTCTGCCTTTTATATTATTATGTGTATGCTGCTGGCACAACTCCCCTCCGTTGACAACTTGTTTTTCTAGCGATAGTCGTCCCCCAAAAGCCTTGAGTTCAGAAAAATAGACCCGATTCTGCCTCTTATACTAGGAATGTGTATATTGCTGGCATCCCCCCTCTCCAAGAGCTTCAAATTCAGAAAAATACACCCGACTATACCTTTTACACTAGAAATGGAACGTTTCCGGTGTTTCCCCCCCTCCCCCCGTCGACAACTTGCTTTCGCTTGCTATACTGTACTTTTGTGATATCACCGCCCCCCCAAAGAGAGAGTCTGGATCCGCCCCTATATATATATATATATATATATATACATATATATATATATATATATATATATATATATATATATATATATATATATATATATATATATATATATATATATATATTTATCAAATTTGAAGCTCTTTTTCTCGGGCTGAATGGCCTTTTCTTTGCAGCCAACTTCGTCCCTGAGGGATTTATTAAGAACGGCAAGGAGATTTAAAACACAGCAGAAGAAAAGGTTAAGAAACGGAATTATTTTAATATAAAGGATTTTAACCCCTAAGGAAGTAGAATTTAATAAAATCTGTTTGACATGAGTGTGGGTACTTTTTGATGTAGAGCAACCGTGTGTTTGTTATTTTTTTATTACCGACGGTGTAGTTTCGACCCTCTTAATCGGCTAGACCCTTTTATTTTGCATGATAGCTTTTAGAGTTTTGAGCTTATTTTCTGTGAATATATTGAATTGAATATTGAATTGTTATTTTCTTGAAATTTTCGATTTAATTTTCTCATTTATCCAAAAATAATGGAATTCTTGTAGTTTTTGTCATAAACGTAATTGTGTTCATTTTATCATCGGTATACTGCCGAAAGCGATGAAATCAAATTTTGTCGGACGTGACCAAGTTTCCGTTTCTATTAAATAAAAGATAGATGACTTTGGCTGGTCTTGTTACAACTGTGTGTAATAAATAAGAACGAAACCGATGACGTCATAATATGTACAGGGTGAGTCGATGATTAAAGTTATATTATAGATTTTAGGTAAGATTTATTTATAAATATACTAAAGGTCCATAAACATAAATCCCACAGATTATAATTCTCAAAAATCGCATTTTAAGTTTCTTTTTTTTGCCACAGCACGAATTCTTGTACGTAAATGCTTATGGGAATATTTGACATTGATTGCCTTAACTCATAAAACCTTATGTGTATACCGTATATTATATAGCGAATAATACACCAGCTAAAAGTTATCCTTGAAAGAACAAATAAATTTTTAAAAGTAGCCTCTCCATAGAACATTATTATTACACAAAGTTTGGGTCTAAACTTACAGTCGCCAAAAAAAGTTTTTGGGTTTTTTCTGTTTTTGTAGTTTTTTTCATGAAACGACATAAAATTCAACTTGAATTGCATTTGTTTATTTAAAGTAGTACATATTCTTTTAGATTGGATTCATTTTAACATAATTTTGATTTGGTATTTCATATTTATCTTTGTTATCAACCAGGTGCAAGAGTGGTGCAAAAAAAGTCATCGACCAAATATTTTTTCGTGATGTTTTGGGTGAGATTTGATAATAATATTAGTTGTATTTACCAATAATCAATATTTGATTGGGTTGCCTTTAGCTCTGCGAGCGGTATGCAGACTTTTGGGTATGGAATTTACTAAATTATCTGTTACGCTGATGACGCCGTCATAGTCTCGGAAAATGAAGACGATCTCCAAAGACTTCTATTTGCATTCCACACCATAAGCAAGCAATTCAACATGAAAATATCCATCGATAAAACTAAGTCAATTGTAATAAGCAAAGTGCCCTTAAGAGGCACACTAGTAGTAGATGACAAACCAATAGAACAACTCATGACCTTTAATTACTTAGGAGTTGAGATATCCGCAAACGAAGACAGAACAAGCGAAGTAAGAAACCAAGTAAACAAGGCAAACAGAATCTCAGGAAGCCTGGCGGATATAATATGGCACAACACATACATGAGCAAGGATGCAAAAACAAAAATCTACAAGACCTGTATTCGACCGATAATGACGTACGCAATAGAGACGAGAGCTGACAACACAAAAACAAAATCAATTCTAAGAACTGCCGAAATGAAAGTACTAAGAAGAATATCGGCATACACATTAAGAGATCACATACGCAATTCAAAAATACGCGAGGAACATGGAATGCAAGATATAGTAAGATGGGAACGGAAGCGCAGAAGAGCCTGGAATAAGCACGTAGGAAGAATGGCGCAAAATAGGATAGCGAGAATCGCCCGAGATGGAACACCGGAAACCAGAAGATCAATAGGTAGGCCACCTAAAAGATGGAGAGAGTCCAGGATTTCAACATCAAATGAGATGAATGATTGAGTTGAAAAAAACAGGCTGTAAGCCTATAACAAGAGGAAGAAGAAGATCTGTCATGTCTGACAAAATTTAGTTCCCTTCATTCTGTATGACTAATTTCAGCTGATCAATGTTGGTAATGGCAGGCTCGCGTATTCTTGTGTCCAAATGGTCCTATAAATGTTCGCTCGGGTTTAGGTCTAGAGATTGCGGAGGTCATATAAGCACATTTTAGACATTTGTAGACAGCCAGTTCGTCTAACTATGCGCAGTGTGCTTTGGATCGTTGTCACGTTGAAACACAAAGTCTGATTCAATGTTCAATTGACTAGGACTTGCTATAAAATTCTTCTGTTGAATACCCTTGTAAACATTTTGGTCCATTAATTAAGAACGAAAGCTTTCACGGTTTTGGTCAAGTTGAAAATCGTTGTTTTTGAGTTTAGCCCGTGCCAAATTGGAATTATTATCCGAATTTCGCCTAGAGTTGCACGAGGCATCTTCAGGGATATTTACTGCAACTGTATAGAACACTGAATTACTATCGAGGAGCAACAGCCTGGTATTTATACTCGACTGGTGCTCAGCGAACCGTGATCCAGCGTTACAATCGATTTCCATATGTGATGTAGACTGTAACTTGTATCTCTATTAATATTATTTGGATATTTACAAAATTCCATTGAATCTATAATTTTACTTATAAAGAAACCAGACACTGATGCCAGCAACTTAGTTTCTTTTACATTAAAAGTGTGACCTGAGCAATGCTGATGTTCAGCTACTACAGATTGTACAATATGTTTTTTTATACATCTTTCATGTTTCTTAAGCCTAGTGGATATAGACCGCCCTATTTCACATATATATATATATATATATATATATATATATATATATATATTATTATTATTATTATTATTATTATTATAACACATTGGTTAAATATCTGGGAGTAATAATAGACTGACCTGGAACAGTTACAGTAACAAGACTCTCCAAAAAGCAATAGTGGCTAGCTAGACATGCAGTAGCATCTTTGGAAAAACTAGGGGTTTAAGAAAACGATCATTAAAACTATGGTCGCATATACCTCCTTATTAAGGTGGTTAAAAATACAACAAGCAACTGTTCAAAGAAAGCTGTAAAATATTTGGAGATAAGTTTATGTAGGAATCACAAAGGCGATACCATCATGCACACAATGAAAATGCTAAACCCCCTCCACTACACTTAAGCTGTTTTAGATAGAACACCTCAAATCTGGATACAATTACAAAAAAATTCATATCGAAACCGATAGATTTCATATCAATAAGGCACCACTTTGACATAAACCATGAAGTAGTAACTGATGACTACTAAACCAATGGTATAGTTTATTCATAAATTCAAGATAAAAGAGGGGATTGGAGAGATAATATCAGGGTTGAACCTTTTAAATCCCTAGAAAATCAGAATGTACATATTTTCAGCCAGCCAAACAGAGCTAAAAGCTCTTAGGTCAAATACCTAGTAGTCTTAGTTGACTTGACACTATAAACAAGCCCTAAAGCTAGTAGCAAGCAGGCGCGGATCCAAGGAGGGGGGTGGTGGCGATCGCCCCCCCCCCAAGAGCTTTAAGTTCAGGATATAGACCCTATTTTGCCTCTTCTACTATACTTTCTTCAAGAACTATAGAGAGTAAGAAATAATTTTTTACCCTTTTTTTCTTCGCAAACTACCTGTGTTTTTTAGTCCGCTAAATCTGTTAGACACATATATTTTTCATAGGAATAAGTTAAAAATTTTATAATCAAAAATGCATGTCTATAACTATTTGGGTTGAATAACAATAGATATTTGGATGTGTAAAGTGCTAAAAAGTATTTTAATCCTTGTCGTAGGCGTCGGAAGGAGATTTATTTTATCACTAAGTATTCATGGCATAGAATATTATTTCGGTAATAAACTTGAAATAAAAAGTTTTTATAATATTGTTTTATTTCTTATAATTTCTTAATAATTCACACACATTCGAAAATATAGATAATTTTGACATATTTAACACAAATCACAACTGTATTTTTATTATTTTTAATTTTGGCATAGAAACCATTTTAGGCTAATTCAGACTAGAATGTAGCCTTATTCTCTGAAAAAATTTTAAGTTATAATTTAAATACTTACAAAATACCCATTGTCAAAAATACAAAAAGTTGAACACACAAAAAAATTAATTCGTCCATATAATATTAAAATATTTTGGGGGCTATCGATCATTTTATTATTAATTAAAAACGTTTTTAGGACATTTGACGTTTCAGTTTATTTATTTAATAAACCATCTGCTGTTGCTGGTATCTCCTCCCCCTTCCCCGTCGACAACTTGTTTTCGCTTGCCATACTGTACTTTTGTGATATCACCGCCCCCCCCCCCTCCCAAAGAGAGAGGCTGGATCCGCCCCTGGTTGCAAGAGTAACCCTGATGGGGTCCTATAGCAAAAGGGAATCAAAGGACATGAGAGACCGGACAGAGTCGCAAACGAAGGGACACGAGCTCGTTTTTTGAGCCCGAATCCTTTATGAAGCTGGAAATAAAGTGAAATAAACTTGAAGTAAAACTATACGCCTGATCTTAACGAGGAAAGTTACACATCCATTGCCGAAGAATGCAACAATGCTTCGTGACCACCCAAAAAGGGACATTTGGGTAATATCAAATACCATCACAGGATATTGCCCTCTGGGAGATCTCAAAAAAAAAATGACAAAGCTGAAGACGACTCACTTCTAACCTACAACCTAGAATCTACCGGGAGCCACATTTAAAGAAGGTGATAATCGTCATTTGACGGACTTAATATTGAATTCCCTGTATATCTTCTGCAAAACATAGCACTTTCCACATACCAAATATTTGAGTTTTTTTGCCAACTTAAAGAAGATATTTATGAGAAAAGTGGTGCTAGAAAATTCGACCTTTTTCTCTAAATTCTGTTATTTTGAAAAATATGAAATTTAGATCAATCAGACTTGTAATAAAAATAATTTAGGATTAATTGTTTGTATAATAAAACAATTAATTCATGCATTGTTTTCTGTTTAAAAAAATTTAAGTTTAAATTACTCTATTTCTTCGACGCATCCTGTATAGTCAAATCTATCGAAAGTATGCCCATTTAGTCAGTATATATTGTAATGTATATAATTTATTGAACAATTTTACCTAAGAACCATTTAATCGTTGACTTATCCTGTACAACGAAAATTTTATTCGTGGATTTATTAAAAACTTGCTTAACCATTTTCATAATAAAGGAAAAAATATTTCTGGAATATCTACGCTTTTTATTCAAAAAGGTCCGAAAAAGTTTTTGTTAACTTAGCTAATCGAGTCAACGCATACGAAAGGGAAACATAAAAACAAAAATAAAATCGGAATTATTAGAAAAATAACATTGCAAACATAATTTAACGGTCATTGAATCCATTGCAATAATGTTAGTAATTGTTTACGCATTTTTACTTACGCAAGCCATTTGGACCATGAGACACTTAATGTAACATTTAAGTTTTTCATCATCAGCAAACACTTTTTCAGAGTTCACCTTTTCTATAAGTTCTGAAAATGGAAATACATAGAATAGTACTAAATATAAAATGAAAAGGTTGTGAAAAATTTTACAGGTTAATATTTAATGGCAATTGGTAAAATAAGTTCAGAAAAATTCTGCAGGGAAATAAAACTTAAAAAAAAAAGATAAAATATAATTTCTTCACCAATATTTATTTTGCCCCTGGAAAATATTTCCTATTTCAGGCAATATGCATATGCTAATATTTTTTATTTGTTTTCAAAGGTCTTCGCGTACGTGTTCTGTTTTATAGTTAGGGAGCCGGTGGCAGATATTTCTGGTTTGGGAAAAACAAGAATCAAAAATCAGAGACGTTGGCTCGTTCTTTTTTTGTTTCAGGTTCAAGATCAGACCTTTCCTTCAACGGCGACGAGGTTTTTGATGTCAGCATAGAGCTTCAAGAACTTTCTAGAAGAATCAATAAAAAATTTAAAACAAATTTTGCGGGATCACTGGGCGTTTAGTAGCTATCACTTACACAAAGATAGTGAAAAGCCAGTAATCCAAGAAGTCTTAAAGTGAAAGCAAACTTCCGGTTTAAATATGATATTTTAGAATTCCTTTGCATAAACAAAGTGCTTCGGACAATAAGGAATATCTGCTTACAAATTCCTTGGTAAGTTTGTAACTGCAAAGCCCCCAAATACAATAGTTCGAAAGTCGGGTGATATTCGGCATCATATACCTGACCTGAGGTTGCGATATCGGATCACCGACATAAAGATCGCGAAGCCTTCTATAACTTAAAATTTTCATAACTCGAATTCTATAACAAAATTCCAAGGGACTTTTAATTAAACCTCAACCAACAATAAAACCCGATCCAAATACTTAGAAAAACATTTTTCTACGGAAGGATCACGCCTGATTTATCTTCAAAATTAAGAAGACTTAGAAAGTTTTTGGTTTTCTCAAAACATGATTAAATAACAACAAAAAATCCCCACAATCAACTACGATTCTCAAAAAAAATCTGTGAAGTCAGAAAAGTACTAAAACATTCGGAAATTTATTCGGAAAAAATATTAAAATATGGGTTTGCTTTTCCAGGAACAAAAGACAAACAAAATATGAATTTTTGGCTGACTTTGACGGAAATCAACACACATAAAAAACTCTCTCAAGAAATTCTAGTTGCAACAAAAATACTCTAATTTCATTTCAGCGAAATTAGAACCTTTTACTTCATTTTTGCAAAGATACGTAGAGCACTTCAGCTCACCTTCCATATGCGTTCTTTTTTTTTAAAAATAAATCCCTTTTTACTTTTTGGTTCACAAATAAAATTTTCAATTTTCAAAATTTAAGAGCATGACTAAAACAAATTCCCAAGTGCCCAATACAAACGTCAAGAAAAGTGAGGGGGGCCTGGGTTTTCCCTGGGTCGGGTGGTTACGGTGGGTCCTCTGCGTGGTGCCCTTCTTTTCAAAACCAAACAATGGAACAAATGGTAATCAATCAGACAATCAGATCTTCACTTCGACTACCCTGTCAGGCATATTCCTACCGCATTCCAATGCACCAGTCAAAACATATCTCAAGGATTCGACGAAGCTCGGTTCTATGACGCGTACGGCAACACTGTAAACTACTCATTTATGGATGAAACCGTGCGAATGTACTGACGAGGGCGGCCCGAAAACCGACAGTATTAAAATGTTGGTTTATTAGTTGTCTTATAGATGCCGCTTATTTTGCTTCCTTAAAAAGGCATCAAGAAGAATTCTGACTAAGTGGAAATCGAAATGAAAAGGTCCATTTCGAAAGAAAGACTTCCCAAAACTTCTTGAGCAAACCTTAGAAGCAGTTGAGACAAATTGAAAGAAAAATTTTTTGCCAGGATTTTGCGCCTCAGGTAGTTGGCCATACAATCCGTAGTAAATTTTAAAACGTCTGCCTCAAAGACATAGTTGAAGAAGCTATCCCAGGAGGTGAAATAGATAAATCGCTACTGAACTTTCTCAAAGAAAACGAAATCCTGAATTGCAAACAAAACCAATCAGACTCAGGCGTATCAATGTTCCACCAGGAAGGCCAATTATCCCTGTAGATATTGAACCCACGATTGAATCCGAAAACAAACCACCAACTTTTGGTCAACAAAAATCTAAAAAATATCAGAATTTTCCATCCGATGAATCCGATGCAAACTTATTGTCACTAGTTAATTATGCAGCCTTAAAGAAAAACGTTTATTTTTTTGATAAAAATTATATACCATCGGAATCAGAGGAAGAAAACACTAAGAAGGAATCACGGGAATGTTTTTCAAATGAAAATATTAGAGTTAATGATTTTACACTAGTTAAATTTCCTATAGAAAAATCCTCAAAAGCAAATTCTATGTTGTAAACATTTTAAACATGGAAAGGGAAAGTTATCTTTTCGCGTTTCTTCGAAAGCAAAAAAAAAATGGAGATGATGTTCTCTTTCATTTTCCACGCACGTCCGATGAATGCATTATTGGAATATATGAAATTGTTCCTTTATCTTTTCGAAGAAATCGCTATAAATGTTCCAGTCTACCCGATCTAATTATAGAATAGACCATGGCTATATCTGCCACATAAGAATTTGTTTTTCTAAAATATACCTTTTTTCTTCTTCTGCATGTACCTTCTCCATTTCGGAGGTTGGCTATCATCATTGCTATTCTGACCTTGGAAGCTGCGGCCTTGAATAGATCAGATGACTTGACGTTGAACCATTCTCGCAAATTCCTAAGCCAGGATATTCTTCTTCTTCCAACAGTTCTTTTTCCCACAATTTTTACCTGGATTATGAGTTGCAGAATCTTATACCTTGGACCTCTCATGATGTGTCCTTCTTCATTCTTCTCAGAACCTCCAAGTTGGTCACATGTTTGGGTTGAGGGTCCAAGCTTCTACACCATACAATAGGACTGGGAATACATAACATTTAAGCATCCGAATTCTTAGGTCCAGGCTCAGATCGCGACTACAGAGCAGCTTCTTGATCTTCACAAAGGATGCACGGGCCTTCTCAATGAGAATCTTTATTTCTGAACAATAGTCCACGGAACAGTTGACACTTGTACCCAAATAGTCATATCTCTCGACTCTTTCCAACCTTTCGCCTTCGACATACAGATGTTCATTGGGTACTTCAGTTTTGGTGACAATCATGTATTTGGTCTTCTTGACATTAAGTGTCAGACCATATTCTCGACTAGTTGTGGTGACTTTATTCAACATATTCTGAAGGTCTTGCATGTTTTCGGCGAGAAGTACTGTGTCGTCTGCGTAGCGCAAATTGTTCAGTGGAATGCCGTTAACTCGTATTCCACCGGTGTCATTTTCGAGGGCTTTGGCGAAGATTTCCTCTGAGTAGAGGTTAAAAAAGAGTGGTGAGAGAACACATCCTTGTCTCACCACTTTTTTTAGATGAGAAAATTATTTAGTTTCATTTTAACAATAAACGATGTTTTTTATTATAAAATGGTATTTTTGTTATAGGTTCCTTTCTTTGTAGATTTAAAAAAGAAAATTTGCGTTTGAAGTCTTCCCTGCATGAGGTAGAAATCGGATTTATCGGTTTTACGTAGTTTTATACTATTGTCCGAAGTCACCCCACTTCATGGGAAAATTTCGGTAATTTTATTATTTTGTTTTTTTATGTGTGGTTAAAAAGGTTTTAAAAGGGGTCCGAAGTCACCCCATTTAACGGCATATCCCAAAGACTTAATGATTGTATGCAATTTTGTGTCTGTTTTCGTAATTCACTCACAACATATATGTTTTTCGATAAAAAGATTAATTTTTTAAGTGGCGTATAACTAAATAATTGCCGTAATTTCATATAAAATATTGTTATGGCAGATTTTAAATGAAATGCATAAATTCCTTCTATTTTCCCTATTTGAAATAGGTGAGCATATTAAGAATTTGATTTGGCAACACTGGAGACCCGGGACTTGGAGGGGTAGTAGATGAATATGTGATAAGCTATCAGTACAAGTTTAAACTCGTCAGAGTCATTTGATTATCAATAGCGATTTTTTCTTCATGCGGCTCTCACTGATTTCTCCATGCGAGATGCAATAGCAGTGGATATATCCACATTATGCCGTTGTAGTGCTGAAATTACATTCAGCCAACGTACAACTATATGCAACTCCGTGTATAAATGAAGTAAATTGCGATCAGTAAATGCAAACTTCGTTCAAATCATATCCTTTCCGTGTTAGAGGTTGCACAGTTTGAATAAATTGCGATAAAACACAATCCATTCCATTCCACCACCATCGAGATGATGGCCTACCTGTGTCACCATACCGAGAAGAAAGTTAAAACTTGCCCTCCCCGCCACAGTGATACGGGGAGGTACATGTTTCGTCTCTACTAGACTCATCAGGGTACCGACATGAACCTGTCTGTGCAAAGGACAGATCGGAAGGAAGCATTTTAAAATTGAGTAACATCAATTTCGAGTAAAGGTGTGCTATCGCGTTTTGCTTTAGACTTGGACAGAATGCAGCGGAAACGTTTGTGGATTTTTAGCAGCCTTAAAGATATGGTGTTTGTCAAAGAACCAGATTTCTCATTGGTTTAAAACATTTTCAGAAGGAAGGGAGTCGACTGAAGATGAATCACTTAGCGGAAGGTCTTGGTTGTCAAGAACCTATGGAAATGTCGACAGAATCCATGATTTTGTGCGTTCAGTTCATTGGTTGACAGTTAGAATGAATCAAGAAAAGTTGAATTTGATTGGTACCACTTTTTTATTGATCATATTTTGATCAATGAATTTGGTATGAGAAAAATCTGTGCAAATATTTTTCAAAAAATTTTTCTCAGCAACTCCAATAAACTTTTTGCCAGTTAAAGCATTTTGGTGTTCCTCCTCCTGCTTATTCGCCTGACTTGAGTACTCGTGACTTTTTCCCCTTCTCAAAATGGAATCATAACCTCAAGGACGTATATAAGTTCTAAAACTGTTATGAGAATTGGAAAAACTGTCTCCAGCACTATGTGGTTTTCCAAGGAACTTTTTTTGAGGGCAAACATATTGAATTGTAAATTTAATTCAAATAACAATTAGTTTTATTACTAAGAATAAAACGATCAAAAATATAAAATTCTCCTTCATAATTACAATCAAAGTTCTAATGTAGAGACCTTTGCTACAATACTGAATGGTCTAGAGAATTAACGTTAACATTTCAAAAGTCACCGAAGTTTTAGTCGTCTTGTGTTATAACCACAGGAATTCGCTATTGACGTGATATAGGAAATAACCAACCTTTGAAATCATCTGACAGTTTGCTGGAGCATGGCCTGTAATAGCTGATTGATTATATTATATATAGATAGGTTTTAATGATAAGTAATCATGAATGCAATTTCCTTTTCTGTCTAACATTGTTCCCTGGTTTGCAATTTCTGAAGTTAGAAGGGGATATTTTCAAGCTTCCGTAGCCTAGTTAGTATGGCATTTATAGTAATGTAAGAAGACCGACATTTTCATTCATGACAGGCAAAAAATGTTTTCAATTAAAAAAAATCTAGAATAATTCAGATTTATAACTTGTTTCAAGTATATCGGAAGTGGAAGGACAAGGAGCGCTCAAAAAGTAAAATATTTCACGTAGAAAAAATTTAATTTACCGATGTGAAGTAAGAGTTTATTTCATACATTTTTACAATCTTCGAAATGACATCTTTATTTTGACTATATCTATTAAAATTAAAAATTTTTGAAAAACTTGAACTTTTACTTTTAGGTAAAGCGTCCCCTGGTGGGCAAACATTTGCACCTGTGCACCAACCTCAGTTTCTATATGTTGCATGACCCCTTTTGCACTAAGTTGAGTCGTTTAGAAGTTGTAGCCTATCAAAGTGTAAAAATGTTTTTTATATGCTAGTATCTCTAAAACAGTTAAATATTAATTTAAAGTTTGACAATAATTTACATTATAAAAGAAGAAATAGTTTCTTACTATAATTAAAAAAATTTTCTTGATAAATAAAATATTCTATATAAGTTGAATACATGAATGAATCAATAAATAGGAGTAGTGTTACTCAAACTTCGGTGCATAGTCTTCGTTAGGCTCATTTCCTCCTATAATGATCACAAGTCATTCGAGGTCGGTCATCCTTCTCTAGGCACCATTTGCATACCGGGTCATCCATGGTGCCAATTTTATGAAGATGGCCTCGCAGGTGTCAGTGTCCCATCAGCAAACCCATCACCATCCTCAGTAATTCATCTTTTCAAGAAAATAAGCTCCCTAGCGCATTAGGTCCAATTGTATGTTCCTCGACTCATCTCATTCTAGGAGCTTCCCTCAAGCATTCATAAATTTACTTTCCAGCAACAGTTTTAGTTTTCTTTTAATAAAAGTAACTGGAAGAGATATAATGGACTGGGGGATCATATTGTCCAGCTGCGGATTCCATGTTTGCCAATCGATTCTTTTCATTATTTCCGTATATATCCGAGTGATCCGGGACCCACAGGAATATAATTGTGCAACCGCTCTTTGTTATATTATCAAGTATCTCCCTGCACTCAAATCTCAGTAGTGAAGCTGCTACATTGGACCAGAAAAATACATGAACGACCCAAAAAGTAATAAAACTGGCTACTTTTGATAACTGATTTATTTTTTCTTTGGTAGATAACGGTTTTTGGATGGTAAAATTAGATATACTCCTGTTCAGTTCCCATGGTTGAAATCCATATACAAAGTGATTGTTTAATTTCTTTATTTAGTAGAATATATTTCACCATGAACAATATATATATATATATATATATATATATATATATATATATATATATATATATATATATATAAATATATATCCAGTCTCCTCCGTGGAGTCTTCTACTTTCCATTTCGGTGCGGATATTCTAAATCCATTTTTTCCTTGGTCTTCCTCGTTTACTTCTTTGTGTTGGTGTCCAGTTTCAAACCTATAATGGTATCCTTTCTTTGCTAATTCGTTGCAGGTACCATTTTAACAGCTTCTCAGTTATATCGTTCATTAGCGTGTTTTTTACTTCCATTCTTTCTCTGATGGTAGCGCTTCTTACATGATCAAATAAAGTTAAACCCGAACATCTTCTTCAGTACCTTATTTTTGTTAAAAAAAAGGTTTTGTGACATATTTTTATCTGTGGTCGACACTTCTGACCCATACGTCCATACTGGCTGACTCATAGCTTGATATATCCTTCTTTTGTTTTCTTTGTTAGGTTCTTACTCCACAAGATTGGATTCTATTTCGATGTGTCCTATGCCTCCTATAGTCATGTATTGTGTCTTTTGTATGTTTATCTCTAAACCCCATTTAATGAATTCTTATATGAGTTTATTTATCATGTAAGTCATGTCTTGCTGGTCTTCCGCAAGAACTAGTTTATCATCTGCAAAGAGGATTGTATACAAGTGAGTGTCCTCTATCCATATCCCCATGGGGCTACATTTTCTTATCTACTGTTTTAAAGTGCTGCAAAGATAAATTTTAAACAGGGTTGGAGAGAGGCAGGAGCCCTGTTTAACCCCTTTTGTTTGTGAGGAAACCTCAGAAGTTTGATATTCGACCTTAACAACAGCTTGTTTTTCCCTATACAGTTTTTTTATGCCGTTTATATATAAACTATTTACGCCTGCTTCTTTCATTGCGATCCATAATTTGTGCAAAGGGATGGATCTAAATGCTTTAGGAAGATTTATAAAAGTAAGCTTCATTCCTCTTGCTAGTCTCTTTTCTGCCAGTTGTTTTATTGAAAATATATTGTCCACGCAGGATCGCCTAGGTCTAAATCCACTTTGTACTTCCATTTCCGTGGCTTCCTCTTCTATTCGGGCCGTTAGGATTCTTTCGTAAAGCTTTCCAATGGACGAAGCATTACTAATACCCCGATAATTTTTGCAGTCGCTCCTATTTTCCTTTTTAGAAATGGAATTTATGTAAGAGTTCCTCCAATCTCTTGGAATCATTTCCCATTTCAGAGACAATTACACAAAGCAGCTTATATGTTCTTGTGGTGACGTGCTTAATTATCTCGATAGGTAAATCTCCTGATCCTGGAGCTTTATTATTCTTCATTTTTTGTTATGCTGTTTTTATTTCTTCTAATTTAATGGTCTATCTACTCCGTTAACTTCTGTTTCGTCTATATCTAGTTACGCGTTTAAATACTATCCAAGTTGTTCTTCCAGTAAATTATTATAGTAGTATTTCCACTGTTCTATCTTTATGGAATTTATTTTTCTTCTTTCGTTTGTGTTTCTTTTAGGACTGTTTACCCAGATAGCACAAGATTTCCATTGGATATCCAGAATAGGTACATATAATGTCCTGTATGTCCATGGACCGTTTAAGGATGTCCATTAGATGTGATGCATGTAATCTATATGGACGTCCATATCTGGATGTCCAGTGTAAGTCCATCAGACGTCCATTAATTTATCTTTAAAAAAATTCCTAAATTAAAGCTATATTACATTAAAAGCTTAATTATACAAAGGAAAATAACTACTAAACTGTAGAATCGATTATAATAATTATATTGCAACTTTAACTAAAACTAACTCCTAAAGATTTTAATAAAATTTTGAACGAAAAGCTGATAATTTAGTATCAAACTCGCACAAATTTGAAAGTGAACAAAATATTCAGTATCAAAACACGTATGTTAAAATATAGCTTTTGTAGCTATACTTTTTCATACAATCACTTATTTAAATGGAAATTACTACAAATAAGTGCAAATATTTTGATAGACCAATGAATTTTGTACCTTGTTGGTTAAAATGGAGCATAGATAGAGTTGTAAATTTGTGTAGTAATAAAATTGTAAATTTTAGAGAAAATTCTCTCTGACAAAGTCGTTATTGATTAATCAGTCTATTGCTGGCATTAATAAATGTTATAAAAATTTATAATGAAATAAAAGCTATAGCAAATTTGAATAATTATATTAATTTTTTTATGACTATTTTGGATTAAACGCTAGTAAAAGTTTACATTGATGTGTATTTTTGTGCAGTATAATTGTTAAAAAATATATAATAAAGGTTTGACAGTTCGACTCTAGGTTTAGACTTATAATTTAATTTATTTTAATTATTTTTTAGATGAATTTTCCAAAGATTGGTCCAAATAAAATTCCTATGTGAAAGCCAATTTGTACCAAATTAGAGAGGAAATTCAGGTAATCTTAGATAGGGAAAAAACAACAAGTATCTACAAAGAATTTTCTGCAGGAGTTCAACTATCCTTTTACCGAAGAAAATAATCAGCTGCCTCAAGTCACATAAGATCTTTAGGACAATTTAAACTTTAAAGATGCAGTAAGTTTATTACACTTCTCCTCAAATAAAAGCTGAAACTTATTCGAGTAATACTTCTTTATGTGTATGAGTCTATTGATAAAAAAAAAACTTAATTTACAGGATTATTTTATATATATTTTTTTACTTCGATTCTTAAAGTCAAAAATATTGTTAGCTTAGCATATGTGGAATTAACGTTTAATTATCTCAATAAAGTAATATAATTTTAGGTTTTACAATTAGCGAAAATTGGAGGAAATTATACCTATTAACTTATTAAAAGATATTTTATTGTAACAATGACAGATAGCCTTTCCAAGTATTATACATATGATGGAAGAGTAAAGGGCCCTTTAAAGAACTTATGTTCACTATTTGTAGGTAAGTTACCACTTAAATATAAAAATTTGATGAAAAAATCTCTCTGTTTTATTTGTCATACTCGTAAATAATAAGAATAAATTGGGTGTCAGATTTCACACGTTGAACTCTAGATCCTCTTGTTCTGATAATACCCAGACAAAAATCGTGTTAAAATTTTTTTTTTTGGTCTCTTGGTTTAAGCACTCTAAGCAATTACGATGCATTTATATATATATATATATATATATATATATATATATATATATATATATATATATACATATATATATGTCGGATATTCTCACATTTTCTTGATTCTTGAACTATAGATTATATCATTTTCTTTATTTTGTCTTTTCTTGGATTTAGGTTCTATATTTAATAAATATACAAAACGATTGACGTTTCGCCCGTTATTCAAGGCATTTTCAAAATTTTTTTCTTGACATTTTGCTGTTCTGTTACTAAAAATGCATCTTTTCTGGACATCCCATGGATACCCAGTATGTCCAGCTTTGGATAAACGATGGATATCCAGGGGACTGAAGTGTGCTATTTGGGTATAGTTCGCCAAGCTTCTCTAGATCTAGATATCCTCCTACCATTGAGCGAATTTCAGCACATTTGTTGTGCTGTATGTTTTGTTTTCGTTTTTTAAATTTCTTTTTTCACTATATATTTATATTGATTATAGTTTTTTTCTGTCATCATCGTCTTTTATATTTAACCACTTAAGATATATGCTTTTCTTTTCTTCTTTCAGTTGGGTTACATCGTCTGTCCACCAAAAATTCTTGTGTTTCGTTCCATCTTTAACACCAAGGGCTTCAAGTGCTGCTTCGTGAGTTTTGTGTTCTAAAGTTTCGTACATTTTCTCTGCTGTGCCGTAAATTTCTTTGTTTAATTTTTGTGCTAAACATAGTTTGTAAAGGAAACTAATGGATTTGTCTCTTAAGGTATCTGTGTTATATTGCTTTGTGGCTTCCTTTAGGTTATTTTGTTCTTGATATATGAGATGTTTATTGTAACTTATTTCAACGGGTGCTTTTACTAGTAGGTTATCTGAACCACACTTAGTTCCTCTCCAAATTTTTACATCGTAGGGTATTATGTAAGTATCCCCTTTAGTCATAACATAGTCAATAACTGATTTTATGTTTTTTGTAACCCATTATATTTGTGTCTTTGTTTTGGAAAAATCCGTTTAGGATTCTCAGCGAGTGTGGTCCACAGAGCTCTATCCAACTCGTTCCATTTCCATTGACTACATCCTTTCCGTGTTGTCCAATTATTTTACTGTTAAAAATCTTCTCCACTTTTTCGTTTAGGTCGCTTAACAAGACTATTTCTTGTCTATTTTTGCTCTTATTTAATTCCTCAGAGAGTTTGTCAAAGAACAATATTTAATAAGATTTATCAAATTAATGTTCGTTACATTACAATTGAAAAAAAAAATAAGACCAATAACTGCTACAGAACTCTGACATAATGCGTACCCAAACGCACATGGGCAATTTTTCTTATGTATTAATCTTCGAATGTACCACTGTAGAATTAGCATAACGTCAGAATTAGAGTCCGGTTGTGTGAACGCTGAATAACGTAATATTATTTTTATTTATATTTGAAAAAGAGTCGATAAACAGTAGATATTTCATTTCTTGGTACACATATACCTTTTTTATGTTATCTTTTTCTAATTGCATTATTTAAACGAGTATCATGATAATCGGTACGTCAATTCTAAAATGAATTTATGGTTGCCCAAATTATTACTATTGTTATTTTCAATATGTAAACAATATCTAACAATATTTACCAATAAAAATAAGTATTTAAATCCTCGTTTTATTAATATTAGTTGCAAGTTTTGCATTTATAGTAATTTCTAACATTTAAAAACACTGAAAAGAGTTACGACAAGCAATTAAACTGAAAGAAAAGATAAGTAAACATGTTTATGTCTGTCAAACATCAAAAAAGCCTCTCCCACACCGACTATAAACAGCCTTCAAACAAATCTACAAGTTATCATCGAAGGTATTAATGTTTAATGAAATGAGAGAAATAAAAAGTTTTAATAACTCACCTTCCGAGCATCCGGTTTCTTCTATGCATGTATTGTGGAGCATTTGAGCCAATTCTTTCATTTCGTCTGACATCGCCTTTAATGAAATATCAATTAGCAAAGTATAGTCGTTTAAAAATGTAATTATATCATTGTCAATCTTAAAAGTTTATTAATTTTTCTGATTTTTTGACACAAAGCATAAATAATTTTGAATTCTAAATAAAAAAAGGATAATTAAGTTAGTTAAATAAGAGTGTAATTTTATTTAAACAAATCTTGTCTAAGAGAGACATTAAAGAAGTAATTATTAACAGAAAACTTTGCGAAACGTTTTTATTTCGGAAAACACAGAATATCCTGATCAAATGATTAAATAATTGCAGTAAAATATTTATTTTGCAAACTTAAGATAAAATAAAATTTTATCTAAATAAATTTTGTGTATAAGTCTAAAAGAAATGCTGAGGGATTTGACTGACTAGTGGATAAATTGGCGAACGAAATAAAATATTATGGTTAGAACCAAATTTATATTTTTCGGGTTTAAACTGAAATTTAACTTTAGCCAGATAAATTTTGGATATAAATCTTGTGGGAAAACTTCTCATTTAAAAGATCAAAAGATTAAATAGTTGCAGTAAAATTAATATTTTGAATATCTTATAAGGAAGGTGACCGAAGTGTCGGGCTCTGATTTTAAGGTAGTTTATTGGTTAAACGGGTTTACTTTTATTTTATTGAAGCGTCGAGTTTTCATTGTTGATATAATTTTGCGCAAGTTTGCGAAATTTCAGTACAGAAAATACAACATCTAACATGGGCTATACGGGAAGAGTCATAACATTGTAAAGGGTGTTTTTTTATAGAGGTATAAAACTTTAAGTTGACAACACTTTTTTAACTGGCGGCCATTTTGTCAGCTGTCAAGTGATTTATGTTTAGTTTGGTTTGGCACTTCAACATGAATAGACTGACGCCTGAACAACGCTTCCAAATTGTGCAAATTTATTTTGAAAATCATGGTTCTGTTCGAAATACGTATCGCGCACTACGTCCATTTTACGGTCAACATAATCGTCCATCAGAGCAATTAATTTGATTAACTATGGAACGTTTTCGCACCACGTTTACTCTAAATGATAATACGCATCCATAGAGACGTCGTACAGTGCGTACAGAAGGAGTCATTGCTGCTGTAGAGCGTAGCGTAGAGGAAGACCCGAATCAGTCTATCCGCCATCGTGCACAGGAATTGGATATGTGTCCATTCACTTTATGGAAGATTTTGCGGAAAGATCTTGATTTGCGTGCTTACAAAATCCAACTCGTGCAAGAATTGAAGCCACACGATCACCTAGTAAGGCGTAGATTCGTAGAATGGGCCCAAAACAAGATTGCCGTTGATCCCGATTTTCATAAGCGAATTTTGTTTAGTGTTGAAGCTCACTTTTGTTTGAATGGATACGTCAATAAACAAAACTGCCGTATTTGGAGTGATGATAATCCTCAAGTGTATGTTGAGACACCGTTACATCCAGAAAAACGGACTGTTTGGTGTGCTTTATGGGTTGGTGGAATCATTGGTCCGTACTTCTTTAAAAACGGTGCTGGTCAGAACGTTACAGTCAATGGTGACCGCTATAGAGCCATGATTACTGACTTTTCGTTCATCAATTGAACAATCATGATGTGCAGGAGCTGTGGTTTCAACAAGACGGCGCAATATGTCACACAGCTCGTGTCACAATTGATTTATTGAAGGAAACGTTTGGTAACCGCATAGTTTCACGTTTCGGACCCGTGAATTGGCCTCCAAGATCGTGCGACTTAACGCCGCTAGACTATTTTCTGTGGGGATACGTGAAGTCGCTAGTCTACGCCGATAAGCCCGAAACGATTGATCACTTGGAGGACAACATTCGCCGCGTTATTGCCGATATACGGCCACAAATGTTGGAAAAGTCATCGAAAATTGGACCTCCAGATTAGACTACGTCCGAGCCAGCCGTGGCGGTCATATGCCAGAAGTCATATTTAAATTATAATGCCAGAAGGTTATCTTTCGAATAAAGTAAATTTCATGTCAATTTTAAAAATTCATCTTTGTTTTATTCCATTTAAAAGTTCTATACCTCTATAAAAACACCCTTTAGTATCCCGTGTTAGTGGTTATTTGTTTCTTTTAATAATAATTTAGTGCCAACCTCAAAAATTTCATTTTCATGTAAAATTTTAAACTATTTTTCTCTCTAGCGTTTTTTTTATAATTCGGTTCAATTTTTTATAAAAGTTTTATTTTTCGATTTTTAGTTTTCAATTGAGTTGAATTTCTAAGGTCTCAAAAAATACCTATTTTTATTCAAAGTTGTATACCACTGAATTGAACAAAGAAATTCTTCAAGTTTTAGTTTTAAATGAAATTATACCAAACAAATATGTAATCTGCTATGGTAAATCAGCTAACTTGAATTTTAAGAAATTAATTTTAATTTCGTAATCTACGCCTCCGAAAACCCTCTTATACTAATTTTGAAACAATTCGGTAAATGCAAATGTTTATCTTGCGTTATTATATTGAATTTGAAGAAAAAATATTTAGATTTGTTATCCCTTCCTCAATTCTACAAACTATAAAAAAGAGGTCTAAAAATATTATATTTTTATTCGCCATCTTGGATTTTACTTAACCAATTTGAGAGACCATCGTAAAAACTTATTGACATCTACATAAAATTTAATTTAAATCAAAAGTGGATAATATACTTGCAGTTGGGTGTATAAAATACAATTATTAAGAGAAACTTAGTTCTCAACCAACTGAAAAAACCTTATACTATAAGGACAAACGTACTGTGTTCTAACACAGTTGGAGACAAAGCACTATCTCTTAATAATTGAATTTTGTACATCCAACTGCAAGTATATTATCCACTTTTGGTATTTATATAGATCTCTACGAGATTATATATTCAGACTGCGTGGAATGCTGGGAGATGGCGCCACTTGTATTATATTTCATATTTTGTCTAATATAAGTTGCTTAAAGGATTTACTTTTCCGATGGTGAAGTGCGTTGGCCTATTCTGTACTGACGAGAACTAACAAGTTCGAAACCGGTCTACAGATGACGGTGCACTACCATAGGAAAGGCTTCCACCCTTTCCTGATATTCTTGCAATCTGAGATAGTGCTTTGTCTCTGACTGTGTTAGAACAGAGTACGTTTGTCCTTAATAGTATAAGGTTTTTTCAGTTGGTTGAGAACCAAGTTTCTCTTAATAATTGTATTTAATTTAAATCATTAAAAGTTTCAGTATATTTTTTATTATATTATTTTGATTTAAAACAGCATAACTGTAAAAATTCTGTTACTAGAATTAAATGTTTTATATAATTTTTTGAGTTGTATTATTTTCTCGAAAGAAAAAAAGTCTTGAGGAAGCATCTGGATAACTCTGGCTAAATGTATCTCTCGGCAAGTTTGTCAATAAATATGGTAATGGTGATCAGAAATTAATATATATATATATATATATATATATATATATATATATATATATATATATATATATATATATATATATATATACAGGGGTGGATCCAGTCTCTCTCTTTGGGGGGGGGGCGGTGATATCGCAAAAGTACAGTATGGCAAGAAAAACAAGTTGTCAACGGTGGGGGGGGGGGGGGGAAGCAGCATACTCATTCCTAATATAAAAGGCAAAATGGGTTCTATTTTCCTGAACTCAAAGCTTTTGTGAGGGGGGGGCGATCACAAGCATACAGACTCCTATACTCTATTCAAGAACTAGAGAGAGTAATATAACTGTTACCGAAACCTCTAACGTACCTGCTCCAGTGCCGCAGGTAACTGAGAACTGCCGTAAATCTAATTATATTTCATTATATTTAAATATATTTTATAAATTTACTGCAACATAGAATTTCTGATATTTTAATTTAATTTGTCAGTGAACAAAGTACAACTTACAGTTTTTTCTTAGTGATTTATCTTGTTTGCGGTTGTTTTTATATATTATTTGAGATTAGTGAGATACCCAAAAGATATGGCTTTCACCTCTATATTTATTCCAAAATCGTTAAACCAGAGATATCAATATCTAGATAATAATGTTAAAAGCTCTGTTGAGATATGTTCCAACATGACAGGAGTTGGAAAATCTACTATGTACCGAATACTGAAGGAGAAAAAACGACTGGAATTGTTAGTACTCCCAAGCCAAATTCGATCACAGGCAAACGAAAAACCTCGTTGGAAGAAGAGATGAACACTGCAATTAAAGGGGTTGTATATACATTTTATTATGAGAAGCAGATCCCAACCATTTACAAAATTCTAACTAAAATCATTGAAGATCGCGATTTACCTGAAATTAAAAGAAGTGATCTCTGGAAATTGCTCAGAGAACTTAATTTTTGCCGAAAAAACCAGATAGAAAATCTGTTCTTATAAATCGTCCGGAAACTGTCCGTTGGAGACGTAAATATCTCTCTCAAGTAAAAGGTAGAATTGCTAGAAATAACACAATTAATAAAATTAGTAATTTAACTAAACTTTTGAAAGATTTTTTTGAATAAAGTTATTGCGGAAAATTGGGAAAAATCCATATAAGAAAAAAATAAAACAAAATGTGAGAACTCGATCTCATAATCGGTGAGATAGAGGAACCAATTATAATTACTTTTAGCGAAGATAGTTTCACTGACTTTGATTAGGTATTAGATACGTATTGTTTACTAGTGTAAACACAATTTATTATTTAAATTTTTGTTTTTGTTGTATTCTATTGTTTAATGTTGTTTATATGTTTTTTTTAATTTTTTTTATATATTTTTATTTGAGTGTGTCCCACTCTTTAATTTTATATATATTTAATTCTAATTAGCCGTAAGTTTTTTATTATTTTATTATTGTGTTTGTGTCTTTTTCTTAAGTGTGTAGAATTAACATGTTTATCTTATTTTTTTGGGGCTATCGTATTTCCATATATAAAAGTAAATTAAATTAAGATATCAGTACAATAGAAATAACAATAAGTAGGTCTAATTTTAATTACAACATAAAAAAAAGTAATTACATTAGAATCCCTTTTTAGTGTTTAATTGTAATTCTGCAGATGGTTTAAGAAATAAATAAACTGAAACGTCAAATGCCCTAAAAATGTTTTTAATTAATAATAAAATGACCGATAGCCCCAAAAATATTTTATTATTATATGGACGAATTTATTTTTTTATATATGTTTAACTTTTTGTGTTTTTGACAATGGATATTTTGTAAGTATTTAAATTATAACTTAGAATTTTTTGAGAGAATAATCCTATGTTTTAGTCTATTATTATAGACCGATATTTTTGATTATAAAATTTCTAACCCATTCCTATGAAAAATATATGTGTCTAACAAATTTTGCTAAAAACACCGGACTAAAGAACACAGGTAGTTTGCGAAGAGAAAAAGGGTAAAAAATGATTTATTACTCTCTCTAGTTCTTAAATAAACTATAGTATAAGAGGAAAAATCGGGTCCATTTTTCTAAACTCAAAGCTCTTGGGGGGGGGGGCGATCGCCCCCACCGCCCCCCCCCTTGGATCCGCGCCTGTATATATATACATATATATATATATATATATATATATATATATATATATATATATATATATATATATATATATATATTAAAAATAAACAATTTCACAGTCTATGTACTTGGAAAAGTTATTTTATTCTCCTTACAACGGTTAAGAAAGAGGAGACAGACATTATATTCTCTGCGAATATTCCACTCTGGTTCGACTACCTAATGACCTCATCAGTGGAGCTGTATCGAACTTAGAACAAAATGCACAGAAAACAACTATTTACTTAAAATCCCCATATCTTAAATTATCGGCAGGATCCTGCCGGAATAAGTTCTGAATATACCCCAAAACATTTAAATATTATTCGATTTTCCCCATTTGAAATGTTGAACTATCTCTAATTACAGAATAGTTTAACTGAAGTTAACTCAATATCCGTAAATTATTAGAATAACTAACTAGGTATTAATAGAGGTATGTAGTGTACTTCCAAATACCCATTTTAACCAAAATTACTGTAAATACAAATTTTAAAACAAATTGGACAAACCACAAGTTGAGTTTTAGGAAATTAATTTTAGATTCGTAATGTACTTTCCCCGAAAACCCTCTTATACCAATTTAAAAAAAAAAATTGGTTAATTTAAAATTTCAGCTCGCCATA
The DNA here is from genome assembly GCA_034092305.1 of Diaprepes abbreviatus. Classification (NCBI taxonomy): domain Eukaryota; kingdom Metazoa; phylum Arthropoda; class Insecta; order Coleoptera; family Curculionidae; genus Diaprepes; species Diaprepes abbreviatus. Next base: position 3,647,127 of record JASJET010000055.1, on the reverse strand, counting down.
TTAGATACACCGTATTGAATTTGAAAAAAATTATTTAGATTTGTAATCTACACCCGCCGTATTAGATACATCGTACTGAATTTGAAGAAACTATATTTAGTTTTGTTATCTACACACAAAGTTTCTATATTTTTTTATACTATATTATTTTAAATTAAAAGTACCTTACCATAGAAACTGTATTAATAAAATTTTAAGTTTAATATAATTGTTTTAGTTGTATTATTTTTCCTAACGTAAAAAGTAGTCTTCAGGTGCGTTGATCAGAATATCGAAATTCAAAATGGCGGATCCAATAGGGGGGCCAACAACCCCCGAAATGCTTATTATTGCTATAAAGAAAGGTACAATCTATTTGAAAGTTCGGTTACGGGGGTTTATGACATCACTGGTTACGAGTCTCGCTTCATAATATTAAAATTTAAAATAGCATATCCACTATGGCGGCCATCGATCACCGAAATGTTTATTATGGCCATGAAGGTGGACTTCATTTTTGAACATGAACTAACTCAACGATCTATTAAGGTAAATAAATAACAAGTAACTTCAATTTTCCATTATCGTTTTTCCAAAAGTAGTTAAGTATAAGCAAGCCAAAGAACTCCGGCTCGAAAATTCCTGTAAAGAAATAGAGAACCTCAAAAAAAAAAAAAACACGACAATTTCAATCTCCACAGGAAACTTAAATATACCTCCGGAATCAGAAAACCAAAAATGCTCATTTACTCAAGGACGGCGACGGAAAAATCTGTAATCACGAACAACAGTGCAGAGAATGGGAGAGATACATCAGTGACCTTTTTGACGATGCTACTCGAGAAAACGCTGCACATACACATACTATGTGCAGCAGCGAGATAGACAGCGGCCCCAGTATATTGAAATCAGAAGTCAGGAAAGCAATACAGCAAGCCTAAAATAATAAGGCACCTGGACCAGATCAAATCCCTGCTGAGTTGCTTAAACTTCTAGATGAGGAAAATATTTCCTACTTAACCACTTCTTTAATAAAATCTACAACGAAGGAATAATACCAGATGATTGGTTAGAATCGCTGTTTGTAACATTACCAAAGAAAAGGAGATCCACCAAATGCAGCGACTTTAGGCTGATTAGTTTAATGAGCCACACACACTAAGATTATTATTTTTATAGTTGTAAATTACTTGTCATTTCCAAATGCCATAGGTAGCTAGATACATTAGAACATCTATTCAAAAAACACAAAATTGTGCAGAAAACAATTATTTGACGTATTCTGTGAAAACGCGAAGACTTAGCTAAAGAACACCCTTATACCGTTCGATAGGTATTTAAATGGTACGTTTTCTAGTACGTTAAAAAGTATAGCGTTCTATTTAAATTAATCAAGTTATACACTGAGAAAAATTGGTTTAAACAACTGTTATTTTGGTTCAACTTTATTTAGGGATATTTAGCGTTATATACATATTATTAAATATTCACCTTGATTTAAAATCGCATTATACTGTGGCAAATAAAATGGTTCTCCTATAACGATGTAAATAATGGATATACAATTTTTCTTTTGAGGATAAAATAACACTGTAATTTTATATAATTTTATATAATTTTTGTATAATTCTTGGAGAAAATAATTTTTAGTAAACATTGTATGACGGTCATACAACATTTTCATAATCTTTATATAAAATTTATTTTACTGTTAAATAAAAGCAGTCTAGTTCTTTACAGTTAGTGTTGTATAAGCGACGATTATATACCAGCAAAAAATCATTAATTTGTTGTAATACCTCATTTATCGAAAAATATTAACTATTTATATAATTTTGTGCTGATTTAAAATGCCCGCCACTTCTATCCAATCAAATGCCGCTATTTTAAAACAAATGTTTTATTTTTCAAGTTTTGCGCTTTATGTTCAACAGAAATGTGAATTTGTGTATGTTGATATCTGTGTATGGTTTACCAAGAAAATGGAGTCCTTTAATTTCACTAAAGAAGTAATGCAAAGATTTGAAGGTAAGTGAATAAAACTTCAGTGACTTTGTGGGGATATTTTTGCAAATGGCGTTTTTAATCTTTACATATGAAATAAATTTATATTCGATATCTTACTACTTGTCTTAAATTTGACAGAAAACGTTCACCAGCATTTAAAGATAATCTCTAGTTTAATAAACTAGCATAGCGTTGTATACTTCTAAATGTTAATTACTTAACTATGTGTATTTATTTCAGACGTTACCACATAGGCTCTTTTAACATTGCCCTATATGTTTGCCCCTGTTACTTTAAGAAACAAAAGAAAAGGTGGTAACTGGAGACCATCGCGCAGTGAAATCGCTGAAAGTTTCTTGTAACATATTGAGGCAAGTATATTTTTACCAAACCTAGGATTTTCAACTAATGTTTAGCTAGTTTTTATAAATGCAATATTCTACTAGTGGTTTGATCGAGATTTCTCTACCTGTAGTTTCTCATTACATAGTTTTAACAGCATAAAAAATTATTTAAACAATATAAGTTTTTTGCTGTTTTATTTGTGGCTATAAGGCTTATAATAATTAAATATTTTTTAGAGAAATTTGAGAATCTTCAAGAGAAAAATGTCAAAGACTAGAAAAACTGAGTGAGTATAACTTACTCTCCAACCTTTTGGAGTTCTCTGTGGACCACTTTGTAAAGTGACAGCTTATTTAATTGTGATCAATGATGTAATTTATACATTTGATTCACTTATAAGAATAATAGAAGTCATTTTTAAAGCATTTCATGCATTAGATATCCAATACCCATATGAATGTCAGCATGTTTGGCAGCTTTTTGAAGAAGCTGTGTTAATAGGAAATGTTCTTCTGCCAGCTCCTCAATAACTGCTCTTGTTTCTGATTTGAAAAAAAAATGTTTAGGGAAGATTTCATTTTTTACTTGTACAGTAAGTTAATCATGTCAATTATTTTTAAACACATGAAAACATCTCATATGTAGATTACCGTTTTTAGAAGCCTTGTTTTCCAAAATGCCAACTTGTGCATTTTGTCTTTCATACTTTCAATAAATTTGTTATTACCTAAATATCGTCTTATTCACGTTCACGCAGAAATATTTTAGTTAGCAATGGCGGACGTTTTTGAAAATATTTCTTGTTTATTATTAAGAATTATTGTTTTTGAGAGGGGAATGAAACATCTGGTGAATTCTTGAGGGGATTTACATAGGAGGCTGGTCAAAATCACCCAGAAATAGTGTGACAATTTATTGATAACCCATATTCTAAATCTGTGTTGCAAAAGGATACAATGATCAAATAACCATGAATTTTCTTTCTTTTTTCTAGACATATATGACAATACAAATTCCACACTTGTAAAAAGTAAGTTTTCTACCTGCAGTTGTTGCAGCCAGATGACACTTGGTTCAGCTAAAACTGGAGTAATAAATTTTCTCATATAAAATACATTGGCCGTTAAAATATCGAATTCGGCAACAATAGACTTTAGATTCAACAGTTACTCTAGTTTTAGCTGATTCAAGTTTAATCTAGCTTTTTGCAAATGAAACGTTTAGTTCTTTCATAGATGTAATTTGTAATATTCTACATATTCAGGAACAAAAAAAAATATTCTAGGTTATTTCATCGTTGTATACAGAGTATATTCTATTAATTAAATAAAGGTAGCATAAAGTTTTATGTTATGTATACAGTCCTGTGAATAAAAGCTGAATAATGGCTAATAAAGGCTATATACATAAAATGTATACGAGATCAATATTTTTGACTGGGCTTAGAACTCTGCTTATACTGGCTATACAACGCTAATATCGTGGCCAAATACCTGTTAGATAACGAGTATATATATAAACGACTTGGATGATATTGAAGGCCCATTAAGTGGTATACAACTAACCATATAACAACTAAAGAACATATTATGAAATAATTTACTACTATACTATTATATAGCGATTATACAACTGGAATATAACATTTATACAAATAATAATATAACCGATATATTAAGATATTTTAACGGCAAATCATCGATTTTTGTGTTTTTTTAGAATAACGTGTGGTATAACCTTAGAAAAGCGTTTATTTGTATCCAATAGTATCTAATTTTTATATAACGGTTATTAAATTTTTATATATTTGTTAATATCTTTTCCCTCAGTGTAGCCACTTAAATTTCTTATTTAATTAGTTTTAATTTTTGGACACCCCGTATAATATAGCAAGTTTATTATAATTGGGATATAAAATATGATTAATTTTTACACTTCACTGTAAATTTCGACTACATAACTGAAATACTTCTTAAGTATTTGAAATATGAAAATTAGGTTATATAATTCATATTATTTAAAAACCTTTAAGGTTAAGGTACTATAAATCTTATTAAAATAGGCACTTATTTTGACTGGAGAATCCAAAAAGGCAATAATATACAGGGGATTCTATTAAAAAAAAAACCAACCTTGATACTTTTAGAACTTTTGGAACACCCTGTATAATATGAACATAATTTTAAAAGTAGCCATATTAGACCCCATATAAAGTAAAACTTTTAGAAAATCAAGTATTTTGGCCGCAATATTCGGTGCCGTATAGGGTGAATAATCCTGAATAAAGTGAAATAAATATATTCTAAAAAAAAACCAATATATCGTTTATATCGTTATAAGGCATGATAAATATGCCGTTAATTCACAGTTTTAATATAAACTTAACGACAGTTCTCTCTACACTACTTACTATTATCTATTGCATGCACTTCACAGTTTTCATTTTAAATTTTACAACTATTTTCATAGATAATAAAAATTCACAATCACGAATTTTCAGGATAATGGGTATGGGGTTATAAATCTGTATGATAGAAATTATTTTATATTTTTAAGACCGTTTTAAAAACATAATATATTATGTTTTATTTAAATAAATATTTGTTTTTAGTGTGTAGTAAGTTTCAGATTTCTTAAATTCACAATTTTATAAACATATAATTGTTTTTGAAAGAATCATTATCAATGATTCTTCTTCAGCATGATCACAGATCCATTTTAGAGTCACAGGTTTTATGTTACAATGGTTCAGAAAATGTTGCAAATCCACTTCATGATCGAGTTATTAGAAAGTATTATTGTACTTTGATAAAACTGATTTAGAAAGAGAACAATAATTAATATAACTTACCGCTACTTGAGGGGAATAACAGACACTAGATAATATTCCACATATAGCTACCAACCATTTGTTCATTTTTCACTCTTTCAGCGCATAAATCTCAAAGTAAACTTTCCTCGATTTTATAATAAGGTTTTTATTAAGCATACATATGCTCGTCAATTTTTAATTACAAAGTTGTAAGATATAATTTTGAATTGAATTAATTGTTGTTTAGCTCGCAGGTTTCTACTTTAAACAAGGGTATCAAGTATGTAATTATAAAAATAGTATGAATAAAAAATGTAATAAAAATGTTTTCAACCAATATACAAAGTACATTTTTTTCTTCGTAATTTTAGGAGTTAAAATAACAGATGTTTTCGTGGAAAATTAATATTTGTTTTATAAGAATAACATTATTTTAAAAATTATTTCCCATTTTTTCATTTCCATATATTCAGCTTGATCAAATATGGTTGCCAGTAGCTTATCTCAAAAATAACACATATTACGAGTTTAGTATAAAAAATTCTCCTAAATATATTTTTGAATTCGTTGTTTCACTTTTCGGAGGGGACATAATTGCAATTGTGTTAGCCAAAATCGATAATTTCCATAAATATCTTAGATATAATCTAGGGTGGGAAAAATATTGCTCTTTGTTAAAATAATAATAAGTGGTTACCATGATATCAGCGTGGCCAAACGTCACAATATAAAATATTAGCCTAGCATCCTCCATCACACCTCTGTCGGCACTACATTTGTTTCTACATAAAGGGTCTACAGAAGCCGACTTAAATGCGGCAGCGGCTTGTCTTAAAAGGTTACATCAACAAAATTTTTTAGGCAGATGGAAAATATATGAATAAATTTTTATTTTACACATATAAGTAGATATTTATGAATAATTAAAAAAAATACGAATAGAAAAATTAAATAAAATTTTTATAAAAAAATTGAACCGATTTCTAAAAGTGCGCTAAAAAGGGAAAAATAACTACAAATTTTTATATGAAATTGAAATTTTTGAAGTCGGCGCCAAACATACCTGACAAAATGTGATTCGCATAAACAGATTGTAATTGCTTTCTTACCATAATTTGTATATATTAATAGTTATTTATTTCATTTAGAAATAATTTGTCGCCGACTTCAAAAATTTCAATTTCATATAAAAATTTCTAGTTATTTTTCCCTTTTTACCGCACTTTTAGAAGTCGGTTCAATTTTTTTATAAAAATTTTATTTTTCGATTTTTAGTTTTGGATTCTGTATGATATTCATAAATTATTTGGACTACATGCTAATCGAGATTAATGTACCTCGCAATGACTCCAAATCACCCTAAAATGAACCACTAAAAATTCTGATTCTTAGAGTTCTTCAAATATCAATGAAATTGTGTCAAACAAATATTTAGTCTGTCATAGTAAATCCAATATCTTAAATTTCAAATTAATTTTAGATTGGTAATATAGGCCCCAAAACCTTCCAATATCAATATTTAAATAATTTAAGACGTAAATTTCTTAGCCCGATATATTTTATATTGCATATTGAGTTTGTACACGTCCCAAGAACCCCGCAATATCAATTTTAGATAAAACCGGAAAATGTAAAATTTTTAGTCCTTCATATTATATCTTATCAACCTAATAGTTCTAAAAAATTAGCTTCATATTCGTAATACACCACCCCCCAACGCCCTAATACCAAATCTAAAAAAATGTGAATAAGGTAAAATTTTCAACCCACCATGTTGGATCCGCTATAATGAATTTCAAAAAAACAATTTTTATCTCTTAATCTAATCTAAATCCAAACCCTTCAAAGCCCCCTAGTACCAATTTTAGATGAAATCCAGAAATTTAAAATTTCTAAACGGTCATATTGCATCAGACGTATTCGTACTATTTTCTCCGAAGTTTCCTTAATGTACGGAATTGTGAAGAACGAATGTGTTTCTTGCTGTCCAGTGTTCGTTGTTTTAAAGTTATTTATAACATCGTCAATTAGTTTCAAAGGATAACCTTTCTGTTGTAAATCGGATTTAATATTTACAGTGAAGTAAACTTTGCGCTTCAGTAGACACAGTCCCTATATAAGCTCGTAGTCTTAAGACAAAACATTCAGTTTATACTTGATAACGATTAGAGATACAATCTAATCGAAACGTCGTAAAAATAAAGACAATTCAAGTCCGACAACCATATTTTTGGAAAATAGTTATTAATAAAATCAAACATTTTTTAAACAACTAAAATCTATATTTGCATGTGTTAACAAAATATTATAAAACTTATAAAAAATAAATCAAATTTAGCCCCAGATAAGTGAATTTAGATCAGGAAATAGCTCTGAAAAAGAAAAGAATTATTTAGATTTATATGTTCACCAATAAAAATAATCAAATAACTTACGGATGGATCTTCCTTGTAGTAACATTTATGGGTTAACCAAACATTATCACATGCATTTACTCCCTCTGAAACAAAAATGGAACATTTTTTAATAAATCGTCGAATATTTTATTAGAAATTGTATGATTTAGAATACCGCTCTGATTTTACAAAATTTATATTTATAATAAATATAAGGGTCGGGACCTACGGAAAATCTCGACGCTTACTATTGAGTATTTAAGATTCCAGAGCATCCATTGTTCTAATATTATCAACAAATTATTAAGGCTGAAGTTCGTCCCCTGAAAGCTCTAAAATAACAGAGTTCGTGGCAGACACGGGGTTTCAATTAACCTAAAGACCGACTTGAGGCAAAATTTAAAAAATAATTTGGTATCTCTCCGTACATAAAAAGTTTATGTGAACTTTTTACAAAATATTTTGGATATTGCGTCATGTCAGTTGATAAATTTAAATTTTTTGATCTCTTATTTATGACCACCGCTACTGATACTGAGTTACACAAGCAGGCTGAAATTTTACGAAATAAATACGACGATGACTTATTTGATAATTTTGCCACCGAAATTCTTAGTTTTCGCTCAGCTTTTCATGAAAATTTTGAAGAATTATCAGCAATAGATGAGCTGGTTGATTTTATGTTTCGTTAAAATCACACCAGCTTATCGAATGTTCCCAATGTGTGTACCACACTATATTTTCAACTCTTCCTGTCACTTCTGCTGAGCGATTATTTTCCAAACTGAACATAATTAAAAATTTTTTAAGAAATAAAGGGTGTTTTTTATAGAGGTATAGAACTTTAAGTTGGCAACACTTTTTTAACTGGCGGCCATTTTGTCAGCTGTCAAGTGATTTATGTTTATTTTGGTTTGGCATATCAACATGAATAGACTGACGCCTGAACAACGCTTCCAAATTTTGCAAATTTATTTTGAAAATCATGGTTCTGTTCGAAATACGTATCGCGCACTCCGTCCATTTTACGGTCAACATAATCGTCCATCAGAGCAATTAATTCGATTAACTATGGAACGTTTTCGCACCACGTTTACTCTAAATGATAATACGCATCCACAGAGACGTCGTACAGTGCGTACAGAAGGAGTCATTGCTGCTGTAGAGCGTAGCGTAGAGGAAGACCCGAATCAGTCTATCCGCCATCGTGCACTGGAATTGGATATGTGTCCATTCACTTTATGGAAGATTTTGCGGAAAGATCTTGGTTTGCGTGCTTACAAAATCCAACTCGCGCAAGAATTGAAGCCACACGATCACCTAGCAAGGCCTAGATTCGGTGAATGGGCCCAAAACAAGATTGCCGTTGATCCCGATTTTAATAAGCGAATTTTGTTTAGCGATGAAGCTTACTTTTGTTTGAATGGATACGTCAATAAACAAAACTGCCATATTTGTAGTGATGATAATCCTCAAGTGTATGTTGAGACACCGTTATATCCAGAAAAACTGACTGTTTGGTATGCTTTATGGGCTGGTGGAATCATTGGTCCGTACTTCTTTAAAAACGATGCTGGTCAGAACGTTACAGTCAATGGTGACCGCTATAGAGCCATGATTACTGACTTTTTCGTTCATCAATTGAACAACCATGATGTGCAGGAGCTGTGATTTCAACAAAACGGCGCAACATGTCACACAGCTCGTGCCACAATTAATTTATTGAAGGAAACGTTTGGTAACCGCATAGTTTCACGTTTCGGACCCGTGAATTGGCCTCCAAGATCGTGCGACTTAACGCCGCTAGACTATTTTCTGTGGGGATATGTGAAGTCGCTAGTCTACGCCGATAAGCCCAAAACGATTGATCACTTGGAGGACAACATTCGCCGCGTTATTGCCGATATACGGCCACAAATGTTGGAAAAAGTCATCGAAAATTGGACCTCCAGATTAGACTACGTCCGAGCCAGCCGTGGCGGTCATATGCCAAAACTCATATTTAAATTATAATGCCAGAAGGTTATCTTTGGAATAAAGTAAATTTCATGTCAACTTAAAAAAATTATCTTTGTTTTATTCCATTTAAAAGTTCTATACCTCTATAAAAACACCCTTTAGTATTAGTTACGAACGTTTAAGTAGTCAGGCTATTTTGAGCATAGAAAATAAATGTGCAAAAAAAATCAACTTTGATAAAATTATTGACGTTTTTGCAAACATTAAGAACCGCAAAAAAAACATTTCTAATATGTATTATGTTATTGAAAATGGCCGTTTTTAGTACAAAATGGGTGATTTATTTGATACTGAGTTACCGAGGGTTTGCGGTTTACTTGGGCTTATTTATTCTGGTTATTTTGAATTTTTAGTAATATTAACCAAATTAAACGAACCCAGTGTCCTAGCATTACTATCCGAACAAATTATCCGTTTCGGATACGCCGTTTTAAGTACTAGTATGTCTTGAGGGGAAACTGATATTTCCTGTACCATGTGCAATATCCAAGTCAATGTAAGATTAAGGATTAAAAACCTAAGTTGAGAGATTATGACTTTTTGTTAAAAAAATTAAGGTCTGATTTGTGTATACTTTTTATAATTAAAAAAAATAATGTGTAACAAACTTATACTACTCCCCTTCTATGTCACACATCTGTAGCCACTTCCAGAGATGTGTGCAATCATACAGTAGGAAGAAGCAAGAAATAGGTTATGTAACAGTAAATTTAGTAATGTCAAGTTTCAGTTAAGAAAAGTTTAGTTAATAATCTTTTTTTTCTAAACAGTAAATAAATGTAGTGTTGTGTTACGTGTGTTCTCATTATTACATCCAACCTCAAGCGAACTAAAATACTATTGAAAATGTAGTAAATCTAATGGTAGAGTCTCGGAGAAATCCCCGCCACAAATGAAATTTGACTTTAATTTTTATTATTATGAGGTCATAAATATTACAGAAATTAAAGTGGAAATAATTAATTATAAATCCTTACGAATAAAGTATTGACCAAATAAATTTAAAACAAGTTGGTATAGCTTTTTTATACCTAAGTAAAAATGAGGTATTTCTACCGTATAGAGATTTTTTTCCAGACTAAAGGCGCCAAAATAACTCTTGCCAACTGGAGCTGGCAGATCTAGCGATACCACTGTTCAGAAGAAATTTCATTGGCTCGATTATATTCCCGACGCAACAAAAACCGGTCGACCAACAACAAATGACGACAAAAAAGTAGATATATTATTAAGTGTCCAAGATAATTAGTATATTAACTGTAAGAAGAAAGCTACAAACATATTGCATACTAATAAGTACAATCCTTTCAAAATGCAAGTCGTTCAAGAACATTATGAAGATGATTATGACAAGCGCTTTTCCGGGATCCTATTTTGTTTTTTTTTCCCACGGATCCATATTTTGCTTAAATGGTAATGTCAATAAAAAATTACTAGTATGGATCGAATATAAGCTTAAATTGGATGAGACAGTATAAACAAAAAGTTAATGTATGAGCTAGAACGGTGGGTTATAGGGTCGATCTTTTTTTATTCTACGGACTAAGTTTTTACAATACATGGTTCAAAAAACACAGTATATTTACATATATATTATAAAATATACGAGGTTTGTCCCAAAAGTATCGAGCCTGCATTCATATCTCCCCGTCAAAACTTCCGAGCGACCTCTGTGGGGCATGGGCGCCACCAGTAAGTCTTCACGAACAAGTTTGTGTGCTCAGTTACCGACTGGACGTATTAGTTCGTGAACGGTGTGCGTTTGTTTACAGTGTCGTTTTTTCGCTCGTCGCATTTTGTTATTGTAACAATTAATATGATGAATAAGGCATTTGGAGAGGAGTGTATGAGTAAAGCAAGAATAAAAGAGTAGTACAATCGGTTTGAAAATGGCCGCACGTCAGTTGATTCTCGCTCTGGCCGACCTTCGAGCGCAATAACACCAGTAAATGGAGGCCCCATCATATTACGAAGCTGAAGTTCACGCCCTTCTGAATAATGTTTTCGCAAACAGGTGGATTGGAAGTAGGGGACCCGTTTGAGATTCCTCCGAGGTCCCCAGATTTAAACCCTCTTGATTTCTTTTTGTGGGGTTACCTTAAAGGTAAAGTTTTCCAAACTATGCCAATTGATACAAAAGCCTTAAAGACTCGGATTATTAAAAAATGCGGTTTATTACTACAGAAGCACTCAGAAATATTCATTTAATAAAATGATAAATTATATATTGTTAGTATTTAATTTCGTGTTTTAGCTGTCGATAAAAAACGTGCATGAAGGAAGGACATGTAATAGAAAAATGTTCAGGATCTTGCAGGGAGTCTAAAAGTATATCAAATTTGGAGTCATTATTTAACATACCAAAACTGATCATAGCACTTTTAATATATTGGAAACTGTTGTGGAGTTTAACATCTCACCACCGCTTTCCGGCAAAACTGGACTTAAATAGAGGTCCAAGTTTGTAGAAAGTACAAGGATGTCTGGGAAAGATACCGGTGGATCCCACTGATGAGTCCACCACCGGTATTGAGACGAAACATCCATACATTTACTACGGTGGTTGAAAATAGATCGCTAGCACAGCACAGGTCCCTACCCCCAGGGGCATTGCTATTTGCGACAAAATATATTGGAAAAAATTCGTAGTAAAAAAACAAAACTGAGGTGCTAGAATCGTCTCAAAAAATTCAGCGTTTTCTAAATAATGATTTATTCCAGATAGAAAATTGACTCATTTTTTTTGTCTGCCCTTTAGAGTACTAAAAGATCTGAGTTCTTGAAAAGAGTCCATGGGGTCAACAATGGCAGCCTCTTCGAAAATTTGGAAAAGCAATTTTCATTCGCAAAAAAAAATCTTTTTTTTTCTGATCTCAAATTGTCTGCCATTAAAGTGCAAGGGTAGTCACCCAGATTGAATTCACGGAAAAAATGGCAGACAAGTTGCAATGATCGAAGGGGTGGAAACGTAGGGGTGAACTTCCAAAAAAAAAAAAATAAAAAATTCCTGATTTATTTTCGTCTGCCAATAAACAATATGAAAGATAGAGTAACAAATTGTGTGTAAAAAAAATGGTAAACGGTTTGCCCGTAACAAAATCTTTATTTTCAGTGGAAAATTATGAGAAAATTTCGACCAAGTTTTCACGATCAGAATTTGTCTGCCGATGTGGCTACTTGAAGATAATACTAATTTATGAGGGTTGTGAATTTGGCAGACAAATTGGAAGTTGGGACAACTGTGGCAGACAAAGGAAAAGTTGACAAAAACTTTTTATATTTTCCCTGATTTTTTGTCTGCCATTTTCCCTGATATTTTTGTCTGCCATTTTGTATTTTGATTGAAGGTATCATAAAATATTCTTACTTACATTGGCAGACAAGTACAGCGCTTCGCAAATTTATAAATAAATAAAAAAGTTATTACTTGAAAACATATGTTACAATATGCAGGTTTCATGTTTATGAATAAATTTCCATGATTTTGTTTTTTTGGTCTGTTAATTTGTATTTTGGTTAATAATACAAATTTTTCACGATAAATGTGGCTAAAAAGTTTCACAGGCAGACGTAACAGTTTGTCTGCCAAATTCATAACCCTTATAAATTAGTATTATCTTCAAGTAGCCACATCGGCAGACAAATCCTTGGTCGAAATTTTCTCATAATTTTCCACTGGAAATAAAGATTTCGTTATGAGCAAACCGTTTGCCATTTTTTTAAACACAATTTGTTACTCGATCCAGGATTATTCGATTTTTTTTGGAAGTTCACCCTTACGTTTGCACCCCTTCGACCATTGCAAATTTTCTGCCATTTTTTCCCTGAATTCAATTTGGGTGACTTCCCTTTCATTTTGACAATTTGAGATCAGGAAAAAACATTTTTTTTTGCAAATGAAAATTGTTTTTCCAAATTTTCAAAGGGGTTGCCATTGTTGATTTTTTAGCCCTCGAAAGGGCGGACAAAAAAAATGAGTCCATTTCACCTTATGGACCGCTGACGGTCAAAGACTTTAGGTCCTTATTGAACACACGCAAACGCACACACGTACCGACATTCCAACTCCTTGAAAAATTGTTGGCTTCTCCTTCAAGATATTCAGGATCTGCCCTTGGAATTTCAGATAAACATCGATGGAAGCCGGGAATTATAAATGTTTGCTCCGAGTTTCTTTAATTTCAGTCACTTTTGCTCCGTCCTTTTTGCATAAAATCAGATAAGCCTATAATTAAACCATTTAAAGTTTGAAAGAATTTTTAAACCGGGGATTACCTCGACCAAACGAAGACCAATACGAATACTTACTTCTTCTAACAATAATACAATGAAAAATATGTTAAAAAAATTACTTTATACGCATTTTAAAAACTAATTCCATAACAAGGCGTGACAACAAAGTAAGTCAGCAAATCCTACTTAAAAAGCGTCGCGTCGCAAATAATAAGTTAGGGTGTAATCCTCTTTATTTTTAAAAAGCCTGTTGAATATTTACAAAGGCTTTTAACATTAGTCAAATAAGGAAAAGGAAATAAATTTATGCTTTCTTTAATTTTAAATGTGTCATTGCGCCGTTAAAATTAATTGTGTAGGAATTAATTTTACTTCGTCGATTTTAGCACGTTTAAAGATTTTTCGTGATTTTTTTGAGAGTTTTTGCAGTTTTCATTACGAGGCATTTATCAGTATTCTTTTGAGCATGGATTTTTTAAAATTTTCCTCTACTGAAATATAAATTTAAAATTTGGCTCAATAAAATCAAAGATTTCTGAAGATGTCTTATGCAATCGTAGGCGAAACGTCGGATAATAATTCCAATTTTACACGGTCTAAACCATAGAACCATGATTTTTAACTTGACCAAAGCCGTGAAAGCTTTCGTTCTTGTTTGTATATATATATATATATATATATATATATATATATATATATATATATATATATATATATATATATATATAGACAATTATTTAAACACAGGGATTTATTTTTACATACTTTTGCAAAAATTTTGCGCTTTAAAAAGATTTCAAGTAATTCGTACGCCTGCTTCTATCGTACTTTAGTCTGCTGCAGTCACATAAACACGGCCACTTCAACTGATTCGTTTCCTGGAAGTAAAAGGGAATAGAGCTGGAGACATTTATTGATAAATGAGCCGAATGTATGAAGAAAACTTCATGAGTGAACGTGTTGTGTGTGAATGGTGTCGAACATTTAAAGACCACCGACGTGATTTGCATGATGACAGAGGTTAAGAACGCAAGCCTGTGGCTTGGTTAGAGAAATCAGCAAGTTAATCATAAGTAATTTATCTATGGAATTTCCAGAAGTTTCAAGATCTTCTCTGTGGCTCTATTGCTACGAAACATTTAGGCTACAAATAACCTTGTGCTTGCTGGGTCTCAAAGATGTTGGCTGAGAACCACAAAACTCACCGAATGGCTTCAGCTTTGAAGTTCCTTGGTCGTTTTGTTGCTGAAGGAGTTGATTTTTAAAAGAAATTGTGACCGGAGATGAGATGTGAATTCAATATGACACACTCGAAAAAAAAGATAACCACAACATTGAATGCACACAAATTCATGAAACAAACTTTCAACAATCGAAAGGTTCAAGCTTCCGTGTTTTGGGACCAAAACGGTGTGTTCCTTGTTCATGCAGCATTGGAACCACGATTAATGCAGCTACTTATTGTAAAACTTTATGAAGTTTGCGGATATCGATTCAAAACAAGAAAAAGGCATGCTGACTTCTGTAATTGTTCTAATCAAAGTTAATGCCCGTTCTCTTGGTGCTGGTTCAATTCAATCGCACCTTGAGGAATTTTGATGGGACATTTTCCATCACTCACCAGGTAGTCCTGCCCTAGCACCGAGTGACTTCCATCTTTTTCCTGAATTGAAAATGTAGCTAGGAGGGCAGCGCTTTCAAACGAACGAGGAGCTTCAAATTTTAATATAAATTTAAACTCATTAATGACAACATTTTATGAAGAGGGTATTGGAAAGCTTGTCCATAAGTACGACAAATGGTTCAATCGTCAAGGTCATTATGTCGAAAAGTAGCCATAGGAGTACGTAATTTCCAGTAATAAAATATTTTTGCTACATTTACTTGTTTTTTATTTAAGGACTATTTGATGTTGAAAAATTGATATTTTAGCTTGATTGATCAAATGATATAACAGGCTAGGGTTGAGAGACTCTCATAATGCAGTCTAGAGACTTATCGGGTTGCCTATTATATCTATTCTATGTAAACAGGTTGACTGTCTTAATCAGCTTTAATTGCCTGTTAACTAGTTTGTCCTCTCGGTATAAATCTTCAGAATTGATCGATTTTTGAAGATGTCTCCAGACGGCTAGAGCTTCGCGTTCAAGGATGAGGTGTTTCGTTCTCTTCATCATATAGTCTACATGTTAGATCTTTTTTATAGATACAAGTTGTGGGTAGATGTTTCCTTGAGCTGCAGTGGCCAATATTAGTCTTGTCACTAGCCTAATCAGTTGTCTGATTAAATGCAGGATTTCGTAGCATAGTTTGCCAGATAGTTTGCTCAGCAATAGCCTACAGTCTGGTTCCAGTGGGTCTGGTGTTGATGGTTTATTCACCAGGAGCTTTAACTGCGAAAAGCAACCTTAAGAATATAAAATACTGGTTCGGATTTAATAAATGTTATAGCAGACCCTTGTCTGCTTTTTATTACCTAGGATACCTTTATATCCTGGTATCCAAGAAAGAGAAAGTTTGTTGTGGCTTTGCCAGAGCGACAAAGTTTTGATGACATCTCCAGATCTGTTTAAATTTTATGAGGTGGCATGTAAGAACTTTTAGCGCTTGCTGACTGTCGAAGAAGATAAGAACTACCCTACCCCTGTATTTCTCCGTGTATTCTTGAGTCTCTCCATGTATTCTTGCTCCTGTACCATGCTCAGTTTTGGATTCATCTGTAAACTAGTATAGGTTCCTTAGGGGTCTTAGTGATTGGTCAGATCTTGCTCTCCAATCAGTCTAGAAGGCCCGTCAAACTTGGCCTTTGACATGGTGTCACTGCTCATTTCCAACAATGAGGTCCAGTCTATCATATCTGGTTTCATTTCAGCCCGCATGCCCTTAACCCCGCTTTAGCCCTCAATATCATATAAAACGGGGGATAGGGTGTCTAGGGCTACTGTTGTAGTGCTTCTTATGGCTCCTGTGATGCACAAACAAGCAAGTCTCTTGAATTTAGAGAGTCCCAAAGTGGCCCACCTCTGAGTGGCTTTTATACACCATAAAACTGAGCTGTAGGTTATCATGGGTCTCACTACTGCTATGTACAGCCAGTGTACAGTGTGTAGTTTAAATCCCCATATTTTGTTTCTGCCATGATGACCATTTTACCTTGGGATGTAATTTTTTGCAAATGGGTGGTAACTAACATTCAAGCTCAGACTGAGTGTTTAAAAATTTGGTAGTATTAACTCGTCAAGCTTCCTTCTTGAAATGAAAGATGTGATTGAAGTCTAGAATTTACTCCTTAGTCACTTCTTGACTATATTTAAAACTCTCTGCAAAAGTTCTAGTAGTGTTTCCTAACGATGAGTATATTAATATTTTAGCTAAGATGATAAAATAATATAGAACCAATAAAACAGAGAGCAAAAACATCTGCTATCCTTAGAGTAATGCGTGTCCAATACACACGTGGCCTTTTATGAAGTGTTGGAGTTAGCAATAGTAAGTAAGTATTTTTAATTATCCCAGCAGAGTTTGGAACTAAAACGAAATTATTATGAATTCCATTTAAAGATTTTTATGCCCCGATGTTTATGCTACTATCGATAGACTTTGATATAAAGGTAACAGTTTCCTCGCGTTTCTTATAAAAGCATAGCTATGAAACTTTCTTTTCACACCTGTATTTCTTTATGTTTTACAAATGAATAGAGAAGTTTTCCGCGATCTTCTTAATTTGAAACTCTTTTGTGCAAAAATAAGATTAACTCGCGAACGAAATTACTTTATATGCTTTGTAAACGCTAAGTTTTAATATCGTTTGGCAAGTCTTCTAAAGTAATAATTTAATTTAAAAAAGTTTGAGTTCCTAATTATAAAGCAACTAATAAAGTTAGTTTTTTAGGCTTCTAATTTAGAAAAAAACTAGAGATTTTTCCACTTTTTTCCTTTTAAGAAGAAATTTAATATAATATCATTAACAGGTTCAATGTATTTCCCATGCAATATAAATATAATCCACTTACATATATTCTATCGAGCTGTGCCAAATCGACGAAATTCAGGATACGGAGGAAGAGCGCTTGTAAATAGAAAATGTTAAATGGTGTACTGTATCTTAAAAACAGAGAGAGCTAAGATAATTTTGTTTGTTGCATTTTTTGTTTAACAAAAAAATAGCACAGTTTGCGAAAGTCTTGATCTTTAATAATAATAACCCTGCAAAAGTGTCGAAAATTGAACATCCTGTACATAATTTTTATTAAAATACATGGTAGCACTTTTATTTAAAAGAAAGAACAGGGCGCACAAGTCCGAGGGATCTTTGAAGTCTGAATATTTGGTCTAAATTTAGAAACCAATGGGCCGATTCAAGATGGCATACTAGTTTTAGAATTTATAGTCTAATTTGACATTTATATTATATACAGTTTATCGGATATTGAAATAACTTGTTACGACATTTTTGTAATTTCGTCGCCATATTTTTTCCAACATGCTCGTAAAACTTACAACTACTTCAGGCATTCTGTCATGCTCAAAATAAAGTTACGTGATTATTATCGATCGCCAGTGGACGTAGTTCATTTGAACCATATTTCACATCTGTCAGTGTTTTGTTTTCAAAAAGATGTTTTGGTGAAAAGAAAAATGGTAAATATTTTTTTGTATTATTTAGTTAAAAGAGTTCCTATTAGTCTTGTTAATAGGGTCGCCTTTTAGAATCGATTTGTTTGTTCTGTCAAATTAAAAAAAACTGTCAAATGTTATTGTTAGGATTTTTTTCCATGTGGTGGGGAACCGGAATCATAAATTTGCCTGCCAACTAAAGTACGTTTATTTATTCTCTTAAAATTTTTTGAAAAAATTTAGATGACAATTTTGTCTGTGATACATATTACCTTTTGTTTTTGCTCAAACATGTTTCAATGTATCGGCAGAGCATAAATTTATTTGGAAAGTAGCAATAATATTCGTTTTACAGTAAAATTTCTTACTTCGCGGTTGGTCATTTTGACACGAATCTATGAAGATATCTTAAAAGACCGGTTGTTGATTTAAATTATCTAATTTCGTTATCTAAATTATCTTACTTACTTAGTGTTACTGCCTAATTATTGTTTTTTAGCACTATCATCAGCGAAAATGTACATATAGAGTACTTGTCATTATACTATCCAAGACTCCTGAGCTGATGCCTATCTCAGAAAATTTGACAAACAAGTCTTCAACGAAGCACACTGAGGCCAAAATATAGGAAGTGAGCAATAATTTCTAATCTTTGGCAGATTTGACTCATATTTGTAGAATTTTTGACTCAACCTGCCAGTCTGTTCCAAGTTTAAAGAGTTCAACTATCTTTTTTGATCTTATCGTGTCTTTGCAGAAGACAAATTCTCTTCATACTATTGTAACCTTAGTATCTAGTCAATACAACGGACGTTAATTTCTAAATGTATTTTTAATTTAAAATATAGATGCAACTGATTAATTATTTTTTTAACATACTACTGGGTCTGTACAAAAGAATTCATAATTTTTTTAGAAATTTTAACTTTTAATTTTTGACAGCACATATTGTGTCGTAATTTTCAAGAAAGTATGTCATTTTATTTTTTTTTCTACAAAACCATTTTCAAATTTTATTGTTAATAAATAGTTTATTATTTTTGTCGACTTTTATTTTACACATACACTAATTCTTCCTAATCCTGCATTTTTAAATTTATATTGGTACCCCCCTGAGCTAAACTATCAAAAATTTGTGGGAAATGCAAATTTAAAAATAATGTCCTTTACACGATTATAAACTTTATTGTATAGGAATAATGTTGAAATTAATAATCACAAGCTCGTTACTTAAATTGTCTAAATTTTAAGGTAAGAAAGTAGAATAGACTTTTTTATATAAAAGATTTCTCTCTACCTCTATCTTGAATATACATGAGGAAACTTCATAGAGGCGTTATAGATAGAGCAGCTAGTAGACAAAAAATAAATAATACTAATAAAATACTTAATATAATACTAAAATATATAATACGATTTTCATCTGAACAGGTCTTAAAATGGCTATAAACATAGTGAGCCACGCTCGTGACTAGGTTGTCGCGAGTTCCCTTTGGATTTTACCGACTTCAATTGATGTCGAGCGCACCACGCGATTTCCTCACAGAACCCTTGTGCCTTCGGCGGTAGGCGTCAAAGGAGATAATAAAAGCATCTGTGATACAACAAGCTAATTTCATTATATTTTTCATGTCTTCGGTCTCGCTGCAAAGGAAATTTTTCAAAAAGAGCATACCATAATGTCGTTCACCTATATAAAAAAATCTTTGAGTTCGAACCAAAAACCGATAGAAAATGAATCACTGCGAACCTGCTTGTGAATAGTAGCAATATCATGAAATTAGCTTGTTACATCCCAGATGCTTTTATAATGTCCTTGGGCACCTGCCGCTGTAGGCGCTCAATATCAGTCGAAATTGGTAAAATTTAAAGGATGATCGCGGTAGGCCATATTTATACGCATCTTTAGAGATATATCCCTATATATGATCACAGATTAAATATCTAACAGGAATGTTATTTTTCTTCTTATAGGTAATGTATGGAAAGCTTGTTTTAAAATGGTATTTTTTATTATTAATTTTTAATAAATCAAAAAAGAATTTTATTAAGTTTCTCAAGTAAATTACATTTTTATTGGCTGTGACAATATAAGAAAGAATAACTATAATATTCTTCAGACATCAAAAAAATGGTTTTTATTGCCAAAAATTCACATTAGGGTCGAAAAGTAGCCATAATTTAAAAATTTTAACTTAGCTAGAATTATAATAAATAATAAAATAATTATTATCTACAGACTTTCCTGGAATTAAAAATATTTCGTTTTTTGATCAAAATTTCGAATTTCCGATTATTTCGGGTTAAAG
The DNA here is from genome assembly GCA_034092305.1 of Diaprepes abbreviatus. Classification (NCBI taxonomy): domain Eukaryota; kingdom Metazoa; phylum Arthropoda; class Insecta; order Coleoptera; family Curculionidae; genus Diaprepes; species Diaprepes abbreviatus. Next base: position 3,626,410 of record JASJET010000055.1, on the reverse strand, counting down.
AGAATTTGATATTATGGGGCAAAGCATATCAAACATTTATTTTTTACTCTTTAATCTCCCTCTTTGGTAATTTACGTAAAAATGTTGATAAACTTGGTTGGTTTTCTCTTCTAAAACCTATAAATATGTTTAAAATATTTAATAAAAAATAACTTAAAACTTACTTTGTGTACCACATTTTCTTACGATCGGTGCACATTTATCCTGAAATTCTTCAGGCATTATTGCAATCATAGCTTCGACATCGATAATTCCATCATCATCAACCTAGAAAAATATAGTAGTAATATTAAAAAATTATATGTTACGGTTCATTCATTTTCCAATTTTTCCGGGAAAATAATCTGAATTTTCAAAATTTTTTGATTTCCTTACTTTTCTGTTAAAATGAAAATTGCAGTTTACTTTGAATCTGGTCTTATTGGCAATCCCTTTCGAAAATGGACATTTTAAAAGATAAAAGACAAATAGGAGAATTGTTAGAAATATAGGATTTAATGAGTTGAAAATAAATTTGGGTTATTTTTTTTTGTGATAAATAAAACACATTTTTACCCAAGTTCCCACTGTATTTTTTTCACTGTACGATATGTTTCACTGTATGACAGCTTCTACAGTTACACACAAAAACATATATATATATATATATATATATATATATATATATATATATATATATATATATATATATATATATATATATATATATATGTATATATACGTATGTATACACATATCTAATACAATACACCTGTTCATTTGTTTGGTTTCACAAAAGAGTTATTTTGCACTCTGGAAGAATAATCTCCAAAAAAAAGAAGGATAGAAGACTTCCTTGTCTGGATATCCTACAAAAAAGAAAAGAGGATGACTGGCTTTCACACACTATCTACAAAAAACCCATTCACACTAACATATACCTCAACGCCGATTATCCAATTATTTGCCGTAGTAAAATCACTTGCGTTTCGATCGCAGTCCCTTACAGATCAAGAAAATTACCACAAAGAAATAAACATACTGCAAGACGCTGTGACAAAAAAATGATTATAAAAAAGAACATGTAGACAAGGCTCTAAAAAAAGAACGCTTGGCCTCGAAAAATCGCGAAAACCAGGAGAAGAGGTCCAAAGCTTTTGTTCCTTATTTAAACCATTTTCTCCACAGATTGTAAAGTAAAGGATCTAATACCAACATCTAAAGAAAACATCTCTCTAGAAAACCAGGGAGTGTACGAAATTACATGCGGAGAATGCAGCTCATCTTATGTACGCCAAACCAACCGTAAAGTAAGCGCCAGAAGATACGAACATATAAACCCTGTCAAGCAAAAAACAATTACTTCTGTACTGACCCAACACGTGTTAAATACTGGACATAACATACACTTCTCAGGAACAAAAATGTTATCAAAATGTGAAAACCTGTCCACAACAGTTATAAAGGAAACCATTGAAATTGTAAAGAGGCTCATGAACTTAAATAGCAGAGATGATGGCCTAATACTTGGAAAAACCTGCTCACGAAACATGAACCAGTAGTAGATAGTGATCCTTATTTAGGAACTTTAGTGCAAGGCTTTAAGAACAGAATGATGCTTTGTGTATCTTTGTACGATTTATTCATGTCACAAACATAATAACTTTAGCGGGATAAAAAACAAACTCTTATCCCCTAATTCATTGACATCGTTTAACTTTAAAATCGGTCTAGACTAACAGTAGAGAGTTTAAATTAACAAGTGCAATAAAAATCAACAAAGTTTTTAATGTTGTAAAATACAAAAATATAAAATGGTTTGTACATATTACTAAACCTTAAATAGTGAAACTTTTGTTTATTTTCAGGAGAAAACTATTTCTCTTACCGATTCCAAGGCTTCAGCTTTAGATCTGTATCCTTAATTTTCTTGTTTAAACAGTAATGTCTTGATATATTTGATATAAATTATAAAAATATCATAAGCAAAAGAAAACTGATCAACTAGAAGATCTAACTTCCATGACAACTAGATCAGGTCGAAGTTTTAGTCTTTCTTAATAAATCCGGCTATTAGAATCTTTTGTCCACTTTTTTTTATCACTAATTAAGTATTATTCATAGGCTCGTTAGCAATTTCAAAATTTTTTTTCTTTTAATAACCAGTAGATTTTAACAAACAAAAAGCACTTCAAAGGTTTTTTTATTGTCTACAAGTATATTTTTGAGCAGAAGCAATAGTATTGAAATTAAATAAAATAAAACGAATTTTAGCTTTTAATTGTTAATAAAGAGATATCTCACAAACAAAATATGATACAATAAGGATAAGAGCCGTTTGATGTCCTCAGGAGAAATCATCTCCAAAAAAATTCGATTTGCATCTAATGTTTATTTTTCCTTGGCTTCAATTTAATCTTTCTACCTTAACTGTCGACAGCTTCCTCGCACCGTCTATAAAATCATATCTTAACAGCGAAATTCTTTTCATTTAAGCGTAGAATTTTGTATTAGAAACATCAAACCTTATTTTGTAGTATATATATTTTTTATTTCATTGTTAATGAGAAAAATTAAATATTTTGGGTGAATATTCACCGATATTATTGTGAGAGTATTTATCAATCACCTCGATATAATTTTTTCCGACATTGCTCCCACTATCACCCCTGTAGACTAAATAATTCCGTTTGTGTTTGTGAGTTTGTGAACTATTATACTACACATGTGCATGGTCTATCCTCACCTGTTGCGCATATGAACTAGATATTCTCCGCATAGGTTCTATCCATATTTACCTATAGATATGATATGTAGTACGCATTTCCGCATACTTTCAAACTATTACTACTTCCAGCGAATGTGAACTATCTCTACCAATTGTATATATATATATATATATATATATATATATATATATATATATATATATAACCTATTGCCTACCTTTTACCAATGCATACTACTCATCCCCACCTACTGCGCACATGAAGCAACACTCCCTATTTATGTATTGCCCATCCCCCCCTATTGCACTGAAACAGCTAGAGACAGACAGGCATCGATACCGTAGACACAAAAACTGACCAATATCGACGAATAAGTGCCTTGATCCAAATACAAATGACTATAAGCCTTCGATAAAAATCATTCAGACAGATTTTCAGAATTAAACTAACTAACTCGATGGCTACAAAAAAATAATCGACAGACGGCGACTGAGGAATTTAAGATCGACTAAGCAACCTCCACGCGGTAGATGCTGTGTAAAAGTAATGCAGCGGCAACATCGGTCAGTATTACCATGAATGAATAAATGAACAAAAGGTGGTAATATTTGATCATCAATGCCTATGCCTTATTGGGCCCTTGGCATTCTACCATAACTGCAGATCATGATCGCCTTAGCGAATTCAAGCAGCCTCGTTAATTAGGTCTGTTGAGTGCTATGTACTCTCTGAGGATATGCTTAATAGTTTCATCTTCCTTCAGACACCATCTGCATGTCAGAACACCGATCTTATAAAGAGGGCTCCTCAGGTGATAATTCCTGTCAACAATCCCATCACAATTCGAAGCTCTTACCTTTCTAAGAAGTGAGGTTATCTACTAAGCCGTGCGCTAGGTCCAGTTATATGTTAATTGCCACATGTTATTCCAGGAGCTCTTCTTCACAATTCAATATATTTGCTTTCAGTAACAATTTTAATTCTCTTTTACCAACAGAAATTGGGACATGTAGAATTTATTGTGGTCCATATGGTTCAGTTGCGGACCCCACTTTTGCCAAAAAGTCAGCTTCCTCATTCCCGCGTATGATCGAGTGATCTGAAACCCGCGAGTCTGATTGTGCAGCCATTCCATGTCAGGCTGCTCAGTACATCCTTGCACTTACACACCAATCGCGAAGTTGTTACGCTGAACTTCAATGCCATGATTGCAGTCTTACTGTCTGAGGTTATATTTATTACCCGATTCCTGTTTATGTCTCTTTCACAGATATGTCCACACTGCAGAATATCATAAATTTCCGCTGTAAAAATTGTCGTATATTCCGGAGACTCTCGTGCTCCGGCTCCAGCTCCATCATTTATCTTGTTTCTCCAAAATCTGAACATCCTATATGAGAAAATGCTTGTTGCATATATTAGCGTATCATTTCAATATTCACTTGGAAAAATGTACAAATATTCAAAGACTCTAAGGGAAATACGATATAATTCAAAGTGAATGCTGTGATGTTTTGTGACACCAAATTATCTGCTACGACGTAATAAGACATATCACAATCAAGACAGTCAATTGTACACATTAGGTGTTAATAAAAAATATAAACCTTTAGAAGTTCTGTAACACGATATTACCTGCTATGACGTCATATGACATGACAACATTCGAGAATATATGAAAGAATTATTTTCGGCCTTAAAAAAATATAAATTAAATAACTCGTCAAAAAATGAGATCCATTAGACTGCAACAATACAAAAATATTTAAACTTAAAACCTCTTAGGTTTTTTAACATTGATCACATTTTTTCAACGATATCAAGTTATTAGTCATCAGACTCTTGATAAGGAACTTGAAAAGTTCCTTCATTTTGCTCTTTAGAGTCACTTTGAAAAACTTTTTAGATATTTTCCTCTTTTTAGATTATTTTTGCTTCTTAGATAAGGTTTTGTCCATTTCGATCGCTTGTTTTTGCGGGATATCAGTAGCAATAAAACTTCTTTCTAATTTCTTTGGCTTTCGTTTGGATTTTCGGGGTGATACCTTAATTGAGTTTCTAAATTGAAAGCGAGAGATAATTTTTACAGATTTTTTGTTAACAACGGAAGAAACTGGTTCTCCCGAAGCTTGAGATTCACTATTAGCATTCAACTCGGTAAATGGAAGTGGTGATGTATTAATCGGAGTATTTAAGTTCCTATAAACGTTTTGAGAGACCCCTTCATAATTTATAATGTGTCAGAAATTGTTCCTTGAAGTTTATCGGAAAGATCATTTGTATCTTGTATGATGACACAGACATAAATTTATCCCAAGATTACTGCATAGCTACTGAAGCATCTCTATCAGCAGCTAAGTTTACTAAAGGTGGAATATCTTCGTTGAATATTGTCACGTCAGAGTCACTTAAAAGTTGCAGTTTGGTCAATCTATCCGCAGTAGCCACAAATTGAATTAAATCTCTTGTAGAAAGACCTAGGGTATTTAAAGTAACGCAGTCTGGAGCAGACGGTCTAGTTTGCATTGTAGATATTTCTTCACGTGGTTCACAGTCAAGAGATCGACGATCAGTAACTGACGATGGCAAGAAATCATCATATTCCTGTCAAATGGGAATATACCACATGATTTAAATGCCTTTGTAATATTGATTGGGGTGAGAACTTTCATAAACGCACTGCTGACAATCTCACCAATGTCATAAATTTTCACTGGATATCCAGGATTCTTAAGCATTCAAGCATCTATCGCCGCCTTGCAGTAGGTCTTAAATATTCCAGTTATTCCTACGTCCAGTGGCTGTAACTTACCAGATGTATGTGGACGAAGGGCAAGTATATAAACACCAGATGCTGGAGCGATTCAAAGCTTCTAAGGATTAATGGAATTCGTGGCTATCAATTATTAGTATACTTACATTTTCTGAAGTTGTATTGGTATGCTTGATAAAGTGTTTCTTTATTTCTGGAAAAATTTGACTGTTCATGCAAGCCCAAGTGTACCATATGGTGTAGTCTTCATGATATTATCTTTGAATTTTTTCCTCGGAAATACCATCACCGGTGATTATGCCAATCGACTCGCACCACCAGCACAACAGGTGGTGCCTCTTTCACCGCTAGTCACTTTTTCTATGCTTTTGCGATCTTTAGGTGTCATGACTTTTTGCGACTTTTGGACTGTTGTGGTAGACATTTCATCCAGATTATATATCCTTTTTCTATCTGCAAATCTAGAGCTTTTTTATTACCTTCTCTAAGTTATTAAAACACGTATCCATGTTTGTTTGATTGAATGCCGTAGCTCTCGCAAGACTGCAGGGCTGGATTTCTTTTTCAAAAATTCAAAAGGCAGTCTTTACCAGCCATTTCCTCCGTTTCCCAAGAATTAGGCATTTTCAGATTATTGGAAGCTGCCATTTGATATGCTACTTTTCGGCATTTCTTCGTGCTCAATCCGTAAAATTGTAATGCACAGTATTTAAAATAATCTTTAAAAGTTCCTAGAAGCAAAAAAAAGCTACTCCTTTAACTTAGACCTATTCATCCCAAATTCACGATCATTTTTACTTTAGTAAGGTTTATCTGAAAAGCTTGAAGGCTTGAGCACTTGTGATTATTGATACATCTGATCTCAGGTACGGGATGTACAATATATTAAAAATTTAACGAGTTTAGCGGAAGTCACATTCCAATAAGAATATTGTTGGTTTCTTCACTATCTACATGAATGGTAAAAAATGTTTTTATGTGCTAATCAAAAGGTTTAAATTTTGAAGAAATATTGAAATTGGTTAAGAAAACGTTACATTAATTCTATGAAAAAAGATGATTTTTTAAAGTTGAATTCTATAATTTGAAACTTACCACCGCCATTTGTGCTAATAAGCATTTAATATAACATTTAAAACTTTCGTCTTCTGAAAAATCTCCATTTCTGGCATTTGTAATAGCATCTGAAATTGTAAAACAAATTAATTAATTAAGCCCAAAGCACAAAATTTTAGATTACAATATAATATAATAAAAGATAAAAAATAACAATTTATTTGGAGATAACAGTATTACTTGAAATTATATTCAAAAGTGTAAAAGGTAATTTGAAAAGTTGAAATGTAAAATTTTATTTTTTCTCTCCTGTTCTTCACTCGAGAAATATATTAATTTGTTTACGAAAAGTTTGATTTTATAGGGACCAACACGTGGAATTCTATATATACGATAAGAACGTAATATCTGGCATAAATTCATCATTTAAAAAACGGTTGTTTTTTCCAATATATTAAATTTTACAGGGTAATTCGAAAGGAGCTGTGCTATTATTTTCAGCTTCCACACTTTGTGAAGGTGCCTATGCAAGGTTTCCCCTCCAGAACAAAGAAATGGTAAAGGTTAACTATTTGGATATTCCCACTAAATTTCATCATTTATTATTTTGTCAAATGTACACTCCACTGGAATTGATTCCCTGATGGGGCACAACCCGGGACACTGTATATACGAGTGATGAGTCACTGACAGAAATTATGGACTTTAGGTATATGTAACTCTTATCCAATGGGACGTATTTTTCACATTTAACAAAATGATAAATTTATTGTTGTCACTACTTCATTTCGAATTTTAATTGTCGATAAATGGAAAACAATTACGTCTAGGAATAACGTATCTAACCGAAAAAAATGTTCAGAATCCACAGCTTTTTTCTAGTCACCCTGTCTGTTTTAACATACTAGAAAAAGTTTCTACCAAAAAAACAATGTCGACGTGTCGGAGCGATTTTTCAAAAAACCCAGCGTTTTTTAAATAATGAATTGATTCCAGACTTTACTTCCTCACTGTATATATAGATGCCTGATAAGTAAGACCAGTATGTTAATCTCGGTAACAGATCTGGTTAAATCTGAAAAAAATGCTTAATTTTAGAACCAGGTAAACGGCTAGAAATTCTTGATACGACTTTTAGTGTGTGTAGTATTAAAAAAAAATTAAATTAGAAATTTATTACAAAGAATATTTCCATAAGAATTCGAATTTCATATCAAGCGCCATTTTTATCTGCCAATTGTTGAGTTAGCTTCATTTGTAATTTTTTAACTAAAATATAGACATTTACGATAATGCCTCATTGCAATTTGGAAAAACGGTTAATAATGTGAAATCCCTATTACATGAGGGAGATGAGGATGACTTCCCGAGAAATGGCAAGGAAACTTGTTATTAAAAATTTGAATTTGTAAAATCCCGCAAAATTGTCAGTAATATGCTATCGACCTCAAACCTTTGCTATGTTGTTTCAAATTTAATGAAAAAGATGCCTTTTTTTGATAATCGAAAAATGTTTATTAGGGGCCGAGATATTGAAAAATTAGTGTAAAATTATACTATCCACAAGGGTCTCATAAATGTGAGCCCACTGTATCTCTCATATCTGGGCAATTAAACCGAATTTGTTATAAACTATTATGTTCATTTTAAAGGTTTCTTTACGTGTTCTCGAGAGAATACAAGAAGCAAATAAGGGACTCATAGAGGAATGTGTGGAAGAAATATTGCAAGAGCATAGAAAGCATGGCCTCAGCATCCCGCCTCTGCAAAATATTATCTAGAGATCCTGGTGCTCGGACCTGAAGGAGGTCAAACCACGATAGAAGAGGGGCCCTAGGGGAGCTACTAAGAGTGCGCTTTCTAGGCTTAATCGATATGGGGCGAATCTCAAGAACGAAAACTCCTTTTAGCACATTATGACTAAAAGTTAGTTAAAACGATAGTGACATATGAAAGGGTGAAAGGATCAATGGAAAATTTTGCCCCTTTCAAGTCACCTGGTAAGGATGGTATATATACAGCTTTACTACAAAATTCCTCCGATATTATAGTAAGCCACCTAGTGAAACTATTCCGCTCACGTTTGAGCTTGGGATACATACCGATGGCGTGGAGGGAAATAAAAGTAGTCTTTATTTCTAAGGTAGGAATAAAAGACTACACAAATCCTAAGTCTTTCCGCCCTATCAGCTTGACCAGTTTCTTATTAAAGATATTGGAAAGATTGGTAGATCGATACATTAAGGAGAGAATAATGGTGCAATATCCCTTACATCCTTTACAATTTGTCTATCAGGCAGGAAATCCACAGATACGATGCTACACCGACTCGTGAGAGCCGAAAACGCGCTTGTGGGTGGGCGATCTGCCTTAGCTACCTTTGTCTATATCGAGGAGGCATTCGACAACACGACTGAACTGACAGTAGTCGCATGGATCAGAGCAATGTTAACTCAGAGAATAATATATGCTGAGTTTAACAGTGTAACTGTTAAAGCACTGTCAAGTAGAGGCTATTCACAGGGAGGAGTGCTATCGCATTTGCTGTGAAGCCTTGTGCTGGACAGCCGGGTGAGTGAACTAAATGATGCCAGTTGGTATACACAGACCTATGCCGATGACCTGGTCATTTTGAGCCCTGGTCGCGATATCGGGGATCTGGAGGGGCAAACTACATTGGTGGAAAGGACTCTCCAATACAAGGGGACAGTTAAGTACCTGGGAGTAATTCTGGACCCACGACTGAGCTGGAATTATCATATTGAGGCTTGAACCAAGGAAGCCATATGAGCTTTCTGGGCTTGTAAACGAGCCTTTGAGTGCCCATGGGGGCTGACACCTAAAGTGTTATTTTTGATATACCTTATGGTGATCGGCTTCGTGATAACGTAGGCCGCTGTTTTATGGTGACGTAGTACAACAAAACGCAAACCCACTCTTCAACTTGACAAAGTTCAGAGGATGGCTTGTGTGGGAATATTGAGTGCGATGAGGACTGCTCCCACTAGGGCTCTTGAAGTTCTAGTGAACCTGCCTTCTATTCACTTATATATAGAAAACGAGGCCCTGAAGACTGTTTATCGTTTCAGTTGCCTAGAGCATCTAGGAATTGGAACGGGCGGCTACTTAGGTGCCTGGGAAAGCGCCGTGAAGAGGTGTCCATCACTTCCCATACAGACAGATTACCTGCTGCCGCTTGTAAAACCCAACCTCTCCCTGGAGATATTTCTGCCAAGTAGAGAGGATTGGGAGGAAGAGCTAAATCTTCCGAAAAACGGATCCTGGTTTATACTGATGGATCTGAACAAGATAAAAGAGCTGGAGCCGGAGTGTTCGGCAGGAGCACAGGAGTCAGAGAGTACTACCCTCTCGAACAGTGTGCGATAATCTTCAGTTGAAATTGATGCTATTCTGCAGTGTGCCCATCTCTGTGAGAGGGGTATAGATAGGAATAGGGTAATAAATATATGCTCAGAAACTAAGGCAGTGACATCGGCACTGAAGTCCCGTGTTGTAACTTCGCGACTGGTGTCGGAATACAAGCGTCTTGGTAGTACAAGGAACGGCTGCGCATTAGACTCGTGTGGGTCCCGGGTCACTCGGGCATACGCGGAAATGATGAAACAGACTGGCAAATTGGGTTCGGCAACTGAACAGTATGGACCCCAACCAATACTACTAGGGTGACATCACTTACAATTGTTTTACAAATTATAGGTATTAATTGCATGGAACAAAGTGTAAACTCTATACAGGGTGTCTCTGACATAATGATACACAAAATAAGAGCAAATCCAGTATCTAAAAATATACTTTAGTTAATATTACTTTTGTTCGGAGATTTTCAACCAGTAGTAGGCATCGGGTAGCAAAAGAAAAGATTTGAATATACTACATGAGTAAAAACCAAAAAACTAAATTTACTTAGAATTCTCATACATAAAACCTTTATAAGGGTCATGATTAAAGATGGTATGAAAATTTGGATCGCAAATAATGAAAGATTGAATAACGCTGCATTGATTCTATAATTAATTCTAAATTTAATGTTTCGAGAGTTGGTTCGATCGCATGCAAAAATGTGTAAGCCTTAAAGGTGAATTTTCTTTCCTAGCTTTAGTAAAACCGTAAAAACCCTCGTAAAAATGGCTGGTGATTTAAATTTCTTTACAAAGTAACATTTTGACAATGGCTCTTTTCACAAAGGGCGCTTAAAATTTCTAAATAAAACATTTCACTTAACTGAATTGTACTACATTTGATTGATTTCCTTTAAAATATAAATAAGTATTAAAATTTTTAAAGAATAATTATAACCAGTAAAAAGTTTTTACCATTCAGAATCAATTTAATACAAATAAAAATTTAATTTTAATAATTTCGAAATGTGGTTGCAAGAAATGCTCGAAGCAAAAGCAATTTATAATTGTATTATTTTACGTCATGCCAGTTCGTTCGTTTCATCGACAAAATATAGGATAGTTTATAGATATATGTACATATAGTACGTGCCTTAATTTATCTGAGAATTGGTCGACTGATTTATTATTAATTTCCCTAGAAAATGTAATCTACATGAAAAGCTCTCTTCAGGGCTTTCATAATATAATTACTTTTTAGAAAATATGAAAATTCCTTAAAAGTATGGAAGTATGACACTTCACACTACTGTCACTATGAATTATCAATTAGCATGGCTCAAACCTTAAAAACTAAAACTAGATATGGATATTGGTGATACTCAATTCGGATTTCGGAACGGGCTTGGAACAAGAGAAGCACTATTTGCACTTAACGTCATGTGCCAAAACTCTCTAGATATGAACCAAGATATGTATATGTGCTTCATTGACTACAATAAAGCGTTCGATAAAGTACGTCACGATCATCTAATGAGACTTCTGGTAGAAAAAAACTTGGATAAAAGAGACATCAGGATTATTTCCAAGATTTACTATAACCAGAAAGCGAATATTCGCATAGAGCAAGAGACAACGGAGGAACTCGAGATTAGGAAGAGCGTAAGACAGGGATGTATACTTTCACCAATCTTATTCAACCTATACTCAGAAGACATCGTAAACAGAGCACTTTCAGAGCAAAATATAAAATAAATGGCATCCCAATACACAACTTGAGATATGCCGATGACACGATTGTAATTGCAGAAACTTCGGAGGATCTTCAGATACTAATTAACAAAATAGTAGAATGCAGTGAAGAATATGGATTATCACTTAACATCAGCAAAACAAAAATAATGGTGGTATCTAAATCGCCACAAAACTTCCCTGACATAACCGTGCATGATGAAAGAATTGAACGTGTGAGAAAATATAATTACCTGGGAACTGTTATAAACGAAAATAACGATAGCTCTGAAGAAATCAGAATCAGAGTGGAAAAAGCTAGAGCTACGTTTATTAAAATGAAGAAGGTGTTCTGCGGACGAGATTTAAGCCTTAAACTTAAAATTCGCCTTATGAGATGTTACGTGCTGTCAGTTCTTTACTACGGAATGGAAGCGTGGACATTGAAAAAGATTGATACCAGGAGGATGGAAGCATTTGAGATGTGGATGTACCGTAGAATATCGTGGACAGAGAGAGTAACAAATGTGGAGGTTTTGTGAAGAATGCGGAAAGAGAAAGAATTAGTACTTACTATTAAAGAACGCAAACTGCAATACTTGGGACATGTTATGAGGGGAGATAAATACCAGTTGCTGCAATTAATTATCCAGGGAAAAATAATAGGCAAAAAATCCATAGGAAGAAGAAGGCATTCATGGTTAAAGAACTTAAGAGAATGGTACAATTGCAGCAACTGCCAACTGTTTAGATCTGCAGTGTCAAAGATACGCCCGGCTTTGATAGCTAAACTTCGGAACGAGGACGGCATCTAAAGAAGAAGAAGAAGAAACCTTATAACAAGTTATAAGGAAAACACCAAAATTTAAATGATTTTAATTTCTGAACAATATTATTTAGCTTTAAACCTGTATAACGATGAATTATTAACTAACATGGAATACAATTTGTAATTAGATTTTCACCCACCTTTATCTGATTAAACTGAAATTTAGCACATGTATATTAGACAAGTAACGATATAATATTCCCAACCTTCAGATTGATTACGACCAGGTAGTTGATAGTGAATCTCTGAAATGGATGAAGTCTCGAGTTTGGACTCAGATTTTTAAATTCATAGTCACACTCATAGATCTAGGAAATACTAGATCGCTCGTTCCCAATTCCGGCCGTTCTTATTGTGTGAAAGAGGAAGAAGACTGAAAGCAGTGATTTGTTCTCTTTCTAAATGGCGGTGTATAGAACCACATGACCCCAAACGTGAATAATACTCTCTATCTGGTTCTATGCTTCGCTCTTTAAAAAGAACGGAGATTGCTGCTATTACTCTTTATTCTCTCTTGCTCAACGGCCGATATTAGAGACGCGCATTTTATTTCCTAAATCTACAGTCACACTTCTATGCCTTGAATCCTGTTAATGATTGAAAGGTAGTAGATCTATATATATATATATATATATATATATATATATATATATATAGACTTGGAAAAAGCCTTCGACCGCGTCCAGCATAGAGATATATTACATCTTCTCTATGATAGGCAAATCCCACACAATCTAATTAAAACTATGGGAAATATATATTCTGACATCCAAGTTCAAGCCTGGAACAACGGAAAACTTACATATCCGATTCCAGTTGGTATAGGAATTAGACAAGGGGACTCCTTGATCTCATTTCTCTTTAATTTTATCATGAACCAGATAATAATGAGATGACGCAAATTGAGAGGACACAGAATGGATAACCGCGAGATTAAAATCCTATGTTATACCGATGACGCTGTACTGGTGGCAGAAAATGAAGATGACTTACAAAGAGTACTATAAGTATTTAACCGAACAACAAATTCTCTTAATATGATCATATCTGATTCTAAGACAAAATGCATGACCACCTCAAAGTCGCCGATAAGATATACGCTTGTGGTCAACGGGAAAATGATTCAACGGGAGATGAAATTTTAGTATTTGGGATTAGAAATATCCGGCTATGGATATGTCGTAGCATAGGTTCGAGAACCAACTACCAAAGCAGCTAGGGTAGCAGCATGCCTAAATAACACCATCTCACAAAATAAACATATCAGAATGGAAACACAGGCCACGATTAGGCCAATAATGACATACACTGCAGAAACACGTCAGACACAATAAAAAGTGGATTATGGATAAAACAGAAATGACGATACTATGGAAGATAGCTGTAAAAATGCTAATGAACAGAGGGCAAAGCGAGAACGTCAGAGAATTATGTAAAGTGGATGTAAATGACTGGATATTCAAGAGAAAGATGGAACGAAACAACCACATCAGTCACATGGACGACTCGAGAATAGTTAGGGTAGCACGTGACAAATCACCTTTAGATCGCAGTAGTGTAGGGCGACCTCGAAAAAGATGAAGCGATAATTTAAGGTCCCAATAGGTGGAGGGGCGAAAAAAAAAACAAGCATTTTATGCCTAAATTAATAAGAAGAAGACGAAAAAGACAAATAAACATAAAGTTAACAAAAATATTATATTAAGATTGATAATGATTACGTAACGGATCCTTAGTTAGTAACTAATGCTTTCAATGAGTATTTTGAAAGAGTTCCATATGAGATTTTGAAGAAGTATGATGCATTCACAATCTGTGAGAATCTCAGTGAGGAATCTGGGAAATACTGAATTATGTCCATATTCTGAAGTGGAGCTTTAGAAACTAGGCTTAAAAATAAGCACTCAGCGGGGCCGACAACGTACCGACATTTCTAATAAAAAAAAGTGTTGAAGGTTGTCCCATCTACATTGTAAACTGTAGTTGGTAAACTGACACCTATGTATAGAAATAATAACCTTAAAGAAATATCTAATTATCATTTACGATGGTCCCAATAAGTTTATCCAGAAATTTTGAATATGGTTTTTTTAAACGGAATTATAATATTTTGAACTTAAATCAGTGTGGCTTTACGAATAGAAAACCTACCATTACTGCGATAAATTATTTTATTATAATGTTATAAAATATATTGGGGCTTTTTATGGTCCCAGCACGGCATTTTATTGCATTGATTATAGGACTTTATTAGTTAAATTGTCTAAACACGGAATTAACAACTCCTTATTGAACATTTTTAGAAAAAAAGAAATAATATGTAAGAGTTTTTATACTGATAAGGGACCACAACAGAATATTAGTTCTAAAAAGATAAGAGTGGAGGTTGAAGTCCCATAGGGATCCACATTAGGCCTTGTTCTGTTTATATTATATATAAGTGAAATTGGATGCATCCCTGCGAACGCTATGCATGTAGATGCAGATAATAATCAGTTTCTGAAAGACTAGACCATGATTTGGAAATAAAGTGTAATAATATTTTGTTTGATATGGGTTGATATGGTTTAATGACATTTTTGTTTCTTAATAATAATAAAACTAAAATAAGATTCCATAATTATCAGAAAAGGTTTTTGACCCAAATTATTTCTTGAACATTTTTTCAAAAGTTACTAACTATAACTAATAGATTTGATCGCAAACGAGACTCTCCACGGACCTCCCTCCTCCTCTTTTACTCTCATAAGGGCATTAAAAGGCCGTTTTTCAGTCATGACTTTATTGAAACGCTCGAAGAGTTTGGAATATTCTAAAGCTGAACAAATGTCGCTGTTACAAATTGCGAATAACTCAAGAAATTTTTCCGAAAGACCAGGAAATACGTAAGGTGTTTTATGAGGACATGATAGAAAGAGCTAATAGGGATATAACCCCTGAAGTTTTGGCAAATATGCGAACAGTATTTTACAATAGACTGGGTTATTGTCTCGCTCAAAGTGGAGGCCTGTTTGAACACCTCTTGTAGATTTTTAGGAGTTTTTGTTGATTTAAATTGAATTGAATTATTTGTTTAATTATTTACCATTACTGAACGTGTTACTTTTATTTTTTACCAGAATAAAAGTTTATTTTTAAGAACGATTTTTAATTTTAAAGTGGTCTGTTAGCTTATTTACTTAGAAATTACCGTTGATTTCACTAGTATTTTTATTAGAATAAATGTCTATTTTGTAACAGAAATATCAATTTTTTTACGCTCAACGCCCAACAAAAACTTTTTTTTTTGTATTTCGACTATTTGATGTATTTAAAACAATCAATGTATCAAATAGTCATTAAATATTCCAAATTCCATCGATTACGTTATAAGTTTAGACGAAAAGTGAATACACTCCGAATGAGACGTTGCAAGGTATTGTTCATCTTCGTGTCGCACGGAAGTTAGCAGGGGTAATATTGCGCGTAGGCGTTCCTTACGATCTTCTGTCCCGAACTAACCTGAAAGAAGCTAGACGGGCTTAGTGGGTTAGAATTTGAGAAACGGTCGAAATAACTTCTAGTTAAGAAATTTAAAATCAAAGATTGGCTATAGTAACGTTTCTTTTAAACCTCGGTAATATAAACGGCCAGTCTTTTCTTTCTAAAGTTTCGCGCCCAGTTACATTTGTGCGCCGTTCTTCTATTTGACATTGGATTGTCGAGAAACCTCTCTTATTCCACTTTAATTAGCAGGTATTAACACGCAAACTCAACAAGAACAGATTGTGTTGTACAATTCCAAACCCTCCTCTACTATGAATTGCGGGCCTCTGAAACTTGAATTTATTAAGAAAAACGAAAATAGAAAATTATGAACTCGAACCAGACAACTTGCACCATTTAAAAGAGTTCTCTTTACCACCCGAGCTTCAGTACAGTACAACTTATCTATGACGATGATAGACGACTAGGTGAATGCTTTGGCTGGAGCGCAATCGGCAGAACGGTTTCCCGCCATTTTGCAAACTATTGGAAGCGGACTTTAAACTGCAATAGAGAAGATTTGGGAATACAAATTTCAAACAGTAAGATTATTTTTCAAAGGATATTCTTGGTACAACATGCCAACAGGAATCCACAAATTACTTACTCCATTGACCAGACATCATAGCATTTGCGATATTACCGATAGGTAAACTATCGAAAGATGCACAAAAATCAACGGACAAGTTAATAAGAAACTATCGCCTAGACTTTGCCCGAAAATTTTCTTGAAAAAAATATGGAGGATGTGTTTCAAAACTTTTGGCGTCGATGGATCCTTACACTGTTTTTTGACATCGTAAGGATTCGGACAATAATTCGTACGTTTTGGAGAATGAGAAAATAGATGTTAACAAAGAAGGCAATGATTAAACATTCTTTTTATTATTTTTATTACAGTTGTATTATTTATTCAATCAATAAATATTATATTAGTTACAAATTATTTGCATTGGTATTTGTTAAGAAGTCCTAAGCATAGAGGAAAAAGTACTTTTGCCTTTTTAACTATTATCGATATCCACGTATTTATTATTATAGTATTATTTTTAACATGCACCTTGGACTCAAGCGCAATATTTTATTCATGGAAATACAATTATTCTTTTTATTTTATTTTTAAATTGCATATTTAACAACTATTGAACCACATTAGACGTTTTTCGAATTTATTTTCACGATTTTAAAGATTCATTCTGCTATGTTGGATCCGATTTTTATTTTTAATATTAAATCCGTGCTTTCAACCCACTGTGTTTTGACGACCTCACCAACCATCTTTTCTGGAAACTTGAAAGCAAGCTACGATACAACGTTGGCTAAACGGGTTGTCCGTATCTTTCTGTTACATTCCCTTTTTTTTAGAGGTTCTGTTTTGGATTTTCCACACCTGTATATCATCTATATATATATATATATATATATATATATATATATATATATATATATATATATATATATATACATATATATATATATATATATATACATATATATATATATATATATATATATATATATATATATATATATATATATATATATATATATATATATATGACGCAAGGTAGTGCACATTGCTAGAGAACGCGAAACGACTTAGCTGAAGTGTCAGAAGCTCCAGTGACTTTAGATTCCGATGGTGGTGTATAGAAAAAATCAAATTCGGTATATTCTATACTTTTAATTCTACTGAGTTTTTGCGGGTAGATTGATTGTTATAAACGTAATAATGAATAGATATATTTTTTTTAATTGAAAATATTCTCTTTAATTCGCACCGTTGAAACACTTTTATATCGAGAGTAATTATTGCTTTAAAAAATATAAAAAATATTTTGGCCAAAAGACAATGATACATTAACCTAATTGATGCTGTTATTACAGTTTTATGAGGAGTTTTTGTGAGTCACATATAGCTCCTCTAAAAGACGCGTTTTATTCAATACAGCTCGTCGTACATTATAATCGAGCAAGATTGAGTTTCTGTTAGTCAAAGTTTTTTAAGTACATGATTTTATTGAACAGTCTGCATACACTCTTGTCCTAAAGATTACGATTAAAATTAACAACCGTCTTTATTCGTTTGAATCATTATCAATGATTAATTCTTTTTAGCATTTTAATAATTATTAATCCGTCCGAATTCTGCACAAAAAAAATGTTCATGAATGTATTTCATTCTAAAACCTTAATTCCGCTACAGATTTCTGGATTACATTTTTAATCCGAAATGATTGATTATTTTAAGCAGGGACTCTAAAGGAAATAAAAACTACCATTTTCGTCGTTACTCCAGGATTTTCATTTTTTTTTAAAGTCATATAAACAGGGTTTTCACGGTATAATGGTTGCTTTATTGACATTAAGGAGGGAAACACGGTTGTTTCTTCTGATTTTAATGTTCTTTTGGGGAAAAAGAGGGAAAAGGGTGCGGGGAGATTCCCGTTTGGGATAAAATAGATTAGTTATTGTTAGAAGACTTTTTTTATTTATCGCGTTATGTTAGCTTGCTAATAATTAATAGCTTTATTTTATCGAGTCTGTACCTAGAGGAGGGGGTTAGGGAGGGAGAAGGGGACTAATAGGGGTGAGGCTGACATTGACCGTTTTCTTGAAATAACATCTGGCTCTAAAAAGCAGGACATTCTTGAAGTTACATATAGAGTCATGATTGAAAACAGAGTTTTAAAGACCTTTTTGGGGGATGGAGTAAGGTGCGTGAGGAGTATCGTTTGAGAATAAATCGACTAGCTAGTAGATAGCAAAAAAAATTTTTTTGATTTTTTTTTCAAGAAATAATTTGGGGCACAAACATATATATATATATATATATATATATATATATATATATATATATATATATATATCGATGCACTTTAAAAAAATAAAATTAACAGACACAATTGCAGATATTGGTCCAACACCAATCCTACTTGGATGCTGGGCCCCTATCCTCGAAAGTGTGATGTGAAAGGTGATGTGAATGGCGATGGGAATGGTAAACTTTTTGACAGTAAAAGCCGTATTCTTGAAAAGCCAATGTTGCCAGATATGAACGTGCTAAAACCCGAGAATTTCAAAAAATAAAATGGATGACAGATTGAATTGACTTGGCAAAAAGTAGTTTTGGTACTTTAAATTAATCGTTCAAAGTAAAAAAAAATAATGCTGTTGTTGTTATTTTTGTGAAGATATTGATTGTCATTACAATATTTGTACTTTGCCTGGATTAAATTTATCTTTTATCTTAAATTTATACTCTAGAACTGTTAAACAAACATGCATACAAAGAGCCAAGTACTTTAAGATTCTAATATATAAAGTAAAAGGGATATCACGAAAAGCAGCAATCATATATACAAAGTAATATACTGACAGTAATTGCAGAAAGTCAGCATTGATAAACCTTGAAACGGTGGAAATTACAACTCTACGTAGTATGACTATAAGTCATCCTCCCAATCCACTACGGAAACTATCTAATCAGTTATTTATTGTATGAATTCACAAAGTGTCCAGCCTCTTACTGCAAGATGTTCTGTCCTGACAAGTAAATTTGAAAGAAAACCTGAAACTTGAAGAACGATTGTGAAACTGTTTATGATCAGGGACCGAAACCAAAGGCCAGACAGCTGACGTCCGTTAAAGATACTGGCGGATCTCACATTCAACTTTAAATGTATATATTTTTTATTTTATGTACCATAAATAAGGTTTTTATGCTGAAGGACCTCATTCGTTGGTCTGTAGGGTTCATATTTATATGTCTCGATAAATTATAATCATAATATTTATTTAACTGTAGTGTCGTATAGTGTTTAACACAGTCTAATTAAGTGAAGTGCTGTAGTTAACATAATTTAAATATAAAAGTTGTTACTTATTTAAATAAAAGTTTCAGATAGCTTAAAAATTGTTATTTCTCAAACTTATTATAAGTTGTGTCGTGAAAAGAGTTATGTTAGACTTAACTGTTTAAAACTAAGATATTCGGCTGTTATGGACACAAGTATTTATGTTAAATCCATAAGCAGAACTGGCCCCAGAAAAACATTTTTAAATAAAACGCTCACACAATTGAGTTATGAACAGAATTTCCTGTAGTAGTTTTATATGTCTGTAATCTCAAATTTACTTAATATTTGCGAGACATATTCAAGTTTCTAAGGATATTTTATTAAAAAATTTGAAAATATTAAAAATATCGGGGTACCACCTAATTAACATTTCAACTGTTTATTCAAAAAATAAAACGTCTTAAAGAAACGGTTCGTCAACGTATTATTTTTTTTAATGATGAATTATTTTGAAGATCCAAAAATAAAATAAAAATTTTTAATACTATTTTATTTTTTGAAATCCGTGCGTTAAATATGTCATTTAGCGGCTGACATTTCATTTGCGCATGTTTCACCGTTCGCTTGCCTTTCACCGGGCGAACGAGGATATGAGTGATGAACATTTCAAGAATACGCGTTCGCCACCTTTTCACCGTTCACTTTACGTCCCCAGTTCGAGGATAGGGCCCCTGAGGTCACATTCAATATACATAAAAGGTAAACATTTGGATTGGTGTTTTAAATAATACATTACTAGACAGTTTCTTTATCAATATTGATCTTAACGCCGCAAAATATGTAGATTTGCTCAGAATTCAAATTATATCAAGAATAAAAGAGGTAGCTGGTGAAAATTTTGTACATTAATATTCTACAAAATATTTAATACTTACCATTTGAAGCTCCAGTCTCAGCAATACACGTATCATGAAGTTGATTAGCTAGTTCTTGCATTTCTTCGCTTAAAGACTAATAAGAGTAAAAAGTAAATTAATATAGAAGATTAAAATAATAAGTAACTAGTAACAAGGTACGTACCAAAAATTACTGCCTCCTCAAAATGAAGTTTCATATACTTCCAAAACTATTCCTTAAAATCACTTGAATAGACAGTTTCTGCTGCCTTTGTTTATACGGAATGATTACTTTTTTCTGATATTGGCAATTAAATTTTAGAGATACTTTTAACAAAAATTAGGTTACCCGAAGCAAGTCCTGATGAGATGCACTCATTTTTACTCGATTCAACACCATTTTTTGTATTATATCATCATAATGTGATACCGATCAGCTCTCAATAAGCATCTTTACTTCTTTATTCCATCCATATTGGTATGTTATTTTATGAATATTATTAAAAAATTTCTATTTCGATGAACAAATTCTATTTGGTTCCATCCTGCGTAATAACACAGGTCTACAAAACTTTGGGTAACTGGAGGTCATTTTCGATATATTTGAGCTTATATACTCGGAAAATAGTTTTCTGGCTTGTTTTGAGGTCATGTGCAGGATTCACAAAATTGTTTTGATCTTTTTTTCCAGGTGCATTTAATATTATTCTTACTCTTGAAAATACGCTATTGAGTAATCACCTACAATTTTTTCTTGCAAAGGTATGGCTATTTTAAGTATTGGTTAGTAGGTTTTTAGAGATCAATATTGTTTTTGTACAAATTTCAATATGCCATTTTGAATCCATCATTTTAAAATAAAATTTTCTCTTTTCTGACATAATATTTGTAATCGGCGAGTCCGCAAACCCCAAACTGAAATTATTTAGATACCGTAACATTTCTTGTAAATTTTGATGTGCCATTTTGATTCCGCCATATTGAAAATTAAAATTTCAATTTTTTGACTTCGTATTCATACTTAGCGACTCCAAAAACTCGTAAGTACAAATTTCCGAGAGAAATATATATAGTAAAAAATGTATGCCTCAAAAGATTAATGTGAATGCTCATGACGTTATTGGGTTATGTTTCATAACTTGAAATGGTCATTACATTCAGGAAAAATCGTAGATAATCATTCAGTAGCTTACTTTGAAGAGCAAGAGTAGTATTAAATGATGCAATTAGAAAAAAAACACAAAAAAAATTTGTTCAACCTCTATGTAACCTTAAAAGTAGCCAAAAACCCCATTTTTCGAGGAGCTAAGCTCAAATATCTCAAAATCCTGAGGTGATGGGTCAATTCTGACCTCGGGTTTGGATTTTACGTACCAAATTATTTCGAAAATGACCACAGCTGCCAAACAACAGAACCTTGTAGCCCAGTGTAATAGAAACTAGTAAAACACCTCTAATATTTTCATGATTCTAATTAGGATTTATTTATTATTTATGATTCATGAATTAGTAAAAAAATTATTATCTTCTTATCAACTTATTATTATGACCCATTTTATGTAAAATTATTTCGGAAATATGATTTTTTTGTGTAAATAAGTCTCCTTAAATATTAAAGAAAAAATGGAAAATTCAGTTTGATAACTAACAATAAAAATCATTAAAAATCATTAAATATTAAGTACTCGTGTAATAATTACCTTTGTTACATAATAATTTAATAACAGAGAAAAATTTCTGATATTAATTTCTAACAATGAGATGATATCTGTGCATTAGACCGGAAGTTACACCTAGTAACTCAAATTGGAAGTAATACAGTATATTATAAAATCCATGCTCACAAGTCCATATTACATTGACTGTTATATTTTATTAAATAAAAAAGAAGGATTTTTCTTAAAGACATATTTTTAAAATACAATATTAAATTGTTCTATTCGAACAAACTTGAATAAATGCTATTTTTTGAAGTTCAGAGTAAGCGGCAAATTTAGTACAGGAATGTTCCGACAGGAAGGCGGTCTGGATTATTTATTTCATTTTTTTTACAGGACACTTTTTTAAAATTCTACTTCAAAATTACAATGGAGCAAATTTGAGGCCGGATTCAAATATTCTTATTCAATGTACAAATTTTACGCAATACTGTGTAATTAAGTGATTTAGTTAACTATTTTTAAAACATTAAATTTTCTTTTATTGAATTTCTACGAGTTTACACGGGATTGAGGGTGCTACTAAGATTTAATTATTGACTACGGTAGATATAAAGTTCGGTTCAATATAGCAAGAATTTGTGATAAATGTCTCATCCATAAAAACAGTCATATGACGTTCGTTATCACCATTATTAAGAATGTTAAAGTTAGTTTTACTATTCTATTAATTTATTGGCTATTTCTATTTGCTGAAAGTATATTAAAACTTACCCGTGGGTAACAGAATGAGTCTAAATACCAAGTTTTCTCAAGCTCAACAATCTAAAATCGTAAAATTTTATTGTTTCTATATATCTTTCATAAACTCTTTTATTACACGGCTCGTTGCCATAATTAAATCTTTGATTTAATAGTGTTTTAAAAAGTTTATTTCCGATACAAAACAATACAATGTAGATTGTATGTGTAGATATATTAAGATAAGTTAGCAATTTTGGTAAAATTTTGATGATATTTGTACTATTATAATTTCAAGGGCAAATATTGCAGAATACAAAAACCAAGACAGTTTGAAAGGGTGTTGCTTCATGTTTAAAATAAGTGATAGATCGTCCAATTTGGTCCTTTTCGACCAAAGTTAGACACATTTTTGTAAGAAAATATGTTTTTTTTTTAATTGAAACGCGTATGTTTAAAAAACTAAACAAAATAGAAAAAATGTGTAAATGGAAAAAATACGTGTTTTGATGCCAAGAATATAGATATATAATTTTAAAAGAATCGGAGAGAAAATTTTTTCTATAATAGTTACGTCTCAACATTTTTCTCATCAAAGTGGTAGCCTTTGCTTTTAATTACAGCCTGGCAGATTCTCGACGAGCGGCAGTAAAAATTGGACAGGAAATGTCTGGAGATGTGGAAATACAAAGGGGAGTCAGAGAAGGGTGTATATTGTCACCTTTACTATATAACGCTTATTCTGAAGAGGTCATAATGAAAAGTCTTGAATCTGAAACAGTAGGGATAAAAGTGAACGGAGTTTTAATCAACAATATTAGGTATGGAGATGACACAGTAATAATAGCTGATAGTTTGAAAGACCTAGAAAAAATAAGGAATAAAATATTAAGAGTTAGTGGAGAATATGGACTCTCTCTTAGCATGAAAAAGACCAAGTTCATGATAATAGAAAGTGTTAAGAAGTACACTTACTTGGGAACCCTAATAACAGAAAATAATGACTATACCATCGAAATAAAAACCAGAATCGAAAAAGCACGTGCCAACTTTATTAGAATGAAAAAGGTTATCTGCAGCAAATATCTAACGTTAGCCATGAAAATACGACTGACTAAATGTTGCGTATACAGTGTTCTATATTATGGAATGGAAGCATGGACACTGAATCGAGAGGCAATGAGAAGACTTAACTCTTTTGAAATGTGGACCTATAGAAGAATTCAGAAGATTTCGTGGGTGGATCGAGTTACGAACGCCGAGGTGTTGAGAAGAATGGGGGAAGAAGAGGAAGTCGAGATAACAGTAAAACAGAGAAAACTGCAATATTTCGGACACATTATCCGAGGAGAAAAGTACAGCTTCTTACGGCTCATAATCCAAGGCAAAATAAGTGGCAGAAGAAGCGTAGGACGACGACGAATTTCATGGCTAAAAAACCTAAGGGAATGATTTGGATGCAGTTCAAAACAACTGTTTAGAGCAACTGGCTCAAAAATTAAAGTAGCTATTATGATTGCCAACCTTCGCAATGGAAAAGGCACTTGAAGAAGAAGATTCTCGGCATTCGCAAGACTAATCTGTTGAGTGTGTCTGCCTTGATTTTTTTCCACACGTCTTTTAAGATTTCCCATAAGTAAGAAACCGATGTCGGACGTTGCTTTTAAACAGCTATTTAATTCATCCTGTAATAATTCCATCGGGTTTAAATCTGGGCGTGTAGTGGCCACTCCATGACTTTAAATTTCTTTTTTTTTTCAAGACTTTTCAAGTAACTTTTGCAGATGCAGGGTATAGGGTCGTTATCATGTTGGAAAATAAAAGTACAAACAAGTACCAGACGGCAATACGTTCTTGTGTAGAAGTAGCCTTCCTTTTGCAAGATTCGTTCTACTTTTACAGGGTCACCAACATGGGATCCGGCTAAGCAACCCTAAGCCATTACTGAGTCACCTCCATGTGTGACACTAGGAACCAAATAATCTTTCAAAAACTTTTCAGTTGCTTTTCTAAGCACATGCACTTTTCTTTGCGATCCAAAAATTGCAAACTTCGATTCGTCGCTAAAAGCACCTTTTTCTATTGAGCAATGCTTCAAGTTTTTTGTTGTTTTGCCCATTTTAATATTTTTTTTTTATATTTACGAGTCTTAGCAACGGCTTTTTAGTAGCAAGTCGTCTAAAAATTCCATTTTCATGAAGTCTCCGACGTACTTATGCGTTCAAATTACAATATATTAATTACAATTTTCAAATTTTTATTAATTTGCACAGTTATATTAGAAACACTGTAATGTCTATTATGTAAAGCAGTGTGAACAATATATCTGTATTCTTTAAGAGTTAGTTTCTTAAAAAAAGCATATTTTCTTACAAAAATGTATCTAACTTTGGTTCATATGGACCAAATTGGACGATCTACCGCTCAATTTAAAGGTGAAGCAATACTTTTTCAAACTGTCTTGGTTTTTATATTCTGCAATATTTGCACTTAAAATTATAACAGTACAAATATCATCAAAATTTTTTTGATTCTTTTTACTTTTTTATAATATTGTTTATGGATTTTGGAGATAAATGTAACGGTTTTTTGAAGATTTATATCTAAATTTTGAGATACCGTTGGAATTTTTACGATACGATTTATTTTGAAGTTATAAAACTTTTCGTGTTTTCAGATTTTCATCTAGGTATGGCAAAAACATATATAGAGGAGTGTATATGTAAACTCATGTTACTGTCTCTTACGTAATTTGAAATAGAAAAAGAAAATTATATGAAAATCTACGTTCCCCTGCGTGCGTTGGAACCTTAAAAGGGGGCAATAGTGATTTCAGAGGTGACTCGGGGACATTAAGTTGGTCAAGATGGGTGGCGGAGTATTAAATAATTTAATAATACATATTAGTAAATTTTTCGTTTAATTGTCGCACAAGTTTTTAAAAATAAAATTTATCATTATGATTCTTTTCAGGTTTATCCGTGACAACCTGGGAACCTAACATATTTTCCGTCACATAAATATTCCAAATCATCTAAAAACCAAAAGGCAATGGTAATGTTAGGCATCAAAATTAGCATGACATCAGAACTAGGGCCCGGTTGTTTGAATGCTGAATAACGTAATAATATTTTTATTTATATTTGAAAAAGTGTTGATAAACAGTAGATATTTCATTTCTTGGTATACGCATACTGATTTTACGCTATCCTTTTTTAATTGCATTATTTAAACGAGTATTATATGACAATCGGTACGTCAATTCCGAATACATAAAAGTATGAATATATGGTTGCCTAAATTATTATATTGTTAATTTCAATATCTAAACAATATCTGACAATATTTACCAATAAAAATAAGTTTTTAGATCCTCTTTTTGGTAATATTAATTGTAAACTTCGCATTTATAGTAATTTTTAACACTTAAAAACACTGAAAAGAGTCACGACAAGCAATTAAACTGATAGAATAGATAAGCAAACATGTTTATGTCTGTCAAACATGAAAAAAGCCTCTCCCCACCAACCATAAACATCCTTCAAACAAATCTATTTTTGTTTAAATCTATAGGGTATGATCGAAAGCCTAGAAGATAGCCCAAATGAAATAGAAATGGACAAGTTATATAGCCAGACAAGATCCCAATAAATGGAGTCTCAAAAATATATTCCAATAAAGGCCAAGAAATACAAAAAGAAATGTAGGACTATCACATAAAAAGTTTTGGGAACAGAATAGATAGCCATGGAGAAATTTGAAAGGGGCATCCCAGCAGAAGGCTCAAAAGAAGAGACAAAAAGAAAAGATCTCCGTTATGAGATATCTTAGGAAAAAACTTATATGAAACTTTAGCGTTATTTTTTAGTCTTCTATATACTGCTGAGAATTTGATATGTACAGGATGTCCAATGTGTCACACTTTTACAAAATACCTCTATTATTATTAAAAATAGAAGAAAATTTTCCTATCCCTCTTTGTTTTCAGGATATAGAAAGAAATTAAAAATTTTGCATTTGCGTGCTTCCTAGTATCTTAGTTAACATGTAAGTTAATGAAAAAATAAGTACAGGTTATTGTAGATGTAGGTTTTTTTAAAAAACATCAAATTTTGAAAAAATTAACGGAATCGATCTATACTATTTTAACATAAAAAGGGAGAAAAACACTTAATTTGGCTTTTTACTTATTTTATTTTAATTTACAGATGTGTCGTTGTGCTTCAACTTTATTGAAGTCAACCACGAGTTGTCAACCCCCTAGGGCTTAAAATAACGAAAGTATCCATTTAACCCCATAAAATTCATAATTCCACTCTGCCTCGTAGCCGAATCTACTTATAGATACGAGAAGTACGGCGTCGTTTTTCGAACTCTCAATAGCCGAAGTTTTTAGAAAATACCAGAAGTACGGAATGGCTATAAAAGCAGCTGGCCGGCAGACGTATCATCAGTATTGGTTTAGTATGAGTAGTGGTCAGTATTGGATTAGAGGCGAAGTGCGCGAACAAGGCAATAGTAAGAGCCTTGTATTAGTGTTATCTTTGTGTTGAATAAAGTTAGTTGACACCTGTAAACGTAGTATCACATCTCTGAACCGACGTATGCGACAAAACAAATATTTCTATATTACAAAAACGATGCTGTGTTAACCCCGCGGATAGTTTTTGCTACATATGTGGTTAGTTTACCCTTAAATCGCAGAAATTAACAAAATAACCAACGTAGCTTATCATACAGTTACAGTAGTAAATAACAAAACTGTATATTATTCAGGAAGCAAAGATGGCTCGCACGGATATGGAGTAGGAATTGTATTCAGTAGAACCATCAGTCAAACAGTAACAAGCTTCACTGCATTTTCGAATAGGATTGTGATGATACAATTGGGCACAACTAAACAAAAATTAAACATCATACAGATTTATGCTCCAACCGCTGATAAGTCCGATAACGACATAGAAAACTTCTATGAAGATTTGGAAAACGTGATCCACTAAAAAACAGGATTTAACAATTATAATGGGAGACTTAAATGCAAAAGAGGAGATACTGGACCTAATGGATGAGAGACGACAATTCAAAAACAGAGATACGCAAAAGTATAAAGAAATAAACAAGAAAATCAAATACAAGATTAGACAAGCGAAAAATAAATGGCTGCAAGAAGAACGTGTAGAAATGGAAGAGTATCAGAGAAAACATGATAGTTTTAATATGCACAAAAAGATAACTCATAGTAACAGAAAGAGAAAACCGACACTGCTTAAGAATGCAAAAGTCAAGTTAATCTTAGACACCCAAGAGAAACTTAAAAAATGGACAGAAAACATCAAAGATCTGTTTCAAAACAATAGAGTAAAGCAGATGGAGATTGAAGTAGAAGATAACGAGGCATTAACGATACTGAAGGATGAAATAAAAGCAGCTATAAGAAACAACAAAAATGGAAAAGCACTGGGTCCAGATCAAATTCCAGTAGAAATCTTAAAATGCATGAATGATGATACCATGGATATATTGTTAGATCTGTTCAACACAGTATATAAAACGGGGAATATATCCAGAGAATGGTTACTCTTCACCTTTTGCGCTATTCCAAAAAACAAAAATGCAAAAGACTGCGGCGAATATAGAACAATATCTTTGATAAGCCATGTACTCAAGGTGTTTTTAAAAGTAATACACAATTTGGATTCAGAAATGGTATAGGCAACAGAGACGCGTTGTTTGTACTTAGTGTGCTTTCACAGAGGTGTATGGATATGAACACCAATGTACACATTTGTTATGTTGACTTCGAGAAGGCTTTTGATAAAATTAGACATGAAAAACTAGTCGAGATTCTAAGAAGAAAAAACATAAACAACAAAGATTTAAGAATAATAACTAACCTATATTGTGATTAACATGCACAAATAATAGCAGATAAGGAAACAAGTCCGAAAATTGAAATAGGGAGGGGAGTGACACAAGGATGCATTTTGACACCCCTACTATTCAATGTGTGCAGTGAATCGATTTTCGAAGAAGCACTGTTAACGGAAAGTAAGGGAATAATAATAAACGGAAGAGCTGTAAACAACATAAGATTTGCAGACGCTAGCTCCGCTAAAGAACTCCAAGAATTAGTGAACGAAACAAATAACGTTTGCGAGCAACACGGATTAAAAATGAACACCAAAAAGACTAAATATATGGTAATAACTAAAAAACAAAACATGCAAACAAGCACAAAGTTGCGAGGTGTGAATTTAGAAAAAGTGCAAAATACAAATACTTGGGCACATGGATAACAGCAAATAATGAACAAACAACAGAAATAAGAACGAGAATAGAAATGGCAAGAAGTGCGTTTGTAAAACTGAAAACCATTCTCTGCAGCAGAGACATCACTCTAGAACTAAGAATAAGAATTTTAAGACGTAATGTATTTTCAGTGCTGCAGTATGGGTTGGAAGGCTGGACACTAAAACAAGAACACATAAATAAACTGCAAGCGTTTGAAATGTGGTGTTACAGAAGGATGTTGAGAATATCTTGGACGGAGAGAAAAACAAACGTAGAACTATTGCTAGCGATGGACAAAAACTATGAAATAATTAACAACATAAAATAAGGAAACTGCAATATCTTGGACATATAATGAGAGGCCAGCGATACGAGTTGCTTAGATTGATCATGCAGGGTAAAATAGAAGGAAAAAGAAATATCGGAAGAAGAAGAATTTCTTGGTTGAGAAATTTGTAGCTTCGTAGTAGCGGCAAATAGAGTTAGAGTGGCAATGATGATATCCAACCTCCGATAGGAGATGGCACCTGAAGAAGAAGAAGCCTATCATAAGTATTTTGGATGTCTTATTGGTGATCAAGATTCTTCTAAAATTAGTTTAAAAGCAGTTCTGCTCCATAATGACAACAAAAGACCCTCTATTCCTTTTGCAGGTGCAGTTAACATGAAGAAAACATATGAAAGTATGTCACTTATTCTAAATGCAATAAGCTATGATAAGTATAAGTGGCAAATATGTGCTGACGTAAAACTCATAGGACTATCACTAGGACTTCAGTGTGGATTTACGAAATATCGCTGTTTTCTTTGTCTTTAGGACTGTAAAACAACACAGAGCCATTACCAAGGAAAAGAATGACTTCCGAGATATCTTGTTTTGAATTTATGTATAAATAAAAAATGTTTGTATTAAATAAAAATGTGTAGGAAAATTTTCGCAGTCAGGATGCTTTAAACTCCCAAAGACAACTATTAAAACATCAGTTGCATTTTTTTTTTGTATTTCTTGACTAGTCTAATTCTTTCAGTTTCTAAATATTTAGTTTATTGTCTTCTATTTAATTGTCTTAAATTTTTGCGTTTGAGGTCTATACTAAAATCGACAATGACATGAAAACCGAACCCTGATATAATACATGTTTTTATTCGTTTATTTTCTTCATATATTTTTTTTATAAAGCTGATTGTTTAATTAAGGCATCCGCAATTAATTTATTTTCTGACAGTGAATTTCGACGTTTTTTCTTTTCAAAGCTAGTTTAAGTGTACTTCGAAAGTTAGTGAAAGCTGATTAATTATCAACTCCAAAAAAACTTCATTAAAAGTCGCGTTTGCTAATCATATTTAAATTAAAATTTTTAGGGTAAAAATTATTTTATTCGGACCTTTCTAATTTACGATTAATGTGTAAGATAATTTTAAAATTATTTATATAGATAGTCAGTCAATTGGACTAATTAGCCATAATATGATGAAAACAATTAGTTACAGAGTTAGAAACGAAATGGGGGTTATAAATGTGTAGTCCTAATTTTTAATTTACAAAAAAGCTGTAACAGTTATTGTCAAAATGATATTGTCTTCTCATATTTTTGCTTTCAAAAAAATTTTTACTTTAGGCAACCGATCCTACAAACACGGCATATATAGCACAACTGTTTTGACATATGTATTGAGTCAGATCTAATTTTGATATGTCAAGTTGCATGGTTACTTTAATACTACTGATTTGTTAAAATATAATTTTGTTTATTGGGTTATATTATTTTTTAAAAGTTCATTCACATATTATGTAGAAATTTGTCCCCTAGAAACTAAGTATCAAATATATATATATATATATATATATATATATATATATATATATATATATATATATATATATATATATATATATATATATATAATGTGGATCTCTCTGTTCCCTCCGTGTGAGTGCAATAGCAGTGGTTATTTCCACATTATTTTGTTGTAGTGCTGAAATCCCATTCAGCAAACGTACAAATATATGCGGTGAAATAAAATGTGACCAGTAAATGCAAACTTCGCTTCATCATATCTTTCCCGTGTTAGAGGTTGCACAGTTTAAATAAATTTCGACGAAATACAATTTCTCTTATTCCACCACCATCGAGATGATGGCCTACCTGTCCCACCATATTGAAAACAAAGTCAAAACTTACTCTCCCCCCAACAGTGATCGGCAGGGGTACATGTTTTGTCTCCTGATAGACTCATCAGGGTATCGACATGCACCTATTTGTGCAAAGGACCGATCGGGCCGAAGTATGCAACACTGAACGCAGCTTCGCCGACCTCCCGCCGGATGGTGTATATATGTCCATGTGGCTTTCACGGATCTCTCCGTGTGAGATGCAATAGCAGTGGTTATTTCCACATTATGCTGTTGTAATGCTGAAATCGCATTCAGCAAACGTATAAGTGTATGCAACTCCGTATGTAAATGAAGTAAAATTTTAACAGTAAATGCAAACTTCACTCCATCATATCCTTTCCGTGTTTTTTTTTCCCGGGTTCGTCCTAAAGCCGGACGCACTGCGGCTCACTCGAAACATTACAGCCACTCTGTCAACCTAGCCCTCTGGCTCAATCTGTACAGTCCTGCTAAGGAGTGAGTGAGTATTTCTCCCGGTTCCAGACTTACTCCTTTCCGTGTTAAGGTATTGATTAGTATCACATGTTTACATTTTGGGCTATACATATTCCTGTCTTATCTGCCTCTTCCGCCTTGGATATATATATATATATATATATATATATATATATATATATATATATATATATATATATATATATATATATATGAAAACATTATTTCTTCTGTACATTTTTAAAATTTAAAATAATTGGATTAGTATTGTTGTTCCACTGTTGGCACCAACACCTTATTAAGAATGGGCTAGCGTTTTTCAATTCGATACAAAAGTCATTGGCATTCATGTGGTTAGTTTTATTCTCTCATATTGTTAAGAGTATCGAAAATAGTTTTATTGACATCTAGGTTGTTTCCACGATGCCATCGGTTTATTTTTCGAGGCTTCTGGATTGGTTACGAAGTTTTAGGCACAGTTCTGCAACCAAGGCGTTGAAGTCGCTGCCACAGTCGAATCCTGGGCAAGTGTTGTGAAGTTTTTCACTTATTTCTAATCATTTGGTGTCATTTACGTCTTTCTAGATCTTTTCAAGAATGCGTTTTTCTAATTTGGTATAGAAAATATGTTTGTTATATAGAGGTTATTCTCTGCAGAGAAGTTAATCTCTTTATAGCAAATTTTCCTTCAGTTGATCTTAAGTTATTGTCTTTTTTCGTTGAATAATCACCTATAGCAATGAATGAAAAACTTCTTTGTAGAAATCATCTGCCTCATCCTGGGAAGACAGAGAAGATGGGGTTCAGATTAACTGGTTTCGCATCTAGTTTAATAACAACGATTCTCTATTTTAGCTATTCTCAAACCAACATCAATAATTAAATCAGTTTAATTTTCTTAACATCTACCACATTATCGATTTGATAAAAAAGAAGACCAATAAGTTTTCTGTGAGTCTGTGGTATTTCTGTCGCCAATATTTTTACGGCTTTTTCAGACAAGACCTTCGTGTTAAAACCTTAGGTATTCCGTCGGTTTGTTTCTTTAGCTTTCAAAAAAAAATGCAGTTTTTTAATTTTTTCAAAAGATTTCAAAAACGCAAACAGTTAGAACAACTTTACAAGTACCATTAAATTGCTAATAAAAATATCTGAATCTTTCTATCTTTAATCGTTTTTATATAAAATATGTTGTAGTTTTTGAAATCGCCATACATTTAGCATCAATTTGATTATATTATATGTTAAGTCTGGTTTTTTAAATTTGATTTCATTACTTTAATGATTCAAAACAAGTATTTTCAAAAACAAGTACTATTGTATGTTTTCAAGTTTTAAAAATATCTCTACAATTTCACGGACTTTTCAATTTTTTGGATGTCAGTAATTTTCGGTAAAATTTTCGAAGTTAGAATGGAAATTTATTTTACTCACCAAAGCATTTGGTAATAATAAGATAATTCCGAAAACAACTGCACTAAACATTTTTTAAAATAAAATTTTAACTTTGCCTGTAACAATACTAGCGATAATCTAAACAATTTGAATATATTTTATCCATTTAATAGCAAAAATAAAACGTCAGAAACAATTTTAATTTAATTGCTGTTCTTCGTAGGTATATAATTTTACTTATTTCGTTTTATTCAAAACCCAAAAAAATAGCTAAACTAATATAGGGGTTAGATTGTCCTTAAATAAACCTGTGATTTACAGTTTATTGAAGCACATCTCTATTAGATCTAGTGCTTTTGCTATATTATTATAGCTCACCCTTTATTTTTGTGGAATTAATTAGTGTTGTAAATAATACTTAAAGCAAGGTCAAAGCATGTTTATTTTTTAGTTCTGAATGAAAAGTAAATTTCTATATTATTTTTCTCTAAATACATACATATAAAGTAATTAAATGTATACAGGATGTTATAAATTTGCGAATTGTTTGTAAGTTGGGAATCTTGTGACAATATTTACCTTGAATGTGTAGTAGACAAATGGATCTATAATTACAATACTTCAGTTATGGATCCGGTACAACAATGATTTTACCCTGATGATCAATTTAAAATTTTCTACAATTGACACTGTCAAATAGGACTTTCGATGAAGAATGTACAGAATTATCATTTTCTATCCTTAATTAAGATAGATATATAAAGGTGCAAACACCAAGACCAAGGAAAAGTACAGAATTTTATTTGATATCGAAGTAGAGTATGTATATCAAATTATGTGTATCTGCTACCTATTGCTAGAGTATACAAATATGTTAGGGTTCAATTTTCTGCTTAAGTTCACTATGGCTAATTTAGTTAACTTTTGCAAATGCTTTCTTTATGGGCAACATAATATCATTTTCCTTAAAGATTTCCCATGGATTCTTTGAATAAAAGTATTTCATAAAATATAGTTTTAAATAATTTTATTTTTAAAGTTTGACCATTAAACCGGTATTTCACTACAATGTGCTTAGGTTTTCTTATCGATGCTGAATTTGCTGTTCCCTTTTTTCATTTAGATAGATCTCGTTTTCCCTGCCCACTATTATTTGAGTGTAATTGTATGTATTTTGGGTTGCAGGAAATTTATTTCTTTATTCGAAAGGAATTTCTTTAATTTAAAAATAACTATTCGGATACTTATTTGACTTTTGGCTTAAGTAACAAATGTTTTTCAGCTGACGGTTTTTATCCAGTGTCATTCTTTTTGAGCTGTCATTTCTTTCAAACGTGGCAACTGAACACCCCTAACAGAAGCAGCGTAGTGCGCGAGCAGGATCATGGTTATAAATGCAGGCCATTTTGCCTTGATTTTTATTTTTTCCTGGTTTGATTCAGCCGAGGCAGCTGCAGACTTCCATCTCAATTTATTTTTGCCTTTTTTTTTGTGCTTCTGAGATGGAAAGTCGTTTATTATCCTGGTAATTTTGTTGAGTTTTTGGAGTTAACGAATCTTTTACCTGGTTGGCGATTATGGTTTTTTTTTACTGGAGTAAACATGGATACAGGGATTTTGTGGAGTTTGCACGTGTCAACCAAGGAATTCTGTTAGGCTCCAGCAACATTCGGTAAGAGCCATTAATTTAAATCACATTAAGACCTAAATTGATCGTATGGGACTATTATCAAGTTGTATATTGGCTTTTAGGGCCGATTATTTCTACTTATTCAAGATTATCGATCAAGTTTTCTTGTAATTTTTTTAGTTTTCTGTTATCTTGTAAATGCCTTACTTATTATTGTTATAATAGTGAGACTTAATTTTAAGCGTAACTTTTCTGATTATTGTGAAATTTATTTTATTTTGTTATGTATTTGCTTTTTGGATGTATCACGATGATCCCAATCTATAGGTTAATTTACTTATTGTTGTATTTGGAGTATGTCTGAATTGTATTTAATCTGTTGGCTCCACCCTGGGCTTTAATTTGGTATAATTAGACATATATGGTGTCGTGATATGTCTGTTGACTTTCAGTTTGACTCCAGTTTTTTTTTGTGTGTTGAATTGCAATATTTAGGTGCTTGCGATGGTCAAATGAAGTGAATAATAGAAATTCAGTTAATATATTTTTATTTATGTCTAAATGCGTATCCTACTTTTTCACATAGTATTATAGTAATTATTATGATCATATTTAAGTGTATTTATTCTATTGTTCTTGCCTTAGAGTTAACTCATGTTTTATTTTAGTCAGGTTTAAGTCAATTTATTTGAAAATAATTAATGTTAATAAACCAAACGTTGTAACATCATCACATAGTGGTCTCGAGTACTGAATATTATTTCCAGTTTTGTTGTGATTGATTTTGTTTTGTCTTGTATGAAAGTAATTATAGGTGATTCCCTATAGACGGACTGATCTTTTATTGTACGTTTATAGATGTGTCTTTACTATTGAGTTATCAGTTAAAAGAGTTAAAAACTTTAAATTAATTGTCTTTTTGTTAATTATCTCTAATTAAGGCTTAATTATTATTTCCTTTTTTTATTTTAACTTAAAAATCACTTTCGATTTATTGTTTTTTTTTTTGAAAATGTTGAAAGTTAAACATTTTAAATTTAATTATTTTTCGATATTTTGTCATAGGTGGATTTATAAATTCATTTGCCTTTTTTTTTTTAATTTAAGTTCAGAGTAGGCTTTTCTCTTTTTGTAGGGTCTAGTCTACTGATTGTCTCATTACGGAGTCTAACCTCGGGGCATACTGTACTGCAGTCCAACCTCGGGGCATATTACAGTCCACCAGAGGGATATATTTTTACTGTAATCCCACCTTTCAGGTTATATTATTAATGGTTAGTTTACCTTACTGGTTAGTTAGCACTGGTGCCATTGTTACGAAGACCTTCGTGAGGTTCTATTATTGGAGACCATTCTATTGGCATTAGACAGGCAACCATATTAATTTGTTTAACCTTCTTAAATTATTGAAGAACGACCTTGAGACTTAATGTATTTTTTTATAATGCATTGCGCAGTAAACTGTGAATTACCTTGTGCTTAGTTTTAACGTCAATATGCTATAGGTTGCCTCATTTCAGTGCTATTGTTTAAAAACATTCTTTCCTTTGTTTATGTAGTGAATATATCAAATTTGGATTCATTATTATTTCTTTGACTATTGTGAATCTGTTGGAGTTTGCCTTCTTTTTTTGTTTAATGTTCATATATTAGTTAGGCAATCTAAATAAATTAGGAGAAGCGCAAAATTTATTTCATAATTGCTTCGGTGGTAGCTGGGCTCGATCCGATACTGTATTTATCAAATATATCGTGTATCAATGAAGTTTCCTTGGAGGAAATGGGTGTTGTTTTACATTGTTAAATATTCAAAATATTGTTTTCGATCATTAAATAAACCTTTACTTTTTATTAAATACTAGAGATAACACGATATCATTGAAATATAATGAGATGTTTCTGTAACCAGGAAGCTTAAAGTTAGTAATTAGGCTTTAAAGGAAATCGACAGGTGAGTTGGCTCCTCACCAGTATTTTATTCAATTAATTCAATTATGGTTTTAAGGACAGTAATAGAAAATCTGCTTGGTCAATTTGTTTAGAGCATGAAAAAAAGATTTAAAGTTTATTCAAATGTGTTAGGCCGGCGGAGTTAGAATCAAAATTTAGTAGAATTCTGACTACATAAAAACCTGCAAAATGATAATACTAAATATCTAATATCTTATGTCCCATTTTCTTTTTGAGAAAATTTTTTTATTTAACAATTAAGATGTTTTTTCCACTTCTAGAGAAAGCTATTGTTTTTCAGTAAAAAAGTTTAAAACAAAAGTTGTACGCATTGAAAATACCTACAAAATGAGCCCATCCAAATCGGATAATTTGTTCGTTAGTTATTGCAAAAAACATGCTAAAATGACTTTATACAATTGTTGAAAAGAATAGAAAAATATATTGCATTAACTTTAAACTGCACCGAAGGGGGCCTCTTGTTGCATACAATTAATTTGTTAATAAATTTTTATGTTTTTTTGATTGTTTATTCTCAGCGATCTAGAAGTCGAACAGCGGTCTGCGGATACGTAAATGAAAGGTCGAGACTTATACTAACAATTACAAAAAAGAACCAAATGAGTTGTTAATTTTAAATTGTTGAAACAGATAACCAAAGTTGGGGTTGGTTGTTTCGTTATAAACAAATAGATAACCCCTAGAAGCTGAGGTTTTTTTTTTTTAATATCTCTGCGGCATTGTTTATTAACATTAAGGGTTTATTTAAGTAAGAACATATAGGGAGAGTCAAAAAGTGAATAGTGGAGAGAGGGCGTTGTTTCAGCATGCGGCGCGCGGAAAAAAACGTGATATGGACGCTTCAAATTCGTTTTTCCGAAAAAATTTGGATTATCTCGACGAATATTGATCGTAGAACCTTCATTTTTTAAAATTTTTGGTGTCTCGACGAGATACGAACAATGGATGATATATTTTAGATGTCAAATTATTATTTATATATCAATACACAAAATGTTGCACTTTTATGTATAATTATAATTTTATCGTACTTAACGTGCTTCTCAAATTGCCAAAAGATTGTTGGTCAAGTATACTACTTATTATCAATATTAAAAATCAGATTGAATATCGAAGAATTATTCTATTTGTTTATAACGAAAAAAACCAACCCCAACTTTGTTCATGAGTTTCAACAATTTAAAATTAACAATTCATTTATTTTTTTTTGGTTATTGTTAGTATAAGTCTCGAGATTTTCATGTATATATATATATATATATATATATATATATATATATTTATATATATATATTTATATATATATATATATATATATATATATATATATATATATATGTTATGTCAGATATTCTCGTGGGTGTGATGTGTAATATCCCGTGTATGTGCTGAGTCCCTCTCAGGACTGTAAGGCAGCTGACGTTTCGATGAAATCTCATTCACCATTTTCAAAGTTCATTGTATGGCGTATATGAGCGAACTGAACACATTCAGTTCAGTGAAAGAAAGGTTACGTTTTAGTCTGAATGTACCTAAAACGATTTGTATGACAAAATTAAAAATAATAAAAATACAGTTGTGATTTGTGTTAAATATGTCAAAATTATCTATATTTTCTAATGTATGTGAATTATTAAGAAATCATAAAAAATAAAATAATATTATAAAAACATTTTATTTTAAGCTTATTACCGAAATAATATTTGATGCCATAAATATTTAGTGATAATAAACCTCCTTCCGACGTCTATGACAAGCACTAAAATCCTTTTTAACATTTCACACTTCCAAATATGTATTGTTATCCAAACTAAATAGTCTATTATTATAGACCGGCATTTTTGATTACAAAATTTCTAACCCACTCCTATGAAAAATATATGTGTCTAACAGATTTTGCTAAAGACACCGGACTAAAGAACACAGGTAGTTTGCGAAGAAAAAAAAAGGGTAAAAAATGATTTATTTCTCTCTCTATTCCTTGAATAAACTATAGTATAAGAGGCAAAATCGGGTCTATTTTTCTGAACTCAAAGCTATTGTGGGGGGGGGGGATCGCCCCCCCTGGATCCGAGCATATATATATATATATATATATATATATATATATATATATATATATATATATATATATATATATATATGCTATAAAACAAACTGTTCAAATAGTTATAAAATTGAACATTGGCTTAAGTTTGATAACCACTTTATATTTCGTTTTTGAAGAACAGTTTTTTGGTAGAGCTATAAGATTTACGCTGCAATGGCCTGATTATAAATACAGAGTACCAAAAGAATTCCTCAGTTTAGTTTGAGTTAATTAACATAAAATATATTGCGTCATAATGGCCTTTTGTTCCATCACAATATAAAGTAGTTGCGAAACGTGTGGCTCGAGAAGGTTGAGTGAGTTAAAGGAGATTATCATGAAAAATAAAATTATTTCCTAAGCAGCTTTTTAGAAAAACAAAATTAAAAAAAAAATAAGAAACTACAATGGTATTGGTGTAAATATTTTTGATCAAATAAAACACAGAACTAAGACATTAATGCTTTATTCACACAAAGTGATAAATTAGATATAGAATCTTGACATGAAAATATAATTTACCTATATATGTACATACTTTTTATTACTAAGTGTGTTTTTGGTAACTGTAATATTTAATTTAAATATCGAAGTTGTAATCTCATAATATAATTCTAGTTTTACACAAAAATAAATTAAAAAAATTAACTCTATTAATAGGACCGTTAACCGTTTTTTTTTAATATGGCAACCAAACTATTTTTGTTACTTTTAATGCTCCTAGTTGGCCTTTGAAGACCGGATGTTGAAAAAATCCTCATATTTCAGGAATAATGTTATTAAACTAGTATAAACATACATTTGTTGAATATTATTAGATAAAATTTATTAATAATAATCAAAATTTGCTAAGTAAATGAACTAATGATTTTAATCGTTCTTCTGATACTTTTATTTCTTATTCGGTGTGAATTAGAGGTGGTAAATATATTTTTCCTCTCCTATTAGTTAATAATGATCTATTGAAATGAGATCTGCAAAATTTTGAAGTATAATGAAATGATTTAATTATGGGGAATAGAGCATAAGTGATTTTAAAATTTTTATTATTAAGTTCAGAAAAATATATTTTTTGATACATTCTGTTCGGGTACTTTGCTTTTTTAATTAGGCGAACGACCCCATTTTACTACTTTGATGATAATTATGATAAAAGAAATTTACTAAATGTTACTAAAACTAAAATATTAAATTTTTTATTGAAAACTGTAATTATTTAAAATTACTGTTTCTTACATTTGCTTACAGCTACAAATAATTTTTGACTTTGTTTTATGAAAAATGTACTATTACTTCAAAAAATTTAAATATGCATCAGTTAATATGGTGATAAGTAGTTTTTCAATTTTTTCTATTATATTTTTGAAGAAAATGTTTCTCAGGAAAACCAGTTAATAACTTAGAAAACCAATTCTCCATTTTGGGTTTCTCGATTTACTACCAGTAGAGCGATACCTGAGAGCAAAACCATATTATTTTCAACTCGTGTTCACGAAACTAAAATTAATTCATAATCCATACAGACTTTGCCTATTTTTTTCAGCTTCTCAAGTTAAATTTTTAGAAATGCGGCGTTTTAATCTTGAAATAATATAAAACGTATTATATCTCGAAAATCTGCAAACCAGAATAGACTTTCTTGTGTTGTAATGGAACAAATGTTAATTATTTTCATTGTTCAATGTCAACTATATTTTGTTAAAATAAATAATTAAATAATCACTCTGTGAATAGATATTCCGTGGGAATCGGGTAGTTATATTTTTTTATCACTATCCACGAAGGTCTAAAGGAAGAATAAATCAGTTATCGAACTTAACTTTTATGATCTTTGTCGTTTAAATGTTTTCTTAAAAAATACATAAAGTCAGTTAATTTATGAAGACGTAATAGGACCCTCTCTTAGAATTGCTTATAAATCTGTCTAAGTAATCCTGCCCTGATTATGTAAGTAAAACCAGACGAGTGAAGGATAGTTTTTAACATATGGTATATGAAATACCGTTAAAATGTATTAAAATATTGAACGATTTTCCCATTATTAGGAAACAAAAGAATAATCAAATAAACTCATTATACTGTAATATAACGTTTGATCTGTGAAAGGAGGTATGTAGCGTCTGTTTTCCCTGATTGCAAGAAAGAATGATTCAAATACCAGCATTATGAATAAAAGGGCACTCCGGTTTTTTAACAGACGTTATATTATCTTATTCCTTTAGTTATAGAGAGAAATAGAATAGTTTTATCAATTGTGTTTATATAAAAATTAAGCTTAAGATGCTCACAGGTCAATTCGTGAATCAAGCATCCGGTATAGAATAGCTAACGCCCTCAGCACGTAACGATCTAAGCCTTCGAACTTTAAGGGAGAGAAATTGCCGTTTACCGGGTTCCATCGGGGCACAAACAGAGGGAGAGGGGGTGTAAGATTCGAAGACACTCTTTTAAGGAATACTAAATTTTAGTACCAATCTGTAAGTCGAATTAGGGCGATCGGTACCACTCTTTAAGTCCAGTGCCGTAACGTATATTCGGCGGAAATGAAGGTTTTCTTTGTTGGATTTGTCTTTGTTAAATTTGAGGAATTAAGGGATTATCGGGTGTTATTTTAGTGGGGCATTTCGCGCTTTTCATACGGTTCGATTAAGTAATATAAATAGCTGTTTTTCGCGTTTTATTTCTTTTTTGTTTAATATTTTATTAAGCTATTTATACGTGTTTTTTTTTCTAATTGGGTTTAGTTTTTGGTTAAATAACGACCGAGAAGAGCAATTTTGTTAGTTTTTTGTAATTGTTATTAACTTTAAGTTTCTCATTGTAAATAGTTCGTTTTTCTATTTATTTTTGTTAAATAGATATAAGTGTTTTGAGAAATTTGTTTTATTCAATTTAATTAAAACCTTCACGCGAATTAACTCGCGGGCGCGCTGTTGCGAGACCTACAAAACAAGAGATGTCTACTGACCAAATAATCTAGCAGCCTTTCCTGAGTCCTGAAGATCTGAGTCATGGTTGTGGTAAGCTTTAATAACCGTAGTGTTTGGTACTAAAGCTGCAAGAGAGAAGTTGAACGACCAGACTTCCAGAGTGTCTTTATTACTGTGATATTTAATTGTGGGTTATTAAAATAGTTACTAATTAATATGGGGCAGATACTGATTACAGAAGCAAGGGTTAACGCTACCACAATAGATCATTTGAAAGAGTCTATGATCAAATTTTGTCACAGTGTTTTTGAGATTCAAAGCGATGAACATTGGACTGTCCATCAATTCTGCGTGAACGCCACACATTTCATATACTTCATATCAGCAATCGAGAGGGAAGGCGTCGCGTTTACGCAGAATTAACAAACAGTGCTCATGGTTTTATTTCTTAAAAATATCAAAAAACTCCTGTCTCAAAAGTGCCTACACTGATGTAAAAACTCAGGTTTCGATCTGGATTATCAAAAAAAAAATATTAAAAATGATTTCGAGATTTTGAATTTTTTTCAAGACCCAAATATCGAATTCTTAAAAATTTGATTACACCAAAAACCACCATTCTAAAATATCTTTTGATTCATTGTAGCATCGTAAACACGACTTGAAAACAATATAATTTTGCGCTTAAGTATCGCTCTCAGAGAGTTGACGTAAAACGTGCCATATGTAGTACTGATAACTTATCACTTTTCACTTTCTTAGGCCAAAACATCACTAAAGCTGTTGGTCATCTAGGTTATTTTATGATAAATTTTACAATAGCAAATATCTAAAGGCGGGAATCTACCTTGCGAACGTTTAGAATAAAAGAGCGTAAACATTTGTAAATGTTTTCAAATATTTTCTGTCCTTTGGGAATATTGTGTCTTCACCGAAAAAATGTTTGTAAATATATGCTAAATTTGCCAACATTTACCGTTGTTGAACGCACACGATAGGCACACATACTTCTATTTCCCTTTGAAGTACCGACAACGGTCGAAACGTCGGCAAACATTCGAATACATTTATCGTT
The DNA here is from genome assembly GCA_034092305.1 of Diaprepes abbreviatus. NCBI lineage: Eukaryota > Metazoa > Arthropoda > Insecta > Coleoptera > Curculionidae > Diaprepes > Diaprepes abbreviatus. The sequence goes on along the minus strand of JASJET010000055.1, from coordinate 3,583,342 downwards.
CGTGTGCTATTTCTGTTTCCACTGAAAGTATTTCAAGACTAATTTCGTTTGCAAATGTTTTGCGCCTTTGGGTTGATTCCCACCTTAAGAGTGATGAATTATTTACAATATGCAATTAAAATAGTATAGAAAAAAGCATTGTACAACCAAATATTCTAAAGCATAAAATATTTTAATTGTAAATTATAACAGAATCTGTAATATATAGAAATTTATTGATAAATACTCAGACATACGTACAATATATACTTAAGTTGGTAAAAAAAACATATTACTACCTATTTTAAATATTTTTTTGAACTAATATTGTACCCTGATGAAATATACAGAGAGTGATGAAAAAGTTAGTAATAAATGGAAAAGTTTTTGGGATTAATCTTTTTTATGAACTTTGTTGTCGCCATATATTTCTTCTCAGATCGATAGTTATTATATCGTATTATCTCATTATCTATTATTAAGGCAATAAATCTTCATAAAATCGTAATTGGCTCATTTTTACTTTAAAGATATTTAAAAATTTCACTTTCAAAATTCAAAAATATTTTTTTGTTTTTCAATTAAAAATAGTAAAGAGTTTAAGTCGCAAATCATTATAAATAATACCTCCTTTATATAGGGAAGGCCGTGCGGCACCAAGGCCTTAAAGGCGCCTAATAACTTAAATTTTAAAAACAACATTTTTTGAAACTCTACAACAAATTAACATAAAAACAAAAAATAATTTATTGGTATCGCTGGTGAAAATTTATCATCTTTTCCTGCAGCTTGGTTTCTAACTTTAATTTAATAACTAAATTAAAATACAATTTAAACACTGTTTTTTGTTATGGATTGCTACTGTTTCATTGTGCAATAAAATTGATAATACGAGTTTATTACTTTTTTGTATGTACCCCCTGATTACCTCAAATAACAAATACTGGCAAATTTACAGAATTTTTCATAAATTTAAACCTTGAACTGTGAACACAAATTGAAAATGGCTTCATTGTTGTGTCTCTGGGGAATTTTTTGCGATTTTATCTGTGGTGTCTCTGACATAAGGAACAAAAACTTTGGAGCCATTCGCGATTTTTCGGGGCCAAGCGTTTGTTTTTTAGAGCCTTGTCTGTATGTTCTTTCTTATAACCATATTTCGCTAGGACTTCTTACAGTAGGTTTATTTCTTTGTGGTAATTCTCTAAATCACATAAACAGTATACATCCAAAAATCAAATTCACCATAGAGGCAGAACAGGAAAGAAAACTACCTTTTCTAGATATCCTACTAAACAGGAAACCGAATGACCTGCTTTCTCACACTGTCTACAGAAAGCCCACTCACACCAACAGATACCTCAACGCCGATTCACATCACCACCCCACCCAATTATTTACGTTTCGATTGCAGTCCCTTACAGACCACAAAAATTACCACACAGAAATGAACCTACTGCAAGACGCCCTAACAGAAAACGGTTATAAAAAAGAACATATAGACAAGGCTTTAAAAAAAGCGTATCCCCGAAAAATCGAGAAAACCAAAAGAATAGCTACAAAGTTTTTGTTCCTTATGTCAGAGGCACCACAGACAAAATCGCAAAAAAAAATTCTCAAGAGACACAACATTGAAACCATTTTCACCACAGAACGTGAAGTAAAAGATCTCTTGCCAACACCTGAAGAAAAAATACCTCTAGAAAATCAAGGTGGGTACGAAATTCCATGCGGAGAATACAGCGTATCTTACGTAGGCCAAACCAACAGTAAAATAAGCGTCAGAAGAAACGAACATATAAACGCTGTCAAGCAAAAAGCAACTTCTTCTGCACTGGCCCAACACTTGTTAAACACAAGGGATAAGATAAATAAATGCTATAGGGATGTGAAAATCTGTCCACAAGAGTTATATGGGAAGCCATCGAAATTGCAAAGAGGCCCAACAACTTAAATAACAGAGATGATAGCTAGCGATTGCCTAATACTTGGAAAAATCTGCTTACCCTGCCGTTTTTCAATTGTTTTATTAAAGGAAAATGAGGTAATACTATGTAATAATTATAACAGTGAATTCGTGAAAACAATATCATTAATATTATAGAAGAAGTCAGTAATAAAAACATTTTCATTTTTTCACTTTTTCGATCACCCTGTATAAAAATAATAAATAAATTAATATTATTTATATGCACTGTAATACATTTTATGTTTATTCACATATTTATAAGACTCATTAAGCGTCTTGTTCTCCCTTATAGTAACTAGATATAGTGTGACTTAGTTTTAAACATCCAAGGCATTATAATGAATTAATTATTATTTCGCCAAAGAAATAATAGAGATTAGAGTCTAGATTTTATAATAAAATAACCTAAAACTATTAAGCGATTTAAGAAATATAGTAAAAAGGTGATATATTACAAGTATGCTACCAAGGCAGGAAATTTTAGATTGCTCGAAAGATTATTTACCAAACTAAAAATTGAAAATATCAAAAACACAATTTAAATTTTTATTTTTGCAAATAATATTCCAAAAAAAAAGTTCAGCGGCACCTAATAGTAAGCCTTAAGTTATAACATTTTAAAACACTGATCGTATCTAGATATGGAGGATCTTAAGGTAGGATACTTTTTCCTTACAATACAATCGGTAAAAAATTGACTTAATGTATTTCACAACTTTCATATAAATGGGGTAAATATAAGACTGGCCATGACAGTTGGTGACAGTTGGTAAAGTTAAATAATTAACTACGAGCGTTTTAAGACATCAAAACCATTAAAATTCGCGTCTTATTGTTTATGCAAAAGTTATTACACAGAAGTAACTTTTTCGGTCGATTTATTTCTTTAATGGAAAGCCATGATAACAAAAAAAAAGAGTTTCTATACAAGGTGATTAGGAAAAGTCTGTAAATTTGACAATGTACTAACGTGCATGTGGGGACAACCAGCTCAAATATTTTTAAGATGGCGGCACTTCAAGTAATACCGGAAATAGATGTCAAATTGCTTATTTTAAATAGAACATCCCATATATTATTGCATTTTTAATTTCCACGTAAAATTCTAGACATATTTCATGTATAATGTTCTATACTTAAGTCTCACCGTTTTGGACATATTTAAATTTTTATGTCAAAAATGACGTTTGCGGACCAAATTTTAACTATAAATTTTTCCTATAAAAAAGTGTTGATTGTTTAATTTGGGTTAGTTTTCTTCTAGACGAAGATCGACTTTAGTGGTCTTTTTATGATATGTTGAAAATTATTAGTACAGAGTGGTCAAAAAAGAAGAATAAAAATTATTTTTATAAAATCGTTAAAAGTCAGCTTTTTCAAATAAAAGCACCTATTTTCATAATTTTATCGTATTAAGCATTAAAAATCAGGGTAACTTTGTATAAGGTTGTCTATTCCAAAAATTTGTTCAAAATATTGGCAATTCAACATTTTTCTATTGTAAAAATGCTATACGGCTTTTAGGTTTTGTTATTAGTTGGCCATGACGGCGAGGCGTGGCGAAAATAAACAAACCCTACAGAATTGTCACTATTTCTTGTCATTTGATATTCATTAATAATAATTATGTCGGAGCGATTAAATTACACGCAAGAAGATTATTTAAACTTATTTATTATTTATGGAGAATACGATAGTTATTTCAAGAACATGCGATACATTCGCGATCCGATATCCCAAGCTCCAGAAACCAGCACTACCAACTGTTAAAAAGATTAAAAAACTTCAAGAAGTTTGAATCTATAAATGTTAAAAGAAATAGAAATAAACCAGTTGTTAATAAAAATAAATGTTCAAATTGACGCCCTTGAACTTCCCAACACTTTTCGTATCTAAGCAGGAACTCTTCATGGGTGGCTCTTCTTATTGACTGAGGATTAAGTGCTTCCAACGTCATTCTGACGCGCTGCATGCAATCCTCCATAGTGGTTAGTGCGGTGTTATATACTTTATTTTTGATTGTCCCTCAAATAAAAAAAAAATAGTTAGGTCAGGAGAGCGAGGTGGCCAAAGATGTGGCCCATTCCTGGCTATTCATTGATCATAAAACAAGTTTTGCAGATGATTGTTAACTAAAGGACTATTATGTGGAGGCGCCCCATCATGTTGATAAAATATATTTCTATGATCAGCCAGCGGCAATTTATCTAAATAGCTCACTTCAAAATTTCTCAAGATGTCGAAGTAGCGCTCATCTATAAGTTAAAGAATGTATTTTGTATCTATAGGTCTTCAACAATGGCTAACTTACCATTCAGATTGTCTCGGTAAAATTCTAGGGCGACGACGTCGTCATTTCTAGAAAACTAACCCAAATTAAATAATAAAGACTTCCTTGTAGGACAAATGTATAGTTAGGTTTTGGTCCGCAAACGTCATTTTTGATATACAAATTTAAATATTCGTATGCCCAAAAAGGGTGAGACTTAAGTGTAGAATATTATACATGAAATATGTCTAGAATTTTACGTGAAAATCAAAAATGCAGTAATATATGGGGTGTTCTATTTAAAATAAGCAAGTTGATTTTTACCTCCGGTATACCCGGAAGTGATGCCATCCTGAAAATATTTTAGCCGGCTGTCCTCCATACCCGTCAGTATTTCGTCATATTTCCAGACTCTTCCTAACTATAGTTTTCCAACAATCGATAGATAAAGTTCCCGAAGAATTACCTTATATAGCGATAAAGGTTATCTTGTTGGCGGTATAAGTTAATTTGTTTATGCAACGATTTTTTTAATAACTTTTAGGGTGAAAAAGATGCATTTTTTTGACCTAAACTAAATTGCATTTCACTCTTCATCAAATATTATTGACATATTGATTTTTTTCATTAAAACATACTAATTTTAATGATTTAAAATGGTTATTCTTTCCTTACAAAGAACTAGAACTGTAGTTTCAACTATTGCTTGTGCGACATTTTAGTTTCGCTATTCCGAAAGCTGGGAATTTAATTTCCATGACAAATAGGAGAAGAGCTACTGATATATATATATATATATATATATATATATATATATATATATATATATATATATATATATATATATATATATATATATTAAGAAATCCCTGTGGTTTTGCTTATAATAATTAAGAAACCATTTCAGCGTCATTAAAAAATGTTATATTGTTCATTACTGTAGATGAATTTGTAAAAACTTATTAAAAACAAATGTAAAAATAGAGGAGCGGTCACATCAGTGGGTGGGGGGTAATGGCATGCTAGCTGCTTGAGAATGTACCTCTCTTATAATGGCTCTTTTAATAGAAATGACAATTATAAATTTATTCATAATGGATTGATCACTATATTGGCAACTTAAAGATTCTCCAGAGATGCCAGGTGGAAAAGGGGTAAAATTAATTTAAAATAATATTTGTCAACTAAACAGCATGCATATAGGGGAGAGTGGGGGAAACCCGGACGGCGGGTAATGGCGGACACGCCAGTATAGCTATGTTAGAAAAGGATAGCAGATATTTTAACCGCCACAATCGCGAGTCGCGCCCGAATGCAGTGCTGAACAGTGAATGGTGAGGTGAGGTTGCGTTCGCCGTACAAGGTAAGTTAAGTCGATATTTTTCAACATTTTCATCTTATTTTTTAGTAAAATTGAATACGTGTATATTATTTCAAGCTAAACATAGGATTCACGTTTTTTTTAAGTGGACTAACGTCTAATTAAACAACGTTTGTAAGTAATCGCCAAGTGCATTACGATATTCTAACCTCAATTAAATATATAGTTTTTCGTTTTTTTGTGAGTCCGGGTAATGGCGGACGATTTGTATGGGGTAATCACAGACATCCGTAATTACCCCTATATGGGTTATTATAGGCCGAATACCCAGTTAAATAGACTTTTTATAAACCTACTCGAATAATTTTTTATAAAGCTACCTAAACCTTTTTATATTTCAGATGCCTCAAAATTACCAAAGAAAGACGGAGACCAAATACAAATTAGAAGATTTACAAAAAGCTATTCAGGACGTCAAGAATAAAAAATTTTGATTAGGACAAGCAGCTATCGTTTACTCTATACCAAAAAGCACTATACACGACCATCTTAATAAAGAAATTATAAAGACCCCAAAAAGTAAAAGAAAGGCCATATTTTCTGAAGATCAAGAAAAAGAATTAGAAGAACACATTTTAAAATGCAATAAACTATTTTATGGCTTAACTATAGAGATGGTGAGGAAAATAGCTTTCAAATTTGCTGAAGTAAATCAGTTGAAGCATAATTTTGAACCAAACATCACAAATGGCGGGAAAGGACTGGTTTTATGGATTTCGAAAAAGGCAGCCCAACATTTCTCTCCGCAAACCTGAATCCACTTCTATTAATAGAATTACAGCGTTTAATGAAACAGAAGTGAGAATCTTTTTCGAAAACTTGGAAGCCTTACAAAGGAAATATCAGTTTGATGCCAATCGCATTTACAATGTTGACGAGACCGGCTTTTCTAACGTCCAGAAAAATTCTAGAATTCTCGCTCCGAAAGGCCAGAAACAAGTCGGTATGGCTACAAGTGGTGAAAGAGGCATAACAACAACAATTGTTTGCGCATTCAGTGCTTCAGGAAAGTATGTTCCTCCATTTTTTATTTTCAAGAGGATGCTATTGCATGGAGGCAATGCTGATATGGTTGCAGCCGTGAGCGATTCGGGTTGGATTAATGAAAACCTATTCATAGATTGATTACATCATTTTATCTCTTACGTTAAACCAACTAAATATAACCTATTCTTCTTATTTTAGACACACATGAAAGTCATATTAACCTTGCTTGCTACCTGCTTTCTCGCCAGAATGGAATAATACTGTTATCTTTTCCACCACATACGTCACATCGTATGCAACCGCTGGACTTAACATATTTTGGACCGCTCAAAACTGCATACAACAGAGAATGTGACCTATACATGGCTTCAAATATAGGCCGAAAAATTACACAGTTTGAAGTTGTCGAGCTTTTTATTAAAGCTTTCAATCGAATCAGCAATATAGCAAAAAGCTGCAAATGGTTTTCGGACAGCTGGTATTTGGCCATTAGATACGACAAAATTTGACGAACATTTCTTTGATTCTACATCACCTGATTTGCAGACCGCATCGACATCAAATATGCAAAGAGCAGTAACACATGATGCTCAGATAGCACCGACACCATGTGTGCAACGAGCAGTAACACCTGATACCCAGATTGCACCGGCACTATATATGCAGAGAGCAGTGTTGCCTAATGCACAAGTAGTTCCATTATCAGTTGTGCATCAGCGATCAGTAACATCTTTACCTGTGTAGGACAAATCAATTCCACTTCAAGATGTTGTTAATGTTCCCCAACTGCCACAACAGAAAAGTAGGCAAGGTTCCAGAAAGAAACATTCAATTATAATCACTAGTAAGAAGAAAAGGAACAAAGGAAGAGAAATAAAGAAAAGGCAAAAGAAAATGATAAGTCTGTACGAACCACTGAAAGAAAGAAAGGTATGAAGAATCTTAAAGCATTTGAAGATGATATGAAGGTTAAAGATAGGAACGTACAGCGCAAGAAAAAGAAAGTCAACAAAAGTGCTACAAAGGTTGATGAAGGGTATTATTGTCTTATTTGTAATGAAAAATATGAAGAACCAATCACAGTAGATTGGATAATGTGCATAAAATGTAAATTGTGGGCCTACGAAAATTGCACGAGTGGTGCAAGCACATCAAGGGGATTTATCTGTGATTTCTGTGCCAATTATACTATGTCCGTGATTACCCCATACACCATCAGTAATTACCCCCCAAGCTGTGGGGTAATCCCGGACACCAAAGGTTTGGTTTTTTATTTTTTAAAATTTACCTAAGTTGATTATGAGAACCTAAGAATGATTAGTTTAAGTAAATATTAAGCAATAAATAAGCCTTGTAACTTCATTTGGTTTTATTGTATTTCAGTTCTTCCTTAAGTGTTCGCAATTACCCCACCTTCCCCTATCAAATGAAAATGCAATCAATTGAAATTAATGCAATATTAAAATTAATAAAAGGTCTTCTAGTTTTTGTTTAGTTTTGAATATGAAATCGTGACCAAACCAGATTCTGCAGCGAACACCTGCACTGTTTATATTTATTTAATTGTTTTTCATAAAACGTGCAAAATGAGAGTTTTGGGAAATTTCATTGAAGTGAATTTACTATATATTTTAATATTTTATTTGAATCTAAAAGAGGCTGCTTTAATGCCAGGCCACATTTTATTTTGTAGCATTAAATGCAAAAGTGTTAAAGAAATTGTTATTGTGACATATATCACGCAACCTCCAAAATTAATGATAAACCACACGAGACTGAAATTAAAATTTTGGTGGTATTAGTCTTCTTTTCCTACAGGAAATGTAAACCTGTTTTTGCACATTTGTTGTATATCAACAGTCAGTTTTATAGTAATAATAGGCAAAAGTTAAAAAAAAACCTCAGCATTCGTATGGGTAATTTACAATTGAGAATTATTAGCATTTCAAGAAAGCTTATGTTAAGAATCAGTATGTAGCTGACGAAGAATTGAAAACTTAAAAATATTTTTATTCACAACATCTGCAAAATTGCTTTGTTGCGAATTCTCTATTCTGCGTCTAAAAATTGTCATTTATATATTTATGACATTTTTTATCTCATACCAAAAATATGCATACGAGGTTTGTTCCCAAAAGTATCGAGTCCACCTTCATATCTCCGCATTGGTGTTATTCTTATCATCCGGTGAGTGACATCCTTCAAAGTAGTCCCAATTTAATTGAATAACACGTACCCAGCGGTGTTTCCACTTCTTGAAGCAATTCTGGAAGACAGTTTGCGGAATTGCCTTCAGTGCATTCATTGCATTAGATTCAACCGTCTCTTTGTCATCGAACCGATGTTCCTTGAGCGGCATTTTTAATCTTGGAAAGAGCCAAAAGTCGCAGGGAGCTACGTCGGGACTGTACGGAGGCTGATGAAGCTGTACGACTTGGTGCTTTGCTGCACAAGGTTCGATGAATGCGCTGGCGCATTGGCGTGGTGAAGCAGCCAATCACCGCTTGTCCAAGTGGTACTGAGCAAATTCAAAGCGAAGATTCTTCTGCTATGCCGTTAGCAATTTTGGGACGAATTTCGCACACACGCGAGCCATTGCCAAATTCTCGGTTAAAATTCTACAAACAGTAGTTTTTGGTATTCCAAGATCAGTTTCTAATTCTCATAAAGTCAACCGACGATCTCCAAATGCAAGCCGCACATGCTCGACATTTACTGGTGGTATTGCTCTCGAAGGTCGGCCAGAGCGAGAATCACTGTCAACTGACGTGCGGCCATCTTTAAACCGCTTTTACCACCCTTTTATTCTTGCTTTACTCATACACTCATTTTTTACAATAACAAAATGCGAAGAACGAAAAAAAGACACTGTAAACAAACGCACACCGTTCACGAACTAACACGTCCAGTCAGTCACTGCGCACACCAACGAGTTCGTAAAGACTTACTGGTGACGCCCATGCCCCACAGAGGTCGCTCGGAAGTTTTGACGCGGATATATGAATGCAGGCTCAATACTTTTGGGACAAACCTCGTATCTGTTCATACGCAGCATATCATTGACATAAAAACATTGTAATTAACTCCTTAGACAATGTAAAACTACCCTTAAATATCTAAAAAAAAAATGTGTTTATGGGTTATAATTTAAGCTGGTTATTAAGTTGCAATTACCATATATTTATGGTTGGTTTTTATTGACATTCACCCTTCCACGGTGGTAAAAACAACCCCTAACAGTCAAAAATGCCAAAAAATATTTATAAAAATTTGAAAAAACTTATTTCTACATCACATAAATTACAAGAAATTTGAAAAATGTATTTGCATCGGGTCAATTATAAAATACTCCATAAAGAGTTGTATATCTTTCGAGGAATATTATCGAAAAAAGATATTCGCCAATCGTCAATTTTCTTTGCGAAGTTGGTAAAAAATGGTTCCAAAAATATTTTTTGAGCATTTAGGGCACTTCAGATGAACTAACGTATACTAACCCTTAAAACAAAATAGAATCGTAGGGATGGCATGGGGTAATTCATTTTTATTATTTGAGATTAGAATTTTATTTTTTATTTCCAACCCTGTAGTTTAGATTGAACGTTTTTTTTTCTTCAATTATTTATTTCGTTGACATTTGACTGCAAAAAGAGTTTTTAGAACAGCTTTCATTTAAAATAGGCCGAGTTAACACCAGATCCAGAAATTTATTTTACATTAGTGCCCCTAGGACTAACCTGTATAAAAATTCCCCATTAATAAGATTATGTGCATATTTTAATAAGTATTGTGGTGCCATTGACATTTTTAACCTATGTTGTAACAGGTTTAGAAGGGAAGTGAGAAATGAGTTATGTAGTTTGTAGTGCCTTTTTATTTAGGTTCTAATTTGGATTGTAGTCTTAGTATATTAAGTGTAGTTGTATCTGTAATTGGCTTTGTAAAAGTTGTTGATACAATAAATAAATAAATAAAAAAAGTTTGCCCGTGATTTACTAACAGGAACGCACCATTAGCACAAAAAAAATTGGGGTGAGGTGAAAATTTTATTTTTTATATCCGATCCTGTGGATTAGATTGAAAATTATTTTTGGCTAACCAAAAATGCCAGTTTAAGACTGGTTTATGATAAAAAAAAACTCGTATATACACCAAGGGAGCAAATAAAGAATCCTAATACAGCCTGTTTATCACTTACATTCGATCTAAGAGATTCTTTATTTTGGTCCCTAGATGCATGATATACTATTTTATGTATAATTTATTGCCATTTTTGGATTTGTAGGTAGTTTGGGGATATTTTATTGTCGTTATAAGGTGTATTTATATTAGATCTGATGCAAATATCTCTTTCATTTTTCTTGTTATTTATATGATGCAGAAATATTTTTTTTTAGTTTTTATAAATATTTTCTTGGCTTTTTTGACTGTAAGGAGTTGTTTTCACCCCCACGAAGGGGTAAATATCAATAAAAACAAACCATAAATATATGACGACTGTTGTTCTATGATAAGCTTATATTATGACTCATGAATACAATTTGTCTATTTATTTCCATTTTCTTGCATGGAGGTACTTTTACCCACTCTAAGGGGTGAATTTAATAAATTTATTCACTGATATCCTATTCTTCACCAGTTAGTCATACAAATTAATTTTTTATGTCTACAGAAAGTTCCCAGCTTTTCGTATATCGAAACTGGAATGTCCAACAAACAATAAGTTACAACTCGATTTGTTTATAAGGAAAAAAATCACAATTTTTTTCCGTTAAAGAGCGGTATGTTTTCTAAAAAATCAATTTACAAATTTTATAAAAAACAATGTCCTAAGAATAAAAAGCAATTTGGTCTAGGTTAAAAAGATATGTCGCTTCCCCACAATAAATTAATAAAACAAATTATTAATAAACATATTATCAATATAAAATATTAATTATTTTTTATGAGTGCTTTCTTTCAAAAACATTAAATCAATGAACAAGTTATTTTTGCAATAACTATTGAATAAATACAAAAAAGTTATTGTCGCAGTTACGTCGTAGGTTATCTAGGCAACCTACAGCCTGACTAAAATGGGGTTGTTGGACTTGCATTGTCTTTATTTTTGTTCATTTTTACGACGTTTCGATTAGGATGTATCTTTTATCGTTTTCAAATATATACTGGATAACGATTAGAAAAACAACATAATCGAAACGTCGTAAAATATACGAAAATAAAGACAATCTTCAAATAATACCTACAACTTACTATTTAATTTTCTTTTGTGTATAAATAATACCTGAGCTTCTAAAATTAAGAAATAGTTATTTGCCCTTTTTAAACGCTCTGTTAATTATCGAACATCACCTACTCTCGCCAACTATCATAGCTAGTCCTGTATTTGCCCCCTTTACAACCTCCAATATTTAGTTACCTCTCACCCCGAAATTTTTTTACCGACTAACGTATTAGACAACAATAATAAAAAATGCACGATAATTTTCTAAACCTAAATACATAAAAGATTAAGCCTAATATTATAATAAAAAACGAATTATTTTTCTTTTACAATAATTCCTATATATTTAATTATAATTCTGTAATATACATTCACATTACACAAAAAGGAATACAGTGAGACTTTCCAATAATCTGCTCTCTGATAGTAATTCCAGTAAATCAATTTATACGTTTCAACTTCTAAATTAAATTTCATTATGTTTTTTTCTTTCGCTGTTATACAGTGTTCGTGAAATAGTATGAACTATATGAAAAACTTCTTTGACTGTTTTCGTTCTGGAAAAATGATCTTTGGCATTAGTGTCTGCGTGAAAAATATTTAAGAAATGGGTAAAATTAGGTTAAAATGAACTATTAACTTGTTTGTGCCACTCATTTAAAATATTATTTGAAAATTTCGAACGACCTCATATTCTATTTTCTTTTAAACAGAGAATAACTTCCTTACGCTAGTATTCCAAATATGAAATTTGTGGATTAAATGTTAACTCCCATATTTCTTCAGTATTTTCAAAAATAAGAACAATTTGTTCTGGTATTTTGTTTCTAATTAAGTTGTTTCAAAATATTTTATCTTAGAATGACAAAAATATTCTACTTTTTCTGCTGAGGTCAACGAGGTTAACAATATAACTGTTAAGGCACATTCAAGCAGGGTCTGTTCATAGGGAGGAGTCCTCATCTTCTTTGATATGGAGCATTGTAGTGGACAGCCTGTTCAGTGAAAATAAATTAGGGTAGTTTGCATACATAGGCCTATGTTGTGTGTTGTACTCTGGTTGCGATATCTGGGACCTGGGGTGAGCCCTCTGGATCGCGGAGCAATGGTGCCATAGGAAAGGGCTCAGAATAAGCCCAGGAAAGATTGAGTGCTACTCGTTACAAAAAAGAAAGAAGGCGGGGAGACTTACCACTATTAGATTGATGGGAAAGACTCTTCTATTCAAAGGAACAGTTAAATACTTGAGAGTAATTCAAAACCCATGACCGAGCTAAAAATATCATATTGAGGCTTGAATCAAGAATGTCATATGTACTTTCTGGGCTTGTAAATGGGTGCACTGAAAGTACTATTTTGAATAAACACTATGGTGATCCGCTCCATATCTTTGTTTTTGTCTTTAAGCAGCTGAATTAGGTAATTATGATAAACTTCATCAAAGGCTTTATTGTACGGTTCATTAAACTGATTATTCAATGGTCATTTCATTCCTTCGCGTTTGGTTTTTTCAGCAGTGTAGTAATCGGTAACTTGAGCCATTCCCTAGGAATAATATTAGTATTATATATTGTGTTATATACAGCACACTTACTTGATCTTCCGAGATTGCTTTGATTACTTCTGTTATATGAGCAAAAGTACAGTATGGCAAGCGAAAGAAAGTTGTCGACGGGGGAGGGGGGGACACCGGAAACATTCTCATTTTTAGTGTAAAAGGTAGGGTCGGGTCTATCTTTCTGAATTTGAAGCTCTTGAAGAGGGGGTGGGGGATGCCAGCAACATACACATTCCTAGTATAAAAGGCAGAATAGGGTCAATTTTCCGGAACTCAATGCTCTTAGGGGGCGGCTATCGTAAGAAAAACAACGAGGAGGGGAGTGCAAGCAGCATACACATTCCTAATATAAAAGCAGAATCTTACCTCTGAGCTCTTGAGAGGGGGGGGGGGCGATCGCAAGCATACACATTCCTATACTCTATTCAAGAACTAAAGAGAGTTATAAACCTGTTACCGAAACCTCCAACGTACCTGTACCAGTGCCGCAGGTAACTGAGGACTGCCAAAAATCTAATTATATTTAAATATTATAAGCTTTCATAAATTTACTCCAACAATAAAATTTCTAATAGTTCAATTTAATTTCTGTCAGTGAGCAAAGTACACCTTACTGTGTATTCTTTGTGATTTATCTTGTTTGCGCTGGTTTTTATATATTATTTGAGATTAGTAAGATACCCAAAAGATATGGTTTCCACCTCTATATTTACTCCAAAATCGTTAAACCAAGGCATTTTTTCCTCAACGAAAAACTTATTACGATGAATGTTTATGATGCCTTAAGATATCAATATCTAGATAATAATGTTGAGATGTGTTCCAACATGACGGAGTTGAAAAATCTACTATCTACCGGAGGAAAAAAACGACTGGAATTGTTAGTACTCCCAAGCCACACTTGATCACAGGCAGACGAAAAACCTCGTTGGAAGAAGAGATGAAAACTGCAATTAAAGAAGTTGTACATACATTTTATTCTGAGAAGCAGATCCCAACCGTCGACAAAATTCTAACTAAAATCAATGAAGATCCAGATTTACCTGAAATTAAAAGAACTGAGCTTTGGAAATTGCTCAGAGAACTTAATTTTTGCTGGGAAAAACCAGATAGGAAATCTGTTCTTATAGATCATCCGGAAACTGTCCGTTGGAGAAAGAAATATCTCTCTCAAGAAAAAGGTAGAGTTGCTAGAAATATCACAACTTACAAAATTAGTAATTCAACTAAACTTTTGCAAGATTTTTTTGAATATAGTTACTGCGGAAAATTGAGAAAAATCCATATAATAAAAGAATAAATAAAAATGTGGAAACTCGATCTCATGATCAGTGAAATAGAGGAACCAATTTTAATTAATTTGAGCGAAGAAAGTTTCACTGATTTTGATTACGAATTAAATACTTAATGTTTACAAGTGTAAACACAATTTATTATTCAAATTTTTGTTTTTGTTGTATTTTATTGTTTAATGTTTGTTTATATATTTTTTTATATATTTTTATTTTAGTGTGTCCCACTCTTTAATTTTATATATATTTAATTCCAATTAACCCTAATTTTTTTATTATTTTATTATTGTATTTATGTCTGTAGAATTAACATGTTTATTTTATTTTTTTGGGGCTATCGGATCTCCATATAATAAAGTAAATTAAATTAAAATGTCAGTGCAATAGAAATAAAAATAAGTAGGTCTAATTTTAACTGTAACATATAAAAATAAATTACATTTGAATTCCTTTTTAGTGTTTAATCTTAATTGTGCAGATGATTTAAAAAATAAGTAAACTGAAACGTCAAAGGTCCTAAAAATGGTTTTAATTGATAATAAAATGACCGAAAGCCGCAAAAAAATTTTAATATTATATGGACGAATTTATTTTTTTATATATGTTTAACTTTTTGTATTTTTGACAATGGGTATTTTGTAAGTATTTAAATTATAACAGAATTTTTTGAGAAAATAAGGAAATGTTTTAGTCTGAATGTGCCTAAAACGGTTTTTATGCTAAAATTAAAAATAATAAAAATACAGTTGTGATTTGTGTTAAATATGTCAAAATTATCTATATTTTGTAATGTATGTGAATTATTAAGGAATCATAAGAAATAAAATAATAAAAAATTTTTATTTTAAGTTTGTTACCGAAATAATATTCTACGCCATAAATACTTAGTGATAAAATAAACCTCCTTCCGACGCCTATGACAAGGATTAAAATCCTTTTTAACGCTTTACACTTCCAAATATCTATTGTTATCTAACCCAAATAGGCCATTATTTTAGATCTGTATTTTGATTATAAAATTTCTAATCCATTCCTATGAAAATATATATGTCTAACAGATTTTTCCACACCGGACTAAAGAACACAGGTAATTTTCAAAGAAAAAAATGGTCACAAATGATTTATTACTCTCTCTAGTTCTTGAATAAACTATAGTATAAGATGCAAAATCGGGTATATTTTCCTGAACTCAAAGCTCGGGGGGGGGGGGGGCGATCGCGCCTGTGTATCAGGCATGTGAATGGGAAGCTAGAAAATAGGTGTCTGCAAAAGTAGCAATAGCCATTATTATGGTTTCTGGTAAGTCTATCGTAAAAAGTAAAAACAAAATTGTAGTCTGTATATTTGTGGAAACTCTGAATTGATATTCGGTTAGAATAATCTGTTTTTATCTAATTACGAATTGTTTGTTTGTATGGGGGATTTAATTATTTAATAAAAATACTGTTTAATTTGGAACAAAATCTGATTTGGTATACCTGGTCAAAGTCTAGGAATGATTGAGTTTCCAAAGAATCAGCGAGATGTAAATTGTAGCTTCTATTTCAAACAGAGATGTTATTTTATTTATTTCATTTAGATGGCCTAAGGTATCAGGTAGTACATTGGAAAATCTGTGCTAGCTGATTTATTCCCATCTGGACCAGCATGTAGCTAAGTGTTTAAAGTAAAAAGCACATACTTTCTCCCATGTTAGGGTTATTTTATTATCTCAACTTGTTATGTTGCTGAAATATTAGTCACTTTAGCCATGACTTTTCAAAGAAAGATTTCGGCGCAAATTCTAAATACCATTTTTAAATCTATTAATACCAATTTGGTTTCAAGATTGTTCTAGTTTTATTTCAAATCATCAAGTTTGTTATTTGTACTTTTGCTCAATTTCTTGACTTTTTGTTTAATTTTTAAAAGTAAATTATACATAAAAATTAAAATTTTACTAAATGATCCTGGAATTTGACAAAAAGATGGCATCTTCGATCATTCTAAATTTTCAAGTGATATTTTTAGTGAGTAGTACATGTAATTTAACAGATCTTTTTAACCTTTTCTAAGTTATTTGTGTTGCAGAAATCAATGACAAAAGCCATGTTTTTTTAAAGTATAAAATTTAAAAAATTTCCCGTATGATGCAGATTTTTTTGCCAACACTGTATAATAATCGACTTCCATTTCAGAATCCCAAAATAGAGAGAGCAGTTTATCCTTTTAAAAATGATTTAAATACAGGCTTGTAAATTACCCCGTTATCGAAAAACCACGAACTCGTGAAATTTCGCCTCGCAAATTCAGCGATTTTAAATTCGTCCAGTATTCAAACACATAAATAATAATTCTACCATGTCCTTTTTGTATTTGGTAACCTTATATCACTATAAATAAATTATTTTAATTGGCAAGTAACTGCAATATAAAAATTTATTCAGTCTTATCAAATAGTAACTAATAATAACTAAATGGTCATCTAAACAACAGGAAGCCCCCCGAATTCACTTTAGGGATTTATAATTCAGAATAGATAAAAGAACTAACCGACTAATACAAACTAGACTTTGTATGAAATTTACTTTTTATATGAACTAAACCTCCAAAGTTCCTATCCATAGCACCACTCAAAATGTTTCGCAGTTATTCCGGAAAATATCAAAAAGTCTGTTGCCAAAAAGTATTTTTGTCCTTCTTTCGTAGGGACAGAGAATAAGGCATGTTTTTCTCTCAGTAATCCTAATCTACAGCAAATTTCGTATTGAAAAAATTAGGAGAAGCAATTACTGAAAATTTAATTCGCTTCCTTTCACATAAACAAAAATTTATAAATAATTAAACAGGGCTAAATAAGGCAGTGACATTATTAAATTTACCACCCACATTCCATTCATCATATCAGTATTTATTTAGAATTTATTTAAAAAATATGGATGGATGATTAGTCACTTCAGTTTGGAGCTTATTTAAACTGTTTTGTCACCTCTTTCTGATTTCCTAGCCAATATCACTTTCTTCGATTGTATTAAAGTCTACAGTGCAAACTATAATTGCAAAAAGAGCAAAGACATTCATAAAATACAGTGCGAAACTAATGAAACTATGGAGGAAGTAAATAAAACTTTAAAGGTTGAGGAAGAGTCTGACTCATCTTTCCAAAATTTTTTTCTATATCAGGAAAAACATCAATAATAAATATCCTCAAAAACATGGAGGTAACTTTCACTATGAATTAGATCTACTTGGGACATTATATCAAAAATCAGAACGTGGCTAATACTCGCGGTGGTGTGCGTTTGACAAACTTTGTCACACATTATGTTGGTTATTGATAGTTCCGGAGATAATTGCGAAAGACTAAATTTTACTCTATTTTAATCCTTATAAAAACGATTGAGTTTTTGTTAAAACATAAAGATTTTGCTTCATACATAATATTGTTTATAATTTTCCCCTTTAATGAGAAAATTTCTTATTATTTGGGAAAAAAAATTATAAAAAGCTATCTGTTTTTGTGATGTAACTTGGTTTAAATTTAAAATATTTTCGTGAATACGGAGGTGATTGTTGGGAGGTATTTATAATAATAATGTTATTTATACTTTTTCATTCTTCTAAGTCATTACACTCCCATTGTATACAGAAGGTGTCACAATAAAGTGTTTTTAGTTATAATAATGCACCAGCATATTATTTTAGATTAAAATAGAAATATTAATATATCTGTAAAGATTAGATTATAAGTTCAGTTTAAAAATTTTTAATATATTTTTATATAAATCGTTAAATAGTAACCTAACCTGAACCAACCGAAAACAGTCGGAAATCTGGAATTTATTATTTAAGATCAAATTAAAATTTTTGGGTAGAGATTGATAAAATATCAAATTGCACTCTCTTGCTACAAAATCAAGTCAAAAAGTAGATTATATCGTTATGTTACTATTTTTGTCCTTTCTATATTCTCGTGCGTACAAATTAGTGCAAAAAAAGTTATTGGGCCAGCCGAAATTTTCAGTAACCGTCAAAAAGGCTCTAGAAATTGTCTCGCGAAAATACGTTAGGTTCAAGCTACGAATGATGATAATATTGATTATTATGTATTTAGAATAGAAGTATTTTGAGGCGAACAAAATGCAATCAGGATTTCGTAAAAACGTCTAATTTTTGAGACATTTTTTATTAAAATGTATTGTTCCTATTTCAGCTTTATTTGCCGTTTTCCCTTCTTTAGTGTTATTTTTATACCTCTTTTTAATTGAAATGTTTAAAAATTTTATTGAATACCGTTGTTACTATACAATTAGTATTTAAATGGTAAATTATAGATGTTAAATAACTAATATAAAACAAAAAAAAACGGCTTAGCGTTCTTTTGTTTCAAGTTTTTAATGTTACCTAACATTAGGAAGATAAAGTGGTAAATAAAGCACTGAAAACCTAACTTCTGAGCTAAAAAAATAGTTGGTTGTAGTACGGTACAGCATAACTAAACACTTCCCTAAACTATTACATATAAATTGTTTTTAAAATTATTGTGTTTACATTATCCAGGAAGGCTGAATAAAGAATTAAAGAATGCATTCTCGTAGAGATATCTACTCATTAATTGGTTATTTTAGAATTATTTGCTTATATATGATTAACGACCCAATAATTTGCCGCATTCAGATTTTTTGTTCTTCTAATAAACTCTTTAACTTCTTGGTAAGTGTAATTCTTTCTTATAAAAATTGATACTCTCTTACAGCTTTACAAGTTGCAGTTATTCGCTAAAAAACGCGAAATACGAACCGCACAAGTAAACAGAAAGGAAATTTTATCTCAGCAAACACAATTATATAAAATGAACATCGACACCACAGAACCATTCTTAATCGTATTTTTGTTTAACATTTCTCGATATTAAGTGACCGTATTGAGAGATAAGAAAATTTATTTTGTTTTCAATTTAAAATTTATTTAAATTTATCTTTGTTTTGGTATTTTTCCATATTTTACAATTATTTTGCAGAACATAATGATCAAAATATTTCAGCAGAAAATACAAAAAAAAAATTAAAATTACGTTTTATATTCAAGCGAGATAGTATGATTATAATAAAGTCATGATACGTCGCAGCTTTAGTCGAAAGATACATTCACGAATGAAGCTTAAGCTCAGGTGTGTGATAATTCAAGCATTTGAAAAAAGCTTCATATCTATGATTTGCTTTCACAACTTAGTTGGTTGAACCGAAAGAATTTTATGCATCGATATTGCCTCCCTTCGATACCCGCACTCCACATTTAGTTTTATTTATTTTTAGTTTGTAAAAGGGACTTTCTACTAAAGTTTGGGCGAAATTAATGTACATTTTCACACCAGGTAATGGATTTTATAAATTTAAGTAAAACAATTTAAAAAATGTATTCAAAAATTATTTACGTAACAAAACGGTGTGTGAATAGATATAAGAGAACAATTGGACTCAGCTTATTGCACAAAACTTAAATAATAATGTGCAATTCACTTCAATAGGTGTATAGTGTGAAATATGAGAATCTCGTAAATATTTTAAAATTACAAGTAGTCCCTACTATAGTCTATTCTTTATTTACGAATTAACTATATAATTTTTCTAGCCGCGTATCAAGTAAGGTAGTTTTTTTACACGTTTGGTTTCTAAATTGGCAACACTGTAAATTTGACAGTTGACAGTTGATTTGTAGTCAGTACGTTTTGCTATTTTACCATGATTAGACTTACGCCAGAACCACGTTTGCAAATTGTACAAATTTATTTTGAGAATAAATTCAGTTCGCCAAATTTACCGTGCGTTATGTCAATTTTATGGTCGACGTAAGCGGCCATCCCAGCAAGTTATTCGGTAAATCATGGATCGTTTTCGCCTTACGTACGCTTTGGTTGATAATACACATCTAAAAAGACGCCATACAGTGCGTACAGAAGAATTTATTGGTCCTGAGGAACGTAGTGTTGAGGAGGACCCGAATGAGTCGATCCACCATTGTGCACAACGACTGGAGCTGTGCCCATCCACATTGTGGAAGATTTTGCAGAGATATTTTAGATTAGGAGCTTACACGATCCAGTTTATGGAAGAGTTGAAACCGCGTGACCATCATGAGCGCCGTACATTTGGTGAATGGGCCGAAAACAATATTCAACTTGATCCTGTTATTCATCGCAAAATTTTGTTCAACGATGAAGCTCATTTTTGGTTGAGTGGCTACGTTAATAAATATATTTGCCGAATTTGGAGCGGAGAAAACCCAAAAACGCCCTTACATCGATCAAAAGTCACTGTTTGGGCACGTGGAATCATTGGCCCATATTTCTTTGAAGATGATGCCGGCCAGAATGTTACTGTCAACGGAGAGCGTTATAGAGCCATGATTGATGACTTTTTCGTTTCTCAATGGAATGGTTTTGATGCGACAGAGCTTTAACAAGATGGCGCAATATGCCAGACAGCGCGCGACACCATCAACTTATTGCGAAAAACATTCAATGAGCGCATAACTTCGCGTAATGGATCTGTGATGGTGTGAGCTTACACCTATGGATGAATGAAAGTCACTAATCTTCGTCGATAAACCACAATTTGAGAGTCAACATTCGTCGCGTTATTGCTGATATACAGCTCCAGTTGCTCGCTAAAGTCGTGGAAAATTGGACTTCCCGATTGCGCTTCATTCGAGACCGCCGTGGAGCTCATATGTCCGAAATTATATTTAAACACAAATGGCATACAATTATCTTTTAAATAAAGCCAAATCCATAGCTATTAACATTCTTTATACGTGTTTTATTGCATATTAAAATTGGATACTACTAAAAAAACACCCTTTATAAATAGTTATTTTACAGCGAGAAATAATGATAAGGTGAAAGAATTAATTCTATTTATTATGAAAAATATATTTAAATTTGTGCAAGCGCGATGCAAAGTTGTGCAAAAAATTGCATACATGTCCTTTAAATAAAGTTTTTTAATAATGATGATTTGAATTTTCCTGGCTATATATAATGTATTTAAAAGTCACCGACGTATTGGTGAATTTTGAATTTTTTTATTAAAACTTCTTTTTCTTATATATACATTAAAAGTATATAAATGAAACAAAATGGTTTGCTGAGATATTTTAGCTAATGGAACTTTTCGGGATTTATGAAACCACTTCCATGTCCGGTTTTGGCTATTTCTATTTCAGCTCTTCAAAGGAGAAATTTCCATTTATTATGGAAACTGTTAACATGATCTTATGATTGATCGATTTCTTTTCTTAATATGATAGCTTTTGAAATATAGATTTAGGAAATATTGTATTTATAGTTCTTGAAAGATGGGATATAGAATAGACATTTTTATCTTACCGTCATTAAACTTTTGCAGAAATTTTTTTTTTACTAAGCTTTATATTATCTACAGGGTGAGTCAACGATTGTATAAAGTCAGATTTCGCTTTGTATCTAAAATCTTTTATATTTTCTCTATCATACAGTTATTAATTTTCCACAGTAAAATAACATTTAGCGTCCTGGGAAATGTTGTCGTAAAACAATCATTGCCATACAAGCTGTGTGTACTGTGGAACTGTCCTGTTGGAAGCTTATATCTTCCACTTCCATCTTGTTGAATTTTTGCAGGAGAAATTCCTGAATCATGTGAACATAACAGTCAGAAGTTATCGAAACTGCTCGTTCGTTTTCGTTAAAAAATCATGGACTAATTATTCCAATTCGAGATCATGCACACCAAACAGTTACACATTGTGAATGTAGGGGGAGCTGATGAAGTTGTTTGTGTTATCAGGGCTTCAATAGCGCATGTTCTCCTTATTTACAGATCCCGAAAAATGGGAGTGAGTGTGTGATCATTGAAGAAAACAAGTGTCGTGAGACATGCCAAGAAGCGCCTCACATGCATTTTCTCGAGCAGCAAAATCGCGTGGATTAAGTTCCTGCACTACAGCCAATTTCTTCTTTATGAAGGATTCGCTTCATAGAATGAAGAGACAACTCAAAATCAGCTGCATATCTGCGAGTAGAGCGCTTAGGGTATCGCAAAACAGGAACAATGTTTTGTGGTGACTTTACTGTTCGTGGAAGGTCAGGTTTTTTCTTGACATCACCAGTTGACCTGAAGTTGTTTACCCATGAACTAATCGCCTGGCAATCAGGAATACGACCACTGGGCGGAATATTGAAATGAGTGTATCGTTAGAAAGTATGCCTTGAGACCGAACGCGCGCACGACCTTTATCCACTGAATCGGCTCGGCTCCGTCCGTTTCAGTCAGAACGCCGATGGCCCCCGCTCACTGGCTCCGCACAATTCAGACTAAACAGTGATTAAAACTGCTTTAACCATTAGAGTTTCTAGAGCTGTTATTTTTGATAAAAAGTGAATAAAATGAGTAGTTTTTCCAACTCTGAGGAGGATATTGTTGTGGCTGCTCTAGCCTATGTTGAAGCGGAAGTGGAGGAAAAGCGGAGAAAAAGATATCGGGTTCATGATATTTACCTTAAAAGAAAAGTTCACGGGGAGTTTTATCATTTATTTCCAGAGTTGATGACCGACAATGAAAAGTTTTTCAAATATTTTAGAATGTCTAGTATAAAAATTTATGAAATTTTAAATATGTTGCCGCTCAGGAAACAAAACACTAACCTTCGAAAATCGATTCCACCAGAGGAACGTTTAGCAGTTACTTTAAAGTAAGTGTATTATATAGTCGAATTAATTAAATTTGACGTTTACATCACAGATTCTTGTGATATAACTAATGTTTTTTGACTGTAACGTGAACGCCTAGACAATTTACTTCAAGTTTATTAGGCAACAACTATGTATAGATAATATTATTATTATTATTATATATTCTGTATGCTCTTACGTTTCCGATCAATTCTTCGTCCAACATAGTGACAATATAATCCTACGTCTATACCAAAGATTATACTACCTCTTTCTATTCCTAAAATAGTCGAACGTTTTCAGACTTTTCGGCAATTTTTGCCCTCTTGAGAATAGTCGAAGGCGCCGATGCCGAAAGCGCGGAAGCGTTCTGACCGGTCGGAACCAGTGAGCGGGCTGTCATTTATTTACGTGTAAACAAAAACGGGCCGATTGCGCGGAACCGAGCCGAACCAGTGGGCGCGCTGCTTAATGATGCTAACTAAACCAAACGGAGCAATAACTTTACGCCCCGCTCTCTCAACTGTACTTACCCTCGCCCACCTCGGAGCAACCATCGCTTCAGGGCGTCAAATTCAAATAAGCAACTTGCTCTGCTCCACCCTGTACTTAGAGTATATCAATAGAAAATAGGGTATATAGCTCTTAATACTTTCGGAAAGGCACAATTATAACTATATGACATAACAGAATAATGTTATCGGTAAATTTACCCGGCGCAGCATAAACTTAAATTATTAAATCATTCACTCGCCCTGTACAAAATATAAAACTTAAATCTAACTAATCCTAGACATTAAAGTTTCATTAAAAACCTTAAAATTGGATATATTTCCTAAATTTAATAATTTTAAGATATTTTTATTCGATACTAGATACCATAAGTTATCAAACGAATATTTTACCAACTAAAAAATCACATTTTGAAATAATTTTAAAAAACTTAGTAATACTAATAGTGATATTTCTAGCTTATTTACTATGCTCGACTACAATGATGAGCAGTACATTATAATTAATACATATATTTTTAAGTTTATGTACAAATTTTTAACAGATTTTTGCTATTTTAGCAAAAAGCCATTATCAAAGTTTATAATAGTCTAGGAAGAATTGGCACATTTTTTTACGATACCAGTAAGAATATCTTGTTATTTAACACTTTTTCAGATCACTTAAAAACTTGGAAATGCCCAAAACTGATGCCCCAACTTCTGCTGATATTGTAAAAATCTGTATACGTTCGGTGAAATCGGTAACTCTAGTTCAATTTTACAAAAATATTTATTTGTTTTGGAATTCGAAAAATTATTTAAAAGTTTTAAGTAACAAAATACTTTTGGTTTTTTGACTCGTTGGCCCCTTGATTTCCAACGAAAATGGGCAATTTTTATGAAAAATAGTAAAACTATATCCGAGAATGCTTTCGGTTCTTTTTTGAAAGTTATATGTTTTAGATTTTATAAGAAAAGTTCATGGATAAATATTGATGAAATGTATTATATGTTTTAAAGAATTATTACTGAGGTAACTCTTACAAACGTTATTCCTAAATAAGTATGTTTTAGCTCAAACATATACACTTTTTCTGAACTCTATCTCAAGAACAGTTTTTTCTAAGAATTAAATTTTCAAGTTTCATGTTTTGCGTATTACTTGTTTTAAAATATTGGGCCAAGGGCCAATATTTGTAAAGTGTCATTTCAATAATATAAAAATGTTTTACATAATAAACGTAATGGTTTGCGATAAATTTTCTTTATTTATGCGCCGATTGCTCCTGGACTATAAGGTTTTTAAAAATAATAAATATTAAATATTTCCTATGCTATAGATATTTTAAAAAGTAAAAAATAAATACCAATGCTTTCTGTACCTTCTCAAAATGATTCCTTCTAGGATGGCTGATGAACCTGAAAGCAAAAAAAAATCACTTGTTAGTTTCTGGCAAAAAGTATTCTGACATAAAAGTTTAAAGACCCTAGAGTATTTTAAAGGTAAAGTTCGAAAGCTCAATTATAACTTATCGAATTAATTTTATACTGTAAAGCTGCGATAACTGATTTCGATAAAATAAAATTTATTTCTTGGAGAGAGAATATCTTTACTTCGTTCTATAAGAAACCAAGATTTTATTCTGGAACAGAGAGAGGTCTTCAAACTACGGCCCGCAAGCCAACAACCAACAACGACTCGTGAGCCTAACCAATCTAGCTCCCATAGATTATTTTGATTATATTTTATAATTTACAGTGTAAGTAAATCATATAAAATAATAATCAAATGATGTTATTTATCGACCAATTAAGAATCGCAATAACTAACATACATAATGAAACTGAATACTTGAACTATAATTAGTGATATAAAATTTATCCTCAAAACTTACATTACATGACGTAGGAGAAAGTGAGGTAATTGAGAACGGTGGGTAATTGGATATTAAATACTTCTTCCTGACCTACACGACCCACACATGTTTAAGTACACGCACTTGGTGTCCTTAGTGCGTACACAAAAGTATGAGTGAGAGGACGCGCGCATGCTGTCACGTAGAAACCATCTTTTTGAGCTTAAAGACGCCATATTTTATTACTATCTTACATGTACTATCTGTTTATAAATTCCATGTAGCTTTACGTTCATCGAAGATAATATTGCGAGTAATGGTCATTTTGATTTGAGTTGCCTACTTTGGGTATTTAGGAACGGCGTGAGGAAGGTAATTACCCCCATTAGTTGATAGATCCTGGAAAAATGTTCTAACGTTAGAAATTGTTTTAGATGCCTAGACATTACGAAAGAAAAACCGCACCGAGATATGAAATTGAAGATCTTCGCCGTGCAATACAGGATGTTAGGAGTAAACAGCTTGCTTTGGACACAACAGCCATCAAACACTAAGTTCCGAAAACAACGTTATTTAAGCACGTTAATCAATAAGTATTTAAAAAACCTAGAAAAGGTCGATACTTTGTCTTTAATAAAAACCAGGAAGACCAGGTAGAAAGGCACATACTCGATTTTTGTGGCTTAACACCAAAGTCACTATGAAAGACTGCTTTTACGTTTGCTGAAATTAACAAATTGAAAGATAAATTGAACAGCAGCCAAAGACTGATACTAATCTTTCATGTCTAGACATCCTTCCATCAACCGAATGACAATTTTTAACGCCACCGAAGTTAAACTTTTTTTCAACCAACTAGAAGCCCTCTAAACAAAACACAGTTTTCCTAGTCATGTCAATATTGAGGAAACAAGAATAAATACTGTTCAGAAAAATTCCAAAATCTTGGCTCTAAATGGTTTAAAACAAGTAGCAAAAGCGACAAGTGGAGAACGTGGTATAACCAGAACTGCAGTTGGTGCTGTCTGTGCTAATAGTATATATGTACCTACAGGGTGAGTCAACGATTGGATGAAGTAGGTTTGTGCCTTTTCGGTGAAATTAACAAAGAAACTATATTTATTGTTTGATACAGTTTATTTTTACGCAGATTTTAAAAATATTTAGGACTCTACAGGGTGAGCCAAAAAACTAGGACAGTATTTTTTTAAATAGAACACCCTATATACGAATCGTATTTTCGATTTAGCTTATAATTTTAAATCTTTTTTATTAAGGGTTTACTATAACAAAACTTTATAGTTTCTGAGATAATTAAGTTTAAAGAAAAAAAGTCACATTTTTGAAAATGTGCATCAATTCAATCCTAAATAACGTTTTCAATTTTGTGACAAATATATTCAAATTTGGAATTTAGCAAGGCCAAGGACAAGTTAACATAATTTTTACCTAATATTTGCAATAAAAGCTACAGGGTATTGAACACATCGGCTCAAATTTGAACAAGTTTAAATGAATAAATATCTTTTTTTTTTAAATGGTACACCCTGTATATTTTCATGTTATTTAATAGAGTAATAAAAACCCTAAAAGTTTTGTTCAATATATCCTATACCTATTTATAATAGTTTTTGAGATATTTCAGTTTTTATAATTTTCCATACTTTTTTACAGAAATAGTCTTCATTATCATAGTAGCCATGGCAAAAACAATGCAAAAGAACATTTTTCTGTGTGTCAAATTTATAACCGCAATCGCTTCTTTTGGTTTTTATGTAGTGTAGTTTGGTTTTTTTTTTGCATTCATCTTATATTGTAAAATGAATTTTCCAAAGAATGAGTTAATAGATATGATTTATACAATAGGAGAGGCTCAAAAAAATTGCCTTCTTGCTCAAAGAATTTACAAAATGAAGTATCCTGATCGACGCCAGCCTAATACCCATACTTTTCAAAACTTAATGCAAAGATTTGATTCTTCTGGTACTGTGGATTATCCAAAACGTAAAGTGGTCAACAAACCAGTAACTAATGAAGAAAAAGAATTACAAGTATTGTTAAATGTTCAGGAAAATCCTTATATTGGTAGCCGTCAGTTAGCAGCATAATGTGAAACATCACAATCCACCGCTAATCGTACTACCAAGAAATATAGGTATCATCCATATCACATGGAATTACACCAAGCATTGCATGGACAGGATTTTGAAAGTCGTGTAAACTTTTGTCGTACAATAAATGCGGAGATTCAATTAAATCCAAATTTATTATGCAAGGTAATGTTTAGTGATGAAGCTACTTTTAGAAGTAACGGTGCCGTAAATAGACGCAACATGCATTATTATGCCACAGAAAACCCATTTTGGATTAGAGAGGTGCAACATCAAAACCACTGGTCATTAAATGTTTGGTGTGGTATTCATCATAATCGAATTATTGGACCCCACTTTTTTAATGAACCACTAAATGGCCATAGTTACCTGAACTTTCTACAAGAAGAACTACCCCAACTGCTTCAAGGTCTCGATAGGGATGAGCTCGACAGTATATGGTTCCAGCACGATGGTGCGCTTCCGCATTACCATCGTGAAATTCGTGCGTTTTTGGACAAACGATATCCGCAAAAATAGATTGGACGTGAGGGTTTCATTGAGTGGCCACCAAAGTCTTGCGACATCACCCCATTAGATTTCTTCCTATGGGGTTATATTAAAAATAAGGTGTATGTTAATCCACCAACAACAGTGGAAGATATGCGAAACAGGATTAGGGATACCTGTAGAACAATAACGCCACTAATTTTGTCCAGGGTCCGAGAAAATCTGCAAAAAAGACTAAATTTGTGCATTGCACAAGAGGGTCGTTTATTCGAACACTTATTAAAAAGAAATAATATTTAATAGGTAATTTTTTTGTTTCAATTTAGTATAAAAGTAAATATGTATTTGCCTTGTCGTTATTGTTGTGTTAATTTTTTCACATTATGTTTAATTAAACTATTGCCGTTGTAATATAACGAATAATGTATTTCATCATATTTAACCACATTCTGTTTGTTTCTGTAGTTTCTTTTTATTATTTTACATGGCTACTATGATAATGAAGACTATTTCTGTAAAAAAGTATGGAAAATAAGAAAAACTGAAATATCTCAAAAACTATTATAAATAGGTATAGGATATATTGAACAAAACTTTTAGGATTTTTATTACTCTATTAAATAACATGAAAATATACAGGGTGTACTATTTAAAAAAAAGGTATTTATTCATTTAAACTTGTTAAAATTTGAGCCGATGTGTTCAACACCCTGTAGCTTTTATTACAAATATTAGGTAAAAATTATATTAACTTATCCTTGGCTTTGCTAAATTCCAAATTTGAATATATTTGTCACAAAATTGAAAACGTTATTTAGGATTGAATTGATGCTTGAAAATGTGACTTTTTTTCTTTAAACTTAATTATCTCAGAAACTATAAAGTTTTGTTATAGTAAACCCTTAATAAAAAAGATTTAAAATTATAAGCTAAATCGAAAATACGATTCGTATATAGGGTGTTCTATATAAAAAAATACAACTTTATGCTGTCCTAGTTTTTTGGCTCACCCTGTAGAGTCCTAAATATTTTTAAAATCTGCGTAAAAATAAACTGTATCAAACAATAAATATAGTTTCTTTGTTAATTTTACCGAAAAGGCACAAACCTACTTCATCCAATCGTTGACTCACCCTGTACAATGTTTATCTTCAAAAGAAAAGAATGAGCGAACTATCCTTAAAGACTGCTATGATTTCTGATTCCAGATTGAATAAATGAGTCCATATTCGTTGATTATATGCAACTCTTCATTGCTTTTGTCGAACCTACCAAAGAATAACCAGTCTTGATAATACTAGATAATCATGAAAGTCACATTACCCTGGGTGCATATAATCTTTTTCAAAAACACAACCTGCATGTTGTTTCCTTGCCACATCATGTATCTCACAAAATGCAGCCACTGGACTTAACTTTCTTCAATTCATTGAAAATGGTATACAATCGAGAATGTGAGCTCTACATGGTTAACAAACCTGGAAAACGAATCACCCAATATGAAGTTAGAGAGCATTTTACAAACGCATATAACAAAACAGCCAAAAGAAGCAAAGCTATCAGTGGATTTGGAGTGGCTGGAATTCATCCTATTGATACAGACAAGTTTCAAAAAAAACATATCATTAGATAAGTTTAACGTCAGTCAAACTCAAGAATTAAGTACTTTCGTTCGTGAAACTACAGGTGAGCAAAGCTCGAATGAACTCATTGACAGTCAGAGTCAAAATGCCACTTCTGTTCCTGAAAATCAAACTGATATGGTTGTGACCTTTGATACTTCTCCTCCATCCACTCCTATGTTTCTTACTGATATTACCAATGCATCTTTTATTTCTAAAATAATAAATTCTAAGCGAGGAAATAAATAACATTCTCAGATTTTATCCAGCATATCTATAAAATATCAATTTGAATAAAAACAGAAAATATAAGTTGAGAGAAAAATTAAAACAGGGAAAGGTCAAACGAAAAGGATCATTAAAACTACAAAAACGCAGCCACAAATTAAGGGCAAGGGGTCAATAATTTGAAGAGGGTGTAAGGAAAAAAATAATAAATTGTCTTTAATTCACCAGCGACAAATTTGTTATAAAAAAAGATTATTAATGTTACGCTAAATTGTTATATGAAAAACCGAATTGTTATTAACGAAATTGGCCTAAATTTTAAAAGAAAAAAGAAAAATATTTATCTACACTTGTCAGGTGGTTCTTGAGTAGTCTCTACCTTTTAGGGCTTATCCGGCTTGCTCCCAAAGGAACGGAGAGTGGTCGAGGTAAAATTCGCCACCTGTTTTGGTGCCCTAAAGGTTAAGGCAGAGACCGATCTAGAAACAAAACAGGAAATCTAATTCAACTCCAAGAAAACACCCAAAAAATTTAAAAACAAACCTCTATATATACATGTTACGGTGTAAATGTAGCCACCGAGAGTGGCCCAGCGCTTCTTTGTTCTAAAGAATAAACCTGGGACAGTCAGCTGGTTTTTGACAATTTAAAACTAAACAATTAATCTAATAAAACGAGTAATTTTAGTTTAATCAGTGTGTTTTGGCTATAGTACTAATTATACAAAAGCGATTTAGTATAAATGGCAACTATATATATACAGTGATAGTATTAAGTGCACCCTACCCGCGTAAATAGGTCTGTTTACCTGAGTTAACAAATGTGCCCTTTTACATATGTGAAAGATATCAACTGCATACGGTTGCAAGATTTGATTAATTGTACCATATGAGGAAACACAATAGATCTTACCAAGGTAAGTAAATTGTTTATTCATTAATTTTATATCTAAAAAGAAAAGAAACATACAATGGCTTTAAATTTTACAGGCGATGCCGAAGGCATTAAAGTCTATGATTCCCTGAAAACGACACAGACACATAAAACCTGATTAACTGCGGCTTCTTGATGGCCTGATGTTGAGGCTCTAGATCACTCGGCGTGGTGGTATGTACAGCCTGCAAGGCAGGTGCCGTAGAAATATCCGCAAGAAGGCCCGAGTGGTCTGGTATCTACAGTAGCCAAGGCAGGTACTGTAGAGAAGTCAGCAAGAGGCCAACGAAAGGAAAAGAAAAAGGAAAAAAAAGGGGAAAAAAAGGCCAGTGATGTTAGGTGGCCTTTTTGTGGCGGAAAAGAAAAAAAATAGAAAATTTGATATCGGGTTTGTGTCTCGAACTGACCAAACCAAATCAGCACACAGCTTTTAAAGTACACAACGTAACTCTTAACTATAAATTTGGTCAACGACCCGAATCTTTTACATTAAAATCTAGCAAAATTGTTAAGTGACCTTTCCGGTGCAACTCTGCACTCTAAGATTGTTTTCTTGTCCCCAGAAAAACGTCCAAGGAAACGGCGGGAAAAGATACAGGGATCTGTATATCGACGTTATGACAACTGACAAGCCCTCAAAACAATGAAAAATAAAAATATGAAATTTTAAAATTATTATAAGAAATTTTATTAGCAAGTAACTAGGACAATTGTGGTACGTTCAAAAACTTATAGCAATAAACAGGCTTTGTGAAGTAAAACTGTCTCGCAAGAAAAGTCGAGTAGATTCTAACCTTAAAGTTTATTTATATTTGACACTAAGGTAGTTTTTCCGTTTTTAGCTTAATAGAATCTCTCATAGTCGCACGATAACTGACACAATGGGAAAATTAAACTGCCTAGAAGACATAGAAGATCCAACAGGATCCAGAGAGCTTCCACTCAGAAATCTGTCGATCCTGCAGCCAAATGATTATCTGCTCACTAGAGATCTCTCGATGAAGGTAAGAATAACCGCAAAATACAATTTAAATTAAGAATTGCTAACTAAATATTTTATTCCGAGCCACTCTGTACAAGACTAATACCTTTCTATATTTTAGGTACAAAGGAGAGAAGCCTTAGGAACTCAACATAACAACAAGGACTATCGAACAAGTACCATCAATTATAATACCATAATTGTGAACCTAATTCTAATAAACAAGATATACTGCCAACGTTTTCTTTCATTTGTAAATATGTTCTCAAAACAAAAAAAAAACAAAACACATAAATGATGAAGGAGGTAAGCGTAAAAATTACTATTTTAGATAGGAAATTAGACAGGAAAAATAAAAACGTAACAAAGGTGTTCGAAGAAAATAAAAATGCAGAGGAGCGAAAAATATGAATCACCACTTAGAGAAGATTGGATCCTGTGTGCCATTTGTAACAATTGAGCACATCATAAATGTACCTCTGGTAAATCTAGTAAGGGTTAGGCCTGTGATTTCTGCTAAACAAAGTATTGTAAGATTTAATTATATCGTTCATAATTACCTCATACCATTCCTATTTCCTCCTTCAGATTGATCTCAATTATCCCACAAAGCATCAGGCAAACAAGAACGAGAATGTTTTCTATTTTCTTTAATTTTTTCATTATAACGTTTACTTCCACGAATTTCATTTTTTTTGTAAGTAGATTAGAAACGTGAATGTAGCATTAAAAGTTGATTATATTTGTGAATTTCTTTTATTATTTTGGAGCGTTGTAAGTTAGGTGTTCCCAATTACTCCACTTTCCCATACAAAGGTAACTCACATAATGAAATTAAACTTTATAATTATAATTAACCAGATTTATGTAGCTGTAACTTTTCACTGACATTTGTTTGCAGTTGTGGATCAATTTTACTAGTGGAAATTACCAGCAGCGACGTCTAATATTCATCAATTGTAAATATTTTACGTATATTTTATTTTGGAGAATGTTTTTTCACACAGATAAGTAGTGAAAAAAGCACCGAATAAATTTATGCAACTGATCAAACAGTATGAGTATTTTTCTTTAAAAATATCGTTACGCCCCGGCGTTAAAAAAATATTGAAAATTTTTGATATCGTTCGCAATTGCATTAAAATCGGGAAAACGAGACTCAAAATTTATTTTAAAGCACCCAAAGATGCAGTCTTAGTTTGCTGACTGAATGTTTGACATGTACAAAAATGCGTGAAATATTTTTTGCGCAATTAATACTGAAATAAAGTAATTTTTCACCGAATAATAAAGGTGTATAAATTATGCAGACTCTGATTTTCTCCTTGTAATTTCATATTGAGGTCTTTCACACATTTAGTTAAATCTGTACAAAATGATTACGTCCATAACCACTCATTTTTGGAAACTCAGCTAGAGGACGATTCCTTTCATTAAAGAAAATTTCAATTATTGCTCCAAGCTCAAAAAAAAATGCTTTAGAATTTTTCCGCAGCTAAGCCAGCTTACTGCAATATATTATAGTAAGTCGTTTTCTTCAGTCTCTTCAATAAACTAGCGGAATTGACGATGATGCAGCATATGTGATCTGATATAATTAACTGTTGATGTCACTGGCTTTAAAACTTCTGCCTTATCCAGGTATTATTTCTTAAAAAGACTAACAATGAATGATTTTATTCGATGATTAACGGTTTTGACACCTGTATTTTTTGCACATGTTTTTGCCACCATTCGTAGTAATACACTTCAAGTTTTACCATTGAAGATCGTTTTCCTGAAAAGCATATTCAATACCTTTAAAAATATCTTCTCCAGTGGCTATGTCGTGAGTGCTATGACTTTCAAGAAGTTTTTTGTAAATTTTTATATCTTTTATCTATTTCTCGAATAAAAAGTAATACCTGAGTGGTATCTAAAACATCCGTTACTTCATTGCTAGCCGAAGAAAATCACTATGTGTCGATCGACAATTGAGTTAATATATTTTTCGTAATATCATCTATTCTTCGAGCCACAGTGTCTGCTGACAAACTGATGTTTTTAAACAAATTAGCTTTTTCTGGACACATTTTTTCTGTTGCTGCAATAATAAAATCCTTAATTAATTCGCTGTCAGTAAATGATTTCTTATGTTTCACTATTCAATGCATCACTTGGAAACTAGCACGAGTTCTTGTCCATCGTTTACTTTTTCACTTGCTGACACTTCAACCAGATTTTTTAAGATTCATACACCACATATCGTTCTAAACGTAGACTTGTTGTAATTTTGGAGTAATTCTGAGAATTTCTAGTTTCATAATTTGGTTTTGTATTGTATTTTTGAGGACTAATATTGCTTCATTGCAAGTTAAAGACATAGCCTTATTATTGTACTCAATAAGGAGATATTGATATCTCCATTGGTCTTTAAAAGTTCTGCGCTCATTCTCTACCTTTTTTTTTCTGCAATGTTTATAAAAACCCATACAAAAGGAAAATATATCAAAATCCAAATAATGCCGATTAATACTGTTAAGCGCAGAGGTTCTGAGTAAACACAATAAACTGGATTTATCTTTAGATACTTTAAACATTCATAATTCAACACACTATATTTTTACTAAAAAATTATAATCACTAAACCCACTAATCGCACTCTATTTTACTTTTCAGATAACACGTGCCGCTTCGAATTCAAATTTTGAATCTGTCCAACTCTCTGTTGTCTCTTGTATTTCTACCATACATTCTCATTACGTAGAACATATTCGAAAACTCTCCATATACTTGAATTTTACAGACGATCACGCAGCAGTACTTTTTTACAACATGCTCTAGCTTTGTTATTTGCTACAAGATCGCGTTGTGTACTTGAACTAGCAAGATCGCGTTGTGTACTTGAACTAGCAAGATCGCGCTGAATTTCTATAGCTTTTCCATGTCCTGCACTTAAATTCTTACCCTTCATATCATGTTACTACTACACATTTAGCATGCTCGTAAGAGGTAACGATACGTAACGCACAGCCTAAATCCGCCTTTTTCAAGGTCATTACGCCAAATGATGTTGAACTTTTCAGCGGACTGCTTTAAAAATGGCGGAAACCGTTTGTTTCCAATATTTTGTATGAAAATATACCCTATGTTTTTTTTTAAAGTTTGTTGTTTTATTTATATTTTTTATTTTGCGAGTTTTGAAATAACGGATATTTATGTACTATGACAATCTCTGATATCGAGACTCTAATCCACAGACATGCCCTTAGCTATGGTTACCAGATCAAATAATGAGATTCCCTGACAATATACCTGACTTTTCAGTAAATACCCCGACGTTTTATCTGAATGTTGTATGTGATATGTTAAGGCAGTGAGATTTTCAAAATATTTGCAATCGAAGCACCAAATGCGAATATCGAGGGAGTGTTCTTATTAATGGAAGCGTAGTAAAGTAAGGAAAGAAATAGGCTGTCTTTATTATTATAAGCTTTGCTTTTCGCTGCCACCAATGTTATAACTTTTCTGGTTCTGCTTTTGGTTTTTCACTGGTTTCAATGAATTCAAATAAATCTTCTAATATTACTTTTAATATTTTATTAAAATGTTTACTAAATCATGAGGTAACAACAGTTTTTCTTCTTACTAATTTAATGTCACTATTGTAGTTTTTTAATTTTAGTTCCTCTCGTCTCTATATTCATATCCTAGTTATATTCTATTTATCTAAATTATTACTTTAAAGTCATAGGCGCACTAACAAATATAACATAACTATTTATTTATATGATTACTGAAATGAAAAAGTGTGTATTTATGGGACGATGACAATAAGAACAAAGCCAATGGTCTCTGTTAAAAGTAAAGTTTTAGAGTTTCGGAGATTAAGGCTTGCTTTTTTTTTAAGCCTATTAGAATATAAATTTACTTAAGATATAACATCTTCTTAGGAGAGTATTAAATGCTAGCCTATAATTATCTATTAATTCGTAAGAATAATTTAAAAATATATATAGTCATTTAACAATTAATATTTTGTAGTAATAGTTGGTTTACAACAATATCTTCTGTTAAGGTTCTACTCTAGATACAATTTAACTTAAATAACATATCATGTGAAGAATGTCATGAAATGGTCATCAAAGACCAGCAAATGCCAAAAGAAACATCAATCAATAAAAAGTAGGAAACTAAATTTATTAATATACTAAATTAACAAATCATTCATTTTGTTAACGTTTAATTAATTTATTTTTTCTTACTAGAATGATTAATAAATATTTTTTTATTACTTATATTTTCCTCTATTAATTTAAAAAAAATACTGACAATTGCAGTTTTTTACTGGTTCTCTAACAGGGGGCTAAAATTTCAGACATGTCAGGAACATTCCTGTCATTTGGTAACCCTACCCTTCGCAAACTTTATATAAAAAAAAAATTAAGGATACAATAGTTCAGCCCCTAACAATATTGATAAATCAATCTACAGCTTGCAGTACATTTCCTAGAGTTTTCAAAACTGCAAATGTGGTACCCCTCTTTAAGAATAAGGGCTCCATCGATGACTGCAACAATTATCGCCCCATATCTTTATGACGAATTTTGTTAAAAGTTTATGAACGAATTTTAAAAAATCAGGCTAATGATCACTTGGAGTCAAACAAATTGTTTGCCTTGAACCAGTTTGGATTCCGAAAGAACAGGACCACAACTTTGGCTATTGATCACTTCACTAGTAATGTTTTACAGGGCTTTGAAAAGTATTTTGACACTCTTGCATCCTTTTTAGACCTCACAAAGGCATTCGATTGCGTTACACATAGCTTTCTTTTAAAAAAACTACCATTCTACAATTTTTAGGCTGATGCCATTCAACTACTTAATTCATATCTATCGGATCGTGATCAGTATGTTCACTTTGGGCAGTGTAATTCTAAAAAACAATCCCTAAAGTATGGTGTACCTCAAGGGTCGGTATTAGGTCCCATCTTATTCCTTATCCATATAAATGACCTGGCATACTGTAAGGGCAGGGGAGTCAATACTGTTTTGTTTGCTGACGACACAACGTTTTATATAAGTTATCACCCTTCAGAGATTGACAGTCTTGATTACAAAACTTCAGAAAGAGAACTGTTTCAATGGTTTCGAGCCAATCGCCTATCCTTAAACAACTCCAAATCACAAAGTATTAACTTTACTCTAAGGAATAACAGTGAAATTGTACAGTCCTTTCTACCTCAATGTGCAATGGAGGTCAAATTTCTGAGAGTACACCTAGATGCAGGATTAACCTGAGAACAACACCTTGTTAATCTCTCAAAAAAACTATCCCAACAACTGTTCCTGTTCAGGAGTCCTGTACGGGTAACTTCCAAAGAAACTATTCTGACAGCATATCACAGTAACTTTAATTCTATTTTGGCTTATGCTATTATTTCCTGGGGTCATTCTTGTCATACCGATAAGGCGTTTGGACAACAAAGAAAATGCGTTCGTATTATCTCTGGGCTTGATTATAGAGAAGACTGTCGAAATTCGTTTAAAAATTTAAAAATTTTAATTTTATCTTGTGTGTACATTATGCAGTGTTTGTTGTACGTTAAACAAAATCTTAATCTATACAGATCACACGAAGATATCCACAACTATTCAACAAGAAACAACAACAATCTTGTACCAGACTTTGGCCGGCTTGAGAGATCCAGAAATGGTTCAAGATATTTGGCAATAAAGTTCTACAACTGCGTGCCAGCTAGAATTAAAGCTCTTAACTTCTATCAGTACAAAAAACAAATCAAGAGCTATCTTGTGCTGAACGCGTTTTTTTCGTTCGAGGGGTATTTCGAATCTAATTTTAATCTGTAGTATTGTCTTTGTCTGTTGTCAGCTTCTCTTAGCTTTTTTTACCAAAACTTTCTTCTTAAGGAAGAATCAATATTGTGTAATGTTTTATTTGTATTAATGATAATAATTAATTGACAAAATTTTAATATTTTATTTATTTGACTTGTAAAAGTACTATTTGTATATTATTACTAATAAATTATCTTATCCTATCTTATCTTATCTTATCTTATCTTAAACCTATTATAAACAGTTAAAAAGTAAAAATTAACATTGACGGAAACTTAATAACAGAATTCCAGTTAGTATCATATCTAATGTATTCTTCTAAAAACTAGAAATAATTGTAATTATTAAAACGATTGTTAAAATTACACTGTTATATTGAAATTCTCGTCTTTGAACTCCTTGGAAATTCTTTACCACATAGAAGTGGTAAATTTTGTAAATAAAACTTCTTTTAAAGAGTCCCATATTACCGCACAAGTAACATGAATAATTTCAGAAACACTGTTTACCAACTCGAAATTCGCACTGTTGCTTTCACATACTGATTTCATCAGCTAAATATCACAATGTTATTTCCAACCTAATAATAAGAGTATAGCTGTACACATTTCCATATCGTGTTTCCTAATTATTGGCCCAACAACAGCGAAGAGCTCTTCAAATTCACCAATAGTAACAGGAAAATATTTTTAAAAAACCAGGATCATTTTCTCACATTTATTGAATTAAATTATTAGTATGTCCAAGCCTTTCTCCAATGTTTTCCTCAAATACAGACCTGACCCAGTAACGACGACTTTCCTGTTTTTTTAATAAAGAATATATCAATATTCTCCTTACGTTTTGAAACTTTTTTTCTAGATTAAAATACTGCCGCAATTAATGTTTTATTTTGCTTCATTTTAATTTTTAGATAAAATATAAACAAAGATCCTGATAAAAGTTAGGTTAAGACAAAAAACCATACCCCTTACGACGGCGTAACGAAACGTCCCGTGTGGACGAGACATTTTTAACACATAAGCTCGTAATACGGCTACGTCCAAATTTTTCTTATCGTGTGGACTCACTCTTAGTGGAGGAGTCAGTATGGCTTTTAGGCTAAAAAGTTTGGATGCCCCTGTTCTTGAGTCACCACCGCTTTCCACCGTAAATAAGCGCCATCTAAACATTTTATTTATGTTACTACGGGAAGCGCTTTTTAGTTTATTAAACAACTTTGTAAAATATTTTGCCACGATAACATTTTATTCGGTGTTCCTCCATCATATTCAAATGTAACTTGAAAGTTATGTAGTTGAAATAACGTATCCCAACATCAAAACCTGGAAGTGGCTTAAAAGAATTGATGTTTTTAACCGACTTCAAAAATGGGTGATAATAAATTCAAAGTGTATATGGTTTTCAGGTTTGTTCATGCATAATTTTTGAAAGGAAGTGAGATATTTTATTAAGATTTCCATTATATTCTATGGGGTTTTCTGGAGTAGTCCAATAAAAATATTTGCAGGATAAGTTTATAGGACACGGACTGAAAAATGGAAAAACCGAGGAAAATTTTTGATAAGCGAACTTTTTTACCGAGATCTTTTGCATATAACTTTTGATAGAAGTGATCAGATGATTCCATAAAAATATTTCGGGAAAAAATTCGTAAAGAGTGAAATGATAGGAAAACGACGTTTTTTTGAAAAAATTTTGATACATACCCCCTATTTCGAGGTCGTAGAAGACGATTCTGACCTCGGTTTTCCATAATTTTTCCTCAATTTTGCGGAAAACAGGGAAAATAACTTTTGACAATTTTTTTCACTAAATCGTTAAACTTTTGTTATAACAACGAATTTCACAGTGATAGAAGCTTCTGCATTATACAAAAATTCAAAAATATGCACTTTTTTATCGGAAAAATCGGAAAAATTACCACAACAAAATCAAAAGAAAACACTCAATAATAGTTTGCATAGTTCGCTAAAGATGGCGTACTGTTGAAGTCGGCAATGTTGCCAGATTGCAAAAACGATTTCTTTAAATATTCTTCTCTTTTTGTTTGAATTGGAAAGAAAAGGTTCCAAAAAGAATGTTTTCCTTTCCTTTGATTATTGAAGTACTATTAATTACTCTTGTGTCTATGCCTTAGATGTGTGATTTTGACTCTAAATAATAAAGGTTTTAAGGATTATAGTTGCTTTTGTTTGTCTCCCTCCAAATACCAGTACTTTGATGTGCGATTTTGACTCTAAATATTAAAGGTTTTAAGGATTATAGTTGCTTTTGTTTGTCCAAATACCAGTAGTTTTAAATGGATAATATGAATTGATCATATTGCTTATGTCCGTTAGCAGAAAGTGTCGAGTTGCAGAGCTTGTCCCGCCTCCACGTGGTCTCTGCTGGACAATGACATTTTTTAATTAATAAATCTAGGTCAATTTAGGTTAGTTCAAGTTAGTTTAGGTTTGTTCAGGTTAGTTCAGGTTAGTTCAGGTTAGTTTAGGTTAGTTTAGGTTAGTCTAGGTTAGTTTAGGTTAGTTTAATTTAGGTTAGTTCAGGTTAACCTGTACTAACCAGAACTAACCAAAAATTTTGGAAGGTTAAGATTCATTCTACCCCTTTTTATACGTTACAAATATTAAACTATGTTGTTAACTGTAATGGGTAAATTTTAAAGTTTATACCAGGAAACGTTAAATTTAGGTTAATTTAGATTAGTTCAGGTTAGTTTCTGTTTTCCAAATTAACCAAAATCAAGCTAAACCTGAACCAACCTATCTTAACCAAAACCAACCAAAAATTTTGAAGGGTTAAGATTATTTTTACTTAGAAATTGTTCTGAATATTAAAAAAAATTAAACTATGTTGTTAACTGAGAAGGACAAATCTTATAGTTTATATTATGAAGAAATTTTACATCTGGCAACGTTGCACCTTTTCACGTGATTCGGCCAGTTTGATGACGTTTCCGAGACATGTTTTTGATTTTTCACTGAAAATATAAGTTTTTCTAAATTGGTTTGCTTAAATTTGTGCAAAAATAATTGAAATATATTACGTACAATATTTTTTGAGTAGTTCCATTGAAAATAAATACGTAAATTCGGTTTTTAACTGAAAAGAAAGTGCTTTGTGAAGTAACGCTTTCTTTTTTTTCGTTTTCCGGGAAAGTGAGGAAAAATAGTGAAAAATCAAGGCCAGAATTGTGTTCTAGGACCTCGAAATAGGGGGTGAGTATCGAAATTTTTTCAAAAAACATAATTTCCATGCTTTTCACGCTTTGCCAATTTTTACCATATTTCGAATTTAGGTTTATAGCAAGGGAGTTCAAACTGAAAAAATCGATGAAGTTTGTTCTTTAGGAAAGTTTTTAATTGCTTTTATTCGCATATAATTTTTAACAGGAGAGAGATACTTTGACGAATTTTTTTCCAAGTTCTCGGAGACTTTCCGAAGTAATCCCATAAAGATATTTCCAAGACAGGTTTCAAGCAAGAGAGTTTATAACTGAAAAAATTGAACACATTTGCAAACTTTTAATTAAAATGATACGTAGATAACTTTTGATAGGAACGAGACATTTTCATGTACAGTAAATTATAAAGATTATTTTCAAAAGAATCCTGTAAAGTTCCTCTACGGTAGGTTTATACAAAGAGACGGAAAACTGAAAAATTTTTAAAAACTTTTCGATGGGAAAAGGGTGGCTTTTTTGCGCTTAAATTTTGATTGAGATTTGCTTTAGTTTTCATTATGCATATATAAAAATGAACGCCGTTAAAAATATAAATCCACCTATAAATAATTTAAAAATAGTCCCTCTCTTGATTTCAGCGAATATTTTTGGCATATACACAATAAATAAAGGCATATATTCAAGGCTTTTTCCTTAAAAAAAATTACAAATTTAACTCTGTTATGTAGGCTAAAAAATAACGTGGCGCGATATCAAATCTAACATAACTTTTGAAGAAAGCAGAAAACTAGACATACAAGAGAAAATTATTATCCAGATCTCTCTTTGTCTCAAATAACTGAAATAAGAAATATAATCTTTTGGAGCTCGTATTACAAAAAGGAAACGAGCTTCACGAACACGTTCTCTTACATTACCACGACATTTAAATAAATTCGCCAATTTGTCAAAAAGCAAAGTTTCTGTGGTATTAAGTTAGTTATATTGTTTTTTTTTGAATTTGAAAATTGTATAGTCAAGCTTTATGCACTGTGCTGAATTTGCTTATATATGTACAGGGTGAGTCAACGATTGGATGAAGTAAGTTTGTGCCTTTTCGGTGAAATTTACAAAGAAACTATATTTATTGTTTGATACAGTTTATTTTTACGCAGATTTTAAAAATATTTAGGACTCTACAGGGTGAGCCAGAAAACTAGGACAGCATAAAGTTGTATTTTTTTAAATAGAACACCCTATATACGAATCATATTTTCGATTTAGCTTATAATTTTAAATCTTTTTTATTAAGGGTTTACTATAACAAAACTTTATAGTTTCTGAGATAATTAAGTTTAAAGAA
Source organism: Diaprepes abbreviatus (assembly GCA_034092305.1). NCBI lineage: Eukaryota > Metazoa > Arthropoda > Insecta > Coleoptera > Curculionidae > Diaprepes > Diaprepes abbreviatus. Next base: position 3,540,910 of record JASJET010000055.1, on the reverse strand, counting down.
AAAAAGTCACATTTTCAAGCATCAATTCAATCCTAAATAACGTTTTCAATTTTGTGGCAAATATATTCAAATTTGGAATTTAGCAAGGTCAAGGACAAGTTAACATAATTTTTACCTAATATTTGCAATAAAAGCTACAGCTACAAATGAATAAATATCTTTTTTTTTTAAATAGTACACCCTGTATATTTTCATGTTATTTAATAGAGTAATAAAAACCCTAAAAGTTTTGTTCAATATATATCCTATACCTATTTATAATAGTTTTTGAGATATTTCCGTTTTTCTTATTTTCCATACTTTTTTACAGAAATAGTCTTCATTATCATAGTAGCCATGTAAAATAATAAAAAGAAACTACAGAAACAAACAGAATGTGGTTAAATATGATGAAATACATTATTCGTTATATTACAACGGCAATAGTTTAATTAAACATTATGTGAAAAAATTAACACAACAATAACGACAAGGCAAATACATATTTACTTTTATACTAAATTGAAACAAAAAAATTACCCATTAAATACTGAGATTAATTATTTCTTTTTAATAAGTGTTCGAATAAACGACCCTCTTGTGCAATGCACAAATTTAGTCTTTTTTGCAGATTTTCTCGGACCCTGGACAAAATTAGTGGCGTTATTGTTCTACAGGTATCCCTAATCCTGTTTCGCATATCTTCCACTGTTGTTGGTGGATTAACATACACCTTATTTTTAATATAACCCCATAGGAAGAAATCTAATGGGGTGATGTCGCAAGACCTTGGTGGCCACTCAATGAAACCCCCACGTCCAATCCATTTTTGCGGATATCGTTGGTCCAAAAACGCACGAACCTCACGATGGTAATGCGGGGGCGCACCATCGTGCTGGAACCACATACTGTCGAGCTCATCCCTATCGAGACCTTGAAGCAGTTGGGGTAGTTCTTCTTGTAGAAAGTTCAGGTAACTATAGCCATTTAGTGGTTCATTAAAAAAGTGGGGTCCAATAATTCGATTATGATGAATACCACACCAAACATTTAATGACCAGTGGTTTTGATGTTGCACCTCTCTAATCCAAAATGGGTTTTCTGTGGCATAATAATGCATGTTGCGTCTATTTACACCACCGTTACTTCTAAAAGTAGCTTCATCACTAAACATTACCTTGCATAATAAATTTGGATTTAATTGAATCTCCGCATTTATTACACGACTTTCAAAATCCTGTCCATGCAATTCTTGGTGTAATTGCATGTGATATGGATGATACCTATATTTCTTGATAGTACGATTAGCGGTGGATTGTGACGTTTCACATAATGCTGCTAACTGACGGCTACCAATATAAGGATTTTCCTGAACATTTAACAATACTTGTAGTTCTTTTTCTTCATTAGTTACTGGTTTGTTGACCACTTTACGTTTTGGATAATCAACAGTACCAGAAGAATCAAATCTTTGCATTAAGTTTTGAAAAGTATGGGTATTAGGCTGGCGTCGATCAGGATACTTCATTTTGTAAATTCTTTGAGCAAGAAGGCAATTTTTTTGAGCCTCTCCTATTCTATAAATCATATCTATTAACTCATTCTTTGGAAAATTCATTTTACAATATAAGATGAATGCAAAAAAAACCAAACTACACTACATAAAAACCCAAAGAAGCGATTGCGGTTATAAATTTGACACACAGAAAAATGTTCTTTTACATTGTTTTTGCCATGGCTACTATGATAATGAAGACTATTTCTGTAAAAAAGTATGGAAAATTATAAAAACTGAAATATCTCAAAAACTATTATAAATAGGTATAGGATATATTGAACAAAACTTTTAGGGTTTTTATTACTCTAATAAATAACATGAAAATATACAGGGTGTACCATTAAAAAAAAAAGATATTTATTCATTTAAACTTGTTCAAATTTGAGCCGATGTGTTCAACACCCTGTAGCTTTTATTGCGAATATTAGGTAAAAATTATGTTAACTTGTCCTTGGCCTTGCTAAATTCCAAATTTGAATATATTTGTCACAAAATTGAAAACGTTATTTAGGATTGAATTGATGCTTGAAAATGTGACTTTTTTTCTTTAAACTTAATTATCTCAGAAACTATAAAGTTTTGTTATAGTAAACCTTTAATAAAAAAGATTTAAAATTATAAGCTAAATCGAAAATACGATTCGTATATAGGATGTTCTATTTAAAAAAATACAACTTTATGCTGTCCTAGTTTTTTGGCTCACCCTGTAGAGTCCTAAATATTTTTAAAATCTGCGTAAAAATTAACTGTATCAAACAATAAATATAGTTTCTTTGTTAATTTCACCGAAAAGGCACAAACCTACTTCATCCAATCGTTGACTCACCCTGTATTGAGATCTTGGTAGCTGATTTAAAGATATTAAGTTTTTTGGCAATTTTTTACCAAATAGGAAATGTCTTTAAAATCATTAAAGTTAATTTAAACCTTGTGTGTAATACTTTTATGTCAACTAAAAATAATATAATGAAGTTTTTCGATGATAATTCAAAATCCAGGCAATTTTCTGAGTGACATAACAAATACAGTAAAAATCGGTGGTTATAATCTGATAAATACTAAAGTTTTATTTAATTTCGTTTTTTGCTGTCTGGTGAGAGTTCTTTCTTCGATTCTGAAAATTTTCATTTATATCTTTGATAAATTGAAAAAACCGCATCTTATTTATTTTGTTATTTCTGAAACCAAACTGCTTGATATAAAAAAGGTTGTTTTTTTTCTAGAAAACTTATAATCAGTTTTATTAAAACACATTTTAATAAAATTATTTTTAACTTAAAATGGATCTAGAGTTTGTCTACCGTGTTGAATCTCCAACTTTATAAAATTTTTATAAAAAAATTGAACCGACTTCTAAAAGTGCGCTAAAAAGTGAAGAATAACAATACATTTTTATATGAAATTGAAATTTTTGAAGTCGGCGCCAAACGAATACCTAACAAAATGTGATTCGCATAAACAGATTAAAAATACTTTATTTGTAGATGCTTTCTTAACAAAATTTGTATATATTAGTAGTTATTTATTTCACTTGGAAATAATTTGGCGCCGACTTCAAAAATTTCAATTTCATATAAAAATTTATAGTTATTTTTCACTTTTCAGCGCACTTTTAGCAGTCGGTTAAATTTTTTTATAAAAATTTTATTTTTCGATTTTTAGTTTTGAATTCATTATGATATTCATAAATTATTTGAACTAAGTGCTAATCGAGATTAGTGTACCTCGCAATGACTCCAAGGTGGCAAAGAAGTACCCATTTTATCCAGAATTGTAAATCACCCTAAAGTGAACCACTAAAAATTCTTTGATTCTTAGAGTTTTCCAAATACCAATGAAATTGTGTCAAACAAATATTTAGTATGTCATAGTAAATCCCCTATCTTAAATTTCAAATTAATTTTAGATTGGTATTATAGGTCCCAAAATCTTCCAATATCGCTATTTAAAGAATTTGAGACGTAAATTTCTTAGTCCGATATATTTTATATTGTATATTGAGTTTGTATACGCCCCAAGAATCCAGCAATATCAATTTTATTTAGAACCGAAAAATGTGAAAATTTTATTCCCTCATATTGTATCTTCTTAACCTAATAGTTGTAAAAAATTAACTTCATATTCGTAATATACCACCCCCCAACTCCCTAATACCAAATTTGAAAAAATATGAATAAGGTAAAAAAAAATTTCCTACCATATTGGATCCGCCATATTGAATTTCAAAAAAATGATTTTAACGTCTTGACCCTTCAAAGCCCCCTAGTACAAATTTTAGATGAAATCCAGAAATTTAAAATTTCTGAACGGTCATATTGCATCTGACGTATTAGATTTTCTTAAAATAATTTTATATTCGCTATTTATATCCTCAAAAACGAATCAGTTCCACGTTTGAACAAAATCGAAAAATGTAAAATCTTTAGTCAGTTATATTTTATTCGCCATATTGAATCCTGAAAAATACTATTAAATTCATAACTTATATCCTCAAAAACCCTCTATATCAGTTTTGGAGAAAGTCGAAAAGTGTAAAATTTTTAGGACACCATATTGAATCTGCCAGATTGAGTTTTTCAAAAATTATTTTAATTTCGTAAATAACATTAACAAAAATCCCCCAATACTGATTTTAGACAAAATCGAGAATGTAGAATGTTTAATCAGCCGTCTTAGATATGCCATATTTATTTTTTTTAAAAATAATAACAGATTCGTAATGTACTATCCCAAAAACTCCCCCATTTCAATTTTGGAAAAAATCGGACAAAATTAATTTTTTATCCGCCATATTGGAAACGCCATATTGAATTTTTTAAAAATAATCTTAGATTCGTCATGTGTGACCCCGAAAACTTCCCGGTCCCATTTTGGAGAAAATGGGACAAAATTGATTTTTTGGCCGCCATATTGGATCCGTCATATTGAATTTTTAAAAAATATTTTGAATTCGTTATGTGCGACCCCGAAAACTTCCCTATACCAATTTTGGAGAAAATTGAATAAAATTAAATTTTTTTGTCCGCCATAATGAATTTTTAAAAAATAATTTAAGATTTGTTATGTGAGACCTTGAAAACTACCGCATAAATTATGGAGAAAATCGGACAAAATTGATTTTTTTCGTTCGCCATATTGGATTCGCCATATTAAATTTTTTAAATATAAACTTGGATTTGTCATCTGCGACCCCGAAAACTCTCCCGTACCAATTTTGGAGAAATCTGGACAAAATTAGATTTTTTTGTCCGCCATATTGGATCCGCCATTTTGATTTTTTCAAGAATAATTTCAGATTCGTTGTTCGACATCCATATCAGTATTGGTTATTTTGGATCGAGAGGTCTCTAGTCACGTGGTTAAGAAATTTTCTCGTTGAGATGAGCTGATCTTAGATAGCTAGCAGGAAGCTTATGTGTCAAGGGAAATTTACCCCTACATCAACCAGTAGCTCGATGCTAATTTGTTGACACTTTCCTGATTGAGCTTATTTGGGTGTTGTCCATGAAGGAGCTCCTGTGGCTAGACTTGAAGTTTCTGTGAGAAGTCAATTCATGGTCCCTCAACTGCAGTTGTATTGAATCGTTTGCCTCGCATATTGCCCGGTGTAACACAGAAGGACTCTGTCAGCCTGTGAGAATATTGGCGTTGGGTTGTTAGTTGTTGATCTAACTGCTTACCAATATCCAAAAGTCCTCTTCCTCTGTGGAATCTAAGTAGTATTGTCCGTTCAGTAACACTACGAGGAAGATGTTTATGTGCCTTTTCCAGGAGTATAAATTCGACAAGAATGAACTTTTGAGTATGCGTACTACAAAATGTTCAGTTGACCATGAACAGGACCGAACTTCGAAAATTTATTTGCCCCTATTTCGGAAAAACGTAAGCAAACAATTTAAGGAGTTCATTAAAGTAACTAAAACACACAAAACATAAAAAAAGGGCTACTTAAAATACTACAAACCTGTCAATTTGCACAAAACTCATTAGGTAAAAACTACAAAATATTAAAATGGCGTTGAACAGGTACTGTTCAGTTCAGGGGCGGATCCAGCCTCTCTCTTTGGGGGGGGGGGCGGTGATATCACGAAAATACAGTATGGCAAGAAAAACAAGTTGTCAACGGGGGGGGGGGGGGAGTGCAAGCAGCTTACTCATTCCTAATATAAAAGGCAGAATGGGTTCTATTTTCCTGAACTCAAAGCTTTTGGGAGGGGGGGGGTGATGGCAAGCATACAGACTCCTATACTCTATTCAAGAACTAGAGAGAGTAATAAAACTGTTACCGAAACCTCTAACGTACCTGCTCCAGTGCCGCAGGTAACTGAGAACTGCTGTAAATCTAATTATATTTCATTATATTTAAATATATTTTATAAATTTACTGCAACATAGAATTTCTGATAGTTTAATTTAATTTCTGTCAGTGAGCAAAGTACAACTTACAGTTTTTTCTTAGTAATTTATTTTGTTTGCGCTTGTTTTTATATATTATTTGAGATTAGTGAGATACCCAAAAGATATGGCTTTCACTTCTATATTTATTCCAAAATAGTTAAACCAGGCCATTTTTTCCTCAACGAAAAACTTATTACGATGAATGTTTATGATGCGTTAAGATATCAATATCTAGAAAATAATGTTAAAAGCTCTATTGAGATATGTTCCAACATGACAGGAGTTGGAAAATCTACTATGTACCGAATACTGAAGGAGAAAAAACGACTGGAATTGTTAGGACTCCCAAGCCACATTCGATCACAGGCAAACGAAAAACCTCGTTGGAAGAAGAGATGAAAACTGGAATTAAAGGGGTTGTATATACATTTTATTATGAGAAGCAGATTCCAACTATCTACAAAATTCTAACTAAAATCATTGAAGATCGCGATTTACCTGAAATTAAAAGAACTGATCTCTGGAAATTGCTCAGAGAACTTAATTTTTGCTGGAAAAAACGAGATAGAAAATCTGTTCTTATAAATCGTTCGGAAACTGTCCGTTGGAGACGTAAATATCTCTCTCAAGTAAAAGGTAGAATTGCTAGAAATAACCCAATTAATAAAATTAATAATTTAACTAAACTTTTGTTTTGAATAAAGTTACTGCGGAAATTGGGAAAAATCCATATAATAAAAGAATAAAAGAAAATGTGAGAACTCGATCTCATAATCGGTGAGATAGAGGAACCAATTAAATTAATTTTAGCGAAGATAGTTTCACTGACTTTGATTAGGAATTAGATACGTAATGTTTACTAGTGTAAACACAATTTATTATTTAAATTTTTGTTTTTATTGTATTTTATTGTTTAATGATGTTTATATGTTTTTTTTGTTTTTTTATATATTTTTATTTTAGTGTGTCCCACTCTTTAATTTTATATATATTTAATTCTAATTAGCCGTAAGTTTTTTATTATTTTAATATTGTGTTAGTGTCTTTTTCTTAAGCGTGTAGAATTAACATGTTTATCTTATTTTTTTGGGGCTATCGTATTTCCTTATATAAAAGTAAATTAAATTAAGATATCAGTACAATAGAAATAAAAATAAGTAGGTCTAATTTTAATTACAACATAAAAAAAAGTAATTACATTTGAATCCCTTTTTAGTGTTTAATTGTAATTCTGCAGATGGTTTTAGAAATAAATAAACTGAAACGTCAAATGTCCTAAAAATGTTTTTAATTAATAATAAAATGACCGATAGCCCCAAAAATATTTTACTAGTATATGGACGAATTTATTTTTTTATATATGTTTAACTTTTTGTATTTTTGACAATGGATATTTTGTAAGTATTTAAATTATAACTTTTTTTGATAGAATAATCCTACGTTTTAGTCTATTATTATAGACCGGTATTTTTGATTATAAAATTTCTAACCCATTCCTATGAAAAATATATGTTCCAAATTTTGCTAAAAACACCGGACTAAAGAACACAGGTAGTTTGCAAAGAGAAAAAAGGTAAAAAATGATTCATTACTCTCTCTAGTTTTTGAATAAACTATAGTATAAGAGGAAAAATCGGGTCCATTTTCTTAAACTCAAAGCTTTTGGGGGGGGGGGGGCGATCGCCCCCACCGCCCTCCCTTGGATCCGTGCCTGGTTCAGTTATGATCGACAGCAGGAAATTGGTTTTGCGCATGATTATAAATGCGGTCTTTTCAGAAAATATGAATGTTTTACCATTTACGCACAACAACCTATAAGATTTGGCGGTCAGTGGCGGGTAACTGAGATCTTTTTGTGTACTTTTTTATAGTTGTCTATTATGAGCACATGAGTACTTTAAAAAATTTTTAGAGATAATTTATGATTTTAGCTCGCATAAAAAATTGGGTACAATGGTTTTTATTTTATTTTAATTTCACTTAGTAATGATTATGCTTTGAGTATTTCAAAGGGAGTTTGAGCGATATGTAGTCACTCCAGAATTAATATTTGGAGCTGCAACAGGGATTAACTAGAAGAAAATACACAAAAAGTGAAACAACCATTCCCTGTCTCTCTAATGATGTGCTGTCTGTGGCTTTGTCATGGGTAACTTTCAAGCAAAAAATTTATTTGTCCTTCGTCATTTTACTCAAAAAGTAACTCTACTACCGACTCGGATTTTGTATACAAATGACGGCCCATATTTTCAAGCATGTCGGGACGTTATATTCACTTAGTTATAATTTAGAACCCAGACATATTCGAGGGGAAAGTTAGCTGAATAAATTCAACATTATCTTTGCTTCAATTAGTCATACTTACATTTCTAAGCCTACCTTATGTCAGATTAATTATAGTATTAATAAATCATCAAATCCATTATTCATAGGCCTATTTAATTATTCCTTTTTAATTAATTTATTATTTTAATTTATACACGCGTTGTTGATATTTTTTGTTTAATATTGAAAGAAAATTTTACAATATATGACAGTTATAGTGATACTAAGAGATACAGAAGCAAATAGTGTGGTCGTGTTCCACATTTGGAAGCGATAGTTTAAATGTTCATATCTAAGAGAAGAATTGTCCAACAGAAGATTTGGGCTTAAAATTGACTCATGAGTACCTGGCAGAGACATGTAAAATTTGTTTAAATTAACAACGGTTTTTGAGAAATGGCTGCATATGAGTATATCGTCCTGTTGAGGGCTATAATTTTGTTGATCTAAAAATTATAAAAGTTTCTATCTATCTATGTTAGTAATATTTATAAATTATAGCATCTCTCTTTAACTCACAAGGAAGGTATCCGAAGAGTCTGGCTCCGATTTTAATGAAACTTCAATATGTTGTAGAGAGTACAAAAATAAGAGATGTGTATTTTTTATCTGGGGAGATTCATTATAACACAGTGAAAATCGCCCCTAAAGTTTACCCCTAAAAACAGAACATTTGAAATATCTCAGGTTCTAAGTGAGATATCTTTACAAAATAAAATAAAAATTACTTGCTGTTCGAAACGATGTTAAACTATGGTTTTTTTACCTCCAAGGATATCATCCTTTATTTTTTTATAAGGGTAAACTATCTATTTGCGCTCGTAATTTAATTCTAAACATTACCAAAATTAAAATAATTTTTTGTAAATATTTTTTTTCAGGAATAACATAAATAACTTAAGTTGACGGGTTTCGGGGTTTATAAAAATAACTACTAAAATAAGTTGCGCCACCCTCAAATACTTTTTTTTTTAAATCTCAAGTTCAAATGGAGATAACTCTACAAAACAAAATGAAAATTACTTATTTTTTGACATAATGTTGAACTAAGGTATTTTCAACCCCAAGAATATCATCCCTTATTTTTTATAAGTTTAAACCATCTATTCGCGTAAGTAATTTAATTCTAAAAATTACCAAATTTAATAAAATAGCTTGAAAATATTTTTTTCAAGAATACCGTAATTAATTCAAGTTGACGTATTTCGAGGTTTCCAAAAACAAAGTTGTGACGCGTTTTCTTAAGAGGGAGCAAATTGTGCTCTACGGATCTACTTTGTTTATGATAGCGGAACATCGGTCAGTGGATATTTCTCGTGCAGACAGTCATCGGTTAAATGTTCAGCGTAGTTCGGTTTCGAGCGCCACCCTTGGGATTAATGTGGTTGAGTGCCCACTTATTCACCGGCAGCTTGTTACAGTGGAGAAACGGCAAGCCAGGGGTCAATTGAGCGTATAAGTGCTAGCTGCGGGCTGCCAATTGTTACCTGTAATGTTAAAAATGGGAACTAGGTAACGAAACAAATGGTTTTAAAACATGCTGTATCCTGTATCCCCTACTTTTATAAAAATATGGCCTATGGAGCTTAAGTAGTCGGCGCGTGCTTCCACTACCCGATGAGTGACGGCGTGGGGTGATCGTGCATACAATACTGCTGTATACGGACGCCCTGAAAATCATTGAAAAATTGTATATCCCGGCATGACGCGGCAAATCTAATTATATACCGGTAATATTGAAACCCCTCTCAGGGGAATCATCACCTTGTCGTTGGTGAGAGGGCTCAGTAACCTTCAATATCCAGGGAGCGATGCCGGCGGTAGCGTAGCTACTGGCAGGGACACCCATGCCGGTAAGGTCTCGAAGAGATGAAGGCGAAGCTAAGAAGGTTCCCACGCAGCGTCTGATCCAGAATGGGCGGCTGCAAACAGCGTCGGTACTTCATGTCAGAAGCGGCTGATTCTCAAGGCCAGGAAAGCAACGGGAAACTACCTGGTATCAAAATATTTCCCCAGGACACCACAATGGCTGAAAACAAGAAAGACACGGCCCTCAGTCCCGGGCACCCCTTAAATGGGGAGAGGGTGCTAAGAATCTCCCGGTCAGCCAATAATGTCCTAAATGTGAAAAAGATCGGTACTTGGAACGTTCGAAGCATGTACCAACCAGGCAAGGTAGCAAATATTATTCAAGAAATGAAACACCTAGACATAGATATTTTGGGATGCAGTGAAGTCCGATGGCCAAATTCCGGAAAAACAGTCATAGGCGAGCACCATGTCTACTACTCAGGAGATGAAACAACACGAAACAGAAATGGAGTAGCTATAATAATAAAAAATGAAATTGCTAAAGCAGTGATAGGATTTATACCCATGTCAGATAGAGTTGCACTGCTGAAGATTAACTCCAGATCCTCTAACATGAACATCATTCAAGTTTACGCACCCACAGCCGAATCTACTGAAGTAGAAATAGAAACATTTTATCAGACCCTAGAAGACGCTCTAAAACTCACGAAGAAACATGAATTAAATATTATCATGGGCGATTTTAACGCCAAAATAGGAGAGGGTACAGTTGAGAAGGTTGTGGGAAGATACGGTCTTGGCACAAGAAATGAGAGAGGCGAAAGGCTGATCCAGTTCTGCCAGGAGACTGACATGGTTGTCATGAATACATTTTTCAAACTGCATCCCAGAAGGCTTTACACATGGAAAGCTCCAGGAGATACTCCAGAGAGAATTATTAGGAACCAAATTGATTTTATCAACATAAACAAAAGGTTTCGAAACTCTATCACCTCAGCAAAAACATACCCAAGCGCAGATGTCTTCTCGGACCACAATCTATTAGTGGCAAATATCAAGATACGACTCAAAGTTATTCGTAAGAAAAGGACTCCCAGAAAAAACATAAGACCACTGAAAGAAAATAACATCCAAGAAAAGGTGAAAGAAGAGCTAAATAAAAACTTTGCCAAAATAGCTGAAAGCTACACCGACGATATAGAAGAACAGTGGAACGAAATGAAGACAGTTATCACTACACTAACAAACGAAAATCTGAAATCAAGAAAAGAAAAGAAACAAGAATGGATGACAGACGAGATATTACAGAAGATGGAGGAACGGCGAAGATTCAAAAATAAAAATATACACGAATACAACAAGCTCCACAAGAATATACTGCGGAAAATAAAGGAAGCAAAAGAGGCATTGTTGACTGAGAAATGCATAGAAATTGAAGCTCTTCAACAAAAACATGATGACTTCCATATGCACAAAAAGATCAAACAGATGCAGAACATTGATAATCAACGCAATACCGGCATAATCGTAGACAACGAGGGTCAGATCTTGATCAGGATTGAAGACAGGCTGAAAAGATGGAAGGAGTACATGCAAGAACTTTTCGAAGATGCAGTCAGAACACCATACGAAACAAACCACCCCTACGGCCCAGAAATAACAAATGAAGAAGTCAAGATGGCCATCAAACGACTTAAAGATGGAAAATCACCAGGACCTGATGATGTTCATGGCGAAATTTTAAAGTTATTGGAGGAGTCCCAAATCGCAGCTCTTACCAAACTATTTAACAACATATATGAAACTGGACAATTACCAAAAGACTGGCTGCTATCAATATTCATCCCAATTCCTAAAAAAATCAATGCGAGGAAATGCGAGGACCACAGATTAATTAGTTTAATGAGCCACGCGCTTAAAGTACTCCTTAATATCATTCACTCTCGCATCTACACCAAATTAGAAGAACACATCAGCGAAGTGCAATTTGGATTCAGATCAGGCCTTGGAACAAGGGAAGCACTTTTCAGCCTGCAAGTGCTAATACAAAGAGCAAGGGATGTTAACTGCGATGTATTTGCATGTTTTATTGATTTTGAAAAGGCATTTGACAAGGTACCACATGGAAAATTAATTGATATTCTAAGAACATCGGGAATTGACAGTAAGGATATTAAACTTATCTCAAACCTATATTTACAACAAAAAGCAACAGTACGTCTCGAAAACGAACTATCCGATGTCTTTGAAGTCGGAAAAGGAGTTCGACAGGGATGCATACTGTCACCGACATTGTTTAACATATATTCTGAAAATCTCTTTAGAGAAGCCTTGGATGAATCGGAAGACGGCATTACAGTAAATGGTAAACCTATCAATAATATTAGATACGCGGATGACACCGTTCTGTTGGCAGATAGCGCAAATGGTCTCCAAAGAATAATAGATAATGTTGTGGAAGCATGCAGCGAATATGGATTAAAACTAAACTGTAAAAAGACCAAAATAATGATCATTAGTAAGAACATCGACACTAACGCCCAATTTACTGTAAACGATACAACACTGGAAAGAGTAGAGAAAATATCCTACCTGGGATGCAATATCGGTGATACATGGGATCATAGTTACGAAATAAGGACCCGTATTGAAAAAGCCAGAAGCGCTTTTGGTCGCCACAGAAGAGTCCTTTGCAACCTCTCTCTAAATATCAATATACGCATAAGAATTCTCAGATGCTACGTCTTTACCGTTCTCCTCTACGGGGTAGAAAGCTGGAGTCTTACAGAAGCTGCCATCAAACGCTTGGAGGCATTTGAAATGTGGTGCTATCGCCGCATCTTACGAGTGTCATACACACACCACACAACTAACATCACGATTCTCGAGAGGCTCGGAAAAGACAGGGAAATTATCACCACTATAAAGAACAGGAAACTGGCTTACTTCGGCCACATTATGCGTAATGATAAGTATCGATTACTAAGATTAATTCTACAGGGCAAGATCGAGGGCAAGAGAGGCCCTGGACGTAGACGTATATCCTGGCTGGCCAATCTTAGAAAATGGACTGGCCTAACATCAACTGACCTATTCCGAACTGCAGTGAATAGGATAAGATGGGCTAACGTGGTCGCCAACATCATAAGAAGATAGGCACCTTAAGAAGAAGAATATTGAAACTTTAAGCATTCACAAGTATCAGATTTTTCGGATGTTTAATAAATAAATTAAATCCCGGCGAATATACTTATGCCCAAAAATTTAGTAACTTCGTTACAAACTAGTAAAAGAGGGTGAGTCACCCCCTAATACTGATGAAAATTATTTGTTATTCGAAATGACATTAGACTATGGTATGTTCACCCACTAGGATATCATCCTTTATTTTTTATTAGGGTAAACTATATATTTACGCACGTAACTTAATTGTAAAAATTACCAAATTTAATGAGATTGTTTGAAAATATTTTTTTAACGAATACCTTAAGTCACTTAAGTTGTCGTGTTTCCGGCTTTCTAAAACTTACTAGTAAAGGACGGTGAGCCACCCCAAATATTTTTTTTTTATTTCTCAAGTTCTAATTGAGGTAACTACGAAACAAATTGGAAATTACTTGTCATTTGAAATGAAGTTAAACTGTAGTATTTTTACCCTTAAGGATATCATTCGAAGGATGCCATTTCATACATGTATAATTATTTTTAAAATTGGGTGTCGCTCATCCCCTTTTACTTGTTTATTTTTAGAAATCTCTAGACACGTCAACTTAAGTTACTTATTATATTCGTAAAAAAAATATATTATCAACAGATTCGGTTTAATTTCGTAATATCCAAAATTAATTTATGTAAATGAATTACAAGGTTAACCCTTATAAAAAGTGACTGATGATATCTATGGGGTTAAAACAACATGGTACAACACAATTTTCGTATTTCTAAGGATTAAATTACGTGCGTAAATATATGGTTTACCTTAATAAGAAATAAGGGATGATATCCTTGGGGGTGAAAATGCCATAGTTTAATATCATTTTGAATAATAAGTAACTCTCATTTTATTTTGTAAAAATATCTCACTTCGAACCTGAGATTATGCAAAAATACTGTTTTTAGGGATAAACTTTAGGGGCGGTTTTCACCCTATTATAATGAATCTCCGCAGCTAAAAAAAAAATAGGTATCTCCAATTTTTGTACCCTCTACAATATATTCAAGTTTCATTAAAATCGGAGCGGGACACTTCGGATATCTTCCTTGTCAGTGATAATATTTATTTTATTAGGCTTATAAGTTAATAATTAAAAAAAAATTCGACGGTAAATTTTTATTATTAGAATATTTCTACTTACAATTTATTTTTTCTTTCAAATAAGAGAGAAGTTTTACCACAAGAAAGACAATAACACGCTGGTTTTGACGACTATATCTTAACGTAACCGAGATTATAGTAGACTGACTAATTGAACTGTTTCAGATTAATTTGTCCAGTTGGCAGTTTGTTTACTTTAACAAAGTGGATTATATTTTATCTTCTAAATCTTAATTTAGTTTTTAGGAGGAACTTATACCGCCTTGTTTAATTTTCTTTTGTGAATAGTCGCAATTTATTATAAGAGCGTTGGAAAGAAGACACTAATTTTATAGCCTGCTTTAAAATAACAAGTCTAGCTAACTTGACAGCCAATCTCTAGAAAGTGTGCATGCATAACTAGAGTAATGAAGACGTGCTAACGGCCGCTATAGAGTTACTTCTATAATTCACACATATAATAGTCGAGAGTATGGTAAAAAAGAAAACATAGAAAATGATGAGGGATAGGGTTATTAATCAAAGGCCTCATCTCTTATCTAGACATCAGCAAACCTCGAATATGTTCCAAGATGAAACGAAAAAGAAGTGTGACTTTATGAAACATTTTAACAAAGGGTTGAGTTGTAAAAGAGAATGGGACAGAGTTATCACTGACAAACATAAATTAAACTTTACTAAATGGTATACAGACGGTTTGAAAACAAAGAAGGAAATTGAAATGGGAGTTTGGGCAAATCACCAAGTATTTTCCAAGTTAAAATTTTGCTTTGTTAGGAAAAGCGTTCTATTCAAAAAGGAAAACAAATCAATCAGAGGCAAGAGATTAAGGATAGTCAAGCTGCCGTACTGCGCTGAGCCCTCATGGCTCAGCGAAACAGCTAAAGTATCTTCAAACTGCTTATTTAGATTCACAATCCAATATATTTCCTATTTCCTTTAAACTTTTCTTTTTATAATATTTTAATGAAACAATTTTTTTCCTCAATTTTCATGATGATTCTAGTTTTCATATCTTCTTATTCTTTGAAGGAATTTACTATTAGTCCCGAGGTCAACGCACGAGAATCCTCCCACGCATGATGGTATGTTCAGCCTTGCATTCAGTCACACTTTAATAACAAGGATGTAAAAATTACAAATTTTTATATATTAACATACATAAATACCCAACACCGATCAAGATTTAAATCCTGCAACTCGATCTCGCACAGCTCCTTGCCTGACCATAAGACCACCGAGACATCTTTACATACAGACATATAAAATGCTGGAGTTGGTCCAATATTTTCCGACACTGTCTAGCTCAACGTTTCCCAAGCGGTGTTTCACGAATCCCCAAGAGTTCACGAAATTTATAAAGGGGGTACGCAAGAAAAACATTGTAATGGTGGAATTTTAGATTAAACATCGTAACAGGCAATAATCTGTAACCCGACGAATCCTTACACTACTGACGATGTCAGTACATTCTCGAACGAGCTGACAATTTTTATTTAGGCGAACAAGGACTTTTCTTAATTGCGCACGACAAACGAGAATAACGTCCACCGACATAAAAATGCCGCAGTCATATATAAGGAAGAGTAGATTCGAACTGAACGATGAGTTTAAGAAACTTGAGTAATTTCAAAAAGATAAATGAGTTGGTAGTGCATAGTGCGTGCGCACGTCGAATATGAACGTAAATAATTATTGCTCCGTAAATGTATGATGGATCGATGGCGAAAAGCGGATAGTTTGGTCGAGACTGACAAAAAATTGGACGAACAGCAATTGCTTCTTCTACTTAGTCCCTGATTTTAAACCAATACAGGGTGGTAGGCAGCGAAAACAAGTTGTCGACGGGGAGGGGGGAAGACACCAGCAACATTCCCATTTTTAATGTAAAAAGCAGGGTCGGATCTATTTTTCTGAATTTGAAGTTCTTGGAGAGGGCGGGGGTGATAACAAGTAAAAACAAGTTACCGACAGTGGGAGGATGCCAGCAGCATACACATTCCTGGTATAAGAGGCAGAATCAGGTCTATTTTCCTGAACTCAAAGCTCTTGGGAGGGAGGGGGGCGATCACAAGCATACACATTCCTAGTGTCTTTTTTACTTTTTGTAGTATTTTTGGTCGGAATTCTGGAGATGTTAGGGAGATAGCACGATCAGATAGACCGATTATAATGCTATTTTTTTGAGTTTTTGAATGATTAGAGAAATAATTTAGATATCTACTTGACCAAGGTGGTCAAGAATCAAGAAAATACATAAATAAATAAATAAATAAATATATATATATATATATATATATATATATATATATATATATATATATATATATATATATATATATATATATGTATATATAGGGCAAATGTGCAGAAGTTTTATTAAAAGAATAAAATACATTAAAACAAGGTATCTAAAAAAGCACACCAATTCTCACTACGCTTTACATTTAAACAATGAACAACATACTTTTAATGATAATTTTGATATTTTACACTTGGATATCTAAAGTTTGAATTTGAAAAACTGAAATATCTCAAAAACTATTATAAATAGGTATAGGATGTATTGAACAAAACTTTTAGGGTTTTTATTACTCTATTAAATAACATGAAAATATACAGGGTGTACCATTTTAAAAAAAGATATTTATTCATTTAAACTTGTTCAAATTTGAGCCGATGTGTTCAACACCCTGTAGCTTTTATTGCAAATATTAGGTAAAAATTATGTTAACTTGTCCTTGGCCTTGCTAAATTCCAAATTTGAATATATTTGTCACAAAATTGAAAACGTTATTTAGGATTGAATTGATGCTTGAAAATGCGACTTTTTTTCTTTAAAGTTAATTATCTCAGAAACTATAAAGTTTTGTTATAGTAAACCCTTAATAAAAAAGATTTAAAATTATAAGCTAAATCGAAAATACGATTCGTATATAGGGTGTTCTATTTAAAAAAATACAACTTTATGCTGTCCTAGTTTTTTGGCTCACCCTGTAGAGTCCTAAATATTTTTAAAATCTGCGTAAAAATAAACTGTATCAAACAATAAATATAGTTTCTTTGTTAATTTCACCGAAAAGGCACAACCTACTTCATCCAATCGTTGACTCACCCTGTACACTTACGCAGAAAGGTAAATTTAGTTTAAGCTCTCTGGAATGAAAAGTATGTATGATAAAGGAATAACGTTAGTTTATATAGATAATATAATTAAATACTGTGTTTATGATGATAAAAAATCCACAGGTAAAGCACAAGCATTAATAAGCATCTTCTGCAAATTTAAGCCCTTAATATTCATTTGCCACGACATTATGGATTTTTGAAAAAAAACAAACTTTTTTTTAATCCAAAAATAATTTTTTTTTGTGATCGGAAATGATACATTTAAATCCAATGCACGCACGCATTAAAAAATTTTTATCTCCATCCGGTGAAAAGTTATCGCAATTTTTTTGGTGCAAAAATTGGTTTTTGCATAATTTCTCAGCCCACGATTAAAAAAAAAAATTTTAATAGATCTTCAAAATATAAAACAATACAAACAATTTCCATTAAAATTGAGCATTGTATCTTAATTAGGAAAGCGGAAAATTGAGGTTGAATTTTCAACTTTGACATCGAATTTCTCGGAAAATAAATAACTTACAGATTCCGAGTTTGACATACTTTTTTAGAATGATAATACCTATATGTACGTTAAATTTTAAATCGGTAGTTTGTTAATAATTGTTTTTTAAAAAAAAAAAAAAACAAACCAAAACCATAAATTTTGTCGAAAAAGAAAATATCTCGATAACTCGTGGCGCCACCTATAACTTTTATTATATGAATCGATAGGCTTTTATTCGAAATAAACTCAAAAAATCGAAAATCGTGGCCATTTTTGGTCCGCCATTTTTTTTGCACAGGTCTTTCAGAGTTACCATCGAAATATGTTTTATACGATGCCGAAATGAACACATTCTAGCAAAAAAACCAATGTTACATTTTTGTTACTGACAAAAGTCTATTTTCCATGGAGTAACTGGGCTCCCGGACTACTCAGAAATAAGCGGAGGCGATGGGATTGTAGGGCTATCGTTAATTTATTAAAAAACGACGTGCATTGTTATTAAAATTCATTTATCTTGTTCAAAAGCTAAGTAAAAATTCTTTCGTGACATTTTCTCATTTTAGAAAGGAAAGATTTGAAAAATGTGTTGCGTTTAATAGGAAATCTCATTTATATAATAATTCTTTTTTCAAACAACCGTTTGCCAGATACAGGATTTAACAGAGTATTCAGATATTGGTTTTTCTGAAATAAATTCTTGGTCACAAATACCTTGTTGTAAAATGTGTTCATAAGAATATTGGATTTTAAACTGACAACAGTTTTTATCCTGTCTTTTAGTAATGAGGCCAGTGCGAATCTACATTCAAAAAACCATTCTATACTAGTTTTAGGCTAGTAATTATTACCTAAATCACTGAACATATTTTTTACCACAAGAACCCAAGAGGTTTCATGGTCTATTTATGACAAAGGTGACCGTATTTTCAAAATTAAAAAAAAATAATTAGAAGTTGGGATATTGCGAAATTATTGCAAAATTTTTCATCTTGTTAAGATCCAGTTTAAAGAAACAGTACGGGACGGGTAAGTTTTGACTTTCTTCTCGGTATGGTGGTACAGGTAGACCATCATCTCGATGGTAGTGAAATGGGATGAATTGTGTTTTATCGCAATCAAATCAAACTGTGTAACCTCTAACATGAGAAGGATATGATGGAGCGAAGGTTGCATTTACTGTTCGTATTTAACTTCACTTACAAACCGAGTTGCATATAGTTTCTACGTTGACTGAATGTGATTTCAGCACTACAACAGCATAATGTGGAAATATCCACTGCTATTGCATCTCGCACAGAGTAATCCATGACAGCCGCATAAACATATATATATATATATATATATATATATATATATATATATATATATATGAAAAAGTTATTTTATTCTCCTTACGACCGTTAAGAAAGGGGACAGACAGTGTATTCTCTGCGAATTCCACTCTGGTTCTCTCTCCATACTAGTTTCGACCACCTAATGGTCTCATCAGTGGAGCTGTAACGAACCGAGAGTAAAATGCACAGAGAACAAATGTCTACTTAAAATCCCCATATCGTAATATATCGGCAGGATATTACCTGCAGAACTTGATGCCGGACTGCTATCTTAAACAGTACAAACGAACATCTGAATATACCCCGGAGCGGTAGGAAATTTATTAAAAATAAATTTTAATAAATTTCCTACCGCTCCGGGGTATATTCAGATGTTCGTTTGTACTGTTTAAGATAGCAGTCCGGCATCAAGTTCTGCAGGTAATATCCTGCCGATATATTACGATATGGGGATTTTAAGTAGACATTTGTTCTCTGTGCATTTTACTCTCGGTTCGTTACAGCTCCACTGATGAGACCATTAGGTGGTCGAAACTAGTATGGAGAGAGAACCAGAGTGGAATTCGCAGAGAATACACTGTCTGTCCCCTTTCTTAACGGTCGTAAGGAGAATAAAATAACTTTTTCAAATATATGGACCGTGACTTTGTTTATTTTTAATATATATATATATATATATATATATATATATATATATATATATATATATATATATATATATATATATATATATATATATGAAGTAAAATGCGAACAGTAAATGCAAACTTCTCTCCATCATATCCTTTCTGTGTTAGACGTTGCACAGTTAGAATAAATTGTATAAAATGAAATTTACCCCATTCCACCGGCATTGAGATGATGGCCCATCTGGACCACCATACCGAGAAGAAAGTCAAAACTTACCCTCCCCGCCACAGTGATACGGCAGAGGTAACAAAAGTATACTTCCAAAATATCTCTGTCTCAATTCGTTGAATGCTGGGCACTCTTTGAGGACATAGTCAACAGTTTCATTCTCGTCCAAACACCATCTGCATGTCGGGTCGTCTTCGACGCCGATTTTTGTGAAGATGGCCCCTGAGGTGACAACGTATTGTCAACAATCTAGCCACAATTCGCAGCTCTTTCCATCCTAAACAGACAAGCTTTTTAGTACGCCGTGCACTAGAACCAGTTATATATTCCTTATTAGCACACCTCATTCCAGGAGCTTCCGTCCACAATTCAATAAATTTGCTTTCCAGCAACGATTTTAATTCCCATTTGCCAATAGCAATGGGAACAGGTAGCATTGGTTGGGGTCAATACGGTTCAGTTGCCGAACCCAACTTTGCTAGACGGTCTGCTTCCTCATTCCCGCGTATGCCCGAGTGATCTGGGACCCATACTCGCCTGACTGTGTAGTCGTTCCTTATCATACCATTGAGTACATTCTTGCACTCATACACTAATCGCGAAGTTACGATATTGGACTTCAGTGCTAATATCGCAACCTTACTGTCTGAGCATATATTTATTACCCTATTTCTGTCTATATCTCTCTCACAGAGATAGGTACACTGCAAAATAGCATAAATTTCCGCTGTGAAGATTGTCGCACGTTGTCCGAGTGGCTAGTACTCTCTGACTCCTGTGCTCCTGCCGAAAACTCCGACTCCAGCTCTTTCATCTTGTCGAGATCCGTCAGTATAATGCCAGAATCCATGTTTTGGAAGGTTTTGCTCTTTCTCCCAATCCTCTCTACTTGGTACAAATATCTTCAGAGAAAGGTTTGGTTCTAAAAGCGGTGTCATGTAATCTGTCCACCTGGGGAGTTATGGACACCTCTCCACCGTGCTTTCCCAGAGACTTGAGTAGCAGCCCGTTCCAATTCCAAGATATCCTAAGCCACTGAGACGTCTTCAAGGCCTCGTTCGTTATGTATAAGTAAAGAGGAGGCAGATTCACCAGGACTTCAAAAGTCTGGTGGGAGCAGTCCTCATAGCACTCAATATTCCCACATACCACCATACAATAGCGTTATTATGGGGCGAATCACCATATATTCATATATATATATATATATATATATATATATATATATATATATATACATATATGGTATAATTAAAGACGAAGTGATATACGCAATAAACATGCTAAAGAACGGAAAAGCTACAGGTCCGGACCAACTGCCAGCAGAAATTCTTAAACTGATAGAGGAGGACCAGATTCATATTCTGGTAGAGTTAATCAACACCGTATATAAAACAGGAATAATACCAAATGAATGGTTGTTATCAACTTTTATACCCCTCCCAAAAAAGAAAAATGCCAAGCATTGCTCCGACTATCGTACAGTAAGCCTGATGGTTCACACAATGAAGGTCCTGTTGAAGGTGATCCATAACAGAATATTCAGGAAACTAGATGTGGACATCAGCGATACACAATTTGGATTCCGTAAAGGCCTAGGAACAAGAGAGGCACTGGTCGCACTTAATGTCTTGTCACAAAGATGCCTAGACATGAATCAAGATCTACACGTGTGCTTTATAGACTACAATAAAGCCTTTGACAAAGTTAAACATGATCAACTCATCGAATCATTGGTAAGGAGAAGGATCGACCTCAGAGACATAAGAATAATCTCAAACCTATACTATGGCCAGAAAGCAACAATACGAATAGAAGACATAACATCAGAAGAAATAGAAATACAGAGAGGGGTTCGTCAAGGGTGTGTACTTTCACCAATTCTTTTTAATCTATATTCGGAAGATATAGTAAATAAGGCACTTGCTGATCAAGACATAGGCATTAAAATTAACGGCATGATAATAAATAATCTGAGATACGCCGACGATACAGTTCTTTTAGCTGGAACACATGAAGACCTACAGATGCTAATTAATAAAATGGTCACAGTAAGCGAAGAATATGGACTCTCACTGAATATAAACAAAACAAAATATATGCTAGTAACAAAAACAACTCGGGACATTCGTACGGTGTGTGTAAAGAATCAACCTATTGAAAAAGTGAGAAAATACAAGTACCTTGGCACAACCATTAATGAAGACAATGACAGCTCCCAAGAAATACGAATCAGAATCGAACAGGCCAGAAACACATTTATAAGAATGAAGAGGCTTTTTTGCTGCCGAGATTTAAACCTTGAATTAAAAGTGCGACTGCTGAGATGCTATGTGCTGTCTGTACTGTACTATGGGATGGAGGCTTGGACACTGAAAATGTCTGACATGAGAAGACTGGAGGCATTTGAGATGTGGATATACCGGAGGGTGCTGAGGATTTCATGGGTGGAGAGAATAACCAACGAGGAAGTAATGAGACGTATGCATAAGGAAAAAGAAGTGATTCTAACAATTAAAAGAAGAAAACTACTATATATGGGACATGTTATGAGAGGAGAAAAATACCAAATATTGCAGATTATTATGCAGGGAAAAATCCAAGGAAGGAGATCCATAGGAAGAAGAAGAAACTCATGGCTGAAGAACCTTAGAGAGTGGTTTGCATGCAGTAACAACGAGTTATTTAGAGCAGCGGTCTCAAAAATCAGGATTGCCTTGATGATTGCCAACCTTCGAAGCGGAGACGGCACCTAGAGAAGAAGATATACATATATATATATATATATATATATATATATATATATATATATATACATATATATATATATATATATATATATATATATATATATATATATATATATATATATATATATATATATATATATATAGGCACGGATCTTATGGGGGGGGGGGGGGGGATTGCGAGCCAGGAGCTTTGAGTTCAGGAAAATAGACCCAATTCTGCCTCTCATACTAAGAATGTGTATGCTGCCGGCATCGCCCCCCCCCCCCCCGCTCCCGTCGACAACTTCATTTTTCTTGCGATTGCCTTTCCCAAGAGCTTCGAATTCACAAAAATAAAAATTCAGGTTCAGTTGATGCGGATATTAATGAAGCACAAGTTAATGCATTCCTTTCTGGATTAAATGTTCCAGCAGTCATCAGTACATTGCTAAAACGACATTAAAAACTTATAGAAATAGCTAGTAATAAAGAAGTAGGAAATAATCTTAATAAACAAACAGCAAAAACAACCATATATATTCTTGAAAACAACAAACAAACTGGCCAGACTGTATAAAGAAAAAAGATCAGCTTGATGAAATTAAAGCCTGAGGTATCTATTATTTTTATTACGACAATGGTTAAATCTGATATTTTATTAAAAATACCTGAAAAAGCATTTATTACCGGAGGTGAAATTGGACTCAAATTACTTTTGTCTGAGAATATTGATATAAAAACACGTGTCACAATTACACAGACAAATTTAGATACTATTATAAAAAATTTAAAGATTGTTTTAAAAGAAAAAAATTAATAAAATTTTACTGATGATTTGTTATCATATTTAATGTAAAGCCTATATACTTCAAAATATTTGAATTGGATTGTTAAAATATATATGAAAAATTTTACATTATAATAAAAACCAAATTATTATTTAATTAATTTAATTATATAAGATAATTTTATAAAAGTTGTTTTTTAAGAAATAAATCAGTACACGTTATATATATATATATATATATATATATATATATATATATATATATATATATATATATATAACAATTTTTCTGACTTTTCGCTCTACATAGCGAGGTTCTTCAAAGATATGGTATATATATTTTGAATCTTGAAAGTAGCTTTAAAGAAAACGACAAAAAAATGAAGCAAACAAGAGGAAGGAAAAAATAATCCTTGACCATGACACAAAATAAGCCATTCGTCGGAAAGTCTATGGTTAACTTTTCAAAAATGAAATACCAACATTAAAAAAAATTAAGACATACATTAATAACGACATATCTTTATTTATTTTACACATCTTTTTTCGAAACTACTGCTAGCTCTGGACAACTTTTGCGGGGTTATAGTTTGAAAAGCGTCTCTTATGCGTATTTTCATATCTTGTGGTGTTGTCAGGGGCGCATTGTAGACAATTCCTTTTATGTACCCTCATAAAAAGAAATCTGGTGGAGTTAAGTACGGCGATCTTGGGGGCTAATTTTGAAATCAATCTCTCCCAATTCACCTGCTTCAGAAGTTGACATTTAAAAATTGTCGAGCCTCGCGATGATAATGAGAAAGAGCTCCATCCAGTTGAAGCTAAATAGTTGTTTTAATATTTAAATGGACATCTAATAACACTGGAAGTTGGTGTAAAAGAAAATCGGGAAATATCAAACCATTTAAAGATCTTTCAAAAAAGTAGGGTCCAATTAAGTATGGACCCAGTATTCCTCCCCACACATTTGCGGATTTGAATCAGAATAGTAATGGAAGTTGTGTCTATTCACGAAACCATTGTTATGAAAAATACATTCAACACATTATCAAAAAAGTGTTCATTTTCTGCCACTTTATCTAACACCCACAAGCAGATTTCAGTTCGGTTGTCGAAATCATTTCCGTGAGGCTCTTAACAAAACTGGATTTTATAAGGATGAAATCTGTATTTGTTAAGAATGCTTGTAACACTTGCTTAGCTAATGTTAGTATTTTCGGATATATGATTCTGACTAATATTGGAATTTTCGATCACTGAACCAAGTACAGTAAAACATTTTCTTCATCCTCAGTGACAGGTTTTCTTATAACAGGTTTTTTATAACTGATACTTCCACTTTCTCAAAACTGGTTTAATAGTCTCACAAAAATGGCTGGTTTAGGATGGTTTCTTTCAGGAAACCTTTGAGCATAGACTGTACAAGCCAACAAACAATTTTGATGACTTTTTCAAGGACAAAAGTCATATCAATACGCTCCTCCTTTGCAAAAATCTTCATTTTGACAAAGCAATAACACAACAGTATCCAAATAATTCAATTAAATAAATGAAGTTTCACAGTTACAAAAAATAATACCGTTATTATAGCATCAGGCTTTGCAGACTAAAATGACAGATTAAATGAATTATCTGACGTTTTTAAATGCCATAGGCATATTCCGTGAAAACTCAAAGACTTGGCTATAGAACTGCCTTATACCATTTGATAGGTATTTGAGCGGCACATTTTCTGGTAAGTTAAAAAGTATAGCGTTCTATTTAAATTAATCAAGTTAAAGAGATTTAAAGTTCTTATTTGCTTAATTTTAATTTTTAGACACCCAATCTAATATAGCAAATTGATTATAATTCGGATATAAAATATGATTTATTGTTACACTTCACTGTAAATTTCGAGTACAGAACTGAAATACTTCTTAAGTATTTGAAACATGAAAATTAGGTTAGATTTTGTCAAAATTCAAAATATTTAAAAACCCTTAAGGCTTAGATACTATAAACCTTATTAAAATGGGCATTTATTTTGATTGGAGAATCCAAAAATGCAATAATATACAGGGGTTCCATTTAAAAAACAAGTTTGATACATTCAGAGCTTTTGAGACGCCATGTAAAATATGAAAATAATTTTAAAACTATATTATACCCCCATATACTTCAAAAGTAAAACTTTTTGAAAGTCACGTATTTTGGTCGCAATATTCCGTCCCGTGTAGGGTGAATAACCTTGTACAGGGTGAGTCAACGATTGGATGAAGTAGGTTTGTGCCTTTTCGGTGAAATTAACAAAGAAACTATATTTATTGTTTGATACAGTTTATTTTTACGCAGATTTTAAAAATATTTAGGACTCTACAGGGTGAGCCAAAAAACTAGGACAGCATAAAGTTGTATTTTTTTAAATAGAACACCCTATATACGAATCGTATTTTCGATTTAGCTTATAATTCTAAATCTTTTTTATTAAGAGTTTACTATAACAAAACTTTATAGTTTCTGAGATAATTAAGTTTAAAGAAAAAAAGTCACATTTTCAAGCATCAATTCAATCCTAAATAACGTTTTCAATTTTATGACAAATATATTCAAATTTGGAACTTAGCAAGACCAAGGACAAGTTAACATAATTTTTACCTAATATTTGCAATAAAAGCTACAGGGTGTTGAACACATTGGCTCAAATTTGAACAAGTTTAAATGAATAAATATCTTTTTTTCTAAATGGTACACCCTGTATATTTTCATGTTATTTAATAGAGTAATAAAAACCCTAAAAGTTTTGTTCAATATATCCTATACCTATTTATAATAGTTTTTGAGATATTTCAGTTTTTCTTATTTTCCATACTTTTTTACAGAAATAGTCTTCATTATCATAGTAGCCATGTAAAATAATAAAAAGAAACTACAGAAACAAACAGAATGTGGTTAAATATGATGAAATACATTATTCGTTATATTACAACGGCAATAGTTTAATTAAACATAATGTGAAAAAATTAACACAACAATAACGACAAGGCAAATACATATTTACTTTTATACTAAATTGAAACAAAAAAATTACCTATTAAATACTGAGATTAATTATTTCTTTTTAATAAGTGTTCGAATAAACGACCCTTTTGTGCAATGCACAAATTTAGTCTTTTTTGCAGATTTTCTCGGACCCTGGACAAAATTAGTGGCGTTATTGTTCTACAGGTATCCCTAATCCTGTTTCGCATATCTTCCACTGTTGTTGGTGGATTAACATAAACCTTATTTTTAATATAACTCCATAGGAAGAAATCTAATGGGGTGATGTCGCATGACTTTGGTGGCCACTCATCCAATCCATTTTTGCGGATATCGTTTGTCCAAAAACGCATGAACTTCACGATGGTAATGCGGAGGCGCACCATCGTGCTGGAACCACATACTGTCGAGCTCATCCCTATCGAGACCTTGAAGCAGTTGGGGTAGTTCTTCTTGTAGAAGTGGTTCATTAAAAAAGTGGGGTCCAATAATTCGATTATGATGAATACCACACCAAACATTTGATGACCAGTGGTTTTGATGTTGCACCTCTCTAATCCAAAATGGGTTTTCTGTGGCATAATAATGCATGTTGCGTCTATTTACGGCACCGTTACTTCTAAAAGTAGCTTCATCACTAAACATTACCTTGCATAATAAATTTGGATTTAATTGAATCTCCGCATTTATTGTACGACAAAAGTTTACACGACTTTCAAAATCCTGTCCATGCAATTCTTGGTGTGATATGGATGATACCTATATTTCTTGGTAGTACGATTAGCGGTGGATTGTGATGTTTCACATAATGCTGCTAACTGACGGCTACCAATATAAGGATTTTCCTGAACATTTAACAATACTTGTAGTTCTTTTTCTTCATTAGTTACTGGTTTGTTGACCACTTTACGTTTTGGATAATCAACAGTACCAGAAGAATTAAATCTTTGCATTAAGTTTTGAAAAGTATGGGTATTAGGCTGGCGTCGATCAGGATACTTCATTTTGTAAATTCTTTGAGCAAGAAGGCAATTTTTTTCAGCCTCTCCTATTGTATAAATCATACCTATTAACTCATTCTTTGGAAAATTCATTTTACAATATAAGATGAATTAAAAAAAACCAAACTACACTACATAAAAACCAAAAGAAGCGATTGCGGTTATAAATTTGACACACAGAAAAATGTTCTTTTACATTGTTTTTGCCATGGCTACTATGATAATGAAGACTATTTCTGTAAAAAAGTATGGAAAATAAGAAAAACTGAAACATCTCAAAAACTATTATAAATAGGTATAGGATATATTGAACAAAACTTTTAGGGTTTTTATTACTCAATTAAATAACATGAAAATATACAGGGTGTACCATTTAAAAAAAAAGATATTTATTCATTTGAACTTGTTCAAATTTGAGCCGATGTGTTCAACAACCTGTAGCTTTTATTGCAAATATTAGGTAAAAATTATGTTAACTTGTCCTTGGCCTTGCTAAATTCCAAATTTCAATATATTTGTCACAAAATTGAAAACGTTATTAGGATTGAATTGATGCTTGAAAATGTGACTTTTTTTGTTTAAACTTAATTATCTCAGAAACTATAAAGTTTTGTTATAGTAAACCCTTAATAAAAAAGATTTAAAATTATAAGCTAAATCGAAAATACGGTTCGTATATAGGGTGTTCTATTTAAAAAAATACAACTTTATGCTGTCCTAGTTTTTTGGCTCACCCTGTAGAGTCCTAAATATTTTTAAAATCTGCGTAAAAATAAACTGTATCAAACCATAAGTATAGTTTCTTTGTAAATTTCATCGAAAAGGCACAAACTTACTTCATCCCATCTTTGACTCACTCGGTATATGATTACGAATAGTAAAATTGCTTAAAATATAAATAAGACTTAAATTGACTTTCTAAATATCTTTTTGTTTTGTGACATATTGCTTTCATTATAAGCGTTTGCTTCGGATTTATTAAGAAGCTTATATTTTAGTCAAGCGTCATTATTCTATTTTAGGCGTATCCCATTTAAAACTGAGATTTACCAACACAGCTTTTGTAAAAGTTCTAAAAAGCAAAAGCTTTACCAATAAATTATTATTAAAGGAACGTCTACAATTCTTATTCAGATCTACTGCAAAAGTTTTTGGTTTTATAATACCAAAAAACATTATTAATGTACGGCCTTAGTATATTACTTTTCACTGTTTCTTGTTCATAGTCTAGTTATTAATTATCCAATTTTGATCAAACTTTGTTTCAAGGGAGTCGACCCGAATAGGGGTGCGGAGTTGCATAAAGATCAATTTTTAGATATATCTACACTGACTGTTTTATAACGACTTTTTTATATCAGTAAAATATATTTATATAAGAGAAACTACATAAAAGATGTACTTTTTTCTAACAGCGTCACAGATTAAGCAGTATCAGAGGAAGGAACTACCAGAAAACCTGGTAGAAACTTCCCTTATCTAAGTGCACCGCAACCTGTGGACCGATTTTGATTTCATTAGTTCTCCTCCTTATGGAATGGAGGCATGGACGCTTAAAAAGATCGATATTAACAAGTTGGAAGCCTTTGAATTGTGGATGTACCGCAGAATGTTAAGAATATCATGGATGGAGAAAATCACGAACGCTGAAGTACTGAGGAGAATGAATAAAGAAAAGGAGGTCATACTTACAATTAAAAAACGAAAATTGCAATACCTGGGACACGTTACGAGAGGAGAAAGATATCAACTACTGAGAACTATTATGCAGGGAAAAATTATGGGAAAGATATCTGTAGGAAGAAGACGAAACTCTTGGTTAAAAAATCTAAGAGAATGGTATAATTGCAGCAATAACCAGCTGTTTAGGTCAGCAGTCTCGAAAATACGTATAGCTCTGATGATCGCCAACCTTCGGAATGAAAACGGCACCTAAAGAAGAAGAAGTTCTTCTCAGTATAGGGTAGGAAAACGCACCTAACCGCAGAAACACCCTATATCGAATGAAATAAAAAGTCTAATACAAGCAGCGCCATCTCTCACAATTTCAAGCAATCTGAATATTTTATCAGGTAGAGATAGGGACCGGTATCAATTTTATATATATGGAATATATTCGTGAGCTTCCGCAGTGACTAACATATATTATGTGTGTAGTTATGCCGTGCTCCTGTGCCATGGTAAATTTTGGGCCCGTCTATAAACCAGACGAGGTTTTCTGGCTGACTTAGTTTATGATCAGATCCTGTCGTCTAGTCAGTCTGACTCAAGCGCGGAATCAAGGGGGGGGGGGGCGGGGAGGGGGCAATCCCCCCCCAAGAGTTTTGTGTTTAGGAAAATGGACCCGATTTTTCCTCTTATACTACAGTTTATTTAACAACTAGAGAGAGTAATAAATCATTTTTTACCCTTTTTCCCTTCGCAAACTATCTCTGTTCTATAGTCCGGTGTCTTTAGCAAAATCTGTTAAACATTTTATAATCAAAAATGCCGGTCTATAATAATGGACTAAAACGGAGCCTTATTCTCTAAAAAAATTCTAAGTTATAATTTAAATACTTACAAAATATCCATTGCCAAAAATACAAAAAGTTAAACATATATATTAAAAATAAATTCGTTTATACAATATTAAAATATTTTTGGGGCTATCGGTCATTTTATTATTATTTAAAAATATTTTTAGGGCATTTGACGTTTCATTTTATTTATTTCTTAAACCATCTGCAAAATTACAATTAAACACTAAATAGGGATTCAAATCTAATTACTTTTTATATGTTGTAATTAAATTTAGACCTACTTATTTTTATTTCCATTGTACTGATATCTTAATTTTATTTACTGTATTATATGGAAATACGATAGCCCCAAAAAACATGCTAATTCTACAGCCGTAAGAAAAAGACACAAATACAGTAATAAAATAATAAAAAACTTACGGCTAATTGGAATTAAATATATATAAAATTAAAGAGAGGGACACACTAAAATAAAAATATATAAAAAAATAAAAAAATATATAAACAACATTAAACAATAGAATACAACAACAAACAAAAACTTAAATAATAAATTGTGTTTACGCTAGTAAACATTATGTATCTAATTCCTAATCAAAGTCAGTGAAACTATCTTCGCTCAAATTAATTATAATTGGTTCCTCTATCTCACCGATCATGAGATCGAGTTTCACATTTTGTTTTATTCTTTTATTATATGGATTTTTCCCAATTTTCCGCAGTAACTTTATTCAAAAAAATCTTTCAAAAATTTAGTTAAATTACTAATTTTGTAAATTCTGTTATTTCTAGCAACTCTACCTTTTAAGTGACAGAGATATTTACTTCTCCAATGGACAGTTTCCGGTCGATCTATAGGAACATATTTTATATATGGTTTTTCCCAGCAAAAATTAAGTTCTCTGAGCAATTTCCAGAGTTCAGTTCTTTTAATTTAAGGTAAATCGCGATCTTCATTGATTTTAGTTAGAGTTTTGTAGAGGGTTGGGATCTGCTTCTCATGAACATTCATCGTAATAAGTTTTTCGTTGCGGAAAAAATTCCCTGGTTTAAAGATTTTGGAATAAATATAGAGGTGGAAGCCATATCTTTTGGGTATCTCACTAATCTCAAATAATATATAAAAACAAGCGCAAACAAGATAAATCACTAAGAACAAAATGTAAGGTGTACTTTGCTCACTGACAGAAATTAAATTAAACTATCAGAAATTGTATGTTGCAGTAAATTTATAAAATATATTTAAATATAATGAAATATAATTAGATTTACGGCAGTCCTCAGTTACCTGCGGCACTGGAGCATGTACGTTGGAGGTTTCGGTAACAGTTTTATTACTCTCTCTAGTTCTTAAATAGAGTATAGGAATGTGTATACTTGCGATCGTCCCCCTCCCCCTTCCAAGAGCTTTGAGTTCAGGATAATAGAGCTAATTCTTCCTTTTATATTAGGAATGTGTATGCTGCTTGAACTCCCCCCCCCCCCGTTGACAACTTGTTTTTCTTGCCATACTGTAATTTTGTGATATCACAGCTCCCCCAAAGAGAGAGGCTGGATCCGCCCCTGGTCTGGATGGTGTAGTAGTGTAAGTTATATGCTTTTATCATGCTATTACTGCTCATTTTCAATGATTTTGATTGCATGCCTTTAATACTGATTTGTCTGAGGGTAGGTCCAGTCCACCAGACATTGTTTTGATGCAGCCTCTATACCCTATTATTCGCCTCAGCATTGATTATTATATCAAAGGGATGAATCGAGTCTCTCTTATCCAAAACTATAATCGACACAGATCTGGTGTCAACTCGTTTTTACCGAGTAACACCAACAACTCAGAAAAAAAAATAATTATAATATAAATTAGTAATATTATTACTTAAAGTTGAATATTATAGGTATCATTCACCAATACATTATATTTTTTGTAAAATATTGGTTATACACTGTTTTATAGTTTAAGTTCGATAATTTTGTTATCATTTCGCACAAAATTAAATTAATTAAAATATAGTTGTCAGATCAGAACACAAGACGACATATTTTGCGTAATGCTCTGTAATAATCAGACCCATTAATAGAAAAATTTCCATATTTTTAATGTGTTTTGTATGGTGTATTTATTATAAAACTAAATAAACTTACCTTTTTACAACCTAACAGAAGACTGCGTCGATTTACGATGAAGAGAGAGCAAAGGAACAGTATTGCCGTTTTGAGCATTTCCATTAAGCATGAAAACTCCGGCATTACTGTCTGCTGTGTGATAGTTGCTCCATCTGGTGCTCTGGCGACTAATGTTTCTTTGAAAAGATCTTTTTATGGTCTGAATAACGTCGTGGTTTGCAAAGCAGAACAAAATAGAGCAGCAGAGGCCCTGGAACAAAAGTAAAGGACTAATTAGGAATAATTTAAATATAAACTTTCAAAGTTTAGGTCGAACGAGAGAAACGAGATGATTAATTTATTTCGGTTCGACAAAGAGTTAAAAGTTAAAAAGTGAGAGTTAGAGTTTTAAAAATTAAAAAAATATATATAAATGAAATATTAAAAATAATATGTAATGCCGAAACAGCAATTTTTTGATACTATGACATTTTGGTAAAAAGACTTTAACATCTAAAAAGCTTATCATTTATTATCTGTAATCACTTTGATTTCCAATCCAAATGAGTTTTCAGAAAATCATGGCCTCGTCAGTGGAACTGTATTGAACCAAGAGCAAAATTCACAAAAAACAATTGCCTATTTAAAATAAAGTTAACAGGCAAAAAACATTTGTGCTCCTATACATACATACATCAGAGATATGAAAAATTTGGTTCTGAAATGATAAAAATAACTAAATTAGTATGTAAAATTGGGGTAACAAAAAAGGCGCCTATAACATAATAATCATATATATATATATGAAGTAAAATGCGAAACAGTGAATGCAAACTTCGCTCCATCATATCCTTTTTTTGTTAGAGGTTGCACAGTTAGAATAAATTGTAATAAAACAATTCATCCTATTCTCCCACCATCGAGATGGTGGCCTACCTGTACCACCATACCGAGAAGAAAGTCAAAGCTTACCCTCCCCGCCACAGTGATACGGCAGAGATACATGTTTCGTCTCTCACTAGACTCATCAGGGTACCGACATGCACCTGGCTGTGCAAAGGACAGATCGGAAGGAAGCATGCAAAACACTGAACGCGGCTTCGCCGACCTCTCGTCGGATGCCTTATATATGTTTATACGGCTTTCACGGATTCCTCCGTGTGAGATGCATTAGCACTGGTTATATCCACATTATGCTGTTGTAGTGCTGAAATCACATTCAGCAAACGTACAACTATATGCAACTCCGTATGTAGGTGAAGTAAAATGCGAAACAGTGAATGCAAACTTCGCTCCATCATATCCTTTTTGTGTTAGAGGTTGCACAGTTAGAATAAATTGTAATAAAACAATTCATCCTATTCCCCCACCATACTGATATATATATATATATATATATATATATATATATATATATATATCTATGTATATATATATATATATATATATATATATGCATATATATATATATATATATATATATATATATATATATATATATATATATATATATATATATATATATATCTCTTTTGTTTATTCTTTATACAAATGATCTATCGGAAATCTCTGGAAAGCAGACTGTACTATATGCTGATGATACATCACTTATATTCAGTGAAAGCGCGGCGGAGTTGCTATCGATGAAGATTCAATCTGTGATAGACATTCTCGATGGGTACTTTTGGTCCAACAGCCTGTCGCTAAATGTTTCCAAGACACAGTGCATTACGTTTGGCAACAGATTAAATAATCAATTTATATTAACATTTGAGGATACAACAATAATATCAGTTGAGAGCCCTGTTGTTTTTGGACTAAACATCGATAGAAGGTTGGCCTGGGGGCGCACATCGAGAGAGCTGCCACTAAAATATCTAAGTATTGTTTTGCATTAAGAATTATTTCGGAGAGAGTTGGAATCGATGCAGCTCTGTCAGCTTACCATGCTTTTGTACAGTTCAGACTTAGATGTGGTATGATATTTTGGGGTAATTCCGGTGATATTAATAGAGTTTGGATTCTGCAAAAAAGATGTTTACAGTGTATTTTTGCAATGAAACAACAAGACAGATGGAGAAAATCTTTATTAGTAACAATATTTTGACGGTAATAGCTATGTACATTCGGTGATGTTTATTGTTGATAACAGGGATTTTTTTGAGGGTGCATCTATTAAATATAACTACATTACTAGAAATAAAACAAATCTACTTCCTGATAAATATAACTTTAGTTATTTGCAGGAGAAGGTATAATGTTCTATAATAAAAATTTTTAATTCTTTAACTGAAAATGTGCACTTACTATCGCGAAATAGATTAAAGTGTGTCCTAAAAGTGTTTTTTTGTAAAAAAGCCTTCTATATTCAGTTGATCTACAACTACCAAGCACAGAAGAAACCAAACGAACCAACAGATGGATTCCTGGATTAATACTGACTCACATGTTCTCATCCGTGAAACACTACGCAACAACAGAGACATCACTCTCGAACTAAGAATGAGAATTTTAAGATGTTATGTATTTTCAGTGCTACAGTATGGGTTGGAAGGCTGGAAACTAAAACAAGAACACATAAATAAACTGCAAGCGTTTGAAATGTGGTGTTACAGAAGGATGTTGAGAATATCTTGGACGGAGAGAAAAACAAACGTAGAAGTGTTACTAGAGATGGACAAAAACTATGAAATAATTAACAACATAAAAATAAGGAAACTGCAATATCTTGGACATATAATGAGAGGCCAGCGATACGAGTTGTTTAGATTGATCAGGCAGGGTAAAATAGAAGGAAGAAGAAATATCGGAAGAAGAAGAATTTCATGGTTGAGAAATTTGAGAGAGTGGTTTAATTGTAGCTTAGTGGAACTTTTTCGAGTAGCGGCAAATAGAGTGAGAGTGGCAATGATGATTTCCAACCTCTGATAGGAGATGGCACCTAAAGAAGAAGATTATATATATATATATATATATATATATATATATATATATATATATATATATATATATATATATATATCATATCTCAGGAAGTTATACTCCAGGAACTTTGTAAAAAATCCCGTTAAGGAAAATGATCAAGTGAAATTGCTGGAAATAATTTTGAAGATCTAAACTCTGTGGCTAGGGAGCGTAATTGCTATAATCATGTAAAAAAAGACATTTTTCTGGAAAATATCATGACTTACTACGATTTTTAACGAAAAAATCGCAAAATCCAAATTGCCTTCCCATTTTGACATAAAGTATGGTATGCTATTACAAACATGATTAAAAACTCTACCTTATCATTTAAAAATGTATAGGGTGTTCCATTTAAAATAACAAAATTGGGATGATTACCTTTTTAACCATATCTCGTATTAAAGTTGTGATTACACCATTAAATTATGCTTAAAATATTATAAAAAAATAAGTTTTATAAAATGTTTTCGTATATTTTTGAATAAGAACGTTATAGAGCATTATAGAAATTTTCAACTTTGAATTTCTCCCTTTATCTTCCACATAAACGGATCGAATTTGCGATACCCTGTACAAGTATTTTTATTTTAAGAAACGCCACTTGTGAAAAACATTTTTTTGGAGCGGTTCATAAAAGATGTTGTGACTTGTAATTTTTTTACTATAGAAGAAAGAAAGATAAATATACATATATTTCAAGCATCAAAGTGATTATTGAATGAATGAGGAGATAAATTGTCTGAACGCTAAAGCTAAATCTCTTTAATTTATTTCTTTAAATATTTACCCTAATAAATTTTGGAAAGATTTTAGGGCTTGAAATTAAGATTTATAGAAGAAATTTATCTTTAGTAAGTACTGGGTGAACAGAACCTTATTAAAATTGAATCTGATTGTATTTTTGAAGTCTTAAGCGATGTCTTTTACACAAAGATAGGTGGAATCTTTATTACATGTAGCTTTCGAAATACAGGGTCTCAAAGTTATAAATTTTTAAACTAAATTTGGTAGTTTGTGTCTGTATCAACCTGTGTGTATATTCGTGTAGGGCTGTGTCTGTATCCTGAGGAGGACCATTGAAAACTTATTACCAGTCTTCTCACATAGCGCAAGTGCCTTTTATATTAAACTCTAAGTAAATGTTCAAAATAATCTCCATTTTCATGTACACACAGATTAGTATTGCGAAAAAGTTGAACTTCATTTTTGCCATTACCTCGGCACCTAAAAATAAACATAAACAGCCTGATTCACTAAGAAAGTTTGAGACTTAAACCCGGCTTAGTTGTCATGGAAGTTAAATCTTCTAGTTAACCAGTTTCATTTTGCTTATTATCTTCCCATATAGCAGAGATTGCAGTAGACTTTCAACAAACTTTCGAGAAAGTTTCGAAACCTTCCAAAAGCTTTCGTGGAATTCTGCGGTAATTATCAAATGTCCGCAACAAATACTAACGTAATAGATTACGTCTTAGTTTACTATAAGCTTTCACGAAAGCATAACGTAAGATATTTTGTAAGCTTACTTCAAAATTCACGTCAATTTCTGAAAGTTTGTACTTGGTATATATATAACCTTACACGAAAGCTTCATATAATCTTTCAATCAATATTTCTGAAAGCTTTACTGGGATAATCCACTACTTACCGAATAATAACAGGAATATTACATCTACTTGGTATTTCTTACCTTACACCAAGGTATTTGGGAATCTTGCAAGCAATATTTGTGATAGCTTTTATAGAAGCTTCCAGTAATTACCTGTCAGTGACAAATATTATGGAAAAGGTTCCGTCTAAGCTTACGATATCCTTTCAGGAAAGCCTGAATTCTTTATAAGCTTACATTTAGTTTGCATTGATATATATATATATATATATATCCTGGATTTAGGTTCTATATTTAATATATATATATATATATATATATATATATATATATATATATATATATATATATATATATATATATATATATATACCAATGAAAACTAACTGTAGTTTAAAGAGAAACTTATGTTAGGCTTTCCTAAAAGGTTATCGGAAGCTTAGACGGAAACTTTCCCATAATATTTGTTACTGACAGATAATTACTGGAAGCTTCTATGAAAGCTTTCACAGCGTTGTTTTGTCCTAGCTTGAGACTCATCACGCCATTTCGTTTGGTACAAACCATCATTTCACAATATCGAATAAACGGGCGATCGTCATACAGATTGCGTACCGGTTCTACGGGTACGGGAATGTCAACGTTCGTAGAGATCGCGTGACAATTTGACAACAAATTAGCGCGGGTTACCGTATACCAGTCTCTATCTTGATTTATCCCGTAGCACAGTCGATCTTCTCCATCAGGTTGTATTTCTTTGGTATAATTTTGATGAAGCCTAGGTACCGATAATTCTGGATTAGCTGGCCCTAGGTTGAGCTGAACTCTGCTCTCGTCGTCGATTCGAGGAGATTGTCTAAATTCCACATCGAACGAACCTTGCAGAGGTTTTTGTTGAGTTGAAGTGAACATTGAATGTTCGGGTTGTTGAAAGGGGCACCACGCAGGTGGTACCGAAGAGGACTCACCATGACCGCCCGACTCATCGAGAAGCCAAGCCGCCTCACCTCTCTTGCTCTTTTTGAGTAGCACATAGGAATGAGAGCCATAACTCTTAAATTTTGAAAAAAGACATTTTTTTAAACCAAAATTTAAAAAAGGAATTTTGGGGATGCCTCTAGGAGGAGAGCTGAAGTGCTCAAGATATCTTTAAAAAAATTTAAAAATATGAACTTTAAAGAGTTTGGGGTTTACTAATTATTTGTTGAAAGAATAATTAGCAGGGCAAGTTTACGTATGCTTTTCCAATTTGCCAATTTTTGATCCGCAAGGAAATATCTAACTTTTGCAAAATTATTTATTTTTTTTTTATCACCGAAAAACTTATTTTAATAAGGTTTTTATTACCGTAAAATGAATTTTTTATTTTGGCAGGCAGCTTTTCGTAATTATTTGGGCGTAAATTTCCTATTTCCGTAAAAAAGTTATACGATCGGCGTCTCTAATTTAATTTCGCAAAAAGATATGGGCAATTTAGAAAAAAAGTTTGAAAAAATATATGGGTAAGAGATCGCTTCGGTAGAACAAGTTTAAAAATTAGATAATCCCAAAAAACAACACAAGTGGTCACCGCAAGTAAAATATTGAAATTTTATCGAGTCTAATGTCTCTATAGGATTAAGTTTTTCGATCTAATTTTTTTATTTTTTTCACGAAAAATAAGAACGTCTGTATCTTTTATTATCCGCGAAAAATGACTTATTTTTTATTTTGTTATTGGTTGTTTGAGTATAGAAAAACTCAAGTTGCAAAATTTCGTGATTATTAGTTACCAGATCCCATTCCACCCCAACCTCCTTCAGGTAAACGGAATACTTTCTTTGGCCGAATATAAGTGAATCTGGAGTCCCTTTTTGTATCGAAATCTTACCTGGGAGACACTAAGCAGGTACTCCTTACGTCCGCACTCTATTTTAAAGAAGGGGAAAACCCAGGGACACTATTTAAACCGATCCTGGAATCTTCAAGATTATTCCGCCTCAGCTATCGGTGTGCAATGATACCGTGCCTATTCAGAGAACGTCAGATATTGTCAAGAACGGATAGGGGTGTTATAGACGAACTTCCTTGACGCACGCGTCTAATCAATTTTACCTTAGGTTTATTGGATCTTCCAGAAGATCTAGGAGGTCTATGCTACCATTAGAAAAATCATCATTGATCTAAAAGAGAGAAAAGAATTCCTTCTGTTCAGAAATGGGGTTTTTTGAAGCGAAGACTTGAAAATCCTGTTTGAAAATCCTTTCCAAAAAATATAAGTTTTGGTCAATGAAGACGATTGAATTATCGAAATCAGCCGTACAAACAGCCTTTAGAGACCAAAACTCTAT
Source organism: Diaprepes abbreviatus (assembly GCA_034092305.1). Lineage (NCBI taxonomy): Eukaryota > Metazoa > Arthropoda > Insecta > Coleoptera > Curculionidae > Diaprepes > Diaprepes abbreviatus. Next base: position 3,501,643 of record JASJET010000055.1, on the reverse strand, counting down.
CAGCGATTCAAAGAGTTGCTATACACCAGCGGTCCTTCGTAATCGGTTCAGGTTGTCTTCGTACTTCTTCTCTTTTGCTGCATTCGATGCTTAGTTCGTCTGATACTAATTTGCCATAAAAACGTGGGGTTTATAGAGCGATCAGGTCGACACGCCCCAAAATCAGGTGATGTTACCAAATTTTGAAGTCTGATAATGGTTTTAGCACGTAAAGGGACTTTGGAAAATAGATTTTCTTTCGATTTTTCCTTGTTTTTCTTTTTAGAAAACGTGCATTTTCAACAGCAACTGTGTACTATACACAGATTCTAAAATTAAAAGCAGTAAACAAGACACAGTGGCGATATCTCGATGTATCACGCAACAACACTTTCAAGAAAGATATATTACATAAGAGGCTTACACGATAATTTCACGAATTCTCAATGAAAACTTCCATTTCGAGTTTGCAGGAAAGTATCCGTCGAGATTCTAAGAAGACTATAGAATGATTACAGAATACTTTCGGGAAAGAATCAGTTTAGAATGACGAAAACTTGCCTTGAATTCTTACTGCAAAATTACACTAAATTTCAAAGTTTTCTTACTTGATAGAACGCCATTTTTTTCTTTAAAGATTGTATGTTATCTGCCAGAAACTTGCAAGAAAGTTTCACAAAACTAACATAAGGTTTACAGTAAGGAAAATATATAACAGTCTTACACGTTACTTTCTTGAATTCTTAATAGAAACTTACATTAGAGTTTGTAGCAAATTCCACATCAAGATCCTAAGAAGATTATGTTATCTTTCAGAAAATTGCAAGAAGGTTCACGAAACTTTCCGAAAATATGAAGATATATTTTAGCTTTTATGATGATTTCATAAATTTGTAATGGAATCTTCCATTCAATTTTGAAGCAAATTACCCGTAATGGTTCTATGAAGGTTACTGGATGATTACACAAAACTTTTTTGAAAATATCATTATGAAATAACAACTCTTTTCTTGAAATCTTACTCAAAACTTACGCTAAGGTATTCACTTTGCTTACTTGGTAAATTGCAATATCTTTTCTTGGAAGACTGCACGTGATTTTCCAGAAACTTGCAGGAAGCCTTTATGCAACTTTCACAGTTAATTTCACGTTAATCTTCCATATAACATTTTTTTTTTATATTTCTCGGAATCGTACATGAAAGATTATGTAGAATCTCTCAAAAATTTAATCATATGCTTGTGATCCGTTTTTCGTAAGAGGGGAGCAAGTCATGCTCTACGGATCTACTTTGATTACGGCAGCGGAACATCAGACAGTCATCGGCGAAATGCTCAGCGCAGGGGTATCGGTTTGACGGTATCTACTTATAATCGGGATGATCGGGAACTGATCAACGGTTTGACTGCCTGATGGTCAAAACATCCACTCGGTGGTCGGTTCTTGGGCGCCACCCTCGGGATTCATGTGGTCGAGGGCCCACTTATGCACAGGGCAGCTTGTTACAGTGAAGAAACGGAAAGACAGGGGTCAGTTGCGTGTATTAGTGCTGGCTGCTGGCTGCCAATTATTATCTGTAATGTTAAAAATGGGACTAGGTAATGAAACAAACGGTTATAAAACATCCTGTATCCTGTATTTCATACTTATATAAAGATATGGCCTAAAACTAAATTACAATCTAAGATGGACAATAATATAAACATTTAGACAGTCTGGAGGGCAAGAGTATGTTTTGAGAGCTGATCACGGTAGCTCGTACTGGTCGGTTGCGCTGAAGACGGTAACCCGACGGTATCATTCACGACGTATTCACGTACCTCGTACTACACAGTTGCGACGCTATTCATGACGGCTCGTACGCAAATTATCGCGTTTCGTATTTAAAATCCGCGTTCACGGCTCACGGCGCTTCGTATTAAAATTCGACCGACGGCGGTATACACGGTATATAACAATAACCCGGCATCGATAGGCGGCGTTTCTACACGCGACGGCGATCTCTACACGCGGCGGTGGCGATAAGAGTCGGGGCGACAGTTGTTAAGCGCCCTTATTAACCGACATCGGAGGGCATCTGGCGGTAAAACACATTCCTAGTCAATATGGAAATAAAACTAAACTCACGGCATTCAATGCGTGTGTGTATAGGTGGCGGTAGGAAGGAACGAAATGAACTGACGCTGCCCGTACTTGTAAGGGTCCTCGACAGCGTCAGCAGGATGGAACGACATTGCCCGTTCTTACAAGGGTCCTCGACAATGTCGACCAATAGCGGTAGGAAATTAGGAAAGCAGCCGACATTGCCCGTACTTAGACGGGTCCTCGACAGTGACGGTAGGATGACACAACATTGCCCGTTCTTACAAGGGTCCTCGGCAATGCTGGCCATGAGCGGGGTAGGATGTAAGGAAGGAAGTGTATGGTGAAACACCATATACACACAAGCCTAGCCTCACCTACATTGCTAGACCAGGAAGGCGCGGTCCGGCAGGCGACCCAGTCAGTCCGTTTGGAATGTTGACCCGGGTGGAGAACGTGCAGTTCTCAGCGAAATAATGGTCTGCTTATTGTATTCTCGGAGGATTTCGATAAGCTCTTAAAATTCTAATATTTAGATTTGCTACCTTAGTTTTCCGAAAAGTACACTTAAAATCGACCCAAAAGTTCACAGCAGTGTTTCGTCCACGATGCCAACGGTTGGACTCGTCAGTGGGTCCGTTAACATTTTTCCCAGACACCATGTGTTGACGTACTTATGTATATTTTGGTACTAATATTTGTAGTTATTTTTGGGCGGAACGTGTCAGTAGGATTTTACTGAAATTTGTATTTCAGTCATCGACCTTTGCATTCTTGTCTTATTCTTATTATCCCGTATTACTACGACATACTCGACCTTAAATAGACGGCCCGAGCTCCCACTACGCTGACGAGTGATGGCGTGCGGTGATCGCGCATACAATACTACTGTATGCGGCGCGCGATTACTATGGTCGGACGCTCTGAAAATCTCGGAAAATTATATTTCTCGGCATAGCGCGGTAAATCTAAGTATATACCGGTAATATTGAAACTTTAAGCAATCTTTTCCCGCAAGAATCAGATTTTTCGGTTGTAAAATAACATAATTAAATCCCGGCGAATATATTCATGCCCAAAAATTAGTAACTTAGTTACAAGCTTCCTGGAACGTTCTTGGATGGTTACATAGGAAACTTGCATGAAACTTGTGTCGGAAAACTTTTATGGGACATGTGGAAGCTTTCATGCTATGTGGGTTGTTATTATATGTGTCAAATAGATAGATAGATAAGTCTTTATTTATTCCAATAAATATTACTTACAAAAAAACCCATAAGGGCATGGAACAATGTCAAAATATATCATTACTGTAATAAACATCATAATAAAAATTATAGTTCATTCTCAGCTGTAGATAAAAAAAGAAAAAAAAATGAAAAAGAAAAAACCTCAACAATAATTATACAGTTTTAAATATCTTTCGTGAATAATTCTATCAAGTTAATGTAGTAAAAACAAAACAACTAAAACTTAAGATAAAGGGCAATATTATAAATGAGACAAAAATTAAATAACAAGTACACTTACATATATTTAAAATTCAATAATACAGCCAACAACAAAAATTCTAATTCGAGATAATACTGCCTTTATTACACTCATAAAACTCTTCCAATGTATAGAAGGCTTTTTTACATAAAAAGATTTTCAGGACACACTTTAATCTATTTCTCGGTAGTAAATGTACATTTTCAGGTAAAAAATTAAAAACTTTTATTATAGAAAACTCGACATTTTTCTGCAAAAAACTAAAGTTATATTTATAAGAAAGCAGATTTGTTTTATTTCTAATAATGTAGTTTTGTTTAATAGATGCACCCTCAAAAAGATCCCTGTTATCAATAATAAACATCACCGAATCCAAAATGTACATACCTATAACCGTCAAAATATTGTTACTAATAAACATAGTCCTACAACTGTCTGGTTTCATTGCAAAAATACATATAAACCATATCTGAGCCTGAACTGTACAAATGCATGGTAAGCTGACAGAGCTGCATCGATTCCAACTCTCTCAGAAATAATTCTTAATGCGAAACAATACTGAGATATTCCAGTGGCAACTCTCTCGATGTGCGCCCCCCAGTCCAACCTTCTATCGACGTTTAGTCCCAAAACAACAGTGCTCTCAACTGGTGTTATTGTTGTATCCTTAAACGTTACTGTAAATTGATTATTTAATCTGTTACCAAACATAATGCACTGTGTCTTGGAAACATTTAGCGACAGGCTGTTGAACCGAAAGTACCCATCGAGAGTGTCCATTACAGATTGAACCTTCATTGATGGCAACTCCGCCCTGCTTTCACTGAATATAAGCGATGTATCATCAGCATATAGTACACTCTGCTCTCCAGATATTTTGGGCAAATCATTTGTGTAAAGAATATACAAAAGAGGTCCAAGTATTGATCCTTGAGGGATGCCCCTCTTCATTTTAATCCTCTGAGACACTATAGCCCTACCATGGAGATTAGACTCCATAACACACTGAGTCCTGTCCGCCAAATACGATTATACCATACATTTCTAGTTTTAATAATAATGTTGTATGATCCACAGCATCAAAGGCTTTAAAGAGAGATCCAGGCACATGGCCAATGTTTGCTTTTTTTATTTAGAGAATCTATAATTTGAATAAGTGCTCGGTACAAAGCTCTTACTGTGGATTTCCCTTTTCTAAAGCCATTTTGTTTATCTGATATTACAGAGAACTTATCCAGAAATATTACAATTCTCTGAAATAAAATTTTCTCAATAATCTTGCTTATATTAGGCAATAGCGAGATTGGTCTATAATTCTTTTCTTCAGATTTCTTCCCCTTCTTATAGATTGCTCTAATATGGGTATATTTCAGCTTACCTGGAAAAATACCTGTGGTAAAACACATATTTACAATAAGAGATAAAGGCTCAGAAATAAAGTCACCGACTTCTTGTTTTTTAAACCCTTTATAACCTTCAATATCTCATTACAATCAGTAGGAAATAAATAAATGGAATTTGTTACTCTCCCTTCAATCTGTGAATTATGACATCGAGAGTCAATGGTAGGGCATGAATTTATAAAATAATTATTTAAACTATTGACTATCTTAAAAGGATCACTAAATTTGGAAGAAAAATTTTCAATAACTGTACTGGTTTTATCTTTTCGATCAGTAATTTGTTTAACAACTTGCCAGTTAGCCCTAACTTTATTCTCAGAGGAATTAATATGGTTTCTATTACTTAATTGTTTAGCTTTCACAATAACATTCTTTAATATTTTACAATAAGTATTAAAATATTCAGCTGTGATTTGTCCCCTTGTCCTTTTAAACTCTAAAACACGTTTTTGTCTGCAGGACACTCTAATGCCTGCAGTAATCCAAGAAACCGATCCCGAGGGAGAGTTATACTTCTTAGTGACAAAAATCGTATCCAAATGAACTGAGAAAATACCTCTATGGCAGATTTGCTGAATTTGAACCATATACTGGTGACCAGTCAACATTTTCAAGCTCCTGTCTAAAATGTTGCACCTTGTTCTTTGTAAAAATTATTTTAAATATATAGTGACGATTTTTCTGAATAATGATATTTTCAATACATACAATTTGTGCCTTATGATCCGAAAGTACAGTATTTATTAATCACATAGCTTTGGAAACCCTATCTGAATTATAGAAAATATTATCAATAAGTGTTGAAGTATTATCGGTTGTGCGGGTTGCCTCAAAAATACTTTGAGAAAGATTATAAACATTCATTAGGTCTAAAAATCTCTTTGTGAATTCATTCCTTATAAATAAATTTATATTAAAATCTCCGCCTGTAACTACTCCAAACCCCAAAAATTTTTCAAATATAAGATTTAATACCTGTTCTAATGTTAATATGTCAATATATAAACGTCTGTATACGAAAATTAAGGATAAAAATCTACAACCTTGGGATTGGTAAGACAATTAGTTGTCTCTCGCAAACAAACAAAAGTTTCAATTTTTCACGGTTCGATAATATATACAAACGATATTTTTTTGTATTTTTAAGATTCATAACTTGTTTGGCTTATTGTTATACTTATAAATTTTTCCATTTCCTTAAAAATCAAAAAATTAAAACAAGAACCCTATATGGACCACTATATAGATTGCATTTCAGTGCAACATTAGGAAAGTGAGTTTCGCCTTGCGTTAAATTGGTTTTCGAGTCACAAACGGACGGATAAATTTATCTCCTTTGTTCTCGTCACTAAAAGCTAAAAGGGTTGGAAATACAATCTTTATAGAATTGAAAAAAAAAGAACCTAAATACGATAATATGTTATATTATGCTCCAATGGGTTTAATGAATGGATACGAATTTGAAATTTATATATGGACGTTGACTAAGAAAAACACGTAGAAATAGCTTCTAAATCCTCTTTCTCTGTCTGATATTTGCTGTGAGAGATCATCTCGTCATCCCATTTTCATATAGTCGATCCTGGAATATATCGTTCTTTCTCTTATATAAATCATTACACTAATATTTTTGCTTATGAACTAATTCCCAGTATAACAGTTAATTCTTCTAAGTAAGTCATTAACCGAATTAATCAAAAATTCAGAAAAGTGCAAATTTTAATTTCAATTAAGAATAGGCTGTATGGTCAAAGAAACCAATGCTTGTTCATACAAATGTAAAATAGATAAATACAAAGTTCATGCGAAACACTAAATGAGAAAAATGATATACAAATTCAATACTTTAGATCAGCATAATATTCCTCGTGGGAATAAGAAGCTTTTCCATAATTTTTAGCTATCCTTGAAATAAAAAGTAACATTTGAGCAATATTCGCAATATCTCTTGACTCATTCAGGACCAAAAAGAAACACTTTAAGTGTCGATTTTTGTTAGACAGTTGAGTATATTTTATGCGATGTCATCTACACTTCGAGCCGCAGTATTCGCTGAAATATTGATGTTTTCAAATGAATGAACTCTTTCTGGGCACATTTCTTCTGCTGCTGCAATCATTCAATCCTTAATTAATTCGCTGTCAATAAATAATTTCTCATAGTTCGCTACTCTGTGAGCCACGTGGAAACTTGTCTGGGTTGCTGCTACTTGTTTAGCATTTACTTTCTTAACCAACTGCTAAAATTTCTAACCGAGTTTCAAAGATTCATGTTCTTCTAACCGTAGACTTCCTGTACATCTGGAGTAATTCTCATAATGACGTCTTATATTGTATTATTTAAGGGCAGATATTGTTTCATTGCAAATTATGCACATTATTTAATTACTTGACCCAATGACGAAGTATTGCTATTCCCAAGTGCACTCACTATCTATCTTTCGCTTCTTTTCTATATTTATATAAAATTCACAGAAAGAGAACGTAAAATCTAATCAAAGTAATGTCAATTACTCCTATTGGAAGCAGGAGTTGTGAATAAAAAAAAAACTCACCGGAGCCATTTCTTATTTGTACCACGCTTCCCCAGTGCGTAGAACATATTCAAAAACTTTTGAAAGTACTCGCATCTTCTAGAAAAGCTATCACTCAGCAGAACTTTTCCAAAACATGCTTTAGCTCTGCTACTCGCTACAATATAGCGTTGTATACTTCGACTAACCAAGGACAATTGATGTTTTTGTGTAATCCCGTCGCCCCAAAAGCTGGCGCTGTCCTATTGTAGCTTTACCATGTCCTACATTTGACTTCTCTACACTGCGCAAGATGTCACTACTCTACATTTAGCATGGTTGTAAGTACAGAAAGAAAAAAAAAGGAAAGAATACATAGAAAAACTATTTGAAGATCAAAGACACGAAAATTCTTCTATAAACAGTCTAAGCGGTGACATAGGGCCTGAAATTTCTTAAGCAGAGGACATTTATGCATTATGGTTGATAAAAACTAATAAAGCTGTTGGTCCAGATGAAATGCTAGGTGAGTTGTTGAAGCTGATCAATGACAAAAATTTGGATTTATTGGTGAGATTATTTAATACAATTTACACGACAGGAACTATCCCTCGAGAAATGTTAACATCAACATTCATATGTTTACCAAAGAAAGGAAATTCAAAAGAATGCAGTAACTATCGAACAATCACTCTCATGTCACATACTTTGAAAACGCTTTTAAAAATTGTACACGCTAGAATACATTTCAAATTGGAGCTGGATATTAGTAACACACAGTTTGGCTTCCGGAAAGGGGTGGGTACAAGAGAAGCATTATTTGCTTTTAATGTGCTTACTCAAAGATGCTTAGATATCAATCAGGACCTCTATGTCTGCTTCATAGATTACAACAAAGCTTTTGGTGGGGTCAAATATGACAAACTGAGATTCTCAGAAGCAAAAATTTGGATGAAAGAGATTTAAGGTTGATATCAAATCTGTATTACAATCAGCGAGCGGCAGTAAAAATTGGACAGGAAATGTCCAGAGATGTGGAAATACAAAGGGGAGTCAGACAAGGGTATATATTATCACCTTTACTATTTAACGCTTATTTTGAAGAGGTCATATTGGAAAGTCTTAAATCTGAAATAGCAGGGATAAAAGTAAACGGAGTTTTAATCAACAATGTTAGGTATGCAGATGACAGCGTAATAATAGCTGATAGTTTGAAAGACCTAGGAAAAGTAATGAATAAAATATTAAGAGTTAGTGGATAATATGGACTCCTTCTTAACACCAAAAAGTCCAAGTTCATGACAATTAGTAAAAACAACACCAATAATAATGAAACCCTAATGGTAGGAGGACAGCACATAGAAAGAGTTAAGAAGTACACTTACTTGGGAACCCTAATAACAGAAAATAATGACTATACCGTCGAAATAAAAACCAGAATCGAGAAAGCACGTGACAACTTTATTAGAATGAAACAGGTTATTTGCAGCAAAGATGTTAGCCCTGAAAATAAGACTGAGTAAATGTTACGTATACAGTGTTCTATATTATGGAATGGAAGCATGGACACTGAATCGAGAGGCAATGAGAAGACTTAACTTTTTTGAAATGTGGACCTATAGAAGAATTCAGAGGATTTCGTGGGTGGATCGAGTTACGAACGCCGAAGTGTTGAGAAGAATGGGGAAAGAAAAGGAAGTCGAGATAACAGTAAAACAGAGAAAACTGCAATATTTCGGACACATTATGCGGGGAGAAAAGTACAGCACCTTACGGCTCATAATCCAAGGCAAAATAAGTGGCACAAGAGGCGTAGGACGACGACGAATTTCATGACTAAAAAACCTAAGGAAATGATTTGAATGCAGTTCAAAACAACTATTTAGAGCAACTGCCTCAAAAATTAAAATAGCTATTATGATTGCCAACCTTCGCAATGGAGAAGGCACTAGAAGAAGAAGTATAGCTTTCTCCGCCGAATTGAAATGTTCTTGACACTGACCGTAACTTCTTCTTCTTCAAGTGCCTTCTCCATTGCGGAGGTTGGCAATCATAATAGCTATTTTAATTTTTGAGGCAGTTGCTCTAAATAGTTGTTTTGAACTGCATCCAAACCATTCCCTTAGGTTTTTTAGCCATGAAATTCATCGTCGTCCCACGCCTCTTCTGCCACTTATTTTGCCCTGGATTATGAGCCGTAAGATACTATACTTTTCTCCTCGCATAATGTGTCCGAAAGATTGCAGTTTTCTCTGTTTTACTGTTATCTCGACTTGATTTTCTTTCCCCATTCTTCTTAACACTTCGGCGTTCGTAACTCGATCCACCCACGAAATTCCCTGAATTCTTCTATAGGTCCACATCTCCAAAGAGTTAAGTCTTCTCATTGCCTCTCGATTCAGTGTCCATGCTTCCATTCCATAATATAGAACACTATATACGTAACATTTAGTCAGTCGCATTTTCAGGGCTAACGTTAAATCTTCGCTGCAGATAACTTTTTTCATTCTAATAAAGTTGTCATGTGCTTTCTCGATTCTGGTTTTTATTTCGACGGTATAGTCATTATTTTCTGTTATTAGGGTTCCCAAGTAAGTGTACTTCTTAACTCTTTCTATGTGCTGTCCTCCTACCATTAGGGTTTTATTATTATTGGTGTTGTTTTTACTAATTATCATGAACTTGCTCTTTTTCGTGTTAAGAGAGAGTCCATATTCTCCACTAACTTTTAATATTTTATTCATTATCTTTTCTAGGTCCTTCAAACTATCAGCTATTATTACGGTGTCATCTGCATACCTTACATTGTTGATTAAAACTCCGTTTACTTTAATCCTTGCTGTTTAAGATTCAAGACTTTCCAATATGATCTCTTCAGAATAAGCGTTAAATAGTAAAGGTGACAATATACACCCTTGTCTGACCGTAACTACCAACTGAAATTGCTGACGGAGCGGAGTCAACCCCTATGCCCTTCAATACATATCTCACTCGTCGGCTAGTCCACTTTAATCTGAAACTTTAGATACAAAACTTGCTTCATTTAGAGAGCCGCCCCTGCTTCAGTATTTATATGCGACAAAAACTGGCCAATAAATATTCCGATCCATATTCACAAACATTTTTCTCAAATCATATCGCGCTTGTTTAAAATTCGATATGGAAATTTGATCATGTCCTGTTGTCGACAGTCTCATTGTCGTTGATAAAACCTTTTATTTACATAACTTTATTGACTTTTGGCCTTAGATTTATCGGTGTTCGACTTGAGTCGGTGAGTTGAATATCTAAACTATAATTTGAATACACGGTATTGATTGTGACAAATGAGATATTGAGCCAGGACTCGAAAATGGTAGGGAATGAAGAGATTATAAGGATAATGTAGCTTGCCCTAGTCTTTAAGTCTTATGTTATACCTTAAATAAGAGGCTCCAGTAATTTAGCTAATATATTCCACTCTGTCCTTTCACAGCAGGCGCGGATCCAAGGGGGGGGGGCGATTGCCCCCTCTTCCAAAGAGCTTTGAGATCAGGAAAATAGGCCTGATTTTGCCTCTTATACTATAGTTTATTCAAGAACTAGAGAGAGTAATAAATCATTTTTTTCCCTTTTGTTTCTTCGCAAACTACCTGTGTTTTTTAATCCGGTGTCTTTGGCAAAATCTGTTAGACATACATATTTTTCATAGTAATGGGTTAGAGATTTGATAATCAGAAATATTGGTCTATAATAGTGGACTATTTGGGTTGGATAACAATAGATATTTGGATATGTAAAGTGTTAAAATGGAATTCAATCCTTGTCATCGGCGTTGGAAGGAGGTTTATTTTATCGCTAAGTATTTATGTCAGAATATTTTTTCGGTAATAAACTTAAAATAAAAAGTTTTTATAATATTATTTTATTTCTTATGATTTCTTAATGATTCGCATACGTTAGAAAATATAGATAATTTTGACATATTTAACATAAATCACAACTGTATTTTTATTATTTTTAAGTTTGGCATAGAAACCGTTTTAGGTACATTCAAACAAACTAAAACGTAGCTTTTTTCTCAAAAAATTCTAAGTTATAATTTAAATATTTACAAAATTCCATTGTCAAAAATAAAAGAACTTAAACATATATAAAAAAATAAATTTGTCAATATAATATTAAAATTTTTTTGGGGTTATCGATCATTTCATTATTAATTAAGGGCATTTGATGTTTCAGTTTATTTATTTCTTAAACCATCTGCAAAATTACAATTAAACACTAAAACGAGATTAAAATGTAATTAATTTTTATATAGTACAGAAAATTTAAATAATAAATTGTGTTTACGCTGGTAAACATTATGTATCTAACTCGTAATCAAAGATCATGAGATCGAGTTTCCACATTTTATTTTATTCTTTTATTATATGGATTTTTCCCAATTTTCTGTAGTATTTATATTCAAAAAAATCTTTCAAAAGTTCAGTTAAATTACTAATTTTGTAAGTTGTGTTATTTCTAGCAACTCTACCTTTTACTTGAGAGAGATATTTCCTTCTCCAACGGACATTTTTCGGACGATCTATAACAACAGATTTGCTATCTGGTTTTTCCCAGCAAAAATTAGCAATTTCCAGAGCTCAGTCCTTTTAATATCAAGTAAATCCCGATCTTCATTGATTTTAGTTAGAATTTTGTCGACGGTTGGGATCTGGTTCTCATAATAAAATGTATGTACAACTCCTTTTATTGCAGTTTACCTCTCTTCTTCCAACGAGGTTTTTCATCGGCCTGTGATCGAATGTGGCTTGGGAGTATTAACAATTCCAGTCGTTTTTTTCTCCTTCAGTATTCGGTACATAGTAGATTTTCCAACTCCTGTCACGTTGGAACACATCTCAACAGAGCTTTTAACATTAATATCTAGATAATGATATCCTAAGGCACCATAAACATTCATCGTAATAAGTTTTTCTTTGAGAAAAAAATGCCCTGGTTCAACGATTTTGGAATAAATATAGATGTGAAAGCTATAACTTTTGGGTATCTCACTAATCTCAGATAATATATAAAAACAAGCACAAACAAGATAAATGACTAAGGACACACGGTAGGGTGTACTTTGCTCCTGGCACAAATTAAATTGAACTATCAGAAATTTTATTGTTGCGGTAAATTTATAAAAGCTTATAATATTTAAATATAATTAGATTTACGGCAGTTCTCAGTTACCTGCGGCACTGGAGCAGGTACGCTGGAGGTTTCCGTAACAGTTTTCTTACTCTCTCTAGTTCTTGAATAGAGTATAGGAATGTGTATGCTTGCGACTGCCCCTTCCTCTCCCAAGAGCTTTGAGTTAGGGAAAATAGAATCGATTCTGCCTTTTATATTAGGAATGTGTATGCTGCTGGCACTCCCCCCCCCCCCCCCACAAGAGCTTTGAGTTCAGGAAAATAGACCCTACTCTGCCTCTTATACTAGGAATGTGTATGATGTCGCACCCCCCCCCCCCACCCGTCGACAACTTGCTTTCGCTTGCCATACTGTACTATTGTGATATTATCGCCCCCCCCCCCAAAGAAAGAGGCTGGATCCGCCCCTGTCTCAGAGTTGGTTCAGTGAAAGAATACCCATGCGTCATCAATCTATGAGAATATTAAAAACAATTTTAGGATATGTTCATTTTTATTTGGCAATGAATAAAAAAAGGACAGAAAACAAAACATAGTTCTTTTTATCAAAACCGTCGCAAAGAATTTAGCAATAAAGAAAGATAGAAAGAGACAACCGAGATAAACGAGTCATATCATTGTACGATTACACACGTTCTTTGGACTCCACATCTTATTTCATTGACAGCTATCGATATTTGAAAAACTTAGGACATCTAAGTGAATTTAAAATAGAAGATTATTTCATATTAAAGTGATTAATTATTGTTTTATGGTTTATTACCGATAAGTTAATATTGAAAACCTATATTTAAACACATACATACTTCTAACATTCAAATCGCTTGTGTCAAAATCCCGTCACTCAATACGTGATTTGGGAATATTTTTCTCGGTATTTTGAATAAAATTCTAATAATCAGGCATTAAAAATTAGAAGAAAGTAACGAGATTCAGTCGTGTTGGATAAAATTAACGCAACAATATGAAATTACCAAAAAATTAATTTATCTTTTTCTTATGCCACTTTTGAAGTTTACCGAGTAATTGAATAGTAGGCTATGAACATTTTCTTTTGTTGTTAATAACAATAATCAAAATGATTCGTTTAAATTTATAGTTTTAAAGAATTTTTTAGAAGATAAACAATTTTGTGCAATTCTCGCTATAGTTTTTTTAAATTAAGCTTAGAATTTGTTTTTGTTTTGAAAATAATACGTTTTTATGGTGGATTATTTTATTTGTGACTCCGAAAAATTGGAAAAATGAATCGAAAAATGAATTTAACTGAACAAGAAGTAGTGCGAGCATCAGTTTTATTGGACGAGGGATGTTGTCAGAGTTATGTTGCAAATTTGTTAGGCAAACATCGTTCCACAATAAGAGGTATGGTAAGACGTTTGAGTGATGTAGTATTTTATATATATATATATATATATATATATATATATATATATAAATTAATGAGTCATCAAATAGGAATGGCTATAAGAGATTACGACTTCCACTATATCACTGCGCTACAGAATTAATCTGAGAAAATTCTAAATCATATAATAAACAAATTGGTAAAGATGGACTTAGGCGTTCGAACAGTCCCAGTGTGTGGGAAAACTGTGTAAAACACTGAATAATTGTTAAAGAATGATTCCCCAGAGAATAATATTTGATAAGTATAGAGGCTGAACTAGTAATAAGTCAGACAAAAAAAAATACAGGTTCTAAAACTCATGATAGTAATCAATCCAAACTCTGTAAGATCTTGTAGTAATTATGTTCTCAGGGATTAAATTCACAAAGAGCTATAAGAAGACTTAATATACATAGTTTGTATTGCTGTAAAAAGTGCTTGAATGAATGAATGAAAATGAGGGTGGAAATACTAGATCATCGATGTCTAGGCCTCTATTGGGCTCTTTACATCCCACCATAGCTGTAGATCATTCGAGGCCGATCGCCTTTATGAATCCAAGCAGCCTCGTTAGTTGAACTTACCTAAGGGCTTCTGATAACAAAACTGTATCTCCGAAATATCTCTATCTTAGTCCGTTTAATGCTGGAGACTCTCTGAGGACATGGTCAACAGTTTCATCCTCCTCCAAATACCATCTGTACTTCGGATCATCCTCGATACCGTTTTATGAAGATGGCCCTTCAGGTGACAATGTTCTGTCAATAATCCCAACATAATTAGCAGCTCTTTCCTTCCTAAGGAAAGAAGGTCCTTCGTATGCCTTGCGCTAGGTACAGTTATATGTTCCTTAATACACCTCATTCCAGGAGCTCCCCTCCATGATTCAATAAATTTGCTTTCCAGCAACGATTTTAATAGCCTTTTTCCTATATCAATAGGGATAGGTAGAATTGGTTGCGGAACCCAAATTTGCCAGACGGTCTGCTTCCTCATTCCCGAGTATGCCTGAAGGGTCCCGGATGCACACGAGTTTGACTGTGCAGCCGTTCCTTGTCATATCATGCAGTACGTCCTTGCACTCAGACACCAATCGCGAAGTTACGACACTGAACTTCAGTGCCAATATCGCAGCCCTACTGTCTGAGTATATATTTATTACCCTATGCCTGTCTATATCTTTCTCACAAAGATGGGCACACTGCCGAATAGCATAAATTTTCGCTGTAAAGATTGTCGCACGTTGTTCGAAAGTGTAGTACTCTCTGACTCCTGTGCTCCTGCTCTTTCATCTTGTCGAGATCCATCAGTATACCAGCAGGATCCATTTCCTCTCCCTCCCAATCCTCTCTACTTGGCAGAATATCTCCAGAGAGAGGTTGTGTTTTAAAAGCGGCCCTAGGCAACTGAGACGATAAACAGTCTTCAAGGCCTCGTTCTCTATGTATAAATGAAGAGGAGGCAGGTTCACCAGGACTTCAAGAGTGGGAGCAGTGGGAGCAGTCCTCATCGCACTCAATATCCTCACACAAGCCTTCCTTTGAACTTTGTCAAGTGAAAGACTGTGTTTGTGCTTTGTTGTACTACGCCACCATACAATGAGGCGGATCACCACAGTGATCAAAATAGCACTTTAGGTGTCAGCCCCTATATGCACCCAAAGGCTCGTTTACAAGCCCAGAAAGCACATATGGCTTTCTTGGTTCGAGCATCAATATGATCATTCCAGCTCAGTTGTGAGTCCAGAATTACTGCCAGGATTTTAACTGTCCCCTTGTATTGAAGAGTCCTTCCCAACAATGTAATTGTGGCAAGTCTCCTCATTTTCCTCTTTTTTGTAAAGAGCACCACCTTGGTCTTATCCGGATTTATTCCAAGCCCTTCCCTGTGATACCATCGTTCCGCGACCCGAAGGGCTCGCATCATTAGTTCCTCCAGGTCCTGAATATCGCTACCAGGACACAAAATGACCAGGTCATCGGCATAGGCCTGTGTATATATACCGGTTTCATTCACTTCACTCAGCAGGCTATCCACCACAAAATTGCGCATTCTAAGTGTTTTAAGTAAATTTTATTTATTGCATCGTTATTATGTTACATTTAATGTGTGAGGAGACCTAATTCTGCATGTTTGTCTTTTGTAATATTTATTTTGTCTTTATAATTAAGCTATTTATTATTATTATTTTTTCAGTAACAGTTTCATATGTCTTTCGGTTATTCCGAGACAGCATGCAATATTCTGTGCGCTTTACACGATAAAGAGAAAGAGAGGGCAAATATGGAAAAATGATATCTCTCTTGTTCCGAACGTCGATTAACGGGTGCGAGCTTCGATGAAAGTGGTGAACAAAACTAAACTTTCAGAGCGAGGGAGATAGCATTTCCTTATATTCGCTTTTTCTCTCCCTCTCTTTGCCATATAACGCGCACGTAACATTGTATGTTGACTTTAGTAGATGTTCGAGCTTAAAAATTAAAGAAAAAAAATAGCGAACCCCAGTTATAACGGAATTTTTAATGATTCTGTTCGTCGGTTCAATGATCACGATTTTATAGACGTATTAGTTACATTGACTAATTAATTTAGTTTTAGTTGGGACGAATATTATTGATGGCGCATGAGTATTCTTTTACTGCAACAACTGTGCTTTTCTTGGCCGTATATATGAATCTCAATTTTGTGTTTGTTTTTTACCGTTGGCTATACTCATTTTCTATGCAGAACAGGTAGGCGACATGTATCAGAAAGTAAGGCTAACAGAGGAAAACTAATTTCAGATAGGTGGTTTACAATGTCAGCTTTATATGAAATCGATATTATTAGCAAAAAAATCAAATTTCCTGACTTGTTTTGTTGTCGTACGCTTTAATCGTTATATCAACCAAAAGAAGGCAAAAAAGCGACGCCAGCGACAATAAGAAAAATGGAAATATCCAGTATTTTACATAAACAGGATATTTTTTGTATGAAAATATAAACAATTACCATCCAAATGGATTATTATGTTGTTTATAATCACCAGTCAAAAAGATATTCGGCTTTATTTTGAATGATTGTCATAACAATATTTTAGAAATAATCGAATCATGCAAAAAAATTTTTAGGCCATTAATCATCTTGTCATTTTTATGATAGTCAATTTAATGGTAACAAAATGATCGTTGAGATCGTCAGCGAATAATTATTATCTAAATAATAATAAACATGCAGTTGGGTCATATGGTGATTAGAATTACTGCGTTATCACCTTTTATTATAAATTAAGTTGTAAACAATGCACTGGAATTATTTATTTACTATATTACTATACATAAATAGATTAAATATTTATAGAGGAAAATTTAATACAAGTGTCGTATAAAGTTAGGGATATTGGTTTAATTAATTATTTTAATAAAATAATTATATATTATTTACAATTAAATAAATTATATATAAAATATATGAAGAAATTTTTGTCACTCAAACAAGGTTATGATTGACATAGCGCTGTCTAAAGGAAATGGACGACTCTGTTCGCAAAAGACTCCTGAATGAGCATGATGCGACACTAAACATTGCAACAGCAGCAATTTGTGTTTTTACATATTTATTTTTTTCTCTATAAAACTCCATTTCTAATTCTTTCTCTCATTAAGAATATTAAATAGATTAAAAATTTTAATTATATTTATTTTAAATTCGAAAATTTGCTTGCTAAGTAGGGTTATGTCCATATTCATATTCTTTTTTAGGGTTAAATGCACTTTTTATGTGGTTACATACACTATAGACATTTGGCAACATAGCTTACTAGATTTTGTTTCCGATCTACCATCATAACGTACGAGAATACCGTAATACACGACCAAGAGAATAACCGTGGGATGGGATTGTCCCTATTCTCTCAAGAGAATGATCACTTCCTATGAAGAACCAGAATAGCTAACCTGGGCCATTTGGAAAAAAAGCTTTTAAGTGTCTGTTTTATTTCACTTGAGGGGAAGATATTCCCTGCTAGACGTCTACTAGGGTTACTGGAGCTGTAAATACATTCTTCTTATTGAACCTTTTGCAGTTCATCTTCATTTAAAATTGGATCATAGAAAGTGAGTCCTTTTATTGAGCCCGATGCCGTTAAAACGTTCTTTTGAGACTGAATAAGATTGGTATTATCAAAATAGACTATAGTTGATATCAAGATTAAAGTGTTTCTTGTTGTGAACTTATTTTATTTTATTTTTAGCTTTTTAGATTCAGCAGTTTTCATTCTGTGATATCTAAACCCCTTTTCCGCCCTCGGGTTATATCGCATTCGCAATAAATCGACATTTATGAAAGTTTGAAATACGATAATTGCAAATGATTACAGTTGGAAACACCTGCTTGCTGGAACAAATTAAACGGCACTATGGTAGAAATCAGAATTCCTTGATTGATTACCACTTTCATAAGTTGGTATTAAACTCGATTTTTTAAACTATTTAATCACGTAAATAATGACTGAATATAGAGGAGAGTTTGAAAATTACATGAAAGTAACATTATTTGAACAAACCATAAATAAGGAAACAGTTAAAAAAAATACACTTGTTAAATAAATAATAATATTTTATTTAAAAGTTCTATTCTGAAGTCAGACAAGATTATAACAAAACTCGCCAGTGGATTACTCTGAGTGTTTACACTAATCACGGTTCAAATTACCGTTTAAGTTTACTATGGATAATTCAGTTAATTTTACCTAATTTTTGCAAATACTCTCGTTATAGGCAACACAGTATCGTTTTCCTAAAGAATTTCTCAGATTTTTTTCCATAAAGTACAGCTTTAAGTTAATCTTATCTTCAAGTTTGACCATTACACTGGCATTTCACTGCACTGTACTTGGTTGTTTTTTTATATAAGCTGAATTAACTGTTACCTTTTTTCAGATAGATCTCGTTTGTCCTGCCTACTAATATTCGAATGGAATATTTTTGTGTTGCCTTAATTCCTGAGGGTTGAAATATATTTCATTAATTTAAAAATAACCATTGGGATACTTATTTAATTTTTGAGCGGAAAATGCTAATGATTAATGAATCCAACAAATTTATTTCAGCCAACTGTTGTAAAGTAGTATTGTGCGCAAGTAAGGATCTTGGTTATTAATTAAGACTATTTTGCCTTGACTTTAATTTTTTTTGCTTAAAACCTATAAAAACTGCTGAAATCCCTGTTTCCAGGTTTATCCCGGTAAAAGTAGTACAAAACTTCAAATATGCAAAAAAACACAATTACCGGGAAAACTCAAACGACTTTCCAGCCACAAGTCTTAGAGAACGATTCAAATCAATCGGGATGGAAGTCTTTAATTTTCTACAGCCGAATCAAACAGAAAAAAGTCCACAAAACAACTTGCTAAAATTTACTATTGATTTTAATTTTTAAAATGGTACGAATGCGATTAAAATAAATTATACATCTTCTAGAAAATATAATTGGATAAAAATTTGGTTGCGGTTGATCCAGTAGTATTTTTGTTTATCTTGGATAAACAAAAACCCTCTTCTCGATGTTTAAGATATAAAGGAGTCAACTGAATATGGGAATGACTTACCACCTAGCGATCAGATAAATTCACATTGTCTTAGAGACCTAGCTCTGTTATTAAAGCAATTTTATTGGGAGAGATTCAAATACCTACTCAAAAAGCAAAAGAAAACGTTCTGAACATATATAAATAAAACGTTACATTCAAAAAGCTATCTGTAGTGTATACAGGGGCGGACCCAGCCTCTCTCTTTGAGGGGGGGGGGGTGATATCATAAAAATACAGTATAGTAAGCGAAAGGAAGTTGTCGACGGGGGGGGGGGGGACACCAGCAATATTCCCATTTCTAGTATAAAAGGCAGGGTCGGATCTATTTTTTAGATTTGAAACTCTTGAAGAGGAGAAGTGATCACAAGAAAAAACAAGTTGCCAACAGGGGGGGGGGGGGGAGGATGCAGCATACACATTCCTAATATAGAAGGCAGAATCGGTTCTATTTTCCTGAACTCAAAGCTCTTGGGAAGGGGAGGAGCGATCGCAAGCATACACATTCCTATACTCTATTCAAGAACTAGAGAGAGAGTAATAAAACTGTTACCGAAACTTCCAACGTAACTGCTTCAGTGCCGTAGGTAACTGAGGACTGCCGTAAATCTAATTATATTTAATTATATTTAAATATTATAAGCTTTTATAAATTTACTGCAGCAATAAAATTTCTGATAGTTCAATTTAATTTGTCAGTGAGCAAAATACACCTTACAGTGTGTCCTTCGTGATTTATCTTGTTTGTACTTGTTGTTATATATTATTTGACATACCCAAATGATATGGCTTATACCTCTATATTTATTCCAAAATCGTTAAACCAGGGAATTTTTTTCTCATCGAAAAACTTATTATGATGAATGTTTATGATGCCCTAAGATATCAATATCTAGATAATAATATTAAAAGCTCTATTAAGATGTGTTCCAATAAGACAGGAGTTGGAAAATGTACTATGAACCGAATACTGAAGGAGAAAAAACGACTGGAATAGTTAATACTCCCAAGTCGCATTCGATCACAGACAGACGAAAAACCTCGTTGGAAGAAGAGATGTAAACTGCAAAATTAAAATAATTGAGCTTTGGAAATTGCTCAGAGAAATTCATTTTTGCTGGGAAAAATCAGATAGGAAATCTGTTTTTATAAATCGTCCGGAAAATGTCCGTTGGAGAAGGAAATATCTCTTTCAAGTAAAAGGTAGAGTTGCTAGAAATAACACAACTTACAAAATTAGTAATTTAACTGAACTTTTGAAAGATTTTTTTGAATAGAGTTACTACAGAAAATTGAGAAAAATCCATATAATAAAAGAATAAAAGAAAATGTGGAAACTCGATCTCATGATCGGTGAGATAGAGGAACCAATTATAATTAATTTGAGCGAAGATAGCTTCACTGACTTTGATTACGAATTAGATACGTAATGTTTACCAGTGTAAACACAATTTATTACTTAAATTTTTGTTCTTGTATTTTATTGTTTAATGTTGTTTATATATTTTTTATTTTTTTATACATTTTTATTTTAGTGTGTTCCACTCTTTAATTTTATATATATTTAATTCCAATTAGCCATAATTTTTTTATTACTGTATTTGTGTCTTTTTCTTAAGCGTGTAGAATTAACATGTTTGTTTTTTTGGGGCTATCGGATTTCAATATAATAAGGTAAATTAAATTAAGATGTCATTGCAATAGAAATAAAAATAAGTAGGTCTAATTTTAACTGTAACGTATAAAAATTTATTTTATTTGAATCTCTTTTTAGTGTTTAATGGTAATTAAGGTGGTTTAAGAAATAAATAAACTGAAAGGTCAAATGTCCTAAAAATGTTTTTAATTAATAATAAAATGACCGATAGCCCCAAAAATTTTAATATTATATGGACGAATTTATTTTTTTTATATATGTTTAACTTCTTGTATTTTTGAAAATGGGTATTTAAATTATAACTTAGAATTTTTTAAGAGAATAAGGCTACGTCTTAATCTGAATGTGCCTAAAATGTTTTCTATGCCAAAATTAAAAATAATAAAAATACAGTTGTGATTTGTGTTAAATATGCCAAAATTATCTATATTTTCTAATGTATGTGAATTATTAATAAATCATAAGAAATAAAATAATATTATAAAAACCTTTTATTTTAAGTTTATTACCGAAATAATATCCTATGCCATAAATACTTAGTGATAAATAAACCTCCTTCCGACGCCTATGACAAGGAGTTAAGCTCCTTTTTAACATTTCACACTTCCAAATCTCTATTGTTGTCCAACCCAAATAGTCCATTATTATAAACTGGTATTTTTGATTATAAAATAATCCATTCCTATGTTTAACAGATTTTGCCACGGACACCGAACTAAAGAATACCGGTAGTTTTCGAAGAAAAAAAAGGGTCAAAGATGATTTATTACTCTCTCTAGTTCTTGAATAAACTATAGTATAACAGGCAAAATCGGGTCTATTTTCCTGAACTTAAAGCTCTTGGGGAGGATCGCCCCCACCGCTCCCCCCCTTGTATCCACGCCTGA
The DNA here is from genome assembly GCA_034092305.1 of Diaprepes abbreviatus. Classification (NCBI taxonomy): domain Eukaryota; kingdom Metazoa; phylum Arthropoda; class Insecta; order Coleoptera; family Curculionidae; genus Diaprepes; species Diaprepes abbreviatus. The sequence goes on along the minus strand of JASJET010000055.1, from coordinate 3,479,499 downwards.
GTGTATAAGGTATAAACGTGGATTCAGGAAAGTTTGATTCCTACATTTAAACCACAAATTACCCAATCTAAAAAAATAACTTTCTAAAATTTGCTTTAGTTATTTTAAAATAGTACGAAAGTAGCTAAAATAAATTTTACAATATAAAGAAAATATAATTATGTTTAAATTCGATAGAGATGACGTCACTGCGGAAAAGAGCTATAGCACCAGAAATTTTAAATGACGACGCATATAAAACAGTTTATTTTGACGTCAGAAAAAAAGAACTTAACATAAACAAACTAACTAAAATTCAAAACAAATCATCGCAATAAAATCAGTATTGGAAAAATTAAGTGAATCGGCAAAGCTTTGCTTTTCATCTACACAAATTGTTTTTGCATATTTATGAGCAATGAATTTTGAAAACATCAAGGAACAACATCTAAAGAAAGCTCGTAAATGATATTCTGAAGTACGTAGAAGATTTAAGGAAATTACCTATTGTTCTTACTTACTCTCTATTTTACCTTGTTGACTTAGTAAGATTAATTGTGTAGGAGTATGAATGAAGGATGGTAGTAACTTAATCCCCTTAATTATACAGGACCCGAAAGTTCTTACGAGAAAAACAAATAAAGAATATAATGACGTCTTTAGGCTACCTAATTATAAGTTAAATGGAAAAACGAAATCCTTATAGAGGAACTTATGTGTCTGTTACTTTTTTTTTTGGAAACTATTTAATATTAAAAGTTGATATGTATTTTGTGTAGTAATATTCCAATGTTACAACTCAAGAAATATTTTTCTCTGAATTTCTGGAAGAGCATGTATGAACGTAACAGTTTTTTTTTGTAAAGTAGATATCTGTTGGACTTCAATTGTCTTTATTTTTGTTAAATATCACGACGTTTCGGCTAGTAGTGAAACTAAATAAATCCCTTAGCTACATAACTATTTATACTAAAAGTAAATGCAGTAGAGTATGACTGAGATGGGTGCAGTCATGTCTGTTATGGCAAAATCCCATTTTTATGCGGCATTTAGTTTTAGTTTACAATTACTAAGAAGTGATTTCCACACTTCTCTTATATCTAAAGATGGTTTACTAAAACAACTCGGGTTCTGATATATAACCGCGGCTTCTTTGAATTCTTCAAAACGGCTAGAGATAACTACTAGCCGAAACGTCGTGATATTCAACAAAAATAAAGAGAATAGAAGTCCAACAGATATGTTCTACTTCGCAAGAAACATCATTGTCTATGACCTCCAAACAAACACCAGTTTCTACGACAAGCACGAGATCAGGGAATAATACCAGATGGTTTTCGCATAAAATCTCCAGTTCCAGGACAACGGGCAAACAGGATATTGGAAAATGCTAGTAAAGCATTAATACGTTCACAGATAAATTATCATCGTTTCAAGAAGGCAACATTACTAGAGGACATTCGCCAACGGTTCGAAGAAATTAAAGAATATACATTAGAAGAAGACTACGCCCCCATCCTAAGAAAAATTGACGTTACTTGTGACAAAGTGAGAACAAAACAAGAAATCATACACCAAAGGAAATATTCCAAATACCAGAGCAGACAAGAACGACAACAGTCATCTCAAAGCCAGAGGACAATTGTTAATATATCTGCCAAGGAATTAACATCATCGAAAAATTCACTACTTGCTAAAGGTTTGCACTTCACGATTGCTCCAAAAGAGGTTCCAATTTTCGATATAATTAGCGCCGCAGACTTAGCGAACATCGAAGACCCTTTTGGAGATCAGTTCAGGTAGAGAATAAGAAAAACTCTACAAAAATCTAGAAAAACCGAACAAAACATCAGCAAAGACGAGAAAACTGCCCTAGCTAACCTACAGAAGGACTCCAGTATTAAAATTCTACCAGCGGATAAAGGAAATGCTACAGTCGTAATGAATGCTGAGACATACAATCAAAAAATTGAGTTTTAAAGAAAGGAAATTATACATCTCTTGCTAAAGATCTCACATCTGCAATTGAAGGAACAATTTATCGCGATCTTAAGAAACATGAACGGTATATTCCTGAGAGGATTCGGACTCAGTTGACGCCACACCATAGCAAAACTCCACATCTTTATGGACTTCCGAAAATACATAAGCAAGACATGCCCTTACGACCTATCATGAGTTCCATTACAAGGAAATACATCGTCCTGGGAGAACTCGCAACGTTTCGTAGAAATTATACGTGAAATAGAAGTACAACCAGAAGACCATTTTATTAGCCTTGACGTGGAAAGCCTATACACCAATGTTCCAGTTAAGGATTCACTAAAAATCATAAGAAAGAAACCTGAAGAAGACCAGATCTTAGCAGAAAGAACATCTTTATCACCGCAAGCCATTATGGACTTGTTGGAAAGTTGTTTGACTAATTCTTATTTTCAAGAAAATGAAAAATTCTACATCCAGGATGATGGACCACCGATGAGATCTTCACTCTCACCGGTGGTAGCAAATATTTTCATGAAATAGTGCGAGACGTTTAGAATTGAATCTAAAACTAAGAAACCAAAGTTATGGCTCAGATAGGTAGACGATACTTTTATTATTTGGAGTGGAAACGACGAAGAACTTCGAAATTTCTTTTTTCATCTCAACAATATCAGCCCAACTATTAAACTCACCATAGAGAAAGAAGTAGAAAATAAATTACCATTTTTAGATATCTTGGTTGAAAGAAATGGCAGACAAATTCGAACTTCGGTTTACAGAAAAGCCACGCACACAGGACAATACCTTAATTATTCATCTAATCACTCCAACAACACCAAACAAGGAATTATAAGAAATCTCGTAGATAGAGCCTTAACTCTCTGCAACTCCAACGAGAACTTGATGAAAGAGATAGATTACATTAAAAATGATCTGACAGCCCACGATTACCCAGTATATCTAGTGGATAAATTTCTAGAACAACGCAGAAATAGGACAATATCGACAACGAATGAAGAACGAAAACCAGTATTGAACATCCCCTATGTTAAAGGCATTTCAGAAAAAGTTAGAAGGATAGGAAAACGATATAAAATATACGTTGTTTTCAATTCAAATAACTCTCTGAGAAGTCGGCTCACTAAGGTCGAACCAATAACTCAAAGAGACATGAAGAACTGTGTATATCAGATACCATGTGAATGTGGAAATTCCTACATTGGCAAAACAAAGAGACCTCTTGATGTAAGGATCAAAGAACACCAAAAATGCACATCTCGAGGAGAAACAGAAAAATCTGGTGCCGCCAACTATGCCTGGACTCATGGACACCACATAAAATGGTCTGAAGTTAAAATACTACACCGACAACAACATTGGAGAAAAAGGAAATTCAAAGAAGCCGCGGTTATACATCAGAACCCGAGTTTTTTTAGTAAACCATCTTTAGATATATGAGAAGTGTGGAAACCACTTCTTAGTAATTGTAAACTAAAACTAAATGCAGCATAAAATTGGGATTTTGCCATAACAGGCATGACTGCACCCATCTCAATCATACTCTACTGCATGTATTTTTAGTATAAATAGTTATGTAGCTAAGGGATTTATTTAGTTTCACTTGAAAACGGCTAGCGAAAACTACTAGCCGAAACGTCGTGATATTCAAAAAAAATAAAGACGATGGAAGTCCGACAGATATCTACTACTTCGCAAGAAACATCATTGTCTATCAAACAAACACTAGTTTTTTTTTGTAGTTCGGCATGTGGAGTATTATTTAAAAGTGTTAGTTGTAAGTATAAAAATAGTGATATTAGTGATAGAATGGAATAGAAAACAATGTTATATTACCATGAGATATATAAAGGACCACGTACACAGTATATGGAATTTTGGGTGCCCGTTCAGTTGACTGGAACCAATTTCTTTACAAGCTTCTGACCTCCTTATAAAAAGTTCTCATGGGTACAAGGCCAGAAAATGTCCTTCCAGAGGACTAAAAGAGATATGGTGCGAAAAACTAGCGTGGAAAAAATACCGGAATGACTCAATAACTTAAAACTTAAGAAAGAGAAGGCTAAATGATAAATACAAGAGTTGTAATTTAAAAAAAATCATTTCGCGCTGACCATGACGTCAAACTTAACAGGGACCTTGAAGTTCATTCCTAGGTTATGTATAAATGAGTTTATTAACTAAATTCTAAAAGAAGAAGGTTCTAAATTCGACTACTATATTTTTTATATATATGTTGATTCCTCCGGAAAGGCTTCACCGATTTAAATGACTTTTTTTATTTTGTTAAGAAGGTTGTTGCGGTGGTCTCGTATTATTTTGGCCAAAATTGGTTTGGTAAAATTCAAGATGGTGCTGATAATATAGCAGACAAAAAATTAATTTTGTCCAAATTTCTCCAAAATTTGTATGAGAAAGTTTTTGGGGTCTTACGGGGTGGATCGTTTTGGATGGTTTTATAGGCTATTTGGGAAACCATAAAAGATTTTAAAAATCTGATAAAGTAGTCTTGAGCTCTTTTTTGGGAAAATTATAATGCCGAAAACAAATTACGGCTATCGCGATCGGTTCTGGATTTACTGGGTGATTTTCGAATTTTTCCGTTTTCTAAAATGTCCTATATTTTATTTATTAAAGCAACTACGATAAAACCAGTAAGATATTCCTGAGGTACTTTTTTCTGTAAAATCCAGTGGTGTAGTCAGATTTTTAATTTTAGTTTTATTTACGGAGATATAATATCAAGTTTTAATTTTTTAAATAGAACACCCTGTATTTTTTTACATATTTTTTTTTGTTTTGAATTTTCTTTGAGAATATATTGTTAATTGACAATAAATAAGCTAAAATATATTTTTTATTTTTTATTAAACTCACAGACTAGTTCATAAGAGCTGGCGGCTCAGAGGAGCCAAGTTGTGCATGTCTATGTTAACACATTTTAAGACTAATAAGTTGTTAAAATACACAAATAAAAAACATCCTTAGACAAATCTTAAAAAGACAAAAATATCAATAAAAACTGAATTAATTACATTAATAGTTCAAAATGTTGTCCATTGTTATCAGACACAGTTGGCAATGTCTTTGCACTCCTCTGTTCACAGCGTTATGAATAGGAATATTAGTAATATATCGTATAACCGCCACAAAATTTTCTTATCATTCTTCTAGAGTTCTATTTCTAGATACATTTTCTTTTAATATACCCCTAAAAAAATTAATTTAAGGGGGTAAAATCAGGTGACCTAGGTGGCCACCTGACTGGGTCATTGTTTGCTATCCATTTCTGAACAAAATTAGCGTTAAGACATTCAATAACAATTCCCGCGTTATGAACCGGGGCCCCATCGTATTGAAAATACAATCTATTACCAGGTAGGCTTGAACATTTAAATTCCCTTCATGTATCTCGTAGGACATTATTAATTATCCAACAAAGCAATTCACACATTAAACATAAATCGTCCTTGTGTTACCCTATTTATTTGTTGGTTGACCTATCCGTCCATATTATTAGAAAAAAAAATCATTATTTCGTAATATATCCATGTACCAATTATAAAAGTTGTCTTCTTTCAGGGTCGCCAGGGAGAAGAAGCTGAGTTTTTCTTGCCTTGTAATATTTAAACTTAGTTTTCTTTAAAATTTTTAATAATTTTTTGTATGAGAAACCCCTTCATCCATTTCAATAGTTCTGCTCGACGTTGAAGGATATGGGGTAGTACATGCAATTACAATTATAATTTCATTCTCTTTACCTTCTTTTTAACCGACTTCTAAAAGAAGGAGGTTCTCAATTCGTCGACTATGTATTTTTTTTTTATGTATGTACACCGATTACTCCGGAACGGCTGCACCGATTTAAATGAAATTTCTTACATTATGTAAAGGAAGTTGCTGCGGTGGTCCCATATTTTTTTAGATGAAATTGGTGTAGTAAAATTCAAGATGGCGCTTACAATATGGCGGCCAAAAAAATTAATTTTGTCCGATTTTCTCCAAAATTGGTATGGAGGAATTTTCGGGGTTGTACCCAACGAATCTGAAATTATTTTTCCAAAATTCAAAATGGCGGATCCAATATGGCGGACAAAAAAATTTAATTTAGTCCGATTTTCTCCAAAATTGGTATGGGGGAGTTTTCGAGATTCCACATAACGAATCTGATATTATTTTTAAAAAATTCAACATGGCGGATCCAATATGGCGGACGAAAAAATCAATTTGGTCCGATTTTCACCAAAATTGGTACGGGGGAATTTTCGGGGTCGCATATGACGAATCTAAAATAATTTTTAAAAAATTCAATATGGAGGATCCAATATGGCGGACAAAAAATCAACTTTGTCCGATTTTCTCCAAAATTGGTACGGGGGAGTTTTCGGGGTCGCATATGACGAATCCAAAATAACTTTTAAAAAATTCAATATGGCGGATCCAATATGGCCGACAAAAAATTAATTTTATCCGATTTTCTCCAAAATTGGTACGGGGGAGTTTTCGGGGTCGCATATGACAAATATAAAATAACTTTTTAAAAATTCAATATGGCGGATCCAATATGGCCGACAAAAAATTAATTTTGTCCGATTTTCTCCAAAATTGGTACGGGGGAGTTTTCGGGGTTGAATATGACGAATCTAAAATAATTTTTAAAAAATTCAATATGGCGGATCCAATATGGCCGACAAAAAATTATTTTTATCCGATTTTCTCCAAAATTGGTACGGGGGAGTTTTCGGGGTCGCATATGACGAATCTAAAATAACTTTTAAAAAATTCAATATGGCGGATCCAATATGGCCGACAAAAAATTAATTTTGTCCGATTTTCTCCAAAATTGGTACGGGGGAGTTTTCGGGGTCGCATATGACGAATCTAAAATAATTTTTAAAAAATTCAATATGGCGGATCCAATATGGCAGACGAAAAAATCTATTTTATCCTATTTTCTCCAAAAATTGGTATGGGGAAATTTTCGGGGCCTCACATAAAGAATCCGAAATTATTTAAAAAAAATTCAATATGGCAGATTCAATAAGGCGAACAAAAAAAATCAATTTTGTCCAATTTTCACCAAAATTGGTACGGGACAGTTTTCGGAGTTACACATGACGAATCTAAAATTATTTTAAAAAAAGTCAATATGGCGTATCTAATATGGTGGATAAAAAATTAATTTATTTTCTCTAAATATCGATATTGGAAGGTTTTGGGGCCTATATTACCAATCTAAAATTAATTTGAAATTTAAGATAGTGGATTTTCTATGACAGACTAAATATTCGTTTGACCCAATTTGATTGGTATTTGGAAAACTCTAAGAACTAAAGAATTTTTATTGGTTCATTTTAGAGTGATTTACAACTTTGGATAAAATTTGTACTTTTTTGCCACTTTGGAGTCATTGCGAAGTACACTAATTTCGATTAGTACTTAGTCCAAATAATTTATGAATATCATAATGAATTCTAAAACTAAAAATAGAAAAATAAAATTTTTATAAAAAAATTGAACCGACTTCTAAAAGTGCGCTAAAAAGTGAAAAATAACCATAAATTTTTATATTAAATTGAACTTTTTGAAGTCGGCGCCAAATTATTTGTAAATGAAATAAATAACCACTAATATATACAAATTATGGTAAGAAAGCAATTACAAATAAAGTATTTTTAATCTGTTTATACAAATCACATTTTGTCAAGTATTAGTTTGGCGCCGACTTCAAAAAGTTCAATTTCATATAAAAATTTATGGTTATTTTTCACTTTTTAGCGCACTTTTAGAAGTCGGTTCAATTTTTTTATAAAAATTTTATTTATACGTCTTTTGACGTGGCTTTTTAAATAATCCATAACTGATTAAGTTTTCCTCTAGTGTCTTAAAAATTGCCGGATTGGGTGGTTCGCGCTCCGGATGTTGTTCAAAATATAAATCACGGGCTCTCTGATTGTGTCTATTACACTCAATATAACATTCTACCACATTATACTTCTTGAAATTTTAACCTTTGTAAATTTTTAACTCAGAAATTGCAAGTTGATAAGCTAGTAAACCTCAATAAGTGATATTTGTATGTATAAGATTCAAATAAAACGTTTCACAGCATTATTTTATATCCACACTTTGTACAGGGCGCGCCATCTTTTATGTCGATATGTAAACATTGAATAACTTTGAAAAAAAAAACTGGTTTCTCTATATGAGGTATTTTTATTAAATTTGGTCCTTAACAATTTATTGGGACTAGTTTTTGAATACTACAAATGGCCACCTTGCCAAAGCAAAATGTGACTTTTTTGCTGCGTTTTCACTTACCTTTTCGAGCATCTCGGGTGGTATAGCGGTGATTTCGGCATGAATGTTTGCCTTAAGCACTTCAATAGTCTGAGCCAACATCTACCGATATCGATTTCCATCGACTGTTTCGTTTTCTATGAAAAAAATATGTCTCAATGATGGTTTTGGCGCAAACTTTTCGGTCATGCAATAGCGTTTCGTGGATCTCGTGTGGACAAATGCCGTAATTTTGCTTATTAACGCCGCTAGAGAGTGTGAAATGGGTCTCGTCGGTCATCAAAATTAGTTTCCAAAAATCACGTTCAGTGTTAACTATTCGAGCGACGGTCTGTCGGCAATATTCTTTGTGTTAACTGCACTTTATACGGAAACAAATACAAATCATCCTTCAAAATGCACGGCAAAGTAGTTCCACTGACGCCAAAATGCTGAGCGCGCTGACGATACGACACTTTTGGGTTCTGGGCAACGCTCTCTCTGACCGCTTCAACCAGTTCATTGGAACATTGGCCGCGATATTTTCAACGATATGCATGTTGAGTTAACACTACTGAACGACTATTTTCAATGTACATTGTCACTATTTCGGCGCGTTGTTTCGATGTAAAGCGATTTGGGATTAAAATTATACTGAACTGACGTTTCAAAAACACATATAACCAAATTATTGTGCAACTAACATGTTACCACCACTTTCCGACAAAACTTAACTTAAATAGGAGTCCAACTTTGTGGAAACTGCAATAAGGATGTCTGGGAAAGATATAGGTGGATCCCACTGATGAGTCCACCACCGATATTGGGACAAAACATCCTATCACTTTGACGGTGGTCAAAAATTAGATCGCTTAGTTATATGTCCTTAACACCAGGGGCATTGCTAAATGCGACAAAATCAATCGGTTGGTAAATGTCAAAGTTATTCAATGTTTACTTACCGACATAAAAGATGGCACACCCTGTATTACAATAATTTGACATACTTTAAATGGTTCTAACACGTATATTGTTTTAGCAAATTGGTTTGTTTTTTTCTACGTAGATTTAAACACATTTCCCTTTAGTCTTATAATGAAAACATGCCAGACGAACAAAATAAAAAACGGCTTTTTCGAGGCATCTGTAAATTAACAGAGTGTCAGTTTGTTTATTGTTAACTTGTCAGGTGTTAAAATTAATTTGTTTTCTTTTTCGCCAAAATAGAGTTTATATATTAATTGCTAGATATTCGAAGAAAATTATCAAAATAGAGCTAGTAAAATTGATGTTTTTAAATAGAAAACGGTTATACTTCCTTATAAAGTAAATTTATATGTCGATATTCCTAATCAGGAGATCAAAATACGTAAAAAAAAACTTTGTTGGAGCCATGTCTCTTCATCGACTACGAAAACCCACTGGGCTCCCCCGACTACTTGGATTTAGTGTAAAATTGCGGAAAAAATTAAATGATGCTTTTAGTGTTTCTAATTTAATTTGTTACAAAATATTACAAAGTAGCAACTGCAGTCATTAACTTACTCAAAAGGTGAATTCTAAAATAAATAAAATAGCTTGATTATATTAATAAAACAGGCATAAAAATGAAACCTACTATTACAAGATAAGTTTTTATCATTAAACTTATTTTACTGATCGACAGCCACTAAACTACATTTATCCATTTCTAAAGTACATGTCTTCACTAAACCGATAAAGAAAGCACTTATTTTGCAGACAAAGAACCAGACAATGTAGGGCATGACTTCATGACGTTTAGATATGAAGTAGTGAGTTATGGCAAAAATTGTAAAAAAGCTTTAAACTGAAACGCTGGGTACTTTTGTGCTACTGATAAGAAGCATTTATTTTCAGTTGTACGATCAATCTTCTTTCAGTGTTCTATACCCTGCATTTCGCCATTTTATACAACTAATCGAAAGGCTTCCTTTATCGCAAGTTCAGAATTAAAAGGATGAGAAAAGTTGCTTTGAAGCTAAAATTGTTCTCTTTATTTTATCTTTAAGATTGTTAGTTATTTTATGTCAGCTGGCTGTCGTAAATAAAGAGATATTGATAATAGAATTTATTTTACAGACATTTTGAATTTCACATTTATCTTGATATACTGTTAGCAGCATATAATACGAGCAGTCTACTTGTCTCTATGACAATTAATTTATAAAGTTGCTAGGACTTCTGTTACTTCACTTTTAAAAATGACTTGGTAATAGTTAACTAGTTTGTTTTAGTTACTGCATTTAAGTTATCTAAATTAAGCATTTTTAATTAGGAAGGGTAAAACGTAATTTTCTTTAGCATCTTTTACATTAAAATATTGTTTAAGAAGAAGAAAAAAAAGTTATATTTATTTTAGTTCTTCTTCTTCTTCTTCTTCTACCTTCTATAATAGGTCCCTGACCTGATCCTTCTTCGATTTTCCTCATTCTGGACTTAAATTATCGCTCCACCTTTTCCGTGGTCGACCTCTACTGCGTGTACCACTAGGAGATTTATCTCGTGCGATCCTTACCAGTCTATCCTCTGTCATTCGGCTTATGTGTTTGTTCCATTGTGTCTTACGTTGTAGGACCCACTCATTAATGCAATCTGTGTTGCATGATTGCCTGATGTTATCGCTTCTTTCTTTGTCTAGTAGCGTTTTTCCTGTTATTCGTCGAAGTATTCTCATTTCTGTAGTTTCCAATAGTTGTTTCGTTTTTGTCGTCTCTGGCCGTGTTTCTGAGGTGTATGTCATAATAGGTCTAATTGTGGTTTTGTAGATCCGAACCTTTGTTTCTTGTTGTAAGTGTTTGTTTCCCCAGATCACGTCGTTGAGGCAACCCGCTACTTTGTTTGCTTTGGCCACCTGCCCTCTTACTTCATCTTCGATGTTTCCATAACTAGTTATGTCGATTCCTAGATATTTGAAACTCATTTCTTGTTGTATTATTCGACCGTCTAGTTCTAGTTTGCATCGGAGGGGTTCTTTTGAGGTTGTCATACATTTAGTTTTTTCGGCTGAGATAATCATATGATATTTTCTTCTCGTAAGATTAAAGGTATTTAACAATCTCTGGATGTCGTCTTCATTTTCGGCACATATCACAGCGTCATCAGCGTAACAAAGAATTTTTATTTCTGTATCACCCATTTTATATCCTCTACCAAGTCGCACCTTCTTTATTATTTCGTCCAATATCATGTTAAACAACAAAGGACTAAGCGAGTCTCCCTATCTAATACTGCTGTTGACCGGTATGGATGTTGATAATTTACCGTTAGTGCGAATCTGAACTTTATTGTTTGCGTATATGTTTTCGATGGTCTGAATTATATTGATAGGAATATTTCTCCTATATAACAGGTAGATTACGTCATCTAGCTTTATGCGATCGAATGCTTTTGTTAGATCTATAAAGCATAAAAATGTTGGTTTATTGTATTCTAGAGATTTTCGACTATCTGTCGTAGTATAAATACTGCATCCACCTTCCTGATCCAAATCGCTGCTGTTCGTCTTCCAGTGTTGTAACCGAATTAATTTTATTTTTGATTACTTTCGTAACGAGTTTCAGAGTTGTGTCCAGTAGATTAATACCCCTGTAGTTCCCTGGTTCTTGTTTGTCACCCTTCTTAAACATAAGCATTATTGTGCTGATTCTCCACCTATCTGGTACTTTGCATTGTGTCAGGATTTTTCGAATGAAGCTTGTGAGTTCTTGTGTTAGTCGCTGTCCTCCGTATTTCAACAATTCTTTATGAATTCCGTCTTGTCCGGGAGACTTTTTAATTTTCGAATGAAGCTTTTGAGTTCCTGTGTTAGTCGCTGTCCTCCGTATTTCAACAATTCGTTATGAATTCCGTCTTGTCCGGGAGACTTTCTATTTTTTAAGGATTTTATAGCTTTCTCTACTTCTTGAATGGTGACTTCCACATTATTCCTTATTGCTGGTATGTTGTTTTTTCCAATGTTAGCATCTCCCTTAAATAATTTTGTTAGGTAGTCTATCCATTTCTCTTCTGATATTTTTTTTTGTTTCGGAGAGTTCAGATATTATTTTAGTTACAATAAGTAAAATATTTCGTTTGTTTTACATTTTTCTTAAATATGGCATGTTTAGAAGCTTTAACAGGCTTCATACAAACTTGTTACACCGAAATAATCATATTAACAATTATAAATTAGAAATAATTTAATAAAAATTATTCCATAGTTAGCAACAACGTATTTAGTAATCCCAACTAATTTTGAGAGCGGGAATATGACGTTGGTCTTTGATTGTTCATATTAGGATCGATGGCTTGTTCAAGCTTAAATCGTACAAGAAAGTTAGAGTGGATATGGAAAACTAGAAAAATAGGCTAAATGCCAAAAAAATTATCGTAACATGCAGAAAATAAATGTCATAAATTGACATCAAGGTGCTACGTGGAGCAATCGCAGGAAATTGTTGGTAAATTTGTTGTATGAGGTTGGCAATATGAGAACCAGATAACCAGAGCAGGATTTGCGAAAGTCGCTTCCCGGCGTATTCTTTGTACTTAATGTGGTCGTTTGTTATCATCCTCGACATTTAAAATTATTTTGTGCCATGCAGTGATATTAGTTAAACTTCGGAATTTATATTTGTGTATGTTATCAAGACATTTGTGCAGACTTTTTATTTATAACAATGGTATTGTTTTCAAAATCCCGTTAATTCATTATTTTTAGAAAATACATTTTTAGATTTTGGGGATTATTTACATTATGGTAAGTCTAGGAAAATGACGTTTTTTTGGGAAAAATTCGATACTCACCCCCTATTTCGAAGTCGTACGATTTTGGTTTTAGTTTTTCACTATTTTTCCTCAGTTTCCCGGAACACTCAAAAATCGCCAAGCGCCACTTTACCAAGCACTTTTAATTCTGAAGAAAACACCGAACTATTTATTTTCAATGGTACCAGCTAAAATATCACGTATGGAAAATATTTTAACTAATTTTGCACAAATTTTACTGAATAAATTTAGCAAAACGAAAAACCAAAAATACGTTCCGGAAAGGTCATCGACCATCAGAATCGCGAAAACGACTAATATTCGTTTGACATGTTGCCAAATGTAAAATACTTTCGTGGTATAAACTACAAAATTTGCCCTTCTCAGTCAACAATATAGTTTAATTTTTGTGATGTTTTATACAGCCCGAGAGATAAATTAATTTTAACTACCCAAAATTTTTGGTTAGTTCAGGTTTAGCTTGATTTTGTTAATGTGTAAAACTGAAAATAATCTGAACTGACCTAGACTTATTCTTTCGTAATATAAATTATAAAATTTATCCATTACACTTACAACATAGTTTAATTTTTGGAATGTATAAAAAGGCTAAAATTAATCTTAACCGCCCAAAATTTTTGAATCACTTTGGTTAGTTTAGGTTTAGCTTAGTTTTGGTTACTTTAAGAAACTGAAACTAACCTGAACTAACCTAGATTTATTAATTAAAAATGTTATTGTCCAGCAGAGACCACGTAAAGGCGGGACAATCTGTGAAAGAAAAGAATATATGTGAATTTGCAATCTGGCAACAGCGCTAATTTTTCGGATGTTAGGAACGAACCACATCAAAATTTAATGGAGGAAGCCATTTTATTTTGATTTGTTGAAAATTAAACCTAAAGTAGAAAGTATTTTTCACTGTTTTTCGCAAAACTGAGGAAAAATTATTGAAAATGTGTTCTACGACCTCGAAATAGGGGGATGTACCTAAATTTTTTCAAAAAAACGTCGTTTTCCTACATATCCCATAATGCAAATTTTTTGCCCACAGAATTATGTTTAAATCTATTTTATGTCAGTATTTATTTTATTAATCATTTAATAATGAACTCTAAATTGTAATTTTTCCAATATAATAACGTAATGAAAGGTTGCTCAAGTCCAGTCCTGTCCCCTGATCTACTGCGCAAGTACAGTATAGTTCTTTTGAGGGGAGTACAGCTTTACATGCCAAATCGAATTTATTTTAGGGTATTCCCCTTCCTTTTACCCCCTTCAATTTCCTTAACCGTGTCCCAAACTCCTAGTTAAGTTTTGTCTTTCTCTCTTTGAAATGAGGAGAAAAACATTACCTTTAAAACCGGTACGCCTGTCGAGCTTCAACTTGAACTTCCGTTCGAGAAAAAAGATAAAAGCCGATGGAAACCATTTCTTCCTGGTTTTTGTTTTCTAAAGCGATTTTCTGAGTTTTCAATCTCTTACTTTGTTAACAATAATTGTTTTACTTGCTACACTTGATAGATAAGTAATGTATTTATTTTAATTTTATTTTTTAATATCGATACTAAAAAGTTCGAGTGTGTCGGCCATTTTTAACAATTACAACTTCTTTCACAACGGTTTTTAAGTATAGCATGTTTAAATGAAAAATTATTTTTCGTTACTAATTAGAAACGACGGTAAAATACGAAATAACATTTATGAATTAGGTAATATATGTAAATATATATATAAGTGGTATATAAATAAATAAATATGCATATTCAACCTTTTAGCTATATTTGAAACTTTCAGAAAGCTCCACAGGACATTTATGTCTGAATTGTTCCCTAAGGAATAATACATACACTCTGGCTTTTTTGATTAGGGATGTTGTTTATTTTTGGGAAAGTTGTTTAAACTCATGCATAAGAACCTAATGTAACCCAAAATATTTAATTTTTATTAATACACTAAAACTTTAAAAATCATATATTTTAAATTCCGTTTCAAAATTCGCTCCAAAAGCCAATAGTTGTCGCTTGACCATTGTGACGTTACATGTTGCTTAAGACATCTGTGTGAAGTTAACGACGTTTTCCTGAAACGTTTCTACCAGCAACTAATTTTTAGAGGGGAACTTGTCAATTGCGCCTACCGCCTGAACAACAAATTGGAAAATAAAATTTGGAAGATTAAGTGCTTAATTTCGTGGTATTCTAAAATATTTCACTATGATGTTGCACCTAGTGGAAAAATTAGAGACCGTGAAGTATGTTATAGATAACTCAACAGACAACAATTTCTAACTAAAATTCCAGATGCGTTAAGATAGAAAATGTGCCAAAAAGGGACAGTGGGTCAATAACGAAATATGTAATTTTCACAAGGAAAGCCTCGAGTCTACAACTTGGAAATATTTTTCCAAAACTACAACTATATCGGACAAAATAACCTCTATATTAGAACTCTCAACAACCTGTAAGAGTTAAGATACATAGTAGAAATTGCCAGCTACGAACAGAGGGTCAATACAGAAATATGCAATTTTCATTAGGAAAGCCTCGAGTCTCCAACTTGGACATAATTTTTCAAAACTACGACTATACCGAACAAAATAACCCTCAATATAAAAGCTCTCAACAACCCGTAGGAGTTAAAATACAGAGTAGAAATTGCCAGCTACGGACAGTGGGTCAATATAGAAATATGCAATTTTCTCAAGGAAAGCCTCGAGTCTACAACTTAGAAATATTTTTCCAAAACTACAACTATATTGGACAAAATAACCTCTATATAAGAACTCGTTGAACTCATTTAACTGATTGAACTGATTGGACTGATTGAACTGATTGAACTGATTGAAACGATTGACCCGATTCAACCGATTGAACCCCCATCCCGAGAATGTTCGTCCTTTTTATCCTGTTTTGTTTTTTCATCCAGTCAACGAATCGCCTTCTTACAACCTCGGTTCATCATGACCCGAAAAGCGACCTTGCTGACTTAGTGAATTTGCACGATCGACGACCAGTAAATAAACATAATATTTCATAATTAAAAGGTTATAAAATTATAAAAGGTTGATATTGTTTAAATTTAAAATAAAAGATTAGTAAAATTGGGAAATGCCAACTTATGAAATGTTGTGTTTTTATGTTTTTCCCTATGTGACAATATTTTTAGCATCTGAATAGTTAATTGTAGTTGTGTATTCTATTATAATTTTCTGTTTATACCACTTGTTTTAACACTTGACCAAAATATAATGAATGGTACGAAATTAATTAAAAACGATAAAAAAATTATAACAGGAGAAAATATTAAAGTTAAGAAAAATATTTGAAGATTAATTTTTTTTTAGAAATAAATACTTTTTATGAGAAATGTTTTCAAAAAACCTGTTCCTTCTGATAGAGTTCAGTTTGTAACCAATATTGGTCAATTGTTTCCTAAACTTTTCGTTCTATGTTAATAAATTGCTTTTCTTTTTGTAAAAACATTTTGAAAATGTTGAGACAAGTTTCCAACAAAGTTTACCAATAAGTTTCCAACTGTGTACGAAACATTAGCAGTAATTTGTATCGTGTCACTAAGCACCATTCTTGTGGAAATAATAAATGTTGTGCGGTGGGTAATAATATTAGCTATTACTTAAGAGGGCGAATCATCAGATTGAGTAATGATTATTACAGTCAATAGAAAATTATATCTTTTTCACAACTATTAAATTAGGTTTTAGAAATTTAAAATTTTTAATAAATTCCAAATACAACAAAATTAAATACGATCTACAAGCTTTTGAAAGATTTATGCATTTTGAAGTATTTTTTTTTCTGATTTTTTAGCACTCTAAGTTTAAACAAATAACACTAGCCAACAGTATTTTTACGGTTACGAGAAGAAAAGGGGTACTTCTTTGTTAAGGTATTTCATCGGATGTAATAGTATCCGAAAGTTTTACTTGGAATTCAATTCTCTTTAGTACGACAGGCCTCTTACTTCCCTCCTGAACTTTTGACACCTACTACACTTTTACACGAGCGAATCGTGTATCAATGAGGCGCGAATCCAAGGGGGGGGGGCGATCGCCCCCCCCCCCCAAGAGCATTGAGTTAAGGAAAATAGACCCGATTTTGCCTCTTATACTATAATTTATTCAAGAACTAGAGAGAGTAATAAATAATTTTTTACCCTTTTTTTCTTCGCAAATTATCTGTGTTCTTTAGTCCGGTGTCTTTGGTAAAATCTGTTAGACACATATATTTTTCATAGGAATGGGTTAGAAATTTTATAATCTAAAATACCGGTTTATAATAATGGACTATTTGGGTTGGGTAACAATAGATATTTGGATGTGTGAAGTGTTAAAATGGATTTTAATCCTTATCATAGGCTTCGGAAGGAGGTTTATTTTATCACTAAGTCTTTATGGCATACAATATTACTATAACTTTTACTTGAGAGAGATATTTCCTTCTCCAACGGATAGTTTCCGGACGATCTATAAGGATAGATTTCCTATCTGGTTTTTCCCAGCAAAAATTAAGTTCTCTGAGAAATTTCCAGAGCTCAGTTTTTTTTAGTTTCAGGAAAATCGCGATCTTTATTGATTTTGGTTAGAATTTTGTTGACGGTTGAGATCTGCTTCTCATAATAAAATGTATGTACAACTCCTTTTATTGCAGTTTTCATCTGTTCTTCCAACGAAGTTTTTCGCCTGCCTGTGATCAAATGTGGCTTGGGAGTACTAACAATTCCAATCCTTTTTCTCCTTCAGTAGATTTTCCAACTCCTATCATGTTGGAATACATCTCAACTGAGCTTTTAGCATTATTATCTAGATATTGATATCTTAAGGCATCATAAACATTCATCGTAGTAAGTATTCCGTTGAGGATTAAATTCCCTGATCCGTATCTTTAGAGTAGCGCAAAAAATATAAATCACTAAGGACACACTGTAAGGTGTATTTTGCTCACTGACATAATTAAATCAGAAATTTTATTATATTATAAAAGCTTATAATATTTAAATATAATTAGATTTACGGCAGTCCTCAGTTACCTGAGGCACTCCAGCAGGTACGTTGGAGATTTCGGTAACAGTTTTATTACTCTCTCTAGTTCTTGAATAGAGTATAGGAATGTGTATGCTTACGATCGCCCCCTCCCCCCTTCCAAGAGCTTTAAGTTCAAGAAAATAAAACCGATTCTCCCTTTTATATTAGGAATGTGTATGCTGCTGGCACTACATCCATGATCGCTCCCCCCCCCCCCTCTCCAGGAGCTTCAAATTCAGAAAAATAGACCAGACCCTGCCTTTTACACTACAAATGGGAATGTTACTGATGTCTCCCCCCCGCCGTCAACAACTTGTTTTCACTTACCATACTGTACTTTTGTGATATCACCCCCCCCCCCCAAAAAAAAAAAAGAGAGAGGCTGGATCCACCCCCGGTATGAACAACAAAGCGACGATTCGGCAACACTGCTTGTATCACGTGTACAATACATAACAAATCACCTACCACATACAATGCTTCTTCATTCCAGTCTGAGTTCCACGCGACGACCGTTCGAAATATTATTAGATAACGAAGTTTACATTACAACTGTGAATTAATGGCATGACTGGTATCCCCATCTGGTGGTATAAATATCTTTTAATGTTTGTTTGAAGGTTGTAGACAATGTTAAAGATTGCCTAAAATGTGGTTATCGGACTTGCATTGTATTTATTTTTGTTTGTTTGTACGACGTTTCGATTAGGTCATATCTCTAATCGTTATCAAATAAAAGAAAATGTTTTAACTTAAGGTTACGAGTTTATATAGGGACTGTGTTCAATGAATTGCGAAATTTTCCGCTTCACTATACACACGTCAATAATTGAATGTTACAAAGTAATGGTTGCCAATGATTAGGTAGTTTAACACTGGGTTTACTGAATATATCATTATTATGTAAGCTACTTCTATAAATTTTCTTTTTTTTCATGTCAGGTTTCATATATAGTGCTTCAGCTTCAGACATTTCATCACGCTCACATGGAACTTTGTAAACACATTTTTTTCTTATTGGTAGTTTTTGGTTTTATTTTTGTCAAATGAGCTCTGAGTGTATTTCCTGATTTGAAGGTTTTTTTTATATTGTAGCTACTGGGAATTCGTACTATTTTCTCCGAGATTCTCCTAATATACGGAATTGTGAAGAAGGAATGTGTTTGTTGCTTGTATAGCGGCTTTTATCCTAAGGTTACTTATAATATCGTCAGTAAATTTTAGAGGATAACCGTTCTGTTTTAAATCGGAGTTAATGTTTGCTACCTTTTTTTCAAATGAGTCGGCATGGTTGCATATGGATATAGCACTATTAGAGAGGTTGTGTACAATTCCTCGTTTTGTTGCAAGAGGATAATCAGAGCCATGGTTAAGATATTGTCCAGTACGTGTTGACTTCTTATATAATGAAGTTTTAAAAATTTAATTTAAACGGTTCCCCTGGAGATCTAGGAAGGACAATTGGTCATTTACTTCTATTTGCACGGTAAACTTAAATTGTAGGTCAGGTGGAGTTTAGATGTGTCAAGAAATCATTTAGTTCTTGATCATTACCCTTCCATACGATGAAGGTATCATCGATATTTCTCAAACAGACTTTCGGTTTCACTGTTGCTGTTTCTGTGACATGACTTTCGAATCATTCCATATATATTGGCGACGACTAGAGAAAGTGAAGAACCGACTGAACGCCCATCGTCCTGAATGTCGATGAAAACCATTTCGCAGAGTTTAGGCGGAAAATTAAATCTACCTTGGAAAACATGGAAAATTCCGTTCAAAATCACTCCAAGATAAAAGCATTAGCCTTAAAAGAATTTCGTAAGGATGAATCTATAGAGATTCTACTGAACAAGGGAAATGCAACGGTAGTCATGGACATCATAACATATGACCATAGAGTCGGAAAAAGGAAAATATAGACAGCTAAGCTCATGACTCAATCAAATTTGTAGAGTCAAAAAATCTATCAAACAGTAAAGAAATATAAAGATCATATACTTGACAACCTACGATTGGCGCTCACACCATACCATACCATGTAATGCATATAGGAGATCTTTGATTAAATATTGATCACTGTTATTTTAAGAAATTGATTGTAAGTTATTTTACAAAACACATGAGATTAGACTAGATGAAAAAAAATTTGAGCAAGCACGGGGACAGATCAAGTCAGGAAAGCTGCCGAGAAAAATGTCTAGAATGCGGTGAAATAAGAAAATTAAAGAAGAACGGGAAACAATGGGGACAATGATTAAATTTATGAATAAGAAAAAAATTATTAAAATGAAGGAATTGATGTTAATATAAAAAACTTAAAAACTGGACTAGAAAACAGATTTTATACTGCTAATATATGGAAGGAATTGTACTAATGACGGAAAAATTACACTTTTAAGTATCCCGGGACAGATATTGGTCAGAATAATAGAAAAAAGGTTGTGAAGCCAAAAAGAACTCTAACTGGAAAACACCCAACATGGATTTAGAAAGAAGAGAAGCACACAGGATCTCGTATTCATTATGATATGAATTAACGGAAGGACAATAAACAAGAGAGAATTACATATATGCTTTATGGACAGGGAGGAATCCTTTCATACAATGCGGAAGACAGACTTATGGAATATGTTAAAAGAGAGAAGAGTAGATAAAAACACTTTATTAAAGGATAACATAACACACGAGAATGCAAGTCAGCTTTGCATAAATACGATGTAAAAAATAGTAAAGGTATAGAAAAAACTTTTGGTATTCAATATAGAAAATAACTTATTGATCAACTCATCTTATATTATTAAGTTTCGATAGTAAAAAATAAAAGTTTAGCGTGTTGCTCACTAGCAGAATAGTTTTTAACAAATTCAGTCAAACTGCTGAACATTTCGATTTGTTTTTACATAATTTTGGTTTTCCACAAAGAGCATTTAACGTTTCATAATAAATAAGTGATTTCAGAACAATTCTGCTTTCTGGCACCTTCCCTTTTACAAGAATATTGTTTTTTCATCTTTTAATTTATGAACACGTTGGAGAAATTTGCAACATGATAATCCCGCTTTGCTTCAGAATTAAAAAAGCTCTAGGTAAATGTTCTGCACCTACATTTTTGTAAATGGTAGAAAAACTCTGTTATAAAATTAACTACCGCTGTAGTTGTGATAAACACAATGATTAGACCAGAATTTACTTACTTAGTAGCAACAGCTGTGAAGATTTCTGCTTCAAAAAGATTTGTATGCTTTAAAATTTTTCATACAGCACATTCTTCTAAGTGTACGATACGAATATACTGATTTGTTAAATAAGAGCTCAACTGCTGAGAATCCAAAACCTAACATATGCAATGAAATGCCAATCCTTGTTGCTATCTGGTATGGTAGAAAAACTCTGTTATAAAATTAACTACCGCTGTAGTTGTGATAAACACAATGATTAGACCAGAATTTACTTACTTAGTAGCAACAGCTGTGAAGATTTCTGCTTCAAAAAGATTTGTATGCTTTAAAATTTTTCATACAGCACATTCTTCTAAGTGTACGATACGAATATACTGATTTGTTAAATAAGAGCTCAACTGCTGAGAATTCATCGCAAAACCTAACATATGCAATGAAATACCAATCCTTGTTGCTATCTGGTGCCTTATCAAGTTAAATTGAGCTTAAAACTGATATGGAAATTTGTATTACAAATACTAAAAAGGTTGAGAAACGCTGCTCTAACGAATTTTCAAGTTTAACTGAAAGTTAAATTAACAAGGAAAATCGCATTCTCTATTTTATTTTTAAACTAACGGAAAAAGTAATGAGATTTTTCATTCTGCTATTTTGCCATAATTATTTAATCGAGCTGGCGACGTTTTAAGTAAAAACCTAATTTATTTTTTAGATATTTTGAAAGTTAAGTCTATAAGGATCTGACAGGTAATTAATAATTTTTCTTAACATATCACAACCTTTTTCTGTATAATTTAGATTTACTTTGTTCAAAAAATGTTTGATATATTTTCCTGTCAATTTCCTTGATGAAATTCTTTGAAATACAATGATACCTTTTTTACCAACCAATCTGGCAATGTATTTTTTAAAATTTATATATAGTAAAGCAAGTTTTTAATGTAAATATGGAACTTAGACATGTTTAAATTCTGTTGCTCTAGATGAGCTTGTTGCCAGACGGTAGTAATACTGCAATAGAGTAATAATTCTGTTATTTTTTTTTCAGGAAATCTACTGTGTTTAGCCTCTTGTACAATTATATACCTCATAAATCTGCCGCAGTATATCTTTTTGATGACTTGACTTTTTGTGTCGATTCTCCATGTGTCAAAAGACGATTGTAATAACGGGAAGAATAGACATGTGAATTGTCTTTTTCTTAATCATATCTTAGAATTGGTAATGTTTGTAATGGCAGGTAGGTGATCAAAGATAATTCTTACTATTATTCTCATATTCTAACCTTAAAAAATGTTGCCGAGTTCAGAGGTATAGTGGGTTTTCTGGTAATAGCGTAACTGTGAATTACAGCGTGATACACTCAAATCTAGCATATCTAAATTAATGACGTTGCTCCAAATGAAAAATTATTTTTAGTTTCCAAATAAAATTGAAATAGATACAATTAGTTCAGTGTAGCCAGTTTTTTATTCATTTTTTAAAATATTGCGAATTTTGAAAAGTGAATTAGATTTTTTCTTATTCTTCCAGTCTATGAACTGCGATTTAATACTTTGTTTTATTAAATATTTAATTAATAAACACAAATCTACGTTATAAAAAATTAACTTAAATAGAACTTAGCTTGCAGTAAATGAGTGTATAAATTTGTAAGAGATGCTTGTCTATTTTTAACGTTATTTTTAATGCAATGGACGTCTGGGCTCTACCCACGTCAGTTGTCGTATTAAGCCAGAGTTTTATCACGTACAAGGTTATTCAGTATGCACTTTGGGAATGCAAAATATGTCCCGAATAGTATTAAAGGACAGTCGATATATCCCGAGGGTCTAAGGCAAAGGCAAATAAATAGCCCTACGATTTTCAAGTAATATAGCCCTACACGAACAAAACTTATATTTTTTCTTCAGTAGATTAGGTGTGGTGTTTGATACAAACAAATAAAGGTCAAAAAATACATATTTTTGCACATTTTTGTCTGCGAATCAAAATTAAATTGTTTTGTAGAACAAAATGGGGTAATCGTTTTATAGATAATCAAGAAATCTTTAAAATGGCTTTTTACAAATATTGATTTCTTTATTTGTTGCTTATAAATCTGCGAAAGAAAGTCAAAATTGACCTAATATTTAGTTAATAATAACTATTGTAAAAATCGAGCCACGACTTTGTTATTATGTGAAAAGTTGGGTCTTGTAGCACTTAATATGTAGTAAAAAAGTCAGTGCGGTTCATCAAATAGATTTTGCAAAATTAAATTTGTTTATACCGGATGCATTGTTTTTCGTTATAACATTATAGGAACAATAATGAAGACACAATGATTCTACGGGTATGTGTGAAAGAGGAAGACTTATATTATCTTAATAAATCATTAAAAGTAGGAAAATGTAATTTTCATTATGTCAAACTCTCATTAGAAAATACTATAATTTGTATCTTATAAACAAATTGAATAATTATGTTGCTATTTATTGAAATTTCATGACCTATTACCATAGGTACGAAAAATATTGATTTTTTGCAATAATTTTTTTTGGAAAAATTGTTTAAACAAATTACACGGTTAATTTAAGAATAAATTTATAAACAAATTGCATTATTATAATGTGCGCGAAAAGGTACTGTGAATTAAAAAAAGAAACATCAAAATCTGTTGGCAAGTTCCAGAGATAAAACATATGATAGCAGTTTGAAGGTGTTGTTTCATTTTTTGAGCGAGCGGATTTGTAGGTTCCACTTCTCCTGTCTTCAAGCCGTCTTTATTCGAGAAACATATTTAAAGTTTCACTAACAGTTTTATTGAAGCTCAATGTCAAAGTATTTAAAAAATCAGTTTCTAGCTCTGTAAAATGACACCTGTTAAAAATTAGAGTGTGGCTGCAAGTCCGTTCCTGACTTCTTTGATGATCTAAAACATATACTGTAGTATGGTTTAATGAGTCTATATGGTCTATATGAAATACTAAAATTTCATTAAATTATACAAGTCGGTTCAAAACTTACAGCCGATAAGGTAAATCGCTGGGTACCCATTTAGGGCTCTGTATTTCCGTTAAACGACACTTTAGGATTTTTTTTCTATGATGAAGCAGGGTTATTTTGACCTGCCTTGTATACTCCCGGGAAATTGGGAGGTATTTACGGACACCCTGTATACATAAGCTAATTTTTTCACAGAGTGTAATTCTAAATACTTAGTTTGATAGATATATTCTAGGAAATTTTTGTTTTATTCCAGAAAGAACCCTTCCTAAACTTGATGGAAAACCGGTTCAAGCCTCTTCTCTTGGTCTTGATCTCCTGAATAAAAATTCTTATGAGCCAATCGAGAACCTATCGGTGGTCTTTATTTAACAGTTTCTCTAAGGGCACCTAAATATCTGTAGATGATTTCAAATACCTATGTGCGTCTATAATATATCCAAAGCATGTAAACTTACCTGATATGGAATGATAATAACACTAGTGTAGACGTAGGCGTAGTACATAGGATGTTCCGTTTCTGGTCGTACAGGAATTAGAATAAATTGTAGTCCAAAGAGGGGTGTTAAGATGAGAGCTGCTCTGACAGCGCGTCTGATTCCAACAGGAGCTGGATTTGGAGAATTTGGATGCATAATCGTGAGGATTACTCGCAGGATATTGATGAGAAAAACTGAAACAAAAATTATCATCTGAAATAAAATGTTTCAAGTTATGCTAAAGCTACCGT
The DNA here is from genome assembly GCA_034092305.1 of Diaprepes abbreviatus. NCBI lineage: Eukaryota > Metazoa > Arthropoda > Insecta > Coleoptera > Curculionidae > Diaprepes > Diaprepes abbreviatus. The sequence continues at coordinate 3,454,526 of JASJET010000055.1, read as the reverse complement.
GAAGCATAACATGTTGAATATCTTTTTATTCAAGTTTCAATTAAAGTGGAATTTTTAAGTAAAAATCGAATTTTACTACATTATCTTTTATGAAATGGACTTCCATCAAGTATCGGTAAACTCAATTCAACATTTATTTATTTTTATTTCAATAAACTTTTATGTATATTTAATAACATTTTATTTAAACGTGGTTCAAAGTAAAAATGAAAATCTGTTGAATTCATTTATGTTATATATATTTTTTTATTATATATTGTGAATATATGTTACTCCGGGTAAATGCAATAACAAATAAATCATTATTATAGTGATTGAACTAAATATATCGAGTAAAAAATTAATGGAAAAATATCTGCAATACAAATAATAAATCTATGTTTTACGTTATTTCGTGACGTTTCATCTTCAGAAATCATCTTCATGAGGGGAAATAGGTATAACAATGAAACGTGTAGAGAAACCAAAAGGACAGGTTTGATGATTCCTTCTTTCTTTTTGACGACAGATTTTATATATCATTTAAACCCCGTTTAGACGAAATATTTCTAAATATGCGCAACAATTTATTTGAAATATAAAAAAATAAATGTATCCGTTGATACTTTTATTTATCTATAGGTCCATTATGCGATGCATTTCCACATATGAAACATAGTCGTAGCGTCTGATGTGGGCAGCTCGCCGTGACTCTCTTCTCCTCCGCTGCTTGCAACATCCACTACCACTGCTTCTCTTAGCTTAGGACGCGAGTTCACGCATTTGGCGCTATGATGGGAAGCATTTTTGGCATATTTTAACAAATTTTGACAAAAATCCGAGGTAAATGAATTGTAGTTCATGATCTCTACTTTCAGAGTCCTTTTGATAAATTCAAATTGGACCCATCAGGTTAATACGGAGGCACTGACAAAAAATGCTCTAAGCTGCTAATATTGCAATTATGCAGAAACTTCTAAAGCAACAAATTTCATCTCCCACCCGTTTCAAGGTTACATAATAAAGTATCATTTTCCAAAAAATCTTCGCTTAATATTGTCAATTACCAAAAATGTTAATTTTTAAGGAAAAAGCCATTTTTAGGCGTTTTCCCAACTTTTTTTCAGTAAAAAATCGTGCAATTGGGGTATATAAAAAACAATTTTGTAGATTATCTAATTACCTACAAAGGGTCCACTGGAAGTAATGCGAATCATTCCATATTTTCAATAATATAAAAAAAAACAATAATCACCTATTTTAGCGTTTATATTATTTTCAAAAAATGCCAATGCTCATTTGGTGTTGGATTTTGTGTTTTGGACTTCGAACATTCTCCGGTAAAATTCGCATAACGTCAGAACTAGGGCGTTGTTGTTTAAATGCGGAATAACCTGATAATATTTTTATTTTTATTCGGAAAAGTGTTGATAAAGAATAGATCTTTTATTTCTTGTTACACACACATGAATTCTATGCTATCTCATTCTAATTGCATTATTTAAACGAGTCGAAAATGCTAAAAGGTACGTCAATTCTAGAATAAAGTAAAAGTATGTATTTGTGGTTGTTTAAATTATTATTATTGTTATTTTCAATATGTAAATAATATCTAACAATATTTACCGACAAAAATAGGTTTTTAAATCATCCATTTGTAGATATTAATTGCAAACTTCGCATTTATATTAATTTCTAACACTTAAAAACACTGAAAGGGGTCACAAAATGAAATAAAACTTAGAGCAAAAGTAAGCAGAAATATCTATGTCTGTCAAATATTAAAAAAGCCTCTCCTCCACCGACCTTCAAACAAATCTATTGTTAAATCTATAGGGTATGATTGAAGGGTTTAGATATGTATGATACTCTTTAAATTATGGTGTAGGCAGTGCGCTGTTAAATTTTTTTATATGAAAATATTTTGATTGATTGGGCCTGTTTACGGTGCGACGATATTATTATGTCTTGAACAAAAACCTGATTGGGTTTATTATATCTGCTTAAATTTGAATATTACAGGAACGTCTGCGAAATTTATTGAGATTGTAAAAAAAGTGAAGTAAATATTTTTAATGAGCCAACATAAATTTTTCTTTTTAGATGAAAATAACTTTCGCACATCCACGTCAATGTTATCTTTCAATTAAAGTTTAGTAAATCTAAAAAACATGTTTGGTTGTTTTGAGATTTAATCGGGTTTAAATAGTCGATTTTCATGTCCACCTCTACTCTTAATGTAGTAATTTGTTGAAAACTTAGTATTTATTTTAGTATGGTAAATTTTTTCAAGCCACATCAACATTTAGTAATGCTCAGCGCGTGAAATCCTTCAACTTAAATAATTATGCATATATTAAGAATACTTGCACATTTAATGCCAAAATATATACTAAGTGCTAATAGATTCACGATGTACTTAAAATATTTTCAAAAGATTTTTACCTGTGGTGTCTGTTTATTTTTGATTATATTTTTAGATTTTATTTATTATTATATTAGTATTTTAAACGTGAAAATTACAAACGTAATTTCTTAAATTAGAAGTGGGTATAATTGAAAAGTTTATTATATAAAAGCGACAGCAAATGTTATCTGTTTGGTGAGCGACTACAGATTTATTAATTTGAAACAAGTATTTTAAATATTTACCATGTTGGAGAGGTGATGAGATATAAGTGAGTGTTTAATAGTAATAATAATTTAATTCTCATACATTCTAAAAGCAATGTGGATATTCTAAAGACGGCTAGACGCCATTATTCCAACAAATTCACATAACCTATAGATTCTACCTTACGGCTTAACTTTTAAAACGAAAGCTGTCAAAACAAACTAACTTGGCAAAGTGTGTTTAGTTTAAGAGTTCAGTTGGCTTGTTTTTACATTTGGCAGTTTGAAACCCTAATTGTCAGATTAGATCCGGTTCTAATTGAAACCATTTCAGTAAATTCACTTATCGATAGTAATCGATATGTCGGTAAAAGATCTCTTTTCTAGCAAATATAGCAGGTATAATAATAAAACAGATTTTTTATGATATTTCAACCGTTAAATAATCTGGCTAGAAATAAGAAGTGTTTTTTTAGTGGCTTACATTTCTTTGAAATTTCAACCTAGCTTAATATATATATATATATATATATATATATATATATATATATATATATATATATATATATATTTGTTTAAATTTGTCGGCCTTGGTAAGGAGAAAAACCCTTTTTTGATTCTGTAAAGTTTTCGAAAATTTATTTATCTCTTCTTTAGAACATCTCTACAATTATTAATTAAACAGTTAGAGTATTAACCTAACTTAATGATTATTAAGTAACTCACCAATGTGGTTTGAATATTAGACAAGTACACGTTTGAAAAATAGGGGAAAAACCCAACATTGGCACTTTTTAACTTTTTTAAGAGGCATATTTTGATGGAATTGTAAAGACTCGACCTTACTAGAATTTCAATGAATTTTTACAATCGATCAAAATATGCCTTTAAATACAGTTAAAATGTGCCATAAATGTTCGGTTTTTTCCCGTTTTTCAAATGTTACTTGTTAATTAATAATTATAACTTAGGTTAATATTCTAACTGTTTAATTAATAAATGTCGAGATGTCCTGAAGAAGAGATAAATAAATTCTCGAAAGCTTGACAGAATCAAAAAAGGGACTTTCTCCTTACCAAAACCAACAAATTTAAACAGACTGCTTCCCCAATAACCCTATTTTGATATATATATATATATAGAGGGTGGCGGAGCCAACGCCAAATAACCGTTACTATCTGTAACCGCGTATAAAGCACGTATAAACCACTTTGAATTTCTTTCAGTTGATCTACAACCAGCAAGCACAGAAGATGCCAAATGAGATTTTGGCGAAACGTCCGCAAACTTCTACAAGAAACCATACGAATGAACGGAAGTATTTCAGAATTAATGCTGATTCACATGTTCCCGTCCGTGAAATACTACACAACAACATTATACACCGCTACGGGGAAAAGATATTCAAACAAACCAAAGCGTATGAAAAACTGAGAAAGTCTGCATACTTCTATGCGATCTCACTTTGTTATTAAGATGCAAAGGCAACAACGTGCAATCAGCTTTTATAAGGATAAACTACGACACCATAACAAAGAGAACAGTTTCTATATTGGAAAAATCTCGAAATGCCCTACTTAGAGAAGAAATATGACAGAAAATGATACAACTGAGCACAACGGAACAGGCACTCTATTAACTTCACCTGTCTCTGAGCAACTTAATGCATCCTGTCCTATGGAACCATTTAGAAACTCTTTGCTATTGGCGAACATAAACTACAAAAACAGAAACGCACTTAAAGAAATTTGAAAATATCATGAAACACCACCATAAACAGGAGAACAAACAAGCAACAACCAACAGAACAGTGTACAATATATCCAAACACCAGCTGACTGAAACCGAAAAAACAGTTTTAAATAAAGGTTTCAACTACGCAATAGCTCCTAAAATGATTCCTACAGAGGAAATAATCATACAAATCGAGTCTACTCTTTCTTCTAAAAACGAGGCTGAGCAAATACGGCAGGACGTATCAACAATTCTCAGAACATCGAATCGTCCGAAACAGAACCTGAGCAGAGTAGAATTTACAGCCTTAAAGGACCCGAACAAAAATGATAACATTATAATATTACCAGCAGATAAAGGCAATGCAACTGTCGTCATGGATGCCGAAGACTACACTGCTAAAATGAAAGATATATTGAAAAATCCTGCTTACAAACCTGTTGAAAAATACCTTGCAGGCTTAATGCAACCACGTGTTGAAAATGCCGCTTCTTACGTTAAAAACTCGGAGCACTTCTTAACCATTCTACACTGTGTAAGAATTGACAAGGACGACATCATTGCAAGCTTCCATGAAAAATCCTTTTATCCGAGTATACCGGTGGATGAAGCACTGGACCAGATCGTTCAAATAGAGGATTTCCCAACTCATATTATGGACCTCACCAGACATTGTCTCAAAAACGTATATTTTCTGTTTGATGGTCCGATGTACAGGCAGATAGATGGCGCTGCCATGGCTCTTCACTATCTCCAGCTGTGGCAAATCTGTTCATGACCTATTTCGAAACGAAAGCTCTTGAAAAATTCCACCCCAAACCCAAACTCTGGTGTCGCTAGGTTGATGATGTATTTGTAATATGGCTTCAAACAACAGCTCAACTGCTTTCATGAGTTTCTTAATTCTATTCACACAAAGATACAGCTTATTCTGGAACTTGAGGAAAATAATCAGCTTCCGTTTCTAGACATCCTCGTAACCAAAACAATGGATGGAGATCTGCGACACACAGTATATCGAAAACCAACCCACATGGACATATACCTGAATGCTGATTCTCACCGTCACGCCTCACAAATACAGGGTGTAGCCAATATCCTAATATCAAGATCCCTTCGTCTAACTGATGACCAAGGAAAAGAAAAGAAACTGTCACACATAAAAAGCGCCCTCAAACAAAACAGCTTTAAGACACCAACCATAAATAAGGCAATAAAATTGGAACAAAAACCAATGCAAGAAACAAGGCCATCTGCCGAAGATAGATAAATTACCATTCTTCCTTATATAAAGGCCACAATAGACAAAATCGGTAGATTGCTCCGGAAACACAACATATCTACAGCCTACAAATCATACAAAACAATAGGCTTTTCTCTAAGAAATCCAAAATCAATCTAGAAAATCAAGGCATATATAAAATCGCATGTGGAACATGCAATAAAACATACATACGCCAGACCAACAGAAGAATATCAGCGAGACTAGAAGAACATAAACTTAGAATAAGAAACAGACAATATCGAGGCTTTCAACACCAGCACGAGATAGGACACAAAACTGATTTTGACACCGGCCAGCAAATCGCTAATATAGAACAACACCACAAGGCAAGATTAATTCGTGAATCCATCGGAATTGAAAAGAACGGCACTCTGAATAAGAGAGACGCAACGTATTTTGACGTTTCGCCTTTTGTTTAAGGCATTTTCAAAAAGCTTTTTTTTATTATATTATTTTCTCTAATTTAATAATAATTATATTTTCCTGTTTCAAATAAACTTGAGCTCGCTATTTCCGAAATCAAAAAACCGTCTTCAGGTACATTTACTTTATGTGAACTTGCCATAAAAATTCCTTCAAAGAAAAAGTCAGACCCAGTAAACAACTATTATTCTCAGTTGAGCTCGAGCAAAGCGGAAAATGAAAATATCCCTTTTATGGAATCTGACCAAAGCTATAAATTAGAGACTGCTGATGAGGATTACAGTTTGGAAATAACAAAAGAGAGTATTTCCCTTGAAGATTGGGTTTTGTTGAATTCAAATTATCAAAAGCAAACAAACATTTCGTTGGTTAAGGAAAAGTTGTGGACAACGGTTTTGAAATTAGGTTTACAGGAAAATTAAAAGAAAATTTCTTAAGGCCAACTCGCGAAAGAAGTAGATGTGGTTCAACTGGATAGTGACTCGTCTACCCAAATCTGTATAAATGCATCATGGTGATTTCCGTTTTAATGTAAAATTTGCAGGATACAATGTTTAAATCTTTCTGTCATTTAAATTATTTTGTGATGGACAAACGTCATTTACATAATCACAGAACATAAAAATATTTGATTTACTACAAAAAAAAATATCTCTTTTTGAGTTGTAAGAATATGATTTCGTTTATTTATATGTAAAACATTTTTACAATACTATTTCACTACTTATTAAGATTATTTTGATTGACATTTTTAAATAATACACATTTATCACATAAAGTGTTTTATTTCGTGTTTTCAGGAAGCTTTCCGCTTACAATAATTACAATTAAAAAGTTTATAACTTCTTTAGTTTTAAACTGTTCTAAATTATGTAAGGAAAAAATTGATGAGGATATTAAAGGCTTTATTTACACTTTATCCATCATCTTCATATATAAGGTGTTAATAAAATTCTACTAGATTTTACACTTTTCTTTTTTGGGGTAAGTGTAAAATCTAGACAAAAAATTTTTTTCTCCATAATGCAAAAAATTTGGAAAACAATTAATTATTCTGATACCTGCTGTTAGAAGTCAATGCGTTGAATTATCTGCACATTGTAGGGAAATTCAAAAACTGTTACAGTTTTCGATAAAAACTACTATAAAGTTAAGTTAATAAAAATGGCTTTGCCCTTGAGTAAATGAATTCATCATATTTAACTAATCTCGGATTAATTTTTATCGATTTTCCAACTGTGTATATTATGAATTTGACATTTTTCACAACACCATATATAAATATTTAAAAATATTACAGAATTAGTTATTAAAATGAATGAAAAATGTATAGATATGTCCACGTATGCAGAATGGTGTATATATAAAGTCAGGCGTGGATCCAAGGGGGGGCGGTGGGGGCGATCGCCCCTCCCCCCCCCCAAGAACTTTGAGTTCAGGAAAATAGACCCCATATTGTCTCTTATACTATAGTTTATTCAAGAGCTAGAGAAAGTAATAAATCATTTTTTACCCTTTTTTTTTCTTCGTAAACTATCTGTGTTCTTTAGTTCGATGTCTTGGCAAAATCTGTTAGACACATATATTTTTCACAGAAATGAGTTAGACATTTTATAATCAAAAATACCGGTATATAATAATGGACTATTTGGGTTGGATAACAATATATATTTGGAAGTGTAAAGGATTTTAATCCTTGTCGTAGGCGTCGGAAGAAGGTTTATTTTATCACTAAGTATTTATGGCATAGAATATTATTTCGGTAATAAACGTAAAATAGAAAGTTTTTATAATATTACTTTATATCTTATGATTTCTTAATAACTTACATACATTACAAAATATAGATAATTTTGACATATTTAACACAAATCACAACTGTGTTTATTATTTTTAATTTTGGCATAAAAACCATTTTAGGCACATTCAGACTAAAACGAAGCCTTATTCTCTCAAAAAATTCTAAGTTATAATTTAAATACTTATAAAATACCCATTGTCGAAAATATAAGAAATTCAACATATATAAAAAAATAAATTCGTCCATATAATATTAAAATTTTTTGGGGCTATCGGTCATTTTATTATTAACTAGCGACCCGCCCCGGTTTCGCACGGGTGCAATGCTGATACTAAATACACTACAGAAAAACTGTGACTATTTATTTTATTTTTACAACAATTATTACATCGGCCTCCGACGCGCTATTTATAGGCACGCTGCCGCCGCCCCGGTCGGCCAGTACCGCCGCAAGCGCTACTTCCCGCAATTTTAAATCTGTAATATTATATCTTCGAAAATATTCATTTAAATCTTGTGCTGTAAAGGACCATATAGATCTATATTAAATCAACAATGTATTTAAGCTATTTAATTGGATAAGGATTAATGCTGTATTGGTTAAAATCGCTTCAAAATTTGCCATTATTTGTCGTAAATAGTAAATGACAAAAAAATGTTATTGTGGGATATACATGAGAGATAGACATATACCATCGCGGAGTTTTCTGTAGACCTTTTCAATGTGTACAAATAATTAGGTCATTATTTTGATAAATCTCGTAGGGTTCAGCCTGCGTTTGCAATGTAAGCGGAAAAAAATATGATAATTAACGACATCATATTAGAAACCTCAAAAATAACAGTATTTCTCCACTATTTAATGGATGTTATTATACATATAAACCTTCCTCTTGAATCACTCTATCTATTGAAAAAAACCGCATCAAAATCCGGTGCGTAGTTTTAAAGATTTAAGCATACAAAGGGGCAAAGGGACAGAGAAAGCGACTTTGTTTTATACTATGTAGTGATTAAAAACATTTTTGATATTTGACGTTTCAGTTTATTTATTTTTTAAATCATCTGCAGAATTACAATTAAACACTAAAAAAGGATTCAAATGTAATTAATTTTTATATCTTACAGAAAATTTAAATAATAAATTGTGTTTACGCTGGTAAACATTATGTATCTAATTCGTAATCATAATCAGTGAAGCTATCTTCGCTCAAATTAATTATAATTGGTTCCTCTATCACCTTCACCGATCATGAGAGTTTCCACATTTTCTTTTATTCTTTTATTATATGGATTTTCCCAATTTTCTGCAGTAACTTTATTCAAAAAAATCTTTTAAAAATTCAGTTAAATTACTAATTTTGTAAGTTGTGTTATTTCTAGCAACTCTACCTTTTACTTGAGAGAGATATTTCCTTCTCCAACGGACATTTTCCGAACGATCTATAAAAACAGATTTCCTATCTGGTTTTTTCCAGCTAAAATTAAGTTCTTTGAGCAATTTCCTGAACTCAGTTCTTTTAATTTCAGATAAATCCCGATCTTAATTGATTTTAGTTAAAATTTTGTCGACGGTTGGGATCTGCTTCTCATAATTAAATGTTTGTACAACTCCTTTTATTGCAGTTTACATCTGTTCTACCAACGAGGTTTTTCGTCTGCCTGTGATCGAATGTAACTTGGGAGTACTAACAATTCCAGTCATTTTTTTTTCCTTCAGTATTCGGTACATAGTAGATTTTTCAACTCCTGTCATGTTGGAATGCATCTCAACAAAGCTTTTAACATTATTATCTAGATATTGATATCTGAAGGCATCATAAACATTCATCGTAATAAGTTTTTCGTTGAGGAAAAAATGGCCTGGTTTAACGATTTTGGAATAAATATAGATGTGGAAGCCATATCTTTTGGATATCTCACTAATCTCAAATAATATATAAAAACGAGCACAAACAAGATAAATCACTAAGGACACACTGTAAGGTGTACTTTGCTCACTGACAGAAATTAAATTGAACTATCAGAAATTTTATCGTTGCAATAAATTTATAAAAGTTCTCTAGTTCTTATTTTCACATCTTAATTTTGAAAAACGCAAAATTATTATTTTCTTTTTACTTTTTATACAGTTTAGAAATGAAATACCAGAAAATTAAACTCATAATGAAAATAATATAATATTATTGAAATTTAGTACAGCATGGCATCCTTGTGGTTAAAGTACATAATTACACACACTGTATACTCACTCTCGTGGTATAATAAAACATTTGATATTTAAAAAAAAGAGATTTTTTTGGAAAATTTAAAAAAATATATATAATAATATTCTTCATCCGCATCATTAGATTAACACCACGTCTTATTCAATAATGCTGCATCTTCAGTCACATTATTGGAAAGTAGAGATTATAGGTTATTTTAAAATATATTGATTTTTCTGTTTGCCACCCCGGAAATTCTAGAAACGAAATTAGTATAAGCTCAATCTTGTAGGGACATCCACTACGTGTTGATTTTTTTATCACAAAATTTGCTGAGGTTCGTTTGAAGTCAAGATATTTACAAAAATGGATTTACGATTTCTTTCACTGTAATCATTTATGAAAAATAGGGTTGATTCTTTGCCTAAAAATGAAGGAGCGTATAGATTATATAAAAGTACTAAATAAATTTCTAAATCAACATGATTAAAATTTTTACTTTCTTACATAATGGAAATCGACAATTTACACTCAATACAGGGTGATATTCCGGGGAATTTATCGATCAATTGTGGGAAACTATAATTAGTAAGAATCTGAAAATTTGAACATTACACTAGAAATGGAAATGTTGCTGGTGTGCCCCCCCCCCCTCGACAACTTGCTTTCGCTTGTCATACTGTACTTTTATGATATCACCCCCCCCCCCAAGACAGAGGCTGGATCCGCCCCTGTATAAAGCCGCTGTACTCGGGCCAAATTTGGTGCAGTGAGAGCACGCGCACCCACGCACAAACACATTATTAATAATTAAAAAATGATGCTTAAAAATAAAAGAAGCCCAATTACTTTTCGAAATCTTGTAGCGAGATGTTCAAACTTCAATTTGGGCACTTGGCAACTTAAAAATAATAATTTTTAACAGAGTTTTTGAGGCTTGAAAATCGTAATGTTAGCGTTTTTTTGAAACTTTGAGAATTTTTTACCAGAAAACAAGGCATTTTACTAGAGATAAAAAAAACACTTTTACTTATTTATTCAAAAAAATTATTTAAACAAACTAGGGCCAGGTTACCGCTCGAAAACTTTTAATTTACATATAGAAGGGTCTCTGGAAGGGAATTATGCAAAAAAATTTCATCCGAACAATTTCTCCCACGCATCCTACAATCCCGCCTCTTCCATTATGATTTTGTCATAATTTATATTACATATGTCAACAAATAAATGCTTATATAGGAATATTAAGGATAAAAACCTTGCTATAAAGCCTTAAAATTCTTCATTTGTGCTGGTTTATTAATAAAAAAAAATTTTTATACCTGTAATTTTAGAGTTTAAAACTTTTTTGACTTATTATTGCTCCTATCAATTTCAGGATGGCTCTAAAGTTAAATCATGTTAGTAAATTAGGGAAGACTAGTTTAAAGTACACTACACTTGAATTTTTTGATATGGAATTGACGTATTAGCAATTGTTTGTCAAGTATTTGAAATTCTTCATTACTTATACAAAAGAAAATAATTATTTAAATTAATTATAAAAGCGTCATTTAAATAAGTATTTCACAAATTAAAGTAAAAATAGCTTACTTTAAGATAATAATTTCATTTTTTTGATCTGCGGATATTCTCAAGTTACAAATTGAGTTTCTTTTAGTTTTCTCCCTTAAAAATGACACTCTCTGCTTTTTAGCAACTTTCTATACGAATAATACCCACTAATTGAGGGTAAAAAGATTTACAATTCTGTCTAATTAGCAAAACTTGCCACAGAGGTTTCTATCTAGACTTTGCGTCCTGAATAAGAATTTCCTAAAGGGATAAAAACTAATCTCCAATAAGACTTCAAAACGTCCCAGTAAATGTACAGTGTAGGAAATTCACTATATTACTTGTGACATTTCAGTATTAAAGCTGCACTGTTAAAAATAACCTTAAACTTAATGACAATTTAATATTCATTCTATATTAAATTTAATTGTTTTGTACTTTAAATCGTGAATAATTCATATTTACTGTGAATTTAAATCAAATTCATTGAAATATCAGTTTGTTGTACATTAAATTTGATTCAATTGTATCATAAATTTCTATAAAGGAATTTGCATTATTATTCTAAATACATTGCTTGAGATTCCGGGGGATGGCGCAACTTGTATTGAACTTCTTGTTTAGTATTATATAAGTTACTAAAAGGACTCAGTTTTCTTATAGTGAGGTGTACATATTTTCTCCGTACTGACGAGAACCAATGAGCTCAAAACTTGTCTAGATGAGGAAAATGTTCACTTTTTCCTGATAGTTTCAGAATTCCTCATATTAATGTTGGTGCATTAAATATGTGAAAACATGTCGCAAATTCAATGAACACTGGCTGTATATTTCATATAAATAGTCACCTTAAAAAGAAATGATCAAACTTTAAATTTAATGTATAGTTACATTAAATTTAATGGAAAAAATTAATTTAGATCAATGTAAAAATTATTAAATTTAATGCATTTAATAATCGTTTATGAAATTTACTTCCAGATCTTTACTTTTTTACAGTGTGCCAAATTATAATAGACGCAAAGAAAGTTCGAATTAAATTTGATTAATTATAACCTTCAATCACTGAAAATTAACCCGAAAAAACAGTGTAGTAATATATTGTCCTTAGTAGGTTTATATTTGCCATAGTATTTGGTTGTAAAAATGGAGAAAATTGTATTCGTATCGGATGAGCGATTGTCTTGTTTTCTTCGTTTATGTACCAACATATAAATAGTAAGTAATTTTATAGAGATAACTAATTTCTAATAAATTTAAAATTATAATTGAAGGTACTAAAGGAAAAAATCACTCATGGAGATGAGATACAACTTTAGAATCCGCTTTTATTTTTGCACTGATCCATGCCAAATTAGAGAATAGTCTGGTTTTTAAGAGCAAGTCACGCGTACATCGATAACATCTTCTCTACTACACAGGCGGTGTGAAGAAGCTGAAAAGTCACTTACACTTCTTATTTGTGGATTTGAAGAATGCATATGATAGTATTCTAGTTAAAAAACACTTGAAAGTTTTGGAAAAACTGTGCTAAACGTCATGGTTTAAAATATATCTCTCACATGTACGAGGATGGTTCGGTAAGTTCTCGGCCTGAAACAGAGAGGGCGCTAGTGGGATCAAGTAACTATAATATTTTGTAAACATTAACCTTGAGATGACGCCCTGAAAAGGTTCAGATGTTTGCGTTCAGTAGTTTGTTCGTGGCGATCGAGTGAACACATAAGGTTTGATATTTTGTAAAAGATGGATAAAATTGAAGTTCGAGCAGTTATAAAGTACTTTGTTTTAAAGGGCTTAACTTCTACGGATATTAAAAATGAGTTAGATTCTACTTTAAAGATTTCTTATCTTTGTCACAAAAATTCACAATGTCATACTTCATGACCCCCGGCTCAAAGTACGGGAGCTTGCTGGTTAACAAACATCTCGATAGACCGTGTCCACAACATTTTGCATGATTTTTTTGGCATGAAAAAGCTTTCTGCGCGAAAGATGTCGCGTTTGTTAACAGTCGACCAAAAACGCCTTAGAATGAACACTTCGCCAAAGTGTTTAGACTTATTCAGACGCAATCCTGCTGAATTGCAAATGGCTATAACAAGAACGGAACGGCGAGACAGAATAGGACAGAACGTGACTATGAACCACTACAATTTTGAAAGGGTCCATCAGTTTAAATATTTGGGAGTTACGATCACCTCTGACAACAACATTACACAAGAGATTAACAACAGAATACAAGGAGGCAACCGCTGCTGGTATGGGCTGCAGAAGATAATGAAATCGAAAAATATATCCCGCCGCACGAAAATAAGAGTATATCAAGTAGTTATAAGACCGGTAATGACATATGCATGTGAAACATGGACAAAACAAAATGAGAATAGACTGAAAATTGCAGAAAGAAGAATGCTTAGAGGGATATACGGACCGGTCAGGGACAACACCACACAGCAATATAGAACGAGAACAAACAAGGAATTGGAGGAACTATACAACCAGCCAGATATAGTGAAGATAATAAAAGCAGAAAGATTAAGATGGGCCAGCCATGTTACGAGACAAGATCAACGTATCGTCAAGTTGGTATGGGAAGAGAACCCAGAAGGAAAGCGGCCGCTAGGAAGACCAAGGATGAAGTGGAGAGATGACGTTGCAGCAGACTTACAAACCCTAAACGTCGAACGCGCGGAGGAACTGATGATGGATCGCAGCAAGTGGAGGCAGATTGTGAAGTCAGCAAAGACCCACCCCGGGTTGTAATGCTAGAGAGAGAGAGAGAGAGAGAGAGAGAATCCTGCTGAATTGCTTCAACGTTTTATAACTGTGGATGAGACATGGATTCACCATTACACGCCAGACACAAAGCAAGAGTCTAAATAGACTATTTAGAACAAGGCAAGACCATCATCGGGGAGTATTACGCTTCACTACTGGACCGTTTGCAGCATGTGATTAAGGCTAAACGTCCACATCTTGCTAAAAACAAGTGCTCTTTCATCAGGATATCGCGCCTGCACACAAATCTATGTTTGTTGCTGCAAAACTCCATGACCTACGTTTCGAAGAGCTTCCACATGCACCATATTCGCCGAATCTGGCTCTCAGCGATTACTTTCTCTTCCCAAACTTGAAAAAATGGCTCGCTGGACGAAAACTCCCTTCAAATAACGAGGTCAGAGCAGCGACAACCGCTTGTTTTTGTAGAGTTGGATAAATCGCATTATACTGGGGATATTAAAATGTTAAAACATCGTTGGTCTAAATGTATTGAAGTACAAGGCGACTATGTTGAAAAATAAATAAAAACATTTTCAAAAATCTTTTTTTTTTCTTTATCAGGCCGAGAACTTATCGCACCCTCCTCGTACTTGAGCATTTGCGTAAAAATATAAGAATATGGGGACACTAATAACAGACAACCTATCACTTTATACGTTCCACTTTCCAGGTGGCCAGGGGATAGTTGCACAGGACAGAGCGGACTTGAAGTATATTACAAGAAAATTGATAGAACAATTTTAGAGACGGGGTCAAGAAGTCAACTAAAATAAAACCAAATATATGTGTATTGGAGAAGATAAACAAGATCTTCTATTAAATAACGGCAAAGTAAAAGAAGCCTGCAAAGATTATGCTTATCTTGGAGAAAAAATCACTAATAGCGAAAGATGTGAAAAGGAAACAGATGACAGAATAGCTGAGAGTAGAAAAATCATTGGAGTATTTACCTCAACATAAAAAGCAGCTATATAAATATATAAAATGGACGGTCACCGTGAAACACCCTATATATATATATATATATATATATATATATATATATATATATATATATATATATATATATATATATATATATGAAGTAAAATGCGAAACAGTGAATGCAAACTTCGCTCCATCATATCCTTTCTGTGTTTGAGGTTGCACAGTTAGAATAAATTGTAATAAAACACAATTCATCCTATTCCACGACCATCGAGATGGTGACCTACCTGTACCACCACACCGAGAAGAAAGTCAAAGCTGATCCTCCCCGCCGTAGTGATACGGCAGAGATACATGTTTCGTCTCTCACTAGACTCATCAGGGTACCGACATGCACCTGGCTGTGCAACGGACAGATCGGAAGGAAGCATGCAACACTGAACGCGGCTTCGCCGACCTCTCGTCGGATGGCTTATATATGTTTATACTGCTTTCACGGATGCCTCCGTGTGAGATGCATTAGCAGTGGTTATATCCACATTATGCTGTTGTAGTGCTGAAATCACATTCAGCAAACGTACAACTATATGCAACTCCGTATATAAGTGAAGTAAAATGCGAAACAGTGAATGCAAACTTCGCTCCATCATATCCTTTCTGTGTTAGAGGTTGCACAGTTAGAATAAATTGTAATAAAACACAATTCATCCTATTCCACGACCATCGAGATGGTGACCTACCTGTACCACCACACCGAGAAGAAAGTCAAAGCTGATCCTCCCCGCCATAGTGATACGGCAGAGATACATGTTTCGTCTCTCACTAGACTCATCAGGGTACCGACATGCACCTGGATGTGCAACGGACAGATCGGAAGGAAGCATGCAACACTGAACGCGGCTTCGCCGACCTCTCGTCGGATGGCTTATATATGTTTATACTGCTTTCACGGATGCCTCCGTGTGAGATGCATTAGCAGTGGTTATATCCACATTATGCTGTTGTAGTGCTGAAATCACATTCAGCAAACGTACAACTATATGCAACTCCGTATATAAGTGAAGTAAAATGCGAAACAGTGAATGCAAACTTCGCTCCATCATATCCTTTCTGTGTTAGAAGTTGCACAGTTAGAATAAATTGTAATAAAACACAATTCATCCTATTCCACGACCATCGAGATGGTGACCTACCTGTACCACCACACCGAGAAGAAAGTCAAAGCTGATCCTCCCCGCCATAGTGATACGGCAGAGATACATGTTTCGTCTCTCACTAGACTCATCAGGGTACCGACATGCACCTGGCTGTGCAACGGACAGATCGGAAGGAAGCATGCAACACTGAACGCGGCTTCGCCGACCTCTCGTCGGATGGCTTATATATGTTTATACTGCTTTCACGGATGCCTCCGTGTGAGATGCATTAGCAGTGGTTATATCCACATTATGCTGTTGTAGTGCTGAAATCACATTCAGCAAACGTACAACTATATGCAACTCCGTATATAAGTGAAGTAAAATGCGAAACAGTGAATGCAAACTTCGCTCCATCATATCCTTTCTGTGTTAGAGGTTGCACAGTTAGAATAAATTGTAATAAAACACAATTCATCCTATTCCACGACCATCGAGATGGTGACCTACCTGTACCACCACACCGAGAAGAAAGTCAAAGCTGATCCTCCCCGCCATAGTGATACGGCAGAGATACATGTTTCGTCTCTCACTAGACTCATCAGGGTACCGACATGCACCTGGCTGTGCAACGGACAGATCGGAAGGAAGCATGCAACACTGAACGCGGCTTCGCCGACCTCTCGTCGGATGGCTTATATATGTTTATACTGCTTTCACGGATGCCTCCGTGTGAGATGCATTAGCAGTGGTTATATCCACATTATGCTGTTGTAGTGCTGAAATCACATTCAGCAAACGTACAACTATATGCAACTCCGTATATAAGTGAAGTAAAATGCGAAACAGTGAATGCAAACTTCGCTCCATCATATCCTTTCTGTGTTAGAGGTTGCACAGTTAGAATAAATTGTAATAAAACACAATTCATCCTATTCCACGACCATCGAGATGGTGACCTACCTGTACCACCACACCGAGAAGAAAGTCAAAGCTGATCCTCCCCGCCATAGTGATACGGCAGAGATACATGTTTCGTCTCTCACTAGACTCATCAGGGTACCGACATGCACCTGGCTGTGCAACGGACAGATCGGAAGGAAGCATGCAACACTGAACGCGGCTTCGCCGACCTCTCGTCGGATGGCTTATATATGTTTATACTGCTTTCACGGATGCCTCCGTGTGAGATGCATTAGCAGTGGTTATATCCACATTATGCTGTTGTAGTGCTGAAATCACATTCAGCAAACGTACAACTATATGCAACTCCGTATATAAGTGAAGTAAAATGCGAAACAGTGAATGCAAACTTCGCTCCATCATATCCTTTCTGTGTTAGAGGTTGCACAGTTAGAATAAATTGTAATAAAACACAATTCATCCTATTCCACTACAACAGCATAATGTGGATATAACCACTGCTAATGCATCTCACACGGAGGCATCCGTGAAAGCAGTATAAACATATATAAGCCATCCGACGAGAGGTCGGCGAAGCCGCGTTCAGTGTTGCATGCTTCCTTCCGATCTGTCCGTTGCACAGCCAGGTGCATGTCGGTACCCTGATGAGTCTAGTGAGAGACGAAACATGTATCTCTGCCGTATCACTATGGCGGGGAGGATCAGCTTTGACTTTCTTCTCGGTGTGGTGGTACAGGTAGGTCACCATCTCGATGGTCGTGGAATAGGATGAATTGTGTTTTATTACAATTTATTCTAACTGTGCAACCTCTAACACAGAAAGGATATGATGGAGCGAAGTTTGCATTCACTGTTTCGCATTTTACTTCACTTATATACGGAGTTGCATATAGTTGTACGTTTGCTGAATGTGATTTCAGCACTACAACAGCATAATGTGGATATAATCACTGCTAATGCATCTCACACGGAGGCATCCGTGAAAGCAGTATAAACATATATATATATATATATATATATATATATATATATATATATATATATATATATATATATATATGCAGATGGTCCAGTAATAAAGCGTAATACTCATCGATGATGGTATTGCCTTGTTCTAAATAGTCTATAAGCACCACGCCATGTGAATCCCAAAAAACTGTTGCCACTACTTTTCCTGCAGACGGAACTGTTTTTGCTTTTTTTGGCGCACTTTCACCTGCCTCCACCCACTGTTTAGATTGCTGCTTTGTCTCTGGCGTGTAATGATGAATCCATGTCTCATCTACAGTTATAAAACATTGAAGCAATTCAGCAGGATTGCGTCTGAATAAATCTAAACACTCTGGCGAAGTGTTCATTTGAAAGCGTTTTTGGTTGACTGTTAAAGTGGCACCTTTCGCGCAAAAAGCTTTTTCATGCCAAGAACATCATGTAAAATGTAGTGGATACGATCTATCGAGATGTTTGCTGTACCAGCTTTTGTACTTTGAGTGGGCGGTCATGAAGTATGGCAATGTGAATTTTTGTGACAATTTCGTCAGTTCTAGCGGTTTTTGAGCGTCCCGAGCGCTCGTCATCTTGACATGATGGATGACCACGATTAAATTTAGCAGCCCATTTTTTTACTGTCGAAAACGAAGGAGAAGAATCCTTTAAAGTAGAATCTAACTCATTTTTAATGTCCGTAGCAGTTAAGCATTTTAAAACAAAGTACTTTATAACCGCTCGAACTTCAATTTTATCCATCTTTTACAAAATATCAAACCTTATGTGTTCACTCGATTGCAACTAACAAACAACTGAACGCAAACATCTGAAACTTTTCAGGGCGTCATCTCAAGGTTAATAGTTATTTGATCCCACTAGCGCCCTCTCTGTTTCAGGCCGAGAACTTATCGAACCATCCTCGTACATGTGAGAGATATATTTTAAACCATGACGTTTAGCGAAGTTTTTCCAAAACTTTAAAGTGTTTTTTAACCAGAATACTATAATATGCTTTCTTCAAATCCACAAATAAGAAGTGTACGTAACTTTTCAGCTTCTTCTCATCGCCTGTATAGTAGAAAAATGTTATCGATGTACGAGTGACTTGTTCTTAAAAACCAGACTATTCTTCAATTTGGCATGGATCAGTGCAAAAATAAAAACGGATTCTAAAGTTGTATCTCATCTTCATGAGTGGTTTTTTCCTTTAGTACCTTCAATTATAATTTTAAATTTATTAGAAATTAGTTACCTCTATAAAATTACGTACTATTTATATGTTTTTACATAAAACAAGAAAACAAGACAATCGCACATCCGATATCAATACAATTTTCTCCATTTTTACAACCAAATACTGTGGCAAATACAAACCTACTAAGGACAGTATATTACTACACTGTTTTATCTTTGGGTTAATTTTCAGTGATTAAAGGTTATAATTAATCAAATTCTTTACGTCTAGTGTAATTTGGCATATTGTAAAAAGAAATGCAATAAATTTAAAGTAAAAGTGCTGGAAGCAAATTTCATAAACGTTTCTTAAATTCATTTAATGTAATGCATTAAATTTAATAATTTTGCATTAATCTAAATTAATTTTTCCATTAAATTTAATGTAACTATACATTAAGTTTAAAGTTTGATCATTTCCTTTTAAGGTGACTATTTATATTAAATATACAGCAAGTGTTCATTGAATTTGCGACATATTTAATGCACCAACATTAATATGAGGAATTCTGAAACTATCAGGAAAAGGTGGGCATTTTCCCCATCTAGACAAGTTTCCAGCTCATTCATTCTCGTCAGTACGGAGAAAAGATGTACACGTCACTATAAGAAAATTGGGTCCTTTAAGTAACTTATATCATACTAAACAAGATGTTCAATACAAGTTGCGCCATCCCCCGGAATCTCAAGTAATGTATTTAGAATAATAATGCAAATTCCTTTAGTATTAGGATTTATGTGAATTAATTTTAATGCACAGAAATTGAAATATATTTTCAGTTACTTTACTGAAATTTATGATACAACTGAATCAAATTTAATGTACAACGAACCGATATTTCAATGAATTTGATTTAAATTCAAAGTAAATATGAATTACTCATGATTTAAAGTACAAAACCATTAAATTTAATATAGAATGGATATTAAATTTTCATTAAGTTTAATGTTATTTTTAACAGTGCAGCTTTAATACTGAAATGTCACAAATAATATAGTGAATTTCCTACACTGTATATTTACTAGGACGTTTTGAAGTCTTGAATGTCTCGAGAAGTAATGCGATTGAATCCTGCAAATGTGTGTAATGGGGCTTTCGGTGTTGCTCTCTTTCGATTTAGTAACAGCGATCTTACGCGATTTCTGGATATACAGAAAGAAATTTACTTATTTTAAATGGATTGCCCAATATACTATAGTTTTTGTATTTCTTTCTTCATTTCCAATAAGTTTTACTATAGTGTTTTTTTCCTGCCCCAGCAGTTTTTGAGGAAAAAGTATTTTTTCCAAATTTTACCCTTTAACAGATTGTCGCCTAAAATTGAATATGGTTTAAAAAATAAAATAATGAATTTTACTTGTTTTGGGGGACAAAACTATTTCTATTATTTATTTCAGGGCTTTACTGTTAGGTTTATACTGTTAACATCCCTATTTAAACGTTTATTTGTTGACATATATTTTATAACAATATCATAAGCAAGATAAAACTGACCGAGTACAAGACCTAATTTCCATGTCAACTAAATCGGGATGAAGCGTTAAAGCGTTTTAATGAACCTGGCTGTTAATCTTTTTTTTTTTGGCTGTAAAGGTAAGGCATCTTCACGGTCCTTGAGTGCATAGATTGCATTTTTTCTCTGAAATCCAAGTGTAGCCAGTCGTGTTTGTACAAGAGGTCCCAGGTCATTGCAGGTTTAAATTAAGCGCAAGAGAGTTAATCTTTGAGAGAGATTTCTTTGCATATTCTCTTTGGCTTGTCTGTATAATCTTATAATTTACATGGAAATTTACCTTTTGCTAGGCAGATTTAATCTTTGTATAAATATATGTGCTTTTCTTGCAAAAGTATAGTTTCTTTTAATATGCTAGCTCATTTGCAACAGAAAATTATTACAAATTTTTGTCAATTTCTTAATTTTAGGCTATGTAAATTTTATGCAACTAATTATACAAAAGTAACGGCATTTGAAATCGTAGATTACGAACATACATTTTTATTTTTTAAAATTAAGGCTCTAGTGTGACGATTTAGAGCTAATATTTTTCTCGATTTTCAACAGTACATATTAGTATACAGCGTGTCCCAAATTGGCGTTGAATGTATTGCCATATAGAAAACCATAAAAGAAACTTTTCCCATGTAACTATTTTTCTCGGTTTTATAGTTCCAATTTAGTAAATAAATTCCGAGAACCTGCAGACTTTTCTATCAGGCTGAAAAATATCCTGCCGATATATCTTGGAATTTATATTTTATATAGACAGTTGTTTCCCATGAATGTCCCTCTTGGTTCCTTGTTACCCGCGAGAAAGATAGAGGTTGGGTGTGAAAAGTAACGCTTCTTCTTTATTTATTGTTTTAATAACAGCATTAAATTTATTTCCTTAAAATTCAAGTACTAACTTTCACAAATACAAATGAATCAGTGGTTTCATAGCCAACTTTTAATTTATATTTATGAAACACCTGGTCTTAAAAACTTATGGGTAACTTGAAAGTATTGACTAAAATGTGGTCGGACTTGCATTGTCTTTATTTTTATTTTACGACGTTTCGATTAGGTTGTATCTCTAATCGTTATCAAGTATAAACTTAATGTTTTGTCTTAAGACTACGAGCTTATATAGGGATTGTGTCCATTGAAGCTTAACGTTTCGCTTCACTGTACACACCTCAATGATTTGATGTTACAAAGTAGTGGTTGCCAAAGATTAGGTATCTCAACACTCGGTTTACTGAAGATTCCATTATTGTTTTTAATGTATGCTGCTTCTATAAATTTTCTTTTTTTCATATTGGGTTCCATATATATTGCCGCAGCCTCAGACTATTATATATGCTGTTGTTTATCCCAGGAGTGTTCTGCAATACCTGATCTCCACGTTTCTCCTTTTTGTGTATGAGTTTTATGTTCCTTAATTCTAACTTCTAGCGGTCGTTTGGTTTCTCCAATATACATTTCACCACACTCACATGGAACAATAACCAGCTCCAGAGGATCCCCAAGAAATGCACTGGCGAAGTTTATCTTAAAAATCATACAACCTTTAGAAGGTAAGAAAAACACATATGTTAAAAATTATACACATTTTGTGAACATTATTAGTAGCATCAATCTAGAGCCAGATGACAGACTAATAAGCTTTGATGTGGAAATTCTGTATACTAATGTACCATTAGGGGAATTACTAGGCATAATCAACACTAGACTTTCAAATGATACACTTTGTCAGATCGAACCACGTTATTACTGGACGGGGTGATGGACCTTTTGGAGTGTTGCCTGCATAGTGCTTACTTTCAAGTAAAGGACAAGTTCTACGCTCAGGACGACGGGCTTCAGATGGGTTCTTCACTCTCTCCAGTCGTCAATATATATATATATATATATATATATATATATATATATATATATATATATATATATATATATGGAATGATTCGAAACTCATGCCATAGAAACGGCAACAGTAAAACCGAAAGTCTGGTTGAGATATGTCGATGATACTTCATCATATGGAAGGGCAATGATCAAGAACTTAATGATTTCCTGAAACATCTAAATACCATTCGACCTACAATTGAGTTTACCATGGAAAAAGAGGTAAATGATCAATTGTCCTTCCTAGATGTCATCGTGAACCGTTCGAACGGAACTATTAAAACTTCAGTATACAGAAAGCCAACACATACTGGACAATATCTTAATCATAGTTCTAATCATTCTGTTGTAACAAAACGAGGACTTATACGCAACCTTTATAATCGCGCTATATCTATATGCAATAATGCCGAATCACTGGAAAAAGAGGTAGCAAATATTAAATCCGATTTACAACAGAATGGTTATCCTTTAAAACTAATTGACGATGTTATAAATAATTTTAAAACAACGAACACTGGACAGCAAGAAACACATTCCTTCTTCACAATTCCGTACATTAAGGGAACGTCGGAAAAAATAAAATGAATTGCCAGTAGTTATAATATAAAAACAGCCTTTAAATCAGGAAATACACTTAGAGCTCATTTAACAAAACAAAACCTAAAATTACCGATAAGAAAGAAACGACCGCTAGAAGTAGAATTAATGAACATAAAACTCATACACAAAAAGGGGAAACGTCGAGATCAGGTATTGCAAAACACTCCTGGGATAAACAACATCATATAAAATGGTCTGAGGCTGCGGCAATATATATGGGACCCAATATGAAAAAAAGAAAATTTATAGAAGCAGCATACATTAAAAACAATAATGGAATCTTCAGTATACCAAGTGTTGAGATACCTAATCTTTGGCAACCACTACTTTGTAACATCAAATCACTGAGGTGTGTACAGTGAAGCGAAACGTTATGCTGCAATGAACACAGTCCCTATATAAGTTCGTAGTCTTAAGACAAAATATTCAGTTTATACTTGATAACGATAAGAGATACAACCTAATCGAAACATCGTAAAAATAAAAATAAAGACAATGCAAGTCCGACCACATTTTAGTCATTCTTCAACATTGTCTACAACCTTCTAACAAACGTTGAAAGTATTGGTTACTCAACCACTATAATGATTGTGAAACTTGGCCGTATAGTCGGACGCTTTAAAAATCTCGGAAAATTCCATTTCCCGATATCGCAAATAAAAGTGTTTATCAAACGGTGATGTCAATGTCTTAAGTAAGTCTCGGTAAGCATTCTTATCTCCCAAAAATTAGTAACTTCGTAACAACTTTTAAGATCTTATATTTTCATGAAATGTTATTTGAAAGTTGATTTTTTAATAAAAGCATACCGTTTTTTAATGTCAAAAAAATAGTCGTTTTCTTCCTTATACATAAACATATATATATATATATATATATATATATATATATATATATATATATATATATATCTTCGCCAGTAGTGAGAGAGTTTAGATAAACTTCAATTTTAAAATTCATTAATAAAATTGGTTTTATATTAGAAAAATGGTTTTGATGAAACTGAATTTTTGCAGTTTTCTTATTAGATTCTTTATATTATCGTTTATTTATGACAAGTACAATTTAGCTAATAATCGACAGTTACGGTCGTCAGAAACGCCGTAGTCGGATAATACAAAATTGGTTCATTTGTAGCAGTTTCGGATTAAATTAGGTTTAAGTTTTATGATAATATTTACAAGTCGTACAAAAACAAGAAAATCAAATTATTTTTAATTCCTTTTATTTAATAATATTAATAAAAACTCAAATATATAGCGAGTATCCATTGTAAATTTTAAATAGAATTAGCTACATTGGTAAATCCTATAAGCTATTCATCACAATAATCACATACAAAACTCATTTTTGCAAATTCAAAAAAACTAGCTCCCTCATATTTTGTGTAGTCTAAATGAAACCATTCGGGATACTGTGTTTTTTCGTGCTTGTCCTCGGTATCACATATTAGATCTTCATTACATCTCCACACTGTTGTTTTATATGGACATCAATATGCGCTTGTTTTATTTTAATTTTTTTCTCTATTCTTTTTTTTGTGTTATTTGCACCCCTTTTCTCTTGGGTGCAACTTTTAAATTATTTTGCTTTCCTTTATTACTAAAATGCTCCCTCCATGCTTTTGATAAAATGGTGTTTGATCTCTCTCTCTCTCTCTCTCTCTCTCTCTCTCTCTCTCTCTCTCGCAGCCTAATTTGGTCCACTCCTGAACTTAGACCACCTTTAGTCTCTTCCATTCTATGTTATACGATACTTCCTTTTGACGACCTTGGTCTCCATTGTAATATATGTTTTATCCACCTTGTATAGTTTTACCTAGCGACGTCTCCCACCCAGGTCTATCTCAAAGTAGCAACACCCAGATCTACTTCAAAGTAGCAATGCGTTTTATCACATCCTCCACTTTCTTGCGTCTTCATACTTCTTCGTTCCTCATTTGGTCACGTAGTGATAGTCCTAGCATGATTCTTTCTATTGCTCGTTGTGTAGTATGCAGTTTATCGGCTTCTTTAACTGTTAATGTGATTGTCTCCATTCAATAGTTCATTACTGGGAGAACGCACTGGTCTAAAACTCTTCTTTTCAAACTAATGGGAATATCGGGGTTTTTAAGAGCGTATCCCAATCTTTCAACGACTGCCCATGACATTCCAATTCTTCTATTTAGTTCTGCTTCTTTCTTAACTCTAATTAGTTGACTTAAATACACATATTCCTCGACTTTTTGTATTTCGTTTTCCTACATAAAGTGACGTATCTTCTGGAGACATTATTTTGTTTTTTGCTAAGTTCATGCTTAATCCAACTTTCTCTAAAGCATTTTTCAACTCAGAGAGCATTTCCTGTGACTGTTTTAAATCTTTACTTATTAATACCACGTCATCCGAGAAACATAAATGGCTGAGATATCTACCATCGATGCTAATGTTCTTATGCTCCCACTTTAATTGTTTAAAGACTTCTTCCAGCGTTAAAGTAAAGAGTTTAGGGGAAATCGTATCTTCTTGTCGCACCCCTCGATAAATATTTATCTTCTGTGTTTCTAGGTTATCTGTTATCTTTACTTGCAGTGTGGCCTTATCGTAAATATTTACGATATGGCACTTGGTACTTCTTCTTTATATGATTTTTTACGTTTTTCCAGTTGGTGAGGATACATAAAATGTTTATCAAAAAGGAAATTAGTTATTTGATCCGAACTACGTATCATTAAACTAGTAGATCGAATAACATTTTTCGATTCAACGGCACAGCCAAACGATTTTTGTTTGGCTGATTCGGTAATTCATGCTTTTTCTCAAATTCTACTTTTGCCATGTATTGTTTTTATTTTGGGTCAGAATATTTATTTTTTATATATTATTCATCAAAAATTTCATTTTTTTCTTCAAATTGCTATGTAGTTTCTTTTCAGTTGGTCTACCTTTATTTTTATTTTTTTTCCATTCTATTCATTTTTTTTTCCTGGGTAGGTAAATTTAAAACAACATTCAGGTTATTCCTGAGGTGGTAACCGTCAGTCAACACTGAATAGCAATGTCATATTTGATAGGAAACTGTCTGTGCAAAAACATTTTCAGTAATTTCAAATTTCATAATTACATTATTATTTTGCCATTTTGAGAATTTGCGCCATCGATAAAAGATGTTAATAGATTAAATCTAATAATATGTTTAAGTAAACTAGGTTTAGAATGTGAAATAACCTTCTTGTTGTTTATTTCATCAAAGGTAATTTATTCATTGATTCTTTGATCTAATGCCTCTAAATTTTTTAATTTATTCTGCATACATTTGTTATAATCTACGGCATTTGGATCAAGTGAATAAAATCTATAAGTCTTAAATTTATTTTTTTATATTGTTTGTCATATTAGAATCAAGAAAAACTTGACAAAAATGGATTTTGTAAAAATTTTATTTATGTTTAAAAATTCATTTTTATTGGTTTGAAAAAGGTAACATAAGCAGGTTATAGCAAGTGGGTTGTTGGGACGTAGGGCATATAAAACGATGTCGTTATCATGACAAAAGTTACTTAACTTTAGTGACATATGCAACCTGTGCCTATTAACAAGAAAAAAGAAGAGGTTTAATAATATCTTGTGCCTGTTATAATCTACGGCGTTTGAATCAAGTGGATAAAATGTATAAGTCTTAAATCTATTTTTTTATGTTGTTTGTCATATTAGAATGAAGAAAAACTTGAGAAAAATGGATTTTGTAACAATTTTATTTATGTTTAAAAATTCACTTTTATTGGCTTGAAAACGGTAACATAAGCAGGTTGTAGCCAGTGGGTTGTTAGGATATAGGGCATATAAAACGATGTCGTTATTATGACAAAAGTTACTTAACTTTAGTGACATATGCAACCTGTGCCTATCAACAAGAAAAAAGAAGAGGATTAATAATATCTTGTGCCTGTTATAATCTACGGCGTTTGAATCAAGTGGATAAAATGTATAAGTCTTAAATCTATTTTTTTATGTTGTTTGTCATATTAGAACGAAGAAAAACTTGACAAAAATGGATTTTGTAACAATTTTATTTATGTTTAAAAATTCACTTTTATTGGCTTGAAAACGGTAACATAAGCAGGTTGTAGCAAATGGGTTGTTAGGATGTAGGGCGTATAAAATGATGTCGTTATTATGACAAAAGTTGCTTAACTTTAGTGACATATGCAACCTATGCCTATCAACAAGAAAAAAGAAGAGGTTTAATAATATCTTGTGCCACCAGCCACACATTAAATCCGTCTATATATACATATTCAAAAAATATTTCCGATCGCATTCACCCAGATTCCGATTTTCCCACACATAAAAAATTAATCTTGTATTAATAAGAAGAAAATAGAGGTAGAGGTCAAATTTATAGTTTCTTTTTTTGAGAGAGAACAAAAAATTAAAATAAAAAAAGTCGTTGAGAATTTTTACTTTTATGAAAAAGAAGGGTCAAAAATGATAAATTATTTATCCTACTGCTTTTATGTTAACAAAAGCTTTTTTATAGAAAAAAGCAGTAACCTGTAATAAATTATAATCTGTTTAACCTGTCTTTTTATTTTTGAAAGGGTTGCTGATCTGCATTTTTCTCTTTATTTATAGGTTTTTCTTTAGAATATGTTTAGAAAAAGAGATGACGCAGCAGCATTTTGGTCAAAGTATATAGGGTGAACCTAACGCACTTTGTAATATAAAGAAATTTTTTGATACTACAAAGTGAATTGTATTTTTATCAGACTAGCATCTTACCCAGGCTTCACCCAGATACACTTAAGGTTCTAAATAAGATCTATGTAGTAATAGTGGTATTATATGGGTATGATGTGTAAAAATGTAAAATAATTGTATTATTAAGAGTTTTTTTTTAGAATCCAGCATAAACGTACTCTCTCTTTCTCTCCGTTGCTTTCTCTTTCCGTTGTTCTCTCTCTCTCTCTCTCTCTCTCTAAATACGAAGAAAATAAATTAAATAAAACTCCTCTGACTCTATACCAATACAGTTTCTTCAGTAGAATCCCGTGGTTAAAGTCATTAAAAACTGCTGAAAAGTCGTAAAACACCGCTGCTGCAACATGGTCCTTATTCAGATATGTACAGGGTGAGTCAACGATTGGATGAAGTAGGTTGGTGCCTTTTCGGTGAAATTAACAAAGAAACTATATTTATTGTTTGATACAGTTTATTTTTACGCAGATTTTAAAAATATTTAGGACTCTACAGGGTGAGCCAAAAAACTAGGACAGCATAAAGTTGTATTTTTTTAAATAGAACACCCTATATACGAATCGTATTTTCGATTTAGCTTATAATTCTAAATCTTTTTTATTAAGGGTTTACTATAACAAAACTTTATAGTTTCTGAGATAATTAAGTTTAAAGAAAAAAAGTCACATTTTCAAGCATCAATTCAATCCTAAATAACGTTTTCAATTTCGTGACAAATATATTCAAATTTGGAATTTAGCAAGGCCAAGGACAAGTTAACATAATTTTTACCTAATATTTGCAATAAAAGCTACAGGGTGTTGAAGACATCGGCTCAAATTTGAACAAGTATAAATGAATAAATATCTTTTTTTATCATGTTATTTAATAGAGTAATAAAAACCCTAAAAGTTTTGTTCAATATATCCTATACCTATTTATAATAGTTTTTGAGATATTTCAGTTTTTCTTATTTTCCATACTTTTTTACAGAAATAGGCTTCATTATCATAGTAGCCATGGCAAAAACAATGTAAAAGAACATTTTTCTGTGTGTCAAATTTATAACCGCAATCGCTTCTTTTGGTTTTTATGTAGTGTAGTTTGGTTTTTTTTGCATTCATCTTATATTGTAAAATGAATTTTCCAAAGAATGAGTTAATAGATATGATTTATACAATAGGAGAGGCTCAAAAAAATTGCCTTCTTGCTCAAAGAATTTACAAAATGAAGTATCCGGATCGACGCCAGCCTAATACCCATACTTTTCAAAACTTAATGCAAAGATTTGATTCTTCTGGTACTGTTGATTACCCAAAACGTAAAATGGTCAACAAACCAGTAACTAATGAAGAAATAGAACTACAAGTATTGTTAAATGTTCAGGAAAATCCTTATATTGGTAGCCGTCAGTTAGCAGCATTATGTGAAACATCACAATCCACCGCTAATCGTACTACCAAGAAATATAGGTATCATCCATATCACATGGAATTACACCAAGAATTGCATGGACAGGATTTTGAAAGTCGTGTAAACTTTTGTCGTACAATAGGTAATGTTTAGTGATGAAGCTACTTTTAGAAGTAACGGTGCCGTAAATAGACGCAACATGCATTATTATGCCACAGAAAACCCATTTTGGATTAGAGAGGTGCAACATCAAAACCACTGGTCATTAAATGTTTGGTGTGGTATTCATCATAATGGAATTATTGGACCCCTCTTTTTTAATGAACCACTAAATGGCCATAGTTACCTAAACTTTCTACAAGAAGAACTACCCCAACTGCTTCAAGGTCTCGATAGGGAAGAGCTCGACAGTATGTGGTTCCAGCACGATGGTGCGCCTCCGCATTACCAAAGTGAAGTTCGTGCGTTTTTGGACCAACGATATCCGCAAAAATGGATTGGACGTGGGGGTTTCATTGAGTGGCCACCAAGGTCTTGCGACATCACCCCATTAGATTTCTTCCTATGGGGTTATATTAAAAATAAGATGTATGTTAATTCACCAACAACAGTGGAAGATATGCGAAACAGGATTAGGGATACCTGTAGAACAATAAAGCCAATCATTTTGTCCAGGGTCCGAGAAAATCTGCAAAAAAGACTAAATTTGTGCATTGCACAAGAGGGTCGTTTATTCGAACACTTAATAAAAAGAAATAATTAATCTCAGTATTTAATAGGTAATTTTTTTGTTTCAATTTAGTATAAAAGTAAATATGTATTTGCCTTGTCGTTATTGTTGTGTTAATTTTTTCATATTATGTTTAATTAAACTATTGCCGTTGTAATATAACGAATAATGTATTTCATCATATTTAACCACATTCTGTTTGTTTCTGTAGTTTCTTTTTATTATTTTACATGGCTACTATGATAATGAAGACTATTTCTGTAAAAAAGTATGGAAAATAAGAAAAACTGAAATAACTCAAAAACTATTATAAATATGTATAGGATATATTGAACAAAACTTTTAGGGTTTTTATTACTCTATTAAATAACATGAAAATATACAGGGTGTACCATTTAAAAAAAAGATATTTATTCATTTAAACTTGTTCAAATTTGAGCCGATGTGTTCAACACCCTGTAGCTTTTATTGCAAATATTAGGTAAAAATTATATTAACTTGTCCTTGGCCTTGCTAAATTCCAAATTTGAATATATTTGTCACAAAATTGAAAACGTTATTTAGGATTGAATTGATGCTTGAAAATGTGACTTTTTTTCTTTAAACTTAATTATCTCAGAAACTATAAAGTTTTGTTATAGTAAACCTTTAATAAAAAAGATTTAAAATTATAAGCTAAATCGAAAATACGATTCGTATATAGGGTGTTCTATTTAAAAAAATACAACTTTATGCTGTCCTAGTTTTTTCGCTCACCCTATAGAGTCCTAAATATTTTTAAAATCTGCGTAAAAATAAACTGTATCAAACAATAAATATAGTTTCTTTGTTAATTTCACCGAAAAGGCACAAACCTACTTCATACAATCGTTGATTCACCCTGTACAGATTCTCCAGGAGATTGTATCATTAGTACTTTTAAAGGACTGGACACCAAGCTTGTAATAATTTGATTGGACAAAAAACTGACAATTTTTGTTTTATCAAGCTTCTATATAATTTTTTGACATTTTCTTCCCTTAAACAAGGAAATATTCATCGCTGTTTTGTAAAATAAAAGAATGAAAAATATATTATGGGGAAATGGTGCATAAAATTAAATCGTACATTATTTTCGTTTCCTAAAAGATAATTTGAATAAATTTTATTGTTGTTTTTCATCGTATATTTTTCATGCGATAACTCTTAATACTTGCATAAGTATGTTGAAAAGTTTAAGTGTTTGTCAATAAATCTTAAGGTCGTTTTCGTTAAAGTATATTCAAGGACTTTCAAAGAAAAACAGTTTCTACAAGTGTCCCATTCTTGGCAGGCAAAATAAGTCTCATTAGAAACTAAGACGTAAATACTTTTAATAAATGTTGACGCAATTTATTTTGATATTTTTATGAAAAGTTGGATTCACTGAAAACTTGAGTGAGAAAAAAATTAAATACCATATACTGTGCTAACAGAGCTAGTAAATGTTAATTAAAATACTAATTTACGGTCATTGGGTCCGAAACAGACTGGAAGTTGATATTTACTACTAAATATGAGAGACTCATAAGGTAGAAGAATCATCATCTTTCAAGCTGTATCATTATGTGGCCAAAAAACTATAGTAATATTATATTGTCACGCAGGGGCGGATCCAGACTCCCTCTTTGGGGGGGGGGGCGGGGGGCGGTGATATCACAAAAGTACAGTATGGCAAGCGAAAGCAAGTTTACGACGGGGGGGGGGGGGGGGGCGACACCGGAAACATTCCCATTTCTAGTGTAAAAGTAGGGTCGGTTCTATTTTTCTGAATTTGAAGCTCTTGAAGAGGTGGGGGATGCCAGCAACATACACATTCCTATATAAAAGGCAGAATCATACCTCTGAGCTTTTGGGAGGGGGGGGGGCGATCGCAAGCATACACATTCCTATACTCTATTCAAGAACTAGAGAGACAGAGTAATAAAACTGTTACCGAAACCTCCAACGTACCTGTACCAGTACCGCAGGTACCTGAGGACTTCCGTGAATCTAATTATATTTAATTATATTTAAATATTATAAGCTTTCATAAATTTACTCCAACAATAAAATTTTTGATGGTTCAATTTAATTTTTGTCAGTGAGCAAAGTACACCTTACAGTGTGGCCTTAGTGATTTATCTTGTTTGCGCTAGTTTTTATATATTATTTGAGATTAGTAAGATACCCAAAAGATATGATTTCCACCTCTATATTTACTCCAAAATCGTTAAACCAAGGCAACGAAAAACTTATTACGATGAATGTTTATGGTGCCTTAAGATATCAATATCTAGATAATAATGTAGATATGTGTTCAACATGACAGGAGTTGGAACATCTACTATGTACCGAATACTGAAGGAGGAAAAAACGACTGGAATTCTTAGTACTCCCAAGCCACATTCGATCACAGGTAGACGAAAAACCTCGTTGGAAGAAGAGATGAAAACTGCAGTAAAAGAAATTGTACATACATTTTATTATGAGAATCATATCCCAACCGTCGGCAAAATTCTAACTAAAATCAATGAATATCGGGATTCACCTGGAATTAAAAAAACTGAGCTTCGGAAATTGCTCAGAGAACTTAATTTTTGGTGGGAAAAACCAGATAGGAGATCTGTTCTTATAGAACGTCCGGAAACTGTCCGTTGGAGAAGGAAAAATCTCTCTCAAGTAAATGGTAGAGTTGCTAGAAGTAACACAACTTACAAAATTAGTAATTTAACTAAACTTTTGAAAAATTTTTTTGAATAAAGTTACTGCGAAAAATTGTCCATATAATAAAAGCATAAATCAAAATGTGGAAACTCGATCTCATGATCAGTGAAATAGAGGAACCAATTTTAATTAATTTGAGCGAAGATAGCTTCACTGACTTTGATTACGAATTAGATACTTAACGTTTACCAGTGTAAACCCAATTTATTATTTAAGGTTTTGTTTTTGTTGTATTTTATTGTTTAATGTTTGTTTATATATTTTTTTATTTTTTTACATATTTTTATTTTAGTGTGTCCCACTCTTTAATTTTATATATATTTAATTCCAATTAACCATAATTTTTTTATTATTGTATTTGTGTCTTTTTCTTAAGCGTGTAGAATTAACACATTTATTTTATTTTTTTGGGGCTATCGGATTTCCATATAATAAAGTAAATTAAATTAAGATGTCAGTGCAATAGAAATAAAAATAAGTAGATCTAATTTTAACGGTAACATATAAAAATTAATTACATTTGAATCCCTTTTTAGTGTTTAATTGTAATTGTACAGATGGTTTAAAAAATAACTAAATTGAAACGTCAAATGTCCTAAAATGGTTTTAATTAATAATAAAATGACCGATAGCCCCAAAAAAATTTTAATATTATATGGACGAATTTATTTTTTTATATATCTATAACTTTTTGTATTTTTGACAATGGGTATTTTGTAAGTATTTAAATTATAACTTAGAATTTTTTGAGAGAATAAGGGTATGTTTTAGTCTGAATGTGCCTAAAACGGTTTTTATGCCAAAATTAAAAATAATAAAAATAGAGTTGTGTTTTGTGTTAAATATGTCAAAATTATCTATATTTTGCAATTTATGTGAATTATTAAGAAATCATAAGAAATAAAATATTAAAAAAATTTTTTATTTTAAGTTTATTACCGAAATAATATTCTATGCCATAAATACTTGGTGATAAAATAAACCTCCTTCCGACGCCTATGACAAGGATTAAAATCATTTTTAACGCTTTACACTTCCAAATATCTATTGTTATCCAACCCAAATAGTCCATTATTATAGATCGGTATTTTTGATTATGAACTCTAAGCTCTTGGGGGGGGGGGTCGCCCCCCGCCCCCCCTGGATTCGCCCCTGCTGTCACCTTATTTTTAATTAAAAAGATATAAAAACAATCCGTATTCTAGTGTTTTCGTTTTCGTGTAAAATAATATGATTCATCATCATTTTTAACAGGATTTTTTATTCATTAATATAGTTGAATCAGTTCATGTAACTGAACTGTTTGTTATTTGCCTAGTATTTTCACTGCGCTATCTTTGTATCAAATGATATTCCACTATTTATACTGAAATACTGCGCTTCTACACTTTCGTATTGGTTATTTAAATTATATAGTACTGGCACTTTTCCGCACTACTGGACATATAGTTATATTGTGTACATACAGGGTGAGTCAACTATTGGATGAAGTAGGTTTGTGCCTTTTCGGTGAAATTAACAAAGAAACTATATTTATTGTTTGATACAGTTTATTTTTACGCAGATTTTAAAAATATTTAGGACTCTACAGGGTGAGCCAAAAAACTAGGACAGCATAAAGTTGTATTTTTTTAAATAGAACATCCTATATACGAATCGTATTTTCGATTTAGCTTATAATTTTAAATCTTTTTTATTAAGGGTTTACTATAACAAAACTTTATAGTTTCTGAGATAATTAAGTTTAAAGAAAACAAGTCACATTTTCAAGCATCAATTACATCCTAAATAACGTTTTCAATTTTGTAACAAATATATTCAAATTTGGAATTTAGCAAGGCCAAGGACAAGTTAACATAACTTTACCTAATATTTGCAATAAAAGCTACAAGGTGTTGAACACATCGGCTCAAATTTGAACAAGTTTAAACGAATAAATATCTTTTTTTTTTAAATGGTACACCCTGTATATTTTCATGTTATTTAATAGAGTAATAAAAACCCTAAAAGTTTTGTTCAATATATCCTATACCTATTTATAATAGTTTTTGAGATATTTCAGTTTTTCTTATTTTCCATACTTTTAATAGTCTTCATTATAATAGTAGCCATGGCAAAAACAATGTAAAAGAACATTTTTCTGTGTGTCAAATTTATAACCGCAATCGCTTCTTTTGGTTTTTATGTAGTGTAGTTTGGTTTTTTTTTGCATTCATCTTATATTGTAAAATGAATTTTCCAAAGAATGAGTTAATATATATGATTTATACAATAGGAGAGGCTCAAAAAAATTGCCTTCTTGCTCAAAGAATTTACAAAATGAAGTATCCTGATCGACGCCAGCCTAATACCCATACTTTTCAAAACTTAATGCAAAGATTTGATTCTTCTGGTACTGTTGATTATCCGAAACGTACAGTGGTCAACAAACCAGTAACTAATGACGAAAAAGAACTACAAGTATTGTTAAATGTTCAGGAAAATCCTTATATTGGTAGCCGTCAGTTAGCAGCACTATGTGAAACATCACAATCCACCGCTAATCGTACTACCAAGAAATATAGGCATCATCCATATCACATGGAATTACACCAAGAATTGCATGGACAGGATTTTGAAAGTCGTGTAAACTTTTGTCGTACAATAAATGCGGAGATTCAATTAAATCCAAATTTATTATGCAAGGGAATGTTTAGTGATGAAGCTACTTTTAGAAGTAACGGTGCCGTAAATAGACGCAACATGCATTATTATGCCACAGAAAACCCATTTTGGATTAGAGAGGTGCAACATCAAAACCACTGGTCATTAAATGTTTGGTGTGGTATTCATCATAATCGAATTATTGGACCCCACTTTTTTAATGAACCTCTAAATGGCCATAGTTACCTGAACTTTCTACAAGAGGAACTACCCCAACTGCTTCAAGGTCTCAATAGGGATGAGCTCGACAGTATGTGGTTCCAGCACGATGGTGCGCCTCCGCATTACCATCGTAAAGTTCGTGCGTTTTTGGACCAACGATATCCGCAAAAATGGATTGGACGTGGGGGTTTCATTGAGTGGCCACCAAGATCTTGCGACATCACCCCATTAGATTTCTTCCTATGGGGTTATATTAAAAATAAGGTGTATGTTAATCCACCAACAACAGTGGAAGATATGCGAAACAGGATTAGGGATACCTGTAGAACATTAACGCCACTAATTTTGTCCAGGGTCAGAGAAAATCTGCAAAAAAGACTAAATTTGTGCATTGCACAAGAGGGTCATTTATTCGAACACTTATTAAAAAGAAATAATTAATCTCAGTATTTAATAGGTATTTTTTTTGTTTCAATTTAGTATAAAAGTAAATATGTATTTGCCTTGTCGTTATTGTTGTGTTAATTTTTTCACATTATGTTTAATTGAACTATTGCCATTGTAATATAACGAATAATGTATTTCATCAAATTTAACCACATTCTGTTTGTCTCTGTAGTTTCTTTTTATTATTTTACATGGCTACTATGATAATGAAGACTATTTCTGTAAAAAAGTATGGAAAATAAGAAAAACAGAAATATCTCAAAAACTATTATAAATAGGTATAGGATATATTGAACAAAACTTTTAGGGTTTTTATTACTCTATTAAATAACATGAAAATATACAGGATGTACCATTTAAAAAAAAAAAGATATTTATTCATTTAAACTTGTTCAAATTTGAGCCGATGTGTTCAACACCCTGTAGCTTTTATTGCAAATATTAGGTAAAAATTATGTTAACTTGTCCTTGACCTTGCTAAATTCCAAATTTGAATATATTTGTCACAAAATTGAAAACGTTATTTAGGATTGAATTGATGCTTGAAAATGTGACTTTTTTTCTTTAAACTTAATTATCTCAGAAACTATAAAGTTTTGTTATAGTAAATCCTTAATAAAAAAGATTTAAAATTATAAGCTAAATCGAAAATATGATTCGTATATAGGGTGTTCTATTTAAAAAAATACAACTTTATGCTGTCCTAGCTTTTTGGCTCACCCTGTAGAGTCCTAAATATTTTTAAAATCTGCGTAAAAATAAACTGTATCAAACAATAAATATAGTTTCTTTGTTAATTTCACCGAAAAGGCACAAACCTATTTCATCCAATCGTTGACTCACCCTGTACATATATCAATAGACAGCAGTAACTTTGAAAAATATAAGGGTGTGTACAATCGATAAAGTGCTTGCAAAATTACTCACTCAACAGTTATCTTCATCGACTGAGGTAAACTAGAAGAACAAAATGGTTTTGAACCTAGATGTTTCACAATAACCAATCTTCAGGGATTTTTGATCGCCTCTCTTGAGGGGGATTTCAGATATGTATCTTATTCCCTATTACCAACAAATTAATTGTGCAATTGGTAACATTGCTTGCTTCTATTGACTCACATGTCCTTAATATTGCAAAGCAACTTTTTTGTTTGCAAAATAAAAATATTTGACAATAATTTCAGGTTTTCTATATATTTTTTTTCTTTTAGGTGAATATAGTAATACATTTATGGATTTAAGAATTATTTTATATTTCGCATGTGTTTAGATGTGAAGGTCAATAAAAATATCGATGCCCTGTTACTTTTTTTATTCAGATCGATCTCGTTTCTTCCTGCCCGCTATTATTTGAGTGGAATTGTATGTACTTTGAGTTGCAGGAAATTCATTCAAAACGTGTTTCCGTAATTTAAAATAACTATTGAAGTACTTATTTGATTTATTTTTTCTTTTTTGAGCTGAAAGTACTAATGATTAATGAATTGGCTAATGTAATAAATTTATTGCAGTCGACTGTTGTTGCCTAGTTTCATTCTTTTTAAGCTGATATTTCTTTCAAACGTGGCAATTGAACGCACCTAACAGAAGCAGCGTAGTGCGCAAGTGGTTATAAATGGAGGCCATTTTGCCTTCAATTTTACTACTTCCTGGTTTGATTCGACTGAAGTATCTGCAGATTTCCATCTTTATTTTTATTTGCCAATTTTTTGCGATTCTAAGGTGGAAAGTCGTTTATTATCCTGATAATTTTGTTGAGTTTTTAGAGTTACCGTCTCTTTTACCTGGTTGGCGATTATGGTTTGTTTTTACCGGGATAAACCTGGAGACAAGGATTTTGGGTAGTTTGCACTTGTCGGCGAAAAAATTTTGTTTGACCCGGTATGCTATCTTGAAAGATGCTAGCAATGCGTTGCTAGATACTGAGGATTGTTGAGTGAATACGTTTTTTGTTTTTGTAAATTTTGTTTTTTTGTATTAACCAAATCGCACAATTTTTCAATCATGGTAGAGTGAATGGTTTCGAGATGTCGCTTTAGCTTACTTGCGTGCACACTTTCGGGCACTAGAATTTTCAAATAAAACACACACTGCGGTCTTTTTTCATTATTTACTTCTACTGAAGTAAAGCCAAATTCCAAATAGCTATCATCGTATTTACGATATTTCCGCCTTTTTACTCCCCCTTCACTTATCGAGGCTTCATCACTCTGGCTTGAACTATCGACTCGCTTATTTAATATAAATCTTTCCATTTTGTAACTAACTTTTTACGAAAACACAAATGGCGCTATTAAAACGAGCAAGTCGGTGCTCGAGTACATAAATTTAAATGGATATTGTAACCGTTACAATGTAACGGTATGTGTGCTGTGTTCGTAAATCACAACACTTTGTATCACTACTTTCAATATTAAGAACATTTATTTTTACGTCTATTTATCTTAATATTTCAACTGCTTACGTTTACAATATATAAACTAACATATAAACTAACTAGCAATGAGCGCTTGCAAAAATTCTCATCGATGGTCGAATGCGGGCTTCTGAAACATACTCCGCTCTCTCTCGCACCTGACCAGCAATGAATTCGGTGTTTCCAACACTAATCCAAACTGCGTATTATGGGGAACTAGTCCCTCGTGACAATATTGAATGAATGACAATTGACCTTATATACGTAATGAACGATTTACGTAGTGCACGCGATTCGAATCGTTTATTTTGTACCGGCACATAAAAGTAAATTTAGATTCCGTAAAAAAGAACACAGGAGCACTTTGAGGCGCCCCTGTTTACTCTTCATGGTGCCTCATATCAAATCCAGTTATTTTAAAAAAAAATTATTTGTGTTTGATATACTTTCATATTTCTGTCTGGTTCGTAAAGTTCTCATTTGATCAATATTTCAAATAACTTTTTTAGCAAATGTATACAAATTGCAAAAGTTACGTATACAATTTCTAACAAAAAATCATTTTATGTTGTATGTTTGATTTCGTATAACATGTTTAATTAAATCATGGGGTTAACAATATTATTTTATTTTATTTACAAAATACAATAAACGAAAAATAATATAAACCGATTACTTTACATAAATACTTGTTTCCGAATTAAAGGTAAATATTGTCGAAAGCTACAATATATATTGTTAAGTGCTTAAATTACAATACGCAATGCGTATATTTAAAATCTAATTTAGAGAAAGCGATTTAAAAAATACAAAATACATAAAATAAAATTTATGATTTCTTCAGATGGATTTGCCGCCTGCATGCCCTGAGGGCATAAAAATTCAGTTTCTTTGGAGTATATTTTGACAACAACATATTTGAAATAAAAATACACAATTTCTGCCAAAGAGAATCTCGTATAATTTGTATTACTTACTCAACTGATTCTGACAAAATAAATATATGTAACTTCTTTATGCTTTCTATTACATCTTTCCCGCGTATCATCTCATATCCGCGTTATTCTACCCTTTAGAGAAGGGCTAATCAAAAACTACATAAAATATTTCTGCGTACTTGTAAATTTACATTCAATACTTTATTTTTGTAAAAACATTAACCCAACTTTAAAAAATAACCCTGAAATGTAAAAATTAAATTATGAACTGTTTTAGATTGCAATTAATCTAATAACTGTAGATTTTTCCATTTACTTTGTACAGGGTGAGTCAACGATTGGATGAAGTAGGTTTGTGCCTTTTCGGTGAAATTAACAAAGAAACTATATTTATTGTTTGATACAGTTTATTTTTACGCAGATTTTAAAAATATTTAGGACTCTACAAGGTGAGCCAAAAAACTAGGACAGCATAAAGTTGTATTTTTTTAAATAGAACACCCTATATACGAATCGTATTTTCGATTTAGCTTATAATTTTAAATCTTTTTTATTAAGGGTTTACTATAACAAAACTTTATAGTTTCTGAGATAATTAAGTTTAAAGAAAAAAAGTCACATTTTCAAGCATCAATTCAATCCTAAATAACGTTTTCAATTTTTTGACAAATATATTCAAATTTGGAATTTAGCAAGGCCAAGGACAAGTTAACATAATTTTTACCTAATATTTGCAATAAAAGCTACAGGGTGTTGAAAAAATCGGCTCAAATTTGAACAAGTTTAAATGAATAAATATCTTTTTTTTAAATGGTACATCCTGTATATTTTCATGTTATTTAATAGAGTAATAAAAACCCTAAAAGTTTTGTTCAATATATCTTATACCTATTTATAATAGTTTTTGAGATATTTCAGTTTTTCTTATTTTCCATACTTTCTTACAGAAATAGTCTTCATTATCATAGTAGCCATGTAAAATAATAAAAAGAAACTACAGAAACAAACAGAATGTGGTTAAATATGATGAAATTACATTATTCGTTATATTACAACGGCAATAGTTTAATTAAACATAATGTGAAAAAATTAACACAACAATAACGACAAGGCAAATACATATTTACTTTTATTATAAATTGAAACAAAAAAATTACCTATTAAATACTGAGATTAATTATTTCTTTTTAATAAATGTTCGAATAAACGACCCTCTTGTGCAATGCACAAATTTAGTCTTTTTTGCAGATTTTCTCGGACCCTGGACAAAATTAGTGGCGTTATTGTTCTACAGGTATCCCTAATCCTGTTTCGCATATCTTCCACTGTTGTTGGTGGATTAACATACACCTTATTTTTAATATAACCCCATAGGAAGAAATCTAATGGGGTGATGTCGCAAGACCTTGGTGGCCACTCAATGAAACCCCCACGTCCAATCCATTTTTGCGGATATCGTTGGTCCAAAAACGCACGAACTTCACGATGGTAATGCGGAGGCGCACCATCGTGCTGGAACCACATAGTGTCGAGCTCATCCCTATCGAGACCTTGAAGCAGTTGGGGTAGTTCTTCTTGTAGAAAGTTCAGGTAACTATGGCCATTTAGTGGTTCATTAAAAAAGTGGGGTCCAATAATTCGATTATGATGAATACCACACCAAACATTTAATGACCAGTGGTTTTGATGTTGCACCTCTCTAATCCAAAATGGGTTTTCTGTGGAATAATAATGCATGTTGCGTCTATTTACGGCACCGTTACTTCTAAAAGTAGCTTCATCACTAAACATTACCTTGCATAATAAATTTGGATTTAATTGAATCTCCGCATTTATTGTACGACAAAAGTTTACACGACTTTCAAAATCCTGTCCATGCAATCCTTGGTGTAATTCCATGTGATATGGATGATACCTATATTTCTTGGTAGTACGATTAGCGGTGGATTGTGATGTTTCATATAATGCTGCTAACTGACGGCTACCAATATAAGGATTTTCCTGAACATTTAACAATACTTGTAGTTCTTTTTCTTCATTAGTTACTGGTTTGTTGACCACTTTACGTTTTGGATAATCAACAGTACCAGAAGAATCAAATCTTTGCATTAAGTTTTGAAAAGTATGGGTATTAGGCTGGCGTCGATCAGAATACTTCATTTTGTAAATTCTTTGAGCAAGAAGGCAATTTTTTTGAGCCTCTCCTATTGTATAAATCATATCTATTAACTCATTCTTTGGACAATTCATTTTACAATATAAGATGAATGCAAAAAAAACCAAACTACACTACATAAAAACCAAAAGAAGCGATTGCGGTTATAAATTTGACACACAGAAAAATGTTCTTTTACATTGTTTTTGCCATGGCTACTATGATAATGAAGACTATTTCTGTAAAAAAGTATGGAAAATTATAAAATCTGAAATATCTCAAAAACTATTATAAATAGGTATAGGATATATTGAACAAAACTTTTAGAGTTTTTATTACTCTATTAAATAACATGAAAATATACAGGGTGTACCATTTAAAAAAAGATATTTATTCATTTAAACTTGTTCAAATTTGAGCCGATGTGTTCAACACCCTGTAGCTTTTATTGCAAATATTAGGTAAAAATTATGTTAACTTGTCCTTGGCCTTGCTAATTTCCAAATTTGAATATATTTGTCACAAAATTGAAAACGTTATTTAGGATTGAATTGATGCTTGAAAATGTTACTTTTTTTCTTTAAACTTAATTATCTCAGAAACTATAAAGTTTTGTTATAGTAAACCCTTAATAAAAAAGATTTAAAATTATAAGCTAAATCGAAAATACGATTCGTATATAGGGAGTTCTATTTAAAAAAATACAACTTTATGCTGTCCTAGTTTTTTGGGTCACCCTGTAGAGTCCTAAGTATTTTTAAAATCTGCGTAAAAATAAACTGTATCAAACAATAAATATAGTTTCTTTGTTAATTTCACCGAAAAGGCACAAACCTACTTCATCCAATCGTTGACGCACCCTGTATACTTCAATTTTTATTTATATAGATTTTATTGTTTACATAGCGTTTGACTAGCATTCCATTACTTTTTATATTAGTTAAAAATGTCTTTGTGGAGCTTGGGGGTATTTTCTATAAAAAATAATTTATTAATATTTATATATG
Source organism: Diaprepes abbreviatus (assembly GCA_034092305.1). NCBI lineage: Eukaryota > Metazoa > Arthropoda > Insecta > Coleoptera > Curculionidae > Diaprepes > Diaprepes abbreviatus. Next base: position 3,411,537 of record JASJET010000055.1, on the reverse strand, counting down.
TATATATATATATATATATATATATATATATATATATATATATATATATATATATATATATATATATATATATATATATATACTGGTGTGGAAAGTCGAGAACAGAACCTCTTAAAGAAAGGGAACGTAACAAAAAGCGACGGACAACTCTTTAGCTATGTTGAAGAAGTGAAATAAAGCATACTGTTGTATCGTAGCTTGCTTCCTGATTTCTAGCAAAAATGGCGTCAGGCAAGGAATTTTCGCTGGTGTCGGGTCGTCAAAACACAGTGGGTCGAAAGCACGGATTTGATATTAAAAATAAAAATCGCAGACTGTCACTTTAAAATCATGAAAATAAATTCGAAAAACGTCTAATGTGGTTCAACGCTTTAAAAATAAAATAAAAAGAATAATTGTATTTCCATGAATAAAATATTGCGCTTAACTCCAAGGTACATTTTAAATATAATACTATAATAATAAGTACATGGATATCGATAATCGTTAAAAAGGCGAAAGTACTTTTTCCTCTATGCTTAAGACTTCTTAATAAATACCAATGCAAATAATTTGTAAGTAATATAATATTTATTGATTCACATAAATGAACAAATAATACCACTGTAATAAAAATAATAAAAAGAACTTTTTAATCACTGCCTTTTTTGTTAACAGCTCTTTTCTCATTCTCCAATACGTATGAATTGTTATCCTAATCCTTACTATGTCAAAAACAGTGTAAGGATCCATCGACGCCAAAAGTTTTGGAACACATCCTTCATATTTTTTTTCGAGAAGATTTTCGGGCAAAGTCTAGACGATAGTTTCTTATCAACTTGTCCGTTGATTTTTGTGCATCTTTCGATAGTTTACCTATCGGTAATATTGCAAATAATGTCTGGTCAATGAAGTAAGTCATTTGTGAATTCCTGTTGGAATGTTGTACCAAGAATATCTTTTGAAGAATAATCTTGCTGTTTGAAGTTTGTATTCCTAAAATTTCTCTATTGCAGTTTAATGTCCGCTTCCAATAGTTTGCAAAATGACGGGAAACCGGAGGATCAGTTTTCGCTTTACTCTTGTTATAATGGCTGTAGCTTGAAATACTCTGTATTTACTGAGACACAGTATCAATGTTGTTGGACTGAGATGTTGTTTGGCAGAGGTAACAACGTTGGACCGATTTCGCTCCAACCAAAGCATTCACCTAGCCATCTATCATCGTCATAGATAAGTTGTACTGTACTGAAGCTCGGGTGGCAAAGAAAACTCTATTATATTGTGGAAGTTGTCTGGTTCGAGTTCATAATTTTCTATTTTCGTTAAAGACTTTTGTTCGGTTTTCTTAATAAATTCAAATTTCAGAGGCTCGCAATTCATAGTAGACGAGGGTTTGGAATTGTACAACACAATCTATTATTGTTGAGTTTGCGTGTTAATATCTGCTGCAACTATATCTTCTCTCGGCAGATTTTCGAGTTATTAACCAGTCTCATTGCTGAGTTAATCTGCTCATAAAATATTTTCACTTCTTCGTCAGGATAATCACACGTCGGTACGTAAATCAATAATATTTATGTTAAATGGATATGTATTCAGTTATAGTAGAATTACTCTATCAGGTATTGGAGCAAAAGCTTTGATCGTCCCTTTCATCTTCTCGTTGACAATGATGCCCACACCATTATGGTGTCTCTCATCTTCGTTTCCTGCTTCAGTGTCTGGTTTCTTTAAACGCAAAATTAGGGAATTAATCGAAATTTGTAAATATCCAAATAATATTAATAGAGATGGAGGTTACAGTCTACATCACACGTGGAAATAGATTGTAAAGCTGGATCACGGTTCGCTGAGCACCGGTCAAGTATAATTATCGGACTTTTGCTCCTCGATAGTCATTCATTGTTTTAATCTCTAAAGATCCCTGAAGATGCCTCGTGCAATCGTAGTCGAATCGTCGGATAATAATTCCAATTTGACACGGTCTAAACCCGAGAACTAAGATTTTCAACTTGACCAGAACAATGAAACCTTTCGTTTTTTATTGTCTAATCAATTCTTTGAATTATTTTAATCAAACAATTTGAAAGTTAAATAATGAGTTTTAAAAAATAAAAAGTTCTTACTGAAATAATTGTTTTTGGTTTGGATTTCATTTATACAAGCATTTATTTTCCTCTTTAGGTTGCGGTTACGGACTTTTTCTACTCGGTAAATGACTACATAGTATAAAAAAAAACTTTCTCGACAGGGCCTGAATATTTCGACTGACTTCGAAAAGTACGGAATGAATTTTGATTCTGTTTTTATCCATTAATTAGGTCAGCGTTTCTCAGCGTTTCATTATTTGCGGTCTGAGTTTCAGTTTTAATCGTTCACCCCTTTTAACGTTTTTTTTTTGAGCCCTTACCAAATTTATTTAATTAGTTGTTTTTCGCCTCGATTAAATATCCCAAGTTCAATATCGCTCTACTAGTAAAAAAATTAAGTCTGGGATGGTAACACTGCGCGTTACTTTTTTCTTGTGTTTTTATGGAAAGTTCTGATAAATCTAGTAAATAGGTTCTCAATTTTTTCTGGACCGACGTCCTGTTTCCTTATTGTATTTGTATGTCCTCAATATTAAAATATCCTATTTAAAATTGAAACACTGAATGAATTAGAAAATTGTTTATTTTGACTTAGAAAATTGACATGAAAATCGATAATAATAAAATAAATGAGATTGTTGAGGCTAGTTTAGTTTTAAAAATTTTTTAATAGCGTGTTCTAATACGAGGATGGTGCGATAAGTTCTCGGCCTGATAAAGAAAACAAAAGATTTTTGAAAATGTTTTTATTTCTTTTTCGACATAGTCTCCTTGTTCTTTAATACATTTAGACCAACGATGTTCTAATATTTTAATACTCGTAATATAATGCGAAAACCGAAAATCAACAGGTCCCGGAAATATCCCGTTTGAGCTACTTAAATACGACACAGAGAAGTTATACAGACAATTAACAAACCTCTACCAAAAATGTATAAACGGAGAAAAGATACCAGGAGAGTGGAAAACATCCTATATTACCACTATATACAAAAAAGCAAGTGAAGATGTCTATGAGAACTATCGGGGAATTGAGGTTCTCTGCACAATCTCGAGAGTGTATGGGAAACTAATCAAAAAGAGGATTGAGAGCGAATACTCGATATGGAGGCCAAAGAACAGGCTGGATTTAGAGCAGGTAGATCTACTGTTGACCATCTCTATACAATAACCCAGCTCATTGAGAAAATATCAGCACGGAACTAAGAAATACACCTGCTCCACGTGGATCTCAAAAAAGTCTATGATAGCGTACCACAACAAAAACTCTGAGAAGCCCTAGAAAAAACAAATATAAATATAATACTTATCAAGGCTATTCAAGAGCTCTATTCAAATAATACACGCAAAATAAAGAGAGGGCATAATATTTCACAAGGATTCACGGTTAGCAAAGGGCTCAAGCAGGGATGTTGTTTGTCTCCAACCTTATTTAAAATCTACTTGGAACAAGCGTTAAAAACATGGAAAAGAAAGTGCGAAAATATGGGCATTCCACCAAACGATTCCATACTATACACATTGTGTTTCGCAGACGACCAAATAGTTCTGGCACAAGACTACGAAGATCTAGAATACATGGCTCGTAAGCTAATAGAAGAATATCAAAAGTGGGGGCTAGAAGTTAACATCAAAAAAACGGAATGAATACATGTGTATTGGGGGACAGCAACAAAACTTGATTCTGGAACAACAGCAGCAGAAAATAAATCACTGTGAGAAATACAAGTATCTCGGAATACATATAACCAACGACGGCAAACTTGACGAAGAAATCAAGCATAGAAACAACCAGGGACGACAAGCTATTAGACAGTTGAACAGCTTATTGTGGTATAAAACAATATCCAAAGAAAACAAACACAAAATCTTTAATAGTATTGTTAAAAGCATTGTCATCTATGGAAGTGAAATATGACCATTGAAAGAATGAACTCTAAGAACACTGGAAGCTACAGAAATGGATTATTGGAGAAGAGCGGCTGGAAAATCCAGAATGAACAGAGTCAGAAATGAAAGAATCCAAGAAATTATGGGCATTAAGCACAAGATAACAGAATATATTAAAATCAACCAACTTAGATGGTACGGATATGTTCAACGAATGGACGATACTAGACTTCCAAAAAAAGTTTTAAATTGGGCACCACAGGAAAGAAGAAAGAGAGGTACACCCAGACTAAGTTGGAGAGAAGAATTGGATAAAGATATAAGAACTAGAGGAATGGATGAAAACCTATGGACAAACCGAGATCAATGGAGACTGGAAATCAGAAGACGGCGTAGAACGTTATAAATTGATGTTATATCTATATAGTATAATGCGATTTGTCCAACTCTGCAAAATAAGCGTATGTCGCTGCTCTGACCTAGTTGTTTGAAGGAAATTTTCATTCAGCGAGCCATTTTTTGAAATTTGGGAGAGAAAGTAATCGCTGGAAGCCAGATCCAGCGAATATAGCGTATGTGGAAGCACTTCCAAACGTAGGTCATGGAGTTTTGCAGCAATAATCATAGATTTGTGTGCAGGTGCGTTATCTTGATGAAAGAGCACTTTTTTATTGGCAAGATGTGGACGTTTAGCCTTAATCACATGCTGCAAATAGTCCAGTAGTGAAGCGTAATACTCCCTGGGTGATGGTCTTGTCTTGTTCTAAATAGTCTATAGGCAACACGCAATGTGAATCCCAAAAAACTGTTGCCATGACTTTTCCTGCAGACGGAACCGTTTTTGCTTTTTTTGGCGCACTTTCACCTGCCTCTACCAACTGTTTAGATTGCTGCTTTATCTCTGGCGTATAACGGTGAATCCATGTTTCATCTATAGTTATAAAACGTCGAAGAAACTCAGCTGGATTGCATCTGAATAAGTCTAAATACTCTTGCGAAGTGTTTATTCGAAGGCGTTTTTGGTCGACTGTTAACAAACGCGGCACCTATTGCGTAGAAAGCTTTTTTATGCCAAGAACGTCATGTAAAATGTAGTGGACACGATCTATCGAGATGTTTGCTATACCAGCCAGCTCTCGTACTTTCAGTCGGCGGTTATGCAGTATGACATTGTGAATTTTTGTGACAATTTCGTCTGTTGTAGCGGTTTTTGGGCGTCCCGAGCGCTCATCATCTTGAATTGATGTACAGGGTGAGTCAACGATTGGATGAAGTAGGTTTGTGCCTTTTCGGTGAAATTAACAAAGAAACTATATTTATTGTTTGATACAGTTTATTTTTACGCAGATTTTAAAAATATTTAGGACTCTACAAGGTGAGCCAAAAAACTAGGACAGCATAAAGTTGTATTTTTTTAAATATAACACCCTATATGCGAATCGTATTTTCGATTTAGCTTATAATTTTAAATCTTTTTTATTAAGGGTTTACTATAACAAAACTTTATAGTTTCTGAGATAATTAAGTTTAAAGAAAGAAAGTCACATTTTCAAGCATCAATTCAATCCTAAATAACGTTTTCAATTTTGTGACAAATATATTCAAATTTGGAATTTAGCAAGGCCAAGGACAAGTTAACATAATTTTTACCTAATATTTGCAATAAAAGCTACAGGGTGTTTAACACATCGGCTCAAATTTGAACAAGTTTAAATGAATAAATATCTTTTTTTTTAAATGGTACACCCTGTATATTTCCATGTTATTTAATAGAGTAATAAAAACCCTAAAAGTTTTGTTCAATATATCCTATACCTATTTATAATAATTTTTGAGATATTTCAGTTTTTCTTATTTTCCATACTTTTTTACAGAAATAGTCTTCATTATCGTAGTAGCCATGGCAAAAACAATGTAAAAGAACATTTTTCTGTGTGTCAAATTTATAACCGCAATCGCTTCTTTTGGTTTTTATGTAGTGTAGTTTGGTTTTTTTTGCATTCATCTTATATTGTAAAATTTTCCAAAGAATGAGTTAAAATATATGATTTATACAATAGGAGAGGCTCAAAAAAATTGCCTTCTTGCTCAAAGAATTTACAAAATGAAGTATCCTGATCGACGCCAGCCTAATACCCATACTTTCCAAAACTTAATGCAAAGATTTGATTCTTCTGGTACTGTTGATTATCCAAAACGTAAAGTGGTCAACAAATCAGTAACTAATGAAGAAAAAGAACTACAAGTATTGTTAAATGTTCAGGAAAATCCTTATATTGGTAGCCGTCAGTTAGCAGCATTATGTGAAACATCACAATCCACCGCTAATCGTACTACCAAGAAATATAGGTATCATCCATATCACATGGAATTACACCAAGAATTGCATGGACAGGATTTTGAAAGTCGTGTAAACTTTTGTCGTACAATAAATGCGGAGATTCAATTAAATCCAAATTTATTATGCAAGGTAATGTTTAGTGATGAAGCTACTTTTAGAAGTAACGGTGCCGTAAATAGACGCAACATGCATTATTATTCCACAGAAAACCCATTTTGGATTAGAGAGGTGCAACATCAAAACCACTGGTCATTAAATGTTTGGTGTGGTATTCATCATAATCGAATTATTGGACCCCACTTTTTTAATGAACCACTAAATGGCCATAGTTACCTAAACTTTCTACAAGAAGAACTACCCCAACTGCTTCAAGGTCTCGATAGGGATGAGCTCGACACTATGTGGTTCCAGCACGATGGTGCGCCTCCGCATTACCATCGTGAAGTTCGTGCGTTTTTGGACCAACGATATCCGCAAAAATGGATTGGACGTGGGGGTTTCATTGAGTGGCCACCAAGGTCTTGCGACATCACCCCATTAGATTTCTTCCTATGGGGTTATATTAAAAATAAGGTGTATGTTAATCCACCAACAACAGTGGAAGATATGCGAAACAGGATTAGGGATACCTGTAGAAAAATAACGCCACTAATTTTGTCCAGGATCCGAGAAAATCTGCAAAAAAGACTAAATTTGTGCATTGCACAAGAGGGTCGTTTATTCGAACACTTATTAAAAAGAAATAATTAATCTCAGTATTTAATAGGTAATTTTTTGGTTTCAATTTAGTATAAAAGTAAATATGTATTTGCCTTGTCGTTATTGTTGTATTAATTTTTTCACATTATGTTTAATTAAACTATTGCCGTTGTAATATAAAGAATAATGTATTTCATCATATTTAACCACATTCTGTTTGTTTCTGTAGTTTCTTTTTATTATTTTACATGGCTACTATGATAATGAAGACTATTTCCGTAAAAAAGTATGGAAAATAAGAAAAACTGAAATATCTCAAAAACTATTATAAATAGGTATAGGATATATTGAACAAAACTTTTAGGGTTTTTATTACTCTATTAAATAACATGAAAATATACAGGGTGTACCATTTAAAAAAAGAAGATATTTATTCATTTAAACTTGTTCAAATTTGAGCCGATGTGTTCAACACCTTGTAGCTTTTATTGCAAATATTAGGTAAAAATTATGTTAACTTGTCCTTGGCCTTGCTAAATTCCAAATTTGAATATATTTGTCACAAAATTGAAAACGTTATTTAGGATTGAATTGATGCTTGAAAATGTGACTTTTTTTCTTTAAACTTAATTATCTCAGAAACTATAAAGTTTTGTTATAGTAAACCTTTAATAAAAAAGATTTAAAATTATAAGCTAAATCGAAAATACGATTCGTATATAGGGTGTTCTATTTAAAAAAATACAACTTTATGCTGTCCTAGTTTTTTGGCTCACCCTGTAGAGTCGTAAATATTTTTAAAATCTGCGTAAAAATAAACTGTATCAAACAATAAATATAGTTTCTTTGTTAATTTCACCGAAAAGGCACAAACCTACTTCATCCAATCGTTGACTCACCCTGTACAACCACGATTAAATTCAGCAGCCCATTTTTTTACTGTCGAAAACGAAGGGGAAGAATCCTTTAAAGTAGAACCTAACTCATTTTTAATGTCCGTAGGAGTTAAGCCCTTTACACAAAGTACTTTATAACGGCTGGAACATCAATTTTATCCATCTTTCACAAAATATCGAGCCTTACGTGTTCACTTGAACGCCACAAACAAGCAACTGAACGCAAATACCTGAAACTTTGCGGGGCGCCATCTCAAGGTTAATGCTTACAAAATATTATAGTTATTTTATCCTACTAGCGCCCTCTCTGTTTCAGGCCGAGAATTTATCGAACCATCCTCGTAAAATTATCAAAAAAATCGATTTTGTTTTATTGTTAGATAGAAGGATTTTTCACCGTTGTAGTTTTAATTCAGAATCTTAATTGTTAGTATGTTTTATTAAATTGCTTTAAGGTACAATATATTTCAACAAAAATGCAAAAGATTTTTGCTCGTTTTATAGAATTCTCAGAAAAATGGAAATCGTTAGTAAATAATTTACTAGTTGTAAATTTTCTTGAAAAGCTTTGATATATTTGGTCCTGATAAGACGACTTACGCTACCCTCAATCTGTTAAAAGTTTGTGAGAATTGTAAGAGAAAACTTAGATTTTCTCTTTATGTATGTTTCTGTCAGGTTTAACATATAAATGTACTGTTAGTAAATCCCAATTCAACAAAATATCTAAAGCGGTTTTAGACTAATCGAGAAGAAAAACCCATTTAGAGAAAAAAATCATGCCAGAATTAAAGAAGGTCTACATTGATGTATTTTTTTTTAAATTACCCTTAAGTATTAGCAGACAATTATGGAACATTTCTCTCTATGAGGACGCAACATTTCGAATGAAATCATTTTTTAAAAAACACTGTTTTTTCTTTTTGAAAAAATCTTTCGGACACATCGACTTTAGTTTTTTGGTACGAATATTCCCAACATATTATATCATACTGGGTAACTCGCAAAAAGCTGTGTTATAATCAACTTTGATTTATTAAATGGCGACCCCAATTTTTTGTACACTTTTAGACTTCGAGAAAAATTCTGAACATTTTTTCTATTGCATGCTCTATACTCCCCAATTTTTCCCCGGGAATGAAAAGGGCTGGAAATTTTACCATCAAATGTTACTTTGACCTCAAGGTGAAGGCCGAATATCAAGGTCATTTCAAGGTTTAAACAAAAGATCACAGTATTCGTGAAATGTTTCGTACAAAAGTTATTGGGTGGCACAGGAGCTAAGTGGTAGTGATCTTGAAAATAACATTGACCTTGACCTTCAAGTTTTCCTCGTCCAAGGGGTAGTATGAAATAAGCAACCGAAGCTTCAGAAATACTGATTTTGACATTTCACTATTACATTTTCGTAATTCTCTCCTGAGAATTATTTCGATTTTTCTCACCCTAATTTTGCCTTTATTTTAATGGATCGAAAATGAGTTGTTGTTATTAAGTTTTGTAATGTTTAAAAGAAGAAGTTTATTGTATATCTTAGTTTTTAAAGTTTAGTTATTTTATTAAAGGTTTATAAAGAAAATCTTTGTTGTTTTTCTTTATAACAAGAACAAATTCTAGATTTAAGGCTATAAAGATTAAATTTGGGTCTAGTGGTTTATAGAAAAGTGTATTCGGAGAATAATATGTAGGAGAATCGGACATTTCCCTTTAGGTATTATTAAGTGCACGCAGAAAAAAAAATTAATGGTGCCCTTTTCAAATTGAAATTAAATTAATAAAAAATTAAATTAAAAGAATCATTTAGCTAAAATAATAAATAATCCTAATTCTCTATTTTACAGATATACACATGAAACATAATTTTAAGTTGCAATTGCTGCTTTTGCTCAGGAGTCGTAATAAATAAGTTAGAAAGTTAAATTAGAAATCGATGTTTTTTTTTAAAGCGTACTGTAAGTAATTGGTCATCTAATGTAGATAATTTGCGAAAAGTAATGAATGAGCAACTATTGATGTGAATAATTAATAAAAAGATTAGTTGAAAAGTGATAAGAGTTTACCATCGAAGTTTATTATTACCACTTAAAAACATCAGGTAACTTCTGTAAATTATGTAACAAGAAAGCCTTTATAAATTTTTTTACGTTCGATAAGCAAACTGGACATGATAATTTGATCTTGCCCTTGAGGTCACGGTCAAATTGGGGATTTCCTTTTAAAATTTTGAAATAGAGCTCCAAATGACCTTGAAGGTCGAAGTCAAGGTTATTTTTAAGGCCACTATCACTTAGCCCCAGTATTATCCAACAACTTTTCTACGAAACATTTCACGAAATACTGCGATCTTTTTGTTTTGAGCTTGAAATTACCTTATATTTGACCTTTACCTTGAGGTCAAGGTCACATCCGATTATTTTCACTTAAGATTGATTCAAAGTATAATTTGATAAAATGTAACAAAAGAACATATTATTGAACCAGTTATGCTGGTAAATAATTATTGTATTTTATTTAGAATTTTAACTGTCGAGAAATCGAAAACAGTTATATTTAGGTATATGAAAAATTATTCATGATTTTGCAGGAAGTTTTAGAATGTTATTTCGAAGGGTTTCACAGGTGTGAAATAAGATTGGAGGCTTTCGGGTTTCCCGTGTGTTGTGAAAATCCACGTATGTGGCTGGAGAAAACGTTTCGATGAAATCTCATTCATCTTTTTCAAAGCGACGCGGTTTGCAGGCTAAATACCCACTGATGTTTGAGAGTTCTGGATGGCTGGTTTAGTGTACTCGCTGCGTCTTGTGATTGGCTCATTGGTTTCGACTAATCAGGATGCGTGTTGGGCTACGTGTGACGACATTGACTGACCTTCTAGACGTCCGGATCTAACGCCGTTGGATTTTTACCTGTGGGGACACCTCAAAACCTTGGTGTATTCCACTTCGGTCGACAGTAGGGGAGAATCACGTTTCATTATGATCAAATAAGGAACAATGCTGAGTTAATGTGGCGGGTAGAGCAGTCCTTAATTTATCGTACCCGCGATTGTATCATGATAAACCCTCTTACGAAGCTTTTAACTAAGCAGTTAGTTTAACTTATTATTGGAACTATAATGACAGGAGAAAATTCCTCTTTTGCATATTCAACCCGACAGGAGTTAGGGGACTAACAATGTAAATAAAATGACGTTTTTTCGAAAACGGTTAAGATTAGCGACATGAATGAAGAATCTTTAATTTTTAGTCAATAGTTAAAGGTATGTAAAAAAGGTTGTCCAAAGTTCTTATCATACAGTGCGTAAAAAAATGGGATCGTGGGTGTTACACTTACTCCGTCCCTGCAGCTGTGATTAATTCACAACACTTTCTTGCATAATAATTTTAAGGGTCTTATATGGCATACATAATATTAAAAAAAATTGAAATATTCCTGGTGGTGCAATAATTATGTGTAAAAAATTTGATTTCATTGCAGCTCTTTGCGAGCCCATATCTCCGAAGAGGAGGCCTATACGAAAAAAAATTATATAAACTTGTAGTACTCCTTTCACGTGTTTTTTCATATCCGTGAAATTTTCCACATTTTCCCGGATACCCTATAAAATTATGTACACCCAAAAATTGCTAAGAATACGTGAAAGAAATTTATACCGTGTTATGCGTCATAGCAAAGTCTGGTACTCCACCATTCACCTCTTCTTTTTTTAAGAGATGTGTTTTCTTCACACATTTATTTATTCTTGCAAATTACATAGTATTTTACCATTGTTCACCATTTAATTCACTTTGTTTACCTAAACCAAACTAGTAGCTTTAAATAACAAAAAAAAAAAAAGTGAAAGCAAAAATTGAAATACCAATTGTCATAAAGTACAGCACAATGACTAATGATAAGCAATATTGCCAGGTTGTGCAGTTAATCTGGAGAAGTTATAATGTTACATATTCCACCTATTTGCTGGACAAATATTATAAGTAGAAGTCAACGACTTTTAGGAGAAAGCAATTGTTTATAGGTCGAAAAATTCTATACATTCCTGAAATTATATTACGTAATATTTTAAATAATTAAAAAACATATAGATCCTCAGAACTTATAAATATAACACTTGACAAAAAGACAGATCATCACCTGATGATTACTTTAGCTACACGAGTATTCTTGATGTAAAAGGTCTGGAAGTCAGGTTTTTTCTTACCCACATTTGTCTCCATTTTAAACTATTGTATATTTCAAAACTAAACAAACATATTGATTGTTTACTGAACAGGGCAAATATCTCCACATCAGAGCTAAGCTGTGCTGGCTTAGAAACATTACCTCATTTATTTCCAATTTAAGGCAAATTAGACAATTAATCATGGTCGTTGCGTCAAAAACCTTTTGAACTCGTCAATTTCAACACCTTCTGCAGGAAGAAGTGAAATAATAAAATTGACAAACTTGTAAAGTTAATTAAATGTCTTTTGAAGTGATGTGCCACCCCGTTACCATTTAAAACTTTATAGATTAACTTCGTCCTCAATTAGACGTTACCGTGGTATTATTAAAAATTTGCAAAATCAAAGAATTTAAACGCTTTTTACAAAAAACTTTCAAGGTCAAATACCTACAGGTCGTAATTAAATTCTAAAAGTTGTTGAATTTAGTAAAGGAATTTCCCCGAGGAAGCTCGATATTTAAAAATTAAGAGATTTCGGAAGATTAACATAATATAATGAGCTTTTAGATTAAACGCCTGTTTCCCTGTAAAAAATTAATTGCATCCCTCTTAAGAAGTCAAAGTAATGAGATCATAAATACCTATCAAATTCGACGATAAGATTAGACTCATTTATTAATTTTACCGTTGTGTAAAATTAAATTAACTTTTTTAAGTTAAAACGAAAATTAAATATTCAGAAATATTTGATAAACGCAAAATAAATTTTTAATTTGAAAGCTTCTTCAAGACTCGACAAAAAAAAAGTAATTTTCTAGTGTTTTGTGGCAATGTTTACATAATAAATTTGAGTAATCTGATGAAAAAATTTTCATTGTATATTTTTGTTTTTTTCTGTCATGTCGTTAGAATATAAATGAAAACTCCGGCAATAAAACTCCGATTTTTTTCTTATAAAGAGTCCGCATTGCTACAAGTACTACAGTAAATAAATCCTCACTTTCAAAGATCATTCATCAAGATACATGTTCCTCGTATCATTACAGATTCAACAACTGCCTGTAAGCTGTTTGTTGCAGTTGGAATTTATCGTCGTGTCTTCGCAAATTATATCCATGACCGGTACGCTCATAAGGTTATCGAAGTCGCTTGTGGACGTCCTCGAACACCTTAAGCAGGTTTTGGGATTTGGAAGCTGGGTCAAAAGAAGCAGAATCGCTTGTGGAAGAAGTTGACTCAAGGGGTAGCTGGATTTCTCGACCGAACATCACGAAATTAGGTGTCAATCCAGTCACTTCATGTTTAGCCGATCGGATGGCGAAGCCAGCTTTAGCTAAAAATTTGTCCCACTGACGATGATCTTTATCCAGATAGCTCGCAAGAATAGTTTTTACGACATGGTCAACGCGTTCGACAGAATTAGCCTGGGGATGGTAATTAGCAGTATGCTTAAGAGTTATCCCATACCGTTCCACTCAACGAAAATTCTACTCCGCAACTGTGTTCCATTATCGGCGATGATTTTCCTTGGTGCTCCATACACCAAAATGACGTAGTCTTCCAACCATTTTACGATACTTGGAGCTGTTGATGATCGCAAAAGGGAAAAATAGAACAAATATGCTGAAAACATCGCACACAGACAAGATATACGAGTAAATAGAGGATGAGGTCCAACAAAATCGATGTTGAGAATCTGCCAAGGCTGAGAAGCTGTTAGTTGGGTGCTGAGCAATTGACCGGCAGGAGCTTTTTATTCGGGCTTTGTTTGTATAGCAGACTTAATATCTAGAGTGCTAAGATACCTTGCATCGCGTAACTTGTCTGTAGCAAACACGTAGGGGATGGGATACGCATCCGGAACAGTGACCTTGTTAAGTGAACGGTAGTCTACGCCAAATCTCCAGACTCCGGTCTTCTTTTTGACCATTACGATGGGAGACGACCATGGGAAGTTCGATGGCTCAACAATTCCATCAGCCAACATTTGCTCTAACTCCTTATTGACTTCTTTTTGGATGGCAGGTGATAATGGATAATATCGTTGCTTAATTGGAGCAGACTCAGTTTTAATGACTAACTCAACCAAGTTCGTACACACCCAAGTCTTTCATCAACACCTGAAAAAGTGTTCTCGATAAGCTGATCAAGGGTATTTCGCTGTTCAGCACTAAGAGTGCCACGAGAATGAATAACGCAAATTTGTGGAGTTTGGGCTACGTCGGATCGAAACGACGACTCGCTACTATATCAGTCTGGTACTATCTCCATTTTCATCCAAAAATCGATTCCAAGAATAAAGTTTTGCGGTAATGATGGAACTACTAAAACATCCAAGAGGATTATCTTATTACGAAGTCGAAAAAAAAGTCTAACTGAACCGATACTTTGACAAGCTTGACCATTAGCGACTGTACAAGTCGATATCTCAGATTAATCTAGATAACAAATTCCAGCCAGGAGAACTTATAATAGTCTTGGTAGATCCACTATCAAGTAAACGTAGAATTAGTTTACCGTAAACAGAAACCTGTAAATATGGTCTTTCATCACACTTAGCATGCTCTAAAATATAACTTAAAATTACTTGATTTGTTTCGGCCTTACATATTTCTTTAGAAGGGAAAGAAAGTTGGCTTATGCCTGCCTTCCCGTTGACACGTTTTTTGTACAAGATGGACAATCTTTAGATGTGACTTGGTCTTTCCCACATCTGAAATATGTTTCAACCAGAAAACTTCAAACCCGGAAGCTTTGTTGGGCTTATGAAGATTCTGGATACAATTTTAACAAAATCCATATAAAAATCGACAGACTTCATATCTATAAGGTACGACTCTGACGTGAACTATGAAGTAGTAACTGATTGCCACTACGCGAATAATGAGGGGCAAACTGAACTATAAAATGATTCAGTAGTTGATTTACTGATGAATCCAAGATGGAAGAGGGAGTTGGAGTGAGAATATCAAGAACAGGCTTGTAATATCCCTAGAAAACATCCCATAATCTTCCAAGCAGAAATGCATACAGTTCAAATTTGTGCAAGTATGTGAACAGAAACAAGAGAAAAATCAATGGAACATGTGTTTTGTCGGAATCTGGTCTATTCATACCCATTGATTTTAAGCTTCAGACATAAAAGCTTGAAACCATTACGATTTCTTTCAAATGGTACGAAAGCTATGATAGTTACCCCATAAAGAGGACTCTTCAATAAGTATGATGAATGTAGAAATAAAAGATTTTTTCATCTAATTGAAATTAGAAAATGTAATATTGTAATAATCTGAAATTTAATTCATGTGTTGTTACGTATATATTATTGTAAAAAATATAAAATAATAAAGTTAGCTTTAGGTTTATGTATACAAATCATAAAAAATGAAAAATTTAAATGCAAGTACGCGTTAATTGACACATTGACATTTAGAAGATCTTTGCCGCTCACTTTCCTATCATTCAAATTCATATAACGGTGCAAGCATTCGCAGAAAATCTTGCAATAAATTAATTTTTCCCGTTTTTAATGCTAAGATTCATTTGATACAACTTGCATATTATTCGTGTACAAAAGAAAAAAATCTAACATTTATTTTTGTAACATTTTCATTCAAAACTCAAAAATCCTTGCTATTAATTTTATTAAAAATTTGTATTATTCAACTCAGTTTTCGAACAATAATAATATTGTATTTGCAATCGGTGTTTTCATTTAAATCACTTGATTATAAAGGGTGTTTTTTTATAGAGGTATAAAACTTTAAGTTGGCAACACTTTTTTAACTGATTTATGTTTAGTTTGGTTTGGCATTTCAACATGAATAGACTGACGCCTGAACAACGCTTCCAAATTGTGCAAATTTATTTTGAAAATCATGGTTCTGTTCGAAATATGTATCGCGCACTACGTCCATTTTACGGTCAACATATTCGTCCATCAGAGCAATTAATTCGATTAACTATGGGACGTTTTCGCACCACGTTTACTCTAAATGATAATACGCATCCATAGAGACGTCTTACAGTGCGTACAGAAGAAGTCATTGCTGCTGTAGAGCGTAGCGTAGAGGAAGACCCGAATCAGTCTATCCGCTATCGTGCACAGGAATTGGATATGTGTCCATTCACTTTTTGGAAGATTTTGCGGAAAGATCTTGGTTTGCGTGCTTACAAAATCCAACTCTTGCAAGAATTGAAGCCACACGATCACCTAGCAAGGCGTAGATTCGGTGAATGGGCCCAAAACAAGATTGCCGTTGATCCCGATTTTCATAAGCGAATTTTGTTTAGCGATGAAGCTCACTTTTGTTTGTATGGATACGTCAATAAACAAAACTGTCGTATTTGGAGTGATGATAATCCTCAAGTGTATGTTGAGACACCGTTACATCCAGAAAAACTGACTGTTTGGTGTGCTTTATGGGCTGTTGAAATCACTGGTCCGTACTTCTTTAAAAACGATGCTGGTCAGAACGTTACAGTCAATGGTGACCGCTATAAAGTCATGATTACTGACTTTTTCATTCATCAATTGAACAACCATGATGTGCAGGAGCTGTGGTTTCAACAAGACGGCACAACATGTCACACAGCTCGTGCCACAATTGATTTATTGAAGAAAACGTTTGGTAACCGCATAGTTTCACGTTTCGGACCCGTGAATTGGCCTCCAAGATCGTGCGACTTAACGCCGCTAGACTATTTTCTGTGGGGATATGTGAAGTCGCTAGTCTACGCCGATAAGCCCGAAACGATTGATCACTTGTAGGACAACATTCGCCGCGTTATTGCCGATATACGGCCACAAATGTTGGAAAAAGTCATCGAAAATTGGACCTCCAGATTAGACAACGTCCGAGCCAGCCGTGGCGGTCATATGCCAGAAGTCATATTTAAATTATAATGCCAGAAGGTTATCTTTCGAATAAAGTAAAGTTCGTGTCAATTTAAAAAATTCATCTTTGTTTTATTCCATTTAAAAGTTCTATACCCCTATAAAAAACACCCTTTAGAAGGTATTTTTTTGCACGAAACTTTTGCAAAAATGGATATTTCCTAATTCTAATTGCAGAATCGTCTTTAGCAACCTCAAAAACTTAAGTGTATGATTTTTATTTTAAATAGTAATATATCTTATTTATTCAGTTATGTTGGCATGATCAGATCCGCCACATAATCCTTCCCACTGTGCGGCGATAGCAAGTCTCTCCGCGAATGTGTTAAGTTAGTTGCAATATAAAACAGTTATTAACTATCTTTTAGCTTTTAGTACTATTTTGTGAAGTCGGTTTCGGAAAAAAATCTTAGTGTTTTGATTTTCATTATTAATTCAAAACTCTCTTTAGAAATAAAACAAATATTGATTTTTTTAAAGGCACTAATCTGTCCATCAATCAACTAATATAATTTTACTTACTCATCGATAATAGTAAAGTGACAGCAATGGGAACGGTAATAAACCATGATCCAAACGCTTTTTCGTGTAACCAGCATCTGAAAATTAAAAGCCAAATTAAAAAATTAAGGAAAATTTTAAAATTAGAGCATTCAGTTTTAATATGAAATAAAATCATTATGTGGTATATACCGGGGGTCTTCAAATTGCGGCCGCAGATTTAGGCAGGCAAGCATCACTAATCTAGCCCGCCATCGTTTATTTTGATTACATTGCAAAATAAAAACAAATAATAACTTAGAATAATTAACAAGCAAAGGTAATTAACATAGTGGCATTAAACATAGGGAAATCTAGGAAAACGATAGTTTTTTGAAAAATTTTGGACAGTGACCTATTTCGAGGCCATAGAACACTATTCTGACCTCGGGTTTTTATATTTTTTCTTCAACTTTATGGAAAACAGGAAAAATCACTTTTCAGTTTAGGTTCAATTTTTTACATTACTCGTAAATCATTAAAATTTTGTTATAATATCAAATTCTATACTACCTCTGTATTATAAAAAAAATTATAAATTTGCACTTTTTTATCGGAAATATAAAGAAAATTATCAAAAAGCAAACCAAAACATATAGAAACAAAATGACCCTCGCCATTAAATAGTCGTATGACTCATTCCTAAAAGTCGAATAATTTGCGCTGATGCCAGATTGCAAATAGGATTTTTGTGAAATTCATATACACTCTTTCGTTTTATTTAAATTAGAAAAAAAAGGACTCAAAAACATTTTTCCTTCCTTTTGATGTACTATTTTGACTCTAAATATAAAAGGGTTTCAGGATCATATTTGCTTTTGTTTGTTTCCCTCCAAATATTGCCGGTTTTAAGAGGATCGTATTGCTTTTGTCTCTGTTAGCAGAAAGTGTTACGTGAAAACAAAATGCAAGAAGAAAGGCAGGAATTGTATCCCGAGTGCTCCCCAACTTGCCGAGCGATTCATAGGCTCTTGGACATTAAATTTATAATCCTAAATATTTTTTTAATGTCTTGATCTTATAATTTTACTAATCATATATTTTTTGCAGCACTAAACCATCCCCAAATATATTTTTTGTTTTATTTAAATTAGAAAAAAAGGACCCAAAAAAAATTTTTTCCTTCCCGTTGATGTAATATTTTGACTCTAAATATTACAGGTTTTAAGGATCGTATTTGCTTTTGTCTGTTTCCCTCCAAATATTACCCGTTTTAAGTGGATCATAATGCTTTCGTCTCTGTTACCAGAAAGTGTTATATGAAAAGAAAATGTAGGAAGAAAGGCAGGAATTGTATCCCGAGTGCTCCCCAACTTTCAGAGAGGTTCATAGGCTCTTGGACATTAAAATTATAATCCTAAATATTTTTTTTATGTCTTGATCTTATAATTTTACTAATCATATTTTTTTTGCAGCACTAAACCACCCCCATATATATATATATATATATATATATATATATATATATATATATATATATATATATATATATATTCTTTTGTTTTATTTAAATTAGAAATAAAGGACCCAAAAAACATTTTTTCTTTCCCGTTGATGTATTATTTTGACTCTAAATATTACAGGTTTTAAGGATCGTATTTGCTTTTGTCTGTTTCCTTCCAAATATTATCGGTTTTAAGTGGACCATATTGCTTTCTTCTCTGTTAGCAGAAAGTGTTATGTAGAAACAAAATGTACGAAGAAAAGCAGGAATTGTATCCCTAGTGCTCCCCAACTTTCAGAGAGATTCATCGGCTCTTGGACATTAAATTTATAATCCTAAATAATTTTTTTATGTCTTGATCTTATAATTTTACTAACCATATATTTTTTGCAGCACTAAACCATCTCCATATATATTCCTTTGTTTTATTTAAATTAGAAAAAAAGGACCCAAAAAACATTTTTTCCTTCCCGTTGATGTATTATTATGATTCTCAATATTAAAGGTTTTAAGGACCATATATGCTTTTGTCTGTTTCCCTCTAAATATTACCCGTTTTATGTGGATCATATTGCTTTCGTCTCTGTTAGCAGAAAGTGTTTTGTGGAAACAAAATAAAGGCAGGTATTGTGTCCCGATTGCTCTTTAACTTTCAGAGAGATTCATTCATAGGCTCTTGGACATTAAATTTATAATCCTAAATAATTTTTTTATGTCTTTATCTTATAATTTTACTAATCATATTTTTTTTGCAGGACTAAACCACCTCTTCTCTACTAACTCTGTCCTTTAACAATATCCTTTCCTGGCAGAGATTGTCCCGCATCCACGTGGTCTCTATTGAATAATGACATTTTTTAATTAATAAATATAAGTTAGTTTAGGTTAGTTTTAGTTTTTTAAACTAATCAAAACTAAGTTAAACCTGAACTAACCAAAACCAACCAAAAGTTTTGGGTGATTAAGATTAATTTCATTTTTTTTATACATTACTAAAATTAAACTATATTATTAATTGTGATGGATAAATTTTATAGTTTATGCAACGAAAGTATAAATTTAGGTCAGTTTAGGTTACTTCAGATTAGTTTCAGTTTTTCAAAATAACCAAAAACCTAAACCTAAATTAATAGAAACTTACCAAAAATTTTTAGTGGTTAAGATTAGTTTTGCTTTTTTTTTATATATTAAAAAATTAAACTGTTTTGTTGACTGATATAGACAAATTTTATAATTCGTACCACGAAAGTATTTTACCTCTGGCAACGTCGTTAGGAATATTTGTTGTGTTCGTGAGTCTGATTGATGGTCGCTAAAATTGTAGAAAATTAGTTCAAATATATTACATAGATTTTAACTAGTACCAATGAAAATAAATACGTAATTTCGGCTTTTTCTTTAGAGATAAAATTGCTTTCTGAAATGATCCTTGGCGTTTTTTTTTTGAGTTTTCCGGGAAAGTCAGGAAAAATACTAAAAAATCAAGGCCAAAGTCGTATTCTACGACGTCGAAATTGGGGTAAGATTGAAATTTTAAAAAAAATGTCGTTTTCTTAGATTTCCCTTAAAGTAAATATTGGCAAACCTTTTAATTGAGATTAATGCAATTTACGTAGCTGTAACTTTCCAATGATAATTGTTTTCAGTTTTACATCCAGTTTATAAGTGAAAATTACCAGCAGCAACTGTGTGAGTGGAAGACTGTTATGAAATTTCAACGATGGTTAATTTAAATATTTTTCTTTAATAATATCGGTACATTACAAATCAATCATAACGATTTCAAGTTCTGGGGCAAGGGTTTTTGTATGGGTGTCCAAGGGATTTCGAAAAATCTTAATATCGTTTGCAATTACGAGTACATCAAAATCTGAAAAACGAGACTCAAAATTTATTTTTAAAGTATCCAAAGCTTCAGTTGCGAAATCCAATGAAATCCACTGGAAACAGAGTTTGCGGACTGAATGTCTGACATGTATTAAAATGCGTGAATCATTTTTTGTTCAATTTTTGTAGCATAGCATCAATCTCAGTATCTTAAGTAGACATTTTCTGGCCCTATGCCCATGAGAACTTTTATGAACAGATTAAAAGCTATCGCAAAAAATTAGCTCCTGCTAATTCGACGGGGATTCAAAATCCCATTTACTATGTGCGTGGCCTTTAATCGTGATGTATCGCTGACAGTTTTATTGTATCAAAAGGTAGCAAATTAGATCTGAATAGTATCCTGAATCACTTAAATAACATCGGACCGGCAATTAAATTTACCTGCCATGGAACAAGAAACAGATAATCGTTTACCCTTCTTGCATGTTCTAGTCGATCGCTCTAATGGAATAATTAAAGGTTCATTATACGGAAAACCGAATCACAGGATATCACTCTTAATTTAATAAATCTTTTGTAACGAAACGAGATAATATAGGCAATCTTTACGATCGAACAGGATCATTATTTAACAATACGGATTCTCTTGAAACATTGATAGTCAGCATTAAGAGATATGAACAACACTGTCCTTTTTACTCCAGTTTGACTAAAAAAAAGGCGAAAAAGTTTATTACAGATATCTGAAGGTTTTAAATTATAGGGGGGGCACTTAATAAATGATAAATACGTAACGAGGTACTGTGAGATCGGCTTTGTATTTTTATAAAAAACGGCGAAGGTCAGGGAACTTAATTTTCTGCTCGTAGGATTTTTCGATGACATTTTAGAGAAAAGTTGTATTAGCGGAAGTTGTAGGTATTAAAAAGGCATTTAATTTCATGTTTTGTACGTTAAAATCGATAAACAATTTATCGAGATAATGGTGAAAAACCACCTTTTTTGTATTATTTGTTAAATGTTAATAACTTTTATAATAATGGCTGAAAGTGACGTATACTTGATGATGACGTCATTGGGAGTCTTTATAAATGTGCGAAAGTTCAGTTAGATCGATTAACTAGTTTATGAGTAATGTCACTTGTTTAGTAAAAACACCAAAAGTTTAAACAATTGTGGCGCAGAACAATTTGTCTCTAGAGACATATTTAAAAGTAAAATGGATTCTTGAACCATCAAAACTACAAGAAAAGTTAGAAAACTAATATATTTATTCCAAAGTTGTTGTTAAAAAAGTGGGTTAATAAAGAAATATTTTTCACTTCTATACAATTAGAATAACTGTGTTATTTTTTATGGTCTTCTTCTTCATCCAGCCCTTTGCGTCCACTGCTGGACATAGGCTTCCCTCATTCTTGTCCATTGTGATCTTGAGCGATTTGCATCCAATTTGCTGCAATTCTCTTGAGATCGTCAGTCCAACGAGTATCGGGTCTTCCTTTACTTCTTTTGTATAATTTAGGCCTCCACTCGCGTAACCTTTTCGTCCACCTTCCATCACTGATCCGGACGACATGTCCGGCCCAGTTCCATTTGAATGTGGTAATTCGGAAAATTACGTCGGTAACTCCTGTCTTTCATCTCAGGTCTTCATTTTTAACTCGGTCACGCAGCGATATACCTAGCATTGACCTTTCCATCTTTCTCTGAGCTATTTGCAGCGTTTTCGAAGTTGCTGTTGTCAATGCCAAAGTTTCGGCACCGTAGGTCATAACCGGTAATACACATTGGTCAAATGTTTTACGTTTTAAAGAAATTGGTATATCGCTTTTAAAGATGTCTTTAAGTTTTCCATAGGCTGCCCATGAGAGATTTACTCTTCTCCGTAGCTCGCTTGTTTGATTATCTCTTGTGATCTTTATTTCATGTCCAAGGTATATGTATTTTTCCACAAGCTCCACTTCGTTGTCTCCAATATTGATATTTCCACTAGGTACCAGATTGGTTATAAATTTTGTTTTATGTTTTTGATATATTTATTTTAAGACCCACATTGGCGCATACTTGCTGAAGTTCAGTAACATTGTACATATCTTGTACAGTTTAGGCGATAAGGTATCACCCTGTCGGACTCCTCTGAAAATTGGACAATGGTACAGTTGTTATTAGGTGGACTCTAAATATGGTTGAAAATCCCGGATTTAAAAAAAAAGTGCTTTACGATCAAAAGGTGCCAAGGAGACATTTTTTTAAAAATCATTGTTTATAAATATCAATAGTCGAACAGATTTTAAACGAGGATATATATTTTATTACGCAATAAAGAAGTATACAATTTATGAATTGTGCATGAAGTGTTAACCTTTTAAAGTGAAGATACGAGCCTTTGTGTGCACATGGGGACTGATACCTAAAGTGCTATTTTGGATATACATTACGATGATCTGCACCATGATAACATACGCTGGCATAGCACAACAAAGCGCAAATATATTCTTTAATTTGACAAGGTTCAAAGAATGGTTTATGTGGGAATATTGAGTGCGATGAGGACTGCTCCCACCAGGGATCTTGAAGTCCTGCCTCTTCTTCATTTATACATAGAGAACGAGGCCCTGAAGACTTTTTATCGTCTCAGTTGCTTAGGATATTTTGGAATTGGAATGGGCGGCTCCACAGCTGTCTGGAAAAGTGCGGTGGAGAGGTGTCCATCACTCCCCATACGGACAGATTACATGACGCTGCTTTTAAAACCCAACCTCTCCCTCAAGATATTTCTACTAAGTAAAGAGGATTGGGAGAGAGAGCGAAATCTTCCGAAAAATGGATCCTGGTGGTATACTGATTGATCTCGACAAGATGAAAAAGCTGGAGCCGGAATATTCGGCAGAAGCACAGAAGTCAGAGAGTACTACCCTTTCGGACAATGTGCGACAATCTGCTATTCTGCAGTGTGCCCATTTCTGTGAGAAATATATAGACAGGAATAGAGTAATAAATATATGCTCAGACAGTAAGGCTGCGATATTGGCACTGAAGTCCAGTGGCATAACTTTGCAACTTTGTGTCTGAGTGCTAGGACGTACTGAATGATATGACAAGGAATGGCTTCACAGTCAGATTCGTATGGCTCTCGGGTCACACCGGCATTCGCCGGAATGAGGAAGCAGACCGTCTGGTAACGTTGGGTTCGGCAACTGAACCGTATGGACCCCAACCAATACTACCTGTCCCAATTGCTAGTGGCAAAAGGGAATTAAAATTGTTGCTGGAAGTGTGCGAAGGACCATATAACTGGGCCTAGCGCACGGCGTAATGAGGAGCTTCCCTCCTTGGCAAGGAAAGAGCTGCGAATTGTGGTGGGATTGTTGACGGGACATTGTCACCTCGAGGGCCATCTTCCTAGAATCGGTGTCGAAGACGATCCGACGTGCAGATGATGTTTAGAGGGGAATGAAACTGTTGACAATGTCCTTAGAGAGTGCCCAACACTCAACGGACTGAGACAGAGATATTTCGAATATACAATTTTGTTACCGGAAGCAATTAGGCCAGTTCAACGAAAGAGGCTGCTTGGATTCGTAAATGCGATCAGCCTCGAATGTCCTGCAGCTATGATGGGATGTAAAGGGCCCAATAGAGGCCTAGGCATCGATGACCTTATATCACCACCCCTTATTCATTCATTCATTCATTCATTCATTCAAAGTGAAGATAATTGCAGAAATAAATGTGTCTAGTGGTGTGGCAAGCAAATCGGTGCTCCGTTTTCGTGCGGTGATATTATGATATCGGAACTTCAAATTGGGGCGCACTGCAAACTTTAACAATATTTTAAGTTCTAGTCGTGTTTTTTAAACTGGGGTAACTAGACGAAATATGAACAATTTATTAATTTTCATTACCGTTGAAAGTCGGGAAATGCCAGAAAATTGACATGCTTTATTATCCAAAATTTATTTACAACGAAAATACTAAAATTTTCAGTATATATATATATATATATATATATATATATATATATATATATATATATATATATATATATATATATATATATATATATAAATATATATTTATAAATACTCACAATGACGTCATCATCAAGGTATTATACGTCACTTTCAGCCATGATTATAAAAGTTATTAACATTTAACATATAATGCAAAAAGGGGTTTTTCACCATTATCTCGATAAATTGTTTATCGATTTTAACGTACAAAACATGAAATTAAATGCCTTTTTAATACCTACAACTTCCGCTGATACAACTTTTCTCTAAAATGTCATCGAAAAATCCTACGAGCAGAAAATTAAGTTCCCTGACCTTCGAAGTTTTTTATTAAAATACAACGCCGATCTCACAGTACCTCGTTACGTATTTATCATTTATTAAGAGCCCTGCCCCCTCCCTCCCTATGATTTAAAACCTTCAGGTATCTGTAATAAATTTTTTCCCCTTTCTTTTAGTCAAACTGGTGTAAAAAGGACAGTGTTGTTCATATCTCTTAATGCTGACTATCAATGTTTCGAGAGAATCCGTATTGTTAAATAATGATCTTGTTCGATCGTAAAGATTGCCTATATTATCTCGTTTAGTTACAGAAGATTTGTGTGAAGTGTTTTTTAAACTGGGGTAACTCGACGAAATATGAACAATTTACTAATTTTCATTACCGTTGAAAGTCGGGAAATGCCAGAAAATTGACATGTTTTATTATCCAAAATTTATTTACAACGAAACTACTAAAATTTTCAGTATATATATATATATATATATATATATATATATATATATATATATATATATATATATATATACGAGGTTTGTCCCAAAAGTATCGAGCCTGCATTCATATATTCATATCTCCGCGTCAAAACTTCCGAGCGATCTCTGTGGGGCATGGGCATCGTCAGTAAGGCTTCACGAACTATTTGGTGTACGCAGTTACCGACTGGACGTGTTAGTTCGTGAACGGTGTGCGTTTGTTTAATGTCTTTTTTTCGTTCGTCGCATTTTGTTATTGTAAAAAATTACGGAATTAGATCAACGAATTTGCATCAAGTTTTGCTTTAATTTTGGAAAAACTTGCTCGGAAACAATTAGTATGCTAAATAAGGCATTTAGAGAGGAGTGTATGAGTAAAGCAAGAATAAAAGACTGGTACAAGCGGCTTAAAGATGACCGCACATCAGTTGACAGTGATTCTCGCTCTGGCCAACCTTTGAGCGCAATAACACCAGTAAATGTCGAGCGTGTGCGACTTGCAATTGAATGAAATCGTCGGTTGACTGTACGTGAATTAGAAAGTGATCTTGAAATACCAATAACTACTGTTTGAAGAATTTTAACCGTTAACTTGGGAATGGCCCGCGTGTGTGCGAAGTTCATCCCAAAATTGCTAACGGCAAAGCAGAAGAATCATCTCTTTGAAATCGGTCAGGACCACCTGGAAATGGTTTCTAATGATGAAAATGTACTCAAGAATATTATTACTGGTGATGAATCATGGGTTTACGCCTATGATTTAGAAACAAAGCGACTTCTGAGCGACCTCTGTGGGGCATGGGCATCACCAGTAAGTCTTCACGAACTCGGAAACAATTACTATTATGAATATGGTATTTAGAGAAACAAAGCGACAGTCTTCACAGTGGAAGCATTCTCAATCGCCAAGACCAAAAAAAGCACGTCAAAGTCGGAGCAAAATGAAGACAGTGTTGACTGTTTTCTTTGATTATGAAGGTGTTGTGCACCATGAATATACCCCGAGAGGTCACACGATCACTAAAGAATACTACGTTGAAGTATTGAAAAGATTGCGTGACGCAGTCAGAAGAAAACGGCTACAGCTTTGTACAAGCGGTGATTGGCTGCTTCACCACGACAATGCGCCACCGCATTCATCGAACCTTGTGCAGCAATATTTAACAACACACCAAGTCGTACAGCATCGCCAGCCTCCGTACAGTCCCGACATAGCTACCTGCGATTTTTGGCTTTTTCCCAGATTAAAAATGCCGCTCAAAGGACACACAAACTAATGCGACGAATGCACTGAAGGCAATGCCGAAAACTGACCAGGATTGCTTCAAAAAGTGGAAACACCCTCGTATATATATATATATATATATATATATATATATATATATATATATATATATATATATATATATATATATATATATATATATATATATACAGGTTTTTACGTCGTTGTCAGACCAATTTCACTTTACAGACCACCATAGACCACTCAGAAACAATTATATTAGAAGCAAATAATTATGCGTTGTATGATTATTTTTATTCATGAAACCAATTACCATTGAGAGGGGTAAGCAAATTTAAAAAAAAAAATTTTCGTGTTATATTAGCCACCTTCACGAGCCAATTGCAAATTATCTCGAACTAAAGCCCAGTATATCAAATTTGTATCATTTTAGCAGTGATTCAGACCCGCCAGTGTTGCCGTTTTTTCGCCATGTAAAATATTAAACAGCAAAGAATAACGATATAAAATCATTTCTGTAGAAATATTCCTTTCTCTTTAAATCTGGTCATTTTGATTTGTATTTTTACATTTTTAACCTACTTCTAAAAGATAGAGGTTCTCAATTCGTCGACTATATATGTTTTTTTTTATGTATGTACACCGATTACTCCGGAACGGCAGCACCGATTTGAATGAAATTTTTTACGTTATGTTCAAGAAGTTGCTGCGGTGGTCCCATATTTTTTTTGGACGAAATTGGTATAGTAAATTCCAAGATGGCGCTGACAATATGGCGGCCAAAAAAATTAATTTTGTCAGATTTTCTCCAAAATAGGGGAATTTTAGAGGTTGTACCCAACGAATCCGAAATTATTTTAAAAAAATTCAATATGGCGGATCCAATATGGCGGACAAAAAAATTTAATTTTTTCCAATGTTCTCCAAAATTGGTATAGGGGAGTATTCGGGATCGCACATAACGAATCCAAAATATTTTCAAAAAATTTAATATGGCGGATCCAATATAGAGGACAAAAAAATTAATTTTTTCTGATTTTCTCCAAAATTGGTACGGGGGAGTTTTCGGGGTCGCACATAACGAATCTAAAAGGATTTTGAAAAAATTCAATATGGCGGACGAAAAAATCAATTTTGTCCGATTTTTTTTCAAAATTGATATGGGGGAGTTTTTGGGATCGCACATTACGAATCTGAAATTATTTAAAAAACTAAATATGGCGAATCCAAGATGGCGGATTAAAGATTCTACATCTCTCGATTTTGTCTAAAATCAATATTGGGGGATTTTTGTTAGTGGTATTGCGAATTTAAAATATTTTTTGAAAACTCAATCTGACGAATTCAATATGGTGTCCTAAAAATTTTACATTTTCCGATTTTCTTCAAAACTGATATAGAGGGTTCTTGAGGATGTAAATTATGATTTTTAAAGTATTTTTTAAGATTCAATATGGCGAATCCAATATAGGAGAATAAAAATTTCCCATTTTTCGATTTTGTTCAAAGGTGGGACTAAATCGTTTTTAAGGATGTAAATAGCAAATATAAAATTATTTTAAGGAAATCTAATATGTCAGATGGAATATGATGATCTAGAAATTTTAAATTTCCGGATTTCATCCAAAATTGGTACTAGTGGGCTTGAAGGGTTTAGATTTAGATTAGATTAAGATGTTAAAATTACTTTTTTGAAATTCATTATGGTGGATCCAATATGGTGGGTTGAAAATATTACCTTATCCGCATTTTTTCAGATCTGATATTATAGGGTTTACGTCTCAAGTTCTGCAAATATCGATATTGGGAGGTTTTGTGGCCTATATTACCAATCTAAAATTAACTTGAAATTTAAGGTAACGAATTTACTATGATAGACTAATTATTTGTTTGACGCAATTTCACTGGTATTTGGAGAACTCTAAGAATTAAAGAATTTTTAGTAGTTTATTTTAGGGTGATTTACAACTTTGGATAAAATGGGTACTTTTTTGCCACCTTATTACGAGGTACATTAATTTCGATTAGTACTTAGTTCAAATAATTTATGGATATCACAATGAATTCAAAACAAAAAATCGTTAAATAAAATTTTTATAAAAAAGTTGAACCGACTTCTAAAAGTGCGCTAAAAAATGAAAAAAACCATAAATTTTTATATGAAATTGAAATTTTTGAAGTCGGCGCCAAATTGGTTCTAAATGAAATAAATAAATACTAATATATACAAATTATAGTAAGAAAGCAATTACAAATAAAGCGTTTTTAATTTGTTTATGGGAATCACATTTTATCAGTCATAAGTTTGGCGCCGACATTTCATATAAAAATTTATAGTTATTTTTCACTTTTTAGCGTCGGTCTGAGAAGTCGGTTCAATTTTTTATAAAAATTTTATAGCATTTTATCTAAATTTTTAAATTAAAACTAACAGTTTCATAACTTCGCCTTTGTAGAGAGTATAATTCTGTATTAGTTAAGATGACGATATTTTGGCATCTAGCTTAATTTATAATAATTAAATAAAAAAACACCATCAAGTAAGGAGTTTAATTTTAAAGGTAAATGCTACATATAAAACAAACGTACCAATGTTGGGAATACAGCCTAAGAAAATGAAATGAATTTTTAAATATAAACACAAAACCTTAATTTTTTAATTACATATTTTTACAAGTTTCCGTCCTGGTTTTTAATTTATGTCCAAGAATAGCAATTTGCGGATTGATAGGAAGTGACGGTAGGTCGATAATTGATTTTTTAAATATTAACTTAATTCTGGTAAACATCCAGATAGTTTCTGGACATATTCACGTAGTTTGTGGACGTTTTCAAATAGTTTGTGGAAATTTCTTAATTGTTCTCGTAACCTGATATTTTTAATGCGTGGCATTTTAAAATCATTGCACTTTTCTCTATTTTCTAACTGAAACTGATTTTATTCTTCAGCAACCATAAAATTGAACTTTCTATAGAAGTGTAATTTCATAGTTTAATTTTTTTTTATTTTAAAATTGTGTGCAAAAATGAAAACTAAAATTTTTTATATCTATGGGTAGTATGACATTTCGAATTAACTTTCCTATAATAATATACATATAGACTTAGGGTATTCACTCCAAGGTGGCAAAAAAGTATCCATTTTATCCAGAATTGTAAATCACCCTAAAATGAACCACTAAAATTCTTTGATTCTTAGAGTTCTCCAAATACCAATAAAATTGTATCAAACAAATATTTAGTCTGTCATAGTAAATCCACTATCTTAAATTTCAAATTAATTTTAAATTGGTAATATAGGCCCTAAAACCTTCCAATATCGATATTTAAAGAATTTGAGACGTAAATTTTTTAGCCCAATATATTTTATATTGCATATTGAGTTTGTACACGCCCCAAGAACACCGCAATATCAATTCTAGATAAAACCGAAAATTGTAAAATTTTTAGTCCTTCATATTGTATCTTATCAACCAAATAGTTGTAAAAAATTAACCTCATATTAGTAATACACCACCCCCAACGCCCTAATATCAAATCTGAAAAAATGTGAATAAGGTAAAATTTTCAACCCATCATATTGGATCCGCCATATTGAATTTCAAAAAAATAATTTTAACGTCTTAATCTAATCTAAATCTAAACCATTCAATGCCCCCTAGTACCAATTTTAGATGAAATCCAGAAATTTAAAATTTTTAAACGGTCATATGCATCTAATATATTAGATTTTCTTAAAATAATTTTCAATTCGCTATTTATATCCTCAAAAACGATTTAGTTTCACATTTGAACAAAATCCAAAAATGTAAAATTTTCAGTTCGCCATATTGAATCCTGAAAAAAATACTATTAAATTCCTAATTTACACCCTCAAGAACCCTCTATATCAGTTTTGGAGAAAGTCGAAAAATGTAATATTTTTAGGACACTATATTGAATCCGTCAGATTGAGTTGTTCAAAAAAGATTTTAATTTCGTAATTAACACTAACAAAAATCCACCAATACTGACTTTAGACAAAATCAAGAGATGTAGAATCTTAAATCCACCATCTTAGATCCGCCATATTTATTTTTTAAATAATATCAGATTCGTAATGTACTATCCCAAAAACCCCCATATCAATTTTGAGAAAAATCGGACAAAATTAATTTTTTATCCACTATATTGGATACGCCATATCGCATTTTTTAAAATAATTTTATATTCGTCATGTACGACTCCGAAAACTCCCATGTACCAATTTTGAAGAACATCGGACAAAATTGAGTTTTTGTCCGCCATATTGGATCTGCCATATAGAATTTTTTAAAAATATTTTAAATTCGTTATGTACGACTTCGAAAACTCCCCCATTCCAATTTTGGAAAAAATCGGACAAAATAAAAATTTTTGGTCCGCCATATTGAATTTTTTAAAAATAATCTCAGATTCGTTATGTGAGACCCCGAAAACTCCCCCGTACCAATTTTGGAGAAAATCGGACAAAATTGATTTTTTCGTCGGCCATATTGGATCCGCCATTTCGAATTTTTAAAAAATAATTTTAGATTCGTCATGTGCGACTCCGAAAACTCCCCCGTATCAATTTTGGAGAAAATTGGACAAAATTGATTTTTTGTCCGCCATATTGCATCCGCCATATTGAATTTTATAAAAATATTTTGAATTCGTTATGTACGACTTCGAAAACTCCCCCATTCCAATTTTGGAGAAATTCGCACAAAATTTAATTTTTTTGTCCGCCATATTAGATCCGCCATTCTGAATTTTTTAAAAATAATTTCAGATTCATTGGGTATAACCCCGAAAATTTCTCCATACCAATTTTGGAGAATATCAGACAAAATTATTTTTTTGGCCGCCATATTGTAAGCGCCATCTTGGATTTTACTGCACCAATTTCATCTAAAAAAATATGGGACCATCGCAGCAACTTCCTGAACATAACGTAAAAAATTTCATTCAAATCAGTGCAGCCGTTCCGGAGAAATCGGTGTACATACATAAAAAAAAACCATACATACGCGACGATTTGAGAACCTCCTTCTTTTAAATGTCGGTTAAAAAAGCATTTTCTTTTAATGCTCCCCTTTAGCCTTCATAGGACCACGATTTAGAGTCTTACTATAAGCTTTTAAACTACGAAAGTCTCATCTAAGTGGGTTTAATGTCATGTGGCAGTAGTAGAAACAAATAGACAAAAATTTTAAAGAAATTATTTTGCTTTAACAAATCTCCATATGGTCGCTTGAAACCTGTTTTTTAAAAACTCAATTAGACCGGAGACCCGATTCTGTAAGCATATGTTTTGATATTCCCTTTCCTTATCTCTTTTAGGACAGTGACATACTTATGTGTTGCTACAGACTGAACAAAGATGGAAGATCCTTATTATGACATTATCTTTCTTTATACTTTTATAGAATCGCAGCCCGGGAGTTATCGACATTTTTTTCAATTTGCATTAGCGTGAAAGTATATTTAGTTGTCTATTTTATTACGAAAAGTCCGTACTGCACACCTAGTTCAACAATGAAAAGTGGGGTCGAGTCGAGACTATGTAAAAAAATACCAAAATATTTATCTGCATCATGCTGAACGCCCGATATAAATTTTAAATTTAAGGAAATGAGCTCGGTGTTCAACTCTTTTTACATGTATCTGACAGCAGTATTTTGAACTGTCAACGGATTGGCAGCGGTTTTTTGTCATTAATTATACTGAATGTGCATTAGTAGCACTGACTTTTCAGGTTAAGAGTGATCATAATAACCATAACAATACACTTTTACACTGATGCAAATGGGACACAAAAAACTCGCTAGCTCCAGTAGATACATCGTCATTAAATTTTATGAAAGACTTATTATGGTAAATAAGTATACCAATTTCCAAAATTAGATAACAGTAATCTTTAAACATAATAACTTTTTTCTTTAATATTAATAATATTATATAGAAAAAATGTCCACCTCTTCCTCTATTTTTTGTAAATTGACAAAAATCTTATTTTTTAAAAACGTTTCATGAAAGTTTTAGACTAACCATGTAATAATAATATTCTTTGTACTTTGGAAATAAAAATAATTTTGAGAATTATTTTCGAAAGTAAAAATGTTACTTTTCATTCTTCTCAGAACATTAAAATGGAGAAATAATTTGTACGATCGATATGGTTTAGTATTATCATTCTAGTTAGTCTATGGCCGTCGGTAAAGTACAATTGGTTTAACAAAGTCAGTAAAACCAACAGATATATTGATTGTTATACAAACTGCGTGGTTGCCAATTTTGGGGGCTTGTGAACGTTGATCTAACGAATCGAATTACATACTATATATGGATCAGACGCTAGCGTCCTCTACACGATAAATTTCGGAATTAAATCAATATATAATTCGATATTCTACCACAATTTTAGGCCCAGCTAATATTTTGTCCCTAGCATCTTATGACTCCCCGGATTACGCTGGCAAAAGGAACGTTTTCAAGCCCCAAGCCCGGGCTTGAGAACGTTCATTTGGCTTGTGTTCGTAATAAGTATGTAACGAGTTGGGATTGTATAAGCGGTAAAACCAATATATATATATATATATATATATATATATATATATATATATATATATATATATATAACAATATCTTTACAAGATTTTTGTCTTCTCCCTAACTTTTCAGATTATTTTATTTAAACAATCTTGAGAGTAATATTTTAACTTAAAAGAAAATGATGGAAAACTTTAGAAGTTAAATATAATTTTCTTACCTTAAAGGTTATTTTCTTGGAAAAAAATTCTTAAAGTAATATAACTAAGGGTTTTTTTTTGTTAAAAAAGAGTTTGTAAACATCTGCAATTTTTACGTCTCAATAAGGTGGTCATAAATATTTCCGAGATTAATCAGAACGGACACGAGTAATCTTGGAAATATTTATGACCACCTTGTAAGGCATAAAATTGCAGATGTTTACAAACTCTTTTTAATAAAGAAACTCCTGTTAAACTTTAATTTTATTTTGCCTGGAGCAATACAGGCAGAAGCTTATATAAATAAATAAATAAATAAATAAATGCTTTATTAACGGTCAAACCATATAAATACTTCACCTAAGAAAAATGTAACAAATATTAGTTTAAAATAAGTAGTTTTAGTTATTTCCAACTAAATATTCTTTATGGTTAGAAAATTATGATTAAGTTCTAAAATTGTACCTCAAAAATGCCAAGTTTTCGTTTTTTTGCTTAAAAAATTACCCTGAAGATGGCTTTAATAAAATAAACCAAAACGTTAGTGGAAAAACAAGAATGATTTAATTTTTTTATTTCACTTAAATTCTTGTAAAAATATTGACCGCAACCAATTAAAATAAATAAAATTATATATATATATATATATATATATATATATATATATATATATATATATATATATATATATATATATATATATATATATATACAGGCGCGGATCCAAGGGGGGCGGTGGGGGCGATCGCCCCCCCCCCCAAGAGCCTTGAGTTCAGGAAAATAGATCCGATTTTGCCTCTTTTACTATAGTTTATTCAAGAACTAGAGAGAGTAATAAATCATTCTTTATCCTTTTTTTTTCTTCGCAAACTATCTGTGTTCTTTAGTCCTGTGTATTTGGCAAAATCTGTTAGACACATATTTTTCGTAGGAATGGGTTAGAAATTTTATAATCAAAAATACCGATCTATAATAACGGCCTATTTGGGTTGAATAACAATAGATATTTGGATGTATGAAGTATTTATAGTATAGAATATTATTTCGGTAATAAACTTAAAATAAAAAGTTTTTATAATATTGTTCTATTTCTTATGATTTCTTAATAATTCACATACATTAGAAAATATAGATAATTTTGACATATTTTACACAAATCAAAATAGTATTTTGATTATTTTTAATTATGGCATAGAAACCGTTTTAGTCACATTCAGATTAAAACGTAGCTTTTTCTCTCAAAAAATTCTAAGTTATAATTTATAAAAACTTACAAAATACCTATTGTCAAAAATACAAGAAGTTAAACATATAGAAAAAAATAAATTCGTCCATATAATATTAAAATTTTTTTGGGCTCTCGGTCAAAATTAATTAAAAACATTTTTAGGACATTTGACGTTTCAGTTCATTTATTTCTTAAACCATCTGCAGAATTACAATTAAACACTAAAAAGGGATTCAGATATGATTAATTTTTATATGTTACAGAAATTTAAATAATATATTGTGTTTACGCAGGTAAAGATTAAGTATCTAATTCGTAATCAAAGTTAGTGAAGCTATCTTCACTCAAATTAATTATAAAGGTTCCTTTATCACACCGATCGAGTTTCCACATTTTCTTTTATTCTTTTATTATATGGATTTTTCCCACTTTTCTGCAGTAACTTTATTCAAAAAAATCTTTCAAAAGTTCAGTTAAATTACTAATTTTGTAAGTACCTTTTACTTGAGGGAGATATGTTCTTCTCCAACGGACATTTTCCGGAATTAAGTTCACTGAGCAATTTCCAGAGCTCAGTTCTTTTAATTTCAGGAAAATCCCGATCTTCATTGATTTTAGTTAGAATTTTGTCGACGGTTGGGATCTGCTTCTCATAATAAAATGTATATACAACTCCTTTTATTGCAGTTTATATATCTTCTTCCAACGAGGTTTTCCGTCCGCCTGTGATTGAATGTGGCGTGGGAATACTAACAATTCCAGTCATTTTTTTCTCCTTCAGTATTCAGTACATAGTAGATTTTCCAAC
Source organism: Diaprepes abbreviatus (assembly GCA_034092305.1). NCBI lineage: Eukaryota > Metazoa > Arthropoda > Insecta > Coleoptera > Curculionidae > Diaprepes > Diaprepes abbreviatus. Next base: position 3,375,960 of record JASJET010000055.1, on the reverse strand, counting down.
TGCTGTCATGTTGAAACAAATGTCAAGAGAGCTTTTAACATTATTATCTAGATATTGATGTCCTAAGGCATCATAAACATTCATCGTAATAAGTTTTTCGTTGAGGAAAAAATGGCCTGGTTTAACGATTTTGAAATAAATATAGATGTGGAAGCCATATCTTTTGGGTATCTCACTAAGGCCATATTGAAAGGTGTACTTTGCTCACTGATGGAAATTAAATTGAACTATCAGAAATTTTATCGTTGCAGTCAATTTATAAAAGCTTATAATATTTAAATATAATTAAATAAAACTAGACTTACGGCAGTCCTCAGTTACCTGCGGTACTGGAGCAGGTACATTGGAGGTTTCGGTAACAGTTTTATTACTCTCTCTAGTTCTTGAATAGAGTATAGGAATGTGTATGCTTGCGATCGCCCCTCCCCTTCCCAAGAGCCTTGAGTTCAGGAAAATAGAACCGACTCTGCCTTTTATACTAGGAATGTGTATGTTGCTCGCATCCTCCCCCCCTGTCGAAAACTTGTTTTTTCTTGTGAGCGCCCCCCCCCTCTCCAAGAGCTTCAAATTTAGAAAAATTGACCCAACCTTGCCTTTTACACTAGAAATGGGAATGTTGCTGGTGTCTACCCCTCCGTCGACAACTTGCTTTCGCTTGCCATACTTTTGTGATATCACCCCCCCCCCCCCCCAAAGAGAGAGGCTGGATCCGCCTCTGTATATATATATATATATATATATATATATATATATATATATATATATATATATATATTTATTTATAATTAAACAAATAAAGTATTTTTAATCTGTTTAAGCAAATCACATTTTGTCAGGTCTTAGTTTGGCGCCGACTTCAAAAACTTTTAGAAGTCGGTTCAATTTTTTTATAAAAATGTTATTTAAATTTAGATTGGAACTCACCCTTGGCTTTGCTATAAACGATTTTGTAGGGGACACAAATTTAAAAATAATGTCCTCCATTCAATTCTAAACTTTATTTTGTTAGGGATAAAGGTTAAATTAATAACCACAAATTTGTTATTACAATTATATAAAATTAAACGCAATACTTCTTTCATGGAATTTAGATTTTTTCTACAAAATAAATAACAATTTATTAAACCGTATTTTCATTTCCAGTTTTTATGGATAAACAACCAAGTCGAAGATAAAATTATAACAATATATAGATTTTCAAAACAACATATTGATCCACACCCTTTAAAGCACTTTGTTAAATAAAGTTTGTAAATTGTCTTCCAAGGTTGCTCATCGACACGTGTTTGAGGCTATGTTTACTAATTAATCTGTTTCCTTCCTTTAAGAGGACGATCTTATTGGTATATTTGATGTTCGCTTGTCTTCGCCTTCAGCTTTTAAAACGCAATAAATGAGGTTTATCACGTAAACTGTTCAAATCCTGAGAGGGTGAATACAAATATTAAACTTTTTTGATTCTAAAATTACTTAAGATCTTAGGAGACTGTCTGTGCTTAATCTAACTTTATATCTCGGAGTTTACAAATAAGATTCTAACGATGTGTCCTTGATCATCAAGTAGACATAATGGAAATGAAAATTGTTAATTATCTTTTTAACTGACTTCTAAAAGAAGGAGATTCTCAATTCGTCCACTATTTATTATTTTTTTTATGTATGTACACGGATTACTCCGGAACGGCAGCACCGATTTGAATGAAATTTTTTACGTTATTTTCAGGAAGTTGCTGCAGTAGTCCCATATTTTTTTGGACGAAATTGGTGCAGTAAAATAGGGCGGGCAAAAAAATTAATTTGGTCCGATTTTCTCCAAAATTGGTGCAGGGGAGTTTTTGGGGTCGCACATAACGAATCTAAAATTATTTTTAAAAAATTCAATATGGAAGATCCAAAATGGCGGACGAAAAAAAATCAATTTTGTCCGATTTTCTTCAAAATTGGTATTGTGGAGCTTTTGGGGTCGCATATAACGAATCTAAATTATTTTTAAAAAATTCAGTATGGCGTATCTAATATGGTGGATAAAAATTAATTTTGTTTGATTTTTTTCAAAATTGGCATAGAAGTTTTTGGGATCGGACATTACGAATCTGAAATTATTAAAAAAATAAATATGGCGGATCTAAGATGGCCGATTAAAGATTCTACAACTCTCGATTTTGTCTAAAATCAGTATTGGGGAATTTTTGTTACTGTTAATTATGAATGTAAAATATTTTTTGAAAAACTCAATCTGGCAGATTCAATGTGACCTCTTAAAAATTGTACATTTTTCGATTTTCTCCAAACAGGGGGTTCGTGATGGTGTAAACTATGAATTTAAAGGTATCTTTTCAAGATTCAATATGGCGAATCTAATATTGCGCACTAAAAATTTTACATTTTTCGATTTTGTTAAAAGATGGGACTGAACCGTTTTTGAGGATGTAAATATCGAATATAAAATTATTTTAAGAAAATCTAATATGTCAGATGCAATATGACGCTCTAGAAATTTTAAATTTTCGGATTTCATCCAAAATTGGTACTAGGGGGCTTCGAAGGGTTTAGATTTAGATTAGATTAAGACCATAAAATTATTTCTTTGAAATGCAATATGGCGGATCCAATATGGTGGGTTGAAAATTTCACTTTATTCGCATTTTTTTCAGATTTGGTATTAGGGGGTTTTCGGGGTAGTGTATATGAAGTTAATTTTTTATAACTATTAGGTTGATAAGATATAATATGAAGGAGTAAAAATTTTGCATTTTCCTATTTTGCCTAAAACTGATATTGCGGGGTTCTAGGGGCATATACAAACTCAATATGCAGTACAGAATATCTCGCGTTAAAAAATTTACGTCTCAAATTCTGTAAATATCGATATTGGAAGGTTTCGAGGCCACTATTACCAATCTAAAATGAATTTGAAATTTAAGGTAGTAGATTTACTATGACAGACTAAATATTTGCTTGATACAATGTCATTGGTATTTGGAGAACTCTAAAAATCAAAAAATTTTTAGTGGTTCATTTTAGGGTCATTCACAAGTTCGATAAAACGAGTACTTCTTGGCCACCTTGGAGTCGTTGCGAGTTACACTAATCTCGATTAGTAATTAGTTTAAATAATTTATGGATATCATAACGAATTCAAAACTGAAAATAGAAAAATAAAATTTTTATAAAAAAAATTGAATCAACTTCTAAAAGTGTGTTAAAAGTGAAAAATTATAAATTTTTTTATGAAATTGAAATTTTTGAAGTCGACGCCAAATTATTTCTAAATGAAATTACAAATAAACTATTTTTAATCTGTTTATGCGAATCACATTTTGTCAGGTATTAGTTGGCACTGACTTCAAAAATTTCAATTCCATATAAAAATTTATAGTTAATTTTTACTTTTTAGCGCACCTTTAAAAGTTGGTTCAATTTAAAAAAAAATATATTTTTTATTCAAAATAATAACACTAAGCAAAAAATTTTAATTTATTTGTTATATCTTGTATGAAAAGTCCATTTTTTGTTAATTTTGAGGCGCTGAATACAAAAATGTCAATGAAATTAAAAACTTAGTTGCAATTTTCAAGAACAAGTTTTTAAATTTTATTTTTAACAAAATGATAAAATATATATATTTTTACACTTGTAGAGACACTAAATATCCTGTATTTTTGCTTATCTTTTGTGAATTGTTTTTGGAACATCTCTAACAAGAGGCCAACAGTAGTCAGCGAACATGTAAGCATTCCACTTTTGTTATAGAAAAAAATTGTCTAAGTGCCCCTTAACGGAGATACAGAGTACTAAAAGGGTACCCAGTGATTTACCTTATTGGCTCCAAGTTTTAAACGGACTTCTATATATTAACGAAATTTTAATATTTTATAGAGACTCACTAAACCATACTGCAGTAGATGTTTTAGATTAGCAGTCAGGAACGGACTTGCAGCCACACTGGTTGGGCCTAATTTTTAACAGATGTTTTTTTTGCAGAGGTGAAAATCAATTTATTAAATACCTTAATCATTTTTCTTCAAAAAAGTACTCTTAATTTATTTCGATAAAACTGGCGGTTTTCGAGATAAATCGATTTTTATGCGAAACACTCAAAAGTTACTAATGCTAAACATAAACAGGTAAAAATAAAATACGCAGGGTGTGCTGATGTTACGAAATTGACATATAAAACTGGACTGATCATGCATAATACCTCCCCTTATAATAAAAATGATGCCACCATGTCCGTGCCATTACGTGCAAATAATTGCTTTGGCAACAATGAATTCCCTAAGTTTTCAAGATATTGGTGAAAGTGTATTTTTGACATTGACTGAATACTTTTCATTTTGACAAAAAATTATTTTTTGATTTTGCTGTTTTATGGATTTTGTCACATTTTAGGTAACGTTTTACTGAAAATTTCAAACAGGAACGTGAACTTTAATTTTTTTTTTGGTATTTTAAAAAATGTGATTCTTCATCGTAAGACGTGCAAATACCTCATCTGGTAAATTGGAATTTATTTAATTGGTAAGTTATAAAGCATTCAATAATAATTATATAAAATTTTACCTTAGAATCAAATTGTAAACCTAAGGGTAACAAGTTTAATCTTATGGATATGATGTATGATAATTTTTAAATGCTATCAATATTTTAGTTTTCTAAGAGAAAATTATCTTCAAATTCAAGATGAGCAAAAAGTTTGTGCTGCGCTTCTTACAAATAAACTGCCTGAAAAAAACTACGAAACACTGTTTGATGTAAACATCTTGAAACAACTAAACTTGGCTTAATAACATACACTGGCTCTACAAAAAAAAAGTCCTGAATTAAGTGTGCATTAACCAACAACAATATCGTTTTACCATGAAGTTAATGTTCCACTGACATATAAAGCTGAACATCGAAACTGGTATGGTGTTAAAATTTAAAATGATTATACGTTTAAAAACCAATATACCATATTAAAATAGAAATAAATGATTGCATATAATATGAAATTTTTCAATATTATTAATCATGTTTGGAAATGACATAAATTTTACTTTTAGTCTAAAAATAAAATAATAACCCTTTGTTTGAATATGTTATTAATTAATAAAACAAAAATTCTTGATTTTAGCTCAGATAGGAAATTTGTATCATGAAAATCCTTTGTCAAAGTAGTGAGAAGCTGCGATTGATTACCATTTCAAAAATTCAACTCTAGGAAAGGTCAATTCCAGATCCTTAAACAGTTAAGTAAATGGAAAATTTGACTTAGTGTGAAAATTTCAAGTTTCTAGTAAATCTTTATGTATATATTTAGATTAAAAATGATTATATTCAGGTGGTTTAGTACATAATGTTACTTTACTTCCTTTAAATTAAAGCTCCGTTTTTATGAAGGAAATGTCAACATTATTATGAATGTTGTTAACCCTATAAAAATACCTAACATATCAGTTCCCTAAAAGCATTGAGGAGAAAATAATTTTAACAAAGACCTAATCGAAGCTATTTTTAAATGATGAAACTATCTTACTTTGCAATAGATTATATGGACGTTTCGATACCTTACATTAAACAATATACTATAGTAATTCATGACATAAAATTTTTAAAAATAAATGCCTTAATACTTTTTTTTTCGTTAACTTCTTATACTCTACGTCCGAATAAGGATGTTTCTAAAACAGATATTTAAAAAAAAAATTAGCCTCGATTTGTTTTTCGCGCATATTTCACATTTTAGCTATTTTGCTAAATAACAGTTTTATTATTTTATTAGAAAAAAATAGAAAAAGCATTTTAATTTATGTATAAGAACTGACATTTCATGCTTGTTATCTAAAAATAATAAAATTGTTACATATTTACGCCGTTCCACAGAAGTTAAAAAAATTTGCTTTATTGGAGTTGCTTTAAACAGAAAAATTATAATTTTGAGGAAACTAAAAGTAGAAATTCAAGTTAAATATTGTTTTACAGAAACAATTATCCTGGTCTTTTTTATTGAATATACTCAATTAACCTGTCAAGAAAAACAAGGAAGAGCGATTTATTGTTTAAGATATAGTATAGAAACAGATAGTTATTGTCTAAACCTGTTAGTTAGAATAATAGAATTGACATTCATTCACGATACATCCACGTCAATGTAAGAAACTAACAGGGAATTCAGTGTTGCCATACAAATCATTGCACCTAATGGCGACCAATAAGGGGGGGGGTCAAAATTTTTTTTCATGAACAGTCCAGTTTTATATGTCATGTTCGTGGCTGATGTGCTTTAATTTATGGGAAACCGCTGTCTTACACTTCGAAGGAAAGAAGACTTTATGTTCAAAATTTTCAGCGCAGACATTGTCAAGTCCAGAAACCTTTCAAAGGGTTCAATTAATTTACAATGTAATTAAAACGCAAAAATAGTGGCCCTGTGACACTACCCTACCAGCCACAACTGTTAATGATACCAAAGTAGAATAGAGGTGATTTTTATAGATTTAGCAAATAATTGAATAAGTAAAGCAGTAAAGAAGTGAAAATTGTAAGAAAATCATTGACAATGTAACGCTCACAGTAGGTACAATTTAAAAAAAGGATATCTCAAAAATTAATTATTTTTGTAAATTATATTCGCTATCCTCCCCCTAATATACATTAATCCTAAAAAGTGTTTAATTTTACCGTGGTATAATAAAACTAAATAAGTGAGAATATCAAATACATTATTTAAAAAATAAATAAAGATAATCACGTAATTATGTTAATACTTTCCACTGAGGTCTAACAAAGTCTAAAGTGTAATACCAATTCTCCTTAAAATTCATTCACGGTAGCACTGATCAAGATCTCGTAAAATGTAGCGACATTGTTAAGAATTTTTGCGGAGATACGTTACTCGATATATTGGTTATATTTCTTTCTTTAAATCCTCCAATGAGGCGTGTAAGAGATGGAAAGAGGCCGAGGCCAATTAAAAAATAAATGAAATAAATTTAATTAGAACACCAAAAAAAAACTGTTAAAAAGATGTACGATTACAACTGATATGAAAACTCGGATCGCGAATACGAAAAAATTCAAAAACGCCTCTTTAAATGTCTGAGCAGGCATTAATAATGCTAAATAGCAAACTCATTTCAAAAGAATCCAACAAACAGAAATGTGAATTTTCTTTTGGTGTCAAATAATAATTTAACATTCAGTTATCTTTTTGATGTCACGGTCATGTCATTTGAACGACGCGTCGCCTTTAGGGCGTTATTATTCATTTTTCATTTTTCATTTTATTTTATTTAACTTTAAGTAAGACATCTATTTAAAAGTGTAAGCATGAAAAAAGATAAGAGAAAAGTAGATATAGTAGGACTAGGGTAGGAGATAAGGATGACTTGGAATAAAGATAATATGACAAGGTTATATGTCTTTTAGACGTTTTATTTGCAGATGACATGAATGTGTATAAGATCGTCGATAGTTACAGTGACTGCTTGCAGCTTCAGAGGGACCTTGAGAGATTTGTTTCCTGGTGCGAAGCAAATGGGATGAGTTTTAATATTCAAAAGTGTAAATTCATTAAGTTTTCTAGATGGCGTTATCCACTGAACTTTCGCTATCACTTGGATGGTAGGCCGCTGGCCTCCGTTGATTCTGTGCGGGACCTGGGAGTCCTTTTTGATTCTATCCTTTCATTCGTTCCTTACATCGCTGACATTGTTAGTAAGTCCCTCAGGATGTTAGGTTTTATTAAACGTCATGTGAAGGAGCTTTCCACTGTGAAGTCCCTTAAAATACTCTATTGCTGATTGGTTCGAACACACCTTGAGTACGCTTTTTGTGTTTGGAACTCCCACTATGAATCACATGTGTATCGGCTCGGTACAGAGAAGGTTTTTCAGATATATTAACTTGAAATTCAACGGGGTGCTGATCTTGATTATGCTGCTGTGTGTTCCGAGTTGAATTTGCTCCTCCTTGCTAATAGAAGAAAGGGTAGTGACTTACAACTTATCTTTATCACCGATTGTCCGTGCCTGCTGTTGAGTGTTGGCCTGTGGGTCCCTCCCAGAAATACTCGTAATTCCCATATATTTCACTGGCCTTTTCACAGAACAAATTTTGCAAGATATTCTTTTATACCAAGGGTGGCTGGATGTGCTAATGGGCTAGGTAACTTGAATTTCTTTGATACGTACTTGAATCGTTTTAAAAGCAGTCTGTTGGAATTGATTGTCGATTGATGTTTTGTGTTTTTGCTGTTACTGATTGACATGTGTACATTTTTTTTTCTTTTGTAAATTCTTCTTCTTCTTCTTCTTCTTCTAGGTAGAACCAAGTTCTGTTATCTAGACAATGCCTCATCGATCCTCGTTTGAGGTCGAAATCCAGCTGTCTCTCTATCTTTTGGGTGGCCGTCCAGGCGGCCGTTTGGTGTTTGGTTTCTCTCTCATCACGGTTTTTGCTAGTTTGTCATCGTTCATTCGTTCCACGTGATCTCTCCACTGCCTATGACGGTTTCGAACCCACTCCACAACATCCCCCATTCCGCTGTCCTCGCGTATTTTTGCGTTTCTTATTCCATCTTTTAAACTTGTTCCCGTGATCATTCTCAGCGTTTTCATTTCTGTGGTTTTCATAATTTGTTTTGTCTTTGTGGTTTCATTTCTTGTTTCTGCGCCGTAGGTCAGTATCGGTCTTACACAGACCTTGTAAATTTTTGCTTTGCTCTCAACCGTCATATGTTTATTATTCCAGATTATGTCTCTTAGTTGGCCTGATATCATGGCCGCTTTGTTGGCCTGTGTGCGTACTTCTTCCGTTACTGCCCTGTTACTTGTTATATGTGCTCCTAGGTATTTAAACTTCCCAACCTGTTCGATATGTTTGTCATCAACCATAAGTTAACATCTTACCGATTCTTTTGCTATTACCATTGCTTTGGTTTTTTCCACAGATATCTTCATATTATACTGTTTGGCTGTTCGATTGAGATGGAAAAGCATTCTTTGTAAGTTGTCCTCGCTATCTGCTGTCAAGGCAACATCGTCTGCAAAGCATATAATCTGAACGGTGTTGTGTCCCATTGGGTACCCAATATTTGTGCTTTTTATCTCATCAATGATTTCGTCCATGATTACATTGAAAAGTGTTGGACTCAGGCTATCACTCTATCTTATTTCTATTGATAGAAGGATTTCCTCTGTTAGAGTGTTATTTGTTTTAATTACCATTGTTGTAAATACCCTTTTGTTATATTAGTATTGATTTCATATTGTTTTGTTTCACTCTAGCTTTGTAATTACTTATTGTGAAAAGGTACATTGTTGTCCGTCGATAAATAAATAAATATTATAAGTAACTTAAAATCCCTTAAACAATAGAAAGGATTTAGAACTTAACTATATCTTTGTTACATCCTATACAATCTGTCCGTAAATAGACGGAACTTTTGAATTTAAACCACTAATATTTAATATTACATCCGTAATTTAAATTTGTACAAGTCTAAGTGATAATCATTGTGATGGTACCCGCATTAGCAAAAAATTTATAGTGATTGTTTGAAGGTCATAGACAATGATGTTTCTTGCGAAGTAGTAGATATCTGTTGGACTTCCATTGTCTTTATTATCACGTCGTGATATTCAACAAATTTATAGTGATTTTGATTGAACGTTGTTGTACCTCTCAGCGATTTTTACCAGCATCAGTTTTAGTGCTTAGCATAAAACTAACGTTAAGCAAATATTGGAAACAGTAAATAGGGTCTGCTTGCAGAATTATATGTCGCGTACAAGATTTTTTGAGTACCGACCATTGAGGGCCGTGAAGGAGTCGAAGATGAGTCGTTTCCTGGACGATTACCCAAATCAACGGAAAATGCTTCTGTCGCTAAGGCAAAAACTAGAAAAACTACCATTAAGTGTAGTGGCAGACCTGGTGAGAGACTGCCGAGAAAATTGGTGGCAGCTGATCATCGAGTGTAATGCAAATACCTGTCACAGTACTTGGGAAAGCTTGGACAATAACTACACAGGTAAGGCCATATTTTCAATTCATAATAGCAAAACATTTTGGCATTATAATCCTACCTTTGTTATCAGACAGTAGGTTATAAATCTAACAATAAGTATGAAATATGTCGGCAATCAAATTGAAAACTGGCATGTGTCTGAAAAGAAGAGTTTTTCCTATCTCCAAACTATCGGAATCTGAAATATGATAGGTAAATTAATTAATGACGAAACAACCTACGGTTATGAGACCAACTGTCCTCACGTCACCCAAAATTCCACAACAAATGTACTGTGGTAACTGGTATCAGGTGACTAGGATGAATATAGAACATCCCTGGTTGAGTAAAATAGAGAATTGCTCAAAGCTAAAAGAGTGTCATGTAGAAGACAGTGAGAAAAAATTGAAAAAACAATCGTCAATAAAATATCTAGTAACAAACATTGGAAAATATACCTAGACTGGAAAGAAAATTATGACTGAGCTCACGTTCCCGGCTCAGCAATAACAGAGGAATTGCTGAAGACTTGGAAACTTGGCAAAATTGAATAAATCGATACTAGCAGACTGCCAAAAAGGTGATTACCTAGGAAAACATAAAATGGGCCATAGACTCATTTGAGATATATACATCACTGGGATCAGATAGAGTTTATCCAGCAATATTACAGCACGGTCCAGACCTGCCCCACACCAAACTTAATTGTATACTAAAGACCACTCTAGCGCTAGGATACGTATTAAAACTATGGAGGCTTATCAGTGTAGCATTTATACCCAAACCTACAAAGCCAAACTATTCATCGGCAAAGGCATTTAGACTAAATAAGGTAATGTTATTTATAATCAAAAGTCTTGAGAAGCTATTAGATATGCAGGTTAGGGAATGTATAATGGCAAATAGCCCATTTTATCAGATCCGAGAGATCTACTGAAACAGCGCTCCACGAATTAGTCAGCACGGTGTAGAACATGGTGTAAAACGGAAAAGTACGTCTAGGAGAATTTTTAGGCATAGAAGGAACATTCAATCACCACGACAATAAAGAAAACATGCTATACCGAACTACTTGAATAGGCGTAAATGGAGCTGGTAACTGGGGAATGTCTACAGAGAGAAGTTTTCGCTCCTCTGCTCTGGAATCTCACAATGGATGGACTTTTGCGAACTTTCTCAGCACCAAATAAGCACCGTGTGAGCTTAGTTATAGTGAAAATATATTTGTCTGAATGACTGACAAAAGATATAATACCCGAAGTTATGTTGTTATTCTTCTTCTTCTTCGGATGCATATCCATTAATGGATGTTTGCAATCACATGCTCCATTGCTTCTCTATCTCGGGCGGTGTGGATCAGTGTTTGTACATCACGTAACCCTGTCCATTGTTTTATGTTTCGAAGCCAAGACATTTTCTTCCTGCCCATTCCTCTTCTGCCCTCAATTTTGCCCTCAAACATCAACTGTAAGAACCCATATTTTTCGTTTCGCATGATATGTCCCAGATAGGCTGCTTTGACTACTTCGAATAGTTCACGCACTCTTCCTACACGACCCAGAACTTCCTCATTTGTCTTCTTCTCCATCCAAGAGATTTTAAGAATTCTGTGATACGGCCACATCTCGAAGGCTTCCTGTTTATTGATATTATTCGTTTTTAGGATGCAACCCTCCAGGCCATAAAGATGCACTGACCATACGTAGCATTTCATAAAACCTCACATTCAAGTCAGTATCGAATTCTGAGCAGATAAGCACATTTTTAAGCTTCAGGAAAGTCTGTCGGGCTTCCTCAACACGGCTTTTTATTTCTGTCTCCGATGTCCAATCCTCATAAGGCCATATTCCCAGGTATTTGAACTTGTCCACTCTTTCAATGAGCGCTGCATCAAATGTTATTCCGGAGTTTGTAAATGCATCAAGTTTCTGAAGACGATCATAAACTTTGTTTTCCTAGTATTGATGTTCAGACCCATAGATGTACTGTATTGTCCAGCCATATTTACCATTTGTTGTAGATCATCTATATTTTCGGCTATCAGGACCGTGTCATCGGCATAACGAATGTTGTTGATCTATACACCATTCACTCTAATGCCCTTTTTTACATCTTCTAAGGCCTCTCAGAAAATTGTCTCCGAATATAGATTAAATAGGAGCGGAGATAGTACGTACCCCTGTCTCACTCCCCTCTCAATTTGTACAGTATTGGACATACCATTTTCAATTTTTACCTGTGCATTCTGGTTCCAATACAAATTTTGGATCCATCGGATGTCCTTTTGATCGATGTCGAGCCTCTCGAGGAGTTGTATTAACTTTTGATATTGAACATGGTCGAAAGCCTTCTCATAATCTATGAAACATAGGCACACATCTTTTCTTTGGTCATAGCAATTTTGTATCAGTACCTGTGTTGCGACTATCGCCTCCCTTGCACCTAATCCCTGTCTAAATCCAAACTGGGAGTCGCTCACGTCTCTTTCACATTTCTTATATATTCTTTGGTGTATTATTTTTAAGAAAAGCTAAAATGTATGACACATTAGACTAATAAGTCTGTGATCTTCGCATCTTTTTGCATTGGGTTTCTTTGGTAACGGGATAAAAGTGGAACATAGCCATTGTTTGGGGTAGAGACCCGTATTGTAGATGATGTTAAAAATTTTATGCAATGTCGCACACCTCTTTCATCTAGGAGTTTGAGTATTTCTGACGGGATTTTGTCTGGTCCAGCTACTTTGTTGTATTTTAAGTTATGGATAGCTTTTTCAATCTCTTCTTTTGTAATTGATGGGCCAGTCAAACTATTACTTAAATCAGTCTCTCTTGGTGGTCTGTTGTCTTGAAAAAGTTCTCCGATGTATTCCTTCCAGATGTCAATTTTTTCTTTGCTTTCGAGGACTATCTTGTTGTTCTGGTCTACTATTAAACTTGGTTTTCATCCTCTATATAATGCAGCAGTTTCTTTCAGCTTTTTGTGCAAATTTAAATGATCGTGTCTATTTTGCAGTTGTTCTGTTTCAGTGCATTCATGTCTAAGCCAGTCGTTTTCGCTATTCTTATTTTTGCTTTTATTAATTTATGGATGTTTCTATAGATGTTTTGGTCTGCGTCGTTCTTGTGTCTCCGTCCGTTAATACGTAATTGTAAAGAATGCTTGTAGCTGTTTCTACAAATATATTCAATATATAGTTCTCTGACGTCATTTAAAACCTATAAAAAAACAAAAAAAAAACTCTAATTTATTATACTAGAATGGAATCAGTTTTTTCTCTCGTTATTTAAAGCAATTCGGTAGATTTACGAAAACAAAACGTATTAACGTTCATTTGGGCTCTTATTTTTAGTTTTTGTCAGTGCAGTGATTGTATCTCGTGTCATCAATCTTGCATGCCATAAACCCGTCCAACTAGATATATAAAAATTCCTTTGAGTTCGCATCAAAATCCGACAAAAAATGGATCACTACAAGCCTCCATTGCGCTTTTCTCGAACAATAGAAATATTATGAAATTGGCTTGTTGGAGGCTGGTCGCAGGCGCATTACTAGCGTATTGTAGACTTGGCACTTCGTATTTGTTGGCAAATTCTTTGAAAATTGAACTAGAATTTACAACAATAGAGGCGCGACTCGCGCGCGTCACGGGCTTGTCACACAAGCATCGCGCCATATTTATACGCACCATAAGATCAAAAAGTCAATGAATATACTACAAAGTGCTTATATGTGAGCATTTGCAGACTAAAAATATGTTGGCAAATGCATATCGCCCTGAATTGGGAATACTTTGAAACAGATAAAATTATAAAGCATAAGTAAAGAACTATATGTTGTTTTCATTTCAAAAGTTCCAAAGTTATAGTGATGTAATCATTATCAAAAGAATGGCGTCACAACAATGACATCTTGTGACGTGGACACTGGCCATTAAAGGAAAGTTGAAAATAAGAAAATGGTAGAAAGAGTTCGGATAATAGGGATAAGAATAATGTTGTATCTTTGTGATCGATGTAATAATAGTTAATAAAAAAATGATTTCAAAATAACGACAGCTTGTGATATAATAAAAACTCTGAAATAAATATAGATATTGCTTGACGTAGTGAAATTTTTATTTAAGAAATTTTTCCATATAAAGTATTTATATTTTTATTAATTAATGAAATTAATTAATTTACTTTAGTATAATTTGCATTCTTCGTTATTCAACCATTTCATATTTGTTTACATAATGAACTAATCTATCTGTTTATTCACGTGCTACCATACATTCAGACCTAACATTATTGCAAACCTCTGTTATATTTCATAATCATGTTTATTGAGAAAAAAAAATGATTTGTGCTATATTATCGCTAAACATGTTATTCTGTGTGTTTATAAAAATGTATTGATCAGTTAGTACGCTATATGACGTGCGATAACAAAATGGATCATCTGAAAGACTACAAGCAATTTATGGAATATAAAAACATTCAGTAAAAATAATTTCATGGAAGCATCTGTTTGTTTGTTCTGGTTAATTTCCAAAATGTTTCGCAAAAGAATTTTGACCCGGTTCCTACCATTGGTTAGGCCATTTCCGCATTAAGGTTTTGGTATAAAATACCATAACTCATGAATTGTTTTTTCCTGATATGTGGTAGATCCCTGGAAATAGGCTTGTATACAATGTCATTTAAGATATCTCTCATTTCTGTTGTATTATCCTCGGTATCACTGATGATGATAGTATTTTATTTATCTGCTGGCAATATTATGATGCCGTCATTTAACACAGCCGAACTTACAGCTTTAACATACTTAAACATTGGATTACATCTGAGGTAGTTAGAATCAGGTTCTTGCCTATAGATTCCTCTCAATTCTATTGGATTAACAAACTTAACAAGATTGAAAAATCTGCAGCTTTTGTAAATTTACTCATGGCCTTTTTTTACACCAAAGTCATTCAACAACTTATGACACAAACAGCATAACTACTTTCTTGATTTCCTTAATTCTACATTCACCTTGGAAATAAAAGAAAATAATCGCCTCCCATTCTTAGGACCCAGGCGGACACATACCAACGCACACCATCATTCCTTACCAACACAGGTTGTATCCAATACCCCGATCTCAAGATCTCTTCGCCTATACAAAAACTAACGGGTAGACACTATAAATAAATCAATAAAATTGAAAGAAAATTCCAATTAGGATTCCAAAGGAGAAAATTGAGTTGGAAAATCAAGAAGGGCACAAGACCTCATATGTAATCCACAGTAAAACATACATATGCCATACCAGAAAAAGAACATCAGCGAGGTTAAAATAGCATAAAAAGAGTACAAGAAATAAACGTCCATTATCCGTCCCAGCATCCAGCATCAGCTCGCGAAAAAAAACAAAATTAATTTTGGAAGCTGCCATTAAATTGTCAACATAGAACATTAGAAGGCAAGATTTATTCTTGAGTCCATTTAAAATAAAAGGGAAAGCACTTGGAATAAAAGAGATCATACAATCAATACCCTTTCCTTCTATTAATTCAGATTTTATCACTTTATTTTTGTAACATACTCTTTTTATTGACTCTACAGACTTTATTTAAAGGGGTATATAAAATGAAGAAGGGCATATTTGTAGCATTCTTTCATTTAGTCCTATTCACGAATCAATTTTCGTTATTAGAGGTAAGGTAACTACGTGTTGAATATTTTAAACAGTTAATAGATGGTCATATGCTGTATAGGGTATTTTATAAAATGACTTTCAACTCATCCAAGTATTTTGTTGTTTCCTCAAATATTAAAATGTTTAGAAAATATAGTATACAGGGTGTTCGGGTAAATGTGGGAAATCTCTCGGATATGAAAAAAACACGTGAAAGGAATATTACAAGTTCATATAAACTTTTTTCGTATAGGCCTCCTCTTCGAAGATATGGGCTCACAAAGATCTGCAATGGAATCAAATTGTTTACACATAATTATTGAACCATCAGGTATCTTTTAATTTTTTTTAATATGATGTACACCAGATAAGACCCTTCAAATTACTATCCAAGAATGTGTTGTGAACCACTCACAGCTGCAGGGACGGACACTCATGACCCCATTTTTTTACTCCCTGTATGATAAGAACTTTAGACAATGTTTTTTACATACCTTTAACTATTGACTAAAAATTAAGTATCTTCATCATGTATTTGGCGTATTTCGATAAAAGATATGTCTTTGTTCCTATCAAATGTACAACTTTCAACCTTATTATAGAAAAAATTCGATCCAAAATGAGAGTTTACTTCGTTCGTTAAAAACGTCTAATTATGTGAATTGCAGTTCGACCTAGGTTGGCAAAAAATGTGCGTTTTATTTTATCGGCACCAAAAACAAAGTATTGTTGTTGCAAACGTTCCTAGATACGAAAAAAATTATATATATATATATATATATATATATATATATATATATATATATATATATATATATATATATATATATATATATATATATATAGGGGACAATCCGTGTCAACTGGATCAGAGCGATAACCAAAATAAGAAGCAACTAAAAAAATCGACCAAGGGCTCATTTTGAAGCTAGAGCGTCTACTTTTAAATGCCGAGTGTGTCTCTGAAAAATCCAGTATGGCGACCGGAAGCTGGAGAAAAATCGAGTGTCTAGCAAAAAAGGCTTGTAAAAATAAAAATTCATAAACGATTTGGTCGTTTTTGGCTCAAATTGTAGCTAATAGACGCCCCTAAAAAGCTGATGTGGTAGGTTAACAAAATCCAACATGGCGGATTCAATATGACGTAAAAATTCCAATATAGTGGCTGAATTTTTGAAAATCAACCAATTTGCACCAAGTTTGGTATATAGGGATATTTGGGGTCGTCACTTAGAATCTGAGGTCAAATTTCGAAAATTCTCAAGGTCAATATGGAGATCTAAGATGGCGGAGGTATTTTTTGAAAATCAGCCGATTTGTACAAAATTTGTTATACGGAAATTCAAGATGGTGGATCCCTTGAATTTGTGATCAGCGACCTCAAAAATCCCCGTATACCAAATTTGTTGCAAATCGGTTGATTTAAAAAAAATACGTCTGCCTATTGGATTCGCTATTTTGAATCTTGCAAATTCGATCTCGAATTCGTGGTTAACGACCCCAAAAACCCCCGTATACCAAATTTGGAATAAATCGGTTTATTTTCAAAATTCGACCATCATATTGAATTTTTGTCCGTCATATTGGATCCGCCATGTTGGATTTTGTCAACCTACCATCCCGCTTTTTAGAGGCGTCCATGAACTAGAATATGAGCCATAAGCGACCCGATCGGTCGCGAATTTTAATTTTTACAAGCTTTTTTTTCTTAACACCCGAGTTTATTCTTATATTAGATTACAAAAGCAGTACAATCAATTTTTATTAACTTTGATTCAGAACCATTTTTAATACGTTTTGTATGTAAGTTTATTGATTGTATGCATCCATTTAATAACTAATTCGTACTTATAGCTGTTCCTATGAAGAAGTAAATTTAACATTGTTCTATTTATTGTTAACACATAACAATAAATTATGGGATATAAATAAATTTTAAAAATAACTTATGACATCGTGTGTAATGATTATTAAAAAAAATTTATGTATATATATATATATATATATATATATATATATATATATATATATATATATATATATATATATATATTTCGATTTTTATATACTAAATCAATTATTCTTATATTAGATTAGTACAATCAATTTTTATTAACTTTGATTTAGAACCATTTTTAATACGTTTTGTATATAAGTTTATTGATTGTATGCATCCATTTATTAACTAATTCGTACTCATAGCTGTTCCTATGAAGAAGTAAATTTAACATTGTTCTATTTATTGTTAACACATAACAATAAATTATGGGATATAAATAAATTTTAAAAATAACTTATGATATCGTGTGTAATGATTATTAAAAAAAATTTATGTATATATATATATATATATATATATATATATATATATATTTCGATTTTTATATACTAAATCAATTATTCTTATATTAGATTAGTACAATCAATTTTTATTAACTTTGATTTAGAACCATTTTTAATACGTTTTGTATATAAGTTTATTGATTGTATGCATCCATTTATTAACTAATTCGTACTCATAGCTGTTCCTATGAAGAAGTAAATTTAACATTGTTCTATTTATTGTTAACACATAACAATAAATTATGGGATATAAATAAATTTTAAAAATAACTTATGATATCGTGTGTAATGATGATTAAAAAAAATTTAATTGTTTAATTGTTCAATTTTCCCTGGAGCCAGAGGGATGGATGTATCCCCCTACCGGCGCCCCTGCTAATAAAGTATATTTGTTAGGTTCTGTACTAAGGAGATTAGCCATACGATAATCGTTATTTCTAATTACACAATTTTGAAAATAATTGAATTAATTTTATTAGTCATTTTATATAAACTCTGTTCAGAGGCTTTTATGTGGCACTTCTAAACATTAATGAAAGTTCATTATTTCGAGGATAATGGTAGTATTAAACCTTAATTACATTCCAATAAATCGCAATAAAACCGTAAATAATCAACTTTTTTAAGATTTTTTTTATATCTTTTAATAAAATATACTCCGATACCTTTCGAGGATTTATTTATTACCCTGTCCCTTTACTTAATTGTGAATTGAGATTCTCTACTATAAATTATACAGAACTCCAAATTTGGTGTCCCGAATCCTTTTTTGATGACAAGGGTCGTTCGTTACGTAATTTGGTACGCTGTTTCCAAATCAGTTTAACAAAATTATTTATCACTTCAGAATATTGTGCTATTCTTACCTAAAAGTAACAAAAACCTCAATTTTTTACGTGGAATTCAAATTCTTTCACATTATTTTTTATCACCACTTGTTCCTGTCTGTTCTGTTTTGATTTATATTTGATGAAGAAAAAGTTTTTCTTTACGTCACTGCAAATCATTTAGGGTTGCAAGCTAGTTCTACTGAAAAAAGCTAAAATCATATTTTTAGTTTGTGTGCATATAGTTTCTGACTATGTATTTAGGTTATGGGAACAGGTCATTTCCTAGATTTGACTATTGACTTGTGTAGATTTTTTCACATAAAATTCAAATTTCGTTACCAAAATGCTCTATTCCTTCTGGATTTTGAGATATTGGAGTCAAAATATATCCAAAAATAGCAATTTTGTCAAAGTATCTAAAAATCCTGACCTCGTAGCCATTAAATTACATAGAGAAAGACTCTTGTCTTTTAAAAGAGAGGCTCTTGTAGTATCATTGAATCTAATACCTTAACAAAGAAATCTTAAAAGTGAGTGGAGGTTTGGATTAAAATTAAATTTTGTAGAGTGTTGATGAAAATTTTGGAATATTTACAGTTACAGTCTACATCACACGTGGAAATCGATTGTAACGTTGTGTTCTAATTGTAGGAGAAACGTCGCATAATAATTCCAATTTGTCACGGTCTAAACTCCAGAACCATAATTTTAATATACAGTGCCTTCATTTCAAAACGAACCATCCTTAATAACTTTGTTAAATAGAAAAATTTAAAAAAAAGAAAAAACACGTCAATTTAGATATACAGGGGGAAGTTTAATTTTGCATTTGTTAAAAGTCTGTCAATCACCTCCTCACCTCCAGCTAACCTCACTTTGATATGTCAAATGGGAACCCCCACCTTGTGACACATCATTGTAAGCAGCATAAAATTGTCTATCCAACCGTATAAAAAAAATTAAATCGGTTGACGTACAAGCGAATAGTGTGCAAAAATGTCTTGTAATAATGCATAATATATCGGCCTCGAACTTTGGTATGTCAAATGATTACCCTATAGTGTGATACATCATTTTAAAGGACGTACGATCTGCTATCCAAGGATGTCAAAAAAAATTAAGTTAATAGACGTTATAGGCAATTAGGATGCAAAAATGTGTGTTAAATATAAGCAGTTTATTCAGTTTTATTCAGTTGAAGAAAATTATTTTATTAAATGTTCAAAATGTGCGCCGGTATTAGCGAGACAATAAAAAAGTCTATTTTGAAATTCCCCACGAACATTGGCAAAGGTTTCTCTGCTAATTCCTCTACATTCCCGAACAATTCGATCTTTTAAATCGTCAATATTTTCAGGTGGGGTTTTATAAACCTTGCTTTTTAAATACCCCCAAAGAAAAAAGTCTAGAGGGGTTAGGTCTGGAGACCGTGCTGGCCATTCAATTGCACCACGTCTGCCAATCCACGTCCCTGGAAAATGTTGGTCAAGCCACTCTCGAATTGCCAAAGCGTAGTGCGGGGGAGCTCCATCTTGCTGGAAATGCAAATTATTTTCATTTAGTACCATAACAGCATTTTCATCCACTTGATTTTCTAAAGATTGCACAATGGCAGGGTATATTGTGTTTTCTAAAAGGTTTAAATAAATTTGCCCAGTTAAATTATCTTCCAAAAAAAATGGCCCGATGATTTCATTGCCATAAATTCCTGCCCACACGTTAATTTTTTCGGGATATTGAGTATGCCCTTCTCGGAAAAGGTGCGGATTTTCATTATCCCAGTATCTGCAGTTATGTCTGTTAACCAGTCCATTTAGAAAAAAAGTTGATTCATCACTAAAGCAGATATTCTTAGGTAAATGGGGGTCCTCGTCAATTCGTTGGCACATTAATTCGCAAAATTGAATTCTCCTATCAAAATCGTCTTCTCCGAGTTCTTGAAGAATTTGAATTTTGTAGGGAAAAAACTTATTTTGTTTTAAAACTTTATGCACAGAGCCAGCAGAAATGTTGGTTAAATCTGCGACCTTTGAGATGGATAAAGTTGGATCTATTGCAAACTGTCCTAGTACCTCGATTTGGCATGCTTCATCTACAACCCTTTTCTCAATAGATTTTTTATTACAAACGGATCCCGTTTCTTCAAACTTTCGTACCAATTCGAGTACATATTTATGGCCCACGTTTTTGTCTTGATGCCTCTCGTTAAATGCTCTGGCGGTTCTACGAGCGCACCGATCTTCAGCTCCATAGAGAAAAATTATTTCTATTCTTTCGGCTAGCGTATACACCATTTATATTCACGTTTCAACTAGGCGTCACAATGACTATTTTAACAATAATAAACAACTGGTGTTTAAAGATCTTAAAAATTTTATTTATTGCAGTGATTTCTTGTACCTATCAGGTACCGCAAAAAATATCATTGAAATAAATACACTAGATTGATTAGACTGCAATGAATTTTGCGATGAATTTTAAAACATGCTTAGTTTTTTTCTCGCAAATATTTTAACTGTTTATTATTTTAAAAAAATATTTATTTTAAATTTAAAATAATATTTTACTCTATTAAGTAGCCATTTGACATAATAAAGTTTAATGTGATAAGGTGTCTATTATTACCACACATCTTTTCTTACTATTCGCTTGTACATCAACAGATTTTCTTTTTTTTTATTGGCTAAATAGGAGATAGTATGCCCTTTAAAATGATGTATCACACTATAGGGTAATCATTTGATATACTAAAGTTCGAGGCCGATATATTATGCATTATTACAAGACATTTTTGCACACTGTTCGCTTGTACGTCAACCGATTTAATTTTTTTTATACGGTTGGATAGACAATTTTATGCTGCTTACAATGATGTGTCACAAGGTGGGGGTTCCCATTTGACATATTAAAGTGAGGTTAGCTGGAGGTGAGGAGGTGATTGACAGACTTTTAACAAATGCAAAATTAAACTTCCCCTTGTATATCTAAATTGACGTGTTTTTTCTTTTTTTTAAATTTTTCTATTTAACAAAGTTATTAAGGATGGTTCGTTTTGAAATGAAGGCACTGTATATCAGTTATTAGTGTTTCTTTATTGGTAGTTATAAAGGGTGTTTTTTATAGAGGTATAGAACTTTTAAATGGAATAAAACAAAGATGAATTTTTTAAATTGACATGAAATTTACTTTATTCGAAAGATAACCCTCTGGCGTTATAATTTAAATATGACTTCTGGCATATGACCGCCACGGCTGGCTCGGACGTAGTCTAATCTGGAGGTCCAATTTTCGATGAATTTTTCCAACATTTGTGGCCGTATATCGGCAATAACGCGGCGAATGTTGTCCTCCAAGTGATCAATCGTTTCGGGCTTATCGGCGTAGACTAGCAACTTCACATATCCCCACAGAAAATAGTCTAGCGCCGTAAGTCGCACGATCTTGGAGGCCAATTCACGGGTCCGAAACGTGAAACTATGCAGTTACCAAACATTTCCTTCAATAAATCAATTGTGGCACGAGCTGTGTGACATGTTGCGCGGTCTTGTTGAAACCACAGCTCCTGCACATCGTGGTTGTTCAATTGATGAACGAAAAAGTCAGTAATCATGGCTCTATAGCGGCAGCATCGTTTTTAAAGAAGTACGGACCAATAATTCCACCAGCCTATAAAGCACACCAAACAGTAAGTTTTTCTGGACGTAACGGTGTCTCAATATACACTTGAGGATTATCATCACTCCAAATACGGCAGTTTTTTTTATTGACGTATCCATTCAAACAAAAGTGAGCTTCATCGCTAAACAAAATTCGCTTATGAAAATCGGGATCAACGGCAATCTTGTTTTGGGCCCATTCACCGAATCTACGCCTTGCTAGGTGATCGTGTGGCTTCAATTCTTGCACGAGTTGGATTTTGTAAGCACGCAAACCAAGATCTTTCCGCAAAATCTTCCATAAAGTGAATGGACACATATCCAATTCCTGTGCACGATGGCGGATAGACTGATTCGGGTCTTCCTCTACGCTACGCTCTACAGCAGCAATGACTTCTTCTGTACGCACTGTACGACGTCTCTGTGAATGCGTATTATCATTTAGAGTAAACGTGGTGCAAAAACGTTTCATAGTTAATCGAATTAATTGCTCTGATGGACGATTATGTTGACCGTAAAATGGACGTAGTGCGCGATACGTATTTCGAACAGAACCATGATTTTCAAAATAAATTTGCACAATTTGGAAGCGTTGTTTAGGCATCAGTCTATTCATGCTGAAATGCCAAACAAAACTAAACATAAATCACTTGACAGCTGACAAAATGGCCGCCAGTTAAAAAAGTGTTGCCAACTTAAAGTTTTATACCTCTATAAAAAACACCCTTTACAAATACGTCTGACGATTATTTTATATGATTTACTTTGTATCAAAATGTAATCTTGAAATAAACAATGGCAAACCGGATTGATTGCGTTCGCTGGTCGGTGTTGGCACGCAGGTCGGTATTGGCACGTGGGCTGTAATTTGCCGACCTTTGACCTAGAAGGTGATAAATTCTCCGTGTACAAAGGGGGATTCCGATAGAGTGCTGATATGCCTAACACAGATTTATATTTTTCTTACTAATGGATATTAATGAACCTTTAATTAGTGGTGAGCCTACAAAACAAATAGTCAATTAACGTTAGAATAACAAATAACAAAGTAACCACTTCGGATGCTGCAGAAATATATGGCATTTTAACCAAAATTTCTTCGCACACGGTTTTTAAGGTTTCAAGTGGGCGTTATAAAGAAATCGACTAAAAAAAAGCAAGTCAATGGTTTCGTTTTTTAAAATGAAATACCAACGTTAAAAAATATTAAGACAGAAATTAATAACGGCACATCTTTACCTAAAATGTAATTAAAAGTTTTGAAATAAACTTTAAAATACGGGGGCTTCGGGAAAAAAAATTGTATTATTCTGACGAAACATAACTCAATGAAGGGTATACAGTTGAGAACATATGGCAAGGTCTGAACATTAAAAGTTTGAAGCAGGTATTTATATAAGGATTTTCGTAAAGACTATGCAATCCTAGAGGAAAAGGTCGTCGTCTTATAATAACTCATATTAGAAGTGTGTATGGTTCCTTAGATAGCGACTTTAACATTTTCAAATTTCGAAAAACAGGCGACCACCATGAAGACATGAACGCCGATATTTTTGAACGAAGGTTGTCTTCGATTTTTAATTTTGCGAAACCTGATTCGGTAATTGTAATCGACAATGCCCTGCATCATAGTTGACGTACAGAAAAAATTCCGTCCAAAAATGTGGAGATGTGCCAATTGCTCCTCTCAAAAATAATGAATTTGACGAAACAATGTTCTTTTAGAAGTCGGTTAAAAATAAAACTAATTTTCGTCAACATATACTTAAATTTCACAAAATTTGCAAAAATTTAAGAATTCAGATATATATTTAAACAATAAAATTTGTCCTAAAATAGAGTATGATTAAAGATATATTTAAAGCGAATGGTATAAGCTGAAATTGGATATCGATTAAATGAAATCCTAATTATAATGAGTTCCTATAAAATATCAGTACCAAAGCGAAAATGCAATTTATTTACCGCCACGCCATAACAAATAGATTAGATTATTTATCAGTGATGGAATAATAGACAATATATTCGCTGACTGATACTAAATTATCCAATAAATAATATTAAATAATAAAATAAATTACTATATTGTATTACTGGTATTCGATAAAGTAGACAATGTGCAACATATTGAAGTTTCATCCAGAAATAGGAACATTATATATTTTAAATACGCTACAATGGGTTTATCTATATCTTTGCGTTATATTTTTAATTGATTTGATATATTGATATTATAGCGTCATAGATTTAATTGATTTGTACAGAATTTTTCCACTTACTATTGGTTTAGATTGACGTTTAGTAGTAATCGAAATTAATATTATATAAAATTTTATTTTGTTTTAGCTTTAAAAATATAATTTGGCGTTTTAACTTCTTGTAATTTCTTTGCATAATATTATGTAGACAGATATTGTTAATATAAATTAGAACTTTTAACCAGTAGCGGCTGGTGCATTAAAAATGTAGGGGTTGCAGATCCAATCTTACATTAAAAACATAGATATGCATAAAACCTGCCATAGGCACCAATGGATGAAAAAATAAAAGTCTGTGTGAATTGTTTACAAAGAAAATCCGTACGCCTATCTTTGGAATTAGCAAATTTATCGATTACTCGTTGAGTGAAATCAGGATTGCTTTCGATAAGATCCCTTTCTTTAAAAAGCATTGCCAGAGCACAAAGTCTTTCTGGCTCATAGTATTCTGTAAAAACGTTTTTATCCGTTTGAGGGTAGAAAAGTACCGTTCTGCTTCAGCCGATGCCAGCGAAATAGTAATTAAAATTTTTTAGTTTTAGAATTTCACTAAATGGCTCGATGTTTTGCGAAAGATAGTCATAAAGAACAAGAAGTATCGAAATTGATCTAAATTCTCCAATTTCATATATGATGGTCAGTTCTGCACGGAGTTTTTTTTCGATAAAAAAAGAGTATATTTTAATTGTATGCTTAAATTTTTATCCAGGAAAACATGTACTAAATTCGACATACTCTTCCGAAAAAAAGACAAATAATTATATCACAAACTTCTTTTGCTTCCCGAGAAAACTCGGCGGAATCATCGAGCTTACGTCGTTTTGAACTAGATGGAGATGACTCAACGTCGTTTGAGGTAATATTATTTCTAATTGCTGTTCATTTTGATTCAAATGATAATATATTTTTATTTGCGAAAACGGTGTTAATTTGTCTTGTCTCAAACTTACCAAATAACAAATCAACTTAAGGCATCATCTTGTAAAATAAGTTTAATCATGAATGAAAACTCTTGCTTTTGAGAATTTTGACATACCTTGATGACTGGTTCGTGGTACTAACGTTTCTACTGTCATCTAAGATTTTTTCCATTGTTTCTAGAATGCTGTCTTTGTCTACGAATTCGGTACAAACAACTCTAGAATTAAAATTCCATCTTGTTGGGGCCGAATGAGGTAAGCGTTCGTTAACAATTTGATCTAGTATTGCGGTAAGGACTATTGGAAAAAAATAAGAAATCCCTTGTAAAGCGGAAAAAAATATGCGAACATTTTTGTTGGCGGATACAGCGATTAAGGTAGTTCACTCGTGAAAAGCTTTTCTTAGGAACGTGATCGAATTTGAATATATAGTTTACAAAAGTGTCTTTTATTTAATTAAAAAAAAAACAAAATTTTTAATCGTCTGTGAGACAAAATATTAACAATTAAAATATGAATAATTAACATACTGGTCTCTACATATAACAAAATGCCAATACATTTTGGAATATCCCAAAAACGGTTTTACCATATTTTTTTAAAAACTAATGCAATATAGATCCAAAAATTTTGAATTTTTTAGAAAAAGAAAACGGAATTTCTTGACCATTTTGTTGAGAAAATATAGATTTTTTTATTTATTTTCTGGATATTTTTATTTATTTTCTCAATATGTTTGGATGTCAACATAACAAACTGTATAGGTATGAGACTCATACTATATGAACGCCACTATACACACGTTTACTCTATAGATCATTCAATATAGATATTTGCGATGCTGCTAGATTTATTATATTTAAAGTTATTACTGTATAAGAATGTGTCTGTATATTGAAAGTTAATGTGTGTTGGGTACAGTCTCGTACAAAAACAAAATTCTTTTAGCCTGAGAATCTTTAACTTTTGGTACGTACTTAAAGGCTATACTTTTGTCTAAGACTGTCGCAAGTGAACTACCTTAACATTACCAAATTTAATTAATGTGCATAACAATGTATGTAAGGAGCATGTTAATAGTTTTTTTTATAATTGCTTGCACCCCATTCGACGAGCCGCTCATGACCGATGCACCATTGTATGTTTGCCAAATGAGTTGAAAAACATGTCAAGGGTAACTTTGACATGCTTTTCAAGTTCTTTAAGTATAACAGAAGACAAAGTTTTCGCGTCATGTTTTAAAGGCAATAAAAACCTCCAAAATTGCTCAACCGGCTTGCCTCGTACAATGTATCTAAAGGCAATTGCTATTTGAAGGATATTTGATACGTCACTAGTTTCGTCAGCTACTATAGACAAATAATCAGCTTTTTTTATTTCTTTAGAAATTTTCTCTTGACATACAAGAAACATTTTTGGGGGTTTCGCATACTTGTCGACTCAGTCACACATCCATCGGTTTGTATAGAGAGAACAATAAAGTGTTTTAAAAATATTTTGAATAAGGAATGTGCAGATCCACTGGGACTACGTTATAAAATTATTTTGAAATATACACAGTGACTCAAAAAACGTTTCCTACCAAAATTGCCAAAATTCAAACGCAATTCCCTATCTATTGTTGCATATTTCGATAGCGTGGGCAAAATAGGGATAAGTTACTGTTATTTATCATATACCGTCAGCCGGGGCGATTTGAAAGAGGGAGTGTAACTTGGAACAAATGAGAATAATATTTTTTAATTTGCAGTGTCATCTACCATAATTCGTTTGGAAGACAGACACGTCATTTAATTAGTTAATGGTTTCAATATGTTTGTGTATGAATGTTTTTAATTATATAAAAAATATATTTAGAAAAATCAATAAATAAAAAAACAACAAAAATTATTGAAGATGCCTTAAATAATGGGCGAAACGTCAAATTGTTTTTGATTTTTTGTTAAATAGAGAACCTAAACCCAAGAAAAGACAAAATAAAAAGAAAATTTAATATATATATATATATATATATATATATATATATATATATATATATATATGCAATCAGAAATTTTTATTCATAAGGATTTGTTTTTAAGGTTGGGTGTTCTACCTTGTCAAAAGCCTTTTTAAAGTCAATATATCAAGTTTATGTTTCTTGATATATAACTGTACTCTTGTTCTCTTCCCATTTCTGATTCTTATTTTTTATAATTTCCGGTTTGTGGAACATCATGTATGTATTATATTTAAGAACAATTCTAAAACCATCAGGACTTTAATTCGCCATTCCCAAGATAGTATTCCATATGATGTTAGATAGTTCTAGAGTTATTGTAGTAGTCTTTATTCAATAGTTTCAAATTTCTGGCATTATTTCCTTAACTACATTCTTAGCTTCCTTTATTTTTCGTTTTATCAGTTTATTAATAGTTATGAACTTATCTATATCTGGTAACAGAATAATGAAAATATTTCAAAAATTATAACTGCTAGAGTTTTTCCTGTAGTTTCTTTTTAAACTAGAATTACACCTCTAATGGCATTATTTTTAACAAAATTTTAGCTTAACGAGTATTGACAAAAGAGAGAGAAATTATGTCCAGATACATTCAAAAAAATCTTTAAACTCATCTATGTAAAACATTTCTAACGAAAACACATTTTTTCTGACACCAAACTCAAATGATAAAGACAACCAATTAAAACAACTGCTTAGGTAAATAAGTAAATTAAAAATATCACGAGCAATTTTTTATAAAACAGAAGTTCGTTAAAAAAAATGAGAAAAACAAGCTTTTTAATATGAAAAAGCTAAATAAGCTATTTATTCTTTATTAGCCTTTGATTGGATGTTATAAAACTTTATATTAAAGAGCTTCTTCAGTTTTCTTGCATTCTTTTTTACGAAACTACGGGACGTTAAAAGAATTATGCGAGATAAATGTCTTCTTCCTAGATTCATAGTTTATTTTTACGTAAATTTAATTAAGGAATGAAAATTGTTGAGACACTTAGGTTTCCGGATGTAATATATATATATATATATATATATATATATATATATATATATATATATATGTACCGGTGTTTTTCCGGTTTTCAATCCGTTCGTCAATAGAAAAATCTTCACGACGTTTCGCCAACATCTCAGCTGACATTTTCAAGTGATGCTTCCTCGATGGCTGCTTTTCTATTGACGAACGGATTGAAAACCGAAAAAACACCAGTACACATTCTACCATCCGTGAAAATCTATGTTACAATATGTAGTTATATATATATATATATATATATATATATATATATATATATATATATATATATATATATAATATAATATACTAACAGACTATACCCTGTATATTCGGGAAACAATGTCAGAAAACTTAAGAAGCTGATGCTATATAGCACAATAATGGGTGCAAGTGATTTAAAGTAATGTTAAAATCTTAATGGTTTATTAGTTACAGGTAAATAAAATTAAATTTTTTATTTGGGTTTTAAGGCATAAACATGTATGAGTTATAATTTCAGAATTTAATATTATGTGCTTTCCAAAGTAAACAGGACTTTTTAAAAATAGCGCATTCTAGTGGCGCCATGTATTGAAGGTTACCCAAGTTGGGAGTTACATTCTTTACTGACATTTATTCACAATTTTATGACCAACTAACTATTGGACGCTGGGTCATTTCTTTGTAAGTGACAGTGTGTTTGTTGTGTCGCTGTAAAAATGAATATTGAACAAAGAGCCAACGTTAAGTTCTGTCTCATGCATTTGTTTTTATAGAATATATTTGTTGCATATTAGTCCAACTTATAGGTAAAAATAGTGACATAAATTATTAGATGAATGAAACCTATCCAGAGGTGTTGTTATAGAGTTATAGCAATCAACATTTTGCGTCTTGGGATAAACAAATAGCAATATCTCAGCAAAAAATTAGCTGATTTACCATTATAAAATATTATTTTGTTCAAAATGATGAGAGCTTCCCTTTAAAATAAAAAAACTGCAAAAAAAGTTAATTTTGCAATAATAATTGACATGGAAGAAATGGCCGATATTACGGATTTTTTGACAATTTTGCAATATCAAATTAACGAAAATGATTGTAAAAAAAAGCTAAATTTTTTAGGTTTTTAAAATCTCTACAACTTTTATTTGAAACTTTTTTTTTCAAAATGCGTTCCTTGGCTTGTAGATTCAAAGAACTTGTCTTAGCCAATTTTGACCCTCCCCCCTCTTGACCCCAACCAATTTTTTGCTATTACATTTTATGTAGAGTTTGTTCTTACTTTGCCCTCTAACGCCCCTGGGTAGGTGTCAACCATCTCGGAATTTACGTCAAAAACAGCACTAATTTTGAACTGTCCAACAAATATTTCGGCAAGAGCAATAAAATTATTATTTTTAATTGAACCCTTTCAGTCAAGGAATAAAAAACGTTTCTTTGGTTTTCTTCTTTACATTTTTAATTAGTTTGAGTGAAAATTGAATAAAACGGAAAAATTAATTTTAAAAACATATTTTTATAGAAATTGAAAAAAATATTTCCGCCACGAGGACATTTGATATACATACTCAATACAAGTAGCGTCATCTCTCGTTCAACCAAGGAAGTATGTTGTGCGAAGCCTAACGAATATATGTTCCAAATTTTAGTGCTGTCCGTCACTTCATTTTGGAGTATTATGTGATTGCGTGCTGTGTGTTCATGATACATTGTCCGAGCTCGCGAGATGGAACAAAGAAGCGTGATTAAGATTTATGTTCGGCTTAGCAAATCTTCCGTAGAAACTTTTTCTATGATTCAACCAGCATTTGGAGATCAAGCTGTATCTCGTACTAAAACACACACGTGGTAGAGGCTCTTTAAAAACCAATGAGAATGCTCCAGCAAAAAATTGAAAGTCAAGACGATGCTCATCCCATTTTGTGACTCGAATGAGAACCTCATTCACCTAGAGTACCATGATCCGGGTATTTGGACCTTCTTGAATGATAAGGCCCCATCGCACAACACAACAATATTGAAGCATTATTACCCAACAAATCAAATTACTGTCTTATTCCACTCACCCTATTAACCTGATTGTTATTTTCAAAACTCAAGATGTAGATAACAGGGTACTTTTATAACGATATTCCGGCTATTCAACGAGCCTGTACCGAGTGATTCCAAGAAATGCAGCGGTGGTCCCATATTTTTTTGGGCGACATTGGTGAAGTAATATCTGAGATGGTGCTGACAATATGGCGTCCAAAAAAAAGTAATTTTGTTTGATTTTCTCCAAAATTGGTGCGGGAGAATATTTGGGGTCTTACATAACGAATCTGAAATTATTTTTAAAAAGTTCAATATGGCGGGTCCAACATGGCGCAAAAAAAAATTTGATTTTGTCTGATTTTCTCCAAAATTGGTGTGGGGAAGTTTTCACGGTCGCACATAATGGATCCAAAATACTTTTAAAAAATTCAATATGGCGGACAAAATAATCGATTTTGTCCGATTTCCTCCAAAATTGGTGCGAGGCAGTTTTCAGGGTCGTACATAACTAATTTAAAATTATTTTTAAAAAATTCAGTATGGCGGATCCAAGATGGCGCATTAAAGATTCTACATCTCCTGATTTTGTTTAAAATCAGTAGTGGGGTATTTTTGATAATGTTAATAATAAATTTAAAATATTTTTTGAAAAACTCAATCTGGCAGATTCAATATGGTGTCCTAAAAATTTTACATTTTTCGATTTTCTCCAAAAATGATACAGGGGGTTCTTGAGAGTGTAAATTATGAATTTAAAAGTATTTTTTCAGGATTCAATATGGCAAATCCAAGACAGCGGACGAAAAACTTTACATTTTTCGATTTTGTTTAAAGGGGGGTTTGAAAATTTTAAAAAATCGTTTTTGAAGATGTAAATAGCGAACATAAGTTTAGAAATTTTAAATTTCCGAATTTCATCCAAAATTGGTACTAGGGGGCTTTGAAGAGTTTAGACTTAGATTAGATTAAGACTTAAAATCATTTTTTTGATATTCAATATAGCGGATGCAATACGGTGGGTTGAAAATTTTACCTTATGGGCATTTTTTCAGATTTGGTATTAGACGGTTTTCGGGATCGTGTATTACGAATACGAAGTTCATTTTTTTCAACTATTAGGTTGATAAGATACAATATGTGGGACAGAAAATTTTGCATATTCCAATTTTGTCTAAAATTGAATATTGTGGGGTTCTTGAGGCGTATATAAATTCAATATGCAGTATAAAATATATCGAGCTAAGAAATTTACATCTCAGGTTCTTTAAATATTGAAAATTTATATTGTGGGGTTCTTGAGGCGTATACAAACTCAATATGCAGTATAAAATATATCGAGCTAAGAAATTTACGACTCCGGTTCTTTAAACATAGATATTGGAAGGTTTTGGGGCCTATATTACCAATCTAAAATTAATTTAAAATTTAAGGAAGTGTATTTACTATGATAGACTAAATGGTATTTGGAAAACTCTAAGAACCAAATAATTTTTAGTGGTTCATTTTATGGTGATTTTCAACTTTGGATAAAATGGGTACTTTTTTGTCACCTTGGAGTCATTGCGAGGTACACTAATCTCGAGTAGTACTTAGTTCAAATAATTTATGGATATCATAATGAATCCTAAAAATAAATATTGAAAAATAAAATTTTTAAGAAAAAATTGAAAAATAACTATAAATTTTTATATGAAATTGAACTTTTTGAAGCCGGCGCCAAATTATTTGTAAATGAAATAAATAACTACTAATATGTACAACTTGTGGTAAGAAAGCAATTACAAATAAAGTATTTTTAATCTGTTTATGCAAATCATATTTTGTCAAGTATTAGTTTGGCGCCGACTTCAAAAACTTCAATTTCATATAAAAATTTATAGTTATTTTTCACTTTTTAGCGCACTTTTAGAAGTCGGTTCAATTTTTTTATAAAACTTTTATGATATACCCAGTAAATATTAAAGCAAATACTTTAAATAAATTTTTAACCATCAAACTATCTTGCTTATTTTTTCTTTAGATCAATAACGTGATACTTATAATTTTTCAGCTTCAAATAATATATAAAGTCTGTCATCTTATCAAAGTGGATGTGATAAAAGCTTCCTTTAAGCCTGGTAGTCCATTAAGTAATTGCAGCTAGGGATAAAAAAAAGTTTTTTATAAACTTTGCTTAAATTTTTTTTACAAGATAATTTTAAATGTAATTAGATTTTTATGTGTAGCTTGCCTGATTCTTTAGACCGATGGTATGTGCAGATATCATTGTATTAAACTCCATACAAAGTTTTAATTTGTGTTAATCTGGCTAATAAATGTACAAATAATACTGGGATGGCATATCTGGATAATTTATGCTAAAAAATTTACTATTTTGATTTGCCCGATGACATTTGTAATAAGGAAAAGTGACATTTTTAATCAAAATCGCATAAATAATTCAAAATCAATTATGAGGAATCTAAACGTCAACGATTGTAGTAAAAATTAAGTTTCGTTGAATTTTTTTTTAACATAAACTGTATTACACTTGAAATCCAAATATATAAAAATTTACAATTATATAAGAGAAACTTAGCTCTCAACCAACTGAAAAAAAACCTTATACTATAAGGACAAACGTGCTCTGTTCTGACACAGTTAGAGACAAAGCACAATCTCAGATTGTAAGAATACCAGGAAAGGGTGGAAGCCTTTCCTATGGTAGTGCACCGGCATCTGTAGACCGGTTGCGAACTTGTTAGTACTCGTCAGTACAGAATAGGCTACCATAGGAAAGGCTTCTACCCTTTCCTGGTATTCTTGCAATCTGAGATTGTGCTTTGTCTCTAACTGTGTTAGAACAGAGCACGTTTGTCCTTATAGTTTAAGGTTATTTTCAGTTGGTTGAGAGCTAAGTTTCTCTTATATAATTGTATTTTCTCTCTACGAGATTTTATATTCAGATTGCGTGGAATGCTGGGAGATGGCGCCGCTTGTATTAGATTTCATATTTTGTCTAATATAAGTTGCTTAAAGGATTTATTTTTCCGATGCTGAAGTGCGCTGGCCTATTCTGTACTGACGAGAACTAGCAAGTTCGAAACCGGTCTACAGATGGCGGTACACTACCATAGGAAAAGCTTCCACCCTTTCCTAGTATTCTTGCAATCTGAGATTGTGCTTTATCTCTAACTGTGTTAGAACAGAGCACGTTTGTCCTTATAGTATAAGGTTTTTTTTCAGTTGGTTGAGAGCTAAGTTTCTCTTATATAATTTTATTTTTATACACCCAACTGCAAGTATATTATCCTCTTTTGGTTTAAATAAAAATTTGTCTATTATGACACAGGATTGATAATGTTTTTTTAGGGTTTCGTAGAAACCTTTATAGTTTCATCATATCTGTCCATCCGTTCGTCCGGTCGCCTCTATGTCACAGCATTATAACTTTGTCATATTATTTCAATTAACCGAAAAATCGCCCTGACGCTAAATTAAGAAATATATACGCCATCCTGCAGGAGGTCGGCGAAGCCGCATTCAGTGTTGCATACTTCCTTCCGATTTGTCCTTTATACAAATATATATATATATATATATATATATATATATATATATATATATATATATATATATATTTGCGGTATTTGTTATTTATTTCTTGGACCCTTATTAAAATATTTTTTATTTTTTTGTTTTTCCTGGGATTATGGTCCGTTTAAAAATGGAATTAAAATGTAATGGTTGTGTTGTATTTTATATTACATTTTTTTTAATACATTAACGTTTCGGTAATTTTTTTTTTACCTTCGTCAGAATGTGTGTACCTAAAAAACAAAGTATTTGGTTGATTTTACTATTAAAATATTTACATATTATTTATTTACCTTGAACAATGATTCAGGAACAACACTGCACTTACATGTATACATTTATTCAAAAATTTTGTTCTATTAAAAATTTAATTTTCGCGAGATTCACAGAGTTCAAGATGACCACGTGTGTCATCTTGAAGTTAAGATGATACTGAGAGAACAGATGGTATTTTTTTGTAGGTAATGAGGGTTGTTTTGGCTATTGTGGGTTAAAAGGGTCTAGTTCGAAAATGCAATGCGTTTTTGGTTTTAGAATTTTAATTTTTTTTGGTTCTTATTTTAAAATGTTATTATATATTTTGCTAAGTTGTTTGGTATCTGCCTTAGCATTTACTTCATGTTTGTTTTTTTGTATTTCTATCATCTCTAGGAT
Organism: Diaprepes abbreviatus; assembly: GCA_034092305.1. NCBI lineage: Eukaryota > Metazoa > Arthropoda > Insecta > Coleoptera > Curculionidae > Diaprepes > Diaprepes abbreviatus. The sequence goes on along the minus strand of JASJET010000055.1, from coordinate 3,341,032 downwards.
TTCTCGTTTTTTTTGTATGGTTTTCCGTTTTCAAGATTTTTACTTTTTCAAAGTTAAAGGAGTGGCGATTTTCCGTGCTGTGTGTTGTTAAAGCCGTTTTATTTTTTTTTGTCGTATTTATGCCCATTGAATCGATTTTTTAGATGTTGGCTTGTTTGGCCTATATATTCGCCTTCGCTACGACATAACGGTCAGCCATAAGGGTCACAACCTTCTAAAAAATTGCTACAGTAAACTTAAATCGGAAATTCCAAAAGATAAAAAAACACATGTCGTCTACAGTATCCCATGCAAAGACTGCGAAGGCGAATATATAGGCCAAACAAGCCAACATCTAAAAAATCGATTAAATGGGCACAAATACGACAAAAAAAATAAAACGGCTTTAACAACACACAACACGGAAAATCGCCACTCCTTTAACTTTGAAAAAGTAAAAATCTTGAAAACGGAAAACCATACAAAAAAACGAGAAATCCTAGAGATGATAGAAATACAAAAAAACAAACATGCAGTAAATGCTAAGGCAGATACCAAACAACTTAGCAAAATATATAATAACATTATAAAATAAGAACCAAAAAAAATTAAAATTCTAAAACCAAAAACGCATTGTATTTTCGAACTAGACCCTTTTAACCCACAATAGCCAAAACAACCCTCATTACCTACAAAAAAATACCATCTGTTCTCTCAGTACCACCTTAACTTCAAGATGACACACGTGGTCATCTTGAACTCTGTGAATCTCGCGAAAATTAAATTTTTAATAGAACAAAATTTTTATATAAATGTATACATGTAAGTGCAGTGTTGTTCCTGAATCATTGTTCAAGGTAAATAAATAATATGTAAATATTTTAATAGTAAAATCAACCAAATACTTTGTTTTTTAGGTACACACATTCTGACGAAGGTAAAAAAAAAATTACCGAAACGTTAATGTATTAAAAAAAATGTAATATAAAATACAACACCACCATTACATTTTAATTCCATTTTTAAATGGACCATAATCCCAGGAAAAACAAAAAAATAATATATATATATATATATATATATATATATATATATATATATATATATATATATATATATATATATATATATGACAATATCTCTCCTAAAATATTGAAAGATAATCATATTTGCCTTATAAAGCCTCTTTTACATTTAATAAATTTGATATTTGAAAAAGGAAGATATCCTGTCATTTTAAAGAAGGCTGTTATCGTTCCATTTTATAAATCGGGGAATAAGTTAAATAAGGGAAACTATCGACCTATTACGATGACTAGTTCGATCAGCCGACTTTTTGAGAAGTATATTAAACTCAAATTGGATGATTTTTTGAAAGAAAACAAATTTTAGTCTCTTTCTTAGTATGGGTTTCGGTCGGGAGTAGGCACGGAGGATGCAATAGTGCATGTATCCGTTACATGCACTATATAATTTGAGGGTTTAATACCAAATTCAAGACACTGGGGATATTTGTTGATTTGGCTCGTGCATTTGACACTGTGGCGCACCAAAAATTACTGAATAAACTTGAAAATATTGAGATTCGAGGTGTCGTGTATGACCTGTTTGAGTCATATATAACTAATCGAACACAGAAAGTAAGAATAAGTGAAACACTAAGTAAAACAGGTAATGTGGAGTTTTGGGGTACCGCAGGGTACAGTATTGGGTCCTGTCATGTTCTCTCTATATATAAATGATCTCTTTACTGTTCGTCCAAGTGAAAATAGTGAATGCATTTTTTATGCCGATGATAAAGTTATTTTAATTAAAGGTAAATTTTGGCAGGAAACATTTCAGAGAGCAGAGGATTACTTTTCGAGGGTACGATTGTGGATGAATCAGAATCTTCTGAATATGTTATGGGTGAGAGACAGTGCGGATGTATTGAGTCTGTAGCAGCGACAGACTAGGTTAAATACTTAGGGGTGTTCATTGACAGGAATCTCAGATATGATGCTCATGTAAACTATATCACTAAAAAACTTTGAAAGACTATGTACAAGTTGTACCAACTGAGAGAATTCCTGTCTTTGAAAGTATTAAGAATGACTTACCAGACTTTAATTGAATCAGTCTTCACATATGGTTTGAATATTTGGGGCAGTGCATGTGGTAGCATCCTTTACCCATTAACTGTTACTCAAAAGTATATAATAAAAATAGTCTTAAATAAATCAAGGAGGTGTTCATTGGACTTACTATGTGCACAAGCTGACCTAACTATCATACAATTGTATTTTAAAAATGTTCTAAAATTTATGAATAAGTGCGATAAATATAAAAGTCCGATTATGCACAATGTTCATACCAGGTCTGTTCACAGTGGAAGCCTAACCTTTCATGTGGCATTATATACGGCTTCGCAGAGGCATAATATGAATATCGGTCCAAAGTTATTTAATTTGTTACCTTTAGAAATAAAATCTATCGTAAATGTATATTATTTTTGTGTGACAATATCTAAGTGGATAAAAGTAAACCAACATCAGATTGTTAATGCAGTGCCATTATTAAATTAGTATTGGAAATGGATATGATTTTAGGTATTGTTTTTTGTATAAATACCTTTGAATATGATTTGATATGTAAGTATGTGGTGTGTCTCTTTAAATAGGTATAAGTTTAATTTCTTTAATTAATTGAATGCATTTTAATTGCTTTATTTTGTGATAGTGTATTAGAAAGTAAAAGTTTGTTATTTGTTATATCCAGACAAGCTGCTTGTAGCTTATGGATTCAAAAAATACATGCATGTAGAAAATTACTGCAACTTTCCTATTTAGTGGTAATAAGTTATTATTATTAAATATATATATATATATATATATATATATATATATATATATATATATATATATATGTATATATATAATATATATCCATTTGTGTGTGTTTGTTTTTTGTTCCATATGAGACCTCAACTAAACAACGAAAAATAATTCATTATAACGGTCTGAATTTGTATTAGTTTTAGCTTCGTATTAAGACAATTCAGTCTTTAAGTTACACAAATAAAAAGATGGCTAAAAGAATAAATGGAATGCAACTATTCAAATAAAGTTTTATTTTTGAAGAACCCTGTGGTAAATTATTAAAATATATTCACTTTATAAAAAATTTATAGTTGTCTTCAAGTAATGCGCTATTTTTTTTGTCTTCATAAGCCATAAATGTTTTGCTTGTCATGAAACTAAACTCCAGTTGTTTATTTTAAAAACTTCCTTAAAGATTGAATCACTTTAAACGTGACACAATTTAGCAATTTACAGAGTAAACAAACATTGAAAGCAGAACGGACAATATGCGACCTATCTCTGGCATACAGGAAGTATTTGTCAGAAACTAAAAGCATACTTCATTGTTAAAAATATATAGTTCCAACCAGGGGCGGATCCAGCCTCTCTCTTTGGGGGGGGGGGCGGTGACATCACAAAAGTACATTATGGCAAGTGAAAGCAAGTTGTCGACGGGGGGGGGGGGTACACTGGAGACATTCCCATTTCTAGTGTAAATGACAGGGTCATGCCTATTTTTCTGAATTTGAAGCTCTTGGAGAAGAGGGGATGCCAGCAATATACACATTCCTAGTATAAGAGGCAGAATCGGGTCTATTTTCCTGAACTCAAGCTATTGGGGAGCGGCTATCGCAAGAAAAACAAGTTGTCAAGGGGGAGGGAGTGTCAGCAGCATACACATTCCTAATATAAAAGGCAGAATCCGTTCTATTTTCCTGAACTCAGAGCTCTTGGGAGGGGGGGGGGGGCGATCGCAAGCATACACATTCCTATACTCTATTCAAGAACTAGAGAGGGCAATAAACCTGTTACCGAAATCCTCAACGTACTTGCTCCAGTACCGCAGGTAACGGAGGACTGCCGTAAATCTAATTATATTTAAATATTATAAGCTTTTATAAATTTACTGCAATAATAAAATTTTCGATAGTTCATTTTTATTTCTGTCAGTGAGAAAAGTACACCTTACAGTGTGTCCTTGGTGATTTATCTTGTTTGTGCTTGTTTTTATAAATTATTTAAAATTAGTAAGATACCGAAAAAATATGACCACTTCTATATTTATTCCAAAATCGTTAAACCAAGGCATTTTACCTCAATGAAAAACTTATTACGATGAATGCTTATGATGCCCTAAGATATCAGTATCTAGATAATAATGTTAAAAGCTCTGTTGAGATGTGTTCCAACATGACAGAAAAATCTACTATGTACCGAATACTGAAGGAGAAAAAACGACTGGAATGTTTCGTACTCCCCCATTCGATCACAGGCAGATGAAAAACCTCGTTGGAAGAAGAGATGAAAACTGCAGTAAAAGGAGTTGTACATACATTTTATTGTGAGAAGCAGATCCCATCCGTCAACAAAATTCTTACTAAAATCAATGAAGATCGGGATTTACCTGAAATTAAAAGAACTGAGCTCTAGAAATTGCTCAGAGAACTTAATTTTTGATGGAAAAAACCAGATAGGAAATCTGTTCTTATAGATCGTCCGAAAACTGTCCGTTGGAGAAGGAAATATCTCTCTCAAGTAAAAGGCAGAGTTGCTAGAAATAATACAATGTACAAAATTAGTAATTTAACTGAACTTTTGAAAGATTTTTTTGAACAAAGTTACTGCGGAAAATTGGGAAAAATCCATATAATAAAAGAATAAAACAAAATGTGGAAACTCAATTAATTGAGCGACGATAGCTTCACTGAATTTGATTACGAATGTTTACCAGAGTAAACACAATTTGTTTTTGTTGTATTTTATTGTTTAATGTTGTTTATATACTTTTTTTATTTTTTTATATATTTTTATTTTAGTGTGTCCCATTCTTTAATTTTATATGTTTAATTCCAATTAGCCGTAATTTCTTTATTATTTTATTATTATATTTGTGTCTTTTTCTTGAGCGTGTAGATTTAACACGTTTATTTTATTTTTTTAAGCCTATCGGATATTTTATATAATAAAGAAAATTAAATTAAGATGCCAGTACAATAGAAATAAAAATAAGTAGATCTAATTTTAACTGTAACATATAAAAATTAATTACATTTGAATCCCTTTTTAGTGTTTAATTTAAGAAATAAATAAACTGAAACGTCAAATTTCCTAAAAATGTTTATAATTAATGATAAAATGACCGATAGCCCCAAAAAAAATTTTTATATAATATGGGCGAATTTATTTTTTTATATATGTTTAACTTCTTTCCTTTTTGACAGTGAGTGTAAGTATTTAAATTGTAACTGCGAATTTTTTGAAAGAATAAGGCTATGTTTTAGTCTGAATGTGCCTAAAACGGTTTTTATGCCAAAATTAAAAATAATAAAAATACAGTTGTGATTTGTGTTAAATATGTCAAAATTATCTGTATTTTGTACTGTATGTTAATTATTAAGAAATCATAAGAAACAAAATAATAATATAAAAACTTTTTATTTTAAATTTATTACCGAAATAATATTCTATTCCATAAATACTTAGTGATAAAATACACATCTTTTCGACGCCTATGACAAGGATTAAAATCCTTTTTAACACTTCCAAATGTCTATTTTATCCAACCCAAATAGTCCATTATTATAGATCGGTATTTTTGATTATAAAATTTCTAACCCATTCCTAGGAAAAAAATATATATCTAACAGATTTTGCCAAAGACACCGAACTAAAGAACCCAGGTAGTTTGCGAAGGAAAAAGGGTAAAAAATGATTTATTACTCTCTCTAGTCCTTGAATTAACTATAGTATAAGAGGTAAAATCGGATATATTTTCCTGATCTCAAAGCTTTTGGGGGGGGGGCGATCGCCCCCACCGCCACCCCCCTTGGATCCGCGCCTGGTTCCAACACATGCCTGAAATTTTACGAGTTAGCTTGTATTAAATTTTCTGTATTTTATCAGATGTCCAAAAATAGAGTAGTTTTAGCCAAAATGTACTTTTTCTAATAATATCTCTCTCTCTCTCTCTCTCTCTCGACGTGTGTCCATCTATGCCTGAATATAGATCTTTTCCAACTGTTACCTCCTAATTAAAAATTTCAGTTTCCATGCTTCGTAGGTGTTTACCTAAATAAGTTTTGAGTCTATCTGACCTTTCCCTGACATTATAATATACAAGCCAGCAACAGATTTTCCGGACCAATTTCCTCTTGGCCGATAACTTGTGAAATACCTCAGACAGTTGTGCCATGAAGCCTCGTGAACGTCAGCTTCGGCTGCGTGTGTGGGTGGAGCAGCGGCAGCCTCCCACTCACGTAAAAAAAATTGTTTTTAATCATTTCCTCCCGACTAAAAATTTATCAAATGATAGTTAATACAATTATTTGAAGATAAAAAAGTCAGCTGGCTGTACCGTGGTGGATTATACGTCAGCTAGTCACACGAACATGCAAAAAAAATTTTGTTCAGTGATTTTCTCTCAATTAAAAATTTGTCAGATGATAGTTTTCATGCTACTTTGAATAAATAGAAACGTCAGCTGGATGTTGGTCGAAAAGTCGTCAGCTGATGCAGTGAAAGGTGCAGCGTGGGAGCCAGACATGAACGCCAGTCGCCTACTTAAATTTTTTTTTTATTAATAAAAATATCATATCATATTAACAATCATTCATCCGTAGGAGGAATAGAAAGGAAACGGAGTCATTCAAGAAATTTTTTGAGAAGCAGCACAGTGAAGGGTTGAACGGAATATAAAAATGTCCAACGTAAGTCCGTATGGAGGATGCGGCTCCAGGGGCCCTATCCTCGAACTGGGGAACGTGAAGTGAACGGTGAAAAGGTGGCGAACGCGTATTCTTGAAATGTTCATCACTCATATCCTCGTTCGCCCGGTGGAAGGTAAACGAACGGTGAAACATGCGCAATGAAATGTCAGCCGCTAAATCACATATTTAACGTACGGATTTCAAAAAATAAAATAGAATTAAAATTTTTTATTTTATTTTTGGTTCTTCAAAATAACTCGCATTAAAAAAATAATATGTTGACGAACCGTTTCTTTAAAAAAATATATATATTTAAAGTTGAATGCGAGATCCGCCAGTATCTTTAATGGACGTCTTCAGTCTGGCCTTTGGTTTCGGTCTCTAATCATAAACAGTTTCACTATCATTGTCCAATAAGAGGCTGGACACTTTGTGAATTCATACAATAAATAACTGATTGGATAGTTTCCGTAGTGGTTTGGGATGATTGCTTTTAGTCACACTACGTAGAGTTGTAATTTTCACGGTTTCAAGGTTTATCAGTGCTGACTTTCTGCAATTACTGTCAGTATATTACTTTGTATATATGATAGCTGCTTTTCCTGATGTCCCTTTTACTTTATATATTAGAATCTTAAAGTACTTGGCTTTTTGTATGCATTTTTGTTTAACAGTTCTAGAGTGTCAATTTAAGATAAATCCAGACAAAGTACAAATATTGTAATGGCAATCAATGACTTCACAAAAATAACAACAACAGCAACTTCTTTTTGCCTAAAATATTCTACGGACTTCTCGGGTTTTAGCACGTTCATATCTGGCAACATTGGCTTTTCAAGAATACGGCTTTTACTGTCAAAAAGTTCACATCGCCATTCCCATCGCCATTCACATCACCTTTCACATGACACTTTCGAGGATAGGGGCCCAGGTGTGCTTTCAATCTTTAGACAGCATTGCCAAAGCCGAAAGTCTTTCTTGGCTCATAGTATTCCGTAAGAACGTTTTTATCCGGGAAGGTAGAGAAGCACCGTTCTGCTTCAGCCGATGTCGTCGGAATAGTAATTAAAATTTTTAAAAGTTTTAAAACTTCACTAAGTGTATCGCTTAGCTCGATATTTAGCGAAATATCGTCATAAAGTTCTCAAATTGATCTAAATTCTTCAGTTTCTTATATGACAGTCAGTTCTGTACGGAGTTTTTGTTCGATAAAAAGTGGTAAATATTAATCGTATCCTTAAATCTTTGCTACATTAGACATACTGTTCAGAAAAAAAAAGACTAGCTGCTACCAAGTGACCTGTAAAGTTAAATCGTTCTCTGGCTTGACAAATAATCATATCACAAACTTCTTTTGCTTCCTTAGAAAACTCCGCGGAATCATCGAGCTTACGCCGTTTTGAAGTAGATGGAAATGGCTCAATATCGTTTGAGATAATATTATTTATAATTTTTGTTAATTTTGATTCGAATGATAATAGATTTTTATTTGCAATAACAGCAACAATTTGTCTTGTTTAGAATTAACCAAATAACAAATCAACTTGAGGCTTTACTTTTTAAAATAAGTTTAACAATGACAAGGAACTCTTGCTTTTGAGAGTTTTGACATACCTTGATGATTGGTTCGTGGTACTAATGTTTCTATTGTCATCTAAGATTTTTTCCATAGTCTCTAGAATGCTGTCGTTCTATTCGAATACGGTACAAACAACTCTAGAATTAATATTTCATCTTATTGGAGCCGAACGTTTGTTAAAAATTTGATCTAGTATTGAAGTTCTTTGAGGACTATTTGAAAGAAAAGAACAAATCCCTTATAAGTAAGAGAAATATGCTGACATTTTTATTAGCGGAAGCAGCGTTTAACATTACCAAATTTAATTGATGTGCATAACAATGCACGTCAGCAGCATGTTCATAGATTTTTTTATAATTACTTGCACCCCATTCGATGAGCCGCTCATGTTATCTACGCAATTAAAAAGCGCTCACTTGATTTTACTTACACATATAGGAAGATAGAGAGCAGGAACTGCATTATATTTAGAATCTCTTACAAGAGATTCTTAAAAATGTCTAACCCATACACGATGGTTTTTATATATTTCTTCGTTCGGATATCGAAATCGGTCACTGTATTTGTCTGCTCAGTTTGGGACAGAACACTTCATTTTAAAGGTTTTTTTTTTCTTGCCAAACATTTTTAACCTCTTTAAAGCTATCAAAATATCTTGATCAAAGTTAAAACATAGTCACTTTCACAAAAATTTAAATACCGGTACAGTAGACATCACGCTTAGAAATACCGGCACAGTAGACAGCACGGTTGTAATCTAACTTGAATTAAAGGAATGATTTAACAGCTAGGTGAAGAAGAAACCTTTACTTGATACTGGCAGTGCCACGCGTGACTGGAAGCAAAAGTTCAATTGCTCGTTCAGTGGGTTGAATAAGAGAAATTTTTCTAGTAGAGTGATATTTTGTGGGGAAAATTAAACGCGGTGTTTAGGTTTCAATACTTTTTAGTTTAAGTTTACTCGCATTTACACGTGACACATTTTACTGGCCCTCGCGCATTTGGACAAATGTAAAAAGGGACAGAATAAGAGTAGTACTCGACGTCTGGCACGTCCCTCGCCTTGTCGAGAAGGTTTATCGTTTGCTTACAAATATATTAACTCTCGCCTCAAAAACTAATCCAAAATATAGTGACAGTGTCCCCGATTTCTGGTTCCTGTATGGTGAAGCTTGGGATTATCCTGGTGGCCACTAAGAAGAAATTAATGAAGTGATTTCGACTACAAGGTAGTCTATTTTAGTATTTGTGTCACGCTGTCGCCATATTTTGTAATCTCATATTATTTGTATAATTTCTCATCTCCGCAACCAAGCTATATACAGTCCACTAATTATTCTTTGTCTCAATCCTCTACACGCGGATTTGCAACTCGACATGAAGCTCATGAAAAGAAATTAATCTCCACGTCTTACATAGGCAACTCTATATACGCTCAAATGTATTAGCTTGGATTGCATTAAAATTGTAAACCAGCAAAGCGATAACGCTTCCAGGCATACTACTGTAATACAGACACATTATTAATGATATTTATTCGAAGAAGGATAAATTATTTCAGTAATTGATAATTGATAGTTATAAGTAGAAAATAAAAAAATATTTTTATTTATATTTATTAGTATTTTTTTTTAGTTGAGAGGGTTGTCCATACCTTCAAACCTAAGGAAAAGCTACCACCGTATGAAATGGATGAGCTGCTTATCAGTGATTTTGTGACGCATAAATCCTCTTTATAGTTTGAGATTGAATATTGAATGCTAGTAAGGTAAGCACTTTTTAATTTATGTTTTAACTCGCTAATTTTTAAAAAGATCTCTTCGTGAGTGAATTCATTTCTTTTAGCTAAAGTTTAAACAGAATATAAATTAGGTCCATTAAGAATGATGAGATCTGTGTTCAAAATTATCAAAAAATAGCATGAAATCAACTGAATTATACCCTTTATTAGTCCCAGCGTTAACTCACTTCTTGAATTTAAAAAAGTTTTTTTACCTACGAATATTCTGATTATTTTTCTCGTGCCGCGTGACTTTTTCACGAAATTACCCCATAAAAGACAATCAGCTCGTTTTTTTTTTATTTTCTCATGTTATTATTCTAGAATGATCTTTCGCTTTCTTATTTTCGGAACTAATGGCTCTGCTTAACTTTACGTAAGTTTTGAAGGTTAGAATAATGTTGTGGATTTTTCAAATTTTAAATGAATCTTTCGGTCCGTTTTCGGTATTAGCGGAAAAATGAGTAGAGATTATGAATATCAGAAAGAAAGTAAACCTTGAAGGGAGTTCTATAGGATCTGTAAAGTGACATGTACGGAAACATCGCTGAAAGGAAAGATCATTCGTGATAACCTCTACCAGAGGAGAGGAACTCTGTAATCTCAAAGTGTCATTCATAATTTTTGACATTTAAAAGTTTTAAATTTTGTTGTGAAAAGGTATAATTTATTGCAACTGTCGAGGCCTTCGGGAGCAGATGTCCGAATGTCCAAGAGTCTTAAGAAATAAATAGGGCCCAAACCCGAATTACGTAGAAGCCTCCCAGAGGGTTGCCGGATAAGGCATTATATGTGCGGGACGGGGATGGAATTGTCGAATGTCCACACTCTTAAAAATAACTTGAATATAGTTGACTAATTTTTTTTAGTTGTGCCTTTAGTTATATATATTTTAGTTACGAAAAATAAAATATTTCGTTAGTTTTTATTTTTCTCAGATATGTCGTATTTAAACGCTTTAGCACGTTTCATACAAATTTAAAATAATTTAATAAAAGTTATTTAACAATTATAGCAACAACCTATTTAGTATTCCCAACAAATTTTTTGTTTTGGCAATATTGCGAATGGAAATGTCATGGCCGATTATTTGTTCAAACTTAACGTGTGTCCCAAAAGCCTAGATATATTTTGTCTTCTTTCTCTGAAGTGAGAAGAAAAATAACAAATACATAATCTTTTAAGCCCGATAAGTCTGTCAAAATGAAAGACAGAAGCTGAAAGAGACCCTTTCTTCCTAGTTTTCATTTTTGTTAAACGATAGGTTTTGCGTTGCTGAGTTTCCAATCATTTACTTTGTTTATATTAATTGTGTTTCTCTGAACAGATAAATATTGTATTGACTTTCACTTTATTGTATAATTTCGATACTTAAGTGTCCAAACCAAATTTAACAATTTAATAAATAAAATATCACTGTTGGCCATTTTTAACAATTAGAAATTATGAAAATCATGGTTCTTGTGTTTAGATCAGATCAAATTTGAATTATTACATTAGGGATGTAGAATCCCTGTACACAAATATTCTTATAGATGATTCAGTTTCCATAATATCTGATATATTACGAAACAACAACGTGGACTCCACCCTACTAGAATTAATTCAAGCATGTCTGATTTCCACTTATTTTACTTTTCAAGGAACTTTCTACGAGCAGCCTCCGGGAGCGGCCATGGGATCTCCGCTATCACCTGCAGTAGCTAACATCTTCATGGAAGCTTTCGAAGAAAACGCCTTGTCTTCAGCTCCTCTAAAACCTAAATTTTGGTGCAGATATGTAGATAATACGTTCGTAGTTTGGCCGCATGGCGTAGATAACTTCCATACTTTTCTGGATCATCTAAACCAACAACACTCTAGCATAAAATTCACTATGGAAATTGCATTGAATGGTGCCCTTCCCTTTTTTATGTATGTACAGGGTGAGTCAACGATTGGATGAAGTAAGTTTGTGCCTTTTCGGTGAAATTTACAAAGAAACTATATTTATCATTTGATATAGTTTATTTTTACGCAGATTTTAAAAATATTTAGGACTCTACAGGGTGAGCCAAAAAACTAGGACAGCATAGAGTTGTATTTTTTTAAATAGAACATCCTATATACGAATCGTATTTTCGATTTAGCTTATAATTTTAAATCTTTTTTATTAAGGGTTTACTATAACAAAACTTTATAGTTTCTGAGATAATTAAGTTTAAAGAAAAAAGTCACATTTTCAAGCATCAATTCAATCCTAAATAACGTTTTCAATTTTGTGACAAATATATTCAAATTTGGAATTTAGCAAGGCCAGGGACAAGTTACCATAATTTTTACCTAATATTTGCAATAAAAGCTACAGGATGTTGAACACATCGGCTCAAATTTGAACAAGTTTAAATGAATAAATATCTTTTTTTTTAAATGGTACACCCTGTATATTTTCATGTTATTTAATAGAGTAATAAAAACCCTAAAAGTTTTGTTCAATATATCCTATACCTATTTATAATAGTTTTTGAGATATTTCAGTTTTCCTTATTTTCCATACTTTTTTATAGAAATAGTCTTCATTACCATAGTAGCCATGTAAAATAATAAAAAGAAACTACAGAAACAAACAGAATGTGGTTAAATATGATGAAATACATTATTCGTTATATTACAACGGCAATAGTTTAATTAAACATAATGTGAAAAAATTAACACAACAATAACGACAAGGCAAATACATATTGACTTTTATACTAAATTGAAACAAAAAAAATACCTGTTAAATACTGAGATTAATTATTTCTTTTTAATAAGTGTTCGAATAAACGACCCTCTTGTGCAATGCACAAATTTAGTCTTTTTTGCAGATTTTCTCGGACCCTGGACAAAATTAGTGGCGTTATTGTTCTACAGGTATCCCTAATCCTGTTTCGCACATCTTCCACTGTTGTTGGTGTTGGTGGATTAACATACACCTTATTTTTAATATAACCCCATAGGAAGAAATCTAATGGGGTGATGTCGCAAGACCTTGGTGGCCACTCAATGAAACCCCCACGTCCAATCCATTTTTGCGGATATCGTTGGTCCAAAAACGCATGAACTTCACGATGGTAATGCGGAGGCGCACCATCGTGCTGGAACCACATACTGTCGAGCTCATCCCTATCGAGACCTTGAAGCAGTTGGGGTAGTTCTTCTTGTAGAAAGTTCAGGTAACTATGGCCATTTAGTGGTTCATTAAAAAAAGTGGGGTCCAATAATTCGATTATGATGAATACCACACCAAACATTTAATGACCAGTGGTTTTGATGTTGCACCTCTCTAATCCAAAATGGGTTTTCTGTAGCATAATAATGCATGTTGCGTCTATTTACGGCACCGTTACTTCTAAAAGTAGCTTCATCACTAAACATTACCTTGCATAATAAATTTGGATTTAATTGAATCTCCGCATTTATTGTACGACAAACGATTACACGACTTGCAAAATCCTGTCCATGCAATTCTTGGTGTAATTCCATGTGATATGGATGATACCTATATTTCTTGGTAGTACGATTAGCGGTGGATTGTGATGTTTCACATAATGCTGCTAACTGACGGCTACCAATATAAGGATTTTCCTGAACATTTAACAATACTTGTAATTCTTTTTCTTCATTAGTTACTGGTTTGTTGACCACTTTACGTTTTGGATAATCAACAGTACCAGAAGAATCAAATCTTTGCATTAAGTTTTGAAAAGTATGGGTATTAGGCTGGCGTCGATCAGGATACTTCATTTTGTAAATTCTTTGAGCAAGAAGGCAATTTTTTTGAGCCTCTCCTATTGTATAAATCATATCTATTAACTCATTCTTTGGAAAATTCATTTTACAATATAACATGAATGCAAAAAAAAAACAAACTACACCACATAAAAACCAAAAGAAGCGATTGCGGTTATAAATTTGACACACAGAAAAATGTTCTTTTACATTGTTTTTGCCATGGCTACTATGATAATGAAGACTATTTCTGTAAAAAAGTATGGAAAATAAGAAAAACTGAAATATCTCAAAAACTATTATAAATAGGTATAGGATATATTGAACAAAACTTTTAGGGTTTTTATTACTCTATTAAATAACATGAAAATATACAGGGTGTGCCATTTAAAAAAAAAAGATATTTATTCATTTAAACTTGTTCAAATTTGAGCCGATGTGTTCAACACCCTGTAGCTTTTATTGCAAATATTAGGTAAAAATTATGTTAACTTCTCCTTGGCCTTGCTAAATTCCAAATTTGAATATATTTGTCACAAAATTGAAAACGTTATTTAGGATTGAATTGATGCTTGAAAATGTGACTTTTTTTCTTTAAACTTAATTATCTCAGAAACTATAAAGTTTTGTTATAGTAAACCCTTAATAAAAAAGATTTAAAATTATAAGCTAAATTGAAAATACGATTTGTATATAGGGTGTTCTATTTAAAAAAATACAACTTTATGCTGTCCTAGTTTTTTGGCTCACCCTGTAGAGTCCTAAATATTTTTAAAATCTGCGTAAAAATAAACTGTATCAAACAATAAATATAGTTTCTTTGTAAATTTCACCGAAAAGGCACAAACTTACTTCATCCAATCGTTGACTCACCCTGTACTAATACAAAGGAAAGAGAATGGCAAATTAGGACATTCTGTGTACAGAAAACCAACAAATACAACTCGATATGTCAATGTAACGTCACACCATCATCCTTTTCAAAAACAATCCATCATAAACTCTTTGGTACATAGAGCACTTTCAATATGTGACGAACACTCATTGAAATTAGAAACAAAAAAACTGACTAATGCTCTGAGAGGCAACGGATATTGCGCGAAAGATATAAGACGTTCTATTAATAAATATAAAAACCCAATTCCTCAACAAAATGACATAAACGAACCTCCTATGGACAATGTTGTCTTATCTTACATACACGGAACCACTGACAAGATTGCATTGCTGCGAAAAATATTCGGACAATTTTCAATACATGTAAGGAAGTTGGACAATGTTTGAAGTTTCCAAAGGACGCAATTCCATTTCAAACAGAAGACGTTTACAAAATACCTTATTCTTGTGGTAAAGTGTCTGTAGGTGAAACAGGATGGTCTATATCCACTAGGCTTACGGAATATGAAAGATGTATAAAAAATAAACAAATTGTACAATCTGCAGTGGCTGAACACCAGCATTGCTCAAGTGAAACTTTTAATGTAAAAGAAACTGAGGTGCTAGCATCAGTGCCTGGTTTCTTTGAACATAAAATTACAGTCTACACCACACGTGGAAATCGATTGTAACGTTTGATCAGGGATTACTGAGTACCAGTCGGGTATAAATACCGGGCTGTTGCTCCTCGATAGAAATTCAGTATTCTAACCTCGTGGAGAGATCCCTAAAGATACCTCGTGCAATCCTTGGCGAAACGTCAAACAAATAATTCCAATTTAACACGGTCTAAACCTAAGGATCATCATTTTCAAGTTGATCAAAACCGTGAAAGCTTTCGTTCTTTAATCACAAATGATTGCAAAACGGTTTTTAGGTATAGTATGTTTTAATGACACTTTATTCCTCGTTACTAATTAGAAAGAACGGTGAAATACAAAATCACATTCATAAATTAGATAATATACATAGGTATATATGGTACAGCCTATAAAACGTTATTTATAATTTTTCCCATAGCCCTTTTGAACGCAATATTTATAAAATGAACTTTTAAAGTTGAAAAACAACAGCAATGATAGTCATATGAAATTAAAAAAAAAGTGCAAATAAAGTAATAATCCTAAAAAAAAGCATAAAGTAAGTAAATACCCAAATAGTACAGTGAATAAAAAATACATCTGTAAATTCAAATGAACATCATATTAAGATAAATAAATATATGAATTAAAATTTTAAAACTCTACACTAATCAAGCCTTCAAAAAGAATTGGAGATAAAGCAATAACATATCAGACCACGAGTAAACAATAAAAAAATATATTTTACAGTTTGTCTAAGAAAACTACTCTTAGCTAAGTACTATTGGGATTTTCCGTATAGTTTCAAAGAAAACGGACTCCTGCGGAAGTAACACACCTCTTTTCAATTAATGCTCTTTTCTTGTCAGCCTTTTTGTATTTGAATCTCAGCTCCTTAAGCAGAATCCTTAAAGACAATTTATCCAGTGAAACAATTTCTTTGTTGGAGCGTTCAGGATTTAAGCTTTTTAGAGTAATATGCTTTTCTTAAAATAAAAAAGACATTAAGAATATTAAATATAGACTAATGATATACTATTTTTAAAGTGAGCTTGTAATATAACAGAGACTATATCCTTACTTTCTATTTTCTTTTCTATATTGTAGAGTGTGTTTCCAACTTCAATTTTGGTGTTTTCGGGAATATCTGTGGCTTTTTCTTTTTGACGGAGTCTATTTTTTCCAGGAGAGAAAATAATTGGATTATTTTCTTTCCTATTTCTAATGCCATATAGGGTTTCCTTTGAAATTTTAAGGGCAGTGTTTATTCTCCAAAAATAATTATATCAAATTGGAAATCTTTAAGGAACATTCCATGAATCGTTTCGCGAAGCGCTATACAAACCATCTTCCGAACGCTTTTAAGGTACCTTTTCGACATATTTTCGCAGTGTTTCTCGGCAGCTTTTATGAATGTGACAAATAGACAGCGAAAAATATTTTCAAATGGTTCATGTAACGTATCATCAACCATTTCAAAAATATTTCTTGAAACCTTTGCGAAAGATTTACTGAAAGCTGTCAGGATAAATTTAAAAACGAGTCAAGGTATGTTTCGCAAATATTGTTTCATCATTTACTATATAAATTGATCTTGCAAGAGACTTTTCTGTTCAGATTTCATGAAATTCCGGAAGATGGCGCGGCTTGTATTGAACTTTCTTTTTTTTGCTTAAACGATTCACTTTTCTTATGGTGCGGTGTACCTGCCTGCTCTGCATTGACAAGAACCAAAGACTATATAAACACAAGACTGTTACTTCAATGCTATAATTTTGACGTTCACAAAATGGACACAATTCATTTATTATTACAATGTTGCGAAATATTGAATAAAGTAATAAAATTATATATTCATATCTTTGTAATAAGTATAAAAAAATTTTAATTGTTGGATTTCCGTTAAAAACGTGGCAATGTTGCATATCTCTTCTTGCCAACTAAAGAAGATAAACCCCTCCTTCGAAATGCACGGTTGCCACTTCCTAGCCACTTTTTACTGAAATCACAACGTTGCCAATTTATAAATATCACTAATAATATGCTACATGATTTTATAGGAAAACAAGTACAGAACGACAAACTAGAAGGTGACCTAAATATATTTGTTCTTTAAGAAAAGAAAACCTCTATAACAATAGTATAATATAGGCCTGTGGTTAAAATAATGCCAGTGCTACATTTAAGATATGATAAAAATCTTAGTTTTTGAATATGACAACACTTCACGTCCCTTCGGTAAAAGACACCTCTTAACCTATGACGCGGCAATTGCTATAAGAGCTGTATTCTTTAGAGTAATTATCAAATGATCAAAGTGAAAAACGTGAAACTGATGATTTCATGTTATGTTCAATATTCATTTATCTGTCATTAGGTGGAAGTGATCATGATTACTTCAAATGAAAGTGATAATGGCTCAAAAAAATAGCCCTAAGAAGGTATCTCAAAATATCTGGGATATTTTGTGTAAGGTATTGTCTGCTCTCCTTTTCGCAACTTGGTTTTAGTAGGTTGTCCGCTATTTTAGTTGCCGTTTTAGCTGCAATTCGATTATTTAGCAAGATTTTTTTCGTTTATTTTTTGAGTTTAGTGGCGCAAAGTGAAAGACTGAATTACAAAGAAAGTTTTGATTATAAACAATAAAAGAGTTTTTTGTGTAATAAATAAATTTTGCCCTTTTAGGGTCAATATAAATATAAAATGATCGCCTGATTCATGGAAATATTTACTTCGTAAATTTAAATGAATGTAAACGGAGGGATTAAAAATTTGTACCCGTATTCTAGACTTACTATTCAAAACGGCAATACTGCATCCTCTTATTTGTTGCTTTTTTACTACTATTTACTATAACTAAATTTATGAATGAGATGGATTTAATATTTGGAAATTCTCATAATGCGCTATCGCCAAAAATGGCAAAAAATAGTTGCCAAGGCGTCTATAAGCGGTGAAAGTCTTGTGTTTATTTAGTCAATGCAAGAACTAATGAGTTCTAAACCGGTCTACAGATGCTGATACACTACCAATGATAAAAGGTTCCATATTTTTCTGGTAGTTTCTTCCAAGTAGTGCCTTCGATTCCTATCTAGACCATGGCACGCATGTCCTTATAAGGCTCTTCAGTTGGTTTCTTCTAAATGTGCATTTATTTATTTCACGAAATATTCAGTGCGTAAAGGAATAGTTCGGACTTAATAAAATTTTAAAAACATTTATAAAAACATGCATCAACATTTCCAGAATTATTCAGTAGCTCACATTAAAGTTGGTTAAATATTTCTTAAACCTTCGACAAATATTTCAGGAAACCTTTATTATAACATTTATTTCTGTGTCATATCGTCATTTCTGAAACGTTTAGATCCTTGAATGAAACATTTCTGAAATGTTCTTGGCCTTCCCTGTGTTTCCACTCTCCTTTACGATACCATTGAACTTCCTTAATAAAAGCAACTGTTATAACACTTTTAAAAATCGGAAATACATTTTTCTTGAAAACGATTAATTAAACGAAGAATTCTGATAACAACTTTTGTTCTCGAAGCCTTGATAGGTTTCGGGATAATTGAGCAAACCAGAATTTTTGCTCATTACAACCCCTCTAAATTTCTTTTGCGTAGGTGCTGTTGATGAGGCCTACCGAAATTTTGTTTCCGACAAAAATAAAAGTCCACATAAAAATCTAACAGGAAGATATTTTTTTATAAATTTCCCCTGTAATGGATCAATTATACCACACAAAATATCATTTATTTTATTTTTTCATAAGTGTGTTTTTGTACGAAAATACTAGAGTTAAGTTGTAATAAAGAATCTTCATTTTGTTCTTTTTATAATACAGAGTGTCCCTAAGGGTCTATATAAAACGCCAACGCAAATTCCCAAGGCTAAAATATGAAGATGTGTTGATAATTTCCGAAATATAAGATGTCAAAGTAATATTTTCATCTATTTTGTAAATATTTGTTTTAATAAAATCTTGATTTGCACTATATTTGGTATTTTTGAGTTATTTGGGCTCATAAATCAAGATTTGATTACAGTTGCGATAAACATTACAGATGGCGCTACCAGCAACACTTTGCCTACATCTAAAGTTTCATAACCTTTCTGTGCCTCGGTATATTAAATTGATAATTCAAAATTGTTATTTATTGACTCACCGTAGCCTTCTTCATACTTTATCCAGGTTAAGACTTGTCCGAGATATTTGGAGCATGATTAAGAGCCAATAAGTCAGGCCATGAACAAGAAAAATTACATAGCAACGAGCTAACAATGATAAGTATCGTTGTTAGTTGCAAAAGAGTATTTAATTCTTAAATTTTTGCTATTGCCGAATGTTACAATAACATAGAAATGACAGAGAAAGATTTCTAAACAGACACATACTAAGTCACCAAATATAACCGCTGACGAAAGGCATCTTCGAAGAACCGGTAGTTTTGCTCCTGCAATGCTTGATTATTGTGGATTTTAGACAAACGTACGATACCATCCATAGGGTTAAATTGTGGCAAGCAATGGAGGAACTTGGCTTCCCAAAGAAATTAATCAGACTAACCCAGGTGTGTGTTGGAGGCTCAAAGAGCAAAGTGAGAATTGGATAAGACCTTTCAGAGGTGTTCAATATAAATGACGGTCTCAAACAGGGTGACGCTATATCCCCGTTGTTTTTTAATGTAGCTCTAGAATACGTCAGCAGAAAGGCGAAAATCCAACCGCCAACAGCGATGTTTTATCATAAAGGTCCCAACTTACTTTTGGCTTTTCCAGATGATATAGATATTGTGGGAAACAGCACGCTGGATATCAAGACGACCTTCAATAACTTCGATAAAATTGCGAGTAGCATTGGGCTTAAAATTAACGAAGAGAAAACCAAATATCTGTATTCTACTAGAAACAATCAACACAGAGGCAGACTAGGCCAAAACATCACAATGGGGGACTATAACTTTGAACGCGTCAAAAAGTTCAAATATCTGGGAACGATGCTTGCTGAAAACACTGACGGAACAATAGAAATTAACTGTAGAATCCAAGCAGGTAATAGGTGCCTATACGCAGTACAAGACCTCCTAAAATCCAAGTTAACAACAAGACGTACCAAGATAAACATATACAAAATAATAATAAGCCCTGTAGTGATGTATGGGTGCGAAGCTTGGACATTAACGGTAGCAAATTAAGAAGGGCTCCGAGTCTTCGAAAAAAGAAATCTTAAAAAAATATATGGCCCAACAGTGGATGCAACAACAGGACGAAACAGAATCCGTACCAATAAAGAACTGGAGGATCTATATGGAGACACTAATACTGTACGAGAAATAAAATCTAAGCAACTGCAGTGGGCGGAACACGTAAGAAGACTACCAGATAGTCGCACAGTCAAACTCGCGTGGGGGGAAGCACCGGTAAGGAAAAGACCACTGGGACGCCCTCGCCTCTGATGGAAAGACAATATTGCCAAAGATCTAAAGGTAATGAATATTGACAATCCGCTAGATGCCATGGCAGACAGGCAGGAATGGAGGAGTATTGTGAAGTCGGCAAAGACCCACCCAGGGTTGTAAGCCATGGAATAAGTAAGTAAGTAAGTAATGATTGATTATTGATAGAATCTGACAACTAGGACACCGGAGGCTGAGGAAGATGTTTTAGAACGACTTAAAAAAAATCCGAGTACCAGACAGGTAGGATGAGAATTTAGTTTCTAAAGATACAGTAAATAAGACTTTAAAAGATCAGCTGTTGCATCCATTCCATCGCCAATAGAATAAGTCGACTTCAAATTGAAACTAGGCTTCTATCATTTCATTTATGAAAATTTAAATACTGTTATTTTACAACAATTGTATTATAAATTTGCATAATGAACATGTTTATACTGGAGAAAACCCACATGCAATACAGGTTATATATATATATATATATATATATATATATATATATATATATATATATATATATATATATATACATATATATATATATATATATATATATATATATATATATATATACATATATGTATATATATATTATACAGGGTCAAAAATAAATGCACTTTGTATCATAAGCGACCAAATTTTAATAGCTCTATTTGGATTTTGTAGAAAAACACACATTTAATATGGCGCTACATTAAAAATATATCTGAGATGAAGCAATGTCAAAACTATGAAGTTTTATGTAGGTTGCGTTGAGTCTTATTTTACAACAGTGGAGCAATATACAAAAAATGGGCAAAAGCATCGTTGCATACGTAACCGTGCTTAACCAATTTTCAACTGGCAGCGATCACAGGCTTCTAAGGGCAAAGATTCAACTCACCAGCTTTTTTGAGACCAGAAAAAGAATCAGTCAAACACAAAAACTAGATACGGAAAGGATCGAACCTAGCACAGACAAGTATAAGGAAAAAATAAAATATAAACAACCTGGAGAATAAAAATATCGATGAAATAGATAAGAAATTGACTAACACACTATTACAAGCCAGGAAAGAAATAAAAATGAGATTAAAAAGACCCTGAAAGAAATGAAAAATAACAAATCGTCAGGTAAAGATAGAATCGCAGTAGAAATGGTGAAGAGTGGTGGAAAAACAATAAGAAGCGTTTTGTATATTCTTCTGAACAAAATACTTAGTACAAAACAGATACCAACCAGTTGGGACAAAGGAATGACCCTTTTACTATTTAAAAAAGGAGATCGAAAGAATTTCATAAACTACAGACCAATAACGCTACTTAACATCATGTATAAATTGCTAACTAAAATACTGAGAAATTCGATGGTTACCAAACACGAGAACAGGCTGGATTTAGGAAAGACTTCAACACATGCGATCACCTAATGACAATAAAAATTCTAATGGAAAAAACCAACGAATATCAGATTCCTCTATATATAGCAGTCATAGATTTTGGAAAGGCCTTTGACAGCGTTGAATTTTGGGCAGTTAAGAACTCGTTGCAAAATAACAGGATCGATCATAGATACACAGATTTAATAACAAACATATATATAACAATGCCAAAATCATTATCAAAATAACACAGCACTAAACCAATAAAAATAGTACGAGGGGTCAGGCAAGGAGTTACAGTGTCACCGAAACTATTTAAGTAAGCTCTAGAGGATGTTCTTAAAAAATTACAATGGGACAATTATGGGATCAATATAAACGGAGAGCTTTTTAATCACCTAAGATACAAGGATGATATAGCTTTGATAACAGATAAGAAAGATGAATTGCAAAAAATGATTGAAGAACTGGACAACGAAGCGTCAAAAATAGGATTAAAAATGAACTATGAAAAAACGAAAGTAATGACAAATCAAACTGAAGAAATGGTTATAACGGTCGCACAAAGGAAATTGGAGGAAGTGTTAAATAAACTATATTTATTTAGATTAGGTCAAATAACAAAATTAAATAAAGACAATCAAACGGAAGAAATAAAAAGAAGAGTCAGACTATCATAGATATCATTTAGTAAACTGTCATATATCCTAAAAAACAAGAAATATCCACAGTATCTAAGCACTAGAATGTTCAATTAATGCGTACCACCTGTCTTAATATATGGATATTAAACATGGACATGTACCAAAGAGAATATAGATAGAATTGCCAAAACACAACGAGCAATGGTGAGACAAATGCAATATCAGACTAATAGATAAAAAGAAGAACACGTCAATACGAAACAAAACAAAAGTAAGGTAAGCGATGTCTCGGCACAAGTAGCCAAGCTTAAATGGAAATTCGCCGGTCATACTTTAAGACAGAAAGACAATAGATGGAAAAAAATGATCCTAGAATGGAGACCCTGGCAATACAAACGAAGAAGAGGAAGACCGCAAATGACATGGACAGACGACTTAAAAAAGCAAGGTGGACAAAGATGGGTACAAACCGCTCAAGATAGAGAACAATGGAGAAAACAAAGGGAGGCTTATGTCCAAAGATGGATGACTGAGAGTCATTAGATAGATGTATAGATAGATAGGGCAAAAAATCTATATTATCTTATACAGCTGAAATTTTTCATTTAGAAAAACTTTTTTCGATATTTTGACATATAATATATATATATATATATATATATATATATATATATATATATATATATATTGTAACGGATCTGTTATTTTCCTCATGAGATGTCTGTGAAAGAGGAGAAGATCTGGAACTTTATAGAAAATTCTATTTTTGACAAGGAACGCCTATGACAGATCTAGAAATAGTCAGATTATTTTTATTATTTTTATTAAACTATGTAGTATGAAAAACCTTCTAGAAAGATCCGGAATCGCCCACAGATGTCTTACAGTGAGCTTTGAAAATGGTGAATGAGATTTCACTTATAAAGGGTGTTTTTTATAGAGGTATAGAACTTTTAAATGGAATAAAACAAAGTTGAATTGACATGAAATTTACTTTATTCGAAAGATAACTTTCTGGCATTATAATTTAAATATGACTTCTGGCATATGACCGCCACGGCTGTCTCGGACGTAGTCTAATCTGGAGGTCCAATTTTCGATGACTTTTTTCAACATTTGTGGCCGTATATCGGCAACAACGCGGCGAATGTTGTCCTCCAAGTGATCAATCGTTTCGCGCTTATCGGCGTAGACTAGCGACTTCACATATCCCCACAGAAAATGGTCTAGCGGCGTTAAGTCGTACGATCTTGGAGGCCAAATCACGGGTCCGAAACGTGAAACTATGCGGTTACCAAACATTTCCTTCAATAAATCAATTGTGGCACGAGCTGTGTGATATGTTGCGCCGTCTTGTTGAAACCACAGCTCCTGCACATCATGGTTGTTCAATTGATGAACGAAAAAGTCATTAATCATGGCTCTATAGCGGTCACCATTGACTGTAACGTTCTGACCAGCATCGTTTTTAAAGAAGTAGGGACCAATGATTCCACCAGCGCATAAGGCACACCAAACAGTCAGTTTTTCTGGATGTAACGGTGTCTCAACATACACTTGAAAATTATAATCACTCCAAATATGGCAGTTTTGTTTATTGACGTATTCATTCAAACAAAAGTAAGCTTCATCGCTAAACAAAATTCGCTTATGAAAATCGGGATCAACGGCAACCTTGTTTTGGGCCCATTCACCGAATCTACGCCTTGCTAGGTGATCGTGTGGCTTCAATTCTTGCACGAGTTGGATTTTGTAAGCACGCAAACCAAGATCTTGCCGCAAAATCTTCCATAAAGTGAATGGACACATATCCAATTCCTGTGCACGATGGCGGATAGACTGATTCGGGTCTTCCTCTACGCTACGCTCTACAGCAGCAATGACTTCTTCTGTACGCATTGTACGACGTCTCTGTGGATGCGTATTATCATTTAGAGTAAACGTAGTGCGAAAACGTTCCATAGTTAATCGAATTAATTCCTCTGATGGACGATTATGTTGACCGTAAAATGGACGTAGTGCGCGATACGTATTTCGAACAGAACTATGATTTTCAAAATAAATTTGCACAATTTGGAAGCGTTGTTCAGACGTCAGTCTATTCATGTTGAAATGCCAAACCAAACTAAACATAAATCACTTGACAGCTGACAAAATGGCCGCCAGTTAAAAAAGTGTTGCCAACTTAAAGTTCTATACCTCTATAAAAAACACCCTTTACATCTGCTGCCTTACAGTCCTGAGAAAGACTCAGCACACACATGGGTTACCCGAAAACCTTCGAGTACATAAATACA
The DNA here is from genome assembly GCA_034092305.1 of Diaprepes abbreviatus. NCBI lineage: Eukaryota > Metazoa > Arthropoda > Insecta > Coleoptera > Curculionidae > Diaprepes > Diaprepes abbreviatus. Next base: position 3,315,900 of record JASJET010000055.1, on the reverse strand, counting down.
TATATTTAGATTTTAATTTTGACACTCTGTATTTCGAAAACTATCAACTTTTGAACTAAGGTTAATTCAGCTAAATCCTCAAATTTTAGCGTCAAGAAGAGCTAGTGTTTTGTACAGACGATTTAGAAACACCCTATATAACTGAATGTTTAAAATGCGTCTTATTTTTTCAGAGAATATATTTTTGTTATCTATTGCCGTTACTTTGAATTTCTTTAACCCAAAAAGGAACAAAATGCCAATATATTTGTCCCCAAATATGCTTCGTAACAAGATAGGGAAAAAATGAATACAATATCAAAGAGCTTCTTTCACATATGTGACTGATAGGTAAGGTCGGGCGAAACCATTTGTAACCGGGTTATATTGTGTTTCTTATATTATTAATAATTTTGAAAAAAAAAACGTTTTTTTAACCAAATTCCAGTATAAGTCAGTATGGGTGTATTTTGATTTCTAAAGCATATATGTTATATTCTTCTGCCTACTCGCGAACATGATCGTAAAAATCACGAGACTTTTTTTTAGAGTTCAGAAATTATAAGGGTGGGCTGATAAGTTTCTGGCCTGGTATAGAAAATAATATTTTTTTTAGTTTTTTAAAATTATCTCCATCTAGACGAATAATGTTCTCATACCCATGTTCTCACTTAGTTATACTATTTTTATTATTAAATTTGTCGATCTTCACAAAATAGCAGTTTAGAGCATCAATAACTGTCTCGTTCCTCACAAATCGTTATCCAGCAAGCCATTTTTGGAGTTAGGAAAGAAGAACAAAAATTTTAAATTTCATTGCTTTAATTTTAACCATTGCATCGACTGACGTTAGCAAATACGCAACCATCGAGCTTCTGCATTTACAAAAAATCATGTAAAATATTACTCATACTTTTTTTGATATTCGAACACTTTCAAATAATTCTTAATGCTCTCAATCTGCGGTCTTCTAGTACAATTTTATGGATTTCAGGAGTTGACAGCTCGGTAGGAAGTCCTGGGCGTGGTTCATCCTGTGACAGAATCTGATTATAGACTCCTGCCAATGACATATTGAGGTAGCGTTAGCCATTCTATCTATAACCAGATTGTTGCCACACATTAATTTGGAACTATTTTAATAACCTACAATTAAATTTCACAGTAATAAAGACTCTCTGGAAGTCTGGTCGTTCATCTTCTCTCTTGCAGTTTAGTTCCAAACAACTACGGTTATTTAAGCTTACCAACCACAACTCAGAACTTCAGGATTCAGGGAAGGCTGCTAATTAGTTGGTCAGAAGACATCTCTTGTTTTGTAGTTCTCGCAACAGCGCGCCCGCAAGTTAATTCGGGTGAAGGTTTTATTTAAATTGAATAAAACAAGTTTCTTAAAACACTTAAATCTATTTAAGAAAATAAGTAGAATAAAAACGAACTATTTACAATGAGAAACTTAAAACTAATAACAATTACGAAAAAACTAACATAATTGCTCTTCTCGACCGTTATTTTAACCAAAAACGTAAAACTCAATTTTGAAAAAACACGTATAAATAGCTTAATAAAATATTAAACAAAAAAGAAATAAAACGCTTAAAAAACAACTATTTATATTACTTAATCGAACCGTATGAAAATTGCGAGATGCTCCACTAAAATAACACACGATAATCCCTTAATTTCCCATTAAACAAATATAACCTTCTTTCCCGACGATTATACCCGTGACGTGATTATTTTACGGCACTGGTACTCACGGTACCGTTCTAATGACATTCAAATTATGACTGACTTTTACTATTCCTTAAAAGAGTGTCTTCGAATCTTACACCCCTCTGTTTCCCGTTTGTACCCATATTATCCGATGGAACCCGGTAAACGTCAATTTCTTTCCCTTAAAGTTCGAAGGTTTCGATCGTTAGGTGTTGAGGGCGTAAGGTATTCTATACCGGATGCTTGATTCACGCATTGGCTTGTGAGCGTCTTAATCTTAATTTGTATATAAACACAATTAATAAAACTATTCTATTTCTTTCTATAACTAAAAAAATAAGATAATGTAACGTCTGTGAAAAAACCTGAGTGCCTTTTTATTCATATTGCTGGTATTTAAATCATTCTTGCAATCAGGAAAAATAGTCGCTATATATTAATTTTCTTTCACAGATCAAACGTTATATTACAGTATAATGAGTTTATTTGATTATTCTGTTGTTTCCTAATAATGGGAAAATCGTTCAATATTTTAATACATTTTAACGGTATTTCATATACCATATGATAAAAAAAGCTACCTTTATCACGTCGGTTTTATTTACATAACTAGGGTAGGATTACTTAGACAGATTTATAGGCAATTCTAAGAGAGGGTCTTATTACGTCTTCATAAATTAACTGACTTTATGTATTTTTAAGAAAACATTTAAACAACAAAGATCATAAAAGTTAAGCTCGATGACTGATTTATTTTTCCTTTACACTTTCTTGGATAGTGATAAAAAATATAACTACCCTATTCCCACGAGAACTCTATTCACAGAGTGATTATTTAATTATTCATTTTAACGGAATATAGTTCACATTGAACAATGTAAAATAATTAATATTTGTTCCATTACAATCCTCAGAGCTCTTAAACCCTTTTTTAAATTAAAGAACCCATTGTTTTATCTTTAAAATGATGGAGGCGAGTCTTTTAGTATTAGGTCCTTTTCTTGTTTGATTTGAAAAGGCGTTAAGAGTCTCGAATAAGAAGTACTAGACTGCGCGTTTTTCCAATTTTTCCATTTTTGCAAAAATAAATAATGGTGTCTCTCTCCAAAAGCTATCAAACGTACACTAACCGAGCTATCAACCTGTTATTTTATATGTAAGCTATCAAAGAATAGTACTATAGAATGCCAATAAGAAATTAAACCTGGTAGTGCCATTTACCTATTAGGATGGAAACTTATCAGCCCAAAATACAGCTTAAAATGACTAGTTACCATCTTTTCCCAAGTAGTTCAGACATGATAGTGACCTATGCGCTAGTCAAAAAACATGGTGCCCAACCGTGAAATATGTCAAAAATGGATGCCTTTCTTACTCTTTGTAGGGTTCCATGAGAATCCTTGTAGTATCGTTATGTAAATATATAAGTTTGTTTGTTTTGAACCTTTTGCAAAGAAATTTTGAAGGTGCATATATTACTACAAAAAAATGAAAGTATCTCCGCTTCAGTTAAAAATAGAAATTGGCTTTCTAAATGTTCCTTTCTCTAACTTTCTAACGGTAAATTTTAAAAGTTTGAAAAAAATTGATATAATAACTCTTACTAAATATATGGAATCAAAATTATCTCGGTTAAGTTACGTCAACTAAATGAGATACAAAAAAACTTAAAAACTTAATTTTGTTTTTTTTTGTTTAAATCATCGAGTTTGTCCCGTTCAATAGGTTTTTAAAAAGGTAATTAAAAATATCTAGGTATATATAATATATATATATATATATATATATATATATATATATATATATATATTTATATATATATATATATATATATATATATATATATATATATATATATACATATATATATAATATATATATACATATATATATATATAAATATATATATAATATATATATCTATATATATATATATATATATATATATATATATATATATATATATATATATATATATATAATGAATGTCCAGGCAGTGTTATGGTTGCAAATTATAAGTCGGTCCTTGATATGGGAGTAAGAAAGGTTTGTTTATACTTCTTTTAAATTTAACCGTTCCCAAATTATGTTTTATTATGTTGTATACATATTTGGAAATTACACTATATATTTTATTTGGAAGATATTGGAAATTTATTATATTTACATTTGTTGATTACATGAACGTTGACCAATGTTTAAAATGATAATTAATTGTAACGTCTAATTACCAAATTATCCATTACAAGCACAAACGTTCGACACGTGGACTGAATTACGCCAAAAACTAAAAGACCTGTACCATGACAAAAACATAACGTATAATTAATGGAAGAATTAAATAATTGTAAACAAAAATTTTTTCAACGTTTATATATCAGGCACAAAGCAAAATTGTCATTCTGCTAATGAATAACCCGGAATAATTCAAACAATAAACTAAATAACTTTAAATAGATATGTCTATCATTCCAAATCCGAATTATCTCAATTTTTAAGATGGAAAGATTTTAATTTACTTAACTTCGTATATATAGCCGCCAGTTCCGAAGAAAGGCCATTAAACTTATCAAACAAACAAAACATTAAATCATTATTTTGCAAATTTCTGGTAATAATTCACATAACACTGCCAACTGTAATAAAAATAAAACACTCGCGTTAAATCAAAAACAACAAATACATTTTCACTCATAACCAAATCATAATAACAATAAAATATGTAGTTATTGTAAAAAATGTTGACAGGTAATAAATTAATGTAGGAAAAGGCAATATTATAATATAAGAAATAACTCACAATGTTCAGGAGAAACTCCTAATCACAATTAAAAAATACGTTTTCAAACAATCTCAAATAACTCTTTTTCTTTAAATGCCCAAGTTCCTTCAGTGTAGAGATACGGGTGCTAGTATACCAGTAATAAAATCAAATAAGCTAAATACAGGAATTCCAAAATTTGTCCTAAATCAACCAACAAACGTTCCTTGTTGCAATCTAATCGCATATGCTTTTGTTTAATCACAGAACGCTCAAATAGTCTTTAACAAATGCTTTTTACATATTAAATCAGTACCTTTAGCTCTACCACTTAAAGTAAATAATCAGAATAAAACCTCATTCATTCCAAAGTTTAGATTCGAAACGGTTTTCGAAATTTTGGTGTTAAATCTTGAAATAAATAAAGGAATCAAAATCAAATAGTGGATCGTTAAATAATGCATAAAAAATTATATTTTAATCTATGTAGAGAGAACGCAGACATTTTTTTTTACCAGAAGACCTATTAAGCGAGACAAACAGTACAAAACATTAAATTAATTTAACTAATCCCGCACTGGAATCAATAAAAATATATAGACGCCTTAAAGTACCTAAATATGAACTATTTAACCAAATTAATAGGATGTTAAAACAAGGTATCATTTGGCCTTCTATTTTATCCTAATCTTCAACCTTATGGATTGTATTGAAAAAATTAGATGCCTCCAAATAATAAAAATGGCGTGTGGTAATCGATTATAGAGTTTTAAATGAAATTGCAGTAGGAGATTCGATGAATATTCCAAATATCGAACAAATATTAGATCAAGTGGGTCATAGCAAATATATTACCACTCTTCAGTCAGCAAATCCCAATGTTCGAAAAATATAAAAACAAGACAGCCTTTAATCCTAAGGTCACTTCAAGCTTAATCGGATGCGATTTAGTTTAAAAAATGCCCTAGCATGCTTCCAAAGGCTGCCTTCTTGACAGGTTAACAAGATTTTCATTTAGACCTATTTAGACGAAATTGTTATTTACAAAGCGTTTCTTTTTCAACATTTATTACGCTTAAAAGCAATTTTTAAAAAATTGAACAACTTAAAGCTTGAACCAAACAAGTGTTAATTTTTTTGTAAGGAAATAGTTTATCTAGGACACGCCATAAATAACTTTCGTACTCCAAATGATTAAAAAAGCATAAAAATATTTTTGGGCTTGGTTTGATACTACAGAAAATTATAGACAAATTCGTACAAATCGCTAAATTTCTAAAGTACTAACTAATCTTTAAAAAAGTATCTTTTTTTGGACAAGTGAATGCCACAAATCCTTCAATACATTTCGTGAAATTTTAATTACCTAACCGTTACTCCAATACCCTAACTTTTCAAATAAATTTATACTGACAGCAGATGCCTCGAATTTTGCTATTGATGCTGTGCTTAGTCGAGGAAAAATAGAAGAAGATTTACCCAGTGTGTATGCCAGGCGCGGATCCAAGGGGGGGGCGGTGAGGGGCGATCGCCCTTCCCCAAGAGCCTTGAGTTCAGAAAAATAGACCCGATTTTGCCTCTTATACTATAGTATATTCAAGAACTAGAGAGAGTAATAAATCATTTTTTACCTTTTTTTTTCTTCGCAAACTACCTGTGTTCTTTAGCCCGGTGTCTTTGGCAAAATCTGTTAGACACATATATTTTTCATAGGAATGGGTTAGAAATTTTATAATTAAAAATTCCGGTCTATAATAACGGAATATTTGGGTTGGATAACAATATATATTTGGATGTGTGGAGTGTTAAAAAGGATTTTAATCCTTGTCGTAGGCGTCAGAAGGAGGTTTATTTTATCACTAAGTATTTATGGCATAGAATATTATTTCGGTAATAAAAATAAAAGTTTTTATAATATTATTTTATTTCTTATAATTTCTTAATAATTCACATACATTAGCAAATATAGATAATTTTGACATATTTAACACAAATCACAACTGTATTTTTATTATTTTTAATTTTGTCATACAAATCGTTTTAGGTACATTCAGACTAAAACGTAGCCTTTTTCTCTCAAAAAATTCTAAGTTATAATTTAAATACTTACAAAATACTCATTATCAAAAATATAAGAATTTAAAAATATACAAAATAATAAAATCGTCAATTTAATATTAAATTTTTTTTGGAACTATCGGTCATTTTATTATTAATAAAAACATTTTTAGGACATTTAACGTTTCAGTTTATTTATTTCTTAAATCATCAGCAGAATTACAATTTAATACTAAATGGGATTGATATGTAATAAATTTTTATATGTTACAGAAAATTTAAGTAATATTAATTGTGTTTAAGCTGGTAAACTTACGTATCTAATTCGAAATCAAAGTCAGTGAAGTCATCTTCCCTAAAATTAATTATAATTGATTTCTCTATCTCACCAATCATAATATGGAGTTTACACATTTTCTTTTATTATTTTATTGTATGGATTTTTCCCAGTATTCTGCACCAACTTTATTCAAAAAAATCTTACAAAAGTTCAGTTGAAAAACTAATTTTGTAAGTTGTGTTATTTCTAGCAACTCTACCTTTTACTTGAGAGAGATATTTCCTTCTCCAACGGACATTTTTTGGACGATCTATATGAACAGATTTCCTATATGGTTTTTCTCAGCTAAAATTAAGTTCTCTGAGCAATTTCCAGAGCTTAGTTCTTTTAATTTCAGGTAAATCCGATCTTCATTGATTTTAGTTAGAATTTTGTCGACGGTTGGGATCTGCTTCCCATAATAAAATGTATGTACAACTCCTTCTATTGCAGTTTACATTTCTTCTTCCAACGAGATTTTTCGTCTGCCTGTGAACGAATGTGCCTTGGGAGTATTAACAATCCCAGTCGTTTTTTTCTCCTTTAGTATTCGAAACATATTAGATTTTCCAACTCCTATCATACTGGAACACATCGTAACAGAGCTTTTAATATTATTATCTAGATATTGATATCTTAAGGCATAATAAACATTCATCGTAATAAGTTTTTCGTTGAGGAAAAAATGCCCTGGTTTAACGATTTTCTAATAAATATAGATGTGGAAGCCATATCTTTTGAGTATTTCACTAATCTCTAATAATATATAAAAACAAGCACAAACAAGATAAATCACTAAGGACAAACTGTAAGGTGTACTTTGCTCAGTGACAGGAATTAAGTAACAGTCGGAAATTTTATTGTTGCAGTCAATTTATAATACCTTGTAATATTTAAATATGATTAAATATAATTAGATTTACGGCAGTCTTCAGTTACCTGCGGTACCACGGCAGGTACGTTGGAGGTTTCAGTAAGAGTTTTATTACTCTCTCTAGTTCTTGAATAGAGTATAGGAATGTGTAGGTCTGCGATCGCCCCTCCCCTTCCCAACAGCTTTGAGTTCAGGAAAATAGAACCTATGCTGCCTTTTATATTAGGAATGTGTATGCTGCTAGCACTCCCATCCCGTTGACAACTTGTTTTTTTTGCGATAGACCCCCCTCCCCAAGAGCTTTGACTTCAGGAAAATAGACCCGATTCTGCTTCTTATACTAGGAATGTGTATGCTTTTCGCATTCTCCCCCTGTCGGCAACTCGTTTCTTCTTGTGATCGCCCCCCTCTCCAAGAGCTTTAAATTCAGAAAAATAGACCCTAACCTGCCTTTTACACTAGAAATGGAAATGTTGCTGGTGTCTCCCCCCCCTCCCCCGTCGACAACTTGCTTTCGCTTGCCATATTTTACTTTTGTGATGTCACCCCCCCCCCCCCAAAGAGAGAGGCTGGATCCGTCCCTGGTGTATGCTTCACTAAACAAAACTATTCTTCTACGTAAAAAATTTACTACCAATTATATACGGCATGAAAACTCTAAACCTCTCACGTAATTATTTCACTGTAAAAATCCAGGCAGTCTAGTTCATTGGCGACTTAAACTAAATGAATATCACGACAATATGATGATTAAACTGGAAAAAATTTCGAATGCTGATACATTGTCACGAAATATTAATATCAATAAAATATTACCAAATGACGATTATCAACATTTTACAGAATTCCATTACAAAAATTTAACGATAACACAAAAACTCAATGTAAAAAAATTTAACTTTTTTAATTCCTTTCCGAAAGCCGTCTATTTTTCTTATGATTTGGACGGAAATAATCTTTTTCGTAATCTCTAAAGTCAGGTCCTTTAAACTTTATATTCTCCTTAGAAATTGCAAAAAGTAGTTAATTGGACCAGCTACAAAACATTTTAATTTCAATAAACTAAGTTATGAGGATTTTTTCTATTCTCATCATAATGTAAAGATAGAATTATTAACGAATAAAGTAAAGGCGATAAACCTACGATACATAATTTTTTCAAGAATACCAACATTAGTATAAACATTTTCAGTAAGGAAAAATTTCATCCAAACAACCGTAAAGAAATCGATTAAATCCTGAAGGTATATCCTGACTTAAAAGTAACAGGGCATTCTGGATTTGTTCAAACATGTACAAGAAAATTATAAATAGGTAACATGAATAGCTTAATAAAAAAATATATCAAATGATGTTCTTCTTGTCAAATTGACATTGTAGGTTCACTACCAATCACCTAAAATGAAAATAGGTCCATTTTGACTATGCCAGATGATTTAATCAAATACTCATATGTCATTCCTATTAAAAACAAGCAATAACTATAAAAAAACTATGTTACCAGGGCCGCGATTTTAGTAAAATCTTTAAAATCAAATAATTAATTAGCAGTCCATACTATCCCCAGACAAACGGCGCTCTGCGAAGGTCACCTCTTACACTAAAAAATACATAAAATACTATATTAATGGTCAATAAAATAACTGGAATAAACTTATGCCATTTGTCATGTACGCATTCAATACACATGTGCACTCATCTACAAATTACGAACTATTATTTGGTCACAAATCATTTCCTCCCGAGACTAACTCAGGAGCCCAAATAAAAATAATCATACGACGATTATATAAATAATTTGAAACATAAAATCAATATAAGACAAAAAAAAAACCATAGAAAACAATAAAATCTAATTTCAAAAAATATTACGATAATAAATAAAAAACAAATTCTTATAAAATTGATGGCTTATATTTATATACCAAATAAATAGACTCGTCTTGGATTAAATGAAAAAGTGACTCAGATCACCCAATTATAAGGGACCATTGAAAATAACGAAAATATTAAATAATAAAAATGTTCAAATAATTTTTTTAGATTAATGAAATGATTACTGCGTAATTACTCCTCTTATTCCTGTTAATACTACCCTCATTAAGTGTACAAAATTTCCGTTTAATTTATTTACATGGTCATATAGGATTATATTATGACAAATTGGGCAAAGGGAGAGTCACAACCTCGAAATTTGTTTTATTATCGCATTTAAATTTATCATACTGTAATGAAAAATTAAATTTTCTCTGGAATATCTATCAAGGGCCCAGTAGTTTATGCAGTCATGACAAAACCTAGAATCATGATAAGATATTTTGTAGAAATACATTAAATATTATTAGGTACAGTATAAATAAAATGCAAGAAAAGGATTAACTATTAAAGAGATAATTGAACATGTATGGTGTTGAGAGTCACAACCTAAAAATTTGCTTTAATAACGAATTTAAATTTGTCATACTGTAATGAAAAATAAAATTTTCTCTGTAATATATATCAAGGGCAGGGGCGAATCCAGCCCCTCTCTTTGGGGGGGGGGGCGATGATATCAGAAAAGTACAGTATGGCAAGCGAATGCAAGTTGTCGGGGGGGGGGGGGGGGGGGAGAGACACCAGCAACATTCCTATTTCTAGTGTAAAAGGCTTGTTCGGGTCTATTTTTCTAAATTTGAAGCTCTTGGAGAGGGGGGGGGCAACCACAATAAAAAACAAGTTGCCGATAGAGAGGGAGGATGCGAGCAGCATACACATTCCTAATATAAGAGACAGCATCGGGTCTATTTTCCTGAATTCCAAGCTCTTGGGGGGGGGGACTATCGCAAGAAAAACGAGTTGTCAACGAGGGGGGAGTGCCAAAAGTATACACATTCCTAATATAAAAGGCAGAATCGGTTCTATTTTCCTGAACTCAAAACTCTTGGGAAGGGGAGGGGCGATCGCAAGCATACATATTCCTATACCCTATTCAAGAACTAGAGAGAGTAATGAAACTATTAACGAAACCTCCAACATAACTGCTCCAGGGCCGCAGGTTACTGAAGACTGCTATAAATCTAATTATATTTGAGATTAGTGAGATACTCAAAAGATCACATCTATATTTATTTCAAAACCGTCAAACCATGATATTTTTTCCTCAACGAAAAACTTATTACGATGAATATTTATGGTGCTTTAAGATATTAATATCTAGATAATAATGTTAGCAGCTCTGTTGAGATGTGTTCCAACATGAGAGGAGTTAAAAAATCTACTAGGTATAGAATACTGAAGGAGAAGGAAGCGACTGGAACTGTTAGTACTCCCAAGCCACATTCGATCACAGGCAGATGAAAAATCTCGTTGGAAGAAGAGATGTAAACTGCAATAAAAGGAGTAGTCATGTATTTTATTATGAGAAGCAGATCCCAATCGTCGACAAAATTCTAACTAAAATCAATGAAGATCGGGATTTACCTGAAATTAAAATAACTGAGTTCTGGAAATTGCTCAGAGAACTTAATTTTTGCTGGGAAAAACCAGATAGGAAATCTATTCTTATAGTTCGTCTGGAAAATATCCGTTGGAGAAGGAAATATCTCTCTCAAGTAAAAGGTAGAATTACTAGAAATAACACAACTTGCAAAATTAGTAATTTATCTGAACTTTTGAAAGATTTTTTTGAAAAATGTCACTTCAGAAAATTGGAAAAATGCTTATAATAAAAGAAGAAAAGAAAATGTGGAAACTCGATTTTATGATTGGTGAGATAGAGGAACCAATTATAATTAATTTGAACGAAGATATTTTCATTGACTTTGATTACGAATTAGATACGTATTGTTTACCAGCGTAAAACCAATTTAATATTTTAATTCTCTTTAACGTATAAAAATTAATTTGAATCCCTTTTTAGTGTTTAATTGTAATTCTGCAGATGGTTTAAGAAATAAATAAACTGAAACGTCAAATGCCTTAAAAGTGTGTTAAATTAATAATAAAATGACCGATTGCCCCAAAAAATTTTTAATATTATATGGACGAATTTATTTTTTTATATATGTTTATTGTATTTTTCACAATGGGTATTTTGTGACTATTTAAACTATAACTTAGAATTTTTTGAGAGAAAAATGTTACGTTTTAGTCTGAATGTGCCTAAAACGGTTTCTATGCCAAAATTAAAAATAATAAAAATGCAGTTGTGATTTGTGTTAAATATGTCAAAATTATCTATATTTTCTAATGTATGTGAATTATTAAGAAATCATAGGAAATAAAACAATATTATAAAAACTTTTAATTTTTAAGTTTTTTAGTGAAATAATATTGTATGCATACTTAATGATAAAATACATTCTTAGTGATAAAATAAACCTCCTTCCGACGCCTATGACAAGGATTAAAATCCTTTTTAACACTTCACACATCCAAATATCTATTGTTATCTAACCCAAATAGTCCATTATTATAAATCGGTTTTTTAATGATAAAATTTCTAACCCATTCCTATGAAAAATAAATGTGACTAACAGATTTTGCCAAAAATACCGGACTAAAGAACACAGGTGGTTTGCTAAGAAAAAAAAGGTTAAAAATGATTTTTTACTCTCTTTAGTTCTTGAATAAACTACAGTATAAGAGGCAAAATCGGGTCTATTTTCCTGAACTCAGAGCTGTAGGGGGGGGGGGAAGGCGATTACCATCCCCCCGTCCCTCCTTGGATCCTAGAATTATGATAAGATATATTGTAGCAATACATTAAATATTATTAGGTACAGTATAAATAAAATTCAAGAAAAGGATGTAACTATTAAAGAGATAATTGGACATAGATTGTGTAAAAGAAGAGGTACTTTGGAAGGTGTTTTGTTATGCATCGAATTAGTTATTCGATGTTAAATTTTATAATAAATTCATGAAGTCTGTATTAAATAATGAAAAAAAAAACAATTCCCCATGAGACAATAAATAGAAATTATCTCAAATGCCATTTAAAACTTTAATGTGAGCATTGAAATCCTCTCAGCCGCTCTAAACAAAAATATATAGCTTTTTACCAATTTAGCAACCAAACAGGTAAATAATTGCCAAATATTTAACTTAAATTAACAACAAATTCTTATCTTCTGTTATTAGAAATTATTAGAAAATCCCAGTGAGGAATAATAAGATTTACTCCTGTCGGCCATCATACTGCCTAAATATAATATATTACACCCGAAGGTAATAATCTTCTAAGCGAACTGACCCAAATTAAATTACCTGCAACTACCTCCTCCGCTATATTATAAACAATTCATAAGTACTTTGAAATTAGCAAGTCTTTCAACTTACTAAATAATATTTTACGTGGGAGGATATTTGAGTAACAAGGGTCCAAGAATGTCCCATCTACGAGGTCTTCCTTTACACTCTAATGGTCAAACTATCAGGTAATTTTATAGTATGAAATAAAAATCAATTATAAATTTTCCATTTTGTTCAATGACTTTTGCAATCTTTTTGCAGTTTCATGATTCCAAGGTCGTAAAAATTTTAGTCCTTATCAGCACAAAACTGAACTAAGTATGATTTAAGGTCATTATCATTTGTTAAAGTTTTAGCATGCAAAGAGTTTTGAAAATTTCGAAATAAATGATAATCAGATGTTGTCTGGGCGTGGATGTATCGGAAATGCGACATAATTTCGCAATTATGCTCCAATAATTTCTCACAAGTAACTAATGATGAGTAAGGATTTATGTTTTTAAGATGAAACACAAATCCTATACGACTGGCCAATTCTGGCCATTTTTCATTAAGTGCTTCATCTATTTTCAATAGTTGTTGATAACTAAGAGCTAAATTATTCATTCAGTCTTTTAGAAGTAACTTAAAATATATAATACCTTTGCAGTTCACTAAATTGACTTGTGCTGATTCATCGCGCTTGAATCATGATCGTTTTTGAATGGTGTTACTGTAGATGACCAATTTTTTTTTATCACCAATGATAATTCTTGTTAAAAAAGGGTCGTTTTTATTGGGTGTAACTTACATATGGAAAATATTGATTCGTTGTGCTAAATGAATTTTTTTCAATTCATGTGAAACCCAAATATAGAGCTTCTTATTGAGCCCAAAATATTTTAAGTGATTTTCAGTTACTGTGTGCGATACATTTAACCTCTCTTAAATAGTAATATGATGAGTCTCTTTAACTATGACTTTGATTTGGTCTTTAGCAACTTCAATAGTCGACCAGAACGTTCGTCATCTTTAAATGAAAAATCTCCAGAAAGGAATTTTCTAAAACAGTTGTGACATATGCGTTCTGTTATACAATAAACACCATAAACTTTACATATGCAGCGATGGGAGCACAGATTTCCGAGATTTGTATAAACTTATGAATAAAAAGTAGACAGAAGGTTGCTTCTTCAAAGAATGATGCATTCGGAAGTTTTCTGAAAAATTAACAAAACAAAACAAGGGATGTTTGGAGAGTTATTAATTATGAGAGAAATTGATCTGCACATAATATTTCTTGTTCATTGCTTAGCGCTAGGAACTTTGGTGAGTTCTTTAGTAAAATAGTATCCGACACTATAAAGGAGCTACAGATCGACACAGAAATACAAAGTGCTATGGTTTCCTCGATTCCAAATTCAGTGCTTTCTTTTGCCCTTTTGTTCGTTACGGAGTGTGATGTTTGGAGTGCTATACATGCTTTCAAGAGGTCGAATTCTTTTGACATATATAATATAAGCGCTATTCTGAAGAGATTAGTGTCTATTTGGTCAAAACTTTGAAGCATTTATTTAATTGTAGTCGGGCTCAGAATTATTTTCTGGATTGTTAAAAGATAGTAAAGACTATTCCTTTGTTTAAAAAAGGGAATGTCGATTCCATGGAAAATTATAGACCTATATCTTTGATTCCCTTATTAGGAAAAACATTTGAGGTAATAATGAAAAACAGTTTGAGTCGTTATTTTGAACTTCACAATTTTTTGCATCCTTCACACTTTGGTTTTCGCAGGAATTTTTCGACTAGGCAGTTGCTGCGGTTGTGGAGGGCGCGGCTGAGGGGATAGAAGATGGGGACAGCGTGGAGCTCTCAATGTGTGATCTCAGTCGTGCCTTTGATTGTGTAATGATCTTTTGATTAGAAAACTTCATAGATACCGTGTAAGAGGCGTTCCCTTCGATTTGCTTTCACCTTTCCTGTCAAATAGAAGGCAGACAGTCACATATGGTGGAGAGAGATTTCTGAGCCTATGGCGTTACGGTGTGGAGTGCCACAGGGTTCGGTATTAGGACCTTTTCTTTTCAATATATATATATATATATATATATATATATATATATATATATATATATATATATATATATATATATATATATATCAGTGATCTCTTTAGGCATTTGTCACCGGGTCTGTGTATCTGTTACGCTGATGACACAGTGTTAATTTGTAAAAGTAAACACCCAGAATGTTTAATGAAGGAAATGTCTGTTATGGGAGAACGTGAGAGATGTTGGTTTGCTAATAATTTCTTTAAATTGAATGAAGAAAAAACACGGAATTTGTTTTTCATGAATGGACGTGGAGTGGTTGATGGTTCTTCGGTGACATTATTGGGTATCAGTTTGGATGATGGTTTGAACTGGAATTCTCACATCACATTATTGAGAAATAAGTTGGCATCACCTATTTTTGTCCTAAGGCAGCTTCGTGGGTCTCTTCACTGTGACACCCTTCTCTCTTTTTATTATTCTTTGTTGTATTCTCATATTTCGTACGGTGTTCACCTTTGGGGTTACTGTGCTGGAGCGATTTAGATCTTTAGAATGCAGATGAAGGCTATTCGACTTATCTCTGGTATCGGCTATAGAGACCACGGTATACCACACTTTACAAAATTGCGGGTACTAACGTTGCCTAGTTTATTTATCTTATACCAACTACTGGAGATTCATAAAAACCATGGGAAATTCCACCAAAATTCCCACTTTCAATTTTATAGTACTAGATCAGCTAATTTAATTAGGCTTTCGAAGTATAGATTGGAGAGATCTAGGAAAAATACACTAAATGGGTCATTGTACAACACGTTGCCTGAAACACTTAAAGATTTCGACTTTATGAGATTTAAAATTAAACTAAAAAGATTTTTGTTAGAGCATGCATTCTAATCGGTGGATGAATACATGGAGACACCACGAATATGCTCCGAGAGGTCACACGATCACTGAGGAATACAAGATTGCGTGACGCAGTCAGAAGAAAAAGGCTACAGCTTTGGACAAGCGGTGACTGGCTGCTTCACCACGACAATACGCCAGCGCATTCATCGAACCACCAGCACCAAGTCGTACAGCTTCGCCAGCCCCCGTACGGTCCCAACGTAGCTACATGTGATTTTGGCTCTTTCCCAGATTAAAAATGCCGCTCAAAGGACACCAGTTCGATGAAAAAAAGACGGTTGAAACTAATGCAACGAATGCACTGAAAGCAATTCTGAAAAATGACTTCCAGGACTGCTTCAGAAAGTGAAAACATCGCTGGGAACGTGTTATTTAATTGAATGGGGACTACTTTGAAGGATGTCACTCACGGGATGATAAAGAATAACACCAATGCGGAGATATGAAGGTAGGCTCGATACTTTTGGGACAAACCTCGTATTCTCGGTATTATTTTCTGTTTACACTAACTTAAAGCATTACAATATTTTTGTTAGTAACTTCATAATCATCCGGTATTGTTTTGATACCATCGGGTAGTACAAATTTCACTTTGCCTAATATCTTCAAGGTATGTCAAAGTTTAAACATAAATTCTTATTAAAAGAGATAAAAGGTACGAGTGATAATTAAAACATTCTAAAAAAGTTTGTCGTTTTCGAAGTTATTCCAGGATGATAATAAAGTTTTAAAAACCTTTAAGATCCATTTGAAGACAATTAATATTCCACTCCAGCGTTTACAAATTAAAAAAGTTACTTTATTAGGTTATCTAGAGTCAATTAGAAAAAGAAATTGTTTTCTGGAGATAACACAATATAAAACGAGCTTTTTCTAATCCAATTTCTTTTTAATTTAAGGAGTTTTTTTTTCTGAATGTACAGTAATTATATAAAATCTTTCATATATATATATATATATATATATATATATATATATATATATATATATATATATATATATATATATATATATATATAATTTACAATTTACTTAATTTATCATACTTAGGAAATTTGATGGTCAAAGCTGGTTTGTCGACTGGAACAATGTTTTCATTAATTGAAAAGTAGTAGTGGTAACTAATGATATGTTTTTATGAATAAAAATGATATGTTTGGATATTAGTATTATTGGTAGAATTGTTAATTACCTACTTAATAATGAGCGTTTAATTATTTTCGTTTTACTCTGTTCCGCTTGACAGATAATAATAATAATACAATTAATTTATTATAGCAATGCATAAGAAATATAATTTATAGGTATTTAAAGTTGAAATAATGGTAATCCGTGCTATATATTTGGTTTTTAAAGGAAGACTGAAATACACGTCCGCATCAAGATCGTTTCAAATTCTCGCGAACATTTTCCTCTTATAAGTAAACATTTGGAATTATTTATCAGATTTAAGTTTATCGGAAAATTAAATTAATTTAAAGGAAAATCATCGTTTTTAAAAATATAATTTTAATTAAGGAAGATGCTTTCTTTTTATAATTCCTGTTTCGGTATAATCCTGTACGCAGAGCGCAAAGATACAAAAATATCATATACATACCGAACCGGTGAAGTGGGTTTTTAGAACTTCATTAATGACGCAATGGATCGATTTATCTATAGAAATATAATTCGAAATTTAATGGTCCTTTATACTGAGTGGAAAATGTCATTTTGTTTTATTATTCAATAGGACAATGTTAACGAGTTGTTCACGATTGTTTTCAGGAACACAACGTTCGGGTTTTTCAGTGGCCTGCGTAATCCCCCGATCTTAACCTCATCGAAAATCGCCCCATATATATATATATATATATATATATATATATATATATATATATATATATATATATATATATATCTATATATATATATATATATATATATATATATACAGTGCCTTCATTTCAAAACGAACCATCCTTAATAACTTTGTTAAATAGAAAAATTTAAAAAAAAAGAAAAAACACGTCAATTTAGATATACAGGGGGAAGTTTAATATTGCATTTGTTAATAGTCTGTCAATCACCTCCTCACCTCCAGCTAACCTCACTTTGATATGTCAAATGGGAACCCCCACCTTGTGACACATCATTGTAAGCAGCATAAAATTGTCTATCCAACCGTATAAAAAAAATTAAATCGGTTGACGTACAAGCGAACAGTGCGCAAAAATGTCTTGTAATAATGCATAATATATCGGCCTCGCACTTTAGTATGTCAAATGATTACCCTATAGTGTGATACATCATTTTAAAGGGCATACTATCTCCTATTTAGCCAATAAAAAAAAACAAAATCTGTTGATGTACAAGCGAATAGTAAGAAAAGATGTGTGGTAATAGACACCTTATCACATTAAACTTTATTATGTCAAATGGCTACTTCATAGAGTAAAATATTATTTTAAATTTAAAATAAATATTTTTTTAAAATAATAAACAGTTAAAATATTTGCGAGAAAAAAACTAAGCCTGTTTTAAAATTCATCGCAAAATTCATTGCAGTCTAATCAATCTAGTGTATTTATTTCAATGATATTTTTTGCGGTACCTGATAGGTACAAAAAATCACTGCAATAAATAAAATTTTTAAGATCTTTAAACACCAGTTGTTTATTATTGTTAAAATTGTCATTGTGACGCCTAGTTGAAACGTGAATATAAATGGTGTATACGCTAGCCGAAAGAATAGAAATAATTTTTCTCTATGGAGCTGAAGATCGGTGCGCTCGTAGAACCGCCAGAGCATTTAACGAGATGCATCAAGACAAAAACGTGGGCCATAAATATGTACTCGAATTGGTACGAAAGTTTGAAGAAACGGGATCCGTTTGTAATAAAAAATATATTGAGAAAAGGGTTGTAGATGAAGCATGCCAAATCGAGGTACTAGGACAGTTTGCAATAGATCCAACTTTATCCATCTCAAAGGTAGCAGATTTAACCAACATTTCTGCTGGCTCTGTGCATAAAGTTTTAAAACAAAATAAGTTTTTTCCCTACAAAATTCAAATTCTTCAAGAACTCGGAGAAGACGATTTTAATAGGAGAATTCAATTTTGCGAATTAATGTGCCAACGAATTGACGAGGACCCCCATTTACCTAAGAATATCTGCTTTAGTGATGAATCAACTTTTTTTCTAAATGGACTGGTTAACAGACATAACTGCAGATACTGGGATAATGAAAATCCGCACCTTTTCCGAGAAGGGCATACTCAATATCCCGAAAAAATTAACGTGTGGGCAGGAATTTATGGCAATGAAATCATCGGGCCATTTTTTTTGGAAGATAATTTAACTGGGCAAATTTATTTAAACCTTTTAGAAAACACAATATACCCTGCCATTGTGCAATCTTTAGAAAATCAAGTGGATGAAAAAGCTGTTATGGTACTAAATGAAAATAATTTGCATTTCCAGCAAGATGGAGCTCCCCCGCACTACGCTTTGGCAATTCGAGAGTGGCTTGATGAACATTTTCCAGGGACGTGGATTGGCAGACCTAACCCCTCTAGACTTTTTTCTTTGGGGGTATTTAAAAAGCAAGGTTTATAAAACCCCACCTGAAAATATTGACGATTTAAAAGATCGAATTGTTCGGGAATGTAGAGGAATTAGCAGAGAAACCCTTGCCAATGTTCGTGGGGAATTTCAAAATAGGCTTTTTTATTGTCTCGCTAATAACGGCGCACATTTTGAACATTTAATAAAATAATTTTCTTCAACTGAATAAAACTGAATAAACTGCTTATATTTAACACACATTTTTGCATCCTAATTGCCTATAACGTCTCTTAACTTAATTTTTTTTTGACATCGTTGGATAGCAGATCGTACGTCCTTTAAAATGATGTATCACACTATAGGGTAATCATTTGACATACCAAAGTTCGAGGCCGATATATTATGCATTATTACAAGACTTTTTGCACACTATTCGCTTGTACGTCAACCGATTTAATTTTTTTTATACGGTTGGATAGACAATTTTATGCTGCTTACAATGATGTGTCACAAGGTGGGGGTTCCCATTTGACATATCAAAGTGAGGTTAGCTGGAGTTGAGGAGGTGATTGACAGACTTTTAACAAATGCAAAATTAAACTTCCCCCTGTATATCTAAATTGACGTGTTTTTTCTTTTTTTTAAATTTTTCTATTTAAGAAAGTTATTAAGGATGGTTCGTTTTGAAATGAAGGCACTGTATATATATATATATATATATATATATATATATATATATATATATATATATATATATGAAGTAAAATACGAACAGTAAATGCAAACTTCTCTCCATCTTATCCTTTCTGTGTTAGAGGTTGCACAGTTAGAACAAATTGTTATAAAACGCAATTTATCCTATAACAATTTGTTCTAACTGTGCAACCTCTAACACAGAAAGGATAAGATGGAGAGAAGTTTGCATTTACCGTTCGTATTTCACTTCATTCTATACACGGAGCTGCATATAGTTGTACGTTTGCTGAATGTGATTTCAGCACTACTACGGCATAATGTGGATATATCCACTGCTATTGCATCTCATAATAATAAACATATATATATATATATATATATATATATATATATATATATATATATATATATATATGTTTATGCGGCTTTCACAGATTCCTCCGTGTGAGATGCAATAGCAGTGGATATATCCACATTATGCCGTTGTAGTGCTGAAATATATATATATATATATATATATATATATATATATATATATATATATATATATATATTCATATCTTGTGGTGTTGTCGGGGGCGCACTGTAGACAATTCCTTTATGTATCCCCATAAAAACAAATCTGGTGCAATTAAGTCCGGAGATCTCGGGGGCAAATTTTGAAATTCATCTCTCCCAGTCCACCTGTTTCGAAAGTTGACATTTAAAAGTTGCTGAACCTCGCTCTGATAATAAGGCGGAGCTTCATCCAGTTGAAGCCACATAGTTATTCTAATATTTAATAGAACATCTTCTAATAACACTGATAGTTGGTGTAAAAGAAAATCGCAAAACATCAAACCATTTAAACGTCCTTCAAAAAAGTAGGGTCCAATTAAGTAATGACCCAGTATTCCTCCCTCACATTAACCAACCACTTATTCTGGTTTCTCATAACTCTGTATTCATGCGGATTTGAATCAGAATAGTAATGGAAGTTGTGTCTATTCACGAAACCATTGTTATGAAAAGTACATTCATCACTAAACAACACATTGATCAAAAAAGTGTCCATTTTATCTTACACCCACAAGCAGAATTCAGTTCGGTTGTCAAAATCATTTCGGTGAAGCTCTTGACAAAGCTGGATTTTATAAGGATGAAATCTGTATTTGTTAAGAATCCTTGAAACACTATTTTCTGATATATGATTCTGACTAATATTGGGATTTTCGATCACTGCACCAAGTACAGTAAAAACATTTTCTTCATCCTTAGTGACAGGTTTTCTTATAACAGGTTTTTTATAACTGATATTTTAGGATGGTTGCTTCCAGGAAACCTTTGAGTATAAACTCGAGAAGCCAACAAACAATTTTGAGGACATTCTCCAAGAATAAAAATCATATCAATACGTTCTTCCTTTGGATAAATCTTCATTTTGACATAGCAATAGCACAACAGTATTCAAATAATCCAGTTCAATAAATAAAGTTTCACAGGTACAAAAAATAATGCCGCTATTATAGCAACAGGCTTTGCAGACTAAACTGACAGATTAAATGAATTATCAGACGTTGCTAAATGCCATAGACAACTAGATACATTAGAGCATTTAAAAGGTTCATTTTCTGGTAAGTTAAAAAGTATATCGTTCTATTTAAATTAATCAAGTTATAGCCACTTAAAGTTCTTATTTGATTAGTTTTAATTTTTGGACACCCTGTATAATATAGCAAGTTTATTATAATTGGGATTTATAATATATGATTTATTGCTATACTTTACTGCAAATTTCGAGAACATAACTGAAATACTTCTTAAGTATTTGAAACATCAAAATTAGGTTAGATTTTGTAAAAATTCAAATTATTTAAAAACCCTTAAGGTTTAGGTACTATAAACCTTATTAAAATGGACACTTATTTAGACTTGAGAAATCAAAAATGCAGTAATATACAGGAAATTCCATTTAAAAAAACACTTTGATATTTTCAGGGCTTTTGGGATACTGTGTATAATATAAAAATAATTTTAAAAAATAACTATATTAGACCCCCATATATCCCAAAAGTAAAACTTTTTGAAAGTCACGCATATTGGCCGCAATATTCCGTGCCGTATAAGGTGAATACCCTGTATATGATTTAGTATTAATTGGCGGATACATCTTGCCTTGTAAAATCAATTTTGTGTCCTGTCCCGTGCTGATATTGGAAACGGGCCGATGTTGTCTGTTTGTTTCTTTTGCTGAGTTTATGTTCTTCTAGCATTTCGATATTTTTCTGTTGTTCTAGACAATGTGTATTTTATTACAAATGTTACGTGCGATCTTATATACAACTTGATATTCTACATTGATTTTGTCCTTTAGGTTTCTTAAAGATGAGCCTATTGTTTTGTATGGTTTGTCGGCTGTAGTCATGTTATGTTTCCCGAACATTTTGCAGATTCTATCTATTGTTCCTTTTATGTGAGGAAGTATGGTATCTATTTTAGACAGGTGATTTTATTCCTTGCGTGAGTGTTTGTATAATAGTTTCTTTTTTATTCCGTGGTTGTAGGTTAGACGAAAGGATCTTAATATTAGGGTGTTTG
This sequence comes from Diaprepes abbreviatus, assembly GCA_034092305.1. Lineage (NCBI taxonomy): Eukaryota > Metazoa > Arthropoda > Insecta > Coleoptera > Curculionidae > Diaprepes > Diaprepes abbreviatus. The sequence goes on along the minus strand of JASJET010000055.1, from coordinate 3,293,197 downwards.
GTACGTACTGCATTTGTGAGGGGTGATATCCATCTACTGTTTTGGTTATAATAACGTCTAGAAACGGAAGCTGTTTGTTTTTCTCTAGTTCCAGAGTGAACTGTATCTTCGGGTGGATAGAATTAAGATACTCATGGAGGTAGTTGAGTTGTTTTTTGCCATGGGGCCGTATTACAAATACATCACCAAAGAAGCGACATCTTTGGTTTCGAAATAGGTCATAAATAGATTCGCCATAGCTAGAGATAGTGGTTAGCCCATGACAACGTCTCTATTTGTATTTTAGCCATCAAACTAGAAATATGCATTCTTGAAGGAATATCTGGATGATCCATAATATGAAGGAATACAGGAATTTTACACCGAAGCTTGGAATGATGTCATCCATGTCAATTCTTAAGGAGTGTATTGTTATTAAGAGCTTCGAGTTTTTTTCGTAATATCAAGATCCCCTCGTCTAATCGACAATCAAGGAAAAAAAGGCCCTCAAACAAAATAGCTACAAACCACCAATCAATAATAAAGCAATAAAATTGCAACAAAAACCCTTGCAAGAAATAAAACCTCCTGACGAAAATAGAGAGAGTACCATACTTCCTTACATAAAAGGCACAATAGATACAATCGGCAGATTGCTCGGGAAATATAACTACTGTTAAGAATACACGCTTATTTTACGATAAAATATTAAATTTCATATTTGATATGTCCTCAAACTCCTTAAAAAAATAATTAAATTAAATAATACGGCATATAGTACTAAAACTACAATTTTTCGATTGCGGGGAAACCCAGACATTAAACGGCGCGCTGGCGGCACTTTGACGCGGTGCTTCCCCGAATTTAGAGTACGACGTCACCACTACTATAAAAACGAGAAGGCAGCGGCGTAATTAAGAACATTACGGGTTGCCCTTTTAGTATCAACTTGTCCTTTTCCCGATTGAGCTTAGCTCTCTAGGGCCAAGTTGATGGTTGTATTTTTTAGGTAGCTCGCGGTTCTTAATGTAGGTTGTCTTTGACAACACAATATTCTACAGATAATAAAGATCGTGCATGTATCTTAATTCCTGAAATTGACACCGTCGATAAAAAGACGAGGTCAGGGGCGCGTACAAGTTACTGAACCGACGCGTCCTACTTAAACATAATTACCAGAACGTGATTAAGTGAAGATAACCTGATATTGACATTGCGACTAATAGTCAACTTCGTGTTGGCTATAAAGTTACTAATACCGATTTTGACAGTGGAGAGTAAAATAATTTCGAACTTGACTTGGGGAAAAAGGGAATAAAAAGTTAACTAAAAGTCAAGGACAAGTATTATTTGATAACCTCTTCCTAATTGGCTCATTCCTTAGAAGTGTTCCAAAACAAAATAAAAAACGTAATTAATCTTCGTTGACTCTGAGCTTTACTCATTCCCCTTCTATCCCGGTGAGCGAGAAGAAAGGTGAGACGGCCAGAGTTTTCATTCTAGTCGGGAGGTTTGACGGGACTTCACCAACAACCCCTGTTTGTGTTAAAACTTAAGTTTAACACAAATAATTGTTAATGCGAAAATTCTTAAAGTAAATTAATTCCGAGGGTAACGAACTTACAAATTTCCTGAAGGATAAAAAATTAATCCAATAAACCCGGCAAATGCGTAAGTAGGTCCGTATTCTCGGAAATGAGTAGAAAAATGCCGAATAATGGCGAGGTGCGTTGATGTCTCGTTAAAATAAAAAAATAGTTAAAAATCGCGAAAGGTAGTTCGGGGACCCTTGGAAAAAATTAACAAATATTCGGCAAATCCAAGGTTAAAAAAAACATTCATGCTCTGTTAATACGACACTACATAAAATAATGGGCTCATCTCTAAAAACCCAGAGGGCAAAATTAATCTAGAATTATATAAGATCCTATAGGGCACTAGCAGTAAAACATACACACATATGCCAGACCAACAGAAGAATATCGGCAAGATTTATCGTCGAAATTAAAAAGAACAGCACTTTGAATAAGAGAGATGATGTACTTAGTTTCCTTTTCACCTAAAAAACTCTTCTTAAGCGGGACTATTCTACCGGCACGGTGCTTGACCCTAGGCTGACACCATCAACAGCGCTCAAAAAGCAGGCGGAGTCAACCAGCAAGCACAGAAGATGCCAAATCTGATTAAGGTGAAACGTCTACAAACTTCTACAAGATCGTAATGGCGACCTAATATGGTGGCTAAAAATAAATTAGCAAAAGATCATACATTGGGAAAAAAACTAACCTGTAAATTTTAGTGATTTACCGGCACCATATTGAATATGATATTTTGACATTCGATAATTTGACTAGAATATTAATTAGCGGTCTGAAAGAATTAAAAGAAAGCCATATTGAGCAAAATTAAATTCTTGTGCGATTAATAATTTGCATTTTCTGTAAATTATAGTGAGTTTTGAATCTTGTAGGCGCCATATTGGATCTGCCAATTCTAATTTCACCAACAAACTATGGTAACTATAATAAGTACGTTAAGCCTATATCTGAAGTAATCAATCTCAAATTTTTTTTTGAAACAATTCTTTCCCGAATATATGCTTATTCGCACATTTTTACCCACCATATTGGGTCGTTATTTTTAAATTTCCAAAGAAGTCACTCGCCATTTAAAACTTCAAAATAATTGTAACTAATCTTTTCAGTCCTCAGTGGTTCAAATCTATTGATGCTAATTTTGGGTAAAGCTTTGAACCTTTTGATATGGATCGTCTCAAATATATTTATACACGCATAGTTTTCTTCTGATTTCATCTTAAATTTCCATCTTATTAATAAAATATAAATTAATTTTTCTTGTTTAAATATTGTTAAATAAGTATTAAAACTTTCCAATATTTGATTTTATCGTTTACGATAATAACAGAAAAATAAACTATTTTAACATCTCTACGCTAAGCAGAGTCTTTAAGACTTTGACATGTTTGACATTTCCCATTAATATAAAGAAGTGAATAATTAATATCAATTAATTTTCAATAGTTTATCATTGTGATTAACGTTTTTCTGCTGGATATATTTGTATGAGTGTAATTAAAATATTTTCATGATGCTTCACAGTTGAGAGTGCACTTTTAAAAAAACATTGCTGAACCGGAAAGAAAATTATGAAAATTATGGTCGTTTTCTTTTAAACTGATTTTATTCTATTTACAGTACTCTTATTGAAATAAATTATTACATATGAAGTTGAGATAATGCCTCATATATTATGGTATTTAAACTATTAATTGATTTTTCTTAGAATTTTCTTATTATCAATTTACCATATTTACTTCGAGAGCTCAGGGATTTGAAATGTTTGAATACACGAAAGCTTTTCTTGATCCGTTACTTATAAATATCGAGTGTGTTTCTCAAGAAATAGTAAATTGTTATTTACAATTTATATCTTCATAATGCCATAAAATTGTTAGTAATTATGCTATGGACTTCAAACTTTTTAATTTCTTTCAAATTTAATGACAATGACATTTTTTCCCCTAAAATGGAATAATGTTAAATAACGTAAAATTATAGCATTACCGGCAGGCGCTCATCCAAGGGGGAGGAGCGATTGCCCCCCCTCCCTCCAATAGCTTTGAGTTCAGGAAAATCGACCCGAGTTTGCCTCTTATACTATAGTTTATTCAAGAACTAGAGTGAGTGATAAATCATTTTTTACCCCTTTTTTCTTCGCAAACTACCTGCGTTCTTTAGTCCGGTGTCTTTGGCAAAATTTGTTAGACACATATATTTTTCATAGGAATCGGTTAGAAATTTTATAATCAAAAATACCGGTCTATAATAATGGACTATTTGGGTTGGATAACAATAGATATTTGGAAGTATGAAGAATTAGAAAGGATTTTAATCCTTGTCATAAGCGTCGGAAGGAGGTATTTAAGGCATAGGATACTATTTCGGTAATAAACTCACTCTAGTGCTTGAATAGAGTATAAGAATGTGTATGTTGCGATCGCCCTCCCCCTCCCAAGAGCTTTGAGTTCAGGAAAATGGAACCTTTATATTAGGAACGTGTATGCTGCTGGCACTCCTCCCCCCCTCTGACAAATTGTTTTCTTGCGATAGCCAGCCCCCAGAACCTTTGAGTTCAGGAAAATAGACCCTGCCTCTTATACTAGGAATGTGTATGCTGCTGGCATCCTCCCCCCTGTCGGTAACTTGTTTTTTCTTGTGATCGCCTCCTCTCTCCAAGAGCTTCCAATTCAGAAAAATAGACCCGATCCTGCCTTTTACATTAGAAATGGGAATGTTGCTGGCGCCCCCCCCCCCCGTCGACAACTTGCTTTCGCTTGCCATACTGCACTTTTGTGATATCACCGCCCCCCCCCCTAGAGAAGCTGGATCCGCCCTTGATTCTATCTATCTATTGGTAGTTAGAGCAGCACTGTACTCCCACAGATCGAAACCCAAGTCTCATCCTCAAAATTCCATAAACAGGAAAGGAAAATAAACAAGAAAAAGAGGAACAAGAAGTAGGAATAAAAAAAGCCGGAACGAAAACCAAAAACAAGAACCAGGAACAAGAACCCTGAAATGAAATAAAATTCTTAGAATCCTTCATACAGTGTACAAAGTACAATCTATAGTTAACAATTAACTTGAGTTCAGTCCCTAAATGCGACTATTATTGTTATCAAAAGAGGAGTTTAAACCCACAAAATTTAAATAGGTTACTACTAAAATCTTAATAAAGCTTTAATTATCAGCATTGATTACATAAAAAAATAAAAAAAAAACTAAATAATCTTGAAATTTTGTCAATCATTTTGAAATTGATCTTCGTTGTTTTATAAAAAAAAAAATACAAGGAAACGCTAAATTCAGTTTAATAAAATTATATCGAGTAATTTAGCTTTATTGTTTAAAAATGAAAGCAATCGATCATAAATAGACCCACCTGAAGTGGCAATAATAACGAAATTGTACCCAGAAATAAAATACTAAAGTTTCAAGTACCACGGTTTCCATGAAAAGAGTTATTTCACCATTTAAAACTAATTGCATTGAAATTAAATTTTAGACAATAAATCTCCTGCTAGGACACCTATTCACAAAAAGTTGTTGCATACTGACTACTTAAGTGCCCGGTACATGGCATGTTACTCATTTACAATAATTTAAACATATCAGTCAAATCAACGAAAAAAATTGAAATAATGAAACTATATATGTATATATGTCATCCGTTCCATAATTTACCAACTTTCCTCCTATTTTATATGGGAATGTGCAAATTAAAAATATTGAAATATTTATCTCTAGCTGGATGGTTCCTTATTCCGCAGCTAACGCATTTCTTGACAAAGTGGTCGACGAAAAAGCGTGAATAGTCGATAAAAGAGGGCTAATAAATCTTGATTTCCACTCCAGAAGACTAAAATCTAACAGCACCAAACTATATTCAACACTACAAACCACTGGGGAATAATATAGGGCCCATCGATTCACCTAGTCTCTCACAGTCGTGGAGTAACATTTCCAAAGCGTCTTAATAGCTTACGATTTTGCATACACCAAATTAAAGAATGGCTAAAAAATTACTGAACGTCGCATATGCCTACTAGAATATTGGTTAAAGGATACCTGATATCTACATCGAAAAGTATACAAACTATGGTGCATGGATTGGTAAAACTGGTCTTTCCTAAATTAAAAACTGACCAATTTAAGCGTTTCTTGAATTGACAAATGGTGCAGAACGATAAATATCCCCTATACAATATTCCGTTACATCGTATCATCCTACTAGAATTCACTTAGTGACACTATCAGTATTCTATGTGTACAATGCCAATGATAATCCGAGTCTGACAAGTTTAACGTTACAAAATATGGTAAAAATAGGATGGAAAACAATTCTCCCTTTCTTTCAATAAAACATAGATTGGCTTAAGAAAGGTACAGTGTTGAGATTAAAAATTTAACACATCTTATTTGATAGAGGTTTGTCTATCTGTTATTCTACCCTTGTGAAAGGTTGTAAGAGTATCAAACGTTAAGGACACGGCCTGGAATTATAAAAATATACAATACAGGAACCCACAACACGATTACATTTCCGTGGTACCCAGAAAAAGATGCAGTGCTATAAGCTATTTATAAGGACACTCAAAGACACTCATTCAAAATCATATAACTGAATTACAAGGTAATTACTCAATATTCAAATAATAAACCTATAAATAGCGATAATTTAGGTTGAATATTTAAAACGAAATCTACATATAATACTGTAACTTTTTTTCAGTATTTAAAATAATGACGTATTTTCTATTAAAATACGCCATCGATTTATATAGATGCGAAGCAAATTATGTGATTTGCAGTCCATTAAAAAGAATTTCACTTTTTTAAGAAAATTTTTTTGTTTTTTGCTGTTTTAGCACGAAAGTAAGGTGCTCCACATAAAATTAATTAATACGAAATGATAGTATACGAAGAACCTGTAAAATGAGCATGCTAGTTAATACAAAATTCGGTTGAGTTGAGATATGATTGCGTGCTTCATATAAATTCTCTAATTTTGCATAATAAAACAATATCTTGAAACAAAATGGCATGGTCGATAGCATAATTATAAACAATTTTAAGGTATTATAAACATTTAAATTGTTTATTACAAGTTTCCTGATGCCTTCTCGAGAAAGCAATCTAAATATTCCTAACAAGTGGGTCAAAATATATAAGAAAGTCCCAGGTGTATTCAGTCATCTTAATTGACCGCAAAAGCCCCTTGAGCGAGGGGACTAAGTTAAATAGCTCTCCGTTCAGGTGTTTCCAACACAGCTTTAATTTAATGGATGAAGAAATTTGACGCCTGGTGGCTTCTTTTGTTTTTCAGGGCTACAGTTATTACTGAAAATCACGGAAAATAAAGAAATCCTGATATGTCAGATCTCAAAATGCAACGAAGTTAGGGTTGCCCAAATTAACCACTTCTTATATATAATATAATCATTATAATTAACTCTTTAATTACGAAATCTGCTATATTTCGACATATACAGATATATGTACATATTTCGTAGATACTATTGATAGTGCCACATGAGAAGAAACACGCATAATATTTTCCACACTAAAATATTTAATTTCAAACATAAAAAAAGTACTTACAAATCTGTATCGTTGTTATGATATCTTCTGACCAGGCTATGGACTAACACAATAATAAATGGAAAGCCCCATCCTATGCCATAGAACCACTTCATGGTTCTTTCTTCTCTGACGAATACCACTACCAAAGCTAAGTGTAGATGAAGTGCTTCACAGAACATCCACATGTAGTTGGCCACCATATAGTATTCTTTGGCTATATGGAGGAACTGACACCAAAACTAAAAAAAAATAATACAAATTCAAAAATATTTATTAAATAAATAGATTTACTCGTATTTGCGCCAGAGGAAGTTTTCGGTGATCTCTCAAGAGTCTAATCCCGATTTCACCCCGAAAACAGTACAATTATAGCCAAATCTGCGGAGATAAGTTCAAGTTTTGTATGGGATATATTATGAATTGTATTCGCATTACAAATTAAAAAAAACAAAAAAACAGAAACACTTTTTGCATATTCCAAAAGATTTATTTTGTTAATATTTTATATAAAATATTCCTTTTCAAATGTACATATTTTAGAGGTGGTGTTATAGATGTTTTACTTGCCATTTCCTCTAAATTCATACTTCTTTTATTTTGGAAACATAAAATATTTATTATATATACGATTTCTGTTTTTAAGGTTAAGAAAAGAAAATCGATATGTTACCCGCTATGGAAAAAAAATTGTTTTTTATTTGTTGGAATGTTTGTGCTATTTTATTTAATCCTGCTATAAATTGGAAATAAAATTAGTGAACAGGAACATAATTAATAGAATGTGATTTTAAATGAAAAGGCACTAAAACAGATCCACCAATAAATCAAAAAAAAACCTGAATGTTTTATAGATGGCGTTTATTTAACATGTTAAATTTGATTTCAGACATAAAATTCAATGCTTGCAAAGTGAATATTTATAATTTAAGCAAAAACCAGACAAATATAACTGTAAAGAACGAAAAATAACAAAGCAAAATCCAAAGATCACCAGAAATACTAATAGGCCCTGATTGAAGTTTTAACAACACTCTCTTATCTCAAGAACTCCACAGATTTTGTTAGGGTATTGAATTCTAAAGCCTTGTCACACACAATTCTTTGCATGTTTCCATCCTGTTTGTTAAGATTAAAATGACGTTCTTTATTAATCATGCCTTTTGTTTTTGGAAGAAATAAGATATCATAATACAGTTTTTCAAAATTGTTTAGAATAAGTATCAAATGATCAAAGTGAAAAAAGTGAAACTGATAACTTCATGTTCTTTTGAATATGTATTTACCTGTCATTAGGTCGAAGTGATCATGATTACTTTAAGTGATATGACTGAAAGTGATAATGATTCAAAAGAATAGCCCTAGAGTTGTGTTGTTAGGAGCAGGGGCTGATCCAGCTCCTCTCTCTTTGGGGGGGGGGGGTGATATCACAAAAGTACAGTATGGCAAGAAAAACAAGTTGTCAATGGGGGGGGGGGTGCAAGCAGCATACTCATTTCTAATATAAAAGGCAGAATGGGTTCTATTTTCCTGAACTCAAAGCTTTTGGGAGGGGGGGCGATCGCAAGCATACAGACTCCTATACTCTATTCAAGAACTAGAGAGAGTAATAAAACTGTTACCGAAACCTCTAACGTACTTGCTCCAGTGCCGCAGGTAACTGAGAACTGCCGTAAATCTAATTATATTTCATTATATTTAAATATATTTTATAAATTTACTGCAACATAGAATTTCTGATAGTTTAATTTAATTTCTGTCAACGAGCAAAGTACAACTTACAGTTTTTTCTTAGTGATTTATCTTGTTTGCGCTTGTTTTTATATATTATTTGAGATTAGTGAGATACCCAAAAGATATGGCTTTCACCTCTATATTTATTCCAAACTCGTTAAACCAGGGCATTTTTTCCTCAACGAAAAACTTATTACGATGAATGTTTGTGATACCTTAAGATATCAATATCTACATAATAATGTTAAAAGCTCTGTTGAGATATGTTACAACATGACAGGAGTTGGAAAATCTACTATGTACCGAATACTGAAGGAGAAAAAACGACTAGAATTGTTAGTACTCCCAAGGTAAACGAAAAACCTCGTTGGAAGAAGAGATGAAAACTGCAATTAAAGGGGTTGTATATACATTTATTTTATGAAATTAAAAGAACTCATCTCTGGAAATTGCTCAGAAAACTTAATTTTTGCTGGGAAAAACCAGATAGAAAATCTGTTCTTATAAATCGTCCGGAAACTGTCCGTTGGAGATGTAAATATCTCTCTCAAGTAAAAGGTAGAGTTGCCAGAAATAACACAATTAATAAAATTAGTAATTTAACTAAACTTTTGAAAGATTTTTTGAATAAAGTTACTGCGAAAAATTGGGAAAATCCATATAATAAAAAAATAAAAGAAAATGTGGAGACTCGATCTCATAATCGGTGAGATAGAGGAACCAATTATAATTAATTTTAGCGAAGATAGTTTCACTGACTTTGATTAGGAATTAGATACGTAATGTTTACTAGTGTAAACACAATTTATTATTTAAATTTTTGTTTTTGTTGTATTTTATTGTTTAATGTTGTTTATATGTTTTTTTATTTTTTTATATATTTTTATTGTTTTTTTTTAATGTTTTTAATTAATAATAAAATGACCGATAGTCCCAAAAATATTTTATTATTATATGGACGAATTTATTTTTTTATATATGTTTAACTTTTTGTATTTTTGACAATGTAAGTATTTAAATTACAACTTAGAATTTTTTGAGAGAATAATCCTACGTTTTAGTCTATTATTATAGAACGGTAGTTTTGATTATAATATTTCTAACCCATTCCTATGAAAAATATACGTGTCTAACAAATTTTGCTAAAAACACTGGACTAAAGAACACAGGTAGTTTGCGAAGAGAAAAAGGGTAAAAAATGATTTATTACTCTCTCTAGTTCTTGAATAAACTATAGTATAAGAGGAAAAATCGGGTCCATTTTCCTAAACTCAAAGCTCTTGGGGGGGGGGGGGCGATCGCCCCCACCGCCCCCCCTTGGATCCGCGCCTGGCTAAGAGTCGTATAGTGGTATTTGAATCGTGAATATTAAGTAGTAGTAATAAGAGGGTTGTGATAATATAAGTATCGGAAATACCAGTCAAAGATTTTAAAGAGAAAAAATCTTAACAAAATAGTTGTTCGAAAAGTATAGCACGCACTTTCGTAACATTTTCGTCGAGAACAGCTGTTGATGGCATCCCACTTCGTTGGTCATCTTTCAGCGACTCTTTACCCTCTTTAAAGCACTTTCACCACGTCTCCGTAGTGCGAAATACAGCTCATCGCCAAATGCTTAATGAATAATAGAAAACGTTTCTACGAAATATTTGTTAAGCCGTTAACTCTGGTGTAGTAAATTCAATCGTGGCTATCGTTCGCTCATGGCATCTACTTGAAGGTTGTCGAAAACTGGTTGTAGTGCAAGAAAACATTGATGCTGTACGGTACCTGGTAAAGTAAGAACATTATGTGATATATCTTGAGATTGAGGCACCCTGGACATTAGTAACACCAGCGTACATAATATATTTTGCGAACATTTGACCTTGAAGAAGCTACATTCGCATTGGATTCCCCTAACTTGACTCTCATTAAAAAAGGATCAAGAAAATTGCTTAAAAAGTACGATCTCGGTGCTTCAAAAAACTTTTAGGTGATAGTGACAGGTGACAAGTTTTAGATTGATGATTATTGACCGGAAAGTTAACAGCAGTCGACCGTATGGGTCTTCCATGATGAGTTAAAACCAACAAAAATTGCTTACGCACGAAGCATTTCGAGGCACATAGTCGCCTATTTTTTCGAAAAACTTGCCATTTTGCAACCGTGCCTTTTGAACAACAATGGTTCGCGACAGTACCTTTTACTTCGGTAAACCAAGACTTTTCCCGAATGCGCACGAAGAGTAGAGTCGAACTAAATGATACTATGAGCTTATGAACTTAAGTGATTTCAAAAAGATGACTTAGTAGTTAATGTATAGTGTGTACAACTTACGAGTAATTACTTCTTCCACTTCAGTTCCTGATTTGGAATCAACACAGGGTGGCAGTTGTAGTGAGCTACTGTCTTGCCAGACTGATAGCGAACAGAGTGAGAAAAAGCAAAAGAACGAAAATATAATAGTAATTATTTACAAAGAGGTTTCTATTTTATCGGGAAGGAGCTAGAACCTAAATAGTTTTGTGTAATCTGTAATGAAATCCTGTCCAACAGTAGTTTAAAGCTATCTCTTTTTCATAGACACTTTGAAACAAGTCATCCGGATCACAAAGACAAACCTGTTAAGTATTTTAAAAGCAAATTGGCAGGTTATAAAAAGTCTATTGTCTCTTCTTTTTAAACAAATTTAAGCGAAGATAATAAAGTGTGTCTCGAGGCATTATTTCGAGTTAGTTACAGAACTGGACAAGCACATAAAGTGTCGGAAAATTTGATTGGACCATCTGCTAAAGACGTTACGAAGTTTATGCTTAGAGAAAAAGCAGCAAACAAAATTGACCTTGTTCCCTTATCAAATAATACAGTAAAATTAAATTATTTCGCTATTCAGCTTGACGGGTCGACCGATATAGCAAATGCTGCAGTATTGCTTGTCTATGTCAGATATATTTTTAAGAATTTCATTTAAGATGATATATTATTTGCAAATTCACTAAAAACCTATAAGATAGACGCAGCAATTTTTGATATATTCAAGAACTATTTTGAAAAAAATGTAATACATTGGGATGTTGACTGTGTTCAAATAAAAATATATTTTTGCCGCGAAACAGTATTTTCCACAATAGAAATAATAAAAAACACAAAATTTTTAAGGAATTTTATTTTTATTTAATAATAAAAATGTAATTAAATCTCCTTCTAGTCACTTGACAACGAACACCAATCAAAGTGAATGATGACACTCCATACTAACGTCATCGCTGGCACTCCGTCCTAATACGGTCAAGTAATCATGATCACTTCGACTTAATGACAAGTAAATAAATATTCCAAGAAACATGGTTATCAGTTTCACTTTTTTCACTTTGACCATTTGATAACTGCTCTAAAGAATACAGCCTACGTCATCGCTCTCACGAAATTGACATATACATTTTTTGGTTTTATGTTACATTCGTGATCGCTGTCAAGAGGCTACGTTGCCTAGTTTATATTTCCTAGTCATTTTCATGTAATTTCTTCGAAATTTGCTTACTTTTCCTTTCGAAAACGATTCTAAGAAATTTTATCATGAAAAAAAGCGAATTTGTTAAGGCAGATAGTTCAAATTTACTGAGAATTGATTGTGTTATGGTGGGCAATTTCTTCACAACAAACAGTAACTTTTGCTCTGCTGAATTTAGAAATATGAAGACCTACATTTTATCAAGAATTGTTGTTTTCGTAAGCAATAATGAATACATAATAGTAATAATCGGTATTTATAAGCTCAAAATTAAAATTAAACGAGTAGTGCCGGACTAGCTGAGGCCACATTTTCCTATTATTTTCCGAACGTGGAACGTGAATAAATAACTTTTCAGATGTCCTAATTGGAGTATTTCTACACTGAGGCATCGCACAACACTTAAAATAACTTATAATTCATATTACAAAAATTACGATAAAAATCTATATTTCCTTGTCAGTTTACTAGTGTGACATCACATCGGTCAAGTGAATAAATAACTTTTCAGATGTTTTAATTGTAGTACTTCTACACTGAGGCATCGCACAACACTTAAAATAACTTAGAACTCATATTACAAAAATTACGATAAAAATCTATATATCCTTGTCAGTTTACTAGTGTGACATCACATCGGTCAAGTGAATAAATAACTTTTCAGATGTTTTAATTGTAGTACTTCTACACTGAGGCATCGCACAACACTTAAAATAACTTAGAACTCATATTACAAAAATAACGATAAAAATCTATATATCCTTGTCAGTTTACTAGTGTGACATCACATCGATCAAGTGAATAAATAACTTTTCAGATGTTTTAATTCTAGTACTTCTAGACTGAGGCATCGCACAACACTTAAAATAACTTAGAACTCATATTACAAAAATTACGATAAAAATCTATATTTCCTTGTCGGTTTACTAGTATGACATCACATCGGTCGAGTGAATAAATAACTTTTCAGATGTTTTAATTGTAGTACTTCTACACTGAGGCATCGCACAACACTTAAAATAACTTAGAACTCATATTACAAAAATTACGATAAAAATCTATATTTGCTTGTCAGTTTACTAGTGTGACATCACATCGGTCAAGTGAATAAATAACTTTTCAGATGTTTTAATTGTAGTATTTCTACACTGAGGCATCGCACAACACTTAAAATAACTTAGAACTCATATTACAAAAATTACGATAAAAATCTATATTTGCTTGTCAGTTTACTAGTGTGACGTCACATCGGTCAAGTGACAAGTATTGGCGTTTTGGCGGGAAATTTTAAACGGAATTTAAGTTTTATGATTTTTAAAGTACAGTGGTATTAAAAACAATTTTTTAAAATATTTTTGACTACATTAGGTAGTTATGCATGGTTTTAAACACTTTCCCAAACATGGTCAACATCCCAATTGGTCTATTTGTTTGCTGTGTGCATTCATTGATGGTGCAAAATCACTGACCGGAACATTTTCTGGTCTTGTGGTCTGGACTGATTTTATCTGAAAATTCCCTAAAACTGTTTTTAAAGATCACTCTTTAATTGATTTTTGGCTCTGTGTAAGAAATGGTTATCCTGTTTTGGTGGAAAAAGCCATTAAAATTTTACTGCCCTTTTGTAAGACATATCTATGTGACAAAGGAGTTTTATCATACATTTACCTGAAAGATAAGAACAGGAACAAGTTAAATGCAGAACTTGATCTAAAACTCAAACTTTCATACATCGAACCAAATATTGAATTTTTTTGTTCCACCAAACAGGCAAAATTATCCCATACTCTTCAAGTTCTCTATTGTATTCATTTTGAATTAATTCTATTTTGTAGGTTAACTTATCAGTTTAGTTTTAATAATGATTTTCTGGAAATGTTTTACGATTATCTTTTAGTTTTTCGTTCTAAACTGTTATTCAATACGGAAAATAATTTAACTGTATCATATACTGTTTCTGATGACTACACAGGGGGTAAAAAATCATAGAACTATGAATTCTAAATGGTACACAATCATCTGTTTGGCGGAAGCCTTCGGTAAATTGAGGAAAACACACCGGATATGACGAATTATGTTCACTATGAAAATGTGAGCTATCATATCGCCTCAAATAAGTGACTTTTTAGTCACTCAAAACATAGAACTGATGGGTCATCCTCCGTACAGTCCTGATTTGGCACCCCATGATTTCTTATTCCTGTAAATGAATAACTGCCCGATTAACGATTTTCTACGCCAGAAGAGGCAGTTGATATATTTCAAACCATGTTTGGACACACGGCGGCAAAAGTGATTTTCAGAATGATTCAAATGCATGCAAAAGTATATTGAATCATCGTGAAGAATATTCTGAAAACTAATAAAACGATTTTTAATGAGAAATATTCTTTTTTGTTTGTTATTCCCGAAATACAAGCATCAACCCTAGTAAAAGCATTCTTGTCACTAAATTTTGACCGAAAAATTTTATGGATCATAAACTAGAACATTTGCCAAAATTTCCATGATCTTGTCAATAATTTTTAATAACTCAATTAACTTTTATATAAAGGTGTAAATTTTTCTGTAAAGCGTTTTCATCAAGGTGGGTTTATTTATCGTGTTCGTTCATCTTTTGATGGAAAACGATGAAAAATACATAAAACATTTGTGGACGCCATAACAGTAAAGTATATAATATTAAATCGGCTTAAATCGGTTTTTAAAAGTTTTTAGGGTACATTTTAATTAAAGCAATAACATTTTAATATCGATTAGGATGTTAAATTTGTTATATAGAGAATTTTTTTTCTAATAAATAAGTATTACAGCAAAAACATTATTGCAAGAAAAGTTCAAGTCTTCACTAAAAATGTGCACGAAAATTAGTAAGATTTAAAAGCAGTCGAGTCTTTTTACGTGACTTTACCAGGAAAGTAAACTACGACAGTGAGATGAAAAAAAAATCTAATAATAGGGATGTTCACTGTATTCAAATAAAAATATAATTTTGCCGCGAAACGGTAGTTTCCGTAATAGAAATGCTAAAAAACACAATATTTCTCTTCATTTTTAGGAAATTTAATTTTGGTTTAATAATAAACATCAAATTACTCTCAACTCACGTGGCAACGAACACCAATCAAAGTGCATGATGTCACTTGCTGACAAATCTCATGGCTATCTACGTTATTAGTTTAACATTATTTAATAGTGATTTCCGTGCAATTTATTTGAAATTTGCTTACTACTCTCTTTGAAAATGATTCTAAGAAGTGGATTTATTTACAACAAAATAATGTCGAAATCGAAAAATCTCAAAGCAAAATATATTTGATATGTGAAAATAAAAAGTTACATAAAAACACACGATGCTTTATAAATCAAAAATTAATCAGTTACGGTGTATAATGGACTTTGTCGTTAGTATTGGGCCTTTGACGCCTTTGATCTCTATAAACCAGCAAAGGGCATAAATACATAAGAACGGAAGATTAACGATAAATAAACAAAGGGCTAATGGAATACAAAAAAAGTTTCGAAACACTTTTAAACCTTGATTTTCACGGACTTATTTAGAAAAAAGAAGGATAAATTGTTGCGTATATATATATATATATATATATATATATATATATATATATATATATATATATATATATATATATATTTGTTCGTTATTTTCTTGGGAATATGGTTCATTTTTATATTAAAACTACATATATAAAGTAGTCATATTTATTATATTTTATATTTCAGGACGTTTTGATTCTTTCGAATATTTTTCAACTGAGCTCATCGGAGGATTCTACGAAAATGTACATTTTTACTATTATTATATATGGAATAACAGGTTAAAAACTTACCATTACCATATATATATATATATATATATATATATATATATATATATATATATATATATACATATATATATATTTGTTTCCACAAAAATATGTAAGTACGCACATTGAACTTGGTAAACACCAAAAATGGTGGTTTCGAAAAAACTATTCTTTTTAAAACAATATTTTTCAAATCACTACTTAATTGTTCTTTGATTTTTTTGTTATTGATAAAATATTATGTTTTTAGAGGATATTCCTATTTATTTAAGTTTAAGAGGATATCTGGGTTTTTAATACGATTTGTGTAAATGATATTAGTTCTGTCGTTAACTGCGTTTTTTTTTGTATTTCCATCATTTTATTTACGTGTTAAATACGTGGTCCAATTCCATACAGATTAAAGGAAACTGCACTGGTTCTTTAGATCACTATTTTTGACAAACGCTATAAGTGATTATGAGGTTCAACACTAAAAAAAGTTAGGATGAGAAGTATACTTACACTTAAGATCATTAAAAGTAAGAAAAATCGGGCTAAACCCGAATATAAGATCCAATTCTGAGAAAAGTAAGAAAAAAACTGAACTAGTATTCAGATTACTATTTTAGGAAAACACAAAAATGTGACTGAAGCCGAACATGAGCTCTAATTTTAAGAAAAGTTAAAATGACACTATACTAGCAATTCAAATCAATCCTCTAGGAAATGCCAAAAATGTGGCTGAAGCCGAACACGGGTTCTAAAAAGATCGATGCAGCAAACTTTGAGACAATGTTTGCGTCGATTGTTTTTTTTTTACTAAAAATTCCTCTTCCTTCTTATTTAAATGGGAAGTTACAGGTAATTTAGAATAAAAAGGAAGTAATCGAAAAGAAAATACTGCTAATACTACTAATAAAATAGTAAAACAGAAAAATAGAGAGGCAACTTTATAGGATAGTCACGTAGTGGTTTTTCATTGAGGGCACAAAGGTGGTGAAAAATCTAAAGTAAACTACGAGGGGCAATGGTAAGGTTTTAACTTTTTAATTATTAAAAATGAATAAATATAGAATATTAAGAAATAAAAGTTTTTTAACCCAAAATATATATACCGTCGTGATATTTCTCATAACCAGGGACGGATCCAGCCTCTCTCTTTGGGGGGGGGGGGCGGGGATATCACAAAAGTGCAGTATGGCAAGCGAAAGTAAGTTGTCGAAGGGGGGGGGGAGATACCAACAACATTCCCATTTCTAGTGTAAAAGGCAGGGGCAGGTCTATTTTTCTAAATTTGAAGCTCTTAGAGAGGGGGGGCCGATCTCAAGAAAAAACAAATTGGCGACAGTGGGGAGGATGCCAGCAGCATACACATTCCTAATATAAAAGGCAGAATCGGTTCTATTTTCCTGAACTCAAAGCTCTTGGGAAGAGGAGGGGCGATCGCAGGCATACACATTCCTATACTCTATTCAAGAACTAGAGAGAGTAATAAAACTGTTACCGAAACCTACAAAGTACCTGCTCCAGTACCGCACGTAACTGAGGACTGCCGTAAATTTAATTATATTTAAATATTATAAGCTTTTATAAATTTACTGCAACAATAAAATTTCTGATAGTTCAATTTAATTTCTGTCAATGAGCAAAGTACACCTTATAGTATATCTTTAGTGATTTATCTTGTTTGTGCTTGTTTTTATATATTATTTGAGATTAGTGAGATACCCAAAAGATATGGCTTCCACCTCTATATTTACTCCAAAATCGTTATACCAGGGTATTTTTTCCTCAACAAAAAACTTATTACGATGAATGTTTATGATGCCTTAAGATATTAATATCTAGATAATAATGTTACGAGCTCTGTTGAGATGTGTTCCAATTTGAGGAGTTGGAATTGTTAGTAGTCCCAAGCCAGATTCGATCACAGGCAGACGAAAAACCTCGTTTGGAAGAAGAGATGTAAACTGCAATTAAAGGAGTTGTACATACATTTTATTATGAGGAGCAGATGCTAACCATCAACAAAATTCTAACTAAAATCAATAAAGGTAGGGATCTACCTGAAATTAAAAGAACTGAGCTCTGAAAATTGCTCAGAGAATTTAATTTTTACTGGAAAAAACTAGATAGAAAACCTGTTCTTATAGATAGTCAGGAAACTGTCCGTTGGAGAAAGAAATATCTCTCTCAAGTAAAAGGTAGAAGTGCGAGCAATAACACAACTTACAAAATTAGTAATTTAACTTAACTTTTGAAAGATTTTTTTTGAATAAAGTTACTGCATAAAATTGGGAAAAATCCATATAATAAAAAAATAAAAGAAAATGTGGAGACTCGATCTCACGATCGGTGAGATAGAGGAACGAATTATAATTAATTTGAACGAAGATAGCTTCACTGACTTTGATTACGAATTAGATACGTAATGTTTACCAATGTAAACACAATTTATTATTTAAATTTTTGTTTTTGATGTATTTTATTGTTTAATGTTGTTTATATATTTTTTTTATATATTTTTATTTTAGTGTGTCCTACTCTTTAATTTTAAATATATTTAATTCCAATTAACCGTAATTTTTTTGTTATTTTATTATTATATTTGTGTCTTTTTCTTAAGTAGGTCTAACTTCAACTAGAACATTTAAAAATTAACTACATTTGAATCCCTTTTTAGTATTTAATTGTAATTCTACTGATGGTTTAAGAAATAAATAAACTGAAATGTCACATGTCCTAAAAATGTTTTTAATTAATAATAAAATGACCGATAGTTCCAAAAATTTTAAAATATTATATGGACGAATTTATTTTTTTCTATATGTTTAACTTTTTTTTGTATTTTTGACAATGGGTATTTTATAAATATTTAAATTATAACTTAGAATTTTTTGAGAGAATAAGGCTACATTTTAGTCTGAATGTACCAAGAACGGTTTCTATGCCAAAAATAAAAATATTAAAAATATAGTTGTGATTTGTGTTAAATATCCAAAATTATCTATATTTTCCATGTATGTGAATTAATAAGAAATCATAAGAAATAAAATAATATTATAACAACTTTTTATTTTAAGTTTATTACTGAAATAATATTCCATTCCATAAATACTTAGTGATAAAATAAACCTCCTTCCGACGCCTATGACAAGGATTAAAATCCTTTTTAACACTTCACATTTCCAAATATCTATTGTTATGCAATCCAAATACTCCATTATTATAAACTGTATTTTTGATTATAAAATTTCTAACCCATTCCAATGAAAAATATATGTGTCTAACAGGTTTTGCCAAAGACACCGGACTAAAGAACACAGGTAGTTTGCGAAGAAAAAAAGGGTAAAAAATGATTTATTACTCTCTCTAGTTTTTGAATAAACTATAGTATAAGAGGCAAAATCGGGTCTATTTTCCTGCACTCAAAGCTCTTGGGGGGGGGGGAGGGGGCGATCACCCCATAGCCCACCCTTGGATCCGCGCCTGCTCATAACACTTGTTAATTATTTGTAATTTCCTCTTTCATTTTTTTTTTGACAATAAAAATTTTTTACAAATATTATAAAACTAAATTTATTTATATGTTTCTATATCTAAGAGCCCTTTTTCACACACAAGAATTGTAGCCAAAATTTATCTCATAATTATGTTGAAAATTTTCATAAAACTAATTTGCTGTTTTACACATCAAAGAATTATTGTTAAAATTTATTTATTTATTAAAAATATTGAACGTGTTTTATATTTTTAAGACTAAAGTGCGCGAAAATCGATGCAGAATAAAATTTGTGAATTGACAACCAGCGTTAAGTAATCAACCTAATCTCAATATTTACTCATTGTTTCTTGCACAAAATATCCCTTATTTTGTTGTTTTTGATTATATATGTATGGAAACTTTCATATTTGTGACATTTTAAGGTTATCCGCAGATTACATCTTCCTTTTAACTGCTGGAACGTCACATGTTATGAAAATGCGCATGAGCAACGACAAAATTATCATCAAAATTATATACAGATTTCTTGTAACTTACAAACAGAGTAGTATTTTATTGTAAAAATTACCTCCAAAGAATTTTCGGCAAAAATTTGCTGAAAATTTTTGTTATAATTTTCGGAATAATTCTTGTGTGTGTAAAACTGCTCTAAGGAAAATTTTCAAATTCAATAATTGTTCTTGTCAGAATTGTTTTTGTTTAATTGAATTTACATTCGATTTTAATTCTGCTTTTAAACTTTTCTAATTTAAATTGGAATTGAAAACAATTAAAATTACTAATGTCAACAAATAAAAAACCCTAAAGCATTTACAAGCTTGGGGTTCTTAAATATCTCAGATTTTTTACTATAAAAGAGAAGTGATTTTATTGATTTGTCTAAAAAAATCGATTAATATAAAAGTATAGAAGGGAAATGGCTGGAGACTGGATTTCAACAACAGATGACGCAAAATACAGGGGTTGATAAAGCAGCAAGATGCAAGTGCAAAGGGCGTGTATGAGTATAACAAAATTAAATTAAAAATATTGAACCATCTTCTAGAAAAGCATTGAAAATTAAAGAACACATGGAATTAAAATTTTTGGACTCGAGGCCAAATTAATACGCAAAAAATGTGATTCATAATAAAAGATTGAGAATAATTGTGTAGCTGACTTAATCTGTGTTTGCTTTCTTAATATCTTGTGTTAATATTTATTTCATTTAGTAATAATTTGAAGTCGACGATATTTCAATTCAATATAAAAATGTATATTGTTATTTTTACCTTCTTAGCGCTTGTTTAGAAGGCAGATACATTTTTTTTTATAAAAATTTTATTTTTCGATTTTTGAGTTGAGTGATTCAAAAATTTTTAGATCCAAGTACCAACTCACATGTAAAATACACTTAATTGAAAAATATAGAATTTTTTGATTCCGACAAGCCTCCAAATACCAGTTTTGGATGAATGTGGACCAAATAAAAATTTAATCCGCCAAAATAAATCCACTATATTGAAATTATAAAAATAAATTTTAAATTGGTAATCTACGCCCCCAAAAATTCACTAATAATTGTTGTGCATGTACATTTTTCAATTCGATATATTTTATCCAGCACATTAAGCTTGAAGAAATTAATTTTTGGTACATAATGTACGCCCAAAAAAATCCCCTAATCCCAGGTTTTAAAAAATCTGGAAAATGTAAATGTACATAGAAATAAATTGGAGAAATGTAAAATTTTTAGTTTCGCATATTGTACGTGTCAAATTTAATTAAAAAAAACTTAAAATTTATAACCTCAGAAACTCTTAATACAAATTTTGAAAAAGGTAAAATTTTTAGCCCACCATATTGGATCCGCCATATTCAATATCTCTCTTTGATCTAATCCTAACGTACACCCTCGGCATACTCCCGATACAAATATTAAACTTAATCAGAAAATATAAAATATTTAGTCCACCATATTGGATAATAAATACATAATTTACACCCTCTAGTGTTAATTTTGGACAATATAGAGGGATGTAAAATGTTTAGTCCGTCATATTGGATCAGCTAAATTTAATTTATCAAAAGTAATTTTTAATTCGTAATTTTCACTTCCAAAAATCCCCCAATAACAATTTTGGAAAAAATCAAGACATGCAGAATTTTTCAACTGCTATATTGGATTTGTCATATTAAATTTAAAAAAAAAATTAGAACACTTCTAGAAACCCCAGAACCAATTACGAAAAAAGTGAAAAATATAAAATTTTTATTCCGTCATATTAAATCCGCCATTTTGAATATGTACGACTCCGAAAACTACCACATATCAGTTGTAGAGGAAATCGCCCAAAATAAATTTTTTTGTCCGCCATATTCAAGCGCTATCTTGGATTTTCCTGAACCAATTTCAGTCAAAATGATATGAGACCAACATAATAACTTTCAGCAACATTTTTATCACCTTTTATTGGCTATATTTCTCATCCGACAGAATCCATCCCTGGACTCATTTGTTGAAATTCGATCTCTATAAACTGCAAATAAAAGATTGACAGCATAACATCCAAAATAGATACATTTTAAAAACCAGATTTTTCATGAAATGGTGTTTCTGTGTTCGTCTGAAAAAGTTATTTCCGCGTGATTTAGTATAATTTAATAACTACCTTGTTCCATATAAAATATGGTAAAATTGCAATCTTTAAGCGATATGCAAAAATTTGTTCGCTTTTTGCATTAATTGAAAGTATTTAAAAGATAAAATTGACAGTATTATCACCATATAAAACTCGAATTTGTTCTTATGGCTTTCAACACAAAACTTAACTGTTTTTGGGTTAAAATTGAGATTAAACCGTTTATATCACAGAAAGGTTCGTTTGGCCTGAAACCGAGCAAGCTTACTGGTTATATTAGTTGTACTGTGGTAAATGGATGTTATATAAGCACCTTAATGGCATAACATAATTTTACAATGTATGAGTTGTAATTTGAGAGGAATTTAGCGGGTATTATTAGCTATGAAACTTTCGTTTTGTTTGACCATATAACGCTATTTTTATGTAACCACAACTTCTCTGAAAGAATGTGTTTCTTTACTATGATAAAAAATATCTCAGAAGGAAGCATAACTATGAGTATTATTTTTTTAGTTTCAACTTCCATTTTTGCCTCTCAATAATCTTAATGAGCACATATAATTTTGGATTTTGTGTGATTCTCAAGTAAATAGCCTCGAAAACTTTCGGAATTCAAACTATATTCAGAGAGCATAGGAACGTGAAAATTAAAATTTTATGATGCTACCCCGTACTGCACTATTTATATTGGCTTTCTGTATGTATGCCCTATTTCTTTCAAGATTGCCTGACGGTTTGTTTGAAGTAATCTTAAGGGAAAATAAAGAAGAAAAATATAGGTTAAAGTAATCTATAAACTTAAAATAGAATTTTGTTTCTAAAATGATACAATATAGCATCGTTTTTTAAAAAGAATAACTTGTTTTGAGTTATTATACTATTTTTCCCCGAGAATGAATGGTAAAAATTTCTGCTAAAGTTACTACAGTTTCATTAAAAAAAGGTTTTAATGACAAAAAACGTTAAGGATTGTTACACGCTCCATATTTCTGGCGTTCGAGGCCTTTTTTGTGTTATTTTTTTTTAAATAACAATACATATTAAAATATTAATAAAAGGTCAAACTTATAAATTACAACAAATATTTTAAGGCAAAAATCCTCAGTTGAAAATTTGTGTGTTAATATTTGTATTAATTTAATTTCATTACTTTTATTAGATAAACATTTTTCTTCCAAATATGATATAATTGTGTCATCTTCAAAGTCGTTCATGCCTGGTATCATTACTGATTTTTGTCGTCGTAAATATTCAGTTGTTTTTGTAGCAATAGCAGGATTAAAATCTTTTTTAACACTTCACACTTCCAAATATCTATTGTTATCCAACCCAAATAGTCCATTATTATAGATCAGTATTTTTGAATATAAAATTGCTAACCGATTCCTATATAAAATATATGAGTCTAACAGATTTTGCCAAAGACACCGGACTAAAGAACACAGGGAGTTTGCGAAGGAAGAAAGGATAAAAAATAATTTATTACTCTCACTAGTTCTTGAATAGACTATAGTATAAGAGGCAAAATTGGGACTATTTTCCTTAACTTAAAGCTTTTTTTTTTGTGGAGGGGGGGGGGGGGGCGATTTCGAAGCAGAAACCGCCAAAAGGAAATTATGAACTTAAAATTTATTTAGCCCTAGTTTTGAAAAGAATTAGGAAAATCAAAAATGTTGACCAACATGATCTGGATGATTTCTAATGGATTGGTCCCAATAATATTTAACAAAAAATTCGTTTTTAGAAGTGGATTTCCGATTCTCCCGCGATAGTTTGTCACATTTCGATTCGATGCATTTTTAATTTATTATTTATAAATATTTTCCAAATAAAAAAAATATTTACTTACTTTTGCAAAGTAGAATGGCAAATTGTATTTTCAAAAATTCGATATTGGTTGAAGTATATGAATGTCGATAAAGCAGATTAAGGAAAAACTCATCTGGTAGAAACCGAAGCGAGAAGGTTTAACTTTCGAGGTATCATAAAACAGATACGTGTCGAAGAATATGGAATATAGTTTTTAGACAACTTACATTAGAAAAGTGGGCGGCGAAAACAATTTTTTAAAGTGGATATTTTGAAACAAAGTTTAAACGGAGAAAATTACAGGTAGTAAAGGTAAATTATGCGGATTATTAAAAATAACGTTAAAAACTTATATAGTGTGTTGCGGGATAAGAAAAACAAAAATCACCGCCATGTTGGTATTGAGACGTACCGCTGGGGATCGTTCCATTTAAAGTATTATCTCTTGTTTTGCACTCTAGGTCTGAAGTAAATTGCACATTCTCGTTAAATTTTTGAATTATAATTCGATAGGATTAATCCATCTATTCTCTATTTCCTTATATTTACACTACCCAGTGAGAAAAAGTACAAATGCATGACCAGGCGCGGATCCAAGGAGGAGGCGGTGGAGGCGATTACCCCCCCCCCCCCAGAGCTTAAGTTCAGGAAAATAGACCCAATTTTGCTTCTTATACTATAGTTTATTCAAGAACTAGAGAGAGTAATAAATCATTTTTTACCCTTTTTTTTCTTCGCAAACTATCTGTCTTCTTTAGTCCGATGTCTTTGGCAAAATATGTTAGAAACATATATTTTTCATAGGAATGGGTTAGAAATTTTATAATCAAAAATACCGGTCTATAATAACGGACTATTTTGGTTGGATAACAATAGATATTTAGATGTGTGAAGTGTTAAAAAGGATTTTAATCCTTGTTATAGGCATCGAAAGGAGGTTTATTTATGGCATAGAGTATTATTTTGGTAATAAATTTAAAATAAAAAGTTTTTATAATATTATTTTATTTCTTATGATTTCTTAGTAATTCACATACACTGGAAAATATAAATAATTTTGACATATTTAACACAAATCACAACTATATTTGTATTATTTTTAATTTTGGCATAGGAACCGTTTCAGGCATATTCAGACTAAAACGTAGCCTTTTCTCTCAAAAAATTCTAAGTTATAATTTAAATACTTACAAAATACCCATTGTCAAAAATACAAGAAGTTAAACATATATAAAAAAATTATTTCGTCCATATAATATTAAAATTTTTTTGGGGCTATCGGTCATTTTATTATTAATTAAAAACATTTTTAGAACATTTTACGTTTCAGTTTATTTATTTCTTAAACCATCTGCAGAATTACAATTAAACACTAAAAAGGGCTTCAAATGTAATTAATTTTTATATGTTACAGAAAATTTAAATAATAAATTATGTTTACGCTGGTAAACATTACATATCTAATTCGTAATCAAAGTCAGTGAAGCTATCTTCGCTCAAATTAATTATAATTGGTTCCTCTATCTCACCGATCATGAGATCGAGATTCCACATTTTCTTTTATTCTTTTATTATATGGATTTTTTCCAATTTTCTGCAGTAACTTTATTCAAAAGAATCTTTCAAAAGTTCAGTTAAATTACTAATTTTGTAAGTTATGTTATTTCTAGCAATTCTACCTTTTACTTGAGAGAGATATTTCCTTCTCCAACAGACATTTTCCGGACGATCTATAAGAACAGATTTCCTATCTGGTACGTTCTCTGAGCAATTTCCAGAGCTCAGTTCTTTTAATTTCAGGTAAATCCCGATTTCATTGATTTTAGTTAAAATTTTGTCGACGGATGGGACCTACTTCTCAACTCTTTTTATTGCAGTTTACATCTCTTCTTCCAACGAGGTTTTAGTCTGCCTGTGATCGAATGTGGCTTGGGAGTACTAACAATTCTAGTCGTTTTTTTCTCCGTCAGTATTCAGTACATTGTAAATTATCCAACTCCTGTCATGTTGGAATACATCTCAACAGAGCTTATAACATTATTATCTAGATATTGATATCTTAAGGCGTCATAAACATTCATCGTAATAAATTTTTCGTTGAGGAAAAAATACCCTGGTTTAACGATTTTGGAATAAATATAAATGTGGAATCCATATCTTTTGGGTATCTCACTAACCTCAAAGAATATATAGAAACAAGGACAAACAAGATAAATCACTAAGGACACACTATAAGGTGTACTTTGCTCACCGACAGAAGACAGACAGACGTTGGAGGTTTCGGTAACATTTTTATTACTATCTTTAGTCCTTCAGTAGAATATAGGAATGTGTATGTTTGCAAATGCCTCCCCCCCCCCCAAGAACTTTGAGTTCAGGAAAATACACCCGATTCTGCCTTTTATACTAGGAATGTGTATGCGGCTCGCATCCTCCCCCCTATCGACAACTTGTTTTTTCTTGTGATCGCCCCCCTCCTCTTCAAGAGCTTCAAAAACCGAAAAATAGACCCGATCCTGCCTTTTATACTAGAAATGGGAATGTTGGTGCCCCTCTCCCGTCGACAACTTGCTTTCGCTTGCCATACTGTATTTTTGTGATATCACCGCCCCCCCCCCCAAAGAGAGAGGTTGGATCCGCCCCTGTGCATGACCCATCGAGAACAGATATGCCAAACTTATACAGCATAAGGCAACTGGCATAAATGCCAACCCCGCTGTCAAACTCGAAACGATAACATTTAGAAGAAGCTTTAATTTTACGAAAAACCACCTGGGGACTTTTCGCAATCACTTTAGATTCCGAGATACAACACTAGTCCCAAAACTGGAAAACTACGAATGCCTTGTTTAATTGTTGAGGTCTGTTATGAAGGGAGCAATTCACCGTGGATGCGGAAAACAATACATCCTAGGAATAACTTTTTTAGTGAAAAAACCGTAGAGTGAGAAATAAACCTAACGCAATGGTTAGGAGAAGCAAGACAAGAAAAATGGATAGATATCTTTGAGACAATTGACATGGTTCATAGTAGCATGTTTGCATAGAATCTTATCTTCTTCTTCTTCTGTTGGTGCCTATCCTCTGTGGATGTTGGCAATCACATTGGCCCATATGACCTTATTGACAGATGTTCTAAATAAATGTACCGTCGTCATTCCTGTCCATTGTCTGATATTCCTCAGCCATGATGTTCGTCGGCGACCCTGAGTTCTTTTACCCTCTATCTTACCTTGCAAAATTAACTGAATTAGTTGGTATTTCTCATTGCGCATTACATGCCCTAAGTATGATATCTTTCTGATTTTCACATTGCGCATAATGGGTCTTTTTTCATACGTTGCATCACGGTGTTATTTGTGACATGATGGATGTATGAAATTCTGAGCATGCGGCGGTAACACCACATTTCGAAGGCTTCCAGTCATTTAGATGTTGTTTCTGTCAAAGTCCAGGCTTCCACTCCATATAGAAGAGTTGAAAATACATAACATCTCAAGACTCGTGTTCTTATATCAATTTTCAGGTGTATATTGCACAAGATCTTCCTAAGGCGGTTGAAGACAGCTCCCGCCTTCTCTATGCGGCATCTAATCTTCTGTGAGTGGTCCCATTCTCTGTTCAGACTGCATCCTAGATACGTAACTTTGTCAACAATTTCCAAAGTTTCATTATTTGCTCTAAATTGGTGGTGTATTTCGTCATTTTTGCTTACTATAAGGATTTTTTGTCTTTTTACAGTTTAATTTCATGCCGTATCTTTCAAAGGCTTCCACTACGCGGTCTATTAGTGTTTGCAGATCCTCTGCATTATCGGCCAACAGAACTGTGTCGTCTGCATATCTTAAGTTGTTAATGCTTTCATCATTAATTCTTATGCCCTCTCTCATTCCACTGATAGCTTCCCTGAACAGCATTTCCGAGTACGTATTGAATAACGTCGGCGGTAAAATACAGCCCTGACGAACTCCCCGTTTTATTGTAAATTCTTGTGATGTTTCGTTGCCTACATGTACAGTCGCCCTTTGCTGTTGGTCGAATGCTTTCTCGAAATCGATAAAACATGCATAGACATTGCAGTTTACGTCCCGAGCTCTTTGTATCAAAATTTGAATAGAAAATAGAGCTTCTCGTGTTCCAAGTCCATTTCTAAAGCCAAACTGAACATTGCTAACGTTTTCTTCAAGTTTTCTATATATTCGGGAGTGAATGATACTGAGAAGGATTTTCAGCGCATGGCTCATTAAGCTTATAATTCTGTAATCAGAGCATCTGGTAGCATTTGTTTTCTTAGGAAGAGGAATGAAGGTGGAAAATAGCCAATCTCCAGGCAATTCGCCAGTTTCATAAATTTTATTAAGTAAACTTGTTAGGAGTTTAAGTTGGTCATCTTCAAACAGTTTTAGTATTTCTGATTGTATATTATCCGGCCCAGGTGACTTATTGTTTTTTAGTCGTTTTATTGCATATGTTACTTCGCTGAGTGTTATTTCTGGTCCGGAAAATCCAAGGATATCTGTTTCTGTCTGCTGTTCTTCATCGAATAATTCTCCCATATATTCCTCCCATCTTTCAAGTATTTTTTCATTCTCGTACAGCAGATTGTTGTGTTTGTCCAGTACTGAATTATTGCTGCGTGAGTTGTTTCCTCTGGTTAGGGCCTTGATTTTCTTATGTAAGTTAAAAATGTCATGATTTTGTTCTAAGGATTCGATTTCTTTACATTCGTTTTGTAGCCACACCTCTTTTGCTTCCTTGATCCTATTGTTAATAACTTTGTACCTTCTTTCATTTTTATGTCTGTATTTTCTTCGCTCTTCCATGAGTTCTAATATTTCTTCTGTCGTCCACGGATGTTTCTTTATATTTTTTCCTGCTTTTAGTTTATTGTCCACTATTGAATTACAGACATTTTTTATCTTCTTCTACATATCATCCACATTTATGTTCTCCTTGTTAATATCCGTGGCTATGCTCGAGAATCTTATAAAAACTTAATTGCCATGCAACGGAATAAAGTGCACCCTGCAATATCATAACTGACCAAATCACCACCCAGCTCCTAATAAATGCAAAGCGGATAAACACCTTCACGTCTTAAGGATCTATGAGAACCACATCATAGAAACGAATCATTTTGGAGCACCTTTTAATCTGAATGAGCTTACTAATGCGTTAAACACAATGAAAAACGGAAAGGCTGCAGGGATTAACGACCTTTGCACTGAATAACTTATACATATGGGACCAACCCGAATAGTTACTGACCGATTTCATTGCTATGTCATCTTTACAAACTTTCCACATAGCTTCACTTCCTTGCAAACATCCGGATTGATTGCGCCTGATTACCTTTCAATTCATGAGTGATCTTCAATGAATACAACCCAGTCAACACTGTTTTACCAATATTATCCTTTAAAATATAATGAATTCACGTCCCAATATTCGGTAATCATTTATTCCTAAATATTTTTCAGATAACTGTATCCTTTGTTAAAAGTTTGATATCTCTGAAGTGTTCCAATTTTATAAAGTTTCGAGACATTTTATAAACAAGGAAACCATGAATAAATTAAAACAATAATTATTTATTTTGTATTATTTACTATCTTTAAGAGATTAAATAGATTCCGGTTACTTGAGCTGCAATACAGAAATGTAATAGAATTAATTCAAAGACATAGTTAGTATTTGCAAAAGCCGATTGCAAATAAATTCTATTCACGAAATATACATTACCATTGAACTAATAGTTATGAATAATTATTATAATAATTGTTTTATAAAAAAAAGTATACATGACGTTAGGCACTTATTTCTTTTTTTTAACAGAATTTCAATCAATTGCCGAAGATATTGTTGACTATTGTGACTTTGAAGAGAGTTATTATAAAGATGATCGATTACAAATATACTCGTATTTGTATTACACCTATTTATTCTTAACAACTTATGATAATTGTAATTACGATTAAAAATCATAATTATTTAACACATATTCTAATTTTCTAAAAAAAGAAATATATCCTAAAACCAGCAATATGAACTCTTGTGGCATTATTTTCTTCCACTCCAACTAACTGAAGAACAAAAGAAATATGAACAAACGATTTTATCTAACTGCTTTTATTTATATATTAGTATGTTTTATTGTAGAAATCCTGTCAGGGATAGACATCAGGGAGTTAAATTTTTGGTATCTACACAGTTAGTTTAATAAGAATAAATGCCAGAAACAGAGAGTTCATAAACTCAGAAAATAATTTTTACAAAAAACTAGCAAAACTTACTCCCGTAACCTTAATTTCTCGACTCCCACGCCAAAAAGTTATTATTCCCAACGATGAACAAATAATATACCTAAATACCACTACCTACATAATTACATAAATTTTTAAGTTACGGAAACTCGCGGTTTCGGTTTTACTACCGGAGGCTTTTCAGTTCCTTGTGGTGTTGTGTGTGGCGTTATCAAAGATAATTAGGTACCTTTACCCTCGTAAGAAATTAATTTGGAACAAAATTAACTCACTGTATAATTTCACGTGTGCGGTTTTAGTTGCTACATTCCATTTTAACAACATTAATTAATAATACCCGGGATAATTTGTAAACTATGTCGGTAAATACTAACCGCAACGGGGATTTTGTCAAATTTGCGACTTACCGGATTTTCTAAGGGGACGACAACTAGGGCGACCACATTCCTGTACCATATTATCCACATAATGTTATTAAGTATGAAGGAGATAAATAGCTGGACATGAATCCTTATCCTAATACATTTTAAAGTTCTGAAACAAAAAAAGGTGTATCGTAAGTTTCTAGATTATGACATACATCAAAAATTCGCTTAGAAGTAGAACTTAGTAACTAACATCAATGCTCATAGACGAAATCGATTTTTACATACCGATTATTAAGTATTTTTGTATAAATATTCAACAATAAAAAGCGCGCCGGAATTTGTTATTAACAATTTATCAACAATTTTTTCGCGATGTGTGCATTTTACAGAAAAATATTTTGAACAAAAGTTATTTACTTTTTATTTTAAACAACTTTTGTTGTTATAGGTTTTCGATTAACTCAATATTTATTGAGATATTTCCGAAAAACACTTCTAAAAAGGCAATTTGTTCCGTTTCCGTTGTTTTTCGAAAAAATTCATTACCACAAAAGTTGTTCGCCCTAAAAACATGAACAGAACTGTGTCAAACATATATATCTAAGTGCCGATAATCGAAATTTCAGAGCTCTTGTACGATCGTACAAGCATTTAACAAAAAGAAAGTTCTAACAAAAGTTGTTCAACATTTCATTTTAAGCAATATTTGTTATTGTAAGTTTTTCGAATAGTTATTATTAAGTTTAATAATTATATAGGTTTACAAACAAAAAAAGCGGATGATTATTTGATCAAACTATTTTATTCTTATGTAATTAGAGGCCCTGAATACAAATCTGAGGTCCGCTAACCCATATCATGCCAGATTCAAGGTCATTTCAAGGTCAAATAGAGTAAAATTCACTAAATAAATCGAAAGAAGTAGATTTGTATGTTTTGGGGATTGCTGAATCCAAATTCATTGTTTGTTTAATCTCTCAAGGTCGACCAGAGGTCATTTTAGGGTTATTACAAGGGCAAATTGAGAAGAAAAGCACTAAATAAATCTGAAAAAAAAACGTTGGTTTTTGGGATTGCTGAATCCGAATTCGTGGTTTGTTTAACTCTCCAAGGTCAGTCTGGGTCAAATTGAGAAAAATCCACTAAATAAATCTGAAAAAGAAGATATGTAGGCTTTTGGGGCCGTTGAATCCAAATTCGTACTTTGTTTAATCATTCAAGGTCAGCCAGAGGTCATTTTAGCATCATTTTAAGGTCAAATTGAGAAACATCTACTAAATAGATCTATAAAAGAAAATATGTAGACTTTTGAGGGCGCTGAGTCTGAATTCGTGGTTTAATACTTCTAGGTTAACCAAAGGTAATTTCAAGGTCATATTGAAAAAAATCACTAAATAAATCCGAAAAAGAAGAGAACCCATACGCAGCTAGATTGATATTTCTGTGCGGCACCATGTCAAACGCCTTCTCAAAATCAATGAAACATGCAAATACATCGCAATTGATATCTATCGTTCTTTGTATTAGCTTTTGTAAGCAGAAAGGCCTGCTGTGAATCCAAATTGCACCTCACAAAGGTGTTCTTCCAATTTGGTATAAATGCGAGAGTAAATGATATAAAGGAATACCTTAAGTACGTGGCTCATTAAACTAATTAATCTATGGTCCTCATATTTCCTAGCGTTGTTTTTCTTAGAAATTGGGATGAATATTTATAGCAGCCAGTCTTTTGGTAAATGTCCAGTTTCATATATGTTGTTTAATAGACTGGTGAGAGTTGTGATTTGGGAGGCCTCTATAACTTTAAAATTTTCACATGTCATCGGATCTCAGCGATTTCCCATCTTTAATTCGTTTAATGGCCATTGTCTTCTTCTTCTACCTTCAATAATAGGTCCCTGACCTGTTCCTTCTTCGATTTCCCTCATTCTGGACTTAAATTATCACTCCACCTTTTCCGTGGTCGACCTCTACTGCGTGTACCACTAAGCGATTTATCTCGTGCGATCCTTACCAGTCTATCCTCTGTCATTCGGCTTATGTGTTTGTTCCATTGTGTCTTACGCTGTAGGACCCACTCATTAATGCAGTCTGTGTTGCATGATTGCCTAATGTTATCGCTTCTTTCTCTGTTTAGTAGCGTTTTTCCTGTTATTCGTCGAAGTATTCTCATTTCTGTAGTCTCCAATAGTTGTTTCGTTTTTGTCGTCTCTGGCCGTGTTTCTGAGGTGTATGTCATAATAGGTCTAATTGTAGTTTTATAGATCCGAACCTTTGTTTCTTGTTGTAAGTGTTTGTTTCGCCAGATCACGTCGTTGAGATAACCCGCCACTTTATTTGCTTTGGCCACCTGCCCTCTTACTTCATCTTCGATGTTGCCATAACTAGTTATGTCGATTCCTAGATATTTGAAACTCATTTCTTGTTGTATTATTCGACCGTCTAGTTCTAGTTTGCATCGGAGGGGTTCTTTTGAGGTTGTCATACATTTAGTTTTTTCGGCTGAGATAATCATATTATATTTTCTTCCCGTAAGATTAAAGGTATTTAACAATCTCTGGAGGTCGTCTTCATTTTCGGCACATATCACAGCGTCATCAGCCTAACAGAGAATTTTTATTTCTGTATCACCCATTTTATATCCTCTACCAAGTCGCACCTCCTTTATTATTTCGTCCATTTTCATGTTAAACAACAAAGAACTAAGCGAGTCTCCCTGTCTAATACCGCTGTTGACTGGTATCGGTGTTGATAATTTACCGTTAGTGCGAATCTGAACTTTATTGTTTGCGTATATGTTTTCGATGGTCTGAATTATATTGATAGGAATATTTCTCTTATATAACAGGTGGATTACGTCATCTAGCTTTATGCGATCGAATGCTTTTGTTAGATCTATAAAGCATAAAAATGTTGGTTTATTGTATTCTATAGATTTTTCGACTATCTGTCGTAGAATAAATACTGCATCCACGCTGTTGTCACTTCTTTATATGTTAGGTCTGGGCGGTAAGGATTATTACTCCAGCATTCAGTTTATCTTTGAAAAAGTACCTTGTATATTTCCTCAAATGTATTGCAAGTAATTTTTATCGGATTCATTTGAAATTGTAAATTTATCATTATCGCGGTAGGAACGTCTTTGTAAATTATCGTTTCTAATTTCATCGGAGTTATTAACTAAGCTGATCACAGCGCTGTCTATATCTAATATCGATAACTCTGAGGTATATCCTACGTATTTTAGATAACAAGGATTGAGGTGGTATCGTGCGCTGACTGCAAACAAATCTGGAGCCAAAGCTAGACGCTCTATTACTTCGACGTCACTTTTTGTCTCTCAAATCAGAATGATCACTTACGCAAACCAGTTTTTTGTTCCCATTTTTTTTACTCTTATCACAAAAAAGCACGTATTTCCATTCAAACTCTTGAAGGTTTGACCGTAAAAATATTTTATTTTCTACGGGACAAATATTTATATTAGAATCACGCTTTTTGAGAGAAGATAAGTCTTGATTTCTCTCTCCCATGACTGGGGTCTGTTCTAATTAACTAAGAAATTTGTCGTAGACAATATTGTTTGCGAACACTGAATAACAATGGCCGGTATTCATTAGTTAAATAACTGAATGGCGAAAATGAGGTTGTCGAGTTAATTTACATACTGTCGCAAATAATGCACGTAAACACTTCCCCCCGATCTAATCGGCTTGAACATGTTAAATCATGTTTTTCGCAACCAGGAAACCAAAACAATATTTCGCGGACCTTATATTTTAATTTAGGCGGCACACTCGATACGTTTTTAATAATTAAAAAAATAATTTTTTAATGACGATTATATCTAAAATTCTTTTAGTTTATAACCAGATTTATATATATATATATATATATATATATATATATATATATATATATATATATATATATATATATGAAGTAGAATGCGAACAGTAAATGCAAAACTTCGTTCCAACCATATCCTTTCCGTGTTAGAGGTTGCACAGTTTGAACAAATTGTTAAGAAACACAATTTATCCTATTCCACCACCATCGAGATGATGGCCTACCTGTACCACCATACCGAGAAGAAAGTCAAAACTTACCCTCCCCACCACAGTGATACGGCAGAGATACATGTTTCGTCTCTACCGTATCACTGTGGCGGGGAGGGTAAGTTTTGACTTTCTTCTCGGTATGGTGATACAGGTAGGCCATCATCTCGATGGTGGTGGAATAGAATAAATTGTGTTTCTTAACAATTTGTTCAAACTGTGCAACCTCTAACACGAAAAGGATATGGTTGGAACGAAGTTTTGCATTTACTGTTCGCATTCTACTTCATTCATAGACGGAGCTGCATATAGTTGTACGTTTGCTGAATGTGATTTCAGCACTACAACGGCATAATGTGGATATATCCACTGCTATTGCATCTCACACGGAGGTATCCGTGAAAGCCGCATAAACATATATATATATATATATATATATATATATATATATATATATATATATATATATATATATATATATATATATAAATATATATATGGGACAATCCGCATCAACCGGATCAGAGCTACGACCACAATTAGAAGCAACCAGAAAAATTGACCAAGCACCAAAGCTTAGAGCATCTACTTTCAAATACCCAGTGCGCCTTTCAAAAATCTAATATGGCGGCTCAAATATGGCGGCCGGAAGCCATAGAAAAATCGAGTTTCTAGCAAAAAAGTTTCTAAAAATAAAAATTCGCAAACTGATCGGGTCGTTTTTGGCTCAAATTTTAGCTGGTGGAGGCCCCTAAAAACTAGCTTGGTAGATTGACAAAATCCAATATGGTGGATCCAATATGGCCGTCAAAATTCCAATATGGTTTCCCAATTTTTGAAAATAAACCAATTTGCACCAAATTTGGTATACGGGGATTTTTTGGGCTAGCTAATCACGAATCCTACGTCGGATTTTCGTAATCCAGGATTACTGACCTAACATAGAGAAATTTTTTATTATTGGGTTCACCATCTTGAATTTTGAAAATCTGGATTCGTAAACCCCAAAAAAACCCGTATACTAAATTTGGTGCAAATTGGTTAATTTTCAAAAAATTAGTCAGCCAAATTAGATCCGCCATCTCGAATTTTACAAATCCAACCTCGGATTAGTGATCGATTAATTTTCAAAAATTTGGCCACCATATTGGATTTTTGATCGCCATTTTGGGTCTGCCATGTTGGATTGTATCAACCTACCACGCCAGCTTTTTAGGGGCGTCCATCAACTAAAATTTGAGTCAAAAACGACCCGATTGGTTTGCGAATTTTTTCAAGCTTTTTTGCTTAACACTCGATTTTTCTACGACTTCTGGCCGCCATATTGAATTTTTCAAACACGCACTCGGCATTTCAAAGTAAATGCTCGAAGATTTAAAATGAGCCCTTGATCGATTTTTTTTGGTTGTTTCAAATTTTGGTCATAGCTGTGGTCCGGTTGACGCGGACTGTCCCATAGATATATATATATATATATATATGTATATATATATATATATTTATATATATATATATATATATATATATATATATATATATATATATATGTATATATATGTATATATATATATGTATATATATATATATTTATATATATATATATATATATATATATATATATATATATATATATAGTAATAATGATTTTTTTCGAAATGGAGTATTTATTGTGATAATTATAAGAAAAAGCGCAGAATACGCTTTTTCAAAAATATCACGATAATTATTGAGTTATTCGAAAAATTTATAATAACCAAAGTTTTTAAAATACAAAAATGAACAACTTTTGTTGTAACTTTATTTTTGTTAAATACTTGTGTAACCGTACAGAGGCTCTGAAATTTCGATTACCGGCGATAAATGGTGCGGACAATGGCACGAGATTTTCGAGAAGAGGAGAGCTCTTATTTATATATATATATATATATATATATATATATATATATATATATATATATATATATATATATATATGTATATATATATATATATATATATATATATATATATATATATATATATATATATATTACCTGATTTGGTTAATTTTTTATTTTCAAAAAATTGTTGATAAAAATTAGTAACAAATTCCGGGCCGCTTTTTATAATCCAATATTTATACAGAAATACTTAGAAATCGATACTTGAAAGTAAAAAATCAGTTTCATCCATGGGTAATGATATTAGTCACTTCATGTTCGATAAATTGGGGTTAGCCGCTTGCCTAATGCTCTGTGAAGAGCACGGCACTAGAAAAAGGAATAAAGATATTTCTTAGTAAAGTTAAATCTTTCTTTGTTGACTTGAAGCCAATTTTTTTATCGGGCCATCCAACGTAACGTATGGTTACGTATAACAGATAGAGTATTTCAAATCCAATATTTTAAAGAGAAAATATATTCCCTTTTTATAACTCAAAATCAGTATTCTCTTAAAATTAACGTTTGGTGTGGACTTTACAAAAATAAAATAATTAGAGCCTTTTTTTTAACAATCTATGAATGTACAACTTCAATTAAAATTTTTACAAATTCGATTTTATGATTTTTTAGATAATTTTTACATACATGAACGTCTACAGGTATAGTATCAATATGATTTGGCAACATGCCAACATGTCATAGTAAGTTAGAAGTAATTATAATAACTCGAAAATGTGTTTAGTGAAAAATACACTAATTAGATCTCCTGGTTTAACCGTTTTAGATTTTTATCCGGGCGCTACTTACAACTGAAAGTATATATATATATATATATATATATATATATATATATATATATATATATATATATATATATATATATATATATGTACGGTGTCCGTCCATTAGAATATCTCAGGAAGTAATGCTATTTAAATCCTGCAAATTTGTATAATGAGGTTTTCGATTATGCTCTCTTTAAATGAAGTAAAAGCGCT
This sequence comes from Diaprepes abbreviatus, assembly GCA_034092305.1. Taxonomy (NCBI): domain Eukaryota; kingdom Metazoa; phylum Arthropoda; class Insecta; order Coleoptera; family Curculionidae; genus Diaprepes; species Diaprepes abbreviatus. The sequence goes on along the minus strand of JASJET010000055.1, from coordinate 3,255,475 downwards.
ATCGTGCGGTTATACCGAAAGTTGCCCGAAACTTATTTTGAATAGATAATACCCCGTTACTTTTGGGCTACAAAAACGAACTGTAAATGCTCATCTATTATAGAAACCATAATTTTAAAGTAGGTAGAGAACAACTGAGAGTCGTGAAATACACGGGTTCCTGTAAAAATATTTTTTTTAAATATATACTAAAGCTCTTGCAGGTTGGTAAATAAAATATGTAACCAAAGTTGCAGCATTTTACAGAAATTTTTGTTTATAGACACTTCGACGTAAAAACTAAAAAAATATCCATAATATCATAACCTACATTGTGGTAGCTTGCAGAATTTTTTTACATCTTGATAGGCTGGAGATCAATATAATGCTTCTAACATATATTAAGTAACGTTATTTTTTAATCTGGCGTCCGTAACAGGTATAGTTGTTAATAAATTTACAAATCATCGATATCTGAATTTTCAGTATCTAACTAATTACATAGCCATGATTAAAACTAAAATATGATTTTCGTTTTCAAATATGTCATTTTGACTGCCTTGATTCTCTGGCTGCCCTCAACCCTAAACTGGCTTTAAAATAATTAGCGGTACCTTATAAAATATTTATTTTTAATTATTGTTTCATTTATATGGTAAATAAACAATAAAATATATTTTCTGTATTTTATAACCTTACTATATTTATATTTTACCCGAAAATGTGAAAAAGAACTTATTATTTTGAAAATGTTATTTGAAAAGCAACACAGTAAATCAGTGGTGACAGGATAAAAACTTGTCGTAAACCTTTTTAATTTTTTTCAGGATAATACATCTACAAATAATGAATGGTAGCAGAAAAATCTTAAAATTTATATCAAGATGGCTATGTACTCATCTCATTTCACTTCTAAAGTTTTTCTGTCAGTATTCAGAATTATTTAATATGTATTATTCTGAAAAAAAAAAATAAAAAGATTTGTGATCAAATTGTTTTTACCCTGTCACCATGCGAACTTTAAAGTTTTCCCGCCGTTCATCTGCCATTGCTCGTCCTGGCCGGAAAAACATATGGCTGTCGTCCCCTCCCAGTTTTCCCAGTTCATTCACAGATGTCATGTTCATCATCAAAATACATAAGTTAATTCATAGATGTCTCGTGTTGCGTTCAAAATACATGGTTGCGACTTTTCTTCAACTTTTTTTATTTTGGGGTTGCAATTAATTATTTGTCGACGATTTGCTACCCTGTATGTCCACGGAAAATATTGCCGAAAAATGAAAATAATAATATACAAACGCTGACATATTAAATTAATTTTTTATTCATGGTGAGAGTAACACAACTATAAGTCGATGAAGAAATAATTGCATTTAACAATGACACGCCATGCCATAGAAAGATAGTATTAGTTTCTTTATCAATGCATTCTTGCCAAAAATCACTAAAACCGATTGATATTTGGAGGATTTTGCGAAAAATTGTTTATAAGTTGAAAACTGTTATAGCTAAGTATAGCAACACCCTATATAGACAAATAAGGAATGTTCTTGCCTATCTACTGAATGAATCAACAACGTAGCATCGTGCTTGAAAAAATTAAATTTTTTAAAGTTTTTTGATAGAGCTCTAAATTTGTTATTTTTTCACTTCCCTGTATCTAAAATGTAATTTTCCGACAATTCACTAAAGCCAAAACCGGAATTCCGAGTTTGACTATTTTATTTTTGAAACGATATTCAATTTTAGCCGATACCTTCCTAAAGGTCGAAATTTGAAGAAAATAATTTTTTCTTCAAAAGTAGGGCAAAAAACTTTGAGTAAAAGTTATCGGAAAAGAATACAAAAATATATCGTAGTGGGTGATCCATTTAAAATAAGTAAGTTTCGGACAAGTTCCGATATGTTACTTCATCTGAAGAGAGGGTCAATGAAAACCCCATTTTACAAATCTGCAGGGTTCAAACTGCTTCTATTAAAAGGTTATATCTAAATGTGGAATATGTGGAAAGGATAATTACAGAAACAATCTAGGTTATGACTCCTAATATGAGAACAGTTATCCATCTGGAAAAAATAGGTAAATATGTAGAAGAATTAATACAGTGAGCACAAAAGTACTACCATTTTTTAGCATAAAAGATAATGTTCCTCTTTAATAACAAGTATTGCAATAATATTATTGTTGGCAACTTGATATTTATTATTATAAAATTATTAATGAATATGGCAATATCACTTAAATCTTCATTCTGTATACATAAATATAAAAATTTTAATATGAGTTTCTTCTCAATATTGTCACGTCAAGGTTCTGTATTGCAAAGATAAGCTGTCAAGTGTTAAATAACATTTTATTGTCCGCTTTTCTCGTGGCTGGTAAACAAAATTTCACTTTATATTCAAGCTCTGATGATAACTTTGTTTTATATTCCTGTCCCTTATCCTTAAAAACAAAACCTATGGATGAATAGCATAAAAAAAAAACAGAAAATCAAAAAGTAACATGCTGTAATGCTCAATAGATATTACATTTTTTTTATTTTCATTGATCTTTTTATCAATATAGCCAATAATTAGAATACAGTTGGTCCAGTAAGAGAATACTCATGCGTCATTCTTCTAATCCAAGCCATACGTTGCAAAAAATCTGACATTATGGGTAGAGTAAGATAGAAAGAGACAACCGACACAAACAAGTCATTTCGTTCGTCGAATACACAATTTTTTTGACTTCTATCAAAACATTATTTTATTGATAGTCACCGTTCAAAGTTTTTTTTATATTGTGTTTTTGAGAAATTTTGATTATTCAAGTGAATTTAAAATTGAAGATGGTTTCATGTAAAAGCTATTAATTATTGTTTAAAAACTTATTATCGGTGGTATGTATTATTTTTATTAAAAAACTTAATTTAGACGTATAAATACTTCTAACCTCCAAATCTGTCGTTGGTGTCTAAATACCCGATAAGCGTATATAATTTTAAAACTTTTTTCGCACTACGTTATTCAGTTGTAACAATCAGGTATTAAAAATTAGAATAAAATAATGAGACTCGATTTTTCATTGTAGATAATGCGTGGTGAAACAGCCAAGCAGAACAGCTCGAGCCTAATTTGTGCGAGTATTTCGAGTTGGCGAAGAGAAACGGTGGTCTGCGGAATCAGTTTCATCTTTCTGAGAGGTAAAAAATAATTTTATTTTTGGAAATAAACATTTTCAATTAGGTATTATTATATTTAGATAGCAAACACTGCCCTTAAAATTTCAAGAAAAATGCTATATGCCATGTGAAAAAAGAAAAAAAAAACAATGTAATTATTTCCTCTTCTGGAAAAAATAGAACTTCTCGAAAAGAAAAGAAACCACAGATGTTCCCAAAAGATCCACTGGAAGTCCGAAATATACTCTACAATATGCACTGAGAGCCGTTTTACACACACATGAATTATAGCCAGAATTTATCTCATAATTATGTTGAAAATTTTCATAAAAGTAATTTGCTGTTTTACTTATCAAAGAATGCTTGTTAAAATTTTGGTGAAAATTTTCGGCATAAAAATATAGAATGTGTTTTATATTTTTATGACTAAAATGCGGAAAATGCGCGAAAATCGACGCAGAATAAAATTTGTGAATTGACAGCCCGGATTTGGTAATCAACCTATCCTCAATATTTACTCAATGTTTTTTGCACAATATATCCTTTATTTTGTGGTTTCTTGATTATATGTTTGGAAATTTTCGTATTTATGACATTTTAAGGCAATCCCCAGAGCAAGTTTTATATCTTTCTTTTTAACGGCTGGAACGTTTCATGTTATGAAAACGCACATGAGCAACTACAAAAATATCACTAAAATTATATTCAGATTTCTTGTACGTATCACAGACGGTGGTATTTTATTTTAAAAATTATCTCCAAAGAATTTTCGGAAAAAATTTGCTGAAAATTTTTGTTGTAATTTTCGGATTAATCCTTGTGTGGGTAAAACGGCTCTACGAACCAGTTTCACAATTGATGGTACCATGAAGTTGTTAAATGACCAGTACTTGCAAGTTAACAAGAATTGAGGGCTGGTTACGAAACTATTGGTTAAATTTTATTTGTTAATGTTGGTAGCTGACTCTTAAGAAAATATCACGAATATTTTATGAAATTCGTGAGAATTAGATTTAATGCCGTAATTAAAAAATATATAAGAATGATTGGTTTGACAACTAACCTCTGTTTTTACGACGGTATTTCAAAAAAAATCCTCGAAAATAATTTTATTGTTATATAAAGCTAATATTTGTGAAAATTTTATAATCATGGAGAAGAGATAAAAAAGAGCTGTGAATTTTTCTAAAGAAGAAGAAATCCTTCTTATATCTCTGGTAGGCAAATATAAGAATATTATTGAAAGTAAAAAGAGTGATTCTCACACTTGAAGTGATAAAGAAAATTGTTGGAAAATTTTACAAAATGAGTTCAACGCCAGTTGTACTGTAAATGGCACAAGAAATGTCAAAGTTTTGAACGAAAAATATAGAACTTTAAAAAGAAAAACCAAAGTCTTCAAAAAATAAAATGGAAATTAACAAAACGGGGGGAGGAACTATACAGCCTACAGCCGGTTCTCGGCGTTAATTTAAATGTGCAAAAAAAATCGTATTCATCATATTCTTCAAAATAATCAACTCGTGGTCTAAATATTCGGGGTCTTCTAGCTTCTTCATCACTACTATAAACATTGATATCGTAATTATCCATCTTCCTTATTTTGAATTATTCAACAAAAATGCAAATGATTTTTATTCTGTCCGAACCGTCAACAAATAAGAAGCGTAAGTAAAGTAATGAGGTTATGTTCTTTTGGTTAAGTAAGTAACTATAGGATTGTCTACTGGTAAACTTAACTCATGGTTAACTTCCGGTTAAACATTAATCCTAAATTGTGAAACAATTTTTTAAAATGACCATCGGTTTTTTCTTAACCTCTCGGTGACCACACATTGTGAAAGTGGGCCTAAGAGTATAATCTCTGTTATAATATTAGCTAACCTTGAAAGTAGTATCCTTGGTTTATATTTAATGATCTTAATGTTTGTATTTATTATTTTTAAAAGAGAATGTTACCCTAAAGACTTAAATACAGTACTCGCCAACAAAGAGATTGTGTCTCTGGATAAATCGTCTTTAAGTATTCTGCTTAAGGAGCTGAGATTCAAATATAAAAAGGCTGACAAGAGGGGCGTAAATTGAAACAACAAGCATTGGTTCTGCAAGAGCTCGTTTTCTTCGAAGGTTTACGGAAAATCTCAATGGTTCTGATCCAAGAGTGTTTTGCTCAGACGAACTGTGAAATTTGTATTTTTAATTGTTTACTCTTGATCTCATATGTTTCAAGGCAAGTAAGACTTAGCTTTTTCTCCCTGGCAACCCTGAACGAAGACTTAATTTCTGTAATTGGTACTTGCATATGTTACGAAATAATGATTTTTTTCTTTAATAATATTATGTGGACGGATGAGTCCAAAAGAAACTCGTGATAGTATATTTAACGGCCATAATAATCATCTATGGGCAGATCAGAGCCCTCACCAAAAATTAAAGAGGGTAACACAAGGAAGATTTGGGTTTAATGGGTGGGTTGCTTTACTGGACAATAGAATGATGGCCTATGAGATATATGAAGGGAATTTAAATGCTCAAGCTTACCTAGATATTTTAGCAAGAACGTCGTTCCTTTTATGGATAATTTGCCTTTAGCGGAAAGTATTGGATTGTATTTTCAACACGATGAAACATCAGCACATAATGCGAGAATTATTGTCGATTGCCTTAACGGTAATTTTGCACATAAATGGATGACAATCAATTACCCAGTTAGGTGGCTATCTAGGTCACCTGATCTTACCCCCCTTAGATTTTTTGTGGGATATATGGAAAATAACGTCTACATAAACAGATATAGAACTCTAAAAGAATTGTTAGTGTGGCGGCCATGTAAATTATTACTAATATTCATATTCATAACGCTATGAACAGAGGAATGAAAACACGTTGCCAACTGTGTCTAGATAACAATGAGTAACAGTTTGAACTTTTTGAGTGTTGTTTAAATGTGTTTTTCATTTGTGTATTTTAACAACTTATTGTAACTCCGCTACACCAGCCCCAAGCCTGGGGTCCCATCCAGGGAAAAGAGGAGGGGGAGGAGTAACAACCTCGTAAAAAAACCAGGGTTCAGCTGGCCCGACTGATAGTACCCTGTAAGGGCTCCTTGGCCAGGATGACTGTCGAAGAGGGAAGACAGGTTTCCTAAAGCCGTAGGGAAGGCAACCCGTCTAGGAGAGAGACACTCCAAAATCAAAGCTCTGGTCCTCCAGGTTGAGGGTTGAGGCATCGGGTTAACCCATCGGCACTCGTGAAAGACAATAAAGGTTAAAACTTTCAGTAACCAGCCTCGGAATCGGATGAAGAAACGAAGACGACTTACGCTTAGAAAACGGACTATGAATATTGGCACTTGGAACGTCCAAGGCTTATCCCAAAAAATTTACGACATAATTTCAGAAACAAAAAAGGCCAACCACGACATCCTAGTATTAACCGAGACAAAAAAGAAAGGGCAAGGGTCAGAAAACCTAGGCGAATATGATCATCTCTTTTCCGGAATACCAAAGGATAAAAGAGCCCAACAAGGAGTGTCTATACTTATCCGAAAAAGTCTACGACGAAGCATAACATCTTGGGAACCAATAAACCAACGCATCATAAAAGTAAATCTAAGCTTGCACGGAAATAAAGTCACTATTATGGGAGTGTATGGTGTAAACGAGGACGCTCTAGTAAGGGAGAAAGAAGAGTTTTTCGAACAACTATCATATGAAATCTCAAAAATAGGGACCTCCAGAGACCTACTTTTAATAAAAGACCTAAATGCAAGAACGACAATGGCGACAGACTAATTAATACGTGCGACCAAAATGGACTTCGCATCCTAAATGGCTTTTACCAACACCTTGAAATACATAAGTTTACCTGGGTACAACAAACAAGAAATTTGAAATCCGTCATAGATTATGTAATAGCGCGTCAGGATACAAGGCTTAAAATTCAAGATGTGCGAGCCTATAGAGGAATCGCATGTGGAAGTGATCACTACCTGGTTAAAGCCAAAATACTACCCTTCCGCCTAGCCAAAAGTAAAGAAGGCACTCAAGAACAGAAACAAAAAACTCCTGAAATCAAGTACAACTTAGATAGCTTCAATCACGAAAGCGTTAAAAAACTATACAAAAAGCGACTTGATGATAAACTGGTACGGGAAAACTTTGATAGTGTAGAGCAACAATACGCTTACGTTAAAGAGTGATTAAGAAGTGCAGCAGAAGAAGCCTTGGGAAAGTACGAAAAGCCCAACAAAAGAAGGCCATACTGGTGGGATGAAGAAATCGAAGATATGATAAATACTAAAAGAGAAAGATACAGTAAATATTTAAGCTTAAAGATGGATGAAAGTAGAAGTGAATACAAAACAGCCCAAAGAGCAGTGAGAAACGCAATAACTCAAAAGAAAAACAAAACCTGGGAAAGAACCTGTACCAGAATAAACACACATTTGGGGGATAGCAGAAGTACCGAAAGCTGGAAAATACTGAGATCTCTTCGACAAGAAAATTCTAAAGATATTATTTCACCGATAGGTTTATCTCAATGGGATGAATACTTTTCAAAATTGCTAGCAGAAGAAAGGGCAGAATACCAACAAACAGTACAAGCTGATTCCGGCGTGCACGTGCGCACCATAGCATCTCCACTAAGGATAGATTGCAAAGAAGTCAAGCCAATATGCCAAACATTAAAAAACCGAAAATCACCAGGTCCCGGAAATATCCCGCCTGAGCTACTTAAATACGGCACAGAGAAGTTATACAGACAATTGACAAACCTCTACCAAAAATGTATAAACGAAGAAAAAATACCCGAAGAGTAGAAAACATCCTATATTACTATGCACAAAAGAAGAAGAAAAGACGTCTGTGATAACTATCGAGGAATTGTGGTTCTCTGCACAATCTCGAGAGTGTACGAGAAACTAGTTAAAAAGAGGATTGAGAGCGAATACTTAGATATGGAGGCCGAAGAACCAGCTAGATTTAGAGCAGGTAGATCTACTGTTTACCATCTCTTTACAATAACCCAGCTCATTGAGAAAAAATCAGCCCGGAACCAAGAAATACATCTGTTCTACGTGGATCTCAAAAAAGCCTATGACAGCGTGCCACAACAAAAACTCTGGGAAGCCCTAGAAAAAACAAATATAAATATAATACTTATCAAGGCTGTTTAAGAGCTCTATTCAAATAATACAAGCAAAATAAAGAAAGGGCATAATATTTCAAAAGGATTCACGGTTAGCAAAGGGCTCAAGCAGGGATGTTGTTTGTCTCTAACCTTGATTAAAATCTACTTGGAACAAGCGTTAAAAACATGGAAAAGAAAGTGCGAAAATATGGGCATTCCACTAAACGATTCCATGCTATACACATTGTGTTTCGCAGACGACCAAATAGTTCTGGCACAAGACTACGAAGATCTAGAATACATGGCTCGTAAGCTAATAGAAGAATATCTAAAATGGGGGCTAGAAGTTAACATCAAAAAAAAAGGAACACATGTGTATTGGGTAACAGCAACAAAACTTGATTCTGGAACAACATCAGCAGGAAATAAATCACTGTGAGAAAAACAAATATCTCGGAATGCACACAATCAACCACGGCAAACGACGAATAAATCAAGTATAGAAACAACCAGGGACGACAAGCTATTAGACAGTTGAACAGCATATTGTGGGATAAAACAATATCCAAAGAAAACAAACACAAAATATTTAATAGTATTGTTAAAAGCAATGTCACCTATGGAAGTGAAGTATGGCCATTGAAAGAAAGAACTCTAAGAACACTGGAAGCTACAGAAATGGATTATTGGAGAAGAGCGGCTGGAAAATCCAGAATGGACAGTCAGAAATGAAAGAATCCAAGAAATTATGGGCGTTAAGCACAAGATAACAGAAGATATTAAAATCAACCAACTTAGATGGTGCGGACATGTTCAACGAATGGACGATACTAGACTTCCAAAAAAAGTTTTAAATTGGGCACCACAGGGAAGAATATATATATATATATATATATATATATATATATATATATATATATATATATATAACAACTTATTGGTCTTCTAAAATGTGTTAACATAGACATACATAACTTGGTTCCTCTGAGCCGCTAACTCTTATGAGCTAGTCTATGAGCTTGATAAAAAAGTAAAAAATATGTTTTTAGCCTATTTGTTGTTAATTAATGTTGACAATATAGTTATACTCTCAGAGAACATGCAAAATGCAAAAAAATGATGACGACGAAAAATACAGGGTGTTCCATTTAAAAAATTAAAACTTGATATTATATCTCCGATTACGTCGCTGGATTTCATAGAAAAAAGTACCTTAAAGATGCCTTATTAGTTTTATCGTAGTTATTTTGATTAATAAAATATAGGACATTGCAGAAAGTGGAGAAATTCGAAAATCGCCTTATAAATCCGAAACCGAGCGTGATAGCCGTAATTTATTTTCGCCATTTTAATTTTCTTAAAAATGGAGCTCGGGACTACTTTATCATATTCTTAAAGTCTTTTACAGTTTCCCAGATAGGCTATAAAACATCCAAAACGTTCCACCTGTACTTGGATAATAAATCAAAAAATAAAATTCATTTTTTTTATGCTTTTTTTGAGGTTTATTCGCATTTTTTTTTAAATTTATTTCGATTATTATTGCTCTTATTTTTCAACCTTAAAAGTATATTTTATATATTGTATTCGAAAGAGCTATAGACAAAATTATAAATAACTTTTCAACGTTTGAGCGATTAAAAAAATGCTTACTTCAAATGTTTGCAAGTAGACCTTATTGTGTTATATTTAATTTTCTTCTTAGTTGAGAAAGGAGTCCCAATTCCGCGTCTTTGCGTTGTGTGATAATTTTTTTTCAATGAATCTATTTATTATTATTAGTTAGAACGATACTTTCAATTACCTAAGAAAGTAAGAGTATAAATATTCTGTTATAATATAAACTGTAATTTTCCCTTTTCCCGGATAGTAAATCCGAAAATATAGAGGAATTTTCAACATACTAATTAGTTCCGTTCGTCCACGCAATACGAAGGTCTTTATTAATATAAACGTTGTATAGCTTAATTAATTTCTACTTAGTTCAGACGAATATTAATGATGACGTATGGGTATTCTCTCGCTGGACCAACTGTTGATAATAAAGATAATAATTATACAATATTAAATATCAAATTAAACGAACCTCAAACTAAGTGTCTGAGAATACAATTTGTGTGCCGAATTATCTCTCAAAAGTTAAATACTGTCTCGAGTATTGACAGGATGAAGAAATACAGTGAACTGGCTTGGGCATTTTTCTTTTCTTTCCATTTTTTTTCAATTTTCTAAGCTACATCACAAAATAAGAAGTTAATAAAAAAAATAACCTATTTAAACGTTTTGATTCACCTGAACTTGACATTTTAGTACCATCGTCCTTTCAGTAGCACTACAAAAATGACGTTTGTGTGCCTTTGTCAGGACTATTCTCATATTCCTCTAGAGACTTTCTATGTCCGTCTTGCTACCTTATCCCAAAAATTGATAGATTCTGAAATATAGAGTATCAAAGTTACAATTTCTTAAACTTTTTTATAAATATTCATCTTCATAATAGCTATTTTTGATATACAAACTTCATAGCTTTTTATACCTTGGTATAAAAAGTTTTTAATTGAAAATTCTTATTGTTTAACATCCTTAACCCAAAAAGGTTATAGTAGGATCACTTCGAGCAGCCATTTCTGCGATAAGTGCATTAAATAAAAAAATAGGAATTCTTAACTAGCAATTTAATGCATCGAGGCACGAAAAAGTTATGAAGCTTTAGAACGGCTCTCTGTAATATATCTCAAAACTAACCTGAACACATTAAGTGCAAACTAGACCATTTTAAATATAAATATTTAAAATTTTTTTAAAAAAATTTTAACTTTGACCTTCTATTTCGGACTGTATTGGGACTAAGGTAAATTGGGCAAGATCCTCATATGTTAGCCTCTGAAATTTGTCCTAGTGTTTGTACAGAACTTGCTTTTAGAGACACTCTCTATATAACTTAGAAATTATTCATTATGAATCAAACGGACGCTTAGCAAACGTTATAGGTAATCTAAGTGCGATTATCACTTTTAACTATCTATAACTTACCTAAATGATAAGAAGATCCACAGCGATATTATTAGAGCCACTAGAGACACTGCATAACCGATAACATACAATGAATTAATGGAATTATAAAACTGAAACAAAAGAGAAAGTAGTAGTTAATAAAATAATTCTTAGCTAAATGACATTTTACAAATTGCAATGGTATAAAGAGGTACAACATAATCATCTATTTTGTCTCGCTATTATTTTTTAACTATTAATAAAACTACAGATATAACATCTTTTCAAAATAGTTGACACAGTCACAGATTATTTAACCTTAGCCAGATGTGACAAGAGAAGTTCCCGTCAAAACCATATTTCCCTGCAGATTTATATTAAATTGAATCAAGCGCCATGTTGTTTTCTATTCGTATTTTATATTTTGTGTATGAAAAAGATATATAACATGTTTTTGTTCAAAAAGTATACGTGTGCAATGCCGATTCTTAAAGCGAAAACTTCATAGTTAAGTGAGAAAAAACAAATTTAATGGTTGTATTACCACCATAAATTATAAAACAAATCACCAGAGTTTAGTTGAAAGTCAGTAGCCGCGCTAGCGAGCAAATATGCCAAGCGAACCTCTATGTCGGAAAATAGGGCTGGGTTATCCAGGGCGCCACTGCATCTGTAGCTAGGTTGGATGCAGAAAACTTCCACGGTGTCATTAGCACCTTTACTCCTGTTAGAATCTGAATATATTAAATTTGAATTTGAATTTTAATTTAGATACGCAAGTATAAAATATTCATACCCAAATCAAATTTTTAGTTGGAATAATCATACATTTTCAATTTCACGTAATTACCTTTTAATTCAGAGGTGTGGTACTAAATATTTAATAATCATTAATCTGTGAACTAAATTATATCAAAGAATATTAAAAGAACAAACTGCAATAAATATTATTGAAGATATATTTAAATTACTGGTGCAAAACATAAGGCAAACTCTTTATATTCTATGCGTTCTAAAAAAAATGGAAGAAACTTTAATTTACAAAATTATTTAGATTGTTAAAATTGGAAAATAAAATAAAATAATACTAAGTTGGCCTGTCATTCCGATAGTGAAATTGCTAGCTGTGTGGTCTCGAACAAATCAGGCTGCAACACTACTCAACTGTATAGTGGTGTATAGGTATTAATTAACCATCAGTACCCATAAATTCATTACTAAAGGTTTTTACCTAAAGGTAAACGCAAAAAAAAAGAAAAAGAAAAACATGAGGAAGAATTCCTTAATTCTTACGTGGGGTTAGAGAATTCCCTCATTACAATCTGCGAACTGCTAAAATTTCCGTCTCCGGGATTATTCCGCAAAGGAAACAACAGCAAAACTGTAAACAGAAAAGATTTTTTTTTACATTGGGTAGTCTTGTGGGCTATTAAAGTATTACATCATGTTTTTTTGTTTTGTTGTAGTTCATTTTAAGGCCTACAGATGCGGATACGTCATTTAGCTGTTGTAGCATTTCGTCCAATTCTTGGAGATTACTTGCTATTAAGATTATGTCAGCAGCAAATCTGAGATAGTTCAAGTATATTCCATCGATGTTTATACCTTTGATGTCCCATTTAAGTTCCTTAAAAATGTCCTCTAGGACTAGGGTGAACAGTTTTGGTGAGATAGTGTCCCATTGTCTCACTCCCCTTTGTAGTTTTATGGGGTTCGTTTTCGTCTTGTCGTCTATTTTTATTTGAATGGTTGCATTTTCGTATATGTTCTTTATGATGTTATGTATCTTGAATCGATTCTTGCGTTTTCTAAGGATTGTAATACAGCCCATATTTCGACGGAGTCGAATGCCTTCTGGAAATCTACAAAAGCCATATGGAGCGGTACGTTATATTCGGTGCACTTCTCAATTAGTGTTCTTATGGTGTCTAGGTGATCTATGGTGCTAAAGTGTTTTCTGAATCCAGCTTGTTCGACAGGTTGGTAAAAATCGAGTTTGTTTGTTATGCGGTTGTTTATGATTTTGGTTAACAACTTGTAGGTGTGTGATAGTAGGGATATTGGTCGGTAGTTTTCAATATTTGTATTGTCCCCCTTTTTGAATATAAGGATTATTTCGGAGTTATACCAATCCTGTGGAATTTTTCCCTCTTCAATTATTTTATTGAATATAATCTTCAATACTTGTTTTATTTTTCTGCCACCAATTTTCAGCATCTCTACTGTAATTTTGTCTTCTCCTGCACATTTATTGTTCTTTAATTTATTTAGTGCCATTCTTATTTCTGAGTTTATTACTTCTGGAATTTCCTCTGAGCCTACGTTGAGTATGGTTCTTTTTGTTCATTGTTGCTCTCGTTGTGCGTGTGGCGAGTATAGCTTGGTGTAGAATTCTTCTATGGCTCTGCTTATTTCCTTTTCATCTTGGACGGTCACGTTTTTCGCGTTTTTATTTTTATTATTCTTGTTTTGCCTCTTGAGTTTTTTGTTTTTAGTACTTTCATGTTGCAGTTTTCACTTATTGTGTCTTTTATTAGTTTATTGGTGTAGTTTCTATTGTCTTTTCTAATTTCCTTTTTCACTTCCTTGTTTAGAGTTTTGAAACTGTCTGTTGTTCGATCTGTCCTTTCTCGTCTTTCTTTGAAAAGTCTCAAGGTATTTGGTTGTAGTTTGGAGATCTTTGTTATTTTTGATTTTGAGCAGACTTTTTTAATCGATGTGTTTATGGCTTCTTTAATTTTCGTGGCTAGTTCATTTATTTGCATTTGCTATATTGTCTCTTTGTGTTAGTCTTTTTTCTAATTCATTTTGATAGTTGATTTTTTCTTGTGTCAGTGTTTCCCTTGTTGGGTAGCGTTCTTGTTTGATGAGCTTGTTGCGTTCTGTTCTCATGTGTATCCTGTTCTTCTCTCGTACTAATCTGTGGTCGCTTCCGGTATAAAACTTATTCAGTGTTGTCACGCCGGTACATATGTTTTTCCTATTAGAGAAAATATAGTCTATTTCGTTTTTAATTGTTTTGTTTGGGTTGGTCCAGGTCCACTTACGTTGTTTGGATTTTTTTATAGAAGATATTGAGGCAAAATAGGTTTTTCTTGTTCAGGTAGTTGTATAACATCTTTCCTCTCTCGTTCCTATCACCCAGCCCGAAGTGGCTAATATAGTGTGTGTCTCCCTGCTCTTTCTTTCCGATTTTTGCGTTAAAATCTCTTGTAATTATTACGAATTGATTTTTCTCTTTTCTTCTTGCCGTTACCAAATCTTCATAGAAGGTTTCAGCTTCTTTGTCTTCTGAGTTTCCCGTCGGTGCATATCCGTGTATGATCTGTAGGCTGTATCTTTTGTTTAAAGTTATTATAATGTATATGACCCTGTTAGACACTGCGCAATATTTTGTTATTTCGTAGGGAAACCTTTTATTTGTCAGAAGTGCCACCCTACCTATATGGCTGTTTTCGTCTGAGTTCTTCTGGAATAGGGTATGACCGGATTTTACGGTCGTGCATTTCTCTCCTTGCAAGCGAGTTTCGCAAAGTCCTAGTATATCCCATTTGACATTGGCTAGTTCGTGTTCTAGTTCGTCATGGTGTTCTTGGTTCCTCATAGTTCGTGTGTTACATTACGGCAAACATAACAATACAGAACCAGAAGATAGAAAACGTCGAACACTATGTATACTTGGCTCATGACATCAGACTAGGGAAATCAAACCAAGATGCTGAAATAAAAAGAAGAACACAGCTGACATGGGCCGCTTTCAGTAAACTTGCATACGTCCTGAAGAATAATTCAATTCCCATAAATCTAAAAAGAAACGTATCGACACATGCATATTACCGGTGTGTACGTATGGATTAGAGACCATGTCCCTCACCAAAAAGTCCGCTAAAAATTTAGAAACAGTCCAAAAAGCGATGGAAAGAAACATGCTTGGAATATCATTAAGAGACAGGATTAGAAACACCGAGATAAGACGCAAAACGAAAGCCAAGGATATCGTGGAGGAGGTTGTAAAGATGAAGTGGCGATGGGCTGGTCACATAGCCCGATATGAGGACAACAGATGGACACGAAGAATCCTGGAATGGAGACCGAGGGAGACAACAAGAAGCACGGGAAGACCTCAAAAAAGATGGGTAGACGACATAAGGACAGTGGCGGGCAAACAGTGGATGAGATTGGCAAAGAATAGAGAAAAATGGAAACAATTGAGAGAGACCTACATCCAGGAGTGAATAGACAGAGGTTGACAAGGAGAGAGAGAGAGAGAGAGAGAAAGTGTTACATCAACGCTACCTATATCAATTTAGCTAAATGAATTAATTACCTTTCTAACAACGACACCACCTTAAAAACTTCACTAAAAAGTAAAAATTGATTAACAAACTGTTTTATTTTGCAATTGATTTAAAAATTGTAGATTTACCTATATACTAAGCTCTTTGTTAAAGTTGGCTTTATAGTAGTTGAAAGGGTTATTCTTAAATTAGTTTAGGTGGATTAATACGTTCAATCAACTTTATTGCCATATCATTATTAATTTGTTTTGCATGGATTTGGATTTAAATTCTATTTGTTTTGCTTTAGTTAAAAGTATCTTTGTGTAATTTGCAGGTTTTTGTTTCATTTCGAATTTTGCCCCGAATAAAAAAACTATAAGTAAATAAATCTATAATTATCGGAATTACCTTTTGCTATTTTTTTTAAATTATTTATTTCATTTCTGTTTCTATAAGTTAAATTAACTCTACTATTTCAAAAAAAAAAAAAAAAAAAACGTTAAAACATCTTTTCAGAGTCTAAAAAAGTGTAGTTTTTACCCTTATGCGAAGTAGAGAAGTAGAAAAAATGTTCCATATTAATTTTTAAAATCCATCTTTGCCAAGAGCGAAGTGAACAAAAGAAGGGACACTCTTTTATATAAATGAAAAAATGTATAGATATAAAAAACCCCGATACAACACACTTTTCAACATAAAGTTAAGTCGTAACCTTACGAATATGGTTTAGAATTTATCAAATAATGTTAGTCTTTGATGGCATCAACTTTTTGAGATTTTTTTGTGGTTAAATTCTCGGAAAATTCTTTCAGTTGCATAATATTATAATAGATATTTTCAAGATTTCTGATAATTTGGTAATTTTCTAACCAATATTTCTTGGTCTTTTCTGAAATGTTGCAATATATATATATATATATATATATATATATATATATATATATATATATATATATATATATTATAGGAATTAATTTTTCTTGAACCATTAAATATATTTTTAGTTGGTTATTTTCTTGGGACTATGGTTCATTTTATATTGAAACTACATATATAAAGTATTTTTTCCACATTCAGTCAAGTCAAGACAGTTATAGGGTTAAAAATGTAGTGCCGATTCTTCTAACTGGACTGTTAAAAATACTTTTGAAAAGTGAATACACAAAAGAGTGAGTGATTATAATTGGTTTATGATGTAATTAATTTTAACACAAAAATATCTGTTCTTAATGGTAAGTTTTTAACCTCCTATTCCATATAATAATATTAAAAATGTACATTTTTGTAGCATTCGCCGAAACTGTCATTTGAAAAAGATTCGAAAGAATCGAAACTTCCTGAAAAATAAAAATATATATATATACAATAAGTATGACTACTTTATATATGTAGTTTCAATATAAAATGAACCATATTCCCAAGAAAATAACCAACTAAATTATATATATATATATATATATATATATATATATATATATATATATATATATATATATAGGTTGTCCGAAAAATGTTTGTACAACTTTTGATGACAGAATTTTCACGTTAGAATAGGTCGATGTAGGCCAACTTAGTTATATCCGATATTGCTTTGTTTAGGTGGTAAAAGACGAAGATGTTTCCCAAATTTCTTGAAAACGTGATAACAAATTTAATGATTTTTGGTATGTGGCAGTATCGGATATAATTAAGATTAAATCGTGTTGTGAATACACGCTTATTTTACGACAAAATATTAAATTTTAGATTTAATATTGCCCCAAAACTTCCTAAACAAAATAATTTAAATAATACGACATACAGTGCTAAAACTACAATTCTGGCGACACGGGGAAACCTAGAGAATAAACGGCACGGCGGCGGTGCTTCCCCGAATTTGCAATGCGACGTCACCACTGCTATAAAAGCGAAAAGATAGCGAAGTAATTAAGAACATTACGGGTTGCTTTCTTGCAGTCAACTTGTCCTTTTTCCGATTGAGCTTAGCTCTCGGGGGCCAGGTTGACTGTTCTATTTTTTAGGCAGCTCGTGGTTCTTAAAGTAGGTTGTCTTTGAAAACACATCATACTACAGAAAATACAGATCGTGCACGTATCTTAATTCTTGATATTGACACCGTCGATAAAAAGACGAGGTCAGCGGCGCGTACGAGTTACTGAACCGACGCGTCCTGACTTTTAAATATTATTACCAGAACGTGACAAAGTGGAGAAAACCTGATATTGACACTGCGACTAATATTCAACTTCGTGTTGACTATAAAGTTATGAATACCGATCTTGACAAATCCCGAACGTGACAGTGGAGAGAAAATAATCCTGAACTTGACTTGCGGATGTAAAAAAAAATCGCGAAAGGTAGTTGAAAGAGACCCTTGGAAAAAATTAACTAAAATTCGGTAAATTCAAAATTAAAATAAATTAAATAAAAAAAAAACACTCACCATCCGTTAATACGACAATCGACATATTTTGAAGTCAAGAGTCTATCATCAAACGTTGTAAACGTACTTTCCAGACACCCTGTATATTGAAAAACACAATAATCGTTCAAAATATAGTAATATTTTAAGTACAGAATAAAACATCAGTATAATATTTATCAGCCCCAGATATAGTTTTTCCAATTTTTCACTCTTCTTTTTTTTTAATGGTCTCCAAATTTTAGGTACAAAATAACTTCATATTCGTATTCAGTGACACCGAAAAGGTAAAAAATCAATTATTTTAAGGATTAAAACACCAATAATTTTAGGAGTGAATCATACTCACCTATTTGAACTGGACCTTTAGCCGTATAGTTTAAATTTGGCTCCCCTTGAATTATTTTTAATCAAAAATTTGATTATTGTTTCCAGATAGAACCAAGTCAATATAGAACAGGTAGCCACAGTGTATTGAATTGTATTAGTCTATTTTTAGCTGATTACTTAATAACAAATTATTTCATCGAAAGAAAAAGAGAATATCTTACAACAGAAATTCAAATTTCATTTATTTAAATTTAAATATGAGTGAAGTTGAAACCTAGTTCCTAAAGATATCGTGGTAGGTATCTGCATTTAACCTAGCTATAGATGCAGTGGCGCCCTAAATAACCCACCCGTACTTTTCGGGATAGGAGTTAGCTCGACATATTTGCACAACTACTAACTAAGTAACTGTCAACTAGATTCTGGTGATTTTGCTTAATTATTGATTCTGCTTATGCCCTGTTATTAAATTTCTTCTCACTTTATTATGAGGTTTTGGCATAAACTAACAGCGTAGTAATAGCCTTTAATAGATATCACATTACATACTTTACATTTTATTATATAGCTCTTATTTAGAAACATAATATGAAACACAAATATTTTAAAATATGAAAATATAGAAAATAACTTCGTAATAAAAGAGATGTACGCGTTTTGTTTGCTTTCAGCCTTTTACTTGCTAGACAATTCAAGGTATCATTTACGTTGGATGTATCGTATTTACTAAACAAGAGGAAGGTCTTTTACCTTGTATAGATTGATTCTTTGTTGGATGTTCATGAAAAAATATATTTACGAACTTCTAAAAGGAAAGTATTCTTTCATCTTATAGAAATCACAAAAGACCATGTCATAAACGAGATACAATTAATTTAAGTCAACATTTCTGTGTTGACAGTGCGTTTGTTTCAAAATATTGAAGTAATTTTTTTGTTTTCAAGTTCAAGTTGTTTGTAGGTATAAAAAAACCAATAATAATTGTAATAAATGCCTTTAAAATACAAACTTTAATATACATTTTCCTCTTTATATAAAAGTTTTTATTATTATTTTTTTTTATATTATTGAGGTATCTCATGACATTTGGGTGGAATACCAAATTTTGGATGCTATTGTTTATCAAAAATCAACATTATCTTCTACCAGAATAATTGTATTACCATTTACAAATTTGATAATATGCTTATTAAAAAAAAGTCTAAATTTTCGGTATGCTTTTCGAAGAAAATGAATGTTTATATTATATGTAGGAGAAGAGCAGGTAATGGCAGTCAGCGGGCAATGATGATATCCACACAGATACAAAACTACTCATGTGCCCCACCACCATTTCGAACGACTCGTGCTAGTAGCCGTTCGCGTTTCTGAGTGACAACTGTGTCTTCTTTTTGCGCCTCTTCGATGTAAATTTTCGTCGTAGTAAAATAAAATTTAAGTGTCGAATTTCTTAATGCATCTAATCAAGATTTTTTACTTGTATTTAGTCAAATATTCCAAATAGTGTTGTGCAACTTAGATTTAAATAATAATTTATATTATTGACAACATGATTATTCAATAAAAAAGTTGTTAAAACAATGGCTATCCCATTCTCTAGTCTTCCACAGAGATTCAAAAAATATGTGATTTGGGACCACACCTTGGATAACGACACACTATCTTCAGTTCCAAAGTAGAAAATGAATTAGCAAAAATTGTGAAAAAGCGAATATTTTTCGTGGTCGCTTGGCTAATCAGATAAGAAAACTGGCATTAGAATATGCTGAGCGCTTGAATTTAAAGTATATTTCAACAAATTTTCAACAACGGCTGGACGTTTTGGGTTGTGAATAAATTTATGATCAGAAATAATATTTTTGTTAGGAAGCCAGAAGCAATAAGCATAAACACTGGGAAAAAGTAATAGCTACAGAAGACAGAAGAAAGTGGGATATATTACAAGGTAGGTGAGATGAAAAAGCATCACTTAGCTGTATGCAATGAGCTCTGCAGGCCGATTTATCTTACCAATGTTTATTTTTCCTAGGAAGAGGTTGACTCTACTACTCAAGAAGAACAGTCCGACAGGAACTCTTCACAAATGCTCAGACAACGGTTGAATCAACGAGAATTTTTTTCTTGAATGACTTTTGAACGTTAAACAGCACGCAAAACCGTTAACAGATGAATCGGTCCTGTTAATACGAAAAAACGGTGCTAATCACATTTTTCATCCTGTCTACGAATATTGTGAGCACGAGCTGAAGAAAAAGAAAATAAGAAAGTTAAAAAATTTTCGACAAAACAAAGGAAAAGAGAAAAACAAGAAGTTGAAACATAAGGACCAAGGAAAGAAGACTAAGGTGCAAAAGGAGGACCCCGAAAGAGCAAAGAGACAAATTCTTCAAAAATCAAACGACATTTCGGGATTAGACGTTGATACTAATGAATTATGCCAGGATGATGACGATAATGACGCAAAAGATGCAGGAAACAGATATTTAGTATATTGCAAATTCGGAAGAAATAACGATATGTGGTACAGGTGGATTTCATGTGGGCTATGGGCTCACGTAGACTGCACTGTGTGGGATTCATCCGAACGTTATGTCATCAATATGTAACTGTTTTTTTTATTAAATATTATTATTTCCAAAGTTGGCTGCCAGAGAAATTAAAGCATATTTAAATCGATAAGTAATTTTTGTTATTGAGGAATTGCAATATAGATTTTATTTCAAAATAAGCTTTTATTCGAATTTTTCTTTCTCTTCTCTGTGCAGCGAACATTTACTTTTAGAAAAAAATTGTTATTGCCTGTAATATCCCCTAGATCGGGTGTTATATTATGTGGTGATTATAATATAAATTTTGATCACCATAAGAATTCACAATTAAATATAATTCATGCATTCTGTATTATATTTGCTCGTGTGGAAAAAGTGTTAATAATGAGATGATATTGTGTGATGTACCTTGTACTGTGGATAGAGGTAGAACCGCTGAAAAGAATGATAGAATATTTTATTAAAAGAGCTACGTTTTTATCAAAACTTATTTCCATGCAAAATTCACTTTGAACAATATTTAATATGCTTAAAATTACCAGCTACTGGTTCAGCACACCGGTCGTTTCTAAAAATTTTGTAAAGATGAACCTTATTTTTGTGAACAGGTTTATTAGAATTGGTATTAAGTAATTAAGAAGATGGTAAGATTTGTTGTATGGAAAATCCAAGAGTCATTCGCGAAAGACAATTGCATTCCATAAAAGCAGATATTAGTGTTCAATGAGAACTACCGGCATCTTCGAAACCTATTTTTTCAAACCGAAGACGAAACTCCTTTGGCCATAAATAATGGTATAAGGAGATGCTGCAAAATTGCATTCATTCTGTCTAATAAAATAATACAAATATGTGGTTTCAGCATGATGCAGCCTTGTTTCATACAGCTAGGCCAACAATGTAGAATGCCAATAGAACTGTTTAATGAATGAACAATTTTAAAATAATCTAAAATTCTCTATCCACCACGTTAACTTGATTTGACATCAGCTGTTTTATTGTGGTGCGCTATTTAAAGCAGAGAGTGTACGACAATAAATTTAAAACCAGCGATCAGCTAAAAAGCAAAATCGAGTTGGAGTAAGGCTTTTATAGGAAGATATCTTCTAATCAATCACACATTAAAAAAAAAAAACAGAATATGTGGAGAGTGAAAACAGAAGGGATTTGCGAGTTGTCGCCTTTCATTAATATTGTAAAACAAACTCCACCTAGCATACTAACTTAATGTAAGGCTCGTTCCAAAATCCAAGGTTTTAGCTTTATAATTTACCCCGAAACTTATAATGAAAATTACTTACCTCTAATGAGTCTATATCTATGCAGTCCGTATAATTGGACCATGTAATATTATTTTCATTCACAAACCAAGTCCCATTTTCCCAACATTCCTTGTAAGCTAATTTAGTTAACTGAAATCCGGCGAATCTGGGACAGGATTGATTAGCAGTTGTTCCTGGAGGTGTTTCTGGCCAACAAAGTGCTTTGTCATAAATCTCGGGACACCATCCTGAAAATATGGGTATAATTGTTAGTTCTGGATATTATTATCATATCTATTTATATCTAGATGTACACTCCCCTGAACATGTTATTGCCATACTTAGATGAAAATATGAAAACACAAGAAGTTTTATAATTTCAAAGGAATTGATCGCAACGTAAAAATTCCAACGGTACCGTAAATTTTAGGTATAAATCTTCAAAAAATCTTTACATTTATCTCTAAAACCAATGATCTTAGGTATTAAACAATATCATAAAAATATAAAAAAATTGAAATATTTTGATGATATTTGTACTGTTATAATTTCAAGTGCAGATACTGCAGAATACAAAAATCAAGACAGTTTAAAAGAGTGTTGCTTCACCTTTAAAATGAGTGGCAGGTCGTCCATTTTGGTTTATTTGGACCAAAGTTGGACACATTTTTGTTAGAAAATATATATATTTTTTGAAACGCGTATGTCTAAAAAAATAAACAAAATTCAAAAAAAGTGGAAATAGAAAAAAGAAGTGTTTTCATAAAAAGAATACAGATATGTAGTTTAAAAAAAATCGGAGAAAAAAAAAATTCCTATTTTTTATGACATTAAAAATTTCAAAATGGTAAAATTAATTAAAAAAATTACACGATATTTTGTTGAAGTTAAAGAAGAACATTTTTATTTGGCAAAGGGACAATTTTAATTCATATTTACATTTACTAGGTACTAACCCTTTTGATGAAAACAAAAATAAATATGTCATTACTAATTAATTAGCGGTCAGTTCTTAAATATCAATATGGATAGAATTCAAAATTTAAACCAATAAATAACACAAATAAAGAATTTTAACAAACAATTATAACGAAAAAAGTAAATATCAATTTGTTAGATAGTATAATAGTTACGTCTCAACATTTGGTAGCCTTTGCTTTTAATTACAGCTTGGTAGATTCTTGGCATTCGCAAGATTAATTTGTTGAGTGTATCTGCCCTTAATTTTTTTCCACTCGTCTTGTAAGATTTGCCATAAGTAAGAAACCAAAGTCGGACGTTGCTTTTTAATGGTTGTTTAATTCATCCCATAATAATTCTATCGGGTTTGAATCTGGGGTCTGTAGTGGTCACTCCATGACTTTAAATTTCTTCTTTTTTTCAAGACTTTTCAAGTAACTTTGGCAGATATTTACAGTGTGTTTGGGATCGTTATCATGTCAAAAAGTAAAAGGAGTACGTACTAGACGAGTAACAGACGGCAATACTTTCTTGTGTAGAAGTTTTTATAGCCTTCCTTTTTCAAGATTCGTTCTGCTTTTATAGGGTCACCAACACGGGATCTGGCTAACCAGCCCCAAGCTATTACTGAGCCACCTCCATGTGTGACATAGGAACCAAACAATCTTTTAAAAACTTTTCATTTGCTTTTCTAAGCATATACACTTTTCTTTTCGATTCAGAAAATGCAAACTTCGATTCGTCGATAAAAGCACCTTTTTCTACTGAGCAGTGCTTCAATTTTCTTGTTGTCTTGCGCATTTTAATCTTTTTTTTTATATTTACGAGTCTTAGCAACGGTTTTTTAGTAGCAAGTCGTCTAAAAATTCCATTTTCATGAAGTCTCCGACGTACTTATACTTTCAAATTTTCAGTTATATCAGAAACACTGAAACGTCTATTATGTAAAGCAGTGTAAACAATATATTTGTCTTCTTTAAGAGTTGTTTTCTTCAGATATTCTCTATTACGTCTACTATTAATAGAGCCAGTTTCCTTAATATATTTTCTAACGTTGTAATCAACAACAGTACATCTACTTAAATTCGACTTTTCCGCAATTTGTTTTCTTTAACTGCAACAAAATATCGTCCCAGGTTTTTAATTAATTTTAGAATTCTGGAATTTTTTGTGTCATAAAAAATATAAAAAAAATGTTTTCCTCTGATTTTTTTTAACAATTATATACCTGTGTTCTTTACATAAAAAGACGCTTTTTTTCTATTTACACTTTTTTCTATCTTGTTTAGTTTTTTAAACATACGAATATCGAAAAAAAATACTTTCTTAAAAAAATCAATCTAACTTTGATCCAAATGAACTAAATTTGACATTTCACTGCTCATTTTAAAAGCGAAGCAATACCCTTTCAAACTGTTTTAGTTTTTTTATTCTGCAATATTGACACCTAAAATTATAACAATATAAAGATCATAAAATCTTTTTATTTTTTTAACTTATACATGATATTGTTTAAAAAATATGCTTATGGGTTTTAAAGATAAATGTAACGATTTTTTGAAGCTTATTACCTATATTTTAAGATGTCTTTGGAATTTTTACGCTGCAACCATTTTTTTTTTGACGTTATAAAACTTTTTGTGTTTTCAGATTTTCATCTAGGTATGGCAAAACATGTGCAAGGGAGTGTAAATGCTGGGGTCAAAAATACACCATTCTTATGATACTAAATATTTATTTCGGTATTAATAGTGTATATTAAAAATATTTTAAATTATATTAAACGCAACGCACACGAGTTCAAAATGCAGGAGGGTCTTATGATTTCCTTAAACAGATCCAAATACTCGCCATATCTGAATGATAAACAGAATGATTCTTTAAATTCCTCTTGTCTTATACGACCTTACCTTAGCGTACCTTAAAAATGCCTTAATTATTTCAATTTCTACAGTTAGCAAATGGTAGTACATGCAGATATTATGTCTTCTTTTACTTTCTTTGTTTAGAACATAAATTGTTTGTTTTTTCTCCGCCACCTTCGCTTATTCGGGCCTTAAATTGTCGCTCAATTTTTTCTGGGTCACCTTACACTTCTGCAACTTAAGACTGATTTGTCACGTACTACCCTAACTATTCTCAAGTCGTTCATGCGAGTGATGTGGTTGTTCCATTCCATCTTTCTCTTCAATATCCAGTCGTTTGCATTATCTATTTCATACAGTTTTCTGATGTTCTCGCTTCCCTCTTTTTTCATTAGCGTTTTTCCAGCTTTCTTCCGTAGTACCTTCATTTCCGTTTTTTCCATCATCTGCTGAGTTTTTGTTGTATCAGGTCATGTGTCTGCAGGGTATGTCATTATTGGCCTAATCGTGGTTGATTATGGCTTTCATTTCCACTCTGATATGTTTATTTTGCCAAATGGTGTTATTTAGGCAGCTTTGTTAGTTTCTTCTCGAACCTCAGCTTCGACATCTTCATAGCTGGATTTTTCTATTCCCAGATATCATATGTTTTTTTTATTTTTGGCGATGATGACAGCAACCGTCTAGTCTTCAAAAGAAGCAGCCGAACCTGGGGCCGTTGTTCGGGCGGATTATAATGTCGATTTCTTTTGTATTTTCTTTATTTGCAAGTTTTTGAAAGTGAACTTAAGCCATATTATTATCGTTTGATCTGGAGAGCATGAAATACGTAATTAACAATTTGTTTCTTAAAAGATTTTACTATTAAATTTTTTTAAAGGAAAATCTATTTTGAGAAACCTTTTTGAAGCCTTATATCAATTTTCACTCATTTTCATACGAAATTCACCTCCTGCAAGATGGGAACAACAAATTCTTTTTGAAGTCACTTTGCAGCGGAAATACTAGTAATATATTATTTTGCACCCAAAAACCGTCCATAAAAGACATTCATTTTAAATTAAATCGAAAACTTGTATGTCAATATCAAAAACCTTATTTTAAAACAGTTTTTTTACGTCAAATTCACTAAAAGGGTTTAAATTTTAAGTCTGATCTAGTGGCTATGGAAGATTTTCTAGTAAATTAGTTTTGTTTCGCCGCTATAATTTATGTTATACAAGCTACCAACGTCACCAAAAAAAGTAAAACTAATTTATAGATTGTATAGGGAATTAAATGGAGTTTCCAATAATGTGTTTTGTTTGAAGGTTGTAGACAATGTTGAAGATTGACAAAATGTGGTTGTCGGACTTGCATTATCTTTATTTTTATTTATTTTTACGATGTTTCGATTAGGTTTTATCTCTTATCGTTACCAAGTATAAATTGAATGTTTTGTCTTAAGAGTACGAGCTTATAGAGGGACTGTTTCCACTGAAGCGCAAAGTTTCGCTTCACTGTACACACCTCAATGATTTGATGTTACAAAGTAGTGGTTGTCAAAGATTAGGTATCTTAGCACTCAGTTTACTGAAGATTCCATTATTGGTTTTAATGTAAACTGCTTCTATAAATTTTCTTTTTTTCATATTGAGTTCCATATATATTGCCGCAGCCTCAGACCATTTTATATGGTGTTGTTTATCCCAGGCGTCTTCTGCAATACCTGATCTCGACGTTTCCCCTTTTTGTATATGAGTTTTATGTTTCTTAATTCTAACTTCTAGTGGTCGTTTAGTTTCTCCAATATACATTTCACCACACTCACATGGAACTTTGTAAACATATTCTTTCTTATAGGTACTTTTTAGTTTTATTTTTCTTAAAGGAGCTCTAAGTGTATTTCCGGATTTAAAGGCTGTTTTTATATTGTAACTACTGGCAATTCGTCTTATTTTCTCCGAAGTTCCCTTAATATACGGAATTGTGAAGAAGGAATGTGTTTCTTGCTGTCCAGTGTTCGTTACTCTAAAGTTATTTATAACATCGTCAATTAGTCTCAAAGGATAACCATTCTGTTGTAAATCGGATTTAATATTGGCTACCTCTTTTTCCAATGAATCGGCATTATTGCATATAGATATAGCGCGATTATAGAAGTTATGTATAATTTCCCGTTTTGTTACGACATAATGATTAGAACTATGATTAAGATATTGTCCAGTATGTGTTGGCTTTCTGTATACTAAAGTTTTAATAGTTTCCTTTGAGCGATTCACCATAACATCTAGGAAAGGCAATTGATCATTTACCTCTTTTTCCAAGGTAAACTTAATTGTAAGTCGAATGTTATTTAGATATTTCAAGAAATCATTAATTTCTTGATTATTGCCCTTCCATATGATGAAAGTATCATCGACATATCTCAACCAGACTTTCGGTTTTACTGTTGCCGTTTTTATGGCATATATATATATATATATATATATATATATATATATATATATATATATATATATATATATATATATATATTGGCGACGACTGCAGAAAGTGAAGAACCCATCGGAAGTCCGTCGTCCTGAGCGCAGAACCTGTCCTTTACTTGAAACCAAGCACTACGCAGGCAACACTCTAAAAGATCCATCACCCAGTCCAGTGGTAATGATACTACTTTATCAGATCGAACCACGAATTAAGGAACAAAAAGCTCATACACAAAAAGGGGAAACGTCGAGATCAGGTATTGAAGAACACGCCTGGGATAAACAACACCATATAAATGGTCTGAGGGTGCGGCAATATATATGGAACCCAACGTGAAAAAAAGAAAATTTATAGAAGCAGCTTACATTAAAAACAATAATGGAATCTTCAGTAAACTGAGTGTTGAGATACCTAATCTTTGGCAACCACTGCTTTGTAACATCAAATCCTTGAGGTGTGTACAGTGAAGCGAAACTTTGCGCTTCAGTGGACACAGTTTCTATATAAGCTCCACTTAAGACAAAACATTCAGTTTACACTTGATAACGATTAGAGATACAAATTAATCGAAACGTCGTAAAAATAAATAAAAATAAAGACAATGCAAGTCCGACAACCACATTTTAGTCAATAATGTGTTTATTAACCGACATCTAAACGAAAGAGGTTCTGAATTCGTCGACTATGTATTTTTTTATGTAAGTACACCAATTACTCCGGAACGGCTGCACCGATTTGAATAAATTTTTTTGCGTTATGTTCAGGAATCTGCTGCGGTAGTCCCATATTCTTTTGGATGAAATTGAAATGAAAATCTAAGATGACTTGAAAATTTTATCTTATTAGCATTTTTTTAGACTTGGTATTATGGGGTTTTCGGAATCGTCTAGTACGAAAATGAAGTTAGTTTTTTATAACTATTAGGTTGATAAGATACAATATGAGGAACTAAAATTTTACATTTTCCGACTTTGTCTAAAATTGATATTGCGGGGTTCTTGAAGCGTGTACAAATTCAATATGCTGCATAAAATATATCCGGCTAAGAAATTTAAGTCTCAAGTTCTTGAAATATCGATATTGGAAGGTTTTGGGGCCTATATTACCAATTTATAATTAATTTCCAATTTAAGATAGTGGATTTACTATAACAGACTACATAATTGTTTGACACAATTTTACTGGTGTTTGGAGAACTCTAGAAATCAAAGAATTTCTGTTGGTTCATTTTAGGGTGATTTAAAGCTTTGGATAAAATGGGTACTTTTTTGCTCCCTTGGAGTCATTGCGAGGTACACTAATCTCCATTAATACTTGGTTCAAATAATTTTTTGATATCATGATGAATTCAAAATTAAAAATCCAGAAATACAATTTTTATAAAATAATTGAACCGACTTCTAAAAGTGCGCTAAAAATTGAAAAATAACTATAAATATATACAAATTATGAGAAGAAAGTAATTACAAATAAAATATTTTTAATCGGTTTATGCGAATTACATTTTGTTAGGTATGAATTGGGCGCCGACTTCAAAAATTTCAATTTCATATAAAAATTTATAGTTATTTTTCACTTTCTAGCGTACTGTTAGATGTCGGTCCAATTATTTTATAAAAATTTTATTTAGTCAATGTTGTTAGTGTAGTAATTTCACAAAAACATCTTTTCGGTTCTACAGAATGATAATTTTTAGGTAGAATATTTTTCCTTCATATTACGTTTTGGCTGTTATCTAAAATTTAAAATGAGATTTTATATTGAATCAAAACATAATTAGAAAATTTGTAATGGTAAATCCGATAAATTTATGAAGTACCAAGGAAATTCAAATATAAAATCTTAATTTAAATGTCAAAAGTCTCTTAATTCCATAGATGTAAATAACTCAGGATCAAAAAGGATAAGCTGACCGGTTGGGTCAAAATAATCCGTAAGCTTTAGTCCTGGTAGTAGCGTTCCCTAAATTTCAGCTTTGTTAGTTTGCTTTTACCGGAACCTAAAAGTTTGAGTTTATTGAACGAATAATTAATAAACATTTTGAAGTAACTTTTTTTAATGTTTAATTGCCCTAATAAATAAATGTATAGTCTGTTCAACAAGAACGTTACCGTTATTATTCAGAAGAAATAAATCTGACAATTTTTTTCATATATTTTATTGAAGTACATGGTACTGGTTATTGCGCAATTGCTCAATATTTTGTCCAATCGCCGTCATTATTTATTATAGTAGGACACTTTTTTCCATGCTTTCAACAAGATTTTCAGCGTATTTCAATGGTTAAGATTACCATATGTTTCTTTTCCGTGTACACTGGCTTTCCTCTAAGTCGCATTTTGATGTAGGACCACACATTTTCTATAGAGTTTGCATCTGGAGATATTGCTGAACATTTCATGGTTGTAATGTTATTTTACCGTTTCCACGCACTGCACAGTTTACGGCGATGTTTTTGGGTTATTATCTTCTTGCAGCACCCAAGTTGTTGCATCTAACCCAAAACTTTTTTACAGACCTCATTAAGCATTTTCTATAAATGGTACACAGTCCTTAAGCATTCAAAATATCGGCAAACACAAAAAAGCGACCAAATCCACATGTGGAGAAGCATCCCCAAATATACACTTTTATAGGGTGTTTTACTGTACGTTGAATCAACCTATCATGCTGACTTGTCCAAGCTTTCGACCGAGAAGACCATGCCCAGAAAGAAGATGCATCTGTGAAAATAACGTTGCTCCAATCTCGATCCAAATTTTCCCTTGCCCAGTTTAGTCGTTATTGAACTTCTTTTTCAGATAACAAAATTTTCTTCAAACTAGCCCGAAAAGATATATCGTTTTCATGCAGGCGACTGTGAATTGTACAGGGTGAGTCAACGATTGGATGAAGTAGGTTTGTGCATTTTCGGTGAAATTAACAAAGTAACTATATTTATTGTTTGATACAGTTTATTTTTACGCAGATTTTAAAAATATTTAGGACTCTACAGGGTGAGCCAAAAAACTAGGACAGCATAAAGTTGTATTTTTTTTTAAATAGAACATCCTATATACGAATCGTATTTTCGATTTAGCTTATAATTTTAAATCTTTTTTATTAAGGGTTTACTATAACAAAACTTTATAGTTTCTGAGAAAATTAAGTTTAAAAAAAAAAGTCACATTTTCAAGAATCAATTCAATCCTAAATAACGTTTTCAATTTTGTGACAAATATATTCAAATTTGTAATTTAGCAAGGCCAAGGACAAGTTAACATAATTTTTACCTAATATTTGCAATAAAAGCTACAGGGTGTTGAACACATCGGCTCAAATTTGAACAAGTTTAAATGAATAAATATCTTTTTTTTTTAATGGTACACCCTGTATATTTTCATGTTATTTAATAGAGTAATAAAAACCCTAAAAGTTTTGTTCAATATATCCTATACCTATTTATAATAGTTTTTGAGATATTTCAGTTTTTCTTATTTTCCATACTTTTTTACAGAAATAGTCTTCATTATCATAGTAGCCATGGCAAAAACAATCTAAAAGAACATTTTTCTGTGTGTCAAATTTATAACCGCAATCGCTTCTTTTGGTTTTTATGTAGTGAAGTTTGGTTTTTTTGCATTCATCTTATATTGTAAAATGAATTTTCCAAAGAATGAGTTAATAGATATGATTTATACAATAGGAGAGGTTCAAAAAAATTGCCTTCTTGCTCAAAGAATTTACAAAATGAAGTATCCTGATCGACGCCAGCCTAATACCCATACTTTTCAAAACTTAATGCAAAGATTTGATTCTTCTGGTACTGTTGATTATCCAAAACGTAAAGTGGTCAACAAACCAGTAACTAATGAAGAAAAAGAACTAAAAGTATTGTTAAATGTTCAGGAAAATCCTTATATTGGTAGCCGTCAGTTAGCAGCATTATGTGAATCATCACAATCCACCGCTAATCGTACTACCAAGAAATATAGGTATCATCCATATCACATGGAATTACACCAAGAATTGCATGGACAGGATTTTGAAAGTCGTGTAAACTTTTGTCGTACAATAAATGCGGAGATTCAATTAAATCCAAATTTATTATGCAAGGTAATGTTTAGTGATGAAGCTACTTTTAGAAGTAACGGTGCCGTAAATAGACGCAACATGCATTATTATGCCACAGAAAACCCATTTTGGATTAGAGAGGTGCAACATCAAAACCACTGGTCATTAAATGTTTGGTGTGGTATTCATCATAATCGAATTATTGGACCCCACTTTTTTAATGAACCACTAAATGGCCATAGTTACCTGAACTTTCTACAAGAAGAACTACCCCAACTGCTTCAAGGTCTCGATAGGGATGAGCTCGACAGTATGTGGTTCCAGCACGATGGTGCGCCTCCGCATTACCATCGTGAAGTTCGTGCGTTTTTGGACCAACGATATCCGCAAAAATGGATTGGACGTGGGGGTTTCATTGAGTGGCCACCAAGGTCTTGCGACATCACCCCATTAGATTTCTTCCTATGGGGTTATATTAAAAATAATGTGTAGGTTAATCCACCAACAACAGTGGAAGATATGCGAAACAGGATTAGGGATACCTGTAGAACAATAACGCCACTAATTTTGTCCAGGGTCCGAGAAAATCTGCAAAAAAGACTAAATTTTGTGCATTGCACAAGAGGGTCGTTTATTCGAACACTTATTAAAAAGAAATAATTAATCTCAGTATTTAATAGGTAATTTTTTTGTTTCAATTTAGTATAAAAGTAAATATGTATTTGCCTTGTCGTTATTGTTGTGTTAATTTTTTCACATTATGTTTAATTAAACTATTGCCGTTGTAATATAACGAATAATGTATTTCATCATATTTAACCACATTCTGTTTGTTTCTGTAGTTTCTTTTTATTATTTTACATGGCTGCTATTATAATGAAGATATAATAAAAAAGATTTAAAATTATAAGCTAAATCGAAAATACGATTCGTATATAGGGTGTTCTATTTAAAAAAATACAACTTTATGCTGTCCTAGTTTTTTGTCTCACCCTGTAGAGTCCTAAATATTTTTAAAATCTGCGTAAAAATAAACGGTATCAAACAATAAATATAGTTTCTTTGTTAATTTCACCGAAAAGGCACAAA
The DNA here is from genome assembly GCA_034092305.1 of Diaprepes abbreviatus. Taxonomy (NCBI): domain Eukaryota; kingdom Metazoa; phylum Arthropoda; class Insecta; order Coleoptera; family Curculionidae; genus Diaprepes; species Diaprepes abbreviatus. Next base: position 3,222,920 of record JASJET010000055.1, on the reverse strand, counting down.
CCTACTTCATCTAATCGTTGACTCACCCTGTACAGATGACGGTCTACTTCCTATGGGAAAAGTTTCCACCCCTTCCTGATAGCAGAATGAATTCAAAGCTAATAATCGATAAAATTTTGATAAAAAAGCACTAAAAAGCCAAAAATTATATTCTTTTTTTATTTCATTATGTGTAAAAATTAGAACATTTTCATAATTAGTTTTCTAATTATTCTGGATAAACTAAAATTAACTATTATTAGTGAAAATATATTACTACGTGCTTTATGTTTATGCCAGTTAGTTAAATAGGATTTTCCGCCATAATTAATTGTCATTTAACTCCCCTCCCCTAACTGTAATAAGTATGTTATAATATAATAGTAAATTTAGCAAATTAATATTCAAATTTATAGTGGTTGGTGACATGTTAATGTAAAATATAGAGGCAATATTAGTGAGTTACTGAAGTCCTTTATAATCCTAAACTGTTATTTTATTTCGATTATGCGCGGTATTATAATAATTCCTTTATTAACGACTGTAGACCTTTGCGTGGGTTCTAAATGAGAGGTTTAATAATAGTGTATTTGCAGGCATGATAGTACGTGACTTGATGTGTAACTAGTAAAATAACTCTAAAGTTTGAGCTCTATGTTTAACCGACTCTAATAGCAGGAGGTTCTATATTCAACCGCTGTTAAGTTTTTTTATGTATGTAAGTTGATTACTCCAGAACGGAGGCACTGATTTGAATGTATTATGTACGGGGTGTCCCATTTTCGACACTTTTAGGGGGTATTATAAATGTAATTCTCCTTTCAGACAGAGAAAAGGAAAAATATATACAAACAGTTTATTTCCTGAAAATACCTCTCTGGTCCTCTCTCCGTATGCGTTTCGACCATTTTATGATCTCATCAGTGGAGCTGTATCGGACCGAGAGTTATTTCCTGCAAATGTTGCTTGTTTGTCCGAAACAGTACTGGAAGTCTTCTTCTGTGAGCTTCTATATGACGTGCGCCGCTTTTTCTTTCAAAGCTTGAACGTGCTGAAATATTGTTCCTTTTAATGCAGATTTGCCCTTTAAAAAGAGATAAAAGGCACGTGGGGCAAAGTCAGGCAAATAAGGTGGATGATCTAACATTGGGATATTGTACTTGATTGAAAACGTCTCAAGAAACAAATGAGCCGGCGTGTTGTCTTGATGGAGAACTTATGGTTTGTTCTTCCACAATTTGGGTCGTTTTCTTCTTATTTTGTCACGGAGTTAAGCAGAAACCTCAAGGAAGTAATGCTGATTAATTGTTTGACCTTATGATGCCCAGGGACTAACTTTATTTTTCAAAAAAGTTAATAAATTAAAAATTTTAAAAATGTTTCAAAAAGTAAAAATTGTCATAAGTTTATAGAAGGAAAAGTCGGTTTAAAATCAATTTTATTAAAAAAATTTAAAAAAATGAACCAGAAGTTTGCAAATTTTATCACAGACATGCACTTCTTGCTTCAACTCTATACTAAATTCCAAGAAAATATCAAATATAAAATCGGAATCTAAACCACACGGTATGTGACCTATTTTGTTCTGAAACGCTGAAAAATAAGTAGACCGAGAAAGGAATGTCGATCTGCTGACGTCGGAATCACGAGATTTTGGTAAAGAATCAACAATTTCAATACTAGACTCTCGATCATGTGACTTTTTCTTTCAAAAAAAGTAGATTCGAAAAATCCAAACTTTTGCCAATACGTCATGGCAAAAGTTATTTAAGTACGAGCCATCTCGCTATGGGAAGTTAGTTAAGAACCAAAGTTAGTTAAAAACACAGTTAAGAACAATTAGTTTGAAATCAAAACGTGATAGTCATGAAGTGGTTCAAAGAGTATATTCTGCGTGTTTTGTAGTATGGTGAAAAATGTTTTAAATACGGTTTTAAATACAATTCTCACAATAAAATTTTAAGTGTGTTTTGTGGTCTAGTAAACCGTTAATAAGGGGTTTAAAATAAATTAAATTAATGTATGAAACTATAGTAACTAGTAGGAAAGTGAGCGTTGGGTCTAATTTAATATTGTTAAAGATAAAATAGAAGTAAAATTATCGATGATTTATTTTTGTAAATTAGTGCTGTTCGTATATAATTTTAATAAAACTTAATCTAAAAAGGCTCTCAGTGTTTTAATGATAAAAAAAGAGTTGTAAAGAAGTTCAAAGCAGTAGCAAGTATTCTAGTACCTAGTCCTGCTTTCCTCTATTACCTGCAACTCCTATAGCCCCTATGAAAGTTGGAAAAGCTATATGAAAGAAGAGATAAATAAGGGGCTAAGCGTTATGCCCTTCACGAACCCAGTAAAGCTACATAATCTCATGAATATTGAAAAAAAAAACAATCAGCATAGCTGTGAATCTTGATTTGCTCATTCGAGCCTTTTTAGCCCTCGACGAAATTGGGCCTTCCCAATACATAGATTGACGCTCAGTTTCAGGATTATAAGTGAAAAATCAAGGATCGATATATGTTATCACTCTGAATAGTTCAGCCAAATTGTTAACCAAAATACTGTCACAACGGATCGTAGACAAGTTAGGGGCGTGCGAAGAACAGCAGGGCTTCCGGAATAACCGCTCTACTATCGACGGTATATTTATTATCAGACAGCTGGTTGAAAAATCCATCGAATACGATAAACCGCTGTTCATTTGTTTTGTGGACTTTACACAAGCGTTCAACCGAGTCAAACTGAAACACATAACAGAATTACTGCGAAGAAAACAAGTAGACGAAGCAATCATACGCACAATATACGAACTGAATTCCAAAAACACCATGGTAATTAAAACAAATAACACTCTAACAGAGGAAATCCCTCTATCCATAGGAATAAGACAGGGTGATAACCTAAGTCCAACACTTTTCAATGTAATCATGGACGAAATCATTGATGAGGTAAAAAGCACAAATATTGGGTACCCAATGGGACACAACACCGTTCAGATTATATACTTTGCAGACGATGTTGCCTTGACAGCAGATAGCGAGGACAACTTACAAAGAATGCTTTTCCATCTCAATCGAACAGCCAAACAGTATAATATGAAGATATCTGTGGAGAAAACCAAAGCAATGGTAATAGCAAAAGAACCGGTAAGATGCAAACTAATGGTTGATGACAACATACCGAACAGGTTGGGAAGTTTAAATATCTAGGAGCACATATAACAAGTAACAGGGCAGTAACGGAAGAAGTACGCACACAGGCCAACAAAGCGGCCATGATATCAGGTAAACTAAGAGACATTATCTGCAAGAATTTACAAGGTCTGTGTAAGACCGATACTGACCTACGGCGCAGAAACAAGAAATGAAACCACAAAGACAAAACAAATTATGAGAACCACAGAAATGAAAACGCTGAGAATGATCACGGGAACAAGTTTAAGAGATAGGATAAGAAACGCAAAAATACGCGAGGACAGCGAAGTGGGGGATGTTGTGAAGTGGGCTCGAAATCGTCGTAGGCAGTGGAGAGACCACGTGGAACGAATGGACGATGACAGACTAGCAAAAACCGTGATGAGAGAGAAACCAAACACCAAACGGCCGCCTGGACGGCCCCCCAAAAGATGGAAAGACAGCTGGATTTCGACCTCACACGAGGATCGGTGAGGCATTGTGTAGATCACAGAACTTGGTTCTACCTAGAAGAAGAAGAAGAAGAAGAAGAAGAAGAAGAAGAAGAAGAAGAAGACTCTTTTTAACAAGTTCGGGTAATTTCAATGGCATTCAAATTGTCAGTACAAACATTTTTGAGAACTTCTTTTTGTTCTATTGTGAGAATTTTAGACATCCTTTTGGCTAATATTTTTTGCATGTTAAATTTATTATGTAAGATTGATCTTATGCATTCTTTGTCAATTCTTACAATTTCAGCTAACGGGTATTAATTCCAAAAAAAGGTAACAATAAGAAAAATTGTCGTTATTCCTGGTATTTTTTAGGGAAAATTACACGTTTTTTTTTTTAAATTTCGATTACTTGGTTTGAGCGTCGGTCTCGTCATCACAGTAAAACTTTTTATAGCTAACTTGTTTATGGCCACGTGGTTTTGGCAATAGCAGAAGTAAATTTTTGCGAAAAATTTACTTGTTGTCACGGTAAATTTCAAAAGGAATACGCATAATATTTATTCAGTTTTTATTAAGCGCAGAAAAATCTTAAAGATAATTAGATTTAGCAGCCTTTAAATAAAAAACCAAGTTAATATTTACTAAGGTTTCTTCTAAATTTTTCAGACACTGAAAAATGAAAAGAATATTTACCTGGCCTGTTTAATAAGCGCTATATTGCTTTGCATAATTGACTTTTTTTTTGGCTTTTCTTTCATTTTGATTACGAAACTTTTACAAAGCCATATTAAAAATGAATTATTTTACATTGTTCTGAAAAAATACAGTCTGAAAATCTTAGTAGCTGGGTAAAATTATATTTTCTCCAGTCTTCCTATGAAAGAGGGTGAAAAAATTTATTGCAGATATCTGAAAGTATCAGCTCGTAGGGGGTACCCAGTATACTGTTTTTTTTTTATAAACAACATCCAACGTCGGAAAATTCGATTTTTTTGTCCGTAGAATTTTCCAGTTATATTTTAGACAAAACTTGTCTAAATGAAAGTTATTGGTATTGAAAAGACCTTTAATTTCATTTTTTATACGTCAAAATCGATAAATAATTTATCGAGATAATGGCGGGTTTTTCGCCTTTTTGTACTATTTTATAAATGTTAATAACTTTTACAAGAAAGACCGAAAGTGATGTATAACCCATTGATGATAAGGCAATTATGTGCCTTTATATCTGTGGGAAAGCTGGACCAAATCGATTTAGTAGTTTATGTATTATCTTAATTATTTATCCCAGATACTGAATGTTCAAACAATTGTCCTTGCCCTGAGGATGATTCTACAGATATTTGTAAAAGCGGAATGAATTTTTTGAAGTTCAAACTACAAGCAAAAATGAAAAAACCATGGATTTTTAAAAAAATTGTTGTTAATAAAACCGTTTAAAGAAGGGGTACCTTTTTACGTATAAACAATTGGAATAACTTTGCTAATTTTAGTGATACAAGTTTGTGAATAGGTGAACTTGAAAGCTGGTGAAAAAATACGAATTAAAAAAAAAGTCTCCTACGAGCAATAGGAGCTAAGATAGCATTTTTTTAAAAGTCATATCTCTTTTGTTTATAAACATTAAGAGTCGAAATTTTCACAGATTTTAAACAAAGACCTACATTTTATTATGCAATATAAGTATGAAATTCATGCATCGTTAGTAAAGTTATAGCCCTTCGAAGTGAAGGTACTTTTGCCAGTGCGTTGCAGCGAATGGTGGGGGAAGCTCGACTTTCTCACGGTGTGTTTCTGAAATTCAAATTTCAAATTGGAGCGCGCAACAAAATTGTACGATATCTCGGGTTCCAGATAACGTAGAACCTTAATTTTTATCTTAAACTTGGGTAACTCGACGAAATATTACGATCTGACTTATTTTCATTGTCATTGGAAATCGGGCAATACCGGAAAATCGACATTTCATCGGAAAACACATATAATATACGTATATATATATATATATATATATATATATATATATATATATATATATATATATATGTTTATACGGCTTTCACCGATTCCTCCGTGTGAGATGCATTAGCAGTGGTTATATCCACATTATGCTGTTGTAGTGCTGAAATCTCATTCAGCAAACGTACAACTATATTCAACTCCGTATATAAGTGAAGTAAAATGTGAAACAGTGAATGCAAACTTCGCTCCACCATATCCTTTCTGTGTTAGAGGTTGCACAATTAGAATAAAATTGTAATAAAACACAATTCACTCTATTCCACCATCATCGAGATGGTGGCCTACCTGTACCACTATGCCGAGAAGAAAGTCAAAGCTTACCCTCCCCGCCACAGTGATACGGCAGAGATACATGTTTCGTCTCTCACTAGACTCATCAGGGTACCGACATGCACCTGGCTGTGCAAAGGACAGATCGGAAGGAAGCATGCAACACTGAATGCGGCTTCGCCGACATCTCGTCGGATGGCTTATATATGTTTATACGGCTTTCACGGATTCCTCCGTGTGAGATGCATTAGCAGTGGTTATATCCACATTATGCTGTTGTAGTGCTGAAATCTCATTCAGCAAACTTACAACTATATGCAACTCCGTATATAAGTGAAGTAAAATGTGAAACAGTGAATGCAAACTTCGCTCCACCATATCCTTTCTGTGTTAGAGGTTGCACAATTAGAATAAAATTGTAATAAAACACAATTCACTCTATTCCACCACCATCGAGATGGTGGCCTACCTGTACCACTATGCCGAGAAGAAAGTCAAAGCTTACCCTCCCCGCCACAGTGATACGGCAGAGATACATGTTTCGTCTCTCACTAGACTCATCAGGGTACCGACATGCACCTGGCTGTGCAAAGGACAGATCGGAAGGAAGCATGTAACACTGAATGCGGCTTCGCCGACCTCTCGTCGGATGGCTTATATATGTTTATACGGCTTTCACGGATTCCTCCGTATGAGATGCATTAGCAGTGGTTATATCCACATTATGCTGTTGTAGTGCTGAAATCTCATTCAGCAAACGTACAACTATATGCAACTCCGTATATAAGTGAAGTAAAATGTGAAACAGTGAATGCAAACTTCGCTCCACCATATCCTTTCTGTGTTAGAGGTTGCACAATTAGAATAAAATTGTAATAAAACACAATTCACTCTATTCCACCACCATCGAGATGGTGGCCTACCTGTACCACTATGCCGAGGAGAAAGTCAAAGCTTACCCTCCCCGCCACAGTGATACGGCAGAGATACATGTTTCGTCTCTCACTAGACTCATCAGGGTACCGACATGCACCTGGCTGTGCAAAGGACAGATCGGAAGGAAGCATGCAACACTGAATGCGGGTTCGCCGACCTCTCGTCGGATGGCTTATATATGTTTATACGGCTTTCACGGATTCCTCCGTGTGAGATGCATAACCACTGCTAATGCAAAGTTTTTTGAAACAATATTAGTGTTAGTATTGCCGTTGTTAATTTCGTCGATGTACCCCAGTTTAAAAAAAAATGAAAGCTCTACGTTATCTGGAACCTGAGATATCCTATAATTATGTTACTCGCTCCAATTTGAAGTTTGAATTTCAGAAGCACACCGTGAGAAAGTCCAGCTTCCCCCACCACTCGCTACAAAGCACTGGCAAAAGTACCTTCACTTCGAAGAGCTATAAGTTTATTAACGATGCATGAATTTCATACTTATCAATTGCATCATAAAATATAGATCTTCGTTTAAAATCTGTGAATTTCGACTCTTAATGTTTATAAACAAATGAGATATGACTTTAAAAAAATGCTATCTTAGCTACTATTGGTCGTAGGAGACTTTTTTTTTAATTCGTGTTTTTTCACCAGATTTCAAGCCCACCTATTCACAAACTTCTATCATTAAAATTAGCAAAGTTATTCCAATTGTTTATACGTAAAAAAGTATCCTTTCTTTAAACGGTTTTTTAACAACAATTTTTTTAAAAATCCATCGATTTTTGATTTTGTTTGTAGTTTAAACTTCAACGAATCCATTCCGCTTTTGCAAATATCTGTAGAATCATCCTCAGGGCAAGGACAATTGTTTGAACAATCAGTGTCTGGGATAAACAATTAAGATTATTCATAAACTATCAAAACGATTTGATCCAGCTTTCGCACAGTTATAAAGGCACATAATGGCCTTATCATCAAGGGATTATACATGACTTTCGGCCTTTCGTGCAAAAGTTATTAACATTTATAAAATAGTACAAAAAAGGTGGTTTTTCTTCATTATCTCGATTAATTATTTATCGATTTTGACGTATAAAAAATGAATTTAAAGGTCTTTTTAATACCCACAAGTTTCATTTGGACGAGTTTGCTCTAAAGTGTAACCGGAAAATTCTACGGAAAAAAATTCGAATTTTCCGACTTTGGATATTATTTATAAAAAAAAGGACTAATCTAGCTGTATTTTTTTACGTATTTATCATCTACTACTATGACTTGAAACTTTCAGATATCTGCAATAAATTTTAACATGAAATCGCTACAAATTTAATAGGAAGACTGGAGTAATTTGTATGTCTAGCCACAGCGCCTTTAAATGAAGAGTGTCAGTTCGAAAACTTTCAGCTGTTGAAATTGTTAAGAAAATCTTTTAAATATTATCTTAGGTTTTTAAATAACTGCTGGTCGCAGGGCAAAAAGCACATCCTGTTTAGAACCCTATAACTTTGTATAAGATAGAATTATGGATTTTCGTTACAGATTAAGACACCCAATTTTGGGAATTTTCTTGCTTGTGTGACGGATTTTACCTCTCTACCCCACATACATTGGTGTAATGAACTATATTTTATTATTCGGGGTTGAAGAAATAGTCTTGAAAGTCATTAACAACTTTAATAAGAAAATCCAAATAAATTTAATATAGAGGAACCGTCTGTGCGTGCTTTGTTCTAGTTAGGAGTCAAAAGCATTACTTCCGATTGCAAGAAACTAACAGAAATGGTGAAAACTTTTCCGATTGGTAGTATACCGCCATCTGTAAACCGGCTTTGAACTCATTGGTTCTTGTCAGTACAGAGCAGGCTCACTGAAAGTCCTTTAAGCAACTTAAATGAACCTAAACAATGTTCGATACAAGCAGCGCCATATTCCGGAATTTCATGCAACCTGAATAGAAAAATCTCTTACGAGATATATGTAAATAATAAATGATGATGTGATATACTTGCAGCTGCTATATATAAATTAGTACATATATCGAGGAAGTAACTGAAAAAACCTTATATAATAAGGACATGCGTGCTTTGTTCTAGTTAGATTCAAAAGAACCAGTTCAGTTTGCAAGAAACTAAAAGAAAAGATAGAAACTTTCCCACTGGAAGTCTACCGCCATCTGTAGAACAGTTTCGAGCTCATGAGTTCTCGTCAGTGCAGAGCAGGTAAGTACACCTCACCATGAGAAAAGTGAATCGTTTAAGCAACTTATATAAACCTAAACAAAATGTTCGATATAAGCGGCGCCATATTCTGCCTGTTTATATAATATAAGGCTGCAATTATGTCACTTCGTCATCTACTATTCAAGTAGATCTCGCAAGAGATTTTTCTGTTGCGATTGCATCAAATTTCGGAATATGGTGCAGCTTGTACCGAACATTTTGTTTAGGTTCATATAAGTTGCTTAATGAATTCACTTTTTTCGTAGTGAGTTGGTCTTGGCTGCTCTGTACTGACGAGAGCCAATGGTTCAAAACCGGTCTACAGATGACTGTACACTATAAAAGGGAAAATTTCCACCTCTTTCTGGTAGTTTCTTGCAATCTGAAGTAGTGTTTTTGGTTCCTAACTCGAACAAAGCACGCCTGTCCTTATAATATATGGTTTCTCAGTTGGTTCCTCTACATATACATTTAAATTGTTGCTAGTTGTAAATGTAATAAAAAGCACTTATTTTATTATAAAGATGTAAATCAAGAATTAAAAAATATAAACGTAAATTTGACTAATTTTGTATTTACAAGATTGAAAACTATCAGTTCGGCAAGAAAGTAATTTCGGTTGGAGTGTAAAATAAAGCTTATTTTTTCGTCACTTGTTACACTTTTATTATTTTACAATAAAAACTATAAATATTTATACTAATAATACCTACAATAAAGCTAATACTCACCATAAATTAAAATCTTATTTTCATCAAGTAGTCTCTTTAATACATATAAAATAAAAGCTAAAAGTTTTTGTCTTTGTCACATCAAAAACCGGTTTTGTAAAAAATCAAGTGTGTCTGGAAATGCGTCAAAAACTCCACAATTGCCATTGTCATTTTCATCAAGGGTGTAGTTAATCTTTTGTTTTTTTTAATTTTTGGCGCTATTGAGTTTTCTAAAAGCGTTAGTAGAGAGAGTCTGGGCCAAGCCTTAATCGTGAAAACTGGAAAAAACCCGGGAAGCAGAGTTTTTTTTTTTGATGATTTCCGAAGAATACAATACTACTTTTATTCCTGTGTGTAGCAAAAACAATAGTTTAGAGTCTTTAGGTGTCATTTGTCAGATGTCGAGGAAAATCAAAGTTATTATTGTATTCGTTTCCGTTACGTAAAACCTAGTGAAAGTGATCTCACCTAAGATGGTAACACATCATCTTTGTGACTTTTAATACTTGGTGCACCTTTAGAGACAATCAGGTATATGCCACAAACAGTTTTTGATATGACTTTGCCTTCCAGTCTAAAATTAGATTTGCATGCCAGAGCCGGCATATAATATACCACTGCTCCATAGAAGTCATCGGTTATTCAGCTTGCCGAAAGTGTTTGGATTTAATGACATAACTGCCTTTCAGGTATTAGAACTTCGTAATAAACAGTGATATTACCGGTTTTAAAGTATACTTTCCTTTTTTCCCCTGTGACTGGAAACAAATAAGACTTTATGCGAGCAATTATAGAACACTTTGTTTTTAATTTCATTTAAAATATTGAAGTATAAGTATACACATGGAAACAGCTCAAAATACACTTTTGAAGTCCCACCAAATTGACAGCATTACCTATTTTGGATGCAATTCAGCTTTAGATGTGATTTGTGCTGATTCATAATGCTTCGACCATGAACATTTTGAAATGATGTTACTGTAGATGCCCCATTTTTATCAACGGTGATGATTCTTTTGAAAAAGGGGTCAGTTTTATTGCTCGTGTGATTCATATAGCAAATATTAATTCTTTGTGTTAAGTAAATTTCTTTTAATTTATACGGAACAAAATATTGAGCTTCTTAGCTAGCCCAAGATATTTTAAGTGATTTTTCAAGTATTGTGTGAGATACATTTAACCTTTCCATAATTTATCATGGAATTTTATAACGACTCTCTTCAATTATAGCTTTGATTTGGTCATCATCAATTTCAGTATGTCGACCAGAACGTTGATCACCATAGAGTGAAAAATATCCAGAATGGAATTTCTTAAAACAATTATGACACGTGTGCTCTGTTATGTAATCAACACGGTAAACTCAACATATCTCTTCGTGAGCCTCAGCAGCTTTCTTTCCTTTACGGAAAAAAAGCTAACTAGGCCAAAAATATCTGTATCTGCTCTCCCTGTTAAAATTAACACTAAACTAACAGCTACAAATAAAATTAAACACAAGTTGCTTCTTAGGTAACCTAGATGTGAGAGATATCAAATGTCATAAAGAAAAAAACATAACACTGACAGAAGTAGTTCAAAACAAATACAACGCTCTTTATGTGTGACACCCAGAAATACTTTCTTGAGTAACCGATAGTTAGCCTCTCATCATTTTCAACTATTTAATATTAAATTAGATTAATTTAAGGTCAACGTTAATGGGAGAGTTACATTTTCTCCTTAATTTTCTTCCTCTTCTTCTTATAGCGATATAACTATTCCAGACATCAACGGCGCGGAATGACGGTCCAAAAAAATGGACTAAATTTTATCTTGTTTTATTGGCTGTAAGAACGATATGTCTAAGGTGATTTAATTTTTTTTATATATTATGGAAATTACTTCTTTTTACGTTTGTAGTCATCTTATTACTTCTTCGTTTCTAATTTACTGTGTATAGGAAATTCTGAATATTGTTATCACATTTTAAATGCTCCAAATCCAAGATTCTGCGGCATTCAAAAGGGCAGTAAATAAAAAGCCTCGCGCTATTTTTTTTTAGGTTGTTGTCTGAGAAAGTACTTTCATTTTAAGAAATTATATCCTGGCATTTTTAATTCGAGCCAATTCGTATCTCAGCCGGAACATCGAAATTTATTTATACGCTCGTTACTTCACAGGAACAAAGAAGAACGTGCCACTAGCATAAACAGCTCCAGACCTGTTAGTCTACTTTCTGGGAAAAAAATTAGAAAGAATCATTTAAAATTGCTTGGCCGACTTCATAATTGAAAGAAGCATCTTGTCTCCAGAGCATTTTGGTTTTACGGGGGATCATTGTAGTATTCAGCAGACCACCAAGCTGTCATCGCTCATAACACCAGGCTTCAAGAATAAGATGATTATCTTTGATATCACCAAGACCTTTGACAAGGTATGACGACACAATGGACTTATAATTAAGCTTATAAGTTTAGGAATCCCCAATTATCCCGTAAGACTGGTCCTAAATTTCCTAGAGGACAGAACATTAGTAGTATCATCAAACGATGCTATATCTATTGTCAGATCGATTAAAGGTGGATTCCTAAGGTTTCTTCTTTATCTCCCCCTCTTTTAATTTTTTATACGTCAGATGTTCCTCGAGACCAGCCTAACGAGTTATTTTCATTCTTTGACAATACCGTTTTTGCAACGTCCTCAGGATCATTTTAAATAAGAATAATTAGATTACAATACATATTAATAAGCTGGAAAGATGGATAGCTGATTGGAAGATCAAATTATACCCTGTCAAAATACAGCCAGTGATGTTTACTACAGCTTATTTGACAGCTCTTTATTCTTGGCTGAATCGCAATAGCAAGCTAAATTTATTATTCTATTATAAATTCTATATTATAAATACCATTATGTATGGAGACCTAAAGTATTAAACTTTTCCCACCTTCACCACAGACACTATAACCAAATATTTCGACCATGCAGAGCATTTTGATAATAACCTAATCTCCATGTCACACAGTTTAACAGCCAGTGGCGTAAATAATGACCCGGCCGAACTCACGGTGCGGGGGGGGGGGGGGGGTTGGGACGGAGCTAATCCAGGGGCGCCATAAAGTCCCTTGATGAAAATGAAGAAATACGAAGGATAAAGTCGATACAAAATAGTAGGGCGCATTCAAAAATCTGTGGTGGGAGGGCGTACATAATCTTAGTAACGCCACTGTTAACACCCATACCATAGCAGCGAGACAGATTTGTCCGAATTTGGCTATCTGACCATTAAACTGGAGTCTTTTGAAATTTGCCTGAACTAGCTTAAAAGCTGAAGGTAAGTGGTTCTCAGACGCAAAAAGTGCCAGATTTTTACAGAAGTTCCTAGACACAGACACGATTTGTGTATACAAACAGATTTTAGACATATATAGAAGGTAATGACCTACATTTCCGAGTAAAACTACTAAGATGTACTTCGAAAGGCACTTAAAGTCGATAGTCCTGCATATCTGGCTCTGTAAAGAGTATGGTACTTGACACAGATCAAGAAGAGTTTGTAAAATACAAAAAAAGATGTTTAAAATTTAATATTTAAAAAAAAACCTCATTTCTTGTGATAAAATTTTGTACGTACATGCTTTCAATTAACGCAAAGACAGAGAGACAGAACGAAATTGTAAGAAAAGACTAGTGTGAGTAACTGCTGCGAAACTTTCACATAATACGCCTCTGACACGTATTTCGCTAGTTTTCATTTTTTTCATTTTTGATCGATTTTACTTCATATTAAAGCCAATGGCACGTCTATGCTTATATACTGACAAAAACACCCACTTTTACGATAATGTTTGGTTTAGACTTCGTAATTCATCTTCGTCCCTTGTCATTTTACAAATTATTTTTTATACTGCGTCATTATATCAAAAGGATAAAAGGAAGTTATATAGTGATTCTTTAATGCCCAATATTTTTAGCGGATTGTAATCTTCATTCAATGGTGTTTTTTAGAGAAAAACATTGTTTTAAATCTTTTACAAACTAGTGTGAAATATAAACGATATTATGTCATTATACTCGATGCTCGAAAATGTCATTTCCTCTTGTACACGGTGTATTTTTATCGCAGTAATTTATAATTTTAAAATTGTTTGAACCTGGTCAAAATTGATTATCTGAATGACAATAACTTTTGATAATCTTTTTATTTTTTAATTAAAATAAAGTTCTTTTTTTGTTTTGTATTTTTTTTTGACATATATACCTTGGAACTAGTAACAAAATAATTTAAGTAGGGAGGGCGTTCAACGGTTTACGTGATTTTTTGAAGTTCACGGAGCTTTATAAATGATTGTTATGAAATACTACTGTTTATTTATTTAAAAGTAATTGTTTTTCATAGTTTTATCTTGGTCATTTTTTATTTATTTAAATTGATTGAATTGTTATTTTTTAAAGCAAATATTTACTAGGTATGTTTCTCTCATTAAAAAGAAAGATACACCAAAGCGCAAAAAAGATATGGCCATTTTAGGACACGTATATGGTTGTCCCCCATACTTTGACAAGAACCGGTGAATAACAAATGAAAGCTTTCACGGTTTTGGTCAAGTTGTTGTTATGGATAAGGACGAATACACTGAAAAAATAAACCAGCTCTTGGACGACAATACTTACAAAGTCATTCGGAAGGATTCCACAAACAAAATCGAAAGGAACCTCACATACCTAATTAACTCCTTCAGTCTCACTTGAGAAGAAAAAAAGCCGTTAAATCAAGCAGCTCCAAGATTCCACGCCTCTACGGACTGCCTAAAATACACAAAGAAAATGTTCCTCTACGTCTAATCGTCAACGCAATAGACTCACCAACCTACAAAATGGGTAAATATATGGCCAAACTTTTATATTCCTTTATAGGAAAAACTGAATCCTTTGTTAAAAACTCTGGACAATCTGTCCAAGGATTAAAAAATATCCAATTAGAGCCCGGATACATATTGGTTAGTTTTGATGTATAATCTGACTGACTGACTCCGTAGCAGTACAACCCAGGGTGGGTCTTGGCTGCTTCGACTATCTGCCTCCATCTGGAACGGTCTTGTGCCAGCTCCCTCCATTCTTGCTGGCCAACTTCAAGGATAGCTAGATTCTTGTGGATGTTATCTCTCCATCTAAGCCTAGGTCTTCCCAGTGGTCTTTTTCCTTGTGGTGCTTCCTCCCATACCCGTTTTATTAGTTGATCGTTTTGACTCCTTTGTATATGACCTGTCCATCGTAGTCTTCTGGACTTTATTTCTTGAATGATGTCAGGGCTTTGATATATTTGCGCAAGCTTCTCATTCTGTAACGGCCTGTTTCAAGGTCTCGGTATGGGCCATATATTATACGCAGGATTTTTCTCTCAAACCTTCTTAGCAGCTCCGTATCGTGGACTGTCAGGGTCCATGTTTCACTGGCGTAGATTGCTACTGGTCGTATTATTGTTCGATAAATTTCGGTTTTTGCTTTTCTAGGCATGTAGAATCACTATACATAAATGTTCCTATAGATGATTCAGTTTTCATAATACACATATTATGAAATAACAACATGGACTCCACCCTACTAGAATTAATTAAAGCATGTCTGATTTCCACTTATTTTACTTTTCAAGGAACTTTCTACGAGCAGACTTCGGGAGCGGCCCTGGGATCTCTGCTATCACCTGTGGTAGCTAATATCTTCTAGAAGCTTTCGAAGAAAACGTCTTGTTTTCTGCTCCTCTAAAACCTAAATTTAAGTGTAGATATGTAGATGATACGTTCGTAGTTTGACCGCATGGCGAAGATACACTTTTTAATTTCCTGGATCATCTAATTCAACAACACCTTAGCATAAAATTCACTATGGAAACTCAATTAAATGGTGCACTTCCCTTTCTTGATGTACTAGTACAAAGGAAAAAGAACTGCAAATACAACATCACACTATCGTTCTTCTCAAAAACAATCCATCATATACTCTTTGGTACATAGAGTACTTTCAATATGTAACGAACAAACATTAAAATCAGAAACAGAAAAACTGACTAATGCTCTGCGAAACAACGGATATTGCGTTGAAGATATAAGACGTTCTTTTAATAAATATATAAATCCAACTCCTCAACAAAATGTCATAAATGTACCTCCTATGGACAGTGTTGTCTTACCTTACATACACGGAACACGAAAAATCAAACATTTGGACAATTTTCAACATATGTAAGAAAGTTGAACAATGTTTGAAGTCTTCAAAGGATGCATTTCAAACAGAAAGCGTTTACAAGATACTTTGCTCTTGTGGTAAAGTGTATGTACGTGAAACAGGACGGTCTATATCCACTAGGCTTAAGGAACACGAAAGATGTATAAAAAAGGAACAAGTTGTACAATCTGCTGTAGCTGAACACCAGCATTACTCAGGCAGGCGCGGATCCAAGGGGGGGGGGGGCGGTGGGGGCGATCGCCCCCCCCCCACAAGAGCTTTGAGTTCAGGAAATAGACCCGATTTTGCCTCTTATTCTCATTCAGGAACTGGAGAGAGTAATAAATCATTGTTTACCTTTTTTTTTCTTCGCAAACTACCTGTGTTCTTTATTCCGATGTCTTTGGCAAAATCTGCAGAATTAAAATTAAATTCTAAAATTTAAATAATAAATTGTGTTTACGCTGGTAAACATTACGTATTTAATTTGTAATCAAAGTCAGTGAAGCTATCTTCGTTCAAATTAATTATAATTGGTTCCTCTATCTTACCGATCATGAGATCGAGTTTCCCCATTTTCTTTTATTCTTTTATTATCTGGATTCTTCCCAATTTTCTGCACTAACTTTATTCAAAAAATACTTCAAACGTTCAGTTAAAGTACTAATTTTGTAAATTGTGTTATGTCTAGCAACTCTACCTTTTATTTGAGAGAGATTTTTCTTTCTCCAACGGACATCTTCCGGACGATCTATAAGAACCTATTTGTTTTTTCCCAGCAAAAATCAAGTTCTCTGAGCAATTTCTAGAGCTCAGTTCTTTTAGTTTCAGGTAAATCCCGATCTTCATTGATTTTATTTAGAATTTTGTTGACAGTTGGGATCTGCTTCTCATAATAAAATGTATGTACAACTCCTTTGATTACAGTTTTTGTGTGGTCGAATGTAGCTTGGGAGTACTAACAATTCCAGTCGTGTTTTTCTCCTTCAGTATTCGGTACATAGTAGATTTTCCAACTCCTGTCATGTTGGAATACATCTCAATAGAGCTTTTAACATTATTATCGAGATATTGATATCTTAAGGCACTATAAACATTCATCGTAATAAGTTTTTCGTTGAGGAAAAAATGCCCTAGTTCAACGATTTTGGAATAAATATATATGTGGAAGCCATATCTTTTGGGTATCTCATTAATCTCAAATAATATATAAAAACAAGCGCAATCAAGATAAATCACTAAGGACACTTTGTAAGGTGTACTTTGCTTCAATAAATTCATAAAAGCTTAAAATATTTAAATATAATTAAATATAATTAGATTTACGGCAGTTCTCAGTTATCTGCGCACTGAAGCAGATATATTGGAGGTTTCGGCAACAGTTTTATTACTCTCTCTAGTTCTTGAATAGAGTATAGGAATGTGTATGCTTGCAATCGCTCCTCCCCTACCCAAGAGCTTTGAGTTCAGGAAAATAGAACCGATTCTCATTTTATATTAGGAATATGTATGCTGCTGACACTCCCCTTCTCCGTTGTCAACCTTGTATTTCTGGCGATAGCCCCTCCACCAAGTGCTTTGAATTCAAGAAAATAGACCCGATTCTGCGTCTTATACTAGGAATGTATATGCTGCTCGCATCCTCTCCCCGGTCGGCAACTTGGTTTTTTTTGTGATGCCCCCCCCTCCACTTTTCAAGAGCTTGAAATTCAGAAAAATAGACTCGACCCACCCTGCCTTTTACATTAGAAATGGGAATATTGCTGGTGTCTGCTTTCGCTTTCGTACTTTTGTGATATCACCGCCCCCCCCCCCAAAGAGAGAGGCTGGATCCGCCCCTGTACTCAGGTCACACTTTCAAAGTAAAAGAAACCAAAGGTGCTAGCATCAGTGCCTGGTTTTTTTAAAAGTAATATTATAGAATCAATGGAAAATTCTAAATATCCAAATTATATTAATAGAGATGCAAGTTACAGTCTATATTACAAGGGGAAATGGATTGTAATGCTGGATCACGGTTGGCTGAGGTATAAATATCGGGCTGTTGCTCCTCGATAGTCATTCAGTGTTCTAATCTTGTAGAGTAAAGATCCCTGATTCCTCGTGTAATCATAGGCGAAACGTCAGATAATAATTCCAATTTGACAGATCTACACCCAAGAACCATGATTTTCAACAAGATCTGGTGATTTTATTATAGGACTCAGAAAAAAACTTGATTTTTTTTATAACGCAAGAATATGTTTCTAGATAAAACAGATGCTTATGAAACATTGTTATTTTATTAATATATTTCTCTAAATTCTCAAAATAGAATTTTTTTATATGATTGTCATTTTAAAAAATGTAGTCCAGTGAAGCTGAAAAATGTAAAATAATACGATTATTTTTTAAAAAAAATAATATAGCCGCTGTAAGAGCGGAATACGGTCGAGTACATGGATTTCCAGTTCTATCAAGAGACACATTTTATTATGTCGAAAAATATTTCAGAGCGCAAAAAATTCTCCAGGGGAAAAATGGCAGGTATTGCAAATGATCAAATTCAATCTCATGTATTAAAAAATCAATATGGATAAGTTTACTCACAATAGATTAGATTTAAACAATATAAATAATACATACTTAGCCAAAATTGGAGGTCTAAAGATTAGCGACTTTGCGTTTTTGGTACAGAAGGATGGTGGAGATAAAAGACAAAGAAGCTCCATGGTAGGGACCAGCACGAATTTAGATCAGGCAAAAAGTTTTTGTCAAAAAACATAAGATAAATAGAGGTTTCTATTAAAAAAATAGTAAGCATTAATTGTAGAGTAAAATTTTTTCACAAATTTAAAGAACGAATTTTTTTTGGAAGCAAAATGTAATACTACAAAGGTATTTTAAAAGGCGCTAGATCTCGTAGAAACGTGTGAGATAAATGAAAACGTAGCAAAGCAGAGCTAAAGGCTAGTGACAGCACCAGCGAGCAAAGTGCCGGAGACTCAGGGTAGGTGATAAAGGGCGCCACTGCATTTGAGCCAAGGTAAAAGCAGAAACCCTGCACGTTGTAGTATGATCCTAGCTTTCAACTTACTCTGACCAAAATTAAAACAACAAATCAGAAAAAAGCAAAAACAAGTAGACCTAGGATCAAATAAAATGCTTAATAAAATTTTAATAATACGCTTTAAATAAAATTAAGAATATAGTGATAAAATGTTCAATCCCTTAACCTCTAAACTATAACGATGGTCTTAAATTGCAATTAAAATTAGACACAGTAATACTTTACAATCAAAGATGGACAACTGTAATGTCGTGCAGTGAGGACAAGTGTTATTCTCACAGGTAGGGTAGAATGCAGCATTCCGCCCAGTAATAAAATGATATTATTCTGCCCGGTAATAGAATCCGGTAGGGTGGAAAGGCCTGGTAGGGAAGAACCCGATATTTTTGGGTCTAGAGTGATTCCTTCGTTGACGCGTGCAAACTATCTAAAATCCCTGTCTCCAGGTTTATCCCGGTAAAAAAAAAACCATAACTGCCAACCTGGCAAAAGATAACGGTACTCCAAAATACAACAACATGACCAGGGTAATTTTCAATTTTCCATCTAATCTAGTGCAAACTATCTAAAATCCCTGTCTCCAGGTTTATCCCGGTAAAAAAAAAACCATAACTGCCAACCTGGCAAAAGATAACGGTACTCCAAAATACAACAACATGACCAGGGTAATTTTCAATTTTCCATCTCAAAATCCCAAAAATTTGGCAAGTAAAAATCGAGATGGAAGTCTACAACTGCTTGGGCCGAATCAAACCAGGAAAAATCAAGGCAAAATGGCTTCCATATATAACCATGGCCCAGCTTGCGCACTAATCGACTTCCGTTAGGTGCGTTCAAATGCCACGTGTGAAAGAAATGACAGCTCAAAAAGAATGACACTGGGCAACAACAGTCGGCTGAAATGCATTTGTTAGTTAAGCCAATACGTTAATCATTGGAATTTTCCACTCAAAACAAAAATAAATCTAATAAATATCCCAGTAGTTATTTTTAAATTCAAGGAATAAATATTTATATATATATATATATATATATATATATATATATATACATACATAAATAGAAATTTCCTGATTTCCTGCAACCCAATATACATACAATTCCATTCAAATTTAAATATAAATGGCAGGGAAAAAAACAAGATCTATCTGAATACAAAAAAGGTAGCAGTAAGTTCAACATTGAAAAGAAAATACCTACGTAGTGGAATACCAAAGCAGGATAAAATAATTGTAAATAAAATTAATTAAAACTGTACTTAATGAAATGCTTTTCTTCAAGGAATCCCTGGAAAATATTCAAGGAAAATGATACTGTGTTGCCTATAATGACAGTATTTGCAAAATAAGGTTAAATTAAATAAATTATCCATAGTAAACTTAAGTGCAAAATTAAACCGTGACAGTAAAACAAATTGTATGCGAAACATTTTTGTCTAAGGCCTAACGTTAAAATATTTTTAAAAAATGCATATTTTGAATTTTCTCTAACATTTCAGAAGGAATATATAAAATCTATCAACTCTACTAACGTATCTCAAATGTCTCCAAAAAAATTTCTCCCAAATTCAACCGATTTTCTATGTACTACCATTTTGAATATAGCTATATTGGTGTTACTTTTTCAATTGCACACCCTGTATATGTATATAAATATTATAACATAATAACTTACCGGGTGTTGTAGTTTTATTGACCCCACACATAGTATCATTTTGGAAATCATAGTCAATTAGAGTGTCATTCGCCATTCTGATCTGCAACAAAAATATGACATGGTTATATATCATGGGTTATTTAATAAAAATTATCCAAACTGAAGCTATTTCCTAGACAAAAATGAATCCGTATTTCTTCACCCGTGGTCTTTATTTTAAAAGCAAAAGGCAAAAATATCATATAAACTAAATCACCTGAATTTCAACATAATACTTAATAAGTCTATAGAGAGTTTTATTTATCATCAATGATAATTAATAAAAATTAAAGGCAATTAATATTCAAAACTTGACCGTTAAGCTCTTATTTCTAGTAAGATAATGTTGTCATTCAATTTACAGCTATTACTTCCGTATTAGTAACGAAAAACAAGTTATGAAAAGATAATTCCGGAAACACACTGTGGCGGAATAATTTAAATTTTATTTTTAAACATGACTTCAGTGCATTAGGCCATAAAGACAATTCAAGAATTTTTTACTTTTTATTTTAGTTGTTTACTTTGCAAACTATTAGTAAATAAATCATTTCTTTTTACAATCATGCTATAAAAATAATCCATAGTTATAAAAAAAACCATGTGGCAATGATTTTTGTTTGAAAATAGGTAATGTAACCTCACAGATTATTTATAAGAGTTATATATTTGGTGTAGATTTTTTCAACTAATATTTCTCAAATCTTTTGGATATATAAAAATAATTGATATACCTTTTTAAAGCTTTTTAACTGACTTCTAAAAGAAGGTTCTCAATTCGTCGACTATGTATTTTTTTATGTATGTACACCGATTTCTCTGGAACGGTGGCATAAATTTGTATGAAATTTTTTACGTTAAAATTGGTGCACTAAAAGCCAAGATGGCGCTGATAATATGGCGGCCAAAAAAATTAACTTTGTTCAATTTTCTCCAAAAACTTGTTTTGGGGAATTTTCGGGGTCGTACACAACAAATCTGAAATTATTTCAAAAAAATTTAACATAGCGGATTCAATATGGCTGAAAAAAAATTTAATTTAGTCCCATTTTCTGCAAAATTGGTACGGGGAAATTTTCGGGATCGCACATAACGAATATAAAATTATTTTTAAAAAATTCATTATGGCGTATTCAATATGGCGGGTAAAAAATTAATTGTGTCTGATGTTTTTCAAAATAGATATGAGAGAGTTTTTGGAATTGCATTTGAAATTAAAAAAAAAATTAAATATGGCGGATGTAAGATAGCGAATTAAAGATTGTACATCTCTTGATTTTGTCTAAAATACTGTATTGGAGAATTTTTGTTAGTGTTAATTATGAATTAAAAATATTTTTTGAAAAACTTAATCTGAGGGATTCAATATGGGCGTCCTAAAAATTTTTTATTTTACGATTTTCTTCAAAACTGATATAGAGGGTTCTTGATATGAGGGTGTTCATTATGAATTTTAAAGTATTTATTCAGGATTCAATATGGCGAATCCAATATTGCAGATTAAAATTTTACATTTTTGCATTTTGTTCAAAGGTGTAAATAGCAAATATAAAATTATTTTAAGAAAATCTAATATGTCAGATGGAATATGACGGTCTAGAAATTTTAAATTTCCGGATTTCATCCAAAATTGGTACTAGGGGGCTTTGAAGGGTTTAGATTTAGATTAGATTAAAATTATTTTTTTGAAATTCATTATCGCGGATCCAATATGATGGGCTGAAAATTTTACTTTATTCCCATTTTTTCAGATTTGGTATTAGGGAGTTTTCGGGGTTGTGTATTACGAATATGAAATTAACTTTTTACATTTATTAGGTTGATAAAATTCAATATGAAAATTTCACATTTTCCAATTTTGTCTAAAATTGATATTGCGGAGTTCTTGGGGCGTATACAAAATTAATATGCAGTATAAAATATATCGGGCTAAGAAATTTACATCTCAAGTTCTTTATATACATATATTATATTATATATATATATATATATATATATATATATATATATAGAGAGAGAGAGAGAGAGAGAGAGAGAGAGAGATACTGGAAGGTTTGAGGCCTATATTACCAATCTGAAATTAATTTGAAATTTAAGATAGTATATTTACTATGACAGACCAAATATTTGTTTGGCACAATTTTACTGATATTTGGAGCAATCTAAGAATCAAAGAATTTTCAGTGGTTCATTTTAGCGTGATTTACAACTCTGAATAAAAAGGGTACTTTTTTGCCACCTTGAAGTCATTGCGAGGTAGACTAATCTCGATTAGTACTTAGTTCAAATAATTTATGGATATCATAATGAATTAAAAACTAAAAAACGAAAAATAAAATTTTTCCAAAAAAAATTGAACCGACTTCTAAAAGTGAGCTAAAAGGTGAAAAATAACTATAAATTTTTACAATTATATAAGAGAAACTTAGCTCTCAACCAACTGAAAAAACCTTATACTATAAGGACAAACGTACTCTGTTCTAACACAGTTAAAGACAAAGCACTATCTCAAATTGCAAGAATACCAGGAAAGGGTGGAAGCCTTTCCTATAGTAGTGCACCGCCATCTGTAGACCGGTTTCGAACTTGTTAGTTCTCGTCAGTACTGAATAGGCCATCGGAGAAGTAAATCCTTTTAGCAGCTTATATTAGACAAAATATGAAATCTAATACAAGTAGCGCCATCTCCCAGCAGCAGTATATTATCCACTTTAAGTTTATATATACAGATCTCTACGAGATTATATATTCAGATTGCGTGGAATACTGGGAGATGGCGCTACTTGTATTAGATTTCATATTTTGTCTGATATAAGCTGCCTAAATGATTTATTTTTCTTATGCTGAAGTGCGCTAGCCTATTCTGTACTGACGAGAACTAACGAGTTCGGAACCGGTCTACAGATGGCGGTGCACTACCATAGGAAAGGCTTCCACACTTTCCTGGTATTCTTGCAATCTGAGATAGTGCTTTGTCTCTAACTGTGTTAGAACAGAGTACGTTTGTCTTTATAGTATAAGGTTTTTTCAGTTGGTTGAGAGCTAGGTTTCTCTTATATAATTGTATTTCATACACCCAACTGCAAGTATATTATCCACTTTTAGTTTATATAATTTCAGTTATTTCAAAAAAATGCTCTGTTATTTTTAACTATACTTTGTAAATTCTAAAGGAGGTAAAATAAATTACCGAAACGTCAATCATATAAAAAATGTAAAATATAGAAAGTACAACACCACAATACGTTTTGATTAAATTTTTTAACGGACTATAAACCCAAGAAAAACAAACAATAGAAATGTTGTTAAGAATTAAATAAACTTAGAGAAGTTAAACAATCCGCAAATGTAATTGAATTTTCATCATACTATCTAGTTCCGTTCGTTGGAACAGTAAGAACGTCTCTATGAACTTAAGCATTGTATGGTCTAGTTAATTTTGATTTAATTCAGACGAATATTATTGTCGACGCATGGGTATCTTTCCACTGGAACAACTTCAAATAGTCACTGCAAACATTGTATCGATTTATATATAAATTAAGATTTTTTAAAAAATTCTCTCTGAATTTGTTTTAGATGAAAATCTAAAATTTTACTGTACTTCCCATTGGTTTTCCACAGATAATACGACATGTATCAACTAATATATGTATGATTAACATTTGCAGCACTAATTTTTTTTTAAATATAGCATTTTTTAAGACAATTTTTCTTTATTTACCTTTCCTGTGCCTTT
This sequence comes from Diaprepes abbreviatus, assembly GCA_034092305.1. NCBI lineage: Eukaryota > Metazoa > Arthropoda > Insecta > Coleoptera > Curculionidae > Diaprepes > Diaprepes abbreviatus. The sequence continues at coordinate 3,198,460 of JASJET010000055.1, read as the reverse complement.
ATAACACTGTAAATGTAGTTTTGGAGGAAAAAAGTAAAATTGTGCTTCTTTGTCAAGACAAAAATTGCCCCAGGTAACATTCCTTTTAAAATGTAATTTGAGGAACAAAAACTCCTTACATAAAATATCTCTGGAAACCGCCTCGATAAAATTAGATAAAGTAGATCCGAAAAAAGTTCTCGATTGAAAAAACGGATCAAAAAACTTTAAAGTGGTCGCCAAGGACTACTGCATTTTGTGAAAGTAAATTTTTCTTTTTCAGTGTTTTTCTTATAAAGCAGTTTAGTAATTTCGTCAAAGAAAGTTTAGATTCTTGTTGGAACCTTTGTATTTTATCATTGTTTAAACTTAGCGCAACCATCTTCAAATAGTATTTTGTATTTTGTATTCTTAATGGTTCCTTCTTTATTTAAGTATTTCAAAATTTACTTACATAATTCTTTTTATAATAATTTGACTACGTTAATATATATTATCACCAATTCGATGTTCAAAATATCAGGGCCCCTATCCTCGAAAGTGTGATGTGAAAGGTGATGTGAATGGCGATGTAAACTTTTTGACAGTAAAAGCCGTATTCTTGAAAAGCCAATGTTGCCAGATATGAACGTGCTAAAACCCGAGAATTTCAAAAAATAAAATGGATGACAGATTGAATTGACCTGTCTGACCGAAAATGTCCTTATAATATTTTGTTGCCGTTTTAGGCAAAAAGTAGTTTTAACATTTTAATTAATCGTCCAAAGTAAAAAAAAAATATTGCTGTTGTTGTTATTTTTGTGAAGTTATTTATTGCCATTACAATATTTGTACTTTGCCTGGATTAAATTTATCTTAAATTGACACTCTAGAACTGTTAAACAAAAATGCATACAAATAGCCAAGTACTTGAAGATTCTAATATATAAAGAAAAAAGGATATCAAGAAAAGCAGCAATCATATATACAAAGTAATATACTGACAGTAATTGCAGAAAGTCAGCACTGATAAACCTTGAAACGGTGGAAATTACAACTCTACGTAGTATGACTAAAAGCCATCATCCCAATCCACTACGGAAACTATCCAATCAGTTACTTATTGTATGAATTCACAAAGTGTTCAGCCTCTTACTGCAAGATGTTCTGTCCTGACAAGTAAATTGGAAAGAAAACCTGAAACTTGAACAATGATAGTGAAACTGTTTATGACCAGAGACCGAAACCAAAGGCCAGACAGAAGACCATTAAAGATACTGGCGGATCTCACATTCAACTTTAAATATATATATATTTTTTTTATTTTATAAAGATTTCTATAGACTTGAAGATCAAATGTACCATAAATTAGTTTTTTATGCTGAAGGACCTCATTCGTTGGTCTGTAGGGTTCATATTTATATATCTCTATAAATTATTGTCATAATATTTATTTAATTAGTAGTGTCGTTTAGTGTTTAACACAGTTTAATTAAGAAGTGCTGTAGTTAACATAATTTAAATATAAAATTTGTTACTTATTTAAATGAAAGTTTCAGATAGCTTACAAATTGTAATTTATCAAATTTATTATAAGTTGCGTCGTGAAAAGAATTATGCTAGATTTCACTGTTTAAAACTAAGATACTCGGCTGTTATGGACACAAATATTTATGTTAAACCCATAAGCAGAACTGGCCCTAGAAAAACATTTTTAAATAGCAGGCTCATACAGTTGAATTATGAACAGAATATCCTGTAATAATTTTATATGTCTGTAATCTCAAATTTACAATACTTGCGAGACATATTCAACTTTCTAAGGATATTTTATTAAAAAATTTAAAATTATTAAAGATATCGGGGTACCACCTAATTAACGTTTCAACTGTTTATTTAAAAAATAAAGCGTCCTAAAGAAACGGTTCGTCAACATATTATTTTTTTAATGCGAGTTATTTTGAAGAACCAAAAATAAAATAAAAATTTTTAATTCTATTTTATTTTTTGAAATCCATGCGTTAAATATGTCATTTAGCGGCTGACATTTGCCTTCCACCGGGCGAACGAAGATATAAGTGATGAACATTTCAAGAATACGCATTCGCCACCTTTTCACCGTTCACTTCACGTTCCCCAGTTCGAGGATTGGGCCCAGTTTTTCTCCTGACTAGATAAATTGTAAACATTTTTACGAATATTTTCAGAATTTAACCATTTCAAAATTTAAATTATTCCCGAAATATAGCATGATATTAAATTAATGTGTACAAGGTGTGCAGTATTGTTACAAAAAGGGATTTGTCTTTAAACTTTTGCGTTGTGATGAAAGTTTTCCTCAAATAATACAATTATGTCTTATTTAATGAAACGTTGAATTTTTTGGTAATATATTCACGGTCTACCGTGTCGCTTGTTATAATAATGATTGTGTAAATGTGTATACGAAATAATCTTCATTATACGGACCAGATAATTCGAATAGAAACTCTGACTCGAGTCATAGACATAGATCTATACCAATTTTTGTATGTATGTATGTTATCGTCGAGTTTCATACTAAAAAAACAACAGTGATGAAAGTCATCTTAGCAACCGTCTTTCGTAAATTTTTTACTCCGTCGACTATATTACGGAAAGTCACGTAATATAGTAAAACAATTAACATTTCAAGATATGTGACATTACATCGGATAAAAGAGAGACGTGATCTGTTATAGCTAATAAATGTTACATGTCTCTTGTCGTCTATCCAAAAACACGCCTTTAGGAATTGTGTGAAAGTATATGGTGTATAGTTAGGGAGTTGATGGAAGGTATATAATTTGTTGGTCGAGGGGAATAATGGGTAATAAAGTTTTTGAGGATGCGAATGTTTTATGTATACTTAGGTATACTTAAAATACAAATTTCCGATGTTTATATCGCTGCGTTTTCTACAACAGTTATTAATAAAATATAAAGCAAATATCTCTATAAATGCATTTGCTCGTTTTTTGATTAGTTGGTCTTTATTCCCAGAACAAGGAAAGAACGATTCCAGACACGTATGTTGCTGATTTTTAGAGATATTCACAAATTACAACAAAAAATTAAAATGATTTAAAGGAAATATATTCTCTTATAATAATAAATAACATAAATACAATAAAAAAAACCTTATAAACAATAACTATTAAGAATATTGGTTTATAATACAATTTTAATCAATCATTTGCCTACGTTGGTGACATAACGTCGAACTATATCTCCGGCAGTTTGTAGAAATTCTGATGATAAATTTAATGCCTAACTAATCTGAATTAATATTTCAGTATAAATGTCTATTTCTAGAATTGATATCTGTAGTAGTCTTCTATTAGTGCATTAATTTTATTAAAGGTATATATCCACCATCCACCGCATACATATATTGTTCCGGACGGCCGGTCTTTATACACATTTTATTATTTTATAACCTTTTATTCAACCTCAATTCTAAAAACCTGTAAAACAATTTAAGTTACATTAACGGCTTTTCAAAATAAACTGTCCACGAAAACGGATTTGGACCCTTTATATACCCTTTTCCCGGATACTAGAAGATTCCGCATCTTTGTAGAAGGATTTGCATACTACATGGTGTAATAAAAATAAGGAAAAGGAATAACCTGGCGATTTCCAGCCTTTATGTCATAGGCGTTCCATGTCGAAAATTAGGAAATATAATTTTCTTAGAAATTTCAGACCTCTTTTCATCGAAGTCTCATGAGGAAATTAACAAAAGATAAAATAATTAAATTATGAGCTCATAGAAAATAAACCTAAAACATACAAGAAACACAAACTAATACAATGAAATGTATACTGCTATAAAGGCCGATACATTTCCCCCTTCCAAGTATTGATCGTCCCGATTAACCTTCTTGATCTTGATAATGATCCAAACTGTCGAAATGCATGACTTTTATCATCACATGAGGGCTTTTCTGAATTCGATACACCAGATCGTTTAGTCGAGTCATTACGTTATACAGACCTTCCCATGACCTCTGAAGCTTTTATGAATGCCCTTTGGTTCTTTTCGGATTGTACACTTTTTCACCAACCATTTCACCACCTTCATTCTGTCGTATTCTATTTGTAGTCGTCGCTGTACCTTTTCGAGAATGACCTACAGAACGTTCTTGTTCCGTAGGCTCTTTCGCGATCGCGGTCCCTCTCGACGTACCTTCTCGAGGATGACCTATAGAACGTTCTTCTTCCGTAGCCCCTTTCACGGCCACGATCCCTCTTGTCTCGTTCTCCACGGTTGCCGCGAGAACTCCTTCTATCTTTTCCGTAACGGTACTTTCTGCTATCGCCATCATCAGCAGTAATTTCTTAGCAATCTTTGTAAAAGTGACCGCTGTATCCGCACTGGTAACAACGCATGTTATTCGAATAGTACCGGCGACCCTGACCTCTTCTTCTTGACCTGGCTAATCCGACAACCGCATATTACAACTGCATCTTAAGCCTTGATGGCAACTGCAGCATATTTTTTATCTTTGTAAATAGGGGATACTGTTACTTAACCAGACTTCTTTAAGTTCACCATAAGGAACAAAAACTTTCTCCAAGTCGCTCCTTCGAACGTCATCACCTATATCAGCGATATGAAGCCGATAACCATCAAGATCACTGTAGCAGTACTGCTAATACAGCGGTTTTGTACATGTTCCTCTTGACCATACTACCAACAACGAATTCTGCTATAGAAGATTGTGTTTTTGTTGACATGTGATTTTCGTTTGTCCTGGGAAACGTTGACTCTTCTTATGATTCTCCCATGATCCCTTGAGGTCTGTTTGGCTGTTTCAAACTAAAGAGCATAAGCAGGAGAAAATTTCTTCCGTCGAGTCATTCTTTCTGGGTGTCTTAAACCTCCGATAAAACTATTTACAGCTAACTCTTGTTTTATTTCTTTTGGATTTGTTCAGTAAGACAAATTTATTATTCTCATTATATCCCCCTCGCATTCTTGAAGATCCTCGTTGTATTTTGTCTTCTTCCTTGGAGTTGGACCTTATAAATTTCTTGGAGGTGGGCTTCTCCATAGCTCATCTACAGAAAAGTAACAATAAACTCGTATTTCTTCGAGAATGTTACAGATAACCTCAATAGCTTCATCTCATAGTACTAAAACAAGAGCATGTGTCTTCTCTGGTGGACTTCAATTATTGACGATAGCGGGGCTTCGAACTAATGGACGTAGGTAAGCTAAGGTATTTTGCCGTCGAAGATAGGTGGCATCATCACACTAGTTGCAGGAACATCATCTACCTTTATTATACCTGTACTGGCTACCTTCTCGATTTGCAAATGCAATTGTTGCATCTATTTCTAGATTCCAGTTACCTCATCTTGTACTTCGCCATATACATCTTCTCTAATTTTGCTAATCTCCTGTTACATTTCTTGTTCTATGCGTTTAATAGCTTCTTGATTTTTTTTAATGTCTTCTTTCAGTTTTTGTTTTATATATTCTTGACTTGCCTAAAGGTTCTGTCTCATGTCCTCCTGGCTTCTTTTTAGTTTTTGTTTTATACTTTCTTGACTTTTCTTAATGTCTTCTTTCAATTCTTGGTTCATGTTTTCTTGGATTGTTTCCAGTGTCATCAATTCTTGTTTTATATCATCTTGGATTGTCTTTAATTCTTGTTTCATATCGTTTTGATTTTTCGTCATATCTTCTTTTAATTCTGGTTTCATATCTTCTTGGCTTTTCTTCATAATTCTTCGGCTTTTCGTATCGTTTTGGTTTGTTTTCAGGTCTTGTATAATTATCAGTATCTGATTTATACTAGTTTAAAGTTGCTCTTTCATTTTTGGTTTCTGTTTTCTAGTTTCTACTGGCATACATTTTCAATTCACTTTTTCCCTTTTTTTCTTTAACCTCTTATGGATTTTATTTACTTCCGACACCAATTTGTTCCAGATGGCCGGTCTTTATACACACTTTATTATTTTATAACCTTTTATTCAATTTCAATTCGGACAATTTGTCAAACAATTCAAGTTACATTAACGTCTTTTCAAAATATCCCGTTCACAAAAGCCGATCTGGACCCCTTATATACCCTTTTCCCAGATACTAGAAAGTTCCACATTTTTATAGAAGGATGTGCATGCTACATTGTGTAATAAAAATAAGAAAAAAGAATAATCTGTCGAATTCTAGACCTTTTGTTATGGGCGTTCCATGTTTAACATACGAAAATATAATTTTCTAAAAAGTTTCAGAACTTTTTCATCGACATCTCATGAGGAAATTAACAAAAGGTAAAATTAACTCTTAACGGGGAATTTTCAAATTCTAGTTAAGTGTTGAGAAAGTTTGTATTTTAATCTCTTTATGTTCAGATATTTTAATATTTTCTTATATGTTTAATTTCTGTCTTTGCGGTTAAAAGTGTTTAAAAAATTATTTGCAAAATTAAACCTTCTTTTTTAAGTCTATAACAGGATTTCTGTTCATTAAATCTAGCTTCAAAATTTCTTTATATCTGTTCAATGTAGCAGTTATTGCATTCATTACATTTCAACTTATCAACTTCTGATTTTTTAATATTTATTAGGTCCGTCTTTAATCCAAAGTAATGTTTTGTTTTTTGTTTTTTGTTTGATAGTGAATACCCATTGTTGTTCGCTATTTTTCTGACTGTGTCGCGTTCTTTCTCTAGATTTTCTTTGGAAAGTGGTATAGAGAAAGCACGATATATCATTGCTATGTATGCTGTCATTTTATGTGCTTTAGGGTGAAGGGACTCATGAGGGATTGTACTGTCAGTGCAAGTTAATTTTCTGTATATATTGAATTGTAGCGTTTTGGTGGTTATTTTCAAAATTTTTAAATCTAAGAAGTTTATTGAGTTATTCTATTCTATTTCTGGTGTAAATTTGATTTTGGGATGTATGGAGTTTAATTGTTGAGGGTTTATTCAAGTCCTTTTTTATTTCCCTTGAAACATACTAGGATATTATCGACATATCTATGGGAAAAGAAAAATTTGATTAGATCTCTGTTTAAGTTTGTCTATCAGTAAAATTCATAAAATTCCCAGCCCTATATGTTGACCTTTTCATCAAGTGTTTATTATACCCTATATTATAGTTTTCTACTATAATTTAGGATAGACCGTCTGCATCAATTTTGCGAAGCGCAAACACTGTTCCTTAACCAAAATCCTATCCATGTTTATTAATCGATTTTAAAAACCTTTTTAAATTTGAATACAACGAGAATCCCTGAATGTAAAGAGGTTATTGAGAATTAGGTTAAACCTTTAGGAAAGAAGATTTGTAGAAATTTATGTACGTCTTCATTGGCGTATATTTTAACATTATATTTTATTCGTTACAAAGAATAATGTTTCCACATCCATATGAATATAATCTTTCAATTAGTTTTCATGTGATATGTTATATAGATGTCTGGCGATTAGATTTACATTAATGCCATGTTAAGGACTGCGTATTAAAATAAGTGCCAGACGCGAACAAATGATTTATGGATCCCTTTTTTAATTAAATGTCAACAGTGATAATGTAATGCCAGAAGTGGTCATTAGTATTTTTTCATGTCAAATTTTCATTATTTCCAGTTTCGGGTCCACAGAAAAATTTTTTAAAAAATTTCTGTCATCTGCTCTTTAACTAACAAGTTTTTATTTGTAATAGAATAGAAACCCCTGAATAGTAAAATTATTCATAATATGGTATATGACTACTATTGGAAAATTATATCAAATTATTTTTATTACGTTTAATGTACATTACATAAATATTTTTCGGAGATCTATTGTCTTTTAGCTAAAAATCAATTAAAAGATTTGAATGGGAAAAAGTGAGAAAAAAAGAAATTTGAGAAATGGCACGTGTAAGTGTGACATCACAATAACATAGTAAACAATGAAAGGCTAAATGATTTGTTTTATTTCTTGAGATTTCTATTTATTTACCGTTATAAAATGGTTTATAAATGGTGTGTAGTGTCAGGTGTTTACTTCTGTTTGAATGGATCCTAAAAGACGGCAAAGTGATCAGAACTAGCATGCATAGGAACTAATTCTAGTTTTTGGTTTTTGTTGGGTGTAAAATTCGTTTTATAAATAAAACTGCATATATTTTATTTGTTATGCATATCTATTGACATTTCGAGCATACTTGATCTTCTTCAGAATGGTTTCTTTTTATAACTATAATAGAAATTTTTTTTTGCTATATTATAACATAAAATTAATCAGTTAATTTTAAAACGTATCTTATATCTCTACAGTTTTTAGCGAGTAACACAACATAACTATATATTGTTAACACATGGCTCACTTTTTGACACGATACAACAAAAATTTTGCTTTTTGTGTCGCATCTTTATTTAAACTCATTTTTATTTTATGGGTTCCGGTGATCAAGAGTTTGGTTTTTTTCTGCCTTAAGGGTCCTTGCCTGACTATTATTTTTTCCCTTTATTTTGGGGTGATTTATTTTTGGTCCATTTTGTGTATATTTAGAGGCATATCGAGAAAAACATTTCATATATACAAAGCAATATACTGACTTTATTAGGAATAGATGACCTCCACATACAATAAAAATAATTGCAGGAAGCCAGCACTGATATATCTTGAAATGGTAGAAACCGCAGCTCTATGTAGTATGACTAAAATCCTAGCTATCCATCAATCAATTATTGTATGAATTCACTAAACATCCAGCCTCTTATTACAAGACTTCCTGTCTTGACAACTAAGTTTGAAAGAAAACCTGAAACTTGATAGGTGATAGAGGAACTATGTACGACCAGGGACCGAAACCATAGGCCAGCCAGAAGACCTCCATTAATGATACTGGCAGATCTCACATTCAACTTTTAATATACTTTTTTATTATTTTGTAAAGACTTGTGGCTTGAAGATTAAATGTACTATAAATAAAGTTTTTATTCTGAAGGACCTCATTCGTTGGCCTGTATGGTTCAAATTTATATGCCCTAATAAATTATAATCATAATAATATTTATTTAATTGTAGTGTAGTATAGTGTACAACACAACATAAAGAAATAAAATGTTGCATTTAACATTATTTGAATATAAAATTTAATGTTACTTATTTAAATAAAAGTTTCAAATATCTTACAAATTGTTATTTCTCAAATTTTTTATAAGTTGTGTTGAGGAAAGCAATTATGTTACACTTAAGTGTTTAAAAGATACTCGGCTGGATATATGAACATAAGTGTTTATGTTACACCTATAATTAGAACTAGCGGTAGTGAAACAATTTTTAAACAGCATGCTCATACTATTGAGATATGAACAGAATTTAGTGTAATAATTTTGTATGTCTATAATCATAAATTTACTTGAAATTTGCGAGACATTCAACTTTTTAAGGATATTTTAATTAAAAAATAGAAAATAGTGAAAATAACGGGGTAGCATTTCAACTGTTTTTTGTTTTCAAAAAAAATAAAACGTTTTGAAGAAACGGTTCGTCAACATATTGCTTTTTTTAATGGGTAGTTATTTTTAACAACCAAAAATGTAATAGAAATTTTAATCTATTTTTTAGACCAACCAATAGTATGGCAGACCTCCAACATAACAATCAATTGACACGAATTGGATCAGTTGGGTGAGGTTATAACATAATACTGTCATTTTATCTCTTTCTATCATTCGTTTCGTGCAACTAATTATGTCGATGAAATTTCGGAAAGGTATGCAAATTGCTTCAAACCTTGTCAGTGGGAGGTAAACGATTATGTTTAATCGGTATAATTTTTCAGTGGCGACTGCGTATTTACTGTTGTTATAACTTCACTTTACCCAAAATGGCGCATAGCATGGTACGGACATTTTCTGTTTATTTGACGATCAGTGCAGTTACTTTAATATGTGCGTGTATGTAAGGTAAGATTATCCATAGATGGCACATTTATAACATTTTGTCGAGGAGTTGGGTTTTTGTATTTATTAATAGAACGTTTAGCGCCATATCCGTTGCCTCTTAGAGCATAAGTCAATTTTTCTGTTTCTGATTTCTGTGATTATTCGTCACATATTGATTGGGCTCTATGTACCAAAGAGTTTATGACGGATTGTTTCTGAGAATAATGATGATGTGACGTTATCGATATCGATTTGTATGTGTTGGTTTTCTGTACACAGAATATCCTAATTTGCTATTATTTTTCCTTTGTATTAGTACATCTAGAAAGGAATTAATTGAGTTTTCATAGTAAATACCCTAGCATAAAATTTTGTAAATTTCAAATTGCATGAATTTATTGTTGAAAAATGCAATGGATTTTGCAAAAATTTATTTACACACATTGTGTAAAGAAATTTATTTTGTAAAACTAATGATAAATTTGGATTGAACGATATTTTGATAGTCTCAAAACTTCCACGGTTTATCAGAATTGTCACTTAAAAGCTTGTCGGTTACGAAAGATGGTTTCCAAAAAATTAATGTAATTTGAAATTTTCAAAATTGAATATCTCGACGAAAAAAGAAGACATTTGTACAAACTGACCGACATTTGAATGAATAAGACTTATACTTTAAAATTCTATGTATAGATATTGCGATGATAAATAACCTCAAATATATGTCAAAATCATATTTTTTGCACTTTAAGATTAGGATATTTTAAAAATTTTTCAAGAAATGACTATTCTTATTTAATGTACAAATTTCAAGTGGTGCTGTGCTATTTTTAATAGTTTGTAGCTTAAATGTATTTTATTCCTATTTTACCCTGAGTTGTAACATTGAGTATACATTTTAGGTTTATATATATATATATATATATATATATATATATATATATATATATATATATATATATATATATATATGATACATACACAACCAACTCAATTATCACTACCATTTGAAGACAACAACGCAGTTGAGCAATCTATCTACATGTCATTTCCCTATATTGAAAATTTAACTTCCAGACTTCCAGAAAAGTTTTCCAAAATGGGACCTCCATCAAAATTGCAACTAAACAAATTAAAACAATTGCGTTACTCTATTCTAGAACAAAAAACACCTATTTCACTGAAATAAAATTGGAACATTATTTATAAGATCTCCTGCCTAAATTTTATATAGGCCAAACCTCTAGAAATCTTTCCGATAGAAAAGCGATTGTAACAGATTGTAACAGAGGAGTGGTTTCTTGTGCTCTTGCGGAGCATGTACTAAATAAGGGTCATATAATGAACTTTGAGAGACCAAAAATCCTAGCGAAAGAAAATAATTCCCATAAAAGGGTTTTCCTAGAAATGGTTCACATAAATAACAAACCACTTTCAATGCACAAAAGAGGAGACATAGAAAATCTCAGCGTAAACAGTTATTTATTACTACTAGAAACCAATGGAAATCGGTCCCCCACTGTTCAATTTTCTCAGTCAGATACTTTTTAACCACTGTTCTGAATGTTATTATCACACTTGTCCAACTGGGTGTGTAGGTCGCCTTTCTTAATATCTAAATCGAATTTCGCTTTGATTGTGATTCTAGAATTGAGTCATAATTTTCATTTTTCATTACTTTTCCGCTTAATAACATAATACTTTTTAGGAACGGTTACCTCCGCTTCCGGAAAGATTATCTATTCTTGGGCAGTGTAAACTTTACCTATTAAAACGTGCTTTTAACGTCAACTGTCAAATATCAAAGTCTTTTCTCAATTAAGATGGCATTTCAACGACGTCCACGTGTTTTTTAAAATAAGTTTCTAAATTAATTAGATAAATTTTGCCTTTTAATACATTCTTTTCATGTTATGTGATATTAGTGTTAAGTGCTAATAACTGTATCTATTGAACAAAATCCGGCATTTCATACACACTCACTTTGGTAGGTCTTTTTCTTTATTTTTATTTCATTAGAATAGAATTAAGGAAGGTTATTTTCTCTTTTGTAGAAGTCCTGATGAACAGAATAAAATTTTTCGAAAACTAGACAGACAAAAAGAGTTTTCATTTCTGGCCAACCATCCTTCTGACCGCACCTCTCGCTTTGGTTAGCTTTTCTTATATATACGAGCATATATATATATATATATATATATATATATATATATATATATATATATATATATTTCAAACAGTAACTTTTCATTTTTAATAAACGGAGTGTTATTATCTTATTATCTTGTAATATTGGCGGAACATGCACTGCTAAGTAGCAGTACGAAAACGTATATTAATCTCATTTAATATCGTGTATGAGGGATTTAAATCCATTTTGTCAAATTACGCTTAAAATATTAGTATAACGTAAAATTTACAAGAGATAAAAAACGTTTAATATTAAATAATATGTAATAAAGATTAAGTTAACTAGCGTAATTTTTTAAAATTTTTCGAATAAGTCGGAAAAATCATAATTTTTGATCAAAAATAGGCCAGAGCCCAAAACTGGACCAAATTTGAGCTGATAATCACAAAAAATTAAATCAGCGCACCAAAAAACATAAATTATCACAAGTTTATCGAAAGAAACTTTCAATGTATACTCAACCCCTTTCCTCCTCCCAGCTTCCGGACTAACCATCGTCAAGCAAAGATTATTTTTGGCAAAACTCCTACCAAAATCATTCGATCTTATAAAAAAAACTAGATTTATAACCCGTCTCTTTTTTTTAAAGGCTAACAGTGGTATTTTTCGATTTCCAATAAACAATTCAATTACATGATCAGCACTTAGTACAAAGATCACTTCATAGTATATACGGATGAATCTAAAACTTCCGGAAGCACGAGCGCTGCCTTTTACTGTTATAAAAAATCAATGTTATTTAATCCCCACAAATCAACGAACATATTATCAACCGAACTTTTTGCCATTCTCAGGGCCACTGACTTCATTCTCTTCATCAACACAACTAACTGAGCTATCGCCTCTGACTCACTTAGCTCTTTTCAGCTTACTCATTCAAGGCAGGAAAACTCCCCATTATTAAATTTAATACTATACAACATCGAAAGAATTTTAATTCAAAACAAAAGAATTTCCAGTCACGTGGGCATCGAGGGAAACGAAAGAGTCAAACAAGCACACTTATGGAACCCTGCTCCAATCGATTACATTTTCTCCTAACTTGATATTAACAAATTTACAGATGGTTTAATCAAAAAAAGATTTAGCTTGAATGGAATCTCTTAGAGGAGATTGTCAAACTAAGGAAGTCAAAGATTAATAGTAGAACACTAATCCAGTTAACGATATTAAGAATTGGACATTCTAGACTTACACACGGATTTCTTATAGAAAGATCTGAGCCTCTAATATGTCAGCACTGTGGCACAGAGTTTACCATTAAATACATCTTCTGTTCTTATCATCAGTACGCCCCACTTTTATCCTCTCTAAATTCATCACTATCATTACAAAATATTCTAGGATACTCAAACGCCTTCAAAATAAATACATTTCTTAGGGGGACCGGCTTGACAGATCAGATAGTCACACTTCATAGACACCAAAAAGCCCCTGTGGCTGACGTGTCATTATATCTCTCTCTCTCTCTGTTTCCGTGCATGAAGAACAAACTCTGTCGTCCGCAATTTTCTACAACAGAAATAGCGGTTGATGTGTCCAAGAACAATGTTTTGTTGATACTATCTTCACAGTTGCAAAAATGTTTTCTGAAATGGTTCAATCGCATGCAAAAGTGTACTGATCATAGCGAAGAATATTTTGAAAACAATAAAACTATTTCTCATGATAAATATTTGTTTTTGTTTGTTGTTCCCTAACTATAAATGTTTAACTGTATTAACTATTACATTTATTACTTACATTCAGTCAGCAATTCTGAGACTATAAAGTTAGATACGTTACTATAATCCGCAATCACTTCTATAAACACACCAGTTATTTTCGAAACTACAAAGACAAAAGTTGTTCCCGGTCAGGTTAGTTTTCGCCAATTTTCACCACACACCTTTTCGATTTAAAATTTTGATAATATAAAAAAAGATTTTCCCTATCAAACATTAAAACACTCCCATAATACGTAATACAATGTAACGGATTGATTATTGTTTGAACACATCTTTCTAAAGAAAGGAAATACCCCTTAAAGACAATTTCTTATTGATGTAACAGTTTTCTTACACTCCGTTTACAGTTTTTTCACGTAAGAGCCCGCACGTGTTTAATATATGGATCACTTAAATATCGAATAACACTGTCCGAATACGGCACATTTAATTCAAATCGTCTTACTTTTTGATAAACACATTGATATTGATATTCATTGTTTTATTGATGACGAGAGAGAATTTAAAAACCGACTAAATAAACCGTACTTTATTAATAATAACTTTTATAAATGTTATAAAAAATTATCTATTTGTAGTACTCGAAAAGGATCGTGATATCAAAATCATGGTTAATAATAATAAAACTTTTGTTCATTGCCTGTATTTGTTTCTACCTAGTAACAGGGCATATGTATTTTTTCTATAAGATTACTATGCAACCTTATGCTTCTCGTTTTGTCGTCTACCTGTACGCCTGAGTTAACAAACTGCACTGGGGGGAACAAAAAAACCGCTTGTTTTTACAGCCGAATATGGAGGTTTATTTATCGGGAAAGATATTTTATTGACTGTTCCTCTGTAATCAATATAATTATTTATCTCATACCTATAAAAATTGCACTATACCGAGAAACAAGTGTCATGAGCTTCGGAGATGACGATTCTGTGCATGCCTTTTTTCGAGGTAGAGGCTTTTTTTATTATATTCCCGGGTCCGTCCTAAAGCCGGATGCACTGCGACCAGAGTAAGCCTATTGTGCTCACCCTAGACATTACAGCCACTCTGTCAACTTAGCCCACTGGCTCAATCTGTACAGTCCTGCTAAGGAGTGAGTGAGTATTTCTCTCGGTTCCAATCTTACTGACCCGAAAGTTTGTTGTTTAAATCTCACCAGTGACTCACAGTCACATATGATATACTTCACTTCCTCGGATTGTCCACATAGTCTGCAGCCGAGGTTTCCGTTATATAGATTCATTCTATTCAGATGTACTTTGACGGCCATGTGTCCCGTCATTATACCCGTAATAGTCCTTAATTGGTTTCTACTCATTTGTAGTAATTTCCTTGCCAGTTTCGGGTCCGGATTCCCAATAAATAGTTTGCTGTGGTTTAAACCCTGTCTGGTAATCCAGTGGTTTTTATTTTCTCTTTTAATCCATTTTATGACTGCTTCCAGGGCCGCGCACCGCGGCACCCCAAAGGCCGGTTCTGGACCCATGTATTGAGATGCCGACAATGCTCTAGCCAGCTCGTCAACTTTTTCATTTCCATGTATGCCTTCATGTCCTGGTACCCACTTTAACATAACTCTGATGTCTTTTGCCAGAGTTTTCAGCTCACTCTGACATTTCCAAACCAGCCTCGATAACACCTTTTGGCCCTTGATGGCTTTTAGGGCTGCCTGGCTGTCAGAGTAAATGTGGATTTGCTTCCCTTTGTAAGCTCTCCTGTTTATCTCGTCTGCGCACCGTAAGATTGCGTATATTTCTGCTTGGAATACTCTTGGGTATTTCCCAAGGAGAAGGATTAATTCCTTCCCCAGTTGTAGCCCATATATCCCAGCTCCAGTACCCTCACTAGTTTTTGAACCATCAGTGTATCAGATACTTGCACCCGAGAATGTTTCCGGTCTTTCTCTTTTACTTGCCATTCGATCCTCTATTGTGACTTCAAACGGTATATTATAACGGTAGCTCGAATTCATATGGTCCGTGTCCATTTCCAACTCAGGGCTCCTGATTTTTTTACATATGTTTTTATGTCCTGATATCGTCCTTTGCGATTTTACTGTTGAGTGATTTAGTCGGTGGAGTCCTATTCTTGCCTCTGCCTGAATCACTATGTGTAGTGGAGGCAGATCCAGAATACATTCCATTGCTGAAGTGGGGGTTGATTTCACGGCCCCAGTAATACACAAACAGGCGACCCTTTGTATTCCACTCAGCTTTGTCATGGTTGTTCTCTGCATTACCTTGGGCCACCAGACCAAGGCTGCGTAAGTGATGGCTGGTCTCACAATACTGGTGTATAACCAATGTACCATTTTCGGTGAGAGACCCCATGTTTTCCCACATAATCTTCTAACAGTCATAAGAGTTGTTTCCGATTTTCTGGTTATGTTTTCCACTTGCTTGTTCCAGGTTAGCCTGGAGTCTAAAATCACCCCCAGATATTTTACTTCTCTGGCAAGTGGTAGAGGTAGAGGCTTTCATGTATCCAATGCGTGAACTCTAATTTTCTTTTTGGATCCTAATGATATTTTCAAGTCTTACCGCCTGCCATTATCTTAAAGAAAAACTTTGAGTCTGCATTTTATGATTCCAAATGATTTTGAGCCCAAGCAGTTAAGAACTTTGAAATTGTAATCTACAATATCTAGAAGTGTACATTTCTTTTTCCTCAATATTGAAATTTAAGAAAATAATTATAAATTTGTAATCTGCACCCCCAAAAAATTCCTAAACCAATTTTGGATGGAATGAGGAAAAGTAAAATATTTACCATATTGGACCGGCCCCATATAATTTAAGGAAAAAATAAATTCATAATCATATTTCGGGGAAATCCTATAATAATAATATTTTTAGCGCTACTTGGATTTTACCTAACTGATTTCATATATACATACATTATATACACCGCAGCAAGTTTGTGAATATAACGCAAAAAATCTGTTCAAATTTAAAGAGTTCTCCGGAAGTAATAAAACAAATACACGCAACAGAAGAAAGAAAACATGATTTTTTGAAATGGTATACCCTGTATATTTCCTAGTTTTCTAAAATTCCTTATTTTTTGATTTTACGTGATATCATATTTCATGCTCTTACTGTTTCGTAAATATCGACGTCTAAAACAAAGGAATCTTAAGTTTTTGCTATTTTTTTATTTTTACGAGAATAAAACATGCATTCAAGTGCCTTTTCAAATTGCTATAGCCAAAAAAAAAACACATCTCTGAAAACATAAATACAAATCTTGGTACTTTCTTTTATTATGATTTGGCACCCTTCCAAGTTCACTTTACTTCCTAATTCTAGTTAAAATATAAAAATAGAGCTGTAGAAACAACTAATATTAATTATTACCCGGAAACAATTTACCATATGAGATCGAATCTCTCTTAATTTGTAATTTTTTGTAAAAGGTTCATTTTAAGTTGTTCAGTTTCATTTAAAATAATTCATTTCACAATTTTAGAATTGTTTAATATTATTTTCATATTAGGAGAATGATCAAGAGATTTCTTGCTTGCGAGTCACTTTTATGCCTTCATGTATTTCGATGAAGTGACAAAATTCTAGCCAGAGAAGTTTAGGACATTGTAGCAAAGATTTTCGAAATCAGGAAGGGTTACTTACAAAAAAAAAAGTTATTAATGAAAATAACAATGTAACTGTTTTAATGACAGTGAAAAAAAAATCCATTCAGATGTCGCGATGGAATTTTTCAACAACGTCACATAGAAATATCAAGATCATAAAAATGTTCTTAAACATGTATAAAGCGAGGATCAGAATTGTATTTGCAGAAAAAAAAACTGACTATATTTCTTTGAGGATCATCTGCCTGTCGAGATTACCTTAAATTTCTTAAAAAATTAATTTCTTCACCTACTTCATCATGTAGACAATGAATTAAGAGAAAATTTTGTTGCAGCAAGATGGTGCTTCCCTGCACTACTGTTAATATTTAAGAACTTTTCTAAGTAACTAAAAAGAAAATAGGTAAGTTGGCCGAGGTGGCTCAATCGTTTGGCCCCTTAGATCACCAGACTTTACACAGCATGATTTTATCTCTGAGGAAACGTTAAAGAACAAATATTTGGAGAAGCCCGATAACTCGAGAAAATAAGATGATATCTTAAAATTTGCCATCATTATTTCCGGACACTCTGTATATCTCAAAAAAATCTATACAACTTAACGTTATCAGATTTTCTTATCGTTATCAAAATAAAAAAACAAAGCAGAATTGAAATGATCTTCAATTTATTTATCTTGAGAACATATTGTTGCACAATATAAATCCTCATCTAATCAGTTTCTTACTCTTTCTTTTAAATCACTTCAGATTTTGATTTGTCACGTTACACTCTAAGTAAATGTTTAAAATGACCTTCGTTTTCGTGTACATAAAGATTATGTCTACGGAGAATGTTGCACTGCATTTAAGCCTCAAAAAATAACCGATAGAGCCATTTCTTAAATGGACATATTAGAGACGACTCCATCTACTTAGCTACACTCTGGTATTGACGTATTATCGTCACTTGACAGAAACTGTGCCCATATTTCTGAACAGAATCTAATATATGTTTTTATCTAAAAGCACAAAGCATAACCTGGGTAGCCATATTTGATTTTAGTTGTGTTTTTAGATTTAGGAAGTTAAATTGCTGTGCTTGGATGTACTAATGACGATTCTTTTAGAAACATCATTTTCCTAAATCAGATCCAGAAATATTTAAACAGTGGATACATAGCATAAAAAAACTATTATCACAAGACTTTTCCACAATTTATAATTACTATAGAGTGTGTAACACAGATTTTACTCTAGACTGTTTTCTGGAAGAAACAAAAAGGGGTTTAAAACGAATTGCTAATCCAGTATTATATCTCCCGGGTAAGTAACCCAACTTGTAGTTTTTGTAGGCAAGGAAACGAATGGTCTATAAAAAGCTTGGAAGTTTTGTTAAAATAATTTAATACATAACGAATGTAAATAGGTTTCTGTATTAACTTTTATAAATATTAAATAAAATATCTAATGCAATGTTTTAGATGTTGAATCTCTAAAATCTAATGAAATATTTCAATCTGGGGAAAACAAAGATGAAGATTTGTTCCAGCCATCATCATCCAATGCTGTCTTAGAAAAAACCGAATGTCTTTCAAGCAGTAGAACAGATATACCAACCTTAGGGAATAGTCAACATACCCTAGAAAGCCTCTTTGGAAAAAACCTAGAAAAATAAGAGCCGGAGCATCAGATATGAAAAAATTTAAAATGTTTTTAAGTAGAAATTTAATACGTAAACACTTGGATAGTATTACTTGTAAGAAACGAGCGCTCTCTGGAATGTATATGGAAAAGGTGCGTGCGTGTGTATGTGTGTGTGTGTGCATGCGAAAATTGGGGATCAGTATACTGCCATCTAATAGACCCATTTTGTTCCCCTTCTGTTGTCCGGTCATTAAGGATACCTGACCGACTAGGAAAAGTCCTCCAGTCCTATTTCCTTTGGGAAACTTGGAATGGTGGATGGCTTTAAAGTAGATAATTCCCCTTCTTCTATGTGGTTTGCTCTCAAGAACCGCATTCTAGGGTTTTCTAAACTGCTGCACTCTGAGCGGATGTGAATAGAGGTTTCGTCCTCTCCCTGCCAATCTGAGTTTCCTGAGGTGTCCCTTCAGGTGGCTGTGCTCCGATAGGATTCCCGTCAGAACTCTAAATTGGATTTTGCTTAGGCTTATGCATTTATTGAATTTCTTCTGGTCGTTGTTACCAAGAAATATCTTCGCTGGTTTCATTCCTTGCAGATTCGTCCAGTAATTGGATCTTCTGCTCTCTTCCTCTCGTTTTAGTACTTCCAGCATTACACTGCTACTGATTATATAAAAAGCTCGAGACACAGGAATGCTGTCTTTAGCCTTCGTCTAGCGAGCTTGTCTACTATTTCATTCCCCTCTACCCCGGTGTGTCCCGGTACCCACAGGAAGGTGACCTTATTATTCTTACCTAATTCTTTTAGTTTCTCTAGGCATTCCCAAACAATATTGGAGCTGATTACTTGAGAACTCAGTTCACTGATGGCTGCTTGACAATCCGACATGATCCTGTCCGCTATAGTTTTTCTCTTTGCTGAATTGAATACATTTCCCGATGGCGTTCCGCCTGGAAGATGCTTGGCAACTTACTCAAGCTTTCATGGTGTCTGATTCTGGGTTCATACACTCCTATTCCAATTCCCTCCGCTGTTTTGGAGCCATCTGTATACCATTTAATGAAATTCTTGTTACGTTTTTCAATGGTGTTTCTGTCCCATTCACTTTTACGACTCAACTTTGTGTTGAAGTTTCTTATAAGTTAAACTTCTTTTTCATCTAATCTTGGGGCATGTTCCAGATTTGTGAAGATTTTACGACTTCACTTCGCATTATCCTGTATAATGTCTTCTTTGCCACATTATCAACAAGTAGACGTAGAGATGTAAGGTTTAGGATTACTCCCAGTAAGTCAGATCACATAGGAGTCAGTCTACAATTAGGTTCTACATATGTGGAGAAGCTATTCTCCTTCTGAGGGCATCCTCTGGTGATACAGAGAGCGATAGTGCCTTGTCCTATCTCTGCCTCTCCTATTCTAGTGGAAAAAGTCGTGCCATCCATTTGGAGGTCGTTCGGTCTACTCTCCTGTCATCAAGTGCTCTTTTGACGGCCACTTGTGAAGTGTTGTCAAAAGTCCCTTCTACATCAAGAAAGGTACATAGTACGGTTTCCTTGCTGTTGAGATCATCTTGAATGTCATCTGTTAATTGTACCAGTGCGGTTTCCGTAGACCTGTCCGATCAATATGCATATTGATGAGGTGCAGTGGCACTTGTTCAAATATGTCTGTTCTGATATATTTATCAGCTGCGTCTTCCATCGTTTTCAAAATGAAAATAGGTTGCAGAGATTTAGAGTTTGTAGGCTACTTATCGAAAATAATTAGGTCTAGATTTCTCATCCTAAAAAATCTCAAAGTACCAAATTTGATGTAAATCAAGCTATTGTCAAGAAAAAATTTACAAAAAAATTTTTAAAAATTATAATTTTGAGAACCTGAATTTTGAAACCTATCACTTTTTGGACTAAGGCTAATTCGGTTAGATCTTTATATTTTAGCTTAGGAATTTACATTAGCATTTTATATAGACCTTCAAGAGATACCCTTTATACGAATATATAAAATTTAAGACTGTGGCTATAAAATTGGTACTACTAGAGCCAACTTCATAAAAAAGTTTCAAGACTTTCGAATCACATGCAGTTGTTCAATAGCAATTCACGTGATAGTATGAAAGTGGTCGCGGTCATAATTTCACGATGAATGAAAATAACGAACAACGTCTTGCGAATAAATTTCGCTTTAAAGCTGGTAATAGTGCGACAGAAACGTCCGAAATGTTAAAATTGGTTTATGGTAGATCTGTTATGTCTCGTGCTACTGTTTTTCGACCAAAAAAATTGCGTTTTCAAAAATTAAGACAATGTTGGTCATTTTTTTTAGCTCCAAAGGCATCGTCCACAAAAAATTTGTTCCTCAAGGTACAACTGTGAATGCATCATTCTATCAACAAATGCTGGATCGTTTTTGCAAAAGAATTACGCGAGTTGGACCCGAGTTGTAGAGAGATCGTTCTTTTTTTCTCTTGTGCAATAACGCACCAGCGTATACTGTGGCGATTAATACTCAATTTTTGACCAAAAAAATGATTCCTGCGCTCAGCCATCCACTATACTCGCTTGATTTGAGTCCCCCTGGCCTCTTCTTGTTCCGCAAATTAAAGTTGGACTTGAAAGGGAAACATTTTGCGTCGATAAACGAGAGATAAGAAGCCGTGACAACAAAATTAAACAGTATTTCAAAAGAGGAGTTTTTGAAAGGCATAAAATCGTGCCGACATGTGTACTGCTTCTAATAGAAACTATTTTGAATAAAATATTTGTTGAAAAAATTTTTGTAATTTTTTTGCTTCGTTTATTTCGCACATACACTTCACAATTTATTTCGCCCATATTGTATTATGTTTAAATTTGTACAATATTTTAAAATTGAAATATATTTTTGGATTACGTTCCCAAATTGTCTTTATTGGTTTGTTATTGCTTAGGCAATAAATGCTGTTGCTCGAAAATGGACGTGACGCTTTACACTAAGCCGATCTGGGCACTTAAAAACCATGTCACAACGAAAATTTATTATAAAATGGAAATAAATTAAAGGAAAGATTTTTTGACTTCTACTTCGTTAATGATTTTTTTATTATATAGGAATTTGCTGAGACATATTTTCGGTTAAAATATATTTTTTTTATGTTAACATTATGCGGGCAATGAAAGGTTATAAAAGTAAGCTTTTTAGAATTAAAATATAAATTATACGCTACAAAAGGAAGTCTTTGAAGTTTCTTCAGAAAATACTTTGAAATTTTTTTAAATAATTTTTTGAAACCTTACATTATAATGTTTAGTTGAGCGATTCAAAAGTCAATGAAAATTAAATTTTTATACAATGTTAAATATTTAAAGCCCTACTAAATACAGTTATACTAAAATAATTTTAGAGATTCTTAAAATATTGAATGTATGGTACTATAGAAATATTTCGTTCTCGGATAGAAGTAGGAAAATTAGACCTATTGAATATCATCATAAATGGAGACCCAGACCTACACCGATGATCTGGATCTGGATTTTGTGCCCAGATCACAATATTCGGGATCTGGGGGGGGGGGGGCAATGTTACGAGCTCTCCAGATCGCGAAGTGATGGTGCCACAAGGAAGGGCTCGGAATAAATCTGGACAAAGTCGAAATACTCTTTACAAAAAAGAGAAAAACGGGGAGACTTCCCATAATTACATTGAAAGGAAGGATCTTTCAACATAGGGAAACAGGTAAATACCTAGGAGTAATTGTGGAGTTACGACTGAACTGAAATGTTCATGTTAAGGCTCAAATCAAGATGGTCATACATACTTTCTAGGCTTGTAAAAGAATCTTTGCGTACATATGGGGGCTGACTTCGAGAGTGTTATTTTAGAAATACATTATGGTGATCCACCCCATAATCACGTAGGCCGCTATTGTATGGTAGCCTAATATAACAAAGCGCAGACACCATCTTCAACTAGACAAAATTTTTCTTCATAGCGAACGCGGCCCTGAAGGCTGCTTATCATTTGACTTGCCTCAGACATCTCGAAAGAACGGGCGGCTACCCAGATGTCTAGAAAAGCGTGATGGAGACATTTCCATCACTTCACATGCATCCATATTATATGGCAATGCTTTTAAAATCCAACCATTCTCTTGAGATACTTTTGTCAAGTAGAGAAGATTAGGAGGGGAAGTGAAATCTTCCAAGATTCTGATGGTTTACAGATGAATCTCGACAAGATTGAAAAATTGGTGCCAGAATGGTCGGCAGAAGCATCAGAGTTCAAGAGTTCTACTCTCTTGGACAACGTGCGATGATAGCGAAAATTTATGCTACTCTGCAGTATAGCTAACTCTGTGAGTGGGACATAAACAGGAATGGGATATTAAACATAAGTTCAGAGAGTAGGGCTGTAATAAGAGCACTGAAGTCTAGTGTGGTAACTTCGCGACTGGTGCCTGAATGGAAGGATGTACTGAAGAGTCTGACAAGGAATGGCTGCATAATCAGACTTGTGTAGGTCCCGAGAAAAAAAGGAAATGGAACGTCTGGTAAAAATGGGGTGCGCGACTGAATTTTATGAAACCTAACCAATTCTACCTGTCTTACTTGCCGTGGGTAAAAGGAAATTAAAATTGTAGCTGGAAAATATTTATTGAATCCTGGAATGAGATGTGCCAAGAAAAATATAACTGGACCTAGCGCACGGCTTACGAGGGAACTTCTCTCCTTAGGAGCAAAATTTTTTGAAAACAAATTTTTTTAATGGAAACATACTTTTACTTATTTTGATATGACCGTGAATAATTTTAATCTTTGACCTCTAAATCAACATCAAAAGTCAAAACAGTAAAACAATTTGAGTCAATTTTCGAGGAAAATATTTTAGACTAAAATTGTAAAATAACTCTGGCAATCTGCTGATGACTTTGGATTTGACCTTGATCGCGATCTTCAGGGTCATTTCGAGATTAAGTTGGTTTTAAAATGAGAACACATACTTTTGATGTTGAAAATGGAAAAGCAGCAAATTTCACCATGAGGTATGAACATAAGATCAAACATTAGAACGAAAATAAAACCCAAATATCAATTGTTACTGGAAATATCCAGAACAAGAATTGTACAAAACCAAATCCATTATCAGCAACCCGATACGGTCTGTAAGAACTTGTTAGTATTGCAAACCATCCAAATTTTTTATCATTAAAAAACGGTCGAACACTGGATCGAGATAAAGTTCTGCCAAAGACAAATAAAAAGATTTGGTCCTGTAGACGCATTTTAATTCTGAGGTGTCTGCGTATGGACTTCAAGAAACCAATATGGATTTTCATTACTTCGATATCGAAAACTGTAAAGGTTTACCTTACCTTTCCGTTCGAAAGACGCTTCGTCTGAGAAAGCGATTTTATTTAAAAAATTACTTTGGTTGTCAACAAATATTGAGGGAAATTAAATTATGATGTTTAATAAATTCATAAAACAATGAATAATTCACCATTTTCTCTTTATATTTTCTCCTGGGTCTTCCCAAGCTTCTTGTGTTTTCCTGTGTTTTCGATAGTCCTTATCTTGAACATTTTTAAATAATTCGTACTTTCGTACCTCTTCTATTAAAAATGTTTCCATCTTTTGGAATTCAGACGGCCCAAGCACAAGATTCAACTCGCTGCACTCTCAGCTGTTCTGACGAAAATTTTACCCTGTCTGATATTGAAGACACGTTTTATGACGTGTTCAAGCGTGTTTCTACTTCTGGCGATACAGCACAATAATACCTTATGATCAAAAAGTACTCGAAATTCTTCAATAAAAGGAAACCATCAATATTCATTTTGTTTCCTTCAAAGTAATCTCCATTGTAGTATTTATAGTAGTATTTTTATATATATATATATATATATATATATATATATATATATATATATATATATATATATAAATATATATATATATATATATATATATATATATATATATATATATATATATATAAATATATATATATATATATATATATATGTAATCGAAGGTTTTCGGGCATCCCGTGTATGTGCTGAGTCCCTCTCAGGACTGTAAGGCAGCTGACGTTTCGATGAAATCTCATTCACCATTTTCAAAACTCACTGCATGGCGTCTACGAACGAACTGACGCCTGCACTCCGGTGCTGTTGGTACCGTGTGCGCGTCGAACGCGTTCGTTTTCCGAATGGTTCCGAGACCTGCTGCGCGTAATCGGCCCTGTTGCCAGTGTTCGGGGTTGCGTTACCGAGTTGTAATCCGTTTCGTTACTAAGTGGTACTGGTTGATGTTTTGTAAGCAGATTTTTCCAAATATTAGGCACACGTTGGCTATCATCTCTGCTATTTAAGTTGTTGGGCCTCTTTGTAATTTCAATGGCTTCCCTAGTCACTCTTGTGAACAGGTTTTCACATCTCGATAGCATTTTTGTTCCCGAGAAATTTGTCTTATATCCTGTGTTTAACCAGTGTTGGGCTAGAGCAAAAGAACTTAATTTTTGCTTAACAGCGTTCTTATGTTCATCTCTTCTGGCGCTTATTTTACGGTTAGATTGGCCTACGTAAGATGAGCTGCATTCTCCGCATGGAATATCCGACATAACATGTATATATATATATATATATATATATATATATATATATATATATATATATATATATATATATATATATATATATTCCAACACTTTCTCCAATCGTGAAAACACTTTTCATAGGTCGACTTTGGAATCACCTTCAGCCCCTTCTGCGCATTCTCCTTTGTTGCCTCAATCGTCTCAAAACGCTCTCCGCGAAGTGGTAACTTGAGTTGTAAGAATAGAAAAAACTCACAAAGAGCCATGTCGGATGAATATGGAACTTGCAGAACGGTATGAATGTTATTTTTTGTCAAATAGTCGTGTACAAGATGAGATGTGTGAGGCGGTGCGTTGTTAGGGTGAATTGTTTCTCCACAATTCTGACCTCTTGCGACGAAGATTTTCCCCCAAATGCTTTAATACGCTCAGGTAATACTGTTTATTTT
Organism: Diaprepes abbreviatus; assembly: GCA_034092305.1. Taxonomy (NCBI): domain Eukaryota; kingdom Metazoa; phylum Arthropoda; class Insecta; order Coleoptera; family Curculionidae; genus Diaprepes; species Diaprepes abbreviatus. The sequence goes on along the minus strand of JASJET010000055.1, from coordinate 3,172,425 downwards.
CTGGCTTGGCGGGAGAAATTCGGAGTTACCACACTACGGCATGTCAGTTACATTGGTGCATGGACGAACGGAACGAGGCAAATCATCAACCACAGCATGGCCCGCTTTAAACTCTTTGTACCACTCGCATGCTTGTGTTTTCAATATTATCGAGTCCCCGTGGCTACCGTTAATATTTTCAACGTTTCTGCACATGGTATAGAAACACAAACTCTTTGCTGAACTAAATTCGACATTGCGAAATTCGCAGAACACAACAAACAATGACTTGTTTAAAAGCTATCAAGCACAAACGCCCGACAGATGGCGTTGAACCAGATATTTGGGAACGACATGACAGATGTACCAACCCAGAAAAAAAAAGATTTTGACAAGCGCGGTTTGTTTAAATGGGACATTCCGGGTACTTTTTTACTAGAAGATGTATTCGGGTCTATTTGAAAGAATGAAATACATATTTTCCTAACACGTATTAATAATGCGACCGTATCTTTAGTCATATTTTTGCCATTTTCATATCTACAGAGATCAGAATCTTTATGATACTTGGCACTCATTATGTGCGAGGCATGCTCAGAAAGTAAGTGTACTGAGGCTCTCACGGTCGGAAGGATTTTTTTTTCGATATGTTGGCTATACTGCCGTATAGCCTGACTCCTCCCCTCCACAACGTGACCAATTCAAGGTCAGTATGTTGAGAACCCTCGATGCAACAGCATGTTTCGTGAAAAATATCAATCCAATCTCCCGCCAAGTGCGAAATGCGCACCGTCATCCGCTATCTCGTTTGGAAAGGAAAAGTGCCGGTGGAGGTTTATAATGAGGTGAAAACTGCATATGGTGATACAGCTATGAATCGTACAAGTATGTACAAGTGGTGTCGCGAGTTTAAAAATGGTCGTACGTCTGTGCATGACGATCAGAGGAGCGGACGACCTTCAATTGTGACTGATGAAATTGTGGAAAAAATGAAAATGTGCTCTGTGGCGATCGCAAATTGACTTTTGATGAACTTTCTGCCATGTTTCCGCAAATCTCCAGATCTCTACTGCACGAAACCGTCACAGAAACCCTCGGATATTGAAAACTCTCTGCGAGGTGGGTCCAAAACAGTTAACAGATCAACACGAGGGGAATCGAGTGGTGGCCGGGCAAGAGTTTTTGAGACGCTACAAACTCCATGGAGATGAATTTCTCCGCTCCATTGTTACTGAAGATAAAATTTGGGTTGCACACTACACGTTTGAAATCAAAAGGCCGTCTCAACAGTTGCGTCACACCTCTTCACCCTCCGCCAAAATGTTCAGAGTCAAGAAAATCATGCTATCAGTGTTTTGGGACGGTCAAGGAATATTTTAATGGAATATTTGTCTCAAGGAAACACCATCAACTCTGCAAGATACTGTGAGACCCTAAAGAAATTGCGGAGGAAGATTCAGAACGAGAGAAGAGGCATGCTGACAAAGGGAGTCTGCCTGCTGCATGACAAGGTCAGACCACACACTGCCAACGCCACGAAGGGACTGCTCGCCTCATTTAAATTGAATATCCTAACCATCCCGTGCATTCGTCTGACCTGGTACCTTCAGATTACTATCTCTTCACTCCCTGAAGCTGCACATGGGTAGAAAAAGGTTTTCAATCGACAAAGAGGTGAAGGGGGAGGTGGAGAATTGGACCAAGCGATTGGCGGAAACTATTTCGAGGAAGGCATCAAAAAGTTGATACACCGCTTCATCGCCTGCATTGAGAGGAATGACAACTATGTCGAAAAATAACTTAGATATGTACTAATGTAACCATGTAGTTATTTTTTAAATAACAATTTTGTAACCTACAAAAATTCAGTACACTTACTTTTTAGACATATCTCTATATGTCTGATAGACTTCACAGATATCAAGCAACTGACTATCAATACACAGCGGGGGCAATCTACAGTATCGAATATTGGACGTAACGTAAAGTAAACAAGCTCGAACAAGTATAATATTCAAACATGCAACAACAGGTTTTCATGGAACTAACACTACATTACCGATGTTTTAGTTATGCCACATAACCTTGAAAGGAGCAAATGATGAGTTAAATTTATGTATACTTCAAGAAAAATATAAATTGATAATGTAAATAATATTTTAACACTTTATATTCGTCTTGTCAAGCACATACTTTTAAATTTTCTTTCACCTATTATTTTTTTAACGCGCGGTATACAGGTATGAGATAAAATATAAAAATATTAGCCAAATATTATTTTAAGACACGCAGGTTATTTTGATGTATAAAGATATATTTTGTTAATGTTAGTTTGTATATTTTTCTAAGATTTATGATTCCCTGAGTATTTATACATTTATTGGAAATCGTAGTGCTTTATTTTTAGCATATTTCATATATTTTATAAACACTGGCATATAATCTTTAATGTTGGTTTATTATCCCTGGATATACCTATGTTTTATTTTAATTAATACATGGTTTAACGAAGAACCAGCTTAATTGTCATAATCGGGCATAACTGTACACAAAATCAAATAAATAGTTTGAGTAAGATTGACATCCACCAAAATAAATTATGTATACAAATAAAATAAACCCACAATTAAACTAAAAAGTAAAAAATAAACTATAAATTGCAATTTGAAACATGTAAATTTAGTAATTTACTGGCAATTTTTTGAAGTTGTTATAAAACAGAATTGTTGTTTATTGCCAAAAATAAAGGCTAAATGTACTGAAATAAAAATGCATAAATTTTCATTTGCAATAACACTAATCAAGAAATACAAAAAAAAATCGACTGATGTTATAACGGCGGTCCGTGGGAGTTTAAAGCATTTTGATTGCGAATTCAACAACGAAAATTTTCCACAACGTATATATTTTGTGTTATAGAATGTATCAGTATTTTTATTTAATATTTATACATAAATTGGCAATAATAAAAAGAACAAGATGTATAAAAAAAAACTGGATTTATGTACAAAAATACACGTTTTTATTACTGATCGCTTTCTCTCATAAGAAACCGACCATAATCCCTCAACATTGCTGGATCCCATCTGCTTTGGTAGAGTTGCACCATTGTCTTGGTGGAACCGTTATCCTTGCTTGTCACTAATCGCACCCAAATTTCCTGGGAAAAAAATTAAATCGGAGTGCAAGACATATATTTTAAGAGACATGCGACAGCCCGTTTTGCACTAGCTTTCAAGTAGTACTTCTACAAGTTTTTCGTACTTTTTGTTTCCTAGAAACCTCGAAATAATTGCTTTATAAAACTCCACGCAGCTAATTCAACATCACTAAATTTTTGTTCATATTGTTGATTCCTTAATATTTTTAACCGACTTCTAAAAGAAGGAGGTTCTCTATTCGTCGCGTATATATTTTTTTTATATATATGTACACAGATTACTCCGGAACGGAGACACCGATTTGAATGAAATTTTTTACGTTATGTTCAGAAAGTTACTGCAGTGGTACCATATTTTTTTGGATGAAATTGGTGCAGTAAAATCTAAGATGGCGCTGACAATATGGCGGCCAAAAAAAATAAATTTTGTCCGATTTTTCCGAAAATTGGTGTAAGGGAGTTTTCGAGGTCGTACACAACGAATCTGAAATTATTTAACAAATATTCAATATGGCTGCCAATATGGCGATCAAAAAAATTAAATTTTGCCCGATTTTCACCAAAATTGATGTGAGGAATTTTTCGGGGTCGCACATGACGAATCCAAAATATTTAAAAAAAATTAATATGGCGGACGAAAAAAATCAGTTTTGTCCGATTTTCTCCAAAATTGGTATGTGGGAGTTTTCGGGGTGGCACATAACGAATCTCAATTTATTTTTAAAAAATTCAATATGGCGGATCCAATATGGAGGATAAAAAATTAATTTTGCCCGATTTTTTTTTCAAAATTGATATGGGGGAGTTTTCGGGGTGGCACATTACGAATGTGAAATTATTTCAAACAAAAATTAAATATGGCAAATCCAAGCTGGCGAATTAAAAATTCTACATCTCTGGATGTTGTCAAAAATTAGTATTGAGAGATTTTTATTAGTATTAATTTCGAATTTAAATTATTTTTTGAAAACTCACTCTGGCGGATTCAATATGGCATCCCAAAAATTTTACATTTTTCGATTTTCTCCAAAACTGATATAGGGGGTTCTTGAGGATGTAAATTATGAATTTTAAACTATTTTTTCAGGATTCAATATGGCCAATCCAATATAGCAGACTAAAAATTTTACATTTTTTGATTTTGTTCTGAGTCGTCTTTAAAGATGTAAATAGCGAATATAAAATTATTTTAAGAAAATCTAATATGTCAGATGCAATATGACGATCTAAAAATTTTAAACTTCCTGATTTCATTCAAAATTGGTACTAGGGGGCTCTGAAGGGTTTAGATATAGATTATATTAAGACGTTAAAATTATTTTTTTGAAATTAATACGGCGGATCCAATATGGTGGGTTGAAAATTTTACCTTATTTGCATTTTTTTAGATTTAGTATTAGGTAATATTCGGGGTCGTGTATGACGAATATAAAGTTAATTTTTTACAACTATTAGGTTGATAAGATACAATATGAGGGACTGAAAATTTTATATTTTCCGATTTTGCCTAAAATTGATATTGCCGGGTTCTTGGGGCAAACTCAATATGCAGTATAAAATATGTCGGGCTAAGAAATTTACGTCTCAAGTTCTTTAAATATCGATATTGGAAGATTCCGGAGCCTATATTACCAATCTAAAATTAATTTGAAATTTAAGATAGTGGATTTACTATGACAGACTAAATATTTGTTTTACACAATTTCGCTGGTATTCGGACAACTCTAAGAATCAAAGAATTTTTTGTGGTTCATTTGAGGGTATTTACAACTTTGGATAAAATGGATGCTTTCTTGTCACCTTGAAGTCATTGCGAAGTAATCTCGATTAGTACTTAGTTCAAATAATTTATGGATATAATAATGAATTTGAAACTAAAAATCGAAAAATAATATTTTTATAAAAAAATTGAACCGACTTCTAAAAGTGCGCTAAAAAGTGAAGAATAACTATAAATTTTTATATAAAATTGAAATTTTTGAAGTCGGTGTCAAATTATTTCTATATGAAATAAATAACTACCGATATATATATATATATATATATATATATATATATATATATATATATATATATAAATAATGCTTTAACGAAATTTTTAATCAATCCCAGCTTAATGTGTAATGGAGGCGACACTCATTTTTTGGAATCAGCAAGAGGTATATTCTTTACGTGAGCTTTATCTGAAATATATTGATCTCTCGGAAGCCAATCTTTTACTTGGTAATAGCTCTGAGTTGCTCTGCGGTCCCAGAAACAAAAAAAAAACATCAATACTTCGTAAATCCACCCAGAGTCCTATTAATAGCTTATTGCATTTAGAATAAGTGACATACTTTCGTATGTTAACTGCATGTTCAAGAAGAATAGAGGATCTTTTGTCACCATTGTGACAGAATTTGATCATAGACTCTTTCAAATGATGTATTGCGGTAGCGTTAACCCTTTCATCTATAATCATTTTCTGCCTCATACTAATTAGTAACCATTTCAATAACCTATAATTGAATTTCATAGTAATAAAGACACTCTGGAAGTCTGGTCGTTCAACTTCTCTCTTGCAGCTTTAGTACCAAACTAATTATTCTACGGCACTGGTACTACGGTAACGTTCTAACCGACATTCAAATTGTGACTTTAAAAGAGCGTTCTCAAATCTTACACCCCCTCTTCCTCTTTTTCGGTCGTACGTCCTGTGACCGACAATTTCATTCCCTTAATGCTCGAAGATTTGGGAGTTTTCTTACTGAGGGCGTTAGCTGTACTATACCGGATGTTTGATTCCCGAATTGGCATCTGAGCATCTTAATCCTACTTTTTATATAAAAAAATAGTAAAACAAACTAACCTACGTCTTCCTATAATGAAAAGAATATATGTTAAAGACTGTAAAAAAAACTATTCACTTTTCTTGGCTGTTTTGGCAATAAATAGCTTAATTCATTATTTCTTGTGAATAGAAAAAACAATTATTAATCATAATTATTTTTACAAATGGTCAAATGATATATTTCTATTATAGTGAGTGTTTTGTTTCCTAATAATGGGAAAATCGTTCAATATTTTAATATATTTTAACGGTATTTCATATACCATATGTTATAAACCTCCCTTATCTTTCGGTTTTATTTACATAACCAGGGCGGGATTACTTATTTCTAGGCAATTCTAACAGAGGATCCTATTACGTCTTCATAAATTAACTGACTTTATGTATTTTTTTAAGAAAACATTTAAACGACAAAGATCATAAAAGTTAAGTTCGATAACTGATTTATTTTTCCTTTAGACTTTCGTGGATAGTGATAAAAAAATATAACTACCCTATTCTCACGGAATATATATTCACAGAGTGATTATTTAATTATTTATTTTAACAGAATATAGTTGACATTGAACAATGAAAAATAATTAACATTTGTTCCATTACACCATTATGGAGCAGAACTGCGTTTAAACTTATTTTAAACGAATCTATAAATAAGTGTCAGGGTTATGTGTAAATCATAATTTTTCCATGACACTATTTGGATTAACACAAACACACATTTTATCCTGCAGAGTAAAAAATGAGGACAGCTCCTGATTACTGTCCCAGTGGCTAGTGAGTTCCATTGTTGTAATCTAGACTCTAAAACTTCAGCATGTTCCTTAGACAAGTGGAGGTTCCGAACTTGATCATTTAATTCAGGTTGTCTGATTTAATGGGGTGCTTTCCCTTCACTGTCGGAAAAATAAAAATCATCATTTTCCGATACATTATCAGGTTCTGCCTTATCATCATATATTTCTAAAACTTCCTCCCATTTTACCGGAGCGCTGGAACTGGTAGACCACGAAAAAGCGGTTTTATTGCTGAGGGAATATGCGGATATTTAACATAATGTTTGCTCTTTCTTGAAAAACCAGATCCTTTTGTCATGCAAAAGTAACAGTCGTTAAAATGATTTGTTGATTCTCGCCAAATCATTGGAACTGCAAAAGGCTTAGAAGAGCGTTTGCCATTTAACCAGTTACTTAGATTTGCTGTACAGGTTTGGCAACATATGTCAGGAGCTCAGTCCCGATCTTGATCGCCAATTAGATATCCAAAATACTTATGATAAGCTACTTCGGTCATTTTGGTAATTGTCATTTTCCTCGACTTAAAGATCAACTGACCACAAATATCCGCGGGGTTAACACAGCCGCGTTTCTGTACTTTAGACATTTTTGTACTGTCACGTAATAGTGCTAAACTAATACTGACGATACGACTGCCGACCAGCTGCTTTTATAGCAATCCCTTACTTCTGGCATTTTCTAGAAACATCGGGTATCGGAAGTTCGAAATACAGGGACCATTTATAAGTAGATTCGGCTACGTGGCAGAGTAAAATTTTGAATTATATCGGTTTAAATGGGTACTTCCGTTATTTTAAGCCCTAGGGGGGTTGAGGCTTTGTGGTTGACTTGTCATTCCTAGACACTTACGCGTGGTGTTGCCAGATTATGCACAATTTCCTTAACCTGTGTGGAAACGTAAATTAGACAACGTCGCGCTCCGGTATATTACACATTACTTTTTAAAATACTCATTCACTTTTGCTGAAAGAGTCATAATTCAAAAATGTTTCGTGTTAAAAAGTTTTTACCATCATTTTCGCATTTAGAGACCAAAAATTAACCAAAGACTGCCTTTTAAAATATAGTCGCTGTAAAACACTGTAATTACTTGCATTTATCAATATCCCGTAAATCTTATGTTAGACTTTTATATGAAAAAATTATTTTTGCGACAAGCTGAATTTTTTAATAAAGAATGCCCTCGTAAAATCGGAAATAAAGTTTTTTTTTCTTACCAACTCCAAGTTGCAAAATTAATTTTGATAACTGTCAGCAAATCGTCAACATAGACCATACAACATGAGATTGATTCGCGAGTAAATTGAAATTGAAAAGAACGGCTCTCTGAACAGGAGAAGCGATACACTTAACATTTCTATACCACCTGGGAAATTCGCCTCAAGTGTAATCACTGCACTGACTCGGCACCACAAGTGTTTAAATATACCAAGGTTAGGTTGATTTTGATTTATAATACCCAAGTTGATTGATATAAATCATGATTATTTTGAATTTTGTTTTGATATTTCCACTTAAAATTTTATAGAGATGAAATCGGGAAGATTTAATCATATGTCTAAAACGTATTTTATTATCGAGTGTCAATACCCACGTAAATAATATTTTTATTTTTATTGTCTATATATTTATATTTACAGTACTAAACTTATATGTTACAAGTAGGTATATGTGGATTCTTATTAAGAAAAATTAAGAATTAAAATTTTTATTTTTTGTGGATATCCTTCAGCGAAAATTTAATTTATTATTATGAATAATAACCAATGCCCCATAGGTAGGTGTAAAAAAATTTTGTAATTAAAAACCATTAAAAACCATTATTTAACTTAAAAAGTGTATTGTATATTACGTAGGTTATCTATTACTTGTCACTTTTACCAAATAAAAATCAAGGTATATTTTTTTTGCTACGTTAGAATTTGTCTTTAACGGTTTCGCGGCTCTTACTGCTAGGAAAGAGAAAGGAATTATAAATATAATGTCGGTACTTCTCTTATAATATAATCAGCTTTATCTGTGACGTTTTATGCTACAATATTAGAACTAATACAATTAATTATCATTTAACCACAAAATTTTCCATCTAAACTTAAAAACTACGTCAATGTGACAACACCGCAATTCGCAATTATGTTTTTTGTTCTGGCCTTTTAAAATAGAAGGCAAATATAAAATAAGTGTAATCAGTAATCTCACAGTTTTCTTTTATTTTTAATTGAAAATTCACATTTTCTGCATATTTTTTATTTTAATTTTGTTAAAAAAATGTTTGGTACTCTCTCGCATTTGCTTATTTTACTAGAAGTGGTGAAATTTAAAGGTAGAGGTCGGAAAAAAGGACTTATATGTGTAAAAGTGTGTGAAAAATTCTGTAAGAAACCATATACGATCTCCAGAAATAACTTAATGCTCTATGACAAATCGACAAAAAGTTTGACGTTTCCAGTAATCTAAATAATAACTAATTATTATAAAGTTTTCTAAAAAACGACGTTTCAAAACACCATTAAGTAATTATTTTGTCGATCGTACTGTAAGTATATGTCCGTGTCTATTTTATTCTTGTTACGGGGTTTAAACTTGTCTTTGTGTTAATTTATTGAAGTAGACCTGTTTTTGTAGCGAAACGACGATCGATTTCAGGTGTTCCCTAAATAAAAAGTTTGAAATCAAAAACTTTTAGAAACATCTAGGCTTTTTCAACGTTAAGTTAAAAAACTGATTTAATCCAGGATCTGTTTTCAACAATAGGGTTGGGAATTAAATATAAAAAAATGTGTATATGGATGACAAATTTTTAAAAATTATCGAGTTTCAAGTATAATGTCAACTTTGTCTACCAAAAAATACAAATATAAGGGAAACCGTAGAAGTATCTACAACTTATTTAAATATTAACAAAAAATTATTAATAGCAGTCCCGTTATGTACCAATCACAAGCGAATTGAAAAACAAATAAAGAAAAAACCTAGAGAACGAAAGATCTACGGAAGAGAATGAATATCGTGCGAACTCAAACGTACAGCGAAAAATAACTTATTTTTTTTTAGAAATAATATCACAATAATCTATCAAAATACTTAAATGAAAGGATTTTAATCTTCAGTATCAATTGCCCAGCGATATCTATTTTTTACTATCTTTCATTCATCATCCCATTTAAAGAAATTGAGTTAAATATAACGTACGACCATTGCAAGTTGAGCAGCTGTCGAGAAAGCATCACTTGAAAATGCCAGTTGACGTAACGTCGTGACGAACGGATTGAAAACCGGAAAAACACCAGTGCATATATATATATATATATATATATATATATATATATATATATATAAGCTTCAAAACTAAGTTAATAGCTTGCAGAAATTGAAGTAAAACTTCAATAAATCATTTCAATGTTTTAAATGCTAGATTAAACTTGAAATTACTTATATAATTTAAAAAGCTGGTATATGGTTTAAAAAGCTGGCTCCCGACACAAAAGGAAAATATCGGGGGATAGCATTCTGGAAATTTTTTAAGAGTTTAAGAGGCGCGTAAAATGGAAAATATCTAATTTATTGAATTGAAGGAAAAATTTAGAATATAGTTACCTGATTTTGATGTAGATTGATCAAATCAAATAATAAAACACACAAATGATCACTGATTTTGTTCTTGAACAATTATACGTGATTGCTAGAACGACCAGTTATAAATAAAATGGTTGAATGACAAAATTTCAAATTAAAGGTTTTATAAAGCCACGGTTCTAATTATTGAAAATATATTCGATATAACGTATCCCCAAAATTCAATATTATTCACCCAAAACTGCGACTCCTTAAGAACGATGCCGATAGATGGCCAGATGCATACAATATTCTGCCAAATTTCAAGTCTAAATAAAACGGGCGTAAAAGTGAGTACAAGAAGATACACTCTACCATGAAATAACTCAAAAATTAAACTTTTTCCTGAAATTTCATTTTCGTTTCCTCAACGGTATAAAATAGATCTACTCAGAAAATATATTGATTGTAGCATTGTGTAATTTAATTAAATAATTAACGAAACGAAAAGGCATTAAAAGTATATTAATATATTGTAACAAAGTCTAACAAAGGATTAAAAGTTATGGTGTAATCGTAATTTTTGTAGAAATTTATTCATAACACCAGTTGACCTCACAGAAAATTAATCTTTAAGAATTAATTTTTATTGGAGATCCTGGTTATTTAAGTAATATTTTGGCACAAATATGTAATTTCAGTTAAAACTCTTAGAAGTGAGCGATTCAAATTTATCAGGGACACAAAAGTTTGCCCCAAAATATTTCCAGCAATTTTGCTTAACATAAATCACAACTAAAGTTATGTTTGTCTAAGATAACGTCAAAAACTATAAAAGCCAGACTACCAAGTCTCGGTTAAATGAGAATGTTTATATAGGTTCCTTCATTTGCAAATATTTATATCTGCATATAAACTGCTTTTAAAATGTAATAAATATATATTTCGAGTTTTAAACACATAACTATTAAAAATTCTATAGGTTTTAGTTAATATTCCTATCTTGTTTATGTGTCTACATATTTCCAAATTTGCTGTTTGAGAGCATATTTTAACAAGTAATTTAATATGTCGTTTTTAATATTTTCTTAGAAGGCAAAGGAAAAAAAACAACGACTCTGATCTTCAAAAAGGTTCTGAATGAAGATGTTCAGAAATTAAGCAAAAGTAAGAAAACTTACATACAAATAGTGTGGTAGACCAAAAAATCAGCTTAACCATTTTGGATTCAAAAATTTGATGGGTAATTAAATATTTTTTTCTTTAAAGAAAAATGCAAACCACAATATACAGTGAACTCTCTCTTGAATGGACAGCACTTGTGTAGCATAAAGTGTCCTTTGAATGGAGAAAATAAAATAAACTTCAAATATTTAAACATGTATATTACGTATATGTAGTCAATGTTTAAATGTTAGTTAGCAAAAACACAAGTTTTTAATACTAAATATGTATATAACCTATGTATATGTAATTAAAATATGCACATAAATCATTTGTTATTTAAAAAAAACTTTCAAGGGTGGTTTGCTTAAGGCCATTTAATTTATTTTTAACAATTTGGGTTTCTACTGAACTTACAGCTTGGGAGATTTGTTGTGCAATGTTAGAATTTCCCTGTAATACAAAAAATGTTTCAATGTCTTTTAGTTTTTTGTAGGCTTCATTAATGTCTTTTATATTCGAAGTATTCGTTTCTTCGTCGTCACTTTCACTTTCAGATAATGTTTCAACAACCTGATTCACCTGAAACTCACGTACACACTCTTGAATACTTAAATCGGGATTTTCAGTCAACAAAGTTCCATCAATTTCCGTATAACTTAATAAATCAATGGAAAATGGTTTGTTTTTTTTCCATAATTCAGAAAGTGGCAGATCGTCCTCGGAATCTTCTTCAGGCTCAACGTTGTCCTGTGTACCGAATCCAGCTTTAAGAAAGCAATTGTTGATAGTTTTCGGTTGTACTTCCTTCCATGCAGTTACAGTCCAAATCAAGGCATTGGTAACGTTAATAGACTTCTCAAGTTCCCCTATAGAATCAGACTCTTCTATCGACGATAGCAGTCTTCGGATCAATAACTTTCTGTAGTAGCTTTTGAAACATTTTATAATCCCCTGATCGAGGGGCTGGCATTCAGATGTAGTATTAGGCGGCAGAAATATCAATTTAACATTACATAATACAAGTTGTGGATGAGACGCAGCATTTTCTAGGAACAAAAGTACTTTTCGATTTTCTCTCTGCATTTTTCTGTCAAATTTATTTAGCCAATCTGTCATGATTTCTCTTGTCATCCATGACTTCTTATTGTAATACCATTCGATAGGTAATTTTTCTACATAGGAGTTCTTGAAACAACGAGGATTCTTGCTTTTTCCAATTACCAGTGGCTTTTCTTTGTTTCCAATCATATTGGTGCAAAACAGAATTGTGAGTCTGTCTTTGGAAGCCTTACCTCCAGTGCATTTTTCTCCTCTCAGAGCATATGTTTTGTTAGGCAAGGCACGAAAAAATAGTCCCGTCTCATCTGCGTTAAAAATATCACGAGGAGAGTATTCTTTCATTATAGTGAGCAGTTTTTTCTTCCAGTCAGCAACCACTGATAAATCTACAGCCGCTGCTTCGCCACATATAGATTTGAAGGAAATATTGTGCCGCTTACAAAACTTCTCGAGCCATCCGCTGGAAGCCTTCATGTCAAAATTTAGTTCCGTTGCAACTTCTAATGCTTTTTCTTGAATAATTTTACCAGAAACAGGAATGTTTTTAGAACGCACTTTACAAAACCAATCGAAAACAATTTGATCTAATGCAGCACCCTCAGTTTTCAAAAATTTCCTTTTCTTTTCGGTGTTTCCGCTCTCAGAAAACTGCTTAATTATATCACTCTTACGTTTTAAAATTTCACTAGCTTGACTTTTTCCAATTCCAAACTTTTCTGCTAACTGTCTAACACTTAACTTATTCGTATCCGCATAATGGATTACATCGACTTTTTCTGCCAAACTTAAAAACTTTCTTTTGTTGGTAGCCATGTTATTCGCGTCACAAAACGTTTATGCAACTGAAATGATATTATCCTTTCCGCAGCAATTTTAACAATACGTACATAATAAAGTAAAATGTGCTTAATAGAATTCACGTGCACCAATAAAATTCCTTGGAAAACCCTAAAACCCTAATTACCTACCAATATACCTGGCTGCCGCCTATTTTGTGGGTATTTACGCAAATAAAATGTGTCTTTAATAAAATTTAAAATTTAGGCAAATATTGAAAGGAAAATAGTAAAATATTTGTCCGTTAGAATTATTTTTTATAAATAATTTACTGTCCGTGTCCGTTGTTGAGAGCGTCCATTGGAGGGAGGTTTAAAAGTACAGACTGGTATATACGAATGGTTTTTGTTTCAAAAATTGCCCATATAGAAGAGGTGTCCATTGAATAGAGGTGTCCGTTAAGAGAGAGTTCACTGTAATTATTTTTTCTAGATTATTTAGCAACCAAGGTACATGAGAATTTTATAATTTATGTTTAGTTTAAAACATAAAGTAGATCGCAAAAATGCCAACACTTTCAGATAAATTACGACTCAATCAATATTAAATTTCCTATCTTGTTTATTTCCAAATTCCCTGTGCTAGCATATATCTCTGAAAATAATTTCCACTATTGCTAATTTTGCTTATGATGCCAACGGAAAAACACTAATTATTTTATACTTCGAACATTACATTCGGCTGTAAAAGAAAAAAAGCGCCTGGAGAAGAAGAAATAAATTAGAAATAAGAAAATTTACTTACTTACCCCATCAAATTAATGGAAATTTAATTAACAGGTGGTTTGAAAAGTCCTGGGACTCACATACAAAAACAATTTTTTGACAAGATTTAACTTCATTTAACATAGTCTCTTCCGATATGGCGGGCAACACAATAAGTCTAAGGGCTGTAGTGTAAGGACCTGTTAACCCTGACCGACCATATCATATAAACAACATCAACAATAAATTCGAAATTTTAACGAACTACTTGTTATAGTTGAAATTCATGAAAAAAATACTTACTGGATGTTTTCTCCAACATGTTATACAGTGAAACAAAGCAGGAATGGACTCCTGAGAATGTTCGTTTATTAAGGCTGTAGACAGAAAGACAACAGGGCAGGCGCAGATCCAAGGGGGGGGGGGCACATCTTAAGGGTATCTCACTAATCTCAAACAATATATAAAAACAAGCGCAAACAAGATATATCACTAAGAACAAACTGTAAGGTGTACTTTGCGCACGAACAGAAATTAAATTGAACTATAAGAAGTTTTATTGTTGCAGTAAATTTATAAAAGCTTATAATATTTAAATATAATGAAATATAATTAGATTTACGGCAGTTTTCAGTTACCTGCGGCACTGAAGCAGGTACGTTGGAGGTTTCGGTAACAGTTTTATTACTCTCTCTAATTCTTGAATAGAGTATAGGAATGTGTATGCTTGCGATCACCCCCCCCCCTCTCAAGAGCTTTGAGTTCAGGAAAATAGAACCGATTCTGCCTTTTAGATTAGGAATGTATATGCTACTGACACTCCCCCCTCCCCGTTGACAACTTTTTTTCTTGCCATCCTGTACTTTTGTGATATCACCGCCCCGCCCCCCAAAGAGAGAGGCTGGATCCGCCCCTGCAGCAGGGACCACAAAAATTGCAATAACTGTTTCACTAGTGAACTTAAAATCTTTTTAATCTTCTCATTAGATTTAGATGTATCATTTCCGATGTGGAAAAACAATTTTTTTTTCAAAAATTCGAAACGTCGCGTTTAACGAATATTAAGGGTATGAAAAACGGAAAGATATTGTTGAATATTTGTACTTGAGCTGGAAATTTTTTTCGTTGCATGAGAGACACCCCTCTAAGATCTGTGGACCACCTAAAGGCTTCTATGCGACTATAGTATCACGTGTACCAGTAGTAAGTGTGTTGCCGCTCTACAGGCGCAGGGGCTGTATGCATTTATTACTTTGCGCTACTTCAGCGTTATTTCGGAACAAATATGGTTTCGTAATATTCAGATTATATTAAATAGTAAAAAGTCGTTTATTATTGTATTAAATACTCATTATTTAATTAAAATTTTTATTTATTTATTTATTTATTTACACTGCCCTACAGGTCCAGAGCCTCTACTGTTAGGCAGGAAAAAGAACAGAGTTACATAAATCCTAAAGTTATATAAATATTACAGACAGCACAATAAGTATAACATAGCCAATGAATCAATCACAGATAATTGTAAATAAACGATTTGACAACCGAATAATTGCAGTAAAATATATCAAATTTGTCTTTCAGCCGATCATAAAGGCGAGAATTGTAATACATTAGTTCTTGGTTTCGGCAAATAGAAAAATACTGGAGATCTAGTTATCCCTGGGACATGAAAATGAACTCTCGCGAGTTTATACAAAAAATGTATATAAGCCCTGTTACTGCGATTCTCCAGAGTTGTGAAATTAAATCTTGTCAATAGGCTTTCGCGAAATGTAGTAGGCAGTGGATAAAATCAATCCGATTTAAAGTTTAAGGATCTTAAGAAACGATACTAAATTTTTTCTAGTTTATCAAAGTGTACATGGTAATACGTATGCCAGATAACTGAGCCATATTCCAATCTGCCTCGTACAAGAGAATAATTTAACGTGGTTATGACCTAGGTCGACTGAAATTCATGACTAGATCTCACTAGAAAGCCCAGCGTTTGGTAAGATCTCGATACTGTATCATTAATATGATTGACAAATGTGAGTCTGCAGTCAAATGTAACTTCTAAATCCTTAATGCAGTTAACTCTCCTACATTTCTGAATGCATAAATTGCCGCCACACCATATCAAAACTCCACATCTTTATGGACTCCCGAAAATACATAAGCAAGACATGCCCTTACGACCTATCACGAGTTCTCGGAACTTTCCGACTTCTGAACTTGCCAAATTTCTTCTTCCAATCCTGAGACCATTACAAGGAAATACATCGTCCTGGGTTAAAAACTCGCAACATTTCATAGACATTATACGTGAAATAGAAGTACAACCAGAAGACCATTTTATTAGCTTTGACGTGGAACGCCTATACACCAACGTTCCAGTTAAAGGCTCACTAAAAATCATAGGAAAGAAACTTGAAGAAGACCAGATCTTAGCAGAAAGAACATCTTTTCCACCGCACGCCATTATGGACTTGTTGGAAAGTTGTTTGACTAATTCCTAGTTTCAAGAAAAGGAAAAATTTTACATCCAGGATGATGGACTACCGATGGGATCTTCACTCTCACCAGTGGTCGCAAATATTTTCATGGGATGGTTCGAGACGTTTGCAATTGAATCCACAACTAAGAAACCAAAGTTATGGCTCAGATACGTAGACGATACTTTTATTATTTGGAGTGGAAACGACGAAGAACTTCGAAACTTTCTTTTTCATCTCAACAATATCAGCCCAACTATTAAACTCACCATGAAGAAAGAAGTTGAAAATAAATTACCATTCTAAGATGTCTTGGTTGAAAGAAATGGCAGACGAATTCGAACTTCGGTTTACAGAAAAGCCACGCACACAGGACAATACCTTAATTATTCATCTAATCACTCCAACAACACCAAACAAGGAATTATAAGAAATCTCGTAGATAGAGCCTTAACTCTTTGCAACTCCAACGTGAACTTGATGAAAGGGATAGATTATATTAGAAATGATCTGACAGCCAAAGGACACCCAGTATATCTAGTGGATGAATTTCTTGAACAACGTAGAAATAGGACAATATCGACAACGAATGAAGAACGAAAACCAGTATTGAACATCCCCTATGTTAAAGGCATTTCAGAAAAAGTTAAAAGAATAGGAAAACGATATAAGATCAACGTTGTTTTCAATTCAAATAACTCTCTGAGAAGTCGGCTCACTAGGGTCAAACCAACAACTCAAAGAGGCATGAAGAACTGTGTATATCAGATACCATGTGAATGTGGCAATTCCTATATTGGCGATACAAAGAGACCTCTTGACGTAAGGATCAAAGAACACCAAAAATTCACATCTCGAGGAGGAACAGAAAAATCTGGTGCCGCCAATCATGCCTGGACTCATGGACACCACATAAATTGGTCTGAAGCTAAAATACTACACCGAGAACAACACTGGAGAAAACGGAAATTCAAAGAAGCTGCTGTTATACATCAGAACCCGAGTTTTTTTAGTAAACCATCTTTAGATAAAAGAGAAGTTTGGAAACCACTTCTTAGTAATTGTAAACTTAAACTAAATGCAGCATAAAAAAAAATATGATTTTGCCATAGCCAGGCATGACTGCACTCATCTCAGTCATACCCTACTGCATTTACTTTTAGTATGAATAGTCATGTACCTCAGGGATTTATTTAGTTTTACTTGAAAACGGCTAGAGATAACTACTAGCCGAAACGTCGTGATATTCAACAAAAATAAAGACAATGGAAGCCCAACAGATATCTACTACTTCGCAAGCAACATCATTGTCTATGACCTTCAAACAAACATAAATTAAAAGTTATAGACAACGGTTCAGCAAACGCCCAAGCACAATCCCTTACGACAAACGAAGAAATGGATTTAGGACCCGCAGCGAATTTGTTCTTCAATTTTTTATAGGCTTTCTCAACGTCTTTAGGCATTATTTCAGGTAATGAGACTAGATGTAGGTACATAAAGAGTAGAAAATCAATGTTTTTACAAAAAGTTACATGTATAAAAAATATAATAGACATACATTAATCATTATTTAATCTCATTTTTTTTACAGTCATCGCTCATTTCAGAATCTCTTTGATTATTTACATCATTAGAACTTGACAGTCAACCACGTGTTCAGATTTTGTTTTCACTTTGTTAACTTTGCGAAAAAGTACTATTATATGTACTAAAATTGCCACGGTATATATACGACTGACAAAGCATGCTCCAGAATCACTACGTATGTAAGACCATCTGTTTCAAAATGAGGATCCTGCCCAAATGGAGAGCGAGCGTGGATCCAGAGCCAGATTTGAAAGTTGTTGGAGAGATTCTGGGTGTCTTTCGGTGATCCACAAATCTTAGAGATGCAATAAAAAAATTCCCGGTTAAAGTATGAGTATTCAACAATATCTTCCTCAAGCTTAAAAAATTATATCACGATAATTAATGGCGCCACCTATAACTTTATATATACGAATCTATAGGTAATTAAATTATCTACCATTTTGTTTTAAACATTTTTTCATGGAATCTTTAGTTTTCGAGATAAATTGGAAAAAAGCCGAAAAATGTGACCATTTTTAGTGCGCCATTATGTTAGTACAGGGTCGCCAATGTTAACATCGAGATATGTTTTTTTAGGATGCCAAGATATACACTTTCCAATAATAAAATTGCAGTTTACATTTTTTTCCAACAAGCTGTTAGTTTTTAAACAATCAAAATTTCAGTAAGAAATAAAGAAATCTTTCTGCCGTATTTAAATAGTTTGTTATATATGTAATTCTCCTTTCAGGCAAAGAATATGAAAAATATATGTACAAACAGTTTATTTCCTGCAAATATCGCTCTGGTCCTCTCTCCATACGCGTTTCGATCACCTCATGATCTCGTCAGTGGAGCTGTATCGGACCGAGAGCAACATTAGCAGGAAATAACTGATATATGAACCATATATTTCAAGGTTTGTCGGCAGGATATTACACCTGCCTTCTACCAACTTCGATGTCGGACTGAAAAATATTGCCAGTCAAACGACATCTATGAATCAACGGAGTAACGTGAAATTTTTAAACAATCAAAATTTCAGTAAGAAATAAAGAAATCTTTCTGCGTATTTAAATAGTTTATTATATATGTCATTCTCCTTTCAGGCAGAGAATATGAAAAATATATGTACAAACAGTTTATTTCCTGCAAATATCACTCTGATCCTCTATCCATACGCGTTTCGATCACCTCATGATCTCGTCAGTGGAGCTGTATCGGACCGAGAGCAACATTAGCAGAAAATAACTGATATATGAACCATAAATTTCAAGGTATGTCGGCAGGATATTCACCTGCCCTCTACCAACTTCGATGTCAGACTGAAAAATATCGCCAGTTGCTAATGTTGCTCTCGGTCCGATACAGCTCCACTGACGAGATCATGAGGTGATCGAAACGCGTATGGAGAGAGGACCAGAGCGATATTTGCAGGAAATAAACTGTTTGTACATATATTTTTCATATTCTCTGCCTGAAAGGAGAATTACATATATAACAAACTATTTAAATACGGCAGAAAGATTTCTTTATTTCTTACTGAAATTTTGATTGTTTAAAAATTTCACGTTACTCCGTTGATTCATAGATGTCGTTCGACTGGCGATATTTTTCAGTCTGACATCGAAGTTGGTAGATGGCAGGTGTAATATCCTGCCGACATACCTTGAAATTTATGGTTCATATATCAGTTATTTCCTGCTAATGTTGCTCTCGGTCCGATACAGCTCCACTGACGAGATCATGAGGTGATCGAAACGCGTATGGAGAGAGAACCAGAGCGATATTTGCAGGAAATAAACTGTTTGTACATATATTTTTCATATTCTCTGCCTGAAAGGAGAATTACATATATAACAAGCTGTTAGTTTTCGTCTAATTTCCAACATTTTTAGGAGATAAGAACTTATTTTTTTAGTATGAAGATTTAGCACAATTTCATTTAGATAAGAATAATGAAAGTGTACCTTCCGAACCAACCATTCATTTTAATTTAAAAATCACAAAAAAAAGAATTTATTCTTAGAATTCGAAAATTTTTAGGTTATGAGAAAACTAGGGACAACACGATAAAATGGCCTTCAGATTCGGGATCAGTGGATACAAATTCATGATAGGTCTCATTTATAGCTAGACATCTTTTTTGTTTAACAAAGAAAAACGACAGAGAAAAATTATAGTGGTATTTTTTATATTTTCGTCTATATAACTATGCAGATCAAACGAAGAAAGACATTAAATTGACTGTAAATAAAATTTATGACCGAAAAGCAATTAGATAATAAAAAAAAATCCATGAACATGAAAATTATGCGGTTTAAATTTAGACTAAAATATGAAGGAAAACGCAAAAATGTAAAAAATTTCAAACAAAATACGACTCTTTATTTTAGTCTTTTCTAAACCATTTAAAAAAATGTTTAAATTTCTACTAACTAATAATCAATAAGTTTAGTATTTTATAGGTTATTAATGTGAAAGGTGAATATGCTTCAGACAAGTTAATTAATTTATCGATTTGAAAATAAACATGTCTCCTTTGAGCACAACATGCCGAAATAAATTTAAGTTAAAAGGTTAATTTAAATAAACACTAGCTAAAAATCTTACAATTTATTGAAAATAGGTGTAAACACTTTAAAAAGATCTAAAAATTTGATGAAAAATCAATGTAACGGCGTAATAGTAATTTAAGGGTGTTTACGAGCTAGTTAATAAAATTAAAACAGGAAACGTCGCATTTTGACAAACTATTGGAAGAAAACTTTCACTTGACCACTTAAAAGCAACCATTAACACTATTTAGAAAATAGATTGAAAAATTCTTTAGAAAAAATATATTTGCTTGGAATAACACTAACACAGGTATTGAATTTTTTATTTCACAACTTTTCAACGATTTACGCTAAGGGGTTTTTTTAATTTCAAACATTTTTTAAACAACTAATAATTTTGGCGATTTTTCAAAAATAAAGCGATGATGCCAGCTCACACATTTACAATAAACCTTTGTTGGTGTTTGTTTTAAATTATATCGAGCGGGTTTTCATAAGCTCAAAATTGTAAATTGTGTGAGTTTATTATGCCATTTCTTGTAAAATCATCCTCATCGGTAAACAAAATAAGGTTAGAAAAATTTAAATATAGGTTATATTGCTATATAAACCAGTTTAAGTATTGGGGGAGAATCATCCGGAGACATAGCGTATTCTTTTTTAACATGGTACAGGTGAAATAACTGTTCTGTTAGAATTTCATGTATGTACAATCCATTTTGTAACATTGTTTTGTGTCGCGAGCTGTTTATGCTATTTGAAGGGTTGTCAGCAATATCTTGCAAAATTAATTCCCCTACGTGAGGATCTCGTGCTTTCCTGGGAGGGCTCTCACTGCAACGTCGCGGCAAAAGTGACCCTGAATAAAACATGTTAAGAATTAATTCGTTAAGTGTAATAACTATTTTCTAATCATCTTTTATCTGTGTCCCTTCGGCTTTGATCAATCCTTTGAAAAGTTTTTGGACTTGGCAATGTTCGAGATAGAAATCTTTCAAATTAAAGTCTTCTTGTCTTCGAGGAATTTGACAGCGCTTCACCATAAATAAAATACATTTCTACTACTGCGTAAGAATATTCTTCCATTTTTTAAAATTATTTTTAGTTAAAGGCAATTTGGACAAGTTTCGTCTATAATAATTCATTATGTAATATTAATAACATATAACCTGTGTTTAGCATTTGTAACTTTTGAATGTTTCACATAAAAATCAATTTATTTCGAAAACCGCCAGTTTTATCGAAATCAATTTAGTGAACCTTTTTGAAGAGAAATGACCAAAGTACTTAAAAACCAGCTCTCAGTTCTGTAAAATGACACCTACCAAAAATTAGGCCCAACCAGCATAGCTGTAAGTCCGGTTCTGACTTCTTTGATAATCTACTGTAGTATGATTTAATGAGTCTTTATAGCCTCTATAAAATACTAAAATTTCATTAAATTATTCAAACGGATAAGGACCCATTTAGAGCTTAGAGAAATTAAGAGGTACTTACCGGACTCTCTCTCTCTCTCTCTCTCTCTATATATATATATATATATATATATATATATATATATATATATATATATATATATATATAAATTAAACGATTTGTCTGTTTGTTTCTTATACTGGTTTGTGTTCTTCTAGTCTAGTTGATATTCTTCTGTTGGTCTGGCCTATGTATGTTTTATTGCAGGTGCCACATGCGATTTTATATACGGCTTGATTTTCCAGATTGATTTTGTCTTTTGGATTTCTTAAAGAAGAGCCTATTGTTTTATATGGTTTGTAGGCTGTAGATATGTTGTGTTTCCGGAGTAATCTGTCGATTTTCTCTGTTGTGTCTTTTATGTAAGGAAGTACGGTGATTTGTCTATCCTCTGCAGGTGGCCTTGTTTCTTGCACTGGTTTTTGTTGTAATTTTATTGCTTTATTTATTGTTGGTGTCTTGTAGCTGTTTTGTTGGAGGGTCCTTTTTATGTGTGATAGTTTCTTTCCTCATCAGTTAGGCGAAGGGATCTTGATATTAGGGTCTTGGCTACGCCATGTATTTGTGAGGGGTGGTGGTGAGAATCAGCATTCAGGTATCTATCCGTGTGTGTTGGTTTTCGATATACTGTGTGTCGTAGATCTCCATTCCTTGTTTTGGTTATGAGGACGTCTAGAAACGGAAGCTGATTATTTTCCTGAAGTTCCAGTGTAAACTATATTTTTGTGTAGATAGAATTAGGAAACTCATGGAAGCATTTGAGCTGTTGTTCGCCATGAGGCCATATTACAAATACATCATCAACGTAGCGACACCAGAGTTACCCTAATATCAAGATCCCTTCGACTAACTGATGATCAAGGAAAAGAAAAGGAACTATCACACATAAAAAGAGCCCTCCAACAAAACAGCTACATGACACCAACAATAAATAAAGCAATTAAATTACAACAAAAACCAACGCAAGAAACAAGGTCACCTGCCGAGGATAGAGAAATCACCATAATTCCTTACATAAAAGGCACAACAGACAGAATCGGTAGATTACTCCGGAAACACAACATATCTACAGCCTACAAACTATATAAAGCAATAGGCTATTCTTTAAGAAATCGAAAAAACAAAATTAATCTGGAAAATCAAGGTGTATATAAAATCGCATGTGGTACCTGCAATAAAACATACATAGGCCAGACCAACAGAAGAATATCAGCTAGACTAGAAGAACACAAACTCAGTATAAGAAACAAACAGACAACACCAGCACGAGACAGGACACAAAATTGATTTTGACACCGGCCAGCAAATCGCTAATATAGAACACTACAAGGCAAGATTGATTCATGATTCATTCTGAATGAGAGAGACGATGCACTTAATCTTCCTTCTACCTGGAAAACTTTCATTAAGCGGGACCATTGTACCGACACGCATGCCACGCTTAACCTGACACCAATGGTGGCGCTCGAGAGGGAGGTGAAACCAACGCCAACCAACCGTTACTATCTGCGACCGCGTATAAAGCACGCTGAACGTTTAATTTCTTTCAGTTGATCTACAACCACCAAACACAGAAGATGCAGGTACACTGATGCAACCATTGGATGGTGGAAACGCGTATGGAGAGAAAACCATATTTGCATTTGCAGGAAATAAATCATCGGTATATATATTGTTTCCGTTGATTGAAGAATGAATATAGGCAATCATTTTAGTCATTAAAAATTTGTTAATTAATTCATAAACATAATACTGGGTCTTTTATAATGAAAGTATAATCGATAATTCTCAATATGCAGTTATGTGTACGGCTTATTGATTCTGTAGGCAAAATCTTAAAAACACAAATGTGGTAAGTGCTTTTACAACAAATGAGAACTGATAATTCGAATAGCAAAAGTGTGGTATGTAGTTTTGCAAAAAGTGTACATTAATATTTGAAATTGGCGGTACTTATAATACATTATAGATGGCGCTAGAGGCATTATATTTCAACCAACAGATGCAACATATGTTTACATAGACTTATTACATGTACGAGTAGTACGATTGTTTGGGCGACTTAAGTCATTTTTAATCAAAATTGTACTTACAACATTTGTGCACTATACCATCGATATGACGGATCGCCAGGCAAGTGAGGTCACAAAATTTGGTTGTGGCGGGAAGGCCTTTTATCGCATCTGTAAGATGAAATAATCTGTGGTATTTCTATATAAATATTATGTAGTTTTACCAACATGGTCATGTCTAGTAAGTGTACGAAAGATTCATAATTTCTGAAAAGTTTATTAGGATGCAAAATGTGTCCAAATGAATTAATATTATTTATTATTTTTTATTACAAGACTCCATTTTTCGTTTTTAAATTTAATAACTGACACCGTTTGCGTTAAAATTTATTATAAACACGATTCTGTGCCCGGATTAAAAAAAGGTTAACGAAAGTCAGTGTCAAACTGACGATTGGTTCCGTTTATTCTTTGTGTAATTTATCACTGCCTTGGAAGCAGCAAAGAAAGCAAGCGACATAATAGTCTAGGGTCCAGTAGGGTTTCAGTGGATGTAAAAAACAAGTTTTTTTTTTATGTATTTTGACGCGCTAAATACGTATTTCTAGGATAAAAATTTGTAGGAATGTAGATTAATTTCCTATAAACAAATTAATAGTAATTCTTGGAGATGGTGGAAACACACAATTTTCCGAATTTTTTGATGATATATATATATATATATATATATATATATATATATATATATATATATATATATCTTCTATTTTTGGGTTGTAGAAAACGAATATCTTATCAATTTTCGCCGATCTCGCGTGGTTTTCCGAAAAAAATCCATTTTCACTGATATAACTTATATATTTCGATCATACAAACTACGTTGATCTAAAAACGAAAATCATAACTGAACTAGCCTGAACGGACCTGATCTAACCTGAACTAAATTTATGTAGATTCCATAGCAAAATCAAACAGGATCAGCGAAGAAAATCAATATATTCGTGTCCTACGACCCGAAAATGAGAGGTATGTAAAAAAATCATCGAAAAATTCGGAAAATTCTTCAAGTTAGTTCAGGTTAGTATAGGTTAGGTTAGTTACGATTTTCGTTTTTAGATCAATGACACTTACCGAACGATCTGTTTATGTTTGGCATCCCCATTTTTCACTTTTACCCACATTTTACTCAACAATATTTAAATGACCACAATTAATGGCATTTGAACTATCAAGTTTTCCATCCTAATGGAATTTAAAATCCACGTCAACGTGGCAACATCGCGTCATGTGTTTAGATTTAAATTGTATGCAACCAACCATGCATGTCAAGAAACAGTATAAAACGACAAGACAACGGTTTTCTTGCGTTTTATGGAAAATTCGTATTTTTCCACAGTTATTTAGGTAAATTTCGTTAAAAAAATAATTAAATATTGTGTAGTGTTTGTGGATTTTACTATAAATGTTTAACATTTGACAACATATTCATGTTCTATGACCCAATAAGGTATGTAAAAAATAATGGAAATATTTGGAAAATTGTGTATTTCCACCTTCTCCAAGGATTACCAAATTAATTTCAGTTTCCTTAGCGATGGTCTGCAAACATCCAGGGGTGATGGCGGAATTTTAAATTAAACGTAGCAACAGGTAACAATCTGTAACGCTACGAGTTTCTACGCCGCTGGCGATGTGAATAAATCCTCGAACGAACCGGCAATTTATACTTTGGCAATCCAAGATTTTTTCTAAATTCGCACGAAAGAACGAAAATAACTTCTGCCGATATAAAAAAACACCGCAGTTACATATAAGGAAGAGTAGAGTCGAACTGAAAAGTACGGTGAGCTTAAGAATCTCAAGCAATTTCAAAAAGATAAAGGAGTTAATGCATGTAAATGCATGTGCGTAGAATTGGAGTATGTACACTACGACCTGGTAGATCTATTGTGCCCCCTATAATTGCAAACTCGTAAGAGTTACCTTATCCACTAGAGCAGGTCCTCCAGTTCTATTTCCCTTAGGAATTTTAGGATGTTGGACGGCTCCAAGATGCCTAGCTTTTTTTCTTCGATTTGATGTGTTCTCAAGAACCACATCCTAGGGTTTTATATAGCACTGCACTTTGAAAGGGTATGAACAGAGGTTTCGTCCTCCTCTTTACAGAACGTACACTCTTCTCCTTCTACCAATCCGAGTTTCTTGAGGTGCCCTTCAGGTGGCAATACCCCGTCACGTCCCGTGTCAGAACTCTGAGTTGGTTTTTACCTAAGCTCAGGCATTCTTTGAATCTCTTCTAGTCGTAGTTTCCAAGAAGAATTGGATCTTCTGCTTTCTTCTTCTATCTTTAGTTATTCCAGCATTACGCTGCTACTGATGCCACAGAAAAGCTCTGGCTCTAGAAATGGTATCTTAACCCCTTTCCTCGTGAGTCTGTCTGCTATTTCATTCTTCTCTGTCCCAGTGTGTCCCGGTACCCACATGAGGGTTACTTTATTATTCTGCTGTATTTTTCAAAATTTGTTTTTGTTTGGAATTCCTTCTGAGGACTAACTCAGGAGGATCGTTTTCTAAACTGAATGTGATTATTCTATGATCTGAAAGAGAAGGTTCATTCAATACCCTCCAGTTTCCTATTAGATTTCCTAAGGCTGGCGTACTTTATGTGATATCTAGCACTTCTTCCCTTACCATTGTTACAAATGTAGGGTATTTCCTATATTGTTTACATTTAAAAAGGTATTCTAAAAGTTGCTGATCTCTTTGATTGGTGTACTTGCTGCCCTAGATTGTGTAGTGAGCGTTGGTATCAAACCCCAGTAGTAGTGGCAGTTTCTTTTCCTGGCAGTACTTTCCCAGTCTTTACACTTCTAGTAGTGGTATAGGCCCGTCTCTTGTTAATGCATTGTGAGTACATAAATATTAGTAGTGTAAACCTCTTCGTAAATGTATGATGAATAGTTAATTGAAAACGGGTAGTTTTGTTAAGTTTCACGAAAAGCTGTAAGAACAATCAGTTGCTACTTCTACTTCACTCCCTGATTTGGAATCAACACAGAATAACAGTTGTAGTGAGCTACCGTCCCGCTAGAGTGAAAGGAAAGAAAAAGTAGGCAAACAGAATGATAAAAAAGGAAAAAAAAACGAAAATATGACAGTGACTATTTACAAATGGGTTTTTATTTTAACGGAGACAAGTCAAAACTTAAACTTTGTGTAATTTGTAAAGAAATCCTGACCAACAGCAGTTTAAAACCATCTCTTTTTCATAGACATCTTGAAACAAGACATCCGAATCTCAAGGATAAACCTGTTGAGTAGTATAAAAGGAAATTGGAGGTAATAAAAAGTCTAGTGTTTCTTTTTTTCTAACAGATTTAAACGAAGACAGTAAAATAACTCTCGAAGCATCATTTCGAGTGAGTTATAGAAAAAGCAGAGCAAAAGTAGCAGAAAATTTGATTAGACCGTGTGCTTAAGACATCAAGTTTATGCTTGGAGAAAAAGCGACAAAAAAATTGACCTTTTTCCCTTATCACACAACACAGTTTCCCGGGAAATTAATGATTTGGTAAATGATGTATAAAGTGGACTTTTAAAAAGAATAGAATTTAAGTATTTCGCTATTGAGCCTAACGAGTCGACCGATGTGGCAAACGCTGCAGTATTGCTAGTCTATATTAGATCAGTGGCGGCTGGTGCATTAAAAAAGTAGGGGTTGCAATTCCAATAGTATATTAAAATCATAGATATGTATAAATCCTGTCATATATGTGGATGAAAAAATAAAAGTGTTTAAAAATTGAATTAGTACGAAACAAAGCACTGTATTTTAAATAAGTAAATATAAAGAAGGTAGTAAATTTTAAAAATATAGCAGTCAAAATAAAATGCATGTATAAGTTACTGTGTGAATTATTTATAAAGAAAATCAATACGCCAATCTTTGGCATTAGCAAACTTATCAATAACCCGCTGATTGAAATCAGGTATGCTTTCGATAAGATCCCTTTCTTTAGAAAACATTACCAAAGCCAGAAAGTCCTTCTTGGCTCATAGTATTCCGTAGAAACGTTTTTATCTGTTTGAGGGTAGAAAGGCGCCGTTTTGCTTCATCCGATATCATCGGAATAGTAGTTTAAATACTTAAAAGTTTTAGCACTTCCCTAAATGTCTCACTTAGCTCGATGTTTTGTAAAAGATAGTGATAAAGGATAAAAAATTTCCTCTTAACATATAATTAACATTGCTTGTAAAATTCCATTTTAATGATGTTTGACGTACCTTTAAATATCAATGCTTTTTCCAAATGTTTCAGAGCATAACCTAACTGAGCACTTCAATCAATTAAACCTCGAAAAACTCTGGGATTAGAAGAAAACGTACACATCATGTCTTGGTAATGCTAGTTCGAAAGCTCCACTGAAACGCATACAATTAATTATAACATTTAAAATATATCGATTATGCTTCACATTTTCATTGTGCTGTTCAATATTTCTCCAATAAGGGTTGCTTAATTGAGCAGCTACGTAAAAAATCCCAAAAAGTGAATATTGCAGAAAATTTTTCAAATGTTTTGCCGACAGCGAATGCTTTTTAATGCGGTCCCTCGAATGATTAAAGTCGGTAAAACTATTTTTGTGCAAGAAGTTTCTTCTCCAAATAATAAACAAGAAAAACAAAATAGAGTATGTTTAATTTCACAACCACAAAGCCACGTATGTTTATTATAAAGGTCCGGATTAAACGTTCTAGAAAAATTCCTTTTTTTGCTAGACACAGATTGTTCTATTTTTAAATTCGGAGTAGACCTTTCAAGCCTTTTTATTTTAGCCTTATCACTTAATGGCCAACCACAGAATGGTTCTGCAATTAAATTATTAACGGAATTTGTTTTTGTTTTTACCAAAACCAAAACGCAAAACTTAAAAAAATACAATAGCTTACCGTACAATAAACAAACGACAATTACAAAACAAAGAAACTTGACGAGCAAACTAAAGGTGTTTTCTCGTGGAGTAACCCGGTTTAACATATGTTTAGATCTTTTTTGAAACACACTTGAAATGACGTTACTAGTTCCGATCACCCAATATAATGATGAAGCGCATATGTTCACATATTTGAAAGCATATTTATAATTGTTTCAAAACACGTGCATACAATTTTAATGTGACGTCACTATTTCATCGCCAGAAACCCTTTGAACCTAGTTGAAATACTTTGACAGCGAAAATACAACTTAAACACAGGTGTACAAGTCGACTTTTACCATTTTTTCATTACGCTTATGAAAGGAAATTAATTTTCACGTCATAGGCAACTTCATATACACTTTAATGCATTAGTTTGGATTGCATTAAAATTGCACACCAACAAAGCGATAACGTTTCCAGACGTAATACTGTAATACAGACAAATTATTCTTGACATTTTAGCGAAGTAAGTTAAGTTATTTCAATAATTGACTGCTGTTCGCTTATAATTTATGTAAGAAAGTGTCGTGCAAATCTGCAAACCTAGAGGAAAGCCGCCTTAAAAGATATATTATTTACAAAACCACCGAAAACCTATATGACATATGCAGCAATTTTCGAAATAATCAATGACTGTGGTGTGCATTAATGGTGCAAAATCAATGACTTCATACAGAAGTTAGATGGTTTTCTCGTGGCAATATTTTAAACAATTTGTTTGAATTGAAATCTGAAGTTCAAGCATTTTTTCTTGACCATCCATTTCAGTTATGTTCTTGTGTAACTGACATTCTTTGGCGGCAAAAACTTGCATAATTTCTAAATTAGATGATTTAAATCTGTCATTACGAGGCCCATGTATAACCATTTTCAATGTGCACGATACAATAGAAGCCATTCTTAAGAAGTTCAACTTTGGAATTCAATGTCTGCAGGTTCCCTCAACATCATTTTATTAAAAAATGAAATTCAACTTCACGAAAATATTAAAACGGGCATTACTGAACATCTCAAATAACTTCAATTAACATTCAAGGACTATTTTCCTAATAAACATACTATACCTCGATCGAACAACTGGATACGTACTGAAAAAAGAAAAGCTCATTGATCTATCCTCTGACAATTCCCTAAAAACTGTTTTTAAAGATCACTCTTTAATTGCTTTTGAGCTCACCGTAAGAAATGAGTATGCTGTTTTGGCGGAAAAAGCCATTAAAGTTTTATTGCCATTTTGTACAATATATCTATATGAGAAAGAATTCTTTACGTGAAAGATAAGTAGAGAAACAAGTTAAATGTACAATCTGATCTAAAACTCCAGTTTTACAGACATCAAACCAAATCTTGAAGTTTTTTGTTCCACGAAACAAGCACAGATATTCCGTTGAGGGTATTTTTAAAGTTTTGTATTGTTGTTTTCATTTAGTTTTAAATCTTTTTTGTAGGTTAAGCTATCAATTTAGTTTTAATAATGTTTGTCTGTAAATATCTTAGTTTTTAGTTATGAACTGTTATTCAGTATGGAGAATAAATTTTAATAACCAAATTTTTCTGTTTCATTTACGATTCCTTATGACTATACAGTGAGTTCGTCAATTTATTCTGGTTGTTAGAAGGGGTCTGCAAAAAGAAAAAGGTTAGGAATCGTTTCTTCAGAAAACACCATGTTCCTCTTTTGTGTATTCATGAAACAGAATATAGGTAAAAATAAAAATAAATAGAGAGTTGATTATATACGAATTTTTTATATATTTTATTAAGATTCGCACATATTTAAACCGGATGAATACTATTTTCGAACCCATATGTGTTTACCAATGTTAAAATTTTATTTTAATTGTAACTTTAAATCAATTTGTCTAAATTAAAATTCGAAATCAAATTAGAGACTTTACCCGATCTAACTTTTTATTTGCGACTTACATGAAAATGTGTAATGATCTTTTTGTTCAAAATCACCCACAGAAAAAAATTATGAATTCCGCAACTTTGCAATATTAATTTGCTTATAACAAATAATCGACATTCGTACGAACTTTCAGGCTAAAAATTCATATTTAGCGTGTCAAAATACATTAAAGAAAACGCTGTTTTATTTCAGCTAAATAAAGCGGGCTACAAAAACTCTAGTGTTCCCTATACTATAAAGCATGTTTACGGAATCGAGCCTCTCATCAGGAAAAAAATAAAATTTCCCTCATATTTTTTATCTTTTGATATATATCCACGTAATTAATCCGTATTTCCTGTAATTTTTAAAGTCACTTTGAAAATTAATTATAAAAGTAAATTTACCTTTTATTTCAGCAAAACACGAAATAAATTTTAAAAATAAATGAACTGCAATAGCTTAAAGTATTTAGAATCAGTAGGAGTGCAGTTTATAAAATTGATAAGGTGAGGAATTCAATTCCACTGACTCACCCCTTTTTTTCGTAAAATGGATGTTAATTAAATGAAAAATACGGTATACAATACAACTTCTTTTAGTGATAGGGATGTTATCGTGGGCCGTAGTTAAATCTATAAATAATATACGAGTACCTTGATTTGCAGCAGTCTTTTTTTTCAATTATTTATTTTAAACAAAAAATATTTTCATTACAGGATCTACCACCACAAAATCCTCCCTCTTCCTCTTCCTCATTGTATTCTCCGAGTATTTTTCTATAGAGTTGCCTCATTAAGCTAGTAATCGTGATAGATCTGTAATTCTAGCAATTTTATTTACTTTCTTTTTTGTGGATTGAGATAATATGATCTTCTTTACATTATGTAGGGAGTTTTTTACCATTAAAATATTTAATTAATATCTATATAAATAAGCTAAAATGGTTTATTATTCTTTTTAGTAATTCTGAATAGATGCCCTCAGGTCCATGATTTCCAATTTTTATTTTATTTTTATAGCTTTAACGACATTTTTTTTTCGACGTGTTGCCCTTGTTTAATAATTATAGCTGTTTCTTCCATATATTGAATCCTCTTTTCAGTTACCAATTCTTGATAATACATAATCCATTAGTTTCCAGATATTATTTCAACTGATGCTGTTTCATCTCCTCTTTATAGTTTTTATGAATTTCCAGGGTTTAGGAATTTTCTTCCGTCTATTTTTTTTACATTTATTATCAGACATTTCGTTTTTTTTTTAAGTTGACCGTTCTTCTTACTTCTCTTCTGATCTCCTTCTATGCCTTTTTTTCTTATAGATTTTTTGTACCTAACCTGTGTTTATTTAGCTTTAGTAGATTTTCGATCTCCTTTGTTCACCAAGGCTTGTTGCGTGTTTTTCTTCTTTTGTTTCTTAATGCTTCCTTTACTGCTTTGTAAATACTTTCATTAATATTTTGGTGTACTCTTGATCATGATTGTTTAAATTAATCCAAGCAGTCATCTAATCTCCGTTGGTATAAGTATCTAGTGCTTTCTCCCGTTAAGCTTTCCAGGTTGTACTTGGGGCGATTCACTGTTTATCCATCTAAATCGATGTCAATTTTCTCTGAAGAGTTATTGTTATAAATTGATAAATATATTCTTGATATTAATAGGTAGTGATCGGATCTACAAGTAGGACCTCTATATACTCTTACATCTTGAATAGTGTTGAAATAGTGGATAATGGCTTTCCCTCTTTTGTGTTGTTTCCGAGTAAATTTGTGAGCTCTTTTGTGTCTGTTGTTTATTTTAAGATCGTCAGTTTTACAAAGATTAATTAGTCGTTCACAGTTATCATTGGTGACTTTTTCTCCAAATGATTCTAGCATTTCATCATGTGTTAACGACCTGTTCTCCTATTTAGGTCTCCTAACATAATACAAATTTAATTCTTATGATACAGATATATATATATATATATATATATATATATATATATATATATATATATATATATATGTTTATATGGCTTTCACGGACTCTTCCGTGTGAGATGCATTAGCAGTGGTTATATCCACATTATGCCATCCGACGAGAGGTCGGCGAAGCCGCGTTCAGTTTTGCATACTTCCTTCCGATCTGTCCTTTGCACAACTAGGTGCATGTCGGTACCTTGATGAGTCTAGTGAGAGACGAAACATGTATCTCTGCCGTATCACTGTGGCGGGGAGTGTAAGCTGTGACTTTCTTCTTGGTATGATGGTACAGGTATGCCACCATCTCGATGGTGGTGGAATAGGATGAATTGTGTTTTATTACAATTTATTCTAACTGTGCAACCTCTAACACAAAAGGGATATGATGGAGAGAAGTTTGCATTTACTGTTTCGCATTTACTTCATATATATATATATATATATATATATATATATATATATATATATATATGAAGT
Source organism: Diaprepes abbreviatus (assembly GCA_034092305.1). Classification (NCBI taxonomy): domain Eukaryota; kingdom Metazoa; phylum Arthropoda; class Insecta; order Coleoptera; family Curculionidae; genus Diaprepes; species Diaprepes abbreviatus. The sequence continues at coordinate 3,138,932 of JASJET010000055.1, read as the reverse complement.
AAAATGCAAACAGTAAATGCAAACTTCGTTCCATTATATCCTTTCCGTGTTAGAGGTTGCACAGTTTGAATAGATTGCTACAGAACACAATCCATCCAATTCCACCACCAACGAGATGATGGCCTACCTGTACCACCATATCGAGAAGAAAGTCAAAACTTACCCTCCCCGAGAGAGTGATACAACATATATATATACGTTTATGCGACTTTAACGGATGCCTCCGTGTGAGATGCAATGCAGTGGATATATCCACATTATGTCGTTGTAGTGCTGAAATCACATTCAGCAAACTTACAACTATATGCAACTCCGGGTATAAATGAATTAAATTGCGATCAGTGAAGGCAAACCTCGTTTCAATCATATCCTTTCCGTGCTAGAGGTTGCACAGTTTGAATAAATTGCGATAAAATACAATGGATTGTGTGGCACCCAGTAGATGATAAATACGTAAAAAAGTACAACTAGATCAGCCCTGTTTTTTTTATAAACAGCATCCAAAATCGAAAAATTCGATTTTCTGTCCGTAGAATTTTCCGGTTATATTTTTGAGAAAACTTGTCCAAATGAAAATTATGGGTATTGAAAAGACCTTTAATTTCATTTTTTATACGTCAAAATCGATAAATAATTTATCGAGATAATGGCGAAAAACCACCTTTTTGGCCCTATTTTATAAATGATAATAATATTTGCAAGAAAGACCGAAAGTGATATATAACTCCTTGACGATAAGGCCATTATATGCCTTTATAACTGTGCGAAAGCTGGATCAAATCAGTTTCGTAGTTTATGAGTAATCCTAATTGTTTATCCCAGACACTGAATGTTCAATCAATTGTCCTTGCACAGAGGATGATTCTACAGATATTTGCAAAAACGGAATGGATTCTTTGAAGTTCAAACTACAAGCAAAGATGAAAAAACGATGGATTTTTTAAAAAATTGTTGTTAAAAAAACTGTTTAAAGAAGAACTTTGTTAATTTTAATGATACATGTTTGTGAATAAGTGTACCTGAAAGCTTGGGAAAAAACACGAATTTAAAAGAAAAGTCTCCTACAACCAATAGGAGCTGAGATAACATTTTTTTTAAAGTCATATCTCTTTTGTTTACAAACATTAAGAATCGAAATTTTCACAGATAAGTATGAAATTCATTCATCGTTAGTAAGGTTATAGCCCTTCGAAGTGAAGGTACTTTTGTTGTAGCGAGTGGTGGGGGAAGCTCGGCTTTCTCACGATGTGATTTTGAAATTCAAACTTCAAATTGGAGCGCGCAACAAAATTATATGATATCTCGAGTTCCAGATAACGTAGAGTCTTATTTTTTTTTAAATCGGGGTAACTTGACGAGGTATGATGAACTGACTTATATTCATTATCATAGGAAATCGGAAAATACCGGAAAATTGACATTTCATCGGAAAACACATTTTTTGGCAATATTAACACTAATATTGTTTCAAAAAACTTTACTAGCGGTTTAATTTCATTGTAAATATTAAATATAAAACACTGTCACAATATATATATATATATATATATATATATATATATATATATATATATATATATATATATATATATATATATATATTCTTGATTCTTGAACCATATATTATATCATTTTTTTTTTATTTTGTCTTTTCTTGGGTTTAGGTTGCGTAGTATTTCAAGGATGGGAACATGTAATTCAGTATTAATCTGGGAATACATCCGTTCGTTCGTTTGGTTTTCTGTGGAAGTTTGCAGACGTTTCGCCAAAATCTCATTTGGCATCTTCTGTGCTTGGTGGCTGTAGATCAGTTGATCTATAATCTTAATACTGAATCATATATATATATATATATATATATATATATATATATATATATATTTATCTTCTAGGAATAAATAGTTTTGTTCCGTGCTCCAATTTGTAGTTTGATTTTCAGAAGCACACCGTGAGAAAGCCAAGCTTCCCCCACCACTCGCTGCAACAAAAGTACCTTCATTTCGAAGGGTTATAACTTTACTAACGGTGCATGAATTTCATACTTATCAATTGCATCATAGAATATAGGTCTTCGTTTAAAAACTGTGAAAATTTCGATTCTTAATGTTTATAAACAAAACAGATAAGACTAAAGAAAATGCTACCTTAGCTCCTATTGGTCGTAGGAGACTTTATTTTCTTTTAAAATTCGTATTTTTTCATCAGCTTTCAAGTTCACTTATCCACGAACTTGTATCATACAAATAAACAAAGTTATTCCAATTGTTTATACGTAAAAAAGTGCTCCTTTTTTAAACGGTTTTTTTAACAACAATTTTTTTCAAAATCAATCGTTTTTTCATTTTCGTTTGTAGTTTGAACTTCAAAGAATCCATTCCGCTTTTGTAAATATCTGTAGATTCATTCCTTGGGCAAGGACAATTATTTGAACATTCAGTGTCTGGGATAAATAATTAAAATTATTCATAAACTACCAAATCGAATTGGTCCAGCTTTCGCACAGTTATAAAAGCACATAATGGCCTTATCATCAAGGGGTTATACATCACTTTCGGCCTTTCTTGCAAAAGTTATTAACATTTATATAATAGTGCAAAAAAGATGGATTTTCGCCATTATCTCGATAAATTATTTATCGTTTTTGATGTATAAAAAATAAAATTAAAGGTCTTTTCAATACCCACAACTTTCATTTCGACTAGTTTTCTCTAAAATGTAACAGGAAAATTCTATGGTCAGAAACTCGAATTTTCCGACCTTGGATGTTGTCTATAAAAAAACAGGGCTGATCTAGCTGTACTTTTTTATGTATTTATCATCTACTAGGTACCCCAACGACTTGAAACTTTCAGATACCTGCAATAAATTTTTTCACCTTCTTTCATACGAAGACTGGAGTAACACCCCAAAGACACACAGCACGTTTTTTCCAAACAGTGCGAAAAAAACTTTAATTTAGTGATTATTCATACACTGTTCAATGCGTCATCGTTGGTAATAATTAACACCTATCTGAAATTACATTTATAACAAACGTATTGTTCAATAATCCCGGAAACAGTAAACAAATTTATCTTATCAAAAAAACGATTGCAAGTTTTTTTACCTTTATTTGCCTGGCAAAGCTTTAAATAAATCCTCAAATGCTACCACTTTATTTTTTTTTTTCAATTTTATATAAAAGCCTAGAAAATTAGGCGGTAAAATATTACCAAACTTTTTCACTTATGTGCTCTTGAAATGTTTCACCACTCGGAAAGGTTTCGTTTTTCATCAACTATTTAAAAACAAAAAAGTACGTTACGAGAATAAAAAGGTCCTTGATGTGTAAAATAGAGATAAGACGAAACAGCAAAAAGAATATGGTGAAAATAAAGTAATTAATCATACAGTTTTTTACAATGTAGCAAAATATGAAACAGTGTTAGGCATTGCTCAATGTGAAAAGAGATAATGTCGGTAATTACTTTGAGTACTAATTTTTATAAAAAAATTGAACCGACTTCTAAAATAGCGCTAAAAAATGAAAAATAACTAAAAATTTTTATATGCAATTGAACTTTTTGAAGTCGGCGCCAAACTAATATCTGACAAAATGTGATTTGCATAAACAGCTTAAAAATACTTTATTTGTAATTGCTTTCTTACAATAATTTGTATATATTACTAATTATTTATTTCATTTACAAATAATTTAACGTTGACTTCAAAGAGTTTTATAGTTATGTATGTATATATATATATATATATATATATATATATATATATATATATATATATATATATATATATATATATATATATATATGTTTATGCGGCTTTTACGGATTTCTCCATGTGAGATGCAGTAGCAGTGGATATATCCACATTATGCCGCTGTAGTGCTGAAATCACATTCAGCAAACGTACAACTGTATGCAACTCCGTATATAAGTAAAGCAAAATGCGAACAGTAAATACAAACTTCGTTCCATCATATGCTTTCCGTGTTGGTTGCACAATTTGAATAAATTGCTACACAACACAATTTATCCTATTCCGCCACCATTGAAATGATGGCCTACCTGTACCACCGTACTGAGAAGAAAGTCAAAACTTACCCTCCCCGTCACAGTGATACGGCAGAGGTACATGTTTCGTCTCTACTAGACACATTAGGGTACCGACATGTACCTGTCTGTGCAAAGGACAGATCGGAAGGAAGTATCAAACACTGAACGCAACTTCGCCGACCTCCCGCCGGATGACGTATATATGTCTCGCATTCAGTGTTGCATACTTCCTTCCGATCTGTCCTTTGCACAAACAGGTGCATGTCGGTACTGATGCTGCCGTATCACTGTGGCGGGGAGGGTAAGTTTTTATGATATCCATAAATTATTCGACCTAAATACTAATCGAGATTAGTGTACCTCATAATAACTACAAAGTATCAAAAAAGTACCCATTTTATCCAAAGTTGTAAATCACCCTAAAATGAATCACTAAAAATTCTTTGGTTCTTAGAGTTCTCCAAATACCAGTAAAATTGTGGCAAACAAATATTTAGTCTGTTATAGTAAATGGACTATCTTAAATTTCAAATTAATTTTAGATTGCTAATATATAAACTTGCCAATATCGATATTTAAAGAACTTGAGATGTTAATTTCTTAGCGCAATATGTTTTATACTGCATATTGAATTTGTGTACGCCTCAAGAACCCCACAATATCAATTTTAGACAAAATCGGAATATGTAAAATTTTCTGTCCCTCATATTGTATCTTATCTACCTAATAGTTGTAAAAAATTAACTTCATATTCGTAATACACGACCCCGAAAACCCCCTAATACCAAATCTTAAAAAATGCGAATAAGGTAAGGCATATGCATATTGCATCCACTATATTGAATTTCAAAAAATTATTTTAAGTCTTAATCTAATCTAAATCTAAACCCTTCAAAGCCCCCTAGTACCAATTTTGAAAGAAACCCGGAAATTAAAAATTTCCAGACTTGTATTCCCTATTTACATCCTCAAATACGATTCAGTCTCGCCTTTAAACAAAATCGGAAAATGTAAAATTTTTAGCCCGCTACATTGGATTCGCTATATTGAATCCTGAAAAAATACTTTTAAATTCATAATTTACACCCTCAAAAACCCCCTATATCAGGACACCATATTAAATCTGCCAGATTGAGTTTTTCAAAAAATATTTTAAATTCATAATTAACACTAACAAAAATACCCCAATACTGATTTTAGACAAAATCGGGAGATGTAAAATCTTTAATCCGCCATCTTGGATCCGCCATATTTAATTTTTTTTAAAATAATTTCAGATTCGTAATGTGCGATCCCAAAAACTCCCCCATTTCAATTTTGAAAAGAAATCGGACAAAATTAATATTTTTTCCGCCATATTGGATACGCCATATTTAATTTTCTAAAAACAACTTCAGATTCATTATGTGCGACTCCGAAAACTCCCCCGTACCAATTTTGAAGAAAATCGGACAAAATTGATTTTTTTATCCGCCATATTGAATTATTTAAAAATATTTTGGATTCATTATGTGCGAACCCGAAAACTCCACCTTACCAATTCTGGAGAAGATTAGACACAATTAAATTTTTTTATCCACCATATTGGATCCGCCATATTGAATTTTTTAAAAATAATTTCAGTTTCGACCCCAAAAGTTCCCTTATACCAATTTTGGAGAAAATCGGACAAAATTAATTTCTTTGGCCGCCATATTGTCAGCGCCATCTAGGATATTACTGCACCAATTTCATCCAAAAAATATGGGACAACCGCAGCAACTTCCTGAACATAACGTAAAAAATTTCATTCAAATCGGCACCGCCGTTCCGGAGTAATCGGTGTACATACATAAAAAAACATTCATAGTCCACGAATTGAGAACTTCCTCCATTTAGAAGTCGGTTAAAAATGCAATTTTTCCAGACAAAAACTGTCCAATTTATCTTTATATCCGTTTTATTAATATAATTTACGTGCATTATTTCATCTCGCTTTTTATAGTCTGGCAGTGTAAAAAATATTTCAAGAGAACTTGGTGACACTTGTTTGAAGATTGTAAGCAATATTGAAGATTGTGGTTCAATAATTATGTGTAAAAAACTTGATTCTATTGCAGCTCTTTGGGAGCCCATATCTTCGAAGCGGAGGTCTATATGAAAAAAGTTTGTATGAACTTGTAGTATTCCTTTAATGGGTTTTTTCATATTCGGGATATTTCCCACATTTTCCTGGACACCTTGTATAGAAAATCATCAAAAATTGGTCTACAGATGTATTTACAGAAAACGAAAATCACTAGCAAAGAAAATATGGAGATCACCGTCAGAGGAGCAGAACTGGAAAATGTCAACCAATATATTTAACTCTGGCACATGATTCTATTGGAAGGTAATTGACCACAGGAAAACCGCATTTGGCAAAATGAATAGAACTTTAAAAAGCAGGAATATTCCCTATTAGGCCCCGAAGCAAATTATTCTAACAAACACTTATACCAATACTGACATATTGTGCTCAAACTTGGACGCTGAGAAAATGGACAATAAAAAAAATTTCTGGGAGATGTTGGACCTCTCACTAATAGATCCCAAGAGAAACTCATGGATCCGAGAAAAATCAATATTAAAAGATGTTACCAAATATATCTTAGACTAAAAATGGAACAGTGCGGGACACGTTCCCAGATATGCAGACGACGATGGACTTACGACCTTAAACAATCAGTAACACTTACCTGAACAGGAGTGGCCCAGAATAGAGAGAGATGGCGACAAGTGAGAGAGACATCTGTCCAATAATGAACGGATAACAGCTAAGTGATGATGATGAATACGGACATTAATTGTATTAATAAAGTCAGTATAACCCCACGTTTAATGGCTAATATTTATTACAAAAAAAAGGTATTAATTTATTAACTACACACCAAAGAGAGTTTTCCCATTTTTATGGGCCACCCTGTATATGTATATAAAGGGTGTTTTTTATAGAGGTATAGAACTTTAAGTTGGCAACACTTTTTTAACTGGCGGCCATTTTGTCAGCTGTCAAGTGATTTATGTTTAGTTTGGTTTGGCATTTCAACATGAATAGACTGACGCCTGAACAACGCTTCCAAATTGTGCAAATTTATTTTGAAAATCATGATTCTGTTCGAAATACGTATCGCGCACTACGTCCATTTTACGGTAAACATAATCGTCCATCGGAGCAATTAATTCGATTAACTATGGAATTTTTTCGCACCAAGTTTACTCTAAATGATAATATGCATCCACAGAGACGTCGTACAGTGCGTACAGAAGAAGTCATTGCTGCTGTAGAGCGTAGCGTAGAGGAAGACCAGAATCAGTCTATCCGCCATCGTGCACAGGAATTGGATATGTGTCCATTTACTTTATGGAAGATTTTGCGGAAAGATCTTGGTTTGCGTGCTTACAAAATCCAACTCGTGCAAGAATTGAACCACACGATCACCTAGCAAGGCGTAGATTCGGTGAATGGGCCCAAAACAAGATTGCAGTTGATCCCGATTTTCATAAGCGAATTTTGTTTAGCGATGAAGCTCACTTTTGTTTGAATGGATACGTCAATAAACAAAGCTGCCGTATTGGGAGTGATGATAATCCTCAAGTGTATGTTGAGACACCGTTATATCCAGAAAAACTGACTGTTTGGTATGCTTTATGGGCTGGTGGAATCATTGGTCCGTACTTCTTTAAAAACGATGCTGGTGAGAACGTTACAGTCAATGGTGACCGCTATAGAGCCATGATTACTGACTTTTTCGTTCATCAATTGAACAACCATGATGTGCAGGAGCTGTGGTTTCAACAAGACGGCGCAACATATCACAGCTCGTGCCACAATTGATTTATTGAAGGAAACGTTTGGTAACCGCATAGTTTCACGTTTCGGACTCGTGAATTGGCCTCCAAGATCGTACGACTTAACGCCGCTAGACTATTTTCTGTGGGGATATGTGAAGTCGCTAGTCTACGCCGATAAGCCCGAAACGATTGATCACTTGGAGGACAACATTCGCCGCGTTATTGCCGATATACGGCCACAAATGTTGGAAAAAGTCATCGAAAATTGGACCTCCAGATTAGACTACGTCCGAGCCAGCCGTGGCGGTCATATGAGAGAAGTCATTTAAATTATAATGCCAGAAGGTTATCTTTCGAATAAAGTAAATTTCATGTCCATTTAAAAAATTCATCTTTGTTTTATTCCATTTAAAAGTTCTATACCTCTATAAAAAACACCCTTTATATATATAAATATATATATATATATATATATATATATATATATATATATATATATATATATATATATATATATATATATATTGTTGTAGAATTCTATCTACAAGATCCTAAAAAATCATAAAAATAAAATAAACATCTAAAGACCGTTGAAATTCCGAGAAAAAACTGCACGTTGTCGGCGGTAACGGCGCATAGACACCGACACAGACAGCGGCGCAGACAAAGCTTTGGCGGACCGCGCTAAACGCTGATCGGTTCCTTTCGGAAGACCCGGCAGAGTGCCGAGAAGTTATAAATAGCACCCGATGCCGCGATTCGAGAGCAGAATCTGGTTGTCTTTTAAAGAGCACAGATCTCTCAAATTTTTTTTTACACGCGCACGAGTATCTAAGTCTTTTGAAGCTTTTACTCTGGCTTCAGTTAAATAAAAACCGTGACACAAAAATTCCAGCGCCGTCGGAAAAAATAAGCTTCTCAAAAAAAATCTTTTCACGCCGATATTTTTTTTAATTATTGCGGAAATTATTTAAATTAATATAGAGTATCCACGCGCCTACTTTTACGACTATAATAATTTGCGTAAAGGAAACCTGATAGCGACACACCCGATTTAGACATTCCCGATTGCGACTTAAATAATTTTCTATTAAGAGAAAATTAGTGATAACCTGATAGTGACATAGTTAACGAATCTAAGAACACTAAACGTGCCTTAGTTTGCGCTTAACACCAAAACAAGAATTTTTGAGAAAATTGAATTTTCGAAAATTTATTAAGAGTCCCAATACTACATTTAATTTCGACACAAAACTTAAGAGTCCCAGTCAAAAAAATTTTTTTACTGCGAAAAAGTCCTATAAGAGCTCACGTCTAATAAAAACAAAGTAATTATTGGCCAAGTTCTCATTCAACCCAAATTCCATATACTTAATTTTTCCATATATTAAGTATACTAAAGCCCAGCCCTCCGTGATTTTTGTATTTTTTATACAAAACATTCTACTTTAAGAGAAAAAATAATTTATTAAAAAATGTCCAATCCCTTCTCTCATAGTCCCTTCCGGTCTGATGAGGCGGGTGGCATTTCAGGCTGTCCGGGTGGTTTTGGTGGGACCTCCGCGGCCCCTCGTGGGGTCGCGCCAGACCTAACAAGATTCCATACTCGTAATGAATCTGACATGACCCAAATAAATCAAAATGCTGAATTATATCCCAACACTTCAATTTCTCTCATGGGACAATTTTTAAATGATATCCAAGCTTCACGTCAAGGTGGGGACCACTTAATGCAGGGACAAACTCATACCACAAATGACAAAAATCCTGATACGCAAATCATTCACAGCTCGTATACGTCGTTCGCGTTCGATCGAAACGTACCTCGTGACGTTCTCGCGGAAAATCGGATCTCCACTATTAATTTTCCCGAAACGACGGACGTGCATATACGACATGGCATCCCTGGTGGGGACCTCTTCTGTAATACGGATACCGAACGTCAAATTAACTTCGGAAAGTCTCTACAAGAGCCACGATCGCAATTAAATATACGACATGGTCTTGATGGAAATTTCTTCGGCAACGTAACGGAGATCACAGGAGAGAATCGTGTTGAAGTTAACACGGCGACACCCCAAAATAAAACGGCTTACGGTCAGGAAAATCGACTAGACACAAATCCGTTCAGAATGAGCTTTGAACAAAAGCCTGTTGAAATCAGTGCGTCGTTAAATAAGACCACATTTCAACGTGATACGGAACTCTTAATTCAACTACAAAATGCAAAAACCATGGCTAATTTAGCGCAAACATTAAACAGACCAATCTCGACCGGAAAAACGCCGCTTCGCGCGAATTTTGCGGGGGAAGAATGGGAAGATCCCAGAGTCTTTTTAAGAGATCTGGAAAACTGGATAGTTGAAAACAACATACCAGTAAGTGAAAAAATTTATTACGCCCGTGATAAATTAAGCGGAAAGGCTAAGGTATGGTTTGAGCCATATCGTCCTTATGTGAAAACATTCGACGATTTTGCTACAAAATTGATCCAACGTTTCTCTAGCGTAGAAAATATAGCGGAGTTAAGAACAACGTTGTATGGAATACATCAGAAACCCAATGAAGAAGTTGAACGTTTCATCTTAAGAAAACATGCGTTATACTTAAGATTAAACAGTTACGGTCCGATTGAAGACTTTATTGCAATAATAGTAACTCAACTAATACCCGAAATTCGATCACGTATTCGAGGTAGTGAAATTAACTCCTTAGAGCGTCTAACCACGTTGGCTAGAATGATCGAACAAGATCTGAAAGAAGAACAAAGAAATGCGCAAAGTACTTCGACTAGACTAACTTCTAGAGAAGGAAGGAAAGACTTAGATACTCGAAATCATAAAGATACGCCAAATTTTAGAAATAATGACAGAAATCAACAGCGTTCGAATGCTAATAATAATAACATTGATAATAGAAACATGCGACCTTGTCGGCATTGCCAGGGCCAGCACATGGACTCGCGATGTCCGGAAATAGGCCGAAATAATTTACGCCGAAACAATACGGAAAATCAAGAAAATAAAAGCGAACATAACAGAAACGGTTACCAGATAAGAAAAATCCGAGCGACTCGACAATCCTCTGCAAAACACAATAACAACTTCGAAGTAGCACCTTCGAATGTTGTTAAAAATACCGACAAGAAACGTCAACGTACAGCATTGCGTGTGCGTAATCAACCGTTCCTCAAAGCGGTTTGTAATGGCAAGACTTACAACGCCTTACTGGATACTGGTGCAGATTGTAATATAGTATCTCAGAAAGTGGCTAACAAACATCTTAGACCTACAAAGCTAAAAAGCATACATCTAGCATGTAACAATGTAAAAGTTAAAGTTATTGGATCATGTGAACTGAACTTCAAATTAGGAGATCAGGAATACACCGCTACATTCTTGGTTGTTGACAATTTAGACACCAGCTTCTTATTAGGAATTCCCTTTTTGGAGCAGGAAAAGGTTGTAATTGATTTTTTCCGAAAATGTGTCGACGTTGGCAGTACTGACCGGCAAACGTTATACTGGAATCAAAACCAGAAAAATTACGATAGCCGAGACGCAAAGCGTTTAGCAAATAGCCAAAACCATTTAAAAAATTCAGCTACGAAAGTTAAAGTTAACTCTTGTAAAAAAGCTGGACAACTTAATAAATCTACGTCGAAAAGAAAAAAGAAGAGTAAATCGCAGCGGACTCGACCAACGACTCTGTTACGAGCTCTTACACCGAACTTGCCCTTCCGAGAAATCTCGAGAGACGTCATAGAGGTATCCACTTCACCTGTTTTTAAAATAAAAGCAGAGACACAAACCTATGACGGCTTCAAGGCAAATAATAATAAAAAAATTACTGACAGTGAGCACATTCGTCAGTATGGCATCCCTGGACAACAGAAATCAAAATCAAGCGGTTTGAACAAATTAAAAGTAAATAACGTGAATGAATTACCGGCTGTGACCAAAACGCATAACGAGTTACAAAAACCCTTAGAGCAGGTACAGATCCGGACCGAAGCAAATTCGAGGAACCGAGTGTTCTATAATTCAAACTTTCACGATTACTTCTTGCTACGACAGCGACCTAAGAAGGACAACTTAGGTATGCGAGCTCGTCTAAGTGGGGGGGTGTTGTAGAATTCTATCTACAAGATCCTAAAAAAATCATAAAAATAAAATAAACATCTAAAGACCGTTGAAATTCCGAGAAAAAACTGCACGTTGTCGGCGGTAACGGCGCATAGACACCGACACAGACAGCGGCGCAGACAAAGCTTTGGCGGACCGCGCTAAACGCTGATCGGTTCCTTTCGGAAGACCCGGCAGAGTGCCGAGAAGTTATAAATAGCACCCGATGCCGCGATTCGAGAGCAGAATCTGGTTGTCTTTTAAAGAGCACAGATCTCTCAAATTTTTTTTTACACGCGCACGAGTATCTAAGTCTTTTGAAGCTTTTACTCTGGCTTCAGTTAAATAAAAACCGTGACACAAAAATTCCAGCGCCGTCGGAAAAAATAAGCTTCTCAAAAAAAATCTTTTCACGCCGATATTTTTTTTAATTATTGCGGAAACTATTTAAATTAATATAGAGTATCCACGCGCCTACTTTTACGACTATAATAATTTGCGTAAAGGAAACCTGATAGCGACACACCCGATTTAGACATTCCCGATTGCGACTTAAATAATTTTCTATTAAGAGAAAATTAGTGATAACCTGATAGTGACATAGTTAACGAATCTAAGAACACTAAACGTGCCTTAGTTTGCGCTTAACACCAAAACAAGAATTTTTGAGAAAATTGAATTTTCGAAAATTTATTAAGAGTCCCAATACTACATTTAATTTCGACACAAAACTTAAGAGTCCCAGTCAAAAAAATTTTTTTACTGCGAAAAAGTCCTATAAGAGCTCACGTCTAATAAAAACAAAGTAATTATTGGCCAAGTTCTCATTCAACCCAAATTCCATATACTTAATTTTTCCATATATTAAGTATACTAAAGCCCAGCCCTCCGTGATTTTTGTATTTTTTATACAAAACATTCTACTTTAAGAGAAAAAATAATTTATTAAAAAATGTCCAATCCCTTCTCTCATAGTCCCTTCCGGTCTGATGAGGCGGGTGGCATTTCAGGCTGTCCGGGTGGTTTTGGTGGGACCTCCGCGGCCCCTCGTGGGGTCGCGCCAGACCTAACAAGATTCCATACTCGTAATGAATCTGACATGACCCAAATAAATCAAAATGCTGAATTATATCCCAACACTTCAATTTCTCTCATGGGACAATTTTTAAATGATATCCAAGCTTCACGTCAAGGTGGGGACCACTTAATGCAGGGACAAACTCATACCACAAATGACAAAAATCCTGATACGCAAATCATTCACAGCTCGTATACGTCGTTCGCGTTCGATCGAAACGTACCTCGTGACGTTCTCGCGGAAAATCGGATCTCCACTATTAATTTTCCCGAAACGACGGACGTGCATATACGACAATATATATACATATACATATATAGCGTTGCAGGTGGGCTGTGATTTATTTTATTATTCGCAAACTCCTTTGGTTTTCGAAATATCGTATTTAGTACTTCTTTTACTTACTGAAAATTAATTATTAGATATTAAATCAATATTAAAACCATTCGATGTCAAGATAATAATGATTTAATATCTAATAATTAATTTTCAGTACGTAAAAGAAGTACAAAATACGATATTTCGAAAACTAAAGGAGCTTGAGAATTATAAAATAAATCACAGTCCACCTGCAACGCTTCTAACATTATTATTTATCACTCAGACAAATGTGACTGGTCTCATAATGAAGAAATGAATTTATCAACTTCAAAAATAAACCCTTAAATGACGACCTAAAACAGTGTACCTTTATAAGCCATTTAATCCTAACGAGCAATTTGAAGCCATTAATTTTCTTAAGTAAACCAGAATATAAAACTACTTAAAATAATCAACTTCCACTGAATCTTTAAGAAAAACAAGGTTTATAAAGCTTCAGGAAAGTCTTGTCAAAGAAAAAGCAAATAAATAAATATTTTTTGTTATATTCAAAGTTTTGTTTATTTGTAATAATTTTTATACCATTTATGAAAAAATCGGCTAGACAGTATATTTTTATATTTATTAATAGCCATTTTAAAAAAAATTATATCATATAAAAACTGTTGTCTGTTGTCTGTAGCGATGTTTACAGCCTGAATTTTTGGGGCTCTCCAGTGTGTGCGGGTCAGTTACCTTTAAAGTTTTCAGAAATGTTAGAGATAAGTTCGAAAATAGGCTTTATTACTATGTAGAGCATAATGGACACCATTTTGAATAGTTTATAAAATAGTAGGTAAGTAAATTCTATCTTTTTAATTTTTTTTTTTTTTTTTGAGAACTTGTTAAAGTAAAATAACCACCAGATAAAAATCAAAAGTTTATATTAAACTTTGGTTCTGTTTAAGGGTTAGAACTAATGTCACTTATTCAAGCCCAAATTTATTTGCAAAAAAGGAAATTAACTGAGTTTATTTGAAATAATTAATACTAATACAATTTTTATAAAAAAATTGAACCAACTTCTAAAAGTGAAAAATAACTATAAATTTTTGTATGGAATTGAACTTTTTGAAATCGGTGCTAAACTAATACTTGGCAATATGTGATTTGCATAAACAGATTAAAAATACTTTATTTGTAATTGCCTTCTCACCATAATTTGTATATATTAGTAGTTATTTATTTCATTTAAAAATAATTTGGCACCGACTTCAAAAAGGTCAATTTCGTATAAAAATTTATAGTTATTTATTACTTTTTATCGCACTTTTAGAAGTCGGTTCACATTTTTTATAAAAATTTTATTTTTTTATTTTTAGTTTTAGAATTCATTATAATATCCATAAATTATTTTAACTAAGTACTAATCGAGATTAGTGTACCTTTCAATGACTCCAAGGTGGCCAAAAAGTACCCATTTTATCCAAAGTTATAAATCACCCTAAAATGAACCACCAAAAATTCTTTGGTTCTTAGAGTTTTCCAAATACCAGTTAAATTGTGTCAAACAAATATTTAGTCTGTCATAGTAAATCCACTATCTTATATTTCAAATTAATTTTAGAATGATAATATAGGCCCCAAAACCTTCCAATATCAATGTTTAAAGAACTTGAGATGTAAATTTTCATACTGCAATCCCAAATCTGAAAAAATGCGAACAAGGTAAACTTTTCAACCCACTATATTGCATCCGATATCTTGAATTTCAAAAAAATTATTTTAAGTCTTAATCTAATCTAAATCTAAACCCTTCAAAGCCCCCTAGTTCCAATTTTGGATGAAATCCTGAAATTTAAAATTTCTAGACTTATATTCGCTATTTAAATCCTCAAAAACGATTTAGTCCCACTTTGAACAAAATCGAAAACTGTAAAATTTTTAGTCCGCTATCTTGGATACTTTCAAATTAACAATTTACACCCTCAAGAACCTCCTATATCAGTTTGGGAGAAAATTGAAAAATGTAAAATTTTTAGGACACCATATTGAATCTGCCAGATTGAGTTTTTCAAAAAATATTTTAAATTCATAATTGACACTAACAAAAATACCCCAATACTAATTTTAGACAAAATCGGGAGATGTAGAATCTTTAATCCGCCATCTTGAATCTGCCATATTGAATTTTTTAAAAATAATTCTAAATTAGTTATGTACGACCCTGAAAACTCCCTTGTACCAATTATGAAGAAAATCGGACAAAATTTTTTTTTGTCCGCCATATTGGATCCGCCATATGGAATTTTTTAAAAATATTTTGGATCCATTATGTGCGATCCCGAAAACTCTTCCATACCAATTTTGGAGAAAATCAGACAAAATTAAATTTTTTTGTCCTCCATATTTGATCCGCCATATTGATGTTTTAAAAATAATTTTAGAATCGTTGAGTACAACCCCAAAAATTCCCCCTTACCAATTTTGGAGAAAATCAGACAAAATTATTTTTTTAGCCGCCATATTGTCAGCGTCATCTTGAATATTACTGCACCAATTTCGTCCAAAAAAATATGGGACCACCGCAGCAACTTCCTGTACATAACGTAAAAAATTTCATTCAAATCGGTGTTCCGGAGTAATCGGTATACATACATAAAAAAAACATACATACTCGACGAATTGAGAACCTCCTTCTTTTAGAAGTCGGTTAAAAATAATTAATATGAGTTTAGGTAAGTTATAATTACGTCTGTTTTGGGACGCTTTTCTTTGAAATTGAAGGGTTTTATTGGAAATTTTAAAAGTAACCTCTGTGGAAACTGACAGTTCTATTGGATTTTTAATATAATAAATTGAAAAAAAGATATTGTAACGGACTTTATACCAGTATACACTTCATGGTGTTGGTTTATATTTCTAGTTCGTACGGTTTTAGATTTATTTTTCACTAGTTTATAATTTATTTAATTAATTTTACCTTTTATCAATTTCTTCATGAGACGTCGATGAAGGAAGGCCAGGAACTTTTTATTAAATTCTATTGCCTTATTTTGAACATGAAACGTCTATAACAGAAGATTTAGAAATCGCCAGATTACTCCTTTTCCTCACTTTTGTTGCATTATATAGTATGGAAATACTTCTAGAAAATTAAAGAATCTTCTCGTATCGACCAAAAGGGTATAAAAAGGGTCCAAATCGGCTTTCGTGGACAGTTTAGGTCGAGACATCGTCGCTGTAACTTGAAGTGTTGGACAAGTGTCAGAAATTATGAAGTTGACAATAAAAGCTTTTGAAATCATAGAGTGTGTTTCTAAATCGCTGTCCGGAATAAACTGGTGTCACAGGTGCGATGAAATCCAAAAGAGGTTAGTTCAGGTAAAAAAATTAGAAAAAAAAAGTGAATTGAAATTGTATGCCAGTGGAAGCTAGAAAACAGAAAGCAAAAATGAAAGAACAACTTAAAAGCTAGTTTAAATCAGATAATGATGATGATATGTCGAAAATCAAGATGAGATGAAACAATAATTGATGATACTGAAAACAAGCCAAGAAGAGATGAAACAAGGAATGAAAGAAGATATGACGAAAAATTAAGATGAGATGAAACAAGAATTAAAGACAAGCCAAGATGATATGAAACAAGAACTAAAAACAAGCCTGGAGGACATGAGACAGAAACATAAAAAAAATCAAGAAGAAATGAAGCGCATAGAACCAAAAATACAGCAGATGATTAACAAAATTAGATAAGACGTACATGGCGAAGTACATGAACTGACGAAAATTCAGAAACGGATGCCACAATTTAAAGAAGACATACATTGCGAAGTACAACATAAGGTGACGGGAATTCAGAAACAGGTGCAACAATTACCTTTGCAATTATCCGTCAATTCGAAGCCGCCGCCACAGGCAATGACTGGAGTCCACCGAGGAAGGTACGTGCTCTTGTGCTAGTTATAGAGATTCTATTTAACATTCCCGAAGAAAAACAGAAGGATTATGAGTCTATGGTTACTTTTCTGAAGATGCGCAATGGTGAAGCCTACCTACAAGAAGTTTATAAGGCCCAACTCCAAGAAAGAAGACAAAAATACAACGAAAGTCTTCAAGAATATGAGGCGGATATAATGAGATTAACAAATTTGACCTACTCAACATACCCAGAAGAAATAGAGCAAGATTTAGCAGTGAATAGTTTTATTGAAGGTTTATGTGACCCAGAAACAAGTCAAATTCTAAGAATAGCCTAAATGAAGAAAATTTCCGAGCCTCTTGCTTATGCTCTTCAGTTTGAAACAATGAAGCAGGCTTCAAGGAACCAAGAAAGAATCATAAGAAGAGTCGACGTTTCTCGGGATTATCGCAAGATCAACGAGGAAATTTTCATTAGGCAAATAAGGGAGTTGCAGGACTTTTTGAACAAACGAAAAACACATGACAAAAAAAATACAACCTTTCGTAGCAGAAATAGAATGCGTTGTTGAAAGTGTGGCCAAGAGGGGCATATATAAAGCCACTGTACTTGCAGTACTGTTTCTGACAGAGATCTTGATTGCTAATATAAGTGATGAAGTTCGAAGGAGCGACTTGGAGAATGTCTTTGCTCTTTATGGTGAACTTAAAGGAGTCTGGATAAGCAATAACATCCCCTGTTTTGGATTTGCTGTTTACAAAGATAAAAAAAAAATGCTGCAGTTGCCGTCAAGGCTTGCGATGGAGTTGAAGTATGTGGTTGTCATCTTAGAGTAACTTATGCCATACCGAGAAAAAGGGATCAGGGTCGCTGGTACCATTCGAATAACATGCGTTCTTACCAATGCGGATACAATTGTCACTTTTACAGAGATTGCCAAAAAATTACTGTTGGTGGAGGCGATAGAAGAAAGAACCATTACGGAAGAGATAGAATGAGTATTCGAGGCGACCGTAGAGAACGAGACGAGAGGGACCGTGTCCGCGAAAGGCTACGGAAAAAGGACGTTCTACAGGTCATCTTCGAGAGGGTAGGTCAAGAGGGACCGCGACTGTGAAAGGCACTATGGAAAAAAAACATCCTTCAGGTCATCCTCGGAAAGGTACAGAGACGACTGTAAATAAAATGCGTTGGTATTAAGACCTTCTATAACTTCAAAGCTAATACTGGAGGATTCATGGTTGGTCAAAAAAATGTAGCTGTACAATCCGAAAAGAACCAAAGGGCTTTTACCACAGCTTCAGAAGTCATGGGAAAGTGCATACAACGTAATGACCCGATTAAACGACCTGGTGTACCGAATTCAGAAAAGCCCTCATGCGAAGATGAAAGTTGTGGATCTTGACATACTGGCCCATTATCAAGATCAAGAAGGTTGATCGGAACGATCAATACTTGAAAGGAGATAATATAATGGAGTTTATTGCAGTATACACTTCATAGTATTAGTTCGTATTTCTAATTTGCACCGTTTTAGGTTTATTTTCCACAAGTTTATAATTTATTAAGGTAATTTTACCTTTTATTTATTTCCTCATGAGACGTCGATGAAAGAAAGTCTGGAACTTTTTAGTAAATTCTATTTCCTTATTTTGAACATAAAACGCTTATGACGAAAGGTCTGGAAATCGCCAGATTACTCCTTTTTTTCATTTTTGTCTCACCATATAGTATAAAAATACTTCTAGAAAATTAGGGAATCTTTTGGTATCGACCAAAAGAGTCCAGATCGGCTTTCGTGGACAGTTTAGTTTGAGACATCGTCATTGTAACTTGAAGTGTTTGACAAGTGTCAGAAATTGTGAAGTTGGCAGTAAAAGTTTTTGCAATCATGGTGTGTTCAAAAATCTGCAGTCCGGAACAATATTAAGGGTGGGCAGTTTTCAAATTAACATCTTGTATAAATAAATTTATAAAAATTAACATGTATGCAAATATTATTTTACCAGCGAATGAATTTTTAGCTGTAAAGCTCTCGCTAATCGGCAACAGAAACTCATTATAGCTTCAGAAATAAACTCAAATCGATAAGCATTAATGGCGATATAATTGATGATGTTTTAGTTCCAGCTTAAAGTAAGTCTTTCTTTTGAATTAATTAGTTGTTATACCAACAAAATAAATCCCCAAAATTCTATAGATAAATCCACGTCTAGTCTAGCCCATTTAATCGAATATTTAATTATTTAACAAGATCAATTTGACGTTTAGAAATGTTTATAATAAAATAAAGATGTTATAGAATAATTGGGTAGTTTTTCAGAATGGTTTATGCTAAGTTTTTAAGATTCTGATTCAGTAGTTAATAGGATAAGGTAAAAACAGAACCGGATCTAATTTATTTAAGTTTAAATTAAAACTTGTAATGAGTCAGTTGAAGTATATTTGCAATTTTATTATAGCTTGTTATACAGTTACGTTGAAAAGTAAAGAATAAATGAATTAATTTGACAAGATCTATGAGGGCAATCCCAGAATTAACCGGCCTGACACATAAATAGCGGTAGTTGTTAAAATATAATGACTGTGTTAGATAGTACTAACATTAGAAAGAACAAGTTTTAAGTTTGAAGACGCTACATGGTTTAGTACTTGTTTAACAGCCATCAATGACAAACGCTCTCAGTGATTTTTTAAACATGGAAAAAATTGGTCATCATTATGTGATTCAATACTTTCATTTGAAAGGACTTAGTGTAACCAATATCAAAGCCAAAGTAGATTCTACTTTAGGGGAGTCTGCAACTTCCTTTTCAACAGTGAAGTACTGGGTGGTAGAGTTTAAACGAGGACGTACAAGCTGCAAAGATGAACATCGCAGTGGTCGACCAAATGAGGTGACTGTTACAGTGTGACCGAATTTGATTATAGACTCCTGCTAATGACATATTGAGGTAGCGCTAATCATTTTATCTATAATCATTTTTGCCCCATATTAATTAGTAACTATTTTAATAACCTACAATTAAATATCACAGTAATAAAGACTCTTGCAGCTTTAGTACCAAACAACTACGGTTATTTAAGCTTACCAACCACAACTCAGAACTTCAGGACTCAGGAAAGGCTGCTAATTAGTTGGTCAGAAGACATCTCTTGTTTTGTAGGTCTCGCAACAGCGCACCCGCAAGTTAATTCGCGTGAAGGTTTTAATTAAATTGAATAAAACAAGTTTCTCAAAACAACTTAGTCTATTAAAAAAAAAAATAGAATAAAAACGAACTATTTACAATGAGAAACTTAAAACTAATAACAATCACGAAAAAACTAACATAATTGCTCTTCTCGGCCGTTATTTTAACCAAAAACGTAAAACACAATTTTGAAAAAAAACAAGTATAAATAGCTTAATAAAATATTAAACAAAAAAAAATAATTAAAACCCGAAAAACAGCTATTTATATTAGTTAATCGAACCGTATGAAAATCGCGAAATGTCCCACTAAAATAACATCCGATAATCCCTTAATTTCCCAAATTAAACAAAGATAACCTTCTTTCCGACGATTATACCCATGACGTAATTATTCTACGGTACTGGTACTCACGGTACCGTTCTAACGACATTCAAATTATGACTGACATTTACTATTCCTTAAAAGAGTGTCTTCGAATCTTACACTCCTCGACACCCCTCTGTTTCCCGTTTGTACCCATATTACCCAATGGAATACTGAAACGTCAATTTCTTTCCCTTAAAGTTCGAAGGTTTCGATCGTTATGTTCTGAGGGCATTAGCTATTCTATACCGGATGCTTGACTCCCGAATTTGCCTCTGAGCGTCTTAATAATAATTTTTATATAAACACAATTAATAAAACTATTCTATTTCTTTCTAAAACTAAAGGAATAAGAAAATTTAACGCCTGTGAAAAAACCTGAGTACCCTTGTATTCATATTGCTGGTATTTAATTCATTCTTTCTTGCAATCAGGAAAACAGTTGTTTTGATTATTCTTTTGTTTCCTAATAATGGAAAAATCGTTAAATATTTTAATACATTTTAACGGTATTTCATATACCATATGTTAAAAACTATCCTTAAGGCGTCTTGTTTTACATACATAATCAGAGTAGGATTATTTTGACAGATTTATAGCCAAATCTTAGAAAGGGTCTTTTAGTTTTATGACTTCTTAAATTTACTGAGTTTATATATTTTTAAGAAAACATTTAAACGTCAAAGATAATAAAAGTTAAGTTCGATAACCGATTTATTTTTCCTTTAGACTTTCGTGGATAGTGATAAAAAATATAACTACCCTATTCCCACGGGAAATCTATTCACAGAGTGATTATTTAATTATTCATTTTAACAGAATATAGTTCACATTGAACAGTGTAAAATAATTAATATTTGTTTCATTACAACAGAAATGGTGTCGACTAGAAGTGTCCGAGTAAGCAGAAATGGTAGGCATTTCAAAAAGTGCTGTACATCGCATATTGACTGAACATTTGGACATGAGAAAGCTACGTGCTGAATGAATGCCGCCTTTGCTCACAATCCAACAAAAACAGCGTCGTGAGGATGTTTCAATCGAGTGTTTACCCATGTTTCGCCGCAACAAAGCCGAATTTTTACGTCAATTCCTAACTATGAATGTAACATGGGTCCATCACTATACACCTCAGATGATTCCACCTATACACAAGGTCAAGGCTTCAGTTTTTTGGGATGCGTATGGTATAATTTTTATTGATTATTTTGAAAAAGGAAAAACCATCGACAGCGAGTAATATGCGAACTTATTGCAGCATTTAAGTGAAGAAATTAGCGAAAAATTCCGCATTTGGCGAAAAAGAAAGTGTTATTTCATCACGACAATGCGCCTCCACATTTCCGTTATTGCAGTGGCCAAAATCAATGATTTAAAATACAAATTACTTCCTCATGCACCCCATTCGCCAGATTTAGCACCTTCGCACTATTTTCTCTTTCCAAACTTGAAATGGCTTCGCGATTAAAAATTTGTCAACGATGAAGAGGTGATGTATGCAGTAGACGGCTATTTTGAGGAGCTCGCCATTTCTTACTATAAATAAGGTATCAAAGCTATTGAACATCGCTCGGAAAAGTATATCAAGCTAAAAGGAAACAATGTTGAGAGATAAATAAAGTTTTTGCCCAATATTTTGTGTTTTCTTTGTCAGGCCAATTAATTCTGGGACTTCCCTCGTAAGCTTAAAAGTTTTGAAAGTTATTATATTAGAAATCAGATCCTCGAATTAATTCGAATCAACTCGAAATAGTCAGAATATTTCGGACTAATAAAATAGTTTATTGTTTTAGAAAATTTATTTTGTAGAACAAGATATTTTAGAGCATTGTGGATGATCTCTCTGCCTTAATTAATTTCTGGCCAGTTCTTTGAAATAGAAGTATTTTCGGATAGATTTTGGAGTAGTTACAGTTATTTGATTTTCTAGAATATTTTCGTTGAAAGATATTATATAGTTTAAAGTTAAACCTTTCTTATGTTAGCTATCTGACACAAGAGCGTGAAGAAGTGCTTTATGTTACTTTCTTTCCCAAATTTAGAGATTTAGCAATAAATAACCGAGTAAGTGTAAAAAAAAACAAAGCTTAGGTGTAAACATTAAAAGTTTTGTTTTGTCATGCAGCCAATTTGGCTATAAATAAATTTCTTTAGCCACTGACAACGGCTTAAAATTATCCAAATGCCTCTATTTTATTAAGTTCGAGGAATGTACAATTTCTTTTAGAAGCAATCAGTTTTGTTTAAGCAAAATTTCGCTAGGTTTTGTGTAGGCCTTTTATAAGACTGAGTTGTATTTTCTTTATTTATTTTGGGGTTTTTGATCCATGTAGGAATCTTTGATATATGTAAAAGTGCTTGGTCTATGTAGAAGCTTCTGGTCTATGCAGAAATATCTCTTAGATAAAATAAAATAAGTACTGTGTTGTGATAAAAGTATGAACTTTTGAAATTAACTGCATCTGAATCTTCGTTTTAACCTGGATTACTACCTTTTTGTGGAAGCCATCTACGTCACAGGCCATGTTAAACTACTCTAGTTCGAAAGTTACTCAGCCAAGTGCCTAGTTATAGCGACACATGTATGTTGGGGTATCTATTTGTTGAGCCCTATGGGTAATACTAATTTTTAGTCGCTTAGCATGTTAACCAAAGGGTCTTTTTCGATGCCCTTAGAAGGCTATCATGTAACTAATTCTTTTGTGCATAGTTCTGAACCTCTTACTGAATAAATTTAAATGCTTGAAATTTACTAATTAATTACGACAGGCATCTTTTGCAAAATTAACCAAACAATTTAACAGAAGCAGATTTTTACGGTGAACCAGTAATTTGTAAAGTGAAACGGAGTCGACTGCTTAGCGCTAGAAAATCAAATTTTAGATAGTATTTCAATATTGCGAGTCTTCTTGTAATTGAAGTTATGTTGTTTTTGTCGAAGACTTAGAGTATTAGATCTATAGATATATTTATCAAACTGAAATTCTAATTTACAAATTAGATTCCACATAGTTTTAAGTATTTTGTTCTATACTCAAAAGAGAAGCTTGCAATAATTTTTGCTAGTATTTTCTGGAATGAGGTCTATCCCAAAAAAATACATGTATTGGTCTCTACCTAGTTTTATTTATGTTTAACCTAGTTATATTTCGGTAATCAACCTTTGAGATTCGTTAGCCCGTATTTGACATATTATATATTTGTTCTTTCCCAAATTTTCTATTACTTCTGCCCGTCTTAGATCATCGGGGCAAATATTAAAGTAAAATTTGGTGGCCCTTTTGCTCAATTGAGACATTTACAAAGTTTACACAATATAGTTAGTGCTGAATAGTAGAAAATACAAAATAACGAATATATCCTGAGATGAGCCAGCGTATAGGTAGATTTCAATCAACAATGGAATTTATTAGCCACTGGAACCAAAATGACAATGTTTAGGAACCGTAACCAGGAGCTGTCCTCGTTTTTTATTCTGGAGGATAAAATGTGTATTTGTGTTAATCCAAATAGTGTTATGGATGTTGAATTAGCAGCATGGAGTTCCTTTAAAACAATTGTTTCGGAGTTTTTAGGAAACAAAAAAGTAGAAAACTACGAAAAACTTGTAGAAGAACTACTTGAAAACTACTGCAAAATGGCCTGTCGCATGTTAAAAATACACTTCTTCCACTATCATTTAAATTTTTTCCCAGAAAATTTGGGTGCTGTTAATGACGAGTAAGGAGAAAGGTTCCACCAAGACATATTAACAATGGAGCAACGCTATCAAGGCAGATGTGATCCAGCAATGATGGGGGATTTTTGTTGGTTTCTTATGAAAGAAACCGATCAGAAATATAAACGAAAGTCAACATTTGAAAAAACGTTTGTTTGAAGGTTGTAGACAATGTTGTAGATTGACTAAAATGTGGTCGGACTTGCATTGCCTTTATTTTTATTTTTACGACATTTCGATTAGGTTGTATCTCTTATCGTTATCAAGTATAAACTGAACGTTTTGTCTTAAGACTACGAGCTTATATAGGGACTGTGTCCATTGAAGCGCAAATTTTCGCTTCACTGTACACACCTCAATTATTTGATGTTACAAAGTAGTGGCTGCCAAAGATTAGGTATCTCAACACTCGGTTTACTGAAGATTCCGTTATTGTTTTTAATGTATGCTGCTTCTATAAATTTTCTTTTTTTCATATTGGGTTCCATATATATTGCCGCAGCCTCAGACCATTTTATATGGTGTTGTTTATCCCAGAAGTGTTCTGCAATACCTGATCTCGACGTTTCTCCTTTTTGTATATGAGTTTTATGTTCCTTAATTCTAACTTCTAGTGGTCGTTTGGTTTCTCCAATATACATTTCACCACACTCACATGGAACTTTGTAAACACATTCTTTCTTATCGGTAGTTTTAGGTTTTGTTTTTGTTAAATGAGCTCTAAGTGTATTTCCTGATTTAAAGCCTATTTTTATATTATAACTACTGGCAATTCGTTTTATTTTCTCCGACGTTCCCTTAATGTACGGAATTGTGGAGAAGGAATGTGTTTCTTGCTGTCCAGTGTTCGTTGTTCTAAAATTATTTATAACATTCTCAATTAGTTTTAAAGGATAACCATTCTGTTGTAAATCGGATTTAATATTTGCTACCTCTTTTTCCAATGATTCGGCATTATTGCATATTGATATAGCGCGATTATAGAGGTTGCGTATAATTCCTCGTTTTGTTACAACAGAATGATTAGAACTATAATTAAAATATTTTCCAGTATGTGTTGGCTTTCTGTATACTGAAGTTTTAATAGTTTCTATAATCGCGCTATATCTATATGCAATAATGCTGAATCATTGCAAAAAGAGGTAACAAATATTAAATCCGATTTACAATAGAATGGTTATCCTTTAAAACTAATTGACGATGTTATAAATAATTTTAGAACAACGAACACTGGACAACAAGAAACACATTCCTTCTTCACAATTCCCTACATTTAGGGAACGTCGGAGAAAATAAGACGAATTTCCAGTAGTTATAATATAAAAACAGTCTTTAAATCAGGAAATACACTTAGAGCTCATTTAACAAAAACAAAACCTAAAACTACCGATAAGAAAGAATGTGTTTACAAAGTTTCATGTGAGTGTGGTGAAATGTATATTGGAAAAATCAAACGACCACTAGAAGTCAGAATTAAGGAACATAAAACTCATACACAAAAAGGGGAAACGTCGAGATCAGGTATTGCAGAACACTCCTGGGATAAACCCATACCATATAAAAGGGTCTGAGGCTGCGGCAATATATATGGAACCCAATATGAAAAAAAGAAAATTTATAGAAGCAGCATACATTAAAAACAATAATGGAATCTTCAGTAAACCGAGTGTTGAGATACCTAATCTTTGGCAACCACTACTTTGTAACATCAAATCATTAAGGTGTGTACAGTGAAGCGAAACTTTGCGCTTCAATGGACACAGTCCCTATATAAGCGCGTAGTCTTAGGACAAAATATTCAGTTTATACTTGATAATGATTAGAGATACAACCTAATCGAAACGTCGTAAAAATGAAAATAAAGACAATGCAAGTCCAACCACATTTTAGTCAATTTACAAAAAAGTTATGTACAAAAGACTTACTATAAATGTATTTTCAGGTGTACTTTTGCAAAGAAATCTTATTATCCTTAAAATCTTTTGTTTGTTTTTATTATATATATATATATATATATATATATATATATATATATATATATATATAAATGTTTGTATTAAAAAAAAATTCAAAATCTCTACATGGTGGAAAATTCTCTTTGTTGAATTCGCCATCAGGATGATTTAAACTCCCACGGACAGCCATTATAACATCAATCATATTTTTTTTTTGTATTTGTTGACTAGTGTGGTTTTTAAAACGATTTCATAGAATTACTTTAATAAGTTACCTGAAATATCACCAAATCAGCTGTGAATTCAAGTAAATAGCACTTAAAAATAACCGTACATAAAACTAATTAAGGTTAAGAGGCTTACGAAGTAAAAATTATCAATTAGCTACTAGTTTTTATAATATGATTTTACATAGAAACAAAGTATGTTTATGGAAATTTATAGAAGAAATGTTATTCATTCTTTTTTTATTTCTTTGCGAAATTTAGTCGATAGATATAATTTTTTTCTTCCCCATTACGGTCGATCGTTGGATTTCCCATCCTAAAATATTCCAGAGTAGCTATTAATAACATAAATATTTACAAAAAGTTTGTAATTTCGAAAACGATCAACATTTAGATTAAATTGAATTGGGATAGATCCTTATTAGTTAGCCTCTGGTATTTACGCCTGCGTTTTGTACAAACCTTTTAGAAACACCCCGTATAACAGGACCGGACTGGTATAGAAAATTAAGACGTGAACTGCTTGCTAGATGGATTTAATTTAACTTTATTGAAAAATTATATATTAAGAAAAATTCAAAACAAGTAGTTTTCATAATATAAGATTAATAGTTTTTAAAACGAATTTAGAGAATTACTTAAATAAGTTACCCAAAATAAAATCAAATCAGTTGTGAATTTAAGTAAATAGCACTTAAAAATAACCGTACATTATACTAATTAAAGTTAAGAGGGTTCTGAAGTAGAAATTATCAATTAGCTACTACATTTTATATTACATAAAAAGAACAGGAAATTAAGAAACTTATTTTAGTTTAGTCAAAGAATCTGATTGGTTCTCAACCCCAGGAATTTCATAAAATAATAAAAAGGGAATACGGAAAGTTAATTATACACACCAAAAAAGAGGCGTCAAATAGATGAGAGTGCAAATAAACAAAAACTAATATGGAATATTGTAAGTTCTAAATTAAATAAAACTTAAACCATGAATAAAACTGCATTAGTAAAAAATAATCTACAGGTAGCAGAACAAAAAACTATCCCTCATATATTTACAGACTATTTTTTCTCAGTTATAGGAAAACGTATAACAAATAGATTTGGAAATCATAGATCTACCGGTATTTTAATTTTTGTGAAAGTGTCGATGTTTTTACTTTGATCAAAATATTGTATTACGTTTTAAAAAGGTTAAAAATGTTTGTAGAGAAAAAAAATCATCCAAAATTAAATGCTCTGTCCCAAACTGTGCCGACAAATACAGTGGCCGATTTCGATTTCAAAATTCAAAGGATTCCGGGTTACGAAGGAATTTATAAAAACCATCCGTGTATGTGTTAGACATTTCTAAGAATCTCTTGTTCTAGAAAAGCAGTTAAATATAATGCATTTCCTGCTCTTTATCTTCCGATATGTGTAAGTAAAACCAAGTAAGTGCTTTTTTATTTTCTAAAAAACATGCGCGGCTCGTCAAATGGGGTGCAAGCAATTATAAAAACACTTATGAACATGCTACTGACATGCATTATTATTCGCGTAAATTAAATTTGATAATGTTAAACGATGCATCCGCCAATAAAAATGTCGCATATTTTTTTTTAATTTACAAGGAATTTGTTGTTTTTTTTTAAATAGTCCTTGAAGAACCGCAATACTAGATCATATCAACAAACGCTTACCTCGTTCGGGCACAACAAGATGCAATCTAGAGTCATTTGTATCATATTCGATTACGAAGACAGTTTCCTAGAGACCATAGAAAAAATCGTGGATGACAGTAGAAACGTTAGTACCACGAATCAATCATCAAGGTATGTCAAAATTTTCAAAACCTAGATTTTCCTTTAATAGTTAAACTTATTTTACAAAATAACGCCTCAAATTGACTTGTTATTTGGGAAGTTTCAAATACGACAAATTTACGCTGTTATCGCAAATAAAAATATATTATCATTTGAATCAAAATTAATAAAAATTAGAAATAATATTGCCTCAAACGACGTTGAGCCATCTCCATCTACTTCACAACGACGTAAGCTCGATTATCCCGCAGAGTTTTCTCGGGAAGCAAATTAAGTTTGTGATATAATTATCGTCAAGCAAAAAAACGATTTAGCTTTATAGGTCACTTAGTAGCAGCCAGTCCCTTTTTTCGGAACAATATGTCGAATGTGGTACATGTTTTCCCGAACAAAAATTTAAGGATACGAATAAAATTTACGTCTTTTTTATCGAACAAAAACTCCGTAGAGAACTGCCCGTCATATATAAAACTGAAGAATTTATATCAATTTCGGGACTTCTTGCACTTTATGACTACCTTTCGCAAAATATTGAGCTCAGTGAGACATTTAGTGAAGTTCTAAAATTTTAAAAATTTTAATTACTATTCCTATGGCATCCACTAAAGCAGGGAGCGTATCTTCGAAAGTGTGATGTGAAAGGTGATGTGAATGGCGATGTGAACTTTTGACAGTAAAAGCCGTATTCTTGAAAAGGCAATGTTGCCAGATATGAACGTACTAAAACCCGCGGATTTCAAAAAATAAAATGGATGACAGATTGAATTGAACTATCAGACCGAAAACGTCCGTAGTATGTTTTGTCGCCATTTTAGGCAAAAAGTAGTTTTGGTATGTAAACTTTATCGTCAAAAGTAAAAAAAAAATAGTGTTGTTGTTATTGTTGTGAAGTTATTGATTGCCATTAAAATATTTGTACTTTGCCTGAATTAAATTTATTTTATATCGCTTAACAATCAGCAAATATAAACCAAACCATCAGTCAAATATATAGGTGTCAATATAGACTACGAAACTATTTTAAATTGATATTCTAGAACTGTTAAACAGAAATGCATACAAAGAGCCAAGACCTTTAGGATTCTAATATATAAAGAAAAAGGGATATCAAGAAAAACAGTAACTCGTATATACAAAGTAATATATTGACATCAAATGGAATATATGCCCCCTATATACAGTAATTGCAGAAAGTCATCACTGATAAACCTTGAAACGGTGGAAATTACAATTCTACGTAGTATGACTAAAAGCCATCATCCCAATCCACTACGGAAACTATCCAATCAGTTATTTATTCTATGAATTCACAAAATATCCAGCCTCTTACTGCAAGATGTTCTGTTCTGACAACTAAATTTGAAAGAAAACCTGAAACTTTAACAATGATAGAGAAACTGTTTAAGACCAGGGACCGAAACCAAAGGCCAGGCAGAAGACGTCCATTAAAGATACTGGCAGATCTCACATTCAACTTTTAATATATATATATATATATATATATATATATATATATATATATATATATATATATATATATATATGTATGAAGTAAAATGCGAAACAGTGAATGCAAACTTCGCTCCATCATATCCTTTCTGTGTTAGAGGTTGCACAGTTAGAATAAATTTTAATAAAACACATCCTATTCCACCACCATCTAGATGGTGACCTACCTGTACCACCATACCGAGAAGAAAGTCAAAGCTTGCCCTCCTCGCCATAGTGATACGGCAGAGATACATGTTTCGTCTCTCACTACACTCATCAGGGTACCGACATGCACCTGGCTGTACAAAGGACAGATCGGAAGGAAGCATGCAACACTGAACGCGGCTTCGCCGACCTCTCGTCGGATGGCTTATTATTATAATAATATATGGCAATTCTAACTGTGCAACCTCTAACACAGAAAGGATATGATGGAGCGAAGTTTGCATTCACGGTTTCGCATTTTACTTCACTTATGTACGAAGTTGCATATGGATGTACGTTTGCTGAATGTGATTTCAGCACTACAACAGCATAATGTGGATATAACCACTGCTAATGCATCTCACACGGAGGTATCCGTGAAAGCTGTATAAATATATATATATATATATATATATATATATATATATATATATAAATATATATATATATATATATATATATATATATATATATATATATTTATATTTATTTTATAAAGATTTGTAGAGGTTTGAAGATCAAATGTGCCATAAATAAGGTTTTTATGCTGAAGGACATTCGTTGGTCTGTAGGGTTCATATTTATATGTCCCGATAAATTATAATCATAATATTTATTTAATTGTAGTGTGGTATAGTATTTAACACAGTCTAGTTAAGTGCTGTAGTTAACATAATTTAAATATAAAATTTGTTACTTATTTAAATAAAAGTTTCAGATAGCTTACGAATTGTTATTTCTCAAATTTATTATAAGTTGCGTCGTGAAAAGAATTATGTTAGATTTAACTGTTTAAAACTAAGATACTCGGCTGTTATGGACACAAGTATTTATGTTAAATCCATAAGCAGAACTGGCCCTAGAAAAACATTTTTAAATAGCACGCTTATACAATTGTGTTATGAACAGAATCTCCTGTAATAATTTTATACGCCTGTAATCTCAAATTTACTTAATATTTGCGAGACATATTCAACTTTCTAAGGATATTTTGTTAAAAAATTTGAATATATTAATAATATCGGGGTACCACCTAATTAACGTTTCATTTATTTATTATTGTTTTTAATGACCAAAAATAAAATAAAAATTTTTAATATTATTTTATTTTTTGAAATCCGTGCGTTAAATATGTCATTTAGCGACTGACATTTCCATTACGCATGTTTCACCGTTCGCTTGCTTTCCACCGGGCGAACGAAGATATGAATGATGAACATTTCAAGAATACGCGTTCGCCACCTTTTCACCGTTCACTTCACGTTCCCCAGTTCGAGGATACGGCCCCAGAACGGTGTTTTCTACCCTGAAACGGATAAAAACGTTGTTACGGAATACTATGAACCAAGAGAGAGTTTCTGCTTTGCCACAGATCGGCGTATGGTTTATTTATAAATAATTCAGACAATAAGTTATACGTACATTTTGTTTTGACTGCTATATTTTTAAAATTTACTACCTTCTTTATGTTTAGTTGTATAAAATGTACTGCTTTGTTTCATATTAACTCAGTTTTTAAAGACTGTGTTTAAAATTGATTGCAAAATTTGTATCTAATAGATAAACAGTCAGACACAAAATCGAATTAATAAAAACCTGGTAAATTAGCATAATCTTATATCCGGGATTTGTCAGAATATCTCTAAAGTAATATTTAATATTTTAAGGATTTCTCTTCTGGTTTATCTAGGAGTCTATTATCAATAAGGCTTCCAGTTCTCAGGTTTTTGATATAAATAAAAACTAAATAACTATGGTTTGAAGGTGAACAACATCTCAATACGTTTAAATAAAAGATACTACTTAAGATGTCGGCAAATAGGTATTTTTATCTTTCTATTAATATTATTATAATTATTGAGTTTAGTGTTATAAGTTATCAAAAGATTTATCTTTATTTGAATCATTTCTCTTTCAATTGTATTCAGATACCAAAATAACAATTACTCTTGAAAAAATATTGTTTTTGCCAACAAATTTTGTGCACATTGTTTTGTAATAAATAAAATAAATATAAATAGGCCAGCGGAATTAGCATTTGGAAAAAATTTCGTGTTAGTAGACTTTTTATTACTTAGAAACCTTCAGAATGATAATAATAATTATGTAGTAACTTATGTTTCATTTCCTTTTTTGGGGAAAATTTTTAATTTAACAATTAAGATATGAAAAAACAGTTTTTTTACGTTCTAGGAAAAGCTATTGTTTCTTAGTAAAAAATAAGCTAAGGTCCATCTAAATCGGATATTTTGTTTGTTAGTTATTGCAAAAAAAGCTGCTAAAATGGCAGTTTTTTCAATTGTTAATAAACAATAGAAAAAATATTGCATTAACTTTATACTACAACCAAAGGAGCCTCTTGTTGTATACAACAAGTATATGCAAAATTTCAAGTTAAAATATTTAATAGTTTTTTGCAGAGTGAATTTGTTTATAACATTTTATGTTTTTTTGATTGTTTATTCTCAACGATCTAGAGATGGTACAGTGACCTGGGGGTACGCAAATGAAAGCTCGAGACATACTAACAATAACAAAAAAGAACCAAATTAATTATCGATTTTAAATTGTTGAAACAGATAAACAAAGTTGTGGTTAATTTTTTCGTTATAAACAAATAGAATAACTCTTCAACAATTGATGATATCGAAATGCCGATAAGTGGACGTGATAGGTGAGATTTTGGAGCATATTTTGAAAAAAAAAACAAATTCTGTACGACCACTAGAAGCTGATATAGAATTTTTCTTTCAAAAATCGCTGCAGCGTAATTTATTATTAAGGGATTATTTAAATAGGAACTCATAGGGAGACGGTTATGGATGCAGCAGTTTTCAACTCAATATCAAAATTGTTTATGTTGCAATAGTTTAAAGTTGCACCTACTCCAAGATTCAGAAAGTGAGCAGTGGAGGGGAGGGGGCGTTCTTTCAGACTGCGACGCGCAGAACAAAACGTGACTCGGACGGTTCACAGTCGTTTCGCCGAAAAAATTTGAATTATCTCGGAAAATATTGATTATAGAATCTTTATTTTTTTTATATAGTTTCTCGACGAGATATGAACAATGGATGATACGTTTTTGTAATCAAATTACTGTTAAACATAGCAACAGATTGTTGTAGGTGCTTTTCAATTGGGAAAAAAATGGTACAGTAGTCAACAGTATACTACTAATTAGGAATATTAAAAATCAGAATGTACCATTAATATTTATGGACTGACATTTGCTGCCAAATTATTGGTTGTACAAGAAAAACACATGTTAACTTTTTTGTTTATTTTATTGGACGAACATTTTTCACATATAAATTTTTTTGCTACCATATATATTTTTTGTTTAAATCTATACAAATATTTATTCCGTTCTCCGTTTCTTAGACAACGATGGATACTCATTTTCGATATCCTTATCGGTTTCACCATTATCATCATGATTTACAAGCCAAACGGCTTCGCACTCCCTCCTCGCACTCATACCAGGCATACAAAGACACCAAAAGTATGAAGCTCTGTGAAAACCCTTTCCATGTTATCGGGTCCTAGGTGACGTTATCTGCTGTATTTCCTACGCACTTTCGGACGGTTCGCGCGGTTGCTAGGAGAATTGCTTTCTGCATCGGCTTATACAGATGCTCACTAAGGCCCAGTCCCTTGATGTTCTGCAGGAGGTTCTTTGGTATCACTCCAGTTGTTGACAGCATCATGGGAATCGTTTGGACGCTGTTTATTGCCCATTGTCTTCGGATTTGAACCTCCAGATCTCTGTATTTGGCGATCTTCTTGTTGTATTTTGGCCTTAGGTTGTTGTTGTTAGGTACAGCAATGTCGACTAGTGTAGTTCGCCTAGAAATTTTATCTATTAGTGTAATGTCTGGTCTATTATGAGCTACTGTCTGATCCGTCAGAATCGTTCGATCCCAATATAACTTGAACTGGTTGTTCTCAAGAATAGGCTCCAGATTGTACTTGTAATAAGACACTTTTCCTACCTGTAATAGGTTTAACTTTTCTGCTAACTCTTGGTGGAGTATCTTAGCGGTTGAGTCGTGTCTTTCCTAATACTCGGTTGCGGCAAACGCTTGGCATCCTCCAGTTATGTGCTGAATTGTCTCCGGTGTTCGACAGCCATATCTGCATTGATCATTTTCTATTGAGGGATCTCTAATGATGAACTTCCGATAGTTCTTCGTCGGAATAACCTGGTCTTGGATAGCTAACAAGAAGCCCTCCGTTTCCGGAAACATCTGTCCTGAAATCAACCAGTAATTCGACGCTGAGTTGTCGACATTGTCCTGATTGACCTCATTTGGATGCCATCCATGAAGTGGCTTCCGTAGCCAGGTTTGTAACTTCTCTTGGTCTGTTTGGTGGTGAGAAGAAATATCTTGTTCCCTCAACTGTAGTGGCGTTGAATCGTCTGCCTCGAATATTGCTCGATGTAGTGTGGAAGAATCCGCTAACCTATGGAAATATAAACGTAAGTTTATTATTTGTTGGTTGATCTGCTTACCAATATCCACCAATCCTCTTCCTCCTTGGTGTCTTGGAAGCATTGCACGTTCAATAGCACTCCGAGGGTAATGTTTTTATGCTTTTGTTAGGAGTGTCCTTATTTTTCTGTGCACTATTATCATTACAATTATTATCATCATTATCACTTCCATCGTCATCATTATTATCACTCTCAAAGTCACCATTGCTCTCATCAGTGACATAATTATCATCATCATTTACATTGTAATTATTACCATAAACATAATTATTTTCTCCGCTATTACTTTCATCATCATTGAAAATAATATTATAATAATTCTCAATGACCCCGATTGGATAATCGCTTCCAATATAATTGTCAAATTTATTCTGCATCACGAAAAATAATAATGCTATCAACAAATGTTACTATTTTTTCATGCTATATCTAGATAAATTTAATGGTATATTAATAATCAATCTGATTTTTAATATTCCTAATTAGTAATATAGTGTTGACCACTGTAACAATTTTTTCGCAATTTGAAAAGCACGAAAGTACGGTAAAATTATAACTATGCTTAAAATGTATTAAAGTTAATATGTTTAACAATAAATTGATTACAAAAACATCCATTATTCATATCTCGTCGAGGAACCAAAAATTTTAAAAAATGAAGGTTCTAGGATAATCCAAATTTTTCCGGCCAAGCAAATTTGAGGAGTCACGGTCTTTCCGCGCGTCGAAGGTTGAAGCAACGCCCCCTCCACTGCTCACTTTCTGACCCTCGGAGTAGGTGTAACTTTAAACTATTGCAACATCAACAATTTTGAAACAATTGAGTTGAAAACTGCTGCATACAATAGATTAACCATCTCCCTGTGAGTTCTTACTTAAATAATCCCTTAATATTAATAAATAACTCCGCAGTGATTTTTTGAAAAAAAAACTCTATCTTAGCTTCTAGTGATCCTACGGATTTTTTTTTCTTTCAGAATGGGCACCAAAATCTCACCTATCACGTCTACTTATCGGCATTTCGATACCAATAATTGTCGAATAGTTGTTATATTTGTTTTTAACGAAAAAATGAACCCCAAATTTTTTTTCTGTTTCAATAATTTAAAATCAACAATTCATTTGTTTTTTTTTGTAATTGTCAGTATAAGTCTCGAAGTTTCATTTGCGTATTTGCAGAAAGTTATAAACAAATTTTCTGTGCAAAAAGCTATTGAATATTTTTACTTGAAATTTTGCACACTTATTTTATGTTATAAGAGGCTCCTTGTGCTCTGGTGTAGTATAAAGTGAATGCAATATATTTTTCTATTATTCAGTAACAACTGAAAAAGCAGCCATTTTGGCACGTTTTTTGGAATAACTGATGAACAAATTATCTGATTCGGATGGGTCTTAGCTCGTTTTGTAGATATTTTTAATGCGCACCACTTTTGTTTGAAACGTTTTTACTGAAAAATAATTGTTCTTCCTAGAACCCGAAAAAACTGTTTTTTCAAATCTTACTTGTTAAATAAAAAAATTTCCCCAAAAAAGAATATGAAACATAAGATACTACATCATTACTATTATCATTCTGAAGGTTTCTATGTAGTCAGAAGTCTACTAACACTAAATTTCAAAATCACCTCATTATGAGGCTAAATCCGCCGCCGGTCTACTATTTGTGTTTTTTTCAGTAACTTCAAAATTTCATCTCGACTAAAAAATGAAATTAACCCGAGAACACTGTCGTGCGATTATTTTTTACAATAACTCTGCCCGAAGACATCGATATAAAAGAACATACAGTATCCATAAACCACTATCCATAAACTATTCTAAAAATATTACTGGTATAAAGAAAATTACAAATTATATCTAATTTTAAATAAACATCTTCCACTTAAAATCCTTTCAGTCTTAAAATATCTCTTTTAATTCCGTTTAATTTTCATAAAATTTAGATTTATATCCGTCTGAGCTGCTAAAAGTTCCACAAAAATAAGATTTCAGTTTAAAATTTAAATACTTAAAGCTGTAAAATATACCTATAAAATCCGGAAGTAATAATGCAAAGTTTTCGATATTCTTCTCCTTCTAACTTTAGTTATAAAACTTTGTAGAAAAAACAAAATTGCTTCCGTTATATTGCAAATAAATATATAAATATAAATAGCTCCTCAAATAATAATATTTTCTTGATGTTGAAAGCACGATATTTTTTAGAATATGGTAACAACAGAGCAATAAATTACTTCGATAAGTTTTTAGGTGCTTATTTTGATAAAAATTTATGAAACGTTATATCTCATGAAGTGTAAAAAAAACTTTTTAATAAAATCCATATTTTATTAAATCGTATTTGGTAGTTAAGTACACATCTACCAAATAAGTTATAGTTAAAATAAGAAGCAAAACTTTTCTTGATATATATTGTTACGAAGGACTAAGAGAACTTATTGATATGCCCTCGTAGAAGAATGATATTCTCATGCGATGAGTTACCTTTATTATAATGTCCGAAAGAAATATTATATCGATGAGTCATTATATTTCTCGTCTTTTATGCTAGCATAGTTCTTGTTATTTCAAGTAGGTTATATAGGTATATAAAACAGGGATAGGATAAGAGTTTTAAGTTGTATTTGAATAGTGAAGTTATTAAGAAGTAGTCATTAGAGAAGGAGTTAATATAGTATTCGAAGTAATTTAGTGAAAAGTGTTTTGTTTTATTCTGCGGATCCAATAAGCAATTTTTTAAAGAGATTAAATCGTAAAAATTGGTAACATTTATCACCATATTTCCAGAAAATTTTTTTGGAAACCAGAAGAGATAGAGAAAAACGTATTTGCTGACAAAGTCATTGATAAACAAAGTCAAATTAAATATAATAATAAATTAACAATTCAAAAATAGAAAAAGAAGTCGAACATTAAAATATATTAGGAAATACGCAGAAAGAAAACTTATTATATATATATATATATATATATATATATATATATATATATATACATATATATATATATATATATATATATATATATATATATATATATATATATATATATATATATATATATATATATGTGTGTGTGTGTGTGTGTAATCGAAGGTTTTCGGGCATCCCGTGTATGTGCTGACTTCCTCTCAGGACTGTATGGCGTTTACTAGCGAACTGACTTCCGCGACTCGGGTGCGTGCGTCGGACGCGTTCCTGGCCAATCAGGTTGCGAGACTTGCTGCGCGTCATTGACACTGTTGCCAGTATTTGGGGTCGCGTTGCCGAGTTGTAATCTGTCTCGTTACTATGTGCTGCTGGTTTCGCGATTTTTTGGGGCCAAGTGTTTGTTTTTTAGAGCCTTGTCTATATGTTCTTTTCACGCAAATACCAGTTAAAGAAGCTCTTTCTGTAATAGAAAACAAATACAATCTGCCAAAATATATCATCGAATTAGCCTAGACACTCTCTTGATAACACCTATTTTACTTATGAAGGCCGACGATATAAACAAGTCGAGGGAGCCCCGATGGGATCGCCGCTATTTCCTGCACTCGCTAACTTATTTATGGAAGACTTTGAATCAAAAGCTTTGGAGACTTTTCACACAAACCACGACTGTGGCTGTGTTACGTAGATGACACATTCGTTATCTGGCAACATGGAGAAGTAAATCTCAAAAGTTTCCTGGATGACATAAACATGGAGACAGAACAGGAAAGAAAACTATGGTTTCTAGATATTCTACTAAAAAGAAAAGAGGATGGCTTGCTTTCGCACACTGTCTACAGAAAGCCCACTCACACCAACAAATACCTCAACGTCGATTGACATCACCACCCCGCCCAACTATTTGCAGTAGTGAAATCACTTGCGTTTCGATCGCAGTCTCTTACAGATCAAGAAAATTACCACAAAGAAATGAACATACTGCAAGACGTCCTAACAAAAAACGGTTATAAAAAAGAACAGATAGACAAGGCTCTAAAAAACAAATACTTGGCCCCAAAAAATCGCGAAAACCAAGAGAATCTTCTTCTTTATGTAAGAGGCACCACAGACATGATCGCAAAAATTCTCAGGAGACACAACATTGAAATCATTTTCACCGCAGACCGTAAAGTGAAAGATCTCTTGCCAACATGCAGCTTATCCTACGTAGGCCAAACTAGCCGTAAAATAAGCGCCAGAAGAGACGAACATATAAACGCTGTCAAGCAAAAAACAACTTCTTTTGCTCTGCCCCTACACTAGTTAAACACAGGACATAAGATTAATTTCTCAGGAATAAAAATGCTATCGAGATGTGAAAACCTGTCAACAAGAGTTACAAGGGAAGCCATTGAAATTGCAAAGAGACCCAACAACTTAAATAGCAGAGATGATAGCCAGCGAGTGCCAAATATTTGGAAAAATCTCCTTACAAGACATCAACCAGTACCACTTAGTAAGGAAACAGATTACAACTCGGCAACGCAACCCAAACACTGGCAACAGGGCCGATGACGCGCAGCAGGTCTCGCAACCTGATTGGCCAGAACCATTCGGCAAAAAAACGGGTCTCACGCACGCACGGGACCGACAGCACCCGAGTCGCAGGCGTCAGTTCGCTCGTGGACGCCATATAGTGAGTTTGAAAATGGTGAATGAGATTTCACCGAAACATCAGCTGCCTTACAGTCCTGAGAGGAACTCAGCACATACACGGGATGCCCAAAAACCTTCGATTACACATCACACCCGTGAGAATATCCGACATAACATATATATATATATATATATATATATATATATATATATATATATATATATATATATATATATATATATATATATATATTTCTCTGCAATTCTTTCTTGGGTATAGGTTTTTTATTTGAAAATCAAAAAACGACAATTTTTCTGACATTTCGCTCTAACATAGTGAGCTATTTTATATTCATGTCGAATCTACAAAATTACAACTTTTCTTTGCAATAAAACATGTATCACAGAAATTGTCTTACAGAACTATTACATTTATATTTCTAAGTTAATTAAAATTAATAAAACATATTTTACAACAGTTTAAAACTAAAATAAATTGATACAACAGGTTAAAATAGTAAAAACTACAAAAGAGTACATACCTTGAAAGTAGCTTTGTGCGAATGTTAAAATAAATTCAATTTTTAGGACCTGGTCTGCAATTCATGTGGATATATTACTTTTTATAACAGCAAAAAAATAGGAAAAAAGATTATTATTTTTTTTAAATAAAGTTCTTTGATTTGCATGAGTTTATACCAAAACGCGCCAAGCATCATTACATTATTTCTAATATTTATTATGGAGTCGCTCCAAGTATGTCATATTAAAATATCAAATTATAGTATATTTGACTTAGGTTTTTGACATCTTGTTTGTCATTTACAGCATTTTTTTCTTTTTTGATAACCAGTTTATGATAATTTTTGTCAGTATCTAAAATGTGGGTGTTTTTAAAATTAAATTCATGCTTAGTTGTTTGGTTATGTTTATGCAAGGATGTCGATGATGAGATTAAAATGATTGTCAAATCGAGGCGTGGAGTTTTTTAGACGTTAAAAAAAGGAAATATGCGTTTTAAAAATACGCAGAATTTATTTTTAACTTTATCTGTCTGTTGAGGACTGAGTTTTGAAGCTTCCTGAACGGTTGAAAAGCAGAAACAGCGTCTTCAAAAGACGCGTAATTCCTTTTTTTGAGCAACCAAACAGCTCCAAAACTCGCAGTTCGACAACAATTGAATTGTGAGTAATCGCTTTTATTTCATGTAAAATGTTTTTTAAATGGGAAAATTTTACCCTGCTTTTGAAATGGAGAAAACTTCAAACATATATCTCGGATAAACGATCAGCTACTATTTCAAACGAGAAAGTTTTGAGCACTACAAATTATTACTCAAATCTCTGTTGAGACTGATTGTGTCGACATTTTACTTTGAAATAAAAGTTACTTCCTGCACGCTGTGAGTATAGATACTAATACAGGCTGTCGCAGAGCCCTTGCGTTCAATAGGTTTAATTAGTAAGTCTTAAAGTGATTTCTTAATATATGTACATTTAATAAAGGGTGTTTTTTTATAGATGTATAGAACTTTAAGTTGGCAACACTTTTTTAACTGGCGGCCATTTTGTCAGCTGTCAAGTGATTTATGTTTAGTTTGGTTTGGCATTTCAACATGAATAGACTGACGCCTGAACAACGCTTCCAAATTGTGCAAATTTATTTTGAAAATCATGGTTCTGCTCGAAATACGTATCGCGCACTACGTCCATTTTACGGTCAACATAATCGTCTATCAGAGCAATTAATTCGATTAACTATGGAACGTTTTCGCACCACGTTTACTCTAAATGATAATACGCATCCACAGAGACGTCCTACAGTGCGTACAGAAGAAGTCATTGCTACTGTAGAGCGTAGCGTAGAGGAAGACCCGAATCAGTCTATCCGCCATCGTGCACAGGAATTGGATATGTGTCCATTCACTTTATGGAAAATTTTGCGGAAAGATCTTGGTTTGCGTGCTTACAAAATCCAACTCGTGCAAGAATTGAAGCCACACGATCACCTAGCAAGGCGTAGATTCGGTGAATGGGCCCAAAATAAGATTGCCTTTGATCCCGATTTTCATAAGCGAATTTTATTTAGCGATGAAGCTCACTTTTGTTTGAATGGATACGTCAATAAACAAAACTGCCATATTTGGAGTGATAATAATCCTCAAATGTTTGTTGGGACACCGTTACATACAGAAAAACTGACGTTTTGATGTGCTTTATGGGCTGGTGGAATCATTGGTCCGTACTTCCTTAAAAACGATGCTGGTTAGAACGTTACAGTCAATGGTGACCGCTATAGAGCCATGATTACTGACTTTTTCGTTCATCAATTGAACAACCATGATGTGCAGGAGCTGTGGTTTCAACAAGACGACGCAACATGTCACACAGCTCGTGCCACAATTGATTTATTGAAAGAAACGTTTGGTAACCGCATAGTTTCACGTTTCGGATCCGTGAATTGGCCTCCAAGATCGTGCGACTTAACGCCGCTAGACTATTTTTTGTGGGGATATATGAAGTCGATAGTCTACGCCAATAAGCCCGAAACGATAAATCACTTGGAGGACAACATTCGCCGCGTTATTGCCGATATACGGCCACAAATGTTGGAAAAAGTCATCGAAAATTGGACCTCCAGATTACGACTACGTCCGAGCCAGCCGTGGCGGTCATATGCTAGAAGTCATATTTAAATTATAATGCCAGAAGGTTATCTTTCGAATAAAGTAAATTTCATGTCAATTTAAAAAATTCATCTTTGTTTTATTCCATTTAAAAGTTCTATGCCTCTATAAAAAACACCCTTCATAAATCTAAACGCCATGCGTTGCATGCAGAGCCTTCATACTTTAAAATAAAATGTTTTACGACAACAGAATCATTATTTTATAGACACACCTCGTCCACTTTGTATTTTTACAATAAATATGACTGGGTTTCAAAATGTTATATCTCGTAGACTATTAATTAGATTGGCATAGATTTTCCGTTAGGCGAAACATCGTTTCGAGTATTCTCATTTTGTTCATTAATCATAAAGGTATTCAATTTGTTTATTAGCAAAAAAAATGGCAATTTTCAAAAAATTTTCTAGGATTTCCTAGTTTGAGCCATCTTGTATATGTAAAAAATTTGTCATCCTAATAATATTACTATTAAACTTAGTATTTGCATGCCGAGCAAAATTCACAATTTATTGTGTAATAAGCTAATTACCCGATCGGGACCATTCTTTGGCGGAATTTATCTTATTTAAATACAAAATTGAATATGCCCAAAGGCTGAAAAGACTGTCTGGATTTAAATTTGCTTGCTGCTTACTTAAAGAAGTGATTTTTTTGGCATATTTCTCCGTTTCTCAATGTAAATTTGTATGTTTCAAATATAGGAAAATCATGGTCCATTTTTGATATATTTTCCGCTAATAATTTTTTACTCTTCTGGCTCATCATTTTAAACTAGCACACAGAACATTTATCTTTTCAAGCGATTTATCCAGAAAATAAAACTGCCTCTCACTACACTAACCTCAATATCTAATTCTACTGGACTATAAAAAACACATTATTATTTGAAGTTATCTGACATCAGCTACAGCTGACCAATATCATCTCTCTGTTGTCATCTGCTCAAAAATGAACACAAATATTGAGTACATAAATATACAATTAAAAACGATTTACTAAATGACATACTTACAGTTGAAATAAAATCACTCTAATATTAAATCATATCCATAACTATGAAGAAAGGTTTATGTAATTTCATTTTAAAGTCCATAGCTTTTTCGAATCACCGAGAGAAATGCACTTTTACAACTAAACCACCTACAACACAAAAGGTTTTACTGCGACCAATTTAAATTACGTTACACCACTTATTATTATTATTATTAAATTTGTATATCAACGGATCCCCTTAAATGGTTAAGGCCAATTGCTTTATTAAATTTTTGACAGTTGGATGCTTGTTTAAATTGATTTATTGCATACGAATAAATTGCATTGAAAGACAGCAGTTAGAAAAATTGCATTTATGCAGGAAGGAAGGAAGTTGGTACAACCAAAATATGTCTTATGTTAGATTTGTAATACAATAGACTATGTGGCATAATTATTGTTAAATGAACTGAATGTTTTAAATTCCGTGGCTAGCACTGTTTTATTTTATATCTTGGTTTAAGATCTACAGTTTGTCCAGTAAGAGAATAATCATGCGTCATCGATCTACGAACATATCAAAGACAGTTTTGAGACATGTCCATCTTAATTTGTATATAAATATAAAAGGACAGAAAACAAGACTCAATTCTTTTCATCGAAGCAATACGTCGCAAAAAATCTGACATTATGGGTAGTGCAAGATAGAAAGAGCCAACCAAGATTAAGAATCATTTCGTTGTATAAATACAAACTTTCTTTTGCCTTCAGACGAAATATTATTTTGAAGACAGTCATCTTTGAAAGTTTTATTTGTATTGTGTTCTTAAGAAATTTTGATCATTTAAATGAATTTAAAACAGAAGATTTTTTCATATAAAAGCTAATAATTATTGTTTTATAATTTATTACCGTCAAGTATGTATTACA
Organism: Diaprepes abbreviatus; assembly: GCA_034092305.1. Taxonomy (NCBI): domain Eukaryota; kingdom Metazoa; phylum Arthropoda; class Insecta; order Coleoptera; family Curculionidae; genus Diaprepes; species Diaprepes abbreviatus. Next base: position 3,095,023 of record JASJET010000055.1, on the reverse strand, counting down.
GTAAAACTTCTCATTTCGGCCATTCCTCAAAGGAGGTTACCCCTCTGGACGGCCAGTTTTGGGCTTCTTAAAATAAATCTTATAGCTTTTTCATAACGAAAGAACTGCCAATACCGAAACCTTGCAAACACGGCCACGGTCACGACAATCAGAGAATTTCAGATAAATAACTTGGAATTTACTCCCTTAATACCGGTCATAAACCGCACACAATGGGTACTTTTATTATTGGAAACTAATAGTTGAAACCGCATTATATAAATGGGTGTTTAGGTAGTTTGTTCAAATACTTGTACAGGGTGAGTCAACGATTGGATGAAGTAAGTTTGTGCCTTTTTGGTGAAATTTACAAAGAAACTATATTTATTGTTTGATACAGTTTATTTTTACGCAGATTCTAAAAATATTTAGGACTCTACAGGGTGAGCCAAAAAACTAGGACAGCATAAAGTTGTATTTTTTTAAATAGAATACCCTATATACGAATCATATTTTCGATTTAGCTTATAATTTTAAATCTTTTTTATTAAGAGTTTACTATAACAAAACTTTATAGTTTCTGAGATAATTAAGTTTAAAGAAAAAAAGTCACATTTTCAAGCAGCAATTCAATCCTAAATAACGTTTTCAATTTTGTGTCGAATATATTCAAATTTGGAATTTAGCAAGGCCAAGGACAAATTAACATAATTTTTACCTAATATTTGCAATAAAAGCTACAGGGTGTTGAACACATCGGCTCAAATTTGAACAAGTTTAAATGAATAAATATCTTTTTTTTTAAATGGTACACCCTGTATATTTTCATGTTATTTAATAGAGTAATAAAAACCCCAAAAGTTTCGTTCAATATATCCTTCTTCTTCTTCATTATCATAGTAGCCATGGCAAAAACAATGTAAAAGAACATTTTTCTGTGTGTCAAATTTATAACCGCAATCGCTTCTTTTGGTTTTTATGTAGTGTAGTTTGGTTTTTTTGCATTCATCTTATATTGTAAAATGAATTTTCCAAAGAATGAGTTAATAGATATGATTTATACAATAGGAGAGGCTCAAAAAAATTGCCTTCTTGCTCAAAGAATTTACAAAATGAAGTATCCTGATCGACGCCAGCCTAATACCCATACTTTTCAAAACTTAATGCAAAGATTTGATTCTTCTGGTACTGTTGATTATCCAAAACGTAAAGTGGTCAACAAATCAGTAACTAATGAAGAAAAAGAACTACAAGTATTGTTAAATGTTCAGGAAAATCCTTATATTGGTAGCCGTCAGTTAGCAGCATTATGTGAAACATCACAATCCACCGCTAATCGTACTACCAAGAAATATAGGTATCATCCATATCACATGGAATTACACCAAGAATTGCATGGACAGGATTTTGAAAGTCGTGTAAACTTTTGTCGTACAATAAATGCGGAGATTCAATTAAATTCAAATTTATTATGCAAGGTAATGTTTATTGATGAAGCTACTTTTAGAAGTAACGGTGCCGTAAATAGACGCAACATGCATTATTATGCCAATTATTGGACCCCACTTTTTTAATGAACCACTAAATGGCCATAGTTACCTAAACTTTCTACAAGAAGAACTACTCCAACTGCTTCAAGGTCTCGATAGGGATGAGCTCGACAGTATGTGGTTCCAGCACGATGGTGCGCCTCCGCATTACCATCGTGAAGTTCGTGCGTTTTTGGACCAACGATATCCGCAAAAATGGATTGGACGTGGGAGTTTCATTGAGTGGCCACCAAGGTCTTGCGATATCACCTCATTAGATTTCTTCCTATGGGGTTATATTAAAAATAAGGTTTATGTTAATCCACCAACAACAGTGGAAGATATGCGAAACAGGATTAGGGATACCTGTAGAACAATAACGCCACCAATTTTGTCCAGGGTCCGAGAAAATCTGTAAAAAAGACTAAATTTGTGCATTGCACAAGAGGGTCGTTTATTCGAACACTTATTAAAAAGAAATAATTAATCTCAGTATTTAATAGGTAATTTTTTTGTTTCAATTTAGTATAAAAGTAAATATGTATTTGCCTTGTCGTTATTGTTTTGTTAATTTTTTCACATTATGTTTAATTAAACTATTTCCGTTGTAATATAACGAATAATGTATTTCATCATATTTAACCACCTTCTGTTTGTTTCTGTAGTTTCTTTTTATTATTTTACATGGCTACTATGATAATGAAGACTATTTCTGTAAAAAAGTATGGAAAATAAGAAAAACTGAAATATCTCAAAAACTATTATAAATAGGTATAGGATATATTGAACAAAACTTTTAGGGTTTTTATTACTCTATTAAATAACATGAAAATATACAGGGTGTACCATTTAAAAAAAAAGATATTTATTCATTTAAACTTGTTCAAATTTGAGCCGATGTGTTCAACACCCTGTAGCATTTATTGCAAATATTAGGTAAAAATTATGTTAACTTCTCCTTGGCTTTGCTAAATTCCAAATTTGAATATATTTGTCACAAAATTGAAAACGTTATTTAGGATTGAATTGATGCTTGAAAATGTGCCTTTTTTTTAAACTTAATTATCTCAAAAACTATAAAGTTTTGTTATAGTAAACCCTTAATAAAAAAGATTTAGAATTATAAGCTAAATCGAAAATACGATTCGTATATAGGGTGTTCTATTTAAAAAATACAACTTTATGCTGTCCTAGTTTTTTGACTCACCCTGTAGAGTCCTAAATACTTTTAAAATCTGCGCAAAAATAAACTGTATCAAACAATAAATATAGTTTCTTTGTAAATTTCACCGAAAAGGCACAAACCTACTTCATCCAATCTTCTCCTCAAAAGCGGTCAACCCATATTTTTTTTTAGTGGCCGGTATTAAGAAGTTTTCCTGTATTATTATTTCACTAATATTTTCACTTACCTAACCCGATTTTGCAATTTTCCCTTTCCTGATAGCGAATCTGAAAATATACCGGAATTTTCAAGCGTTGTACAATTAGTTTTGATTTTCTTCGGACGAATATTATTGATGACGCATGGGTATTGTCTCGCTGGAACAAGTGTATTTGATATTTTTTCTTTATTATATGAAAGGTTTTATGGGGTGTTAACATATAATTAAAATTTTGCAAATATCTTACGTTTGGTTTACGTTTTTAAAATATATTAATTTACATTAAATTTGTAACAATCTTTAGATTAGTCTGAAATAATTAAAAATAATAATAAAATGTACGTGCAACATATAAAAATTTTAATTTAATCTTACAGATTATGTGTCAATAAACTATGATGGATCTCTGACTCACTGTTATTAACCTCTCCATAACATTATTTTAGATAAACTTTTAAACACCTATTTTTAACTAGGTCTAAACCCCAGATCCGCTGGAGTCATTTATCGCGACTTACAATAAATTTATCGATGACTTTGCACTAAGAAAGTAACTCTTTGAAAATTTAGAACCCGAAAAATGAAACGCAATTTTTCCATTTCACCACGAATGTCAGGAAGTACTGATAACTTTACTGTGGTAAGTGGAATATACAGTGATAAATTTAGCAATTCGTTGAATTTGCTGTCAATACGTTTCGATTTATCTCAGTTAATCCAAGAGATTAAATCAGAATTGATTAAAATCAGGTGTTCAATGGTCTGTTTACAAGATCCAATTACTTTATTTAAAAAGGTTATGTCTGGAGATATTCGACAAGTACACTACTATTCCAAAGTTTATTTTTTTATATTATATATTTAAAACCAAAATTTACTAAAATATAGACAACTTATAATTACTAGCAAGAAGAAATAATAAGTAATAGAAAATAGTTAAGATTGCATTGGCATTTTGCAATTTGAATAAATCGAAAATAACACAGATCTACAAGGTTCCGTTGTTAGACAACTAGGAGTCTTTTCTATTGAGTAGAACCGAGGGTCTTTTCTGCTACCCAGAATTCGAATCCCGGGTCAAAATTAGCCTATCGCGTCTGGATTTTGAAATATTTAAGGTTATGTTCTCGAAAAATTAATTTTTTGACTACTTTTGAAGTTATGTACAGCATGCATAAAATATTTTGGTGTTTTTTTCTATTAGCATCATTTAATACTATTCTTACCCTTCGAAATAAGTTATCGAGAGGTCACTCACGATTTTTTCTTACAAAGTTATGGCAATTTTAAATAATAACATCATGGACATTCACATTAACCCTGTGAGGCATACATTTTTGTACCGTATACTCGAAAATTTGTGGGTTTTTGGAGTCGTTGAGTACTAATATAAAGGCAGAAAATTTAAACTTTTATTTCCAAAATGGCGGATACAAAATGGCAAATCAAAATTTCACTTGGAGGTTTTTGGAGTTGCTGATTTCAAATAGTACGTGAGAAAATAGAAATTTTTATTTTTAAGATCGTGGTTTCAAAATGGTCGAACGAAATTTGCAAAAAAAGATTTCTGTACTTAAAATGACCGTAATTTTGCAAGAAAAAATCGCAGATGGCCGCTTAATTGATCATTTTAAAGGGCAAGAGTAGTATTTAATGATACAACTAGAAAAAAGTAACCAAAAAAACATTTTTTTCCAGTACATAACCTCAAATTACTGAAATCTTGACTTGATAAGCTAATTCTGCCCTTGGATTCGGATTTTATGCAGCAAATTACTTTGGAAGTAACTCCCAGCTATCCAACGACAATTATGACCCCATTTTCTATAGATCTTTGTGTAATTGCACAGCAGGAAGTGAAATTTATATATTGAATAAGAATGGTAATTTCTAGTAGATTTTGGGTTTTTGTATTCGAATCTGCTCCATTATATCAGTTTTTTTTTTTAATATACTAACCTAATAAGTGCGAAAAAGCGATTTTCGCTTTTATTTGAGGTTATGTTTCATCGCAGCCTTTTTTTTCTGAAAAAATTACACATACATTATACATAGCATCTTAAAGTATAAGTCTAACTCCTTTAAATGCCGTTAAGCTTGTATAAATATCTTTCTTTTCTTCGAGATATTGAAAATAAAATAATTCAAACTGCATAAATTTTTCAAGTTTTGAAAACCTTCACCTTTAGTGACCGATAAGCTTTTAAGCGATAATTCTAATAAACCGGTTTAAAGGCTGTCAAAGCATCGTTCAACCCTTATTTATCTTAAGTTTTGGAAAATTAATTTGTTTTAAAAATTTGATTAGATAAATTATTGCAAAATTTATTATTTATGTACACCCATCAAATATACTAGATTAAAACATGACTAACAATGATGACTAATCGATGTAATATTTATAAAAGAACACGTCCGAACTCAAACAGTTCTTCGTTGCAACATCTCTCTATGACGCGGCCGAATTCCCCTAATCCTTCATTATAATATTCTTTTACGAGGGAAAATCAAATATATTAAAAAGAATTTTGTCTTATTTTCTTATCAAAGTAATGTAAAATATGCATTAAAATATATCGGAAATATGAATATTCGCTTAGAGAGAGACTAAGCTCGATGTACTCCACCAAAAAATGTTGCTTGATTATTTGAATGTTTTTAAGTTTTGTTACTGTTTATATAGTTTTCTTGAGTTTTTCTTCCTTTAGAATAAAGACATTGATACAAATTAAGGAAAAAATGAAATGTTAAGATGCAATTTTAAAAATCATATGAACTCATGGTGCTTTCAGAGGGTTTTGAGAAATTGAGGGCAAAATTCAACCTTTGGTTCTCAGCTGTATAACACCGGATCCAGTAGGACTCTTTGCAAGTTCAAAACAAGATAATTATCAAAATTAAAACACCTCTAAATTCACAAAAAATTATCAAAATCAATAAAAAAACTCAAAAAGTTATATAAAACTAAATTTGAGCTAAATTTTGTCACCCAGATTCACTAAGAAAATTTAAGAATTAAACCCGATCTAGTTGCCATGAAATTATAATCTTCCAGTAGCCCAGTTTTGTTTTGCTTATGATAATAGTCATAATTTATGTTACAAATGTCAACAAATGAACGCTTACATAAAGATATTAAGAATAAGGGCCTTGCGATAAAGCCTTGAAATATGAAAGGGAAATTGCTGTGTACCGGAAATAAATAAAATTCTCCATTTTTGCCGGTTCAGTAATAAAACAAAATGATTTTTGATACTTGTATTACTATGGTTTAAAACTTGTTTGACTCATTGTTGCTCTTGTCAATTTAAGTCTTCTGCTGTCAATTTAGGATTGTTTTAAAATTAAACTATGTTAGTGAATCCAGCTCTTAATGTCTAATTTTTTTGTCTAGGAGTATAATTTAAATTTTAACAAAAAAACTCAAAACTAGTTTCTGACTTATATTGATATCAAATTGCAACAGTTCCTCAGAATGACAAACATGAAAAATCTATAGATATACTTCGTGCTTTACGAGAAAAATGTGTTTTTTCTCCTCATTTATTTAATATTTATGCAGAGTAAATTTTTCGAGAAACTTGAGTTGACAAAGACTTTAGTATTTCTGTTAATGGTAAGAAAATTAACGACCTTAACTGTGCAGACGGTGTTATTATAATAGCAACTGGGAGAACTCCACGAACTTGTAATTAAGATAAATAAGATAAAACAGAATGTATGCTAAAAAGCAAAAACCCTATTCATGACAATCACATAGAGCAATTCATATAAATATCCGGGAACAAATAAAAACAGGGACAAAATGCAAGAAATCCTATCCTGAATAGAACTAGCTTGCACAGCATTTCAGGATATACGTAGTGTTATTTGTCATTCATATGTGCGATACTCTTAAAAATATCGATATTAAGTTACAGGGAATTCTAGTTGTCAGAAAATCGATATATGGAGTATTAATACCTTCACTTTACGGATATTCTTCTTATTTAAACAAAAATTCTAAAAATCGTCTTTAAATTTAAATTACTATGTTTACAATGAATAAATTTCCACTTCATTAATGGAATACATACAAAACAAGCAAAAATATTGAGAAATATAATAGTTGTTTAAAATATATCAATATTATAGGAACACACTAAAACAATAGCATAATATCTATCAACATGTGATATAAAAATAAAACCTCTCGGTTATTATATAGGAACAAATACATATTATAAAAACATTTTGTAGTTAAAAATTTGTAATAATTTTCATTCAACCTTCTAAATTCAAACACTTATATGTACTATTTCACAATTCCTAGTGAATTCAAATATCCAACCGCCCGGATCGAATTCTTATAAAATTTGCTTTATCAAATTTTCTTAGCTTCACAAAATCAAATCAAACCTGTTAAAAAATTGGGACCTAACCTGCCAGCTACGTTACTGCAACCTGAAAATTTCTGTAAATACGGTTTGACCATGTGATATGTAGCCGCCACTTTATCGATTCCAGACCATATGTCTCGATACCCAACCAAATATATCTTCTTCTAGGTAGAACCAAGTTCTGTTATCTACACAATGCCTCATCGATCCTCGTTTGAGGTCGAAATCCAGCTGTCTTTCCATCTTTTGAGGGGCCGTCCAGGCTGTCGTTTGGTGTTTGGTTTCTCTCTCATCACGGTTTTTGCTAGTCTGTCATCGCCCATTCGTTCCACATGATCTCTCCACTGCCTACGACGGTTTCGAACCCACTTCACAACATCTCCCACTCCGCCGTCCTCGCGTATTTTTGCGTTTCTTATTCTATCTCTTAAACTTGTTCCCGTGATCATTCTCAGCGTTTTCTTTCCTGTGGTTCTCATAATTTGTTTTGTCTTTGTTGTTTCATTTCTTGTTTCTGCGCCGTAGGTCAGTATCGGTCTTATACAGACCTTGTAAATTCTTGCTTTGCTCTCAACCGTCATATGTTCATTGTTCCAGATTATGTCTCTTAGTTTGCCTGATAACATGGCCGCTTTGTTGGCTTGTGTGCGTACTTCTTCCGTTACTGCCCTGTTACTTGTTATATGTGCTTCCAGGTATTTAAACTTCCCAACCTGTTCGATATGTTTGTCATCAACCATTAGTGGGCATCTTACCGCTTCTTTTGCTATTACCATTGCTTTGGTTTTCTCCACAGATATCTTCATATTGTACTGTTTGGCTGTTCGATTGAGATGGAAAAGCATTCTTTGTAAGTTGTCCTCGCTATCTGCTGTCAAGGCAACATCGTCTGCAAAGCATATAATCTGAACGGTGTTGTGTCCCATTGGGTACCCAATATTTGTGCTTTTTACCTCATCATTGATTTCGTCTATGATTACATTGAAAAGTGTTGGACTATTAGACTATCACCCTGTCTTATTCCTATAGATATATCGATACTAACAATGTATCGCATTAAAAATATTAATACAAATATTGGCTATAGAAACCAAAAATATCGATACTTTAAAATACCGTATCGTTACTTTATTTATTATTATGGTGTATATAACCATTAAAAAAATGGTTCCGCTGATTCATTCAATTATTTTATTGTGTTTATGTAAAATGTATCGCTTGTCAGATTTGACAGGTGCAGGCTCAATATTCTTGGAACTTTTTAAGGTGTTCCTAATCTTTAACTAGGAGTGTATAGTCAGTTTGCATTACACAATTAACATTTTATTTTTAGAATGAGATTATATAAAATACTACAAAATTGTTACGAACGCCGGAATATTTTTAATAATTTATTTTTGAATAAGACCGTTTTTATGGTATTTAACTTCGAAATTTTGACTGACATTGATATTTTAAAATAGGAGCAAAAGTAGTGAATCTGGTGAAATAAATTTGTGTGCGGCAGTGTTTATATATTTATTTTTCTAACCACTCCATTCAAAAGTAGAGCAGTCGACATTTCTCTCTTTTTTTACCATCAAAAATAAGGGTAATTTTTTAACTTGTTTACAAAAATACCTTAATGTTGAATCTGTAGACGGTCATTAATTCTTTTTCATAAAAATCGAAGAAAAGAGAGAAAGTGTACACTCCGTAGCGAGCCATTTATTTTATCTATACACATTTTAGAAAAGAAAAAGGAATTTTCGGTGACGTATTTGGATTATTTACCAAGGTATATAATATTCTATCTTTTTAATCCGGAGATTTCAATTGTCTAATAGCTTTAAACATTTAGATCTGTCTTAGAGACATTTGTCTTTATGATTATATTTGTTTGTTTGCGTATAAGCCGCTTATATTTTGAAACCATGCATTTTTTGTTGTTTTTTCTATTAAAAAAAGCAATTAGACCACAAGGTATTCAGGATTTTTAGCTAAGATCTAGAAGTGGGAGACATTTAGGGAAAGCCAATTGCACAGTCCTGAATCAAGATCCTCTATCAAACAGAAAATGAGTATCGAGCAGGCATGGATGCAAGAGGGGGGCGGTGGGGGCGATCGCCCTCCCCCCCCCCCTCAAGAGCTTTGAGTTCAGGAAAATAGACCCGATTTTGCCTCTTATACTATAGTTTCTTCAAGAACTAGAGAGAGTAATGAATCATTTTTTACCCTTTTTTTTTCGCAAACTACCTGTGTTCTTTAGTCCGGTGTCTTTGGAAAAATATATTAGACACATATACTTTTCAAAGGAATGGGTTAGAAATTTTATAATCAAAAATACCGGTCTATAATAATGGACTATTTGCGTTGGATAACATTAGATATTTGTAAGTGTGAAGTGTTAAAAAGTATTTTAATCCTTGTCATAGGCGTCGGAAGGAGATTTATTTTATCACTAAGTATTTATGCCATAAAACATTATTTCGGTAATAAACTTAAAATAAAAACTTTTTATAATATTGTTTTATTTCTTATGATTTCTTAATAATTCACATACATTACAGCATATAGATAATTTTGACATATTTAACACAAATCACAACTGTATTTGGTATAAAAACCGTTTTAGGCACATTCAGACTAAAACGTAGAATTATTCTCTCAAAAAATTCTACGTTATAATTTAAATACTTACAAAATACCGATTGTCAAAAATACAGGAAGTTAAACACATATAAAAAAATAAATTCGTCCATATAATATTAAAATTTTTTTTGAGCTGTGGCTATCATTTTATTATTAATTAAAAACATTTTTAGGACATTTGACTTTTCAGTTTATTTATTTCTTAAACCATCTGCAGAATTACAATTAAACACTAAAAAGGGATTCAAATTTAATTAATTTTTATATGTTACAGTTAAAATTAGAACTACTTATTTTTATTTCTATTGCACTGACATCTTAATTTAATTACTTTATTATATGGAAATCTGATAGCCCCAAAAAAATAAAATAAACGTGTTAATTCTCCATGCTTAAGAAAAAGACACAAATACAATAATAAAATAATAAAAAAATTACGGGTAATTGGAATTAAATATATATAAAATTAAAGAGTGGGACACACTAAAATAAAAATATATAAAAAGAAAAAAATATATATAAACAACATTAAACAATAAAATACAACAGAAACAAAAATTTAAATAATAAATTGTGTTTACACTGATAAACATTACGTATCTAATTCGTAATCAAAGTCAGTGAAGCTATCTTCGCTCAAAAGAATTAAAATTGTTTCCTCTATCTCACCGATCATGAGATCGAGTTTCCACATTTTGTTTTATTCTTTTATTATATGGATTTTTCCCAATTTTCCGCAGTAACTTTATTCAAAAAAAACTTTTAAAAGTTCAGTTAATTTACTAATTTTGTACATTGTGTTATTTTTAGAAACTCTACCTTTTACTTGAGAGACATATTTTCTTCTTCGACGAACAGTTTCCGGACGATATATAAGGATAGATTTCCTATCTGGTTTTTCCCAGCAAAAATTTAGTTCTCTGAGCAATTTCCAAAGATAAGTTCTTGAAATTTCAGGTAAATCCCGATTTTCAATGATTTTAGTTAGATTTTTATCGACGGTTGGGATCTGCTTCTCATAATATAATGTATGTACAACTCCTTTTATTGCAGTTTTCATCTCTTCTTCCAACGAGGTTTTTCGTCTGCCTGTGATCGGGTAGTACTAATAATTCCAGTCGTTTTTGTCTCCTTCAGTATTCGGTACAAAGTAGATTTTCCAACTCCTGTCATATTGGAACACATCTCAACAGAGCTTATTATCTAGATATTGATATCTTAAGGCATCATAATCATTCATCGTAATAAGTTTTTCGTTGAGGAAAAAATGCCTTGGTTAAACTATTTTGGAATAAATAAAGGGGTGGAAGCCATATCTTTTGGGTATCTTACTACTCTCAAATAATATATAAAAACAACCACAAGCAAGATAAATCACTAAGAATACACTGTAAAGTGTACTTTGCTCACTGACAGAAATTAAATTGAACTATCAGAAATTTTATTGTTGCAGTAGATTTATATAAGCTTATAATATTTAAATATAATTAGATTTACGGTAGTCCTCAGTTACTTGCGGCATTGGAGCAGGTACGTTGGAGGTTTCGGTAACAGTTTTATCACTCTCTCTAGTTCTTGAATAGAGTATAGGAATGTGAATGTTTGCGATCGCCCCCTCCCTTCTAAGAGCTCAGAGTTTAGGAAAATAGAACCGATTCTGCCTTTTATATTAGGAATGTGTACTGTTGGCAATCTCCCCTGTTGACAACTTGTTTTTCTTGCGATAGCCGCCGCCCCCCAAGAGCTTTGAGTTCAGGAAGATAGACCTGATTCTGCCTTTTATACTAAGAATGTGTTAGTTGCAGGCATCCCCCTGCCTCTCCAAGAGCTTCAAAGTCAGAAAAATAGATTCGACCCTGCCTTTTACACTAGAAATGGAAATCTTTCTGGTGTCCCCCCCCCACGTCGACAACTTGCTTTCGCTTGCCACACTGTACTTTTGTGATATCACCGCCCCCCCCCAAAAAAAAAAAAAAGAGAGGTTGGATCCGACCCTGGTATCGAGCTCCGATATTTAATAGAAATAGGCCTTGTCCTAGCTAGGAGTGACTAGTTCTTTGTTGCTGAAGTCTGTGCAAACGACACTGTATACCAATCGTATCTAATATTTATAATGAAATATTCTTTTCGATTTTTATTCTATACATATCTTTATAAATATCGAGAGCATTTAATAAAACTTCTTTATTTGCATTTTTTAGCATCACCAGCCGCCAAAAGAACAATACGTCTGTTCATGTTGCTCGCCTCACACCGACTAAGTATGTTCAATTGATCATGACCACCAGAGCGAAAAAGTCTTTTAATAATTTCAAGCCATGATTTAAGTTTTTATAAAAATAATTAAAATTTGGAAAAATGTATGTATAACTGTTTACACTGTATTGTCAAACTCATGTATTTACAAAAACCGAAAATTTTCGAAATAATGAAATATCTAACAGCCTCAGATAATAAATTGTTATCATCTGAACTGTAACCGAAAAATTATTACTCCTATTTGTTGTAAACACAAAATGAGAGAATGGAAGGAAAAGGTTAAGTAAGTATCATAAATTACGACTTATATCGTTCAACATGGTTGATATTAGGGGATTATTGAGGTTTTCAATTTCCACAGTAATTTACATGATGTGTTAATTTGTTATATTTTGAAAACAAACATATGTTATGCAACAAAAAATATAAAAATATTATAACGGTATCCAAGTAATGAAGATGGTGATTTCCAATATTTTTTAAGTATTTTTAGTCTACAGCTGCGATCAAAATCTATGACAAGGTGAAAACTACACTGCAAAAAGGAAATACATTAAATTTAATGTAAATGTGCTGGAAGCAAATTTCACAAACATTTATTAAATGCATTTCATATAATGCATTATATTTAATAATTTATTGTAATCTATATCAATTTATTTCATTAAATCTAAAGTAATCATACATTAAATTTTAAGTTTGATCATTACTTTTTAAGGTGACTAGGTACATTAAATATACAGCCAGTGTCTATTGAATTTGAGATATGGTATCACATATTTAATGCACAAACATTAATATGAGTATACAAAATTCTGTACTTTTATACATAATAATTCATTTTCAACGGGAAATGCTTGATAAGGACGTACGTTCTTAAGTATCAAAAGCACTACTTTAGATTGTAAAAAACTGCCAGGAAAAGGGGGAAATTTTTCCCATAGATAGGATACCGTCATCTGTAGACCGGTTTCGAACTCAATGGTTCCCGTCAGGCAGACATATACACCCCACCATAAGAAAATTAAGTCCTTTAAGCAACTTATATCATACTACGCAAAAAGCTCAATACACTTTGCACCATCTCCCGGAATCTCATGAAATGTACATTATCGAATATGGATTAATAATGTAAATTCCTTCAGTGTTAAGGTATATGCGACTTAATTTTAATGTACAGAAAGTTGAAATATATTTTCAGTTATTTTATTGAAATAGAGGATACTATTTAATCAAATTTAATGTACCATGAACCAGGGGCGGATCCAGCCCCTCTACTTGGGGGGGGGGGCGGCGGTGATATCACAAAAGTACAGTATGGCAAGCGAAAGCAAGTTGTCGACGGGGGGGGGGGGTGACCCCAGCAATATTCCCATTTCTAGTGTAAAAGGCAGGATCGGGTCAATTTTTCTGAATTTGAAGTTTTTGGAGAGGAGGGGGCGATCACAAGAAAAAACAAGTTGCCGACAGGGAAGGGAGATGCCAGCAACATACACATTTCGGCTCTATTTTCCTGAACTCAAAGCTCTTTGTGGGGAAGCTATCGCAAGAAAAACAAATTGTCACCGGGGGGGGGGGGGAGTGCCAGCAGCATACACATTCCTTATATAAAAAGCAGAATCGGTTCTATTTTACCGAACTCAAAGCTTTTGGAAGGGATGGGCGGCGATCGCAAGCATACTCATTCCTATACTCCATTCAAGAACTAGAGAGAATAATAAAATTATTACCGAAACCTCCAACGTACCTACTCCAGTGTAGCAGGTAACTGAGGACTGCGGTAAATTTAATAATATTTAAATATTATAAGCTTTTATAAATTTACTGCAGCCATAAAATTTCTCATAGTTCAATTTAATTTCTGTCAGTGAGCAAAGTACACCTTACAATGTGTCCTTAGTGATTTATCTTGTTTGTGCTTGTTTTTATATATTATCTGAGATTAGTGAAATACCCACCTCTATATTTATTCCAAAATCGTTAAACGAGGGAATTTTTTCCTCAACGAAAAACTTATTACGATGAATGTTTATGATGCCTTAAAATATCAATATCTAGATAATAATATTAAAAGTTTGGTTGAGATGTGTTCCAATATGACAGTAGTTGGAAAATCTACTATGTACCAAATACTGAAGGAGAAAAAACCACTGGAATTGTTAGTACTCCCAAGCCATATTCAATCATATGCAGACGAAAAACCCCGTTGAAAGAAGAGATGAAAACTGCAATAAAAGGAGTTGAACGTACATTTTATTATGAGAAGCAGATCTCAATCGTCGACAAAATTCTAACTAAAATCAATGAAGATCGGGATTTACCTGAAATTAAAAGAACTGAGCTCTGGAAATTACTCAGAGAACTTAATTTTTGCTGGGAAAAACTAGATAGGAAATCTTTTCTTATAGATGGTTCAGAAACTGTCCGTTGGAGAAGGAAATATCTCTCTAAAGTAAAAATAGAATTAGTAGAACTAACACAACATACAAAATTAGTAATTTAATTGAACTTTTGATAGATTTTTTTGAATTAGGTTACTGCGGAAAATTGGGAAAAATCCATATAATAAAAAAATAAAACAAAATGTGGAAACTCTATCTCATGATCGATGAGATCGAGGAACCAATTATAATGAATTTGAGCGAATATAGCTTCACTGACTTTGATTACGAATTAAATACGTAACGTTTACCAGTGTAAACACAATTTATTATTTAAATTATTAATTTTGTTGTATTTTATTGTTTAATGTTGTTTATATGTTTTTATTTTAGTGTGTCAAACTCTTTAATTTTATATACATTTAATTCCAATTAGCCGTAATTTTTTTATTATTTTGTTATTGTATTTGTGTCTTTTTCTTCAGCGTGTTTATTTCATTTTTTTTGGGGCTGTCGGATTTCCATATAATAAAGTAGATTAAATGAAGATGTCAGTGTGATAGAAATAAAAATAAATAGGTTTAATTTTAACTGTAACATATAAAAATCAATTACATATGAATCTCTTTTAGTGTTTAATTGTAATTCTGCAGATGGTTTAAGAAAGAAATAAACTGAAACATCAAATTTCCTAAAAATGTTTTTAATTAATAATAAAATGTCGATAGCCCCAAAAAAATGTTAATATTATATGAACGAATTAATTTTTTTATATATGCTTAAGTTCTTGTATTTTTGACAATGGGTATTTTGCAAGTATTTTAATTATAACTTAGAATTTTTGAGAGAATATCGCTACGTTTTAGTCTGAATGTGCCTAAAACGGTTGCTATGCCAAAATTAAAAATAATAATAATACAGTTGTGATTTGTGCTAAATATGTCAAAATTATCTATATTTTGTAATATATGTGAATTACTAAGAAATCATAAGAAATAAAATAATATTATAAAAGCTTTTTATTTTAAGTTTATTACCGAAATAATATTCTATGCCATAAATATTTAGTGAGAAAATAAACCTCCTTCCAACGCCTATGACAAGGATAAAAATCCTTTTTAACTTTTCACACTTCCAAATATCTATTGTTATCCAATCCAAATAATCCATTATTATAGACCGGTATTTTTGATTATAAAATTTTTAATCCATTCCTATAAAAAATATATGCGTGTAACAGATTTTGCCAATGACACCGGACTAAAGAACACAGGCAGTTTGCGAAGAAAAAAATTATTTATTATTCTCTCTAGTTATCGTAGTTTTATTTATTGTTAAATTTTTTCATGTTTCTGTAGTAAATACTTAGTCTACCTTTGTAATTCAGTTTGAAAATGACTCTGTGAGTTGAAACTGCACTCACTGTTTTCTTAATAAATTTAGTGGTATAAAACATCGTAGTTCCTTTTTAAACATTTCCCGAAAAACAATTTTCTTGAAAAAATACATTTTTTTTAAATAAAACTTGTTTCTATGTGTGTATATTGTGACTTGTCTATGTAATATACATGATACATGGAAAAATAAAAAAAAGTTAAAATAGACCTAGAAAATAAAGATTTTACAAACTCAGTTGATCCTTTTTACCAAAAATATGCAGATAAAGAATTGATAGTTGCTAATGGAACTAAATTAATAGCATGTATTTATACTAAGGAAAAAATGTAACACGGCATAATTTACAGTTTGAAATGTTCCAACGAGCCACTTTAAAGTCACCTTTCAAATTAGAAAAATTAGCTCCAATATCAGGAGCAGCTCAACAACGTTGTTTTAGAACATATTACTAGTTTCAAACATGGCTTCAAAATGAAATAATTGCAACGGATTGAGGTTGGAAGAGATCGGAGGAAGAAATCACAATGCCGAATTTAGCTGAAGACAAACTGGCTCCAGATCATCTCATTAAAACCATTTGTTGCAGCTGCGAAAAGGGTTGTTCTAGTGCAAGATGCAACTGTCAAAAACAAGTCTTGATATGCACCATTTTATGTTCAAAATGATATAATTTGAAAAATTGTTCAATTGCAGAAAGTGGACAAATTTTAATAGACAGTGACTTAGAAGAAATGGAAATGAAGTCAAGTAATTTTTAACCAGTTGATGAAACTCCGGACGATCTTGAAGAAATTAATAGTTTGATTCAATTAAAAAAAGAAGAATGATTTTGTTGTTCGAAATTCCCATTAATTTCATTTACAATAAATGTAAATTTTATGTTTTCTTTTACAAGACTTTAATAATTTTAATTTTCATGGTATCATAGATAATAAAATTTATTTGAAAAAGTATTAGTTGTTGGTAATCGGTGATAATTTTTAGTAAGATGAGTCAGGAAAAGTTAACAATAACAGTATAGATTATATATTCCAATTTTTTCCACTTGCATGTTCTAAATGTATTGCTTTTTTAATGGTAAAATCGTAGTTAAAATAAGCATTGTGCGACTCAACAACGTGAAAACCTTTTCTTTGTTATACGTACCTTTATACAACACTTTCAGTAGTAGTTTTTACAAATTCCAAGCCTAAATTTTGATAAAAATCAAGATATTTTTTATAAGGAGCAAAAATCGTAGAACGAAAAAAGCCTTTTTTAGTTTTTTCCGGCTTTTAGGCTCTTTTCCCTTAAATGTATTTTTTTATATTTATTGAAAGGTGAAGTGAAAACGAAAAAAATGGACCCAACCCAAACTCTGTTGAACAATTATTAACCGACTTCTAAAAGGAGGTTCTCAGTTCGTCGACTATGTATTTTTTTATGTATATACACCGATTACTTCGGAACGGAGACACTGATTTGAATGAAATTTCTTATGTTATGTTCAGGAGGTTGCTGCGGTGGTCCCATATTTTTTTGGACGAAATTGATGCAGTAAAATCCTAGATGGTGCTGACAATATGGCGGTCAAAAAAATTAATTTTGTCCGATTTTCTCCAAAATTGGTATGGGAAAATTTTCGGGTTCGTACACAACGAATCGCAAATTATTTAAACAAAAATCAATATTGCGGAACAAATATGCCGGACAAAAAAATTTAATCTTGTACGATTATCTCCAAAATTAGTGTAGGGGAGTTTTCGGGGCCGCGCATAACGAATACAGCATATTTTTAAAAAATTCAATATGACAGATCCAATCTTCTTCTTCAAGTGCCATCTCCGCTGCGAAGGTTGGCTATCATCATGGCAGTTCTAACCTTAGAAGCTGCCGCCCGGAACAGTTGAACAGAACTGCAAGAAAACCATTCTCTGAGGTTCCTCAGCCAAGACATCCTTCTCCTCCCGATGCTGCGCTTGCCCTGAATCTTCCCCTGCATAATCAATTGGAGCAATTGGTATTTATTGCCTCTTGTAATATGGCCCAAGTACTGAAGCTTTCTTATTTTAACAGTCAGTGTTACCTCTTTTTGTTTGTTCATCCTGTCAAGTACTTCTTGATTAGTTGTTCTATCCTTCCAGGAGATTTTCAAGATTCTACGATACGCCCACATCTCAAATGCTTCCAATTTATTTATACACTGTTTGTTCAGCGTCCACGCCTCCACACCATACAACAAGACCGAAAAAACATAACACTTAAGCAATCGCACTTTCAATTTTAAGCTTAGATTTCGACTACAAAATATTTGCTTCATATTGTTAAACGCACTTCGGGCTTCTCTATTCTTATTCTTATTTCCCGTGTATATTCATTTGACTCGTTAATATTTACTCCTAGATAGTTGTAGTTTCGTGCTCGTTCTATTCGCTCATTGTTTCCATATAGGTTGATATTGTCGATATGTTTCTCCGTAATTATCATGAATTTAGTTTTCTTTGTATTCAGTGACAAACCAAATTCCTCGCTTGTTTCTATTACTTTATCTAATAGTCTCTGGAGATCTTCGATACTTTCTGCCATGAGTACCGTGTCATCAGCGTATCGTATATTACAAATAGGATGACCGTTGATCTTTACACCGGCTGATTCGTTCTCCAGGGCTTTCTTAATTATTTCTTCCGAGTAGAGATTGAACAACGTTGGCGACAACACACAGCCCTGTCTTACACCTCTTTTTATCTTTATTTTTTCTGATTCGGAGCCATTAATGCGCACTGTAGCTTCTTGATTGTAGTATAGGTTGGTTATTATTCTAATGTCACTTGAGTCAATTCCTTTATTTCTGAGTAATTGTAACAATGTCTTATGTTGAACTGTATCAAACGCCTTGTTGTAGTCCAAGAAACAGACAAACACGTCCTGGTTTACATCCAGACATCGCTGTATTACGACATTAAAAGCAAATAGTGCTTCTCTAGTTCCTAGTCCGTTTCTAAATCCGAATTGTGTCTGTCCGATTTCTGTTTCTAATTTCTTGTATATTCAATATGGCGGCCTAAAAAGTCAATTTTTCCAAAATTGGTACAGGAGAGTTTTCGGGGTCATATATACCGAATCTAAAATTATTTTGAAAAAATTCAATATGGCAGATCCAATATGGCGGACGAAAAAAATCAATTTTGTCCGACTTTCTTAAAAATTGGTACGGATCTAAAATGGCGGACGAAAGAATTAATTTTGTCCGATTTTTTCAAAATTGATATGGCAAGTTTTTGGGATCGCACATTACGAATCTGAAATGATAAAAAAATAATTAAATATGGCAGATCCAAGATAGCAGATTCAAGATCCTACATCTTTCGATTTTGTCTAAAATCAGTATTGGGGGATTTTTCTTCTTCTTCTTCCTCTTGTTATAGGCTTACAGCCTGTTTTTTCCAAATCAATCATTCAGATTTGGTATTAGGGGGTTTTCGGGGTCGTGTATTACGAATATGAAGTTAATTTTTTACAACTATTAGGTTGATAAGATACAATATGAGGGACTGAAAATTTAACATATTCCGATTTTGTCTGAAATTGGTAATGCGGGGGGGTTCTTGGGATGTATCCAAACTCAAAATGCAGTATAACATATATATATCGGACTGAGAAATCTACATCTCAAGTTCTTTAAATAATAATATTGGAAGGTTTTTGGGCCCACATTACCAATCAAAAATTAATTTGAAATTTAAGGTAGTGGATTTACTATGACAGACTAAATATTTGTTTAACACAATTTCATTGGTACTTGGAAAATTCTAAGAATCAAAGAATATTTAGTGATTGATTTCGATCAGTACTTAGTTCAAATAATTTATGGATATCATAATAAATTCAAAACTAAAAATTGAAAAATAAAATAAAAAAAAATTGAACCGACTTTTAAAAGTGCGCTAAAAAGTGAAAAATAACAATAAATTTTTATATGAAATTGAAATTTTTGAAGTTGGCGCCAAATTATTTCTAAATGAAATAAATAACTACTAATATATACAAATTATGGTAGGAAAGCAATTACAAATAAAGCATTTTTAATCTATTTATGCGAATCACATTTTGTCAGGTTGGCGCCATCTTCAAAAATTTCAATTTCATACAAAAACTTATAGTTATTTTTCCCTTTTTAGCGCACTTTTAGGTTCAATTTTTTTTTACAAAAATTTTATTTTTAAAACAAATTTCAGTTAAATATTTCCTTTTTTTTTTTTAAATAAATCACTTAAAACCAACCTTTGAATATTTTGGTAAAAAAATATAGCTTATTGGGCATATCGAATAATTTTTGTTAAAAATAAAAAACGAATTTATTGTTTTTCGCGTATTTCTCTGAAAATTTTGAGGGTATATTAAAATTGGCAATGGCAAAAATTCTAGATTTTTCTATATTTATATATATTTTATATTTAACTTTTTTCGATAGGTAGCGTAATTTTGCCCGAAATAGTAAAAAAAAATTTTCACCCCCTCAATTTCCACCCTATTTCACCGTGATAACTCCCTAGTAGTTCGGATTATTTTTTTTTTTCATTTTTCCTAATATTTTTTGAAATTTTTTCGTTATCAGAATGCTGCAACGAATTATTATTATTTTTTGCATATTTCAGAGCTAGGACGACTTTAGTAAATAACTTTATTTCAGGATTATCCTTACTTCTAGGAATGTATACTTCAGTTTATATCCTGAAAATTCCGTTGACATCATTTTAGCAATAAATTTGTCACAGCAAAAATTAAATAAACATTTATATTGAGGCATATAATCTCATAATGGTAAAACCCAAATAAACCCCATTATTACAGTTAATATCTTTGAATACATAAGGCTTAATTATGCGCTTAAAACAAAATAACCAGAAATCATAAATCAAGAATAACGTGTTAATTTTTCACGTTACACTTGCTAATGGACGAAATAGGGGATTATTTGTGTTATAATGTAAATATATTCATGGAATTACCTGAAATATTGTCAATAAAAAACTAATTAATTTTTTATTCATATAATCAGACACTTTATATAATATTCAAATCAAGGTTTTTATGAGTCGAAGGTGGAAGAGAAAAACAAATACAGATCCTTTCAGATACAGTAATGTCAGATAAAGCCATCAATTTGTTTTTAAAGTAAAGAATATTAAAGAGCCTTTATTTAAATGAGTAAGTGCTAAAGTAAAAACATGTCAATAATTTAAATACAAAAACCATCTTTAAATGCGCCCTACCCTCTTCTTTAAAATCATTTAAGTTCGAGTTAAAATTTTCAATTATTGCTTTAGAACATTTAAGTTGGGTGATAATGGGTTGTGAAGTAGCCCCATAGAAAAAAATCAAGCGATGTTTAATCTGGACTCCGCGATGGAGAGTTGATGTCCTCTCGACGACTTATCACTCTTTTATGAAATAAATCATGAAGAGCTCCCAAAGAATCACTTGTGAAGTTGCTCCATCTTGTTGGAAAAATCGATTTCAGTTGTAGCTAATCTGGTTTTTCATTTCTGGAGCCAAAAAAGTTCGGATCATATGGCAATAATAATCGGAATTAGCAGTCTGAGTGTGGTCGCATTCACACTGTTAATTCCCATCGTTATACTCAAAAAAATAAGGACCGATTATTCCTTGGCTTGATTTAGAAGCTCAAAAAACAACCTTAAGCGAGTGCAGAAGCAGTTCTAGCGAATTGTCTGAAGCCCAATGTCTGCAATTTTGTTTGTTTACATAATGGTTCATATGGAAATTCGATTTATCAGAGAACCATATATTATTAATGTTCCTAAAACGATTTTTCATTGTTCTGCAAAATTCAAGTCATTGAGCTAGATCACCAAGCTTCATTCCCTGCACAACAATAATTTTGTAGGGATGGAAATGTAAATCTTTGCGAATAATGAGATGGACCGTGGCCCTCTGCAAATTTCGAGAAGTTTCGCGGAGCCTTAGAGCCTTGCGCGCCCAATGCTTGATCAAATTTGGCACTTGGCACATTTCTTATGATCATTAAATTGAAATGTGTCCTGTACAGACGTAAAACAATGGTGTAAGAATGACTGATTTTATAAAACGTTCTCACGCAAAATGCGCGCTGTGGACACTTTTTTCCCCATTTAGAAAGGACCTTTCAGATATACTGGCTTTTCCCGATGTATGTATTGCTTTGTAAAGTTTTTGGGCTATTTGTTTTGTAACCAGTCTTTTTCAGACTTAGATATTTTAAATTTTTTGTGGGCTTTATATATTTGTTTTCAAATTTACAAGCCAAACGGCTTCGCACTCCCTCTAGGGATTATTGACTCATACCAGATAGACCAAGACACAAAAAGTATGAAGCTCTGTAGGGACCCTTTCCATGTTATCGGGTACTAGGTGGCGTAGTCTTCTGTACTTCCTACAAACTTTCGGACGGTCCACGCGGTTGCAAGGAGAACTGCTTTCTGGATCGGTTTATATAGATGCTGATACTGAGGCTCAGTCCCTTGATATTCTGCAGGTGGTTCTTTGGTATCACTCCAGTTTTTAATAGTATTATGGGAATCGTGTGGACGCTGTTTATTGCCCACTGTCTGCGGATTTGCACCTCCTGATCTCTGTATTTGGCGATCTTCTCATTGCATTTTGGTCTTAGGTTGTTGTTGTTCGGTATAGCAATGTCAATCAGTGTGGATCGTCAAGAAATTTTATCTGTTAGTATAATGCAGCCTATAATGAGCAACCGTTTGGTCCCATTATAACTTGAACTCGTTATTTTCAAGAATAGGCTCTGGATTGTATTTATAGTAAGACACTTTTCCTACCTGTAATAGTTTTAACTGATCTGATAACTCTTGGTGGAGTATTTTAGCAGCTGAGTCGTATCTTTCCTTATACTCGGTTGCGGCAAACGCTTGGCATCCTTCAGTTATGTGCTGGATTGTCTCTGATTTTCGACAATCTTATCTATATAGGTCATTATATATTGAAAGATCTCTAATGATGGACTTTCGATAGTTCTTCATCGGAATAACCTGGTCTTGGATAGCTAACCAGAAGCCCTCCGTTTCCGGAAATATCTCTCCTAAAATCAACCAATAATTCGACGCTGAGTTGTTGACATTGTCCTGGATGACCTCATTTGAATGCCGTCCATGAAGTGGTTTCTGTAACAGGCTTGTAATTTCCCTTAGTCTGTGAGAAGCAATATCCCGTTCCCTCAGTTGTAGCGGCATTGACTCGTCTGCCTCGCATAGTAGTGTGGAAGAGTCCGCTAACCAGTGGAAATAATAACGTAAGTTTATTACTTGTGGATCGAGCTCCTTACCAATATCGACCAATCCTCTTCTTCCTTGGTGTCTTGGAAGCATTGTACGTTCAACAGCACTTCGAGGGTGGTATTTGTGTGCTTTTGTTAAGAGTATCCTTATTTTCTTTTGCAGGTTTTCGATGTCCGTCCTGTCCCATTATTATTATTTTGATAATATCCGTTATCCACGGTATTTTTGGTTTGCTTACTCGAATAATCCGAATAGAAACGGGAATATTGAATCAAAAATAAAATATTATCATACAGAACTTAATCTTTTCATCAATACCCCAAATGTCAACAATGTCATTCTAGGGTGTCCTTTGAAGATCAGCTATAAAATTGTTATATTTAAAATTTTTAAAATCGCTTACTTCAATAATTTTTACTAGTCTATTATTAGAAATCAAGTTCGCATTCTTCGTACCTCAGTCAACAACTAGATCAGAATGGCTAAAAAAATTGTATCTATTAAGGTGTGCCAAAAGCTAGTTATTAGGGTGGGGGACATTGAAAACCTGAAAAAAATTAAAATGTTGCATTAGAGAATCATTAAAATTAAAAAGATTAACATTAACGTCACCGAAAATTATTATATGTTCTACCAGTGACAATATTTGTGATAATAAGCTTTCTAACTCTTCCACGCAGCTATTTAAAATTTTATTAAATCAAAACAACAGAGAGATCTAGTCACATGACACCTTCACCTCCATTTAATTTGGGCTGTTTTTTAAGTTACATGTAGCACATTCGTCCTTTGTCTAATTTCGTCCTTTAGCACTCTATTCCTGAGACTGAGGCCTAGCATCGTCCGTTTCAATGCCCTTTGTGCAGTTCTTAATCTGTTGCATTAAAATCGTTGTTTCCATTATATGTCATAACCGACATAACGCATATTTCGTAAACTTTTATTGATTCCAAATGCTGCCCAGCTCAAGTTGATCCTTCATTTAATCTCAGCAGTTTGGTTTCTCTTTCTGAACAAAATCTTATATTCCAGGTGCTTATATTTATTTATTACTTCGAAACTATGGTTTTCAGTGATGGTCGTTTCTACTGTGCTCATAATTCTTGTTTTATCCATGTTAATTTTAAATACGATGCTTCATTATGCTCCTTTTAATATACTTCCCAGGTCTTCTGTACTGATACTACATCATCTGCAAACCGCAAGAGACTCAAGCATGATCCGTTGATATATAAGATCTTTTTCTTCCAGTCTAATGTTCAAAGTATGCCCTTTATTGCTAAAGTAAACAATATTCGGCAAATTATTTCTCCTTGTCGGATTCCTCTTTCAACATGTATCTTATTCGTTATTTGTATTTTTACCAATATTCTAAGAAGGGATATAAGTTTTTATTTTTATTACATGTTTACTACTGCGTTAAGGTAGTCCTTACATTAATCATTATTATGAATCGTTAGAAGCTAATATTATAAAAGAAGAATGAAATCTATTACTATTACACTCTTGCTACCATGTACCATAAGATTTTTTCAACAATTCTGAGCAGGCGAGACTATAAACTGGCTACGGCAACGTTGCACCGTACGAGGGTAGAGTGAAAAGTTCTCGACCTGACCAAAAGATGTCATTAGTTCGTATGACAAGCTTCAACTTATTCGCTCAAGTAGTTTGTGTAAACGACTCTTTGCAGTACAAGTCTTGCGTGTGTTTTGTTAAAATGGATAAACTTGAATACCGTGCGGTCATAAAATTCTTCGTTTTGGATGGATTAACCCCTAAGGAAATTCATTCGAACTTGTTAAAGTTTACGGGAACTTTGCTCCTTCAATGTCAACCCCATTAAAAAGCGGGCTGTTGAATTTAAATGTGGTCGCACGTCGCTCGAAGATGACTCACCTGATGGACGGTCAAAAACTGCAATCACACCGTAAACTATCGAAAAGTTGCACAGTATCGTGTGTGAGACAGCTGAGGTCGTGGGAAGTTCTGCGCAAGGTGGGTGTTACATTTGCTGAATGCGGATCAAAAGCAAATGCGCAAACGGCATTCGCAGCAATGTTTGGACCGATTCAACAGGGATCCGACCGATTTTGTACGGCGATTTGTCACCATAGATGAGACATGGGTCCACTACTATACGTCAGAAACCACGGAGCAGTCGAAGCAGTGGGGGGAAGCCGGTAGTTTAGCGCCAAATAAAGCAAAGTCAATCGCATCTGGTGGAAAGATCATGGCCAGTGTTTTTTGGGATTCCAAGGGCACCCTGGTAATTGATTACCTTGAAGAAGGCAGAACAATTACAGGCGAGTATGACTCTAACCTTTTTGACCAGCTAGATGTCAAAATTCGCGAGAAGATGCCTGGCTTGAAGAAGAAAAAAATCATCTTTCACCAGGACAACGCACCATTACCATTGCCAACACAAAAGTGTGTTGGCAATGGGAAAACTACGGGATTTGAGGTACTATTTGCTCGGCCATTCCCCCTATTCTACTTATTTTGCACCCTTAGACTTCCATCTCTTCCCACACCTGAAGAAATTTGTTTCTGGAAAGCACTTCGCGTCCAATGAAGAAGTTGAGAGGGCCGTAGATGAATATTTTAACAGCCTTCCAGACTCTCACTTGCGATAAGGAATACTAATGTTGGGAAACGCTGGACCAAGTGTGTTGAAGTCAACGGATATTATGTAAAAAAAATAAAATCTTTTTTTAACAGAAAATCAGTCTTTCATTGTCAGCCTGATAACATATCACCTTGCCCTCGTATTTATACAGCTCTTTTGTTTTGCATGCCAATAGACGTTTCCTTGATGGCAATTTTGGATTATTGTTTTTTGTATTGACGAAAAACCTTCGACTTTACAAGTCTAAATAGCGTCCTAAATACTTGTAAGATACTATAGAGATGTTGTGAATCGAGTTGTGGAGGAAATTACCAAAACGATATGACGCCGGGAGTGTAAAAAGCAATTCATCCTGAAAATATAGGACCCAGTCATGTTATTTAATACTAGTTACAAAAGGGGATTTGAAAAAGGAGGGACGAAGAGCTTAAAGAAATTGACGAAATTCGATTTCAAAAAGATACTGAAGAAAGCCAACGAGATTTTAACGTAAAAAAGCTTATATGAATAGAATTTTTTTTATTTATTTAAGACATTTGGTTTATTGAAAGGGTATTTTACCCTTAACGAAAAACTTTCTATGACTCTCTTTCAGACTGAACATACTCTGAGGCCTTTTATTACATGGGCTTTTCAAATAAACAATTATAGAGAAATGGAGAACTAAAAATATGTAAATTAACAAAAGAGTCTCTTTTATCAAGTAGTTTGGGTAAATTACGAAGTGCATTTGAGACTATGATTATTCGATGTATTTTCGATAATTGACTAAACTCGTTTATACCTCTATCCCGATTTCATGACTGGTAAAAGAAGGTTACATTTTTTGTGCTTCTGCATGACTTAGAATAAAACAAGTTACTTAAATATGGCGCCTTTTCAGTTTAAAAATTTTTATCCATCTAGCTTAGAAATGCAAAATGTAAAACTGGAACTGAAAATTTTTTAATAATATTCTGATTGAAGACTTACCAAATTTTGACAAGATATTCCTTATCTCGTGAGTATAACAAACAAGATAGTACTGACAGCTATGACGAAATATCAAAAAATACTCATATTATGACATGAATAACCTAAAACCGAAAAGGCCCGTGTTCCCTTATTTGGGAGTGCAGCCACATTGTTGTAAATAAACTAAAATGCAATTATTGCAAAACCTTATTGATAAGCGATCAAGAACTTGTTGTTGAAGATAATTTTAATCTCAAAACTCACTTAAGTAGAGGTACACTAAACTATTTCCGAGATCTCGTAAGTGAAATAGTTATATTATTTTTTCATATATTTTATTTCAAAGAATACTTAGCGTCAGTAAAGGTCAATTCGTGAAGATTTTTTACCGAAGATCACTGAGTGTAATATATCCTTAAACACGAATTTTTGGTATATTTTTATAGCTGTAATTATACACTCAGCAAAAACAGTATTTTACTTACCAATATTACCAATGCTGCAATAAACAAATCTCCTGTACAAGCTATATAATAAACAATGTCTAGGTAAAAATTATTATTATGTTTTTATAAACTTTTATTAAGGGGTTTTGTTATTTAATTAGGTCTTATTTTATATAATTTATATTAATACCTATCTTAACATATTTATCTAAAAAAATGCAATGAAACATTTAAGATAAAGTGCTGTTTTATCAAATTATTATGTTGTAGTTTAAGTAACATATAATTTTCTTAAATATAAATTTAAAATATTTAAATAACTATCATCGGAAGTTTATAATTAAATTTAAGAGTTAACAAACCCATACATCCAACAAAAAAATACATAACATTGTGTTGATTTAATAACCACCAGGTGATGATATCACCAATCAGCGCTGTGTCTTTGTATCCTAGGAGTTGTTTACTCGGACCCGATAGCTTTGAAAAGGTCCACACAGAGTTCAATTCTTTTGATATTTACGTATATCGGATGAGTAAATGTCCCTTGTAAATGGAGTTCGAAAATCAAGTGTCTAAATCAGAGATCTCTAAATTACACTCTGCTGACCAGGAGCGGATCCAGCGTACAGTATGGCAAGCGAAAACAAATTGTCGACGGAGGGGGGGGGGGAGACACCGACAACATTCCCATCTTAGTGCAAAAGGCAGGTTCGGGTCTATTTTTCTGAATTTGAAGCTCTTGGAGAGGGAGGGGGCGATCAGAAAAAGAAACAAGTTGCCGACAGGGGGGGGATGCCAGTAGCATACACATTCTTAGTATAAGGGGCAGAATCGGATCTATTTTCCTGAACTTAAACCTCTTGGGGGAGGGCTATCGAAAGAAAAACAAGTTGTCAACAGGGAGGGAGTGCCAGCAGCATACCCATTCCTAATATAAAAGGAAGAATTGGTTTTATTTTCCTGAATTCAATTTTCAAGAATAATAGAAATAAAAATAAGTAGGTCTAATTTTAACTGTAACATATAAAAACTAATGAATCCCTTTTTAGTGTTTAATTGTAATTCAGTAGATGATTTAAGAAATAAATAAACTGTGACGTCAAATGGTCTAAAAATGTTTTTAATTAATAATAAAATGACCGATAGCCCCAAAAATATTTTAATATTATATGGACGAATTTATTTTTTTATATAAGTGTAACTTTTTGTAGTTTTAACAATGTGTATTTTGTAAGTATTTAAATTTTCACTTAGAATTTTTTGAGAGAATAAGGCTACGTTTTAGTCCGAATGTCCCTAAAACGGTTTCAATGACAAAATTAAAAATACAGTTTGATTTCTGTTAAATATGTCAAATTATCTACATTTTGTAATGTGTGTGAATTATTAAGAAATCATAAGAAATAAAATAATATTATAAAAACTTTTTATGTTAAGTTTATTCCTCCGACACCTATGGCAAGGATTAAAATCCTATTTAACACTTCACACTTCCAAATATCTATTGTTATCCAACCCAAATAGTTCATTATTATAGACCGGCCAAAGACACCGGACTAAAGAACACAGGTAGTTTGCGAAGAAAAAAGGGTAAAAAAATTATTTATTACACTCTCTAGTTCTTGAATAAACTATAGTCTAAGAGGCAAAACCGGGACTATTTTTCTAAACTCAAAGCGCTTGGGGGGGGGGGATCGCTTCCACCGCCCCTCCCCCTTTTGGTCCGCGCCTGCTGCTGACTAATACCGGCCTATGAATACTACCAGCCTGGCCCACCTTAGTTTATTTTTACCACATTGTGAAATCTACAATAGAAGTAAATCATAACATCAAGCGATAATCAGATGTGTTTATTTAGCGACCAAACAAGTGATCACTAAGCAGAATATTTGCTCTAGCTCTACTACTTGCTACAAGATAGCGTTGTATACTTCGACTAACCAAATAATGTGCGTAATTCCGTCGTTCCCTACGAGCTGGAGCTGTACTACTGTAGTTTTGCCACGTTTTACACTTCACTTCTATACTCTGCGCGAGATGTCACTACTATACATTTAGCATGGTCATAAGTAGTCGTAATAATAGGCAACGCACAGAGCACTCCCATCTGCTATAGGGTTATCAGACGACAGGAATTTTTCCGAATTTTGGATCTCTCAATTGTCAGGATTGTCTTGAAATAGAATGAGGAAAATACCGGTAATAAAAAAAAATATTTATTAATCATTCTGGTTACGGACAATAAACTAATGAAACCTTAATAAAATAAATGAATTATTAGTTAATTATATTAGTTGATTTACTCAATCAATAAGCATGATAACTGATTTTGAAAAAATACTCCACAATGTTTTTACGCACCTACTTTATACGAAATAAATCTTATTTCCGCAAAAAATTAATGTTTTGAATGAAAAATTGACCTTTTTAAAATACAATTTAAATTTCGCACCAAAACACTAGCATAGTAATGGCGTCCGTCTGTGACGTCACCCTTTCGTAAACATTTGACAAGTTACATCCTATTGCTTGTTTCGATTCATATTTTCCATTATTTTGTGCGATAATATTGAATTCTAACGTGTATTGATGGTGTGCAGTTCCTTGATGTAATAATACAAACAAGTTATTTATTGACATGCCAATGAAGAAAAATATCAGAAATACGTGACTAAATCTTGCAAGGCGAGACCCAAATTCTCTATCTGTTAATTCAGTAATTTATTTCTGCGAAGATCATTTTGATGTAAGTATTTATTTTATATAAATAAGTGGCGAAGCACGTAAACAAAATATAGGTAAGGTAAATATTTCAATTATGCTTTTCGATTTCGATATCATTTCAAATGTCAAACCTTGAGTTATATTTCATAGATAACATGATTTGCTTGAGTACGATGTTAAATTTATAAAGAACTTATATGACATAGCATGCTTCATTTTTAAACTTCCATGCGGAAATAAATCTGGGTGAATGTGACTTTGTCAATAACGCCGTCGATCCCGTTTAAGGTTAGGTTTCATTTCTTTATTACTGTATTATATTTAAAGTTCCTGACACCGCTGAGCGCCCCTATTCTCTCAAAAAACATTGAAGATGTCTAATTAAAGAAAGTTAGAAAGATGTAGAACAAACAAAGACACCTACAGAATATTTAGAACTCACGGGTGCTTTATCAGAAAGTTCAGGTACGTACTCATTGCTTTTTATACAGGTAACCTATTTTATTGAATTCAAATGTATATCTTTTCTGTTTGCCGATTTAATCATAAGATTATAGATAGTTATGATTCCAAACAATCTTTATGGTACCTATTATTATTATTATTATTATTTTGATTTACAAGCCAAACGGCTTCGCACTCCCTCCAGGGATTATTCACTCATACCAGGCATACAAAGACACCAAAAGTATGAAGCTTTGTGGGAACCCTTTCCATGTTATCGGGTCCTAGGTGACGTTATCTGCTGCATTTCCCATGAATTTTCGGACGGTCCGCGCGGTTGCTAGGAGAATTGCTTTCTGCATCGGCTTATAAAGATGCTCACTAAGGCCCAGTCCCTTGATGTTCCGCAGGAGGTTCTTCGGTATTACTCCAGTTGTTGACAGTATTATGGGAATCGTTTGGACGCTGTTCATTGCCCATTGTTTTCGGATTTGAACCTCCAGATCTCTGTATTTGGCGATCTTCTCGTTGTATTTTGGCCTTAGGTTGTTGTTGTTAGGCACAGCAATGTCGATTAGTGTAGTTCGCCTACAAATTTTATCTATTAGTATAATGTCTGGTCTATTATGAGCTACTGTTTGATCCGTCAGAACCGTTCGGTCCCAATATAACTTGAACTGGTTGTTTTCAAGAATAGGCTCCGGATTGTACTTGTAATAAGGCACTTTTCCTACCTGTAATAGGTTTAACTTTTCTGCTAACTCTTGGTGGAGTATCTTAGCGGCTGAGTCGTGTCTTTCCTTATACTCGGTTGCGGCAAACGCTTGGCATCCTCCAGTTATGTGCTGAATTGTCTCCGATGTTCGACAGCCATATCTGAATTGGTCATTTTCTATTGAGGGATCTCTAATAATGAACTTCCGATAGTTCTTCGTCGAAATAATCTGGTCTTGGATAGCTAACAAGAAGCCCTCCGTTTCCGGAAACGTCTGTCCTGAAATCAACTAGTAGTTCGACGCTGAGTTGTCGACATTGTCCTGATTGATCTCATTTGGATGCCGTCCATGAAGTGGCTTCCGTAGTCAGGTTTGTAACTTCTCTTGGTCTGTTTGGTGGTGAGAAGTAATATCTTGTTCCCTCAACTGTAGCGGTGTTGAATCGTCTGCCTCGCATATTGCTCGATGTAGTGTGGAAGAGTCCGCCAATCTGTGGAAATAAGAACGTAAGTTTATTATTTGTTGGTCGAGCTGCTTACCAATATCCACCAATCCTCTTCCTCCTTGGTGTCTTGGAAGCATTGTACGTTCAATAGCACTCCGAGGGTGATGTTTTTGTGCTTTTGTTAGGAGTGTCCTTATTTTTCTTTGCAGGTTTTGGATGTCTGTCCTGCTCCACTTTGCAATTCCAAAAGAGTAGCTCAGCGCAAAGCAAGCATACGTGTTGAGCGCCTTAAACAAATTTCTACTATTTAAATTAGTTCTTAATACCCGTCTTACCCTCCTGACAAATTCGGCTGTCAATTCGGCCTTCATAGTGTCATGATCAATTCTTTTAGCCTATTTCATACCTAGATATTTGTATGTTTGGTCTGCTTCCATTGCAGCTATAGTTTCACCGTTCTGCATTTCAAAAGCCCCCGGTTGTATCTTCCCTTTAACGATGTTCAAAATACGGCACTTCTCAAGTCCAAATTGCATTCCGATATCCCCGGAGAACTCCTCCACAATTTTAAGCATTTGTTCCAACTGGCTTCTGGTAGCAGCCATCAGTTTAAGATCATCCATGTATAGAAGATGATTCACTCTGACTATCTCTTCGTTGTTGTTTCTAACACTAAAGCCGTGTCTAGTGGAGTTCAAACGGCGTGATAGTGGGTTCATTGCAAGGCAGAACCACAACGGGCTAAGTGAATCGCCTTGAAATATTCCTCTTCGTATCGGAATGGTGTTAGTTTCGATGGTGTCGCTGGATGGCACTTGCAATTGAATCCTAGCTCTCCAGGTTGACATGATGCGTTCTAAAAAGGAAACAAAATTATTATCGACCCTGTACTTTCTCAATATGGTTTTGAGC
Organism: Diaprepes abbreviatus; assembly: GCA_034092305.1. Classification (NCBI taxonomy): domain Eukaryota; kingdom Metazoa; phylum Arthropoda; class Insecta; order Coleoptera; family Curculionidae; genus Diaprepes; species Diaprepes abbreviatus. Next base: position 3,062,535 of record JASJET010000055.1, on the reverse strand, counting down.
CACTCATGTGGCACCGAGTCGAAGGCCTTCTTATAATCCACGTAGGCAGCAAAGAGGTTTCTTCGGTTGGTACAGGCTTGGTTACATATGACAGAGTCAACAATCAATTGTTCCTTGCATCCTATTGCTCCCCTCGTGCATCCTTTCTGTTGAGTTGCAATGATGTTATTTTGCTCACAATGTGCATAGATGCGTTGGGTCAAGCAGGAGGTGATCACCTTATAGAGTGTGGGTAGGCAGGTGATTGGCCTATACACCTTTGATAGTTTTATCCACAAAATATCTAATTAGTGATGCAAATGAAGAGAAATTCGAACGATAAAATCGATAAACAATGATGACTGATGTGATGTTTACGAAAGCGTGACGTCAGGCGTTTCTGATTGGTGTTCGATCTAATATGGCCGATTGCTATGTTTTGTGTTTTTATTTTTACCAAAATAAATACAATCTCGCTTGTAATCTAAAAATAAGTGTGTTTTTAGAATCTGTCTATCCTATATAATTACTTCAAGTAATAATTTCAGTGATTCTTTGTTACAGTCATCATGTCTATTTCGTACTTTTTATTGTTTGATATTACGTTTAGCAGCTACGGGTTTTTTATAACAATAAACTGTGTCAAAAATAAAGGCTTAGCAGAATATATAGACAATCTATTTCTCTCCTCAGTTCACTGCACTCCCAGGTAATAACAACACCGGTTTAACGTTCGCATTTTGTGCTTGAATAGCAAATATTTTGAAAATCTAGCTGTTTTCACATGCCATATACAACATTCAGATAAAATGTCAGGATATTTATTGAAAAGCCAGGAACATTGTTAGAAAATCTCATTATTTGATCTAATAACCCTAGACTCGCCTACAATATGAAAATTTGCACATAAAACGAAACTACAGTACGTTGGTATAATGAGCTACCTAAATCTTGGTCCATGGAACTTAATGGAGAAATCAATGTGGCCCTTGGGCTAAAAAGTTTGAGTTCCCTAGTCTTTACCATTAGAACATAAAATTTAGCAAATGCAGTTTAAGTCAATATCATCAAATTTGTGGAAAAGTGATATATTCTCCGCTTGAATAATATTTCAACTATACTTTTCGATTTCGATATCATTTCAAATGTCAAACCTTCAGTTATATTTCATAGATAACATGATTTGCTTGAGTACGATGTTAAATTTATAAAGAACTTATATGACATAGCATGCTTCATTTTTACATTTCCATGCGGAAATAAATCTATGTGAATATGACTTTATTTCAACAATAAATTGTCGGAACTTTTAATTTATTTTTAATAAAATGGGAAGTTTTAATTTCAGGAGCAGATTATGGAAAAGAAGTTGTAAAGCTGCTGCTGACACCTTAATATCCTTTCTTTATTATAATTGCCTTCAGTCCGCTTTTTCAATTTTACCTCTATGTAAAATATCGTCAGGAACGTCTATTTTTAATATTATCGCTTAAGTTTATACCGTCTTTTCAATAAACGGGAAAAATTAGTCCGCAAAATATTATTGGATTATATTAAACGTGTGAATTGTTCTGGGTTTTATTTTCTCTTTGTTTATTTCATTTCTGTCTATAAAAACCTTCTCAAATTTCTTTCCAGACTCCATAAAAGGATTACCGGATAAAAATGTCCCATTTTAAAAATGGAGGCTTACTATTTTTTTTGCTGGAACTTTTTTATGAAAAAGATTCAATTAAAAGTTATTACGTTTCAAGGGGGACATACAACAATGACATGGAATTTGAGGTTATTTTAAGGGCAAATACACTTTTTTATTGCAGAAATGGAAAACTTATTGATTTTCGTTTTATTTAGAGGTCATTTAAACGTTAAAATATTTAAATATTAGTGTATTTTCAAGTAAGTAGGCTTAAACACCAAAATTCTCCAGATAAAGGTTGATGATTATAGAGTGTCTGACCCATTTGTGACCTTGACCTTAAATGAATTTTCAAAGGTTATTTGACGTCCAGACTGTTTTATAAATAGAACCTCTGGATTTCATTGTAGAAATAACAAAAGTTGGTACAAAAAAATGGTTAAAAAGCTAGTGTTCTTGTCTTTTACATTCAAGGTTATTTGAAGGTCATATCGTGCTATTCATACTAGGATCGCTACTTCTAAATTTCCACAATAAAAAAATTTGTGAATAAACAAATTAAAGTAATTCAGTAATAAAACAATCTCTATCATTATTTCATTTTTCTTGTTACTATGAGAGCGTTTCCTTTAAAGAAATAAAACCGATGGAGAAATTATTTTTGCAATTATCTTTGGGTAAAGACAAAAATAGAAATAACAAACAAAGTGTGGGTTTTCTCAATACCAATAACTTATTTTTTAAAATTTCTTGTCTATAATCAAAATCTGAACTCCTAAAATGAAAAAACTGGCTTTTGGGCTCTTTAAATGCCCAGAGTTAATTATTTAAATTAAATATTGAATTACCAACCGTCTCCAACTGTCATGATTAGTCTTGTGTTGGCCCCTTTTGTAACCTTCAATAATTGGTTACCTCTTACCACAAAATGTACGAAATACGTTTAGTCGACTTTTTACTGATTGTACTAAAAATGCTGTAGAAGGGCAAGGAAAGTCTTACTTCCCACTCACAATCTAAAGTCTTTACAATTTTTGACTGAATATTATTGTCAACAACCTTCGTTGAGAGATGATAGATGGGTCAAAAGATTGCTAGAGTGGAGACCACGTGAACATAAGGGAAGTAGTAGAGGACCACCGACCTATAGGGCATTTCAAGAGGATTTAAGGATGTCGGATGCATTTAGAGGAGGCTTACTTCCAGCAGTTTAACCTTTCATTTTTAGATATTTACGCTGTGGAGATTGGGCATTGAAAACCAGCAAAGATTGCATAATTCTTACAGTGTTTTTCTTTATTAGCAATATTCAAATTAACAGTCCCCAAAAAGTTGAATGAATGAAAAAGGGGTGGTGATACTAGATCATCGATGCCGAGAACTCCATTGGGCCCTTTACATCCCACAATATGTGCAGGTTATTCGAGGCCGATCTCCTTTGCGAATCCAAGCAGCCTCGTTAGTTGAACTTGTCTAACTGCTTCCGATAACAAAACCGCATGTCCGAAATATCTCTGTCTCAATCCGTTGAGTGCTGGACACTCTCTGAGAACATGATCAACAGTTTCATCCTCCTCCAAACACTATCTGCATGTCGGGTCGCCTTCGACACCGATTCTATGAAGATGGCCCCTAAGGTGATCTCTAAATGCTCGACTTGCAGATGATACAAACATTTTCTGTTCCGTAGCAAGTCTTTGAAGAATTGTATCAAGAAAAAAGGTTTTAAATACCGCAATGTCGATGAAAGACAAGTGTTAATGGAATCGCAGCGACTGCGACAGTAGCAATGTGAATACCTCAGAGCTGTAAAAGAGTATCGATCACAACGTCGATCCATCATATATCTCGAAAAAACATTGTTTGATACACACGATATCTTATTGAAAGGATATTCCTGTTCGTCTGACAGATGTCAAACAAGAGCTCCATCCAATAAAGGAAAAATAATTATCATATTATAAGCGGGATCAGAGGCTAGTTGGGTTCAAAATAATTTGTGGTTTCCTGCAAAAAACATTAAAGATTCTTCTTTAGATGATCATGAAGATACCAGTATCGAGCTTTTTGAAAAATGGTTCAAGACTAGCTTGATATCAAATATTTCTCTTAATAGTGTGATGGACCACGCTAGTTATCACAGCCTCCAACAAAAAGTGTCTCATTCAAGTAACTTCATGACATATTTTTTTAATATATTTAAAAAAAGAGATTCTTAGATATGCTAAAAGCATTTAAGCTTAAAAAAGAGTATGTGTGTGACACTATGGCAAGAAATGTGGGACATACAGTTCTGCACTTTCCCTCATACTATTGCATTTTATTTTTCATAGAGCATAGGTGAGCAAAATGTAGGGTATGCTCCACAAGAACCACTCCTTCACTAAGCTCTAGCATTATAGAGTTGATTAAGAGAAATAAAGTAGATCATGCAGAAGCATAGATCTGGAAAAATTCAGTTGAACACATTATTAATAGTGAAAATTCTTATTTATCTTTACATGATATTGTAGACTCCCTTATTTTTAAGTTGGACGAAGAAAGCGACAGTGAAACGGGGTTCTGTTGAATATCACGACAAGTTTCTAGTAGTTACCTCTAGCCATTTTCCAGTGAAACTAAATAAATTCCTAAGCTACATGACTATTTATACTAAAAGTAAATGCAGTGGAGCGTGACTGGGATAGGTATAGTCATGTCTGCTATGGCAAAATCCCATTTTTATGCTGCATTTAGTTTTAGTTTACAATTATTAAGAAGTGGTTTCCACACTTCTCTTATATCTAAAGATGGTTTACTAAAACAACTCGGGTTCTGATATATAACCGCGGCTTCTTTGAATTTCCGTTTTCTCCAATGTTGTTCTCGGTGTAGTATTTTAACTTCAGACCAATTTATGTGGTGTCCATGAGTCCAGGCATGATTGGCGACACCAGATTTTTCTGTTTCTACTCTAGATGTGTATTTTTGATGTTCTCTGATCCTTACGTCAAGGGGTCTCTTTGTTTCGCCAATGTAGGAGTTGCCACATTCACATGGTATCTGATACACACAGTTATTCTCGTCCCTTTGAGTTGTTGGTTTGACCCTAGTAAGCCGACATCTCAGAAAGTTACTTTAATTGAAAACAATATTAAGTTTATATTGTTTTCCTATTCTTCTAACTTTTCTGAAATGCCTCTAACACAAGGGATGTTCAATATTGATTTTCGTTCTTCGTTCGTTGCAGATATTGTCCTATTTCTGCGTTGTTCCAGAATTTTGTCTACCAGATATTCTGGGTATCCGCTATCTGTCAGGTAGGTCATTTTTAATGCGATCTATCTCTAAATGCTCATTGGAGTTGCAGAGAGTTAGGGTTCTATCTACGAGATTTCATATACCTCTTTGTTTGGTGTTGTTGGAATGATTGGATGAGTAGTTTAAGTATTGTCCTGTGTGTGTGTGTGGCTTTTCTGTAAACTGAGGTTCGAATTTTTCTGCCATCTCTTTCAACCAAAACATCTAAGAAGGATAATTTATTTTCTACCTCTTTCTCCATGGTGAGTTTAATGGTTGGGCTGATATTGTTCAGATGAGAAAGAAAATTTTGAAGTTCTTTGACGTTTCCATTCCAGATAATGAAGATATCGTCTACGTATCTAAGCCATAACTTTGGTTTCTTTATTGCGGATTCAATAGCAAAAGTCTTGAACAATTCCATGAAAATATTCGCTGAGGATACCATCGGAAGTCCATCATCTTGGATGTAGAATTTTTCCTTTTCCTGAAAATAAAAATTAGTTAAACAATTTTCCAACAAGTCCATGACGGCGTGCGGTGGTAAAGATGTTCTTTCTGCTAAGGTCTGGTCTTGTTCAAGTTTCTTTCTTATGATTATTAGTGACTCCTTAACTGGAACATTGGTGTATAGACTTTCCACATCAAAGCTAATAAATTGATTTTCCAGTTGTACTTTTATTTCACGTATAATTTCTACGAAAAGTTGCGAGTTCTTGACTCAAGACGATGTATTTCCTTGTAATGGTCTCCCGATTGGAAGAAGGAAATTGACACGCTCAGAAGTCGGAGAGTTCCGGGAACTCGTGATAAGTCGTAATGACATGTCTTGTTTGTGTATCTTCGGGAGTCCATAAAGATGTGGAGTTTTGCTGTGGTGTAGCGACAACCTAGTCCGGGTCCTCTCAAGAATATATCGTTCACGTTTCTTAAGACCGCGATAGATTCTTCCTTTGATTGTTAACGTGGGATCTTTAGCAAGAGATATATAATTTCCTTTCATTAAAACTTTGTCAATTTTTTGATTGTATGTCTCAGCATTCATTACGACTGTGGCATTCTTTTTATCCGCCGGTAGAATTTTTATACTAAAATAGCTTTGTTAGGGCAGTTTTCTCATCTTTGCTGATGTTTGGTTTAGTTTTTCCAGTAATCTCTCTTACTTTCCACCTGAACTAATCTGCAAAAGAATCTTCAATATTTGCTGAATCCGCGGCGCTAATTATGTTGAGAATAGCAACCTCTTTTGGAGCAACTGTGAAGTTCAAACCTTTGGCCAGTAGAGAATTTTCCGCTGAGGTTAATTCCTTGGCAGATATATTTATTATTGTCCTCTGACTTTAAGATGGCTGTTGTCGTCATAATTTGTTTTCTTTCTTTATTACAAATTTCGATTTTGTAATAAAGTGTATTATTATATTTATGAACGTAGTATATAATTAATATTAGTTATTATATTTAGTTTATTGTCTAAATATAAATATTTTTTACTTATTATATTAGTGTTTTAATAATCTGTTTATTAATTAATTAATTTAAAGAACGACTATTCTATAAAAATTTCCTAAATCTGATTTTAAACAATACTCCTGGCCTATTGTCTATATTTAAATTTGGCACCTTACGCGGTACCATAAAAGGATTTTAATGCTCCAGGTAGTAACCCCAAGCCAAGATCCAAACGATAGATCTGAAACATACTTTACACCAAATACTTTCTTGGAATTTTCTAGTTTACAACAGAATGATTTTATTGGATTCTAAATAAAATTTTTATTTTTTATGATCCTTTTTATGAGCATCTGCTAACTATATCATATCGTTAGAAAAAATGTACTTTTATTACATTTTTATGAATATTACTTTTACTTACTTCGGATTTGGTTGGAATTATTTTCACAGTCGGCTTTTTTATTAATACCTTATAATTTATGGTTATTACCAATTTTTTCCTACGACAATAAACGCCGCATTGACATAAAATTAGATAAATTTGTTGTTTTTTCGGTTTTTATATTGAGATAATAATATCTGAATAAATATTGGTTATTAAGTAAAGCTACATTAGGCTGCAGACGTCAAGGACATTATTAATTATTGGAAAACCATTATAAATATTAATATAAAAGTGTGATTAGCCTAATAAATACCGTATTTAGTAGGAGGATTTCGGGAGATTTTCGTGCAATCTTTTGCAATGTTAATAAAACAAAGTTGTTTACGAAACCTCTATGACATATTTATAGGCAAGATTTTGCATAATTATTATCGAAAAATATTCATATATTTTATATGATGCAGCCGTAAATACTTCCCCACCCATGGCAACTTTTGCACCAGATAATTTCGTTTTTTTCAGGAAGTTGCTGCGGTGGTCCCATATTTTTTTGGACGAAATTGGTGCAGTAATATCCAAGATGGCGCTGACAATATGGCGGCCAAAAAAATTAATTTTGTCCGATTTTTTCCAAAATTGGTATGGAGGAATTTTCGGAGTCGTCCACAACCAATCTGAAATTGTTTTTAAAAAATTCAATTTGGCAAATCCAATATGGCGGACAAAAGAATTTAATTTTGTCTGATTCTCTCCCAAATTGAAATGGGGGAGTTTTTGGGGTCGCACATAATGGTGCCAACATATTTTTTAAAAATTCAATATGCCAGATCCAATATGGCGGACAAAAAAATCAATTTGGTCCGATTTTCTCCAAAATTGGTACGAGAGAGTTTTCAGGGTCGTACCTAACTAATCTAAAGTTATTTTTAAAAAATTCAATATGGCGGATCCAAGATGGCGAATTAAAGATTCTACATCTCCCGATTTTGTCTAAAATTAGCATTGGGGTATTTTTGGTAGTGTTAATTATGAATTTAAAATATTTTTTAAAATACTCAATTTGGCACATTCAATATGGTGTCCTTAAAATTTTCCATTTTTCGATATTCTCCCAAACTGATATAGGGGGGTTCTTGAGGGTGTAAATTATGAATTTAAAAGTATTATTTCAGGTTTCAATATGGCAAATCCAAGATAGCGGACTAAAAATTTTACATTTTTCGATTTTGTTCAAAGGAGGGACAATCGTTTTTGAGGATGTAAATAGCGAATATAAGTCTAGAAATTTTAAATTTCCGGATTTCATCCAAAATTGGTACTAGGGGGCTTTGAAGGGTTTAAATTTAGATTAGACTAAGACTTAAAATAATTTTTTTGAAATTCAATGTAGCGGATGCAATATGGTGGGTTGAAAATTTTACCTTATTCGCATTTTTTCAGATTTGATATTAGGGGGTTTTCGGAGTCGTATATTACGAATATGAAGTTAATTTTTTACAACTATTAGGTCGATATGATACAATATGAGGGACAGAAAATTTTACATATTCCGATTTTGTCTAAAATCGATATTGTCGGGTTCTTGAGGCATATACAAACTCAATATGCAGTATAAAAATTTACATCTTAGGTTCTTTAAACATCGATATTGAAAGGTTTTGGGGCCTATGTTACCAATCTAAAATTAATTTGAAATTTAAGGTAGTGGATTTACTATGACAGACTAAATATTTGTTTGACACAATTTTACTGGTATTTGGGAAACTCTAAGAACCAAAGAATTTTTAGTAATTCATTTTAGGGTGATTTACAACTTTGGATAAAATGGGTACTTTTTTGCCTCCTTAGAGTCATTGCGCGGTACACTAATCTCGATTTGTACTTAATTCAAATAATTTATGGATATCATAATGGATTCTTAAACCAAAAATAGAAAAATAAAATTTTTATAAAAAAATTGAACCGACTTCTAAATGTGCGCAAAAAAGTGAAAAATAACTATACATTTTTATATGAAATTGAACTTTTTGAATTATTTGTAAATGAAATAAATATCTACTAATATATACAAGTCATGGTAGGAAAGCAATTAGAAATAAAGTATTTTTAATCTGTTTATACAAATCACATTTTGTCAGGTAGTTTGGTGCCGACTTCAAAAAGTTCAATTTCATTTAAAAATTTATTGTTATTTTTCATTTTTTAACTCACTTTTAGAAGTCGGTTCAATTTTTTTATAAAACTTTTATTTCATATGAAATTGAGGAGTAAAATGTAATAAGTGGCATTAGAAACATCTTCAACTAAAGAATTAGAAAGTAAAGATTGGTCATGGTATTGTATTAACCGATTTCATAAAAAGGAGTAAGTATTATATAAGGTACCTGTAGGTAATAAGACCTAGATAAGGAAAAAATGAAATAAAACAACAAATATTCATTAGAATTGACAAATTTTAATGTTAATTAATTACAAAAAATCAATTATTGTAGAATATAAACAAAAATTGTCAACTTTGGCCATAAACAAAAGCAAAATTAAACATTTTCGGTGGGTCTTATTTTACTATAGTAGGATAATAAGGTCTAGGAGTTAACGTACTTAAGTAATCAAAATGTATCTAGTATATTTGGTAAATAAGTCATATGAATGCAGTGAAAACACTTTAAATCCTTAAAAATAAATATATTGGCACACATAACAGCCATCAGGGTATTCAAAATCATCAGTAACTTCTACTAATAAACTGACTCATTTCTCATGATTTCATTTGCCATATTCAGTGAATTTTCTCATATCTGCCATGTTGTCCTCGTCACAGCCATGACAGTACCAACTCGCTTTCTTCCTTTCACTGTTTCTGTCAAACATATCTTTGGTTACTTGAGTTCCTCTGTAACTTATTCCTTTTCTTCAAACTATTACTGTTTTTTCAGTTGATGATATGCTGTTTTTTTAGCTGAGCAAATTAGATATTGTCTTCATTATTCTCTGAACTAGAACTGCCGTAAACTATGCAGTAAAAAAGGCTTGCTCAATAATTTCTTTGTTGCTGATGCTGATGACGATTCAACTGGTAGTTCTAGAATCACTGATCTGGGAGAATAAGGAGGTTGTATATTTTCTTTGTCGATATAGGTGGAGCAAACGCTGTTTCCAAAATAACTTGGGGATTCAACGGATATAAACCAGTTGCTCTAAAGCCACTTTTAATGTTACTTTGAGTCATACATTTGGACCAGACGCCCGAAAGGATAATATTAAATCTATCGTCGTTTTGTTCCGTGAATGACAAAACTTCATCTCATTGGTGTTCAAATGATAGACAGACGCCTTTATCGAGGGCCTAGAGTTTATAGATTGTATTTGATGGTCTAAAAGGATTGTATTTAGTAACTTTTAAAATATCATAAACAGTTGATTTTCGAATCATAAGCTCAGTGTCGAAAATTCTTGTGGACAGCGTCGGATGCTCATTAAGATAGTGAAAAATATTTCTATTACGATTTTCGTTATTTTTGAAATAATTTTTGAGGCTAGATTTTTTAAAACTACTAAATTCAAACTAACCAGTTTAGAAAAATAAGTTCTTCTGGGTTGTCGTAGATTCAGGGTACATGTCAAAATAATTATCCATAGCTCGAATCGTATTTCTTTCATTTCTGTTATAATATTTTAACATATCAAGCGTTTCATTGTTAGAGAAACTATATGCCATCGTAAAAATATTAGAACGTCAACGAATGCACCTACAAACATACATAAAAGTTGAATTTATGACAGAGTAAAGAATTTCATTTGTTTCAGGTTCAAAGCGTACTAAACAATAATATTAAAATAACCGAATAAATGAGTCAGTTTGATTTAATTTTTAAGTTATTTATTGGTATTTTCTAATACTTTGGGAAGATTTTCATTTAGAGTGAACTTAAGATAAAGAAATATTCTTATAAATTTGATTTTATTCTCAAGTAAAAGAATTATTTAAAATTTTGGTGTTGTCAAATATATAAATTTTCATTAAAAATAAGTTTTTAGTTATTTTTAGGTTAAAACGTTGTTTTTTTCATTAGTGTTTCACATAGTGTTATAGAAAAAATTGATAACATTTCGATGAGCTAAAAATCCAGCATGGTCGTAAATAAAAATAGTTTTTTCACAAAAAAATAAAATATGTTTTGATGCATCTTCAATTAAGTTCTGTAGGAGTTTATTAAGTGACGAAAGGTAGGCTGTTGTGAAATAATTTACGCCTAATTTGTTACATTGTTTTTTGTTGTAATGTGTTATACTTTCTGTGGATAAGTGTGATTGTAGTCTTAATATAAAATAAGTAAAAAAGAAAATAGTAAAAATGGCAAAGTTTACAAATGTTGAAATGTCAGATATGCATTTGGTTTAAGGTCGTGCTAGTGGAAATGCATTAGAAGCGCAACGGATTTATGCTGAATTATATCCACAAAGTAGGTTACCTCATCATAAGACATTTGCTTGTTTTCATCAGCATTTGGGAGAAAATGGTACATGTCTAAAACGAACTTCTAGTTATGGATGTCCTCGGGAGATAACGGCTGTAGTGCTAGAGGAAGCTGTTCTTAATTTAATAGAAGAATCTCTGAAAACAAGTACGAGAAAAATTGCCAGTATATTAAATATATGAAATGCCACAGTATTCCGAATTTTAAACGAACAGCAATTGTATCCCTACCATATCCAACAAGTACAGGTATTTTTACCTCCAGACATTTTGCCGCGTGTAGTTTTTTGCCAGTGGATACTTCAAATAATCGCCCAATCTCCACTTTTCTATCTCCTATTTTCTTTACTGATAAAGCAAACTTTTCAAGGGACTCCATAAGCAATTTTCACAAAAATCACATTTTAGCTAAAGAAAATCCGCATGTATGTCTTGAAGCCAATTATTAACATCAGTTTTCGTAAATGTATGGATTGGTGTCATAGGCGATTATCTAAAAGATCCATGTTTCCTTCCATTAAGATTAAATGGCGACCAATACTGTCACTTTCTCGAGGAAGGGTTACCTGCCCCTCTTAAAAAGGTTCCAATTCAAGTTAGACAAGAATTATAGTTTATCCATTATGACGCTCCAGTCCATTTCAGTATCAATGTACGCCGTCGCTTAGAGGCAATGTATCCAAATCATCGGATAGGTCGAGGAGCCATTCAACACTGGCCTGCACGATCTCCGGATCTAAATCCTTTGAATTTTTGCATTTGGGGTCTCCTTAAATCTTTGGTTTATGCATCTCATGTTGAAGATTTCATAAGTCGGATTATTGCGTCATGCGAAAGAATGAGAAATACTCCAAGATTATTGCAACGAATACGCTCTTCGATGAGACGAAGATCGGATTCTTGCATTATGGCTGAGGGTGATCATTTTCAACATTTGTTGTAATTTCTGGTATAAATATTTTGTTACTATTGTTCAAACTCCGTTATTATTATGTTGTGTTTTTTTAGTCCTTGTTGGTTAGAAAAAATATGAATGAAATTTGATTAAAACAAATACATTATGATTTTTTACTTATTTATTTTCTTTTTTTGCGGAAAAACTATGGACTTTTAGAGAAAAACTTAAGAGACAAAAAAGTTTCACAATAAGATGAAAAGCTAACTGAGTAATCAAATCGAGTTAGTGACGCCCGAAAAAAAATTAAAGAGGGTAAAATTTTACAGACCAGAAAAAAAGTACTACTCTGTATATTATTTCACATAATAACATTTTTTTCATGAGAACTATAGAAAAGTATTACGTGTTCCAAATTTGACTTAATTATTTTTAAAAACAAATGATATAAATTTAAAAAACTTAAAATAATAATAAAATGTAACACCCTGTATCTTAAGAATTAAGAACTAAGCATTATCAGATGTATTTATATGAACTTTTATGCTTAAAAATAGCTCAGAAATAATTCATTAAAATTTTTCTCACTTATTTGGAAACATCCTGCATATATATAAAAGATGTAGAGGAATGATCTTGACCGACAAGTTGAATAGAAAACATATACATGTTTAATCTCTTGGGGTAGCGGTGTAAGACTGAATAAAAATTTCTTTTTCAGAATTGCCGAGCTTTTGAAAAGTATATTTTTCCCTTCTTTAAAGCTGCAAACTGGGAATATTGTTTACAATGATGCTTGTTTTATAATTTATATTTCAATATGTCATGAAGAAAGCGTACAGATTACAATAGTAGTTTATATATTTATAGAAAAAACTCTTTTTTTAATTTCCCTGGCTATGTAAACAAAAAATGTATTAAACTTTAATGTTTATAAATGTTTTCTTAACATTGTTGTTAACTTGATTATTTATATTTAATAATTAATAAGGCACTACAGATATATTAATAATTACTTGATACTACATACTACACCATTTTTATTAATTTTTAATTGAAAAGTGAAACGTGTATAAATTTGTCGGTAAAGTTACGACTACTAAATGGTAAATAGTTTCTTATCGAGGCCATTTTTTTACTAGAAAAGGCAAAAACTACTCGTCCCAGAACATTTGGTCACTATTATCTCAAATTTGAGAGAATTTTTTACCCTAATTTTAAAAATTATAATCCTGTTTAATTAGATAATTTTATAGGAAAATATGTTTGTTTTCAAGTTTTAAGTAATGCCTCCGATATCTTTGTAAAGAATTGGATAAACTTCAAAAATTACCCATGGTTGTATACAAAATCCAGTGACATGCAATTTGATCACCCTTTCCATTTAAAATTTTTGAGGGGTTGGATCTCCTACGTAAGGGATTGCAACAGTTACAGACTCCGTTATGTTTCCGTTTTGCCACCTTGTATATATTGATTTCCTAAAATTAAAGTTAACTTTTCTTACACTATAGACGTTTGATACTTATTCCAAAATAGTTAACTTTCCATCCGTATTAAAACTATCATTTGTTATACCTGTATTACCGAAACATAGACACTGAAAATAAATAAATAGTATTCTTACAGAAGAAAAGGGGCAGACAATACACTGCGATATATATGCAAATAAGAACATTTTACACTCTTACATTTGTGTTAGAGTTTAAAGGCACAATAAAACGTATTGGCAAAGTCTTGAACTTTAAGAATTGCTCCTCTTGGACTTAATTTTCTATTTTAATGTGAATTTTACATATCACTACAGTTTATATTTAAATACAAAATTTAAATTGTGGTTTAAGGAGTAAAATTTTAATCAATGTAACTAATACTTACTTAATAAGATATGACATACGTTTTCTTTTATGAAAATTATATTGGTGTTTCACTTGTCCACCACACTTACTTATGACTAATCCCAATTTATTTAAGGATGGTTATTTAGTTTTATCTCCTAAAATATACAGTAAGTCAAAATGAAATTCGTACATAATGCACTATTTTATTTATTCCTCTCTCTATGGAAGAAATCCAAACAAAATTGTTGTTGTTGCTCATACACTAGTATTATTAACTCCAAATTTGGAACCCGAGGTGCTTCAGCACATCAGGTTTTCGAGATAATTTAACTTAAAACTGCAATAGCTGACATTTTAAGTTATTTTTTAACGCTAGGTGACGTTCCTTCACAAAATTCATTGTAACATCTAATATTACTATTCTTGCCTTTTATGCATCAAAGTTATAATAATGATATACTCCACTAAATACATTACCAGCACATATGATCTTGGCCAGAGATAACAATGCTTTAAAAGAAATGAAAGTTTGAACATCGAAATTCTTGGAATTAGTGAGTTGCACTGGCCAAATTCAGGTCAAGTTCAGGTAGAGGGCTACCACGTTTTTTATGCAAGAAACAAAGATAAGAGACGCCATAACGGTGGGGGCATCATTGTCAACGAGAAGCTGAAAGGGACGATCAAAACTTTTGCTCCAATATCTGATTAGCAGATTAACTCAGCAATGAGACTGGTTAATAAATCTGACATTACCGTGATAATGGGCGACTTTAACGCAAAAGTCGGAAATGTGCCGAGAGAAGATATAGTTGGTAGATACGGACTTGATGTACCGAATGAACGGGGTCATAGACTGATGTAGTTTTGTCAGGCAAAGGACCTAATAATCACAAACACCTCCTTTAAGCTACCTTCATGTCGCCTATAGACGTGGAAATCAAACGCGGAGACTCCAGAAAAGATTATACGGAACCAGATTGATTACATTATGATTGGAAAGCGTATTAGCGAAATTAGTATTAGATCAGCAAAGACATATCCTGGAGCAGATTTGAACTTCGACCACAACCCCCCCATAGTGTCCCCTAGGTTGGCTCTTAGAAAATTAGAAGTAAGGAAAAGCCCTAGTAAGCCTAATATGCCCAAACTAGACAACATGGAAAACAGAATATAAATCAAACAACTGCTTAACGAAAAGTTACAAAGTAGCGCTGTGAGCGACGGAGATATTGAAATAACATAGAAAGCAGTTAAACAAGCCACAGTTGAAACCAGCAAAGATAAACTCAAGGAAGAAGCTACCGGGTTATACAAACGTAAATCTACTGGATTATTAATAAACCAACAAGAAGAAGTTATTCTTGATACAGAGGCAAAGCTATAGAAATGGTGTAATTATATTGAGAAGCTTTTTTATGACATCAGAGATGGATCCATAGAATTATCGGCAGAGGGATTTGATATAATCAGATCACAGATGGATCACGAAGTACGCCTTGCAAAAAATAGTAAGACATCAGGACCCGATTAAACACATTCTGAATTGCTAAAACTACTTTTAGAAGAGTAATCACTACATGTTTCGGTAAGGCTGTTTAGTTTAATCTACAAAGTGGCAAAATTCCTAAAGAATGGTTAATTTCTACCTTCGTGACAATACCAAAGAAGCGGAACGCCAAATGCTGTAATGAATATTGCATAATTAGTATCATGAGTTATGTTTAAAGATATTCCTGTAAATTATTCATGCTCGTATTTACAGCAAATGCGGAGAGAACATGAGCAACACACAGTTTGGTTTCAGAGTACACATGAGGCTTTGTTCAGCATGCAGATGTTGGTGCAGAGATGTCGAGATGTGTCTGTAGATGTGGTTGCATGCTTTATAGACTACGAGAAGGCTTTTGATACCGTCTAACATGGAAAACTTATTGAAATATTAAGAAAACAGAATCCGGATGATCGAGATATAAGAATAATAGTTAATTTCTACTGTAGACGAAGAGATGGCAGATGAGATACAAATAATGCGTGGAGTCCGACAGGGATCACCTCTCTTATTTAACTTGTATTCTGAAAAAATCTTTCAAGAGGCGCTATATGAAAAACACCAAGGCATTATTATTAACGGCGTAGTTATAAATAATCTTAGATACACAGACGATACTGTACTTCTCGCGAATATATTGGAAGACCTACAAGAACTTTTAAACTGCGTGGCAGACAAGAGTGGAGAGATGGGGTTTAAGTTGAACATCAAGAAGAAAAAGTGGCTGGTAATAAGCAAACAAACAGATGTGTTCGGTCGGTTGGAATATGACAGAAAACCCATGAAAACGGAAACAACACATAAGAGATAAGATCTCGAATAGAACAGGCTCGAAGCGCCTTTATCGAAATGAAAACCGTACTATGCAGTCGTGATATTGGTCTATCCTTAAGGACACGTATTCTTAGATGCTATGTCCTCAGTATACTCTTGTATGGAGCTGAAGCATGGACACTCACAGATGCCATGTGAAGGACACTGGATGCCTTGGAAATGTGGGCTTACCGGCGTATAATGCGAGTTACGTGGATGGACAGAATCCGAAATATAGATGTACTAAATCGAATGAAAAAACAAACAGAAATCATATACACCATCAAAAAAATAAAATTGGAATATTTCGAAAATATTTTACGTAATGCAAAATACCAGGTGCTTCAACTTATTCTGCAAGGTAAAATTGATGACAAAAGACGTCCAGGCTGTCGCAGAACATCTTGGCTGAAGAACTTACGGCAATGGTATGGAGCCGGTACAAGGACGCTAGAAGAGTGATGGATAGAGTTCAGATAGCGCTGATGATTGCCAACGTTCGATAGGAGAAGGCACGTTAAGAAAAAGAAAAAGAAGAGATCAAAAAAACATACAATATGTAATAAGAAAATATCATGACTGCATCGCAGAATAGACACAATAACTTAGAATGTTCATTAATTAATGTTAAATTAGGTGCTATAAATAAGTTAATTATAAATTTACAAAATTAATGGCCAAATTAGCAAATGTTCAGAGGATTAACATGTTCTTCCTAAAGGATTTCAGTGTTTAGAGGGAGAGTTATCAGCTTGAAAAACATGAAATGGAGTTTGGAGCATCTCCATGTTAGGTAGACATCGTACTTCTGTAGAGAACGAGGCGGCATGACGGAAATACCGTCAATAGGAAAAATTCTTGGGGAGTCACTAAGAACTATGATAACCCTGAACCAAAACTTGGGACGATAATAGCCCTTGATAACCAGAACCTGGGACCCTATAACAATATTTTTGAGTCTTAACATGCTGCTTAAAAAAATAAATAAGAAAGGCTTACCTCTTGTCCAGGAGAGTACCACAAGAAAGTACATTATCAAGTAGTACTATATGAGGAAGGTAATTCTTCCGAAAACTTAACTCGAGCTAATTTTCATATTTTAGATCCTAACATGGGTCATGCATTCCCCTTCCACGAAAACATTTTCGCTTAGCTTGATTGCTATCAGCTGTGCGCGCCACATCGCGATTTCCATGTTGCAGTTAAACTATTATTATCGATAGAGATCACATATACTCAAATCTGCATTCGAACGGAGAGAACAAGGATTACAAAAGAATGACAAGGCTTTGCATTTCGATGGACTTGATGTTCAGAAATGAAACTAAACATACTAATTACATACTTACAATTTAAACTAAAGTTATTTTTATAGCTGGTTATTGACTGACTTACATGGTTAATAAATTATACTCCTTCGATAAATAAAAATGTTAGAAAGTGTTATGTAAAATTTCGCTGCCGTCAAATATTTAAATTTTCATTAAAACAGGGATTCTAGTTATTTTTAGGTTATACCGTCGCTTTTTTTGCATTAGTGTTTCACATAGGTTTATACAAAAAATCAGGCACTTTTGGATGAGTAAAAAATCCAATATGGTGATCATAAAGAAAGCAAAGTTGTTGGTAGTTCCAGAAAACCGAAACTTTGCAACTAAAATTTGATTAAATAGATGTATTCTGACTAAG
The DNA here is from genome assembly GCA_034092305.1 of Diaprepes abbreviatus. Lineage (NCBI taxonomy): Eukaryota > Metazoa > Arthropoda > Insecta > Coleoptera > Curculionidae > Diaprepes > Diaprepes abbreviatus. The sequence goes on along the minus strand of JASJET010000055.1, from coordinate 3,044,534 downwards.
AAGTGGCCATACGAAAGTGTTTAGGGATTTGGAAATTATTGGGAAATAAAAAAGTTATAGCCCATCTAAGAAAATACAAGATTTTATTTTTTTTAATATCTTAAAAACACAAAAAATTAGAATCTATTCACAAGCACCATAACCTCCTGATATAATTCTCTAAAACTTATCTAATTAACCGCTTTTCTTCTGAAAATCACGGTTCTTGGATTCAGACCGTGTCTAATTGGAATTATTATTCAACGTTTTACCTACGATTGCACCAAGCATCTTCAAGGAACTCCACTCCACGGTTTTAGTGTTCTAATCTCGTGGAGTAAAGATCCCTGAAGATGCCTCGTGCAAGCGTAGGCGAAACGTCGGATAATAATTCCAATTTAACACGGTCTAAACCCAAGAATCGTAATTTTCAACTTGACCGAAGCCGTGATAGCTTTCCCTTTATTCTCTTATAGTTCTCGAGATTACAATGCCGTCATCACCAATTTCGAACACACTCTATGCTTAGCGGATACCCTGAATACTTAAAATCGCAACATCAATTCCCACCTAGATGGTGTCATTTTTCACCTCTGTATGTTTTTCTTCTAATGCCATATGTGTGTGGAAAATGGGAAAAATAGCTTTCACCTATTTAATTTATGTTATGACTATGCGAAATTACAAGGAAATATTAACGTCAATTAATGGAAAATCTATATTGATTGATGATAAACTTAATAGCAATATCCTATCAGATGTTTTTCAGAACTTTCTTTAACCAGATTGTATTAAAGGATCTTAAAAAGCTTTAGAAATATAAGGGCCTAAATATGACCCTTCGATTTTCGATAAGCAATAACTTTTTATAGTTGAGAAGTTTTAAATAGAAAATATGTCCTTGAACATTTACACAATTTTCTGGAGTTATATCGCGTGAAAGCCAAAACTTTGTTATTGAAAGTTAATTTTCCGGAAGAAATTTTTAGTGTCTGACTAAACAAAAACGATTTTGAATAGTTTTGGGGCAAATATAATTTTAGAAGAATGAAGGATTGTAGTGATTTATATCGTTTTAAGATTATAATTCCTTTTGTCGATCATAAACGAACTCTTTCTCTTCAAAACAAGAGAGATCCTAGAATATATCTACTTGTCTATGATAGAAACAATTTGTTAATTATTTTGTGTTTTGTGAAGTGATTTGCATATTAAAATAACTTTTGTGATATTGGAACATTGCAAATTTAATAAATTTTTGTTCAAACAGAATGTTGGTAATAAAAGCGGTCGGCACAATTCCTAGACCTTAATTATATTGAAGTTACCTAGGAAGAAGTAGAATTCCAAAATCAGAACTTGTTAGACAAGGAGACCTTGCTGGCCAGTATTATGTTCCTCCATGCCTCCATTGTCGTATTAATGAAGTATCAGTGAGGGTTTTTTTTAATTTTCGCAACGTGAATAACAATCATGTCCCTTTTCGGATTCCGAATTTTTGTTAATTTTTTTCCAAGACTACAGAGCTTCTCTAATTACTAAAATCGTTTCAATTTTTTCTTCTTGGGGATAAGTTTTCATTTTAAATGATTAGGGTTTTGAAATAACCTTGAAAACGGTGATGGTTTAGCTAAAACGAAGTGTCAAAAATTTTATGTGTATGATGAATTATGACATCAAACTAAATTGCAAATAATTTATGGAAAAAGCTAAAAAGTTAAAAAAATATGCAAGATACTAAATACAGAGTGATCCATTTATGATAAAAAAATATTTGGCTTTAATAATAATAATGATTAAATGTATTTTTTTATTAACCCTATGCATATTTCAAAACAACTTTAAAACATAGTCCCAACAGACCTACATATCTCTTATAAAAAAAAGTTATATATGTATATATATATATATATATATATATATATATATGTATATATATATATATATATATATATATATATATATATATATATATATATATATATATATATAAAAAGGAGACCGGGCGTCTAAACTTACCAATGGATTCGATTAAAAAATATTTTTCCCAATTTAAAATTACTGGAATAATTCGTACATGATAATTCATTTTTCATGGCGGAAATGGAAGAGGAAAGGGAAATTTAGCGTTTAGTGGTAAAAATAACTTTAGGAGGTTGACCTTTATAGGAATTTGAAGGTCTAGTTGATTTTGTTTACGGGAATCCATATTTTTTATTGCAAAAATGGAAAGTTTCACAACGAACGGTGTAATTAACTAGTGCAGTCAATGTGAAGGTCATAAGAAAGAAAACTCCATTTTTTTCGGCAAATTAGTAAAAAAATAGCTGTAAGAAAAAAAACTAAGCCATCTTGAGAAAAATTTTGAATACAAAAGTTGAAGGAAATTGAAGGGTATAGATTATTGTGACCTTGCGGTTGACCTTGAGAATGACTCTTAAGGTTATTTCAAAGTTAAGTTGTTTTCTTAATGGAAAAAAAATTATGAGAACTATATCATGTTAGTAGAAAAAAATAAAAATAAATAAAAATTACCAATTGGTATCTACATAAGTAAAAAGAAATTTCTATCCTTATATAATAATACATAAGAAATAAGACATAAAAACTAAATTAATCTAACTCTAGAAAATATTATCGACGTTAAATATCCCTCACTTTGCATTTCTGCACCTAATACTAATAACCCCTATCAAGGTCAATCTCAAAGTCACAATGAGACAGTAGTTTAATTTTCTATATCTTTTATATTCAAAGTTTTCATATTATATGTTAATTTTTCTTACTAATTCATCGAAAAGGTACAGTCTTTCTTCCAATAACTACCGTTGGATAAGGAATTTTACCTACTTTCCATAATATAGATTCCCGTAGAAAAAATCAACTTGACCTTGGAGTAACCTTAAGTATGAGTCATCCCCCAAAGTCACTATGAGATGACCCATTTTATTCATCTTTGTGCATAATGTTTTGTTTATGCAATGGAAGCTAATTCTTTACTACTTCACCGGAAAGACACATTTGACCTTCTAATGACATTTTCCTCCATAAATATATATATATATATATATATATATATATATATATATATATATATATATATATATATATAATTATATATATATATATATATATATATATATATATATATGAACCTGTTAAAATCTTCCACTAACTTCGTAAATAACCTAACCAAAAGTTGTAGGAAATGCTAAAAATATAGTCAAAGTCAAATTTTAAGGTCATAACAAGGTTAAATGGAACTTCCCCCAACAATATCATCAAATCTCAGATTTCAGATCTTGCCTTAACTAACTTGCTCTACCTGACCAAATCGTCTTACATTAACAGGTAGGATTTCTAATCTTATCCTGAATAAACCCATAAATTTCAAGATAACTACTTATAATATTATTAGGCGAGTTCAGTATGACTTGGTTCTGGCCTTAAAATTTGATCAAGGTCTATCCGATTGTTAAACTGTCTATTCTCTTCATTTATAGAATCAAAAGTAGGGGTTGTCATTTAAAATTCTGAAGATTATCTTCAAGTGATCTTAATGATCAAGGTCAAGGTCACGACAAATGTCATTTTTAGAATCTTCGTTTAATTTTCAACAATCTTTTCTTAAATTTAGTATTCAAGAAGTTACGTGGGAGTTCCATATTTTTTGAGCACGGTAGATATACATTCATTTAAATTTGCTCAGACGCCACAGCTTGACTGTACCACAGCATTGCGAGAAATCATTTTTTTTATAATATACAAGTCTTATTTAACAAATTAAATAATATTGATTTATCTTTATCTCTTCATAGTATTAAACACAATATCAGAAAGTATCTCTTTGATTCTTAACACTCCCTTCTTGCTTGTGCTGTCCCTTTCTGCCTTGACCTCCTCTACTAAGGGTCTCATCCGTTCTTTGTATTGATTTTGGTAGGTAATTGCGTAACAGCTTTAATTTGCTTTTGTAATGTTCTCGTGCAGCATTTCAATTTATTTTTCTCCTTCATTAATTTATATTTATAGTATAGTTAAGACCCATGTTTTTTCTTAATAAAACTTAAGTGGTATAAAACATGGTGGTTCCTTTTTAAGCATTTTCCTTAAGGATCATTTTATCAACTAATAAATATATATGTTGTTGCAATAAATGATTTTTTTTTATTTTTTCGTTAATATTTTATACGAACCGTGTTAGAATTTAATATGCAAATTTATAAATTTTTAATAAATAAAATCTGTTTTACAGAGTTCCAACGCTTCACGGATATTACTTTCCTTGGTGACACTTCTAAAGCGCGATGTTAATTAAATATTAAGTAGGGGAATAAATTAATATAATAGGAATTTTACATATTTAGATACAAAGAGGATTTCAAATTCTTAACAGACTCAACTTGCCGTTGAAATTCATATGGCGCCAAAATTTATTATTCATAGTAATTAGGACTTAAAAACAATTTTAGGTGTTGCTGTTAACAGGGTCTTGTGTTCTTTAATTGTATACTTCATATTTATCCATATAATTGCTTTTAACATAATATTTAAGGGGTTTGCTAAGTAGGTATTAAGCTAAACTGTAAATGGAGGTGTATTATATATATATATATATATATATATATATATACAATGATTTACAAAGCCAAGCAGCTTCGCACTCCCTCCAGGGAATATTGATTCATACCAGGTACGCAAAAAAGTATGAAGCTCTGTGGTAACCCTTTTCATGTTATAGAGCCCGAGGTGATGTGATCTGTTGTATTTACCACAAACTTTTGGACGTTTCGCTCGGTTGCAAGAAGAAATGCTTTCGGCCTCGGTTTATTACAAGGCTCACTAAGGCCCAGTCTCTTGATGTTTCGCAGAAGGTTCTTTGGTATCACTCCAGTTGTTGATAAAATTATGGGAATCGTTTGAACGCTAGTCATTGTCCATTGTCTTCGGATTTGCACTTCCAGATCTCTGTATTTGGCGATCTTCTCGTTGTATTTTGGCCTTAGGTTGTTGTTGTTAGGTACAGCAATGTCGATCGCCTAGAAATTTTATCTGTTAGTATAATGTCTGGTCTATTATGAGCAACTGTCTGATCCGTCAGAATCGTTCAGACCCAATATAATTTGAACTCGTTGTTCTCAAGAATAGTCTCCGGATTGTATTTGTAATAAGGCATTTTTCCTACTTCCAATAGGTTTAACTCTTCTGCTTACTTTTGGTGGAGTATCTTAGCAGCTGAGTCGTGTCTTTCTTCAAATTCGGTTGCGGCAAACGCTTGGCATCCTTCAGTTATATGAGGGATTGTCTCCGATGTTCAACAGCCATATCATTGGTCTTTTTCTATTGAGGGATCTCTAAGGATAAACTTCCGATAGTGCTTCGTCGGAATAACCTAGTCTTGGATAGTTAACAAGAAGCCCTCAGTTTCCGAAAACATCTGTCCTGAAATCAACCAGTAATTTGACGCTGAGTTGTACACTTTGTCCTGATTGACCTCATTTGGATACCATCCATGAAGTGGCTTCTGTAGCCAGGTTTGTAATTTCTCTTTTTGTTTGGGGGTGAGAAGTATTATCCTGTTCCCTCAGATGTAGCGGCATTGAATCGTCTACCTCGCATATTGCTCGATGTAGTGTGGAAAAGTCTACTAATCTGTGGAAATACGAGTGTTAGTTTATTACTTGTTGGTCGACCTGCTTACCAATATCCACCAATCTTCTTCTTCCTTGATATTTTGGAAGCATTGTACATTCAATAGCACTCCGAGGGTGATGATTTTGTGCTTTCGTTTGGAGTATTTTTATTTTTCTTTGCAGGTTTTGAATGTACGTCTTGCTCCATTCCAAAAGAGTAGCTAATTGCAGGGCAAGCGCACGTGTTGAGAGCTTTAAACAAATATCTACTCTTTAAGTTAGTTCGTAATACCCGTCTTACCTTCCTGACAAATTTGGTTGTTAATTCGGCTTTCATAGTGTGAAGGTCAATTCTTTTAGCCTGTTTCATACCTAGATATTTGTATGTTTGGCCTGCTTCCATTCCAGCTAGAGTTTCACCGTTCTGTATTTCAAATGCTCCTGGTTGTATCTTATCTTTAACGATGTTCAAAATCCGGTACTAGTCAAGTCCAAATTGCATTCCAATACCTCCGGAGAACTCCTCTACAATTTTAAGCATTTGTTCCAGCCGGTTTCTGATAACATCCATCAGTTTAAGATCATCCATGTACAAAAAATGGTTCATCCTTACTACGTCTTCTTTGTTATTTTTAATACTAAAGTCATATTTGGTGTATTAGTTTCGATGGTGTAGCTGGATGGCACTTGCAATTGGATCCTAGTTCTCCAGGTAGACATGATGCGTTCTAAAAAGGAAAAAAAATGATTATTGACCCTATACATCCTCAATATAGTTGTGCGCCACTCATGTGGCACTGAGTCGAAGACCTTATTGTAATTCACGTAGACAGCAAAGAGATTTCTTCCGTTGGTATATATGAAAGAGTCAACAATCAATTATGTCTTGCATCCCATTGCTCTCAGCGTGCATCCTTTCTGTTATTATTTTGCTCACAATGTACATAGATGCGTTGGGTCAAGCAGGAGGTGATCATCTTATACACTCTGGGTAGGCAAGTAATTGGCCTATACTTAGCTGGGTCATATGTGTTGTGTTGGTCCTTTGGCAGGAGGTACGTGATACCTTCGGTCAAAAACATTGGGATTTTTGCTGGGTTAAGAAAAACATCATTAATAAAATTGGTCAGTTGATGATGCATACACATACTTCTTGAGCCTGTAGTTCTGGATCCTGTCGAGACTTGGAGCTTTCCAGTTATGGAATTCCTTGATTATTCTTGAAATTTCCTCGATGGTAAACGGCTCAAACTGCATCTGGCAGATTTGGTGTTCTTCATTGATTCAGCCGGCTGCGACGTTACAATTGGCGGGTGTGGAAAGTTGGTTTCCCCAGAACTCTTCTACCTGCTCTCTGTTGGGATATATATTATCTGTCATATTGGGTGGAGTGTTTAACTTAAGGTAGAAAGTCTTTTCTAGACGTTGGAACAGCGCATTGTCACGTTTTTGGTTGTTGCAGGTCTTGTATCTCTTTAGCCTGCCTGCAATAACAGAGAGCTTCTGTTTCAGAGTATCAAGACATTGCTGAGCAGTAGCATTTGCTGGATCTTGTTGCGAATGCTATCGGACACGATTCATGATTTCTTCAACTCGTCTTTGCAGTTTACTTGTTCTTGTGCCCCTGGTGTACTCAGGTCAGCTGTCCTATATCTTTTTGAACATATATGTATATATATATATATATATATATATATATATATATATATATATATATCATTTTAATATTTACTTTGTAAAATGTAATTAAACTAGTTTTATATTAATTTGTGGAAATATTGTTTCTATATTAGAACGTTATAAAGACAAGTCAATGTGAAGATTAAGTGTATTTCAAGAAGGAATCAAACAAGACTAGATAGATAAGGTCTCAGAAAATCTAGCGAACACATAAATTAATTTTAGTGGATATAGCTTCCTAGTTATTTTGATTATACTTTGTTAATGTTGTCAAATTAGTTAAAAAAATATTGATAATTGAATAATCCTAAAAAATTCATAACTAAAAATTTATTCAAATTTTTTTTTTCACAGATACTGTAAGGCTATAAAGTTTTAATGACGGTAAAGCAACAACTCGGAATATTTAAAATTTTCATTTAAGTTTTCTTTCCGACAAAAAATTCCAAAACCAACTGAATTAATTAAGCCCATTGCTTTAATGCTAATTAAAGTCTACAGTGTTGAAAATTATATTAGTCCTTTGTTTAGTTGGCTGCCTAAGTGAATCCAAAGATTATGAAAAAGTTAAATAATTTTCTTTATTTCTATATAGCCTCTAAAATTTTATTGTTGCGATATCCTACAAGGAAGGTTCTCGAAGTGCTCGGTTTCGATTTTTATGAGATTGCGATATGTTACAGAGAAAATGAAAATAAGGAACATGTATTTTTTTATTAGCGGGGATTTATTTTGGGAGAGAGACAACCGCACCTAAATTTCACTCTCATAAATTGTTTTTTTTTAATATGTTAAGTTTTAATTAAGATATCTTTATAAAGTTTGATTTACTTGTAATTTGGAACGAACTTAAACTAGGACAGTTTCACGCCCACGCATATCAAACCTTATTTTTGTAAGGATCGTCCTGAACTTCGTTCACGTATTTTAATATATTAATACCTGTCTCTTATTTTCCTCTATAATATATCAAAAGATGGGAGCAGGCTACTTCGGGAACTTTCCTGTTAGTGCTTGTTGTATGTTATTATTAATTTTTTATGTCCATGTATTTTATGAGACTAACATCCACACTACCAAAATTCTTTTCCAGTACCAAAACGTGTACAAAAATGACACCTTGTCGTTTTTCATACGAAAATGAGTAGAATAACTAATACCATGCTAAACACTATTTGGGTAGAATCATGGCATAATTTTGGTATACTTAGTTCGTGCTTTTGTTCTTTCTTATAGGAGTTTTTCCCGATTTTATTTGAAATAATTTCGTAAATCTTGTGACATTTTGTTATTGTTTTGTTAGGTTGTCACTAACCAGTTGACGTTTAGGCGAGTCGTATTCTTTTAAGCAGTTGCATGTTGGGTTGCTACTTTTTTGGAATTTTTGGAAGGAAGTTTGGATGGGCAACTAATACCATGTTGCTAATGGCTAGCATAAAATATATATTTCTTAATTTAGAAATAAAAAATAAACAATGAATTCCTATTTGATTTAGAGCAGAAAATGTCAACGAATAATTAGTTAATAAATCTGTTTAAACTCACTATTTTGAACTATCATTTCTTCTGTCCAGTTGCTACCCGTTTAAAGTTCCTTTTGTTCCTGATGTTTGAAAAAAGAAGCTTACACAGTGCAAGCTTCTGGCTTCGTTATAAAATGGCGGGAATTTGTCTGTTACTTTCATTTTTTCCTATTAGAATCGGCAAGACAAGATTGAAAACTTATTTCGTTTAATTTACAGCCATTCTGTTGGATTTGGGTTCGGAATTTTATTTGGAGTGTCGCGGTAGCAGTATAATGTTGTTTGGTTTGAGTATATTTTTGCCTGCTTGGCGCTTTTTTCGGCTCTTACACCGAGATACAATCCGGAAACAGGTATTTTATCAGTCTTAAGCACGTTTTTAATCAGGAATCAGTCTAGGCCCCAGAAAATCGGGGTCCACCCTACGTATTCGTACATTACTGTTGTCGAACTTACAGGTAACCACCGTACAGGTTTGAACTTCACAACTATCAAATAGCGATAAATAAACAACTGACAGTCATAGGCAAACCGATTGTATTAATTTCCTTTTTCTCTGTATATTTAATCTAATTTGATGTTCCTTTCTATTTTGTAGAATCTAGCTTACGCTACAGTTAAATCTTTGGATTCAAGGTTTCAAATTTAACGATTTGAATTTTAATTAAATATTTTTTTTTGTTAAAACTATCTCCTACGAGTATAATTTTACACACATGTTACTTACATTTGGTATTTCTTTAGTTTCTGAGAGTGGATCTTAAAGAGTAAAGTTGAAAGCTAATTTTAAACAACATCGTGGAAGGCAAGAGATATATTCTGAGAATTCAATAGTTTTTGCAGCATTGCAATTGTTTATATCCATCGGTTAATCGACTTTCTATACATTTCCTTGAAACTTCACATATTTATTGTTGATATAATTTTAAGTAAGACTGAGAAATTATAAATAACTTAGAAACTCATATATATATATATATATATATATATATATATATATATATATATATATATATATATATATATATATATATATAAATATATTCGCATGATTTTGATATTTGGAATTAATTAACAATCCGTATTCCGCATAATTTTATTATTTATTGCATTTCTATCCATAATACGTACCCTGTCTCCTAATACGAATGCTCCACTGACAATGCAGAATAGAGGTGAGTCAGACTTGAAACACCCGTTCTTTTTACCCGCATCAGTTTACAGTCCGAAAGATCCGGATGTTACATCAAACCAACAACCAGCCGATATTAGTGGAATTACTTTAACTGGACCTTTAGATCGGTGAAGTTTCGGGTCCGGTGGGGAACCGCAATTTGTTAGATTAATAATTGGAGGAACAGTAAAAGTAAAAATTACGTCTAAGACAACGGCCGTGCAAGACAAGGGTTCAGAATTGCTTTAATTTATATTGTGTTTCTTTGGGACTTTTGAAGAAGATGTAATTTTAAATACAGGGTGTCCGGGAAAATGTGGCAAATTTCCCGGATATGAAAAAAAACACGTGAAAGGAATACTACAAGTTCATATAAACCTCTTCGGAGATAGAAAATCCCTGTATGATAAGAACTTTTGACAACGTTTTTTACATACCCTTAACTATTAACTAAAAATTAAGTACTTTTCATTCATATCGCCAATCTTAACCGTTTTCGAAAAAATGTCGTTGTATTTACATCATGTATTTGACGTATTTCGATAATAGATACATCTTTCTTCCTATCAAATGTTCAACCTTCAACCTTATGATAAAAGAAATTCGATCCAAAATTTGAGTGTACCTCTTGAGTTAAAAATTCTGTGAAATGCAGTTCCACCTAAGTTTGCAAAAAATGTGCGTTTTATTTCATCGACACCAAAAATAAGAACAGCTCTTATATCCATATCATTTGAAAATAGTGCACGAACTGATTTCTCAAGATCTTCCTCGTAGTTTGCATACTGGCTATTGGCTCAGCAACAAAATATTGTAAAGTTCATTATCACTATTCTCTTCCTAGATGAAGCGGGGTTTATCAAAAATGGTATCATAAATTTACACAACTCACATGTATGAACCGATAAAAATCCTTATGCAACTAGTGTTTCGTATCATCAACGTTAGTTCCAATCAATTAATGTCTGGGCAGGAATCATTGGCAATTTCTTGATTGGATCATTCGTGTTGCCGACACGACATAATGAAGAACTTTATTTGGAGTTCCTCCAGAACACTTTTCACGATTTAGTGAAGCACTTACCACTTGAAACCCACCGAAATATGTACTACATGAACGATTGGGCACCACCTCATTTTAGCGTTGCTGTGTGGAAGCACCTGAATAACGTTTATCCAAACCGTTGGATATGTAGAGGACATAGATAAGCCAAGATACCTTGCCGTCGAAGGTAGGTGGCTTTATCACACTAGTGGCAGGAACACCATCTACCTTTATTATACCTGTACTGGCTACCTTCTCAAATCGCAAATGTAACGGTTGCCTCTCTGATTCTATGCACTTTATATCTTCTTGATTTTTTCAATGTCTTCTTTCAGTTCTTGTTTCATATCTTCTTGACTTGTCTTAAGTTCCTGTCTCACGTTCTCCAGGCTTGCTTTTAATTCTTGTTTTATACTGTCTTGATTTTTCTTAATCTCTTCTTTCAATTCTTGGTTCGCGTTTTCTTGACTTATTTTCAAAGTTATCAATTCTTGTTTCATATTACCTTAGCTTGTCTTTATATTTTCTTGGCTTGTCTTTATATCTTCCTGGCTTGTTTTCAGTGTCATCAATTCTTGTTTTATATTACCCTGAATTGAATTCTCGTTTCATATCGTCTTGGCTTTTCGTCATATCTTCTTTCAATTCTTGTTTCATCTCTTCTTCGCTTTTCCTCATATCTTCTTGGCTTTTCTTCATATCTTGTATCATCATCAGTATCTAATTTAAACTAGTTTGAAGTTGTTCTTCCATTTTTGCTTTCTGTTTTCCAATTTCCACTGGCATAGAATTTGAGTTCACTTTTTTCTAGTTTTCTAACCTGAATTAACCTCTTCTGGTTTTGATCCCACATCTGACACCAATTTATTCCGGACGTTCGGTATTTATACACAACTGTTTTGCTTAAAAGCTTTTTATTCACACAACTTTGACACTTATCAAAATAATTCAAGTTGCATCGACGAGTTTTCGAACTAAACTGTCCACAAAAGCCGATCTGGAACCTTTATATACCCTTTTGCCCGATACCAGAAGATTCCCCAATTTTCTAGAAGTATTTCCATACTACAAGTGTATTAAAAATAAGAAAAGGGAGTAATTTAGCGATTTCTCGACCTTCTGTCATAGGCGTTCCATGTTCAAGGTAAGGAAATAGAATTAACTAAAAAGTTCCAGACCTTCTTTCATCGACGTCTCGTGAGGAAAATAACAAAAGGTAAAATTAATTAAACATTATGAACTCGTAGAAAATAAACCTAAAACCCTACAAATTACAAACACAAATTAACACTATGAAATGTATATCGCTATAAAGTTCGTTACAATATTTTTGAATGTAGAGTCTTCCTCAAAGTATGTAAATATAATTTCTGAACACTTTGTATACCTCATCCTTTTCCTCAAAGGTGCCAAATTCCCCCCCCCCCCAGTATAGGGAAAGGTGAGGAAGGTGATTATACTACTAAAGTAAGGCTATCATTATAAGACAACTAGCAAAGATGATTATTTTTAAAATGTTAATAATTTGATTTTTATTAAACTTTATCTCTTAAGTACCCACTTTTATTTAAGTTGATTAATAGCATATTTCAAGAACATTTTTAAGGCTTTAACATTTTTTTCTATATCTAATAATTTAACATTTCTATACCCTGAAAATTACTTGTGTGTAATACATAAATCAATAGCTTGTGGTCAAATTAATGAAGGTCCAGAAGTGTGAAGGCTTATCACCCTTTTGTGACCTTTAATTTAACTTTAGTGTTGGACATTGTATAATTTACAATTTAAATGGACCAAATTGATGTAGAGTCCCTTATTTCAAGTTGAATTAAATCAAGAGCAAGTCATTGACATTGAAGTATTTGTAAACGGTCACCCAATCATTATACAATACCATAGTTAGAGAGGTTGTTGTTTTCAATGCATTCTTTCCAATAATTAATGAAGCAAAACTTTTGTTTTCTACTATGTGGTATAACGTTAGTCAATTAAAAGTATGTTATTAACTGACTATACTTTATATTAGAAATTGATCGAAATAAAAATGTTTTTCTTTATTTAGTTCAATGTCAGCCTAATTTTTTTTTATCAGAAATGAGCAGATTCTCTAAATTATCTAAATTAGAATATTTTTGATAGCTTTTTCATCTTCATACCTCGTTAAAAGAGATTTTAGTGCGGCTGCCAAAAAAAAAACGAGATTGGAAATCACTGACCGAGGAGATTTAAAATTATACCTGCCTAATTTGAAGCCAAGTTTTGAAAATTTACTATCAACACATCAGGCTTATTCCTCTCATTAAAAATTTTTTATAACAATCGTCAGAGTTTATGGCCGGCGGGAACCGATTTTTACATTCTTCGCATCGTCTTTACCCTGCCAAAAAAATTTACAAGTGGAATAAAGGGAATAATTTTTTTTTGTGTATTTAATTTACATAACAATTTTACAAGCCTTGATTTGGTGTAGTCTTAAATAATAAAGGTATGAGTTTTAACTCAATCTTTTTTTTTTCATTTTAATATTTTTCACTTTATAGTAAACCCCTAGTTCTGTGTCAATCCTTTGACTGACGATAAAACACACAACGCGGCGGAGGGCGTTGGGCTGCATCGTGTCGAAGGTATTATGAAAAACGTCAACAGTGTCTGTTGTTACGTTGAGAGTTATCACAATATTCCCATCTCGCTGCGTTGTTCGTTCGACCACCCGACTAACAAGGAAGGTGCTTGAAGTGCCCTGCTCCGATTTTAATGAAACTTCAATATGTTGTAAAAGATAGACAATAAGAGGCACCTATTTTTATCTGTTGATATTTATTTTAACGGGGTGAAAACGGCCCCTAAAGTTCACCTCTAAAAACAATATTTTTGAAATATCTCAGGTTCTAAGTAAGATATCATTACAAAACAAAATAAAAATGACTTGTTGTTCGAAATGATGTTAAACTATAGTTTTTTCACCCCTTATTTTTTATAAGGGTAAACCATCTCTTTGCGCACGTAATTTAATTCTTAAAGATACCAAATTTAATATATTTTCTGAAAATATTTTTTTTACAAATACCATAAGTAACTCAAGTTGACGGGTTTCGAGGTTTCTAAAAATAACTAGTAAAAGAGGGTAAGCTACCCTCAAATAGTCTTTTTTTTCTTAAATCTCAAGTTTTAATTAAGATATCTTTACAAAACAGAATGAAAATTACTTGTTATTTGAAATGATGTTGAACCAGTGTATTTTCATCTCTAAGAATGTCATCCCTTATTTTTTATAAATTGTCTATTCATTCGCGCACGTAATTTAATTCTAAAATTTACAAAATTTAATAAAATTGTTTCAAAATAATTTTTTCATAAGTATTATAGTGAACTCAAGTTGACATATTTCAGGGTTTCCGAAAATAAACTAGTAAAAGAAGGTGAATCAGCTTCAAATACTTTTTTCAATATTTTAATTTCTAATTAAATGGATCCGACTTCTAAAATTGCGCTAAAAAGCGAAAAATAACTATAAATTTTTACATGAAATTGAAATTTTTGAAGTCGGCGCCAAACTAATACCTGTCAAAATGTGATTCGCATAAACAAATTAAAAATACTTTATTTGTAATTGTTTTCTTATCATAATTTGTATAAATTAGTAGTTATTTATTTAATTTAGAAATAATTTAGAGCCGACTTCAGAAATTTTAACTTCATATAAAAATTTATAGTTATTTTTCGCTTTTTAGCACAATTTTAGAAGGCGGTTCAATTTTTTTATAAAAATTTTATTTTTCGATTTTTAGTTTTGAATTCTTTATGATATGCGTAAATTATTTGAACTACATGCTAATTGAGATTAATGTACTTCGCAATGACTCCAAGGTGGTAAAAAAGTACCCATTTTATCCAGAATTGTAAATCACCCTAAAATGAACTATTAAAAATTCTTTGATTCTTAGAGTTCTCCAAATACCAATGAAATTATGTCTGTCATAGTAAATCCACTATCTTAAATTTAAAATTAATTTTAGATTGGTAATATAGGCCCCAAAACCATCCAATATCAATATTTAAAGAATTTGAGACGTAAATTTCTTAGCCCGATATATTTTATATTACATATTGAGTTTGTACACGCCCCAAGAACCCCGCAATATCAATTTTAGATAAAACGGAAAATGTAAAATTTTTAGTCCTTCATATTATATCTAATCAACCTAATAGTTGTAAAAAATTAACTTGACATTCGTAATACACACCCCCCCCCCCAACGCCCTAATACCAAATCTAAAAAATGTGAATAAGGTAAAATTTTCAACCCACCATATTGAATCCGCCAAAATGAATTTCAAAAAAACAATTTTATCATCTTAATCTAATCTAAATCTAAACCTTTCAAAGCCCCCTAGTACAAATTTTAGATGAAATCCAGAAATTTCAAATTTCTAAACGGTCATATTGCATCTGACGTATTAGATTTTCTTAAAATAATTGTATATTTGCTATTTACATCCTCAAAAACGATTCAGTTCCACACTTGAACAAAATCGAAACATGTAAAATTTTTTGTCAGCTATATTGCATTCGCCGTATTGAATCCTGAAAAATACGATTAAATTCATAATTTACACCCTCAAGAACCCTCTATATCAGTTTTGGAGAAAATCGAGATATATAAAATTTTTAGAACACCTTATTGAATCTCCCAAATTGAGATTTTCAACATATTGAGTCCGTCAGATTGAGTTTTTGAAAAAATATTTTAATATGGTAATTAACACTAACAAAAATTCGAGAGATGTAGAATCTTTAATCCGCCATCTTAGATCCGCCATATTTAATTTTTTTTTAAGTAATATTAGATTCGTAATGTGCTATCTCAAAAACTCCCTTATATCAATTTTGAAAAAATCGAACAAAATTAATTTTTATCCACCATATTGGATACGCCATATTGAATTTTTAAAAATAATTTTAGATTCGTTATGTGCGACCCCGAAAACTCCCCCATACCAATTTTGGAGAAAATCGGACAAAATTGATTTTTTCGTCCGCCATATTGGATTCGCCATATTGAATTTTTTAAAAATAATTTTAGATTCGTCATGTGCGAATCCGAAAACTCCCCTGTACCAATTTTGAAGAAATCGGACAAAATCGATTTTTTGTCCGTCATATTAGATCCGCCATATTGAATTTTTTAAAAATGTTTTGAATTCGTAATGTGCGACCTCGAAAACTCCCCATACTAATTTTGGAGAAAATCGAACAAAATAAAAAAATTTTGTCCGCCATATTGGATCCGTCATTTTGAATTTTTTTAAAATAATTTCAGATTCGTTGGGTACAACCCCGAAAATTCCCCCACACTGATTTTGGAGAAAATCGGACATAATTAATTTTTTTGGCCGCCATATTGTAAACGCCATCTTGGATATTACTGCATCAATTTCGTCCAAAAAAGTATGGGACCACCGCAGCAACTTCCTTTACATACCGTCAAAATTTTCATTCAAATCGGTGCAGCCGTTCCGGAGTAATCGGTGTACATACATAAAATACATACATATATATATATATATATATATATATATATATATATATATATATATATATATATATATATATATATATATATATATATATATACGCGACGAATTGAGAACCGCCTTCTTTTAGAAGTCGGTTTATAACAAGTAATTATCATTTTGTTTTGTAAAGATATCTCAATTAGAACTTGAAATTAAAAAAAAAAACATATTTGGGGGTCGTTCACCCTTTTTTACTAGATTATTTTTAGAAACCCCAAAACCCGTCAACTTAAGTTCCTTATGGTATTCGTGAAAAAAATATTGTCAAACAATTCTATTAAATTTCGTAATTTTTAAATTACTTGGGTAAGTTATGGTTTACCCTAATAAAAGATAAGTAATGATATCCTTGGGAGTGAAAATACCATAGTTTAACATCACTTCGAAGAACAAGTAACTGTAACTTTTGTAAAAATATTTCACTTAGAACCTGAAATATTTTGGAAATATTGTTTTTAGGGGTGAACTTTAGGGGCGGTTTTCATCCCGTTATAATGAATCTCTGCAGATAAAAAAATAATTATCTCTTATTTTTATACCATATACAACATATTGAAGTTTCGTTAAAATCGGAGCCGGACACTTCAGGTACCTTCCTTGTAAGACTACAGCTTTCAAAATCCCTTTTAAGTTGATAAAATTGCAAAAAATTCAATATTTGGAAGACAGGAAGACTACGGAGAATAGAAAAAAATTGGCTCATTCATATTCATAATAGATGCAGATATGGATGTCAAACATCAGAGACAATCCAACAAATAACTGGAGGATGCCAAGCGTTTACCGCAACCGAGTATAAGGAAAGACACGACTCGGCCGCTAAGATAATTCATCAAGAGTTAGCAGAAAAGTTAAACCTATTACAGGCAGGAAAAGTGCCTTATTACAAATACAATCCAGAGCCTATTCTTGAGAACAACCAGTTCAAGTTATATTGGGACCAAACGGTTCTGACGGATCAAACAGTTGCTCATAATAGACCAAATATTATACTAATAGATAAAATTTCTAGGCGAACTACACTAATCGACATCGCTGTACCTAACAACAACAACCTAAGGCCAAAATACAACGAGAAGATCGCTAAATACAGAGATCTGGAGCTGCAAATCTGAAGACAATGGGCAATAAACAGCGTCCAAATGATTCCCATAATACTCTCAACAACTGGGGTGATACCAAGGAGCCTCCTGCAGAACATCAAGGGACTGGGTCTTAGTGAGCATCTGTATTAACCGATGCAGAAAGCAACTCTCCTAGCAACCGCGCGAACCGTCCGAAAGTTCATGGGAAATGCAAAAGACAACGTCACCTAGGACCCGATAACATGGAAAGGGTTCCCACAGAGCTTCATACTTTTGGTATCTTTGTATACCTGGTATGAGTGAATATTCCCTGGAGGGAGTGCGAAGCCGTTTGGCTTGTAAATCTTCATAATATAAGTACGATTGTCGTTCATATTGTGTTCTTTATTAAAAATGAATGATAATCATAACAGCACAAGCAGGATATATAATTATAGTTACGTTGCTATATAATATGATGCATTATTTGCAAAAATTATCATTAAATTATTTTTTAATTTAAATGAGCAAAAAAATGCTAATTTATAATTCAATAATTTAGAAAATTCAATCTGTAAATACTCTTGTAATAGGTAATTTTAGAAAGAAAATTTTCAATTTCACTGGTAACGGGAAATTTTATTCCTAGAACCATCAATTACTTCGAAAATTGATAATTTCGAAAAACATAAAATTACCAATCACTAGAAACTTCCAGTTACTTAATTAATTGATAATTTGACGAGAAAATCTTCAATTACTACGTTAATTGATAATTTTATTTTCGAAATTATTAATTGTTAGAGTAATTGATAATTTCGATTTGCTGAATAGAAATTTTCCAGTAACTGATTAATAGTTGTTTTTTTACCGATTACTGCTTCAAACTTTATTCCAAGAAGCGAAACAAAAGTTTAAATGACATTTAAAAGATATTCATATAAAGAAGGTTAAAGAATAAACATTTTTAGGATATTTGAAATCTCATAAGATAAAGAAAACCCCTATACGAACCCTTTTTTGTGACAAAAAGTATGTGGGCTTATGCAAATTAAATCCGAGTAAACAATTGTAACTCGCACAAACTTTAAAAATAAAATTTAAATAAAACCTTCCCACTGTCTGAGATGTTCGAGAATATTTTATCTAAAAGTATTACAACTGAACGATCTTCGACCTTTATTTGCTACCTACAGACATCGTTTTAAAGTTAAACAGTTCGTGTAATGTTTAGTATTTACTACCACCATCTACGAAAAGTAGATACTATGTTTAAGTTAACTTTGTAATTAAACATTAAGTAACTTACACAACTTTATTCTAGTTTCCGTCTACAAGATGCAATTAGCTGAAAGCTTATTTTGTTGCATTTCCATGTTTAAAGGTAAGTTTGTGTATTTTCCTGGTATTTTAGTAATCCGTTAATGTGCGTTGTGTAATTTAAAATTATTATAATCACTACTTGTTTTTCATTAAATTGCTGAAATATATGAAATTATTGTACAGGTCTTTAAATCACTATTTAAAAAAGGTGTTTGGTAAAACCATAGACATACAGCACGTTGGCTCTCATTATAAAGAGTGTTACGGTTAAAAATTGGGTTTAAATAATAAATATTTTTGTTTACATTTTTCAAGATTAAATTACAGGTTCAGATTACTAAAGTCATAAATAGATTTTTATTTCGTATGTAAATTTACAGTAAACGATGTTTTCTACTATAAAACTAATGATTACCTTTTGTTTTTCATTCATTAATATTGGTTTCATCTATATTCAGATCATTCCTTTTGTTTACATTTTGAAATTTTGATTGACATCGAAACTTAACATATTTCTGTAATTTATAAATTTCAGTAGGTACCTCGAGACAATGTATCACATATTGGGAAAAGCGTTTTCTTAATGTTTGGATAAATATAAATAGGATTATTTGCTTTCTTGTGATTATTATTTGATTTTCCTTTTTCAGAAAATATTTGTTTATTGTCACATATCAGCTGTTTGAGATAATCAGATCCACTGAATTGCGTGAAAGTTTTTAGGGTTGCCTATAAGATGGCACATCGGTTGAATATTATCGAAATGCTAAATTTAAAATGAGATGGTATTGACTTTTTTCATAACGTTGTTTTTAGTTTATTAGTTGAGTGTTTCCCCTTTACTTTACTAGTTACAATTTTTGGTAATTATAATACTGTAAATTAGTCCCTCGAACTAATTCGAACTAATTGGATTTAATTTTTGAATATTTCGAACCCATTAAGTAATTTGTTATTGGGTATTCATTTTGTAGGACGAGGCAGGTTAGATTATTAAGATATTGGTTGTCTCTGTCTGATTTCAGTACTGGCCAGTTTAAAATTGAGATAGAAGAATTTTTGCATATATTTTCCGGAAGTAGTTCAAATTGTATGATAAATTTCAAGGGTTCGAGATTATGGCTACGAGATTAATGTTATTTTTTTGGATAGATTTTTGATGAACGTTTTTATAAAGTTTTTTTGGTAACTTCCGTTGGAAGAAATGTGCTAGTGATTTGAGAGAAATCGTTCTCTTTTGGCTATCTGACGCAAGACCGTGAAGAAGTGGTTTTAGTTTTACTACTTTCCCAAGTTAAGGGACTTGGTCATAAATGGCCGATTAAAGTAACAAAACCAAGTCGAGGTGCAAACAATTTTTGGTGATTTTGGTCGTTTCACTCTACAGCCAGTTTGGCGATTATTTTTCTTCAGCCAGCCCGAAACAACGGCTTATCAGTTATCAGATGCCACCATTTTCTTGAGTTCGAGGTATGTACATATTTCTTTTGAAACAATCAGTTTTTGTGTTTAAGCAAAATTTAGCTAGGCTTTGCGTAGGCCTTTTGTACGACTGATTGAGTAGGAATTTTTATTTCTTTATTTTAGTGTCTTTGGGAAAACTATAGTATGGTTTCGGAATAGTTACAATATACAGTGTCTTTGGATTTCTTCAGTCTTTCTTTTTTTGGATGGAATTTTATAATGTACAGTTTGGGTTTTGGTGCTGCACTTCTGGGATTGTGAGCCTCTGAAGGGGACAATCTCCATATTGAGCCAGGTCAACGTCCTTTCTGGTGAAGCCGTCTATGTCACAGGCCTTGTTTAACCACCTGTTTGAAAGTGATTCAGCTAAGTGCCTAATTTTAGCCAAAGTATGTACACAAGAGTTTCTGATTGTTAAGCCTAATGGGTATTAAACCTGTATTTTGAATCGTTTAGTTATCTAAACACAGTTTTCTGTTCGATTACCTAGAGGGCTAACAGGAAGGGGATTCTTGTGTATATGATTTTGAACCTTTCTAATTAATAGATTTTAAAAATTTCGACTTTAATATTTTTTTCTAATGATATTTATCTTTTGGTAATTTGCCATATCATATAATATTTGCGGGGAACCAGTAAACTATGTATGGTGAAACGCAGTCGACTTCGTTGCGCTACAACCTCAAATTTAAATGTTTTATTTTTGCGGTACTCTACTGTAATTGAGGTTCTGTTTTAGAGTCCCAGAGTGGCCAAGTACCCATTTAATTATTGTTTAAAATAATGAATATTATAATGATACATTTATTGAAAATTTCAATTGCTTAACAATTGAATATTTTGGAAACTAATTATTATGTACAAAATTGTAACAAACTTTTCAGTAAAATTTTGTCAAGATTTTAACCACTTGAGCCACAGTTATAAGTTGATTTCTATGATCTAATTTTTGTAATTATCTATCATTTTTTTTTGTGCAACTTTCTATTGATTATATTTTTGTTAACTGTCATTATCTCTTCATTATCAATTTTCTAATTCTTTCTCTTTGCAGATATATTTGTACTTTTTTTGATATTGCTTATTTTCTTTTATTACTGCAAAGTTGATAGTCTCCTGCATTGTTGGGCTTATGGAACTTCATAGTCTGGTTTAAAATAGAGTGTATTCTTTTCTTCTATAACTAGGCTATGTCGACGTAAACCTTCCAAGTGTAGTTGATTTGTTTACTTTTGGATCGGTCTACCGTTCACGGCGCAGGACACTATCAAGTTTAATTTACTATTCTTTTGTTTTAATATTCACATTTTGCTACGTCATAGAAAGACAATAACTTTCAACTAAGTCAACAAGGTTTATTTATTGCAATTTACTATTTGTAATCGCAATTCTATCAGATAGCCCCATTAGAGCAGCTTGCAATAATTGACACTGGTGATAACTTTTTCCAGGGGTTGTACTTATTACCTGGGAAGGGGTATACCGTGAGGAATAAATGTATTGGCCTCTATTTAATTGGTTTTATTTCCTATAATTTTAAATTAGGATACTTTTAAGTATTTATTTACCCGGATATGACATATTAAATATTTATTCTTTTCCAAGTTTTCTTTACTACAATTGCTCGTAGTATAATCATTAGGGTTCATTCTAAAATAAAATTTGGTGGCGCCTTTTTCCTGATTTAGAGATTTATAAAACTTACACAGGCAATTTATTAAAAATAGTGGAAAAATATAAAAACAACGAATCTACCCTGAGATGAGCTAGCGTATAGGTAGACTCCAGTCAGCATTAGGACAATCATTAGGTAAGTCTGAACTGAGGTACCTTACAGGGTGTTGTCAGGATTTGGTAAGGCGTACATAGTTGGTAATATAACATTATATTTCATGGTAAAATTTTAAGATTTCATTTGCGCCAAAAATTCTAGATTTCAAGAGATATAGCTAAATAGGACAGTAGTATCTCTCTTTCTATGAGCGAAGCTAGGAGTCCCGAATTCGGGATACTTCTCAGTTAATCCATTCAGGCCAGAGAGGTATTGGGCGTACGGGGCTCTTGTAATGGAAGAAATATTAATTATTTTACACCATTCAATGTAAACTATATTCTGTTAAAATGAATAATTAAATATTCACTCTGTGAATAGATTTCCCGTGGGAACAGGGTAGTATATAACTTTTTTATTACTACCCAAGAAAGTCTAAAGGAAAAATAAATCAGTTATCAAGCTTAACTTTTATTATCTTTGTCGTTTAAATGTTTTACTAAAAATGCATAAACTGTACACATGTAAAAAAGTTGGACAGTATTTGAAGTCTCCAAGGATGCAGTTCCTTTTCAAACAGAAGGCGTTTACAAGATATAATATTAATAGAGGTACAGGTTACAGTCTACGTTACACGTGGAAATTGATTGTAACACTGGATCACGGTTCGCTGAACACAAGTCGGGTATAAATACCGAGCTATTGCTCTTCGATAGTCAAACCGAGAAAACCAGAAGCAGGAGTACCACAGGGGTCCGTCCACATGGCCCTGTTCTCAGGTGACAGGAATTATGGCTAGATCTACTCATCCGATGATGATCAGTAGATACCTACAAGAAGAAATGGACTTAGTCTCTCTTAGGAAATCGCAGTGAATGCCGAAAAAAGTCAAGCGCTCTTCTTGACCAAGAGAAGAAGACTACCGGGCGAGATAATAGATATAGATGGCGAACAAGTCGAGTGGACTAATCAAGCCAAATATCTTGGAGTGACATTGGACAGAGGATTGCGCTGGGAAAAGCACACCACTGCCGCAATTAAGAAATTCAAAATGACAAGAAGACAAATTTACTCGCTGCTGAATAGAAGAAGCAAAATGGGTTTGAGAAATAAACTTACTATAATAAAAACAGTGCTTAGGCCAGTATTGACCTACAGATCTTCAGCGTGGGGCTACGTTGCAGAATCACATATTAAAAAGTTTGAAGCCCAGAAGAATATAGTATTAAGAATGGCCTTAAACGCTCTGTGGTTCGTCAGGAACGCACAGATAAATAGATAAATGAAATGGACCCCTACGGGAAGTCCTAAGACTAAAGGCTGCAAAAGTTTTTCAAAAAGCCGAAGAGCATAACAATCCATTGATAAGACAAGCAGTGGATTACGACCCAGAAGTGGCCGCAAGAAAACATAAAAGACCTATAATGCAACTCTAGGTAAAGAATCTAGGAAGAATCCAAAATATCAGGTAGAAGAATGAAGAATAGAAAGAAGAGGAAAAAGTAGAAGAGTGAAGGAAGAACTCAGAGAAAAAAAAAGAAGCAAGATCGAACGGTAAGCAGATACCGTGGAGGAATCCCAAGAATAGCACCGAAGAATAAGAGTGCATGAAGCCCAGGTCAGATTAATATTTCAGGTAATGTGAGAAAG
Organism: Diaprepes abbreviatus; assembly: GCA_034092305.1. NCBI lineage: Eukaryota > Metazoa > Arthropoda > Insecta > Coleoptera > Curculionidae > Diaprepes > Diaprepes abbreviatus. The sequence continues at coordinate 3,020,649 of JASJET010000055.1, read as the reverse complement.
ACGAGTGAATAAGAACGAGACTAACCTTATATTGAATGCAAAATGTAAGGCGGTGAGAAGCAATAGGTGCAACGGCACCTGGAACAGAAAAACTAACGAGTGATGACCGGAGGTTTACAAGGCTCCGGCCCGGAAACCAATGGGACACTCACAGTGCACTTCTGTAGACCATAGCCTCACTATAGCAAACAGAAAGAGATTGTGGGGACCTTAAGTCCAGGGGGAGTTTTAGCCAGTAGGAATCCGGCATTACCTGCGCACTTTGTGTAGGTGTCTATGCAAGATTTCCCCTCCTTTAAAAAAAAGTCTCGATAGTCATTCAGTGTTCTAATCTCGTGGAGTAAAGATCCCTGAAGATGCCTCGTGCAATCGTAGGCGAAATGTCGGATAATAATTACAATCTGACACGGTCTAAATCTGAGAAGCATGATTTTCAACTGAAAACAATGGTTGATATTGACATTCTATTTATTTAAATATTTATTGTTAATTTTCAACATGAAATAAATTTCAAAATGTGAAAGAATATGTTAATTTTTATTCGATAATCTTAGATTTGTGCTGCATTAAATAAAAATAAAGTTTTTCCTTGTAAATTGAACAAAACGGAAAATGTAGAGGGAAAAACGAAGAAGAAAGCGAACTTTGACTGCAATGTCTCGGCCAATTTTAATTGTAGAAATTACTATCATCTCTCATTTTAACGGTTGTAGTCTCAATTTTTTCTTTCTATCAACCAATCGATCTTACATATTTTGGCCCAGAAAAATTTCTAGACATAAATGTAAAAAATGGGGTTTTTCATATTTTTTTGAATTTGTTTTTCTTTATTTTTATTATAAAAAATGTATTCCTTTTTCTACAAAATAGTACTTTTGTAATTTTATCGAATTTTTGCTTAGTTTTTGTATTATAATAAAAAAGTGAAAAAATGAGTCTTTTTACCCCGGTCGAGAAAATGTAGCGCCAAATTTAATAGCACTTTGTGATTTTGTCATTTTTGGCTGACCAATAAATGAATGAAATGATAAAAATACCGCTATTGTTCCTTACTTCCTGTTATTTTTTGTAGCTACTAGTCAATAGATAATTAAACTAGCAAATATTAACACTTAGGTTTATCACAAATACCACATCCAAAATCTCAGTACTGTTGACTGTTACGCTTTAATAAACATCCATTTCTGAAGGTCAATGAAAAATTTATCGAAATATAGAATGCGTAAATGAAAGAATTATTTTTCTTTTTCAATAGATCAATAGGGTCTCAAAAAGAGAAAAACTTACTTATGTTGGTAAGTTATTATTAACCAAATACTCAATGTCAAAGTTAAATTTATTTTTTCGAGTTTTTATAAGATTTTAAATAATTCAAATATTTAAACAAAAAATGTTGCTAAACTGGTATTTGATGTGAAGGCGCTATGCCGTAGAGTAGGGGCTAGCTAGGAATTTTGCTTGCTGGTGCCGCCTCTAGCCTTCAACTCTACTTTGCTCGCTCGAGTTAATCCTCACTAACGCCTTCATATCCAATACCAGGGTAGCAAATTGGAGCCCCACGTAGGGCGCGTGAATATTAGCAAAAAGAAGGTAAAATTAACTAAATATTTTTGATGCCAGTTAAGATCACTATTAAAGATTATTTCCTTCAAACTTTTTTCGTGTTGAAAATAGAAATACCGCTGTTGGAAGCCGGAAAATGTGATTATTTATATTTATTTTTCTGTTGGTTATCCTTTTCTCAATTTTGTTGAGATTTCCTGAAGGACACCGAGCAGTTAGCTGAATTCATTTGGAAGATATAACTATGGCAGTATTGTCAGCGAAGAGGCAGAGTTTACTCAAAAGGTCTCTAGGTATGTCGAAAGTATAGACATTGGAAATAATGGGGGAGAGAGGAGAGATCTAGGGCATTCCTGCTCTGATAGCCTTAAATTTATTCATCTGCCGATAACGAGATGATTCTATTCCTAGGATTTGTCTCATCAGTTTTTTAAGTTTGATTACTAGACCATTATTCCAGATTTTGTCAAATGTACATATTAAGGAAAATATGGCGGGTCCAATATGGGGGATAAGAGATAAATTTTATCCGATTTTATTCAAAATTGATGGAGTTTTTGGGGATCTCACATTACGAATCTGACATTATTTCAAAAAAAAAATTAAATATGGTGGATCCAAGATGGCGGATTAAAGGTTATACATCTCGATTTTGTCTAAAATCAGTATTGGGGGATTTTTGTTACTCAATCTGGCTGATTCAACATGGCATCCTAAAAATTTTACATTTTTCGATTTTCTCCAAAACTGATATAGCGGTGTAAGTTACGAATTTAATAGTATTTTTTTCAAGATTCAATATGGCGGACTAAAAATTTTACATTTTTCGATTTTGTTCAAATGTGGGACTGAATCGGTTTTAAGGATATAAATAGGAAATATAAAATTATTTTAAGAAAATCTAATATATCAGAGGCAATATGACGGTCTAGAAATTTTAAATTTTTGGATTTCATCTAAAATTGGTACTAGGGGGTTTGAAGGGTTTAGATTTATATTAAATTAAGACGCTAAAATTATTGTCTTGAGATTTAATATGGCGGATCCAATATAGTGAGTTAAAAATTTTACCTTATTCGCATTTTATCAGATTTGATACTAGGGTGTTTTCGAGGTCGTGTATTGCGAATATGGAGTTAATTTTTTACAATATTAGGTTGACAAGATACAATATGAGGGAGTAAAAATTTTACGTTTTCCGATTTTGCCTAAAATTTATATTGTTCAGTTTTTCGAACGTATACAAACTCAATATGCAGTATAAAATATATCGAGCTAAGAAATTTACGTCTCAAGGTCTTTAAATATCGACACTGGAAGGTTTTGGGGCCTATATTATCAATCTAAAATTAATTTCAAATTTAAGATAGTGAATTTACTATGACAGACTAAATATTTGTTTGATACAATTTCGCTGATATTTGTAGAACTCTGACCAAAGAATTTTTAGTGGTTCATTTTAGAGTGATTACAACTTTGCATAAAATGGGTACCTTTTTGCCACCTTGGAGTCATTGCGAGGTACACTAATCTCGATTAGTACTTAGTTCAAATAATTTATGGATATCATAATGAACTCAAAACTAAAAATCGAAAAATAAAATTTTTATAAAAGAAATTGAACCGACTTCTAAAAGTACGCAAAAAGTGAAAAATAACTATATGAAATTGAAATTTTTGAAGTCGGCGCCAAGTTATTTCTAAATGAAACAAATAACTACTAATTTATACAAATTATGGTAAGAAAGCAACTACAAATAAAGTATTATTAATCTGTTTATGCGAATCCCATTTTGTCAGGTATTATTTTAGCGCCGACTTCAAAAATTTCAATCTCATATAGAAGTTTATAGTTATTTTTCACTTTTTAGAGCACTATTAAAAGTCGCTTCATTTTTTTTTATAAAAATTTCATTACTATTTCCTTTTGGACCAAGATGGGTTTGATTACATTGCAATATTTTACGCCAAAGATTTGTTCTTGCTCTGTGTTTTGGGACATTCTATATACAGTGTATTCACGGATTAAATCCTAGGTTTCAGGTCATTTGTAAGAATTAAATTAACCTTGTTTCAAATGTAATGATGTTTCATTATTATATTTCTTATTGTCCTAAAGAATAATTATTTAGAACCATATTTAGTAATAAAAATACATTCCAAAAGTGATTTTAGTAAAAGAAAAATATACAGGTTTACATAAATTCTAAAAATTCAGAAATGAAAAAATATGAAACAAAGCATGACAATTTTATTAGAGAGTTAACAAATAAAATAATAAAATAGCAAGGCATTCTTTCCTTTGATATTTCTCGAAATTCTGAGAAATAATGTCATTAATATGAGTTACTCAACAATAAGGACGAATTATCTAAACAAATTTGCATTCATACCTAAAGCAAATACCTAAATCGATTAAAGATCTTATCTCTAGTTTTCTTTTTTTAATTTCAGTACGCATATGGAGAAAAAAATCAATGTTAGATACGTGGGGCCCTAAAAAGTTTTAAGAATAGACTTACCATTTTTTGGCAGTTGGGCCACCTATCCTTATCAAAAAATTACGATTCCTGTTGGCCTTTCAAATAAGCACAAATTGTCTGTGCAAACTAGTTATCATCTGCAAGATAACGTCCTCTCAAGTGCCTTTTTCGAATTTTGAATAAAAAGAAATCAGACGGAGCCAGATATCGATTATCTGCGAGTCTTTTTTGAAAGTGAAAAGCTCCAGTGATGTACCCAAGTTATATTGCTTGTCACTATATATAAGGACTATTTAGAATCTGTATCCCATGATCCCAAATAATCTTCTTCAAGAATGAACAAACTTGGAACCATTTTTGCAGTAACTTTATTAATTTATCATGTGGAATTGTTAATAAACTTTATTTCGATACATTTAGTACTTTCACAACCCCATCAAAACTATTGTTACCAATATTTTACTCTAAAATATAATGGAGCCTCGTCTCATATATCAACGAACATTTTAAAGGTAATTATGTTCCTTTCACAACACTGTGATATTTCAGCTTCACAAAACTCATTTTTTCCTTCAGAACACGTCATAAAACACTTGTTTGTTGTCACTATTGAGCCTTGCTAGGCAACGCACAGTCAATTGTTTATATTATGGTTAGGTAGATGTTTTTTCTAGTATTCTTCGAATAGATACAATTTTCCATTCTCCACGATGTCTTTAAATCTGGTTTTTAAAAACCGAGAACCGATGCTCACGATTTTTTTCCAGAAAATTCAGTCCTAGTAATCGCATTGCATAAATTCATCACAATTCAACAGACAGCTTCTTGTCTTTACGAAACTTGCAACTAAAATATATATTTTAACATTCAAAATCCAATACGCTTTTAAAAACTCTTCGTTATAAACACTTTTTTAGACTTTCTACGTCCTATCTTAACAGGATTCACTAATGTATACCTTAAGTAATAAATAATTAGATACTTGGGGAGTGTCTTCATTAACGACGTGTTTTATTTAACGTAGGTAAACAAATATTCTAGACTGCAGGACGTAACATTAGTTTTCTTAACAGATAAGGTTGCTTAGATTAATACGCTTATTAATAAGATAATAGAAAACATTATCGTTTTACAGCTAGTATGCTTTTATTTCTTGGAAATCTAATTTCAGAAATTTTTATTTTCAATGATTTTACAGCAGGAAATTTATTGCAGCATTTCTGTTGACATAAAAGAGTTCATCGATGGCAATTAAAATGAACATATGAAGCAGAAGATTTATATACTTTTCTTGATATTAATGATTTTAATTAATTTTTATATTAACAAATCGGTATTTGAACATTTGGAGTCAATAATTTTTAACTTTATAAAATTAAAATTATTTCAAGGAGTAAAATGTTTTCTGCTAATTGTAATTTGACAGTCAAATTAAATAATTTTCTTATCACAACTTACTTTGGAATTCGACGGTCACTTAGTAATATTTGGCCTATGTATAATACAGAATTAACCTGATCCAAAAAAACTGATCCACCTCTCCAAAGTATGCGAAAATGGCTGTAGATCCAGGGTACGAAGAGGTAACCAACTCTCAGAATCGTTTGAAATAAACAGTGGCCTAAAACAAGGAGACTCCGCCTGGGACCGTGAAGGGGTGAATTGAGTAGCTCTGAAACTGTCACTGCCGGTCCCAAGTCCGGATAAAGGAGGAGGGTTAAGCGGAAGGCCAACAACCTACCCTTATAGAAAAAAGCCTGTTATGAAAACTGCAAACATGCCTCGGAATCAAACGGATACATATGGAAAACGACAATCGCAATAGACAAGAACTTTGAATGTTGGAACGTGGAACGTCCTAAGCTGGTATCGGATAGGAGTATCCATACACGCAGTACAACAGTTAGAAAAAGTAGGAATGGACATCACGGCAATACAAGAAGTAAGATGACTAGACACTGGAAACAAAAGAATAGGCAAATCGGTGATTTTCTACAGCGGAAACCAGACAGGAAGATACGAATTTGAGGCAGATTTCGTGATCGGAGAAAAATACTTAAACAGTGTTATACGTTTTATGTCCATCAGTGGGAAACTGTGTATTATTAGACTGAAAGGAAAATGGTACAATATCTCAATCATATCTGCACATGCCCCGACAGAAAATAAAGACGAAACATTAAAAGACGCCTTCAATGAACAACTCGAAAGAACGCTGGAGAGAATCCCCAAACAAGACATGCAAATAATTTGTGGAGACTTCAACGCAAAAATTGGCAAAGAACCTAACCTAAGACCGACACAGTCTCCACAATTTCTCAAACGACAATGGACAGAGGTTCATAGAGCTAACATCGGCTAACAATATGCTTGCAAAGTCTACTACGTTTCAACATAAAGACATTCACAGACTTGGGTCTCCAACGCCAACACCACACGGAAAAAAAATTGACCACGTAGTTGTTGATGCTAAACATGGAAGCAATGTGCTGGATGTAAGAAGCCTCGGGGGATTAGATGGAGATACAGACCATTATCTAGTGAGAGCGAAAATCAAGATGATCGTTACAGAAACTTAAAACGAACGAAGCATTGGGACAATGGAACATCGAAAAAATGCAAAATAAGGAAAGCCGCGCACAGGAAATGAAACAACAACTAAATAAAATAGACCAGAGTAATGATATCGAAAGACTATGGAAACAAATGGAAGAAACAATTACAGATACAGCAAAACTAATGATCGGAAAAAGCAGGAACAGAACAAGAAAATGGTTTGATAAAGAATGCTAAGAAAAACTACAAGACAGACAGAAGAAACGAAACATTATGATTCAACAAGAAACAACAGAAAACTAAGAAAACTATATAACATCCCGACGAGAAACAAGAAAACTAATTAAACAAAAGAAAAGGGAATATGAAAAACGGCAATATAAGGAAATGGAAAGGAATAGACAAGACTCAAACAGTCAAGCATTCTACAAATCGGTGTCAAATGAGAAGAAAGGCGTCAGACCTAACTCTGTGTCTATAGTTACAAAGAATAATGATAAACTCATAATCAACGAAGAGGAGATACTCCAAACATGGCAAGAATATTTCCAAAGCTTACTATTTTTATTTAAAAAATCCCCGAGAACATCGTTGAGTCCCTCTGACAATATTTCAACCGTAATTCGCCGATTACGAGACAGTGTGATGCGCACACGTTCGACATTCTCATCGGTAGTAAAAGTTATAGGGCGCCTCTCCCATGGATCATCTTCCAGCGACTGTCGTCCATTCTTGGACCGCACATACCACTCGAATCCTGCTACGGCTTAAACAATCCTCACCATATATGGTCTTCAATAACAAACTTTGATTGCAGCACGTTGCTCCAGAGCGAAAATTGTGACGGAGTGGCAAAAACACGTCTACTTCAAACAAACAAAGCTGACCAATAAATAAAGTTGCCGTACTCATATCTCCACTATGTATAACTAAGGCGTGATACTACATAGTTCTGCCGTCGGGTAACAGATATCGCTAGTTGTAAATTTTATACAAAATTAGTCTCGGAACTTTTTGAATGAACTGTGTATTTTGTTATAAAAAATACAATTTATATTACTGCTGTAAATCTGGATTACTGTAAAAAACCAACGCAATAAATATAAGGAAGCTGAACATTATGAGAAGTATGACACGATATTGCGTTATATCTCATCGAATGAGATCTCTCGCCAGGCTTCCGGATTATATTTTTAAAGGTACATATAATACATATTTATTGTTACCAAAATATCTTTCCGAGCCCCCATAACAGAGTGAAAAGTTTCTTTTGCATTATAGATATCCAGAAAGAAGGCCGCCATAACTAGACATATTCACTAGATTAAAGAATAACTTACAAGGATGCTATCCCAAACTCGACGCCTCAAATTTCAATAATTATTTGATCTGTTGTAGACCACGACGAAATAAGAACAAGAAATTTTTCTATCTGAGGAAAAACATTTTTAGGGGGTGAAATATTCCCTAAAGTTCACCTTTCAAACTGGATTTTCCAATATATCTCAGGTTCTAATTTGAATTTTACAATGAAACTTCGGATGTTAATGTGCAACTAAATGACGCAATTTTGACTATAAAGGTTGCAATCCCTATTTTTTACATTAAAAAAGTATCCTAAATTGATGCCTCAGATTTCAATAACTTTGGTATATTGTAGGCCACGATGAAATAACAAATAGAAAAATTTTTATCTGTGGAAAAGCACTTTAAATCAGAAAATACACTTAGAGCTCATTTAACAAAAACAAAACCACAAACTACCGATAAGAAAGAATGTGTTTACCAAGTTCCACGTGAGTGTGGTGAAATGTATATTGGAGAAACCAAACGACCGCTAGAAGTTAGAATTAAGGAACATAAAACTCATACACAAAAAGAAGAAACGTCGAGATCAGGCATTGCAAAACACGCCTGGGATAAACAACGCCATATAAAATGGTCTGAGGCTTCGGCAATATATATGGAACCCAATATGAAAAAAATAAAATTTATAGAAGCAGCTTATATTAAAAACAATAATGGAATCTTCAGTAAACTGAGTGTTGAGATACCTAATCTTTGGCAACCACTACTTTGTAACATCAAATCATTGAGGTGTGTACAGTGAAGCGAAACGTTGCTCTTCAATGAACACACTCCCTATAAAGGCTCGTAGTCTTAAGACAAAACATTCAGTTTATACTTGATAACGAGTAGAGAGACAACCTAATCGAAACGTCGTAAAAATAAACAAAAACAAAGTTAATGTAAGTCCACATTTAAATCAAAAATAATTTGTTATTAGCTCAATAAAACGTGAGCTTCAAAATCTAAAAGACATGATAACCAGTATCCAATGATGTAATAGAGCGACACTGCTCTTTCTGTAAACATACAGTATTGTTTTAGGAAAATCATTTTTCCATGAAACATTAAAAAAAAATCAACCTCTTAGATATTCTGAATGTCGTAAAACCGTATCCTTAATTTAATTCTACCCAAAATTATACTTTCAACAGATACGTATGCGCGCTCTTCAATGTAGATAATCAAATTTATACTTACCCCTAAAAAGTATTTCTTGACTAACAAATTTACTATTTCTATTTATAAAGGAAAGGAAATGGAAAATGTAAGAGCAGAATTACATAATAAAATCCACAATTCTTTTAAATTTTATCAAATTGTTAAAATTTTTCAGTGGGAAAATTAGAAATGTTTTCACTGGCGTTTTTATTTTATCAAAACGAAGCATACAAAATAATTTTTAAAAAATGGTTTAAAATTATCTGTGCACACGTAACTCAAATTTTTAACAATAATATTCTTCTCCAAAGCGTTTATTTCCATTTAATTTACGTTAGTATTGAGATAAACTAAAGATAATTAAAATTAAATTTTTATAAAAAAAATAAACCAACTTCAAAAAAAAAAGCTAAAAAATAAAAAAAAAACGAAATCGAGCCGGCGCCAAATTAATACCTGATAAAATTTAATTCATATATAAAGATTGAGAAATATTTTATTTGTAATTGCTTTCTTTCCTTAGCTTGTACGTATCTCTTGTTAGTAGTTACTTGTTTCATTTAGTAATAATTTGTCGCCAACTCCAAAAACTTTTTTTATGTATGTATGTGCGTAGAGTTGGGGGTCTGTACACTGCGACCTGGTTGATCTATTGTGCCCCCCTACTGCTGCCCAGTCGTAAGAATTACCTTATCGGCCAGTGCAGGTCCTCCAGTCCTATTTCCCTTAGGAATCTTAGGATGTTGGATGGCTTCAAGGTGGGTAGCTCCCCATCTCCGATTTGGTATGCTCCCGAAAACCGCATCCTTGGATTTTATGGAGCGCTGCACACGTGGAAGGATATGAATAGAGGTTTCGTCCGCCTCCTCACAGAATCTGCACTCTTCTCTTTCTACCAGTCCGAGTTTCTTGAGGTGTCCCTTAAGGTGACAATGCCTCGTCAGGATCCCTGTCAGAAATCTGAGTTGGTTTTTACACAAGCTTATGCATTCGTTGAATCTATTCTGGTCGTAGTTCCCCAGAAGTATCTTAGCTTGTCTCAATTCTTGCAGCTCCGTCCAATAATTGGATCTCCTGCTTCCAGCATTACGCTGCTACTGATTCCACACAAAGGTTCTGGCCCTAGAAATGGTATTTCAGCCCCTTTCCTCACGAATCTGTCTATTATATCCCTCTATCCCGGTATGTCCTGGTACCCAAATGAGGATGATTTTATTATTCTTACTCAAATCGTTCAGTTCCTTTAGGCATTCCCAGACCATTTTGGAACTGATAACTCGAGAGCTCAGCGCACTGTGGCTGCTTGACTATCCGTCATGATGATAATCTCTTGGCCGTGATAGTTTTCTCGTTGTTAAATTGAATACGCATCCTAATGGTATGGATTTCTACCTGGAAAATGCCTGGAGACTTACCCAAGCTTTCGTAGTAGCTGGTGCCGGGTTCATACACTCTTACTGCAGTTCCCTTCATTGTTTTGGAACCATCTGTAAACGATGTAGTGGAGTTTTTCATTGGTGTTTCTGTCCCATGCGCTCTTGCGACTCAACTTTGTGCTAAAGTCTTTCACAAAGTTGAATTTCTTTTTCATTTTATCTTGGAGCATGTCTCATATTTGTTGATTTTTTTATAAGAGATTGGGCTTTCGTTTCTTTAGAAATATATGTAGTGGTGTGAAGTTTAGGATTAGTTCGATGGCTGCCGTTAGGCAGGTTTTCATTGCTCCAGTTATACATGCACAGGGCAGTCTTTGAACTTTCGAGATGTTTGGTCTTGTATTAGCCAGACTGGTTCTTTTGCTCCAGATCACTGCCCCATATGTGATGATTGGTCTCAATATTGCTGCGAACATTCACTGCAGGATTTTTGAGTTTGTACCTCATCTTTTCCCGCAAAGTTTCTTCAGGCCATCAAGGTTTTTGTGGCCTTGTTGATTATTCCATTTCATGTTTATTTCAGAAGAGTTTGTTATCTAGGGCCAGTTCCAGATATTTTTAGAAGTTGATTCAATTTTTTTATAGCCATATTATTTTTCTATTTTTAGTTTTGAATTGACCTGAGATTCCAAGGTTGCAAAAATGTACCTATTTTATCCATGGTTCTTGTTGTTGTTCTTCAACAGCTTTATTATTTGTATGATTTTCAAGCATCGAACTTACCAGGGAGTCATCTGGATTGTTTACGTTATTTTGATCTGCCTGTAGCTTCAATTCCGTAAAACAGAGGCGACATGGGCACATGTGCCTACAGTTTTAGCTTCAGATTGATATGTGCAATTATTCCCGCTGATGAGATCACGGGCGTTAAGATCATTTATGTCATTCCCATTAACATTAATGCAAGCAATAAAGCAGAAACCTAAAATATATCATGGTTTTCGGAAAACCTATTCAAGGGAAGATGATTCATTGTCTACCGGGTATGTAAATCCAGGGCCCGTATCCTCGAAAGTGTGATGTGAAAGGTGAAGTGAATGGCAATGTGAACTTTTGACAGTAAAAGCCGTATTCTTGAAAAGACGATGTTGCCAGATATAAATGTGCTAAAACCCGAGAATTTCAAAAAATAAAATAGATGACAGATTGAATTGAGCTGTCAGACCGAAAATGTTCGTAGTATAATTTGTTGCCATTTTAGGTAAAAAGTAGTTTTAGTACTTTAAATTAATCGTCAAAAGTAAAAAAAAAATAGTGCTGTTATTTTTGTAAAATTATTAATTGCCATTACAATATTTGTACTTTGCCTGGATTAACTTTATCTTAAATTGACCCTCTAGAACTGTTAAACAAAAATACATACAAAGACCTAAGTACTTGTAGATTCTAATATATAAAGAAAAAGGGATATCAAGAAAAGCAGCAATCATATATACAAAGTAATATACTGACAGTAATTGCAAAAAGCCAGCACTGATAAACCATGAAATGGTAGAAATTACAACTCTACGTAGTATGACTAAAAGCCATCATCGCAATCCACTACGGAAACTATCCAATCAGTTATTTATTGTATGAATTCACAAAATGTCCAGCCTCTTACTGCAAGATGTTCTGTCCTGACAACTAAATTTGAAAGAAAACCTGAAACTTGAACAATGATAGAGAAACTATTTATGACCAGGGGCCGAAAGCAAAGATCAGACAGAAGACGTCCATTAAAAATACTTGCGGATCTCACATTCAACTTTTAATATATATATTTTTTTTTATTTTATAAAGATTTGTAGAGACATGAAGATCAAATGTACCATAAATAAGGTTTTTATGCTGAAGGACCTAATTCGTTGGTCTGTAGGGTTCATATTTATATGTCCCGATAAATTATATTATAAACATAATATGTATTTAATTGTTGTGTCGTATAGTGTTTAACACAGTCTAATTAAGTTAAGTGCTGTAGTTAACATAATTTGAATATAAAATTTGTTACTTTTTTAAATAAAAGTTTCAGAGCTTACAAATTATTATTTCTCAAATTTATTATAAGTTGCGTCGTGAAAAGAATTATGTTAGATTTAACTGTTTAAAACTAAGATACTCGGCTGTTATGGATACAAGTATTTATGTTAAATCCATAAGCAGAACTGGCCCCAGAAAAACATTTAAATAGCACGCTCATAGAGTTGAATTATGAACAGAATCTCCTGTAATAACTTTATGTCTGTAATCTCAAATTTACTTAATATTTACGAGATATATTCAACTTTCTAAGGATATTTTATTAAAAAATTTGAAAATATTAAAAATATCGAGGTACCACTTAATTAACGTTTTAACTGTTTATTCAGAAAATAAAACGTCTTAAAGAAACGATTCGTCAACATATTATTTTTTTTAATGCGAGTTATTTTGAAGAACCAAAAATAAAATAATAATTTTTAATTCTATTTTATTTTTTGAAATCCATGCGTTAAATATGTCATTTAGCGGCTGACATTTCATTTGCGCATGTTCCACCGTTCGCTTGCCTTCCACCGGGCGAACGAGGATATGAGTGATGGACATTTCAAGAATACGCGTTCGCTACCTTTTCATCGTTCACTTCACGTTCCCCAGTTCGAGGATAGGGCCCCAGAAGTCTGGGTTTGCGACTACTGAATAGCTCCTTCAGGGTCGACTGCATGCTGTTTTGATAAGTTATTACTCGCCCCGCATTGAATATATAAATGACTAATGTTAGGACTCACTTCTTGCTTGCTTGATTACGTAGCTTAGTTATATAGTTATTCAAGAGAATTAGCTGCTTGGTCTCCAATTATTTGACATTTACTGTGCAAATTGCCAATACTGTGACACTTGCCGTGCATATCTTGGACCCTCTCAGATCTACCGCGTACTTCCTACAATTTTTTACGCCTACGACGCACGTTCTTGATCCACTGACACTTACTGGGTACAACCTAGAATTCTTGACACCTACTGCTCACGTCATCGAGTCTGTCGTAATTTGCGCATTAGGGTTACCTTGAGGGACACTTCAATGTGACGCTCGTTTGATTTTTAACAAAACAACTAGATCTTGAAATGATTTTCTAGGTGATCCTCAAGATCAAAGTGAAAGTCGCCATTGAAACCCCTCCTATTTTTGAAAGAAAATCAGCTCTCCAATGGCTTACAGACTTTCAGGAGCTTTACGCCACTGCAGAACGCAAGAAGAGTCCAACTTCAAGGTTTCAGAAAATTTAGCAGAAATAATTTCTCTTGAAGAAAATGATGTTTCCTTTGTGTTATTTTCTTGTTGTCAAATTAGTCCTCACTAAACCATTTTAAAGATTTTCATATATCATTTATAGTACCCTGTATATTAATATAAGCCAAGAGTTATCTAGTTTTTTAAACTGTATGCAACAAAATCTATAATGCTGAGACTGTTTTATATTCAGCTCGTTTGACATAAATCAGATTTATACCTAGCTCGCATTAAAATGTTTAAAATTTAAAAGAGCACTAATAAAAGTTGACGTAAGTCCGATTTAGTGCTACAATTTGCAAGTATATTATAAATTCTAAGCAAAACTGACGTAAATCTCACTTAATGAGAATTTTTTAGGATTTTGTTTAACTTTCCCAATAATCAATAAAAAAGAGTGCATTTTTATAGTAAAAATATTTCATAAAATACCTCCAAACCAAATAAATGTAACAATTTTTCTTAATTTTAACCGTTATATTATTGGGAATTTATGCCAGTGGAAAACCTGCGTTAATGAATTCAGTTTGTTGATTTTATTTGTAAGGTGTTGAGAGATTAATAATAATATTACTAGTAGTGTAGGTATTTTTATTGCCGTACATAACATTACAGATATCAGAATCATAATTGTTTTTATGTTGCCTAATTTTCCGACATAACGATAGATCTTTGAATTTAGTTAATATTGGAAATGGAGAAAAAATATAGTCTATTATCAGTTGAAAACATAAAAATAAATCATAAAAATCGAATTTTTTCACATTCCCCTTAGAGAAATAAAAATAAATCAACAAAAACTAGCATTTATCTCCCATTCTCTCTTTATCTAGAAATTCTTTCGCCATTATTGCAAAATATTTATCTCTATAAAAATAGCTTATAAACTTAATGATTTTATTTGTTGCTATGGATTGCGGAAGAGATTAGTACAGGGTGAGTCAACGATTGGATGAAGTAGGTTTGTGCCTTTTCGGTGAAATTAACAAAGAAACTATATTTATTGTTTGATACAGTTTATTTTTACGCAGATTTTAAAAATATTTGGGACTCTACAGGGTGAGCCAAAAGACTAGGACAACATAAAGTTGTATTTTTTTAAATAGATCACCCTATATACGAATCGTGTTTTCGATTTAGCTTATAATTTTAAATCTTTTTTATTGAGGGTTTACTATAACAAAACTTTATAGTTTCTAAGATAATTAAGTTTAAAGAAAAAAAGTCACATTTTCAAGCATCAATTCAATCCTAAATAACGTTTTCAATTTTGTGACAAATATATTCAAATTTGGAATTTAGCAAGGCCAAGGACAAGTTAACATAATTTTTACCTAATATTTGCAATAAAAGCTACAGGGTGTTGAACACATCGGCTCAAATTTGAACAAGTTTAAATGAATAAATATCTTTTTTTTTAAATAGTACACCCTGTATATTTTCATGTTATTTAATAGAGTAATAAAAACCCTAAAAGTTTTGTTCAATATATCCTATACCTATTTATAATAGTTTTTGAGATATTTCAGTTTTTCTTATTTTCCATACTTTTTTACAGAAATAGTCTTCATTATCATAGTAGCCATGGCAAAAACAATGTAAAAGAACATTTTTCTGTGTGTCAAATTTATAACCGCAATCGCTTCTTTTGGTTTTTATGTAGTGTAGTTTGGTTTTTTTTGCATTCATCTTATATTGTAAAATGAATTTTCCAAAGAATGAGTTAATAGATATGATTTATACAATAGGAGAGGCTCAAAAAAATTGTCTTCTTGCTCAAAGAATTTACAAAATGAAGTATCCTGATCGACGCCAGCCTAATACCCATACTTTTCAAAACTTAATGCAAAGATTTGATTCTTCTGGTACTGTTGATCATCCAAAACGTAAAGTAGTCAACAAACCAGTAACTAATGAAGAAAAAGAACTACAAGTATTGTTAAATGTTCAGGAAAATCCTTATATTGGTAGCCGTCAGTTAGCAGCATTATGTGAAACATCACAATCCACCGCTAATCGTACTACCAAGAAATATAGGTATCATCCATATCACACGGAATTACACCAAGAATTGCATGGACAGGATTTTGAAAATCGTGTAAACTTTTGTAGAACAATAAATGCGGAGATTCAATTAAATCCAAATTTATTATGCAAGGTAATGTTTAGTGATGAAGCTACTTTTAGAAGTAACGGTGCCGTAAATAGACGCAACATGCATTATTATGTCACAGAAAACCCATTTTGGATTAGAGAGGTGCAACATCAAAACCACTGGTCATTAAATGTTTAGTGTGGTATTCATCATAATCGAATTATTGGACCCCACTTTTTTAATGAACCACTAAATTGCCATAGTTACCTGAACTTTCTACAAGAAGAACTACCCCAACTGCTTCAAAGTCTCGATAGGGATGAGCTCGACAGTATGTGGTTCCAGCACGATGGTGCGCCTCCGCATTACCATCGTGAAGTTCGTGCGTTTTTGGACCAACGATATCCGCAAAAATGGATTGGACGTGGGGGTTTCATTGAGTGGCCACCAAGGTCTTACGACATCACCCCATTAGATTTCTTCCTATGGGGTTATATTAAAAATAAGGTGTATGTTAATCCACCAACAACAGTGGAAGATATGCGAAACAGGATTAGGGATACCTGTAGAACAATAACGCCACTAATTTTGTCCAGGGTCCGAGAAAATCTGCAAAAAAGACTAAATTTGTGCATTGCACAAGAGGGTCGTTTATTCGAACACTTATTAAAAAGAAATAATTAATCTCAGTATTTAATAGGTAATTTTTTTGTTTCAATTTAATATAAAAGTAAATATGTATTTGCCTTGTCGTTATTGTTGTGTTAATTTTTTCACATTATGTTTAATTAAACTATTGCCGTTGTAATATAACGAATAATGTATTTCATCATATTTAACCACATTCTGTTTGTTTCTGTAGTTTATTTTTATTATTTTACATGGCTACTATGATAATGAAGACTATTTCTGTTAAAAAGTATGGAAAATAAGAAAAACTGAAATATCTCAAAAACTATTATAAATAGGTATAGGATATATTGAACAAAACTTTTAGGGTTTTTATTACTCTATTAAATAATATGAAAATATACAGGGTGTACCATTTAAAAAAAAAAAGATATTTATTCATTTAAACTTGTTCAAATTTGAGCCGATGTGTTCAACACCCTGTAGCTTTTATTGCAAATATTAGGTAAAAATTATGTTAACTTGTCCTTGGCCTTGCTAAATTCCAAATTTGAATATATTTGTCACAAAATTGAAAACGTCATTTAGGATTGAATTGATGCTTGAAAATGTGACTTTTTTTCTTTAAACTTAATTATCTCCGAAACTATAAAGTTTTGTTGTAGTAAACCCTCAAAAAAAAAAGATTTAAAATTATAAGCTAAATCGAAAATACGATTCGTATATAGGGTGTTCTATTTAAAAAAATACAACTTTATGCTGTCCTAGTTTTTTGGCTCACCCTGTAGAGTCCTAAATATTTTTAAAATCTGCGTAAAAATAAACTGTATCAAACAATAAATATAGTTTCTTTGTAAATTTCACCGAAAAGGCACAAACCTACTTCATCCAATCGTTGACTCACCCTGTACAGTCGATGTTACCAGGAGCACCAGAAAAATGTATCCCCCAACAATGTTACAACTGACTTAATAATTTTATTTTATAACAAAATCTCCCTATACTTCAATGCATTGTGGTCACCTGACCATCAATGACTTTCCTCCCAAATTTATCAATGAAAAGATGTCTGATGGAGCTAAACGTGAACTATTGGCGGGTGGTCTTGGTCAAAAAAATTACACTCGACGAGAATGGATGGCATGTATGTAACAATAATAGCATAGTCAGTTGTTTATGTCAGTAACCGTCAAAGTAGCCGAAAATTGCAGATATAATTTTTTCTTAAATCCAGTTTATAATTTATACAATAACAATGCAAGTTGTGGCAGACCTATCATTTAAAAAGGCATTTTAATGTTGATAATTTCGCTAATACTTAAAATATCATACAACCATTTAAAGGAATGAATGTCACCATCAGATATATTAATAAAATTTTTATGAAAAATATTGAACTGATTTCTAAAAGTGCGCTAAAAAGTGAAACATAACTATAAATTTTTATATGCAATTGAAATTTTTGAACTCGGCACAAAATTATTCTAAATAAAATAAATAACTATTAATATATACAAATTATTGTAAGAAAGCAATTACAAATAAAATATTTTTAATTTATTTACGCGAATAACATTTTGTCACGTGTTAATTTGGTGCCGACTTCAAAAATTTCAATTTCGTGTAAAAATTTATAGTTGTTTTCACTTTTTAGCGCACTTTTAGTCGATTCAAATTTTTTTTAAAAAATTTTATTTTTCGATTTTTAGTTTTGATTCATTATGATATCCATAAATTATTTGAACTAAGTACTAACCAAGATTAGTGTGTGTGTGACTCCAAGGTGGCAAAAAAGTACCCACTTTATCCAAAGTTGTAAATAACCCAAAATGAACCACTAAAAATTTCTTGATTCTTAAAGTTCTCCAAATACCAGTGCAATTGTGTCAAACAAATATTAAGTCTGTCAGAGTAAATCTACTATCTTAAATTTCAAATTATTTTAGATTGGTAATACATTCTTAATCTAATCTAAATCTAAACCTTTCAAAACTCCCTAGTACCGATTTCGGATGATATCTGGAAATTAAAAATTTCTAGTCATATTGGATGACATATTAGATTTTTTAAAAATAATTTTATAATCACTATTTACATCCTTAAAAACGATTCAATCCCACCTTTGAACAAAATCGAAAAATGTAAAATTTTTAGGACGCCATATTGAATCCGTCAGATTGAGTTTTTCACAAAATATTTTAAATTCGTAATTAACACTAACAAAAATCCCCCCATACCGATTTTAGACAAAATCGAGAGATATAGAATCCTTAATCCACCATCTTGGATCCACTATATGTAATTTTTTTAAAAATAATTTCAGTTTCGTAAAGACCGATCCCAAAAACTCCCCCGCATCAATTTTGAAAAAATCGGACAAAATTAATTTTTTTTATCCGATATATCGGATAAGCCATATTGAATTTTTTAAAAATAATTTCAGATTCGTTTTGTGTGACCCCAAAAACTCCACCATACCAGTTTTGGAGCAAATCGGACAAAATTAATTTTTTCTTCCGCCATTTTGAATCCGCCATATTGAATTTTTTTTAAATATTTTGGATTCATTATGTGTGACCTCGAAAATTTCACCACACCATTTTTGGAAAAAATCGGACAAAATAAATTTTTTTGACGCCATATTATCAGCGCCACCTTGGATTTTATTGCATCAATTTCGTCAAAAAAAATATGAGACCACCGCAGCAACTTCCTGAACATAACCTAAAAAATTTCATTCAAATCGGTGCCACCGTTCCGGAATAATCGGTGTACATACATAAAAAAAGACATACATACTCGACGAATTGAGAACCTCCTTTTAGAAGTCGGTTAAAAGTACACCAGCATGTAGAAAAATAAAAATGTTATTTTTTGCCTCAAATGTTATCCGCAAACTAATTGTGCTATATTTTAAAAAAAGGTTTGTAGATCAAAATTTCCATATTTCCAATAAACAATTTGTTTGATTATTTTTTAAGTAATGTTTAATAGTGAACAAAACGTGATGTTTTTGGTTATTACTTCTAAAAGAAAAATTTAGTAAATTTAAAACCTTTAAATGAGAATAAGTAAATCCGACCATTTCTAACTTAAAAAAATCGATCGACAAAAACTGAAACAAAAAGCCAAAAAGCCCCTTTTTAACCAATTTATAAAAGCAGTAGTTTCTCAATTCCACCTCCGGAATGGCCGCCCTGATTTGACTGAATTTTTTTACGTTATGTTTAGGAAGTTGCTGCGGCGTTGCCATATTATTTTGGATGAAATTAATGTAGTAAAATACAAGATGACGCTGATAATATGACAGGCAAAAAAAATAATTTTGTCGGATTTTTTCCACATTTGTGTGAGGGAGTTTTCGGGGTCGCACATAATGAATTTGAACTTATTTTAAAAAATTCAATATGGAGGAAAGAAAATTATTTTTGTTCCATTTTCTCTAAAATTGTTATAGGGGAGTTTTCAGGGTCGCACATAACGATCCTGAAATTAATTTTAAAAGATCAGTATGAGGTATCTAATATGGCGGACAAAAAAATTAATTTTTACGATTTTCTCCAAAATTCTTATGGGGGAGTTTTCGGATTCGCACATAAAGAATATGAAATTATCTGAAAAAAAATTGAAAATGAAGGATTAAATATATTACATCTCTCAATTATGTCGTATTGGGGGAATTTCTGGGGTGTTAATAAGGCATTTGAAATTATTTTTGAAAAATTCAATAAGGCGGATCCAATATGATTCTAAAAACTTTATATTCTTCAATTTTGTCCAAAATTGGTATAGGGACGTTTTTGAGAGTATAAATTACGAATATAAAATTAGTTCTAAAAGATTTAATATGGCGAATCCAATATGGCGGAATAAAAATTTTCCAGTTTTTTTTATCAACTTTATTGAACAGCAAGACTAGTATATTTGTCTTCCATTTTTTTATTGCATTTTAACTTTTATTAATTAGTAAGGTTAATAATTTTGTGGTTGCTCCAATGTAGTCTTAAAAATTTTACATCCCTCAATTTTGCCCAAAATTGGTAAGGGACGTTTTTGAGAGCATCAATTAAGAATATAAAATTATTTCTAAAAGATTTAATGTGGCGAATCCAATATGGCGGAATAAAAATTTTACATTTTTCAATTTTGTTCAAAATTGTCATTTTTGAAGATACATATATAGCAAATTTAAAATTAATATAAGAAACTTTAATATGTCAGATGCAATATGATGGTCTGAAAATTTTACATGTATTGATGTTGCACAAAATTGTTACTAGGGAGTTTTCGTGGGTGTAGATTCAGATTAAATTAAGAGGTTTAACTTATTTTTTTGAAATTAAATATGGGGGATCCAATATGGTGGGTTGTACATTTTACGTTATTTATATTTTTTCAGATTTGGTGATAAGTGGTTTTCGGGGTCGTAAGATACCAATTCAAAGTTAATTTTTCAGGATTGACTTTAGTAAACTGCCACAATGTATATATATATATATATATATATATATATATATATATATATATATATATATATATATATATATATCTGCTGATACGAATGCTTTTAAATTAGAAAGAAATAGTTCATTATCCCAGTCTTTATTGAAACAGCTACCCAGGTATTCGTTGCGAGATGTCCCAAGATCACATTGTCTATTACTATCTGATCATTTTCAGAAGAAGCTTTCTTCCTACTATCATTAATATCGTCTAATAGTATTTAGATGGTCAACCGTTTCTAGTAAAAATTCAATGATATCTGCCATTATATAGTGGAATCACCTGCATATCTGATGTTATTGATAAATACTCTATTGACTTTAATTCATATATTTTTTAAATAAGACCGATGTATGTCTATGTCTGCCAATATAAATTCTGTACACAGTGAATGTCTTTCTGATCTACTTCTATTGTTTTTAATATTCCAACTAATGTTCTGTGTTGGACTTTATCAAAAGAATTTTCATAGTCAGTAAAGCAAAGAAGTGCATTCTTCTGCACATCGTAAGAGTCTGTTTTAAAGCCGAACTTTATTATGTATTTTATTGAGTAAATTTCTTAGAAATATTTTTAATACATTAGTCATTAAACATATACTAGCATTTCTTTGGGTAGTAGGATAAAAGTTGGTTGAGGTATTTACCTCCATTGAATATATTTTTAAAAATTATTTATAGCAAGAAGACTTTTGTCATCACTAAGTTTGAAAATTTCTTTCTTCATCAAGTCCATCAGGTCCAACAACTTTAATATTTTTGAACTAGTTTAGTACTTTATAAATTTATTTTTTAGTTATTAGTGGTCCTGCAAAAGTTTTATTTTCATCGTCAACTCATATCTTGTCCTTCGTTATTTTGAAAAAGATTATCTATGCATTGTTCTACAAGCCTTTTGTTTCATCGGCGCCTACTACTATTTTATTTCTTTCATTGATCAATATTGAAGAAACTTTGCATTTGTAGACTCCAGCTGATTCTTTTTACTTTTTAAGTTCTTATTAAATATTATGGTTTTGTTGGAGTCTTTCTATTTTATGACATTCTTGTTCTAACCATAACATTTTATCTTTTCTAATGTCTGTTCTAATTTGTAAATTAAATCTGTGATATACTTTATGACAATCCAAAAAAAAAGCAGGATATAGTAGAGTTTAAGAAGACAATAGTATAATTAATTTCTGCTGGATCATCTTAAATTAGTAAATAATTAGAAACTAAAAAAATTGTTAAGAAATACGGTCACGAATTTTTATGATCAGCTCTTTCCTGCTGCCAAATTTATCCAATTGAATATATTGGAAAACTCCATATATAAAAGAAAACGTAGTAAAACTCGATTTTTATTTCGATATTCCACTTTAACTTCGTATATTTCTGATGGTACATATGACATCATAGCAAATATGGAAGTAACTGAAAAGCGTAACTGCTAAAAGCTAAAAGCAAACTAAAACTACATATCTTTGTGTAAAATTGTGGCACAAAAGAACTCTATTTTTTATGAATTCGATGAAAATTTAATTTAACATCACTAAAAGCGCACATGTTGACTGATATTTAGTATTTGGAGAAAACGTATCGAGTTGCTTCTCAAAGTTTGTTTATCGGACGGTTAAAGACTAGTTTTATTTACTTATCATTTTCACCATAAATTGCCCACATCAGAAAGTAAATTTGTAAGGGTTTGTTTACCCGTATAAGTTTGTACAACGCAAATAAAACAGAATTTAAAAGCATTTTTTCTATATTTATGATAACAACATTAACAATATATAAATAAAGGAATAAAATACCTATGTAAGAGACCGTGTTACGACAAAAGTGCGCAAGTAACTGAAAGCTACAATTTAGATATATTAATAATAATTCATTAGATTCAAGTTAAACATATAAAAATTAAAATACATGTTTTTGTCCGGTCAAAGTAGACATTCAAGGTTACTAAAATTTGCATAGAGCTGAAAATGTGTACAAATGTTCGGAACACCATTACAAATAAGTTATTAAAAGTCCTCAACGATCCCATGTCTGGAAAAAAATTTATTTAAGGTCAAAGTGGGGAAAAATGAGTTTTTCGCGTTTTTCAGCCAAACGATAGTTTTATCATCAAAATGGCTCAAAGAAATTGTAGATCATAAGAGTACCTATAAAAATTGTTCTAACACTTTTTTTCCTAAGGGTCACCGTTTTTGAGATATCATCGCTCAAAAAGTTGAGAAAGCTGCGTTCTAGAAAATATGCACACGTTTCCACGTCACCTGTGAGGTAGTGTACTTGACACGTTCTTCTTAACGTGGTTTCCCCGGTAGGCCTATTCCACTAACCATACTGTACTATGTAATGATTAAAAAAAAAAAGAAGAAATAGTTAAAAATATTCGAAGCTCTCTGGATTCTATTGAATTTAGGTCAATTATTCGTCAGATTCATTATCGTTAAATACTTCTGCTTCTTCTTGTTCTTCGTCTTCTCGTTCTTCCTGCTGAGTGCAAATAAATCCCTCCAAAAGCGATGTATCAGAGGTCTCTCCGTTGATATGATATGAACCGTCTTCTAATGGAGATTCAACATTGGAACACGAATGGCTTTCGCAATTTGTACGTGCTAATGAACAAAATAATCCAACTTTTTTGCAGCCGCATTTAGCATTACATTCCTTTTTACAATTGCAAAAAATTATGTTCCTAAGGGTCACCGTTTTTGAGATATCATCGCTCAAAAAGTTGAGAAAGCTGCGTTCTAGAAAATATGCACACGTTTCCACGTCACCTGTGAGGTAGTGTACTTGACACGTTCTTCTTAACGTGGTTTCCCCGGTAGGCCTATTCCACTAACCATACTGTACTATGTAATGATTAAAAAAAAAAAAGAAGAAATAGTTAAAAATATTCGAAGCTCTCTGGATTCTATTGAATTTAGGTGAATTATTCGTCAGATTCATTATCGTTAAATACTTCTGCTTCTTCTTGTTCTTCGTCTTCTCGTTCTTCCTGCTGAGTGCAAATAAATCCCTACAAAAGCGATGTATCAGACGTCTCTCCGTTGATATGATATGAACCGTCTTCTAATGGAGATTCAACATTGGAACACGAATGGCTTTCGCAATTTGTACGTGCTAATGAACAAAATAATCCAACTTTTTTGCAGCCGCATTTAGCATTACATTCCTTTTTACAATTGCAAAAAATTATGTTGAGGAGTTTTTCTGGTGCAGGAGGAAGTAAAGTCTGAAATGTATTGTCAATCAACTTCCAACCCCAACCTTTTGTGTCTAGTTGATTACCAAGCCACAGCTGAACTTGATAATATACCCGAAATAGATGTTAATGGGCAGAAGCAGAGGTTGGAGGAAGACAAGCTAATTGCACTCGCTTTTTGTTTCGAGTATTTTTAACAAAAGGTGCGTAGTGGAACTTATTGATGCAGGTAATTTTTTTTTGGTGCTCCGTACATGGCAAGAAGAAAGCGAATTGGTGATAATTTTTTGTGGAGTAGAGTTACTATTTTTAAAAACTTCAGCACAAGCGACTAAATCTTGTTTTTCAAACATCTTAAAAACAGGTGTTTTACCCCTTCTGTAAAATGCTGATGTCGTATCGCAGCCACTTATTGCATGTAAAAACAAACCATGATTTTGACACTTTGCAAAAGCAGATAAACTTTGTGTTGAATATATTTCAGACTGATGTTGATCGTTCCCAGGTTTTAAAAAATAAATTGTTTTGTTAGTTGGAGTTCGAGCAGTCAGTAAAACCAGTAAATCAACGTCCTCACCAACAACAATAGTTGTGTTTGTCAAATTGAACTGTTCTAATGCTGTTTCAATGATGAGGACATCAGCATCATTAACAGCTTGTTTGACAAGTATACCTTCACTGGTCAATCTTTCTTTTAGCAGTGAAATGAACCGTGACTTGTTGAGTAGTGGAACGGTCATAAATTGATCAAATAAAATGTCTGAAGATGAAGATGTTGTTGTAGCTCGAGGACGTTGTTCTGCGGCTCTAATGTTCCTCGTGTAATCGGTGTAGCCATCAAATACTACAGTAACTCTGTGACCACAATGTCGACATACATACTGAACGTACTTATCCAGAATTACGTTGAATGTTTCTTCACTATCCCAGATAACGCCGTGTAATAAATATCCTCCATCGATGATGTATGTCACATTGATATTGTCATTGACGAATTATACTAAGACGGCTCATTCTTATGGGAGGATTGGAAGCGCTAAGTATTAAAACTCGGTCATTGATAAATCCGAAAATTTAAATCTTTTATACTTGTTTCTAACAAAAGTATGTATAACACATTAAAATACTGATATCGATAACAGTTATTGACAATATTGTAAATTGCCTTTTATGAATGAGACGGCGTACCAGTTTGGCGTACCATTTAGGAGCGTCAAAATTATAGCACAGGATAGGAATTCTTGGTATATTTCTTCTATGATATTGTTAATATCAATTTTTACTGTTTTAAAACAATCATAGATGGCCGACTTTTGAGGTTTACGCATTCCAATGTCATTGAATAGCGACAAGGGGTAGGGTGCAAATTCATATCCGAAATATTTTTCAATTTCTTCTTCAAATGCGGTTGTAATAGTCATGTAACTCGTGTTTTCACTACGAAAGGAAAGTTACAGACTAATAGTATTTCGCTTATTCGGCCGTTGAAAAGAGAGCAGGTATACGACCCTTGCCACGCGGACAATAGAATAGGAGGCAGATGTTTTTCAAGGTTGAACTGGCGTAGAAATAGAGTAGTAGGAGAGAGTTTCTTAGAAGTTAATATTGATTTATTTTATAAGTTTAAGGTAATATGCCGATAGAAAAATATTTCAACTCGTATTACAGCTCCAGTGATGTCTGTACGCGGCGTACTTATGCATATTATAGAGAACGCAGCTTTCTCAACTTTTTCAGCGATGATATCTCCAAAACGGTGACTCTTATGAAAAAAAGTATGGAAACAATTTTTATAGGCAATTTTATGGTCTATAATTTTGATCTAAACTATTTTGATGATAAAACTTACCATTTGGCTGAAAAACGTGAAAAACCCATTTTTTCCCACTTTGACCTTGAATAGTATTTTTTCCAGGCATGGGATCGTTGGGGACTTTTAACAACTTATTTATAATGGTGTTGCGCACATTTTTACAAATTTTCAGCTCTATGCGAAATTTGGTAACATTATCTCTCTTTTTAGGGCTAACTTGACCGGATAATTTTATTATGCGGTAACTTACCATCTTAACTAATTAAAGTAAGTCAAAAAGTAAATTTAACCGCTGATAATACACAGAGATGCAACAAAAACTGAGCATTTTCATTCCATTTAAATCAGTTTTATTAAAATTTTCAGATTAATTGGTCCACAAAAATATATTCTAAAAATAAACTATATTTTTTCGATTTCCTGTGTTGCATAATCCACTTATTCTTTTTGTCGGGATGCTGTCGTCATCATTATTTATTTTAATCTAATAATGAATGATTGATTGAGTACTTACAAGTCTGTTGTTGTAATAAATAAATAAATGAAAAAATACAGTGAATATACTTTTTCCTGTTTGTAAAACAGTTATTAATAGTCTGATTGAACAAAATAATTTCAAGAACTTTCTCTGTGGCTTTACAACGCAGGATAGATTTTGAATGTTATCACTATTGACCTTCATGAGTTCCAACTCATCATTATTCATGGATAACAATCGTATTCTATGAAATGAAGATCAACTTTGATGTTTTTTCACCACCTTCGTTCAGGGATCATTTGTTTATCGGGCTTGCCCGGACATACTAGTTTGAAGATAAGATCATCAGGTTTTCTTTATAAATGTCCCATCAATTGTAGAAATTACTCTTGATTTTACATAACATTCGAGTATGATGATCTTTGAGAATTTGAGTTCTGCACTCATTCTGAGAGAGAAAAACTCTTTTAAAGCATACTTGTACTTAGAGCTACCTTGTCTAATCATTATTTCCTCTGATTTGTTGGTGTTATCTATCAAATGACAAGTTAACTTGTCTAAATGCATGTACATTTTTAAAAGAATGATTGTTTGAATTTTCCATCATCCTATTGAATGTATTGTAAAACTGCTTCATACCAAAATTAGTTACGATGGTTTGGTCTATTGTCTTCTTGTAGAGTCCGTGAATCATAATAAGATCCAAACTAGAGTTCAGCAGCAATCTTTTTCATAGATTCATTTAATTCTTGCTGCTGAGCTTAACCGTGGAACTGTTAAAGCACTGTCAAGTAGGAAATATCCGCAGGGAGGTGTTTTACTCGTATCTCCCTTGCTGTAGAGCCTGATACTGAACAGCCTGTTGAGTGAGCTAAACGAACCTGGCTTGTATGCATAGGCCTATACCGACGATCTCCACGCGAACTCCGTAATAGTATAGAAAAGAAATTTCTTTGCTATTTCTTTCTGTTATGGAAAATCATTCAAAACTTACTCTACAAGCACATTCGGCAACGGTCGGGTATGTCCGAACAAGCAATCGTGCTATAGAAATAGAAAAAGTCTTTGGCTTCTTGCTGTTCTTCTATCTCTCTCAAAGCAATTTAAATGCTGTATAAGTTTGTCTCATTTTTTTCCTGATTTACGGTGTTTGAATTTGTGGTTATGTTGAATGTGAGATATATTTGTTTCTAAGAATGAAACGAAGTTTATAAATGCGTTTTTATATTTTATTTAGCTAAAAATATAGATTTACACGTTGTATAAGAAAAAATATCAAAATAGCAATAATTATTTTTATTTTTGTTTATTTCTTAACGTTAAAAATCAGAACAATAATAAATTATTAGGGCTGAATTAAGAAATAAATATAAAAAATATACATATTATATATCCAATTGAAAAAGTTTTTAATTCCGTTTTACTGAGCGGCACAAACTTCTGACAGGGTTCAGCTAAATGTCTGTTGAGCCCACAAAATATCCCTCTACTCTTCAATATTTTATACAAAATAAATATCGGATCCATATTTTCTAATAAGTAATTTCTTAAAAAAAAAGTTTAGAGTTAAATACTTTAAAATATAATATTGGAGATTTCACGATAAAAATTTTTGGTCAATTAATCTAAAAAATTACAAAGTAAATATGTTTAGTATTTTTTTCTTTTAATTACAAAGTCCCTAGAAAAGATAAATGTTTTTAAAGATGGTAGTTTGTAGTTATTTCTATGCAAACTAGCCAGAAGTTTTAAGGAAAATATCCTAGAGAGTAGGTTCCGTTGATAGAAAGAAATTTTCTTTTTTCTTTATTTTTTTTCTGTTTCTATTTCTATCTTGTTACGGAGTTCGCGTGCTGATCTTCCCGTGCTCTGTGTGCGGAGTTCGAGATCTGGAGGTACCGATGATAATAAATTATTATTTATTAAAATTGCTTCATATGTACAATATAATATAGATATAGAGTGTAATAAAAAGTTGAACAAGTAATTTCTGATTTTTTACGTTTAGGTTTTTGAATTTTTTTTTTATTTCGGTGATATAACTTATCAAAATCAAATATAAATATTTTTATAGGTTTAAAATATGCAGTGAAGAAGTGCTTAATTTTTTTCTAGTGCTGGGAATCAAAAGAGAACGAAATTGCAGGGAAATTAAATAAAAAAAGAATCAATGCTCTTCTTTATTCTGGTAAAAAATTATATTGTAGCCAAGTTTTTGGTTAGACATGGTGACAGATCGGAAAAAGTGAAATTTCATAATGACTGCAGAATCGCATATAATAGACATAGTTGTTCGAGAACCCGAAAAAGCTCTGAACTAAAATACATATGCAGTCACACAAAAACGTTTTAGCGCAGATACCGAAGCAACCAAAGAGTCCGAGTGTGAAGATTTATGTTTTTTATTAGGCGAGGTCCTAAAGTTAATAAATTGTCTGCAATTTGAAATCAGCTGATATACGAAAGGATATTCTTTCCAGCATCACAACGATCCAACATATTTGTGACCGGTTAACAAAATATAATTTAGTAGACTTAATGACTAAGTACCACAAAACTTGCTCTAGCAAAACAGGGAAAAAAGCGAGACTTAAAAAAAGAAGTCGGAACAAATAGTAATGTTTGGGAAAAAATTGCAAATATATTTTTTAACCAAATTCCCAGCAGAGAATAAAAGATATTCGATCAATGGCAGTAAAAAAAGTTTTTAGTAAAACGATTCCAGATAATGCTGTATTTTATTCTAAAATGGACGTTTTGACATTATTTGCAACACAAACTATACTTTTTATGATCTACTTAATCAAGAGAGGAATCGATCTGTTGAGACCCCTCATTTTATAGATTGTATGAAAATGGAAAAACAAGAGCTGCTTTAAAGTTATCTGATGAATTGTTTGTTATATATGTAATTCTCCTTTCAGGCAGAGAATATGAAAAAATATATATACAAACAGTTTATTTCCTGCAAATATCGCTCTGATCCTTTCTCCATACGCGTTTCAATCACCTCATGATCTCGTCAGTGGAGCTGTATCGGACCGAGAGCAACATTAGCAGGAAATAACTAATATATGAACGATAAATTTCAAGGTATGTCGGCAGGATATTGCACCTGCCATCTACCTTCTTCGATATCAGACTGAAAAATATCGCCAGTCGAACGACTTCTCTGAATCAATGGAGCAAGGTGAAATTTTTAAAAAATCTAAATTTCAGTAAGAAATATAGAAATCTTTATGCCTTATTTAAAAAGTTTATTATATAAGTAATTCTCCTCTCAGGCACAGAATATGAAAAAATATATATATAAACAGTTTATTTCCTGCAAATATCGCTCTGATCCTCTCGCCATACGCGTTTCCATCACCTCATGATCTCGTCAGTGGAGCTGTATCGGACCGAGAGCAACATTAGCAGAAAATAACTGATATATGAATAAAAACTGTTTATATATATATATATATATATATATATATATATATATATATATATATATATATATATATATATATATGTAATCGAAGGTTTTCGGGCATCCCGTGTATGTGCTGAGTCCCTCTCAGGACTGTAAGGCAGCTGACGTTTCGGTGAAATCTCATTCACCATTTTCAAAGCTCACTGTATGGCGTCTACGAGCGAACTGACAGCCACACAGTGAGCTTTGAAAATGGTGAATGAGATTTCACCGAAACGTCAGCTGTCTTACAGTCCTGAGAGGGACTCAGCACATACACGGGATGCCCGAAAACCTTCGATTACACATCACACCCGTGAGAATATCCGACATAACATATATATATATATATATATATATATATATATATATATATATATATATATATATATTCATATTCTCTGCCTGAAAGGAGAACTACATATATAATAAACTATTTAAATACGGCAGAAAGATTTCTTTATTTCTTACAGAAATTTTGATTTTTAAAAATTTCACTTTACTCCATTGATTCAGAGATATCGTTCGACTGGCGATATTTGTCAGTCTGACATTGAAGAAGGTAGAAAGCAGGTGCAATATCCTGCCGACATAGCTTGAAATTTATGGTTCATATATCGGTTATTTCCTGCTAATGTTGCTCTCGGTCCGATACAGCTCCACTGACGAGATCATGAGGTGATCGAAACGCATATGGAGAGAGGATCAGAGCGATATTTGCAGGAAATAAACTGTTTGTATATATATTTTTTCATATTTTCTGCCTGAAAGGAGAATTACATATATAACAAACTATTTAAGTACGGCAGAAAGATTTCTTTATTTCTTACTGAAATTTTGATTTTTAAAAAATTATCTGATGAAGATCTTATAGAATTATTTAACTTAGTAAATGACTAGTCAAGAAAATATTCAAGTTTCACGGACATTTTAATAAATTTATATATTAAATTTCAACAAGAAACTTGCAGAGATAAAACACCTTCTACCATCATACCCTACTTTTTTTCAACATCTGAAAAGGTGCTAATCTATTGGCAAACTTGCATATGGCACAACTCACACAAAGCATTAATAGAATCTCTTGATATAACTATTTATGGATGACGACATCAAGAAAATGAATTTATATCAATATTTTTTGAAGGTCCCACCAGTTTAAAGTTACTGCAAAAATACTTTGGCAATTGTAGTGCAAAATCTACTTCACGTTGAATTGTCGCCCGTTATGTAAATACGCATTGAAATGTTCTTTACAGGCTGTATATATATATATATATATATATATATATATATATATATATATATATATATATATATATATATATATATATATAATTTATTTTTGTATCTTAAACCTTTTGTTCAATATTTTTTTCTAATATTTTCTTGTGTATAGGTTTTTCCATTAGAGAAACAAAGGACAACAATTTCTTTGACGTTTCGCTCTACATAGTGAGCTTCTTCAAAAGAGCTGGTATATTTATTTTAAATCTACAAAATTACAAAATTTTTTTATAATTAACATATATCACAGTAATTACACATTTATATTTTTAATTTAATTAAAATTAATAAAACAGATTTTAAAATAGTCTTAAAGTTTAAAATTTAAAACAATACAACAGGTTAAAATAGTGAAAAATATAAAATAGTACATACCTTGAAAGTAGTTTTGTGTGTATGTTAAAAATAAATTCAATTATGATACTTGGTATGCAATTGATATGGATAGATTTCTTTTTATAAAAAGCAAAAAATAGGAAAAAATATTATTATTAATTTTTTAATAACGTTCTTTCATTTGCAAGAGTGTATATGAAATCGTCCCAACTATCATTACATTATTTCTCATATTTATTATAGAGTCGCTTCAAGTATGTTTTATTAAAATATCAAATTATAGTATATCTGACTTAAGTTTTTGACATCTTGCTTGTCATTTATAACATTTTTATCTTTTTTTATGTGTATCATTTCTTTGATGACTAATTTATGATAATTTCTGTCAGTATCTAAAATATGGGTGTTTTTAAAATCAAATTCAAGCTTAGATGTTTGTTCATGTTTATGTAAGGATGTCGATGCATTTTTGGAATACTTTTGTCCATTCACTCTATTTTCAATATATTGTGTCATGTCAATGTATTTCTTAGGATAGTTTAGGCATGGAATTGCATATATTACGTTAATTTTTTTTTGGTGGGAACTTTCCTTTTTAATTTCGTATAAAATGATTCTAGTAAATTGTTCGCCTTATGACATACCGTTATGTTATGCTTATCCGAAATATATTTTATTTTTTCAGACAGTTGGTTTACATACGGTAATGCAATGAAAGTATTTTGTGTTTTGGTATTGTTAATTTTATTTTTTTTTGGTTGTGTTATAATGTAAAAAGGTTCTGTGTTTAATTATTTTTTTTATGAGTAGTTTGGGAAAATGGTTCATTATTAGGGTCTCTTCTACTTTTTTTAGCACTTCTGGGCCAAATTCGGGTGAAGATAATTTTATAACTCAATCAACTAAACCGATTATAACACTATTTTTCTGTTTATTTGGATGTTAAGAGTTAAAATTCAAATACCGGCCCGACCAGGTCTTTCGTGTACCATTTTGTATGAAGATTGTTATCCGTCTTATTTCTGTGTATAGTTAAGTCCAAAAAGTTTTTTTTTTCCTTGTCAATTTCAGATACAAATTTCAGTTTTAGGTGGAAATTATTAAAATATTGTAATAAGCTATCTATTTTGTTTTCGGGTACAGCAGCCAAACAGTCATCTACGTAGCGTTTAAAAAATATTATATTAAAATCCACTTTTTTCAATACTTCTTCTTTTACATATTCCGTAACTATTTGTGCTATTGTTGAAGAGATTGGTGAACCCATAGCACAACCGTCCAATTGTTGGTACAAACTATCTTTGAATGGAAATAATTATTTATTGTACGTTTTACAGATTCTATAAATTCATTGAGTGTCAATGTTGTGTGTTCTTTTAAATCGTCCCATTTTTTTTCCAAAACTTTGGGAATGATGTCATTTTGTATACACATACTACATCTAGTGAAACTAATTTATAATTTGCTGGTATTTGTATTGTATCAATGAATTGTTTAAATGTTAAAGAGTCCTTTACATAGTGATTATTTTTTCCTGTGATGTTTGTTAGGCAATTTGATAAGTACTTGGATAGGTTATAAAATGGGGACTTTATGCTTGAAACAATTGGTCTGAGAGGTGTATTTGGTTTGTGTAATTTAGGTGACCCATAAATTTTTGGTGCTATAACATTATGTATTGTATTATTTTTAACATACACATAAAACTACTTTCAAGGCACTATTTTATAATTTTCACTATTTTAACCTGTTGTATTGTTTTAAATTTTAAACTTTAAGACTATTTTAAAATCTGTTTTATTAATTTTAATTAAATTAAAAATATAAATGTGTAATTACTGTGATATATGTTTATTATAAAAAAATTTGTAATTTAAAATAAATATACCAGCTCTTTTAAAGGTCAGAAAAATTGTTGTCCTTTGTTTCTCTAATGGAAAAACCTGTACCCCAGAGAATATTAGGAAATATATATATATATATATATATATATATATATATATATATATATATATATATTTAGCCGTAAGTAAACGAAAGAAGTAAATGTCACAGTAATATTTCTCGTTTATCTGTCACTAGTAAAAAGTATTATTTTAAAAAAATATTTGATATGATTTTCGTTTTGGGAGCTAGACAAGAATGGGCTATTAGCGGAAAGAGTGTATCAACAATAATTTCCCGAGAGACGTCAGTTTGAAAGAAGGATATTTGAAAAACTTATGGAGCATTTTCAAATAACTGGCAGCTTGGCATACAATAAAAATACCCGGAAAAAAAGACGTGCGCATACTAGTTAAAATCAATTAAATGTACTTTCAACAGTCTTATAAAGTGCACCCCTATGATATTCAATTATTTCAAGAAAAAACGGCAGCTATATTAATTTTATGCAGTGGGATTTTATTATCCTCAAGTTTGTTCTGTGTACGGTCAGGATCGGAATTTTTAGCCGATTTTAATTCCCAACATAGTAGCGGAAAGTACAAAAATTTTACCAGCATATCTTCAATCAATTCTGAACAAAATAGGACCAGTTATATATATATATATATATATATATATATATATATATATATATATATATATATATAAATATATATATATATATATATATATATATATATATATATATATATATATATATATATATGTATTCGACAGAAGAAACATTTTTCCGGCATAAGTTCAATGGATTTTAATTAACAGTGCACATTTCCATGTTCTTTAGCCTATTAATCTATCATATCATTATTTTTCTTTCTCGTTCGCAATTTTTAAAAGTTTCTTCTTTAGTAAATTGTTCATAAAGGGAATATGTTTTTTTGATAATCAATCTGTAATATTACTTTTTTCAACTATGTTATTGGCAACTTTTCCACCAGTCTAGAATGATAACTGACGTTATCCAAATCTATAACTGACCTCTCCGGAATCAACTGTACCATTTGAAAAAAATATTTTTGAAAGATATGCACCGTAATTTATTCATGGTAATCTTTGGTAGATTCCAATTCAAACTGCAGTAAAACTCCTATAAATCCATTAACAGCTCCAATATGAGTTATAATGAATTTGGTACCCTTACCGAGTAAGGGTTTTAAACCTGTCGACAATCCTTCTAAGAATGCTTCACGAAAAGTTGTCATAATCTTATCTTCATACATTTTTTGTACTATCACTATCCTTCACTGAGACAGATTACATCCAGATAAAAATTATTTTTTCCTTCTCTGTGGTATTTTCTAATCTCCTGCAAATACTGTCTTCTCCAAAATAGTATTTCTTCTGTATCACCTCCATTTTGACTTTCCCTAAGAGAATTTCATTTTTGCCAGCATTGTCTACAGATTGGTTTTCCCATGCCAGGCTCACTCTCTCTCAGAACTTTCAAAACTTTATCAATACTTGTTATTTATCATCTAAGATATAATTCGTGAACGTGTCTTCTTAATATGTTTTTGAAACATTCGTATAATTTTTTTCTTCTCGGAGACGGTTTAGGCTCGCACACAATTCCACTTTTCCTTTCCTTAATTCGCCTCTAATTTGTAGATTCGCTAAGTCCCGTTACGCCAGGGCATTTTGAAAAGAAACTACGCACCCTCATCAGAGTTCTCGGTTGAACAAGTGAATTTTACACATTTCAAAGTATTGTCTTGGAATTTAAATCCAAAACACCTATACAAAGTGTTGGAGTAAAACTAGACATTTTTAACAGCTAGCACTGAAAGTTGTAAGACATAACATAGCAAGGCCTTACCCTTATACACATCTGTATTATACTTAAAAATGTCATTACTGTTAATTGCCCAATTAAGATGTATACTTTTAAACCTAATTATCTTTTGAGTATACTACTCTTTCCTCAAATACATACTTCAGACACAGATTATATCTACCCTTTACTTTATGCAAATTCGGAAAGCCGAATTATTTATGAAATATGTTCCGAGAATTCCTATGCTTTTGGTGTATGGCTTTTCACAGATACATAAATCTCTTGTGCATATAATTGTTATAATTTGTCTGATAATCAAAAATAAACGACAGCTTTGTTAGTTTTATACAGTGGGGTTTTACCGTAAAAAAAGTATATTAAAAAAAATGAAAATATGGGCGATAATAGCGCACTACCTGGTATAAAAAAATATTCAGAATCTAGACTTCTAGCAAATTTATAGTTCCAAAATATTAGCGGATAATACAGAAATTTCATCCAAATCTCTTCGTTACATTTTGAATATATCTTCTTCTTCTTCTTCTAGGTAGAACCAAGTTCTGTTATCTACATAATGCCTCATCGATCCTCGTTTGAGGATATTTATGTCTATAACCGACAAATTTTGGAATTATTTTCAGGTCTCCTGTCAATTCAACATATTTTGTTCAGACCACTCCATATTCACTTCTGAACAATTTTTAATCAATGCCAAGTGCTAAATAAATTTCATATCATTAACAAAAAAAATTAAGAAAATCTCGTATCTTCAATCTTGCTACAAAGTAAATTTTTTCCAAAGAACGTGTCATAAACCTGTCCCACTAGATAAAAAAATCATTTGAGTTCGCACCAAAAAACCGACAGAAAATGGATCGCTGCGAGTATCGGTCGAGCTATTCGACAACAATGGAACTATAAAAAAAATTGACTTCTTGTAACCCAATTGCATTTATTACCTTGTTTGAAACCTGTCGACGATGGCCCTCGAAAACAATACAAATCGGCAAAATTCAAAGGAGTCTCGTTGGAAGTTCGAGGCATACTGGTCACGCGCTCGTCTCGCCATATAAAAGTCTTAGCTGGCAAAATAGTAAAAACTCTTTTAACCCTTTTCAGTCTATAAAAAAGAAATTTGAAAAAATGCAGAATGTAATTTTAAGATAATCGTATGCAGAATACTATATATAATTTTTCGCAGAAAAAAAATACTCTTTAATCAGCAATCGTAAAATCGATATCTTTTTCCGCTTTTAAATGCAAATATCGAAAAATCAAGATGTCGATGTTTAGAATCGATAAAGTGACAATGACAATTTATCACTTTCCACCCTTTTGAAATGACCAAAATTTTATGATTCTATCTCAGTCACTCAGGACAATGCCTCTTATAAGTATAGAGAACATTGCTGCGAGTAGTAAATAGACCGTTAATTTTTGATACAGTGACCTTTTGAAGTTGAAGGAATAAATCATGTTCATGCAGTTGATGATTTGGGGTGAGTTGCGTAAAACATTTAGCAATATTCAACTTGACAGTATAAGCAAAGTGAATTTAGTGCAATCAATTTATCTAAATGTTTTTCGTTTTGCTCAATTTGAAGTCGAAATGTTGAACTTGTATAAGAATACCTTGAAAATAGCCGTAATCACAAACATTTTGTGACAATCTTGAATAAAAACGTCCATATAAATCTTATCGTGATCCTCGTTTAGAAATCCCGTTACATGAGTCAAAAAACTTAAGTGATGCTTTACTGCGAACCTTTTTTTTTATTGAGTTGAAAAATTTGCTTGTTAGGTCTTAGTAAAAATGTTTTAAAGCTCAATCTGATATGCGTTATTTTACTCAACGATAATTTTGTTAAACCGACAAAAATTGAATGCCTAACGTGACCGTGCAGGGTGAAAAGCCATTCTCTACAGTCGCTTTTTTATCGAAAGCTGCGTATACAGTCACTGTAAAGGATAGGACAAATATGCCGTTCACCATTAAGATAACGTAAGCGGTACAAGGTCCTGAGAAGGTTAAGCTGGGTTAAAGTTACCAAATTTATTGCCGATTTATACCGACAAATTAAAAAAAAAACCTATGTAATCATTGATCCTTAAGGAACCTTTATAAGTTAGTATTAAGTTATTTATATTATTGATAGAGGAAACCAAATTTGATTTTTTTGTGTAATTTTTTTGTTCAGTAAACAGGGTGATTCTCCTCGAAATTTACCGATCAATTTTGGAAAAACTATAATTAGGAAGAAAATTTGAGCAAGGAAACAGCCGGTTGAAATATTTTCAAGATGGCGGCACTTCCGGTTATACAAGAAGTAGATGACTTGGATATTTTAAATAAAACATCCTGTATATTATTGCGTTTTTTATTTATACGTAAAATTTTAAACATATTTTATGTATAATGTTCTATACTTAAGCCTCACCGTTTTGGATATATTTAAATTTTTATGTCAACAATGACGTTTGCGGACCAAAACTCGATTATAAATTTTTTCTATAAGAAAGTCTTTATTATTTAATTTGGGTTAATTTTCTTGTAGATAAATATCGACTTTAGTAGCCTTTTTATGATATTTTGAAAATTATTAGTGCAGAGTGGTAAAAAAAGAATAATAAAAATTATATTTAAAAAATCGTTAAAAGTCAATTTTTTTCAAATAGAAAGCACCCATTTTTATAATTTTATCATATTAAACATTAAAAATAACGGTAAAGTTGTATAACATTGTCTATTCCAAGAACTTGTATTTTCAAAATATTGGCAATTTAACATTTTTCTGTTGTAAAAATGCTATACGGCTTTAAAAGCTGTTATTAGTTGGCCATGGCGGCGAGGTGTGGCGAAAATAAAACAATCGAATCTTACAGAATTGTCACTAATTCTTGCCAATTTACATTCATTAATAATAATCATGCCGGGGCGACTAAATGACACGCACGAATATTATTTAAACTTATTTATAATTTATGGAGAATGTGATACAGTTTTTTCAAGAACATGCGATACATTCGTGTTCCGATATCCGCAGAAACAGAAACCAACACCACCAACTGTTAAAAGGGTTATAGAAAACTTCAAGTCCATTCGATCTATAAAAGCAAAAAGAAATATAAATAAACCAGTTGTTGAAACTACAATTTTAGAATATTTCGCCGCATATTGGACAATATTTACAGGGCAAGAAGCATTAGAGCCTGGATTATCTCAAACATCAGTTTTAAGAATTTTATGAAAACATAATTTCTACCCCTATGTATATTCCATAGTACAACATTTAAAAGGTACTGATTTTCCACGAAGAGTCAACTTCGGTCAATTTATTTTACTTCGGTCACAAAAAAATGCTGTTTTTTTTGGATAATATTATTTCGTCGGACGAAGACAAATTCTCAAAAAATGGATTTTTTAATCGACGCAATTCTCACTATTGGAGCGGCTCAAACATACATCCATTTAGAAAATTAAATTTTCAAGAGTCTTGGCAGTTTAGCGTATATTGTGCTATAAGAAATGACGGAGTCATCGCCCTGGAATTCTACGAAAATAATCTGAATGGTAAGTTAGCCATTTTTGAAGACTTCTAGATATAAAACACGTTTTTAACTTATAGGTGAACGCTACTTTAACATCTTGAGAAATTTGGAAGCGAGCTATTTAGAGAACTTATCGCTGGCTGCTCACATAAATCTATTTTATCAACATGATGGGGCTCTATTATGTAGAGGCAATTTTTGAAATGCTTTATATTTTTAGTATCTTTTTCTGACAGAGAAAAGCTGGGAGTCCCCTTATTTCACTATTTATGGTTATCCATACTGTAAAAAGAAAACGCATTAAATTTAATGTAAATGTGCTGGAAGCAAATTTCCCAAACGTTTGCTGAATGTATTTAATGTAATGCAATTAAATTTAATAATCTATGTTAATCTAAATTGATTTATTACATTAAATCTAATATAATCACACACTAAATTTAAAGTTTGGATAATATATATAAATATATAAATAGATTGTTGTATAATCACATCTCACCGACGATTCCCGCCGAAAATTAAGCTCAAATAGGAGATCCAAATATAATACAGTACGACAACGGGTGTCTGGGAAGGTGTCAGCTAAAACGCACTGATGAGTCCTAACGCTGGCACCTGGACGAAACACCCCATTTTTAGAGGAAAAAATCACGTGTAGCCAGCAGGCAGACGCTGATACAAAGAATTTTTGAATTATTGCGTAATGCCGTAGTAGTAAGGAGCCTACACGAATTACGAATATATATATATATATATATATATATATATATATATATATATATATATATATATATTGTTGTGGAATATAACATCTTACCACTGCTTTCCGGCAAAACTGGACTTAAATAGAGGCCCAAGTTTGTGGAAATTACAAGGATGTCTGGGAAAGATACCGGTGGATCCCACTGATAAGTCCACCACCGGTATCGGAACGAAACATCCGTACATTTTAGGTGGTCGCAAATAGTTCGTTAGTTATAAGCCCTTAACATCAGGGGCATTATCACAACAATATATATATATATATATATATATATATATATATATATATATATATATGTATATATGTTAAATGTATTGAAAGTTGAAATATCTTTTTAGTGGCTTTATTGCAATTTAAAATATCATTCAATCAAATTTAATGTTCATCAAATTGATATTTGAATGAATTGCTTTAAATTCAAAGTAATTGTAAATTAATCACTATTTTTGGTACAAAATCATTAAATTTAATGTACGAATGGACGTTAAACCTGTATTATATTTAAGGCTATTTTTAACAGTGCAGGCCCCACAACTTTTTTCCGAAAGTCATTTATTAGAGGATTAAGGGAGAGATATTCTCCTTTTATAAATTAACTGGTAAAATCGTGCAAAAAATATAAAAAAGAGCCATAAGCGTTGTCAGAATACGAAATTAAGCACAAAAGTAAAAATATGTTCCTTTAGTAAATATTGGTTTAATTTTTACAGCGGTCTAATTAAAAAACGGCTGAATTACCAACGACGGCTAACTTAAAACATAAACAAATTTAATTTCTTGTGAGTACTTTTCACTAATGTTTTCGTTGTTGATTCTATTAACACTTTTCGGACAAAATTATAAAAATATATGTAGGAGTTAATGGCATGGGTTTTTCGAATGATTCGGGAAAATTAAGGTACAGAAGAAAATGAGGAAAGAGTTCTACTAACCTTTGGATTTTTGGTAAGGTGCAAAAATATTTAATAAAATCAACTATTTAATGTTATCTAAAAAAATATTTTTAATAAAAATGATATACACAGCAGTAAAATAAAAATTTAATAGAAATAAAAAAAAATAATACAAAAATGTATCGTAAATTAAAACGCTAAAATTTAAAATCCAGATCAAACCATAAACAGTTACTGAATTAAAAATGCTTCAATGTTAGCATAACACAAATTATAAAATTTTATGCCTGAAAGTTTGCCAACATATATAAGTGATGTTTTGCTTGCTTCATCCCCGATACCTCCTTTACAGCTCGGGGATGAAGCGAGTAAAATATCGAAAAGATGATAATTTTAAAGCTGTTAAAACGCCATGACTAAAAAATCTTCCTTAAATTTAAATATCCAACAAAAAGTATATAAAAAAAATATTTCTATTGATTATCAGATCTAATAATCGTGCTGCTACCATGTATCAGGCAACAATCAAGGGAATTTTTAACTCACTATTAAAAGAAGGAGGTTCTAAATTCGATTTATGATCATGGATTATTCCGGAATGACAGCACTGATTTGAATGAAATTTGTTGCGTTCTATTCAGGAAGTCGCCGCGGAAGTCCCTTATTATTATGACCCAAATTGGTTTAGTAAAATCCGAAATGGTGCTTATAATATGGCAGACGAAAAATTTATTTTCCCCAAAATTGGTATGAGGTAGTATTCGGGGTCATACATATCGAATATAAAATTACTTTTAAAAAATTCAATATGGCTGATTAAAGATTTTGTCCAAAATTGGGTAAGGGTTTTTAAGGGTGTACATTACGTATTTAAAATTGATTTCAAAAATTCAGTATGGCAGACTAAAAATTTAATATCATTCGGTTTTTTCAGAAATTGGTACTAGGGGGTCTCTGAGAGTATAAATAACGATTTTTAAATTATTTTTAAAAAATTCAATATGTCATTGTACAATAGGGCGGTCTAAGAATTTTATATTTCCGAGTCAGGTCCAAAATTGATACTGGGGGTTTTCGAGGGTGCAGATTAAGATTAGATTAAGAGTTTAAAATTATTTTTTTGAAATGCAATATTACGGATCTAATATGGTGAGTTGAAAATTATATTTCATTCACTTTTTTTTTAAAATTGGTATTAGGTGGTTTTTGGAACGGTAGATTATGAATCTGAAGTAAATTTTTTACAATTTAATATGGCAGGTATAATATACAGGTTCAACAAATATATATATATATATATATATATATATATATATATATATATATATATATATATATAATAATAATATATAGATATTATATAGGAATTAATTTTTCTTGAACCATTAAATTAGTTGGTTATTTTCTTGGGACTATGGTTCATTTTTATATTGAAACTACATATATAAAGTAGTCATACTTATTGTATATATATATATATATATATATATATATATATATATATATTTATTTTTCAGGACGTTTCGACTCTTTCGAATCTTTTTCAACTGAGGGTTTCGGCGGATGCTACAAAAATGTACATTTTTAATATTATTATTATATATATATATATATATATATATATATATATATATATATATATATATATATATATATATAATAAATTTTCTATATGTTATTAGATCTAAATAATCGAGCTGCTACTATGTACCTGGCAACATCAAGGGGATTTCTAACCACCTTCTAAAAGAAGGAGGACCTAAATTCGACCGATATGACTTTTTTACGTATGTACATCGATTATTTCGGAATGGCGGCACTGATTTGAATGAAATTTTTCGTTTTATGTTCAAGAAGTCGCTGCGGTAGTCCCATATTATTATGGTCCAAATTGGTTTAGTAAAATCCGAAATGATGCTTATAAATGGCGGACAAAAAGTTTATTTTGTCCGATTTTGCCCA
Organism: Diaprepes abbreviatus; assembly: GCA_034092305.1. Classification (NCBI taxonomy): domain Eukaryota; kingdom Metazoa; phylum Arthropoda; class Insecta; order Coleoptera; family Curculionidae; genus Diaprepes; species Diaprepes abbreviatus. The sequence goes on along the minus strand of JASJET010000055.1, from coordinate 2,978,165 downwards.
AAATTGGTATGAGTTAGTTTTCGGGGCCATATATATCGAATATAAAATTACTTTTTAAAAATTCAATATGGCTGATTCAAAATGTTGTTCAAAATTGGGTAGGGATTTTTAAGGGAGTACATTACGAATTTCAAATTTATTTCAAAAATTCAGTATGGCGGACTAAAAATTTAATATCTTTCGGTTTTGTTCAAAATTGGTATAGGGGGTTTTTAAGGGTGTAAATTTCGAATTTAAAATAATTTTTAATATATGCGATATGGCGAACTGTGAACTGTCTCCATTTTGTTTAAGAATGATACGAGATGGTCTCTAAGAGTGTAAATAACGAATTTTAATTTATTTTAGAAAAATTCCATATGTCATGTGCAATAGGGCGGTCTAAAAATTATATATTTCCGGATCATGTCCAAAATTGATACTGGGGTTTTCGAGGTGCAGATTAAGATTATTTTTTTAAATTTAATATTACGGATCTAATATGGTGAGTTGAAAATTCTATGTTTACGAATCTGAAGTTAATTTTTTACAATTCAATATGGCAGATATAATATACGGGACTAAAGATTTTACATTTTTCTGACTTTGTCCAAACTAATATTGGGGATTCTTGGGGGAGTATATTACGGATCTTAAATTAATTTCTCCAAACTCAATACGCAAGATAAAATATGTCAGACTAAAAAATTTACATGTCTAACGGTTTGTCATAATTAGTATTGGGGAGTTTTGGGGGCCTAAATTGCGAATCTAAATTAATTTCTTAAAATTCAACAAAGCTGATTTACTATAGTAATCAGAATCTAAGACTTTTTTATTCTTCAGTTTATTGTGGGTTACAACTTTGGATAAAATGGATACTTTTGGCGACCTTAAAAACTCTCAATTCAAAACTAAAAATCGAAAAATAAAATTTTTATTAAAAAAATAGACCGACATCGAAAAAAGCGCTAAAAAGTGAAAAATAACAATACACATTTTTTAATAAAATTGACATTTTTGAAGCATGCGCCAAAGTATTACTAAATGAAACAAAAACTACACTGTTAAAAAAAAAACTCTAAATTTAACTACCTATGGGAAAAATGTCCAACTTTTTTGGGTAGTTTCAGAATTTTCGGAACTCATATTAATGTTGGTGCTTTAATATGTAATAACATCACCCAAATTCAGTGAACACTGGCTATATATTTAATGTACAAAGTCACCTTCAAAAGTAATGAACAAAATTTAAATTTAATATAACGCGATTGACTAGTCAAGAAACGATATTCCAAACGGGGGTTATTGCGGATGCAGTCTGTTTAAATTTGTAGGCCTTGGTAAGGAGAAAAACCCTTTTTTGATTCTGTCGAAAATTTATTTATCTCTTCTTTAGGACATCTCTACAATTATTAATTAAACAGTTAGAGTATTAAACTAACATAAGTAATTCATCAATGTGGTTTGAATATGAAACAAATACACGTACACAACATTAGCATTTTAAAACTATATTTAGAGGCATATTTTGATAGAATTGTAAAAAGTCGTTGAAATTCTAGAAAATTCGAAAACAGCCAAACATCCTACTTGACCATTCCACCATTTTGTAGTGACACCTGTCATGTGTCAACCGGGAAGTGTGGTGGATGGTATAAGTAGTGGGGGAAAATACGGTGTCACTTTTTAATATTCATTGTGTTACTATCTTGGTTAGTGTGCACTATTTTCAAGGAGGAGCCTTTTGTGATAAGCAGGAACTCTTTCCAGACTTTCAGTGCCATTCCAGTGATCTTGATGAAAAACATGTTCAGCCAGAGCACAAGAAGGAAAACCTTTATTAATAGCGCTACGATGGGACGTGAGTCTGCCTTTGAGGCTTCTGGAAGTTTAGCCTATATAAAATAATTAACAGTTGGAACAGGGAACTTTATAAACTATGCAGGACGTCACAATCACTAGGATAACAATGAGCATCTGGAAAGAGTTCCTATTCATCATAAAAGGCTCTTCTTTGAAATGGTACACATTAACCAAGATAGGAACACCATGAATAAAAAAAGTGTCATGGGAGTGCCATTTACAGTTATATTTTAAAGTATGTGAGCCTCCTGGACAGTCCATCTCCCTATGAACAGTATTTTTTTTGTTAAAGTCTCTTATATTACGTAAAAGATATCAAACAAGTAATTTTATAACTTTATATTCTATTTTTGCTAAATCTCATATTTGACTACGCCACTGTTTATGAATCCGTATTTTTCCACACTACTTATACCATCCACGACAGTTCCCGGTTGACACAGGACAGGTGTCACTACAAAATGGTGGAATGGTCATGCAGGATGTGTTAATGTAGGTTTTTTCCCCTGTTTTTCAAACATGTAGTACTTGTTTCATATTCAAACCACATTGGTGAGTTATTTCATAATTATAACTTAGGCTAATACTCTAACTCTTTAATTAACAATTAAAGGGATATTCTGAATGAAGAAGCGAAAAATAAATTCTCGAAAGCTTGAGAAAATCAAAAAAAGGTTTCTCTCTCTCTCTCTCTCTCTCTCTCTCTATATATATATATATATATATATATATATATATATATATATATATATATATATATATATACCTATATATAACTAATAAGTTTTGCTTGTATTACCAGAAATATTATATGAATGTATATGAATTATCATTGACATCTAAATCACTATTCTTGTTGGATTTCAGTTCTAGGTCTTGATATTATTAGAAATATTAGCGATCTATATATCCTTCTAACGACACCCTTTTGCTGTATCGATTTATGAACTCATTTAAAGTTATATTTCTACAGTTACGGATTCAGTGAACAAAAGAGATTAAGTTTATTGGATTCTCTAAAATCTTTGTATACATACATCTATTTGATTGGTGTTAATATTAATATGTTTGTATCTCATTTTATGTGGTTTCTAGAACAATACATGCATAACTATAATAATAAAAAATACCAGTAACAATAATTTTTCTGGTGACTTTGTTGCTATGGCAACTAATAATTTGACTATTGACAAATTGCCATCGCTGTCTATGAGATAAACATTCTAAATTTATAAGCCAATTTTACCATTAAACATGGAAAACTACACCCATTTCAACACGGTTGACATACTCCTGGTGTATGGATTTTGTGAAGGAAATGGGCGACAGTGTTAGGGCTTGAGAGATTTCCTAACCGCCGAATACCAAACCATCAAACATTTGCAATTATTTGTGCATCATCTCCGAGAAACGAACAGCTTTGAGAAAAAATTTACAAGCTGGGATTGTTCTCGAAAAACTCGAACAGTCGAAAAAGAAGAGGAAATTTTGGAAAGAACTGAAGAAAAACCAAGTGTATTCGCCGCTTAGAACATTGAAAATCCCTAAAACTACTGTAAATAATATTTTAAAAGAACAGTTGTTACATCCATATCACGTCCAAAAGCTTCAGGATCTTTTACTGATTGATTGCCCTATGTCCCTTACATTCTGTAAATTGATACAAAACAAAAGAATTCGTGATCCAAATTTCGTTTACTGATGAGACATGTTTTATAAGATCTGGAGTTACCAACTTGCACAACGAACATGTTTTGCGGATAAAAATCCATATAGCATTATAGTTGCACACTATCAGCATAACTTTAAAATAAATCTTTCAGCAGGTATTATTAATCGCTACCTATTGAAATATTTATCTAAATTTTTGGCAAAATACATTACCAGTTCTTCTGGAAAATTTGCATTTTACTTCGGCGAGAACTATGATATATGCATGATGATGCTTGTTCGGCAATATTTTCACGATAAATATCCCAACCGATAGATTGAAAGAGGCAATGAGGCACCAGAAACATGGTTTCTATTGAAATATTTATCTAAATTTTTGGCAAAATACATTACCAGTTCTTCTGGAAAATTAGCATTTTACTTCGGCGAGAACTATGATATATGCATGATGATGCTTGTTCGGCAATATTTACACGATCAATATCCCTCCCAACCGATAGATTGAAAGAGGCAATGAGGCACCAGAAACATGGTTTCTGGTGCCTCATTGCCTGAAGTTTTGGCTTCTTTTTGTGGTGTGTTCTTAAAACAGAAGTATACAAGACTCCGGTGGACACCCGCGAAGAATTATTGATAAGCATTTTAAACGCTGGTAATCTTTTTAATGATCCTGAGATATTAGATAGAGTCCAATTCGGTTTTTAACCAGGGTGGTTGATTTCGTTCTCGAGAGAACGATCATCTTAATGGAAAATGGGCATGGTTCTCACGAAAAAGTAAGAAACTGTATTCTGGTAATTTTAAGCGATTGTTACATCTTGAGATAACTTGTTTTATGGATGTGAACCAAGAGAACGGCGAGATTTTGAGAAAACGATACTATCATTTCTATCATTGTGCGATATTTTTAAATTATAAAAGTTCAAGAAAATTCATGATTGTTTTTAAAACATTGTAATTTTTATAAATTATTTTTGTTCACCAATATCCATGAATAAAATGGGTATTGAGGAAGTAATTTTGTACCATGGTGGACCGGAGGATTTCAGATTAGCAGAAAAACAAATGGAAAATTATAATCGTCGATTTCTACCACAGATGCGTTCATTTGATGATTTAAATGATTCGGAATTCATAAGGCTGTTTAGGTAAGTATCTATTATACAAATATTTGTGAAACTTGGAGGATTCTACTTCATTTAATTTGTTTTACATACTCGGTAAAGATCTGCGAAGATATATAGAATTCCCAGTTCTTGAAAGAAGGCAACATCATATTTGCCAGAAGTGGTAACATTTTGTAACTATAAATTTAGCATATGCAAGATAAAAAAAATCGTTAATGATTTTTTCTAACTTAGTTAATTTATACATATTTGTACTATATTACCTGCTTTAGTTAATGTAAAATAAATTTGGAGATCATTAAGCTAATATTCATTTCCCTTTTCTCACTAGGGTACCCATATTAATTTAATTTTATAAAAATTAATATTTGTAGATTCTTAGATTTTTTTTGCTATTGGCAGCTATCAGGAAATTACTAGTTTGAATATATTTTCTAAAATTAGTCAGCCAAGTGTCAGTCGGAAAAGTGTAAAAGGAAAATCCAGATGCTTTAAATAGAGAAGATGCTATTTCAGAGTGGATCACATTGCTATAAAATTTAAATGAATTATGAGCTCTCGAACGATAATTATAAACAGCTAGCAGTAATGGGTATTTTGCAAAGTTAAAATTGGTATATAATTTTTTTCTTTTAAAGAATTAAAACTGGTATTAAATCGGAAATACGTAAGATAATTTTGATATATAACTAAATTTTTATGATGTTTTAGGTTTTATACATAACATAATTTCCTTGGGATTGTAGGGCGCATTAACTGCACTCATGAATATAAATGATAAATCTCCTGGTAGTATTCTATATTTGGAATGAATCTAATATTCCCATTTTAATGGATTTATTATTATTTATTTATTTTGGAGATTCAAGTAAACTAATTGTACAATAAACTGATATTTTGTTATTAATTTAGAATATGGTTAAACATATACAAAAAAGTGAACTAAGTCCAATTTTTTCAGGATTTGGCCGTGGATAATAACGAGGTCTTTGGAAGATGTTCCACAACCGGGACACCTGACGAAAATTCAATAGACTTCTTTGTTAATTTGGGGATACCGTTGGAAGATGTAATGATGTTTTGAAGATTAGATATAGACAATAGGTAGGGTACTCCAACGTGGGCCTCAAAATAATAATTTTTTTAAATGTTCATCAAGAACAAGAGATAAACCCAGATCTACAAGAAGCAAGACAGATCCAACAAGACATTATCAATAACTAATTAATAATTTACTATTAGCTGAATATTATGTATATATATTTCAAGTATGAGGATACATATTTGCAAAGTTTATTTTATTGACGAAATGAATTTTTACAGACTTTATTTTTTTTCTTACTCTCCTGGTATTTATAGGAATCTAAAAAAATAACATTTTTACAAAAATAAAGTAAATTTTTCTGTTCCCTATTCCATCGAAAATAAACTAAATTTGTATGTAAGAAAATGGAAATGTTAATTTTATTTCGCGTGATATCCTTTACATCTTTTAAGGTGATACTAATTTCAGGCATAACGGCTATTTTTCCAGTAAAATATTTGGATCTGTGTTTATACATATTTATTTTTTCTCTACAAAATTCCCTTTCTAATTGTTTTCTCACATTAAGGATATTAAATAGGTTAAAAATGTTAATTATTATATATATATATATATATATATATATATATATATATATATATATATATATATAATATACTATCTGATATGTTTTAAATTTGAATATTTGCTTGCTAAAACAGGTCATGTTCACATACATATTTTTTTAACCGACTTCTAAAAGAAGGAGGTTCTGAATTCGTCGAGTATGTATGTTTTTTATGTATGTACACCGATTACTCCGGAACGGCGGCACCGATTTGCACGAAATTTTTTACGTTATGTTCAGGAAGTTGCTGCGGTGGTCTCATATTTTTTTGGACAAAATTGGTGCAGTAATATCCAAGTGGCGCTGACAATATGGCGGACAAAAAAAAATTTTGTCTGATTTTCTCCAAAATTGGTGTAGGGGAGTTTTCGGGGTCGCACATAAGGGATCCAAAATATTTTTAAAACTTTTTTTCAGACGTACATAACTAATCTAAAATTATTTCTAAAAAATTCAATTTGGCAGATCCAATATGGCGAACGAAAAAATCAATTTTGTCCGATTTTCTTCAAAATTGGTATGAGGGAGTTTTCGGGGTCGCATATAACGAATTTGAAATTATTTTTAAAAATTCAATATGGCGGATCCAAGATGGTGGATTAAAGATTCTACATCTCCCGATTTAAAATCAGTATTGGGGTATTTTTGTTAGTGTTAATTATGAATTTAAAATATTTTTTGAAAAATTCAATCTGGCAGATTCAATATGGCGTCCTAAAAATTTTACATTTTTCGATATTCTCCCAAACTGATATAGAGGGTTATTGAGGGTGTAAATTATGAATTTATAAGTATTTTTTCAGGATTCAATATGGCAAATCCAAGATAGCGGACTAAAAATTTTACTTTTTTCGATTTTGTTCAACGGTGGAACTGAATCATTTTTGAGGATATAAATAGCGAATATAAGTCTAGAAATTTTAAATTTCCGGATTTCATCCAAAATTGGTACTAGGGGGCTTTGAAGGGTTTAGATTTAGATTAGAATAAGACTTAAAATAATTTTTTTGAAATTCAATATAGCGCATTTTTTTTAGATTTGGTATTAGAGGGTTTTCGGAGTCGTATATTACGAATATAAAGTTAATGTTTTACAACTATTAGGTTGATAAGATACAATATGAGGAACAGAAAATTTTACATTTTGTCTAAAATTGATATTGTGGGGTCTTGAGGCGTATATAAACTCAATATGCAGTATAAAATATATCGAGCTAAGAAATTTACATCACAAGTTCTTTAAACATCGATATTGGAAGGTTTTGGGGCGTATATTACCAATCTAAAATTAATTTGAAATTTAAGATAGTGGCTGTACTATGACAGACTAAATATTTGTTTGACACAATTTTACTGGTATTTGGAAAACTCTAAGAATCAAAGAATTTTTAGTGGCTTAAATCAACCTATTTAGACACCAAGAATCTGTCGTCAAACGTTATACACGTATTTTTCGGACACCCTGCATATTAAAAATAAACAATTTTACGGTCCATGTATTTGTAAAAGGTATTTTATTCTCCTTACCACCGTTAAGAAAGAGAGCAGGCAGTACATTCTCTCTCCATCACCTAATGGTTTCATGAGTGGAGCGAAATAGGGATTTTAAGAATACAGTTTTTTTATGTGCATTTTGTTCTCGGTTCGTTACAGCAGTTTAATCTTATCAAACAGATTTTATTCAGACTGAAAAGCACAGGAGGCGGGAATATTAAGCTTTAGGGATGTACGATGGCTTATAAACTGGGTCATATTCAGATTTAAAACACAATCCACAAAACTGTGGATAATATCCTCATTTAATAAATGAAGTTACCTTCCAGCTGGACAATGACGTAAAATACACAGCCAATTTATTTCTCAGGACTTTTAGGTATGACAGAGGCTTCAACGCCCTGACCTAAAACCAATCGAGAATTTGTAGTCCCAATTAAAACATGCTCTAAGGTAAAAATTATAGGCTTATAGAGAAATTATTAGAAAGTGTAGAAATTAAGATATTTTGCCTGCTGCAAAACTGATCAACAATTATTCATATTTTTGTATTTGTAGTTTATAATTTGTTTTGTCGAAATACTTGATAATAAATGCTTTACGACAATTAATTTTTAATATTATTTTCATTTCCCAATACAAGTATTACTTTCTTAGAATAACTAATAATTTAAATTTAAAGGAACATTAGTAATAAAATTCAAATTAATTTCCAACATTAAATTCCGACGAATTATTATTAATTTTGGCACAGAAACCGTTTTAGGCACATTCAGACTAAAACCTAGTCTTATTCTCTCAAAAAATTCTAGTTATGATTTAAATACTTACAAAATACCCATTGTCAAAAATACAAGAAGATAAACGTATATAAAAACAAAATAAATTCGTCCATATAATATTAATTATTTTTTGGCCATCGGTCATTTTATTATTAATTAAAACATTTTTAGGACTTTTGATGTTTCAGCTTGTTTATTTCTTAAACCATCTGCAGAATTACAATTAAACACTAAAAAGGGATTCAAATATAATTAAATTTATTTGTTACAGAAAATTTAAATAATAAATTGTGTTTATGCTGGTAAACATTACGTATCTAATTTATAATCAAAGTCAGTGAAGCTATCTTCGCTCAAATTAATTATAATTGGTTCCTCTATCTCACCGATCATGAGATCGAGTTTCAACATTTTTTTTATTCTTTTATTATATGAATTTTCCCAATTTTCTGCAGTAACTTTATTAAAAAAAATCATTCAAATGTTCAGTTAAATTACTAATTTTGTAAGTTGTGTTATTTCTAGCAACTCCACCTTTTACTTGAGAGTGACATATCCTTCTCCAACGGATATTTTCCGGACGATCTATAAGAACAGATTTCCTATCTGGTTTTTTCCAGAAAAATTAAGTTCTCTGAGCAATTTTCAGAGCTCAGTTCTTTTAATTTCAGGTAAATCCCGATCTTCATTGATTTTAGTTAGAATTTTGTCCGGATCTGCTTCTCATAATAAAATGTATGTACAATTCCTTTTATTGCAGTTTACATCTCTTCTTCCAACGAGGTTTTTCGTCTGCCTGTGATCGAATATGGCTTGGGAGTACTAACAATTCCAGTCGTTTTTTCTCCTTCAATATTCGGTCCATAGGAGATTTTCCAACTCCTGTCATGTTGGAACACATTTCAGCAGAGCCTTTAACATTATTATCTAGATATTGATATCTTAAGGCATCATAAACATTCATCGTAATAAGTTTTTCGTTAAGGAAAAAATGCCCTGTTTTAACGATTTTAGAATAAATATAGATGTGGAAGCCTTATCTTTTGGGTATCTCACTAATCTCGAATCATATATGAAAACAAGCATAAACAAGTTAAATCACTAAGTATACACTGTAAGGTGTACTTTGCTCACTGACAGAAATTATATTGAACTATCAGAGATTTTATTGTTGCAGTAAATTTATAAAAGCTTATAATATTTAATATAATTTGATTTACGGCAGTCGTCAGTTACCTGCGGCACTGGAGCAGGTACGTTGGAGGTTTCGGTAACAGTTTTATTACTCTCGCTATTGCTTGAATATAGTATAGGAATGTGTATGCTTGTGATCGCCTTCCCCTTCCCAAGAGCTTTGAGATCAAAAAAATAGAAGCGATTCTGCCTTTTATAATAGGAATGTGTATGTTTCTGGTACTCCCCCCCTCATTGTCAACTTGTGTTTCTTGCGATAGCCCCCCCCCCCAAGAGCTTTGACTTCAGGAAAATAGACCCGATTCTGCGTCTTATACTAAGAATGTGTATGCTGCTCGCATCCTCCCTCCTGTCGGCAACTTGTTTGTTTTTATAATCGCTCCCCCCTCCCCAAGAGCTTATCCTCATTCGATAAATGAAGTTACCTTCTAGCTGGACAATGACTTAAAATACATAGCCAAAATAATAAAGAACCAATTTATTTCTCAGGATTTTTAGGTATTACAGAGGCCTCAATGTCCTGACCTAATAGCAATCGAAAATTTGTAGTCCCAATTAAAACATGCTCTACTAAATAACTATGATTTTCTACCATCATTATTCAACGTGTTATACGTTCGAGTCTAAGAAGAATGGGAAAAATTTCACTAAAATATTGTGAGGATCTTGTAAAAAGTATAATAAAACGATTATAAGCCATAAGGTAAAAATTATAGGCTTATAGAGAAATTATTAGAAAATGTAGAAATTAAGATATTTTGCCTGCTGCAAAACTGATCAACAATTATTCATATTTTTGTATTTGTAGTTTATAATTTGTTTTGTCGAAATACTTGATAATAAATGCTTCGAGACGATTAATTTTTAATATTATAATCATTTCCCAATATAAGTATTACTTTCTTAGAATAACTAATAATTTAAATTTAAAGGAACATTAGTAATAAAATTGAAATTAATTTCCATCATTAAATTCCGACGAATTCTAATCAAATCACAGAAAAAAAAATATAATAGTTCTATTTTTGAAACCTTCCTTTAGGTTTAATTAAAGTTAATACCTATACAGACAGACAAGAGATAATGAAAATAAATTGAACGATAGGCTCGTTTCAAGTGCAGAGAAATAATGGGATATTAATTTTCTGGAATGGTTAAATGAAAGCAAAACTGACATCCGTTCAATAATAAAAATGTAAATTATGAGCCTGGGAAATGTTTGAAATAGTTTTAACTTTTTGAACTAATAAAAATGTAATAAAAGTAATTTTATATTTTATTACAGTTATCATATATATAGATTTTTTTATTGGGACTTAAAATTGAAAATAAGTTGTAAATTGGCACCAAACATAAATAAGTTTTTCTTGAAAACTCTTTTAGAAATTTGCCTGATAGGGTGGATCTACCTTTCTTGCTATAATTGATACACAAGTTCAGTTGAATTAAGTTCAAAAGTAGCAGCGATTTACTTTAGAGGGAGACAGTTTTACATTCTGGATAAATCACTATCCTGGAAATTATCTATGCGCCTGTGGTGAGCTCGAAGCGTGAAAAATTATTCACTGAAAAAATTTCTAAAATGCACGATTTTTTTACCTTTTTTCCCATTACATCGTCGGAAAATCAATCCTAGAGAAAAAATATCATAATTTGTTTATTCCTTCCGATCTGTGTTGTGAAATATGTAAATTTATAGTGAAAAATGGAAAAATATGCGAGCAACAAGGAGAAAAAGACAAACAAATTTAAGTACAGTCAATGTTTTCAGCCTTTGGATACAATAAACTTCGAATTTCTTAGATAAATTCCCAGAAAAATGATTCCAATACGCGAAATAGTTTCAACTCAATAATTTGTTAATACAGCTTAGCGTGAGAAAACTGTGCGATCAAAAAATATTCCACAAATGTTTAATAATAAAATCGTTAGCATATTAATTTTTTTACGTATATAAGACGGCTCATGCTTCAATGTCGCATTGAACTTTTTGAACTTATAAAAATGTAATAAAAGTAATTTTATATTTTATTACAGTTATCATATATATAGGTATTTTTATTGGGACTCAAAATTGAAAATAAGTTGTAAATTGGCACCAAACATAAATAAGTTTTTTTTGAAAACTCTTTTAGAAATTTGCCTGATAGGGTTGATCTACCTTTCTTGCTATAATTGATACATAGTCCAGTCAAATTAAGTTCAAAAGTAGCAGAGATTTACTTTAGCGGAGACAGTTTTACATTCTGGATAAATCACTCTGGAACAATCCTGGAAGTTATCTATGCGCCTGTGGTGAACGCGAAGCGTGAAAAATTATTAACTGAAAAAATTTCTAAAATGCACGATTTTTTTACCTTTTTTCCCATTACATCGTCGGAAAATCAATCCTAGAGAAAAAAATATCATAATTTGTTTATTCCTTCCGATCTGTGTTTTGAAATATGCAAATTTATAGTGAAAAATGGAAAAATATGCGAGCAACAAGGAGAAAGAGACAAACAAATTTAAGTACAGTCAATGTTTTCAACCTTTGGATACAATAAACTTCGAATCTCTTAGATAAATTCCCAGAAAAATGATTCCAATACGCGAAATAGTTTCAACTCAATAATTTGTTAATACAGCTTAGCGTGAGAAAACTGTGCGATCATAAAATATTCCACAAATGTTTAATAATAAAATCGTTAGCATATTAATTTTTTTACGTGTATAAGACGGCTCATGCTTCAAAGTCGCATTGAACTTTTTGAACTAATAAAAATGTAATAAAAGTAATTTTATATTTTATTACAGTTATCATATATATAGGTATTTTTATTGGGACTCAAAATTGAAAATAAGTTGTAAATTGGCACCAAACATAAATAAGTTTTTTTTGAAAACTCTTTTAGAAATTTGCCTGATAGGGTTGATCTACCTTTCTTGCTATAATTGATACATAGTCCAGTCAAATTAAGTTCAAAAGTAGCAGAGATTTATTTTAGCGGAGACAGTTTTACATTCTGGATAAATCACTCTGGAACAATCCTGGAAGTTATCTATGCGCCTGTGGTGAACGCGAAGCGTGAAAAATTATTAACTGAAAAAATTTCTAAAATGCACGATTTTTTTACCTTTTTTCCCATTACATCGTCGGAAAATCAATCCTAGAGAAAAAAATATCATAATTTGTTTATTCCTTCCGATCTGTGTTTTGAAATATGCAAATTTATAGTGAAAAATAGAAAAATATGCGAGCAACAAGGAGAAAGAGACAAACAAATTTAAGTACAGTCAATGTTTTCAACCTTTGGATACAATAAACTTCGAATTTCTTAGATAAATTCCCAGAAAAATGATTCCAATACGCGAAATAGTTTCAACTCAATAATTTGTTAATACAACTTGGCGTGAGAAAACTGTGCGATCATAAAATGTTCCACAAATGTTTAGTAATAAAATCTTTAACATATTAATTTTTTTACGTATATAAGACGGCTCATGCTTCAAAGTCGCATTGAACTTTTTGAACTAATAAAAATGTAATAAAAGTAATTTTATATTTTATTACAGTTATCATATATATATAGGTATTTTTATTGGGACTTAAAATTGAAAATAAGTTGTAAATTGGCACCAAACATAAATAATTTTTTTTTTTTGAAAACTCTTTTAGAAATTTGCCTGATAGGGTTGATCTACCTTTCTTGCTATAATTGATACATAGTCCAGTTGAATTAAATTCAAAAGTAGCAGAGATTTACTTTAGCGGAGACAGTTTTACATTCTGGATAAATCACTCTGGAACGATCCTGGAAGTTATCTATGCACCTGTGGTGAACGTGAAGCGTGAAAAATTTTTAACTGAAAAAATTTCTAAAATGCACGATTTTTTTACTTTTTCTCCCATTACATCATCGGAAAATCAATCCTAGAGAAAAAAATATCATAATTTGTATATTCCTTCCGATCTGTGTTTTATAATATGCAAATTTATAGTGAAAAATGGAAAAATATGCGAGCAACAAGGAGAAAGAGACAAACAAATTTAAGTACAGTCAATGTTTTCAACCTTTGGATACAATAAACTTCGAATTTCTTAGATAAATTCCCAGAAAAATGATTCCAATACGCGAAATAGTTTCAACTCAATAATTTGTTAATACAGCTTAGCGTGAGAAAACAGTGCGATCATAAAATATTCCACAAATGCTTAATAATAAAATCGTTAGCATATTAATTTTTTTACGTATATAAGACATCTCATGCTTTAAAGTCGCATTGAAGTTTTTTAGATTGAATAATTATGAAAGTCTAAGGATTTATTTCCAATCTCTTTTGGCTTAAAAACATATTCAAATAACATTGCGATTATTGAACGAAATGGTATAAAATATAAATTGGAATATAGAAAAGAAATCCTCGAAAAGATTTTTATTGAACGAAAGATTCGTTTCGATCCAATTTATAGCTTACAAGGTATAACATTTTAAAGTCTAGCTAGGTTTGTAACAAAACCCAAAAAAAAAATGAAGGGTCTTTTTTTTAACCTTTCGGTTGGTTTTTCGCCGATATAAAGTTGTCATTTCTCACATGCATAGGCTCTATTGTAAAAAACGAGTTAAATTTCAATGAAAACGCCCCATCAATGACGTACGAGCACTAGGAGGAGGTGACGATAGTAAGCCTCACTAAGGAGAGTTGGACTATTTTTTTTTATCCTGAGAAACACCTAATCATAACACTTTTTTCCCTTTTTTATCAATAATTAATATGGATATACTAAATTTTTCTCATAGTTAATTCAACTAAGAATATAGAGCTTGGAAGTTTTGATCAATATCGAAACCAAATGTGCAATATCAAAATATTATTAACATAATTTACAAGCCAAACGGCTTCGCACTCCCTCCAGGGATTATTCACTCATACCAGGCATACAAAGACACCAAAAGTATGAAGCTCTGTGGGAACCCTTTCCATGTTATCGGGCCCTACGTGACGTTGTCTGCTGTATTTCCTACGAACTTTCGGATGGTTCGCGCGGTTGCTAGGAGAACTGCTTTATGCATCGGCTTATACAGATGCTCACTAAGGCCCAGTCCCTTGATGTTCTGCAGGAGGTTCTTTGGTATCACTCCAGTTGTTGACAGTATTATGGGAATCGTTTGGACGCTGTTCATTGCCCATTGTTTTCGGATTTGGACCTCCAGATCTTTGTATTTGGCGATCTTCTCGGTGTATTTTGGCCTTAGGTTCTTGTTGTTAGGTACAGCAATGTCGATAAGTGTAGTTCGCCTAGAAATTTTATCTATTAGTATAATGTCTGGTCTATTATGAGCTACTGTCTGATCCGTAAGAACCGTTCGGTCCCAATATAACTTGGACTGGTTGTTCTCAAAAATAGGCTCCGAATTGTACTTGTAATAAGGCACTTTTTCCACCTGTAATAGGTTCAACTTCTCTGCTAACTCTTGGTGGAGTATCTTAGCGGCTGAGTCGTGTCTTTCCTTATACTCGGTTGCGGCAAACGCTTGACATCCTCCAGTCATGTGCTGAATTGTCTCCGATGTTCGACAGTCATATTTGCATTGGTCATTTTCTATTGAAGGATCTCTAATGATGAACTTCCGATGGTTCTTCGTCGGCATAACCTGGTCTTGGATAGCTAACAAGAAGCGCTCCGTTTCCGAAAACATCCGTCCTGAAATCAACCAATAGTTCGACGATGAGTTGTCGACATTGTCCTGATTGACCTCATTTGGATGCCGTCCATGAAGTGGCTTCCGTAGCCAGGTTTGTAACTTCTCTTGGTCTGTTTGGTGGTGAGAAGTAATATCTTGTTCCCTTAATTATTATTATTATTATTATTTCACAGACAGCCAAACGACTCTCACTCTCTCTCGAGGGGAACATTCACTCATCCCAAATATGCCCAGATATCATAAAGATGGAGGTCTGCAGTGACTCTTTTCATGTTGTCAAGCCCTAGATGATGTTATTGCCCTCTTCAATTCCCATAAACTTCCGGACATTTTGAGTAATCCTAAATAGCACTGCCTTTTGTATAGACTTGTATAGATACTCGCTGAAGGAGGATGAAACTATTGGTCCTGTAATCAGAGAAAGTCTAGTGCTTAACGACTGAGGCAGATGCATCTCGGAGGCTACTTGAATTCGCAACGGTGATCGGCCTCTAATGACCTGCAGCTATGGTGGGATGAAAAAGACCTGAGGAGGCCTAGTCATCAATGATCAAGTATCACCACCTTTTGTTCATTCATTCATTCAAGGCTGTTCGGTATTACTACGCTTGTTAATAGAATTATGGGAATCTTCCGAGCTCTAATTATTCCCTACTGTCTGCATATTTGTACCTCTAGGTCTCTGGCAATCTTCTTATTATACTTGTCCTTTAAATTGTTTTTATTAGGGATGGCAACTTTTATTACTGTTGCTCATCTGGATGTATTATCTAAAAAAATGAGGTCAGACCTGTCTGATCCGTAAGCAGAGTTTGGTCTCAGTACGGCTTGAACTTACTATTCTTTAGTATAGATTCCGGGCTGTATTAATAGTATGGCACTTTCTCCACCTGCAGGATTTTGAATTTCTCTGTTAACTCTTGCTGAATGATCTTGGTGGTTAAATCGTGACTACCCTTGTACTCCGATTATCTGTGATATTCGACATCCATATCGGCATTGATCATTCTGGATCGAAGAATCTCTGATTGTATGTATCAGATAGCTTTCCAATGGAATGACCTGCTCTTGGATAGCTAGTAGAAATTCTTCAGTTTAAGGAAACAATACAAACAGTTGATCTGATTTGGATGGCATCCATGAAGAGGCTTCTGAAGTCAGGCTTGACAATTCTTTTTTGGTGATAAGAAGTCAGTTCAAGGTCCCTCAACCTTAGCGGTATTGAGTCATTTGTATCGTATATTGTCCGGTATAGCATAGAAGACTTTACTAACTTGTGAAAGTATGAACATAAGTTCGTTACCAATCTTCTTTCTCCGTGGTAACTTGGTAGCATTACACACTAAGACTTTCTATATTCAACAAGCCTCATTTCACAATTCCAAAAGAGTAACTAAGTGGAGAGTACGCGTAGGTGTTGAGCGTCTTAAGGCAGAACCATAATGGACTTAATGAATCTTCCTGAAATATTCCCCTTTGTATTGAAATTATGTCTCTCTCGATGTTGTTGCTGGAAGATAATTGCAATCTTAGTTCTCCAAGTTGATATAAGATGTTCTAAAAAAGAAACAATATGTACATTAACTTTATATATTCTCAGTATAGCTGCTAGCCAGTCATGTGGCATTGAGTTGAAGGCTTTTTAGTAGTCATCATAGATGAAAAGGTTTCATCATGTAGTATAGACTTGATTACAGATGACCAAATCGATAATCAGTTGCTCTTTGCAACCCCTGGCTTTGTCGATTTTTAAATAATTATAATTATTATTGTTAAAATTAATTATTATTATTATACTTTTCAGATCGATGCATAGGTCAAATATTTCTGTCTGACATCATTTCGGAGTGATTTATCCAAAAAATAAAATTACATCCTGTTTCTGTAACATCGATATCTGGTTCGACTGGACTAATATGCCACGTTTCCAGTTAGCTTTTAGGATGTTACCTTAAATGTTTAAAATACTTTAGTAATTATTTGACTACAACATTCTTAACCTTTAAAACTATACCAGCAATTTAGTTGTGATAACATTGTAAGAATACCAACGAATAAAGAGGCTTAATTTAATATTTAAGACAGAGATATTAAATTTAGATAACCTCTACACAAAATACTTAAATTAATTAAGTATAGAAGTAAATAAAAGTAGAAATAGCTACAAAAATGTATTAGGATTATAATTATTGAGTGGTAAAAGTTTTACAAACAAATTGAGAGAGTTGAGAAATATAACTATCTGGGAACATCTGTGAACGAAAAAAATGACTACACGAAAGAAATCACAATAAGAATTGAAAAAGCGAGAAGCGCCTTTATGAAAATGAAAAATATATTAACCAGCCGAGACTTAAGCCTGGAACTAAAAATACGTTTGGTAGAGTGTTATATTCACTCTATCCTTCTGTATGGTGTGGAGACATGGACCATGAATAAATACTGCTGCAATAAAATAGAAGCGTTCGAACTGTGGATCTACAGAAGAATATTGAAAATACCCTGGACCGATAAAATAACAAACGAAGAAGTACTTAGAAGGATGAAGAGAGAAAAAGAATTATTACTATCCATCAAAAGTCGAAAGTTGCAGTATTTTGGCCACATCATGCGTGGAAATAAATACCAACTCCTGCAAAATATAATTCAAGGAAAAATTGTGGGAAAACGGAGTATCGGGAGAAGAAGAATGTCATGGCTACGAAACTTAAGAGAGTGGTTTGGATGTAACTCCAATCAACTGTTTCGCGCAGCTGTGTCTAAGATCCGAATAGCTATGATGATAGCCAAACTTCGAAACGGAGATGGCACATGAAGAAGAAGAAGAAAAGTTTTAGATAAACTTGAAATAGTTTTTTCGAAGCAGATATATATATATATATATATATATATATATATATATATATATATATATATATATTATATATATATATATATATATATATATATATATATATATATATATATATGGGTTTCAATTCTTTCGTTAAAAAAATCGTTTTCACGACGTTTCAACAAAATTTCATTTGGCATTTTCAAGTGCGGTTCGTCTCGTTACTCGCTGAGAACTGATGATTGTCTCTGTTGTGTTTCGAGTTTTGTTTAGCTGGCTCGCTTTCTGATTACACGAGAGGCTTCGCAGGGTCCTTCCCTCTGCAGAAGGGAGATTCTTGTATGCTGTTCTCTCGTGTATTGCTTGATTTTTGTTGTTTTGTTTCTTGACTTTTTCTTACTGTTTTTCATGTAGTATGAATATTTAAAGCATCGTCCCGTTTATTCAGCTGTCCCACTTTTTCGATTTCTAGGCTCTCTTATGAAGCGTACCTTGTAGTCTTGTACTGGTGCTATTTTTTTTGCTCTTTCGAAATCGATGATATGTCTGGTTGTTTGGTGATGTTCAATTAGAGCTGAGGTTGTCTGTTGTTGAGACTATTTTTATGTTCTTGAATTCTTGCTGATATGCGTCTGTTTGTTTGTCCTATGTATGTTTGATGGCAATCTCCATCTGGAATGCTGTAATCGCCATGATCTTCAAGGTTGGTCTTATCTTTAGGATTTCTCAGAATGTTGGCTATTGTTTTTTGTGGTTTGAATATAGACTGTATGTTGTGTTTTCTAAAGATTCTTCCGATTCTGTCCGTTATTCCTTTTATGTACGGGAATATAGCGTTGTCCCTTGTTTGATCTCGGTCTTTGCTTTTTGCTGTGGTCTTCAATTGTCGTTTTATTGTTTTTTTATATATCTGTTGAGATGTGTTTTATTTCGTCATATTATGTGTCGAGTTCTGTTAGGCGGAGAGATCTTGATATTAATGTGTTGACTACTGTCTGTTTTTGAGAGGGATTGTGATGTGATTTTCTATTGAGTTATCTGTCAGTATGGGTGAGTTTCCAATATACGTTGAAATCCAGGGTGTTATTGAGTTTCCTAGTTAATTACAAGTCCAAGAAAGGAAGTTTTTTTATCTTGCTCCATATCTAGTGAGAACTGGATTCTATGGTGGATGTTGTTTAGGTATACGAGGGTGTTTTTTTCCATGTGGCCATATTATCAAAATATCATTCATATAGCGTTTCCAAAATTTCGGTTTTTAAGGTGTCTTTTGTAGTGCCTCTTATTGGAAATATATCAAAAAAAGATTGGCTATAGCTGGTGAAAGTGAGGACCCCATAGGTGCATCATCAGTTTGTTTAAATATTTGATTATTGAAAGTGAAATATGTGTTTTTTAGATAGCGTTCTGCTTTCTGGACATTAAATTATTAAATTCATTAGATTGTAAGTAATTTTTTACTTTTAAATGCATTTATGTTAATCAAGAAGGCTACCACTAAATGAAGAATAAAAATAAACCCTTAACTGCTTCTTAAACATAATTAAAAAGAAAACATCACATCAAACTTTTTTTTTAATTCTTTACAACTTTCAGTGCGGTTTCTTATAAATTTCCAAAGTAAATCTATAAGACAAATTATTATTTGCAGTAATCGATTTCTTGCGGTCGAGTTGTGAAGAAGCAAGTTAATGAAATTTGAGAAATTTCTGGTAAATTTAAAGGCTTTATATGTCGGTAAACTAGACCAACTGTAAGTACTCTACAAATTTAATGGAAGAGTTGGTAAAATAAATGTAAGCTAACAGGATATAAAGGAAACATCACAACAACTTCCATTTAAAGTTCATGGCGGTGAACTTTATTTTGTATACTACGCAAAATGGATTGATGTCACTTTAAAAGATCGAATTCTAAAATAACCATTGTGGTAATTTTATTTTGAACTAAAATACAGTGTGTCCATGGATCAGTTACCGTACTCCAGTAAACTTTAATATTTTTGATTTTTCGAAGAAATGTTTGAAAAAAAACTTCTGCCAGTCTTCGAATTTCAAAAACAGTAAATAAAGTTATGATAATGTATTTAGGAATGTAGAACTAGTTTTAAATAAAATACTCTTATTTACAATTTATTTACGAGTTTTATTTATTTGAGTTGCTCCAAAATAGAAACAAGGCCTAAATAAGTTGCTTATATAAAAATTAAAAATTAATCCCAATCGTTTATGTAATTCGAAACGCTGTGTGTAAATTTTTACAAAAATTTTATGCCATGGGAATGTGGTTGGTAGTTCTTGAATAATTACAACAAAATCCGAAATTATCCTTAAGGAAAAAACAGGCACCTTAGGCACAGTTAGCAAGTCCCATATTCATAATATTTCAAGCAACAAATTTTGGGCGTTTAAACCGAAATTTATAAACTAACTGTAAGGTGCAGAAAAATTGGAATTTCCTTTTTAGTGGAAAATTTAAATCTTATATACGGTTAACTAATTTTATTATTTGTTTGAAGGTTGTAGACAATGTTGAAGATTGACTAAATTGTGCTCGGAATCAAAGATATTGAAGTTTAATACAGCGGGCTACCCCATCCGTGGACACACTGTATATTATTCTGAATTTTATGATGGAAAAATACATAGAGACTTTTTTCCCTATCAGCATACTGCTGACTAATTAGGATTTAAGCAAAATCGGGCATAACTAAATGACAAATAGTATATGTAATAGAATAACATATGACCACCAGTTCAGATGGAACATATTATATATCGAGATTCCCATGATCAAAGCTAGCTGGACTAGGTGAGTTTTTTTACTCTCCCAAAAAAAGAAAAAAACATCATAATGCGATAACACTATCGCATGATTATTCTCATATCACATATTAAAAGTGTTTATGAGAATAGTTCGCCCAAGAATATACAAAAAGTATGAAGACCAAATACACCACACTCGATTTGAGTTTTGCAGAGAGCTAAGAATACGGAAAGCCTAGGGTAGGGTGATTGTTCAAGCAATCCGAATTGTTTTTCAGTCATTTTCGCCATCGTCAAAGAAGGCATGTTGTCCTAATGAAAGATGAATTTTTCTTCTTTAAACCAAGATTTTTCTCCCGAATTTTTATATTCCGTTGATCCAGAAGGTTACAATAATAATATCCTGTTATTGTTTCACTGATTTGCAGGTAATCAATTATCAATATTCCTTTTACATCCCAAAAAATTGACACAATAACCTTGTTGAACGACTTTGACCCCTTTTTGGTTTGTTGTCTCAATTTAGAATCATAGTAGTGAACTCAAGTCTTATTCATAGTTTTAAATCGGTGCACAAAGTCAGTTTTTTTTTGTAAATCAATTCCAATGTTATTGTAAAAGTCTCACTCGAATGCGTTTTTGATCCAAACTTAACAAATGCGACATCCACCTTGTGAATAGCTTCCTGATCTCTAATTCATTCCACAAAATATGAACCATCTATTCATTTGAGATGCCCACCGCCTCAGCAATTTCATATGTAGTAGTTCGTTTATTATCCGAAATCATATCATGTATAGAAACAATAATTTTTTTATTGGTAGTAATTATTGAACGTCGACTGCGTGTCTTGTCACTGAAGCATGTAAGACCACCTTTAAATTCAGCACGCTCGTGAAGGAGCATCGTTCTCAAATACATTTACCATATCGATTTGAATTTCATTTCCATTCAAATCTTTCTTATATTTTATCACTGCATTAATTTCCGGTTTTTCCATATTAAAGAGACGCAAAACACATCTATCTCAAACAGCTGTAGAAAAAAAATTATTTGACAAATCGATTTGAAATTTCACATGGGTTTGTAAGAACGGCATACATTTCAGCAACACCATATTTTTTCTCATATCAAGGCCATCTATGTGGGAATCGGAATTAAATTTAGAATTAAAAACATGCATGTTAAGATGCCACATGTTTTCAATATTTCCTTACGAGCACTCAGAGGCGGGCCACTCTAGAACTCTCCAAACTCCAGAGACAAGACTATCTGTGCATCATGGGAACCATGAAAAAGACCCCGATAGCAGCCATGAAACTCCTACTATATCTCCCCCCCCCCACGACATAATAATCAAAGCTAAGGCGAAAGTAGAGGCATACAAGTTGGAACAAAACAAGGTCTGGACCTCCCTTCGACATACCAACATCAAAGGCATGAAGGCGAACTATTTGTTAGAGATGGGCGTAACACCATGCCTAAAGCCTATAATTTTGACCATTCAGACTGACTAAAAGGTGAGGCCCGATTGTTCACTGAGTCAACCAAGAGATCTCGTTTGGTTTACAGACTGGTCCAAAAGTAACCATGTTTCAGGAACTGAAATAGACGGAGCCACACCCAACTCAATATAAGTCATTGGGGCAGCATACCAAGGTATTCTAGACAGAGATGCATGCTACTGATACCTATCTTCGAAAGAGTCTGGTTACTCTTGCGCGGATACAAGGACACAAGGTTATCCTGGGTAATGAAAAAATGAACCAACTGGCAATACAATGGTCTGCTATAACATTTATTGGATCGGAATCAGTCTTTGGCTTTACTAAGGTGATTGTCTTGGTAGATAAACCATCAACATAAGACTCTCTGGAAGTCCATTGTAGACTACAGGTTCAGCAAACTATTGCTGAGCAAACTATTTGGTAAATTATGCCGCAAAATCTTGCGTTTAAGCACGCAATGAAAATCTATAATAAAAAACAACCATGTAAACTATGTGACGTAGAGGACTAAACAGCCTCACACATCAACTTTGAATCTAATCTACTGGAGACACCTGTAAGGATCAATCAATCCGCAACGCTTATACCCAGAAGAAAAACTAATTAATATGCTGCTAAACTTGAATGAGGCTTCTAATCTATTCCTGTATATAAAAGAAAACACAATAAGTCACTAGGCTGCAGTGTAAGGGATTCTCAATCCTATCCTGCTATATCATTAATCAATCTTTATTTTTTTTTATATATCTTGGGTATAAAGAGTAAGCGATGTCGAAGTTACAAATCGTATTGAAAAACAGAAAGAGTTTCTTAGAAAAAAGGAATAGCTAAATATTTACAATAAATTATAAGTAGACAACGACCTGAAATTTTCAGTCTGAAAATCAAGAAAAAGATTTGTTGGAAGACATCAGAATGCTTGACTGAAGGACATTCAAAGATGATTTGGATGCTCATCTATCACAGCGATGTTAAAGACTATGCTTGCCACGTTTTGATGGCGGCACATTTTTTCTGAAGAACACTGCATCCCGTTTTAGTAAACGGGTATGTCCTCTTCTTACTCGTATTATCTTCTAACATCAACATGATATTCTGTTGATTGAATGTCGAATAAAGCATTTACCAATTATTAAAGTTTATTTGCCATTTATATCTGCCCCATGCGTCTTTCTAACTCATCCCACACCAAAACGTGTGCTAAACATATTTATTACAGTAACAAAAGTTTGGTATTATTTTTTATCTATTACAATCTAAAGCTAAATATCAGAAAATTTAGTGTGACCCTTAATTGATTTGGCGCAATATATTTTCATATTTTAACTTACAACATTACACCTTAATTTCCCCTGATTCTTTCGAGTTACAAACTATATAAATACTGCCCAATACGTCATTATAAAATAACAGTACTTTTAACAAATATTAAAAATGAATGAAAGAGAAAAATAATATTTTCTGGATAAAGCAAGATCAAAGCTTCTGAGTGACACTAACTCGATCAATTACCTCTATTAACCTAAATCGATAGGAATATTAGTAAAAAAAGGCTCGCATTAATTTGCGCTATCAAAAGCCGATAAATCCCACTCAAATCACGGAAAAATGTCTATTTTTGAAGCTTTCGTTTTGGTTTAATTAAAGTTAATATACGGACAAATAAATGATAATGAAAATAAATTGAATCTTAGACTCGCTTGAACTAAAGAAAAATAATGGGCATTAATTTTCCGGAATGGTTAAATAAAAGCAAAACTGACATTTGTTCAATAAAACAAATCTAAATTATATACCGACGAAAAGTTTAAAATAGTTTGAACTTCAAAACCTATTGAATAAATGAAAAAGTAATAAAAGCATCCATTTCTTGTATTGAGACAAGTGTAGGTTAAAATTTTTTGAAAAATATTGCATTAATAATTACCAATAGCTTTCACGGCTTTGATCAAGTTGAAAACCATGGTTCTTGGGTTCAGACCTTATCAAATTGGAATTGTTTTCCGACGTTTAGTCTACGATTTCACGAGGTATCTGCAGGGATCTTTACTCCACGAAATTAGAACACTGAATGACCTGAGCCCGGTATTTATACAATACTGGTGCTTAACAAATTGTGATTCAGCGTTACAATCGATTTTCACGTATGATATAGACTGAAACCTATATCTCTACTAATATTATAGAAACCAGATACTGATGCTAGTACATTAGTTTCTTTTACATTAAAAGTATGGCTTGAGCAATTCTGGTATTCAGCTACTCCAGATTGTACAATGTATTTCTTTTTTATACATATTTCATGTTCCTTAAGACTAATGGATATAGACCGTCCTACATTCACTTTACCATAAAAGCAAGATATCTTGTAAAAGCCTTCTGTTGGAAATGTAATTTCGTCCTTTGGAGACTTCAAATATTGTCTAACTCTCTTACATGTGTTGAAAATTGCCCGAATGTTTAATCTTCGGAGCAATCTGGCAATCTTGTCGGTAGTTCCGTGTATGTAAGGTAAGACAACACTGTCCATAGGAGGTACATATATAACCTTTTGTTGATGAGTTGGGTTTTTATATTTATTAATAGAACCTCTTATATATTCAGTGCAATACCCGTTGCCTCTCATAGTATTAGGCAGTTTTTCTGTTTCTGATTTCAGTGAATGTTCGTCACATATTGAAATTGCCCTATGTACCGGGTGAGTCAACGATTGGATGAAGTAAGTTTGTGCCTTTTCGGTGAAATTTACAAAGAAACTATATTTATTGTTTGATACAGTTTATTTTGACGCAGATTTTAAAAATATTTAGGACTCTACAGGGTGAGCCAAAAAACTAGGACAGCATAAAGTTGTATTTTTTTAAATAGAACACCCTATATACGAATCATATTTTCGATTTAGCTTATAATTTTAAATCTTTTTTATTAAGGGTTTACTATAACAAAACTTTATAGTTTCTGAGATAATTAAGTTTAAAGAAAAAAAGTCACATTTTCAAGCATCAATTCAATCCTAAATAACGTTTTCAATTTTGTGACAAATATATTCAAATTTGGAATTTAGCAAGGCCAAGGACAAGTTAACATAATTTTTACTTAATATTTGCAATAAAAGCTACAGGGTGTTGAACACATCGGCTCAAATTTAAACAAGTTTAAATGAATAAATATCGTTTTTTTTAAATAGTACACCCTGTATATTTTCATGTTATTTAATAGAGTAATAAAAACCCTAAAAGTTTTGTTCAATATATCCTATACCTATTTATAATAGTTTTTGAGATATTTCAGTTTTTCTTATTTTCCATACTTTTTTACAGAAATAGTCTTCATTATCATAGTAGCCATGGCAAAAACAATGTAAAAGAACATTTTTCTGTGTGTCAAATTTATAACCGCAATCGCTTCTTTTGGTTTTTATGTAGTGTAGTTTGGTTTTTTTTGCATTTATCTTATATTGTAAAATGAATTTTCCAAAGAATGAGTTAATAGATATGATTTATACAATAGGAGAGGCTCAAAAAAATTGCTTTCTTGCTCAAAGAATTTACAAAATGAAGTATCCTGATCGACGCCAGCCTAATACCCATACTTTTCAAATTTTAATGCAAAGATTTGATTCTTCTGGTACTGTTGATTATCCAAAACGTAAAGTGGTCAACAAACCAGTAACTAATGAAGAAAAAGAACTACAAGTATTGTTAAATGTTCAGGAAAATCCTTATATTGGTAGCCGTCAGTTAGCAGCATTATGTGAAACATCACAATCCACCGCTAATCGTACTACCAAGAAATATAGGTATCATCCATATCACATGGAATTACACCAAGAATTGCATGGACAGGATTTTGAAAGTCGTGTAAACTTTTGTCGTACAATAAATGCGGAGATTCAATTAAATCCAAATTTATTATGCAAGGTAATGTTTAGTGATAAAGCTACTTTTAGAAGTAACGGTGCCGTAAATAGACGCAACATGCATTATTATGTCATAGCAAACCCATTTTGGATTAGAGAGGTGCAACATCAAAACCACTGGTCATTAAATGTTTGGTGTGGTATTCATCATAATCGAATTATTGGACCCCACTTTTTTAATGAACCACTAAATGGCCATAGTTACCTGAACTTTCTACAAGAAGAACTACCCCAACTGCTTCAAGGTCTCGATAGGGATGAGCTCGACAGTATGTGGTTCCAGCACGATGGTGCGCCTCCGCATTACCATCGTGAAGTTCGTGCATTTTTGGACCAACGATATCCGCAAAAATGGATTGGACGTGGGGGTTTCATTGAGTGGCCACCAAGGTCTTGCGACATCACCCCATTAGATTTCTTCCTATGGGGTTATATTAAAAATAAGGTGTATGTTAATCCACCAACAACAGTGGAAGATATGCGAAACAGGATTAGGGATACCTGTAGAACAATAACGCCACTAATTTTGTCCAGGGTCCGAGAAAATCTGCAAAAAAGACTAAATTTGTGCATTGCACAAGAGGGTCGTTTATTCGAATACTTATTAAAAAGAAATAATTAATCTCAGTATTTAATAGGTAATTTTTTTGTTTCAATTTAGTATAAAAGTAAATATGTATTTGCCTTGTCGTTATTGTTGTGTTAATTTTTTCACATTATGTTTAATTAAACTATTGCCGTTGTAATATAACAAATAATGTATTTCATCATATTTAACCACATTCTGTTTGTTTCTGTAGTTTCTTTTTATTATTTTACATGGCTCCTATGATAATGAAGACTATTTCTGTAAAAAAGTATGGAAAATAAGAAAAACTGAAATATCTCAAAAACTATTACAAATAGGTATAGGATATATTGAACAAAACTTTTAGGGTTTTTATTACTCTAGTAAATAACATGAAAATATACAGGGTGTACCACTTAAAAAAAAAGATATTTATTCATTTAAACTTGTTCAAATTTGAGCCGATGTGTTCAACACCCTGTAGCTTTTATTGCAAATATTAGGTAAAAATTATGTTAACTTGTCCTTGACCTTGCTAAATTCCAAATTTGAATATATTTGTCACAAAATTGAAAACGTTATTTAGGATTGAATTGATGCTTGAAAATGTGACTTTTTTTATTTAAACTTAATTATCTCAGAAACTATAAAGTTTTGTTATAGTAAACCCTTAATAAAAAAGATTTAAAATTATAAACTAAATCGAAAATACGATTCGTATATAGGGTGTTCTATTTAAAAAAATACAACTTTATGCTGTCCTAGTTTTTTGGCTCACCCTGTAGAGTCCTAAATATTTTTAAAATCTGCGTAAAAATAAACTGTATCAAACAATAAATATAGTTTCTTTGTTAATTTCACCGAAAAGGCACAAACCTACTTCATCCAATCGTTGACTCACCCTGTACAAAAGAGTTCATGACGGATTGTTTTTCAGAAGGTTGATGATGTGACTTTGCATTAAGATATCTATTTGTATGTGTTAGTTTTCTGTACACAGAAAGTCTTAATTTACCATTATCTTTCCTTTTTACTAGTACATCAAGAAAGAGAAGGGTACCCCTTGATTCAATTTCCATAGTGAATTTTATGTTATTGATTTAGATGATCCAAGAAATTATGAAGGTTATTTAGGCCATGCGGCCAAATTACGAACGTATATAAATATTTGCCCCAAAATTTAGGTTCTAGAAGAGCAACAAGGCGGTTTTTTCAAAACCTTCCATAAAGATGTTAGCTACCACAGGTGACAGCGGAGATCCCATGGCTGTTCCCGAAGTCTGCTCGTAGAAAGTTCCTTGGAAGGTAAAATAAGTGGAAATCAGACATGCTTTAATTAATTCAACTATGGTGGAGTCCATGTTGTTATTTCGTAATATGTCCCACATTATGGATACTGAATCATTTATTACATTTGTATTCAGGGATTCTACATCAAAACTGGCCAATATGTCTCCGGGCTCTCATTGTAAGGTTTTTAATCTTTGTACAAGGTATGCAGAGTTTTTAACAAATGATTCATTTTTTCCTGTGAACGGATGTAAAGGCATGGCTAGATATTTACCTATTTTGTAGGTTGGTGAGCCTCTTGCGCTAACGATTGACCGTAGAGATACATTTCCTTTATGTATTTTAGACAGTCCATAGAGGCGTGGAATCGTGGAACTGCTTGGTTTAACGGTTTTTTTTTATTCTGGAGTGAGGCTAGGAGTGTCCGAATGACTTTATAAGTATTTTCGTCCAAGAGCTGGTTAATTTATTCAGTATATTTGTCCTTATCCATAAGAATAGTTACATTTCCTTTGTCAGCTCAGAGAACTAACATGGTGTTTTTAATAGCCTTCCTTTCCGCTGATGTAATATTTGACTTAGGTGGCTATGAGTATTTTATGATCTTCGCTGTCTAGTATCGAATAGAGGTTTCGACACTAGAAACTATTTCTTCCACTGGTATGCGTCTTGGAATGATGGCGTTACGTCTGATAACCATTTCAATTTGACACAGTCTAAACCCAAGAACCATGATTTTCAAATATTGCATTATCTAAAAAACAGGCAAAAAGGTGAGAAATAACTATAAATTTTTATATCTAATTAAAATTATTTGCGCCATATTAATATACAACAAGTTGATTATAATACAAAGATAACATTCATACTTTATTTTGGAATGTTGTTTTACTATGAGGATGTAAAATCTGGAATTAATTCATTATTTAAAAAACGCTGGACTTTTTGGAAAATCGCTCGGACTCGTCAATTTTGTTATTTGAGACGAATTTTTCCCAATATACCTAATTATACAGGGTGATTCGAAAGAAGTTGTACTATAATCAATATTGATTTCTTAAATAGTGACCCCCAATTTTTTTATACTTTTAAATTCCATGCAAAATTCTGAATATTTTTTCAATTACATGTTTTGTACTTAAATGTAACTGTTTTTATTTCACAGACAGTTAATTTATCATTTCATTAAATGTTAAAAATATTTTCCATTGGTTAATTAACAGTAATCTCAGCAATTTATATATTCATTCTGAATATTCCTGACTACTGTGGTGGTAATTAACCGTATTTCTTGAATAAGTGAGCGGAGCACCCCTAAAATGATGCAAAAAAGCAAGTTGTCGCGGCACTGAGCTATGACAGAATTAAAGCTTTTCTAATCGGTGAATTGAGTTGTCGCAAACAAGCCTTGATGACATTTATTCGTACTGATGGTTGGTAATTTGTTATTAACAAAAAACTTCTTTACGCTGGCAATTCTTTTAAGAAACGCTTCATTTTCGACCAATTTATTTAATTTTTTTCCTCCGTTTCTATTGAAGCTTATTAAATCTTTTTTATTTGAGGTTAGTAGTCAGATATTACATTTTTATGCTATATTTGTTTATTCTAGCACCTTTTTTCTCCCTGTAAGATTTTCGAACAAAAAAATCGTAAAATTCGCTGATTTACCAAGTCTAGTCTAGTTGTAATAGGTGTATTCAGCCAAATGGCAGCCATTTTGCACATTTGCTTAATTAATGTTTTCTTTTTAGTTAGTTTTTTCAAACTTTTTAAAATACATACATGTACAGGGTGAGTCAACGATTGGATGAAGTAGGTTTGTGCCTTTTCGGTGAAATTAACAAAGAAACTATATTTATTGTTTGATACAGTTTATTTTTACTCAGATTATAAAAATATTTAGGACTCTACAGGGTGAGCCAAAAAACTAGGACAGCATACAGTTGTATTTTTTTTAAATAGAACACCCTATATACGAATCGTATTTTCGATTTAGTTTATAATTTTAAATCTTTTTTATTAAGGGTTTACTATAACAAAACTTTATAGTTTCTGAGATAATTAAGTTTAAAGAAAAAAAGTCACATTTTCAAGCATCAATTCAATCCTAAATAACGTTTTCAATTTTGTGACAAATATATTCAAATTTGGAATTTAGCAAGGCCAAGGACAAGTTAACATAATTTTTACCTAATATTTGCAATAAAAACTACAGGGTGTTGAACACCTCGGCTCAAATTTGAATAAGTTTAAATGAATAAATATCTTTTTTTTTAAATGGTACACCCTGTATATTTTCATGTTATTTAATAGAGTAATAAAAACCCTAAAAGTTTTGTTCGATATATCCTGTACCCATTTATAATAGTTTTTGAGATATTTCAGTTTTTCTTATTTTCCATACTTTTTTACAAAAATAGTCTTCATTATCATAATAGCCATGTAAAATAATAAAAAGAAACTACAGAAACAAACAGAATGTAGTTAAATATGACGAAATACATTATTCGTTATATTACAACGGCAATAGTTTAATTAAACATAATGTGAAAAAATTAACACAACAATAACGACAAGGCAAATACATATTTACTTTTATACTAAATTGAAACAAAAAAATTACCTATTAAATACTGAGATTAATTATTTCTTTTTAATAAGTGTTCGAATAAACGACCCTCTTGTGCAATGCACAAATTTAGTCTTTTTTGCAGATTTTCTCGGACCCTGGACAAAATTAGTGGCGTTATTGTTCTACAGGTATCCCTAATCCTGTTTCGCATATCTTCCAGTGTTGTTGGTGGATTAACATACACCTTATTTTTAATATAACCCCATAGGAAGAAATCTAATGGGGTGATGTCGCAAGACCTTGGTGGCCACTCAATGAAACTCCCACGTCCAATCCATTTTTGCGGATATCGTTGGTCCAAAAACGCACGAACTTCACGATGGTAATGCGGAGGCGCACCATCGTGCTGGAACCACATACTGTCGAGCTCATCCCTATCGAGACCTTGAAGCAGTTGGGGTAGTTCTTCTTGTAGAAAGTTCAGGTAACTATGGCCATTTAGTGGTTCATTAAAAAAGTGGGGTCCAATAATTCGATTATGATGAATACCACACCAAACATTTAATGACCAGTGGTTTTGATGTTGCACCTCTCTAATCCAAAATGGGGTTTCTGTGGCATAATAATGCATTTTGCGTCTATTTACGGCACCGTTACTTCTAAAAGTAGCTTCATCACTAAACATTACCTTGTATAATAAATTTGGATTTAATTGAATCTCCGCATTTATTGTACGACAAAAGTTTACACGACTTTCAAAATCCTGTCCATGCAATTCTTGGTGTAATTCCATGTGTATGGATGATACCTATATTTCTTGGTAGTACGATTAGCGGTGGATTGTGATGTTTCACATAATGCTGCTAACTGACGGCTACCAATATAAGGATTTTCCTGAATATTTAACAATACTTGTAGTTCTTTTTCTTCATTAGTTACTGGTTTGTTGACCACTTTACGTTTTGGATAATCAACAGTACCAGAAGAATCAAATCTTTGCATTAAGTTTTGAAAAATATGGGTATTAGGCTGGCGTCGATCAAGATACTTCATTTTGTAAATTCTTTGAGCAAGAAGGCAATTTTTTTGAGCCTCTCCTATTGTATAAATCATATCTATCAACTCATTCTTTGGAAAATTCATTTTACAATATAAGATGAATGCAAAAAAAACCAAACTACACTACATAAAAACCAAAAGAAGCGATTGCGGTTATAAATTTGACACACAGAAAAATGTTCTTTTACATTATTTTTGCCATGGCTACTATGATAATGAAGACTATTTCTGTAAAAAAGTATGGAAAATAAGAAAAACTGAAATATCTCAAAAACTATTATAAATAGGTATAGAATATATTGAACAAAACTTTTAGAGTTTTTATTACTCTATTAAATAACATAAAAATATACAGGGTGTACCATTTAAGATAAAAGATATTTATTCATTTAAACTTGTTCAAATTTGAGCCGATGTGTTCAACACCCTGTAGCTTTTATTGCAAATATTAGGTAAAAATTATGTTAACTTGTCCTTGGTCTTGCTAAATTCCAAATTTGAATATATTTGTCACAATATTGAAAACGTTATTTAGGATTGAATTGATGCTTAAAAATGTGACTTTTTTTCTTTAAACTTAATTATCTCAGAAACTATAAAGTTTTGTTATAGTAAACCCTTAATAAAAAAGATTTAAAATTGTAAGCTAAATCGAAAATATGATTCGTATATAGAGTGTTCTATTTAAAAAATACAACTTTATGCTGTCCTAGTTTTTTGGCTCACCCTGTAGAGTCCTAAATATTTTTAAAATCTGCGTAAAAATAAACTGTATCAAACAATAAATATAGTTTCTTTGTTAATTTCACCGAAAAGGCACAAACCTACTTCATCCAATCGTTGACTCACCCTGTACTTCCAACATTTATTTTAAATTTTTTTTCTTTATTACAGCAAATTGGTGTAAGCATGCTATTTAAAATATTATTTTCTGGCAAAAACGCTCTACCAATAAAAGTTTTTCAAAAGCTTTCAAATACATGCAATTAACCAATAGAAATATCTAGGTTGCCATAACGTTGAAGGCAGAAAAAATCAGGAGCGATCAGATAAGTGACGTCACTTTTTTAATACTTACACTATTTTACATCCGGTCGCTATACCATTAGAAAACGTCAATTCATTTACCACCTTTTCAAGAAATTTGGAAAAAATCGTTATTTTCTTATTAAAAGTTGGCTTAAATCAACCTATTTTGACGTCAAAAGTCTGTCATCAAACTTTGTACAGGTATGATTTTCGCACGTAATTTTAATGTATTATTAAATATTTATATGACGCATTATATATTATTATTATATTTTAATATGATTTGCTTATAGAAATTTTCGTAAAAATTTTGTAAATAAACTATTAGGTAATAATAATATAAAGGAAAGAAACAATAGAATATATAATATATAATTGAATATTTGTACGATTTTCTCTATAATTTTGTGTCAAAACTTTTGTTAATAAACAAATTAATAATTAATATGACTAAATAAATTGTTATTATCATATAAATTAATAAAACATCAATATTATAAATACTACTTGTGATGCATAAGTTTCCTTGAAGCGCCAATGAATAATTCGCCTGAACTACGGCAACCCGCCGACAGCGGCCTGCAGCAGCTAATTTGGATTAGATTCAGCCCAATTTTCGATGGTTCACAGATCGTATGGAAGTGTATTTCTTGGATTCAAAAATTTCACAGGTAAAGTACAAGCATTAAAAAGCTTTTTCTGCAAATTGGAGGCCTTAATATTCATTAGCCACGTCATTATGAATTAAAAAAAAAAACTTTTTTTTCATCCAAAATATTTTTTTTTGTTTTTGAGATCGGAAATGATACATCTAAATCCAATGAACGCATTAAAAAAATTTATCTCCATCCGGTGAAAAGTTATCGCAATTTTTTTGGTGCAACAATTGGTTTTTCAAAATTTCTCAGCCCACGATTGAAAAATTTATTTTTTTTTAATAGATCTTCAAAACATAAAACAATACAAACAATTTCCATTAAAATTGAGCATTGCATCTTAATTAGGAAAGCAGAAAATTGAGGTTAAATTTTCAACTTTGACATCGAATTTCTCGGAAAATAAAAAACCCGCAGATTCCGGGTTTGATATACTTTTTAAAATGATAATACTTATATTTATGATAAATTTTAAATCGGTACTTTGTTACATTTATTACTCGGAGGGTATTGACCTCATACTTTTGTCTATATAATATTTTTTATACTCAATATTTAATAAGAAAAAACTTAAAAATTTATAAAAAGTTTACAGTTACTTCTAATCTAATTTATAGCATATAAAATGGCCGTATTTTACATACAAAAGAAACATTTATATCACATTATTTAGACATGTTTTAAAATTTCATCCTATATCTTTTCTAATTGTATACATGACTTTTTTTCAATAACAATTATTTAAAGTTGAAAAGCAAAATAAACTTATTTGTTTTTATTAATCACTATAGAATTGACAGATGCCAATATAAACTTTGTTAGAATTGAATGAAATCTAATTATTTATGTGTCAGAAGTGTAAAGAGTTTGTTTTTGACCCACACCAGAGTATTTTCGGCTTAAGTTTGTTAGAGCGGCAAAGAATAGAAAAAGTGAAAAATAGACCAATTGCTTTCACGAGTATTTAGGACGTTTTTATCCACTTATATGTTTTTTCCCAAGATAACTTTACAATTTTTCATCAAATCCGACATTGCAGAGATTCATATTCCAAAATTAATTCATATAACATCATTTTTTGTGGTTGGTGACAACTTTGCAAAATATTTTTGAGACTGATAACGAACGATATTACGTATGTATGTATGTAAAGATGAAGATCTGTTTAGTTTGAATTAAATGATTTCTAGGCAGTTCTTAACTCCATTTTACCAACAGTTTGGTCGAACTTCCTTG
Organism: Diaprepes abbreviatus; assembly: GCA_034092305.1. Taxonomy (NCBI): domain Eukaryota; kingdom Metazoa; phylum Arthropoda; class Insecta; order Coleoptera; family Curculionidae; genus Diaprepes; species Diaprepes abbreviatus. Next base: position 2,943,275 of record JASJET010000055.1, on the reverse strand, counting down.
CTTCCAGTTATATTTATGTAAGCATCTCACTTACTTTCGCACAGTCTATGGCAAAGACGACCATATTGTCTACGTATCTTTCATTCATTTCTTTGTTCTTTGAAGTGAAGATCTTTGTTTATATTCTCCAGGACCACAGTAAATAACACTGTTATGCATTTTAAAATTTTTTGTCGCTCTCTAAAACATTCGTGAGAAATTTACGTGGTGTAATCCACTTTAACCAAAACAAGGCTACCGCTTGTTCTTAATAACCAAAAAGAAATTATAACTTTAAAACTGTTCACATTCTATACCAAAATTCTTTGTAAAACTTGGCTACGGGACTCATTGGATAACAAACTTCAGTATCCGTAATACAAAACACATATGCTGCGAAAATCAAAATTTAAAAATACTTATAGATATCTTCTTCTACAAATTATCAGATTTACAAGCCAAACGGCTTGAGTTATTGACTCATACAAAATATACAAAGGCATCAAAAGTATGAAGCTCTGTGGGAACCCTTTCCATGTTATCGGGTCCTAGGTGGTGGTCTTCTAAACATCCTACAAACTTTCGGATGGTCCGCGCGGTTGCAAGAACTCCTTTCTGAATCGATTTATATAGATGCTCACCATGGCCCAATCCCCTGATGTTCTGCAGAAGGTTCTTTGGTATCACTCCAGTTATTGATAGTATTATGGGAATCATGTGGATGCTGTTCATTGCCCACTGTCTGCGGATTTACACCTCCAGATCTCTATATTTGGCAATCTTCTCGTTGTATTTTGACCTTAGGTTGTTGTTAGGTACAGCAATGTCGATTAGTGTAGTTCGCCTAGAAATTTTATCTGTTAGTATAATGTTTGGTTTATCATAAGCAGCTGTCTGATCTGTCAGAACCGTTCGGTCACAATACAACTTGAACTGGCTTTTCTCAAGAATAAGCTCTGGATTGTATTTGTAGTAAGGCATTTTTCCTTTCTGCAATAGTTTTAACTTGTCTGCTAACTCTTGGTGGAGTGTCTTAGCGGCTGAGTGATGTCTTTCTTTATACTCAGTTGCGGCAAACGTTTGACATCCTACAGTTATGTGCTGGATTGTCTCTGATATTCGACAGTCATATCTACATTGGTCATTTTCTATTGAGGGATCTCTGATGATGAACTTTCAATAGTACTTCGTCGGAATAACCTGGTCTTGGATAGCTAACAAGCTTTCCGTTTCCGGAAACATCTGTCCTGAAATCAACCAATAGTCGACATTATCCTCTATAACCTCATTTGGATACCGTTTATGAAGTGGTTTCTGTAGCCAGGCTTGTAACTTCTTTGGGTGTGTTTGGTGGTGAGAAGGAATATCCCGTTTCCTCAGCTATAGCGGCATTGAATCGTCTGCCTCGCATATTGCTCGATGTACTGTCGAAGAGTGCGCTAACTTGTGGAAATAAGAACGTAAGTTTATTATTTGTTGATCGAGCTGCTTACCAATATCGACCAATCCTCTTCCTCCTTGGTGTCTTGGAAGCATTGTACGTTCAATAGCACTCCAAGGGTAGTGTTTGTGTGCTGTTGGTAAGAGTGTCCTTATTTTCCTTTGCAGGTTTTCGATGTCCGTCCTGCTCCATTTTACAATTCCAAAAGAGTAGCCAAGCGCAGAGCATGCGTACGTGTTGAGCGCCTTAAACAAATTTTTATTTAGACTAGTTCGTAACACCCGTTTTATCCTCCTGACAAATTCGGTTGTCAATAGTGCGATGGTCAATTCGTTTAGTCTGTCTACAAATATTAATATATTTTTATTTATCTTTACCCTTTGTTCGTTTACAGGGCAAACGTTTTTAAAAATCTCCTTTGACATAGACCGCCGAAAGTACAACGATTCAATCGGACCGATAAAGATCAAAGAAGGTTCGCTGCAAGTTCGAGGCAGGCTTGTCACGTGCGCGTCACGCGCTCGGCTCGTCATATTTATACGCATCTTTATAAGTAAAGATTGTACTATTTTGTAAACTTATTATGAAAGAATAAGGTTAGACTATTTCGGATATAAACATAATCAGTAAAAACACAACTTTGCCAAAACATACACTAGTTAGGGTTAGCTTATTTAAATGAGTCGTTCATTATTTAATTATTTTTTTTAATAATATTTTCTATTTCAGTGGTAAATGTTAAAAACTATTTATTTTTAAACTATATTATTTTTTATTACTATTTTAATTTAATTTGTCAAAACTTGAGTACTACACTTCATTTGTCTTGTATGGTAGCGAATAGACTTCCTTTAAATTATTCTTATAAATATCTAACTTTCATGATCCTTTGAACCAGAAATTCAAACAAGTAACTCTCATGAGATTGCTTTTAAGTGTTTGACATTACAACTGAATGTTGTGAAAATAGACAATCTACAGGCACTTAAGATCCTCGTTTACATAAAATATAATACACGTTGTCTAACACAAGTGAAGAAATTTATTGCCTCAGTACACAAGATTGCTCTATCTCCAAAAAAAATATATTTCGAGTAATAACAAATTTCTTTGCAAGATATTGCCCTCTTAAATACAGTCTCAGAAAAATGGACAAAGCAAAGAACAATGTAGCGACCGTGCAGCAGATAGTGGAACGCTTGGTATGCGAATGCATGTCACTGTTCTGCGGGAAGCTTACATTTCTAAAACGCTTCACCCAGAAGCCCAAAGAAGCAGAGTACTTACCTCCCAGCGATATAACAAATATATCTCAATATTTTTGTGATTATATATATATATATATATATATATATATATATATATATATATATATATATATATATATATATACAATTTCTCAATGTTAAATGGATCGAAAATATTTTTGTGATATATATATATATATATATATATATATATATATATATATATATATATATATATATATATATATATTCTTCAACGTTGAAAGTTTGACCTTAATTTCCTGCTCTCTTAATTAAGATACGCAACCATTCTTACAGCAAATTGTTAAAAATGACGTATATATATATATATATATATATATATATATATATATATATATATATATATATATATATACAATTTCTCAATGTTAAATGGATCGAAAATATTTTTGTGATATATATATATATATATATATATATATATATATATAGATACAATTTCTCAATGTTAAATGGATCGAAAATATTTTAGGGCAATTAAAGACCTTGTTTACAACTCGCGAGGTATCCGATCCGAACCATCTCATTTCATAATTCAGGAGACAAAGGATTTCTGATTGAAGAAGCGAATCCTAAAAGAATAAAATTCAAAGTATATTCTAAGTACGTTGCTGCACTCACTTGGAAATTTCCGTTGTAACTTATTTTCATATATAACATATTCGCATTGGTATTTACGGATTCGCGAAAGAGTTTTTGTCGATAACAATTATTTATATATTGTATAACCACTAATTGTTTGTTAAACGACTGACGAGGAATTTTGAATCGACACAAGATCAATACAAGGGAATTGAATTATTACAAATTTTCAATATGATACAATAATGACACTGAATGAATGAACAAAGGTGGGGATACTTGATTATCAACGCCTAGGTCTCATTGGGTTCTTTATATCCCATCATAGCTGCAGGTCATTCGAGGCCGATGGTCTTTGCGAATTCAAGCAGCCTCGTTAATTGAACTTGCCTAACTGTTTCCGGTAACAAAATTGTATCCTCCAAATATCTCTGTCGCAGTCTATCGAGTAGTGGACTCTCTCTGATGACAGGATCATCAGTTTCATCCTCCTCCAGATCCCATCTGCACGTCGGATCATCTACGACACCGATCTTATGAATATTGCCCCTCAGGTGACAATGTCCTGTCAAGAATCCCACCACAACTCACAACCCTTTCCTTCCTAAAGAGAGAAGCTTCCTACTAAGCCGTTCGCAAGTTCCACATATTTGTTCCTTGGCTCACCTCATTCCAGAAGCTCCATTCCACGATGCATTTAATTTGCTTTCCAGCAACAAATTTAATTCCCTTTTACCAATGGCAATTGGGACAGGTAGAATTGGTTACGGTCCATATGGGTGTGAAACCCAACTTTCCCAGACGGTCTGCTTCTTCATTCCCGCGTATGCCCGAGTAACCCGGAACCTACGCGAGTCTGATTGTGCCGCCGTTCCTTATAACTCTGTTCAGTACATCCTTGTACTCAGAAACCATTCGCGAAATTACGACACTAACTTCAACGCCATTATCGCAGCATTACTATCTAAGCATATGATTATTACCCTCTATTCCTGTTTATGTCCCTCTCACAGACATGGCCATATTGCAGAATAATATAAATTTCTGCTGTAATGATCGTCGCACGTTGCCTGAGAGAGTAAAACTCTCTGATTCCCGTGCTCCTGCCGAATACTTCAGCTCCAGCTCAATCATCTTATCGAGATCCATCTCTATACTATCAGGATCCATTTCTGGTAAAATTTTACTTTTCCTCTCATTCCTCTCTATTTGGCAGAAATATCTCCATTTAATCTGTCTAGATGAGGAGTGATGAAAGTCTGAGTAGCCCCTCGTTCCAATTTCGAGATGCCCTAAGCCACTGAGACGATAACCAGTCTTCAGGACCTGGTACTCTATGTATAAGTTAAGATGTGGCAGGTTCACTAGAACTTCTAGAGCCGTGGTGGGGGCAGTCCTTATTACACTCAATATTCCCACACAATCCATTTTTTGAACTTTGTCGAGTCGAAGATGGTAATAATAACACTATTCTTGCGTTGTTTTGATATTGGTAAATCCTTAGTTCAGAATGTGTTTGCAACACTTAAATAAAAAAGCAATCTTCATCTAAATATAGGCTTGGTACACAAATAACCATTTCATTCATTTGAATTATTTTGTAAACAGAAAATTTTTATCGCAAATTTTAACTGTGTTTACTAAAATTATTTTTTAATTAACAAGCTAACCATTTTAGAGAGCCTTGTATGTATATCGTTAACTTTTAATAACAGTACCGAGCCACTTCTAACTTTATCTAACAAGAACCATATGGCACACGTGAAAAGAAAACCTATTTTAATTTCACCATGCCTTTTTCCTAAAGATTTATGTATATTTACCGCAAATCTTCCAAAAGACTTATGTCTGTTATTACAAATAAATCTCTTTAGACTTTTTTTATAACCGTTAATGGTCGATTTGTTTTGCTTTTTTTTCGTACGCAAACATTTTTAAATGAGGTTAGTTGTCTATTTACAATATAAGAAAAAATAGAATAGATAATATAAACAATGGAGTTTGGCAAGGTATGATTTTTCTCGAAAATTATAATGTAATTAAGGGATTTCTAAGTTAAAAATAGAGGGTGTTTTATGGCATTTTTATTTACTACTAATTATAGGATATTTTTCCAAATATGTTATTTTCTTTAACAGTCTATACCAAAAAAATGTAAATTAAAATAAACCATACTAATAAATATAAGTACAAATATTTTTACTACTTTCTACTGATAATTTAATGAGTAAATTTAAATCAATTTTTTACCTAGACTATACGCGAACAAGCAATTATTGAAATAATTTAACTTACTTCGCCTAAATGTCAAGAAAAATTTGTCTGTATTACAGTATTACGCCTGGAAACGTTATGGCTTTGCCGGTGCACAATTTTAATGCAATTCAAGCTAATACATGGGACCGTATATGGAGTTGCCTATCTAAAATGTGGAGATCAATTTCGAATCATAAGCTTAGTTGTTGTAAGTCGACTTACACATTTGTGTGTAAGCTGTATTATTTCAACTAGGTTCAAAGAGTTTCTGGTGATGTCACATTAAAACAATTATAGATATGCTTTCAAATGGGTGAACAAACGTACTTCGTCATTATCGTATTCGGGCGATTGGAAATAGTAACGTCATTTCAAATGTGTTTCAAAATAGATCTAAACATTATTAAGTGATAAGGCTGAAATAGAAAGGTTTGAAAGGTCTACTCCGAATTTAAAAATAGAACAATTTGTGTCTAGCAAAAAAAGGACTTTTACTTGGACGTTTAACACGAACCTTTATCATAAATATATGTAGCTGTGTGATTGCGAAATTGAAAATGCTCTATTTTGTTGTCCTTGTTTTTTATTTGAAGTTCTACAGTTCTACAACTTTTAAAAATTTTAATTACTATTCGGATGGTATCGGCTGAAGCAGGACAGTGCTTTTCTACCCTCAAAGGATAAAAACGTTTTTACCGAATACTATGAGCTAAGAAAGACTTCCTGCTTTGGTAATGCTTTCTAAAGAAAGGGATCTTATCGAAAGCATACTTGATTTTAATCGGCGGTTATTGATAAGTTTGCTTATGCCAAAGATCGGCGTATGGATTTTGTTTAAAAATAATTCACACAGAAAATTATACGTGCATTTTGTTTTGACTGCTATATTTTTAAAATTTACCGCCGTCTTTATGTTTACTTATTTAAAATACACTGCTTTGCTTCATACTAACTCAATTTTTAAAGACTTTTATATTTTCATCCACAGGTGTCGATGGCAGGTTTTAGATATATCTATGTTTTTAATGTACCACTGGAATTGCAACCCCTACTTTTTTAATGCACCGACAGCCATAAAAATTGAAAAATATCTAGTCGTACTGGTACGTCTTCCATCAGCACCTTTTTTAAAATCGCAGTTTGCGGAGAATATCATTGCAAAGAGAAAGTTTATTTGAAATCAAATAAAATATTTATAAAAAAATTGAACTGACTGAAGATGTGTTTAAAAGTGAAAAATAATAATATAATTTTTTATATCAAATTAAAATTTTTGATGTCGGCCCCAAATTAATATCTGACAAAATGTGATCCACATAGAAAGATTAAGTAATACTTTATTTGTAATTGCTTTCTTACCGTACCTTGTATGTATCTCGTATTTGTAGTTATTTGTTTCATTTAGTAATAACTTGACGACTACTTCAACAACTCAACTCATTTAAAAGTCGGTTCAATTTTTTTTATAAAAATCTTATTTTTCAGTTTATAATTTTGAATAAAGTTGTGTGTAAGGTCGCAAAAAAGTACAATTTTATTCATAGTTGTAGACTACACTAGAATGAACAACAAAAAATTCTTTGAGCTATGAATTCTCCAAATATCAATTTAGAAAGAAATTGTACCAAATCATATTTAGTCTGCTATAATAAATCTGTTATCCTGAATTTTAAGAAATTAATTTTAGATTTCTAACCTAGGCTCTCAAAATCCGCCAATACTGTTATTTAAAGAACCTCAATACTGTAATTTTTTTTGTTCGACATATTTTGCCAGACATGTAGAGCTGGAGGAAATTAATTTATGATCCATAATATACATTCTAAGAGTCCCCCCCTTCAATATCAATTTGAACAAAATCTAAAAGATGTAGAATTTATGGTCCTCTATCATATTATATTGCAAAAATTTAATTTCATAATCTTTGGTTCCCAAATCCTTCTAATACCAACTTTAAAACAATGTGAAATACGCAAAATTTTCAACCCACCCTATTCAATTCGCCATATTGAAGTTCAAAAACATAATTTTAAACTTTTAATCTAATCTTAATCTAAACTCTCGAAAACCCTCCAGTACCAAATTGCAACATTCCGGAATTTTTTAGACCGCCATATTTAAATAATTTTGAAGTGATATTTAAACTCTTAGAAGCCCCCTAATACAAATTTTGAGCAAAATCGGGACTTAAATTTTTCGTCCGCCATATTAAATCCGCTATATTGAATTTTTTTAAAGAATTTTAAATTAGTAATCTACACCCTCACAAACCCCCTTATACCAATTTTGGGCAAAATCGAGAGATGTTAAATTTGTAATACAAATTATTTGAGAATAATTTTATATTCGCTATATACCAACTCGAAAACTCTCCAGAAATGGAGAAAATATGACAAAATAAATCTTTTGTCCGCCATATTATCAGCACCATCTTGAATTTTACTGGACCAATTTCGGCCAAAATAATATGGGACCACTGCAACAACTTCCTGACTGTAATACAGAAATTACATTCAAACTGGTGACGACGTTTCGGAGTAATCAACGTACATAAATAAAAAAATACCTGGTGATCGAATATAGAACTTCCGTATTTCGGAGGCCATTTAAAAACATGTATGTTGCAAAAAGTAAAATAAATTCATAAAATGTATCCACATAGAAATCCTACTGAAAATTGTGTAAATACGAATACATTTTTTTTATTTGAAGGTTATAGACAATGATGTTTCTTGCGAAGTAGTAGATATTTATTGGACTTCCATTGTCTTTATTTTTTGTTGAATATCATGACGTTTCGGCTAGTAGTTATCTCTAGCTGTTTTCAAGTGAAACTGTTTCACTTGAAAACGGCTAGAGATCACTACTAGCCGAAACGTCGTGATATTCAACAAAAAATAAAGACAATGGAAGTACAACAAATATCTACTACTTGGCAATATTTTTTTTTTAATTTTGGATACATTCACTTTTAAATAATTAATTTCGGTTTTATTTGAAACTAATTTTCAAAAACACATTAACTTTCTTAAATAATTTTGCTGTCTATCAAATTATTAAATAACTTGTTTGAAGCACTTTTTGAAATATTTAGGATTAGTGAAGATAGGAAGGATTAATGGAATGGTTAAGTAATTATCTTTAATTTACCCTAATTTAAGATACTATTTCACATTAAAATTCTCCTAATTTAGATAGAAGTTTTGTTGCCTAAACAATATATTTTATACAGGAATTAATTGTAAGTTACCTAGACATATTTTACTACAAAATTATAACTTCAAGTCTAAAAAACTATTAACACATGATTTATGAACCAATATAACTTTTTTTGCTAAAAATTGGCAGATCACTTATATTTGAAATTAAAGTTTGTGTAAATAATGTAAAACAAATTTTATTAGGTTTTTATGTCAATATACCTTTTGCAATGGTTTTACTACTACATGCAGAAAAATGATTACTTTTAAGATAAGCCAATATTTTCCAGATTCTTGCACCACAGATTACATATTATTTTTAATTTATTTCTTTTCTTACGTTTAGGTTCTTTTATCCCTGAATTGAAATCGCATTAAGTACCACTTTGATATTTATAAATAAAATGCCAAGGAATATAAAATAAATTTGAAATGCCCTAAATAGAGGGCGAAACGCCAATCGTATTTTTAATTATTTAAAAGGGCCTAAACCCCAGAAAAGAAAAAATAGCATATATTTTATGGTTCGAGAATCTGGCAAATAAAATATTTATATTTAGGGTTCACATCCATTATGGCGTTTTATAAAGAAATAGAAGAATCACATGGACCGCATGTACTAAAGCATCTGAAAGAAATATCAAGGATAATACATTAAACTGACCGTTTAAAAAGATAGACGGATTTTTGTTACTTAAATATAAACATCTATAACCGTTTCCAACATTTTTGAATTTATCACATATTTGTTTTACAGGTACGTACCTTAAAAATAAATTTAATTACATCATTATTCAAGCTAAATAGAGTATCTTAAACCTATCTATTACATAGGAAACTAAAGCAATTAAGACTTTGAATATATCTATCAGGGGAAACATTAAAACAGCTGAGAGATACTTAAAACATAATATATTGGAAAAGTTATTCTTGTTTGAAAACAAAAAATTTAAGAAATTTAAAAAACCCCAAAAATTTTTTGATGTCTTTTTTAAATTTTGTAGGTTTAGTTAAATCAATTATTTAAAGAACGTGAATACTATAATGAAACAAACAATGACAGGTTCCCATGAATTGAAAACATATCATATACCCTCATGTCGTCTGAAGTTACTGAAGTTTCATCATATGTTCCAAGTTTCTCAGTAAACGTTACCAAAAAAAAATATTTACCAATAACGAAATATATAGCATCAACTAAATCTGCTAGTAACAATAAACCAGATGTTAAAAAGGAAGCAATTATAAGATAAAATAACTAATGCTTTAACAAAAGATAAAACCAAAAAAGACAAAATAATAAAAAGCAACAGCCTCCGAAAAAAATTATAAAAGAACTGGAATGGAACAAACCACATGATTAAAGGCAATCTTCAAATGATTATTTTGAAGTCTGACAAAAGTAATAAAACAATAGTTATGAACAAGGCAGATTATGATATATATATATATATATATATATATATATATATATATATATATGTTTATACGGCTTTCACGGATTCCTCCGTGTGAGAGGCATTAGCAGTGGTTATATCCACATGATGCTGTTATAGGGCTGAAATCACATTCAGCAAAACGTACAACTATATGCAACTCCGTATGTAAATGAAAGTAAAATGCGAAACAGTAAATGCAAACTTCTCTCCAACATTTCATTTCTGTGTTAGAGGTTGCACAGTTAGAATAAATTGTTATAAAACACAATTCATCCTATACCACCACCATCGAGATGGTGGCCTACCTGTACCACCATACCGAGAAGAAAGTCAAAGCTTACCCTCCCCGCACAGTTCTTCTCGGTATGGTGGTGCAGATAGGCCACCATCTCGATGGTGGTGATATAGGATGAATTGTGTTTTATAACAATTTATTCTAACTGTGCAACCTCTAACACAGAAAGGATATGATGGAGAGAAGTTTGCATTTACTGTTTCGCATTTTACTTTCATTTACATACGGAGTTGCATATAGTTGTACGTTTTGCCGAATGTGATTTCAGCACTACAACAGCATAATGTGGATATAACCACTGATAATGCATCTCACACGGAGAAATCCGTGGAAACCGTATAACCATATTTACACCATCCGGCGAGAAGTCGCGTTCAGTGTTGCATACTTCCTTCCGATCTGTCCTTTGCACAACCAGGTGCATGTCGGTACCCTGATGAGTCTAGTGAGAGACGAAACATTTACCTCTGCCGTATCACTGTGGCGAGGAGGGTAAGCTTTGACTTTCTTCTCGGTATAGTGGTACAGGTAGGCCACCATCTCGATGGTGGTGGTATAGGATGAATTGTGTTTTATAACAATTTATATAATAGTTTAATACTGAACCAATATTTATTGATATCACCTTTGACAAATTATGAATTACAAATACGCAAAATTGTTGAATAATTTTTTCACCAGGTTGAATATTTGTTTTAATTGTTACACATTATAATAATTTATCTAAAAGCCTTTAACTTTTCGAACGGCTTGTAATAATTTTATTATAATATTTACAAAATTTTTACAGTTTTCTGATGAAATTGCTTCCTACTCTTCTTGCGCTCGATTCCATAATACGTTTAATGAGGATGGTGGAAAATCATAGTTATTTAGTAGAGCATGTTTGAATTGTGACACAATTTTCGGTTTAGATCAGGACGTTATGCTGGCCACTGCAATACCTGAAAGTCCTGAAAAATAAGCCAGTTTTTTACCATTTTGGTTGAGAATTTTAGATCATTATCCTGCTGGAAGGTAACTTCATTTATCGAATATGGTATGTTATCCACAGTTTCTTGTGTTTCATTTCTTTATTCATATAAATATTAAAATTGATTAAGAATATTGATTTGATTGAAATATAATAATAAAATTATTTCTTTCTGCGTGTGCAAGGAGCGTGATGCCGATAATCCACCACCTAACAGCCAACTGACTTTTTTTTCTTCAAAATATTGTATCAACTATCATCTATAAAATTTTCAATCGGGTGAAAATTATTAAAAATATTTGTTTTTCTTCATGAATGATAGGCGTCCGATGCTCAACCCACCTACGGAGTCATAGCTGATGTTCACGAGTCTTCATGACATAACTCCAGGGTTGGGAAAATAACACGTTTTTTTTTAAAGAACAAAACATTGTGTTTTATTTTAAAAACAAAAAAAGCATGTTCTTTATTAATGCCTAATTCGTGTTTTATTTACCATGTTTTAAACATGTTTTAAATATGTTTTAAGCTTAATTTTAAACAAGTATTAAACATAGGTTTGAAAAGAAAAACAGTGTAAGTAATTAAAAATGTTTAATTATTTCGATTAACGGTTATAATGTCGCTGCATTTACTTTTTTTTCTTTCTCTTTCTGTCTTCTTCAACTCCTCAATCTTTCACGTCCATGTTCTCAAGCGAGCTATGTGGATTCAGCGCCCTCATAACTGCAACCAATTTAGCCGCTTTCTCTATCCCGAGCTTGTTGCGTAATTTGGAATGTACCAATCCGAAAGTAGAAAATAATCTTTCGATTCCTGCAGAAGACGCAGTCGCAGTAAATAACTGACTTGTGATGTCGAGCATCCCTGGACCCACTTTGGTCCCAAGTGATTTCCACCACACTGAAACTTGCGTTTTCTTTAAAAGATCTTCCTTAAACATGTATTCCAGAAATGGAAAACTTCTCGCACGATACGTCAGGACATCTTTCATTGCTTACGGACTGCTTGAATCTATGAACTCCATGCCCATTGTGTCCTCCTATTCTGATAGTCCTTCACTTTTATAGTTAGGGTCTAATATATAAGCAGCAAAATGTGCAGGTGTCATTGCGGCTTTAAATCTTGTTTTAAGTTTATCGGCTTCTTCTGGCAACCAGTCCGATGAGAGGAGATCTTTCCATATATGTGTACAATCGCTTAGGACGCACATATCTTTCTGAATGAGATCAAGAGCTTTTGATACTTTCTTCAGCTTTTTGAGATAGTTCTCAACATTTTCTTTAAACTCAACATCTTGGATATTCCTTACGATTGTTAAATCTAATACAGACCTGTGCTCGCTGCATACTTTGACAAGACAGTGCCAGTTGTTGACATATGATTCGAGACAATTTGCTAATGTATTCCAACGTACATCTTGAGGTAGTACTAGTGCTTTCCTACCGGCTACCTTTTACTTTGCTTTTGGAATTAAATTCAATTTCGTTTGGCTTTCTCTAACTAAACACAACAAAAAATTCGGGAAATCCCCGCGATTCACCAGTATATTCGTCGCACGTCAAAGGAATCCCGCATACTGATATCAAAGTTGCCATCTCTTAGGTAAAAAACATACTACAAAATAATAATATTTCTAACTAATATACTATACTATAATCCGGCCAAAAACAGTTCAAATAAACGGGGAGCTACCATGACTTTATACCGCACACAACTGAGAACAACTGAGACCTTGTAGGCTATGTTTTTTAATTTCCAAACGTCTGTTCATTGAAACTTCACAAAAATATCTCAAATCATAATATGCCAAGTTTACAAAATTCTTCAATTTTTTTTATGTATTCTAAAATTATTTTCTCTTATACATAATTGAAAAATATTTTAACAGTGTTCGACAACTACTATGGAGAATATAATACATTTAATTTCAATTTCATTTGACATGTAAGTGATAGTAATGAAACGTTGAACTTTATCTTTATTTGCAATATTATATATGACGTATGTACAACATAATTTTAAATTTGATTTATATGAATTACATTTTTTTTCGTCCATTGCAGCCATTTCATTCTACTCAAATCCGTATTACAAAAAAACTTATAAATTATTACATTTTGTTACCCCACCTTCTATCTGGAAAGGAATTGAACTTAAAAACAACACACGAAATGTTATTTATTCATCAATATTTATTTCGCTCCTTTCAAAATATTTCACATTCGAGGCGATACCCATATTCTAATGTTTTTTTCAGCCTTCAAACGCCCCCACGTATATACCTTGTGGTATTGCCTTAAGTTCACGTAGCGAATTTCCTTTTTTGTTTTCAATAGTATGTTTATCATACGACAACTTAATCTACTCGAAAATAAATTTACCTTTGTCTCGCCTCTTTCCACTTTATTATTATTCCTTCTTCCATATCGTTGTACATTATTCGATTGGATAGACGATCCTCGATGTAATAAACATGCTGAATGGTTTCCAACCGATATCTTTGCAATGGTAACTTGAGCTTCGGGAAAAAAAGAAGTTACACAGTGCCATATCTAACAAATATGACAGTTATAGAATGATATTGGTGGAGTGCGTGTATGGCCTCAATCAAACAAAGCAAGATAGCCGAATAATATTCCTTATTAACTATTCAACCCAAAGGAGAAATTCGTAATTGGTAATTCAAGAAAACAGTGAACATGATTTTAAGTTTTTAGTTGTTTTAACTGTCATCCTTTAGCTTTTATTCCGCCTCGTACAACACGTCTCAAATCAACCATAGCCTTTTCTCGAGCGATCTGATTGTCGTCAGTTGTGTGACAACATTTGATCGTAGACTTCTGCAAATAATATATTTTGGTAGCCAGGCCGTTCTGTCTACAATCAAACTGTTGTCTCCTATTAATAGCTACTCAAATAACCTATAAAGAAATATCACAAAGACATTGACACTCTAGAAGTCCGAACGTTCTCTTCTCTCTTCTTACAGCTTTAGTTCCAAACAACTACAAGCTTACCAAATCCATAATTCAGAACTTCAGGACTCAAGCAAGGCTACTAACATGCTGATCAGATGATATCTCTTGTTTAAAGCTATTCTAGTAGTGCGTCCGTGAGTTTAATCGCAAGAAGGATTTAAATTAAATTAAATAAAACAAGTTTCTCCAAACACTTAAGTCTATTAACAAAAATAAATAGGAAACGAGAATATTGATAATGAAAAACTTAAAATTAGTAATGAATAACAATGTCAAAGTAACTAACATAATTGCGCTTAATGGCCGTTCAATTAGTAAACATGTAAAACCCAATTTGGAAGATAAAACATATAAATAGCTTTCTAAAATATTAAAAAGAAAAAAGAATAAAAAGGCGAAAAACAGCTATTTATATTAATTAAACAAACAGTATTAAAATCACTAAATTCTCTAGTAAAATAATACAAAATATTCCCTTAACTTCCCCAAAAGAAAAACAAAACAAAAACAAAGAAAATCTTCATTCCCGACGGATAAACACGTCACGTAATTATACTGCTCTTACAAGTCGTACCGACTGCCCTAAATGAATTGCAAGCTATAACTGAAGTTTATTAATTCTTAAAAAGCGAAACTTGTACCCCGCTGGTACCTTCCTGTTCACCCCATGCATCCCTGTAGCTGTCTCAAATTTCATTCACTAATCGTTCGAATAATTTATCCCATAGGGCGTCAACCATTCTATACCGAATACTTAATTCCCCAATTGGCTTCTGAGCGTCTTAATCCTAATTTTTATATAAAAGCAGTTAATCAAACTATTCTAGGTGTTCCCGTAGATAAAGGGATCGATAATAACGTCCGTATAAAAAAAACTATTCATTCTCTTAGTAGTCTAGAAGTACTTAACTCTTTATTTCTTGTGAATAGAAAAAAACAGACATTATACAAACTCCCTTTACATTTGGTCAAACAATATATCATATTATAGTGAGTTATTTGATTATTTTTTTGTTTCCTAATAATTTTAACGGTTTTTCGTACACTATATATAAGACATCCCTCGCCCTTATCTCTTCGGTTTTATTTAAATAACCAGGGTTCGACAGATTTATATACAAACTTTAAAGGAGAGTTCCATCTTTAGTTTATATCATCATAAATTCTGAGTAACGTTTAAACGACTCAAAAATAATAAAGTTGAGATTATGCTTAAGTACGATAATTGATTTATTTTTCCTTTAGACTTTCTTGAGTGGTAATAAAAAAATAACCTATCCCATTCTCACGGGTAAAATTTATCCACAGAGTGATTATTTAATTGCTCATTTTTGCAGAATATATTTCCAGCTAAATAGTGTAAGGTAATTAATATTTGTTCCATTACAGTTGATGTTAATGGCTGTCCAGGATTCCTCTTATTTTCAAGGTTTTCAAGGACCTTAGTAAACTCCATATATCATTTAAACCATCTGGTATGCAACTTATAATCTTCAGTTAAGTTAATGTGGTCCGAAACAGAAAAATTAATGCTCAGTTGATTTGGTCATGATAAAAATAGTGATGAAAATCAAAAATCGTTCGCCTGCACGCTATTTTGGTTAGGTAAGACTTGCTGCGCTTATGGTACTGTGGCGGCTCTAGGCCCCTCATACTCTTTTGTCAGAAATATCCTTCATACCTTTTTCAATTTTATTATTTGTTATATTTTATTATCCTGTTGTATTTATTTAAGATTCAATATTTTTTATAGTTCATTTTACAATGCTGCACTGAAAACGTGATATTTTTCTTACTTTAGTAAAATAAGCTATACCTTTTCGTACAATTTAAGGATTGTATCAATGAACCAATCGGGCCCTTTTACGGTCATTGATGACTCGGGATTTCCAACTGCTTGCAAGAAAATGTGTTACGGTGTTGCCATTTAGGCGGAATTATTCCCAAATCTGAATCACTATTAATAGACCGCTGAAAACTTGGAGAACGTGACAACACCGTACGATCCTAGTAAATTATAGGCAGATCCGTTTAAAAACCACCAACTTCCAAGTTAGAGGTCTATTGCTATTCTATTCTATTCCATTACTATTCTCTACTAGTCTAACTCCGTTTACAGTGAAATATCATATTCTTTTTCTATTTTCTATCGATTATAGTTCAGTTTTAATATTGCTTTAAATCTTTCCGCTTTGAATTCTCTTTCTATATAAACCCGCTTTCAGTGCAAGCGCGACTACATAATAAACATTGTTAAACTTTTAAATCGCGTTGTTAATTTCACACTTACACGCATACTAAAAACTATAAGTTTAGCGCACTACAAAAACGCCAAAGTACTTAAGTTTAGGGGTTTAGGTTTGTGGCTATTGGTCTGTCGCTGCTCCCTCCCTCTCCAGAAAAAAAAAAGAGTTTAAGGTCCGCCACTGATCTTCACTCATATTTCAAATTTTGTCTAGTTTATTGCAAAGTTGAATGTTAATAGGTCGCTTACCGAAGTTACAATGTGTTACATCGAGAGTTACCCAAATTAATAATTTTTTATTAGGAAAGTAAAACGTAATTTTCTTTAGCGACCCTTAAATTAAAATGTTGTTTAGGAAGCTAAAGAAAAAAGTTGTGTATGTTTTAGTTACGCAAAATAAAATATTTCGTTCGTTTTTAATTTTTCTGAAATATGCTATATTAAAAATGTTTATCAAGTTTCATACATACTTGTTACAAATACATATTTAAATTATAAAATCAAAATAATTTAGTAAAAAATTTTCCATAGTTATAGCAACAACTTATTTAGTATTCCCAACTAATTTTCACTTTTGGCAGTATTGCAAGCAGGAATATAACGTACGTGGTCTTTGGTCGGATCAAGGTCGATCACTTGTTCATGGTTAAATTGTAGCCTCAACGCCTAGTTATGTTTTATCTTCTTCCTTTGAAGTCAGAAGAAAAAAAACAAATAATATTTTAAGCTGGGTACGCCTGTCGAACTTCAAATCGAACGACAAAAGACAGAAGCCTATCGAAATCTTTTCTTTTTGGTTTTTATCTTTGTAAAACGATGAGTTTTGAGTTGCTGAATTTTCTGTTGTTTACTATGTGTATAATATTTGTGTTTCTTGTTACTCTTAACAGATAAGTAATGTAATTATTGTTATATAATGTCAATACTTAGAAGTACCCAAATCAAATTTAACAATTCTGTAATTAAAATTAGTAAAATATTGTCATTGAAAATATAACTGTCAGTCGTTTTAAACAAAAAGAAATTTTTCGAAACGGTTTTTACGTATATTATGTTTAAATGAAAAATTATTTTGGCTAATTAAAGAGAACAACAAAATACAAAATTATTTTGTGGTATATAAATAAACAAATAAATGCACATATTCAAACCTTTAGTTATATTTGAAAATTTCAGAAAGCACCAGTGTCGTCCAGATGACTTTTATGTCTGAATTTGGTCCCTAAGAAATGATACCCCCTGGCTTTTTTGAATTGTACTAGTTTTTTTGTTATTGGAGTACGTTTATTCAGATTTATATTTATTTATTTCTTGTTAAACACCACTTGGTAAGGATCAGTACTTTTGGGAATGGAACAGATGTTAAAAAAATTTCAGATTTAGCATATTTAATCATCATTATTTACAAACTATCGTCTCAAAATTCATGATATATATATATATATATATATATATATATATATATATATATATATATATATATATATATATATACATTATTTATCTAAAAAGTATGCTAAATCCCAAATCTGTGTAATTAATATTTTCTGAGAAAATTATCTTCAAAGTTGAAAGTTTGACCTTGATTTCACGCTCTCCTAATTAAGTTACAGCAACAACTCTTACAGCAATTTGTTGAAAATGACGTACATTTTGAAGATCTATTTTAATAAAATATATTTTTAATTCTGGCCCGAGGGAAGATATTGTTGAATAGTTTAACTTTACCGGGGAAATTTTTCGTTGCTATGACAGACCCCCCCTAAAATCTGTGGACCAACGAAACGCACTCAGAATCTATCTGACTTTGGTATCCGAGATCACGGGTACAAATAATGAGCTTATTGCTCTCTACAGGCACAGAGGCTGCATGCACTTACCGTTCTGCGCAGTAGAGGAGTCATTTCAGAGCAAATATGGTTTTCATGATATTAAAATCATATTTCATAACAATAAGTTGTTTATTATTGTATTAATTATTCAATATTTTATTAAAATCAATGTTTTTACAAAAAGTTATATGTATAGAAAAAATAGAATATATATATATATATATATATATATATATATATATATATATATATATATATATATATCAAATGTCAAGATTGAATTACCGCCACAACACTTATTGGTAATTTAGCTTAAACTTTAGTTCCAATAACCAAAAAATGAAGATGCTGTTTACTTACGAACACTGTCAAAAGGAAATGCCTTAAATTTAATGTAAATGTGCTGGAAGCAAATTTCATAAATGTTTATTTAATGTAATGCATTAAATTAAATAAAATAATTTTGTACATGTTCATTGAATTTGAGATTCACATATACACCACACCATAGGAAAATGATTCCTTTAAGCAACTTATATCATACTAAACAAAAAGTTCAATACAAGTTGCGCCATCTCCCGGAATCTTATGCAATGTATATTAAATAATAATATAAATTCCTTTAGTATTAGGGTATACGTGAATTAATTTTAATGTCCAGAAAGTTAAAATATCTTTTCAGCTACTTTATTGAAATTTAAGATACCATTTAATCAAATTAAATGTACAACGAACTGACCTTTGAATAAATTGCTTTACGTTCAAAGTAAATGTAAATTATTCACGATTTTTGGTACAAAATCATTAAATTTAATGTAAAATGGACAATAAATTTGCATTAAATTTAAAGTTATTTTTAACAGTGTAGTGAATTAATCTAACTTTTCTAAACAAGATTTTTATGTTATTTTTTGAATCAAAATTTCGGAGTCCATGTTCACTGAAAAAAGGTTGTCAAACCCAAATTATAATAAATTACCAAGTTATGTTTAAGTGCGTACTTGCCCTTAGGTAAACTTGGACCTAGAAATATCAATATCAAGCTTTTTATTTCCTTTATTTCTTCTTCTTCTTCCTCTTTTATTTAACACAACGTCTTGTTTTTCTGCTATATTAAGCCTCCTGTAATGTTGATGTCCAACATTCGTGCCACCATTTTGGAGGTCGACCAGTGGGTCTTCTAGTGTTTGGTATCTCGTTCTTAGCTCATTTTGCCCATCGATCTTCGCCCATTCTGTCCACATGGTCCCTCCAATATCTGCGCCTTGACTTTATGATCCGTACCACATCACGCACCTTGAGCTCTTCCCTTATTTCGGAACTTCTTATTTGATCTCTTAGGGTTACTCCTTTGATTGTTCTTAACGTTTTCATTTCAGCCGTTCGTAGCATACTTTTTGTTTTAGATGTTTCGGCTCGAGTTTCCGATGCATAAGTTAGTCTTGGTCTTATCACAGTTCTGTAGATGCGTACTTTGCTCTCTGTGGACATATACTTATTTTTCCAGATTATGTCCCTCAGGCATCCTGATATCCTTGAGGCCTTGCTAGTCTGTGCTCTGACTTCCTGATATAGATCTTTATTGCTTGATACATCAACTCCCAAGTATCTGCAAGACATGCTTTGTCTGATAGGATGGTTCTTCACCACCAGTTTGCATCCGACAGGATCTTTTGAAATTACCATCGTTTCGGTCTTTTCTGTAGATATTTCCATATTTAAATTTTTTGATATGGTCTGGAATCGGTATAGCAGTCGTTGCAGATCGTCTTCATTTTCTGCTAACAGTAAGGCGTCGTCTGCATAACACGAGATTTTTAAAGATTTTCGTCCCATTTTGTATCCTCCATTGACTTCTTTTACATTTTGAATTATCTTGTCCATAATTAATTTAAAGAGAAATGGACTCATACTGTCGCCTTGTCGTATTCCCGTCATGATAGGTATTTCCTCTGTTACTCCTTGTTGTGTCTTTATGCGTGTCTTTATTTAGCTCTTCAATTACCGTAATATAGTTGTGGTTAACACCATTTTCCTGAAGTATTTGCAAGACGTCTTTAAGTCGAACTCTATCAAACGTTTTTTTAAGATCTACTAGGCAGATGAAAAGAGGTTTATTGTATTCTATCGATTTTTCAATAGTCTGTCGGATAATGAAAATCGCATCAACTGTCGATTTGTTCTGTCTAAACCCGTGTTATTCTTCACTTATTGCAATTTTCCTCGTTAGTTTTGAAGTCATAATTTTTGTTAATAATTTGGTTGTACTGTTTAGTAGTTTTATTGTTCTATAATTGTTGGGGTCATTTTTATTTCCCTTTTTGAAGATGGGTATAGTCAGGCTGTTCTTCCACTGTTCTGGAATACTGCAGGTTGATAGAATTTTGTTGAATAGTATTGTTAGTGCTTTTTCTAGTTCAAGGCCCCCATATTTAAGCATTTCATTGGAAATATCGTCGGTTCCCGGAGCTTTTCTGTTTTTCAGTTTGGTCAGCATTTCGCGTACGTCCTTTATTTCCTTTCAGCAAATAGTTTAGCTACCATTAGAAAACCACTAAACATTTAACCAACAGTGTAGTATTATATTTGATTAATTTTGTTTATTTAGGTATTATTGTTTATCTCATTTAGAATTCAAAATTAAGGGTCAGATTCAATTTATCCAATCTCTCCGGTCAACCTATTCGCCGGTAATGAATGTGAACAAGAAATGTGTAACAAAGTTCATGTCTGAATATTAAATAAAGGGACTTTTTCGCAACGCTGGCTTTTGTTCCGATCTAGTTTAATTAAAGTCTTATACTCTCTCTGTTTAGAAAGTATATTCTTTCGTCTCGCTTTTGACTAAAAGCTTACACTTTTTCGCTCTCTAGGGAAGAAACTTATGTTTTCTTTTTATTTTCAAATCTCATTATTGTTAGGCTAATATCAGAACTATAGAAAGGATATTTTATTCAATTTTTCTTTTCAAATAGGGTCAGTTCGACAAGTTACCTTTCAGCTTTCATCTTAAATTTGTTTGGTTCAAGATTATTTATCGGCTTGTCGTTTAAACTTAAGTTAAAACTGCGAAGCTATGAAAGTAGTTTGAAAAAATCATAAGCTTCTTCTTCTTCACCTTCTTCTTCTAGGTAAAACCAAGTTCTATTATCTACACAATGCCTCATCGATCCTCGTTTAAAGTCGAAATCTAGCAGTCTCTCCATCTTTTGGGGGGCCGTCCAGGCGGCCGTTTGGTTTCTCTCTCATCACAGTTTTTGCTAGTCTGTCATCGTCCATTCGTTCCACGTGATCTCTCCACTGCCTACGACGGTTTCGAACCCACTTCACAACATTCCCCACTCCGCTGCGTTCCCGTGACCATTCTCAGCGTTTTCATTTCTGTAGTTCTCATAATTTGTTTTGTCTTTGTTGTTTCATTTCTTGTTTCTGCGCCGTAGGTCAGTATCGGTCTTACACAGACCTGGTAAATTCTTGCTTTGCGCTCAACCGTCTCTTAGTTGGCCTGATATCATGGCCGCTTTGTTGGCTTGTGTGCGTACTTCTTCCGTTACTGCTTTGTTACTTGTTATATGTGCTCCCAGGCATTTTAAACTTCCCAACCTGTTCGATATGTTTGTCATCAACCATTAGTTTGCATCTTACCGGTTCTTTTGCTATTACCATTGCTTTGGTTTTCTCTACAGATATCTTCATATTATACTGTTCGATTGAGATGGAAAAGCATTCTTTGTAAGTTGTCCTCGCCATCTGTTGTTAAGGCAACATCGGCTGCAAAGCATATAATCTGAACGATATTGTGTCCCATTGGGTACCCAATATTTGTGCTTTTTACCTCATCAATGATTTCGTCCATGATTACATTAAAATGCGTTGGACTTAGGCTATCATCCTGTCTTATTCCTATGGATAGTGGGATTTTCTATGTTAGAGTGTTACTTGTTTTAATTACCTTGGTGTTTTTGGAAATCAGTTCGTATATTGTGCATATGATTGCTTCGTCTACTTATTTTCTTCGCAGTAGTTCTGTTATGTGTTCCAGTTTGACTCGGTCGAAAGCTTGTGTAAAATCCACAAAACAAATGAACAGGGGTTTATCATATTCGATAGATTTTTCAACCAACTGTCTGATAATAAATATACCGTCGATAGTAGAGCGGTTATTCCGGAAGCCCTGCTGTTCTTCGCACGCCCTTAACTTGTCTACGATCCGTTGTGACAGTATTTTGGTTAACAATTTAGCTGAACTGTTCAGTAAGCTGATTCTCCTGTAGTTTTCAGGTTGTTTCTTTGATCCTCTTTTGTGGATCGGAATTGTGATGCTTTTCCGCCATTCGTTGGGTACTAACGTGAGAACAGTGAGCTCTGTGATAAGAGTGGGGCCTCCGTACTTTAGCATCTCATTCGTAATTTGGTCGGCACCAGGTGATTCACTGATGTTAACATCTGTTAGTTCTCTGGTTTTCGTCTACGTTGTTTTCTGTAGCTGGTGCCTGGAGTAAGTCCTTAAAATGGCTGATCCATTGTTGGCTGTCGATTGGACTTAGTTGAATGTATTTATTGATTGTTTTTTTTTCTGTTCCTTAGCATGTTCCATATTTTCTTTTGTCCTCCATATAGGTTCCATGTCTTTTAAATACTTTTCCCAGTATTCTTTCTTTAGTTGAGCTATTTGACTGTTGATTCAGTTTCTCGCCGTTTTGTACTCTTCGAAATGGTTTGTTGTTTTGTGCTGTCAGTATTTTGTAAATGCTTGTCGTTTTTCTTTTGCTAGTATTTTCACCTCTTCTGTGAACCATGGTTTTGTGTTGCTTCGCTTGTCCGTACTAACTTTTCGTGTTCCGATCGCCTCCTTGACGCTCTCCTGTATATTTCTTTTCAGTTTTTCCCAGGCTTTCTCCACTCAGTCATTTTCTAGGATTGTATTAGCTTTTATTTTCTCCGAGAGTCTCTGCTGGTAACAATACTTTTGTGCTATCGTTAGCGAATGATTCGGTATTGTATTTAAGAAAGGTATGTTTCTGTTTGTGCGTTCTGTTTATACTTTGTTAGGACCGGTATATACATAATACTAGTCGGTGGTCGTCTTTTCCCAGGTCTGACGAATTCAGAGTTCTGACATCGAGTATTTGGTGGGATAACACTTTTCTGTTCGTTATTATGTAGTCTATGGTTGATTCTTGTTCTCGGGTGTTTCCCCATGTCCGTTTATATTGCCACTTATGTGGAAAGAAGGTGTTATTTATTCTCACCTCGTTTTGGGCGCACAGTTGTATGAATTGATCCCCGTTGTCATTTAGTGTTACCTCATTATATCTCTGCATTACTCCCGGAATGGGTTCGTTACCTATTCTTGAGTTGAAGTATCCTAGCATAAACACTTTTTCTCTAACGGGTATGGTACTTAGTAGATCTTTCAATTTATTGAAGAATGTTTCTCTAACCTCTCTGGGTTTGCTGATATCTGGTGCGTAGACGCTTATGACCACCACAATGACCATATGTGGCAAATTTGTGTTGATTTAAAAATGGTGAACATTCTTCTCGGTCAACAAAGTGGTTACACTAAGTTTCCCTGTTTTATATGTCTTTGGGGCAGTAGAACTAAACAAGAGCATTGGGTAAGAAGAAGCTGGCCCTTGAGAAAAAATATGAAGCCTGGAAAGCAAAATATAGTCCAGAATTCACTAGTAGCTAGTGACAAAATTATCCTTCCACCATTACATATAAAACTGGGCATCATGAAACAGTTTGTTAGATCATTAAATAAAGACGGCGACTGCTTTTCTTACATTTGTCAAAAATTTCTTCAGCTCACTATCGAAAAGATTAAAGCCGGTATTTTTGATGGCCCTCAAATTAGACAACTTAGAAAGATACTCAATTTATAAATTTCATGACTAAGTAAGAACAAAGTCTTGGAGAGCTTTCTTCTCTGTGATGCAGAATTTTCTCGGAAATAAAAAATCAGAAAATTATATTGAACTTGTAGAAGACCTTCTGTTACAATTAAAAAATTTGAGGTTCAATAGGAGCATAAAACACGACTTCCTCCATAGTCACCTAGACAGGTTTCCGGAAAATTTAGGACATATGAGCGAAGAGCAGGGAGAGCGTATTCATCAGAACTTACGCGTAATGGAAGAGCGCTATCAGGGTTTCTGGGATACAAATATGATGTCTGACTATTGTTGGTCTCTGACACGTCATTTTCCTAAGTCTACACATCAGAGAAGAGCTTTAAAATGAAGTTTTTTAGAACTCAATGATTAACTTGATTTTAAATAAATTTTTTCTTAGTAAATATACATGTTTTTTTCTGTTTTATACCTACAGAGCTGAAACTCAGAAACTAAAACTGATACAAAAATTCTACTCATATATTTGAAATTAGCATATCATATGTAGTCAACAACAGCTAAAATTTCTTCGGCAACAGATGTACTGTAAACTAGCGCTATCGAGGAGCAACAGTATTTATACCTGATTGATGCACATCGAACCGTGATCCAGCGTTATAATCGATTGCCACGTATAATGTGGACTGTAACCTGCATCTCTATTAATATTATTATATTTACAAAGTTCGATTGATTCTCTAATTTTATGTTTAAAGAAACTAGACACTGATGTTAGCATCTTAGTTTCTTTTACATTAAACGTGTTACCTGAACAATTCTGGTATTCAGCTACTGCAGATATTACTATTTGTTTCTTTTTTATACTTGTTTCATGTTCTTAGGCCTTAAGTCCAGTGGATACAGATCATCCTGTTTCACCTACAAACACTTCACTACAAGAACAAAGGATCTTGTAAACACCTTCTGTATGAAATGGAATTGCGTCCTTTAGAGACTTCAAACATTGTCCAACTTTCTTACATGTGTTAAAAATTATCCGAATGTTTGATTTTCGGAGCAATCTGGCAACCTCGTCGGTCGTTCCGTATATGTAAGGTAAGACAATACTGTCCATAGGAGGTACATTTATGACCTTTTGTTGAGGAGGGGTTTTTATATTTATTAATAGAATTCTATATCTTCAGCGCAATATCCGTTGCCTCTTAGAGAATTAGTCAGTTTTTCTGTTTCATATTGAAAGTGCTCTATGTACAAAAGAGTTTATGACGGATTGTTTTTAAGAAGAATGATGGTGTGACGTTGCATTGAGACATTGATTTGTATGTATTGGTTTTCTATACACAGAATGTCCTAATTTGCCATTCTCTTTCCTTTGTACTAGTACATCAAGAAAGGGAAGGGCACCATTAGATTTAGTTTCCATAGTGAATTTTATGCTAGGGTGTTGTTGATTTAGATGATCCAGGAAATTATGGAGGTAATCTACGCCATGTGGCCAAATTACGAACGTATTATCTACATATCAGCACCAAAATTTAGGTCTTAGAGGAGCAAAAGACAAGGCGTTTTCTTCAAAAGCTTCTATGAAGACACTAGCTACCACAGGTGATAGCAGAGATCCCATGGTATATTAAAAATTAATCAAATTTTCAACATTTCTAGTCAATGATATATTATTGACTAATGTCTTAAGTGTGTATTAAAAATATCGTTAATCGATTAATGACTTATGCATAAAGTATGAAAATACTAAGCTTAAAAATACTTTTTTCAGGAAAATATATATTCCATTATTAATATTTCATCGAGTTACTACAAATTAAAAAAATGAAAGTCCTATAACTAATATTCGCCGAAAAAAATCAAATTTTTCTGGCGAAACGAATTTGAACACAAATAAAGACAATTTCCTCCCTATTATTATCCAATACAACTTTAAGGGTAGTCTTTTACAGCATAATAATTACTGGTTTGCATGGAAACTTTCCTTTGCCAAGAACTTAAGAGAAATGCAAAACCCTCATTACGAACATTTATTTGTCCTTTATTGTTGCTTGTTAGATTATAAAAGACTAAAAAAATGCCGGTTTTAAAAACGAAAATCTAATAATGCCTAAATTGAATTAAAACAACCGAAAATTATTAAATAAACAAAATTCGTCACTGGCCTTTTCTAATTTAAAAACTCGTTGAAGGGGTCGTCCACCTTTGCGGTTTTGAAAAATGTATTTTTTTTTGCATATTTCGAATATAAATATAATAAGGAACGCCGTATAAAGGATTTTGTGAAATACACTTTCCTTCGTAGGTATATGGGACCTGTAACATGGCCACCTCTATCCTTTTCAAGCTTTCTAGCCGCGCTTGGCCGCTCCGTCTCTCTTTCAGATATAAATTCTTTTTCGGAAGGGTATAGTGGTAGTTTGTTGACGTTTTGTGATTGCATGTGAATGTATGCATGTCGCTGTTTCCTTTTCACGTTGACTTTACGAACTAGCAATTCACAGAAACTCTTAGTCTGTAGAAAAAAAAATGAAAACTGCGATTTGGGCATCCCTGGAGAACTGCAGTTCATCAAACGAAAACCCCCAATACTCAAAGTGTCCCCCGGCAAAGATAGTTGGTGCAAGTGGAGCCAGGCCGAGACCAGTGGGACTTTGGCCACTTTTCAGCGTGATAAACTTCCTTTCGCTCCCTAGATCGTTAAATTAATGAAACCAATATACGAAAGTTTGTCATCTGAAAGTTAATTGGAAAGATGTTTGGACGCGCATATGCAAAATAACAACGAGTGTGTGCATCTGGATCTTGACGCCAAAACATTTGCAGCAAGCAGGTGGTCGAAACTGCAACTCATTTGGCAGTCATGATTTTCAATGAGGGACTTTCATCGATTCTACCAACTATGGAATTACCCTGGGATCTCAAGCAGAGTTGTGCGCAGCTCGACTCGTCGAGGACTGCATCGACCGCTTGGAGCGGAGAGTGAGCGACGCGGCAAAAAGGGCCTGAATCCAACAAAAGAAGTGCATGTGGCACACCAAGACTTCTACGTGACCAGGATAAAGAGCTCTACAGTCCTGATATGGCCAACTAGATCGTAAGTTTCTCCAACCAGATAGCCTAAGCCTTACCAAAAAGTTGTATATGAGATTTTTGCGGGGACAAAATCAAGAAAGTCCCAAGGTCGCGAATGGGCTAATTATTATTTTCTAAAAATACATTTTTAAAGAGAAACTTGTACTAATAAAAGAAAAAAAAACATGTCTCAATTATCTTCAGTAGTTCCTTTGAAATTAATTAATAAAAATAGGCTTGGATTTTACGGCTCAAAGGTAGACGACCCCCATGCTAAAGTATATTAACTAAAGAGACTATTAGATTTTTGAATATTATATCTTCCTAAGTAGTTAAAAATCGAATTCAGTGTGATGTAACAAAATTTAGGATACTTAATGAAAGCGGAGAGCGATATATCTATTAGAGATGGGATAGAAGATCTTTGTGTTTCTCTCTTCAATATCGCATGCGCAGTTCATAAACCTTTTTGATCAGCATAAGGTGAAGACTAAACACCGATTGTCTTAATGAGGTAATATGAACGATTAAAGAATCGTCAATGCAATAATCATAAATATTATGAATTAATATAAACCGAAACACACATACGAAACCACCATATATATATATATATATATATATATATATATATATATATATATATATATATATATATATATATACATATATATATATATATATATATATATATATATATATATATATATATATATATATGTTTATGTGGCTTTCACAGATACGGATTCCCTCGTGTGAGACGCAATAGCAGTGGATATATCCACATTATGCCGTTGTAGTGCTGAAATCACACAAGAACACAGGTAGTTATTACTCTCTCTAGTTCTTAAATAAACTATAGTAAAAGAGGCAAAATTGTTTTTTTTTCTGAACTCAAAGCTCTTGGGGAGGGGGGATCCCCCCTCCGCCCCCCCCCCTTGGATCTGCGCCTGTATATATATATATATATATATATATATATATATATATATATATATATATATATATATATATGTAATCGAAGGTTTTCGGGCATCCCGTGTATGTGCTGAGTCCCTCTCAGGACTGGAAGGCAGCTGACGTTTCGGTGAAATTTCATTCACCATTTTCAAAGCTCACAGTATGGTTTCTCTTTTCGCTCATTGTCAATGAATTATTGATTTGAAATACAATTGACAAGAAATTGAAATAGAACTAATACAGAAAATCTCTATTCAGGCTTACACATACTTGTATATAATTTTAATTTTTGGACAGTTTTATTGCTATGCTATGCTATGACTGGGTGGCATAACCTCACTCTTTTGGATTTTTTTTAAAGAGGTTTATTGTTTTAACAGTGTTAAGGTACTAGTATGTTGAATGTTTTGGTTTTAATTTTAATTTGTGACAAAGTTTTTTAAAAATTTTTTAATTGTATACAATTTGTTCTGTGTGGAGGCTACGGCTGGCGACTGCTCTCAAACTAGCAGGGTTAAGGTGTGCCCTTTGACGAGTGAGTATGGTTGGTGAGTATTAAGCTTATTTGCTGACCATATTCTCTTGTTTTTAGGGTCTGAGCCCTGAGGATGGTCTGTTAGACCGAAAGCGCTTGGCCGATATTAATAAAAACATACACTGAAATACAAAACCCGTCTATTTCTTGATTTCTTCGGTGTACAACCTGTTAATAACTTATTAAATGCGATGTTTTTACTATGTTGTTCACGCAGCACTTACTTTTTTTATTTTCATACAACCAGCCACTATAGATAAGACAAGGCTTTAAAAAGAACAGGTACCACTGTAAATATCGGAGTTCCCGCACGCTCGATAATCACTCTCTAACTAATTGAGGACCATGATTAAGGACGCTGATGAGTACTCAAATGCATTTAAGAATGTAACAGTGTTAGGAAACCGCGGTCATGCCAATTTTTAACAATCGAAAAGTGGTAAGTTTAACAAGGCGACTTTTGTTTTCATCAATTATTTACAATATGTATTATTTCAAAATAACAGGATAATCAATAAAGTATTTAATTTGAAATAATTTTCCAAGAGTGGCCCAAGACCCTGTAGTTGCCCTCGTCAATTTAAATCAAATATTGCAAAAAATAATCTTTTTTGTTAAAATAGGCACCCTCGAATCTACATGCGCGACCCCGCCTCAAGATCCACAACATGTCGACAGGAAAGGATTCGCCAGGCACATGACAGGTTGAACTGGCCGTTTCCTTTTTTACTGTAGGAGAGGGTCGAGTAATGATTTATCTTCTGAAAAATTACTATAAATGTAAATTAAATACAAAATTTAATATTATTATAAATAAATAGACATGGAGAATAATACATTTTTATCAAATCAATGAGTTTACTACATTTTAAAAACATTGCCATATTAACACTCCAATCAACATTTAAATTACATAAGAATTAACAGCAAGTTCAATCAGTCGCTTTCCGGTATACAGGGTGCGGCATTTATCTTGAGACAACGGAATATCTCGCTGGTATCATATTTCTTCGAAAAATGTTTTATACAAAAATTATAGGGTGACAAGGGGCCTAATTAGCAGTGATTTGAAGATGACCTTGACCGTATCTTTCAAGGTCATTCGAAAGTGAAAAGGGCGGTAAATTTTACCGTCAAATGTGACCTTGTCCGCAAGTTGAAGAACAAATATCAAGGTAACTAAAAAAGTTGTTGGGTGGTACAGTGTAATGACCTTGAAAATTACATTGACCGTGACTTTCAAGGTCATCTAAATATCAATTTCAAAATTTGATAAACAAACCTCTAATTTGACCCTCGAGATAGAAAGACCGATCAATTTCACAGTAATTTCATCATCATGTGTGATCTCGACCTCAAGATTAAGGTTATTCTAAGGTCAAACGAAGATCTTCAACGTCGTTATTTTATAAAATGTTTAATACTAAAGTTGTAAGGTTGTAAAGTTGCTATAACATTACCTTGATCTCGATCTTCTTGAAAAAATTCATTCGTACAGAACTGTTACCAGAAACTGTACTTAGTATAATTATGTGCATAATATAGTATAATGACGTGGTAGTAGTAGTTTTTGTCTCTTTGGGGTGTTTGTTTTCGGTAAGTCCCCTCACCTGTTACCATCGAGGTAATTGTTTTCGGTAAGTCCCCTTGCCTCTCGACATCAGGATGCTTATTTTTTATAAGTCCCCTCGTCCTTCATAATTTTTATGATCATGTTAAAGGTTTTATAAGAATTTATTTCAATAAGTGCTCAAAATGGTTACCTTGAACTTCAATACACTTATTAACCAGGACTTCAAAAGATTGCACATAACTGCGGAGCATTTAAGGTGTTATTTTGACACAAGCATCTCTGATTCGCTGCTTCATGTTTTCACGAGTTGTTGGCATGTCTTTATAACGCTCTTCAAATAACTCCATAAACAAAAATCTGGTGACGCAAAGTTTGGCGGACTCGCGGGCCAATTTACTGGACCTTCTCTACCAATCCACCGTTCGTTGAATTGGGAATAACGTGCTGGACAACCATCGTGTTGAAGTCACATTTGTTGCCTTACATCTAGTCGTACGCCTTCAAGCAAAATTGGAAGTTAATTTTCTAAAATATTACGATATTTTGCGCTGGTAAAATTACCTTTTCAGATGTTGAAATTGAACTTAAAATGATTTTTAAGGTTAAGGTCAAGGATATTTCAAGGTCACTACTACTTAGCCCCCATGCCACCCAACAATTTTTGTACGAATCGTTTCACGAAATACTGCGACTTTTTTTGCTTTGACCTTGAAATGGCCTTGATATTTGACCTTTACCTTGATATTAAAGTCATATCAGAAGGGAGAATTTCTCACCTTTTTAATTCCCGGGGTCGAAATTGGGGGGTCCCATTTAAAATTCTGAAGTTGATCTTCAAATGATTTTGAAAAACCGAGATCAAGGTTGTTTCCAAGGTCACTACTAGTTAGCCCCTTGCCACCATATAATTTCTGTATAAAACATTTTTCGAAAAAATGTGATTCCACAGAGATATTCCGTTGTCTCAAGATATAAAACTATTTGTATTTCAAATATAATCTCAGAATCAGAATACGATGGATTTACTTTACTTTGCCTCCTCTCAAAATGACGCTACGTTTTACTAAAAAATATTCGTGGTGCACCTTGTCCACAGAATACTCGTATGATGTCCAGTAATATAACAATTTCAAACATACGACACAAAACAAAATTAAGGCCAGAATCTTTAACGTTTCTCCCAACCTATTATTGCTCGAAGCATAATAGCTTTGTTCGCGGTAAGGATTTAGAACCGATTCTGAACTAATACGCATGCGCTGTTGAAATAGCAGCGTTCGCGGATCACAAAGTTCAGAATTTTTAGTTCCAGTCCCATGTTCGCGGAGAAAATAATTCGGTTCGAAATCGATTCTGAACGAGTCCTACCGGATTGAAGAAGAACTGTTCGGAATTTTATGCAGCGCCAGCTTTCATGCTGTGGCCGCAATGTGCAACTATTTGACAATTGTTTTTATTTTATTTTAGGTTTTTCTCTTGTTTATGTCATTCGTTGCATTTGATGTTCCAGTATATATTTTATTATATTATATTGGTTTTACTTTAATTAGTGTTAATCGACCTAGAATATTAAATAATAAGTAAAAAAAGTGTTAGTTTGAACCTAAAAAAATATATATTTTTAGTGAATACTTCCATTATGTCAAATTATTTATCATCCAGCGATGAGGACTTAAAAGAAATTTTAAAGTTACTCAAAATTCCTAAAAGTGCTAATTATTTTGAGGAAATTTTGCCCCCCATTTTCAGTTAAGCTGAGAAATGGTCAAGAACTGGCGTGTATTATGGTTTGCGATAAATGAAGTTGCATCGTATAGGGACGTATCAGACCAGTTTTTAGTTTAATTAAAAATGTTTTTTGAATCAAAAAGAAATGGACTTAAAACTATTGCGTTTTATTTTTTGTTTAGAAAAACCCCCATCTTTTTATTAGACGTATGTTTAGAATTAGATTTACTTTGAGGCTCCCGAAATATGAACTTAACACAAAATAAAGACTAAACAATAGATATCTGTTAAAATATATATTTGTTAATCAAAAATTCTATTCAGCAAAAAACAAGACGTTTTATTCCAAAAGGAACTGACAGACTTTATATTATATAAGAATAACAATTATAATTCAATATTTCTTTAAAATAATACAAATAATAAAACCTAATAAAAGACAGTTTTAAGTTATTTAAAACAAAAAAAAAACAACTAGTTTAATCAGCATTTAACACCGTATGCATACCAGAGTGGACGATTCAAAGTTCCAAAATCGTTCGCGGTAAAAACAAATCCTGAACCGGTTAATAACTGATCATGCGCTGTACGGCAATCCTGAACTAATTCCGTACTAGTTCTGAATCGGTTCGGAAAGTGACCGGCGAACAAAGCTATTGTTTGAACTTCAATGCTGTATTACTATCCCTGCGCAATTATTCAACTCTCCCCTAAAACTTTTTTGTGATACATGTCACGAGTAGGAATAAATTTCGTAGAGTGTTTACATTTAAGCCAATGTGAAAAACATCACATTCCCCGCTGCGTCGACACAATTTTGTCTTCCTCGATGACTTTTTATCATCATATGTCTCGCCTTGGGAGATTAAAGACTGAAACTCGTACCTTATTTGTTCAAACATATGTTAAATCTTCTCCGTCAAGTGGAAATGACTTGTTAATTTTATATTTTAAGTTGTTAATGATAACAATAAAATAAAAACAAACAAATGAATAAATTGGGGTAAAGTTTCCTAATTCCGTTTCTAATAATTTGCTACTTGAGAATTTTAATCCAATTTAGCGATTAGTGTATTCGGTTTTGATAATGTTCCTTGAATTGATGGTTCTCTGTACTTCTCATTAATTATGTGTGTATTCTATCGTTCTAAAAACAACTTTTACAAAACACGATGTCAGGTTTATTAACTTAGTAGTTATCATTATTCCAAGAAAATGGTTTAACGAGATCAGCGCTGTTTGACAGGATGACAGCAATTCTTTGAATATGTCTATGTATTTATATGATTAGTAAATTTTTTAAAAGAATTATAAATAGCGGAATGTAAATAAAACCCTATTTTAATTTGACAGGGCGTCGAAAAAAAATTTATTTTCAATATATTTTTAACCTTTTCCAGATATAAACTAAACTGAACTTATTCGGCTGACCTGAAAATATAAATAAAGGGTGCTTTTATAGAGGTATAGAAATTTTAAATGGAATAAAACAAAGATGAATTTTTTAAATTGACATGAAATTTACTCTATTCGAAAGATAACCTTCTGGCATTATAATTTAAATATGACTTCTGGCATATGACCGCCACGGCTGGCTCGGAGGTAGTCTAATCTGGAGGTCCAATTTTCGATGACTTTTTCCAACATTTGTGGCCGTATATCAGCAATAACGCGGCGAATGTTATGCTCCAAGTGATCAATCGTTTCGGCCTTATCGGCGTAGAATAGCGACTTCACATATCCCCACAGAAAATAGTCTAGCGGCGTTAAGTCGCACGATCTTTGAGGCCAATTCACGGGTCCGAAACGTGAAACTATGCGGTTACCAAACGTTTCCTTCAATAAATCAATTGTGGCACGAGCTGTGTGACATGTTGCGCCGTCTTGTTGAAACTACAGCTCTTGCACATCATGGTTGTTCAATTGATGAACGAAAAAGTCAGTAATCATGGCTCTATAGCGGTCACCATTGACTGTAACGTTCTGACCAGCATCGTTTTTAAAGAAGTACGAACCAATGATTCCACCAGCGTATAAAGCACACCAAACAGTCAGTTTTTCTGGATGTAACGGTGTCTCAACATACACTTGAGGATTATCATCACTCCAAATACGACAGTTTTGTTTATTGACGTATCCATTCAAACAAAAGTGAGCTTCATCGCTAAACAAAATTCGCTTATGAAAATCGGGATCAAAGTCAATCTTGTTTTGAGCCCATTCACCGAATCTACGCCTTGCTAGGTGATCGTGTGGCTTCAATTCTTGCACGAGTTGGATTTTGTAAGCACGCAAACCAAGATCTTTCCGCAAAATCTTCCATAAAATGAATGGACATATATCCAATTCCTGTGCACGATGGCGGATAGACTGATGCGGGTCTTTCTTTACGCTACGCTCTACAGCAGCAATGACTTCTTCTGTACGCACTGTACGACGTCTCTGTGGATGCGTGTTATAATTTAGAGTAAACGTGGTGCGAAAACGTTCCATAGTTAATCGAATTAATTGCTCTGATGCACGATTATGTTAACCGTAAAATGGACGTAGTGTGCGATACGTATTTCGAACAGAACCATGATTTTTAAAATAAATTTGCACAATTTGGAAGCGTTGTTCAGGCGTCAGTCTATTCATGTTGAAATGCCAAACCAAACTAAACATAAATCACTTGACAGCTGACAAAATGGCTGCCAGTTAAAAAAGTGTTGCCAACTTAAAGTTCTATACCTCCATAAAAAAACACCCTTTATAAATATATGTTGAAAAATAATTAACCAAGTCAGAAATTGACTGGGGCGAAGAGGATTCCTTACCATCAGCCATTTCATGAACAAGTCGTTAACGTGAGTCCTAGAAAAGGGCAATACCCAAAAGACCAGTGTCACAGCGAACGCTCCGCAGGACCCGCGGCCCGGTGAGGCCCCGAGCACCCAAAAAAATATTTAGAAATCAATTTAATCAGTCTCCAATAAACTTGGTAATAAGAGAACAGACGGGCTTGAGGTACATTGAAGATTTAGTACATACTGCAGCAGACCGGGAAGGTAACTTTAATAGTAAACGCCACAAGGTTAGAATTTCGGAACCCTGTACATACTCACGTACAAGACTACTTTCCCGAATGTTTCATATTATACGTCATAGCTGTATCAGACAGTAATTAATCTAAAAAGTTAAAGCACAAAGTTTGTAAAAAAAGCAGTTAATTTCAGTTTGCATGTAGGCGGCCAAGAGTCTAGGATCGGCTATGCACAGTATCCGTAGGAAAAGTTTTGGTTGTCATGAAAAAAAGTCGATTTTTACCTCTTAAATATTTATTTTTTGTTTTAGTTACATGAGACGCCCACCTTAAGCGCTTTTAGAATATTTTTCTCCCAAATTAATGATACGTGAATTGATATATATATATATATATATATATATATATATATATATATATATATATATATATATATATATATATATATATATATACAGGGTGATTCAAAAATCGATCACGAAACTTAAGGGGGTGATTCTACTTGACAAAATAAGGGTAGAGCTTCATATAATTTTTTTTCAAAATGTCATTCGTTTTCGAGTTACAAGCCGTCCAAGTTCAAGTTTTTATTTTTTGTTTTTTGAATTACTCGCTTACAGGAAAACCGATTTGACTAATATTTGAAAGATAGGCTAAGTCTTCTGCGCTTCATCATTTTAGTAACAATTCACATTGATTGCTTGCCGCTAGAGGGCACTTTACCTACATTGAAAATTGTTTTTTTGTCATAATTTTTTAGTGTTGACAGCTACAGTAGTTTTTGGCATAATTTCTGAAAGACTGATGCCAGGCCTTTAAAAAAGGTGCTCTTTATTTACATCGCTAAACCCAACGGTTTAGACGTAAATCACCCTTAAAAATTAAGTGGTAAATTTACTTTTCTCATTTCATTACCACCAGCTACCAGGTAAATAGCTATCAAAGTATACTAGAGCTGTCAGTTTAACATCAAATAAATTCGCTTTTTAAACTATTTAATTTATAATCTTAAAAAAACTAATAATGGCTAATCACCAATATTCAAATATCGAATATTGTGATATCCATTTTTGTTATGGAAAAGCAAATGGTAATGCAGAGTTGGCAAGAAGATATTATATGGAGAGTTATCCGGAAAGAAATATCCCTCATGCTCAAACATTTTCCAGTGTGCACAGGAGGCTTGCGGAATGTGGTTCCTTTAAAAGTTATAATGGAAATAGGGGAAGACCTACAACTGCTAGAAACATGCAACAAGAAGAAAGAGTGCTTGAAATTATTGAAGATAATCCAGGTATTAGTACTAGAAAAATTGGGAATGAAGTGCGGCTCTGTCAGGCTAGTTCATGGAGGATACTAAGAGAAGAACAACTCTACCCGTTTCATTCAAAAAAGGTGCAGGCTCTTTATGACGATGATCGGCCGAGACGGTTGGAAATGTGCAATCAGATCCTAGCTAAGTATGAACACGATAATCGATTAATTGGCGTCATATTATTCACTGACGAAGCTGGTTTCACTCGTGATGGCATAACAAATCTACACAACATCCACACATATGCTTACGAGAACCCAAACAATGTGGTAGAAACGAAACATCAGCGTAGATTTTCACTAAATGTGTGGGCAGGGATAATAGGAGATTACCTTATTGGTCCTCATTTCTTTGATGGCCCATTAACTGGTGACGTATACTTAGATTTTATCCAAAATCGTCTCCCATTGTATCTGGAAGATGTGCCATTGGAAGTAAGGGCCAACATGTGGATCCTCCAAGACGGAGCTCCGCCCCACTTTAGTATACGTGTCCGACAGTATTTGAATGCAACGTATCCTGAGCGATGGATAGGACGAAGTGGACCATTGGCATGGGCAGCGAGGTCACCAGACCTTAATCCTATGGATTTTTTCTTTTGGGTTCATTTGAAACAATTGGTGTACGATATTCCAGTAATCAACGTCGAGGATCTTCGCTTCAGGATAATCGAAAAGTGCCAAATTATTAAAGAAAGACTAGGAATTTTTCATCGAGTTAGGCGACATTTTTTGAAGAGTGTTAGGAAATGTATGGAAGAAAATGGGGGACATTTTGAGAATCTTTTTTAGTTTGTTTAGTACTGTTTCATTAATTTTTATCAATTAAATGTATATCGCAATAATCCATAATATGAATATTTACTGATTAGCCATTATTAGTTATTTTAAGATTATAAATTAAATAGTTTAAAAAGCGAATTTATTTGATGTTAAACTGACAGCTCTAGTATACTTTGATAGCTATTTACCTGGTAGCTGGTGGTAATGAAATGAGAAAAGTAAATTTACCACTTAATTTTTAAGGGTGATTTACGTCTAAACCGTTGGGTTTAGCGATGTAAATAAAGAGCACCTTTTTTAAAGGCCTGGCATCAGTCTTTCAGAAATTATGCCAAAAGCTACTGTAGCTGTCAACACTAAAAAATTATGACAAAAAAACAATTTTCAATGTAGGTAAAGTGCCCTCTAGCGGCAAACAATCAATGTGAATTGTTACTAAAATGATGAAGCGCAGAAGACTTAGCCTATCTTTCAAATATTAGTCAAATCGGTTTTCCTGTAAGCGAGTAATTCAAAAAACAAAAAATAAAAACTTGAACTTGGACGGCTTGTAACTCGAAAACGAATGACATTTTGAAAAAAAATTATATGAAGCTCTACCCTTATTTTGTCAAGTAGAATCACCCCCTTAAGTTTCATGATCGATTTTTGAATCACCCTGTATATATACGTACAGGGTTATTCATCCTATACAGCATGGAATATTGTGGCCAAAATACGTGACTTTCAAAAAGTTTTATTTTTGGGATATAAGGGGGTCTAATATAGTTACTTTTTAAAATTATATAATATATTATTATAAACTTGCTATATTATATAGGGTGTTCAAAAATTAAAACTAATCAAATAAGAACTTTAAGTGGCTATAACTGGATTAATTTAAATAAAACCCTATAATTTTTAACCTGCCAGAAAATGCATCTTTTAAATGCCTATCGAATGGTATAATAATCCCTTCTGTACCATTTTGTGTTTTTTGAATAGATATTCTAATGTATCTAGTTGCCTATGACATTTGGAAATGAGAGGTAATTTACAACTATAAGAATAATAATCAGTTTTATCTTCAAAAATGTTCAGAAACTCGGAACACGATTTATAGTCGCCCAACAGACTATAGTAGCAATAATGGTAATAACATATTGAGAATAGCACAAAACACAAGCAAAATATTTATGATAGATGTTCGAAATGTCGACCATCTATTTCCAAACACATGCATATCCTTTTTTCGAAACAACTGCTAACTCTGGATAATATTTGCGGAGTTACAGTTTAAAAATCGTCTATTATGCAACTCCTTATATATATATATATATATATATATATATATATATATATATATATATATATATATATATATATATCCCTCATAAAAAGAAATTTGGTGGAGTTAAGTCCGGAGATCTCGGGAGCTAATTTTGAAATCCGTCTCTCCCAATTCACCTGTTCCGATAGTTGACATTTAAAAATTGCCGAACCTCACGATGATAATAAAGCGGAGCTCCATCCAGTTAAAGCTGCATAGTTGTTCTAACATTTAAAAGGACATCTTCTAATGTCTGGAAGTTAGTGTAAAAGAAAATCGCGAAACACCAAACCATATAAAGGTCCTTCAAAAAAATAGGGTCCAATTAAGGATGAACCCAGTATTCCTCCCCACACATTAACCGACCACCTAGACTGGTTTCTCATAACTCTGTATTCATGCGGATTTGAATCAGAATAGTAATGGAAATTGTGTCTATTCACAAAACTATTGTTATGAAAAGTATATTCATCATTAAACAACACATTATCAAAAAAGTGTTCATTTTCTGCCACTTTATTTAACACTCATAAGTAGAATTCAGTTCGGTTGTCAAAATCATTTCCATAAAGCTTTTAACAAAGCTGGATTTTATAAAGATAAAATCTGTATTTGTTAAGAATCCTTGAAACACTTGCTTGGCTAATGTTAGTATTTTCGGATATATGATTCTGACTAATAATGGAATTTTCGATCACTGAACCAAGTACAGTAAAAACAGTTTCTTCATCCTCAGTGACAGGTTTTCTTATAACAGATTTTTTATACCTGGCATTTCCACTTTCCCGAAACTGGTTTAATAGTCTCACAAAAACGGCTGGTTTAGGATGGTTTCTTTCAGGAAACCTTTGACCATAGATTCAAGAAGCCAAGAAACAATTTCGATGACATTCTCCAGATATAAAAATCATATCAATATGATCTTCCTTTGGATAAATCTTCATTTGGACAAAGCAATAACACATCAATTTTCAAATAATTCAATTCAATAAATGAAGTTTTCCAGTTACAAAAAATATTACCGCTAGCAACAGGCTTTGCAAACTAAACTAACAGATTAAATGAATTATCTTACATTTTTAAATGCCATAGGCAAATGTGATAGAATTTGATTATAGACTCTTGCTGATGACATATTGAGGTAGCGTTAATTATCTTATCTATAATCATTTTTGTCCCATATTAATTAGTAACTATTTTAATAACCTACAATTAAATATCACAGTAATAAAGACACTCTGGAAGTCTGGTCGTTCAACTTCTCTCTTGCAGCTTTAGTACCAAACACTACGGTTATTAAAGCTTACCACAACCATGACTCAGATCTTCAGGACTCAGGAAAGGCTGCTAATTAGTTGGTCAGTAGACATCTCTTGCTTTGTAGATCTCGCAGCAGCGCGCCCGCAAGTTAATTCGCGTGAAGGTTTTAATTAAATTGAATAAAACAAGTTTCTCAAAACAACTTAGTCTATTAACAAAAATAAATAGAATAAAACGAACTATTTACAATGAGAAACTTAAAACTAATAACAATTACGAAAAACTAACATAATTGCTCTTCTCGGCCGTTATTTAACCAAAAACTTAAAACCCAATTTTGAAGAAACACGTATAAATAGCTTAATAAAATATTAAACAAAAAAAAGGAATAAAACGCGAAAAACAGCTATTTATATTACTTAATCGAACCATATGAAAATCGCGAAATGCCCCACTAAAATAACACACGATAATCCCTTAATTTCCCGAATTAAATCAAAATATACAATACGGCACTGGGCTTATAGAATGGTACCGATCACCCTTATTCGAATTTCAGATTGGAACTAAAATTTACTATTCCTTAAAAAAGTGTATTCGCATCTTACACCCCCTCTCCCTTTGTTTTCCGTTTGTATCCAAATTAGGCGATGGAACCCGCTAAATGACAATTTATTTTTCCCTTACGTTCGAAGGTTTCGATCGTTACATGCTGAGGGCGTTAGCTGTACCATACCGGATGTTTGATTCCCGAATTGGCATCTGTGAGCATCTTAATAATAATTTTTATATAAACACAATTAATAAAACTATTCTATTTCTTTCTATAACTAAAAGAATATATGTTAAAGACTTTTAAAAGAACTATTCACTTTTCTTGGCTGTTTTGGCAATAAACATCTTAACTAGTTATTTCTGGTGAATAGAAAAAACAGTGATTACTCAGTATTCTTTTTACAAATGGCCAAACGATATATTTCTATTATAATGAGAGTATTTGATCATTCTTTTGTTTCCTAATAATGGGAAAATCGTTCAATAATTTAAAACTTTTTAACGGTATTCCACATACCATATGTTAAAACTACCCATATCACATCTGGTTTTATATACTTAACCAGGGCAGGATTACTTGGACGGATTTATAGGCAATTCTAAGAGAGGGTCTTTTACGTCTTCATAAATTAACTGACTTTATGTATTTTTTTAAGAAAACATTTAAACGACAAAGATCATAAAAGTTAAGTTCGATAACTGATTTATTCTTCCTTTAGACCTTCGTGGATAGTGATAAAAAAATATAACTACCCTATTCCCACGGAATATCTATTCACAGAGTGATTATTTAATTATTCATTTTAACAGAATATAGTTGACAAATGAAAATAATTAACATTTGTTCCATTACACAAATAGATACATTAGAACATATACTAAATAACATAAAATGGTGCAAAATACGATTATTTGGCGTATTCTTTGAAAACGCTATAAAATACCATTCGATATGTATTTAAAAGGCACATTTTCTGATAAATTAAAAAGTATAGCGTTCAATTACTCAAGTTATAGCCACTTAAAGTTCTTAATTGATCAAGTTTAATTTTTGGACACCCTTTATAACATAGAAAGTTTATTATAATTGAGATATTAAATATGATTCATTGTAACACTTCACTGTAAATTTCGAGTACATAACTGAAATACTTCTTGAGTATTTGAAACATGAAAATTAGGTTAGATTTTGTCAAAATTCAAATCATTTTAAAACCCTTAAGGCTTAAGTACATAAAATTTATTAAAATAGACACTTATTTTGAGAATCCAAAAATGCAATAATATACAGGAAGTTCCATTTAAAAAAACACGTCTTTGATACTTTCAGAGCTTTTTGGGACACCCGGTATAATATGAAAATAACTTTAAAAAGTAACTATATTAGATCCCATATATCCCAAAAGTAAAACTTTTTGAAAGTCACGTATTTTGGCCGCAATATTCCGTGTCGAATAGGGTGAATAATCCTGTATATATAACTATAAGGAAAATGACTAAATAAGAAAGTTTCAGTTAATTGTGATACTAATTTAACAGTACTAGCGTGAAGAATTTAAACTGTGTTGAAGAGAGTCTTTCTTTAGATTTCGCGCGATATATCACTTTGTTAAAGAGCTAAATAAAGACCAAAATACCTACAAAGTTTGTTATCAAATGAAAGAAGTCTTATATTCAACCTCTTTTATTATTAATATCGAATACCAGATTTTATAAAAGTAAAGAAAATGTCATTATAAGGATCTTGCATCTTAGCTGAATTAGTAGTAACGTACTTATGTACGTTATTCTCTTGAAATGGATTAGAAAAAGGAAAGTCAAAATTATACTTACAGAATCGGACCTAATATGTCTCGAAGTTAATAAAATTAAAAACTTGACGCTAATTCAGCAATTGAAGATAATGGTATGTCAAAGTCCTGTAATTTTATTAGTTCAACCTTTTATAA
Organism: Diaprepes abbreviatus; assembly: GCA_034092305.1. Lineage (NCBI taxonomy): Eukaryota > Metazoa > Arthropoda > Insecta > Coleoptera > Curculionidae > Diaprepes > Diaprepes abbreviatus. The sequence continues at coordinate 2,900,836 of JASJET010000055.1, read as the reverse complement.
TGAAATTTTGCAGACACATGCCTTCCATTAACACAAAAACAGACCTCTAAAGCTTATTATCGTCGCTCTAGTTTAGATGCGACTTTAGGGTGTGAGTCAATCAGATATGAATTTTGGTTATAAGCTCAAAGTAAGAAAGAGAGATGATGCTACGAATGCCATTTCACTAATGTTCAGTGTATGTGATTATTTTTAAGCGATACCCATTTTATATGTGGCCAACAAAAGATTGGATCAGAAGTGATTTTTTGTATTTTTGTTAGTAAAAATTAGCAGTAAATAATAAAAAAGAGGTAATTTTTTTTGTATATACTTTCAAAAGTTGCAGCGAAAAAAGAAATGATGGCGTTGTAGGACGCTTGGCTTTATATTTTTTTTTTGGTACTTATAGTAATATTTTGACAAAAGTGCTTTAGTATGTTATTGCCAGTTGTATGTTACATATTTAAGTTAGGTTATTTATGATAATTTTGGCTTTTTTAATTTACTATTTGTCATTTTTTGTTTAGAATTTATTTTTGAATGTTTGCAAATTATTTTTTCAAAATAACTATTTCATTAAATTTTCTATTTAAAATTATTTCTTATCAACAAAACTTATTTTTACAAAATTTATAAATGTTAAAATTTGCAATTTGTTTTAGTTTCCCTAGGGATTTAAAAAAACGTGAAATATGGATTTCTTATTAATATGAAAATTTGGGAGCTATAAAACTATTATACACTTTGTTCCAAACATTTTGAGGAATATTGTTTCTATAAGATCAACATTCACATAAAATAATTACCGGCTATTTATCACACATGTCAGTCTGAAGCCCGAACTTTAAACACATGCGCCCATGTCACCTGCATTATATGTTTTTTTTTTTGGCTATGCACGTAATCAACATACTATAAAGTGTCCCTGCTAAATATAACCCTAGATGCTAGTACTCGTAATAGACTATACTAAGAAGCTGAAGAAAATATTAATATCGGTATAGGGCATACTTTAGGAAGAATGTATAGATTTTATGCATTATGTTTAATTAAACAAATTTAAATTGATGGAGTATCACTTTTCTGATTCACCCAGTATAATATTTTCTTTTAAAAAACATGCATTTTAATATAGTAAAATTGATGGGTTTCGGCGATTTTTCATCAAATAAGCAGTATTTTACATAAAACACTGATCCATTTCTTTATTCCAACTCTGTAAATTAAATCACATTATCTTCAAGAGCTATTTATCCTATTTTTAAACTAGCATTAAAAAACAAAATACGTTGTATTATTAGAGAACTGACTAGAAACAGGTATTTATTTAAAATTTTCTCGTTGATTTCAATTGGTTATAATTTACCTACAGGACCACAGGGGGCAATAAAGTGTTGAAACATATTTTACAAGAATTCCTTGTAAATATATATATATATATATATATATATATATATATATATATATATATATATATATATTCATAGTCGGGGAGCTTAGTAGGTTTTCATAGTCTGTGAAGAGACATGGCTCCAAAGAAGTTCTTACATGTATTTTAACGTGATACTAAATTTGTAGAATATGGTGTCCCTCAAAGAATTGATAATTTATATTAATGATTTGTTTAATTTGGAAATTAACTGAGATGTGGTTCATTCTGCTGACGATATAGTTATTTTTCAAGCCAATAACTCGAACGACTTTAAAACATTAGTTGAATCAGAAATGAGTAAAATTAGTCATTATTTCAAAAGCAAACGATAAATTTAACTAAGACAAATTATGTTCCATTTACCACTAAGTTTAAACTTGCCACTTTATAATCGAGTTAATGTAAACAATCCTTGCACTTGTGAGGATATACAAATATGTGAAACAAAAATTATTAAATATCTTGGAGTTTTTTTGGACTCATATATGAGATGAGATGGTCATGCAAATTACGTATCAAAAAAGGTAAGGTTATTACCGGACAAATTTAATAAATTAAAACAGATTTTTAAATTGCAAGAAGTAAAAATTCTTTACAATAATAATAACGTAAGAAAAGGCTACTAATAATTATATTTATAAACTAGGGCATCTCCAAAAATAGATGCTAAAAACTATATAACAAAGAATATACCTAACCCACTGATCTTTTATTTAAGAAAACAAAAATATTTGATTTACGACAGCATTTTTGCGCAACTATTCTTAGTCGCCAATACTTGCCTAAAGATGAATTAGTTAACTTTGATCATAACTATCTAACCCGTTATAAACATTTTATGATTCGTCTTCCAAAAGTATATAAAACTGTCACGCAAAGAAGCTATTATTTTCTTAGTCCTAAATTATTTAATATATTACCTGCAGATATGAGAATCTTAAATTCATATAAAATGTTTAAAATAAATTAAACTTATATAAAACACAACCCTAGACTTAAAAAGCACAGTTTAATCGATCTTAAAAATAATTATAAAATTTAAAAAATATATATTTTATTTATAATGTTATAGAATGAATACTTTTTAAATAACAGCAAACAACTAAATATTTTTAAATCATAATGTCCTTAACCACAACTATGGTTTAATAACCATTAACCCTTTTTAGCATGAGCATTGTGCAACAAATTATATAAATAAACTAATATTTAACTTTAAAAATGTAATATAAACAAGATTATACTTTGCATTATGTCACATATATTAAATGTTTGGCGTTACGGCATTTCATAGTAACAATTACATCTTCAGACGCTATTATTAACAAACTAAGGTAGTGCTTATATACATATATAGGAGCAAATGGTGTAACAACTATTTAAACTTTTACAATTGCCCGCTGTATTGTAGGATTTTTTTGAACCTAAACTTAAGAGTGATGGTCTAATATTACTGGTTTATGATATCCTTAGTAAAAGGAAATTTCGAAATTCCAGTGTGTGTTGAGAAGGTTTGTATTTTGGTCTTTTTTATGTTTATATGTTGCAATATTTTCTAATACATTTACTTTATGTTCTTTCTGTTCAAAGAAAGTGTGAAAATTCATGGTTCGAGTCTAAAAAATGATTTGCGAAATTAGACGTTCTTTTCTTAAGTCTATAACCGGATGTGTTCAATTAATCCCGTTTCAAAATTTCTTCCTGTCTGTCCAATGTAAGAGCTATTGCATTCATTACATTTTAACTTATAAACTCTAAACTTTTTATATTTATTATGTCTATCTTTAACATCAATAAATTAGGTCAGATAATCGATTAAAAGATTTGATGGCTATGTTATATTTGTCGTTGCAAAGGATATTTAACATTTTCCTTGAAATTTCCCCAAAAAACGTCAGTTCGGAATTGTCTAGTATTTTGTTCTTTGATTGGCGAATAAATTAAATTCAAGGTAAGGAATACTCACTGTTGTTTGCTATTTTTCGGATTGTGTCGAGTTCGACATTTTCTTGGTAGATTTTTACTAGGCTGTATAATTTAGGTGGTTTGTTTGAAGGTTGTTGATGTTGAAGATTGACTAAAATATGATTGTCCAACCTACATGTCTTTATTTTTGTTTATTTTTACGACGTTTCGATTGGGTTGTATCTCTAATCTTTATATTTATAAACTGAATTTCATCTTAAGACTTATATAGGGACTATGTCCATTGAAGCGCAAAGTTTCGCATCACTGTACATACCTCAATGATTTGATGTTACGAAGTGGTGGTTACCCAAGATTAGGTATCTCAATACTGGGCTGAAATTTTCATTATTATTTTTAATGTAAGATACTTCTATATTTTTTTTCATGTTGGATTCGATATATATTGCTGCAGCTTCAGATTATTTTATTTCCCAGGCGAATTCTACAATACCTGATCTTGACGTTTCCAATTTTTGTATATAAGTTTTATATCCCTTAATTCTAACTTCTAGGGGTCGCTTGGTTTCTCCAAAATATATTTCACCACACTCACATGGAACTTGGTAAACCCATTTTGTTTTATAGGTAGTTTTTGGTTTTTGTTAAATGAACTCTAAGTAAATTTTCTGATTTGAAGGCAGTTTTTATACTGTAACTGCTGGCAATTCATCTTGTTTTCTCCGAGGTTCCCTTAATGTACGGTATTGCGAAGAAAGAATGTGTTCTTTGCTTTCCAGTCGTCGTTATTCTTAAGTTATTTATAACACCGTCAATTAATTTTAAAGGATAACCATTCTGTTGTAAATCGAATTTAACGTTTGCTATAATTAATAAATTAAAATAGATATATATTAAAATATGTTTAAAGCATTAATGCAACGATTAGCGAACGCTATAACGGATTATGTGCGCTAGGTGAGCACATGTAGGTAGACTTCCGCTTTCCTTCAATACGATGGCTCGTATATTATAACTGATGAAGCGCTTAATATAATTTTTATAAAGCAATAAAAACATTACATTTTTAAATTGTGATTAGTTCCAGCATGTAATTCTTGTCTGCAACCATCAATTTCTGAACGGAGAATTAGAAAATATTTATTTAGTTAAAAGTTATTCATTAAGAAATCAAAATTTCAGTAAGAAATAGAATAAATCTAGAGCTGTATCGAACCAAAAGCAACATTCGCGGGAAACAACTGCTATATAAAATATAAATTCCGAAACATGTCGGTAGGATGTTAAAAACCTGCCGACTTCAATGTCAAACTGAAAAATATCGAGTCAAGTTTCGGAATTTATATTTTTATACAACAGATATTTCCTACGAATGTTCGAATGTAAAGAGGACCAGAGTTGTATTTGCAGGAAATAAACTGTTTGTATATATTTTTTCTTTTATGTGCTACACAGCAGATTTATTTTATTTCCTACTGAAATTTTGATTTTTTAAAAATTTCGCACTACGCCGGTGAATATAGATGTCATTTGACTGGCGATAGTTTTCAGTCTGATATCGAAGTCAGTAGGGTTTTAATATCCTACCGACATGTTTCGGAATTTATATTGTATATAGCAGTTATTTCCTGCGAATGTTGCTCTCGGTTCGATACGAGACCATGAGGTGATCGAAACGCGTCTGGAGAGAGAATCAGAGATGCACTTGCAGAAAATTAACTATTTTTATATATTCTTTCCGTTATCTGCTAGAAAGGAGAATACATATAGGAAAAAATTATTCATGTTAAAAAGAACTCAAAAATGCCTATTTTTAACTCAAAAACTATTCGTTTGACGAAAAAATCACAAAAGACAATTTTTGCTTAGAATTGGCCGAGGAACACAAAAATATTTTTGTAAAAAAATATTTTTTGTTTATAACAAATTAGCTGAGCATTTTTCGGAAATCCACCCTCGATCTTTATAATTAGCAGGAGAGAATACATATAAAAAATGTTGGTGAAGTCATATCTCCTTATCGGCTATGAAAACCCACTGGGATCCCCGACTAACACATTATCTTCAAGAGCTATTTATCCTATTTTTAAACTAACATTCAACAACAAAATGCGGTATATAATTAGAAAACTGGCCAGAAACAAGTATTTATTTAAAATTTCCTCTTTAATTTCAATAAGTTATAATTTATCTCCTGCAGGACCACAAGGAGCAATAAAGCGTTCAACCATAATTTACAAGAATTCTTTGTATATCATTTTGTAAATATATCTCAACTAATCCTAACAAACAGATAAACGACAAAGAAGCACTCACCGTTTTAAAGTTAATTCATATACAGAATGCCTAAACAAATATTTAAGTCTTGTCAAAGTCACTTTAGAGGTCCGTAAAATTCACAAGTCCCTGAAAAACCATTGTACCTATTTATTACCGGTATACACGTATCAAACAAATCCGAATAGGTTTAAGATAGTTACCGACTGCCACAGTTAATCTATTTTGTTGTATCCGAAAACAATCACAAAATATTTATGACTTATTTACTAAAAGTTTCAAGTTTTATTGCAGGCTCCAAAATCTAAGCCAACCAAATTTTATTTGTTTAGGATTTTGTGTCTGTTTCATTCATACTTATACGCCATTTTAGATAAGTTTCTGGCTTGTTAAATTTAGTATATTGTAATGCACAAACAATTTTAGTACTCTGATAGTTTTTACCCACGCTCAGCAACAAATTTTTTTTTTCGGCTAAAGTTCGCGAACTAAAAGCGCGCAAAGTCGCAACACGGGAGTAAGGATTTTCCTCTGGTTGCTGATCCGGAGTTTGAGCGAAAACTGGCGGCAAAATTTTGTGTTCAGGCGCGGAAAAGCAGTCCAATGCGCGCTAACTTTCGTTTTCTGTGTTGTTTTCCGAACATTTTTATTAAATATCTCCAATTGTGTTTTCGAAGATTATACACCACATGTTGAATTCACAGGAATTTTTTGTTTGTCAATATGGAAAACAAGAAACAAAATATCTTAAAGTACAAAAAAACTATAAAGAAATAAACCTAATTGAAAAAAGAAAAAAAAACCGTCGGCTTTTTTATATTTCAAATCATTTTAGTAATAGCCGATTTGCATATTTACTTAACTCCTTTTTCAGTCCCTGCTGGTATAGACGCGATAATAATTTCATGAAGGAATGTGGGGAAAACTTGTTTTTTGTTGGAATAAGTTATAGATAAATAAATAAATAAATAACCTCTTATATTACAAAAAAATCAAAATACAATAAGGCGAGAGTTTAGCCACAGGACTATTCTTTCACCTAACCCTATTTGTATCCTTAACTTACATAATTCTTTTGGGTATAAATTATTATATAAAAATTATTTAAATAATTAACAAATAACCAAAAATGAGTTGTATATAAAATTAACCATATTTACAAAATTACTAACATCCGGGAAAAAGAAAAAAGAAAGGAAAGAAAAAGAATGGAATACTTTTATAAATTTTTTGGAATATCAAATAGATTATTTCATTTTAGAGAGGTATTTGTTTTAGTTTTTAATTTAAAATTTAGCACAATATATCTTTTCTATCAAGTATCGTTATTATTATAAATTTTAAGGGCATTATACAGAAATTATTTTCTAAAAAATGGGCTTTTCTAATTTCTCGGGAGCATACAGGAGGAATCAAAAAAAAACTCTTTTTTGTCACAGAAAAAAAAATCCCATAGTGCCCCTTAACGGAAATACAAAGCCCTATAGGGGTGCTCATTATGGGCTCCAATACATTTTCTTATTAAGTATTTTCCCGCTGCACTACAAATAATATTCCAGCATTATTACGGACTTCATTAGAATGCTTTGCTTTTCTCCCTAGTGCTTCCTCTCTAGTATCTATCGATGTTAAATGAACTAGTTCTTTTAGATATCCCCAAAAGTATACATCTAAGGGATTTAGGTTTGGAGATCTTGGTGGCCATAAAACAAGCCCACCTCGATCTATCCATTGAGGGTCAAAAACGTTTGTTAAGTGTTGACGTACTACATAGTTAAAATGAGGTGGAGCACCATCATCCATGTACCACATTTGCACTCTTCCATCAAGAGGTACGTCTTCCAATCAATTATTTAAATTTTGCTGCAAAAATTGTAAATAAATCTCACCATTGAGTCTTTCTTCTAAAACAAATGAATCTATAAGGTTATTTTCGATGATGCCAGCCCACATATTTACAACAAACCTTTGTTGGTGTTTGTTTTGAATTATAGCGTGCAGATTTTCATCAGCCCAAAAATGTAAATCATGTGAGTTTATTATTCCATCTCTTGTGAAACTAACCTCATCGGTAAACAAAATAAGGTTAGAAAAATTTAGATTTAGGTTGTGTTGCTGTATGAACCAGTGGGAGTATTGAAGTCTTGCGGGATAACCATCCGAAGACATTGCATTGTCAGCAATATCTTGTAAAATTTGTTCCTCTACGTGAGTATCTCGTGCACTCCTGGGAGAGCCCTTACCTCCACATCGCGGCAAAAATGACCCTTTATAAAACATGTAAAATTAATTCATGAACTCTAATAATTATTACCTTTTACCTGTTTCCCTTAGGCTTCGATCAGCCCTTTGAAAGGTTTTTAGACTTGGCGTAAAAATATTTTTCCACGTCCAGGATCTGACTATTTCTATTAAAAAAAAAACATAAATTTAAAACTTAATACTAATAATAAATAAAGATTGTTAGATATTTTTGAAAACCCTGTAACAAACTAAATCACATTATTCAAAAATATGGTGTTCCATTTAAAAAAAGAAAAATCTGATTTATTTCTCCGACACAGTAGAATCTAGAAAAACTGACTATACCCCTGAACCCTAAATAAAAAATTCCAATTTTTTAACTTTGCGATAAATTTCAAAATAACGAAGTGGGGTGCCCCAAAATGCATAATTTTCAAAATCGCTCTGTATCTCCAATATGAAGAGGTTTATGAAAATCCTGTTAGTGGCACTGTTTGTTTCTTAACAGATTAGCACAGTGTCACGAAAACCTTATGCTTCAATTTTTACCAATAACGGATATAACTCATTAAACCATTGAAATTGAACACCCTGTACAAATGTCAGTAAATGAATTTTACAAATTGAACTCTTTGGCAACCAGCTGAAACTCTTAAGTTTGTCACTTACCTGTCAAACTTTCTTAAATGATAAACAAATCTACAGCAAATATTCTGGTCCCTTTGAATCCGGTTTGTAGCAATTATGTCCAGACAGAGTCCCTAAACATTACCATAATAAAATAGCGAGAAAACAAGCAGTTCACCCAAATTTTTCCTGAGAATAAAATGTAGGGAATCCAGAATTTTTATTATACAATATGATTTCTGAAGCAAAATAGTTTACGAGACTAGTAAAGTATAATTTACTATTTATAAATAAATCGATATTTTTGGTTAGATCTGAGTAAAGAATTATTTCATTTCTTATTAGATGATTAAAATTAATTTCTTTAAATTTTCTTCTTGGTTGTGGTCACTAAGCAACATGAAACTTAATTTACTAACATTAATTTTACGATTATGAGAAGAAACAACGTGATTTGTAATTTATAAATCAATACTCATCAAGCCATTAGCTTCATGTGTTGCTGCTGCGTCATAACTGTGATAAATCTGAGTATCATCAACATACCCATGTATATTACAGGTAATAAGTTTTGAGTAAAGATCAAATGTATACAGGGTGTTCCGGAAAATGAGAAAAATATCCCTGATATGAAAAAAACAAGTGAAAGGAATACTACAAGGCTGTATAAACTTTTTTCATATAGGTCTCCTCTTCGAAGATATGGGCTTCCAAACCGCTGCAATGGAATCAAGCTTTTTACTCATAATTATTGAACCACCAGGTATATTTCAATCTTTTATTAATATGATATATACCAGGTAAGAACCTTCAAATTAATATCCAAGAAAATGTTGTGAATTACTCACAGCTGCAGGGACAGACTAGCTGTGACAGTCATGACCCCATTTTTTTACGCCCTGTATGATAAGAATTTTAGACAACGTTTTTTACATGCCTTTAACTACTGACTAAAAATTCAGTACTCTTCATTCACGTCGCTAATCCTAACCGTTTTCGAAAAAAGGTAATTTTATTTACATTGTTAGTCACCTAACCTCTGTCGGGTGAAGTCCGATAGACTCGCGGGCACGACAAATTGAGGACTGCTGTACCCACCACATTAACTCAACATTGTTCCTTATTTGATCACAATGAAACGTGATTCTCCGTAGAAGTTCCTCCCTACCATCGATTGGAGTGGAATACTCCAAGGTTTTGAGGTGTCAATACAGGTAAAAATCCAACAGCGTTAGATCGGGAGATGAAGGAGGCCATGCAATAGGTCCTCCTCTATTTATCCAATGCTTTGGATAGACGTAATGCAGGTTGCTCCCGTATAGCAACGCTGAAATAAAGTGGTGCCACATCGTGCATGTAGTACATGTTTCGGTAGGTTTCAAGTGGTAAATGCTCTACTAAATCGTGAAAAGCGTTCTGGAGGAACTCCAAATAAAGTTCTCCATTCAGTCGTGTCGGCAATACGAATGGTCCAATAAAAAAATTGCCAACGATTCCTGCACAGATTGGAACTGATGTTGATGATGCGAAGCAATAGTTGCTTGAGGATTTTCTTCAGCCCATACATGCGAGCTGTGTTAATGTATGATACTATTTTTGGTAGACCCTGCATCCTCCGAGATGAGACTAGTACTAATGAAGTTTATATTATTTCGTTGCTGATCCAATAGCCAGTTTGCAAACTGCATTCTACGGGGAAAATCTTCAGAAATCAGTTCATGCACTTTTTTAAATGATATGGATATAACAGCTGTTCTTGAAGAATTTCATGTACTATTGTTTTAGACGTATTAAGCTGTGTTGATAATTTTTGAGTGCTCATTGAAGAAGTGCCATCTTCAGCATTTAAAATATTTTCCTCTAATTACGGCGCCCGTACTGTTCTTCCCCGACCAGCATCAGCACTTCTCCCCCCAAAATTTCCTAAAATTATGAAATAATTTAATATTACCTTATTTAATAGAATCGCTTATCATTCTCCCTTAGAGGATGATCAACTGTTTTCTGATCTGAAAGAGCACGATATACCTAGCAACGTTTGCAACAACAATACTTTGTTTTTGGTACCGATAAAATAAAACGCACATTTTTTGCGAACCTAGAACGAACTGCAATTCGCAGAATTAGACTCTAATTTTTGATCGAATTTTTTTTATCATAAGGTGGAAGGTTGAAGATTGGATAGGAACAAAGAAGTATATTTTATCGAAATACGCCAACGGGCGTAAAAAATGATGTCATGAGTGTCACAGTTAGTCCGTTCCTACAGTTGTGAGTAATTCACAACACTTACTTGGACATTAATTTGAAGGGTCTTACCTGGTATATTCAATAATTTTGTGTAAATCTTGGTTACATTGCAGCTCTTTGGGAGCTCACATCTCCGATAAGGAGGCCTATAAGAAAAAAGTTTATATAAAATTGTAGTATTCCTTTCGGGTGTTTTTTTTCATATTCGGGAAATTTTCCACTTTTTGCCGAATATCCTGTATATTAATAATAATATGGGCCCCAGCACAGAACTCTGAGGAACTCCTAAAGATGTCCCAATATTAGCGCTATCAAAACCAATATGTTTAAGTTTTGAAATGAGAGGTACATGATATATTGTGTCAGAGACTTTAGGAAACTTCCAAAGTATTAAAGTTGTAATCTTACCCTCATCGACTGCTCTAATTACATCAACAATTACATTTATTAAACCAGTGGTCGTACTGTCCTACCAAAACCCGACAGGTTTTTTGGCAAAATGTTATTATTAGTTGGATACTCAGATATTGGGAATACACTATTTTAGAAAGAACCGGTAATATACTTATAGGTCTCAAATCCGAAAAAGAATGTGGATTATTTAGTTTTGACATGGGGGAAAATAATCTCGTTTCAAAAAAGAAATTATTAGATGGGTAACTAGTTGCAATAGAGTTGTAATGTTAACATAGGAAATATTTTGATCATTAACACCACGAATTGATAGAGTTTATAATGCTTGCAACTTGTTCAACAGTACTAACTCTAAAAGAAAATCGAGCATTGAAATTAAAGAAATTATTATAATATTGCGCAATGTACTGCAATAACAAAATAATTCAAAAAAAAATATATTTATATCGTTTGAATTACTTAGGTCAGGGGAATATCAATTTTTAATTATATTTTACTCTCCTATTACGCAGAATTATATAGCGGTCGAACTGAGAACCTCCTTCTTTTTAATGGTGGGTTAAAAAAAGGTTTTCCAATATAACCTTATTGTTTTGTTCAAGATAATAACTTACAGCTAATTTTTTATTTGCTTTCTAGTTATTAGAAATCATATTAAAAAATTGGAAATATTTTTATATAGTTGTTTTGTATTTTATCAATAAAATGATATAACATAGGAAAATAAATTTTTGTTAGAAATATGTTAAATGTTCTTGACAAATCATAAAAATACGAAGTTTAAGATGGTATTGTGTTTTGCGTTATCTAGTAAAATTATCAAATGTGGGCATTCTTTTAAAATTTTTAGAAAAAGTTTTTTTATATAAGTAGTTTTTTAATTTTGTTTCCATGTACAACTTTGTAATCACGCACAGATATCCTAAATCATAGCCAAATGCTTTGCAAACTTCATTTTTTAAAAAACTATTTCATAAAAAAACTACGATGCAACTTTATGTTCCACTTATTAAGTTTTTACACCTAAAAAACGTTCCCCTTTGTTAAAAATTAAAAAAAAAAACATGTATTAACAAGAGTTCATCAGAAATAAGCAGTGTTAGGTAGCTTGGCAAGATTTCCTTTATCAACAATAATGTAACTTAACAAACATAGAAATATAATGAATGGTTATATACAGAGTGTCGAAGAAGTCATGGATAATCTGTCAACCGTGGATGAGCAACATCATGGTCTACCAAATATTCAATTATAACTTTAGTGAAACGACTGAGCAGGAATGATCATATTGAGGCTCGAACCAAGAAAGTCATATGTGTTTTATGGGGTTGTAAACGAGCCTTTGGGTGTACATGAGGACTGACATCTAAAGTGCTATTTTGAATATACACTACGGTGATCCGCCCCATGATAACGTACGCTGTTATTGTTAAAGTTCAGAGAATGTCTTGTGTGGGAATATTGAGTACGATGAGGACTGCTCCCACCAGGGCTCTGGAAGTCCTGGTGAACATGCCTCCTCTTCACTTATACATAGAGAACGAAGCCCTGAAGACTGTTTATCGTCTCATTTGTTTGGGAAAGCGCGGTGGAGAGGTGTCCATCAGTCTCCATGCGAACACGTTACATGACGCAGCTTTTAAAACCCAATCTCTCCCTGGAGATATTTCTGCCAAGTAAAGAGGATTGAGAGGGAGAACAAAATCTTCCGAAAAATGGATCCTGGTGGTACACTGATCGATCTCGACAAGATGAAAGAGCTGAAGCCGGAGTATTCAGCAGGAGCACAGGGGTCAGAGAGTACTACCCTCTCGGACAGTGTGAGACAATTTTCACAACGGAAATTTATGCTATACTGCAATGCGCCCATCTTTGTGAGAGGGACATAGATAGGAATAGAGTAATAAATATATGCTCAGACAGTAAAGCTGCGATATTGGAACTGAAGTCCAGTGTCGTAACTTCGCGACTGCTGTCTGAGTGCAACGATGTACTAAATGGTATAACAAGGAACGGCTGCACAGTCAGACTCGTATGGGTCCCGGGTCACTCGGGCATACGCGGGAATGAGGAAGCAGACCGTCTGGCAAAGATGAGTTCGGCGACTGAACCGTATGGACTTCAACTTCAAGGGAATTAAAATCGTTACTGGAAAGTCAATTTATTGAATCGTGGAAGGGAACTCCTGGAATGAGGTGTGCTAAGGAACATATAACTAGGCCTAGTGCACAGCGTACTAAAGAGCTACTCTCCTTGGGAAGAAACGAGCTGTGAATTGTGGTGGGATTGTTGACAGGACATTGTCACCTCAGGGGTCATCTTCATAGAATCGGTATCGAAGAGGACCCGACGTGCAGATGGTGTTTGGAGGAGGATGAAACTGTTGACCATATCCTCAGAGAGTGCCCAGTACTCAACGCACTGAGACAGAGATATTTTGGAAATACAATTTTGTTACCGGAAGAAGTTAGGCAAGTTCAACTAACGAGGCTGCTTGGATTCGCAAAGGCGATCGGCCTTGAATAACCTGCAGCTATGGTGGGATGTAAAGGGCCCGATGGAGGCCTAGCCATCGATTATCTAGTGTCACCATCCCTTTTTCATTCATTCATTCATTCATTCAACCTTAGTGAAAGTGTTACAGTTTTCTTAAAGTATTAGTATTTATTGAAAATCACTGTCAGTGTTTGTTTTTTTTTTCATGCCGTTTCTACAAATGAAAACCTTTTTTCGCTCTGTTTTACTTATTTTTATCTCAAATACTTGTGCTGTAGATAGAATATAATGTATTTTCAATAATTACTTTTAAAACAAAAAAAAATATAGTAAACAGTCTGATTCATGAAAAAAAAAATACCACGCATGTTGAGCCAATCATTTTAAAAATTTATTTGCTAAATGGAGATTCTAAAATGGTATAAAAGTTATTACTTTTATGTTTTTTTATTATTGTTATTCCCATTTGAATAGCAACGAGTGCGTTTCCGCGTATTTCTTAAACTACAGTGAGACGAAGCTCACTTCCATTGAAGATTCGTTAATCAAGCAGAAAAAATAGGAATCTATAGGCAAGAGGCGGATTCTGTCCACCTCAAATATGATCCAAAATAAAATTACAGTTCTGATATAAAAAATATTTTTGCTTAAGTTATGAGGAGATTGATAGATGCAAATAAACAACAACCACAAATCTGTTTATGTATGATTTTATTTTAAAAAAAGACAACAGATATTTAAAATGCCGTCCTTCTGATTTAATGCAAACCTTGTAATTCTTAACAAAATTTATTTTAATTCGGTGAGCATAACCCTCAATATTTATTTGATTGATACACCAGGTCTTTGAGACAACCCAGTAAAAAAAAGGATAATGAATTTAAATCAGGGAATCTGGATGCCCCAGAATTGGATCTAAGCGTCTAATCCGTCGTCGTGGCTATATTTCGTTTAAATATCACCGTACTTGAATGGCGTATTGAGCCGAACATGCATTATTTGGAAGTCATATATCCGACCTCATCTTTCAGAAGCTCGTATAAATGATTTATCAAGAATCCAAATACATGTGCAGCTCATAAGGCCCAATAATTTTACCATGAACGATCCCTAACTTAGATTAATTTTAAATATAATTTGTACAATTTACATCAATGCCTTCAAGCCTTCAAACAAATCTATTGTTGTTTAAATCTAGGGTATGATCGAAGTAAATAGCAATAACGATAATAAAAAATCATAAAAGTAATAACTTTTAAAACATTTTAGAATTTTCATTAAGTAAGTTGACACAATACGAGTGGTATTTTTTTACAACGGCTTGTTAAAGTTGAAAGTTAAAACAGTTTTGAACCAAACATTTTTTTTATATTTTTTTTCTCGTTTTTTAAAAGTAATTATTAAAAATATATTATATTCCTTCGATAATGCAATCATTAAAACAAAGATAAATAGAACAGAAAGAGAAAATGTTTCCATTTGTAGAAACTTCATGAAAAAAGCAAGCACTGGTAGTTATTTTCAAAAAACTTTTAAAAAAACCTCGAAAATCGTAATACTTTTAACAAGGTTATAATTGGATATGTGATAGACCATTATATGGCCCATCCAGGATTGACAGGTTATCCGTGACTTCTTGAACACCCTGTATAGTTACAGAAGTAACTTTATCAAATAAAGACTTTTTTTCGAAATATTGTGATTTAAAAAAAATAGAATTTTGAGGTTTAATTCAATCAGGTAACCATTTTTATCTACGCTATTCCTTATCTTTATTTATTTTTATCCATTTTCATGCACAGTAGTAATATTTCGCAACAATCTTTAATAAACAAAATGGGAATATTTTAATTAAATCTGATTGGCAATTAACTAGAAGTTTTGCCATATAACAATGGATGTCGCATAAAATTTAAAATTGAAGCAGATAATAAAACATGTTTTGTTTCTTTTTACTTGCTGTTTATATTAGGGATGCGCGATACTCTTAAAAGTATCGATACTTGGTATCGATCCGTATCGCAAGAAGTGGTATCGATACAGGAAAATATCGTTGTCAAAAAAATCGATACCTAGAATATCGATATCTTTACGATACGGATATTTGCACAAAAACTTAGAAATCGCGTTTGAATTTAGGAAACTATTGTTATGAATGAATACCGAGTTCCTAGATCAAATAAATATAAAATACAAAAATTGTTTAAAATAAAGTAGCATTACTATCTATCGGCATGGATCTTAGGATAGGATTTTTTATAAAATGCGCCCTCTGCTATCTAAGCTCAAACTGTGATATAATTCAATGGTATTTGGGTAGATCGGGGAATTGAAGTGAAAATCAGTAGATCTACAGAAAAATCGGTAGAGGTGGTATCACAGGTTCAAATGTTCTGACAACTTCAGAATTCCTATTGAATCGGGATTTCCCACCGCCCACTTAGCACACAAACACGTTAGAATGCAGGAACCTAAACTGCCAGCTAAGTTACAGCAACCTGTAAACTTATGTAGGCAGTTTGTCCAAGTAATATTTAGATGCCGTCACTTTTTCAAACCCGGATCGAATGTTTCGATACCAAACTCAATGTATCGATACAAACAATGTATCGCAAAAGAAATGTCCTTACAAAATATCAGGTATCGGAAGCAAAAGTATAAATACTCTAAAATATCGTATCGTATCGCCCATCCCTAGTTTATATCCACTTCTCCAAACAATTTCTCGTATATTGTGTCCTTCTTCTTTAATAATTACCTCAAACACTTTATTTTTATTTCTATGTACGAGGGTAGTCTCAGAAGAAACCAACTTACAGAAAAAAAAATTTTTTTTGAAAAAATTATCTTCATTTTCCACCACAGTCTCCTTTTAGCTGGATATGCTTTTCTTATTAATATTCAGTAGCTTCGATACTCTGTTTGTAGTAGTAACCATCTAACTCTTCAAAAAAGCCATTAACCCCAGAATTTACCTCTTAATTGTTGGCAAATCTTTACCCCTAGGTTTGGAAAGAAAAAATAATCTAATAGTACTAAATCTGGCGAATATGGTGCATGAGAAAGAAATTCGAACATTAAATTGTTGGTTCTGGCTATCACGATAATTAATCTGGCTGTTTTTTCTTGATAGTGCAGTGCAGCACGCGCACTTACTATTGCAACACCATAGCACACATTATATTTATTATTAACACATTTTAAACCATAGTCTACAGTTTTGTAACCACTTTTCTACCAAATGTAAATCACACATTTAAAAATATTTCTCAAATTTTTTGCAATATATTGATATAAAAAATAGATTGTCCAAAAGATGACTTGGAAAACATAGCTTAATTTTTCAATATGATGTTATATACTTAATATATTACCTACTATATATTAAAAGGCAAATTTAAACAAAGTTTTTTCTTCCAGGTTACCTAGTTTTTTATATCAATTTTTTAATAACTGCTAGTCTGAACACAAAATATTATATATTAAGGAAGCATTCATTCCGTTAAAGAAAATACAGGGTATATCTTTTAAAAAATTTAAAAATCCTTTTTTCTCAATTTTTCAACATGGATTGGTAAAAAAACTTCTACATATACTAAATTAATAAGTAATCTAAAAAATGTTATAAAACTTTAATACATGTAATTAAATGAAGCTGGTCTAAATAAGTATAATTATTACCTAATTAGTACAAACTAAAAATTATTACTTTCGTATGGAAAAATTAAATTTGAATCGCTAAAAAAATTTTATCTGAGATTTCATAAAATCATTTAATAATCTCAATTTAAATACATTTAAAAAGAGAATTAAATAATTTATGGTTGCTTCTTCGAGATGATCGAGTTTGATCCTAAATTTATGAAATTTTAGAGAAAAAACTCCAATTAAAGTTTTTATAAATTCACTTGTCGTACATTCAGAGTACGAATTATATGTGAAGAGATAAAGAGTAGATGATTTATTGTGAGTTACTGAATAAAATATTATGATGTTAGAATATCTTTGATACTTGTCAAATCCAGTACGAAAGGGTTAGTATAGCAATTATCATACATTTATTCGTTATTATCTATCAAATACTAAACAACGTAGAGTCTTTAAACTTTAGCCTAATAAGGTTGGTACTTTCGACTATAATAAATTTTTTTAAACAAGTACCTCCATCAGGTTGGATACTTCTGGGACTCCCTTGTATTTCTTTATTAAATTAAAAATTTTTTATGGTAAACCTAAATTATGCTTTAATATATGTAGTGTTAGAAAAATACTAATTACAACAAACCAAAAATCGGGTTTCCCTAATATTATGGAAAAACCGCTCACATTCTATAAATTAGTTTTATTTATTATTTATCTTGATTTAAAATACTTGTATACAATGTAAGGCAATGACAGATCGACGGAGCCACCGTTGATCTTTGTATAAACCGTCAATAATCTCCGGTAAACGATTAGAAATAATATATGAAGCCAGACATTCAGGTGGGAGAAGTTTCACATTAGTAGGGGTTTATTTTCTTTTACTTTGTTTGTCGCTTCACCTCCTTAGTTTACATACTTTGATATGGCGTTGATTTCAAGTTGTTTAAATGGGCCTTACTTTACGTTACCAGATCTTGGTAGTCCGTAATGATAAAATTTCGAACCTGAAAATATTAGGAAGATAGGTTGAGTTTAATAGCAGAGTGAAACTAAAAATTAGTTAGAATCAAAGTATCTGCAATTAACTTTCTTTCAACTTAACAAGAAGTAGGTAATTCTTTTTTATATATATGGTGTGGCTTAACCAACTTTAAGTCGAAGATGCGTGAACATGAGATGTCTTTGCAGTCTGGTTGTCCACACACTACTAGAAAAATATCAAAACAAAAATCGAACGGGTCTTTTTTGAAAAAATTTTATTTTTGTATTTTTAACTGTAACTTATTTCATGAATTTGTGTAAAATATGCTAATACAGTTCTGGTTCGCTGTCGGTCAGTTATTTGTTGATGAAACGAAAAAGTATGTATCTTTCATTACCACCCTTAGAACTAAATCTATTAACAAACTTAGTCATTTTATTACTTTTGGGGCGTTCATCTGTGTTTCTGAATCCATAAATATTTAAAAATGTATCGAGGTAATTTACCCTCTTTAATCATAAAAACCGTTAAAGAAAGTCAAGAATAGATTTAGCACCTACCATACGACCTAAACTGCTTAGTAAGTTTTAAATATTAAACGAATTTTCCATTATTAGGAAACAAAAGAATAACCAAATAAACTCACTATAATGTAATATATTGTTTGACAACATGTAAAAAAGAATTAGTATGATTACTGTTTTTTTTCTATTCGCAAGAAATAACGTGTTAGATATTTACTTCTAAAACAGCTAAGAAGAATGAATACAACAATAAAAATTTACGTAGCAACGAACTAACAATGATAAGAATAAGACATAAAGTCAATAATAAGGCAGAACAGAAAAATTTTATTTATTTAATTTAATAATCTTTTTAAAATCCTCCAAAAAATAAATAATCTATAGGCGTTAAATCCGGTGAACGGTGTGGCAAATTTGCAATGTAGAGTGTACTTTCAAACATGACGCCAGGATAAGATCATGCAGTAAATTTGGCAAATTTACTTGGTCTTCTAGGTGATCACATGCTCTTCGTTCTTTAATGCATAAGTAGAAGTCTAGTCTCAATTCGAGATCGAAAAGTGAAAGCTCTAGTCCTGTCTGGAGGTGGAATAGATACAATAGTTGTTCTCTTGAAGTCCTATTGATTGTATATTTAGAAGTTACAAATCTAACTGTCTTGTGCTCAGATTCGGATTTTTTTCAACTCGTTCAATTGGCGCAAGAGCAAAACTACCGTTTTCTCATTGACTTACGACCATTTTCTTGGTAATAACCGCAAACTAATTTCGCATCGGTCATTTATAAAGGGTAAAGCGAAAAATTGAAAAATTAAATGATAAGTTTTTAAAAAACTCCTTTGAATTTTCCAACTTTATAAGAACACAGGTTCTGCCCAAAGAGTACGTCCTAGTATCATTAGATGTGGTGTCGTATTTTACTAATGTTCCCATTGACTTAACTAAAAATATCATTAAAAATGTGGAATATGATTCAATTCAAGTTATTTTAATCTTAATGATCAATCTTTTAAACACACTTTTGGACTAGCTATGTGTGCTCATATAGTAATGTCAGAATCACAGGAACTTGGCATTAGTACTCTAGAATTTTCCGCGCTTTTCTTTAAAAGATATGTAGATGATATTTTAAACGTCATTTCCAAAAACAGGGAGAGTGAGGTTCTTACAATTTTAAATTGCTCTTCCGCGAGGTTAAAATTTGGTCTAAAAATCGAGAATTTCCTTCTTGGATACTAGAATAATTAATATGAGTGATACTGTCTTAGTTGATTGATTCCACAAAATAACATTTTCAGAAAGATTCCTTAATTATCATTCCAGCCATAGTTTTAAACAAGAAATTAATCTAATTACCAACTTAAAAACAAGAGCACTAAATATTTCTCATATGAGTACCGGGACACACCGGGGTAAAGGGGAATGAAATAGTAGACAAACTCGCGAGGAAAGGGATTGGGACACCATTTCTGGGGCCAGAGCCTTTCTGTGGAAACAGTAGGAACGTAATGGTGGAAGAACTAACGATAGAAGAAAAAAGCAAGAGATCCAATTTTTGGACCTAGCTGCAAGGATCGTGATAAGCGAATATACTTCAGGGAAACTACGACCAAAAGAGATTCAAAAAATGCAATAGCTTAAGTAAAAACCAACTCAGAGTTCTAACAGCGGCCCTGATGGGGCATTACCACCTGTACTAACCTGAAGGGACACCTCAAGAAACTCGGCCTGATAGAAAGAGAAGAGTGTAGATGCTGTGAGAAGGAGGACGAAACCTCTGTTCATATCCTTGCAGAGTGCAGCGCTCTAGAAAACCCTAGGATGCGGTTCTTGAGAACACACCAAATCGAAGAAAGGGAGCTACCCATCTTGAAGCCATCCAACAGGCTCCTGAGGGAAATGAGACTGGAAGACCTGCTAGTCGATAAGGTAACTCTTACGACTATACATGCATACATCTGGTTTAATTACAAATCTTTTACATCGTAACAATAACCCCACTTCGTTAATTAAAAGGATACCAAATTAAATAAACAAAAACTGACACACCAACAAAAAAATGTGGTAAGTTTCCGTATGTTAAAGATACACCTGAGAGTTTGGCAAGATAATTTAATATAGAAGAGATTAGAGTTTCTTTTAAAAATTAAAACACAATTGGAAAACACTTTTTTATTCAGCAAAATGCAAAAATTCCTAAAGATTTACTTTCGGGAGTCATTTATAGAATTCTATGTAAATCATGTAACAAATCCTATATAGACCAAATTGGTCGTTATATTAAAACACATTTATCTGAAGTGAGGAAGGACCACACTTTTGATTTTGATAATATTAAATTTATGATGAATGATTTGTATAAAGAAGTAAATCATTAAATTGCCCACACAGATCAAAAAGTTTTTGATCTCATTTTTCTTTTTTCATAATTTTAAATTATTCTCTTATAACTTGGGCAATTACAATCAGTTGTTTTTTGGCGTTTTTATTCTGTTTCTGTTTTTGGTATTTTCTTTATTATATTCTTGTTATCGTATATAGTTACAATCTTAAAAAATTTGTATTCCGATAATCATGTTTGTCTTTCTCTATTCGATTCTATTTCAATTATATAATAAATGTAAAGATACATCCCTCTTTTTCTAGCACTATTTAAAATAACCTTAAATTTAATATACATTCATTAATTCAAGTTAATGATTTTGTAATCTAAATCGTAAATAAGTTACATAAGTTACATGTACTTTGAAATTAAAGCTTTGTACATTAAATTTAATTGAATGTTACCTTGAATTTCAATAAAGTAATTGAAAACATACCAGATTTAATGTATAATTACATTAGATTTAATGTACAAATTATTAAATTTAATGCATTAACATTAAACGCATTTACTAAAAGGTTTATGAAATTTGCTTCCAGCACTTTACCTTAAAAATAATGTGAAGTTTTTGTACAGAGAACGTGCACCGTTAAAATAATATTAAATTTAATGAATGCTTCTTAATCAAATTTAATGATTTGGTACCTTAAATCGTGAATAAGTTACATGGACTTTGAAATTAAAGCCTTGTACATTAAATTTAATTGAATGTTGCCTTAAATTTCAATAAACTAACTAAAAATATATCAAATTTAATTGATTATTGTATAATTTCATTATATTTAATGTAAAAATTACTAAATTTAATGCACTAACATTAAATGCATTTAATGAATGGTTTATGACATTTACGCCAAGTACATTATATTAAAATTAATGTGAAGTTTTTTTACAGTGTATAAATGAACAAAGGTAATAGAATAAAGTGCCTAAAATATATGAACTTAGAATTTAATAAACCATGTCCAGTACCGATGAGGCAATTCATTTTTTGTTTCGTGTATGCCATTGTGTGTTCAATTTAATTGTGGAAAAGTCGTATCTGTATATTTGTACTAGATTTTCATTCTAATTTTCCTTTCCCAGTAAGTTGCAATGGTCATTCAACCTGATTTTTTTAATGGTGTCGTTGTTTTACGACAAGTTTTTTTAATATGTATATTTTTTTTTATAATCATAAATTTATATATTGTATTTTGTATTGTAAGTTCTTGAAAATGCTTTAAAACAAAGTGAAATGTCGACAAAAGGAAAAACTGTTTTTCTCTGATTCAAATTTCAGAGCATTTATGTTTAATTACATATATAAATACAGTTTTCTTTGCTGTCGATCATATGATGCGTAATTATAAAATCGGGCAGTGGACTATTTACAATTTTTGGGACAAAAATTCTGCAAAATCAAAATTAGACGAGTTTTTAAAAGGTACTGATCGATCATTGTCTACTACTAATCAAATTGTGAAATAATTTAATCCGTTATCGAAGCTAATGTTATAATTAATTCATTTAATAGCATTAGTTTTGGTTGTCGATACTCCAGGGGACTGTTTTTAAAACCTTAAAAGTTTCCCTATTACAGAATTTTTTTTGAAATGAAATATTTTCTGTTGTTTATGACAAATTACGGATTTATATTTCTAAGTTCACTGTGTTATAAATGTACACCTTGCTGAGAAACACTGAAATATATGTATTTGTGCAAATATAGAATATAATTTTCAACTAATAAATGATAGTAGTAGTGGAACTGTATTAGCGTATTTAACGCAAATTCACTAAATAAAAAAAGTGACAATATAAAAATCAAATATTTTCAAAAATGGCCGAATGCCCAATTTTAGTTTTGATATTTTTGCCTTTCTAATGGTGTAGGAACAACAAAATTATTAAAATATCTCATTTTCTCGCACCTAAAAGTTAGTTCAGTTACACCGCGGTTATCGATATATTATTTATCGGCAGTGTTTAAATCAAAAAGACGATTGACAGTTTTCAAATTATTTCAAACGGTTATATGACTTTTATCTATATTTATGATACATCAAAGCCAGGAAAAGTTTTATAATAGTCTTTGTATAAACATATCTTAATCAATCACTAACTATACTTTGATTTAATATGAACATGTTTTTTTGAAAAAGATTAAGTTTCTATTTATTTTAATTATCTTATGTTTATTTCCGTAATAATTTTAATTCAAACAAATTAAAAGTCTTCAAAAATAGGACTATTATTGAGAGGAGGCTAGTATAGCTCTTATGTATATATTGAAAATAAAACACTATTTTTAAAATAAATCAAATTTATCAGGAAACTAAATGAGCAAAATATCATTTTTGTAAAAGGTCTATCTTATAAATTTTATTCTGTTAACTCCGCCTGATTCCTCAGATTAGTTATCAAAAAACAAATACATACAGCCTAGTGGACTTATTTCATTCGCAATTCGAACATAAGCGAGCATCTGTTACTAAAATACATTTTGCAAAATATTGTTTAATCTCTCCATAGTAATTTAGAAAAGAAACAAATAAATACAGGATCGTACAAAGCGCTTTCATTTCTTAAATAACATATATATATATATATATATATATATATATATATATATATATATAAATATATATATATATATATATATATATATACCGGGTGTCAACGAATCTATTAGACAAGTCATAATTTCTAGAGTATTATGTGTATCAAAATGAGAATTAGTACAGGTAAATGGTATGTGAAGGGGAGAGTTTTCGCATATTTTCCACTTCCGGTTTCACCGGAAATGGCCCCGGTTTTGAATTTTTAAATGGAACACCCTGTATATTTTAACATTTTTGGATTTCTGAGACAATTTTAGATCAAAATGTGACATTTTAAAAACTTTTTACGTCTACTTCATTTTTTTAGAGCCACTTTTAAAATTGCATCTAGGTGGCCATGATCGGGCGCAAACTAATCTAACGGCCTTAGGTGATGCCAAAAAAATACAATCGCAAAGTTTTAATTACTAGTATGAAAGACAGAAATAAGACAAGTTGACGAAATTACGTTTTCATTTCTAACTATTAATTTTCAAATGGCGACCCCTTTTTGACAACTACTTTTCGAAAAAAGCATTCTTTGACGAATCTAACGGTACTAATTTATTTGCGATTGGATTAGACCTAAGAACAGAAATATTATTAAGCAAAATACTGGATAATTTATTTACTTATGACAAGTGCGCCATGGACAGCCATGATGCATAATAATTTGCAACTGTTTTTATCAAGTCTTCTTTGGAAAACAAAGCACTCGCTTAAGTAGATAATGACAGTGACATACGCTCTAAGAACAGACGTAAAAGTTTCTTAATTTTCGTTAAGTTTAGAGTTCTTAGAACGTATGTCACTGTCATTATCTACTTAAGTGGGTGCTTTGTTTTCCAAAGAAGACTTGATAAAAACAGTTGCAAATTATTATGCATCATGGCTGTCCATGGCGCACTTGTCATAAGTAAATAAATTATCCAGTATTTTGCTTAATAATATTTAATTTCTGTTCTTATGTCTAATCCAATCGCAAATAAATTAATACCGTTAAATTCGTCAAAGAATGCTTTTTTCGAAAAGTAGTTGTCAAAAAGGGGACGCCATTTGAAAATTAATAGTTAGAAATGAAAACGTAATTTTGTCAACTTGTCTTATTCCTGTCTTTGATACTAGTAACTAAAACTTTGCGATTGTATTTTTTTGACATCGCCTAAAGCCCTTAGATTAGTTTGCGTCCGATCATGGCCACCTAGATGCAATTTTAAAAGTGGCTCTAAAAAAGTGAAGTGGACGTAAAAAGTTTTTAAAATGTCACATTCTGATCTAGAATTGTCTCAGAAATCCAAAAATGTTAAAATATACAGGGTGTTCCATTTAAAAATTCAAAACCGGGGCCATTTCCGGTGAAACCTCTAAAAATGCACATTGTTAATGGTATTACATATAAACAATAAATATCGATGTTGGTTACATAAGGAAATTATCAAGAAAAATTATTGTAGAACTTTAAAATATAAAAACGAAAACAGAAACAGTCAAGGACGGTCAAATCTTTCACGGATTCCTCTCGTTAATGATAGTATGTCAAAGGGTTTTAGAAGTCGCTGATTTCAAGTCCGGTGTCAGATTTCAAAAATTCAAAATAGCGGATCCAATATGGCGGACCAAAAACCAAAAAAGTGAAAATTTCGATAACTAAACATTTTTTTCGTATTCTGTGCACCATACTCGAGGAAAAAATTCATAAATATTCGAAATATGAACAGAGAGATATTACGAAAAACTTTACATGATCCAAGGGGTTTGAAGGGTTACTCATTTCAAATCCGGTGTCAGATTTTGGAGGATTGAAACCTCACAAGTAGAAAATTTCGATAAACAAACATAGTTTCATATTTCGCGTTAAGATTGGCGTAGAAATTTTCTTTTCTGCTTTTTTGATTGCTCATACCATTCTGAAGAAGAAAAAATTAATGAAAATATGAAATTTGTGAGTAATAAGAAATAATTAATAATTTTTTCACGAATATAATACGTCCAATTAACAGATCAAAAACTGAAAATTTCTATACAAAATTCATTGTGTATACTTAAATAATGATAAAGCAAATGTATTATCTTAATATAGCTTATACAAATACTATCTCTCCTGTGGATTTTTTTTTAATAAATTAGCCAATAAAAGGTATTTCAAAATACAACTTTTTCATCATACTTCCATTTGACAAAAATGATGTATTATTATTTACAAAACCCGAAAAAAGATGATTAAATACCTATTAATACGTTAATATAGTTACAATAACAAGATTGATTGTTATTAAACCTAAATAACGTTTAATTATGATATATAATGTGCTAAGTAATTTAATAATTTATCTAAGAAATCGAATAAAGATATAAATAGATTACCCGAAAATAAAATAATGGCTTATGTATTATTTAAAAAGAAAACAAGCTAAAACCATTTATTTATCAATATAATATTGCCTACAAATAAAACTGGGTTAACAGAAATTTAACCACTACTTAAAATATAGCCATGTCTGACCCATTAGAGAGAGAAAAAGTATCTAACACCGATTTTCGACTAGGCCTACACTTGATTTCATAACTTTGGCCTCTGGCAAATAAATTCCTGCATATTTTTGAATACTGAAACCAAATTTGGTCTCAGAATTTATTTACTAAGTTACGTTTCTGAGATTCATAAGGATAGAAATAAAAATTACATGGAGTTTACTGTTTTCATTTCCACTCATCTTCAAAGTCCTAAATCTAGAAAATGGTATTTGTATTTATTTTAATGGCTTTAAAATGGATGCTTTATTGGGAACTACCTCAAATATATAATTTGGCTCCTTCGATCAGAAGCAAATTACCATAAAAAATTACTAGAAAAAATTGTGATTGTATACGATCAGGTTCTAATTGGAATTTTACAGTGAAACACATTGCGTATTACTTCTAATGCTAATATGCAACTAACTGATGCAGTTTCGACTATGTATTATTTAAAAAGAAAACAAGCTAAACCATTTATTAATCAATATAATATTGCCTACAAAAAACACTAGGTTAACAAAAATTTTACCACTACTTAAAATATAACTATGTCTGAGCCATTAAAAGGAGAAAAAGTAGCTAACACCGATCTTCGACTAGGCCTACACTTGATTTCATAACTTTGGCCTTTGGCAAAAAAAGAATAAATTCCTGCGTATTTTTGAATACTGAAACCAAATTTGGTCTCAGAATTTATTTACGAAGTTACGTTTCTGAGATTCATAAGGATAGAAATAAAAATTACATGGAGTTTACTGTTTTCATTTCCACTCATCTTCAAAGTCCTAAATCTAGAAAATGGCATTTGTATTTATTTTAATGGCTTTAAAATGGATGCTTTATTGGGAACTATCTCAAATATATAATTTGGCTCCTTCGATCAAAAGCAAATTACCATAAAAAATTACTAGAAAAAATTGTGATTGTATACGATCAGGTTCTTATTGGAATTTTGCAGTGAAACACATTGCGTATTACTTCTGATGCTAATATGCAACTAACTAATGTAGTTTCGACTATGTATTATTTAAAAAAAAAACAAGCTAAAACCATTTATTAATCAATATAATATTGCCTACAAAAAACACTGGGTTAACAGAAATTTTACCACTACTTAAAATATAGCCATTTCTGACCCATTAGAGAGAGAAAAAGTAGCCAACACAAATCTTCGACTAGTCCTACGCTTGATTTCTAAACTTTTCCCTCTGGCAAAAAAAGAAGAATAAATAACTGATTCAGTTTCGACCATAAGGGCTGCAATTCCTATTTCTTTAATTAAAGGATCTACTTTTTTGAGTCTATTTGGTTAAAAAAAATCAAAATGAGCTAAAAAAAATTTTGAAAATATATTACGTTTATTGAATACAAAAATAAAGTTGACCACTTTATTACCCCCAAAAAGGTTTGTCAGCATGCTTTAGCCTCTAGCTGATATTTTGTAAATAATCAAATTGCATGTTACTTTCAACGCAAAACTAAACTCTCTGTTACCATTTGAACCATAAATGTTGCAACCCCTATTTTTTATTTTAAAAATTCGAACTGGTGTTTATTTATATAGAAAATAGCAATCTGCTTATGGCCGTCACCTTGGTTTTAGTTAAATTAATTTCTAGACCTAGTTGATCTCCTTCTGTCGTGATTTTGTTCATTAAGCGTTGTAGAGCTTCGGGGCTGTCACCAATTATGGCGGTATCATCAGTATATCGAAAATTATTCACAAGGTACCATTAATTATGATGCCATCGTTTGTGTTTTACAGCGCTCGTTTGAAAATATTTTCGGAGTACAGATTAAAAAGAAGGAGAGAGAGCACACATCCTTGTCGTATCCCGTTCAATAGGGAAACTATCAGTCTCGTCGTTTGCATCTCTTACAGATGCAGTCTGATGTTCGTATAACTTGGTAATAGAGCACATGTTCTTATCTATTCCTATGTCCTGAAGGAAGTTTATTAATTCTCTGTAATTTATACAATCAAATGTCTTATTATAATCGATGAAGCAGATGTATACGTCTTTTCTTTGATCTCTTCATTTTTGTAATAGTATAGTGAGGTTGAAAAGTGCTTCTCTAGTACCAAGCCCCTCCTGAAATCCAAACCGACAGCAGCTTATCTCTCTTTCACACTTTCTGTATATTGTTTTGTGAATGATCTTCAAAAAGAGTTTGAGGACATGGTTCATTAAACTTATTTTCCGAAATTGATCGCACTTAATGGCATTCTGTTTTTTCGATATCGGTATGAACGTTGAGTGGTGCCAGTCTTTTGGTATTTGTGCCGATGTGTATATTACGTTGAAGATTCTTACGAGTGTGTCAATGCTCTCTTCATCAAACAGTTTTATGATCTCAATATATAGTTCAACGGGGCCTGGTGCTCTGCCCGTTTTGCATGACTTTATTGCTTTTAAAACCTCAGACTTAAGTATTTCAGGTGAGTTTTCTCCCTCATATTGTTCCTGAAATATTCTTGGACCATTATTTGAAAAGAGTTGTTCAGTACGTTTCTTCCACTGTTTGAATATTTCCTATGTGTTTATGATTGGTTCGTCTTTATCCGTCGTTAGCCTAGTGAGATTTAGTATTCTTACACATCCCATTGTTTCTTTACATTCGTTTTTCATCCACTCTTCTTTAGCTTTTCGGATTTCTCTTCTTATTCGTCTTTGCAACTACTTGTACTCAGCTTCATTTCGGGTTTTGTGTGCTCTTCTTTCTTCCATCAGTTGCAGTATCTTGTTTGTCATCCATTTTTTCTTCCCTCTATGGTTTCCTGTCCGATCAAATCATTTCTACTGCTGACAAAAGTATCTCTAAATTGAGTCCAACAAGTTTCCATGTTGTTTGTTTCAATTGTGTTTTGTAACTTTGGTATTTCGCTATTTATTCTTATTCTAATTCTTTCTCTTATTTCATGATTCCGCAGATTTGCCATGTCAACTCTCTTTTTCGTGAGTTGTCGGATTTTCTTTAATCTTACTCTCAATATTACTATCAAGAGGTTATGATCCGAGCCAATATCTGCTCCGGGATCAGTTTTTACGTCCTGAATTCCTTTTCTATACCTTTTGTTGATGATTACTTAGTCAATCTGGTTCCTTATAATCTGCTCTTTGATGTGCTGAGGCGACTGCCATGTATATAGCCTCCTAGGCGGTAACTTGAACCACGTCTTAGCTATGGCCATATTTT
Organism: Diaprepes abbreviatus; assembly: GCA_034092305.1. Classification (NCBI taxonomy): domain Eukaryota; kingdom Metazoa; phylum Arthropoda; class Insecta; order Coleoptera; family Curculionidae; genus Diaprepes; species Diaprepes abbreviatus. The sequence continues at coordinate 2,871,358 of JASJET010000055.1, read as the reverse complement.
CCTCCTCGCAGAACTGCACCAGGGTATCTCCTCTCGGGTTTCGCTCTCCTAACCCGAATTCTCCCACTATGTTTGTAACACCTCCCTTTACGATTTTTGCGTTAAACTCTCCTAGTATAATTAAGACTTCATTTTTCTTTACCATTTTCATCAGTTTTTTAATTTCCTGATAAAGTTGTGTTACTTCGGTATCTGGTTTGTCTGGTGTCGAAGCGTGAACTTGTATAATGTTTATATTAACTGGCTAGCTCTTTAACTGCAGAAGAACCGTTCTATCAGAGTATGATACAAAGTTTATTATTGATTTGTTGGCATGTCCTTCTACGATGAATCTAACCCCGGTATAATGGTTCAGGAGGCTATTACCAGAGTAGAGTTGTTCCATCTGACATACCTTTTCCATTATTAGACCATCTTACTTCGCTGATACCCCGAATATTAAGATGCAGTCTTTCTATCTCTCTGAAAACGTTATCGAGTTTGCCCATTACGTATAGGTTCTTGCATTCCATGTACCAATTTTGAGGCCCAAGTTTGCGTTATTGGTTGGTCTGTTTCCGGGTAGGTCCTAGCATTCAACGCGGGGATTCATAGCACTCTTTGGCTATTTCTCATTGCCTTCTGCATCCTTATGTCGATGACGTGTTTGGTTCGTCCGCATTTTGGGCAGATTTCTCAACCCAAGAACAAAAGAGTGCCCTGTCCTCATAGTGCTCTTCCATCCTCTTTTCCAGAGACTGTTGGCAACATTGGGAGGTCTACTTATATCGGTAGACATTCGGTCGTCAGAGCCTCGTCAGTTATCTAGCAGGGTACACCACGTGCAGGAGAGGTTGACATTTGAGTTGGTTTATGCATAAAACCTTCGTCCCTTACACCCCAATATTTTGAAACCACCCTTCAACGAAAACCTTATTTCTGAAAACAAATTTTGAAATAAATAATAAGTTCTAATTGCCATTAAAAAAGTTCCATACTACTGCTAATACCAAACCACTTCATAAACTTTCGATTATGAGGGTTTTGTCTTACTTTTAAAATTCGATCTTTTCTATTTGAGAAAATATTTCTTATAAAAGAAACATTTTATAAAAGATAGGCTGCGACTACAACAAATCTGATCACACTTTCGTGTGTCTGTGCATTTTTTCGAAGTTTTACCGTTCACCTAGTAAACGATAACTCGATATTATATAGTCTGCTAAAAAAAAGTTAATTTTACTTGAAAACTTAAATGTATTGGTAACAGCAAATCCCACCTGTACCCAAATTTAATTTCATATTTCCGGTAAGTACCCCATACATTCTAATCAGTAAATGAGTTAGTGTTTAAAACAGTGATTTTTATTATATATAATGAAACTAACTAAACATAAGAAAACCTAATATTTACCTAAATATTTTAAGTGCGAGTGTCTAAAAATATATAGTTTAAACAACAAAAAAAATACAGTCTGGTTTACCCGTCGTCGTACATGCGTCTGGTAAATCTCAAAATATGATTTATATTTTTGTTAAATCAGCAACTATAATTTATAAAAAGAATGTATGTTTTCTTACGATAAGCAATGCAGACGTTATTTACCCGGAACTGATGAAAAGTTGGTATTCGCGAAGCATGTCTTCAATTGTAAATAAAAAACAAATGACCGAAAGCTTTTCATAATTGGAATGAAAAAAATGTAAAGCATTTCGCACATTTTAATAGTATATCGAAATTTTACAAAAATAACCCAAATATTAGTACTTTATCGTGTATGTCCTGGAAATAAGTGTGTTTACTATTACATTACGTCTGCTAAACTACGTAGTCTATAAAAAATTTGTTTACAAAGAGTTGGGGAAATGACTTTCGTAAAATTAACCAACGTTTCTACACATTATTTTTAACAGAAAAGATTACTAAAACATGTATCCCAAATGCAGCCATTTTCATGAGAAACAGGTCAGAACATTTGAACTTTTCTTAAAAAATGGCAACGTCGCATTTTAAACTTAATTTCTGTTTTCCTGATAAGCCCTTGAAGGTCTTTTTTTGGAGATAAAGTATTTTTTAATTTTTATAGGTCTAGGATATGTATGTTCTGTTTTATTACCGAAGTAATGCGTCCCATTTCCTATTAATTTTTTACAGTTCGTTTGACCATCAGGCTTTTATTACGAATTCACGATTTTTCAGGTATTTGTGTAAAATCCGCAATCACGGAGTTGTTGGTGAGGTCCCGCCAAATCTTCCGACTATGTTAGAAACTATAGCCGCCTCACCTTTCTTCTTGCTCACCAGAATTAGAAGGAAATTAGTGAACCTCTAAGATTTCTAGAATATTATTTAATTTTATTTTCAAGTACGCATCTAGAGAATGAGCTAATTTGGAAGAAGGTATCGAAATAATAGTCATCCATGGATCCAGTTCAATTTTATTTCATTTTTCATTTCATCTTTAACGCATTTAACTTTTTCAATTTTTTACAGCTTTTTTGATCTGAATTCAGTTTATTTCCGCATTGCCAAATCCGAAATCTTTACCTTTATTATTTTCGGGGTTTTTTATAACTTTATAATCAGTAATACTGACTATTAATCGCAATTCTTATTGCCCAAACTCCGAGAAATCCGTTCTTAGCTATCGTACATGGACGACACTGCCTTAGTTATGCCATAGAAAAACTATACCCAGAATGTACATCCTGTGCCCTTAAAATGTTCGCTAAACCAGTACTCTGACTCATTCATATCAAGCAATTACAATGTTGCCAATTATTAGATATCAGTATTTTAATATTATATATGCTTTTGTAAGAAACAAGTTAAAAGAATTTAAATTTTCGGATTTCCGTTCAAACCATGGCAATATTGCATATACCTTCTTACCGACAAGGAGGATAAGCTCCACCTTATTCCCGAAATGCAAGGTTGCCACATACTAGCGACCTTTTTGTTGTGGAACTAACATCTTACCACCGCTTTCTGGCAAAACTGGACTTAAATAGAAGTCCAAGTTTGTGGAAAGTACAGGAAGGATGTCTGGGAAAGATACCGGTGGATTCTACTGACGAATCCACCACTGGTATCGAGACGAAATATCCGTACATTTGAGGTGGTCGCAAATTAGATTGTGATTATATGTCTTTAACACCGGAGACATGATTGCGACATGACGCCCGAGCAGGGACGACGAGATGGAAGGCCGCCGAGTCGTGGCTTTGTGCTAAAGCCTACTTTGGAAAGACCACCTAGGATGTCCGTTCCACTTCCTTTTCAGGCCTGTGCTTTTTACGGCTTGGACTGTCTGTGACAGTTAAAGCCGGAAAGCAAATGCCTTAGGGGAACATGTTGTGGAATTAATATCTTACCACCGCTTTCCGGCAAAACTGGACTTAAATAGACGTCCAAGGTTGTGGAAAGCACAAGAAGGATGTCTGGGAGAGACACCGATATCGGGATGAAACATCCGTACATTTGAGGTGGTCGCAAACTAGATTGTGATGATATGTGTTTAACACCAGAGACATTTTCTTGAAATAACCCTTCACTACAACGTTGTCAATACTTCAATATCATTAATAAGATGCTACATGTTTTTATAAAAAAAAAGTATAAAACTTCGAACTACAAGGTGTCCTAAGTATACCTGTTATTTGGGAAAAGAAAACCTATGAAACAATGGCATAATATAGGCTTATTGTTAACATAATATTCACAATCGTACACTTATGATCAGATAAAATCCTAATTTTTGAATGTTTCTTCGAAACGTGACAACATTGCATTTTATCGTAACAATCAACAGTAGGAATGCATTGTCTCTACATGACTCATTGTACGGCGTTGATCTTTCAAAAATTCGGTTTCAGATAGTGGTTTTTGTCCGTCATTTTAGTTGGGAGTTCAAAATTTATTTCGTTTTTTCTTAGTTTCTTCTTCTTCAAGTGCCATATCAGGTCCCCCTGACGTTGGCAATTACATTGGCAAGTCTTTCACGGTCCTGCGCTAGCTGGAACAGTTCCCCCGCGCTACGTATACCTGTCCATTCATGAATATTCCTCAACCAGGAAGCCTGTCTCCTTCCTACCCCTCTACGTCCCTCTACTTTACCCATCATGATTAGCTGAAGAAATCTATATCGCTCCCCTCTGAATATATGTCTAAGATATGAGATTTTTCTACACTTCACAGTGTTTAATAGTAGACGAGTTGTGTCGGCCCTATTGAGTACCATTTCGTTGGTCTGCCTAGCTGTCCAAGGTATTCTCAGCATTCGCCCGTGTAACCACATTTCGAGAGCCTCCAACCGATTAATCGTGGCAGCCTTAATTGTCCAGATCTCTGCCCCATATAGTAACACTGGCCAGACGTATGATCTTATCATTCATTTTTTGAAAAGTTGCTCTAGCAGTCTCTATTTTACACCTTATCTCTTTATCTGGGTTTAGTAATGCAAAATATAAGAAAGGATTACAAAGTTTTAATTAGTTAACTTTCCCATCTGTTAATTTAAATTCCTCGCCATTAATAAGCCGCCATTATTTGGCGACTTCTAGTGATTTCTGTTGGTGCTCAGAGAAATGTCAAAAAAGTTTTGAGAATAACCAAGTAGCGAAGATCTGTATTAGGTTGTTCAAAAGAAAGTGCTGCTTAAGGCAGTTCGAACGGGCTGGAAGTTAATGGAAAATGGAGAGAAACATAATATCACCTAGGGTCCGACAATATGGAAAGGCACCCTACAAAACTCCATCCTTAAAATATCTGAATATATCTGGAATGAGCGAATGTTTCCGAGGAGGAAAAGCGAGATTCGTTTGACTAAGTCTGTGGGAGATAATTATAAATTGACACCTAGACTTTATTCTCGAATTAATATACCGATTAGCATGTTACTCTCACTATTTATCAACGTCTCTCCAGATATAAATAAAATATTATCACTTTATTTAACCATCACACAACGGACCCTAGTTCTGACGATATGTTAATTCTACGGGGAAATTTGTTATTTTTTAAGAGTTACACCAAGGAATATTCCCGTTTTTGTCTTTGGGACAGCCGTGACCAAATTAATCACTTTATACAAAGGTCTGACCTTTAAAGTAGAATCAAAGGATACATTTCATCCATCAGTAACACAAAAGGAAGATAATATTGGGCCATCCCTGCATATAAAGTTCAGATTAACGCAAAGCTTTGTGAAAGCAGTTAACGGTGAAAGTGTCGTTTTTTGCTACCTTAAAGAAAAATCGAGAAATGAGAGAACTAAAATTAAAGAGAGGTTTTTATACGACTTTAAATACGATAATTGATAAAAGTCCAAACCTTTGAAGTTAAATCGAATCAGAGAGAAACATAAACTTGGATATCCAGGTACAGGTTGTCTCAAATTAAATTGTGAAGAAAAGAACAGTAATGTTCCCTAAAGCTATTGAGTATGAAATGTTCCTAAAAATACACGTTGTAAGCTCACATTTATATTTTTTCCCAAAATATGAAGGACGTTAGCGATAAACACCACGAGCAGTTCCACTCGGAGCAAATTATCGTGCATTATTGAAGAATGTAGCTCTAAATGCCAGTTACAAAAGACAAAGCAATTAATTCGTTCAGTGTTGTAACTTTTTATGTAATAATCATTTTTTATTCTCACACCTGTTTTATTTAAAATTTAATTTTCGCAAGTGATGGTATACATCTCACCATCTATCAGTATCTTTCTTAACTAAAGTTCCAATTTTGTAAGGTTTTTTGATTAGTATCATTTATCCATTTTCGTGTCGGTATATCGATTATCGATGTCTGTTGCAGTTTTTGGGTAAATATAATTGAATTTTGAGAATACGTCGTGTTTTATAATTTTTTGATAGTTAGTACAATGGTTGCCTATATGTATTCTCCTTTCAATCAGAAAAAAGGAAAGAATGTATACAAAAAGTTGATTTCCTGCAAAAACAACTCTAGTTCTCTCTCCATACGCATTTCGAAAACCTTATGGTCTCGTTATTGAAGCTGTATCAAATTTATATTTTATATAGATAATTGTTTCCTGCGACTGTTGCTCTCGGTTCGATACAGTTCCACTGATGAGTCCAGGAGGGGGTCGAAGCGCGTATAGAGAGAGAACCATAGTTATATGTGCTGGAAATAAATTGTTTGTTTATATTCTTTTCTTATTTTCTGCTTGAAAGGAGAATACATGTAAGCAATCATTCAATCACGGCAGAAAGATTGATTTATTTATTTCTTACTGAAATCTTAATATTTAAATTAGGAGCAGGCCTTGAAAAATCTCTTAAAGGCTACCTGTTGAAAATTCCAATTTGGATATTTTGAGAATTCAGCCATTATTTCTACAACTCTCAGAATTTGTAGTCGGTTAAAAAATCCTCAATATCTGGTTTTTTACAAACAATTATTGAACCACCAGGTATTTATCAATTTTTTTAAATATGATGAATACCAGGTAAGACCCTTCAAATTACTATCCAAGAAAGTGTTGTCAATTAATCACATTTTTTATGCCCTGTATGATAAGAACTTTGGGCAACGTTTTTACATACTTTTGACTATTGATTAAAAATTAAGTACTCTTCGTTCATGTCGCTAATCCTAACCATTTTCGAAAAAACGTCATTTTAGTTACATCAAGTTTTTGGCGTATTTCGATAAAAGATACATATTTGTTCCTATCAAATGTTCTACTTTCACCGTCACGATAAAAAAAATCGATCCAAAATTAGAGTTATTATTTTAGTTAAAAACGTCTAATTCTGTAAATTGCAGTTCGACCTAGGTTCGCAAAAAATGTCAGTTTTATTTTATCGGCACCAAAAACAAAGTGTTGTTGTTGCAAACGTTACTAGGTACGAAAAAAATAAATATCCTCCATTTTAGAACTTGTAAAGTTTCACATCGCTGACAGATTAATTCTTTACTTAGATATTAAACTTATTTTTGAATTTCGTGGTGAAATTAATTGTGAAATAATTCAAAATATGGAATGCACGTTTATTGAGTATGCAGATATGCATCTGATGTGTGGTTTTACATTTAGCAATGCTTTGGAATTCAGGAAAAAACATTTCAATGGGGTGACCAACGTCTAAAAGAGGCGATTCTATTTAATAAATATTAAGTTTGTTCATTATTTTAGGAAAAGAAGTACTGATCGTAGAAGAACAGTACGTACGCCGCAATTAGAGGAAATTATTTGAAATGCTGTAGATGACAGTCTTTCAACGAGCACTTGAAAATTAACAGCGCGGTTTAATACGTCGAAAACAATAGTACATGAAGTTCTTCAAGAACAGCTGTTATTTCCATATCATTTGAAAAAACTACATGAACTGTTTCCTTAAAATTTTTCCCGTAGAATGCAGTTTCCAAACTAGTATTGAATCAGCAATCAGATAATATAACCTTCAATAGCACTATTCTCTTCAGGGATGAAGCAGGGTTTACCAAAAATGGATTCATAAATTTATACGACTCACTCATGAAAATCCTCATGCAACTATTGGTTCGAATCATCAACATCAGTTCCAATCAATTAATGTCTGATAGGAATCATTGGCAATTTTTTGATTGAACCATTCGTATTGCCGGCACGACTGAATGGAGGACTTTATTTGGAGTCCCTCCAGAACGTTTTTCATGAAACACGATCACCTCAAACTCGCCGAAACATGTTTTACACACACGACGAAACACCACCGCATTTCAGCATTGCTTTGCGGGAGCACTATACAAACCGTTGGATAGGTAGAGAAGGACCTATTGCCTGGCCTCCTGGATCTCCCGACCTAACGCCATTGTATTTTTACCTATGGGGACATCTAAAAACCTTGGAGTATTCCACTCCCATCGATAATAGGGATGAACTTCTACGGAGAATCACGTTTCATTATGATCAAATAAGGAACAATGTTGAGTTAATGTGGCGGGAACAGCAATCCTCAACTCGTCGTTCCCGCGAGAGTATCAGGCTTCACAAAGCTCATGTTAAACCCTCTTATGAAGTTTTTAACTAAGCAGATAGTTTAACTTTTTATTGAAACTATGGTGACAGGGGAAAATTCCTCTTTTTCATATTCAACCCGACAGAAGTTAGGGAACTAACAGTGTAAATAAAATGAAGTTTTTTCGAAAACAGATACGATTAGCGACATGCATACTTCATTTTTAGTCAAAAGTTAAGGGTATGTAAAAAAACGTTGTCCAAAAATCTTATCATACAGGGCTTAAAAAAAATTGGGTCATGATTGTCACAGCTAGTCCGTCCCTGCAGCTATAAGTAATTCAAAAGACTTTCTTGGATATAAATTTGAAGAGTCTTACCTGGTATACATCATATTAACTTGATTTCATTGCAGGTCTTTAAGAGCTCATATCTCCGAAGAGGAGACCTATACGAAAAAAATTTATATGAACTAGCAGCATTCTGTTCACGTGTTTTTTCTTTCGTATTCTGGAGATGTCCCACATTTTCACGAACACCTTGTATATCGCTCTTATATTGGCTACTTTTACTGGCGAATATATTACGTTTATTTTCCTTTTAGCCATATTTACCAATTTCACTGAAGACAACTGCATGATTCTACGAAGGGTTCATGGAAATACTGACACGTAGCCCGAGAACGAGTATAGACAAGCAGATAAGTAACAAAATAGCATAAATTTGTAAAAAAAAAACGCATTAAAGCAAATTTGTCAAAAACTAGTTTTAATTATGTTAATTCGCAATACCCATATAATATAAAGGAAATTGCAATTTTCTCTGACAATATAATTTTTACTTTATTATTTTTTCTGCTACATGCACCGATTTTTTTTTTTATTAAACTACATAGTTCAAAACACACATTTTGGATTTGGATGGAAAACCTGATCTGTAGAGGCTAAGCCTTCCCGAAGTTACGATTTTATCAATTTTAAACTACAGATGGCGTCTTCAATTTGATCTTTCTGTAGGAGTAACTTCAGGAAGTGCTGTTTTGCATTTAGCTGCAAGTTTATTATTAAACTCTGCCCATTTATTATTGCCACCACAAAAGAATTAACCAACTCAGGCACTGCGGATTTTTCATAGAATGGAAACTCACATAATTTATTAATTCGCTTTATTAACTTACAAAATTAAGAAAAGTAAGTTATAGTAAACATAAAAGAAAGTTTGATAATAAAACAATCTTATTACCCTAATGAAAAAGAAATTTAACATCATGAGTGTAAAATATATACTAAAAATTAAAAAAAGGGAATTCTGTAAAGTCTGGCGCATTCGCCAAAAATTATGTCATGGAGAACATTGAAAACTAGTTTTTCAAAAACTTGATAAAGATTAATAGACTAATTAAAATGTTAAAATATGTTTTTAGAATAAAAGTATTAGAATAAAGAAGTCTAAGTTAAAATACAGGGTGTTCCAATTTTATTTTAACAAGTGGTATATCTACACATTTGTTTATGAAATTAGTTTGGATTTAAACTCACTTACGCACTAAATTAAAAAGGAGGGGGAGGGGGATTAGAGGGATATTTGTTTCTATATGCTGCAGAAAATTTTTAATAATAAACATGTAGGTATGCAGATGACACCGTAATAATAGCTGATAGTTTGAAAGACCTAGAAAAAATAATGAATAAAATATTAAAAGTTAGTGGAGAATATGGACTCTCTCTTAACACGAAAAAGACCAAGTTCATGATAATTAGTAAAAACAACACTAATAGTAATGAAACCCTAATAGTAGGAGGCCAGAACATAGAAAGAGTTAAGAAGTTCACTTACTTGGGAACCCTAATAACAGAAAATAATGACTACCGTCGAAATAAAAACCAGAATCGAGAAAGCACGTGCCAACTTTATTAGAATGAAAAAGGTTATCTGAGATGAGAAGACTTAACTCTTTTGAAATGTGGACCTATAGAAGAATTCAGAGGATTTCGTGGGTGGATCGAGTTACGAACGCCGAAGTGTTGAGAAGAATGGGGAAAGAAAAGGAAGTCGAGATAACAGTAAAACAGAGAAAACTGCAATATTTCAGACACATTATGCGAGGAGAAAAGTACAGCATCTTACGGCTCATAATCCAGGGCAAAATAAGTGGCAGAAGAGGCGTGGGACGACGACGAATTTCATGGCTAAAAAACCTAAGGGAATGGTTTGGATGCAGTTCAAAACAACTATTTAGAGCAACTGCCTCAAAAATTAAAGTACCTATTATCATTGCCAACCTCCGCAATGGAGAAGGCACTTGAAGAAGAAGAATTTGAAACAAGTAACTGGAATAATTTTCTATAAAGTTTCAAACTTTATTTTTAAATCAGAATTATAAACACCAACTGATTTTGAAATATTTTGTTACTAACTTAAAAAAGTAAATTGCAAACAACTATTTTTCTCTGAAAACTCCTAAAATTAGGAAAAATTGAATGAAAAAATTGTTTTCAAAATTTATTTAGAAAAAAACTAAACAGTACAAAACAATCAAATAAATTATTTTGTTGTTTTTTTTCACTTGTATTCGCCGGGATCGGTTTCACGTTTGAGGGCCCCACAGTAGTCCGCTAACATGTTTGGGGTTTGTTTTCCTCTATACTGCTTCTCGATTTGAACAATTTGACGGTGAAATGTTAGACTGAAACTGTACTTAAATTGTGAGGGAAAAATTCCAAATGGGAGTGAAGAAAATTTAGCTTAAGTACCATGTTGTAACCTAACGTGTTGTAAGATTGGATAAGTTCTTCAACTATATCTTTGTAATTCTCCTATTTTTTGTTACCTAGGAAGTTGCTATATACATTTATAAGACAATCCACGCTCTATTTTTTTTCTCGAAAGTTTCAGAATTTTTCCCCTTAAAATTTGTCGTATTTGCGGCTCAACGAACATTCTTTCTTTAAGCTTTGCCTCACTGAAGAAAAGCATTTCCTTCTCTATTTAAAATTTTAACAGAAAATTTTATAAGCTCTAATTTTATGTGCAGAGGAAGTAAATAAATTTTCTTCTGATTTACTAAAGGTTCATTAAGGACTTTTTCAGATCGGGAACAAGATTTTCACGTAACAGCCATTCTTTGACGATATAATGTTGGTTTTTGACTCTGCAGTCCTGTAAATAGTGTAATAGTTGTTAGAGCGAAACATATATTCCATTTATGATCTTCGTGTTTAATGCTTTGAAGTAATATACTCATGTTCTCGTACGCTTCTTTCATATTTACAGCATAACCCATGGGAACCGGTGGTTGTTCATTTTCATTAAAAAATGCCACTGCCTTTAGACTTGTCTTTAAACACTCAATAAATAGTCACCGCTTTTCTTACAAGTGGGCTCAAAGTCTTTTATTGAACTTTCAGTGTCACTTCACCACATGTATGACAGAAACTTTTTAGTTTGTTCATGCAGAATCGCGACCACATCATATGTACAGGGTGAGTCAACGATTGGATGAAGTAGGTTTGTGCCTTTTCGGTGAAATTAACAAAGAAACTATATTTATTGTTTCATACAGTTTATTTTTACGCAGATTTTAAAAATATTTAGGACTCTACAGGGTGAGCCAAAAAACTAGGACAGCATAAAGTTGTATTTTTTTTAAATAGAACACCCTATATACGAATCATATTTTCAATTTAGCTTATAATTTTAAATCTTTTTTATTAAGGGTTTACTATAACAAAAGTTTATCGTTTCTGAGATAATTCAGTTTAAAGAAAAAAAGTCACATTTTCAAGCATCAATTCAATCCTAAATAACGTTTTCAATTATGTGACAAATATATTCAAATTTGGAATTTAGCAAGGCCAAGGACAAGTTAACATAATTTTTACCTAATATTTGCAATAAAAGCTACAGGGTGTTGAACACATCGGCTCAAATTTGAACAAGTTTAAATGAATAAATATTTTTTTAATGGTACACCCTGTATATTTTCATGTTATTTAATAGAGTAATAAAAACCCTAAAAGTTTTGTTCACTATATCCTATACCTATTTATAATAGTTTTTGAGATATTTCAGTTTTTCTTATTTTCCATACTTTTTTACAGAAATAGTCTTCATTATCATAGTAGCCATGGCAAAAACAATGTAAAAGAACATTTTTCTGTGTGTCAAATTTATAACCGCAATCGCTTCTTTTGGTTTTTATGTAGTGTAGTTTCGTTTTTTTTGCATTCATGTTATATTGTAAAATGAATTTTCCAAAGAAGAGTTAATAGATATGATTTATACAATAGGAGAGGCTCAAAAAAATTGCCTTCTTGCTCAAAGAATTTACAAAATGAAGTATCCTGATCGACGCCAGCCTAATACCCATATTTTTCAAAACTTAATGCAAAGATTTGATTCTTCTGGTACTGTTGATTATCCAAAACGTAAAGTGGTCAACAAACCAGTAACTTATGAAGAAAAAGAACTACAAGTATTGGTAAATGTTCAGGAAAATCCTTATATTGGTAGCCGTCAGTTAGCAGCATTATGTGAAAAATCACAATCCACCGCTAATCGTACTACCAAGAAATATAGGTATCATCTATATCACATGGAATTACACCAAGAATTGCACGGACAGGATTTTGAAAGTCGTGTAAACTTTTGTCGTACAATAAATGCGGAGATTCAATTAAATCCAAATTTATTATGCAAGGTAATGTTTAGTGATGAAGCTACTTTTAGAAGTAACGGTGCCGTAAATAGACGCAACATGCATTATTATGCCACAGAAAACCCATTTTGGATTAGAGAGGTGCAACATCAAAACCACTGGTCATTAAATGTTTGGTGTGGTATTCATCATAATCGAATTATTGGACCCCATTTTTTTAATGAGCCACTAAATGGCCATAGTTACCTGAACTTTCTACAAGAAGAACTACCTCAACTGCTTCAAGGTCTCGATAGGGATGAGCTCGACAGTATGTGGTTCCAGCACGATGGTGCGCCTCCGCATTACCATCGTGAAGTTCGTGCGTTTTTGGACCAACGATATCCGCAAAAATGGATTGGACGTGGGGGTTTCATAGAGTGGCCACCAAGGTCTTGCGGCGACATCACCCCATTAGATTTCTTCCTATGGGGTTATATTAAAAAAAAAGGTGTATGTTAATCCACCAACAACAGTGGAAGATATGCGAAACAGGATTAGGGATACCTGTAGAACAATAACGCCACTAATTTTGTCCAGGGTCCGAGAAAATCTGCAAAAAAGACTAAATTTGTGCATTGCACAAGAGGGTCGTTTATTCGAACACTTACTAAAAAGAAATAATTAATCTCAGTATTTAATAGGTAATTTTTTTGTTTCAATTTAGTATAAAAGTAAATATGTATTTGCCTTGTCGTTATTGTTGTGTTAATTTTTTCACATTATGTTTAATTAAACTATTGCCGTTGTAATATAACGAATAATGTATTTCATCATATTTAACCACATTCTGTTTGTTTCTGTAGTTTCTTTTTATTATTTTACATGGCTACTATGATAATGAAGACTATTTCTGTAAAAAAGTATGGAAAATAAGAAAAACTGAAATATCTCAAAAACTATTATAAATAGGTATAGGATATATTGAACAAAACTTTTAGGGTTTTTATTACTCTATTAAATAACATGAAAATATACAGGGTGTACCATTTAAAAAAAAAAGATATTTATTCATTTAAACTTGTTCAAATTTGAGCCGATGTGTTCAACACCCTGTAGCTTTTATTGCAAATATTAGGTAAAAATTATGTTAACTTGTCCTTGGCCTTGCTAAATTCCAAATTTGAATATATTTGTCACAAAATTGAAAACGTTATTTAGGATTGAATTGATGCTTGAAAATGTGACTTTTTTTCTTTAAACTTAATTATCTCAGAAACTATAAAGTTTTGTTATAGTAAACCCTTTATAAAAAAGATTTAAAATTATAAGCTAAATCGAAAATACGATTCGTATATAGGGTGTTCTATTTAAAAAAATACAACTTTATGCTGTCCTAGTTTTTTGGCTCACCCTGTAGAGTCCTAAATATTTTTAAAATCTGTGTAAAAATAAACTGTATTAAACAATAAATATAGTTTCTTTGTAAATTTCACCGAAAAGGCACAAACTTACTTCATCCAATCGTTGACTCACCCTGTACATGGCGAAAATAATAGCCCTACTTCAACACTATTCGCTAATTGTTTGCACTTCGTTCGTATATCTAATACTGTTTCTCCCCCTTCCCTAAACTTCTTCGACGAGCGACCGTTATCTTAAACCTTAGAAGGTTGAAACTTCATAGATGTGGAGATTACCACATGTGGTAACCTCCACATCTGATGAGTCTAGTGAGGACGAAACCAGCCCGGAGGGTGAGCTCCGCACAGTTCAGGTGTGTCCACACCGTATGACGCCAGGCATGCGACAGAAGTAGTATCATAAGGCAGTCAACGCTGGGTGTGCCACTGAAGGGGTAAACCCCAACCCAAATACTGTTAGGTATCATCAACAACTTGCATACATAGAATCAAGTTTGGGCGAAAACATATCCAGGCCGTGCGCGACGCAACCGCGTCGTCTGCACCTTTGGTCCTGCGAATTGGCCGCAGGCCGTGAGGTATTTATGTACCCGAAGCGTTTTGATGAATACCAGGGCAGTATTTCGTGTTTCGTTCTTGTAGAACTCTTCAGATAGGCTAAGAAGCCTATTACACTTAAATTACTTAGAGGAGATATCAAGAAGAGATGAATCAACAGCATGTTAGCCCTGTGTGTAAATGCTGAAAGCTAGAGTTGTACTCAGCAAGACTCGAAACTCAAATATCATTTACAACATATATTATTATGTAAACTTTCACTAAGGAAGATACTTTGGAAATTTCAACTAGTGAAAAAGTGAGGAGAATATTTTCACATTATATCAATTTCTCCAAAATTGAAAATTCTAGAGAAGTCAAAATTAGTATTTAAGCGCTCCTCTGAAAATGAATGAAAACCTGCTTCAACAGTTTTTGAAATTACGATGGTGAGAGGTGAAAAATGCGGAAGAGACCTTTTTACAAAAATATCAAGATCTAAGAAATCGAAAACATTACATAAGTGAAATTTAGTAATTCTGTTTGAAACTAAAGGAAAACCAGTTTTTCGATATTGAGATTTTGTACTCTAAAAATGAAAACGAATTATTGTAAAACACCTACATTTATATCCCTGAAACAACAATATTACTTTGACGATTTTCTTGAGAATATTTATATTATATTTTTGACTTCAAGAATATGCGAATTTTAAAAATTTACTGTTATCATATTATTTGAAACTTGAAATAGTTTCTAATTCATTATTTGTTTTCGTATTACCTTTTTTGAAGTTGGTTTATTTCTCTTTAATAGTTTATTTCATTTTTTTAAATTTTAATTAGTTTTTAAAGAGTAACAATGTTATACGAATGCCGGAGAGATACATAAAGTGAACATCAGCATAAACCTCGATTTGAGAAAGTGAGAGGCCTTCGTTCGGGTTTTGTGCAAATTCTAATGTTTCTATAACACTATTTGGATTAACGTAAACCCACATTTTATCCTGCAGAGTAAAAAACAAGGATAGCTCCAGATTAAGGTTCCTAAATATTGTAACTTTTATTCCAGTGGCTAGTAAATGCCATTGTTGTAATCTAGACCCTAATACAGTATGATCTTTGGACAAGTGGAGGTCCTGAACTAGATCATTTAATTCAGGTCGTTATATTAAATGGGGTGCTTTTCCTTCATTTTCGGGGAAATAAAAAGCATCCTTGTTTGATATATTATCGGATTCTACCTTATCATCATACATTTCTAAATCTTCCTCTCATTTTACCGGTGGCTCTGGAACTAGTATACCTTCTCTATGAAGAACCAGTTTTATGACTGAAGGAACATCCGGATATTTAATATTATATTTGCTCTACTTAGATTTGCTGTACAGGTTTGGCAACATATGTGAGAAGCCCAGTCCCTATCTTGATCGCTAACAAAACATCCAAAATACTATGATAAGCTACTTTGGTCATTTTGTTAATTGTCCTTCTCTGCGATTTAGGGATAAACTGACCACGTACGAGGTGTATTCAGAAAATAACGGGAATTTTTAAATTTCGTGGGTTTGGAGAGTCCAATTGTCAAAATTTTTTTTTATTATGTTGGTACACATGCCCCTGAAGTATGATAAAATTTTTAACTGTATTCATTGTTTACTTTGCCTGTGGCAGCTGCTAAGGTTTTATGTGTTTTCATGAACTCGGCCATTTTCGTTTGTTAAAAAAAATGGATCAAAGAATTTGTATCAAATTTTGCGTAAAAAATGAAATAAAGTGTAACAAAGTGTGTAAAATGTTAACAAAGGCCTATGGCGAGTCTGCTATGAGTACAACAAAAGCTTACGATTGATATAAGCGTTTCCAAGATGACCGTGAAGACGTTGAAAACGCCTCACTGTGTTCTTCATTTATCATGGCATAGTGCGTCATGAATTCTTGCCACGAGATCAAACGGTCAGGAAGGAGTACTACCTACAAGTTCAACGCCGTTTGCGTGAAGCAATCCGAAAGAAACGCCTGGATTTATGGAAAAACAATTCATGGCTTTTGCATCACGATAATGCCCTGGTCACACTTCATTGCTTATTCGTGAATTTTTGAACAAAAAATACTGTAACGATGCCCCAGCCTCCATATTTGCTAGACATGGCTCCGCGTGACTTTTTCCTATTTCCAAAAATAAAGAGAACTTTCAAGGGCCGTCGTTTTACAAGCATAGATAGCATTAAAAGCGCATCGGGGTTTAAATGCGTACTTCCGCTATTTTAAGCCCTAGGGAGTTGAGATTTCTTAATTGTCTTGTCATTTATAGACACCCCCACGTGGTGTTGCCACATTGTGCACAATTTCCCTAACTTATGGAAAAAATAAATTTGACAATGTCGCACTCCGGTATATTACAAATGACTTTTTAAAATAATGCGGTATAATTCTCATCCATCAAAAATCTTACGTTAGGAAATTTTTATCATCATTTTCGCCTTTAGAGACCAAAAATTAACCAAAAAAACTGCTTTTTACATTACAGTCGCAAACTGGCTGTAAAGTAATGTTATCGCTCTCCCATGAAGAGTTAAATGTGAATAATATCACTAAAAAAGTACGCAAACTAATTCAATATTTTCAGTTTTTAATAACCTTATAAAAAACCTAACTTAGAAATATTTTTATAGAAATACCTCGATAAAGATCTAATGGTAAAAATTTCATCACAATATCCCGCATCTATCGAAAGTTTTATGCGGATTAAGGCGATTAAAAAGATCGCAAACATTTTTCTTTTCAGTTTTTAAAGTCCTTGCAATATAGCTAACTGGAAAATGTTTTTATTTGTCTACTCCCGGGCACTTCTAATAACTGTTAAAAAGTTCATCAAAATATTTAGCTCCTATCAAAAGTTATTCGTGAAAAAAAAAACATTAACAAAATATATACCGGTTGAATTTAAAACCTTTTTTTTAAAAAAATATATACCGGTTGAATTTAAAACCTTTTTTTAAAAAAAAGGTTTTAAATTCAACCGGTATATATTTTGTTAATGTTTTTTTTTTTCACGAATAACTTTTGATAGGGCTTTAAGCCCGTTATAAAGTCTTCTTTTTAATAATAATAATAAAATTATTCATAATTATTTCATTCATAAATAAATTAACTTCATTAAATTTGCGTAGCTAGAACACCCTGTATCATTACCCTACACCTGTGTGTTTATATAAACACACGTTTAATAATTAAACGTGTTTTATTTTATCAATTATTCAAAGTCGATGTCCAAATTTAAATTAAAGATTATCCTTGAACCAAAACCGCTAGAAAGTAAATCTGCAAAATATGCGGTAGTAGTATTACATATTATAGTAGCTGTACTTGAACGATTACTACCCATTGGTACTACCATCGAGATTTAATAGTTTTAATCACAATACTGTTGATGGCTGGTCATACCTTTGACAATGGAACACAGGTGAATGCGAAATACCATCAGCAGTTGATAATCCTTTACTCGGTCGTACAGTACCATAATTTTGCAGTCGGTGCGAATATAGAGTGCTGAAGTGCATAGCAATTAACAAGTGAAATTTTCAATATGGTACTTTCTGATCAGAAGAAGTGTCCTAGATCGTATGGTATTAATGATGGACCAGATTCAAGGCATCAGTAAGTGTGATATCCTATAAAAATTCTGTAAAAAAAATTATATATTATAATTATTATATATTGTATATATATATATATATATATATATATATATATATATATATATATATATACAGTGTGTCCCATAACGAACTACCGCTATCAGTTTCTCAAATAGAAAATTTTTAAAATTTAGCAGATTACTAGAGTCGATAGGGGTAATTTTGCTAGTTATAGTTATACCGGAAGTTGATGCCTTCTTGTTTATTTTAAATAGAACACCCTTTATGTTATTTCATTTTTAGATTATACGCAAAATGATAGATATAATAACGTATAATGTCCTATAATTAACTCTATTTCTTTTTGACATATTTTAAATTTTATGTAAAAAATGGCGTTTGCAGGCCTAAATGGCACTATCAACTTATCCTGTATGAGAGTCTTAATGATTTAATTGAGGTTGGTTTCTTTCTAGAAAGGGATCTACTTCAGTGGACTATAAATAAATACAGGGTGATCAAAAACTAACATTAAATATTATCTTGATAAAATCGTTAAGAGTCGGTGTTTTTAAAAGTAAACCCCCTATTTTAATAATGTTATCTTATTGAGTATTAAAAATAAGGATTACTTTGTATAAGGTTACTTATTCTAAAAATTTGCAGTTTTCTAAATATTGGAAATTTAAGTTACACAGAGAAACAACTTATTTTAATAAATGTTCAAAATCTCCACCCTGAACTTCCGAACATTTTTCGAATCTCCATGTTCGTTCGTCATGAGTGACCGCTCTAACTGAACCTGGAGATAAACTTTCGAACGCGTCCCTGACCTTTGCCATACCGTCCATTGTTGTCAGTGGATTACAATAAACGATGTTTTTAATCGTTTCCCATGTAAAATAATCTAAGATAGTTAAATCAGGAGAACGAGGAAATCACAGAAAAGGTCCATTGTATGCAATCATAAAATGTTGCTTGTAAGAAGATGGTAACTGGAATGGTTCTATGTGATAGGGCGCCATCGTGTTAGTAAAAAACTTGCTTGTGTTCTACCAGAAGTAACTCTTCTAGAATATTTAAATATATTTGTTCTACAAAAGGTAATAAATAATTTTAAATGAGGACATCATTTCCTTTATATTATTAATGAATTATCATTATTACCTTCATTAAAAGGTAGTTTTACATTTATTACAGCACAAAACGCGGTAAATTGTGAAGTTTGTTTTAAATTTCACATGAGGGTTTGAATTACTCCAAAAATGAGAATTGTATCTGTTAAAAGGTCATTTTTCATAAGTTTTGCTTCATCAACCCAAATTATGGTGTCTAAAAATCTAAGTTCGTTTGTATCATCATTAATATGAATTCGAAAATTTCACTCTTTTGGGAAAATCGGTATATCTTCAGTGTTAAACCAAAGATATTAAATAAGCATGGATTTTGTGTTTCAATAAAATTCAATATATTAACCTCTTCCACATTTCTGTTTCTAAAGCTACTTGTCTTCACGATGTTATAGGATATGCCAAAAAATATCCCAAAATTGCAATTTCGAGAGTTGCATCATTGAGAATAGGTTTTATTAACGAGCATGAGATTTCCAGTTTTTGTGAAAAAACTTTAAGGTATGTGACTTTTCGATTTAAGACTTAATCAAATTTGAAAAATTTTTCATTTTCTGAAAAAAAAAATAGATTGCAAAATTATTATGCATTAACGATCTAACCGATTTTAACGAAATTTAGCACGTTGTTTTAAGATTGTTTGCCTAACTATGAAGGTCCTCTGAGAAATGTAAGTGATCGAAAAGAATCGTTTATCAAACTACTTTTTTGCCTTTTTTTTATTCCCATTTTGCAATAAGGGTAATCAGTTTTAAGATTTACAAATAACTCTACTTTATAGGAAATTTAATTATAAAACTTTTTTCTTTCTTGAGCTTTTCTCTAACGTGAATACTTTCAACGTTATAAGAAAGAATATAAGAAAGAAGGCGTTTTTTTTTTAATTTTTTTTTTTCACTTTTTGTTAAATAATTAAATGTGGCGGTATTTTTTGAGAAGAAGCGTATCTGAAGGGTTTACAACACAAATTGGCATGCCCCCCAGATCAACACCGGTTTACAATAAATCGCATGTGATTTCTTTATTAGCGAATTCGAACTTGGCAAAAATTATTTGGTAAAATTCAAAAATCTGTAGCTAATTATTCCTATTAAAAATAATGTAATAATTAATTTAAAGTAAAACACAAAGTTTACAAAAACAATATCAGGATTTCCAGAATACTTTACCTACGTAAAATAACATATTATTGTTATACTAGTAGCATTCTCGTGAGAAACTAATTTTGAATAATAAAAATAACATAATTTACGCAATATCTTAAAAAAAGGATATCAAAATAATTTTAAAATGTTATTTAATGTTTATTATAAAAGTTGTTTAGGTAAATTTTCGATATTTGTTTAATACATTTATGGGAATATGGTAAATTGTATTCTGTTTAGTATTTGATAGTTTATCTGGTAAATGCCGTTAAAATATTAATTCGTTTTCAGGGATATTAAATTTCATAATCCTCATTTTTCAAATGTCCCCATAAATAAAAGTTGAACAGGGTAAGTATTTGATAAAGATACTTGTACTTCCCTACAATATCGAGCAAGATAGCCATTTTGTTGGAAAATCAATAGTTTAATAAATAGTGATAGAAAAAATAAATATTATTTTGTGCCAGAAATTCAACACCAACGATAAAGCCAAACTTATTGGCGTTTTCATGCACGTACTAACATTAAATAACTATATTATTTTTTATAGGAACAATCAACAACAAACTTTTGATTCACAATTGACCAAACAATTTTTGCTAGTTCCGATTTTCAGAAATAACGAAATAATATCCGATTTTTTGAGCGGCATTACCATTCTTAAATAATAAAGAAGTTTTGTAATTCGAATGGTGTGTTTTTTTTTACTTTATATGAATATGATATTATTCTTGAAAAGTTGAAAAAAATACTCTATATGAATCAGTTAGAATCTAACATGACATCCATAAGAAAAATAAAAGTTGATAGTTTCAAGAAGTCGAAAGGTGGTATTTAAAATTTGAATTAGTAGGCATATTCTACGTGAAAAGTTGCTATAAAGATAAAAATTTTCATAAATGTAGAAAATACAACGGATATTTATAAAATACAACTCTTCACATTTTTCTAAATATCTCAAAGATCAAAACAGTTATTATCAATTTGCAAGCGCTATTAAATTAGTAGCATAATTGTTTAAAATTTTCCCATTTAACTGTCTTTCTATCTCGAAGAGTTTCAGAGATTCCAAGTTCGAACACATTGCACTGTCAATAAATCACTTAAAAGCATGTCATAATCCTAATAGTCAGTTAATTAGATGAGTAAGATTTACTCGTCTGGTAATAAAAGGAAAAAAATTATTTTATTTCATTCTTGTGTTTCACTTATTGTTCTACTTATTAAATTCAAACGCACTGTATTGTCAAAAAAAATAATAATTTAAGGTATATATATATATATATATATATATATATATATATATATATAAATATATATATATATATATATATACATATATATATATATATATATATATATATATATATATATATATATATATATATATATATTTATATATATATATATATATATATATATATATATATATATTTATGTTATATCGTAGATTTTCACGGATGGTAGAATGAATAGTTTGATTATTCCGGGTTTCAATCCGTTCGTTCAAAAAATCGTTTTCACGACGTTTCGCCAAAATCTCATTTGGCATTTTCAAGTGCAGTTCGTCTCGTTACTCGCTGAGAACTGATGGTGGCCTCTGATGAATTTCGAGTTTTGTTTAGCTGGCTCGCTGCCTGATTGGATGAGCGGCTTCGCAGGCCCCTCCCCTCTCCCGTGGGCGCCATGGGATCTCCTATACAAAAACTGGAAAAATATCTAGCAAGTATCATGCAACCAAGAGTCGAACTGGCTGATTCCTTCGTGAAAAACTCCAAGCATCTGACTAAAATGATCAAAAACATTCACTTCGAAGAAAATGACATCTTAGCAAGCCTCGACATAAAATCGCTATATACAAGCATACCACTGGATGAGACTTTGGACAAAATCGCCATGAACGAGGATTTTCCAGCCTACACAATTGAACTTGCAGAACACTGCCTAAAGAACACATACTTTATGTTCAATAACCAAATATACAAACAAACAGACGGCGCACCTATGGGGTCCTCACTTTCACCAGTCATAGCCAACCTTTTCATGATATATTTCGAACAAGAGGCACTGCAAAAGGCACCTTTAAAACCGAAATTTTGGAAACGCTATGTTGATGATATTTTTATAATATGGCCACATGGAAAAGAACACCTGGACGATTTCCTCATATACCTGAACAATATCCACCACAGAATCCAATTCACGCTAGAAATCGAACAAGAAAAGAAACTTCCTTTTTTGGACCTGCTATTAACTAGGAAACTCAACAACACCCCAGGCTTCAGGGAAACCCACACATACTGACCGATATCTCAATGCAGCGTCACATCATCATCCCTCTCAAAAGCAGACAATAGTCAACACATTAGTATCAAGATCTCTCCGCCTAATAGAACTTGACACAAAACAAGACGAAATAAGACACATTTCAACAGCTCTAGAACGGAATGGTTTCTCACAATCAGATATAAAGAAAGCCATAAAAGGATAAGAGAATACTACAACAAAGACCAAAGACCAAGATTAAACAAGGAACAAAGCCATAAACAATACATAAAAGGAATAACAGATAGAATCGGAAGAATCTAAAGAAAACACAACATACAGCCCATATTTAAACCACAAAAAACAATAGCCAACATCCTGGGAAATCCCAAAGACAAGACCAACCTTGAAAATCATGGCGTTTATAGCATTCCATGTGCAGATTGTCATCAAACTTATATAGGACAAACAAACAGGCGCATATCAGCAAGAATCCAAGAACATAAAAATAGCCTCAAAAACAAACAGACAACCTCAGCCCTATTTTAACATCACCAAACAACCGGACATACCATCGACTTCGAAAAAACAAAAGAAATAGCACCAGTACACAACTACAAGGTGCGCGTCATAAGAGAGGCCCTAGAAATCGAAAAAGCGGGACAGCTAAATAAACGAGACGATGCTATAAATTTTTCATCTACATGGAAAACATTAATAAAAAATCAAGAAAGAAAACAACAAAAATCAACTAGTACACGAGAGACCTGCATACAAGAACAAAATATATCGCACTCGGGAAAGGGGAGGAGCCTGCGAAGCCGCCCATCCAATCAAACAGCGAGCCAACTAAACAAAACTCGAAATTCTTCAGAGGCCACCATCAGTTCTCAGCGAGTAACGAGACGAACCGCAAATGAGATTTTGGCGAAACGTCTTGAAAACGATTTTTTGAACGAACGGATTGAAACCCGGAATAACCAAACTATTCATATATATATATATATATATATATATATATATATATATATATATATATATATATATATATATATATATATATATTTATATATTTATATATATCATAGAATTCCACAAAAAAAATTTCTATGTTGAATTTTGTTTTTAATTTTATAAGAAAACTGTATGCAGGGAGTCCAGAAACTGCTTCAAGAAACTTAAATTTTTTCATAAAATTAGATCAATAAATCACTTAACAGCATGTCATAATCCCAATGGTCAGTTAATTAGGTAAACAAGATTTACTGGCTTCGTAATAAAAGAAAAAAAAGTTATTTTTTAATTCCCGTATTTCACTTATTAATTTCTAATCCTTTATTTTCAAAAATAAAAACATGCACAATTCGCTGAGGCTGGTCCTGTGTGGTCCTCAAGGGAAACCATCAAATTAACATCTAAATATCAGTGTAAGTGGCTTTCGTGTTGGTTTTTAGTGACGTCATGAGATTAATATCAAATTAAATTCAAAAAAATAAAAAAAGTTTAAATTAATTTAGTTGTATAAAAGTTCAGAAAGACAGAAATAAAAAGATGCTGACTAATGTATTATTCACTGAATTTACTAGAGAGTTCTGAAAGCGTAAGGAATTTAAATAATGCAGATAAACTCAACAATGGTTCAATAATTATTAAATAGTTTGACAAAGAATAGTGCTATTTAAAGAACAATATTAGATTGCATTATCAAACAATGGAATTTGATTATGGAACTAGCGTAAAAATTTAATTTATTATTAAATAGTTTACCGTTTTTTAGAAAACAGAAATTTATGTAACGGAGTGCTAATTACATTTCTAATAAAAACTGCGTTAAATTATGTTTATAACACGACTCCTGAAATATTGTAAATCACTTACGAGCATAAAAGAAAGTTCCGTTGTCGCGTCCGTCTGTATGTTGGGGATAAGGCATGTTCTTAACTGACGCTGATTAATTCATTTTTGAGTTACTCCATCAAAATAATATATAACGAAATTGTAGATTTTAAGAAGTTTTATCAATAAGTCTAAGGTAGAATATGTCTATATTTTAAGATTGACTCACAATAACTCCATTTGTCATTTAAAAATTGATAAAATAGCGAGGTAAAAAATTTTATTAGTGCGGGTATATACAGTAAAGTTTTCTTAAAAATTTTATAGTAAAGGGTGTTTTTTAAAGAGGTATAGAACTTTTAAATGGAATAAAACAAAGATGAATTTTTTAAATTGACATGAAATTTACTTTATTCGAAAGATAACCTTCTGGCATTATAATTTAAATATGACTGCTGGTATATGACCACCACGGCTGGCTCGGACGTAGTCTAATCTGGAGGTCCAATTTTCGATGACTTTTTCCAACATTTGTGGCCGTATATCGGCAATAACGCGGCGAATGTTGTCCTCCAAGTGATCAATCGTTTCGGGCTTATCGGCGTAGACTAGCGACTTCACATATCCCCACAGAAAATAGTCTAGCGGCGTTAAGTCGCACGATCTTGGAGGCCAATTCACGGATCCGAAACGTGCAACTATGCGGTTACCAAACATTTCCTTCAATAAATCAATTGTGGCACGAGCTGTGTGACATGTTGCGCCGTATTGTTGAAACCACAGCTCCTGCACATCATGGTTGTTCAATTGATGAACGAAAAAGTCAGTAATCATGGCTCTATAGCGGTCACCATTGACTGTAACGTTCTGACCAGCATCGTTTTTAAAGAAGTATGGACCAATGATTCCACCAGCTCATAAAGCACACCAAACAGTCACTTTTTTCTGGATGTAACGGTGTCTCAACATACACTTGAGGATTATCATCACTCCAAATACGGCAGTTTTGTTTATTGACGTATCCATTCAAACAAAAGTGAGCTTCATCGCTAAACAAAATTCGTTTATGAAAATCGGGATCAACGGCAATCTTGTTTTGAGCCCATTCACCGAATCTACGCCTTGCTAGGTGATCGTGTGGCTTCAATTCTTGCACGAGTTGGATTTTGTAAGCACGCAAAATCTTCCATAAAGTTAATGGACACATATCCAATTCCTGTGCTCGATGGCGGATAGACTGATTCGGGTTTTCCTCTACGCTACGCTCTACAGCAGCAATGACTTTTTCGGTACGCACTGTACGACGTCTCTGTGGATGCGTATTATGATTTAGAGTAAACGTGGTGCGAAAACGTTCCATAGTTAATCGAATTAATTGCTCTGATGGAAGATTATGTTGACCGTAAAATGGACGTAGTGCGCGATACGTATTTCGAACAGAACCATGATTTTCAAAATAAATTTGCACAATTTGGTAGCGTTGTTCAGGCGTCAGTCTATTCATGTTGAAATGCCAAACCAAACTAAACATAAATCACTTGACAGCTGACAAAATGGCCGCCAGTTAAAAAAGTGTTGCCAACTTAAAGTTCTATACCTCTATAAAAAACACCCTTTACTATGACGATGGTGCTACAATTTAATGGCCTTCTCAATCTTCCTTCCAACGATTCCAGCCCATTAATGCTGCCTTGCAATTGGAGACGTTCAAGAAATGTTCTAGATCTTTTCTGATTCATCCTTACACCCTAGCTTTGGCCTTCTGACTGACGTTTTTTCTTTTGACTGGTCTTGAGAAACTATTTTTGGAACTCGATTTTAATTCATTCTTTGAACATGTGATGCCTAACTTATTCGTATGAATCCAATATGATATTTTTGGTCCATTATTAAACTGATATAGTTCTTCATTCATGTATTCTCGCCATCTTTTAAAGTGCCGAAAATTCTATGATAGATTTTTCTTCCAAATCTGTTCAGCAGTTGTGAGATTTTTGGTGAAAAACCCATGTTTCACCTCCGCGTGTAAAGACTACGGATCATCGTTTCATATAACCGTATTTTATGTTTCATGTTCAGGCTCTAACATTGGAAAAGCGAGAAAAAAGTTTGATTGGCTGTACATTTAAGTCGTGTGCATATTGTAATACTGAAACTCATGCATTTTAAAAAATGGATAACAGCTCTTTTAGAGCTTTTCACTTACGTGACACTATATATATCCTTTTTATTTACTAGTACATAATACATTTGATAGTGTTTTCTGCCATCTGGTAACCTTTTGGTCTACTATTACATATTTTTCCTATAGAAATGGTATTTGCTTTAATTGTGTATAAAAGATTGTGGTGGTAGTGGTTTTGTTTTTTTATCTTTGTCCTGAGTTACTGTTACAAAATACGTTATATCTTCCAGTTAAGAAAGAACCATTTTGAATTCATATGGTTTCTCGTACTAATACAATGTTTATTTTCTAGTTTGTTCAGTGCAGCAATCCTTAAAAGGATCAATGTAATGATATACTTATTTGTTTGAGGTTTCAAAATAGAGTTTTTTACAGGTAGAGGTTGTGCCATACGCGCAACTCTACTCCTTTACCCGGGCTTGATACCGATCATGATGACTTCCGAGCTGTTCGATCTATCCATTCCTCTTCATAGACGGATTTGTAATGATTATATATATATATATATATATATATATATATATATATATATATATATATATATATATATTGGTTTACAACGTTCGGCATCTATTTCGGTCTGTCCAGAGATTCTCTTCCAGTTCTCTATCTCTCATCTCTCGGCTGATTCCTTCTCTCCAACTAAGACGTGACCTTCCTCGTTTCCGTCTTCCTTGGGGTGCCCACTCTAAGATCATGATGACTTCCGAGCTGTTTGATCTATCCATTCCTCTTCATAGACGGATTTGTAATGATTATATATATATATATATATATATATATATATATATATATATATATATATATTGGTTTACAACGTTCGGCATCTATTTCGGTCTGTCCAGAGATTCTCTTCCAGTTCTCTATCTCTCATCTCTCGGCTGATTCCTTCTCTCCAACTAAGACGTGACCTTCCTCGTTTCCGTCTTCCTTGGGGTGCCCACTCTAAGATCTTTTTCGATAGTCTCTCCTCTGGCATTCTCTGTACGTGTCCATACCATCTCAACTGCTAGGTTCCTATTTCGTCTACGATTGAATGCTACACGTTCATAATTTGTCTGATCTTCCGGCTAAGCGCTCCATCTCTGTTGCTTCTATTTTTTTGTTGGTTCGCTCTTTCAGCGTCCATAGTTCGCAGCTATAAGTAGTTATGCTTTTGACAATCGTGTTGTATATTCAGTGTTTGTTTGTGTTGAAAATTTTTTTGTCCCACAGTACACCGTTGAGGAGTGTGATGGATCTTCTTCCTTGATTGTTTCTTTCTTCTATTCCTCTGTTCACACCTCCGTCTTTTTTAATAGTTAGTCCTAGATATTTGCACTTCTCACAGTATCTAATTACTTGATTGTCTTCCAGTATCAGGTCATTCTGTTCGCCATCAATACACGTATATTCCGTTTGTCCCATGTTTATGTCCAATCCCCATTTCCTGTATTCTTCGATTAATTTCCTCGTCATATATTCCATATCTTCATTATCTTGCGTTATGAGTACTGCAAAAGATAGTGTATATATGGTATTATTGTTAATCGGTATGTCCATATTTTTGCATTTTCTTTTCCAGCACTTTAGCGTCTGTTCGAGGTATATCTTAAACATCGTAGAGGATAGACAACATCTCTGTTTGAAAACCTTTCTGATGTTAAGATCCTCTGAGGTACTGCTTCCAATTTTGATCTTAGCTGTAGAGTTGTTTTTTACCGCTTTAATTAGGTTGACGTTCACAAAACACACGATGTATTTCCTGATTTACGGCCATTTTCTTTTCTATAATTTGTGTGACGCAAAAAATATGATCAATCGTTGACTTTCTCGTCCTGAATCTCGCCAGCTCTAATGCGTAATGATTTTATAACTGGTTTTATTTGTAATTAGTTTTTTACTCTAGCTAGTTCACATTTATTATAAGTGATTTGATTTCATTTAGGATTAATTTGGTTCGAATTTAAAAAAAAAATAATTACACAGAAAACTTTTATTGAAGCAGGTTAATTTTTTTAATTTTATTTTCCGATTGATTAAGTTAAAATTCATTGAATATAAAAGTACTAATCGAGATGTATAACGTACAGTTCAATCTTAGCATGATCGCAGAAAGTAATTACGTTAACTAAAATTATCATAGACCATGTGAAACATCAGTTTTCAAGGAAAATTTGAGGAAATTCTATTATTAATTTACATCCCCAAAAATCTGTCATTGTTAAATTTTCATAAAATTATTTCAAAGGTTTTATCTACGCCACCAAAAAGCCCGACACAATCTTTGAACATCAGGAGAAGGGTAAAATTTTTACTCCGCCATATTTAATATTAAAAAACAATTTTATATTCATAATCTGTAAGCCCAGAAACCCCCCTAGACCAGCTTGGAAGAAAATCGGACAAAATAACAATTTTATTATTTATTGTATTAACAGCGTTATCTTGGAGTTTATTGAATCGATTTCTGACAAAATTATATGGGACCATCGTAATAACTTCTTGAACATATTGTAATGCAAAAAAAAATATTCATGGAGACATGGAGACATTCTGAAGTAATCAATCTCCTCATATGTACGTCTTTTTCGATTCGTTTCGGGACATATCTTACACTGATCTTGTTCATACTCAAATATTCAGTTGAGTATAATTAACATTGCTGTTTGTGATAGATTACTTCTTCCTGCCAATTCGTTCGTCTATAGTATCTTCAAAATTGTATAGGCATGATCGTAATAATTTAGCTAAGAAAAACTTATTTCAGGTTATGGATGTTTAAAAGTTCAAATATTAAATAATTCAATTTAAATATTTAGATCCAAAATGTAAAGACTTATGTTACAAATCAATTATTTGTAATTAATGAATAAAAAGACCTTAGTAGTGACACTTTCAAAACTTTTAAAAATATGACGCAAAACTTCTTTTCGGGAAAAAGTACTATTGCTTGATGTTTTTTATTTTAAAATATTACACACAATTTCTAGAGAATACAAAATAAGGCTGGCAAAGTTTATCGAAAAAGTTCGAAATAGTTTTTTTATAGTGTAAGAAAAAATTAAATGCTACTAAATGATTATTCCCACGTTCTATAAAATCAAACTTGCCCAATTAATAAATCTACTTTTTAAAGTCAAGGTATCAAATGCAAACCTAATAAAAGATATACCGATTTGTCGGTCATTTTTTGTGGTGTTTACTATTTATTTATTATGATTTTTTTTTAGAAATAATGAGAATCCTGAAGATGATTATCCTTCTTGGAAATTTTGGAAAAAAAGACGATACATTGTTGCCACCCTAGCATTTTTTGGATTTTTTAATGTTTATTGTCTCAGAGTAAATCTAAGTATCGCTATAGTAGCTATGACACAAGATAGATATGAAATGTTAGAAAATGGTACTAAAATAGCGTTGGTAAGTTTTAAAACTTTTAGCTTACAAATTATTTTTATTTGTGTCTCCGTCTTTAGATGTTTTTGAAATTTACAAATATATTAAGAGTACGTGGAGTTTAAAATGATGGATAATCTTGTATAAGCCAGCATGTTTCATTCTCGCTGAAATATTCTAAATAAATACTAAATCAAAAGAGACCATCAGAGCTGAACGATTCTGCGCTATCAATGAATCAACATGTACTTGTCCTTTAACTTCTTCAGATATGGAGATAACAGATCTACCAGGAAAAGTTAGACACGTTGTATGAAAGCGATACATTACGACCTATTCTGCGAGTATGACGGAGAATGCAAATGGGGATCAACACCTTTGATTACCAAGATAAAACTCTTAAATCAACTGATTATGACCTATTGGACTTTAAGTTCCAATAATTGTTTCTTACGAACATTATAGTTTTTATGAACGACTAATTCGGGATTAACTTGGAAGTAACTTGAGACTGACTTGGGATTAACTTTGGACTGATCCTTGCTTGTTCATATCCTTTTCATCAAGTCAACAACGTTCATCCTTTGGTGCAGTATTTTGACCTGTCTTGACCCGGAATGCAACCTTGCTGACTCGGTAAATTTACACGGTCGACGACCAGTAATTTAATGAATTCATAATTAGAAGGTTGTATTTAAATAAACTCAAATAACACGATTTGTTTTTATTTTAATTGAAAATGTATAATTCATTGGATTAATTAATAAGTACTATATTTTTAGATTTTTGTATTTCTTCTTATGCGACAATAAAGCTACGACTATAATGCAGAAATCTGCAGATAAATGGGTATTTGATGTTGGATCTACATATCACCAATATAGGACATCTGGTTCAACAGTATTTAAAATCTTCTGTATGAGTTAAAATTGCAATGTTTGCAATGCACATCCTGCAGTGGAGAGTGAATGTATATAATAATGAGGCCAATCATTGCATATTAGAAAATGATCTGGAATAAAAGAACTAGTCTAGCCAAGAATACAGATAATCTCTAGTAAATTTAAATACTAACTTGTGCAATGAAAACATGCTTAACGATCTCTATGGAATAAATTATAATACTTATACTGTGATTTTAGTGTAGAGTAAGACAAAAAAGGCAACATATAAACTGACAGGGATGGAATCGATAAACAAAAGCCCCAGGTATCATCTAGAAATCAGAATTAGCAAACTTGAGACATTTTTTAAGAATTTTTTGACACAAAGTTGAGTTATGAAATGAATAAGACAGAAATATCATTGCAAAACTAAACGAAATTCAATTAAATGCTACATAGACGGTTTAGAACAGTGGAAGAAACTAGAATTGAATTGTATGGATCCGAAACAAGACACTAAAAGCTTGGGTAAATTAGCAAATAAATTTCAAGTGAAAATTAACGCTATTCAAAAATGTGTTAAGTTTATAAAGATTATAGTAGAGAGGACATCATTATCATGTCAGATAATTAACTAGCGTTCAATACGCTGAGTTCTTATTTATGAAACAACTCATTATCCTACTGTGGTTGTTGACTGAGACACCATTTTTGGGATCTGAACCATTTTGCGGAATTAGCAGCAGCACAATACTGAAATAACTAAAAATGAAGAAAGATAATGGAAGATCCAATTATTGAATAAACTTACAAGGAATGAGACAAGCAAAGCTACTTACTGAAAACTATAATCAAAAGGAATTCAAGAAATGTATTATACTAACTAAAACCAGCTTAGAATTTTAATAGAAAACGTAACAGAGCACCGTCAACTAAGGGGATACTTTGAGAAATTTGAACTAGCAAGGAAAGAAGAAAGTAAATTTTGCAAGGAAGGGAGTCAATCTGGCAAAACACTAGGATGCGAAACTTGAGAGCGCATTAAATAGAAAAGGTAGATCTATTAAATCTGAAGTTGTTCTATATTCCAAATTTTCTAAGAGAAATAAGCTTGGAGGATCTGCTTAAGTCTGTGAGGTACCTCCAATAACTTAGCCGTTAAAAGGAGGTACAATAAATATTCTAGATTGCAGTGTTCAAACTTTGTATATACGGGGTGTTACAATTTCTAGTTTATGCATGGAAATCTTAGTAAAATAACAAATATGAAGTGGATTAAACTGCAAAAAACGCAATTTAATGATCAATTAAATACCGTTGAAACATTCAAAAAATTCCTACTACTTCCGAAGATATTCGTAAAAAAATGTAAATTGGCTAATTATTTTTTAACTTTTTCTATGTTTAATCTAAGAAAAAAACACTGAATAAATTCACATTATTATTCTCACTTTTCCTCCTGTAGAGGATACCACAGTCACCTGAATTTGTTTAAATACGAACCTGACCTTTTTGCTCCATCTTCGACAAGGTTTTTTCCCCTAATTTAATAATGGCTAAATTTTCACAATCCTATTCAATCAGAACCTCATGGGTTGCAAAGAAAAAAATATAGATTTTTATTGGGGCACTCTGGAGGATATAATTATTTTAATAAATATGTGCAAATGCAATTCATTATTGCTTAAAAACAATTCAATTTTAACTTAAAAAGAAAAACACTGAACATTTTTTATTTGATATTTGCTCCATATTTGTTGTTTAGTTTATCGTAAATTTCAACAACAAGATAACATTATATCTTGATATTATTATTTGGTTATTTGATATTGTGTCGAGGCAATTTATTTTTCCTAAACTTTTGAAGCGATCCACTGGAAAATGTGTGTTTAATAAAAAAAAAACAGTATTCCTTCTCTCTTCCACACATAGGTTTTATGTAGTAGGTTGTCAGTTGTCACTTTAGGTGCCTTGGTAACATTAAATCTGTAAATTAAAAGCTTTTTAAAAATATAATAAAACCGCCTGATTTGTTTTCAAGAAAATTAACTTCGTGATGTTCTATTGTTTACGGAAAAAATTTTCGAGGATTAAAGTTATTGGAAATCTTTTAACTTCTGGCTTACCGTTAATTTCAACTTTCATGTTGGTTACCTCAATCTCCAGCGGAGAGAAGTATTGTTACAGGTGTAATGGAACAAATGTAAATTATTTTTCATTGTTCAATGTCAACTATATTTTGTTAAAATAAATAATTAAATAATCACTCTGTGAATAGATTTCCCGCGGGAATAGGGTAGTTATATTTTTTTTATCACTATCCACGAAAGTCTAAAGGAAAAATAAATCAGTTATCGAGCTTAACTTTTATTATCTTTGTCGATTAAATGTTTTCTTAAAAACATATAAACTCAGTAAATTTATGAAGACATAAAACTAAGAGACTCTTTCTAAGATTTGGCTACAAATCTGTCGAAATAATCCTACTCTGAATATGTAAATAAAACCAGACGTGTTAAGGGTAGTTTTAAACATATGGTATATGAAATACCGTTAAAATGTATTAAAATATTGAACGATTTTCCCATTATTAGGAAACAAAAGAATAATAAAATAAACTCATTATACTGTAATATAACGTTTGATCTGTGAAAGGAGGTATGTAGCGTCTGTTTTTCCTGATTGCGAGAAAGAATGATTCAAATACCAGCATTATGAATAAAAGGGAACTCAGGTTTTTTTACAGACGTTATTTTATCTTATTCCTTTAGTTATAGAAGGAAATAGAATAGTTTTATTAACTGTGTTTATATAAAAATTAAGATTAAGACGCTTACAGGCCAATTCGTGAATCAAGTGTCCGGTATAGAATAGCTAACGCCCTCAGCACGTAACGATCGAAACCTTCGAACGTTAAGGGAAAGAAATTGACGTTTACCGGGTTCCATCGGGTAATATGGGTACAAACGGGAAACAGAGGGGTGTCGAGGGGGGTGTAAGATTCGAAGACACTCTTTTAAGGAATAGTAAATTGCAGTACCAATCTGAAGTCGAATTAGTGTGATCGGTACCGTTCTTTAAGTTCAGTGCCGTAGTGTATATTTGGCGAGAATGAAGGTTTTCTTTGATTGATTTGTTGTTGATTTAATTCGGGAAGTTAAGGGAGAATCATGTGTTATTTTAGTAGGGCGTTTCGCGTTTTTCATACGGTTTGGTTAAGTAATATAAATAGCTGTTTTTCGGGTTTTATTTCTTTTTTTGTTTAATATTTTATTAAGCTATTTATACGTGTTTTTTCAAAATTGGGTTTTACGTTTTTGGTTAAAATAACGGCCGAGAAGAGCAATTATGTTAGTTTTTCGTAATTGTTATTAGTGTTAAGTTTCTCACTGTAAATAGTTCGTTTTTCTATTTATTTTTGTTAAATAGATTTAAGTGTTTTGAGAAATTTGTTTTATTCAATTTAAATAAAACCTTCACGCGAATTAACTTGCGGGCGCGTTGTTGCGAGACCTACAAAACAAGAGATGTCTTCTGACCAACTAATTAGCAGCCTTTCCTGAGTCCTGAAGTTCTGAGTTGTGGTTGGTAAGCTTAAATAACCGTAATTGTTTGGTACTAAAGCTGCAAGAGAGAAGATGCATGACCAGACTTCCAGAGTGTCTTTATTGCTGTGAAATTTAATTGTAGATTATTAAAATAGTTACTAATTAATATGGGGCAAAAGATGATTATAGATAAAATGATTAACGCTACCTCAATATGTCATTAGCAGGAGTCTATAATCAAATTCTGTCACACAGGAGTGCGATATGGATCAATTCTCTTTTCAATATACATCAATGACTTGTCAACAAAATAACAGCAAAATACACTCTTTTTGTTGATATTATAAAGCTGGGCACACTGAGCGGAATGCTTGTTGCAAAACGTTCCCGAATGTTTTGCGCTATTTGTTGTATTGGCTTGTACGCGACTTTGCAATCATACGGTTACATCAAGGGTCTAGTACCTCTTAGACTGTTAAGTCTTAATCTATAATAATAAAAAATAATAACATTTATTGGTTTGACTTGAGCAAAATTCGGTATTATTTTGGACTTCCTCAGCTTATGACACAAAAGAATTCGGGAACAATGTTCTTGCTAATAAATATATATTTCGATCATTTTTAGGGTCCCGAATTTGACTGGAACAACGAAATGCAAGGTTACATTCTTAGTTCGTTTTTCTACGGTTACATCACCACACAACTTTTAGGTGGATACTTTGCAGCCAAATTTGGTGGTAAAATGATTTTTGGATCTGGAATAGCTGTAACAGCTACGTTAACTATGGTAACACCTTGGTTAGCTCGATCTAACATCTACCTATTGCTAGCTGTTAGAATTATCGAAGGGATTTTTGAGGTAAATACATATAGGATTAATTTACATAATGACAGTTGTTAGAAACATATCAGGAAATTTAAATTAATAAAAGAATCAGCCATAGGCGTGTTCGGCACACACACAATTGGGTTCCGTTTTCGTTTCAGACTGAATACTTACATAATTATTTTAACTTAAAAGTTCTAAAGACAGAAATTACAAAATATGAAATCACTTAGCAATTTAATATTCAATAAATATATATATATATATATATATATATATATATATATATATATATATATATATATATATATATTAACTAAAATGCGAACAGTAAAAGCAAACTTCGCTCCATCATGTCCTTCCCATGTTAGAGGTTGCACAGTGTGAATAAATTGCTAAAAATCACAATTCATCCTGTTCCACCACCACCGAGATGGTGGCCAACCTGTACCACCACACCGAGAAGAAAGCTAAAAAACTTACCCTCTCCACTACAGTGATACAGCAGAGGTACATGTTTCGTCTCTCACTAGACTTATCAGGGTACCGACATGCACCGTAACATGAAGAAGCACATAAAACAGCTGTTTTCTTTGAGAAGAATTTTAATACATAACCTCACTTCAGACTAACGGCGTCTTTACTTTGTCGTTCTATAACAACGGCTATAAAATATTATTAAACACATTTTATGTACTTTTTCAACAACGTATATAAAGTTTGTGACTTAAAACTCTGGTTACTCGGTAGGTTGTAGACTACTGTTACTATATTGTAATAAAACACTTTATAGTGTTTGTTTTTCTATTCCACTAGGGTGTTAAAAAGCTCTAGTGCAGTTCTGACAAAGTACTGTACGTGTTTCGAAAGTAAAAATATCTAAATTACAGACAGATAAAATAAAATCTTAGAACAGGAAAAACACTGAAGTAATAAATGGAAAAGAAATGCAGGTAAATCGAATTAGTGGTTTTCGAACCTCAAAAATGTAAGGATATATTAATTAAATATTTTATAACCTATTTAGTAAAAATATTAATTACCTGTTGTTGCTCTTTCTTATATATGATATCAGTGTATATATAAGAAAAATGAACAATGGGTAATTAATATTTTTATTAAATAGATTATAAAATATTTCATTAATATATCCCTACATTTTATAAGATTTCAAACCACTAATTCGATATACATGCGTTTCTTTTTCATTTATTACTTTAGTGTTTTTTCCTGCTATAAGACTTTATTTTATTTGTCTGTTATTTTACTGATGATGATGAAAATTTGTGCTTTCGAAACACGTACAATACTTTGTCAGAACTGAACTAGAGCTTTTTAACACACAAGTGGAGTAGAAAAACAAGCACTATAAAGTGTTTTTTATTACAATATAATAACAATAGTCTACAACCTACAGGTTATCCAAAGTTTAAAGTCACAAAAACTATACCATATTAAATAACAGCACAAAGTGTCTAAACCATTTTATATCTTAATATAATGAGAATATCACAACGTTGTTGACAAAGTACATAAAATGTACAAAGCACATAAAATATTATAGCCGTTACTATAGAACGACAAAGTAAAGACGCCGTTAGTCTGAGGTGAGGTTATGTATTAAAATGCTCCTCAAAGAAAATAGCTGTTTTTTGTTTTTCTTCTTGTTCCTGCCTTGTGAGGCAGTTTCATATCTTTCATTATTATGGATAAATATAAGGAGAGAAAACCACTAAATGTTTTAGTTTTTTACAACTCCTACTGCATCTGGAGTAGATAAGCGTGTTAACCTTTATATTTTTATAAAAATATTAACGGGATATTTTGTAAAATTATTAAATTTTAGGTAACAAAACATGTTAAAAATTATAAAACAAATATAAATGTTGGTTTAATTTTAGAAATAACTTATTTTTCTGTACTCTGAGAGGAGGAGAGAAAATTGAAATGAACAACCCTAATTATATTTACGAAGAACATTTTTTTTGATGTGTGACAACTAAAAACCGTTATTTTTAAAAATATGCACCGTTTGAAGTATATTTATATATTATATTTAGAAAAAGAATATTTGGGTAAAACAAAAAGCATAGAAAAAAAAGCATTTTTTGACACTTTTTAATTTCATGTAGACGAAAGTGCCTTAATTTTTCCAGTTTTTACTCAGTTCTGTTTCTGGATTAATTAAATGCTTGTGCTTTCAAAATTTCGTTACTAAAAATAAAGGCCGTAATATACAGCTGGACGAACGGACAAATGGACATTGTCAAACTACAGAATTTAAATAATAGAAACTTTAAAGTACTAGAATTAATTGAATTACATGCAATTAAAAGTTAAAAATATTTTCTTTTACCAAATATTTTTAGGGTGTAACTTATCCTTGCATTCACGCAATTTGGTCGAAATGGGCTCCTCCACTGGAAAGAAGCAGACTGGCAACTATAGCATTTTCTGGAAGCTATGTTGGTACAGTCGTTGCTATGCCTGCTTGTGCTTACTTAGCAAATGCCTTTGGATGGCCTAGTATATTTTACGTCTTTGGTAAGCTTAACATTACAGAAAAAAAGGTAGATGTGTACAAAGTTTTTTAATAATGAATGCTAAATATTTTCGGACACTTATTATCTAGCCCCTTAGGGCATATCCTATGAATGAATGAGAAATTATAGGTGGAGATACACGATCTTATAAGCTTAGGCCTCGTTGGGCTATTACCTTTCACCATGACCGCTAGTCATCAGTCGCCTTTCCGAATCCAAGCAGCCTTGTTACTTGACCTTATTTGACTGCTGCAAATGATATTACTGTTTACCCGAAATGCCTCTGCGGCAGTCTGTTGAGCCTCTGGAATTATTTAACATCATAGTTAACAGTTTCGTCTTCTTCAAGGCGCCATCTGCATACCGGGTCATTCGTAATGCCAATCTTATGAAGATGGCCTAGCAGATGACAATGTCCCGTCAGCAATTCCACCGTGATTTGCAGTTTTTTCTCTTCAGCTTCGACCTACTTATCGCACATTAGGTTCAATTATATATTCCTTGTAGTGAACAGCCTGCTGAGTGAACTAAATGACGTTAGTTCGTATACACAGACCTACGCTGGCCACCTGGTCATTTTATGTCCTGGTCGCGATATCCGGGACCTGGTGGTTCAATGACACAAATACTCCGGACCATAGAGCGATGATGCCATAGGGAAGGACTCTAAATAAACCCGACCAGGGCCGTGATGGTACTCTTTATAAAAAAGAGAAAAACTGGGAAACTTCCTTCAATTACATTAATGAAAAGGGCCCTTCAATACAGGAATGATCATATTGAGGCTCGAACTTTAAAGGTCGTATGTGATTTCTGGACTTGGGTGCACATGAGGGTTGACACCAGAAGTGCTCATTTATATATACACCATGGTGATTCGCTTCATGATTACGAATGCCGCTATTGTGTGGTTGTCTAGTACAACAAAGCACAACACACTTCAACTTCACAAATTTGAAAGAATGGCTTGTGTAGGAATAATGGATGCGATAAGGACTGCCCCCACTAAGACTCCAAAAGTCTTAGTGCACCTACCTCTTATGCATAGAAAACGACGCCCTGAACACTGTTTATCGTCTTAGTTGCCAAATACATCACTCGAGTGTCTGGGAAATCATGGTTGAAAGATATCCATTACTCACCATACAAACAGATTAAATGGAGCAGCTTTTGAAACTTAACAACTCTTTTGAGGTACTTTTGCCAAATACATACGATTGGGAAGATAAACCAAACCTCCCGAGAAATGGGTCCTCATGGTTTACAGATGAATCTTGATAAGATGAAAGAACTGGACCCAAAGTATTCAGCAGGAGTATAGGAGTCAGGAAGTTTTGCTCTCTCGAACCCCGTGCGACTTTCTTAACATGGGAAATTTATATTATTCTCCATTGTGACCATCTGTAAAAGGGGTAAGATAATAAACATATACTCACTGCTGCGATATTGACACTGAGTCTGGTGTCTGAGTGCAGGAATTTATTGAACAGTTTTATTAGAAACGGTACACAATCAGACTCGTGTGGGTCCCAGATCACTAGGGTATGAGGAGGCAAAGATAGGATTCGCGATTGAACCATATGGAGCCCAATCAATTTTACGTATTTCAAATACCTTTGGTAAAAGAGCATGCAAATTGTTACTTTCCTTAGGAAGAAAAGAACTGCGAATTGTAGTGGGACTGTTGATAGAACTTTATCACTTGAGGGGCAGTCTTCATAAGATTGGAGTCGTAGATGACTCGATATGCAGATTGTGTCTAGAAGATAATGAACATGTCTTCAGAAAGTGTTCAGCACCCAACGGTTTGAGGCAGAGACATCAGCCTCGAATAACCTGTAGCCATGGTGGGATGTAAAACGCCAAACGAGGCTTAGGCATCAATGATCAAATATTAATACCTTTTATTAAATCATTCAGTCGTTGATGTTCCTAGGTGTAACCCATTCCATAGCATTCAATAAATTTACTTTTAGTCACAGTTTCAGTTTACTCTTGCCAATAAGTAATTAGAGCATAAATAATAGGTTGGAATCATATAGTTCAGCCGCAAACCCCCTCTTAGCCAAATGATTGTTTCCGTGTATCTCAAGTGACCCGGGACCCATATGAATTCGATTGTGCAGCAGTTCTTTGTGGGCATATCCCAACCATAATTAATTAAGTTATTGCCTAAATATCTCATGGACTTTCAATATTCCTTCTAAATGACTTTATATTAATTGTTAGTTATTTACAATCAAAATGATTACTATTTTAGGTGTTGTGGGATTAGTTTGGTATGCTCTTTGGACGGCTATAGTTGAAAATTCCCCGGAACTTGATAAGAGAATATCTAAAAATGAATTGGAATATATTCAAAATTCATTAGAAGAAACTAATTCCAATAAACAAGTAAACATTCCATGGAAACAAATTTTGACTTCGTCAGCTGTATGGGCAATAGTAATTTCACATTTTAGTGAAAATTGGGGATTTTATACGTTATTGACGCAGTTGCCAAAATACCTGAACGGTAAGTATATGACTGATACCAAGAGCACAATCTGAGAAAAGTTGAATTGATATTTTAGACTTTTCCAATATAAAATTTATTATAGTTTCTTCAGCTTTTTACACTATTTTAGTTAAAAATTCCACAATTTTCTATTTGTGAATCATTTTTCACCTTGATGTAAAACAAATGTTCAATTACAAAAAAATACGCTTAGTAATAAACTATCTACAATTTTTGAAAAATCCTTTTCATGATTAAGAATAAAATTATAAGATATAGTGAACACAATTTTAGCCATAGGATTCATTTTTAGATATCCACAATTACAACTTAGGTAAATCAGGATTTCTCTCCGGCCTTCCATACCTGGTAATGGCAATTATGATGCAATTTTCTGGACAGTGGGCTGACTGGTTTAGAGTAAAAGGTTACTTAACTACTACTCAAGTTAGAAAGATATTTAATTGCAGTGGTTTCATAGCTCAAACCATTTTCATGATGGGAGCTGCATTCTGGTCTGATAAAATTGGAACAGTATTTTGTTTAACTTTAGCCGTTGGACTTGGTGCTTTTGCATGGGCTGGTTTCAGGTGGGTAGATTATTAAATTCCTGCTTTTTACTTAAATAACATGATTGAATTTATCAGATTATCGAAAAAGTTACTTATTTTCAGTGTAAATCATTTAGATATCGCACCACAATATGCCAGCGTTCTAATGGGAATTGGAAACACTATAGCTACATTACCTGGAATTATTAGCCCAATTTTGTCTGGATACGTGGTGTCTAAACCACCAGTGAGTAAAATACTTCATTTTTTTATCATAAATGATGACCCTGCATTTAAGTACCCTTTTAACAAAAAAAAACTTGCTTTTACCATCTGTATCTATAATGTTTCATTTGATATAAATTTACTTTATTTTTTACATAATCCTGTGTGTGTTAAGTGCGCACTATTGCTAACTCTTTTAATATTATACATACAATGTCGGTCAAATTAGAAAAGTAGTAGCATTTTTCCTGTTGATTAAAGTAATGAAAGCAGAAAAATAATTGAAAACTGCGTTTTCGAATAAATAATGTACAAGTATTTTTTTTAAAAGAGAACACCCGGAATGTTTTTTACAGTTACGTTTGCAAATTATGTATAGTAAAAAAAGTTCATATACAATATTGATCTAAAATTGAAAATAACCGAACCATTAGCACAGTTATCTTTTATGTAAGTTAGCTGCGTATTTTTGAGACAAAAATTTCATTCCATCCGTCTCCTGTCAAGAAAAGAATAGAAAGTAATTTTATGTATTGAATATGATTTTAGATTTGTAGCTATAAATATTACAAAATTGCGTTCGGGATTACCCTGCGTTCGGATTTGCCCTCCTTTCCCCCTACATAGAAAATTTAGTTTTATTTCAGAAACATATAGCCAACTTGTTTAAAAAATAACTATGCTAATAATTAAATTATTTTCAATTGAAGGCCAATATTGCAAATGATTTTTTGTTCTATAGATGATTTGCAAACGTATCAGTAAAACATATACAGGGTGTTCCACCTAAAAAAAATATTTTTTATCATTTATTCCAAAATGCTCTATTCAATTGTTTTTCTGCTTTCACCATCCTAATCAGCAGAAAAAATGCTACTACTTCGCTAATTTGACCGACTTTGTATCTTCATTAATAATAGAGTTAGCAATAGTGTGCACTAAATTTGGTACATCCTGTATATACCGCCACGCAATGAGTGACAAAAAATTCGCCGCTAAGTTAAAATCTTTACCGATTTGGATGAGTTTTTGCTTAAATTACATGTCAGTGTCACTGATAGTGTGTCCTATTACGGTATTGAAGAAAATAGTCATGCATAACCTCCAAAAATAGGTTCAAGGTGTATTAGTATCTAATAACAAAATTACTATGCTTTGACAGCTAGGAAAAATTCTATTTTTGGATACATAATCCCTTTCTATGTATATTTTGAGGATTTTAGATTAACGATTCTAAAATTTACTGTTTACCTCAAACTCCATAAATGTATTGTGGTACATCCAGTCACCACAAGAAATATTTTTATGAAAATTTTTCATTTGAGGTAGCTTAATACCAACATAGCTAGTTGAGATAACCTATTTTAAGTTAAAAAAATAGCCATACATCATAACCTTAAATAAATATTCACACAAGCATAATCGTAATTCTTGATATATCAACAGGTTAAAAAAGTCTCATACCCCATTCGCAACATATTTTTAAGAACATTTACTCGTTCAGCTCCTTCATAACTCTCAAACTCAGAGCATCAAATTCCATCTGTTTAGATTCTGGATGCATACGTCATTAATTCTGGAGATATTTAAATATTTTGAGTACTCAGACTCGTTAACATGAATCTGGACGAGATAACTACCATTAGTTTATATGAGACATACATAACTTAAATTAAATGTGTAGGTGCAGATTTGTATGTCCTTATAAAGGGTGTTTTTTATAGACGTATAGAACTTTAAGTTGGCAACACTTTTTTTTAACTGGCGGCCATTTTGTCAGCTGTCAAGTGATTTATGTTTAGCTTGGTTTGGCATTTCAACATGAATAGACTGACGCCTGAAGAACGCTTCCAAATTGTGCAAATTTATTTTGAAAATCATGGTTCTGTTCGAAATACGTATCGCGCACTACGTCCATTTTACGGTAAACATAATCGTCCATCAGAGCAATTAATTCGATTAACTATGGAACGTTTTCGCACCATGTTTATTCTAAATGATAATACGCATCCACAGAGACGTCGTACAGTGCGTACAGAAGAAGTCATTGCTGCTGTAGAGCGTAGCGTAGGGGAAGACCCGAATCAGTCTATCCGCCATCGTGCACAAGAATTGGATATGTGTCCATTCACTTTATGGAAGATTTTGCGGAAAGATCTTGGTTTGCGTGCTTACAAAATCCAACTCGTGCAAGAATTGAAGCTACACGATCACCTATCAAGGCGTAGAT
Organism: Diaprepes abbreviatus; assembly: GCA_034092305.1. Classification (NCBI taxonomy): domain Eukaryota; kingdom Metazoa; phylum Arthropoda; class Insecta; order Coleoptera; family Curculionidae; genus Diaprepes; species Diaprepes abbreviatus. The sequence goes on along the minus strand of JASJET010000055.1, from coordinate 2,827,927 downwards.
TCGGTGAATGGGCCCAAAACAAGATTGCCGTTGATCCCGATTTTCATAAGCGAATTTTGTTTAGCTATGAAGCTCACTTTTGTTTGAGTGGATACCTCAATAAACAAAACTGCCATATTTGGAGTGATGATAATCCTCAAGTGTATGTTAAGACACCGTTACATCCAGAAAAACTGACTGATTGGTGTGCTTTATGGGCTGGTGGAATCATTGGTCCGCACTTCTTTAAAAATGATGCTGGTCAGAACGTTACAGTCAATGGTGACCGCTAAAGAGCCATGACTACTGACTTTTTCGTTCATCAATTGAACAATCATGATGTGCAGGAACTGTGGTTTCAACAAGACGGCGCAACATGTCACACAGCTCGTGCCACAATTGATTTATTAAAGGAAATGTTTGGTAACAGCATAGTTTCACGTTTCGGACCCGTGAATTGGCCTCCAAGATCGTGCGACTTAATGCCGCTAGACTATTTTCTGTGGGGATATGTGAAGTCGCTAGTCTACGCCAATAAGCCCGAAACGATTGATCACTTGGAGAACAACATTCGCCGCATTATTGCCGATATACGGCCACAAATGTTGGAAAAAGTCATAGAAAATTGGACCTCCAGATTAGACTACGTCCGAGTCAGCCGTGGCGGTCATATGCCAGAAGTCATATTTAAATTATAATGCCAGAAGGTTATCTTTCGAATAAAGTAAATTTCATGTCAATTTAAAAAATTCATCTTTGTTTTATTCCATTTAAAAGTTCTATACCTCTATAAAAAAACACCCTTTATATGAACATATTAACGGCACTCTAATTGTATTTCTGTTAAACCATTGACAAATTATGTAATAAACTGTGCATCTCCAATGTAGGATTTTTCCACCTAGGCCCCAAGCATAAATAATACTCTATGTTTGATTCAATGCTCCCCCATTGGAACACGATATACGGCTTTTCTCTTCTTTCCCTCTCGCACTGTGGGAATGGTCAACACAGAAGACGGATAGGCTATTATATGTTATGTTTATAGCTTCAAAACCCATTAGCTTGCAACATTGCGGGATACGTCATCAGTTATAGAAAAAACATACAGAAATTGTTACTCAAGGCTTCTAAAATCGTTGTATAGAAATATTTTATGATAATATTACAAAACTTAAGTTACAATCATCGATAAATCATATTAGTTGATCCCACAAAAAAAATTTACTCGAGACTATATCACATTTTCACTCACATGATAAGGTATAGACAAAAAATTAAAGCCCGTTTGTAGATTGACAACTAACAAAGTTGCCAAAAGATCTAAACTCAAATATGGTTTATAGATAAATGCATTGAAGAACTTCCAATTATACTATGTAGTGATTATATTTTTAGCAAGTCCATGAATGGCAAATTGTCTTTTACATATCAGCAGGAATTTATCTATTTGGCGCAGTGATTTATGGAACTTTTGCCTCCGGGGAATTGCAACCATGGGCTATGGAAAATGAAGGGGATTCCACCGAAAAAAATATCCAAAAAAATAGGGATAAAAAAGGAATAGAAAATAAAACATTTACATCTGATGAAGAACTGTGATAAAATAAGTTATGTAATTTAATGAACAAAACTCCTAACTTTGTTGATGCTTAAAATATTATGTAATGTATTATTTTGTTTATGTGTACATTTTAAATCTTTTAAAATAGAAAAATTTAAAAAAATTTAAATGTAGGGTAGAAGTGTTTAATATATACAAAACAGGAATTCCGAAATCGTTAAAATATCAAAGTTTATGTGTACTGCGTATTTTTACCGCAATAAAGACAAATGTCGTATAAGATTATATATTATTTTATAAGCAGTTATATAGCAGTAAAATGAATAAATATTAGTAACATGTATTGTGGAGGTGTATAGCTAGTCATACGAGAACAAAGTTCTATGTTTTTACAAAAACTAGGAGAGAAAAATCTTTTTTTTTATTTTTGAAATATTTTTTCAATTTTGAAGTTGGTATCTCGAAAACATCGTTTTTGAAGGCCTCATCAGCTTCTTTCGGTGACTACACATTTTTAGTCTGATGATTACAGGACATTAATTAACTGATTTTTGATTTTCAACCGATTGCACGATTTGATAAGCGATGCGTCACCCAGTATTTGAAAATTTAGTTCAGGTTAGTTCAGGTTAGTTCGATGCTAAATGATTGTGAAGAAACGGATGGTGTTCATTTATAGATGGTTGTTTTTTATCAATTAAAATTAAAAAACTACTCTATAATTTAACAGAAATTAAACAAGTCTGAATTAGTTCTGATTGGTATCATATCCTTTTTGAAATCAAATTTATTCTTAATCTTTCCCTGCGGTAGCTGTAGTTACTACCTTCATAAGCGGAATCTAAGGTTTCTTAATTTAATTTTGGGAACAACGGCTTTTCTCTGGGCTTGTTAATGCTTCATAATCTTCCAAAGTTCGCTTATATTTAATTAAAGATTTATCTATAGTGATATTATTAAAGATAAACTATTCTTACTACGTGTATTTGGGTTGTTACGCAATCGAGTAATAAATTCACATAGACCGTATCGATCCACCACGGATTACATTCATACTCAAAAATACAACTTGGTAAATTCTACACTGATCAGAACTTACCATGAAGACGCAGTAAATAAGAGGTGACGTCATTTTACTAATTGAAGGTATTGAATATATGATGGGGTATCGATACTAAAAAAATTAGTAAAATAAATTTAGTTAGAACTCAAAAACTTTTGAAAGAGAAACACGATTAAAACTGATATGGAAATTCGAATCGCAAATGTTGAAAAGTTGAGAAACGATGCTTTAATAAAAATAATACACCAGACCGCACTTCAATTGCTAAACTTTAACAAGAAAACTTAAAATTATATCTCAGTAAATAAACCTTGATACAATAAAAAGTAATATATTTTTTGTTCATTATAAATATGGTATGTTTACATAAATAGATATTATTGCACTAATGAACAAAAATTACAAATAAAAGTTAAAATATAATTTTTCTGACCTTTGAATCAAACACTCAGGGTAATCAACTTAAATTTAAATATTAACCTAAACAAGACTGATAATATTGTATTAATTCAGAAACATAATAACCGCCATTAAAATTACATTATAGTCCTGAAGTCATGCGACACCTTTGTTATATTTTGATATTCACATTATAGATCATGATCATGATCTGACACGGTTTTGAACTTACTGAATAACTGTAAGACACAATATGTTTGTTACGATTTAACAAAAGTAAATTAGATAAATAAAGAAAAGAACAGAAAACAAAAAAAATTATAAGTAAAAAAAAATAATATATTAAAAAAATAAAAAATACAAACTCCACGTGTACGTTCGTGTCTCTGGATTTTGCTGAGTGCGGTTTTTATAATATTCCGCATATTAATTGACATATCTATGAATTACTAGTAATGTAATTCATTCATAAATACGTTAAAAATTAATTGCGATCCTTATAAAGCTTGGTTTAGCACAATCGGTTTAGCACTGACACGAACGTTATCACCAGCAGTAGGCACTATGTAATCTGGATATCACCGAAAGTAACAGAAAATATCAGAATGTATTGAGTTTTATAGTTTTAAATGAGATACGGATAAAAAAAACTGTTGAAATTGTTGATCAGAAAGATCAGGTGATAATTGTCACCCATGTACTTTCAATAGCTGCTCAATTGCAAGAATTATCTGAGTCTTGAAACTCTAGGATCATTATAAGTATAAGCTTTTGATCAGTAGGGTAGGGTGATCATCGACAAATACTTATTTTTAACAGTTTTTCGTTAATCTGGAAGTGTCCTTTAAACTTGTCGGCCATAAGACTCATTTTTTATTATTCGAAACATTTTAAACCTATCTACACTAGAAATTAAAATTGTACTTTACAGCTAAAAATCCATAGTTCTTGTTCTCCTCATTTTTCTGAAGGATCTTAAGCGGTTTGCTGGAAGTTGAAAGGTTAACGAGCAATTCTAACCACGGATTCATACTCAGAATATAAAAAAAACATTAGGTAGCATGTGTCTCTTAAAAAATAAGTAACAAAAGCGAAATTCTTCACTGTTACGAAGGTTGTTCAGCGATTTGTTGAAGACTGAATGGTTATGAAGCAATTCTGACTACGGATAAGTAGTCAAGAAGCAAAAATACATCGGATAGCATATGCCACATTTGGAATATACCCCGCCTTTTTTGGTGTGCCTGTGTAAATAAATAACTTATTTTTTCAGTAGCAACCCTTATTTTCAACATTTTGGCGTTATTTTGGAAGGGTTCACGAAGCTTGGGGGTTATATCACAATCATTATTTTATTATTGAAACTATTTTTAAATAGTTTACACTAAAAATTAAGGACTCCCTTACGACTACAGATCAACATTTTGAAATAAACCTTTTTTGGAAATATTTCTTTGAAACAACCCTAAAAAACATCTGAGAACATGCTAAAACTCATTAGAATATCTCACTTTTATCAAAAATTACATGCGAATGAAGTTGATTAAAAAATGCGCAAACCAATATTTTTTTTCCTTTTTCACAGCTTTTATCCCCTTTGCAATAGTTGACAATTTCCAAATAAAAATATAGTTTTGGTGCGAAACGGTAGTTTTATAATAGAAACGCTAAAAATACAATATTTTTCTTTATATTTAAAAAAACTTAGTTTTTATCCAATAATCAAAATATAATTAAATCACTCTCAAGTCACGTGAAAATAAACACCAAAGTGCATGACATCACTTGTTGGCAAACATCATCCCTGCCACGGGCTACGTTGCTTGGTTAACATTATTTTATAGTGATTATCGTGCAATTTCTTTGAAATTTGTTTACTATTCCCATTAAAAATGATTCTAAGAAATTTTCTTATGATGAAAATTGGATTTCTCAAGGCAAACAGTTTGAATTTGCCGAGGACTGATTGTTTTACGGTGGCCACTTTCTTCGCAACAAGCAGTAACTTCTGCTCTGCTGAATTTAGAAATGTGAAGACCTTCATGTTAGTAATATATAAAGAATTGGTATTTCTGCAACCGATAATGAATGTATAATAGTATTCTGAATAGTTCTCCATATTATTCAGCAACTTAAATAAAACAAGTACAAAATATTGTTACTCTACTTTGATTACTTTATTTCTAACCTCAAAATTACAAATTTCATCTATGAAAACTTAAAAAATAATAACTTTTAATATAAGAAAAATATACAAATATTATCATAACTTACATGAAAATGATTTTCACAAAGATACATTTTAGATTGCATAGACACAAGTGCCGGATCCCTGAGAGCTAGCTGAAACCACATTTCCTTATATCTTCTGAACGGGGAACGTAAATAAATAACTTTTCAAGTGTTTTAATTGCACTAGTTGTGCACTGAGGCACCGTATATCAGTTATAAAACTTAGAACTCATCTTGTATTACAAAAATTACGAAGAAACTTGATATATTCTTGTCAGTTTGCCAGTTTTAGGCAACATATGACGTCGCAGCGGTCAAGTGCTAAGTATTGGCTTTTTGGAATGAAATTTGAAACAGAATTTAATATATATATATATATATATATATATATATATATATATATATATATATATATATATATATATATTTTCTTGATTCTTGAACCATAGATTATATCATTTTTCCTTTATTTTGTGTTTTCTTGGATTTAGGTTCTATATTTAATAAAAAACACAAAACAATTGACGTTTCGCCCTTTATTTAAGGCATTCAAAACTTTTTCCTCCTAAAAATATTTTTATATAATTAACATTCACATATCTACAATTTAAAAAAAAAACAAACAAGACATTCTAAAACAGTATTTAAATTTTTAAAACTTTTAAAAATATTTTATTTTACCGGTACACACCTTGACATTTTGTTATTCTATTACTAAATAAAATTTAATCTTTACAACATGTACTGAGAACACACGGAATGCGAATGTGTTTTGTTTTTTTTTATATTTTACAATGCACAAAAAAACAAATAAGGTATACATTTAGTTTTATGTTTAAGAGGATATTCAATATTTGATTCTTATTTGACAGGATTGAATACTTAATATTTTTGTTTAAATTAGGCTTGTGTAAATGTGGCTTAAGTTTCTCATATCTGTTCTGTCGTTAACAGTGTTTTTATCTTTTTTACATTCAATCATTTCCTTTATCTGTAATTTTTGGTAATTCATATCTTTGTTTTTTATTTTGGTACTGTTATAATCAAAAGTATATTTTTCGTCCTGTGTGTGCTTGTTTAACGCTGTTGAGGCATTTTTCGTATATTTATGGCCATTTAATCTGTTCTTCAGTAATTGGCTCGTCATGTCTATATGTTTTTTGGGACAATTTGTGCAAGGGATCGAATATATTTCATTTGATTTATTCATGAGAGGAGTTTCACTTTTTAAATTTGTGAACAATGTATTTAATTTATTATGTGACTTGTGGCATACATTAATATAGTGCTTTTTTAAAATGTATTTTATTTTTTCTGACAGCTCACTAGTGTAAGGTAATGCTACATATTTTTGCTGTTTATGTTCTATGTTTTTTGTTTTTACGTTATTATAAAATTATATGTTCGTTTATCAATTATTTTGGTGATAGTCTTTTCGTTGAAATTATTATTTATTAGTGTCTTTTTTACTATTTGCAGTATTTTTGGTCGGAATTCTGAAGGGAGATAGCATGATCAGATAGAGCGATTATAACGCTATTTTTTGAGTTTTTCAATGATTAGAGAAATAGTTTAGATATCTACCTGACCAAGTTGGTTTGGTGTACCATTCAGTTAAAATTTTATTTTTTCTGCATATAAGTGTCATATCTAGAAAATTTATTTAGTTATTATTTTCTGTTTCGGACATGAACTGTAACTTTTCGTTGAAACTGTTAAGCTCTTGGAGAATTTCATTTATTTTATTTTGTGGTACGGCTGCTATGCAATCATCGACAAAACGTTTGAAAAATATTATATTAAAATTTAATTTTTATAAAAATTTTTCCTCTAAATATTCCATTACTAACTGAGCAATGGTAGATGAAATTGGTGATCCCATAGCACATCCATCGAGTTGTTTGCAAAAGGTATTTTCGTACTGAAACTAATTTGTATTTAGAACGAGGTCAACAGCATCCATAAAATTATTTTTGATGTATGTTTTTTTAAAATTTCCTATTTTTCTGCTAAAATAGTGTGGACAAGTTGATTTGATATGTTTATATACAAAGATATAACATATAGCGAAATAAGTCTGTAATTTTCAAGTAGGTTTATTATATCAATAAATTTTTTAAAGGGAAATGAATCTTTAATAAAAAAATCGTTATAATTTTAAAAAAGCACGATATTAACGTATGCCACAAATCACATAATAAATTAAATACATTGTTCACAAATTTAAAAAGTGGAACTCTTCTCATGAATAAATCAAATGTAATATATTCGTTCCCTTGCACGAATTGTCCCAAAAAATATATAGGCATGATGACCCAACTACTGAAGAACAGATTAAATGGCCATAAATATACGAAAAACGCCTCAACAGCGTTAAACAAACACACACAGGACGAAAAACATACTTTTGATTATAACAGTACCAAAATAAAAATCAAAGATATGAATTACCAAAAATTACAGATAAAGGAAATGATTGAAATTAAAAAAGATAAAAACACTGTTAACGACAGAACAGATATGGGAAATTTGAGCCACATTTACACAAGCCTAATTTAAACAAAAATATTAAGTATTCGATCCTGTCAAATAAGAATCAAAAATTGAATATCCTCTTAAACACAAAAATTAAATGTATACCTAATTTGTTTTTTTGTGCATTGTAAAATATAAAAAATATAAAAAAAACAAAACACATTCGGATTCCATGTGTCCTCAGTAGACGTTGTAAAGATTAAATTTTATTTAGTAATAGAATAACAAAATTTCAAGGTGTATACCGGTAAAATAAAATATTTTTAAAAGTTTTAAAAATTTAAATACTGGAAAAGGCTTTGAAAATGCTTTAAATAAAGGGCGAAACGTCAATTGTTTTGTGTTTTTTATTAAATATTTGAGCTAAATGCATGGTTTTAAATACTTTCCCAAAAATAGTACACATCCCTATTAGGCTATTTTGGGAATATGTTTATGGAACTACCGCTTAGAACCTATCAAAAGTTAGTTAAGAACAAATATTAAATGAATAAATAGATAACTTAATATACACGCTGAATTTATGCTATTAAAACTAAGGGGAACAACTTATTCCGATACAAACGTACTCATTTGTTAAATATATTTCTTTATGCAAAGTAGCAAATTAGTAAAATAGAAAAATATTTTCAATTCAAAGGTATGTCATATATTAATTAAATGTTTATACTATTACGTCTAAATCACAGTGTTGATAATGTTTATGGTTATATTGTGTTATAATAATTAGTCTAATACTTTTTATTTACAGAAAAGTTTTTATTTGCACTTGTTGAAAGGCAGTTCAATTTAAAAGTAGTGAGTATGACTGAGTTTGTAGGCAAAAGTAGTAAAAAGTAAGTATAAACAGGTAGGCTTTTTAAAATAGTTTATAATAAGTTCTGACAACCTTTTAATTGCCAATATTCGAAATTTATTAACATTATGGCTAGTTTTTGCGAAAACAAACCTCGTAAATTTATTCAAAATTAGGTACAGGTATCATGCTCATTAGTTTTAATTATTCCTTAGAACTACATATACTTAATAATAATAATGTAAACCTAAAATTGAGGGCCTGGAAAGCAATGCCGACAAATCGCTCAGACAAGCTAAACCTAGTAGGGCAGAGGAAGGAAACGAGACGCCCCTGGAAATAAGATTTTCTGGAAAATGTAAAAGAAATACTACTTTATAGAACACTTTATTACCTCTGTAGTTTGTTGAGAAAAAAATCAAAAATTAGTTTTTTGATTCCATCATAATCAGTGCATTTTTTATGTTAAACTTGCAATAATTCGGTCACTTTTGACTAGATCCTGATTTTCAAATACTATTTTATTCCCAATCTCTAGCGACACCACTGATGTTAGAAAAATTGCTATAGCCTTTTTAGTTACGGAAAAATTGAAATGTTTATAAAAGCGTTACAAAACCCGTGATTTTGATTTTTTAAAATTGGATAAAGCAATATTAATCTGGATAGTTCAGGTAGTTTTTCCCAAAACGGAAATTTTTTAAATCAATAATTGTAGCTCTATTTTATAAAAAATCGCTCAAGCCGCTCGCCGCCAGTTCAACCGCTCGTTCGCTAGATGCGCAAATATCCAAGGTTTATTTATTATTTTTTTGTGTCGTATTATATTTTTTTTTTTCAGTTTGAGCTCTCTCAGTTCATGATGACGGAATTTTTCGCATCTCATATTAATTTGCGTCTACGAAATGATTGCGTTTGCTTTGTTCTGCTGCATGTAAACAATGTTGTTTACATCTTTTCGTATGACAGAAGCTACCGGTTTCAAATATAAACACCGGCATCAAAAAACGACGCAGCATCGGATTTATTTCGTCGTTGTCCTCGGAAGAATGCTGATCTAAAATTGCATACAGAAGCAAAGTAAATTGTTTTTGTTGATTGCTTTGAACTAAAGTTTTATAAATAAATAGATGTTTTGGAAAAGGCTTCGGAACCAGAATCTTCGGGTGTCGGGGTTTTTTTAGCTAGAAAAGTAAAAATTATTTCAAGGCGTCTATGTCAGAAATGACAATCAAGATATAAAAACACTTAATTATCAATTAAGATTTAAAAAAAATGAAAAAAAAATGTCGCTGATGCTGAAAAACTAGGAAAGAAAACAGGAAGGTACTTCTTCTGTCAATAAATAAATTACTGTTTGTCTTCTTAAGTAATAGAGTATACTGTCGAATTATTAGGTAAATTTATTTATATGCAAACCTAGGTGAATGATTATTTAGACATTTTAAAATAAAATTTTAGAGAGCATTTTGTCATCGCACAAAACAGCACAGGCATGAGGTAAGAAAGCTAAAGAGGAATAAATATAATATAGCACAAAAAAATTAATAAACTTTGAATATTTGCACGTTAAACGAACGAGCACCGAGCGCGAGCTCATCGACGGGTTAACTAGTGGCGAGCGGCTCGATCGCATTTTTTGATAAAATAGCTCTGCGGCATTAATTTTCGGGCATTCTGTGTATGTGCTAAGTTCCTTTCAGGACTGTAAGGCCGCTGACGTTTCGGTGAAATCTCATTCACCATTTTCAAAGCTCACTGTATGGCATCTGCGAGCGAACTGACGCCTGCGACTTGGGTGCTGTCGGACCCGTGTGCACGCCGGACGCACTCGTTTCCCAAATGTTTCTGGTCAATCAGGTAGCGAGACCTGCTGCGCATCATCGGCCCTGTTTCCAGTATTTGGGGTTACGTTGTCGAGTTGTAATCTGTTTCGTTACTAAGTGGTCCTAGTTGATGTTTTATAAGCAGATTTTTCAAAGTATTAGACACTCGCTGGCTATCATCTCTGCTATTTAAGTTGTTGGGGCTCTATGCAATTTCAATGGCTTTCCTTATAACTCTTGTAGAGAGGTTTTCACATCTCGAAAGCATTTTTGTTCTTGAGAAATTTATCTTATGTCCTGTGTTTCAGCAGTGTTGGGCCAGAGCAGAAGAAGTTGTTTATTGCTTGACAAAATTTATATATTCGTCTCTTCTGGCGCTTATTTTACGGTTGGTTTGGCCTACGTAAGATGAGCTGCATTCTCCGCATGAAATTTCGTACAATCCCTGGTTTTCTAGAGGGATTCTTTCTTTAAGTGTTGGCAAGAGATCTTTTACTTTATGGTCTGTGGTGAAAATGACTTCAATGTTGTGCCTTCTGAGAATTTTTGCAATCCTGTCAAGCAAAAAACAGCTTCATCTGCTCTGGCCCAACACTGGTTAAACACAGGACATAAGATAAATTTCTCAGGAACAAAAATGCTATCGAGATGTGAAAACATGTCCACGAGAGTTAGAAGGGAAGCAATTGAAATTGCAAAGAGACCCAACAACTTAAATAGCAGAGATGGTAGCCAGCGAGTGCTTAATACTTGGAAAAATCTGCTTACAAAACATCAAACAGTACCATTTAGTAACGAAACAGATTACAACTCGGCAATGCAATCCCAAACACTGACAACAAGGCCGATGAGGCGCAGCAGGTCTCGCAACCTGATTGGCCAGAACCATTTGGAAAACGAACGCGGCCGGCGTGCACACGGGGCCGACAGCACCCGAGTCGCAAGCGTCAGTTCGCTCGTAGACGCCATACAGCTTTGAAAATGGTGAATGAGATTTCACCGAAACGTCAGCTGCCTTACAGTCCTGAGGGGAACTCAGCATATACACGGGTTGCCCGAAAATCTTCGATTGCATTTATATGTATACATATATATATATATATATATATATATATATATATATATATATATATATATATATATATATAGTGTGTGTGACCAGTAAAGGCCGAACAATTCCACAGTAATTTCTTCAACAGATATGACCTTGACATATATAGGTCTAATATCAAAGTCATTTTAAGGTTAAACGAAGATCTTCAACGTCATTATTTTATAAAATGTTTCATACTAAAACTGTAAGATTGCAAAGTGGCTATAACATTACCTTGATGTCGATCTTAAGGGCTATTTGAAGAAATTCATTAATTCATAATGATTGATTCTACTTTTAGCACTTTTCAGGAAGAACACGTGAACATAGTAGTTTTTGTTCCCTTCGGGGTGCTTGTTTCGGTAAGTCCCCTTTCCTCTCTTCATTGGGGTGTTTGTTTTTGATGAGTCTCCCGCCTCTCACCATCGGGTGCTTGTTTTCGGTGAGTCCCCTTGCCTCTCACCATCGGGATGCTTGTTTTCTATAATTCCCCTCGACTTTCATTATTTTGTGTATGAACATGTTAGGAAAATTTATTTCAAAATGGTTATCTTTAACTTCAATACACTTATTGGCTTCTACTTCAAAAGATTGCACACAACTGCGGAGCATTTCAGGTGTTATTTTGGCAAAGGCATTTCTGATTCGCTGCTTCATGTTTTCACTAATTGTTCGCACATCTTCATAAACTTCGCTCTTCCCATAAACAGAAATCTAGTGACATCCATCGTCCGATTAATTCGCGATCCAACACTTGACGGGCTAATTGGGAATAATACGCTGGAAATCCATCGTGCTGAAACCACATTTGTTGCCTTATGTCTAAAGGTAGGTTTTAAAGCAAAAGTAGAAGTTAATTTTCTAAAATATCACGATATTTTGCGCCGTTCAAATTAGCTTCAAGAAAGTATAGACCCACAAGCTTGTCATCAACTATTCCACCACAAATCACCTTGCATATAACGTTCAAGGTCATCACCGCTTAGCCCCCATGCCTTCAAATAGCTTTTCACGAAATATTGCGATCTTTTTATTTTCACCATGAAATGACCTTGATATTTAACCTTCGCCTTAAATTTCCCTCCCTTTTCATTCCCGGCGTCGAAATTGAGGGATTCTATTTAAAATTCTAAAGTTCCTCTCCCTCTCCCTTGAAAGGTAATGTCAAGGTCTTTACTTAGCTCTCCTGCCACTCTCAAATTTTTGTATAAAACATTTTTCGAAAAAATATAATCCGACCGAGATATTCCGTTGTCTCAAGTTAAATGCCGCATCCTGTATAAATATATATATATATATATATATATATATATATATATATATATATATATATATATATATATATATATATATATATATATATATATATATATATAAAGTTGAGAGTCCTTTTAATGTCCTTAGTCTTCTAGCGTAAAAAATAATAGAAGTATATAATGCAATTATGCTTCATCTACATAAAATAGATTTAAAACTATGATCCCATACTCCAAATTTTATCCTTCAGTATACATCTTTTTATAGTGGTTTTTCTTGTTTGTTTAATCAAAAGACACCCTGATAGACCCCAGCGGCTTGAAGTGTGTGTCCCTATTAAACACCTATGTTAACTCATTTTTTCAATATCTCAAAACCTAGTGAAGGATTTGTTTTTTACTATTAATAGCAATATATTTTTGAATAAAATAACACTTCGTGACTGACTGCATGGCTGATTAGCCAATACAAAAAAGTTTTCAAGCTGTAAGATGTAAGCGAAGTGTGATGCGGTCTTAATTTATCATCCTAAAACACTAAAATACCAAATTAAGTGCAAATCAAGCTTTATTATTAAAATAAATATTTTCAAAAAGTTTTAAAAAACTCTAACTTTGGCGCAAGACAAATTGAGCTAGATCCTCATATTTTAGCCACAGAAATTTACTCTACAGACACCCTGTATATTAAAACACGCATTTAAATATTTCGCCCCTATCCAAAATTTTTTGTAAGTAAAAAAAATATGTACGCATACAAATGCGAACCTTCTTTTTTCAAAATCTGTTAAAAATAGTAATTTTAGGTCAAACAAAAACTGTTTTAAATTGGGGTTAAAAACCTGATTTCTGAAAACAAATTGGTATTGTTAATTTAAGTTGGATTTCAAATTAAAAATTCAAATTTTTTTTTAATCAAAACTTTGCAATTTATTTTTTATTACTACCAAATAAATTTTAGTACTGTTACCTCAAAATGGAAATTCTGGAAACATCGAAGATATGTGGTAGCAATTCTGGCATTTTTTGGATTTTTTAATGTTTATTCTTTAAGAGTGAATTTAAGTATAGCTATAGTTGCCATGACTTCAAATAGATTTGAAACTTTAGAGAATGGTACTGTTGTGAATATTGTAAGTATATTTTTCACTAATCCCTGTATCAAAAAAAACTTTTATTTCGTAATATATATGAAATCCCAATTATTTTTGATGAGTATGACAATTTACAGCACTAAAATTAATTACCATTTATAAAGTGGTCAATTAAAGGGGCAGCCAACTTTAACAATTAAAAAATCTATTTTTTCTTAAAAACGATTCTCAAAACTACGAATATTCAAGAATATTCTCAGAAAATTTCATAAGGATCCAAGGAGTCGTTCTATGTTTTTGCTCTGCCTTTTATATGTATGCGCCTTGATTGTTCCTGAACCGCCGCAGCTCTAAAGCTTCCAAAGAGTTTAGAATCTAACCAAGAGTTGCAAGGTAAGAAGAATATCAGCTTTACGAAGATGTGGATAGAATCGCCGAATTTTTATTGAAAAAGAAAAAAATGACGCGTTTTTCCGGAAAAAAACGTTTTTTCATATGGCATTAAAGAATTTGAAAAGACCGATCATCTCCAGATTATAACCACGAATTCTAGACATGTATAATTAAATTTCATAATAAGACTAAGGCAAAATATTTACTGATATTTACTATTTCTCGACATCCTATATAAACGTTTGTTTGAAGGTTGTAGACAATGTTGAAGATTGACTAAAATGTGATTGTCGGACTTACTTTGTCTTTATATTTATTTATTTTTACAAATCCGACAACCACATTTTAGTTAATCCTATATAAACTAATTGACAGTTGGAACAGGGAACCTTATAAACTATGCAGGACAATTGTTGCAGTAACACCACGAATGAATAAAGTGATACTGAGAGTCTGAGTGCCATTTACAGTTATATTTAAAAATATCAAACAAGTAATTTCTTAACTTTATATTCTATTTTTGCTAAATTTTATACTTAACTACGCCAATGTTTACGGATCCTTATTTTCCCCCGAATACTTATACCACCCACGACACTTCACGGTTGACACATGACAGATGTGACTACAAGGGTGGAAGGATATTTGGCTGCTTTCGAATTTTCTAGAATTTTAACGAAGTTTTACAATTCTATTAAAATATGTCACTAAATATAGTTAAAAAGATTTTTCCCCTATTTTTTAAACATATATTTGTTTCATATTCAAACCACATTGGTGAGTTACTTAATAATTATAAGTTAGGTTAATACTTTAACTATTTAATTAATTTGTAGAGATGTACTGAAGAAGAGATAAATAAATTCTTGAATGCTTGACAGAATCACAAAAGTTGTTTTCTCCTTACAAAGGAATACAAATTTAAACAAACTGTATTAATAACTCTAGTTTGGAATATATATATATATATATATATATATATATATATATATATATATATATATATATATAACTTGAAATAACTGTATATTGTCGTAGTACTACGGATAAAAATTAAATTCACGATGTCTGGTCGATAAGCAATACCACAAATAATCAATATCCTACCGACACGCTCCGCCCGAAAATAAGTACAAATATAAGTTCCAACTCTATATATAACTACGTCAACACAGGGTGTCTGGGTAAGGCGTCGAGGACGAAACACCGCTGTAAAATTTTAGGTCTATTTTTCCAATAAGAGGTGTTATTTTGATATTCAAAGAAAAATGCCATTTTTTAAGATAAATGATCTGATATTTATTACATTATAAAGAGGAAGGTATGCCGTTAATGATGGAAAATAACATCAGCCAAATGACCACCACGACCATGCCTACAGGACCATATCCTTTTCATGAAATTTTCCATAACCAAATCGCAAAGTGGCTGCCCTATGTCCTCGATAGCCTCACGAATTCCATCTTTGAGGTCTTAAATCGACGCTGGGCTGTTGGCGTAGACCTTGTCTTTCACGTGGCCCCAAAGGAAGAAATCGCAAGGTGTCACATCACAAGATCTCGGTGGCCAATTGTGATCACCTCTTCGAGAGATAACACGGCCCGGAAACTTTTCCCGTAAAAGATCAATGGTTTCGTTGCTTGTGTTGCACGTAGCGCCGTCTTGTTGAAAGTAAACGTGGTCCAGATAAATACCATCCAATTCCGGCCATAAAAAATCATTAATCATCTCTCGATAGCGCAATCCATTCACCGTAACTGTTGCTCCAGCCTCATTTTCGAAAAAGTAAGGTCCAATGACCCCGCCGGACCATAAACCGCACGTTCAGGATAGAGAGACTTTTCAACAATAACTCTTGGATTTTCCGAGCCCCAGATGCGACAGTTTTGTTTGTTGACGAAGCCACCGAGGTGGAAATGGGCCTCATCACTGAAGATGATTTTTCGATGGAATTCCGGATCATTTTCATGCATTTCAAGAACCCAATCAGCAAAGGCACGACGTTGTTGATGATTGGCCGGCTTGAGTTCTTGCGTTAACTGAACTTTATAAGCCTTAAGACCCAAATCTTTATGCAAAATACGGTGTAATGACGTTTGTGGAATCCCTAATTCCAAAGAACGACGAGGAATGGACAAACCTGGGTTTTCTTCAACACTTTCGGCTACAGCAGCAATATTCTCGGCTGTTCTTGAGCGACATGCACGGGTTTTCTTCTTCACATAACTAACTTGTCCCAACAGCTCGAATTTTTTCACCAATTTCTTTATTGCGCTCCGACAAGGTGCTTCATGACGACCCAAAAATGTTCGAGTTTTACGAACCGTCTCTGCCAAAATTTCACCATTTTTATAGTGAATTTTAATAATTTCAATGCGTTGTTGAAGCGTGTATCGTTCCATCTTTATTTATGGCGTAGTTTCTACTTGTCAAACGTCAAAAACTTACAGCTTCAAAAGTGACATCTACCGAAATAGCGGGCTTTTCAAAATGACACCTCTTATTGGAAAACCCTTATTTTCAGATTGTAATTTCGGGGAACCAAAGAGACAAATACATATATTAGATTTAAATTCATTTAATAAATCCCCCAGAATACAACAATATATATATATATATATATATATATATATATATATATATATATATATATGTATATAAATATATATATATATATATATATATATATATATATATATATATAATATATTTACAGTCATTAAAGAAAATTGTTTTATATATGATATTTTTACACACAAAATATAAAATACTAAAACTAAATAATAACAATAGGTTTATTCCAATATGGTTGTCTCATTTAGTTAATATGGGATAAATTGTGATAGAATTCTTTCCAATTTTATAATTTGGCCTGGTTTAATAGCATTTCTTGAAGCAAGCAAGGTCTCGAAATTTGGTTTTGATGGAAATACCTTTTGTCGCATCTCTAAGATGCCACCATAGTGAACAATAACAGCCAGATTCACTAAACATGTGTAAAACTCAGTCAAGATTTAGTTGCGATGAAAGTTCGACCTTCTAGTTGCACAGTTTTGTTTTGATTATGATATTGTTTTAATTTGGATTACATATGAACAGATAAACGCTTATATAAAAAAAAATAAGGGAGGAATCGGGGTCTCCTGAAAATAAACAAAATTTTCAATTTTTAACGGTTCGGTAATAAAAACAAAAAAAACAAAATAAATTAGTGGGTTAATGTGTTATAATTGATATATTTCACTCAATATTTAAAGTAAAGAAAATCTTAGGAATTACGACTACCATTAAATTCAATAATGAAATAAAAAATATACTTCCATTAATTCAGAACATTGAACTGGTTTTACTAATTTTAGTATTTTTAGGGTCCGGAATTTGAATGGAATAATGAACTTCAAGGTTACATTTTAAGTTCATTCTTTTATGGATACATTACCACTCAACTTGTGGGTGGATATTTTGCAGCTAAATATGGAGGCAAATTTATTTTTGGTACTGGGATAGCGGTTACAGCTGCGCTAACAGTTGTAACTCCATGGTTAGCCTCAGCAAACGTTTATCTTTTGTTAGCTGTAAGGATTATTGAAGGAATATTTGAGGTAAAACAATATGTAGCTTTTACAAAATGTAAAAGATATTAGATATTCTAATAAGGGTGCCTTTTATTTTAAAAACGTCATATGAAAAATGTAATTTTAATATTTTCTGTAGGGTGTTACATATCCGAGTCTCCATGCTGTTTGGGCAAAGTGGGCTCCTCCTCTTGAAAGAACCCGCTTATCCATGATTGCTTCGTCTGGAAGCTATTTTGGAACTGTAATAGCCATGCCAGTAAGTGCTTTACTAGCGGATGCCTTTGGATGGAGAAGCATATTTTTTTTCTTCGGTTAGTATCCATAAATAAACAATCCAGGGTAACGGATAAATCTTTATTAACAAAGATGATAATACAAAATAAGCACTAGATTTAATTATATTTATCAAATATCGGGCTAGGCAAAAGAACCATCCTCTTTGAAGTCCTATTGCCTAAAAAAAACAAAAAACAGTCAGTTCAAAGTTGATTATTGAGAAAATAATTTTTGGAAACATAAAAAAATTTTAAAATAGTATTTTTTATTATTATTACTGTAATTAAGTAATACAAAATTATTGTATCGGACCCCAATCTTTTTTTTTGAATTGCAAAATTGCCTTGCAAATTAAATGTAGACTTACTTCGGGCCACACCTCTTCAATTCTTTGATAGTAAATTTTTTGCAAAGTATTCCATATGGAAGTCAAGGGAATTGAGATCATCTTTGACAGCCATTGGCTAATTACCATGAAAAAATTTTGCGTTCGTAGAGCTATAAGGGAAGGTACACTATCATGCACAAAAATGTATTTATTACCAGGATAAAGGCGCCTAAAAGTAAATTTGGAATGATTTTGAGGATTTACAATCTGGATTGGTGAACAAAATCTATTCATTTCAAAAAACGCCATAAAAACCTTTAATTTCAGGGAGAATTTCTTTTTATAGCAGCTGGACTATTATTTTGACAGTTCTGTAGAATCAGGAAGGTAGAATCAATTTCATCTTGAAAAATGAGGAATTCTAAATCCTAACTAAAAAACTTTTGTCTCAAATTTGTCGTTGAAATAAATGAGTAGATACCAGAATTATTTTATTGTGAGACAGACCAACTATTCAGCGAAATTTTCGTTTTGAGGAATCACTGACCTTCCATCAGGAGCGGATCCAAGGGTGGGGGGCGGTGGGGGCAATCGCCCCCCAAGACCGTTGAGTCCAGAAAAATAGACCCGGTTTTGCTTCTTATACTATAGTTTATTCAAGAACTAGAGAGAATAATAAATCATTTTTTACCCTTTTTTTCTTCGCAAACTATCTGTGTTTTTTAGTCTGGTGTCTTAGGCAAAATCTGTTAGACACTTATATTTTTCATAGGAATAGGTTAGAAATTTTATAATCAAAAATACCGGTCTATTATAATGGACTATTTGGGTTGGATAACAATAGATATTTGGATGTGTGAAGTGTTAAAAAGGATTTTAATCCTTGTCAGGAGGTTTATTTATGGCATATAATATTATTTCGGCAATAAACTTAATATAAGAAGTTTTCATAATAATATGTCATTTCTTATGATTTCTTAATAGTTCACATAGATTAGAAAATATAAATAATTTTGAGATATTTAACACAAATCACAACTGTATTTTTATTATTTTTAATTTTTTCACAAAAACCGTTTTAGGCACATTCAGACTAAATGTAGCTTTTTCTCTCAAAAATTCTAAGTTATAATTTAAACACTTACAAAATACCTATTCTCAAAAATACCAGAAGTTAAACATACATAAAAAAATAAATTCGTCCATATAATCTTAAAATTTTTTTGGGGCTATCGGTCATTTTATTATTAATTAAAAACAGTTTTAGGACATTTGACGACACTAAAAAGGGATTCAAATGTAATTAATTTTATATGTTACAGAAAATTTTAATAATAAATTGTATTTACGCTGGTAAACATTACCTATTTAATTCGTAATCAAAATCAGTGAAGCTATTTTCCCAGCAAAAATTAAGTTCTCTGACCAATTTCCAGAGCTCAGTTCTTTTAATTTCAGGTAGATACCGATCTTCATTTATTTTAGTTAGAATTTTTTCGACGGTTGTGATTTGTTTCTCATAATAAAATGTATGTACAACTCCTTTTGTTGCAGTTTACATCTCTTCTTCCAACGAGGTTTTTCATCTGCCTGTGATCGAACGTGGTTTGGGAGTACCAGTCGTTTTTTCTCCTTCAGTATTCGGTACATAGTAGATTTTCCAACTCCTGTCATGTTGGAATACACCTCAACAAAGCTTTTAACATTATTATCTAGATATTGATATCTTAAGGCATCATAAACATTCATCGTAATAAGTTTTTCGTTGAGGAAAAAATGCCTTGGTTTAACGATTTTGGAATAAATATACATGTGAAAACCTCATCTTTTGGGTATCTCACTAATCTCAAATAATATATAAAAACAAGCACAAACAAGATAAATCACTAAGGACACACTGTAAGGTGTACTTTGCTCACTGACAGAAATTAAATTACACAATCAGAAATTTTATTGTTGCAGTAAATTTATAAAAGCTTATAATATTTAAATATATTTGGATCTACGGCAGTCCTAAGTTACCTGCGGCATTGGAGCAGGTACGTTGGAGGTTTTGGTAACAGCTTTATCACTCTCTCTAGTTCTTGAATAGAGTATAGGAATGTGTATGCTTGCGATTGCCCCTCCCCTTCCCAAGAACTTTGAGTTCAAGAAAATAGAATCGATTCTGCTTTTTATATTAGGAATATGTATGTTGCTAGCACTCTTCCCCTCGTTGACAACTTGTTTTTCTTGCGATAGCCCCCCCTCCCGCCAAGAGCTTCGGGTTCCGGAAATTAGACCCAATTTTGCTTCTTATACTAGGAATGTGCATGCTACTCGCATCCTCCCCCCTGTCAGCAACTTGTTTTTTCTTGTGATCGCCCTTCTCTCCAAGAGCTTCAAATTCAGAAAAATATACCCTACCCTGTCTGTTACACTAGAAATGGGAATATTGCTGGTGTTTCCCCCCCCCCCCCGTCGACAAGTTGTTTTCGCTTACCATACCATACTTTTGTGATATTACCCCCCCTCCCACAGAGGGAAGCTGGATCCGCCCCTGCCTTCAATGCCTTCCTCTTCCAGCTTTCCTTAAAACTGAACCCTTTAAATTCAATATTCTGATAGCCCTATTAACACTGAAAACGAATCAATGTTATTGTGGTGTTCTTTATGGCTGGTTATTTGTTCCAGTTCTTTTCTAAGAATTGGCTTCAATTATAACAAGATCGTACTTGTTCAAATGTAGAGAAATAGTCTAAAATAAATAAACGTATATGAAACTCAAAAGAATATGAGTTTATTTATTTTTAAAAGTAATTCGTCATGACAAAACTCAAATTTGGTAACGTTTTGCCTTTCAGTGGTCAAATACATTCTAATTTCACCGATTTTTCAAAATGCGTTATTCAAATGTTTTTTGTCATTTTTCTATGAATCTCGCTGCCATGTGGCCAGCCATTCCTAAATGGATGATGTACTTTCTTTGCCTCGCCCGGTATATCGATTAGTAATGTACCCTCATGCACTATAAAAAATTATTCCTTTACTCACTGAATTTAAATTACTAAAATATCCTTTTTAAAAGAAGGTAATAATTTAATTGAAATTCACCATATTGACAGGAAAATGAGGTAGTAAGTCTCCCTGAAATCCGATAAATGTATTTTTAGGAGTAGTTGGACTAGTGTGGTATACTTTTTGGATGATTATAGTAGCAGATTCACCAGATGAAGACTCAAAAATAAGCGAGTGGGAATTAACTTACATTCAGTCGTCTATGGAGCTGGATCCAAATGACAAAACATATAAAGTAGCGATTCCTTGGAAAGCTATAGTTAGTTCTAAAGCTGTATGGGCGCTTTGTGTTGCAAATTTTTGTGAAAATTGGGGATTTTACACGTTTCTGACTCAATTGCCAAAATATTTAAAAGGTAATAAAATATTGTGTGATTTAAACTGCAATTGAAAGATTGTTCAAAGTTTTCACTTTACAACAATAGTAAAAAAAAATGTAAGCAGCGTAATCTCGATATGACGGAAACCAATGAAAAAATTGCCAAACCGCATTTAATTATTACTTCTTAAAATATTAAAAATATTAATAATAGCACGTGAACAATCTTGTAATGGCAAATTCACTAAACTGGCTTTTAAATCAGATCTAGTTGGCATGGAAGTTTTCTAGTTGGTCAATTTCATTTTATTTATGATATTGTTTATATTATATATGTCTAAAAAGAATTCTTAATACAGGAAAAAAAAAAGATTAAAAATATATAGATAAAGCGTTGAAATCTGTAGAAGGAAAAGTTTTCTACCAAAAATTAAGAAAATATACAATTTTTTTGATCTATTCGCAGACACTGGAGCAAAAAGAGAACTATTTTTATTATTGTATTGGTAGGGTTGAAACCTTGTTTGACTCATTGTTATCTTTGTCAATTGCAACTTATTATTGCCAATTCGAACCTATTTTTTAACCGACTTCTAAAAGAAGGTTCTCAATTCGTCGAGTATGTATTTTTTTTATGTATGTACACCGATTACTCCGGAACGGCCGCACCGATTTTAATGAAATTTTTTACGTTATGTTCAGGAAGTTACTGAGGTAGTTCCATATTTTTTTTTAGATGAAATTTGTGCAGTAAAATCCAAGATGGCTCTTACAATATTGCGGCCAAAAAAATAAATTTTCGGGGTTGTACCCAACGAATCTGAAATTATTTTAAAAAAATTCAAAATAGCGGATCCAATATGGCAGACAAAAAAATTTTATTTTGTCCGTTTTTCTCCAAAATTGGTATGGGGGAGTTTTCAAGGTTGCACATAACAAACTCAAAACATTTTTAAAAATTTCCAAATGTCGGATCCAATATGGCGGACAAAAAAATCGATTTTGTCTGATTTTCTCCAAAATTGATACAGGGGATTTTTCGGGGTCGCACATAACGAATCTAAAATAATTTTTTTAAAATTCAATATGGCGGATCCAATATGGCGGACGAAAAAATCAATTTTGTCCGATTTTCACCAAAATTGGTACGGAAGAGTTTTCGGGGTCACACATGACGAATGTAAAATTATTTTTAAAAAATTCAATATGGCGTATCCAATATTGTGGATAAAAAATTGATTTTGTCCGATTTTTTTCAAAATTGATATGAAAGCATATTATGAATTTGATATTTTATTTTTAAAAAATTAAATATGGTGGAACTAAGATGGAGGATTAAAGATACTACATCCCTCAATTTTGTCTAAAGTCAGTATTGGGGGATTTTTGTTAGTGTTAATTACGAAATTAAAATATTTTTTGAAAAACTCAATCTGCCGGATTCAATATGGTATCCTAAAAATTTTACATTTTTCGACTTTCTCCAAACTGATATAGAGGGTTCTTGAGGGTGTAAATTATGAATTTAATAGTATTTTTTCTGGATTCAATATGGCGAACGCAATTATAGCTGATTAAAAATTTTACATTTTTCGATTTTGTTCAAATGTGGAACTGAATCGTTTTTGAGGATGTAAATAGCGAATATAAAATTATTCTAAGAAAATTTAATATGTTAAATGCAATATGACCATTTAGAAATTTTAAATTTCTGGATTTCATCTAAAATTGGTACTAGGGGGCTTTGAAGGGTTTAGATTCAGATTAGATAAAGACGTTAAAATTATTTTTTTTGAAATTCAATATGGCGGATCCAATATGGTGGGTTGAAAAGTTTACTTTATTCGCATTTTTTCAGATTTGGTATTAGGGGGTGGTGTATTACGAATATAAAGTTAATTTTTTACAACTATTAGGTTGATAAGATTCAATATGAGGGACTAAAAATTTTACATTTTTCGGTTTTACAAAAATTGATATTGCGGGGTTCTTGGGGCGTATACAAACTCAATATGCAATATAAAATATATCGGGCAAAGAAATTTACGTCTCAAATTCTTTAAATATCGATATTGGAAGGTTTTGGGGCGTATATTACCCATCTAAAATTAATTTGAAATTTTAGATAGTGGATGTACTATGATAGACTAAATATTTGTTTGACACAATTTCATTGGTATTTGCATAACTCTAAGAATCAAAGAATTTTTAGTGGTTCATTTTAGGGTGATTTACAATTATGGATAAAATGGGTACTTTTTTGCCACCTTGGAGTCATTGCGAGGGACAATAATCTCGATTAGCACTTAGTTCAAATAATTTATGAATATCATAATGAATTCAAAAAAGTAAAAAATAACAATTATTATTAATTATTTCTAAATGAAATAAATGACTACTAATATATACAAATTATGGTAAGAAAGCAATTACAAATAAAGTATTTTTAATCTGTTTGTGCGAATCACATTTTGTCAGGTATTAATTTGCTGCCGACTTCAAAAATTTCAATTTCATATAAAAATTTTTAGTTATTTTTCACTTTTTAGCTCACTTTTAGAAGTCGGTTCAATTTTTTTATTAAAATTTTATAAATTAAACCATGTTAGTTAATTTCCGGACTTGGTGTTTTAAATAATTAAGAAAATATTTTGGTGCCAGAAAATATGTAAAAGAGAGCAATTGAAAGATAATGAACATTTTTGGAAAAATTTACCACACTATTTCTTCTGTTAATTGACCATTTCATCAATCCTGCCGATTTGTGTATTAAATATTAAATAACTAATTAACATTAAAAATTCAGGATGATCCATTTTAAAAGTTGCAACTGAATATTTTACCGAATCGTTGTGTTAAAAATTATCAGATAAAAGTTGTTGAATTTCAAGGCGAACATATAACATTGAATTTAACCTTGAGAGCGAGTTTAAGAATTAATTCAAGGGCAAGTATTTATTTAACTGAATTCCCTATGTATTGTAGACATTGAAATTAGTGACCATTTTAGGTCAAATAAATTAAATCTAATTTCCATTCAAGTAAGCAGGCTTGAACGAAAAAATAATCCAGATGAAAACTGCTTCACTATCGATTGTCTAATCCAACTGAGACCTTTATCTTGACTTTCTATTTTCAAGGTCATTTTGATACTTAGATTATTTTATGAATAGAACACCTGAATTTTAGAATAGAAATGAAAGAGTTTAACATTGAAGGAGAGCTAAAACGCTTCTGACCTTGACCTTTACATAAAAAGTGATTTGAAGGTTGCATCGTGATAATAACATAAGAATCTCAATTTTTAAGTCCATGGACCAGCAGAAACTTTAATATTCATCCTTTTAATTATTACCTGTATCAGGATTCATTTAGGTATAACAAACTATTCCGAAATGGAGTCTGAAAATCCGTTCAGCTAGGTCCTCTCCGTGGGTCCTGAACATCCTTTTATTATATCGATGAATACACGCAAACACTGGTGTGAATAATTTTTTATACCTAAATAAATCGTGATACACGTAATAATGAAAACGGTGAATTTCATACTCTTTCAGTCATATGAAGAGAAATCCCCATATGAGGAATAATATTCCTTAGAAATGTTATAACCTACTAATTACCTGAGGAGGTTATTTTCACTTACAATTTAAATGCATATTTAATATGAAATGATGCCAACCTTCGTTATTTCTACAATAAAATTCAGAGGTTCTATTTATAAAACAATCCAGACATCCAAATGACCTTGAAAACTCAACATCAAAGCTGGGTTAGGCATTCCACAATCATCAATCGTCATCGAGATAATTTTGATATTCAAGTCTTCTTACTTTAATAGAAACTCAAATTTACTATATTCGACCTTAAAATAACCGCAATTTTTCTGGCGTTGGATATCTGTAATAAAAAAAGGATACCCGATTTTAAAAAAGCACTTACACTTGATATAACCTTCAAGGACACTCTGAAATATTTAGCTACAACTTTTTAAACGGTACACCATTTTTACTACTTACGTATTATTTGAGTCTCTACAACTAATTAATTGATTTTCCAGATATTTACAATTTTAATCTGGGTACTTCTGGATTTCTATCTGGTCTACCGTATTTAGCTATGGGCATCATGGTACAAATTTCTGGTCAAGTAGCTGATTTCTTCTTAACCAGAGGGTACCTCACAGTGACACAAACCAGGAAAACTTTTAATTTTCTAGGATTTATTGCTCAGTTTATTTTTATTATGGCCGTAGCTTTCGTATCTAATCAAAATGTGACAGTGTTTTGTCTGACCATGGCTGTAGGACTCGGAGCATTAGCATGGGCGGGATTCAGGTAAAAAAAAGGTTTTTATTCTATTTTTTATATACAGGGTTATTCACACTGTACAGCACGAAATATTGCGGCCAAAATACGTGACTTTCAAAAGATTTTACTTTTAAGATATATGGGGGTCTAATAAAGCAACTTTTTAAAATCATATTTATATTATACAGGGTGTTCCAAAAGCTGTGAAAGTATCAAAGTTGCGTTTTTTAATTGAAACCCCCTGTATATATTGCTTTTTTGAATTCTTCGATCAAAAAAAATGTCTATTTTGATAAGGTTTGTAGTACCTAAATCTTACTGATTTTTAAATAATTTGAACTTTGACAATATCTAACCTAATTTTCATGTTTCAAATACTTAAGAAATATTTCAGTTATGAACTGGAAATTTACAATAAAGTGTAACAATAAATCATATTTTATATCCCAATTATCATAAACCTGCTATATTATATAGGGTGTCTAAAAATTAAAATTAATCAGATAAGAAATTTAAGTAGCAATAACTTAATTAATTTAAATAGAATGCTATACTTTTTAACTTACCAGAAAATGTACCTTTTGAAAACCTATCGAATGGTATAAGAGTGTTCTATAGCTAAGTCTTCGCGTTTCCACAGAATACGCCAAATAATCGTTTTCTGCATCATTTTGTGTTTTTTGAATAGATGTTCTATTGTATCTAGTTGCCTATGGCGTTTAGAAACGTCAGATAATTCATTTAATCTGTCAGTTTAGTCTGCAAAGCCTGTTGCTATAATAGTGGTATTATTTTTTGTAACTGTGAAACTTCATTTATTGAATTGAATTATTTGGATATTATTGAGTTTTTGTTTTGTCAAAATGAAGATTTATCCAAAAGAAAAACATATTGATATGATTTTTATCCTTGGAGAATGTCATCAAAATAATTTGTTGGCTTCTCGAGTATATGAAAGAAACCATCCTGAACTAACCGTTTTTGTGACGCTATTATACCAGTTTCGGGAAAGTGGAAATGTCAGTTATAAAAAACCTGTTATAAAAAAACCTGTCACTGAGGATGAAGAATATGTTTTTACTGTACTCGGTTCAGTGATCGAAAATCCCAATATTAGTCAGATTCATATATTCGAAAATACTCACATTAGCCAAGCAAGTGTTTCAAGGATTATTAACAAATACAGATTTCAACTGGCGGCTAGATGCAGGAATACGATCCATTTAATGCGCATGTCTATTTTCATTATAATTCTTTGCCGTAGGGGTGGAATTTAAGGTTATATAAATAATTGCTTTCATATCAATATAAAATAAATCGATTAATTTAATTTTTTAAGAAACATTTCAAGGTTTATTTTTGATTTTACCTATGAACCTTAAAAATCTGTGAAAACCTAGATTCTTGAATGTAAATCTAGTAATTTTGGACTGATTTGTTTTCAATTTCGCGGAAATTTAATGTTTCTGTTGTGTATTATCTAAAAACAGTTTTATTTCTTTTGTCAAAATCATATTTACAAAAAATTATTTTTATGATGATTTTTTCAAATATATTTTTTAATATTAAAGCGAAAATCTTAAATTTAGAGCACAGAGATACTTAAATGAAGATTCTTATTAATATTTCTGTGTTATAGGGAAAAGTATAGTTCTCATAAAAAGTATATATGAAACAATATTGTTTGAAGAAAGTTAATTTTTTATATTTATTCAAAAATCAATAAAAAAACATTGATTTAGTTACTATACGGTTAAAAATATTTTATATTAAAGGATAATATATATTACAATATACATGCAAACATTAATTTTTTATTCTTCATATACATAATTATTAACATTAACAGTAATCAAAAGAATTGTTAGTTGAAGTTATTTCAGTGACCATAGTGTTATCTATTAATTTCAAAGGGTCATTGTTTTCAATTTTTATGTTTTTTGATTTTTCTAATATAAACAGATGTTCATCTGAGTAATTTCATTATTTATATTGGAAATTTCTTCTAATAAACTTAAATTTATGTCATTTAAAATTTTATCGATTCCACGCTTTTAATACACAACAGCAGCAGAATTGCTTGCGGGCATTTTAGCTCAACTTTATCCTATATTTCGTTTTTTATATTACAACTAGTCTTGACTGCAAAATTATCAAGACAAACTCAATCTATACGCTTGCAAGTAATAGTATTCTATAAGTTCGTGTTATTTACAAGGTACTCAAGTTTTCCAGGCTTCTATTTTTTCAGTATATTATCCTTATTCCTCGTAATTGAACTCACAACCAAATAATCTTTAAAATATTGTGATTTACGATTTAAAAAAAAAAACCATTTCTTCTTCACAAAGCCAGTTATTACCCACATGTACCATGGGTAGTAGGAGAATGTTTAAAAATTTTAAAAAGCAAGTTAACAATAAATCACTTTTCAAGATATCTTTATAAGAAGTAAAAAATAATTTTTCACATTTGTCCAGTTTCACATTATATTTTTATGATAAATAAGATCTTCAATACTTGTTTTTCTTGAAAAACAAAGGCAATCTTCACATTTGAACAATGTGAATTCATATGGATATTGCATAATAACTTTAATATCTAAACCATGAACGTATCGGTTATAATTGCTTTAATATGCAAAATTTTTATCGCAAACAAAACAATAAACACCCATTTTTGAATTTGAAAACTACTGAAAGTTTTTCTTTTTTAAAGTTAACTAAACCAACCTTTGAGTTAGAGCTACTGTAAACATTAAAAAAATAGAAACATAACCGCAAACCTAGTGATTGAAAAATGACAGCAAATGAACATGCGCATCCATTGGATGGTTATTCCTACATCTAGCCGCTAGTCAGATTTTACCCTTATAAAATCCAGCTTTGTCAGGAGCTTCACGGAAATGATTTTGACAACTGATCTGAATTCTGCTTGTCGGTGTTAGATAAGATGGCAGAAACTGAACACTTTTTTGATAATGAATACAGAGTTATGAGAAACTAGAATAGGTGGTCGGGTAATGTGTGGGGAGGAATACTGGGTCCATACTTAATTGCACCCTACTTTTTTGAAGGATTTTTAAATGGTTTGATGTTTCGCGATTTTCTTGTACAGGGTGAATCAACGATTGGATGAAGTAGGTTTGTGCCTTTTCGGTGAAATTAACAAAGAAACTATATTTATTGTTTGATACAGTTTATTTTTACGCAGATTTTAAAAATATTTAGGACTCTACAGGGTGAGCCAAAAAACTAGGACAGCATAAAGTTGTATTTTTTTAAATAGAACACCCTATATACGAATCGTATTTTCGATTTAGCTTATAATTTTAAATGTTTTTTATTAAGGGTTTACTATAACAAAACTTTATAGTTTCTGAGATAATTAAGTTTAAAGAAAAAAAGTCACATTTTCAAGCATCAATTCAATCCTAAATAACGTTTTCAGTTTTGTGACAAATATATTCAAATTTGGAATTTAGCAAGGCCAAGCACAAGTTAACATAATTTTTACCTAATATTTGCAATAAAGGCTACAGGGTGTTGAACACATCGGCTCAAATTTGAACAAGTTTAAATGAATAAATATCTTTTTTTTTAAATGGTACACCCTGTATATTTTCATGTTATTTAATAGAGTAATAAAAACCCTAAAAGTTTTGTTCAATATATCCTATACCTATTTATAATAGTTTTTGAGATATTTCAGTTTTTCTTATTTCCCATACTTTTTTACAGAAATAGTCTTCATTATCATAGTAGCCATGTAAAATAATAAAAAGAAACTACAGAAACAAACATAATGTGGTTAAATATGATGAAATACATTATTCGTTATATTACAACGGCAATAGTTTAATTAAACATAATGTGAAAAAATTAACACAACAATAACGACAAGGCAAATACATATTTACTTTTATACTAAATTGAAAAAAAAAACCTATTAAATACTGAGATTAATTATTTCTTTTTAATAAGTGTTCGAATAAACGACCCTCTTGTGCAATGCACAAATTTAGTCTTTTTTGCAGATTTTCTCGGACCCTGGACAAAATTTGTGGCGTTATTTTCTACAGGTATCCCTAATTCTGTTTCGCATATCTTCCACTGTTGTTGGTGGATTAACATACACCTTATTTTTAATATAACTCCATAGGAAGAAATCTAACGGGGTGATGTCGCAAGACCTTGGTGGCCACTTAATGAAACCCCCACGTCCAATCCATTTTTGCGGATATCGTTGGTCCAAAAACGCACGAACTTTACGATGGTAATGCGGAGGCGCACCATCGTGCTGGAACCACATACTGTCGAGCTCATTCCTATCGAGACCTTGAAGCAGTTGGGGTAGTTCTTCTTGTAGAAACTTCAGGTAACTATGGCCATTTGGTGGTTCATTAAAAAAGTTGGGTCCAATAATTCGATTATGATGAATACACACCAAACATTTAATGACCAGTGGTTTTGATGTTGCACCTCTCTAATCCAAAATGGGTTTTCTGTAGCATAATAATGCATGTTGCGTCTATTTACGGCACCGTTACTTCTAAAAGTAGCTTCATCACTAAACATTACCTTGCATAATAAATTTGGATTTAATTGAATCTCCGCATTTATTGTACGACCAAAATTTACACGACTTTCAAAATCCTGTCCATGCAATTCTTGGTGTAATTCCATGTGATATGGATGATACCTATATTTCTTGGTAGTACGATTAGCGGTGGATTGTGATGTTTCACATAATGCTGCTAACTGACGGCTACCAATATAAGGATTTTCTTGAACATTTAACAATACTTGTAGTTCTTTTTCTTCATTAGTTACTGGTTTGTTGACTACTTTACGTTTTGGATAATCAACAGTACCAGAAGAATCAAATCTTTGCATTAAGTTTTGAAAAGTATGGGTATTAGGCTGGCGTCGATCAGGATATTTCATTTTGTAAATTCTTTGAGCAAAAAGGCAATTTTTTTGAGCCTCTCCTATTGTATAAATCATATCTATTAACTCATTCTTTGGAAAATTCATTTTACAATATAAGATGAATGCAAAAAAAATCAGACTACACTACATAAAAACCAAAAGAAGCGATTGCGGTTATAAATTTGACACAGAAAAATGTTCTTTACATTGTTTTTGCCATGGCTACTATGATAATGAAGACTATTTCTATAAAAAAGTATGGAAAATAAGAAAAACTGAAATATCTCAAAAACTATTATAAATAGGTATAGGATATATTGAACAAAACTTTTAAGGTTTTTATTACTCTATTAAATAACATGAAAATATACAGGGTGTACCATTTAAAAAAAAAAGATATTTATTCATTTAAACTTGTTTAAATTTGACCCGATGTGTTCAACACCCTGTAGCTTTTATTGCAAATATTAGGTAAAAATTATGTTAATTTGTCCTTGGCCTTGCTAAATTCCAAATTTGAATATATTTGTCACAAAATTGAAAACGTTGTTTAGGATTGAATTGATGCTTGAAAATGTGACTTTTTTTCTTTAAACTTAATTATCTCAGAAACTATAAAATTTTGTTATAGGAAACCCTTAATAAAAAAGATTTAAAATTATAAGCTAAATCGAAAATACGATTCGTATATAGGGTGTTCTATTTAAAAAAAAATACAACTTTATGCTGTCCTAGTTTTTTGGCTCACCCTGTAGAATCTTAAATATTTTTAAAATATGCGTAAAAATAAACTGTACCAAACAATAAATATAGTTTCTTTATTAATTTCACCGAAAAGGCACAAACCTACTTCATCCAATCGTTGACTCACCCTGTACACCAACTTCCAATGTTATTAGAAGATGTCCTTTTAATTATTAGAACAACTATGTCACTTCAACTGGATGGAGCTCCATCTCATTATCATCGCGAGGTTCGGCAATTTTTTAAAGTCAACTTTCGAAACAGGTGAATTGGGAAAGACGGATTATTTTTGTAACACCTATTGCATAATAGAAGAAACGCCAACTTTAACGGTTTCTTACTTATTTGCAGTAGTTAATCAACAAAATAAGTTCACCATTACTCAAGTCGTAGTTTTTCTAACTACCTAAACTTACTATTTAAACTTTTTTATCTATTAGTAATACCCGTACTTTTAAAATTAAAAAACTGTCTTTGACGTCTTCACACTCGTAATAAATTACTAGAAATTTCCTCATTCGTCGCCAACTATCATAGCTAGTCTTGTATTTACCCCCTTTATATATAATATTTAAATAATGTAATATAATAATAGTCAATAATATATCTCTTAATATAAAATGATTTAAACTCTTATTGCATTCTACGTATCGAAATTTCTTCGCAATTTTCCAAACTTTATTGGATATTTCTATAGTAATGGTCAGGAATTTTCAATTTTACTAATAAAACACTGAGTAAATTGAGACTTTACAAATATTAATATGTTGTTTTGTTCAGTTTTTTATAATATTTCATTATATTTTTAGTGTCAATCCACTGGACATAGCCCCACAATATGCCAGTATTTTACTTGGTATAAGTAATACTTTTGGAACAATGCCTGGCATTATATCCCCTATTTTAACTGGATATATTGTCTCCGATAATCCCGTAAGTATCTAATCATATGTAATGGGTTGTGCCGGAATATAACTCAAGAATTAAGCTAGCAAACTCCAATTAATGTGTAGTTAATGTTTTGCGTGATCTTTGAACCTTAAATTGCCAAGAGATTTTAATCTGAATTTACTATCGTCTATTTCGTACATTACACTGACAGCTAATTTTCTGAAACTAATTAGTAAGTTTAGCCTTTTTGACAGCTTTTTAGAGAAAAGTTAATCTTTGACTAATACACAACTTTCTTTCGAATATGTCAGCATCGACAAATTTTTTTTCTAGGTGACTGTTGTATTTTTTATTTATTTCTGACATTCTGAGATATTTTTATATCGTCTTTTCCTTGTAAAATAATTAAAGTATACCGGGTGTCAACGAATCTATTAGACAAGTCATAATTTCTAGAGTATTATGTGTATCAAAATGAGAATTGGTACAGATAAATGTTATGTGAAGAGGAGAATTTTCGCATATTTTCCACTTTCCGGTCACTTCCGGTTTCACCGGAAATGGCCCCGGTTTTGAATTTTTAAATGGAACACCTTGTATATTTTAACATTTTTGGATTTCTGTGACAATTCTAGATCAGAATGTGACATTTTAAAAACTTTTTACGTCTACTTCATTTTTTTAGAGCCACTTTTAAAATTGCATCTAGGTGGCCATGATCGAACGGAAACTAATCTAAGGGCCTTAGGTGATGTCAAAAAAATACAATCGCAAAATTTTAGTTACTAGTATGAAAGACAGGAATAAGACAAGTTGACAAAATTACATTTTCATTTCTAACTATTAATTTTCAAATGGCGACCCCTTTTTGACAACTACTTTTCGAAAAAAGCATTCTTTGACGAATCTAACGGTACTAATTTAATTGCGATTAGATTAGACATAAGAACAGAAATTAAATATTATTAAGCAAAATACTGGATAATTTATTTACTTATGACAAGTGCGCCATGGACAGCCATGATGCATAATAATTTGCAACTGTTTTTATTAAGTCTTCTTTGGAAAACAAAGCACTCACTTAAGTAGATAATGACAGTGGCATACGCTCTAAGAACAGACGTAAAAGTTTCTTAATTTTAGTTAAGTTTAGTTTAAATTTTCGTTAAAATAATGTATACTCAAAGTGAAAAAAACTTTTACGTCTGTTCTTAGAGCGTATGTCACTGTCATTATCTACTTAAGTGAGTGCTTTGTTTTCCAAAGAAGACTTGATAAAAACAGTTGCAAATTATTATGCATCATGGCTGTCCATGGCGCACTTGTCATAAGTAAATAAATTATCCAGTATTTTGCTTAATAATATTTAATTTCTGTTCTTATGTCTAATCCAATCGCAAATAAATTAGTACCGTTAGATTCGTCAAAGAATGCTTTTTTCGAAAAGTAGTTGTCAAAGAGGGGTCGCCATTTGAAAATTAATAGTTAGAAATAAAAACGTAATTTTGTCAACTTGTCTTATTCCTGTCTTTCATACTAGTAACTAAAATTTTGCGATTGTATTTTTTTGACATCACCTAAGGCCCTTAGATTAGTTTGCGTCCGATCATGGCCACCTAGATGCAATTTTAAAAGTGGCTCTAAAAAAATGAAGTAGACGTAAAAAGTTTTTAAAATGTCACATTCTGATCTAGAATTGTCTCAGAAATCCAAAAATGTTAAAATATACAAGGTGTTCCATTTAAAAATTCAAAACCGGGGCCATTTCCGGTGAAATCGGAAGTGACCGGAAAGTGGAAAATATGCGAAAACTCTCCTCTTCACATAACATTTACCTGTACCAATTCTCATTTTGATACACATAATACTCTAGAAATTATGACTTGTCTAATAGATTCGTTGACACCCGGTATGTTTAGTCCGGGAGACTAGTGAGTTTCGTAGCCCATGATGAGACATGCCTTCACCAAAGTTTTTTAAACGTATTTTGACCTACGAATTACGAATAAAGAGAGTGGATCACGAGACATGATCAGGTAATTTTTTATAAATAAAAAATTGATAAGTTAAAAACAATTTTTTTTTGCGAAATAAAAAATATTTCGCCGTATTGCTCGGCTAATTCTCAGCAAACAGTATTTCTTGTAATTTTTCCGCCCTAGGCACAGTCACAGTTAAAAATGGTTAAAAAAATTGCCTCTTTTCAACATGAATAACTTTTGATTAAATAAATATTTTTCCCTTTTGCGCTCAGCAATAGCTGAAGTCAACTACTACAAGCTGGGATTAGTCATATTATAAGCATCTTATCATAAAATAAACCATACATTAGCATGTAGCCCAGGGCGGGTCTGCTTTTGGTTGGATGTTGCGAGGTGGAAAGCTAGTTTTTGCTCTAAACCCTCTAGAATAATTGAGATATGCTCCCTCTTGAAACCGAACGGAACATATATTTATTTAACATAAAATTTTTATAAAAAAAATTGAACCGACTTCTAAAAGTGCTCTAAAAAGTGAAAAATAACCATAAATTTTTATATGAAATTGAAATTTTTTAAGTCGGCGCCAAACTAATACCTGACAAAATGTGATTCGCATAAACCAAGGAAATTGGAAGGGGATGGAAAACTACAAAAATAGGCTAAATTCCCAAAATAGTGTTCCACCATGCAGAAAATAAATGTCATAAATTGACATCGACTGGCTATGTGGAGCAAGCGCAAAAAGAAATTTCGTTGTAAATTTGTTGCATGAAGTTAGCAATGTGAGAACGGGAAACCAGAGCAGGGTTTGCGACATGATCGGCGTATTCTTTATGTTTAATGCGGTTGTTTGCCATCGTCCTCAACGCTTATTTTCTTTGTTGTGCGGTGCAGTATCATTAGTTAAATTTCGGAATTTATATTTGTGTATGTTGTCAAGACATCTGTATAGACTTTAATTTATAACAATGTATCAGTGTATGATATTGTTTTTTAAATCACGTGATTCGATCCCGGAAATTCATTATTTTCGGTAAGTACCTACGTTTTTTGTATTACATCAATATATAAGATCATACTGAAGATATTTGAAGATTTTAAGAAGTTTTGCGTGCGATATGTATTTATCATTTTTTTCATTTCATTTTTTTTTGATAAGAAACTAATTATTTTAAAGTTTAGAAGGTACATGGAAAACACTTTACTTAATAATAACATAAAGGAAGAATAACATATAGTTAATCCCTATGGCCAGATCATTTTTAACATTGTAGATAAGATAAGATTTTATTTCGAATTATGTTTAAATTTCTTTTGAGGTAGTGTTTATTTCATTAGTCGTTTTATAACATGAACTTTAAATTGTAATTTTTCAATACAACAACATAAATAAGAGGTTCCTCAAATCCAGTCCTGTCCTTTGACCCACTGCGCAAGTGCAGCATAGCCACATTGAGGGGAGTACAGAGTTACATGAGAAACCATATTTCGTTTAGGGTATTCTCCTTCCTTTTACCCCTTCCAACTTCCTTGGCCTAAACAAATTAAAAATACTTTATTTGTAATTGCTTTTCTACCATAATTTGTATATATTAATAGTTATTTATTTCATTTAGAAATAATTTGACACCGACTTCAAAAATTTCAATTTCATATAAAAATTTATAGTTATTTTTCACTTCTTTGAATTCATTATAATATTCATAAATTATGTGAACTAAGTGCTTTTTAGCGCATTTTTAGAAGTCGGTTCAATTTTTTTTATAAAAATTTTATTTTTCAATTTTAGTTTTGAATTCAGTATGACATTCATAAATTATTTGAACTAAGTACTAATTGAGATTAGTGTACCTCGCAATGACTCCAAGGTGGCAAAAAAGTACCCATTTTATCCAAAGCTGTAAATTGTCCTTAAATGAACCACTAAAAATTCTTTGATTCTTAGAGTTCTCCAAATACCAATGAAATTGTGTCGAAAAAATATTTAGTCTGTCATAGTAAATCCACTATCTTAAATTTCAAATTAATTTTAGATTGGTAATATAAGCCCCAAACCTTCCAATATCGATATTTAAAGAACTTGAGACGTAAATTTCTTAACTCGATATATTTTATACTGCCATATTGGATAGGTCATATTGAATTTTTCAGATTCGTTATGTGTGACCTCGAAAACGTGCCCACACCAATTTTGGAGAAAATTGGACAAAACTGATTTTTTCATCCGCCATATTTGATCCGCCATATTGAATTTCTTAAAAATAATTTTAGATTCGTTATGTGCGACCCTAAAAACCCCCCGTACCAATTTTGTAGAAAATCGGACAAGATTGATTTTTTTGTCTGCCATATTGTCAGCGCCACCTTGGATTTTACTGCACGAATTTCGTCCAAAAAAATATGGGACCTCCGCAGCAACTTCCTGAATATGACGTAAAAAATTTCATTCAAATCGGTTCCGTCGTTCCTGGCTAATCGGTGTACATACATAAAAAAATACACAGTCGACGAATTGAGAACCTCCTTCTTTTAGAAGTCGGTTAAAAAAGCGACAGAAAATTTTAAAAACGCATTTTTTCCTCCTCTTTTTTGCTTATAACTTCGAAAGTATTGACTTTAGAGAAAAGTTGTGGGGAAAGAAAAGTTTCGTAATCGAGTAGGATAGGTTAGAAATTACAAAATTTTTATCCTTGTTGCAAAATAATAATAATTAACAAAAAAAAAGTAAAAAAAATAGTTTTGAAGATGATTTTTTTGGACCACTTACATTTCTCGAAGGACCTTCATATTCGACCAAGAAAAAGTTCATAGTATGAGAAAACAGCGTGCCAAATTTCGTTAAATTTGGTTCGATAGTTTTTGCACAATAATTTTTCAATCCAAATTGTTTTCAAGAAACCGAAAATTTTTCAAATTTGATTGTGTCTTATATCGGAAAGCAACATAGTTCAAATTTTTTTCATATATATTAGAGATATCAAGCTTTCAAACGCTTTTTCAAAATTTAGAGTCCGTTCATTAGGGGCCACACAGTAATTGTTTAAAGTTATTATTAAATTTTTAGCTTATAAACAAATTAAATATCCACTCGAATTTTCATCGAATTTTTTTTTTTGAAGACATAATTGTTTGAAAGTATTCGGAAAGGCGCTTCAGTTAAAAAAAAACAGTTGAAATTTTGTCACTTCGTTTCTGAGATACAAGCTGTCAAAGTTTACACGCGTTTACGGCGAAACTATTTAAAGCATTAGCTTCGTCTCTCCGAGTATTTTTCTAACAAAAATGCTTATATGTCTGAGTTATTGACAAGATGGATAAAAAAGAAAAGAAAACGGTCCGCGCGCGTGAAAAATGCCAAAAAAGAGAAAAGTAATCGGAAAGACGAAGCTAATGTTTTAACAATCCGAACTAAATTGTTTATAGTTTCGTCGTAAATGCCTGTAAACTTTGACAGCTTGTTTCTCGGAAACGAATTGACAAAATTTCACCTTTTTTTTTGTTTGTTTATAAGTTAAAAATTTACCGATAACTTTAAACAATTACTGTATTAATCAATTTTAAATTTTGAATAAGCATTTGAAAGCTTGAGATTTCTACTATACGTGAAAAAAAATTCAAGTATGTGGCTTTTCGATTTAAGGGTCAATCAAATTTGAAATTTTCCGTTTTTTGAAAATAATTTTTATTGCAAAATTATTGTGCAAAAACTATCAAACCGATTTTAACGAAATTTTGCACGTTATTTCATCATACCATGGAGTTTTTCTTGGCAGAATATGAAGGTCCTCCGAGAAATGTAAGTGGTCGAAAAAAAATCATTTTCAAAACTATTGTTTTTTTTACCTTTTTTTTTGTGAATTATTACCATTTTGCAACAAGGATAATAAATTTTGTGACTTCTAACGTATCTCATCTTGTAGAAAATTCGATAATGACACTTTTCTTTCCCTACAACTTCTCTTTGAAGGTAATATTTTCGAAGCTATAAGCAAAAAAATGAGGAAAAAAGGCGTTTTTTCCATTTTTTGTCACTTTTTGTTAAATAAACAAATGTTCCATTCGTTTTTGAGAGGGAGCATATTTCAACTATTATTAAGGGCATTATTTTGAAAGGTTTAGAGCAGAAATTAGCGTTCCACCTCGCAACATCCAAATCATGATGGATTGTGACAGACCCGCCCTGGGCTAATAAGGAACTTCAGCTATTATAATTATGTTTGGGAGCGGCAGGGTTGATCCGTTCTGCATAATAATTACAATCGCTGTGTAAAATGTGGCATAATGAATAAAATATAATATCGTACTATAGTAAGTATACACTTCATAATATTAGTTAGTGTTTGTAGTTTATAGGATTTTAGGTTTACTTTCTATGAGTTCATAATTTATTTAATTAATTTACCTTTTGTAGTCTATGAAAGAAGATCTGGAACTTTTTTAAAAATTCTATTTCCTTATTTTCGACATGGAACGCCTATGATAGAAGATCTAGAAATCATACCAGCATAAGTACCACACCATAACAAGGAGAACAGTTCAAATATTGGAAAAATTTCGAAATGCCCTACTTAAAGAGGCAATACGACAGAAAAGGATAAAACGGAACAGGCACTCCCAACTTCACCTGTCTCTGAATAACTTAATGCATCCCGTCCTATCGATCCGTTTAGAAACTCTCTGCTATTGGCGAACAGAAACTACAAAAACCACAAAAACAGAAACGCATTTAAAGAAATTTTAAATTATCATGAAATACCACCGCAAACAAGAGAACAAACAAGTAACAGCCAACAACAACAGAACAGTGTACAACATATCCAAACACCAACTGACTGAAACCGAAAAAACAGTTTTAAGTAAAGGTTTCAACAACGCAATAGCTCCGAAAAAGATTTCTACAGAGCAAATAATCACACAAATCTAGTCTACCCTTTCTTTTAAAGACAACCACGAGGCTGAGCAAATACAGCAGGATGTGTCAAGAATTCTCAGAACCTCGAATCCTTCGAAATAGAACCTGAGCAGAGCTGAATTTACAGCCTTAAAGACCTGAACAAAAATGATAACATCCTAATATTACCAGCAGATAAAGACAATGCAACAGTCGTCATGGATACCTTAGAATATATTGCAAAAATGAAAGATCCTGCTTACAAATATGTGTCAAAGGATCCCACCACACATCTTGAGAAAACAACAGAGACCAAAATCATGGACCCACCCGGAGCACATCTTAACAATTCTACACTCCGTAAGAATTGACAAGGACGACATCGTCGCAAGCTTCGACGTAAAATCCCTGTATCCGAACATACCGATGGATGAAGCACTAGATCACTCAAAGAGAGGATTTCTCAACTTATATTATGGATCTCACCAGACATTGTCTAAAAAACGCATATTTTTTGTTTGATGGTCAGATATATAGGCAGATAGATGGCGCTGCCATGGGCTCTTCACTATCTCCAGCTGTAGAAAATCTGTTCATGACCTATTTTGAAACGAGAGCTCTTTAAAAATTTCACCTTAAATCCAAACTCTGTTGTTGCTACGTTGATGATGTGTTTGTAATATGGCATCATGGCAAACAACAGCTCAGTTGCTTCCAAGAAATTCTTAATTCTATCCACATAAAGATACAGTTTACTCTGGAACTTGAGGAAAATAATTAGCTTCCATTTCCAGACGTTCTCGTAACCAAAACAATAGATGGAGATCTGCGACACACAGTATATCGAAAACTAACCCACACAGACAGATACCTAAGTTCTGATTCTCA
Source organism: Diaprepes abbreviatus (assembly GCA_034092305.1). Taxonomy (NCBI): domain Eukaryota; kingdom Metazoa; phylum Arthropoda; class Insecta; order Coleoptera; family Curculionidae; genus Diaprepes; species Diaprepes abbreviatus. Next base: position 2,787,502 of record JASJET010000055.1, on the reverse strand, counting down.
TCATCATCCCTCAGAAATACAGGGCAAAGCCAATACCCTAATATTAAGATCCCTTCGCCTAAGTGATGACCAAAGAAAAAAAATGGAACTGTCACACACAAACAAAAACAAACAAAACAGCTACAAGACACCAACCATAAACAAGGCAATAAAATTGCGACAAAAACCAACGCAAGGAACAAGGCCACCTGCCGAGGATAGACAAATCACCATACTTCCTTACATAAAAGATACAACAGACAGAATCGGCAGATTGCTCCGGAAATATAACATATCTACAGCCTACAAACCATATAAAACAATAGGTTCTTCTTTAAGAAATCCAAAAGACAAAATCATGGCACCTGCAATAAAACATACAGAGGCCAGACCAACAGAAGAATATCAGCCAGACTAGAAGAACATAAACTCAGTATAAGAAAGAAACAGATAACCTCGGCACTTTTTTAACACCAGCACGAAACAGGACACAAAATAGATTTTGATACCTGCCAGCAAGTCGCTAATATAGGACACTACAAGGCAAGATTGATTCGTGAATCCATCGAAATTGAAAAGAACGGCACTCTGAATGAGAGAGACGATGCATTTAATCTTTCTTCTACTTGGAAAACCTTCTTTAAGCGGGACCATTGTACCGACACGCATACCACGCTTAAACTGACGTCGTCAACGGCGTTCGAGAGGGAGGAGTAGTCAATGCCAACCAACCGTTACTATCTACGACCGTGAATAAAGCAGGCTGCACCTTGAATTTCTTTCAGTTGATCTACAACTAGCAAGCACAGAAGATGCCAAATGAGGTTTTGGTAAAACGTCTGCAAACGTCTACCAACTAACAAACGGATATATTCCTGGACTAATACTGATCACATGTTCCCATCCGTGAAATATATATATATATATATATATATATATATATATATATATATATATATATATATATATATATATATATATATATATGAAGTAAAATGCGAAACAGTAAATGCAAACTTTTATCCTTTCTGTGTTAGAGGTTGCACAGTTAGAATAAATTGTAATAAAACACAATGCATCCTATTCCACCACCATCGAGATGGTGGCCTACCTGTACCACCATACCGAGAAGAAAGTCAAAACTTACCCTCCCCACCACAGTGATACGGCAGAGGTACATGTTTCGTCTCTACTAGACTCATCAGGGTACCGACATGCACCTGGCTGTGCAAAGGACAGATCGGAAGGAAGTATGCAACACTGAACGCGGCTTCGCCGACCTCTCGTCGGATGGCTTATATATGTTTATACGGCTTTCACGGAGTCCTCCGTGTGAGATGCATTCGCAGTGGTTATATCCACATTATGCTGTTGTAGTGCTAAAATCACATTCAGCAAACGTACAACTATATACAACTCCGTATGTAAGTGAAGTAAAATGCGAAACAGTAAATGCAGACTCCTCTCCATCATATCCTTTCTGTGTTAGAGGTTGCACAGTTAGAATAAATTATAATATTGTGTAATTGTGTTTTATTACAATTTATTCTAACTGTGCAACCTCTAACACAGAAAGGATATGATGGAGAGAAGTTTGCATTTACTGTTTCGCATTTTATTCACTTACATACGGAGTTGTATATAGTTGTACGTTTGCTGAATGTAATTTTAGCACTACAACAGCATAATGTGGATATAACCACTGCTAATGCATCTCACACGGAGGACTTCGTGAAAGCCGTATAAACATATATATATATATATATATATATATATATATATATATATATATATATATATATATATATATATATATATATATATATATATGTATATATATATATATATATATATATATATATATATATATATGTATATATATATATATATATATATATATATTAAGATGTGTTTTAAGTATGAATACAACAATCAGAAAAAGCTATAATGGATTATATGCACTAGGTAAACGCCTGTAAGTAGACATCTACTTCCTTTCATACACGGCGGCGCGTAAGTGATAACTGATGAAACATTTTCGCATTGCAGTTAATTGCAGTTTGTAGTTCTTAACTTGAACTATCAATTGCTGAGCGCAGAATTTGAAAATATTTATTTAATCAAAAGTTATTCATGTGAGAAAAAATGAAATTTTTCAAACGTTTAACAATTTTTTATTCAAAAACTATGCATCGAACGGAAAAATCACAGGAGACACTTTTTGCTTAGAATCAGCCGAGGAATACGAAAATATTTTGATTTTGCCATTAAACAATATTTTTCATTTAAAAATTAAATGAACAAGTTTTGTTTATAACAAATTACATGGCCCAGAAATCCAGCCTCGATATTCATAATCAGGGGATCAAAATACATATAAAAAACTTTAGTTGAGCTATGTCTCTTTATCAGCTACGAAAACTCATTGGGCTTCCCGACTAGTTGATAAAAAGATAAAAAATATTTTTTAGACCGTATCAGAATGGCGAATTGTGTTTTTCATCGCAGCTGGAGTGTACTTGTTTGGCGCATTTTTCTTCGTCATTTGCGCTTCTGGTGAACTTCAACCTTGGGCTAAAATCAATATCAAAAATGCAGAAAATAATGATACTAATAATAAAATAAGTTTTGTGAATAAAGGTTTTGATTCATATTTGTTGCTTTTTATTTTGAAATCATATTCTTTTAATATACAAGGTACCAGAAGACTTAGATTTTAAAAACGTTAAATTACAGGTTCAGTTTATTAAATATATAACAATAATATTCTGATATGCAGGGTGTTTCCAAATAAATGCGAACAATTTTAAAGATTTATTCTGGAGTTAATTTTACCCTCTCAAACATTTTTTTATGAAGACTGTAAAAAGTGTTATGTGCTTCCAATCTGACATAATTATTTTTAATAACACATGATATAATTTTAAAAAACAAGAAATAATAATAAATTTTAACACTCTGTATCTTAGAAATTAAGGATTATCAGACATATGTTTATATAAACTTTTATGCTTAAAATTAGGTGAAAAAAATTTTCGCACTTGCTCGGAAACACCCTGTATATGAGTTTTATTTAACCCAGGTGCTCATTTGCGCTTGTATTTTTTTCTGTATTTGGTTATCTACAAGGATAAAGTTGAAAGATAGTTCGTGGAAGGTTTTCTGTATTCAACCTAGCTACAGATGCAGTAGCGCCCTGGATAACCCACCCCTACAATCCGGCATAAGGGTTAGCTAGGCATTTTTACCCATTATACTCGGGTGATTTTGCTTTAATGTTAATAATTGACTTTTTCTGGTAAATATCAGTGTAGCAAATGATTATGCAATGAATAATGGTTGTCGATAAAAATTATATCATACAACTACACATAAATTGCAGCAAAATATGACGTACCTTTTTTTTTATACATTTTAAGTTATTTAATACTTAATGAATACTTTGTGAGCCAATTTATTTAAGAAATTCATGTCAACGTAGTTCCCAAAATATCAACCAGAATTTATTTTCGAACATATTAAGAAAAAGTTAATATGAACAGTGGCGTAACTGAAAGCTCGGGGGACCCCACGAAATCTCAATGGGGTCCCCTTTTTAATTTAGCAATAAAATTCAGTTCAAATTCCACATACGCGTGACGAGATCGACGTTCATTACACAGCGGACAGGCAAGCGGAGCGAGTTTTTAAAAGTTTATAGCTAAAACCCAAGCTCCCAAATCCACATACTCCTCGAGCAGCAAGATCGATTATCGTTACACAGCAAACAGGTGAACGAAGCAAGATTTTAAGCCAAAACCCAAGCTCTCAAAACCACATACTCTACACACAGCTAGATCGATATCCATTACATAGCAGACATGCGAAGAAAACAAGATCTTAAATCAAAATCCAAGCTCCCAAACCCACATACCACGCGCTGTGCCTGGGGTGTGTTCTTGACAACTTTTATTTAAATAAAGGTAATACGTCAACTTTCTAAGGGCATATACAAAAATAATATTATTTGATAAAAAAAAAACAGTTTTACATTGATTTGAATGAAAGTAATTTTATTCATAAATATCAAAATAAGCATCAAATTCATCATAAAATATTCAGTTTTATGAGTTATCGCGAAATCGTTCCAAACGTGTCTTTTTATTTGAAAACTCTTCTATATGAGTAGACTTATATGAATTTTTTTATTTCTTTCGCATTCTATAGATAGTGTAGCTAGAGCTGCTAATTCTTACTTGCGTCATTGCACTGGTGTCCCAATTTAAAAAGTATTGTAATGCAAGGGCGAGCAACTATTCTTCCTCCTTTAGAATTTCGAGTTTTAGAGCTATTTAGACGTTCAAAAAAAAAAGAAATTGCGCGTCTCTTGAAGATGTTTCTTTCTATTATTTAAACATCCGAAACGCTCTAGGACTCGCGATTCAATAAACAAATAAAGTGTAAAAATATAAATGGTAATTGCGTTTATTTCAACTTTAAATGGTTGTCAAATTTGAAGGCTTAGAGTTTTTTTAAAAGTTTAAAAAAAGGAATTAAAGGTAAGCAGAATTTCTTTTTTTTTTTGATCTCTAAATCTCGAGATCTGAAAAACATTTAAATTTGAAATGAACTCAATTTTTCAAAGTTTTTCGCAACTTTATCTGCCGGTTGAGGACCGAGTTTTGGAGCTTTCTGAACGGTTGCAAAGCAGAAACATCATCTTCAAAAGACGCACAGTTTCTTTTTTATGTATCCAGAAAAATTTTACCCCTACATGTAATTGTATGAGCATACAGTCATCGACAAATATAGAGAAAAAATTAAAAGCAAGAAAGAATCCCAAGAGGCTTACGGCTCGACTCCTTGCAATGAAAGTCAGCAAGGAAAATTTTTCTCACTTTCGTACTTAGGTCACTTCTCTAATAAAATAGCACGGACTCTAACAAACCACACTCAAAATGTGAAGATTTCATTTAAGAGTGTATATCAACTCAGTTCCCATCTGGTCAATAACACACAATTGATATCTCATATTCAAAAAAGTGGGGTCTATCAACTTTCTTGCCCAGACTGTCCTTCGACGTATATAGGGAAAACTATTAGACCATTAGCAGTCCGAATTAGAGAACATATTAACAAACCTCAGGCCTCTGTGTTTGGTCACCATATTAGTTTTACCAAACACAGTTTCTCTCTTACTCATGATAGTAAATCTTATACCACTCCAGGGGTAATAACTCTAAAACCTTGGATTACAGAGAGGATCTTGAAATATGCAGGGAGATAAAGAGAAACCCCTATCATTACCTCAATGTAAGAATGAACAACGTAAATGACCGCAACCCCATTTTCAAAGTTTTTCCTTAAATCATTAAACAATTTAAATGTCTGGGGGCTGTGATTGCGTGGGGTGCAATCTTATAATAATTTTGATCATCTTTTTCAGTTTCAGACACTTCATTCTAAATATATTAATAGTTAACACATTTCAACAAATTTTAACTACGCCTATGTTCGTGTAATTTGTTGCTTTTTTACAAAAATGGAAATTATTTCACGTCACTGAATCCAAGTGTTCGAAATAGATCACGAATGGCCGATAACAGTAACGCTATAAACTTTTAATGCCCTTTCTTTGTGTACTTTGTCCCCCTTTTTTGCTCTTTTTGCTCATTGTCAATGAATTATTTATTTTAAATACAATTGACAAGAAATTCAAAAATGGAAGCTCATACAGAAAATCTCCACTCAGGCTTTCACATACTTGTATGTAGTTTTAATTTTTGGAGGGTTTGATTGCTCTATTATGCTATGACTGTGTGTGGCATAACCTCACCCTTTTGGGTTGTTATTGAAAAAGTTTTATTGTTTTAATGTCAATGTGCACAGTGTATTGAATGTTCTAGTTTTAATTTTAATTTTAAATGTTTCTAGAGGTTTTTTAATTGTATACATCTTGTTCTGTGTGGACTTTTCTCAAACTGGCAGGGTTGAGGTGTACCCTTTGACAAGTGAGTGTGGTTGGTGAGAACTGAGTGAACTTAGTTGCTAACCATATTCTCTTGTTTCTAGGGTCTGAGCCCTGAGGATGGTCCGATAGAGAGACCGAAAGCGCTTGGCCGATTGTAATAATTTCAAATATACACTGAAATACAAAATCCGTCAATTTCTTAACAATCCTTGGAACACTTGCTTGGCTAATGTTAGTATTTTCGGATATTTGATTTTGACTAATATTGGGATTTTCGATCACTGGACCAAGTACAGTAAAAACATTTTCTTCATCCTGTCATAGGTTTTCTTAAAACAGGTTTTTTATAGCTGACTCTTCTACTTTCCCGAAACTGGTTTAATAGTCTCACAAAAAAGGTTGGTTTAGAATGGTTCCTTTCAGGAAACCTTTGAGCATAGACTCGAGAGCCAACAAATAATTTTGATGACGTTCTCCAAGGATAATAAATCATATCAATACGCTCTTCCTTCGGATAAATCTTCATTTTGACAAAGCAACAACACAACAATAATCAAATAATTCAATTCAATCAATGAAGTTTCACAGTTACAAAAAACAATACCGCTATTATAGCAACAGGCTTTGCAGATTAAACTGACAGATTAAATGAATTATCTGACGTTTCTAAATGCCATAGGCCACTATATACATTAGAACATCTATTGAAAAAACAAAAAATGGTACAGAAAAGGATTATTTGGCGTATTCTGTGAAAACGCAAAGACACCCTTATACCATTCGATAGGTATTTAAAAGACGCATTTTCTGGTAAGGTAAAAAGCATAGCATCCTATTTAAATTAATCAAGTTAATGGGCAGCATTTATATGATGTTAGTTTTAAAAATTAAAATCCGCATAGTTATTCCTTATATACTTTATAATACCCAATGTAAATCCGAGTATTGGCTTTATTGACTATTAAAAATATAAATCAGCCACCAGATACCCTGTGTAACCTTCCATTGCTTCGTTAAATTCATGCTATTAAAAATAATCGAATCAACTTATTTCGATATGAATGTGAATAAGTGAAATATAAAAATACTTTGACTTCAAAGCTATATCATATAGTAATTAAATGTTTATACTATTTCATCTAAATCACGGTGTTGATACTGTTTATGGTTATATTGTTTTTTAATACAATAAATAGCCGAATGCTTTTTTTACATGAACTTTTTGCTTGTACTTGTTAATGAAAAGCAGTTCGTTTTAAAAATTGTGAGTATGAATGAGTTTGTAGACGAAACTTGTAAAAAGTAAGTATAAAATGGTAAGCTAATCAAAATAGTTTATAGTAAGTTTTGGAATCCTTCTAAATGCCAATATTCGAAATAAAATAATATTCTCGCGAGTAGTATTTATTTTAATGGATTGCGGTCAATATAAGGAATTTAAGTGAAATTAAAATATTTTTGTCTTTTCATTAACGTTTCGATTTATTTTATTTAAACCATCTTCAGAGTATTTTTTTTAACTGAAAAAATGTGAAATATGGCGTTTTTTATGAAAATTTTTAAAATTTACTTTCTTACATTAAGGAATATTTACTATGAACAATTTATTTGACTAAAATTAACTATTTAAATTCATATTTTCTGATTGCATCACTCTAAGCTAACTAAAATTGAAGATTAACATGGGGTTTTTTATTATAAAATAATTTGTACACATCTGCAATTTTATGCTTTAATAAGGTGATCAGAAATATTTCTGGCACCATTCGTGTCAGTTCTGAAATTCATGGTATTGGGTGTTTTTTCTTTTATGTGAATCATTTCTTTTATGGAACTTTTCTTGTAATTACTGTATTTGTCTATTATTTCGATATTATTAAAATAATTTCAAACTTAAAGAAAAAAATCATTAAAATAAATTTAACATATAAGGAAAAAACATATACAGAATAAGATAAACGAAAACCAAATGAAAAGTTTACTAGGAGACTTTTTATGTGTCCTTACAGCAATATTAATTTGATGCAACCTTATAAAAATGTTATTTCGATGAGTCACATTGTTTGATCATAATTTTTTGTAATTTTTGAGCTTGTATTCTCGTATATTCTAGTAGATTCTATAGATATATAAATAGGGATAGGGCATGAATAGTTTGGTTTGTATTTGGATGTGCCAGTATCAACAGGCAGCTATTAAAGGGTTGTTATTTAGTAATAAAAAGTGTTATTTTTGTTTAATCAACTCAAATTAACGATTTTATGGGGAGAAAATTGTAACAATTGGTATCAGAAGCGAGGATTATCCCGGGTTTCCCGAAAATTCTATTTATAACTCAGAAAATGGATTTTACTATTGGATTGGTTATAAAGTAAGAAGATAAGAACAATTGTTGACTAAGTTTTAGAACATTCAATTTAAAATCTAGTAGAGATAGTAAAAAATTTACTTTACTATCGAATTTGTCATTAATAAAGAAGCTAAGAACCGAATTTTCCATAAAGTTATAAAAAATTCTATTTAAAAACTAAAAAAGATAACGAAAAATTAACTTCACCATCAAATTTATCATCAAGAAAGAAGCCTTTAACTGAATATTCTACGAAGTTTTAGAATATTTTATATAGAAACTAGACAAGACAGCTCGTCAGTGGAGCTGTATCAGACCGAGAGCAACATTAGCAGGAAATAAGGGATATATGAACCATAAATTTCAAGGTATGTCGGCAGGATATTACACCTGCCGTCTACCAACTTCGATGTCAGACTGAAAAATATCGCCAGTCGAACGACATCTATGAATCAACGGAATAACGTGAAATTTTTAAACAATCAAAATTTCAGTAAGAAATAAAGAAATCTTTCTGCCGTATTTAAATAGTTTGTTATATATGTAATTCTCCTTTCAGGCAGAGAATATGAAAAATATATTTACAAACAGTTTATTTCCTGCAAATCTCGGTCTGATACAGCTCCACTGACGAGATCATGAGATGATCGAAACGTGTATGGAGAGAGGACCAGAGCGATATTTGCAGGAAATAAACTGTTTGTACATATATATTTTCATATTCTCTGCATGAAAGGAGAATTACATATATAACAAACTATTTAAATACGGCAGAAAGATTTCTTTATTTCTTACTTGAATTTTGATTGTTTAAAAATTTCACGTTACTCCGTTGATTTATAGATGTCGTTCGACTGGCGATATCTTTCAGTCTGACATCGAAGTTGGTAGACGGCAGGTGTAATATCCTGCCGACATACTTTGAAATTTATGGTATATATATCAGTTATTTCCTGCCAAAGTTCCTGTCGGTCCGATACAGCTCCACTGACGAGATCATGAGGTGATCGAAACGCGTATGGAGAGAGGACCAGAGCGATATTTGCAGGAAATAAACTGTTTGTACATACATTTTTCATATTCTCTGCCTGAAAGGAGAATTACATATATAACAAACTATTTAAATACGGCAGAAAGATTTCTTTATTGCTTACTGAAATTTTGATTATTTAAAGTTCTTGAATATTCTATTTGGAAACTAGAACAAATAGCGAAAAACAGACATCACCATCAATTTTAATAACAAGAAAGAAGTTTACTATCGAGTTTTCAACAATCTAAAAGTTTTAATGGTAAATACTAGACAACAAACAGCCGAAATGGAGCAAATAAATAAATTGATTTTATGAAACATAGAAGAATGTGGCCTAAAAGACAGACAAAAAGAAGGAGAACGGCGCCAAAAAGGAAAACAAGAAGAAGAAGAATAACGGCACCAAGAAAAGAACAGTGTCTTCTCAAAGAAAAAAAGATGGAGATAAACTTTACAAATAGATATAAGAGGTCATTGTTCAAGAACAACAAAAATTTGATCAACTTATATTGTGACAAAGGCAAAATTAAAAAAAAAAAGATAAGAGGAGTGCGACAAGACATGGGAGAATTTATGCCGAGAAGTGCGACAAGAAGTGAAAAATCTTAGACGGGATAAAATCACCACCGGACAGAACATTAAACACCCAACTTATGACGGCTAAACATCTTGAATAATGTAAAAACGCCAATTTGAAGCTGCTGTCACTGTAAATAACTGGAACTTCTAAGAAATTGCTACCACAATAATAATTACACATCGTGGACCAGCATTGCAGTTATTACAAATCATTCCTACAACTCAACAAAAAAAAAACAATGAAATCTGAACTTAAGGCCCAGTATTTTGTTGATGGAATAGAAGATCAGAAAATATAGCTTATGTTGCGTATAAGCAGATTTAGTTATTTTAGCGAAGCGTTCGATAGAGCTTTGAAAATAGAGGTCGAGGGGCCACCAAGGTCTCCAGACCTAAATTCCCTAGACTTTTACTTCTGGAGACATCTATAAGAACTAGTAATTACTAGAGAAGAATTACTAGCGAGAATAGCATAACATTCAAACGAAGTCCATAACAATACAGAAATATTATTTGCAGTGCAGCGGAAAAATATTCGAAGAATAAGAAAATTTACTGAAATACGTGCAGCCCATATTGAACATTTGCCGTAATAACATTTAAACGTTTTCACATTTTAATAACATTGTAAATTGACTGAGCTCCCGTCAACCCTTTGAAAGGTTTCTGGACGTGACAATGTCTGAGTCTTGCCTTCGAAGAGTGAAACAGCGCTTCCCCGAAAATTAAAGCACATCAGAACACCCAGCGTATTTTATTTTTACCTGTTTATGTTTAGCATTAGTAATTTTTAATTTTTTCCCTTAGAAACTGTATGTAAAATGATACTTGTCAAAAATTACGTTCAACGAACGTGGCTGCAAGACCGTTCCTGATATTAAATTACACAAGTCGTTTCAAAACTTAGAGCTGGTAAGGTAAATCGCTGGATACCCTTTTAGGGCTCTGTATTTCCGTTAAAGGACACTTTAGGATTTTTTTTCTCTAACAAAGTAGGGTTATTTTGACCTCCTCTGTATCCTCCCGAGAAATTAAGCGATACTTACCGGACACCCTGTAGAGTACCGATATGGTAATTGCCGATAGTAATACATTTTTCATATTTAGTTTTATCTGGCAAATGATTCTTAAAAACGCATTTCATATGCATATAGATTCATGTTCGTATTCAAACTTTTTTTGAGAAATCTAATTACGTTGATGATATTCTTTTTCTTCTTTAGGTGCCGTCCTCGTCCGAACTTTGGCTATCATCAAAGCTATGCGTATTTTTGACACTGCTGATCTAAACAGTTGGCAGTTGCTGCAATTGAACCATTCTCTTAAGTTCTTTAACCATGAATGCCTTCTTGTTCCTATGGATCCTTTGCCTATTATTTTTCCCTGAATAATTAATTGCAGTAACTGGTATTTATCTCCCCTCATAACATGTCCCAAGTATTGCAGTTTGCGTTCTTTAATAGTAAATATTAATTATTTCTCTTTCCGCATTCTTCGCAAAACCTCCACATTTGTTACTCTCCCTGTCCGCGATATTCTTAATATTCTACGGTACATCCACATCTCAAATGCTTCCATCCTCTTGGTATCAATCTTTTTCAATGTCCACGCTTCCATTCCGTAGTAAAAAACTGACAGCACGTAACATCTCACAAGGCGAATTTTAAGTTTAAGGCTTAAATCTCGTCCGCAGAACACCTTCTTCATTTTAATAAACGTAGCTCTAGCTTTTTCCACTCCGATTCTGATTTCTTCAGAGCCATCGTTATTTTCGATGATAACAGTTCCCAGATAATTATATTTTCTCACACGTTCAATTCTTTGATCATGCACGGTTGTCATGGAAGTTTTGTGGTGATTTAGATACCCCCATTATTTTTGTTTTATTGATGTTAAGTGATAATCCATATTCTTTACTGCATTCTACTATTCTTTTAATTAGTATCTGAAGATCCTCCGAAGTTTCTACAATTACAACCGAGTCATCGGCATATCTCAAGTTGTTTATTGGGATGCCATTTATTTTAATATCTATATTTTGCTCTGAAAGTGCTCTATTTACGATGTCTTCTGAGTATAGGTTGAATAAGATTGGTGAAAGTATACATCCCTGTCTTACGCCTTTCTTAATCTCTAGTTCCTCCGTTGCCTCTTGTTCTACTCGAATATTCGCTTTCTGGTTATAGTAAATCTTGGAAATAATCCTGATGTCTTTTTTATCCAAGTTTTTTCTACCACCAGTCTCATTAGATGATCGTGACGTACTTTATCGAATACTTTATTGTAGTCAATGAAGCACATATACATATCTTGGTTCATATCTAGATATCTTTGGCACATGACGTTAAGTGCAAATAGTGCTTCTCTTTTTCCAAGCCCGTTCCGAAATCCGAATTGAGTATCACCAATATCCACATCTAGTTTTCTGTGAATTCTTGTGTGAATCACTTTGAGGAATACTTTTAATGTGTGTCCCATTAGGCTTATTGTGCGATGGTCAGTGCACTGTTTTGAGTTAGCCTTTTTTGGTATGGTGACAAAAGTTGACAGGAGCCATTCTTTTGGTATTTCTCCTGTTTTGTAAATGCAGTTAAAAAGGTCGACAAGAATATTCACTAATTCACCTTCCACAAGCTTGAGAAGTTCCGATGTAATCCTATCTGGATTCTGTGATTTACCATTCTTCATTGTTTTTATAGCATATAGTATTTCTTCTTTAGTTATGTCTGGTCCTTCGTCGCCTTGTATGTTATCTATATTAGGTTCTTGTCTTTCATCGTCGAACAATTCTTATACATAATTCCTCCAAGTCATAAGCTTTTCTTGTAGATCGGTTACTATTTCTCCATTTGCGTTGCATAATAGATTGGGATGTTTCCGTTTTTGTATACCTGCCAATTCCTTTATTTTTTTATGTAAATTAAAAGTATCATGTTTTAGTTGCAATTCTTCAATTTCCTCGCATTTTCTTCCATAAAAAGTTTCTCTTGCTGTCCTTATTTCGTTTCTAATTTGTTTGTGTACTTCATTATATTTTTGTCTGCATTTTTCCTTGCACTGTCTTCCCTCTTCCATGAGTTCTAAGATTTTTTTTTGTTATCCACTCTTGTCCTTTTTTCTGTTTCTCTTTGGTAAGAATACTCTGAGCAGGTTTTATTATGGCCTCTTTTAAATGTTGCCACTTGTCTTCTACATGCGTATTCTGTGTATTTGTTGAAAGCAAGCATGATGATATTAAGTTGCAGCAAAAACATTTTTTGGTTGACAAAAAAATCTATATTATTGTAAAAACTAATTATATTTTTTCGTTTTGTCTTTGAGTTCTTAAGAATTATCTTGGAACGACCCCTGTCTTGGTTTTATATGTCAATACAACACTATTTTAAGATAATTTTGGTGCAACATGGCTTAGCTTAACTACATTTCCAGCCTATTTGCCTTTAAAACTTAAGCTATTTCAAATTTAATTAATAAATTATGAGACAATATATTTAACATACACTTTTTAACCTAGTTCCCAGATAAAGCAATAAAATATCAACTAGAATTTATCCTCGCACCGACAAAAGAAAACAGTTTCACAGAGATCAGAAAAAGGGTAACATGAGAAGGAAAGCAATAATTTTATGCACAATATTTACGATTATGTTATCAACCTTATCAATAAACGACGCATTTAGCGTACAACATCCTCGACGTGCGAGGGCAATATCACAGTCTTTTGAACTCATGTTTTTGATACCCAGGTTAATTTAAAAAGCTTTTCGAATAAATATTTTAGATGTATTTTTTTCTCAACTTTCCATTGGTGTAGGGGAGAGTAGGGGAATCCAGGACGGCGGATAATTGCGGATACGCCAGTATAGCTATGTTTGAAAAAGATAGCAGATATTTTAACCGCCACAATCGCGAGTCGCGCCCGAATGCAGTGCCGAACAGTGAATGGTGAGGTGAGGTCGCGTTCGCCGTACAAGGTAAGTTAAGTCGATTATTTTTCATCATTTTCATCTTATTTTTTAGTAAAATTGAATACGTGTATATTATTTCAAGCTAAACATAGGATTAACGTTTTTTTAAAAGTGAACTAACATCTAATTAAGTAACGTTTGTAAATAATCGCCAAGCGCATTACGATATTCTAACCTCAAATAAATATATATTTTTTCGTCTTTTTGTGAGTCGGGTAATGGCGGACGCTTTGTGTGGGGTAATCACAGACATCCGTAATTACCCCTATATGGGTTATTATAGGCCGAATACTTTTTATAAACCTACTCAAATAATTTTCTATAAACCTACTCCAATAATTTTTTATAAACCTACCTAAACCTTTTCATATTTCAGATGCCTCGAAATTACCAAAGAAAGACAGAGACCAAATACAAATTAAAAAATTTACAAAAAGCTATTCAGGACGTCAAGAACAAAAAACTTTCATTAAGAAAAGCAGCTATCGTTTACTCTATACCAAAAAGCACTATACATGACCATCTTAATAAAGAATTTATAAAGACCCCAAAAAGTGGAAGGAGGGCTTTATTTTCTGAAGACCAAGAAAAAGAATTAGAAGAACACATTTTAAAATGCAGTAAACTATTTTATGGCTTAACTCTAGAGATGGTGAGGAAAATAGCTCTCAAATTTGCTGAAGTAAAGCAGTTAAAGCATAATTTTGACCAAACATCACAAATGGTGGGAAAGGACTGGTTTTATGGATTTCGAAAAAGGCATCCCAACATTTCTCTCCGCAAACCTGAATCCACTTCTATTAATAGAATTACAGCGTTTAATGAAACAGAAGTGCGAATCTTTTTCGAAAACTTGGAAGCCTCACAAAGGAAATATCAGTTTAATGCCAATCGCATTTAAAATGTTGACGAGACCGGCATTTCTAATGTCCAGAAAAATTCTAGAATTCTAACTCCGAAAGGCCAGAAGCAAGTCGGCATGGCTACAAGTGGTGAAAGAGGCACAACTACAACAATTGTTTGCGCATTCAGTGCTTCAGGAAAGTATGTCCCTCCATTTTTTATTTTCAAGAGAAAGCGAATGAATGCTCATCTATTGCATGGAGGCAATGTTGATATGGTTGCAACCGTGAGCGATTTGGGTTGGATTAATGAAAACCTATTCATAGATTGGTTACATTATTTTATCTCTTACGCTAAACCAACTGTTGAAGAACCTATTCTTCTTATTTTAGACAACCATGAAAGTCATATTAGCCTGGCTTGCTATCTGCTTTGTCGCCAGAATGGAATAATACTGTTATCTCTTCCACCACATACGTCACATCGTATGCAACCGCTGGACTCAAAACTGTATACAACAGAGAATGTGACTTATACATGGCTTCAAATATAGGCCGAAAAATTACACATTATGAAGTTGTCGAACTTTTTACTAAACCTTTCAATCGAATCAGCAATATAGGAAAAGCTGCAAATGGTTTTCGAGCAGCTGGTATTTGGCCATTAGGTACAACAAAATTTAACGAACATTTCTTTGATTCGACATCACCTGATATGCAGACAGCAACGACATCGAATATGCAAAGAGCAGTAACACCTGATGCCCAGATAGCATCGACACCATCTGTGCAACGAGCAGTAACATCTGATACCCAGACTGCACCGACACTATCTATGCAGAGAGCAGTGTCACCTAATGCACAAGTAGTTCCATTATCAGTTGTGCAGCAGCGATCAGTAAGACCTTTACCTGTGTTGGACAAATCAATTCCACTTCAAGATGTTGTTAATGTTCCCCAACTGCCACAACAGAAAAGTAGGCAATGTTACACAAAGAAACATTCAATTATAATCACTAGTACCCCTATGAAAGACGCTTTAGAAGAAAAGAAACAAAGAAAGAAAAATAAAGAAGTGGAAAAAGAAAATGATAAGTACGAACCACTGAAAGAAAGAAAGGTATGAAGAATCTTAAAGCATTTGAAGATGATATGAAGGCTAAAGATAGGAACGTACAGCGCAAGAAAAAGAAAGTCAACAAAACTGCTGCAAAGGTTGATGAAGGGTATTATTGTCTTATTTGTAATGAAAAGTATGAAGAACCAATCACAGAAGATTGGATAATGTGCATCAAATGTAAATTGTGGGCCCACGAAACTTGCATGAGTGGTGCAAGCACATCAAGGGGATTGATCTGTGATTTCTGTGCCAATTAGACTATGTTCGTGATTACCCCATACACCATCCGTAATTACCCCCCAAGCTGTGGGGTAATCTCGGACACCAGAGGTTTTGATTTTTGTTGAAATTTGATTTTATTTTTGAAAATTTATCTAAGTTGATTATGAGAACATAAGAATGATTAGTTTAAGTAAATATTAAGCAACAAATAAGCCTTGTAACTTCATTTGGTTTTATTGTATTTCAGTTCTCCCTTAAGTGTTCGCAATTACCCCACCTTCTCCTAGTTATGTTTTTAAAAATTGGCATTTTGTCCTTGAAAAAACACAAAACGTGTTATATCTTGAAAGGAGCAATTTTAATGTTTCTTTTGAAAGTCCAGATCGAAAATTGGAGATTTTTACAGCAATACAGCAGAACCGCGCATACTCGGGACATAGTATGCTTGCTGATGTACACCTCCCTCCATTATATTTTAGTTTAATTTTATAGTTATTGATTTTCTAAAATAACTTTGTTTTCACAAATTTTATTTCTTCTTCTGTCTCACAACTGCTTTATCATGGACCTTATTTGTTGTTGAATCGATTTAATCTTGTGAAGAAGTTTGTTGTGAATTTCTTAATTTTCTTATATTTTTATTTTAAAAAGGATTGTGTGTAATGTAGGAATAATGACGATTTTTTAAATTGAATGAAATTTGCATTAATTCGGACAAGAGCGTGGTTTTGCAAGGTATCTGATTTTACTTTAGCCTGATTTATATTAAGCATATTTAATGAGAATTGCAATTAAACACATGTATACTTATTAAATAGTTAATTTTTTGATAAAACGATCATAGCACGTTTTGCACTCCTTGTTCCATTTCAATTTCTTTTCGCTACGTCTTTCTCGCTCTCGTGAATTTTGCGTTCGAGTATACCCTGCGTAATGCTTTGTTACGTGGCCTCAAATAAACGTTGATACCTTATAAAGATGTCAAGATTTTGACCTGAAATTCTACAGAAAACATTTTGAGATTGTAACAAAAAACTTTGTCGCTGGAAGTTTCTTAAATCAAAACTTTACAGCACACTTCTTTAATCCGGAATTTTGCAATCTACTTTCTCTGTATTAGTTTAAAAATTATTTTTTTTAATTAAGAACATTTTTCAAGGTTAACCCGAAGTGTATGCCTTAAATAGGATTTCTAGTTATCTCAAAAGAAATATTACCTCTCAAATTGCCCAAATTTTCGCAGTTTTTGAAAAAGCTGTTAAAATGGAATAACCCAAATTTTAGGAATTTCATTTATCATTAGTATTTAAAAAGATTACCTGAAAAAATTTCTAAAAGCAATGTTGTAGGTAATGCCCAACTCATGCGGTGGAAAATTTTTTAAGCCATTTTTTCAAACTATATTTTCCATATAACTTTTTGGTTATGACGAAATTTACAGGGCCGTAAAGTTTAATCTAAAATATGGCTAATTTACGAGAATAAAACGTTAAAATCCTAGAACAGCCGTCGACATGCGCACTACAAAATGATCAGCTGACCATCGACAGGACTAAACTTCGAAAATCTATTTACTTAGTCTTAAATGGAGTCTGAATGAAGAAAGTTATTAGAGTTGTAATCTTTAGTAACGAAGTCATCTAACTCTTTTGTTCTGGGAGTCACATCAAATGATATCTGAAGCAAAAGTGAATAATCCTGTCAGTGTCTGTACCGATGGGAGTTAATTTCAGTCATTTCTTATACTATGAAAGTAAAAATGGGAAGAAAATGTGTTTTACTATTTGTGTAAACTATTGTTTCCGTTTGTGTGCGTGAACTTTCTTGCTGTGAAGTGGGAGTGATTGATTAACTTTTTTAAGGTCCGGTAATTTATTCTCTAATTATAACAAAATATATGACCTTTTTTCCTCATTTTTTTTTACATTTTTTAAGAAAATATTAATACGAAATTGATTTTTCAAAGGATATGCAATATTTAAAAACAATTTTATATATTAATATTTTTCTGCCGTAATGGTGAACGGAACATATATTTTTCACAGCATTAATTTTTTCGACAAAATGATAAAAAGGTTATTCGAAATAAAATAAGTAAACAAGCTCATTGTCTTATATCATAATATTTTGCTTCAGTTAACATATTAATTAATTTTAAATTGGAGGATATAAAAGTGAAGATAACAATATCAACATGAGCCTGATTAATAATAAGCAACGCTTCTTAACGCCGTGTCCTGAAACTTCAGACGTAGAAAATAATAAATCATAGAATAGATGCAGAAAAAAAATTGAGTTCGGTGGAAACATCGGTTAAATTAAGACTGAATGAAGTTATGCAAGAATATGGACATTGTATTGTATGTTTGTCATCCAAAACTTAACCGGATAGAAAAAAAATAGCAACTGAGAAGAACTCGGTGACAAGTAGAAAAATAATTCAAGCAGAACTTAGAAATTATAGAGCCAGTATCTAATTCTGGCTAGAGTTAAAACCTTCTACTGAGATATTTTATGTATACGACAAAATAATAATGCATTATAATTATTGTAAGTTGTATGTATATGTATGTTTTAAAATATACCAACTTCATTTATACTTACTTGCACTGCCAAATAAATTTATTTTGAAATGATTCGTTAGTTTTTATTTGTGTAAGTAATGCAATAGATTAGGAAAATTGCGTATATTACTTTCTTGACATATGGATAAATGAATTTTTTTTATACGGTAGAACAAACCATTCTGTTTTATGCGAATTTTCGAATTTTTTTTAATGAAAAGACTACTTCAAATCTCAGTTTATGTTTTGGTAAACATTTGGAAAGTGCTGAAACTACATCATACTACATGTTTTGAAAATTTAATGTGATACAGAAACTAGCTGTGTAACTAAGATTCTGTTTAAAATATGTATCTTTTAGTAAAATTTGCCGAAAAAATGTAATTCACAGACAAACTATAAATTCAAACACGTTGAAAAGCAACACTATTTGTTTACCCTATGGAGAAAAAAGAAAATAAACCAAATAAGTTATGTACACATTTTTATTTAAAATATAATTGGTCTACAAACAAAACTAATTTAGAAAGGTTTTTTCTTATAAATTCTCCTTTTTTTTTAATACATAAATATAATAATGTTAATTAATTTTCATCTTGGATGTTCCATTAAAACATGGTAAAATATGTAAGGGAACAAAAGTTTATTGTGATTTTTACTAATTTTAACATTTATTAACTCTAAATTAAATTCTACTAAATGGAAGAATTTACTTGAGTCCCCCTCTGTATAAAGATTTGGACCGTTAAAATTGTATATCTTATGTCTGGCCAAAAATAGTCACATATCAGGGAAATATAAATCCATTAACAAACTTAAGCCTAGTTTTATTACTTTTGGGGTAGTTAATTTTTCTGAAAAAAACAACAAAAACTTAATGAATTTATGTGACACAAAAACTAAACTATTCCACCCTCTCGAAGTTTTTGATATAAATCTGTCAAAGTAACTTAATAATCTTAAAAACCATATCGTTAAGGGTCTAAGGTTAAGTTGTAAAGTGATAACCACATGTGGCGACCGTGAGAGAGCTTTCTTTTACTTAAACTGAGCAAATTTTCCCATCATAAGAAAACAAAAGAATATTTAAATAAAATCGCTGAAATGCAATATTAGTATTTGTTATTATGTACAAAGTTCGCGACTGTTACCCATTTTTCCCCAATTGACGAAAATAAGAATAAGAAAGAGAAAATGGTTAAAACCTTGGGGATTTTTTATGGGTTCTTTCACGCATCTTTTAGAATAGTTGTAGAATAGTTATGATCACATTTATATAAAGTAATTATTAGTTTTGAGCACTGGTCAGTTTTAGTATTAAATTAAATTAAATTCGACGCATGGATGACTTATGCCATCTATGAACCAGGGGACCGAAAGCATACCGACGCTCGGGAACGAAAACTACCTTTCGCGCGCGGGGATGCATCGCGTAAGGGCGATCTGTTGGTGGAAAAGCACGCATGACGGGACCAACGCATCTAATAGGGAGAAGGGCGGTTCTAAGGGATGAAAGTTGAGTTCGATTTTGAGAAATTAATTAAGGGGAGTTACGGTTTTGAATTCGTCTAAGTCAGTTTGGCGTGCGTTTTAGTGTTTTACCAGTGTAAGAAGGTTTTTCGCTGCTGTCTTTTCTGCTATTTTTGTCTTATATTTTTTTTCTATTCTTCCAGACAGCATTTCAAATAGTAAGGGGAGATTTACTTTATTTTCTACCGGGGAAGGGAGTCCACCATCCCTTAAACTTTTAATTAAACAAATAAATTTGGGTTTATTTCATTAAGGGGAATATCAGAACGGCCTAAAGTGCTTGTAGGTTTAAGCTTTTTAATTATAATCCAGATTTACTCTTAAGTTTCTCATTGTAAATAGTTCGTTTTATTCTATTTATTTTGTTAATAGACTAAGTGTTTTGAGAAACTTGTTTTATTCAATTTAATTAAAACCTTCACGCGAATTAACTTGCGGCCGCGCTGCTGCGAGATCTACAAGACCAGAGATGTCTACTGACCAACTAATTAGCAGCCTTTCCTAAGTCCTGAAGATCTGAGTCATGGTTGTGGTAAGCTTTAATAACCGTAGTGTTTGGTACTAAAGCTGCAAGAGAGAAGTTGAACGACTAGACTTCCAGAGTGTCTTTATTACTGCGATATTTAATTGTAGGTTATCAAAATAGTTACTAATTAATATGGGAAAAAAATGATTATAGATAAGATAATTAACGCTACCTCAATATGTCATCGGCAAGAGTCTATAATCAAATTCTGTCACAAATAAATGATTCTCTTCCATAATTTTTTTTTAAACTCATTTGTTTGATAAAAATGTCAAAGAAATTAGGTTCTTTAAGCATCTAATAAATCCATCTAAACCGCAAGCAACTCACAAGGTCAAAATAAACACAACAATGGCGTTGAGCCGATACTGTGTTGTTTACGGATAGCGCTACGAAACAACTGATCGTCCACGATCCAAAAATATAACTGGTGCCCAATGTGCAGAAATTCTCTTTTTCGTCCATGGTTTGCCATTTTTTGGCTTTAACAGCCGACAAGATTAGGGGTATATAGTAGGGGTCAGTGGCCAGCAGCCTACTGGTCGCACGTCTAAAGATGCTTATAAATATGATAAGATGAGCTCGTGACGAGTATGTCTCGAACTTCCAGCGAGACTTCTTTGAATTTTGCCGATTTATATTGTTATCGAGGGCCATTTTCGACAGATTTTGATGGAGGTAATAAATGCAGTTGGGTTTCAAGAAATCAATTTTGTTCTCTTGTTTTCAGTTAACTCGACCGATATTGGCAGCGATCCGTTTTCTGTCTGTTTTTTGGTGTAAACTCAAAGGATTTTTTTTATCTAGTGGGGCGTTCTTTGGAGAAATTTACTTTGCAGCAAAATTGAAAACACAAGATTTTCTTATTTTTTTGCTAATGAAATGAAATTTATTTAGCACTTGGCATTGATTAAAAATGGTTCATAAGTGAATATGGAGTAATCTGAAAAAAAAAAGAAAAGAAGTGGATGTGTGAAATGAAATTGCGTCAGAAAATTTGCACAGACCAGCGAGAAGAAAATTTCGAGTGCATCTGCCATATGAAAATGGGCCGTTGAAAATATATTTTTCTTTTTTTTAACATATTTTCAAAATGTAAGGAAAAGATTTTGACGGGATTTTTGTATTATCCGCTAATAGGTTGGAACTATGGATTTGCTAGGAGTTTGAATTCTGAATATTTTTTTTTATACAAGGTAGTGCGCTATTATCGCCCATATTTTAATTTTTTGTTTAATACACTTTTTTACGGTAAAACCCCACTGTATAAAACTAACAAAGCTGTCGTGTGTTCTTTATTATCAGAAAAATATGACAATGATATGCACAAGAGATTTATGTACCTATGAAGAGCCATAAACCAAAAGCATAGCAATTCTCGGAGCATATTTCATAAATAAATCGGCTTTCCGAATTCGGATAAAGTATGTGTCTGAATTATGTATTTGAGGAGAGAGTAGTATACGTAAAAGAAAATTAGGTTTAAAAGTATGCATTTTAATTGGACAATTAACAATAATGTCATTTTTAAGTGTAATACAGATGTGTATAAGTTTAAGGCCTTGCTATGTTATTGTCTTACAACTTTCAGTGCTAGCTATTGAAAATGTCTACTTTTACTCCAAAATTTTATATAGACGTTTTGGATTTAAAATCCAAGGCAATATTTTCAAATGTGCAAAATTCACTTGTTCAACCAAGAACTCTGATGAGGGTACATAGTTTGCTTTCGAAACGTACTGGCATAACAGAACTTCGTGAATCTACAACGTGCAAGTGAATTAAAGAAAGAAAAAGTAGCACTGTGTGCGAGCCTAAACCTTCGAACATACCTCTGTAGAAGTAGCATAACGTCAGAACTAGAGCCCGGTTGTTTGAACGCTGAATAACGTAGTAATATTTTTATTTATATTTGAAAAAGTGTTGATATTTAATTTCTTGTTACGTCAATTCTGAAAACAAAGTATGAATATATGGTTGCCTAAATTATTATTATTGTTATTTTCAATATGTAAACAATATCTAACAATATTTACCGATAAAAATAAGTTTTTAAATCCTCTTTTTGTTAATATTAATTGTAAACTTCGCATTTATAGTAATTTCTAACACTTAAAAGCACCCAAAGAAATGTCATGACAAGCAATTAAACTGAAAGGCAAGCTAAGTAAATATATTTATGTCTGTCAAACATCAAAAAAGCGTCTTCCCCACTGACCATAAACAGCCTTCAAACAAATCTATTGTTGTTTAAATATAGGGTATGACTGAAGGCCTAAACCGTCTCCAAGAAGAAAAAAATTATACAAATTCTTCAAAAACATACTAAGAATAACGTTCATGAATTATATTTAGAAGATAAAAAGCAAGTATTGATAAAGTTTGAAAGTTGTGAAACAAGATGAGAATGTACTTGACATGGGAAAAACCAATCTGTAGAAAGTGCTGACAAAAGGGAATTTCTCTTAGGAAAAGTCAAAATGGAGGTGATACAGAGGAAATGTTTGTTTTTTGGATATAACTGGTCCTATTTTGTTTAATAAGTATTCAAAAATTGGTAGGAAACATTCTAGTGAAATTTTTGTATTGTCCTCTACTATGATGGAAATTAAAATCCGCTTAAAGTTCCGATCATGACCGTACACAGGATCGTCGAGATTTTCGTTTTTTATTTAATTTATTGATAATAAAACTCCACTGCATAAAATTAATATAGCTGCCGTTTGTTCTTCGTCGTCATATATGACAGGGCAGGTTTACTTTCTTCGCTCACTTTCTATTAACTAAAACTTTCTTGAAAAATTTGCGTGGTGTGCTGGACTTCAACCAAAATTTAAATATATTTTTTCTTTACCCTTTATTGGTTTACACTGCTCAGACGCTATAAATCTCTTTTGGCACCGGGCGTCGAAGAAGGATTCGAACCGGCAAAGATCAAAGAGGCTCGTCGCATACTCGTCACGTGCTCGTCACGCGCTCGTCTCGTTATATTTATACGCACCTTAACGCGTTATTGCACGAGAATCCTCAATTTTTAAGGTGCTGACCTACTCCATTAGTAACATAATAAATTTTTGTTGACCTGTAGTTTTTTTTTTCAAATAATTTATTATAATATCCTAATATTAATAAACTGACACTAAGTTATAAAATAATTTTTTCCTCATAATCGCAAAATAAATATAGATATACATTTCTTCTATAGGCATAGCTAATCTTCTTTCGAACTAATCTTAAAAACATCTTGGAAAATTACTAATATTTTTCTTTTAATATCATATTATATTAAGTTAAATTGTTTTATAATAGTCGTTAAACTTAAGTAGCTGCAATTTAAATTGTTTTTTTTTTATGCACACAATGCATTAAGGAGTCAATCTCCTAAGTCTGGCTTAGGAATAGGTCGTATTCCTAATTTTTTCATAACAAGATCTGTTAGCAAATTTGAATTTTTTATTCCTTGTTTATTGACATTTTACCACACATTTGTGAGGGTTATTAAAAATACTATAAATGTATGGAATTACAGCAATCGTAAAATGAGGAACAGCAGTTGTGGCTTGTCCTTAGATTTGCAGGTTTGCGCAACCCCAAAAAAAATTGTAAATTAAAATAAAACAAACTAATAAATATAAGTAAAGGGTGTTTTTTATAGAGGTATAGATCTTGGAGGCCAATTTACGGGTCCGAAACGTAAAACTATGCGGTTACCAAACATTTCCTTCAATAAATCAATTGTGGCACGAGCTTTGTGAGATGTTGCGCCGTCTTGTTGAAACCACAGCTCCTGCACATCATGGTTGTTCAATTGATGAACGAACAAGTCAGTAATCATGGCTCTATAGCGGTCACCATTGACTGTAACGTTTTGACCAGCATCGTTTTTAAAGAAGTGTGGACCAATGATTCCACCAGACCATAAAGCACACTAAACAGTCAGTTTTTCTTGATGTAACGGTGTCTCAACATACACTTGAGGATTATCATCACTCCAAATACGGCAGTTTTGTTTATTGACGTATCCATTCAAACAAAAGTGAGCTTCATCGCTAAACAAAATTCGCTTATGAAAATCGGGATCAACGGCAATCTTGTTTTGGGCCCATTCACCGAATCTACGCCTTGCTAGGTGATCGTGTGGCTTCAATTCTTGCACCAGTTGGATTTTGTAAGCACGCAAACCAAGATCTTTCCGCAAAATCTTCCATAAAGTGAATGGACACATATCCAATTCCTGTGCACGATGGCGGATAGACTGATTCGGGTCTTCCTCTACGCTACGCTCTACAGCAGCAATGACTTCTTCTGTATGCACTGTACGACGTCTCTGTGGATGCGTATTATCATTTAGAGTAAACGTGGTGCGAAAACGTTCCATAGTTAATCGAATTAATTGCTCTGATGGATGATTATGTTGACCGTAAAATGGACGTAGTGGGCGATACGTATTTCGAACAGAACTATGATTTTCAAAATAAATTTGCACAATTTGGAAGCGTTGTTCAGGCGTCAGTCTATTCATGTTGAAATGCCAAACCAAACTAAATATAAATCACTTGACAGGTGACAAAATGGCCGCCAGTTAAAAAAGTGTTGCGAACTTAAAGTTTTATACCCTTTACAAATATTTTTTTTTAATTTCTACTGATAATTTAGTGATTAAATTTCTTTTCAAATTATATTTTCTCTTGTTTAAGAAATCCATATACAACATGGAAAATATGGACACAAAGAAGATATGTTCTCGGTCTTATGGTGTTTCTAGGAAACATCAATGTTTATTCTTTACGATCTAACTTAAGCATAGCAATTCTGGCAATGACGCAGGATAGATTTATTTCGCTAGAAAATGGAACACAAATGAATATAGTAAGTAGGCAAATTCTCTTTTACAACTTAAAGTGAACAGATTTTCTAAATGGAACAATCAGAGACTCCTCTACTAGCCGTTGATAGTATTCATTAAAATTAATAATTGTATTATAAATTCATCTATTATAACGCTTAAGTGTTTTTTTCTCATGGACCTGTAAAGAACTTGGATGTACTACGACCCGCATTGACCTATTGTGCTCACCCTCGACTTACAACCACTCTGTTAATTTAGCTTCCTGAACTAATTTATACGGGTTAGCTAAGGAATGAGTATGTATCTCGTTCGTTTCCAAGTTTGTTAACTCGAAGGTTTGCTATCTTTTCTGATCTAATAACTCACAATCTCATATGATATGATTTACCGTTTTCCCGACCTGACCACATAAGATGCAACTAAGGTCTCCGTTAATTTTACGTGGGTAAACTTTGATGTTCTATCAATATGCATGTGATTACCCTTAGTAGTATCCTGCTAATTTGGAGTAGTTTCCTTCGGGTTAGAATTCCCTACAAGAAGCTTGCCATGGTTCAAGCCCTGTCGGACTGTCTAATAATTTTTGAGCTCTTTTTTGAACTATTGTTTGACGGTTTCTCGGGTCGCACACCTTCATTTTCATTTCATTCATTTTAGCCTAGTTTTCATCCTTCCAAAACTGGATATAGGCCTCCCCTATTTGTTTCCAAATCTCTCTATTCTGGGCTCTTCTTTGCCACATCAAGCCGGCATGTCTGACTATGTCATCTTTCCATCTCATCTGTGGCCTGCCTCTGGATCTTTTCCCTTCATATGGGCGCCATTTTCCAATTTCTGAATTCCGACGGTTGTCTTTTATTCGCTCGTTATGGCCTACCTATTTCCATTTTAGTGATGCTGCTCTTTCTATAGCGTCAACTGCGTTGGTTTTTCTTCTTATCCACGCATTTCTTTTTTATCTCTGAGTGATATTCCTAACATGTGTCGTTCCATAGCCCTTTGAGTTTTGCGGATTCTGTCCAAATTTGATTTTGTAAAGGTCCACGTCTGCGCTCCGTATGTTAGAACCGGCAATATACAACAATCAAATACTTTGGTTCTTAAGTATAAAGGAATTTTCTGATTTTTCAAAACATAAGAGAGTTTTCCGAATGCCATCCATCCCAATCGAGTTCTTCGTGTTATTTCGGTTGGTTGTCCTTACTCGCTCTTATGGCCTGGCCTAAGTATATATATTCATTCACCTGTTCTATTTCGGTTGCATTTACTGTTATAACTTGTTGTTCGTCTGAGTTTGACATTACTTTTGTTTTTCTGAGATTCATCATTAATCATCGTTGGAACGATGTTTCATGGAGGTCGTCTATCTGCAGCTCTTTCCAGTCGGATGTGATCAAGAGTATATCATCTGCATATCTCAGATGATTTAGGAATCTACCATTAATGTTTATCCCTTTATTTTCCCAGTTTAATGATTTGAACAAGTCTTCCAGGGCCATTGTAAATAATTTGGGCGAGATTGTATCTCCCTGTCTTACTCCTCTTTTGATTGGGATGCGGTTCATCATCAAGTTGCGTCTGGATAGACATGATGCAATAAATTTTTGTATCTCGAGTCTATTCTGCTATTTACCAAAGCTTCTTTAACAGCCCATAGTTCTACGCTATCGAAAGCCTTTTCGTAATCAGCAAAGGCCATGTACAGAGGCAGATTACACTCGTTGGTTTTTTCTATTAATATTTTTAGTGTATGCACTTGGTCGCATGTTCCATATCCCCTTCTGAATCCTGCTTTTTCAACAGGTTGATATGTGTCGAATTTGTTCGTCAATCTGCCAGTTATGATTTTCATGAAAGTTTTGTATAACTGGGAGAGAAGGGATATAGGCCTATAATTGTCCAGAGTCGCCGGATCGCCTTTTTTATATATCCAAATTGTGTTAGTGTTGTTCCATCCACTGGGTATCCTACCTTCGACAAGACATCTGTTGAATAAGATCTTTAAATATTCCTTAACTTTTCTTCCTCCTTCCTTAAGAAGTTCTATTAAGACTTTGTCATCTCCCGCACACCTTAGTACCTCAAAACCGGTTCTAGACCAAACATTGAGTTGATAACCTTTCTCTAGCTTGCTTATCAGCTTTTTAATTTCTATGTGTGTACTCGTGACCTGGTACAGACCATAGCATAACTCTATTATCCTTTAACAGAGTTATTAGTTCTCTCTGACATTCCCAAATTAGTTTAGATGATACTTTTCGCCTCTTGAGGGCTTTTAAGACAGCTTGACTATCGGAATAAATATAGCTCTGCCTTCCTTTGTAAGCTCTGCTTGTTATCGCGCCTGTTCATTGTAAAATTGCATATATTTCTGCTTGAAATACTGCTAGATTTCTTCTCAAGGGAATAGTCCGTTTTTCTCATAATTGCAGCACATATATCCCAGCTCCGGTACCTATTTTGATCTTTTGACTATTAGTGTATTGGATATGTGCACCAGAATATTTTAACTTTAGGGTCCAAAATTTTCTTGGGACCACGTTAACCAAGGATATTTACTCACCTCATTCTTTTACGGTTATATAACCACACATATTTGAGGCTTGTTCTCTGGAAAGTGGATTTTGAGTAAAAGTAATGCTCTTTCTTTCTCTCTTTCAGCGAAGCTATCGTCTGATTTTCTGAGTGTCATTAGTGTGTCGACCCTACCCTTTGCCATAACTTTGTGTACTCTAGCTTTGGCAGGGGAAGACTGAGTGTCTTCACAGAATTTCTTGAAGCTGTTTCTTTTAACTTTCCTAATTTCTTTGTTGTAAGTTGTAAGTTTTTTAGTGTAGCTCTGCCAGAATACTCCACCACGATTAGACCTATTAAAAAGTTTGCGCATTTCGAATCTTAACTCTGACAGATGGTCATTCGTATGCTCCGAATATTGCCTCATTTACTTCTTTCAGGTCATTTGGCAGCTCCAGATGGTTCTTAACGCGTCTTCTCAAATGACTATGTGCTAAGTTTGTCTTCCGACTGGTGCTTTGTTTTTCACAATCTGTTCTTAGGATATCTTCTGAGGACTGGCTCAGGAGTATCGGTGAAATGTACTTACTGATAATTCAAATTGTCGTTCACAGTCCTACTCATGAACTAAAATAGTACTTATCACATTACCATAATAATTGATAAAATAATATTGACAGAATTACTAATATTTTAATTTTAGGGTCCAGAATTTTCTTGGGACAACATCGACCAAGGATATTTACTCAGCTCATTTTTTTACGGTTATATTACCACACATATTTTAGGAGGTATTCTTGCAGCAAAATTTGGAGGTAAACGAATTTTTGGAGGAGGAATCGTGTGTACTGCTTGTATAACGGTACTTAGTCCATGGCTAGCTGATATTAATTTATATGTATTATTAATTGGAAGGATATTAGGTGGCATATGTGAGGTAAAATATTCGAATTTCACTATCACTACATATAAGGTCAACAGTGTTTTCAAAACTTCAGGACCTTTTTAGGGCATTGTATGAATATATTCAGATAATTTTTAAGGGCATATAAGCAATTCTTGGATCCTTAATATATTTCGGACCTTGAAATTTATATTTTAACTTTGTTAACTCAAAAATTATTGGGTGTTTTTCCAGTAAAATTTTTTAACTATTTTTAAAATATTTATTTATAAATGTCACAAGAAATAAATAAGATATTTTTTAAAATAAAGCACAATAAAAGAAATCTAAAAAAACTCACGAGTTATTCTAAAAGTAGGCTCCAATATACAATACTTACGTTTATTTCGCCACAATTTCAAAACCAATGAGACTTCTTAGAATACACTTATTTTAACTATACAGGATGCTTGAAAAAATGAATCCCTAAAAATACTGGCTTACCAAATTTTAATATAAGTATTTCTAATATATACATATCTTAAAATGAAATATTCATAATTATTTTATATTACAACTTTTAAAATAAGCAGTGAATTTTTTGAAATACCCTTTTTCTACTACTAAACCTAACACTTTAGAAAACTCGCTATTTATTTCTTTTAGAATTTATAGCTCATTAAACACCATTATTCTTAAGGCTCGA
The DNA here is from genome assembly GCA_034092305.1 of Diaprepes abbreviatus. Classification (NCBI taxonomy): domain Eukaryota; kingdom Metazoa; phylum Arthropoda; class Insecta; order Coleoptera; family Curculionidae; genus Diaprepes; species Diaprepes abbreviatus. The sequence continues at coordinate 2,757,887 of JASJET010000055.1, read as the reverse complement.
TAAAATGATAATACTAATAGCTATTATAGTTCTAAAAACTGCTAGTCTAAATGTACCTGTTGACGGCCGACTACATTGACTTTATGCTAAGTATTCCCTACGTACGGAGGTACGAAGACTTACAAATCTCAACTTTGATTCCAATATGACTTCCAAATTCTTTCGTTTCTCATTCAATAAAATATCTTCTGAATTAATAACCGCTACGAACGTAAATTTTATAATTTACAATGTATTGGGAGTGTCAAACATCATAAAGCAGGATCTCTATGTATTGAATTCAGAGACGCATGTGCATTTCCCAGATTAAAACTATAATAAACCAGAATATCTTTAGCATTACCATACATACTACACTCTATTAAATAAATCTGAGATATATATAAGGGAAAATTGGGATGACAAAATTGAATCCTTGATGATATCGATTTACTGCTTGAAAAATGATTATTTGATGTCTACCTAAAAGATATCAGGAGAGAAAGGAGCAAAAAATGTCGTCAATTCCCCGAAACTAAAGTTTTCAAAGTAGAACCTTATAACTTACCAAATCAAAGGCTTTAAAATAATCCAGCAGAACCGAAACTGTAATTTTTTCTGGGCATTTTCAGTTAAAATATCATTAGTAACCTTAATAGCGCAGCGGTTGTGCTGTGAGATTCCCTGAAATCAGACTGTTTCACAGGTAAAATATCATTATCCTCTGCATAAGTAGCAATTTGGTAGTAAATTGTTCTTTCAAAACTATTAGTATACTGATTGGCCGCAGATTCGTTAAAGTTCAAGTTTGCGCATTTGTGTAGAGGCCGTAGGGTGATTTTATTCCAGGTAGATATGAAATAGCTAATTTCCAAACACAGGTTAATTATATGCTTTATATAATTTGTAACATACGGTATGCACTATTTCAACATTCTTACATATATGAGATCAGTCCAAAGGCACCTAATTTTACCGAATTTATGGTATCTTCAATCTTTAATTTCATTTGGACAGTTATGATTGATGCTTAAAAACTGAATAAAGTAATCTTTAATTTTATTATAGGCTTGCAATATCTGGAGAGATGACACTTTATTTTCTATTTCTTATAACTAAGGCATTTCATTATCTTTTGAAAATTGAAAAAAAAAACTAATTTAAAAATACCCAATAAATTCTACGTTAATTAATTTATAGATACACTCCGAATCAAGGAACCAACAATTGTTATTTTGATCTTAAAATATACATTTTTGTAAGTTAGGGGGATATTATTTTATCAAAATTGTAACCAAATGTTAACTATGTATAAAGTAAATATTAGCTAATTCTAAAATTCTGAATTCAACAAAGCATTCAGTTATAGTTTTTTTTTCCAAACTGACCTAAAACTAACATAGTACCACTCATTTAACATTAAAATTTCCAAAAAGAAAATGGTCTACCCCACTTGATTTCTGACCCGCTTTCTCTCTTTATTTTTAGGGCGTAACGTTCTCTTGTCTTTACTCAATGTGGAATAAATGGATACCTCCACAAGAAAGAGGTAAAATACTTGCTTTCGCCAATTCTGGAGCCTACATAGGAGCAGTATTTTCCATGTTATTCTATGCATATCTAGTAACTGTGGCAGGATGGAGATCTGTATTTTGGTTCTCTGGTATGGAAAATAATTCATAAGAAAATTTTCACCTATCGTGCCTCATTTACCTCTTCAATTAATTGAGATTGGATAGATTCCAGGAAAGGTGACTTTTTATATCCATATCAATTCTCTGAACAGGACAAATGTAGTACCTTACTCAGTAATCCGAGAAATAAGAGTGGTAGCAGCATATCTTTTAGCTACCATTTGATGAATGATCAGGATGTAGGAAGTTGAAGTTGAAATAATTTTTTTGTTATAAATGATTAAACATACTTCTTTCCCAAAGCAAAATGTCATAACCTGAAGTGCTGATTTGGCATCTTCTCTGCTTGCTGAGAGATTTCTTTTATATGCAGTTGTAGAACGTATCTGTTGGTTGGTGTTGGCTTCGCCGTGTCGGTGCAATGGTCCTGCAGGGGGAGAGATTTTTGCAGGTAGAAAGGAGATTCAGTTTGTTGTCTCCCTTATTCAATGTGACATACTTTTCAATCTCAGTGGTCTCGCAACTCAATCTTTATTTTAAAAATTTTCTAGTCTATTTTTTGAGAAATCGATAGCGGCAATTCGTCATGGAACACACTATGTACTCCTTGATTCTCCAGGTAGATTTTGATGAGATGAACCTATTATTTCTGGAACAAACTGTCGATTCTGTCTGTTATACCTTTAATGTTGGGAAGTATGATGAACTGTCTATTTTAGGTTGGTAGTTTTATTCTATGAATGGATTCTGGCTGCAATTTTGTTTATAATAGGTGGTTGCAGCCATTTTGTTTCACAGGTTTTCTAGGTGTAATGTTTCTTTTCATTTTTCTTGAGTGTCGCTTAGGCGAAGAAATCTTGAGACGAGGGTGTAGGCTACGCCCTATATTTTTAAGGAGTGAATCAGTATTAAGTTATTTAGCCCTGTGAGTTAGTTTTCGATATACATTGCAGATGTCCATTCATTGTCTTTGTCACTAAGATGATTAGGAACCAGAGCTGTGGAAATTTAGAAAGAAGTTGAGCTATTGGTTGTCAGGAAGCCATACCACAAATACATCGTCCACAAAGCGACACCAGAGCTTGGGTTTAAGGTCGGATTCTTGAAGAGCTTTTGTTTCGAAATGAACTTACAACATGTGAAGATAGTGCAGCGCCATATCTATGTGCATATCTGGCCATAAGAAATATGCGTTCTTAAGGCAACATCTAGTGAAGTCCATAATCTGAGTTGGAAATTCTTCCCTATTGGTATCCCTGGATATGGAAATTTTACGTTGAAGCTTGCAATGGTGCCATCTTCAAATCTAATGAATTTTAGAAGTGTTATGAACTATTCCAAGATTTTTTCATAAGACTTCGCTTTCTCCACATGTGGTTGAATGATGCTATTAAGGTATTTTTCTAGTATTTGGGTGGAGGAATTGTAAGCGTTGATAATAAATCTTAGTGGGGCATTTTGCTTGTATGTCTTTGGAAGTCTATTAGACGAAATTAATCAATTTTCAACTAGCAAGCACAGAAAATGATAAATCAGATGTTGGCAAGACATATACCAATTTTCATAAGAAACCACCCAAACAAATGTTCCCGGATATATATATATATATATATATATATATATATATATATATATATATATATATATATATATATATATATATGAACAGTTTGGTTATTCCGGGTTTCAATCCGTTAGTTCAAAAAATCGTTTTCACGACGTTTCGCCAAAATCTCATTTGGCATTTTCAAGTGCTGTTCATTTCGTTACTCGCTGAGAACTGATGGTGGCCTCTAATAAATTTCGAGTTTTGTTTAGATGGCTCGCTGCCTGATTGGATGAGCGGCTTCCTAGGCTCCTCCCCTCTGCCGAGTGCGATATATTTTGTTCTTGTATGCAGGTCTCTCGTGTACTAGTTGATTTTTGTTGTTTTCTTTCTTGATTTTTTAATAATGTTTTCCATGTAGTTGAAAAATTTATAGCATCGTCTCGTTTATTTAGCTGTCCCGCTTTTTCGATTTCTAGGGCCTCTCTTATGACGCTTACCTTGTAGTTCTGTACTGGTGCTATTTCTTTTGTTTTTTCGAAATCGATGGTATATCAGGTTGTTTGGTGATGTTGAAAGAGGGCTGAGGTTGTCTGTTTGTTTTTGAGGCTATTTTTATATTCTTGGATTCTTGCTGATATGCGCCTGTTTGTTTGTCCTATATAAGTTTGATGGCAATCTGCACATGAAATGCTGTAAACGCCGTGATTTTCAAGGTTGGTCTTGTCTTTGGGATTTCCCAGAATGTTGGCTATTGTTTTTTGTGGTTTAAATATGGGCTATATGTTGTGTTTTCTTAAGATTTATCCGATTCTGTTATTTTATTCCTTTTATGTATGGTTTTATGGCTTTGTTCCTTGTTTAATCTTGATCTTTGGTCTTTGTTGTAGTCTTCTCTTGTCTTTTTATGGCTTTCTTTATATTTGATTGTGAGAAACCATTCTGTTCTAGAGCTGTTGAAATGTGTCTTATTTCGTCTTGTTTTGTGTCAAGTTCTGTTAGGCGGAGAGATCTTGATACTAATGTGTTGATTACTGCCTGCTTTTGAGAGGGATGATGAAGTGACGCTGCATTGAGATATCGGTCAGTATGTGTGGGTTTCCAATATACGCTAAAACCCAGGGTGTTGTTGAGTTTCCGAGTTAATAGCAGGTCCAAAAAAGGAAGTTTCTTTTCTTGTTCGATTTCTAGCGTGAAATGGATTCTGTGGTGGATATTGTTCAAGTATATGAGGAAATCATCCAGGTGTTCTTTTCCATGTGGCCATATTATAAAAATATCATCAATATAGCGTTTCATGTTCAATAACCAAATATACAAACAAACAGATGGCGCACCTATGGGGTCCTCGCTTTCATCAGTCATAGCCAACCTTTTTATGATATAGACTAGCAAATTTATTTTAACAAATTATTTGCCTTTTTTTTTTGATTACTACTATTTTGCAACAAGGATACTAAATTTTGAGATTTATAGAAAATTTCTTATAGAAAATTTAATTACGAAACTTTTTTCTCTCGTCAACTTTTCTCTAAAATGAGTACTCTCAAAGTTATAAGGAAGGAAATGAGAAAAAACGAGTTTTTGAGTTGTTTCTACTTTGAATAAAATGAGAATTTTTTGCGACCTTAGAAACTCAACTCAATTCAAAACTAAACAGAAAAAAATAAAATTTTTATAAAAATATTAAACCAACTTCAAAGCGAAAAATAACAATACAAATTTTTATATAAAATTGATAATTTTGAAGTCAGCGCCAAATTATTACTCAATGAAACAAATACCTACTAAGATGAGATACAGACAACCTACAGTAAGAAAACCATTACAAATGAAGTATTTCTGAATCTTGTTATGGGAACCACATTTCCATCAAGTATTAATTTAGCGCCAAATTCAAATTTTAATTTCATATAAAATTGTATTCTTATTTTTCACTATTTAGTGCTTTTATGGAAGTCAATTCATTTTTTTTTATAAAAATTTTATTGCAGATGACTATATGTAAGCAAGAAAAAATTTAAACGTTTTTATCCAAATTTTCCTGTTCAATCCTAGCTCAATTTTTTTCAAAGCCTACAACTTTTACACACATGTCAAGACTCCTTAGTGTTACCCAAAAATGAAGTAACTTATTAATATTTAACGGCATAAATTATAATTTATTTTAGGTGGTATGGGATTTTTATGGTGTGTGTTTTGGTTTCTGATTATTACTGAAACACCAGAAAGCGATCCAAGAATATCTAAAGCTGAAATTGAATATATCCAACTCTCTTTAGGAGACTGTAAAGCGAAAAAAATGGTTCCAGTACCCTGGAAAGACCTCTTCTCTTCTAAAGCAATATGGGCTATAAATGTAGCAATATTTTGTGAACAATGGGGATATCTTACGCTATTGACATTACTACCAAAATATTTTTACGGTACTTATTTATTGTCCTTTATTCTGTAGTATTAGTTCTTTGCTACCTCTGATTTTGAAAAGGAGGAAAATATTTCCGCCTGCTTTACGTTAATTCTTTAATAATGATGACAAATCTTCAGAAAAAGTATCTCTTCTTGTAATGTTCAATAGTGACAATGATTCTCTACTTACCTATCAAATCTTGTTTCAATTTGTTTAATATTTTGTATTTTATAAAGTGCTTTATAACAAAAAATTAATTTTCTGAAATTGAACCACCAGCTTCAAGTTAAAGGCAAAAGAACATAATTGACCCCAAAATATTCACGAACAATTGTTTCCTGTATATGAAGCGGAGGCTTCGTCGTACATCAAAGTAAAATATTGATTAAGACAATTCCGATGGGGTAGTGAAACCATGGAACATGGTACTACAAGTAAAAGTCATTCAGATGCAATCAATTCTGATATTTGCAGTTTTGGGAAAATAAGGGTAATCGATCGTCGTGTAAAAGTGTCTATTAATGTTAAGACATTAAATAAATCTGAAACCAACAATGGCAATTCTACATGATAGAGAAGGCATCAATACAATTTCAGCGAAGGAAGTTCCTAGCATATGACACTGCTATGAAACTCTTTACCGGTAAGCCAGCTCTTACAAGAATAAATACAAATAGAAAAATATTAAAGAATAAGAAGCTTTCCGAAAAGGCTGTTGTACTTGCGATCATCTTCTGTCAGTCAGCGTCGTAATTGAAAAACTACAGAATAAAGTAATCCACACTTGTACATAGATTCGGGTGATTATGGAAACATTAAATAATGCCAAAATTGACCACTGTGTCTAGAGAACTTATTTAGAATATCTACAATACAGCACCATTACTATTCAATCTGACTCTTGAAGAAGTTTGCAAGAAATCATAGAGTTCGCTGATATCTGTTTTTTCTTCACAGATTATTCTAAAGCTATAGAATAAAAGATAAACAAGACAAAAACAATGTGCTGTGGGAATATTGTTATAACAGTAATCACAAAACACTGTCAAACAGTACATTCATAGGAAAAAGTTTAACACTTTCATAAACGAAAAAATAGAGAAGAGTATGTAAACGAAAAACGAATGAATAAGAGTATCGATACTCCATCATTAGGCCTTTTTGGGGCCACTACATCCTACCGTGATCTTTGTGAATCCAAACAGCCTCGTTATCTGACTGCCTAACCGCTTCGGGCGATCCTCGAAATATATTTGCCTCAATCCGTTGAATGGCGAACACTCTCTGAAATCACGTTCAACAGTTTAATCTCCCTTCAGACACCATCTACGTACTAGATCATTCTCGATGCCAATCTTATAAAGATGGCCTTGCAGATGACAATTTCCCGTCAACAATCCCACCATGATAACTTATTACGACCAACTATATATTCAGTGGTATATCTCCTTTCAGGGTCTCTCCCAGCAATAAAAAATTTACTTTCCAACAAAAAGCTTCAGTTCTCTCTTACCTACAGCAATTTTAACAGGTAAAATAGGTTGAGGGCTGTATAGCTCAGCCGCTGATCCCATCTTTGCGAAATGATCCGCTGCCTTGTTTCCATGTATCTTCAAGTAATCCGGAACCCACATGAGTTGCATTATGCAGACATCCTTTGTTAGTTTATCTAGTACCTTCCTGCTCTCAGACAGGTGTCTAAGAGCAGGTGCCGCGAAGCTACTACATTAGACTCCAGAGCCAATGTTTCAATCCTACTATCTAAGCATCTGTTAATAGTCCTATTTCTGTTTATATCTCTCTTGCTGAGATGCCCACACTGTAGAATAGCATAAATTTCTATTTGAAAAACTATTGCATGCTGTTCCAGAGAGTAGAACTCTGCATCCTGCGTTTCTACAAAACTCCGGCTCAGGCTCTTTCCCTGTCGAAATCCATCTGTTAACCACCAGGTTCTATTCCTGGCAAGAGTTTGCTTTTTGTACAAATCCACCCTGCTTTGTAAAAGTATCTCAAGAGAGTGCTATGATTTCAAAGCCGGTAGCCATGTAGTCTCTATGCATACAGAGCGAAGGATATCTTTCCACAACGCTCCCCAGTACATGGATTGCTGCCAGTTCTAGGTCTGAGATGCCAATTGAGGCAGTAAACTGATCTCAGGGACTCATTTTCTATGAATGAGAGAAGAAGAAGAAGGAATGTTTGAATCTTCAGTGCCCCAGCGAAGGCAGTCCACACCAACCTTGTCAAGTTAAAAACGGTGTTTGCGCTAGGCTGTAGTAGGCTACCATACAATACTGGCTTACGTCTGACTTACGTAATCATAGAACGGATTACCATGGTGTATACTCATCATATCACTTTCGGGGTCATGTCATTGAATCTTATTAGGAGCAGTCCTGAGACCATAACTACTTCCCGACAGCATAATTCTAGGTAATCTCCCCATTTTTCTCTTCTTTGTAAAGAGTACTACGTCGGCCTTGTCCGGATTTATTCTCTTTCTCTCTGACACCATCGTTTCGTTATCCGAAGAACTCACATCACTCGCGATCAAGGCACAGGATGACCAAATTGTCAGCATAGATTTGTGCATATAAACCAGCTAACCAACTTCTTTTAGCTCATTCAACAGGTTGTCCAATAAGATGCTTCATATCAAGGGTAATAAGGTTTCTCCGTGCGAATAGATCCTACTTAGCAGTACACTGTTAAGCTCAGCATATATTAGTCTCTGAGTCAACATTGTTCTGATCCAGTCGACCACTGTGGGTTCACGACTCGTCATTAAACTGCATCGCATATCGAATCCTGAAATGTATTATCGAACGCCCCCTCATGGTGCCTAGAATAAATTATCCAATCGATAGTGCATTTTCGACTCTTGTAACGAGTCGATGTACCATTTCTTCAGATTTTTCTGCTTGACAAGCAAATTGTAAAGATTGTAAGGAAAAGACCTCCCTCCTTAATCGGTTGATCTACTAACCTTTTCAACTTTTTTAGTAAGAAACTAGACAGATTGTCAGGAGAAAAGTCTGATTGGGATGGATAGTTTTTACTAAATTAAACATATTTTAACAAACAAGAAATTCTTCCAGTACAGGCTGGAAAATTGTAGACATCAGATTAAACGATAAGGTTAGAAACGAACAACGTCTAAGACGCACAAGGATAGTAGAAATAACAAGATGAATAAAACATGAGAATGCTAATCATGTGGCATGAATAAATAGTGAAACATTGAACAGCAAAATTACAAAATAATGATAACGGATAGGCAAGAGAGCAAGAGGCACCCAACACTAATATGACGAACTGAAAAAAAAGCTGCACAAAAGGACTAAAAAAAAAGAAGAAGAAAGATTCCAAAAGATTATTGACTACCAAACAAAAATGCTTAGACTTCAAATTTCTCGAAGCTATTTGCAAATTTTATATGCAAACCATTATTTTTTTAATACAGGGAAAGGCAATGACATTTGGGTATATTACTGAGATCTAGAGACATAATTAGAGTCCACGTAATGGGTCCATAAGGACACTTCGCTTCCAAAAAAGACGTATATACAATCTTATGCTACGGCGCCATTTTTTTTAAAACAAACATAAGTTATTATTTTTAAATATATACGGAAGGACACTACATAACCTCAGTTATCTATTCTAATATATAATTAGTAAAACAAAGTATGGCTACTAATAAAAAGTGTCCAGTTCGTAACTTAAGAATAATATAGTTCATAAAGCAGCCACAATTAAGCTTCTCCTTCGCGAGTATAATTTCTTTGAGCTAACCATATGGATTGACGTGTCCCTAATTATTACAAATTAATCAATCAATCAATTTTTGAACTAAACCGCCCACCGTATAGTTTCAAATTGGCTCTATCTTACTATTTTTTATATAAAGCATCTCAGAAACCGTCATTTTGCAAACCATAACTATTGGAAAGAGGCTATTTATGCCCATTTGAAAGACCAACCAGAACTTTTTTCTTCTGATCATAAAATGTCGAGCGAGTACGTTAAAGTTAAGGAAAATGGTGCTATTTAAAGGGAAAACATCACATACATACATATCAACCATATTTAAAAATATTAACATAAAAAAAAATACCTAAAATCATCTACATTTCCAATACTAATTTAATAATGGCACTGCATTAACAATCTGATGTTGGTTTACTTTTATCCACTTAGATATTCTCACACAAAAAGAATATACATTTACAATAGATTTTATTCCTAAAGGTAACAAATTAAATAACTTTGGACCGATATACATAATATGCCTCTGCGAAGCCGTATATAATGCCACAGGAAAGGTAAGGCCTCCATTATGAACAGACCTGGTATGAACATTGTGCATAATCGGACTTTTATATTCATCACACTTCTTCATAAATTTTAAAACATTTTTAAAATACAATTGTCTGATAGCTATAAGGTCAGCTTGTTCAAATACCAAGTCTGATGGAAACCTCCTTGATTTATTTAAGAATATTTTTATTATATACTTTTGAGTAACAGTCAATGGGTAAAGGATGCCACCACATGCACTGCCCCAAACATTCAAACCATATACGAGGACTGACTCAATCAAAGCCTGGTAAGTCATTCGCAATAGTTTCAAAGACCGGAATTCTCTCAGTTGGTAGAAATTGTATATAATCTTTCGAAGTTTTTTAGTGATATAGTTTACGTGAGCATCATATCTGAGATTCCGGTCAATGAACAAAGTATTTAACCTTGTCCGCCGCTGCCACAGACTCAATACATCCGCACTGTTTCTCACCCACAAGACATTCACAATTATGTAGTAAAAGATTAGGATATAGAGTATTAACTCTATTATTCATAGAAAAGGCCATGTGGACAGTTTTACTGACATTAATAGTAAGAAGATTCTGATCCATCCACAATCGTACCCTCGAAAAGTAATCCTCTGCTCTCTGAAATGTCGCCTGCCAAGATTTACCTTTAATTAAAAAAACTGTATCATCGGCATAACAAATACATTCACTATTTTTACTTGGAAGAACAGTAAAAAGATCATTTATATATAGAGAGAATAGGACAGGGCCTAATACTGTACCCTGCAGTACCCCAAACTCCCCATACCTGTTTTACTTAGTGTTTCATTTATTCTTACTTTCTGTGTTCGATTAGGTATATATGACTCAAACAGGTCATATACGATACCTCGAATCCCAATACTTTCAAGTTTACTCAGTAATTTTTGGTGCGCCACAGTGTCAAATGCACGAGCCAAATCAACAAATATCCCCAGTGTCTTGAATTTGGTATTAAACCCACGAATTATATAATCCGTTACATGCACTATTGCATCCTCCGTGCCCACTCCTGACCGAAATCCATACTAAGAAAGAGACAAAATTTTATTTTCTTTCAAAAAATCATCCAATCTGAGTTTAATGCACTTCTCAAAAAGTCGGCTGATCGAACTAGTCATCGTAATAGGTCGATAGTTTTCCTTATTAAATTTATCCCCCGATTTATAATTGAAACAGGATATCTTCCTTTTTCAAATATCAAATTTATTAAATGTAAAAGAAGCTTTATAAGGCAAATATGATTATCTTTCAATATTTTAGGAGAGATATTGTCATTACCAGCTGCCGCTTTAGTGTTTAAAGAATTTATTACGGTAATTAGCTCGCTTTCAGTCATGGGATTCAAAAACATGGAATTCAAAATACGTTTACTAAAGAAATGGTAATTGTTTGTTTTGATCTTTTCCACCAAGTCCTTGCCCATACCTCCAAAATAATCCAAAAAAATATTAGCAATTTTCACAAACAAGCTCACCCTCATCCTTAATCAATGATATTCCCCAGACCCACCATTCTCATTGGTAAATCGCCTAATCACCTCCCATGTTCTCTTAATGTCACCTTTACAGTCAATCAGCCTGCTTCTGAAAAACGCATATTTCGATTTTTTAATAAGGTTTGTAGGCAGATTTCTACACCTTCTAAATTTTTCTGTGGCCTCGATATTCTTTGGGCTCTTGTCCACTATCTTTTTAAGTTTATCTCTATTTTTAATAGATGTAATAACGTCCATAGTAATCCACTCCTTTTTTTTTCTTTGTATTTTTAATTTGTTTTGTTTAGTCGAGTGAGAAATACACTTATTTATTTTTTGAATAAAAATTTCGGTGCATGAATCAATATCAGAACAGTAAACGGAATCCCAGTTGTCATCGTTAGGAAGAAATTTTTCGAAGGTTTCTTGTAGTATTCATTTCAAGGAAACCACCTCAATCCTTTACGCAAAATATGACCCATTATTTGTTACAAAGGCAACAAACTAGCTTAATATATACCTATATAGAAGAGCGAATTATATTAATTGGTTTCTTTTTTTTCAGATGTATTCCAAGTTGAAATTTTTCAATCGGGACTACTCTCCGCTCTTCCTTACGTGAGCGTAGCAGTAATGGTGCAAATCGTCGGTCGATTCCATGACCATCTAAGACGGCAGAAATGGTTAACGGTATCTCAAATAAGCAAAATTTTCATCATTATTAGCTTCTTAGCCCAGAGTTCTTTCATAATGGGTGCAGCTTTTTGGGGAAATCAAGCTGGAACAGTATTCTGTTTGATTATGGCAGTTGCTTCTAGTTCGCTGGCTGTAATAATAATAGCGTAATAATTTTAACTTCCTACAATTCTTAATTCAATACTTCAATTTACAAAACAATCGATATCTTATATTTCGAAATTTTCTTAGTAATATTTTATATAAGTGTCATTTCATATGAAATCATCAAATAGGTCACACTACATAAATTTTAATTAAAATAAAATTTAAAATTTTTCTTTCAAACGCCAAATAAGAAAATTTACCATTAGTAAATTTTTTGGATACCTCAGACTCTATCTCCGACCATCCAAACACCGAAAAATGTAATTTTTATATTTTAATGCCGTTAGCTGTTTTCAGAGATGTTTAGTGATTATATTCTTTGTCTGAAATGAGAAAAATAGCCTACTTCCCTCTCATGAATCAAGAGATGAGAGGGAAGAGAAGGAAAAATAGAGGAAAAATACTTCTTTATAAAGCTAAGATTCGTCTGGCTCGGATGATAGTACCCTATAACGGCCCTCGCTAGGGAAAAGCTGCACATTTAGACGGATATTTACTTATCAAAAGCTAGAGGAAGAAAACCTTAAAGAAAAAATCCTGGTTCTCCAGGTTGGAGGTTTTGACAATGGATTAGCTCTTCATCTACTCGTAAAAAATTCTGCTAAAAATCCGTAGATCACCTTTAGAATTTAGATGGAACTTTACGGCAATGACCACGGCAACGCGAAAACGATATGATTTTTGAAACATTGAATGTCCAGGGACTAAAGGAAAGGGTTGAAGACATCGTCAAGAGCTAAAAAGATCCATATGGACATTGCTGTACTAACTGAAACATGAGTCATAGGGCAGCAAAAGCAGCTTCACCATTGATTAATAAAAAACATGAAAATAAACTTGGAAATTGGATCATAATAAATGAACGATTATTAATAGCCAACTGAACTATCAGAGGCCACACAGAATCCATTATAGGTGTGTATGACGAGAATGAAGATGACTAAAATGTGGTCGGACTTGCATTGTCTTTATTTTTATTTTTACGACGTTTCGATTACGTTGTATCTCTAATCGTTATCAAGTATAAACTGAATGTTTTGTCTTAAGACTACGAGCTTATATGGGGATTGTGGCCATTGAAGCGCAACGTTTCGCTTCACTGTACACACCTCAATGATTTGATGTTACAAAGTAATGGTTGCCAAAGATTAGGTATTTCAACAATCGGTTTACTAAAGATTTCATTATTGTTTTTAGTGTATGCTGCTTCTATAAATTTTTTTTTTCATATTGGGTTTCATATATATTGCCGCAGCCTCAGACCATTTTATATAGTGTTTATCCCAGGAGTGTTCTGCAATATAACATCTCGACGTTTCCCCTTTTTGTGTATGAGTTTTATGTTCCCTTATTCTAACTTCTAGCGGTCGTCTGATTTCTCGAATATACATTTCACCACACTTACATGGAACTTTGTAAACACAAATTCGTCTTATTTTCTCCGACGTTCCCTTAATGTACAGAATTGTGTTTTGTTACAACAGAATGATTAGAACTATGATTAAGATATTGTCCAGTGTTAGCTTTCTGTATACTAAAGTTTTAATAGTTTCGTTTGAACGGTTCACCATGACTCTTTTTCCATGATAAACTTAATTGTAGTTCGAATGGTATTCAGAAGTTCTTGATCATTGCCCTTCCATACGATGAAAGTATCATCGACATATCTCAACCAGACTTTCGGTTTTACTGTTGCCGTTTCTATGGCATCAGTTTCGAACCACTCCATATATATATATATATATATATATATATATATATATATATATATATATATATATATATATATATATATATTTTTACTTGAAAGTAAGCACTACGCAGGCAACACTCCAAAAGGTCCATCACCCCGTCCAGTGGTAACGTGGTTCGAGCTGATAAAGTAGTATCATTTGAAAGTCTAGTTTTGATTATGTCTAGTGATTCCCCTAATGGTACATTAGTATACAGACTTTCCACATCAAAGCTTATTAGTCTGTCATCTGGCTCTAGACTGATGCTACTAATAATGTTCACAAAATATGTAGAATTGTTAACATATGTGTTTGTTTTATCTTCTAAAGGTTGTATGATTTTTAAGAGAAATTTGGCCAGTGCATTTGTTGGGAATCCTCTGGAGCTGGTTATTGGCCTCAATGGTATGTTCGTTGTATGAATTTTTGGAAGTCCGTAAAGATGTGGTGGCTTACTGTAGTGTGGTGTGAGTGCCGATCGTAGGTTGTCAGGTGTATTGTTTTGGTATTTCCTGAGTGTTTTATAGATTTTTGACTCTATGGATTTTGTAGGGTTACTGGCTTAATGTCTATATTTTCCTTTTTCCAGGATATCTCCGATTTTTTGGTCGAACGTTACTATGTCCATTATCACTGTTGCATTTCTCTTGTCCGCTGCTAAAATCTTTATGGATTCATCCTTACGAAATTCTTTTAAGAATTTGAACTGGATTTTTCTTGTCACATTCAGTTTATACTTGATAATGATTAGAGATACAATCTAATCGAAACGTCGTCAAAAAATAAAAATAAAGACAATGCATGTCCGACCACATTTTAATCATTCTTCATCATTGTCTACAACTTTCAAACAAACGTTGAGAATGAAGATGCAACATAACATGTACAAAAAAGGAAATAGAATAGCGAATTCTGAAGGAAGAAGAAAATAGGATTTTTGAATTTACTCTCATGTTCAAATAACATCTCAACAAAGAGAAAACACCCTATTTAATTTCATTTTTTAAAGCGACATTTACTTGCCCTGGAAATTAATTTGGAGAAGATTGGCCTGCATCTAATATGAACTTATTTTCTTTTTTGTTTGAAGATTCCACATGGAATGATTTAAAAAGTAAAATACTATTTATCTTTGTATTGAATATGTAGTGGTTTAAACATATTTACGATCTCTTTCTCTTAGGGTTTATTCATTAAATATTGCACCTCAACACTCAGGAGTAGTACTTGGTATAGCTAATACTTTTGGAACAGCTCCAGGAATAATAAGTCCTATAGTTGCAGGATATATTGTGTCAACAGATAATTCGGTAAGTGTAACATTCATCCAGATAATACAAAATAATAAAAAACGAGTGACGGTGTCGCCAGAAACTTTGTACAATTAATCTCAATTTAAATATTTCTTGACAGAAATTTAATTTATGGGTCGTTAAGGTTAGCACTCTCACTCACTTTTAGAGTAGAAAGACTTACCGTTAAATGGCCAAGTGTTAAGAGCGTGGTACATAGAGATTTAAAACAAATATAGAATGTGATAGCAAGTTAAGAAGAGTTCAAGGAAATTTTTTAATAAATTTGCTTTGAGCTGAAGAAACAACCGACTTATTCCCGGAAGCAAATTCAGTATGGTTGCGAAACTCGCCTTAAAGTATGTGAACTCATGCATCATTAAAAGGACACTAATAGTTCAGTTGTCAGTCGTCATTCTGCTAGATTGAAAATTGATGTTTGTGTCAGTAGAAAGACTTACCGTCAAATGGCCAAGTGTTAAGAGTGTGGTACATAGAGATTAAAAACAAATATAGAATGTGATAGCAAGTTAAGAAGAGTTCAAGGAAATTTTTTAATGAATTTGCTTTAAGCTGAAGAAACAACTGACTTATTCCAGGAAGCAAATTCAGTATGGTTGCGAAACGTGCCTTAAAGTGTGTGAACTCATGCATCATTAAAAGGACACTAATAGTTCAGTTGTCAGTCGTCATTCTGCTAGATTGAAAATTGATGTTTGTGTCAGTAGAAAGACTTACCGTCAAATGGCCAAGTATTAAGAGTGTGGTACATAGAGATTAAAAACAAATATAGAATGTGATAGCAAGTTAAGAAGAGTTCAAGGAATTTTTTTAATAAATTTGCTTTGAGCTGAAGAAACAACCGACTTATTGCAGGAAGCAAATTCAGTATGGTTTCGAAACGTGCCTTAAAGTGTGTGAACTCATGCATCATTAAAAGGACATTAATAGTTCAGTTGTCAGTCGTCATTCTGCTAGATTGAAAATTGATGTCTGTGTTAGTAGAAAGACTTACCGTCAAATGGCCAAGTGTTAAGAGTGTGGTATATAGAGATTAAAATTAAATATAGAATGTGATAGCAAGTTAAGAAAAGTTCAAGGAAATTTTTTAATAAATTTGCTTTGAGCTGAAGAAACAACTGACTTATTCCAGGAAGCAAATTCAGTATGGTTGCGAAACGTGCCTTAAAGTGTGTGAACTCATGCATCATTAAAAGGACACTAATAGTTCAGTTGTCAGTCGTCATTCTGCTAGATTGAAAATTGATGTTTGTGTTAGTAGAAAGACACCGTCAAATGGCCAAGTGTTAAGAGTGTGGTACATAGAGATTTAAAACAAATATAGAATGTGATAGCAAGTTAAGAAGAGTTCAAGGAAACTTTTTAATAAATTTGCTTTGAGCTGAAGAAACAACCGACTTATTCCAAGAAGCAAATTCAGTATGGTTGCGAAACGTGCCTTAAAGTGTGTGAACTCATGCATCATTAAAAGGACACTAATAGTTCAGTTGTCAGTCGTAATTCTGCTAGATTGAAAATTGATGTTTGTGTTAAATAAATAAACTGTTTTTTTAAAAATTAATAGTGATTTTATCGAGATAAGATTTATTTTAATAATTTATCCATTAATTTTTTTCTGTCAAGGAATATCAACATTTTTAATTTTCCTGGAATATTTGAGTCTTTTGTATTCCTAGCATAACTAAAAATGGTGGGATGGAGCGGGGGAGGGCGCTGGTCTTTAAACAACATAACAGTCGTAATATTTGATGGGTTTCTAGATGCCTCTTGGTAATTGTCCTACGAAAATCCATCTATAATATTTTCTCAATGCAATACAATCATGAATAGATTAAAGAAATTCTAGTTTATAATAAATTGTTGTTAAAGTAAAATTATTTTGAGGGCATGCACTCCCCTCTCTCCCCAATTTCGGTTATGTCAATGCTTTTTGGCGAATATGCAATAAGGGTTGCGAGATATAGGCACATAAACTAATATATTTATAAGGTTGACATCACGAATTCACTATATAATCTTATAACTCTGTCTTCTCAATTTCATTTTAGAGTGCAGCTCAGTGGCGAAATATCTTTTACATTACAGTGGTTTTGTACCTGCTCGGTGCAATATTTTTTACAATTTTTGGTTCTGGTCTGAGACAGAAATGGGATTATGAAGATTCAGGTGTTAAAAAAGAAAGGTCTGACACTAATAATTGAGCTAATCACAGAAACAGTTCAACGCATTGTAATTCAATTTTGAATTAGTAATAAAGTATGTTAAAATATTTTGCGTGTTTTAATTAGTCAATAATTTTTGTTAAAAACTTTTCTTAGAAAAGTGTTTTTACTGGAACTGCAGTCGTAAATATACAAAGTATTCGAAAAGTACGTGTACAATATTTGATGATAGATTTTTGACGTCAAAATAGGTTGATTTAAGCGGTGGGATATTAAAAACCTGACGACATATTTTAGAATTTATATTTGATATAGCAGTTGTTTCCTGCTAGTAGGGAAAGGATCTATTGCTACTATGACTAAATAATAATCTAGTATTTATATAATTTCTAATAACAATTTCTTCAAAGATCTTATGTTTATGTTAAAAATATCAAAATGATCCATAAATTGATTATATAATTTACACATATTAATAACAGGTGAATTGCTATAATAATTAGTACGAACTTTATCTGTATAAAATGTTAACGAGTTCCTTGTCCTATATTTAGATACATACAGTCGTATTAATGCCAATAAATTTGAATCGTCAATTTGATTATGTAATAGTTTAAACAAAAAAATTATGCATGCAACTATTCTACGACATTCCAAACTCCCAAGATTATATCTATTCATGATTTCGTCT
Organism: Diaprepes abbreviatus; assembly: GCA_034092305.1. NCBI lineage: Eukaryota > Metazoa > Arthropoda > Insecta > Coleoptera > Curculionidae > Diaprepes > Diaprepes abbreviatus. Next base: position 2,739,744 of record JASJET010000055.1, on the reverse strand, counting down.
TTGGTATGTGTAACTGATATACTCCAATTTCTTTAAAATAGATATATCTTAGGAATCTGTTCTGTATTCTTTCAATCATGTTTTTGTGATTCGCATAATATGGATTCCATATTATGGGAGCGTATTCCAATATACTTCGAACATAGGAAATATACAATGTTTTTATACAGTCAACGTTTTCAAACAATCTGCAGTTTCTGATAATAAAACCGTACGTTTTTGAAGCTTTAGATGTAACATCCATCAGATGAGGTCTAAAGGATAATTGAGCATCAAAAGTAACTCCAAGGTCCCCCATCTCATCAACCCGGGCCAATGACATTCCATTCATTTTGTATTCATACTTTAAGATATGGCTTTTTCTGTTAAAGCTAAGAATAAAACACTTGCTAACATTAAAGTTCAAACCATTTCCAATTGACCATTCAAAGAGTTTATTCAGATTTTCTTGCTCTATAAGACAATCACTGTCTTGCTGAACGTTTAAATACAGTTTTAAGTCATCAGCAAACAATAATATATTACAGCCATTAATTTCTTTTGCTAAATTGTTCACATATAGAAGGAATAACATTGGACCAAGGTTGGAACCCTGAGAGATGCCTGAAGAAAGTGAAAAAAAATTTGATATATAGCCTCCGACTACCACCCTTTGTTGTCTATTTTTTAAACATGACAGGAAAAATTTAACTAAGTTATCATGAAATCCGAACTCAGTGTCAAGTTTTTCCATAAGAACAGTATGCGATACTTTATCAAAAGCTTTAGAAAAGTCCGTATATATTACATCAACTTGGGATTTATTATCTAAACTTTCTGATATATATTGCGTAATGTTACATAAATTGGTTACACCTCCACTGATGAGACCATAAGATGGTCAAAATGCGTATAGAGAGAGGACTAGAGTTGTATTTACAGGAAACAAACTGTATGTATATATTTTTTCCTTTTCTCTGCTTTAAAAAGTAATACATATAAACAACTATTTAAGCAAAGCAGCTAGATTTCTTTATTTCTTACTGAAATTTTGATTTTTAAAAATTTTGAACTACTCTGGTGACTGTATCGATGTAGTCTGACGGGCGATATTTATTCAGTCTGGCATCGAAGTCGGCAGGTTTTTAATATCCTACCGACATAGGTTGGAATTTATATTCTATATAGCAGTTGTTTCCTGCGAATGTTGCTCTCGGTTCAATATAGCTTCACTGACGAGACCATACGGTTGTCGAAACGAGTAAGGAGAGAGGACCAGAGTTGTATTTGCAGGAAACTGTTTGTATATATTCTTTTCTTTTCTCTCTCTGAAAGAAGAATACATATGTAACAACTATTTAACTACGGCAGATAGATTTCTTTATTTCTTACTGAAATTTTGATTTTTAGAAACTAGTTTTGTTCGAACATTTGAAGTTTTTCAAAAGTTATTTTGATGACATTTTCAATTTTATTCCAATATTTAACCTTTTTCAGAACTTATTTTGAACAAATCAAACAAAATTTTAATTTTGACCCTCTGTATGTTACTTACTATTAACTTGACGACTAAGATAAGTTTGGCTAAATCGCAAAATTTTTGTGTTAAAAGTCTGATATTGCTCAGGGTACTATTATTTCTGAGACACCCTGTATAGCTAATATATAAGTTTAACTACATCAGACGCCTTTTTATAGGAGTTTAAATATATACGTTAAAATCACGAATATGCGTCGCTAGAATAATACCAATCAATGCTGAGAATGACTAGCGAATTATTTTTATTAGATACTAAAACAAATCCTTTTTATTGACATAAATAAGTATCCAAGATTATGAACCATATATATACTGGGAGAATTCGGGTTAGCTCATAGCTATAATATATATTCAGATATATAGACCTACTAAAGTTTAGCTTATTTGAACTGATTATATATATATATATATATATATATATATATATATATATATATATATACATATATATATATATATATATATATATATATATATATATATATATATATATATATATATAATTCACAATATTTAGAAAAAGCGAAATTCAGATCAGGCATCTTTAAATGCCTGTCTGGTCATATTCAACCCATGAGTTCTTAAAATTTTTTGTTTTATTATACTAATTATATGGCTCACTTTCGCAACTCCTGTGAAAACCCTAAACCTATATTATAATTCAATAACAACTGGAGTACTTTTCTCCACTAGGACTCAGTAGTAGAGACCTGGTAGCGGTGGCATAAGCATATTTTCCCATGAAACGAGAAAGTCCACCGTCCGAGGTGTTGGATATTGCGAGAAGGAATACTTACAACTTCTCCTGGACTGCAATTCCAATGCACATCACATTTTATGAGGGTGAAGGAATGTCAATCCTAGAGGAGGTGATTTATTGGACTTCTGCAGTATTAACAGGGGAAACAGGCCTACTTTCATTACAAGTGAAGGAGAGTCTGCTATAGATGTAACTATTTGTTGTTCAAATATGGTGAAGAAGTGGGAAGATAGTCCGGAGGTTTCGTTGTCAGATCGCCGACACGTCTATTTGAAATTGACGTTGAACAAGACGCAGCAGTAGCGAAATACCGAAACCCTAATACTACAAGCTGGAATCTCTTCTAGAGGAACTGAGAAGTAGAGTCACAGGGTTTTTATCGAGATACCGTGATGAAACTGATTTGGAAATTGCTACCAAACAAATCAGTGATACACTTGGGGGTTCATTTGAGGCTAGCTGTCCAATAAAACGAAGGCCCGAAGGCCCGAAGGCCCATAAATTCCAAAATATCCTGGTGGAACTGTCAAACTAAAAGCCACCAAAAAAATGTTCGGAAGCTTTTTAAAAAGCGCTAAAATACCGAACTGAAATAAGCTGGGAAAAATAAAAAACTGCCCAGAAAGGATACAAGAAGCTAATAAGGGACTCACACAGGAACAAGTGGAAGAAATACTGCGAAAGCATAGAAAGTATGCCTTCAGCATCTGGCCTCTGCAAAATACTATCGAGAACTGGCTCTTCCTGAAGGAGGCTAAACCACAATAAACGAGGGAAACCTAGGGGAGCTACTAAGAGTGCACTTTCTAGGCTCAAATCATCATGAGAGTGAATCTAAAGAACGAAGACCTCCCTTAGTACATCATGACTACAAATTAGTTAAAACGATAGTGCTATATGAAAAAGTGAAATGGTCTATGGAAACCTTTGGCCCCTGGTAAGGATGGTGTATTTCCAGCTTTACTAAAAAATTCCTTCAATATTATAATAAGCAACCTGGGGAAATTATTCCGCCCATATTTGGGCTCAGGTACATACCGATGGCGTGGAGGGAAGCAAAAGTAATCTTTATTCCCAAGGTGGGAAGAACATACTATACAAACCCTTCTCTTACCGCCCTATCAGCCTGACCAGTTTCTTATTAAAGACACTGGAAAAGTTGGTCCATTGACCCATGAAAGAAGGAAAAATAATACAGTCCCCTTACACCCTTTACAATTTGCCTATCAGGCGGCAAAATCTACAGACACACAGTCACAAGAGTCGAAAACGCGCTATTGTATGATCGATTCGCCTTAGGTATGTTTATTGAAATCGAGAGGGCATTTGACAACAAATCTCACGATTCGATAACTCAGATACTAATGTATGCTGTGCTTAACAATGTAACTGTTAATGTTCTGTCAAGTAGGGCCAGAGCCACATTGAAGCGTTCTGATGGAGAGCCTGCTGAGTAAAATGGATGACACTGATTAGTATATACAGGCCTACGCTGATGACCTAGTCATTTTGTGCCCTGGCCACGATATCCGTGACCTAAAGTGACGAATGATGCTTGCTCTCCGAATCGCGGAACGATGGTGCTACAGGTAAGGGCTTGGAATAAACCTGGACAAGGCCGAGGTAGTACTTTTTACAAGAAAGAGAAAAATGGGAACACTTCCCACAACTGCATAATCAGGAAGAACTCTTCAATACAAGGGGACAGTTAATACCTAGAAGTAATTCTGAACTCATGGCTGAGCTGGAATGATGATATTGAGACTCGAACCAAGAAGACCATATGTGTTTTCTGAGTTTATAAATGAACCTTTGGGCTTGTAAACGAGCACATGGGGGCTAACACCGAGAATTCTATCATCACTATGGTGATGGGCTCAATGATAACGTACGCCGCTATTGTATGGTGGCCTAGTATAGCAAATCACAAACACCGTCTTCAACTTGACAGAGTTCAAGAAAGGGCTTGTGAGGGAATATTGAGTACGATGAAGGCTGCCCCCACCAGGACTTTAGGAGTCCTGCTCCCTCTCCACTTACATATAGAGAATGAGGCCCAGGCGGAAGACTGCTTATCGTGTCAGTTGGCTAGGGCATCTCGGAATTGGAACGGACGGCTACTCAGGTCTCTGGGAAAGCATAGTGGAGAGGTGTCCATCACTCTCTGGAGATATTCCTGCTAAGTAAAGAAGATTGGGAGGGAGAACAAAATCTTCCGAAAAATGAATCCTGGTGGTATACAGATGGATTTCGACGAGATAAAAAAGCTGGAACCAGAGTATTCGGTAGGACCACGGAAGTCAGAGTTCTACTCTCTCGAACAACGTGCGACGATCTTTACAGTAAGACACAAAGAATAGTGTAATAAACATATACTCAGACAATAAGGCTGCGATAATGTCATTAAAATCCAGTATCGTAACGTTGCGAATGCTGTCTGAATGCAAGGATATACTAAACAGTCTGACAAGGAACGGCTGCACAATTAGACACGTATAGGTTCCAAGTCACTCGGGTATAAGCGGAAATAAGAAAGCGGGCTGTCTGGCAATTCTGCCTGTCCCAATTGCCGTTGGTAAAAGGGAATTAAAATTGTTGCTGCTCGAGCAGGAATCTAAGTTCCCCAACTGAAAAATTAGAATGACGAATACAGAAATTGTGTTATATATGGTAATAAGAAGGGAGAACATAATTTTAAAACAAAATTGTTTATACAATCAATTTCCTCAACCTTAGATTTTATATCCATTATATATTTCGAGATATCAGTCTCAGTGACGTCTTCGAAATTCAGAATAGATAAAACATTTTCGATAACTTTATTCTGATACTGTATAAGTACCCTTGTTATATTTTATTGTTATACTATGAATTTTGAAAGTCATGTACATATTTACTCTCCATATCAAAAACAAATACAGACGGCGTAAAGTCTAAAACAAAAGACTCACCTTTACTATTCAGTCTACTTCCTGAATAGAGTCTTTCACGTGGCAGCCATCCGACATTTACCCTAAAACTCACAAAAAATAAATTAAAACAAAATTTATTATAAATACTTTTTTATTTTTAAATAAATGGCCCAAAATATAAATTTCAACTGTTTTGTATTAGTTATATAAAGTTAAATTGCCGAGAGCAAAATTATATTTTAAACAACCTATACAAGACGTGTAACATGCTTTAAAGTTAGTTTAAATTCTTATCTAAATACATTTATTGTGGCATATCTGGTTGAGGTATTATAGATTTTCTATATTTGCTTTTACGGTTATATTTATGTATTATTAATTAAAGTACGTGCTTAGTAAATAGTTCGAGTTAACCCTAGAATGGTTGTTAAATCTGAAATAGCAAAGATGTAAGTATAGGCATTTAGAGAATGGGCAGTGTTAAATAATGACACAGGAGTAGATTTTATATGCCAATTTGTTAACTTAGTACCTTCAAATTACTTGTGGTTATTCAGAAATAATCTATATTTTTAAATATCACTGACCACATCACCAGAAGTTCGACTAATTTTTGTATTTTTAATACATTCCACATAATATGTCTAATACCACTATGCAACAAATTTTAGTTTATTTGTTGTATCTTGGATAAAAAGTGTATTTTTTTGGTAATTTTGGGGCACTGAACACAAAAATGATTACAATTTTCAAAAACAAGTTTTTTTTTATTTCATTTTTAACAAAATAATATAAAATACATACTTTTGCACTTGGAGAGACTCTAAATATCTTCTTTTTGCTTTTCTTTTATGGATTCTTTCTGAAGCATCCCTAACAAGAGTCCAACAGTAGTTGGCAAGTATGGAAGCATTTCACTTTCTCTGGCACCTTTTCTCCATTGTTGACATATCCTGATGGAAACTTCACTAACCGATCCGCAGTTATCAGGAAAAAAGTCCAGATGTGAGTGTAGGAAATGGATCTTTGGAGACATTGCAATCCATTTTTTGTTAGGATGACAGCATATTTTGAACAAAATTAACGTAATTGTCAGGTTTTTGGTTTCCGAAGAAATTAGTGACTACGAGGCGAAAGTCATTCCAAGCATTTTTCGATATCTGACAGAGTGCTGTCAAAATGTTTGTCTTTCAGAATATTTCAAATTTATGGCCCAACAAAAATATCTTTTTTAATTTTTGTTTCAATTAATCTTGGGAATTACTGACGCAGGTACCGAAAAGCTGATCCATCTGTATTCAGTGCCTTAACAAAGTTTTTTATTAGGCCCAATTTGATATGCAGTTGTGGCAAAAAATCATTTTGGGGTCTACCCATGGCATTCTGTTCACCTGGCTCTAATAATTGTCGGACGGACCAGTCTTTTCCCTTAAAGTGCCTGTGCCCGACTGTCCCATTCACACAAAAACAGTAAAATTTGGTGTAGCCTAGTTACAACACAAGTAAAAGTACAATCATCTTTAAGTCATCACAGATCTGCCATGGGTGCTCATCGTATTTTATACTTGTCAACAGGTCCAACAGGAACAGACGGTAAAATATTTCCCATATGCAATAGTACTGCTTTTAAACTCAATGTTGAACTGTCTTCATTCCTCTGGCTTGTAGTTTATATTTTAAGCCGCCAATAAACCGCTACTATTATTGCAGAAAACCAAGTTCTTTTTCATGTTAAAAAATGGTGCTAGGCTTTTAAACATCATCTTCTAATAGGTTCCAGTGCTGCAATCTTGATCCTTGTAACTCGGTTTTGCTTTTTAAAAGTTCTAAGTCTCTCACACAATTTCCTGATCGGGTTATTTTGTGTGATTGGTGGTATAACTGCTGGGTGTGAAATCAGAATCTCTTGATGTTGATGGCATATATTCTTCTGGATAAATCGTTGTTTAATTCTTATCTGATTCGTAAGGAATGTTTCTGGGGGTTCTGGAATAGGAACTTCGTCACTATGAAGCACAAGTCTCATGGCAGATGGTGTATTTGGATAGTTGATAATCGACGTTTTCTTTTTGGATTTACCTGTGCCTTACCCAGTACGAGGAATGATGCAAAAATAGCAATCATTAACATGATTTGAAGGCTCTCTCCAGATCATTGGGAGATCAAATCGCATAGATCGTTTTTTACTATTTAACCAGTTTCTCAGACTTGAAGCGCATGCATTACAGCAGATATGTGGCGCGTACTATTTGTCTTTATTGGTCAATGAGGTAATAGACCGCTTCAAAGACGCAAAAGTTACTTCACCACAAACATACCAGAAGTGATCTGGATTGTTTGTAGTTGCTTATATATCCAAATACAGCTTTTATATTTTTAGAAAATATTCGAGAAGTTTCTATTCAATTCCATAATATTCGCAATAAAGGCGGTTATTGTTTCTTTGTCTACAAGGTCTGGTCAGTATAAAGCAGACATAAAAGTCGATTTACATGAGTTTAAATCCCCCTTATTCTAAGCCCTGGGAGTTTGGGACTTCGTATAAGGGGATCATCCCTAGAGATCCTCTATACAGTGTTGCCATGTGATGCAAAATTTCCTTAACTTGGCGAAAACGTATATTTGGCAACGTCTCACTCTTCAATTGTTGTAACAATACAAATATACCACGTGTATTCTTGCGGTTAGATTGTTAATATATAGGAAGACATGATATCACGTGTCTCTAATACTTGAACTAATACTAAAAGGTAAGTTTAGTTTCGGTTTTAGCACACCAAAAATGGTAAGAGTTAGTTGATTTTATTTTAGACACATTTTGCCTGTTGTCCAGTGTAATATGTAAATATTTTTTTCAATTTATGATTTATTATTAAAATAATAAAATCATTGGAGAAATGGTTATGTATATACTTCTAAAAATATACAATAGAATATGGACTGTACAAATGGAATATACAAAAGAGGAGACAGACAACATCACAATATTACTACAGGGGGATAACACTATTGGATACTCCAACGAAGATATGTGAGAAAATTATTCATAGAAAAATTTTACAAATAATTGAAAATACTTTGGAGGAAGCACAGAGTGATTGTTAAAAAGGTTAGAGTATTTCTGACCCCATACTTAGAGTGAAACAAATAAGTGCAATACAACAAAAAAAGTATATAGTGGATTCATTGATCTTGAGAAGATTTTTAATAGATGGCAAAGAGAAAAGATATGGAGAATTATGAGCAGGAAAGGGGTAAACAGTAAAATAGTGTTATTAAGAACATGTACAAAAATTATAGTAACATCATCATTAGGCTGGATTCTCACATTAGATTTTCTCTCGATATGCTTTGGGTTCGATACAATATTTTTAAATGAAAAAGAGTTCACGAATACGTTCAGAGTGTATCGAGAGCATACCAAGAGCGGCCCTATAGTGAAAATCTGGCCTTAGTCAACGCAGAAAGTCAATAGCATTTTCAACAAAAGAAGGAGTTAGGTATGGAAAAATGTTTAAATTCAATAGTGTTTATAATTTTGATTGATGAAGAAACAAAAAAGGGACATCTAGAAGCAAGAAATTCCATGTAAACTATAAACATTTACAAAGAATGGAGATTCCAGAAGAAGCATTCGTTAATGAAGTATGAGGTTATAGAAGAAAAAGAGAAGGATTTAGAAATTTGGAAATATGAAATATAGTATTAGAAAAACACGATATAAAGCTAAACAAATATAAGACAAAAATAATGGTACTAAGAGATGAACAAGAAATAATATATATACAAATGGATGTAAAAAAATACATCAAGTGAGGATCTTTAAATAATTAGGGATATAAATCGAAGACACGGAAAAGCAGGAAAAAGAAATTAACTGTAGAATAGAAATGCATTTAAAATACACCTTACAATCACCAAAATATTAAAATTAAGGACGAAATCTCGAGAAAAATTAAAACACGAAGCCAAATTATAGACCAATCTTGATATTTGGGTGTGAATTTTGGGTATTAAAAGCAGACAAGTAAAATACAAGCCATTGCAATGAATTATTTTAGAATAGTTAAAGGTATCACAGTTGAAGATAGAATAAGAAATATAAAAATAAGCCATAACTTTAATCGTGGGAAAGCCATTAAACTCTGAGAGTCCATCTTTAGTCATAGGTTCGCTAACTATTTCAACAGTTTTTAGCAAATAATTAAAAATAACGAAAAAACATTTCTTCACTTTTTTGTAAATATCTCGGTAATCACTGAACAGATTTTGACCAAAAAAAGCATTTCAAAGATTTTGTTAGGGTCCACAACTTTGTAGTAGTACATTTTTAAATAAAAATAATAGTTTTCGAATAAAATAGAGAAGCTCATTTTTTCACTCTTAACTATTCATCAAAAAATATTTGACGCAAAAGATGAGAGTCGTTTTGTATCAGCTGGAAGAATATCTTTCAAAAAAAAAAGTTTCATTGGTCCATTTGCATTATATTTTTCTCAAATTCTGTTATTTCTGAGCTATTAAGACTTTTTGTGTATTTTTAAGAGACCCGACTAACACATGGAAAATATGGACTCAAAGAAGATATATTCTTACAATTCTGGTATTTATTGGATATTTTAATATTTATTCTTTAAGAGCTAATTTGAGTATAGCAATTCTCGTTATGACACAAAACAGATTTGTTTTAGCAGAAAATGGAACAGAAATAAATATAGTAAGTAGATAAACTATTTTTAACGAATTTTAATATACCCTTAGAATGTTATTTTAATTTATGTAATGGGTTCTAGTTAAAAATTGGTATTGAAAAGATATTAATTAAAAATAGGAAGCAATGTAAGAAAATATTAGAACAAAGTTTATATTTCTTTCTAATATATCTAATATTTTAATTTTAGGGACCAGAATTTTCTTGGGACAACCGAATACAAGGCTATTTACTCAGCTCATTCTTTTATGGTTATATTACCACGCAACTTTTAGGAGGTATTCTAGCGGTTAAATTTGGAGGAAAACACATTTTTGGAGGAGGCATTGCCAGTACCGCCTTTATAACTATAATAAGCCCTTGGTTAGCTGAAGCTAATGTTTACGTATTATTGACTGCAAGAATATTAACGGGAGTATTTGAGGTAAAATTATTCAAAAACAAGGTTATTACACCAAGAACTTGCGTATGAGAATGGAAAAATCACGGTAAATGATCTTGAACCAAGGGAAATATATATCCTTTCCAATCATTACGCAAGCCTGTGTAAGTTGAATTGTAATTTTCCTTCTTTGAATTTTAAAGGTATTTTATCCAACCAAATAAAAATGAACTACTAATAAGATTATAAGTAGTAAAGAATACCCAATTTCTCTCACCCCCCACTACTGGCCTTGACCTTGGCTACGCTCGTATGCCTTTGTCTTTGTGTTTGACCTTAATGGCTCACACATGCTTTGGTGTGTATTTGACATTGACGGAGGTCAGATGTGAAGTTCTTATTGCTTTGTAACTTGTATCATTTGTCCTAGAACGAGTTTGTTATAGATGGAAACAGGAAATAGCGGAAAATATGTTAACATAGCTCACATAAATATCTCTCGATTTTGTAGAAAATTGGTACTAGGGTGTTCTGAGGGTGTAAATAACGAATCTAAAATTATTTCGGCGGTGTAAAAATTTTAGATTTCTGGATTATTTCCAAAATTGGTACTAGGGTGTTTTCAACGAGATAGATTAAGATTAGATTGAGAGGTAAAAATTGTTTTTTTTAACTCAATATGGCGAATCTAATATGATAAGTTAAAATTTGACATTATTCATATTTTTACAAAATACAAATTTGTTTGGTACATGTTAATTAAAAACTGATAATTAGAGAATTCTTAGAATTAAAAATTTTTTTGTTGTTCGCTTTAGTTTGGTTTACAATAAAATAAAATGAGCACTCTTTCTGCAACCTTGGAAATATTGCGAGATATACTACACATCTCGTTTAGTAGTTAGTTCAAATAATCTATGGATATCATAACGAGTTCAAAAATTAAAAATCGAAAAATAAAGTTTATATAAAAAAGTAAGCCGACTTCAAAAAAATATACTTAAAAGCGAAAAATAACGATAAAAATTTTTATATGAAATATAAACTTTTGAATTAGGAGCGAAATTATTACTCAATTAAACAAATAACTACTAACAGGGGATACATACAAATGGGGTAAAATAGCAATTAGAAATAAAGCAATCTTTTTATGTAAATCACATTTTGTCAGGTTTTACTTTGGTACCTCGTGCAAAAATTTCCATTTCGTATTAAAATTTATAGCATTATTTTTTGTTTTTTAGCACATTTTTGGAAGTGGGTTCAATTTTTTTTAACTTGATTACTCAATCGAATGCTAAATCATTTGTCATAAAAAGGCGCAGTAACCAATATAATTTTTACCCATAGTAATTTCCTACTAGTATAATATACAGGTTTTCTCGCAAAACTCCGCAACATGTCAACTTTTTTTAACAATTTGTGATTCATTTCGAAAATTTTATATTATAACTTTTACCAAGGAAATGCTTTCCTAATTGGTAAATCTTTTCAATGCACATTGATACAATGAAGTTATATTTACTAATTTACGAAAAAAAAATTGTTTAAAATTTAGTCTTTGATGTTAATATGCTTTTCGACAAAAGCTCATCTTTTGTTACAAAATTATATAGGCGATTCATTTCAGTGAACTTAAAGACAGACATTTAAAGAAAAAGCAGAAAAAAACTAAATACTGGGGGAACCTAAACATAATACGTCTTCGATACGCATTTTTATATATATTTTAATTTAATGTAATGGAATTTTGTTTTTAGGGCGTGACATTCTCCAGTCTTTATTGTATCTGGAGAAAATGGATACCTCCTTTAGAAAGAGGCAGAGTAGCAACTCAAGCTAATTCTGGTAGTTACACAGGAGCAGTGTTTTCTATGATGTTTTATGCGTATCTTCAAAGTATAGCTGGATGGAGAAGTATATTTTGGTTTTCCGGTACGGACAAATTTATAAAATTTTAAAAACAACAAAAAAAAGATAAAGTAAAATTTAAAGGGGAAAAAACTCTATCAAATCAATCATTTAAACGATAAATTGAAGCAGCTACCCAAAATTTTATTTACATTGTTATGAAAAATAAATAACTTGTATATTTGCTCTTAATTTACTAATTTTAATATTCGAAGTTTCAAGAATATATATAGAAACGCAGTTAATAGATGAACTGCTTTCAACAGAAAATGGCACTCTAATGGAGGGTAAATAAACTACCAAGAGTCGAAGTTTGCGAGATAGACATTTAATAAATGTTTTAATCTATGTTGTTTAATTCCTTTCTTTGTAATCAACTAATATTATGCCCAATTCGCAGTAAGGCTTGTCAATCGGGTTCAAACAGAGATTTTTTAAATGGTTATTAATATAATATTTTTAATATTTCATGTTGATACAAAAAAAAATTTGTGGGTTGAAATAAAGATCCAAGTAACACAAATTATTTTTCATCTAATTTATAATGTTAATTTTTTTTGGAAAATCTAACAATTATAAATTGTTTCAGGTAGTTTAGGACTAATATGGTATGCAATTTGGCTCTTGGTTGTTGCAGAATCGCCTGAAAGCGACCCAAGGATATCTAAAGAAGAATTAGAATATATTCAACTATCTTTGAAAGAGTATACACCTACAAAAAAGTCACCCGCTCCTTGGAGGGACCTAATTTGTTCTAAAGCAGCATGGGCTCTAAATATTGGAATTTTTTGTGAAACATGGGGGTTTTATACACTATTGACGTTGTTACCAAAATATTTTAACGGTACATATTTATTGTATATATTTTCGTTGAGTCATAAATATTTTAAACATTTTAATTAATTATAATAATCACAAGAGTAATAAGAATAAAACTCAAAATGAAGAAAAATAAATAAATTAATCCGAAACAATTCCCAATATTCCAAGAACTAACACAAAACAAAGACATCTACCAAAAAAATATTATAATAAACTCCATTCTCCTATATAGATGAGCGAAATTAACGAGGATCTAGAACAAACAAGAAATAAAATATATACAGTGACTAAACAGATCTGTTCGAAAACAAAACCAACAAGCTGTAGAATCAACAAGGAAACACAATATCTCATGACAATATGAAAAAATAAGTATCAAAACAATCCTTCCTATAATGAGATCAACAAATAAGTAAAAAATAATATAAAGAAAGATAAAAAAAGCTGTAACAATGGTATAATAAGACCTGTTTAGCAATTAAAAAAAAATGTCAGATTGCTGAAATCAATTGACAGAAACGGACAGGCTAGCATCTGTGAAATGAAAAACAATGAAGAAGAAATAAAATATGAGAAAAACGAAATAAGGAATACTATGCAATCCTAGAGTTTTCAACGGCATTAAAACAAGAGAATATTAACTTTGAAAGGAACATCATTAATGTAGACACTGAGGAAATCCCCGATAGAGGTCGCGATAGCTTTGGGATAATTCAAAAATAGTCAGGGCGAGGACGAGATCACGTACTAAATACTCAGAATAGGATGTACAGTTTTCATAGAATCACTAAAAATCATATTGACCAATAGCCTTCAAAACGACATGGGAAAGCGGCGAAGTCATCCTGTAGCACAAAAAGATAAATAAAATAAATCTTAATAACCACCATCCACTACGTTTATTGCCATTCGCTTATAAGCTCCCTACCAGAATTCATACAAAGAGACGTAAGAAGAAATTAAATTAATATGAATCCCTTGTTCAGGCTATCTTTCGTAAAGGTTACAATACCGTAGAGCACCTTCAAATGCTACGAACAACTACAGAAAAATTCTAACCAGTAGTAGAAAAGAACAACTGACCAAATTAAAAACTGAGTCAGAAAGAATCGGCCAAACAATAACATTGACAAAACCAAAGTTATGACTTCAGGTGTTATACAACTAGAAAATTTGGTAGTAGGGAAAATAGGAAAATATACTTACTTAGGACATACGGTTAAGGACACCAAACCACCGAAATATCAAGGCGAATTCGATTGACCTGAGATGCTGTAGAAATCCAATCATCTCAATCAACATCTACAGCATGGGTGCTTGTACACTTATAGTTAGAAGCGCGAACAGATTATGGAGAACACGAGGAGCTATCAAAATAATGATGTCAGGAGTAAACTTAAGGGATCTAGTAAGCATAGATGCTTTTACACTTATAGTCATAAGGGCGAACAGATTATGAACAACAAAAGGAGCTATGAAAAGAATGATGTCAGGAGTAAGCTTAAGGAATCTAGTAAGGAATGAGATCAGAAGAAGAACAAAGACCGATGATATGGTTCTGGGTGGGACATGAAGTCCGGTAGGAGATTAAAAGATATACGAAACGCATGATATAGTGGCAGCCAAGATAAGGAGAAGTTCGGGACGTCCACAGAAATAGTGATTGGATGACATCAGAGAAATAGCGAGAAGAAACTGACGACCAACATCACATCCAGAAGGTAATACAGAAAGGTAGCTGAGAGAGACTGTATCAGCTAATCCTTGAAACTACAATCAAGATTAAGGTGTCTTAAGGTTCGCATGTAGGAGTCCTGTGTTTGTCGACTTTCTGGTCTGCAACAAATAGCTTTACGTGTTACTGATCTTTTTCTTCTAGGCTTATTGGGTTATAGGGTTATGGATTTCCAGCTTGGTGTGATCATGGGTTCTGGAATTAATCCAGGTTAGTTCAGGTTTAGGGTGCACATGCAACGAATGTTGTACTTGATACTTGATAAGTTCCTGGTCGTGCTCTTCTGGACTTCTTGGATTATGGGATTATAGGATCTCTGGATTCAGGTCATGCGTTCTGTTAGTTGATAAGTTTCTGGTTTTTCTTTTCTTTATTTACTGAATCAGTGGGTTATAAGATTATAGTAATTTTGGGTCATGGAGTTAGAGTCTCGTGAAGTGCTGAGCTGAAAATATCAGGAATGACTTGCAAAAATCCTGTGTTTAACGAGTTTCTTATCTTTCTCTTCTAGACTTATTGATTTATGTCCCACCGCAATACTAGAGGCAAATTTGAATCTCCCTACATTACATATAGATATGGTGAATGCGGCAGCAACAAATACAGCAAAATTGTTCCAAATTGAAATCCTCAAGACTGAATTTGTTTTTGTATATAAGAAGATTTTGAAACCACCAAATATCATGTCTATTAGATATGAGTTTAATATGAACTATGAAATAGTAACTACTACCAAGCGAATGGAGAGGCATTATCTCCACTAAAGAACCGACAAATGAAGATGAAAAATGAGGTCAAAGTGGGGGTATCAGACTCAAGTTTTGTACTTGCCAAATCCCTAAAAGACACCACACCATCTTCCAAGCAGAAAAGCATGCGATCTAATCTGTACTGAAGCGTTTCCTAATAGAAATACTCAGATAGTCCAGAAGCACTAAAGTTAATTTGGAATTGCAGGCAAACCCTAATGAAGTTGGCAAAGGGTATTATGGAATTAAGGGAAGGAACAGGTGCACAGCCTCCCAAAAAAAGGAGTAAAAACTCATTTTCTTGGCCCCGAACTTTTCTGTAAACAAAAAGCCACATAAAAGAGAAGCTTTGGAGCTGGTTAAAAAGTCAGATGGAATTAAGATGGAATAAAATGCTTGGTCTCAGACGAGGAAAAAAAATTTATAATTCCATCGCCAAAAAAGAAAAAATGGTTCTCGATAACTTCACAGGACACTGCCCTCTAAGATACCATCTCAAAAAAATGGCAAAATGGACAGCGATATTTACAATTTCTGTGATCGAGTTGAATACTTGTTATGTAAATGTGTTGCACCGTTCTGTAAAAGACCTAAATCCTAAAGAAGGAAAGGACCCCAAAAGAATAATAGACCTCATAAAAAGTCTAAATATTCCGGACTCATATTAGATCAAGGTAAAGTACAAAAGGTCGTATAGACTGAAGTGCTGAAAAGAAAGCCTTAACGACCCATTTACAATCTACAATCTACTGGATTATTGGGTCGAAAGTTTCTAGCGTTATTGGCCTATTGGAGTTATTGGTAATAGAGTTTTAAAGTAGTTACATCACCTGGTTTAAAGTTTGGTTTGTCTTAGAGTTTACCGAGATAAATTAATAGTTTAGCATATATTCAATGTCGTTTTTGAGATATTTTACCCGATTTTACTAAAAATCCTGAAATACTGGACAATAATGGACAACGGATTTGTATTCAGTCACCCAAAATCTATATAGAATAACTTATCTTACGTGGGCCATTAAAAATGTATTTTGTATTGCTGTGTTATTAGTCGTTTGCTGGCAATTCGACAATTCCCAATTTGGAAGCAACAACTCGAATCAGTTTACTGAGTAAATTCTAACGTTTCTTATCACTAAAACGAATTAATTTGTCTTTTGCTAATTTATTGTATATTTTGCAGATGTATTCCATTTTAATGTTTCGCAATCAGGCCTCGTCTCTGCCCTTCCTTACATGTGTATAGCAATAATGATGCAGTTGAGTGGCCGATTAGCTGACAGAATAGGAGAGAAAAACTGGTTAACAGTAACTCAAACTAGAAAGGTTTTTATGGCAATTGGCTTTCTATCTCAAAGTTGTTTTATGATGGGGGCCGCATTTTGGGAAAATGCTGTAGGAACAATATTTTGTCTGGTTATGGCTGTTGGCCTTGGTTCATTAGCCATTACCACTATAAGGTAATATATTTTTTATTTTAAATTTTAATTTAGAGTTATAAAAACTTATACATAATAATTCTTATTTTTCTGCTTGTTATGTTATTTATTATTCATTTATGTTTACATGTTTTTGTGTCAAAATAACGTATAAGTGGTTTTTTATTACCAACCTGTTGAGTTTTTCACAGTTGTTTAGTTAATGACTAAAATGTGGTCGGACTTGCATTGTCTTTATTTTTATTTATTTTTACGACGTTTCAATTAGGTTGTATCTCTAATCGTTATCAAGTATAATCTTGATAACGATTAGAGATACAGCCTAATCGAAAATCGTAAAAATAAAAATAAAGACAATGCAAGTCCAACCACATTTTAGTCATTCTTCAACATTGTCTACAACCTTCAAATAAATGTTTAGTTAATGTTTGTACAATCAAGTGGTTATATTGTCCGACAAATTTTTTCAGTCCGAAACTGGGAAATTTTCGATTTTACGAGTTAAAAAACTTAGCTTATACAAGAATTTTCACAAATAAAAAAGATGCCGAACTTGTCAAAGTGAAGCCACTCATGAAGTTTCAGAAGAGCGTTAATCAAGTTGTCCTGTAGACTGATGACAAAACTTTATTATCAATTGAAGAATTCTGCTCCAATCCCCTCTGAGAACATAGACAAGATATGTTAGTTTTCTACATTTTACAATTGTCAGCAATTCACGATTAACATTTGCTCGATTTAAAACCACTGTATTAGTCTGCATAGCTACTTAAGGAATTCGAAACATTCGACTATGCAGCCACATTTTAAATGGCTCCAAACGATTGATCGTGGCAGCCTTCATTGTCTATACCTCTGTTCCATACAACAACACTGACCATATTAACCATCCTTTGGCAAAGTTTTAAATTTAGATTGTCATTGCAGCCAAGCGATCTCGTTTTTGGAAAAGCTGTGCGGGCTGATTCGATCCTGCATTTAATTTCTTTATATGGGTCAAGCTGTTCAGTAATATCAATACATCCAAAGTACTTGAAGTGGAAGATTCTTTAAACGATTTGTATGTAGACGACTGAAAATCATAAATTTAGTTTTTGCAACAGTTATGTTGAGTCCCATTTCTTTCCCAACTCTATTGACAGAATCTAAGAGTTGTAGATTCTGAAATGTATCGCTTACGATGGCCGTATCATCGGCATAACGAATCGTGTTAATTAGTTCGCCGTTAATTTTAACCCCAAATATTTTGTTATATAGGAGTGAAGAGAATGCATCTCTGTCTAACACCTTGCTGAATTTGGCATTCTTTGATGAGTTTACCATTGGACCACTGCCCTTTTATGCCAATATAGATTCTCTATAATCCGCTCATCCTTGCCATTAACACCAGCATTCTTCAATATATCTATGAGATTTACCTGTTGTGCCTGTCAAACGCTCTCTCGTAATCGATAAGTTATACAAAAATATCTTGGTCTCGACACTATTGGAGAAGTATATTTAAAGCAAATAGCACTTCTTTAGTACCAAGGCCATTTCTAAACCCAAATTAGGTTTCATCTAGATCGCTCTCGCATTTATTTCTTATTCTACTATGAATAATACTTAGTAAAACCATCAAGATGTGATTCATGGGACTTATACCATATATTTGTTATTACCATGTCGTTATCCTGGTAAAATTAAACAGTCTCATCACCGCATTCATTGCTTTCACTCAAACCATGTGCTCCAACCAAGTTTCTTACAAATTTTTCAAGTTTCCAATTTAAGAAAATACAGATCCCACTCCTGTGTTGTGGATCGTCGTGTTCGCTGCCAGAATAGTATAAAATATTATCCACGTGTCGGCATGTTCCCGAACCAATCTATTGCAGTTCGCTTATTTTCTTAATGGACATCCCTTCCCCCTCCTCTCTTGCACTAAATTATTGAACTTGCCAGGTGCGTATAGACTTCTGGTATTCCATATGTCTATCTTTAAATTAGACTTCGCTACTTTGAGCTAGGAGATTCTTAAGACCTTTAGCCCATCAGAGGATTGACCAGGACTAGGGGCTGTAAAATTTCTATTTCTCGCCATGGTAATATCCTGGAAAATCATTAGCAGTGCAGTTTACTGTTGCCTTCACTGCTTCAGACGCCCCAAACATAGAGAACAGTCACTGTACTAATTTTGATCCGCCCCATCTATTTGATTTCGCCGTTACCACCCCAATCCGTCACCTTGGGGAGACGTCCGATGGAGGACTAGCAATTCCACATTAACCCATTACTGAATGTGATTCAAATATTTGAATTTTTTCAAAAAATATAAAATAAATAAAAACCTACATCTTAACTTTGGCAACACATACTTGACTACTATTAACTTTTCGACTGAGGTAACTATAGTTATATCAAAATATTTTTAGGTAATAAGTCTTCTGTTGCACTATGTACTATTATTTATGTGACAACTTTTATATATAAATATATATTTATTTTAGTATCAATTCACTAGATATTGCACCTCAACATTCAAGTCTACTATTTGGCATTGCTAATACCTGGGGAACAGTTCCAGGCATAATAAGTCCTATAATTGCAGGATATGTTGTATCGACTGAAAACCCGGTAAGTTGTGATTTATATTGGTGAAATCGATTAAAGGCTGACATTTTAGCTTTTCTTCGGCCCAAATTATACTCTGCTTATACCTAATAACATAAAATATTAATATCATAAAAGTAATCTTTCATTTTCTTTAATATTAAATTAAATTTGTTGAAGGTAAACAACATGAAAAAATCCGAGCATATTTTAATCGACAGGCTCTTTTTTTTTCATAATTTTTACTGAAAATATTTCCAGGATTATTAAACAGAAATAAAGCATATTTAGACCCATATTTACAGTAATTTTCTTCATCAAGAGACTGCATAATTTCAATAGATAAAAAACCTGCTAGTACAAAGTGGACATGGGCAAGCCCAGATGGTGTCACTAAAAACGAAATAGATTACATACTATCGAGTAGAAGAGAAATAATCCAAGACGTTAGTGTGCTTAATAAGTTTTCAGTAGGTAGTGACCATCGAGCTGTGAGAGGAAAAGCGGTAATAAATATTAAGAGGGAAAGAGCCAAACTAGTAACAGGAAAGAACCTAAGAAGATGGACAACCCCAGAAAATCTCTCTGAATACACAGAATATGTTGAAAACGGACTCCAAACTTTGGAAACCATAGACCTGGAGGAAACAAATAACCAAATAGTAAACATCCTAAAAAACACCGTAGAAAAGTATTGTAATAAACAAAATAAAACATCTGACAAATTAAGTCAACACACAAAAGAGCTTATTGAAAGACGAAGAAAAATGGAACAGAAGACCTCAGAAGAATATAGGCAAATTAGCAAAGAAATATCAAGGCTTATAAGAAGAGATATACGAAAATACAAATCGGAAGCCATATCTGATGTAATTGAGCAGATTAAAAGCTTAAAAGTACTTAGAAGAAACCTGGCAGAAGGAACAAAAGAAATTCATAAACTCCGCGATGCAGCAGGTACAATTACAACAGATGGAGAAAAAATACTCCAAATAGTGGAAGATTTCTACAGCGCGTTATACAAAAAGTACACCATTGACAATGACCTAAAAAACATTCCAAATGTCTGCAATCAAGGCTCAGAAGATATCCAGAAATTTCATCATCAGAAATTGAAATGGCCTTACAAGAAATGAAAAACAACAGAACCCCATGAGAAGATAGCATTGTTATTGAAAGTATTAAAGCAGGAGGGGAAAAATTAATAAATGCTCTCACAGTCCTATTTAATAGATGTTTAGAGACCGGACAAATCCCAACTTCATGGAACAATGCCATAATGATAATCATACATAAGAGAGGCGATCCCACCGACCTAAAAAACTACCGTCCAATCAGTCTCTTCTCCCACATGTACAAACTATTTATAAAAATAATAACAAGACGATTGACTCCCAGATTAGATTTCTACCAACCTAGAGAACAAGCAGGTTTCAGATCCGGTTATGGTACAAACGACCACTTGCTAGTTATGAAAACGTGCATAGAAAAAACTGTGGAGTACAACAAACCACTGGTCTTAATATTTGTGGACTACGAGAAGGGTTCGATTCAGCGGACCAAAACAAAATATTTGCTGCACTAGCTAATTGTAGAGTCGACTGCAGATATACAGCTTTAATTAAGAACATTTATAATAGCGCAACAGCAAGTGTGAAAGCCCATTCCAAAATAACATATACATTTAGAATGGAACGTGGCGTTCGACAAGGTGATAACATCTCACCAAAACTATTTACAATGCTGCTAGAATATATGTTTAAAAAAATAGGTTGGGGGAACATTGGAGTCAATATAGATGGTGAACGATTAAACCACCTACGCTCTGCTGACGATATCGTGTTAATTTCTGACAACCGTGAAGAATCCCAAGAGTTACTAAGGACACTAATTAACCATACAAAAACTCAATGTATGACAAACTTAGTTCCAGGTAGCAACATATCCCTAAACGAATCTGAAATCGAGTATGTAACATCTTAAAAATATTTGGGCCATGAACTGAGAATTAACCGAGATAACTAGACCTGTGAAATTCAAAGACGCATAACACTAGCATGGGCTGCGTTCGACAAGCTGAGAAAGGACATATTTAAAAGCAATATACCGATTTGCTTAAAAAGAAAGGTTTATGAACAGTGTGTGCTCCCTGTGCGCACGTACGGTGCAGAAACTTTAACACTCACTAGCAAAAGTTGCGAAAAAATTAGAGTGACTCAGCGAGCCATGGAGAGGTCGATGTTGGGAATAACACTGAGAGATAAAGTTCCAAATATAATTATTAGAACTAGAACAGGGATCAAGGATGCTATAGAAAGTATAACACATATGAAATGGAACTGGGCCGGACATGTGGCGAGAATGGAAGACGCTAGGTGGACTAAACGCATTATAGAGTGGCGTCCTAAGTTCCAGGCATTTAGAAGTAGAGGCAGACCTCCAACACGGTGGACTGATGATATCAAAAAAATCGCAACAAACTGGATTCAATCAGCACAAGATCGGGAACATTGGAAACGATTTAGGGAGGCTTATGATCAGCAGTAGACGCTACAAGCTGTGTGATGATGAATTAGATAATTATATAGATACATATTTTGGACCCTATTTATTTATTCACTTATCATAGGGCATATACGTTGTTTCTAGCGAAGCTTTCGTTACATTCACTTAAAATTCGCGTAATAAACAGTTCTGATAAGAGTTTCGATCAGATGCAACATTTCAACATATATCGGATTTAT
The DNA here is from genome assembly GCA_034092305.1 of Diaprepes abbreviatus. Lineage (NCBI taxonomy): Eukaryota > Metazoa > Arthropoda > Insecta > Coleoptera > Curculionidae > Diaprepes > Diaprepes abbreviatus. Next base: position 2,717,468 of record JASJET010000055.1, on the reverse strand, counting down.
TCAGTGAAAGTGAATGGATATTCCTGTGGCGGGCGGCTAACTCCACATCTGGTAATTCAAGCAAAAAAAGCAATCTGAAATATGTAAATGTCACACATGTGACAAATGACATTTTAGTTATAGTCGGTCGCACACTTGGCTAACAATGGTTGGTTGGATAATGAAAGTATCCAGGTCTTCTCGGACGAGGGTGTAAGCGTGGGAGGGGGAAAAGAGAAGCTGGCTAAATTGCATCATTTTTATGAAACAGATAATTGGAAAAATTTAATAAATTTTAGGCATCCTATCATTCTTTCAGCTTGGATATTTCTTGCTCGAATTTCTTTATCGTCTGTTCCCGTTCTGTTTTTAATATAAAAATTAAAATTACTCTGTTACAAAACAAACCACAACATGGAATAATCGACGATTCTATACAAGTTTAAATTTTGTGTACCTAAATAATTTTAATTCGAAAATTCCCTAAAAGTGTCGTCATTAGAAGGAACTGATTCTATAGACTAAATATAAAAGTACATTTAGTAATATATTACAACGCTTTGTCCGCTTGTATCTGACCGGTCGATACCTCAGATGCCAGTTTATTATGAGCGGCGGTCATTTCAAATCGCAGTATCTCCGGTAGTAATTCGAACTATGACACAGAAATACGTTTAGAGTAATAAGTCATAAAGCTAGACAAAATGTTTTTTGAAAGTCTCAGGGTGGGCTTAATACTTTTGGAATTTTAATTTGAAGTAATCATTTTACGTTTTGAAAGTAGATATTTCTAATATTTTATTTTTTATTTCAGACTGTGGCTCAGTGGCAAATTATATTTTACATTACTGCAGGGTTGTACCTCTTTGGAGCAGTTTTTTTTACAATTTTTGCTTCCGGCGAAAGACAACCATGGGATTATGAAGATGCTAGTGTTATGAAAGAAAGTTGCGATTCTGACAACAAATACACTGACACGAAAATCAGCTAAATTTTGTGTTTAAAGTTTACATATGAAATATAACAGAATATTTTGTGTATATAATATGTTTTATTTAGATTAGTTTTGTAAACTGAAAATGTTTTTAAGATAAATATGAAGTTCCCGTAATGCCGGTGACGATGTATATACAAGAAATTCTGAAAAAAATATTTACCTAGTTATAAGAAAAACATCGTTCAACAGTGACTTGTGTTAAGGGACTCAATTGTTACAAAAATATTCACTAAAGAATTATTGCTGTATATTCAGACAAAGCTTTATCATACTTAAAAGTTAAGTATTGGTCAAAACATACAAACAAGACATTTCTAAAATAGAGTAGAATAATCCGAAACAGTTAGGTAAGATCAGGTAATGAGGCTGCTTGAATTCACCAAGGCGATTGGCCTCGAATAACTTGAGCTCATGGTGGAATATAGAGGGCCTAAGCATCGTAGATCGAGTATTACCTCTCTTATTCATTAATTCATTGGTAAAACAGTTTCGATAGGGTCGTGAATCGGTTAAAGGTAACCTCATAAGTGGAGTTCATTCAGAATCCTAATATTTGCAGGAAAGTCATCTGGAAGTGCTAGCGTATTAAAAATATTTAATCCAAACATTTTGACAATTCTATATGATCAACTAGTTACTAATTATTTTGTAAGACGGTAAGTTCTATGCCTATTGATTTTCAAACAAAAACTGCTTAGGAGTAGATTTTTTAAAACCGTTTTGAATATTTGGATGAAGACTCTGTGTTTCAACAAAATTAGAGAGGAGGCAACTGATCAAAAGAATGGCTTGCACGCAATCTTCAGCTCTTGCTTTCCATCTATAGGAACCAAGCAGGAGTTCTTATTGAATACTTACCTGGACCACCCAACATATAGTTCAGATTTACCTCCCCCTGACTTTTTTTTTCAGAAAATTGAGAAAACTTTTCAGAGCACGTCATTTTGCAACCAATAACAGTTGAAAGAGAATATTAGTGCTTCATTTGATGACTAACATTAATATTTTTTTCTCACGAAATAAAGTTTCTAAAGTTATTGTAGGTACAGGGTGAGTCAACGATTGGATGAAGTAAGTTTGTGCCTTTTCGGTGAAATTTACAAAGAAACTATATTTATTGTTTGATACAGTTTATTTTTACACAGATTTTAAAAATATTTAGGACTCTACAGGGTGAGCCATAAAACTAGGACAGCATAAAGTTGTATTTTTTTAAATAGAACACCCTATATACGAATCGAATTTTCGATTTAGCTTATAATTTTAAATCTTTTTTTTTAAGGGTTTACTATAACAAAACTTTATAGTTTCTGAGATAATTAAGTTTAAAGAAAAAAAGTCACATTTTCAAGCATCAATTCAATTCTAAATAACGTTTTCAATTTTGTGACAAATATATTCAAATTTGGAATTTAGCCAAGCCAAGGACAAGTTAACATAATTTTTACCTAATATTTGCAATAAAAGCTACAGGGTGTTGAACACATCGGCTCAAATTTGAACAAGTTTAAATGAATAAATATCTTTTTTTTTAAATGGTACACCCTGTATATTTTCATGTTATTTAATAGAGTAATAAAAACCCTAAAAGTTTTGTTCAATATATCCTACACCTATTTATATTAGTTTTTGAGATATTTCAGTTTTTCTTATTTTCCATACTTTTTTACAGAAATAGTCTTCATTATCATAGTAGCCATGGCAAAAACAATGTAAAAGAACATTTTTCTGTGTGTCAAATTTATAACCGCAATCGCTTCTTTTGTTTTTTATGTAGTGTAGTTTGGTTTTTTTTGCATTCATCTTATATTGTAAAATGAATTTTCCAAAGAATGAGTTAATAGATATGATTTATACAATAGAAGAGGCTCAAAAAAATTGCCTTCTTGCTCAAAGAATTTACAAAATGAAGTATCCTGATCGACGCCAGCCTAATACCCATACTTTTCAAAACTTAATGCAAAGATTTGATTCTTCTGGTACTGTTGATTATCCAAAACGTAAAGTGGTCAACAAACCAGTAACTAATGAAGAAAAAGAACTACAAGTATTGTTAAATGTTCAGGAAAATCCTTATATTGGTAGCCGTCAGTTAGCAGCATTATGTGAAACATCACAATCCACCGCTAATCGTACTACCAAGAAATATAGGTATCATCCATATCACATGGAATTACACCAAGAATTGCATGGACAGGATTTTGAAAGTCGTGTAAACTTTTGTCGTACAATAAATGCGGAGATTCAATTAAATCCAAATTTATTATGCAAGGTAATGTTGAGTGATGAAGCTACTTTTAGAAGTAACGGTGCCGTAAATAGACGCAACATGCATTATTATGCCACAGAAAACCCATTTTGGATTAGAGAGGTGCAACATCAAAACCACTGGTCATTAAATGTTTGGTGTGGTAGTCATCATAATCGAATTATTGGACCCCACTTTTTTAATGAACCACTAAATGGCCATAGTTACCTGAACTTTCTACAAGAAGAACTACCCCAACTGCTTCAAGGTCTCGATAGGGATGAGCTCGACAGTATGTGGTTCCAGCACGATGGTGCGCCTCCGCATTATCATCGTGAAGTTCGTGCGTTTTTGGACCAACGATATCCGCAAAAATGGATTGGACGTGGGGGTTTCATTGAGTGGCCATCAAGGTCTTGCGACATCACCCCATTAGATTTCTTCCTATGGGGTTATATTAAAAATAAGGTGTATGTTAATCCACCAACAACAGTGGAAGATATGCGAAACAGGATTAGGGATACCTGTAGAACAATAACGCCACTAATTTTTTCCAGGGTCCGAGAAAATCTTCAAAAAAGACTAAATTTGTGCATTGCACAAGAGGGTTGTTTATTCGAACACTTATTAAAAAGAAATAATTAATCTCAGTATTTAATAGGTAATTAAACTATTGCCGTTGTAATATAACTAATAATGTATTTCATCATATTTAACCACATTCTGTTTGTTTCTGTAGTTTCTTTTTATTATTTTACATGGCTACTATGATAATGAAGACTATTTCTGTAAAAAAGTATGGAAAATAAGAAAAACTGAAATATCTCAAAAACTATTATAAATAGGTATAGGATATATTGAACAAAACTTTTAGGGTTTTTATTACTCTATTAAATAACATGAAAATATACAGGGTGTACCATTTAAAAAAAATATATTTATTCATTTAAACTTATTCAAATTTGAGCCGATGTGTTCAACACCCTGTAGCTTTTATTGCAAATATTAGGTAAAAATTATATTAACTTGTCCTTGGCCTTGCTGAATTCCAAATTTGAATATATTTGTCACAAAATTGAAAACGTTATTTAGAATTGAATTAATGCTTGAAAATGTTACTTTTTTTCTTTAAACTTAATTATCTCACAAACTATAAAGTTTTGTTATAGTAAACCCTTAATAAAAAAGATTTAAAATTATAAGCTAAATTGAAAATACGATTCGTATATAGGGTGTTCTATTTAAAAAAATACAACTTTATGCTGTCCTAGTTTTTTGGCTCACCCTGTAGAGTCCTAAATATTTTTAAAATCTGCGTAAAAATAACCTGTATCAAACAATAAATATAGTTTCTTTGTAAATTTCACCGAAAAGGCACAAACTTACTTCATCCAATCGTTGACTCAACCGGTATAGTTGGCGCAAGAGCTTTGATATTAAGATAGATGAGAAAGAAGAATGAAATTATCAAAAAGCCTTTTGTTTTATTGTTAGGGAGAAAACTTTGTTAGTGCCCCTCGTAAAAAGATTCCTTGAAATAATTACATCTAAAAAATTCATTAATTGTATTAGAAGAAAGTATTGAACAATATCTTGAATGCAACATTGCCAATAATCATAAAATTCATAAAATAATATAATAGACAGAGGGTTTCATTTTGGATCATATGGAAATTCTTGTGGGACACATGTTCTGGTTGAAGTTACAGCAGACAAATATCATCAACAACCATTTCAGTAGAACCCGGGATTTAATCCTTTTGGACGAGCTTAATAGTTTAACAGCTGGTCAAATATCTACACTCTTTAAATTGGATGAAAATTATCCTGCTCTTGAAACCATTTTAATTTGAGCACGCCTCTGTTAATGTCCTCAAAAACAAATGTGGATGTATTTTTATTTGATACAGCTGACTACACGACTTTTGTTGGTGTTGTGGATGATGTAGATGAATGGTTAATATATTTTAAGAAATAATATATTCTGTCATCAATAATTTTGCACTTTCTAGGAAAATTTCAGATAATAGGTATCCAAGAAGATTTTATCATAAATTTACACAGTCTGGACTTTAGTGAGATTATTAAAGTTTTTTGCTGTCTGTAGTGAGGCCAAAGTTTAGATTGACATTGGTTTTTAAAGTTTACCTCTAATGCTAAAATAATGAACCCAAATTACATAAAATATTTCTCGTAATGAGCTAACAATTTACATAGCTTGAATAATGAAGTACGGCAATAAGCAGCTGAACACTTAATATATACAGTTTTTGCTCAACATTTTCAAGCGTGCTATCTTGATCATAGTAACATTATTTTGACGTCAACTCAATAAATAAAATTATACATTTGCAATTCCAAATATTCACTTTGAGTAAAGTTCACAACTTGATTGACCCATTAAACTGTTACAAAATCCTAGAACCTGATAGAATATCGCCATATTTTATCAAAAAGTACATTGTTTACCTTGCACCTCATTTATGCCACATTAACAAAAATCTTTTAATAGTAGTTTCTTCCCTTCGAGATGGAAACAGGCTACTTTGTTCCCTATTTTTCAGTCTGGTGATCGAAATCGTGTTAAAAACTATCGGGATATATCATTGTCGTGTATTATGAGAACGATATTTGAGTCAATAATTACTGAAGTTGTTCCATGATTTTAAAACTAAAAGCGGACTAGAACAATATCGTTTTCCCCAAGGAAGATTAACAGTTACTAATCTGTAAAAAATCAAAATTTCAGTAAGAAATAAAGAAATCTTTCTGCCGTATTTAAATAGTTTGTTATATATGTAAATTCTCCTTTCAGGGAGAGAATATGAAAAATATATATACAAACAGTTTACTTCCTTCAAATATCGCTCTGGTCCTCTCTCCATACGCGTTTCGATTATCTCATGATCTCGTCAGTGGAGCTGTATCGGACCATGTGCAACATTAGCAGGAAATAACTGATATAAGAAATATAAATTTCAAGGTACGTCGGCAGGATATTGCACCCGCCATCTACCGACCTCGATGTCAAATTGAAAAATATCGCCGGTCGAACGACATCTATGAATCATTGGAGTAATGTGTAATTTTTACAAAAATCAAAATTTCAGTAAGAAATAAAGAAATATTTCTGCCGTATTTAAGCAGTTTGTTATATATATAATTCCCCTTTCAGGCAAAGAATATGAAAAATATATGTACAAACAGTTTATTTCCTGCAAATATCGCTCTGGTCCTCTCTCCATACGCGTTTCGATTACCTCATGATCTCATCAGTGGAGCTGTATCGGACCGAGACCAACATTAGCAGGAAATAACTGATATATGAACCATAAATTTCAAGGTATGTCGGCAGGATATTACACCTGCGATCTACCAACTTCCATGTCAGACTGAAAAATATCGCCAGTCGAACGACATCTATGAATCATTGAAGTAAAGTGAAATTTTTAAAAAATCAAAATTTCAGTAAGAAATAAAGAAATTTTTCTGCCGTATTTAAATAGTTTGTTATTTATGTAAATTCTCTTTTCACGTAGAGAATATGAAAAACATATATATAAACAGTTTACTTCCTGCAAATATCGCTCTGATCCTCTCTCCATACGCGTTTCGATCACCTCATGATCTCGTCAGTCGAGCTGTATCGGACCGAGAGCAACATTAGCAGGAAATAACTGATATAAGAAATATAAATTTCAAGGTACGTCGGCAGGATATTGCACCCGCCATCTACCGACCTCGATAACAAACTATTTAAATACGGCAGAAAGATTTCTTTATTTCTTACTGAAATTTTGATTTTTTAAAAAATTTCATATTACTCCAATGATTCATAGATGTCGTTCCACTGGCGATATTTTTCAGCCTGACAGCTCCACTGACGAGATCATGAGGTGATCGAAACGCATGTGGAGAGAGGGCGAGAGCGATATTTGCAGGAAGTAAACTGTTTGTATATATATTTTTCATATTCTCTGCTTGAAAGGAGAATTTACATATATAACAAGTTATCAATCTGGTTGTTTATCAAGATTTTTTGGTCCGATGTGTAGAGGCAGGATATTATATGAACCCTATATACACGGATTTGCCTAAACCCTTTGACGGTGTTTACCACAAGTTGCTTGTACACAAGTTTGAGTATCTCGAAGTATGCGACCCATATTTTAAATGAATATCCTCATATATCTCTTCGCATACGCAGTGTATAAAATTATGTTGTGAAATATTAGAAGAAACCTTCATATTATCCTAGGTTTCCCAGGTGACATTAAGTCCTATTTTATTCTCAATGTTTATTAATAACGTTAAAAGCATTTTTAAATTTTATCACAAACTTTTGTAGGCTTAAAATTATTTGGGTTGATACTTCAATTGATGATTGTGTCTATATTTAAAAAGAGCTAAATATACTAGTTAGATGGTGTGATAATAATTGTTTAACTCTTAATGTAAACAAATGTAAAGATATGAGATATTTAAAAAATTTGTCGCATGTGATAAATTTTTATCATATTAATGATTTCAAAAATTAAGTACATAAGTACATATTTACAATACAATACAATATGATAAACAGTTTTAAGATGTTGGGTTATGTAAAGAGAAACTGCAGACATATCGAAAACATGAGGAATATACAAACACTTCATAACAGCTTAGTGCGTTGTGTATTGGACACTGACCTCTACTATGGACCCCTACTTTTGTCGGCTGCTAAAGCCAAAAAATGGCAAACCATGGGCGAAAAAATGCGTTTTTGCACTTCGGGCGCCAGTCATATTTTTGTACGTTGATCAGATAAGGGCATGTGCATAAGCGACTTCCTATTATCGATCGGTTGTTTCGTAGCGCCATCCGTAAACAGCACAGTATCGGCTCAACGCCATTTTTGTGTTTATTTTTGCTTTGTGATTTGCGTGCGATTTAAGAGGATTTATAGCGTTTTAAGTGATTTATTTTATTTCTTTTTGTGTGTTTATTTAATATAACGGAATGTGTACATATTTTATTTGTTTTATTTTCCTTTTTCTCTATAGGTTAAAAAATAGTGTTGCTTTACAACGTTTTTGGATTTATAATATCTTCGTATAACATTAAATTTCCAAAACATGTAGTATAATATATTTTTAGCACTTTCCAAATGATTACCAAAAGATAAACTGAACTTTTAGGCAATCAATTCTTAAAAAATAATCTAAAAATTCGCACCAAACCATAGAATAGTTTATTCTATCACATGAAAAAAGTACATTCATCAATATGTCAAGAAATGGTACAATTTCTCCATCTATTACATAACTTACATAAATAAAAACATACATCCTCAAAATGAAGTTGGAATATTTTAAAACATACATATATAACTTACAATAATTATAATGCATTATTATTTTGTTATATACATAAAATATTTCAGTACAAGGTTTACATTTTAGCCAGAATCGGCTATTGGCTCTATAATTTCTAAGCTCTGTTTGAATTATTTTTTCAAATTGTCAACGACTTTTTTGCAATTGCTAATTTGCACAATGTCCATTCTTGCATAACTTCATCCACCTTATATTTAACCGATGTTTCCACCCAGCTCAAATGTTTTTTTTTGTTCTGCAGCCATTCTATGATTTATTATTTTGTATGTCTGAAGATTAAGGACATGACGTTAAAAAAGCGTTGTTCATTATTAATACTGGTTTTGGAAGTAAATTCAGATTAGTTATGTCCATACTCATTTTATGAAATTGTCATGATTCATGTGGTTATGGCAATCCTCACTTTGAAATTGTCAAATTAAAAATTCATTAACATGTTAACAAAAGCAAAATATTACGAAATAAGTTAGACAAATGTGAATTTCTTTTGTTGGTATATTTTTTTATTCACCCCCAACAATGACCTTGTTCACTTATTTTATTTGAAATAACATTTTTATCATTTTGTCGAAAAAATTAATAGGATAAGAAAATATATGTTCCGTTCACCATTACGGCAGAAAAATATTATTATATAAAATTATTTTTAAATCCTGCATATCCGTTGACAAACCCATTTCGTATCAATATTTTCTTAAAAAAATAAAAAAAAAAAGATAAGGAAAAGAAGGTCATTATATTTTAATAATTAGAGAATAAATTGCCGGACCTTAAAAATGTTAATTATTCACTCCCACCCTACAACAAGAAAGTTAGCGCTCACAGACGGAAACAATAGATTAGAGAAATAGTAAGATACATTTTCTTCACAATTTTACTTTCACAGTATAAGAAATGACTAAACTAACTCCCATCGGTAGACACAGACCGGATTATTCCCTTCTGCTTCAGATATTATTTGTGCCCATATAATGTGACTGCCAGAACAAGAAAGTTACATGAGACCGACTTCTTTACTAAAGATTGCAACTTTGATAACTTGCTTCATTTAGACACCATTTATGACTAATTGAACTAACTAAATAGATTTTCGAAGTTCGGTCCTGTCGATGGTCACCTGATCATTTTGTAGTGCGCATGCCGACATCTGTTCTAGGATATATACATTTTATTGTCGTAAATTTGCCGTTTTTGGGATTAAATTTTGCGGATCTATAAATATTTTATCTATGTGTATTAGAGTATACTTGTACCATTTAGGCAGCTATATATCAATGCAACATACATAGACTTTTGAGTACAATTAAAATTTTCGCTATAAAAATAGCGATTTCCTTGTTAGTATTTATTGGTTAAAATTCATTTATTGTTGGTAGGTCCCCTAAATTTAGAAATACGTAAAAGAAACTAATTATTTGTTCTTTTTGTACAAGCTACAAGCTCATATCGATTGGTTAACCAAAATTTATAACGAACACTTTTTAAATATAGATATTTTCAATACAAGTTTTTAACAACTGAAAAGAATTACTGGTAGCTGTTATTCTGTATCACCAATATTATTTTTGTATTAGGTTTACAGGATTTATCTACTATTTAGAAATTGTTCCGTAATGTACTTGAAAATAAATAAATCAAAATTACATTTAATTACTGACATGTATTTGGATATCCAGTATAAATATAAATCATTTTAAACAGAAACATTATTACTCCGAAATATGCAAATCAAAATCTCTACAGCAGTGTGTTCTATTCAAAATTATTAATTTACAAAACAACATTCTCAAAAAATAATGTTCACGTTCCTTGGGTATCTACATAATAAAGTTTTGAAAATATTTGTATATATATCTTGCTAATGTGTTATCATTATTAGCATTTTAACCAATGGATGAATTAGCATGTTAAACTCAACCAGAAACAATTTAATTTTCATCCTTACCAAACAAAATATCTCATTAATCTAATATACCATTACGACATTCTTGTTAAATATAATAACTTAAATTTTTTTCCATTGTTTCCGCTAGTAAAAACTAAATTCCTACAAATGCAAACATTTCATTATCAAATATTTAGTTGTTTGTTTTCCGTGTATGTGAACTAATATAAAACCAAAGATATGAAGTAAGTCAACTACTTAATTTAGCTGATTAAATATATTCTTTAAAAAATGTATGCCTAATTGTCAATATTATTTTAGTCAACTTAATGTAGCGCAGGATATGATCTTTGAAAAAAATTCAAATAGAATTTTTCAACAAAAAAATTAAGATCAAAACATTTTCTTCATATAATTCGAAAGTATTATTACTCCTCACAAACGTATAATTACAAAAGTTATAGATGATAAGTAATCTTTAAAATGCTTTCTTGTTTGTCAACATCTGTTTAGTGCGATAAATGCGAGACAATTGTAAAACACATAAAAATGTGGCGTTTTTCTTATCTCGATAGCTTTGCGAAAACTTGTGAAATCAATAGCGAATCTAGGGACAATACATAATTAATGATACCAAAAAGTTAGCAAAAAATAGACTTTAAAATTTCCATAGTTTTTGCGCATTTGAAATTGTTTTATCCGCTAAGCTGAAAAGTTATTATATTCTATGGCATGAACAATTTTTTTGGCCAATCATATGGAGGCACAGAAGGATAATTTTGTTCGTAAATAATTAAATATCTCTAAAAAAGGATAACCAAGCTCTGCAAGATAAATTGTGTAAAAAGTACACCACAGAAGGTACCTCCTTTCCACCTATGAACAAATTAGAAAATGCTTCTTATTTACTTAATCCTATACCTTTCGGTGCAAGACCCGAGTAGAGTCAAATTTATACTCTCCTGCATTATTTTCTCCATCACTTCCTACCCTGGGTCTGTTGTCTTATTCCTTCCCACTCTTTCCCTCTTCTTTTAGAAGCTTCCCTAACATCGTCTTTTCCTCTTGGTCTTTCTTTCTTATTTTTCCCTGTCACTCGTATCTCATACATTTTTTCACCAGTCGCTCATTAGTCATATAACACACATGACCGAACCACCTTAACTATCCCTTCTTTGATGCTTAGGTTCTTCGGCATTTCTCATTTTTTATTTTATCTCTCTTGATCCTGTTTCCTATTCTTCTTAGAAATCACATTCACACGTGCATTAGTCTTTCGTGTCATCGTTCATCACTCTTAATAACTTCTTCCTCATTTTTCGTCTTGATCGGTTTTGGAATTTCCTTTTTTCCCAGAAATATTGTTCTCGTCACATTCTTCCTGCTTTCTTCTTTTATCTCTTGATCTTTTTTTATCGCTTTGTATTATTATTCAAAGATATTTACGATTTTTCCTTGTATTTTAATATCTTATATGTATTTCCTTTCCCCTTCAATTATCATTGTTTGATCTTTTCGATTTTCATCTTCATATTTTTCTTTGTGATATCCCTGTCTAAAATTTCTAGATTCTTTTGTAGATTTTCAGCTGTATCGGTCTTTATTACTATATATTGCATTTGTCAGTAACACATTTTTAGTAGTTTCATTTTCTTATCTTTCTATATAGCTTTATCTAATACTATTGAGGACAGTAATGGGCAAAGTACACACCTATTTCACTCCTATCTTTATTTTAAATTCTTTGAACTCTTCGTTTTTAGTTCCTAATCTGTTTGTGTTCTTCCTAAAAATCTATTTTATTATTTCTGTTGTTCTTTTATCTGTCTTTCTTTTTTCCAAAACCCTTTTCTAAGTCTATTAAAAAACACATATCTCTTTTTTCTTGTTTACGTTTTTTCGTTTACTTGTTTTATTATAAATATTAAGTCGTATGTGATTCTTTCTTTCCTAAACCCACATTGTGTGTTTTCTACATTATTCTCAGTTATTTTTCTTACCTTTCTTTTCATTATGCTTGCTAATATTTTTCCGGGAACACTTGCCATTTTGATTCGTCCATAGTTATTACAATCCCTCTTATTACCCTTTTTATATATCAGCAATATTATTCTAAAGCTCCATTTTTTTGGAATTTTTATTTCTTGTAGTTATTCATTAGTTTGTTTAGTTGCTTTGTTCCTTTTTCTCCAATATACTTTATTATTTCAGGTCTTATGTTGTTTCTTCCAGGTAACTTTTGCAATTTCTTCTTTCTTATAGGCTCTATTACCTCCTCTTCTTGTGCTGATCTTATATTATCTATCACTCTTTTCTCAACCCTTCCTCTTTCTCCATGTCTCTATCTGACAATTCTAGAAAATGTTGTTTCTTCATTATTATGTATCCCTCTTTATCGTTTATAGTTATCATATAAGATTCCTTCTTTTGCCTTAGTGTATCATAAAATAAATTTTGTTTTTCTCTGTAGTTTTTCGTCGTTATCACTCCCCCATTTTCCTTTTGACCTTTTCCCGTTTCTCCTTCTAATTTTCGTACTTTTTGAGCTTTTTGTTATTATATATCGTCTTGGCTCCCTTTCTTTTCTTCTACAAGTTGTTCCATTTGTGTGATCAACCATTCCATTTCTTTCATATGTTTGTTTTTTATTCTGGTATCTTCACAGCCAAAGGCATAACAAAGAGTATGTGCGCCCCCCGCAGGTTGTTGAATACACTCTACTATTTTGCACCCGTCTTGATCCTTCGTATTTATTCATTTTCATCAAGCACTCCCTTGTAGCATCTAACAAGTTGTTTTTGAATTAATTCTGCTTCTCCTCTATTCCATTTCTGTTCAATCCCTCTAATTTTTTATTTAGTATCTCTTAATTTTCTATCAGGTTTCCAGTTCTTTTAGTTTATAACTTTTAATATTCAAATGTGTTTTCTATCTTATTTCTTTTTCCTCTTTTTTATTTTATCATATTAAGTTTTACCAAGTTGTGGTCGCTTTCTATTTCCTCGTCTCTTGAGATTTTCCCATCTTTAACCATTTTCCATTGAGTCTTCCTTATCAGAAAATGACCAATCATGGACCTTTCTTTTTACTAGGTTCTACTATGGTATATTTGTGGACGACATCCTTAAGTACACATTTTTTATTGTTTATTATTAGTTAGTTCTCTATATCCATTTCTCCTATTCTTTCTACGTTATTTTGTTTTTTTTTTCAAATGCTATGTATTTTAAATTGGTGGTATTCAAACGCTGGAAAAAAATGCACATTTAAAGAAATATAGATAGCTCTATCTATGATCTACAGAAGCCGCGATAGTTTATGAACATTGAACTGAAATTTGGCGTGATCCCAGTAAAAATCTCAAACTACACTATACAATATGTTTAGGAAAAATACAATACTACACAAAAAACTTAAGTCATTGCATGCTAGTATATGTATAAATTTTGCTATTTGTGAGCTAAAATTATTTCTCAAAAATTACTTCAGAATGTAACCTGATTATGAATATTCTGATGCTCTTCTCCTGAGCAGCATTTTGCAAATATGTCATACAGAAGCTGCTGATACTTTTCCTTTTTTGTTTAGAGGAGTTTATTTTTCTTTTTAATGTCAATTCTTTTCCTGTTTTCATATATTTTGAAATGTCGTTTTAACAGTTTTATGCATAAAGTGGAAATTTGTTATTTCATTGAGTTTTTTGTTCCATACTAGTATGATATATATTCTCCCAAATCATGTCATTAAACAACTGCTTGGGACTGAAGCGAAATCAATTTCTATGCTTTCCAAAACGCAGTATGATATTGGCATATTTTGGTGATATGAAAATGGCAAAAAAAAGATATTCGCGAAACATAAATGCAAAAGAAAATAGTGAAAGATTTAGTAAAAAGTTTTATTTTTTTATGGAGCTTCATATATTTTAATGCAACTTTTTAATCCAACCAACTTTTCTTTGTACGTTTACTCATAACATTTTTGATATTTTTCTAGTTTCTGGACACCCCGTATATGCATCCTACACAATTTTATATATTTCGTATCTTTTACAAAACTCATACAGGAGCTTTTAGAAACATCAACTTTTTTTCGTAAACCCACAAATAAAAAAGTTTTTCCTCTATTGGACTCGATGCACCTACCCAACCGGAAAACCTAAAAAAATACAAAGTTCAGTGGTTTCAATAATAAAATACTAACAATCCCCTTTGTAAACATACTTAGAAGCCAAAAGTCCAAGGCCATAATCCACATTCAAGGCTTAGTATCAATATGTCGCGTTGCGGCAATCAATATTGCGAAGTTGTCCATTTATTTACTTTAAAGACAAGCAATATCTGCAAAATCTTTTATAAAAATAAATAGTATAGGATATGTGCTATAAAAATGGTCGTAAAGTCGTCCTAAAAAGCTTGTAATTAAAGTCCAAATTCTTTTCCCATAATATGATCATACGTTATAGTCTTTAATTCGGAGTCATTGACAACTTTTTTGATTCCAAGATACCTATTGGGATATAATGCATCCCTTCATTCAATACACCATCAATCTCAGCTACCTTCATCATTCGTAATGCTGTTGTGAACCTTTTGGAATAATTCTTCAGCTGGGAAGGATTTTTGAATTCCAAACTATGATTTTACCATTGTAAATGAAGGAGTAGACTCCCAAAATGTAGTCTTCAACCCCATCTTTGTCTCTGTTGGATTCCCCAAAATTAAAATTCTCTCGACATTAAAGGACATATATCAAAAGGCTGACAATATAATTTTTACCAAACCGTCACAATGATTAAGACATTTGTGGTTCGAGTATTCCCCAAGCTACGCGTAGATAACATTGCTATCGCAACAAGTCATACTCATAATGCAATACATCAAATACACTATTTTGGGTCACGGAATCGAGAAACAAAAAGTGCTTCTGTGACAAAAACAGCATCAGGATACCGTGTCATCACAAGAAAAATAATCCATAGTGATATTTTCTTTTCCAGTTTTTACTATGGTAATAATCTCGATGGTGTCAACAGAAGAATTTTGAAAAATAAAAATGCCAAAATAGGCTCTAAATTGACCCAATTGGATCAGTAGTAAAGGAGAAAAACCGGAAAATTCAATGTTTTTTTTTTTCAAAAATTTATATTCCCATTATTTTTTAAGTTGTGACACTATTGCGAAATAATAGAAATTTATATGTACTTTATGTATGCCAAAACAAATTGCTGTCAGATAACTAATTTTTGCACAGTTGTCATCAGAAATTATTAGTACACTATCTTTCAGCGCGCCTAGATGCATTATGGCTGATCTAATTTTAATTTTGTAAAAAGATTTTGAAAGTAAAAGTGTCATTCTATAAGCCCTTATTCTCATTTTGTATCAAGAAGTCTGTGAAATACGTGAAAAATGCTAGCAACCCGACCAAAAATGGCCAAATGTGTGATAATAGAAGAGTAGTAGGGACAGCGCAGCTGCCGAAATGAGTCACATTTATTCAGCACATACGACTTCCCTCGGCAGCAGCGCTATTTAATCTAACATAAATTTGCAGACGTGGCTTCATTAAACTTTAAAAATAAGACGAATTTCAACATAAACACTGCTTGTTATTTTTGTTTACATATTTTTAATATGCAATAAATTGTGTAATAATGTGAAGGTCATATTTTAATTAGCTACTGTCTCTAAAACACCTGTACAGCAGCTAACGCGAGTATAAAGTGCCAAACGATATGAATGTTTTTTTAAGCCGGAAAGTCGACAATTATTAATAATTGTTAGAAGATTTTAACGGTTCGTTAACCTGAAAACTAATAAAAAAACCTTTTCTAAGAAAAAAAGACATTATATTAAACATATTTTTCCGGAGATTTGGTTTGTACAAGGTGATTTTCAAATTTTAAGATTCACTTCGATAGAAATTACTCCGAAACACTTAATTTTTGCGCTCAACTGATTTTATATATTTTTTAATAACCGACTTCTAAAAGGAGGTTCTACACTCGACCACTACGTATGCTTTCTTTTTATATAAATACGTCATTTACGCCCTGATACCAGCACCGATTTGAATGAAATTTTTTTTTGCTTTATGTTCAGGAAGTGGCTTTGGTGGTCCCATATTATTTTGGCCCAAATTAGTTTAGTACAATCCAAGATGACGCTGATAATACGGCAGATAAAAAAATTTCTTTTTTTTCCAAAATTATCATGGGGGAGTTTTCAGGGTCGTACATAACCAATCTAAAATAATTTTTAAATACTCAATATGGCTAGTCCAATATGGCGGATTAAAAATTTTACATCTTTCAATTTTGTTTAAAATTTGTTACTGGAGGGTTTCCGAGAATGCAAACAAATTTTAAAATGTTTAAAAAAATTATTATGTGAGTTTTAATATGGTGGTCCAAAGACTTTATATTTCTAGATTATGCCCAAAATTGGTACTAGGGGTATTCAAGGGTCTACATTTAGATTTTTTTTTTAATTCAACATCATGAATAAAATATGATAAGTTGAAAATTTTATATTATTTACATTTTTTCAAAATTGGTAGGGGGAGTTCGTCAGGGCTGTATTTTATCGCCGACGTTATTCAATACGTACTCGAAAATGCTGTTCAGGGAAGCTATCAGTGGAATGAGAGAGGGCATAAGAATTAATGGTGAAAGCATTAACAACTTAAGATATGCAGACGACACAGTTCTGTTGGCCGATAATACAGAGGATCTGCAAACACTAATAGACCGCGTAGTGGAAGCCTGTGAAAGATACGGCATGAAATTAAACTGTAAAAAGACAAAAATTCTTATAGTAAGCAAAAATGACGAAATACACCACCAATTTAGAGCAAATAATGAAACTTTGGAAACTGTTGACAAAATTACGTATCTAGGATGCAATCTGAACAGAGAATGGGACCACTCACAGAAGATTAGATGCCGCATAGAAAAGGCGAGAGCTATCTTCAACCGCCTCAGAAAGATCTTGTGCAATATGCACCTGAACATTGATATAAGAACACGAGTCTTGAGATGTTGTGTATTTTCAACTCTTCTATATGGAGTGGAAGCCTGGACTTTGACAGAAACAACATCTAAACGACTGGAAGCCTTCGAAATGTGGTGTTACCGCCGCATGCTCAGAATTTCATACATCCATCATGTCACAAATAACACCGTGATGCAACGTATGAAAAAAGACCCAGAAATTATGCGCAATGTGAAAATCAGAAAGATATCATACTTAGGGCATGTAATGCGCAATGAGAAATACCAACTAATTCAGTTAATTTTGCAAGGTAAGATAGAGGGTAAAAGAACTCAGGGTCGCCGACGAACATCATGGCTGAGGAATGTCAGACAATGGACAGGAATGACGACGGTACATTTATTTAGAACAGCTGTCAATAAGGTCATATGGGCCAATGTGATTGCCAACATCCACAGAGGATAGGCACCAACAGAAGAAGAAAATTGGTATGAGGGGGTTGTCGTAGATTACGAATCTGCAATTAACTTTTTACAATTTAATATGCAAATACAATATGGAGGAACTAAAAATTTAACATTTTTCCGATTTGGTTCAGATTGATATTGGGAAGTTCGAAACTAAAAAGAAAAAATAAAATTTTTATGAAAAAATTTAACCGAGTTCTAAGAAGCGAAAAATAACAATATAAATTCTTATACGAAATTAAAATTTTTAAAGTTGGCACCAAATCAGCGAGATTAAGGATTTGGGGATCACTTTTGATGAGCAGTTGACATTTAAAACACATATAGAATCTATTTGTAGGAGGCCGTCTCAGACTTACGGCCTTGTTATTAGAAGTGCTATAGACTTCAACAGTTATCAGTGTATAAAGGTTTTATTTGAGACATTTGTTCGCAGCATTTTTCAGTATGGTACTCAGGTATGGAGTCCATATTATCAGTGCCATAAATATAGCATTGAACAAGTACAAAACAAAGTATTAAGATATATATCTTTTAAGAAATCAGATTTTAACATCTCGAAGAAATTCTTGCGGGAATAATATAATATGAACACATTAGAAAAATGAGGAAAAATTGCAGTTTTGCTATATTTATTTAAAATATTAAGGGTTTTACTGAAACTAGGGAGATATTTGGGTCATTAAACCTTAATGACTAAAATGTGGTCGGACTTGCATTGTCTTTATTTTTATTTTTACGACGTTTCGATTAGATTGTATCTCTAATCGTTATCAAGTATAAACTGAATGTTTTGTCTTAAGACTACGAGCTTATATAGGGACTGTGTCCATTGAAGCGCAATGTTTCACTTCACTGTACACACCTCAATGATTTGGTGTTACAAAGTAGTGGTTGCCAAAGATTAGGTATCTCAACACTTGGTTTACTGAAGATTCCATTATTGTTTTTAATGTATACTGCTTCTATAAATTTCCTTTTTTTCATATTGAATTCCATATATATTGCCGCAGCCTCAGACCATTTTATATGGTGTTGTTTATTCCAGGAGTGTTCTGCAATACCTGATCTCGACGTTTCCCCTTTTTGTGTATGAGTTTTATGTTCCTTAATTCTAACTTCTAGTGGTCGTTTGGTTTCTCCAATACACATTTCACCACACTCACATGGAACTTTGTAAACACATTCTTTCTTATCGGTAGTTTTAGATTTTATTTTTGTTAAATGAGCTCTAAGTGTATTTTCTGATTTAAAGGCTGTTTTTATATTATAACTACTGGCAATTCGTCTTATTTTCTCCAACGTTCCCTTAATGTACGGAATTGTGAGGAAGGAATATGTTTCTTGCTGTCCAGTGTTCTTTGTTCTAAAATTATTTATAACATCATCAATTAGTTTTAAAGGATGACCATTCTGTTGTAAATCGGATTTAATATTTACTACCTCTTTTTCCAATGATTCGGCATTATTGCATAGAGATATAGCGCAATTATAGAGGTTGCGTATAATTCCTCGTTTTGTTACAACAGAATGATTAGAACTATGAATAAGATATTTTCCAGAATGTGTTGGCTTTCTGTATACTGAAGTTATAATAGTTTCGTTTGAACGGTTCACCATGACATTTATCATCTTTCTTCACAGTCTTTAAATCAGGAAATACCCTTAGAGCTCATTTAACAAAAATAAAACCTTGAACTATCGATAAGAAAGAATGTATTTACAAAGTTCCATGTGAGTGCAGTGAAATGTATATTGGAGAAACCAAACGACAGCTAGAAGTTAGAATTAAGGAACGCAAAACTCACACACAAAATGGGGAAACGTCGATATCATGTATTGCAGAATACTCCTGGGATAAAGAACACCATATAAAATGGTCAGAGGCTGCAGCAAAATATATGGAACCCAATATGAAAAAAAGAAAATTTATAGAAGCACAATAATGGAATCTTCAGTAAACCGAGTGTTGAGATAACTAATCTTTGGCAACCACTACTTTGTAACATCAAATCATTGAGGTGTATACAGTGAAGCGAAACATTGCGGTTCAATGGACACAGTCCCTGTATAAGCTCGTAGTCTTAAGACAAAACATTCAGTTTATACTTGATAACGATTAGAGATACAACCTAATCGAAACGTCGTAAAAACAAAAATAGAGACAAAGTCCGACCACATTTTAGTCATTCTTTAACATTGTCTACAACCTTCAAATAAACCTTAATAAGTCAATGTATAGTACGAGAAACCCAAAATTGTTTAATTTGCCCCACGTAAACTCCAATATTGCCCTTAATTCACCCTTATGTAGAACTTGTAGCTTATATAATACAGTGCAATCTGAATGTGATTTGTTTAGGGACTGTCTTAGTGCTTTTAAAGTAATTACAAATAAAGTATTCTCAATCTTTTTATATGAATTACATTTTATTATGCAATTATTCAAAAATTTCAATTTCGTATAAAAATTTATATTGTTATTTTTCGCTTTTTAGCACTTTTTTGGAAGTCGATTCAATTTTTTTATAAAAATTTTATTTCTAGTATTCCTCGTAGTGTTTTCAGTAATTTTACGGAAATGTCTTGTTTTCAGATATTTATTCTTATCTATTTAGAGCTCGATTGTCCAGACAGTTTTATATCTTCATCAGTGCTTAATGTTTTGAAGTGAAATTTTGCAGGAGAATGCTTTCTATTAACTCAAAAACAAACTTTAAATGAAATTTTGGGTTTCCCTCCTGGTGTGAAAACTAGAGATAAAAAAGGTTTATTTTTGTGTTTACCCCATCGAGTGGGATATCATTGTATAAGTTTTCGAAAATACAAATAAATGTTTTATATCACATGTTTTCTTTATTCGCTTCATTCACAAAATATCGGCATCAAAAGAAGTTTTTTAAATGTCTCTCCTTCTAACTTTCAAACGGTAAACTAACCTGGAAAATTTTTTTACTAACTATATGCACTAAAAATTATCACTGGTAAGTTACGTCAACTAATTTATGAGATAATATATATATATATATATATATATATATATATATATATATATATATATATATATCGAAGAACTCACTGGAACCCCGTCGTTCTGAGTGTAGAACTTGTCGTTTATTTGAAATTAGGTACTAGAAAGGCCACATTCCAAAAGGTCCATCAGTGGTAATATTTTTCGATCTGATAATAATGAATCATTTAAAAGTCTATTATATATGTAAATTCTCCTTCCAGGCAGAGAATATGAAAATTATATATACAAACAGTTTATTTCCTGCAAATATCGCTCTGGTCCTCTCTCCATAAGCGTTTCGATCACCTCATGGTCTCGTCAGTGGAGCTGTATCGGACCGAGAGCAACATTAGCAGGAAATAACTGATATAAGAAATATAAATTTCAAGGTATGTCGACAGGATATTACACATGCCATCTACCAACCTCGATGTCAGACTGAAAAATATCGCCAGTCGAACGACATCTATGAATCATTGGAGTAAAGTGAAATTTTTAAAAAATCAAAATTTCAGTAAGAAATAAGGAAATCTTTCTGCCATATTTAAATAGTTTGGTATATATGTAAATTCTCCTTTCAGGCAGAGAATATGAAAATTTAATATACAAACAGTTTATTTCCTGCAAATATCGCTCTGGTCCTCTCTCCAGCTCCACTGACGAGATCATGAGGTGATCGAAACGCGTATGGAGAGAGGACCAGAGCGATATTTGCAGGAAATAAACTGTTTGTATATATAATTTTCATATTCTCTGCCTGAAAGGAGAATTTACATATATAACAAACTATTTAAATACGGCAGAAAGATTTCTTTATTTCTTACTGAAATTTTGATTTTCTTAAATATTTAAAAGTCTAGTTTTGATTATGTTTAGTGATTCCCCTAATGTCACATTAATATAGAAATTTTCCATATCAAAACTTATTAGTCTCTTGTCTGGCTCTAGATTAATGCTACTAATAATACGTGGGTATTTTTAGTAATATGTGGAATTTTTGACATTCCATATATTCGTCTGACCTTCTAATGACTGAATTATTTTTAGAATGAACTTATTGGTCTTTGATCTTAATGATATGTTGGTTATGTGAATTTTTGGTAATCAGTAAAGATGTGGTTGCTTACTTTAGTGTGGTGTGAGCGCCGATCGTGTTGTTAGGTGTATGGTCTTTGTATTGCTTATTATATTTTTGACTATATAGATTTGGATGGATCACGAGCTGGCAATCTATATTTTCCTTTTTCCAAGATATCTCCGACTTTTTGATAGTATGTTACGAGATCCATGATTACCGCCGCATTTTCTTTGATTGCTGTTAGAATTTTTAATAGATTCATCTTTACGAAGTTCTTTTAAGGCTAATGCTTCTATCTTGGAGAGATCTTGGACGGAATTTTCAAATACTTGTATTGATTCTACGGATTTTATAGTGTCTCAAGCATGTATGTTTTTGGATGCTACTGCGAAATTAAGACCCTTATCCAATGGTTGTTCTCCTGATGTTGTGGGTATCCCTGAAGACAATTATTGAGGTATGTATAGTGGACCGAAACTCTACGCTTCAAGACAAAACATTCAATTTGTACTTGGTAAGGGTTAGAGATACAACTTAATTGAAATGTATGTACAGGGTGAGTCAACGATTGGATGAAATAGGTTTGTGCCTTTTCGGTGAAATTTACAAAGAAACTATATTTATTGTTTGATACAGTTTATTTTTACGCATATTTTAAAAATATTTAGGACTCTACAAGGTGAGCCAAAAAACTACGATAGCATAAAGTTGTATTTTTATATACGAATCGTATTTTCGATTTAGCTTATAATTTTAAATCTTTTTTATTAAGGGTTTACTATAACAAAACTTTATAGTTTCTGAGATAATTAAGTTTAAAGAAAAAAAGTCACATTTTCAAGCATCAATTCAATCCTTACATAATAAATTTGGATTTAATTGAATCTCCGCATTTATTGTACGACAAAAGTTTACACGACTTTCAAAATCCTGTCCATGCAATTCTTGGTGTAATTTCATGTGATATGGATGATACCTATATTTCTTGGTAGTACGATTAGCGGTGGATTGTGATGTTTCACATAATGCTGCTAACTGACGGCTACCAATATAAGGATTTTCCTGAACATTTAACAATACTTGTAGTTCTTTTTCTTCATTAGTTACTGATTTGTTGACCACTTTACGTTTTGGATAATCAACAGTACCAGAAGAATCAAATCTTTGCATTACGTTTTGAAAAGTATGGGTATTAGGCTGGCGTCGATCAGGATACTTCATTTTGTAAATTCTTTGAGCAAGAAGACAATTTTTTTGAGCCTCTCCTATTGTATAAATCATATCTATTAACTCATTCTTTGGAAAATTCATTTTACAATATAAGATGAATGCAAAAAAACCAAACTACACTACATAAAAACCAAAAGAAGCGATTGCGGTTATAAATTTGACACACAGAAAAATGTTCTTTTACATTGTTTTTGCCATGGCTACTATGATAATGAAGACTATTTCTGTAAAAAAGTATGGAAAATAAGAAAAACTGAAATATCTCAAAAATTATTATAAATAGGTATAGGATATATTGAACAAAACTTTTAGGGTTTTTATTACTCTATTAAATAACATGAAAATATACAGGGTGTACCATTTAAAAAAAAGATATTTATTCATTTAAACTTGTTCAAATTTGAGCCGATGTGTTCAACACCCTGTAACTTTTATTGCAAATATTAGGTAAAAATTATGTTAACTTGTCTTAGCCTTGCTAAATTCCAAATTTGAATATATTTGTCACAAAATTGAAAACGTTATTTAGGATTGAATTGATGCTTGACAATGTGACTTTTTTTCTTTAAACTTAATTATCTCAGAAACGATAAAGTTTTGTTATAGTAAACCCTTAATAAAAAAGATTTAAAATTATAAGCTAAATCGAAAATACGATTCGTAAATAGGGTGTTCTATTTAAAAAAATACAACTTTATGCTGTCCTAGTTTTTTGGCTCACCCTGTAGAGTCCTAAATATTTTTAAAATCTGCGTAAAAATAAACTGTATCAAACAATAAATATAGTTTCTTTGTTAATTTCACCGAAAAGGCACAAACCTACTTCATCCAATCGTTGACTCACCCTGTACAAACAAACAAAAATGAAAATAATGCAATTCTGACAACCATATTTTAGTCAAAATCTTTAAGACTGTCTACAAGTTTCAAACACTCAGTTAATATAAATTGAATTGATGTATGCAGTCCATGTGTCATTGTTCTCATGGAAAGCTAATAGATATGACATACAAAACTCATAGGAGTTAATAATATCGCCTTTTTTGAACAATTAATATTACTAATTATTTTGTTGGGTACGAATCATTCCTTTGTGGAGGCAAATATTGAACAGTTTCTAAGGTGCACTTAATTTTAGTTTTCCACTGAATTTCATGGCTCTAGTGATTATTTGGTGTTCATCGGAGTTTTGTTGTTTTTTTATGTGCTATTTTATTGCTGGTTTTTCTGGAATTTCTTGTGATCTTTGGTTTAGAATTTGCGGGATTTTCGAATCATTATTTTGAGAGATGTAAAAGGGATTTGTGAATTTGTAGATGTTTCTGTTTGCATTACAAAATTTTCTCCTTAAGATATTTATTTCTTTATTGTCGTCTATAATCTTGGTTATCTCATTTGTATTAAGTCTGTTAAAATATTTCCTAACTCCTGTGTGATTGCTTACTTCACTTCTACTTTCTTCCATTTTAGCCTCAAATATTTCCTAGATTACTATTAATGTTTGAGTGATTTCCTTATTTAGTTCCTCGATATCTTATATGCCCTTTTTTGTTTTATATTACGTAGGCCTTTCTCGATATATTTTTGGCATGTCTTGACACTTCAATAACTTACGTTTGTGGCGTTAACTAACTAACCTAAATTAACATAATTATATGAAAATATATATATTTTGGAGCATAGAACATAAAATGAAATCGACTTTTATAATTTTAGTAAAAAAGTGGACACATACAGCAGTAAAGAAGGGAAAATAGCAAATAAATTATTGAGAACCAGACGACCAAAGATACCTTCTAAGAAAAAATATAATTTATTAATAATCAGCCCTATATAGTATTAGTTTTTACAATGGTTTTAAATCCATCTGATATATCTAATGTTATCTCGTTAGCGAGTGAACACTTTAGAGCTTTGTTTCCTTATCCAATATGTTACTTTGTCAGATTTCTGTGTGAGTTTCGACCTATTCCGCAAAAATACAGCTGTGTAACCTATCAAACTTCAATCCCCAATAATCCTATCAAAAAAGTAGGGTAATGTCGTTTTCCTTCTTTGAAATACGTTGTGAAAATCTTCGAGAAATATTTATTAAAGACAAAATTTACTAGCACGTATTTCAAGACTTTCGGTTTTAGTAAAGTAGATTCGAGTTGATACATTTTTAGTTATATTTTGACTATTGTTTTTCTCATATTTTTTTGGTAGCTTTACAAATATACGTTGTAATAGGTTTTGCGTAAATCTGAAATTTTCAGTTAAAAAAACTAGTATTATAACAATGAAACTAAAACAGATTAAATAAAAAAAAGGAGATATATTTTCGCATATCTCGTAAAATTTATCGGCAATATTGGCAATTATTTAGATACACCACACCACGTCAAAATCAAATATTTTTTTTATAATCGATCTATTTTTGGGCGAAGATTGCCAGGATGTTTAAGTATATTTCTTTTTACATTATACCTATTTTACAAGTTGGATTCCAATGATTCATATCTTTACTGTCATGTTTATCCATGTTTTGCTTAAATTATAAAAAAATTCTCTTCTTCCATCTTAAAAATATTAAGATTTTAGTGAAATGACGATTATTGTCGAGGTCAAGAAATTCGAAATCGTCATAATAAAAAGATTTATGTTACTTCTTGTTTACTGCCATGACTGTCTTTAGTGCTCTTTTAAATAAATTTAATTTTGATCGTTATTATATATATATATATATATATATATATATATATATATATATATATATATAGATATATATATATATATATATATATATATATATATATATATATATATATATATATATATATATATATAGATAGATAGATAGATAGGATTTTTAGAACAAAATTAATTACCTCTTCATCTAAAGAATGAATCTCGCTCCAAAAGATTTGTTGGTTTTTTGAGATCAACTATTCAGCAAGCCAAATTTTCACTTCTTCGTTGGAACGTAAGTATTGATCCGAAAATCCATACTACATTGATCGATATAATTCTCATCTCATTTGACGTTTTCTAAATAGTTTTTTTACACATTTTCCAACGTAGAAACAAGCATTATCACGTTTAAAAATTACTTTATCGTGCCTTTCTGCGTATATTGGTCATTTTTTCTTCAAAGCTCGGTTTAATTTTACTACTTGTGGTCGATATCGATCGCTAGTAATTGTTTCGCCCGGTTTTAGCAGTTTATAATACACAGCTTCCTTGTCATACCACCGAATTCAGAGCACACCCTTTTTTCTACGTATACTGCGCACTGGTTGTGATGTTAAAGGCTAGCCTGGCTCTACCCAAGATTTGTTTGCGTTTCGGGTTGCCAAATAGATCCACTTTTCATTACCTGTAACAACTCGATAGAACAAAGAAAAATATCACAATTCTTCCGTTCAATGTCTCTTTCCTTCAATTCATATGGAATCCATTTTCCTTCTCTCTGGATCTTGCTTAATGCGGATAGACGTTCAGAAACAGTGGAATGGGAAACATTCATATTCTGCTGCCAATTGTTTGTAAGTTGAGTTTTCATCCAATAATTATTACAAATCTGCATCTTCAAACTTTTTCTGCTGACCTGAAAGCTCCTTGTCTTCTACATCAAAATGGCCACTTTTGAAGCATTTAAACTATCGTTCACAAGTTTTTTGGTTTAAAACATGCTCACCGAAAGTTTCAGACAACTATCAATCACCTTCACCAGCTGTTTTTTTTTAATAAAAGAAGATTATTGAACTGTTTTCAGTGCCAGATTTACATCAGACATGCAAATTTTTGAAGATTTTCATTGTGGGTCCAAATTTAGTAGCACATTTAACAATTTTTATAAAATCTGGAAAACTTTTAATAGAATTACGGGATCTCTTTCTGTAGATATAATCAGAAGGTTACCAAGGCTGGTTTTAAATGAATAACGCACATCTGTTTTATTTTTATATGCAACTGGTCATTTTGAAGATTTTTCAACAATATGTTCTATGTTTTTCAATTAAAAATTTTTTATTTATAGAAATAATTTTGCTCCTAACGATTGTTTAATATATAATTTCGAAACATGTATTTATACTTATATTTTAATTATTTCAAAATTTTTGACGAAAAAGTTTTCATATCTACAGTTTAAATTTTCTTCGTTCTAAAAAATTATGTATTTATAATGATCATATTATCTGCTATTGCAAAAAAGAGAGCAAATTTTTGCATCTAACCCAGGCAGCAGAAACTCACGCTACGCTACTGGAAAACCGGGAGTTTATTAAACTAATTCTACGGTCCTAAAATATTTGTTTATATCTTACTGAAATTTTAATTTTTGCAATTAATTTTTGTCGAAAGTGGTTGAATTTTTCGATATAAATGTAAATAATATTCCTAAAAAGAACGGAAGCTTTCACGGCTTTGGTCAAGTTGAAAATCATGGTTCTTGGGTTTAGACTGTGTCAAATTGGAATTATTATCCGACATTTCGCTTGCGAGTGCACGAGGCATCTTCAGGGATCTTTACTTCACGAGATTAGAACACTGAATGAATGTGGAAGAGCAACAGCCCGGTATTTATACCCGACTGGTGCTCAGCGAACCATCATCCAGCGTTACAATCGATTTCCACGTGTGGTGCAGACTGTAACCCGCAATTATCCAAAGCATCTGAGAAGTTGGGATTTAGGTCCAAAAACTTACACCTGTCAAAATTTTGAGTTTACGAATTTAGTAGCGTTCCTGACTGTCTTAGTGATATCAAAAGGTCTTTAGGGCCTGGATCAATGGGTTTTTATCGATTATCAGTATGCTCAAAAATTACAGCCCAAAAGGTTAATCAGTGGGTATCTATTTTGAGTCATGCATCTCCGTTATCGAAAATAAAATTATATTAAACATTAGTTACTTTGATGTCCTATAAATACTGCCGAGAGTTTAATGTATTCTAACCGGACACTCTGTATATCTATGTATTATATACCAAAACGATCCTTGTGAAACAGAAGAAGAAAAATTCATTTAACAATTTGCGAGATTAATGCTGACATATCGACATAGGAATCTTTCTTTTATATTATATAGTAACTTCTATATACACATGTGTCTGGTGTTGATTATATGAATAAAATGAATTAAGTTTTCATTGCTGAATAAACTGAAAACATTGTCTAGAACTGAAATGTTTTTATTCATAATCTCAAGGTCACCTTCTTACAACCTTACAGACTAGCGGAAATTAAGTTTAGAAAATAAACTAAATACTCGGTTAATTTTTTACCGTATAAAAAAATACGAGTATTATCATGGGCATATTCAATCCATTAAAAGTATGTTAACTTTCATAAAAGGAGTGCTGTGGTGGGTAGTCTTTCTATATTATTTACCAATCCATCCACATTTCCTAGAATTTATTATGAACATTGTGACATGGAAGTTATTAGGTAAAGCAATTTTATTTCGTAACTGTACAAAAAATCATAAACTTATTTTGTCACGGTGGAAATTTCAGTTTAAGCTTTTTGTGGCTAATTTGATTGATTTTACCTTTCTTTTTGCAAATACTCATGTTATAGGCAAACACACTGGCCGTTTCTTTCAGTATATCTCATAAATTCCTTGAATAAAAACATACCGTTTGTCAGTTAGTTGCATTTTTGGTTTCACTACAAATCTCCGTAGTTCTACTTCCTTGTTAATTTCTTTCACAGCTCAATTGTTTTATCTTCCTGAATCTTGTCTACATTCTTACACTACAAAGTACGGTTTTATGTTACTTTTGATCACTCTTTGACCCCTATTTATGTTATTTTACTTCACATCCACTAGACCGTGGGTGATTGTATGTATTTCTATTGATGTAGAATTTACTGTTACCTTTTTCCAGTTAAATCTCGATTTTCTTGCCTACTATACGAGTGCATTTTTTCCTTTCATCCTTTCGTATAGCAGTTTTCTTGAAATTTATTTTGGCCAGTTCCGTAGATTTTGCCTCCTTTATATATTTTTCTTTTAGGGGTTAGGCTCCTTCTGTCACCGTCAAATTAAACAGAAGTCCTTCAGGAGGGTGTTTCTTTTACATTGTTTTATTTTGGGATATTTTGATCTTATTATTTGAATCTATTATGTGTAAATCATCATATCTTAATTAATTTTCTCTACATTCTAGTTTAAGTTTCACCCCTGTCAATCTGTGTTACTGTCGTTATAGAGTTCCCCAATACACCACCTATCGAGTATTCTTTTCAGTTATTTGATTGGGATTTTATAAATTTCTGTTTTATAATTTGCATTGTCGTCGTCGGCTAGGGGTGACATCTAGACCGCGGGATCTCGAAACTTTCAGGAAATCGATAATTTGCCAGCGATAGAGATCTTTTTCGTTTATTTCACTTTATAACCCTGTAGTTGACAAAAAACTATTCTTTGCTAGGTCTGCATTGGTAATAGCTGGCGAGAGATCTATTTCATTAATTTAAAAATAACTAATACGTTATTTCTTTAATTTCGAGCCGAAAATGGTTCGTTATACAAATTTGTTTCAATCGATTGTTATTGCCCAGGAATTACCATAAAGTTATTTTTGAGCAATTATTTCTTTCAAAATTTTTGACGCGCATAAAATAGCGGGGTGCACACGCTTAGATTTCTAATATAAAATCCAGGCCATTTTGCCTTGACTTTACATTTTTCAGGTTTAAATAACTGTAGATTTTTTATTTTAATTTATACGGTCCATCTTTTGAGATTTTGAGGTGAAAAATAATAAAAATGTTCCGGTAATTGAGTTTAATTGATTATTTGCCTTATCGTTTACCTCTTTTGTTGTTTATTGAGTTGTTTTAACTGGAATAAGTCTGAAGACAGGGATTTTAGCATCTCAGTACCTTTTAATGAAGAAGTTATTTTAACTCCACGTAGAAACTCAAGTTTTTTTTTGCTCTTGGTTTTATTTTACGTTCACCTTTTGATAAAACCTTCAGTATTCAATTTATGAGCACCGAGGTGTAACTAGTATCTACACACCACTACACTGTTTAGCAGAGTTTTGGCCAAATTTATATAATACGATACAGCCAGCAGTCTCACCATAGAAAGAACAGGCAAACGTAATAATTTTTTTTGTATTTTAAATGAAAACAAACCAATTAATCTTATAAAATAAAATTTATTCCATTCTTGCGCAACTTTACGGCATTATATTACATAATCATGAAATATGTAGGGTTTGCGTTACATTTTGGCGCCAGTGGGTACCAGAGTTTTTTACGTGTTAAATTTATTTACTTCTTTTTTTATAGTATAACATCTCTTCATTAATATTTATTCAAATTATTTTATCTTTATCTACGTCAATTTATTGTCATTTTTGTATTAAGTTATTTCACAATTCAATAATTATTAAGTGTTTCACAACTCTATACTAATTTGTTTTTTTTTTAATGAAAATTTTATAAGGATTTGAAGTGATTATTTGAACTGGATAATTTTATTTATAACATATCTAAAACACCGCTAGTCATTCGATTAAAGTCTTTTTTTTTTTATTTATTGACCGGTTTTATTTGATACACGTAATCACTTGCATTTCTACCTTTTTATATTTGCATATCTATGGGAGTGGAATTGAAAGCTAGTTCCTGACAACATCATGGAAGGTTTCTGCATTTAACTTAGCTACAGATGCAATAGGGACCTGAATAATCCTCCCCTACTCTCCAGCATAGGGATTACTTTGGCAGATTTACTCGCCGGTGCCCCTACTAACTTTCAACCGGACTTGGTAGATGATAAATTATTCACAATTATTAGAATCGGAATTCTTCTAACCCAATTTATTTATGGAAGCAATTAACATATTTAGACTTCAAAAATAATTTAGCTAAATATTGGTAATAGGAAAAAGAAATTACAGTTTGATGGAATTGTCTTCAAAGAATTTTTTTAAATAAAAAGGATTCTTCTTCTTCAAGTGCCTTCTCCATTGCGGAGGTTGGCAATCATAATAGCTATTTTAATTTTTTAATTTTAATTTTTTTTTTAATTTTAATTTTATTTTATAATTTATAATTGACAATAGTTAGATAAGTTTCTACAAAAAACCCTTTGATATAAACCACAAGTATATAGCCTAGGTGAAAGAGTTTATGACCTAATAAACTAAATTAAACCACCAACCTACAAACAATGTTCAGACCGTGTTCAGACTTACACCAAAGAGGTGCACCTATTGTTACCATGGAGAATATTGTGCCTCAAAAAGATAGAGAACTGCTCATACAGAATAGTTATCGATATCGGAAAGCTAGAGAAAACGCAGACGGAAGTTTCACTTGGAGATGTGTCAATGCGCATCGCTATGGACGCGTCAAGGTTCTCGCAAATGATGTCAAAAATATAACACCCCATGGTCACGCACCATTATATTGGACTCCAAAGAAGAACAGACCACGATTCCCTATATATGTATGGACGATCACTGATAGAGTCACTAATGTTCTTCCACCTACTAATAACTCAATCGAGGGTTGTCATCGCACTTTTCAGGAAACAGTTGATTATCACCATCCATCAGTATTCAAACTTGTAGATCATTTTAGAAAAGAGCAAGATAGAGTCGAACTTGATATAGAGCGATATTGGGCAGGTTTTTTAGATATCAGGGATCTTCAAAATATAGTTATGTTCAGTTGGATAATATACTGCAGACGTTAGTTCAAGAATACAACCGTGATTCTATATTAGATTATTTAAGAGGTATTTATCGTAATCTTACATTGAAAATTGCAGTTTAATATGTAATTTACGATAGAAGTTGAAATTTTTTTTCATTTAATTTTCATTTTTATTTTGAAGAGGGGCCTATTTTGATGGGTGCTATAACGTGTTCGTGCTATTTTGGCGGGGCTATTTTGTCGGAGTTATATTGACGCATTAGCATTGTTTTTTAAATATCTCATATTATTAAATAATTTATTTAATAATTAAATAAAAAAAATTAGTTTTTCGTCAACTAATGAACCTATTAGAAAATTATGGTAAATAATAATTATACTGTCGACGTTGAGTGCATGTTTAATTTCCTTTTATTACAAAATTATTTGTTTAAGTGTAAATAAATAACTTCTTTTTTGAAATGTATTTACTTGTAAAGCAAAGTGTAACGCGTAAAATTGTTAAGTGTCCGTCCTGTTTCCAAACGCTGTTAACTTATTAATCGAAATAAAGAGACGTCTAGAATGCATAGAACTTCTGAAGAAAAACAAAATTTTCTCGATAAGTAAGTTAACTCGTAATTTTTATTTTACTTGTTTTTAGAATTAATTTAACTCGTTTTGTACCGAACTTTCCAAAATAGGCCAATAACATTTTTGGAAATTTTCGAACATCAATATTTTCTTCAGCATTAAACCTTTTAAAAAAGTTTTTAAGACATTTTACATTGAAAAATACTTTTCATAATTGCTTTCTTACTGTTGGTGTCGACTTCAAAAATTTCAATTTCATATTTTTCGTTTTTTATTGCATTTTTAGAAGTTGATTCAATTTTTTTAAATTTAAAATTCGAAAAGATTTTCAACCGACTTCTGAAAGAAGATGATTCTAAATTCGACTTTTGTGTTTTCTTTTTTATGTATGTACCTGGATAACTCCTAAGCGGCGACAGCGATTTAAATGAAATTTTTCGAGTTATGTTCAGGAATTGCAGTAATGATCCCATATCATTTTGACCAAAATTGGTACAGTAAAATTTAAGATGGCGATAATAATAAAACGGACGAAAAAATTAATTTTGTCCGATTTTCTCCAAATTTGGTATATGGAAGTTTTCAGGGTCGCCTATAACGAATCTAAAATTAATTTTAAAAAATTCAATATGGCGGATTCAATGGAGAATAAAAAATTTTACATCGCTTGATTTTAACTAAAATTGGTATATGAGGGTTTTTGAGGGTATAAATTGCAAATTTGAAATTATTTTTCAAAAATTCAATATGGCGGACTAAAATTTCTGAAGTGTAAATTACGAATTTGAAATTATTATTGAACATTTCAGTATGGCCGTCTAAAAATTTCATATATCCGGATTATGTTTAAAATTGGTACTAAGGTTGAATTGAAGGAGAGATTACGGTTCGATTAAGAGTTTAATATTTTTTTTTTGAAATTCAATATAACGAATCCGATATGGTGTGTTGAAAATTCTACGTTACTCACATTTTTTTTTAATTGGTATTAAGGAATCTTCAGTGTCGTAGGTGCGAATTTGAGGGTAATTTATGAGAAATTAATTTGGTGGATACAACATAGCGAACTAAAAATTTCACATTTTTCGGATTTTTAGCAAAATTGACATATTGAGGGTCACTGGGGCATATATTACGGTTCTTAAAGTACTTTCTTCGAACTCAATATATAGAAAAAAATTTGTCAGATAAAAATTTACATATCGCAATTTTTTAAATACCAGTATCGGAAGGTTTGGAAACCATAGATGTAGAATTGAATTCCCAAAAATTCAATACAGCGGATTTACTACGGCCGAATAAATATTTGTTTGATATAATTTCCTTTAAAACTGGTATTTGTAAAATTCTCAGAATAAAAGAATTTTTTCAATTTAGTGTGGCTTGCAACTTTGAATAAAATGGCTACTTTTTTGTGACCTTAGATACATTGCAAGGTACACTACACATATCGTTTTACTTCAAATAATATGTAAATAGCATAACGAGTTCAAAACTAAAAATCAAGAAAATAAAATTTTTATAAAAAAAAGAACCGACTTCTAAAAATGAGCTAAAAAGCAAAAAATAACAACTGAAATTTTTATATGAAATTGAAATTTTTGATGTGCAAAATTATTACTAAATGAAACAAATAACTACCAACACGAAACACATGCAAGCACATACGGTAAAAAAAAAACAACTACAAATAAAGTATTTTTCAATATTTTTATGTGAATCACATTTTGTCAGGTATTAAAAATTACACTAAATTGAAAATTTACCATACCACAGTATATCTTTTACCTTGAATGTTAAGAAATTAATTTTAAATTCGTAATCTGGGCCCTTATAACGGCCCAATACCGATATTTAAAAAATTTAGGAGTTTCAAAAATGACAAATTAACTTCTTCTTAATGAAACATTAATTAAGAAACACATACCTACATAAAAAAACTAAATGAGTTAAAAATGGTACTTATCCGACACTCATTTACTTTCCCCGACACGAAATTAAGATAAGACTAAACAATTCTCAAACTAACTACCTTAGTTTACTAATTTGATACTTTTTACAAAAAAAAATTAAGTAAATTTTTATTATATTTTTATTTATATAAGGTTACTTTTCTTACGCCACTATCTACTTTTTTAATATAACCATATTTCATTCATCAATGTTTCGAACAAATTACAAAATTTATTCCAATCATGAAATCCTTCAAGAAAATGCAAAAAACTGAGTTGGAAAATAATATATATAAACAATATTGTTTTGTCCCTCTTATAATCGTTCACTGGGTCCAAATAAAACACAACACTTTTCACTAATAAATAACAAACCCTTAATAACGACTTCTTAATAATCTCACATTCAAATATAAGCTAAATAAAGTTTTTATAAAAAAATTGAACCGACTTAAAAAATGCGCTGAAACTTGAAAAAAGCAATATAAATTTTTATATGAAATTGAAATTTTTTAAGTGACAAAATATGATTATATAGATTAGAAATACTTTATACTTACTTTCTTACCATAATTTGTATTAGTAGTAATTTGTTTCATTTAGAAATAATATTGCGCCGACTTCAAAAATTTCAATTTTTTATAAAAGTTTTATTTTTCGATTCTTAGTTTCAAATTCATAATGATATCTAAAAATTATTTGAACTAAGTACTAATAGAGATTAGTGTATATCGCAATGACTTCAGGTAAACTCATTTTATAAATCACCCTAAAATGAACAACTACAAATTCTTTGATTCTTAGAGTTCTCCAAATACCAGTTTTTAATGAATTGTGCGAAAAAATATTTAATATATGTAATATAGGTCCTCCAAATCCTTCCAATATCGATATTTAAAGACCTAAATTTCTTGCCCGACATCCTGCATACTGAGTTTGTATACGCCCCAAGGACCCAGCAATTTCAAATTTAAAGAAAATCGGAAAAATGTAGAATTTTCACTTCTTTATATTGTATCTACTATATTAAAGTCTAAAAAAATAACTTTATATTCGTAATATAGGACCCCGAAAACACCTAAGTGTCAAATTTGAATGCGAAAATGCGAATAAGATAAAATTTTCAACCCACCATATTGAATCCCCACAATAAATTACAAAAAAAAATAACTTTAAAGTCTTAATCTAATCTAAAACTAAATTCAGATTCGTATTGTCCGATCCCAAAAACTCTCTCATAACAATTTTGGAAAAAATCGGACCAAACAATTTTTTTTGTCTGCCATATTAGATCCGCCACATTGAATTTTTTTAAAAATAATTTTAGAACCGTTGTGTGCGATCCAGGAAACTGCTCCATACCAATTATGGAAAAAACTGATTGTTTTGCGCCATATTAAATCCGTCATATTAATTTTTTTTTAAATAATTTCAGATTCGTTGTACGATCCCGAAATTTCCCTTATACTAATTTTAGAGAAAATCGGACAAAATTAATTTTTTTGTCCGCCATATTATCAGCGCCATCTTGGATTTTACTGCACCAATTTCATCCAAAATAATATAGGTCTACCTAATGCAAAAAATTTTATTCAAATCCGTGCCACCGTTCCAGAGTAATCGGTGTATATACAAAGTATACAAAGGTCGAATTGAGAATCTCCCTCTTTTAGAAGTCGCTTAACAAAACTACTCATATCCTATCCTTATTTATATACCTATAGAATCTACCAAAATATACGACAAGTCCAAAAGTTACCAGAAACAGTGATCACTCATCAATATAATATTTCTATCAGAACCATTAAAATAATATTTCTACCAGGACGCATCAAAACCTCATATAAGTTCGGAAACAAACCCATTGAAATTTTACGCTTCCATATCAAGAAATCCCATACAACCTGCATCCCTTATAGAAGAAAGAAATTTATATTTGTTTCGCCCACTCTTTTGCCAATCGTATTCACCAAGAGGCACACTCATAACACCGAATGATAATTGTAAACAATTTGAGAGGCGTATGTTTTGTTATCGAGACGACTAAATATAAAATAGTACATAATATATTTAATTGGATTTTTAAAGATCTATTCAACGGTATCCCCACTCGATCGGATAAACCAAGAAAATATATTCAATTTTTTACAGTTTTTTTATATTTCTCGAAATTTTTGTTTTCATCTCTATTATTTTCAAGTATCCTTAATTTTTTTCTTCAATTTTGCCTCGAGACTATATTTGAATTAATGGAAAGAGTATTTCTAGAAAGCTTAATAGCAAAGAGAATAGGTAAATCTACAGTTCAAATATTCAATATTGGACTGCCGGAGTTTCTTCTTACATTAAGACATGATGAAAATCAAACTTTTCTATGGTTTCAAGAAATTTACATATCAACTGTTCACCTTCATATTATTTATTATGATGAATAGCTTATATCAAGTATCACTCACAAATTAGGATTATTGGCAAAATACACATTAAGTAATGAAATTAATTCTAGATCTTCATTTCTTATAGATCTAAATTGTGCACGCATCGACTTGCATGTCTTGGTTTGTTTGCGATGCCGGCTCACTCGCAGTTGTAAACAAGTCATTACAAGCTCCCATATTCTTATATTAAAGTACGAGCTAGCTAGTGTGCTTAAATCACGTAAAAGTTACTATAAAACGAAAACTAATTATAACGCTAATTATATTATTAAAAAATTTTGCCACAACAAGAAGATAGAAAATTTGAAAATGTGTATTATTAATTTCTGCAGTACTCTGCCGCTTACCCTGACTATCTTAACTCCCCTCAGTTGCCCTGGATCCGCTGCCGCCTTCTTGAAAGGCTTGAGTGCC
Source organism: Diaprepes abbreviatus (assembly GCA_034092305.1). Taxonomy (NCBI): domain Eukaryota; kingdom Metazoa; phylum Arthropoda; class Insecta; order Coleoptera; family Curculionidae; genus Diaprepes; species Diaprepes abbreviatus. Next base: position 2,680,161 of record JASJET010000055.1, on the reverse strand, counting down.
CACTGGGAAGCGTTACCACCCCCGTTGGAAACTTATGTTCTAGATGAAAGTTTCGAAATATAATAGAATGTATGTCAATCAAAAAATAAAATGTTAAAATTTCTTCAACATATTCCCATGTGAACCGACAAAAATTAAATAAAGATAGTCTAACAACTGCTCTCGAGTATGATTAAATAATTGAGTCATTTTGAAAAGCATTATTGTTCGTGTGTTTGATAAACTGCACACAACAATGTGTCATGCGGAAGAAGGATGGAACTGCTCGATTGATTTAGTAGTCGAAACTAACTGTAAAAGTAAATAGTGCGGGTATTTTGTTCTTTCTAAATGTTTGGCCTTTTTAGTTTTGAAGATTAAAATTATTGAAAATAGTATGTAAAAAGTTGGAAGTAATATTTTTCTAAGTTATTAAAAAAAACGGTAACATGTTTTACAGGTAAGATTATTTTTAATACCTTATAAATATTAAGTTTTTAAAACCTCTACAAATTATTAAAGTGTTAAAAGAGAAAACTGATTTCAAACAAGTTATTTAAATATTGGTCCAAGCAATGATCTTTAATATTAAGCATATTATTATTTATTTCAATAATTAGCAATTTAGTCAAAAAACTTTCATATTTTCAGAGTCCTAGACATACTTTACACTACAACAAAATATCAAAGAAACACGTCTTGTTCTGATATAGAAATTAATGCGAATGAATTATTTTTTTTGGAATAAGTTAACTATTTGTTGCTTTTCAATTATACTACGCAACAAATTTTAGTTTATTTGTTGTACCTTGTATGAAAAGTGCATTGTTTTGTTAATTTTGGGGCGCTGAACACAAAAATGCTAAAGAAATTAAAAATTTAGTTGCAATTTTCAAGAACAAGTTTTTTTTATATTATTTTTGAAAAATAATAAAAATACATACTTTTACATTTGTAGAAATACTAAATATCCTGCTTCTTACTTTTCTTTTGTGAATTGTTTCTGGATCATCTCTAACAAAAGTTGAACAGAAGCATTTCACTGGCGCTTTTCCTCCATTGCTGATATCTCCTGATGAAAACGTTGGCTATGCTCATCACTTATAGCTTCTCAGTTGTCGGTAAAAATGTCGAGATGTGAATGTAGGAAATGGATCTTTGGAGACATATTTCAACCCATTTTTTTGATATGGTGACAGCATATTTTCAACAAGACTATCAACGAAAATAATTTCAAACATTTTTTTCAATATCTGATAGAGTGCTGTCAAAATGGTTGTCTTTGAGAATATTTCGAATGTGTCGCTCAGCAAAAATGCCTTCTTTAATTTTTGCTTTACTTAGCCTTGGGAATTTCTGACTGGAGCACTAACAAAGTTTTTCATTAGGCCCAATTTGATATGCAGTGATGGCAACAAAATCTTTTTGGGGTCTACTAATGGCATATGTTTTACGTTCTTTTCACCTGGCTCTAATGATTTTCGAACAGACCATAGATCTGCCATTGGAGCTCATCATACTTGTCAATAGGTACTTCATATTATTGTATGATTATTTCATATTAATTGCATATCCAACAGGAATAGACGGTTAAGGTACTTTATGTGTGTGTGTAATCCTTGAAAGGTTCCTTCACGAATGATATCTCGTCATCATTGGAATATAACAAGAAAGTTAATTATTAAACTTAAAAATAAGAGGTTTGGGTTATATAAATGAAATCATTTAATTAGTCCTATTATAAAAGTAAAAACTCCTAATGAACCAAGAATTAGTCATGGGCTAGGATCTACTAGATGAAATGGATGGTTTTTAATATGTTTCATTAGTTTACTTCTCTAGAATATAATGTTGCTAAGATTGAAAATACATAGGAATCTCCATTCCTTTGTCTTCTAGTTTATATTTAAAGCCGTCAATAAACCACTAATGTTATTGCAGAAAACCAAGTTCTTTTCCATGTTAAAAATGGTGCTAGGCCTTTATGGCGTTTACGAAAAGCACATACTGAAACTTCGTCTTCTAATAAGTTCCACTGCTGCAATTTTGATCCTAATAACTCTGCTTTACTTTTTGGAAGATCGCTTAATTCTGATTAGATTATTTGATGCGGTTGGCATATCTTCTTTTTGAGAAATCGTTGTATCGTTATTATCTGATTCGTAAGTGAATGTTTCTAGGGGTTCTGGTATGCGAAGTTCATCATTATGAGGCACGGGTCTCATTACAGATGGTATATTTGGATAGTTGATAACCGACTTTTTCTTCTTGGATAAGCCTGTACCTTTCCCAACACAAAGTATAATGCAGAAATAGCAATCGTTAACATGATTTGAAGGTTCTTTCAGATCAGTGTGACCGCAAACTGCATAAATCGTTTTTTACTATAACTAGTTTCTGAGACTTGCAGCGTATGCATTACAACAAATATGTGGTGTCCACTGTTTGTCTTGATCCCAACCGAATTACCAGTGGGGTAATAACCCGCTTCTGAAATGCAAGAGTCACCTCACCACAAACATAAAAGAAATGATCAGGGCCCCTATCCTCGTACGTGTGATGTGAAAGGTGAGGTGAACGGCGATGGGAATGGCGATGTGAACTTTTTGACAGTAAAAGCCGTATTCTTAAAAAGCCAATGTTGCCAAATATGAACGTGCTAAAACCCGAGAATTTCAAAAAATAAAATTGATAACAGATTGAAATGAGCTGTCAGACCGAAAATGTTCGTAGTATATTTTGTTGCCTTTTTAGGCAAAAAGTAGTTTTGGTACTTTAAATTAATCGTCAAAAGTAAAAAAAATATTGCTGTTGTTGTTATTTTTGTGAAGTTATTGATTGTCGTTACACTATTTGTACTTTGCCTGGATTAAATTTATCTTAAATTGACACTCTTAGAACTGTTAAACAAAAATGCATACAAAGAGCCAAGTACTTGAAGATTCTAATATATAAAGAAAAGGGGATATCAAAAAAAGCAGCAATCATATATACAAAATAATATACTGACAGTAATTGCAGAAAGTCAGCACTGATAAACCTTGAAACAGTGGAAATTACCACTCTACGTAGTATGATTAAGAGCCATCATCCCTATGCACTATGGAAACTATCCAATCAGCTATTTATTGTATGAATTCACAAAGTGTCCAGCCTCTTACTGCAAGATGTTCTGTCCTGACAAGGGACCGAAACCAAAGGCATGACAGAATACGTCCATTAAAGATACTGGCGGATCTCACATTCAACTTTTAATATAGTTTTTTTATTTTATTTTATAAAGATTTGTAGAGGCTTGAAGATAAAATGTACCATAAGGTTTTTATGCTGAAGGACCTCATTCGTAGGTCTTTAAGGTTCATATTTATATCTCTCGATAAATTATAATAATAATATTTATTTAGTTGTAGTATCGTCTAGTGTTTAACACAGTCTAATTAAGTTAAGTGCTGTAGTGAACATAATTTAAATATAAAATTTGTTACTTATTTAAATAAAAGTTTCAGATAGCTTACAAATTGCGATTTCTCAAATTTATTATAAGTTGTGTCGTGAAAAGAATTATGTTAGATTTAACTGCTTAAAACTAAGATACTCAGCTGTTATAGACACGAGTATTTATGTTAAATCCATAAGCAGAACTGGCCCTAGAAAAAATTTTTTTAAATAGCACACTCATACAATTGAGTTCTGAACAGAATCTCCTGTAATAATTTTATATATCTGTAATCTCAAATTTACTTAATATTTGCGAGACATATTCAACTCTCTAAGGATATTTTATTAAAAAATTTGAAAATATTAAAAATATCTGGGTACCACCTAATTAACGTTTTAACTGTTTATTCAAAAAATAAAACGTCTTAAAGAAACGGTTCGTCAACATATTATTTTTTTTAATGACAGGTTATTTTGAAGAACCAAAAATAAAATAAAAATTTTTAATAGTATTTAATTTTTTGAAATTCGTGCGTTCAGTATGTCATTTAGCGGCTGACATTTCCTTTGCGCATGTTTCACCGTTCGCTTGCCTTTCACCGGGCGAACGAGGATATGAGCGATGAACATTTCAAGAATACGCGTTCGTCACCTTTTCACCGTTCACTTCACGTTCCCCGGTACGAGGATAGGGCCCCTGGATTGTTTACACACTGTCAAGACATCTTACAATCTTAACTATTCGATTCGACACATTAACTTCGACTGACTAACCCTTCCGCCTTGTAGCTGCTTATATACCCAAATACGAATTCCATAATATTCGCAACAGTGGAGTTTATAATTTGTTTGCATAGAGGAGTTCAGTACAAAGCAGATATAAAAATCAATTTATATGGATTTAAATGGCTATCTCCCCTATTTTAAGCCCTAAGGAATTCGTATATTGGGGGCCATCCCTGGAGAGATATTATCTAGTTGTCCAAAATTTCCTTAACTTGGGGAAAGCGTATATTTGACAACGTCGCACCCCTCTATTGTTATAACAACATAAATATACCACGTGCATTCTTGTGATTACATCACTACATAGTATAAAACAAAGTCGCTTTCTCTGTCCCTATGTCCCTTTGTATGCTTAAATCTTTAAAACTACGCACCGGATTTTGATGCGGTTTTTTTCAATAGATAGAGTGATTCAAGAGGAAGGTTTATATGTATAATAACATCCATTAAATAGTGGAGAAATACTGTTATTTTTGAGGTTTCTAATGTGATGTCGTTAATTATCATATTTTTTTCCGCTTACATTGCAAACGCAGGCTGAACCCTACGAGATTTATCAAAATAATGTACTAATTATTTGTACACATTGAAAAGGTCTACAGAAAACTCTGCGATGGTATATGTCTATCTCTCATGGATATCCCACAATAACATTTTTTTGTCATTTACTTTTTACGACAAATAATGGCAAATTTTGAAGCGATTTTAACCAATACAGCATTAATCCTTATCCAATTAAATAGCTTAAATACATTGTTGATTTAATATAGATCTATATGGTCCTTTACAGCACAAGATTTAAATGAATATTTTCGAAGATATTACAGATTTAAAATTGCGGGAAGTAGCGCTTGCGGCGGTACTGGCCGACCGGGGCGGCGGCAGCGTGCCTATAAATAGCGCGTCGGAGGCCGATGTAATAATTGTTGTAAAAATAAAATAAATAGTCACAGTTTTTCTGTAGTGTATTTAGTATCAGCATTGCACCCGTGCGAAGCCGGGGCGGGTCGCTAGTTGTTAATATATAGAGAGACATAATATCATGTATCTCTAAAACTTGAACTAATATTACAAAGATAAGTTTAGTTTCGGTTTTAGCACACCAAAAATGGTAAGATTTAGTCGATTTTATTTTAGATATATTTTGGCTGTTGTGCAGTATTAGATACATATATATATATATATATATATATATATATATATATATATATATATATATATATTTATTTTCTTGATTCTTGAACCATAGATTATATATGAATTTTGAATTCAGAAACAAAACAGCAAAATGTCAAGGAGGCAAAAATTTTGAAAATGCCTTGAATAAAGGGCGAAACGTCAATAATTTTATGTATTTATTAAATATAGAACCTAAACCCAAGAAAAGACAAAATAAAAGAAAAATGATATATATATATATATATATATATATATATATATATATATATATATATATATGTGTGTATGTGCAAGTAATATATAAGTGAACAAAGAAATAGTACATTTGCTATTTTCATCTAAAATCTCAATACCGAGAACACAAAGACTAGAATAACAAAACAAAATACATACTTTTTAAGTAATAAATTTTCATGATTATGCAATAAAATAAACTACGTGCAGTTTGATATTGACGTAGTTTTCAGTAACAAAGTTGCTAAGTATTTCAATAATTTTACTTCTTACATTATTGTATACTTACCAAACCATTATGCTTTTTAATATATTTATAATTCTAATTAAACCGTAGTGCATTCATTGATATTTTTAAATCAATAGAAAAGGCTAATGTAAATAAAACTTGTATATTGGTGAGACGAATTAATTTCGCTGAAAGGAAAATAGACCTCAAAATGATATATATAACAAGTGCTTAAATATAACTGCTTCAATATTTAATAGAGCATAAAGTATGTAAATGTTTTTTTTTTTCCCTAGGACTAATGATTATAGAGTGTATTTTAGGTTTAAAAAGCCTAATAGCGTGGAATATAATTATTTCATTAGATTAACACTATAAGTATAACTTATACAAATGTTTGAACACGCAATTTAGGTTACTATTGAAGTAAAAATTTATATAAAAAATAATTCCATTACATGAATAGATGAAGAAACCATAAATAATCAACATTTTTTAGTGTTTATTATAGTTAGAAGGTTCTTCATTTATATATTCCCCATTGTAAAGAATAAAAACTACTACAAAGACATCTGTCACCTCATCGCAGTCTCAAAAAATGAAGAAGTAAAAATATTGTTAGGTCATTCCTCGTTCCTATTATATCTGTGATACTATTGTTATTCTGTCTGTCGTTTGGATCTGTATTTTCTAACCTGTTATCTCCAGAATTTCATTTCAGTGGTTAATAGTGTTGTCGCGACGGTTTCTTTTAGTTGCCACACTTCCAAGCGATATGTATTTATACTTTTAAATAATAGCGTTCTAGGTGAGTGTTTTGATCAAGTATATTTGGGCACCATAAAATTAGATTTAAAATTGTATTTTCCACTCTGTCTATTTCGATCTTTAGTGGCTTTAGTGTTTTTCCGTTTGGGTGAACTTTATCACTAAGTAGAGTGTTTGATGTACTACCCGACTTCCAAAAAAAGGCCTTGAATCCTCGTTTTCTAAGCATATATATTCAGTTTTGATTTTTGTTACCTCGAGTTCCCAGTTCTGGCATTCTTTTATTAATTTTCTCACCATGTATTCCAAGACATCACAATCCTGTATCAGTATGATCTGATCATCCGAGAAACATCGCACTATTTCTAAGTGAGTTACCCATTCTCTAACATTTTCTTTTCCATGTGTGCAGTGCTTGATTTAAAGATATTTTTAAAAGGGTTGAGGTGAGGCAGCATCTATGTTTGAGGCCCTTATTATCCTGAAATCCACCTGTGAATTTATTTCCCATTTGAATCTTTAACGTAAAATTCTTTTATCATGACTGATGATAGCTTTCTGTCCTGCAATAACGTTGCTATCTTTCCGAAAACATCCCATAACTTTTTAGGGATATTCTGACATATACCTTTTTTAAGGCTACAAATAGCATATTATCTCTTGGGTAAACTCCCACCTCTTTTCCATATACTCTGCTATTGCTGTTTGTTACTAATGTATGTATGGATAGTTGTCGAAATTCTCTTTATTTCCCTTTTTGTTTAGAGTCAAGATATAGAACATTTTTCTTTCCTTTGGGACTGGTATTTCGTTTGGAATAGTTTTCTTAGATAATGAAATAGGGTGTCAGTACCACATTTGATTAGGCCTGCCGACATGGTGCCGGCCCTGGTGTTTTGCCATTTTAAAGTGCTTGACAGAACTCTTTCACTTCTTGCAATGTGACTCTAATGGGAAATAGCGTGCTAAATGATTTAAATTAACAAAATTAAATTTGTGTTTTTTTAAAATGATCGAATTATTATTTCAATAATTACAGATTCTACTCTTGTAACACAATAAAAACCTTGCAATACAAGGGGACAGTTAGGCTTGATTGTCACTATAGTGCCGCTCTCGATCCGATCTCGGTTCGATACATTTTTTTTTAATGAAAAAGGGTTTACGATATCGATATCTTCGCGAAGCCGATAGTGTGAATAGGTTCATTCTTTCTCCTGAATATTTTATCGGACCGAGAATGTATCGAGAACGGCCCTATAGTGAGAATCTGGCCTTAAATACCAGGGAGTAATTCTGAACTCACGATTGAGCTCGAATGATCATATTGAGGCTCGAACCAAGAAAACCATACGTGCTTTCTGAGCTTGAAAACGAGCCTTTAGGTACACATGGGGCTGACATCTAAAGTGTTATTTTGGATATACACTATGATGATCCACCCCATTATAACGTACGCCGCTATTGTATGGTGGCATAGTACGACAAAGCACAAAAGCAGTCTTCAATTTGACAAAGTTCAAAGAATGGCTTGTGTGGGAATATCGAGTGCGATGAGGACTGCTCACACTAGGGCTCTTGAAGTCCTGGTGAACCTGCCTCCTCTTCACTAATACATAAAAAACGAGACCCTGAAGATTGTTCATCGCCTCACTTGCCTAGGGTATTTTTGAATTAGCGGCTACTCAGGTGAAGTGCTCATCACACCCCATGCGAACAGATTACATGACGCCTCTTTTAAAACCCAACCTCTCCCTGGAGATATTTCTGCCAAGTAGAGAGGATTGGGAGGGAGAACAAATCTTCCGAAAAATGGATCCTGGTGGTATACTGATGGATCTCGACAGGATGAAAAAGCTGGAGCCGGAGTGTTCGATAGGAACACAGAAGTCAGAGAGTAATACTCTCTCGACCAACATGCTACAATCTTCACAGCGGAAATTTATACTATTCTGCAGTGTGCCAATCTCTGGGAGGGATGTAGCCAGGAATAGAGTAATAAATATATGCTCAGACCGTAAGACTGCGATATTGGCACTGAAGTTCAGTGTCGTAACTTCGCGACTGGTGTCTGAGTGCAAGGACGTACTGAATGATATGACAAGAAATGACTGCACAGTCAGACTCGAATGTGTCCCGGGTCACTCGGGTATATGCGAGAATGAGGAAGTCTGTAAAGTTGGGTTCGGCAACTGAACCATATGGACCCCAACCAATACTATGTGTCCCAACTGCTATTGGCAAAAGGAAATTAAAATTGTTGCTGGAAAGCAAACTTATTGAATCGTGGATGGGAGCTTCTGGAATGAGGTGTGCAAAGGAACATATAATTGGACTTGGTGCACGGCGTATTAAGGAACTTCTCTCCTTAGGAAGGAAAGAGCTGCAAATTATGATGGGATTGCTGACACGACATTGTCACCTGAGGAGTCATCTTCATAGAATCGGTAGCGAAGACGACCCGACGTGCAGATGGTGTTTGGAGTGGAATGAAACTGTTGACCATATCGTCGAGAGTGTCCAGTACTTAACGGACTGGAACAGAGATATTTCGGAGATACAATTTTGTAACAAGCAAAGGCGATCGGTCTCGAGTAACCTGCCGCTATGGTGAGATGTAAAGGGCTTAATAGAGGTCTAGGCATCAATGATCTAGTATCACCACCCCTTTTTTTTTCATTCACTCGTTCAACCTCGCAATCAAAGCAGAAGGAAAAATCTTGCTAATATCATTTATCTGCAAGAAAAATCGACGAGTTCGCAAAGCACATAACATCTAAGAACGCTCGCAGCGGTAACGCGAACGATTGTGTCCGCACACTACGATCACGAGCCGCGATCTTATTTTATTCGTTATTATCGAAATCATCAATTTTCCAAATTGAAATTTTGTGAATATTAAGTCGAAGAAAAATTATTTTGACATATACCAAGAAAGAATATTTTAGAAACAAATGAACGACACCACCAGAAAGTATTTTTTTAGTAGTGTTAATAACCGAAAACAAGCGAGAAGAATACAGCGTTTCTTATTAGAAAACTGTGCCGCGAGCTCTCGTTAGCTGTCTTTTAATGTAGTTGCACTTATGCAGTTTTACTCTTATAGCAATATAAACTAATCTCTAATCTTTTTAGAAATATTATTTCGGCATGGAAGTCTTTAACACAACGAAGATATGTTCTAACACTTTTGGCGTTTTTCGGATATCTTAATATTTATTCACTGAGGGTAAATATGAGCATAGCTGTTGTAGCCATGACACAAGAAACATCCAATATATTAGAAAATGGAACACGACTAAATATAGTAAGTATCATGTACTAATATTCATTGAAAATTATGGTTCTTAGGTGTCTGTGTACTGAAAATCAACACATACAAATCGATATCTCAATGCAACGCCACACCATCATCGTTCTCAAAAACAATCCATTATAAACTCCTTGGTACATAGAACCCTTTCAATATGTAATGAACAATCCCTGAAACAGAGAAATTGATTAATACTCGAAGAGGTAACGGATAATACACTGAAGATATAAGACATTCTATTAATAAATATAAAACCCAAGTCCTCAACAAAATGTCATAAATGTACCTCCTATGAACAGTGTTGTCTTCCCTTACGTACATGGAACAACCGACAAGATTGCGTAAAGTGTATGTAGGTGAAACAGGATGGTCTATATCCACTAGGCTTAAGGAACATAAAAGATGTATAAAAACAGGAACAAATTGTACAATCTTCAGTAGCTGAACACCAGCATTGTCACACCAGGTCACACTTTAACGTAAAAGAAACTAAGGTGCTAACATCATTGTCTGGTTTCTTTAAACGTAGAATTAGAGAATCAATCGAAATTTGTAAATATCCAAATAATATTAATAGAGATGCAAGTTATAGTCTACGTCACACGTGGAAATCGATTGTAACGCTGAGAACCAGTCGGGTATAAATACTGGACTGTTGCTACTCGATATTTATTCCGGGTTCTAATTTCATGAAATAAGGATCTTTAAAGATGCCTAGTGCAATCGTGGTCAAAACGTCGTTCAATTTGACACGAACACCCAAGAACCATGATTTTCATCTTGACCAAAGCCGTGAAAGCTTTCATTCTTTGTTAATAATATTCATTCTTTATTTAACTGGCATACCTAGGAATGTTTCAATTTTACCTTAAATTATTTTAAAATCTTTGTAATACAAAAATATTATATAATATGCATTTTTTTAACAATTAGATATTTAGATATATTAATTAAAGGTAAACTTTTTAGGATCCGGAATTTAAATGGGACAACAGACTTCTTGGCTATCTACTGAGTTCTTTTTTCTACGGATATATAACCACTCAACTTTTTGGAGGTTACTTTGCCACCAGAGTTGGTGGTAAACGCATTTTTGGTATTGGAATAGTGCTTACCTCCATTGCTACTATTTTATGCCCCTGGCTGGCCGAAGCCAATGTTTACTGTTTACTGGCAGCTAGAATTATAATAGGCATTTTTGAGGTAATCTTAAAACAATAATACTATTTTTAGCTGTTCAACCATAAACTCAAAAATAAACTTTTTAATATACAGGGTGTATGGTAAAAAGATTTACAACGTTTGATGGCAGACTTTTGCCATCAAAATAGATCGATTTAAGCCAACAGTTATATCCGATGCTGCTTCGTTTAGGAGGTAGATATCTTAAGAAAATATAGATTTTTCCCAAATTTCTTGAAAATGAGGTTACTGAATTTAATGATTTTAACTGTGTGGTCTAACGCTATAATATGACGTCTTCTACTGGTATAGCGCGACCAGCTAGTGTAAGTGTTATAAAGGTGACGTCACTTATAAAAGTGAGATCATCGCTTTTGATTTTTTATGTTATCAACGTTATGACAACTATTGTATTGTGTGCCGGTGCGTCGTCGGCATATATATACAAATCAATTTTCCACTAAAAATATGGGTGTTTCGTTCTCGACAACTGGCGGTTGGATTCATCAGTGGGTCTGCCGGTGCCTTTCCCAGACATCCGTCATCGTACTAACCCTAAGTTGGAACTAATATTTGAATTAAATTCGCAGTCGGACATGTCAGTGAGATGTTCGTTTTACGATATGCCCCCCCCCCCCCATGGTTGTCCAACTTTACTTTCATCTTGTGATTTCTGTCGTTCCCAGTAAACCGCGAATGTATGGAAAGTTTCGTGTCTAAGAAATTTGTAGAGCGAATACCAATAGTGGCTTTCGGGGACCCAATGCTATAAACAGCATTCCGTGCAGTAAACCAAGACAAACCTGCAATCGGTCCCAACACCAGGGATGCCATGTTATATTATATTCCAGTGCATCGTCGACATATATATATATATATATATATATATATATATATATATATATATATATATATATATATATACAAATCAATTTCCCACTAAAAGTATAGGTGCTTAGTGCTCGGCAGCGGCGATTGGGTTCATCAGTGGGTTCGCCGGTGCCTTCCCCAGACTTTCCCCTACTAACCATAAGTTGGAACTAATATTTGAATCAAAATCGCGACGAAACATGTGAGATGTTCGCTCTACGACACAACCTAGATATTTCTATCAGATAATGGTATATATTTAGAAGCTTCTTTACTTCTTTAAAAATTTTCCTTTCATATGCGGTTTCCCAAGGAAAAAAATATTTTCAATTTCAAACAATAATTTTTCGAGTGACAGTAATTTGACTATTGACAGTTGCCATCACTGTCTAAGAAGTCGGATCAAAATTCTAAATGTCTAAGCCTATTTTTCTATTAAACAAGGACAACTATAAGCACTCCGTAAAGATTTACCTGCTCTTGGTGTATAGATTTTTATGAAGAAAATGGGCATCGAAGGGTTTATCCGGAGAGATTTCCTAACCGCCGAATGTCAAACCATCAAACATTTGGCAATACTGAGCGTCTCAGAAAAACGGGCAGCTTTGAAAAAAAAATTCAGGGTAGGAGTCGCATTATAACCACTCGAACTGTCGAAAAAGGAAAGGAAATTTTTTGGAAGGAGTTGAAGAGGATCCAAGAGCTAGTACCCGCCACTTAGAACGCGAGGTGTATATCCCTAAAACTACTATCAATGATATTTTAAAAGAACAGTTGATACATCCATATCGTGTCTAAAAAATTCAGGAACTTTTACCGATTGATCCCCCCACGCGCCTTATATTTTGTGAATTTAATCGTGGTCCAAATTGTAGTAAGAAAATTTTATTTACTGAAGAGGTGTGCTTTACAAGATATGAAGTCGCCAACCTGCACAAGGAACATGTTTTGCGGATGAAAATCCATATCCCATTAAAATGGCATAAATGGGTAAAATAAATGTTTGGGCAGGTATTATTGATCGCTATCTTATCTGTTGTGATTCCAGACAGAATGAATGGAAATATTTATCTAAATTTTCTTTAGGACATATTACCAATTCTTCTGCAAACTTTTCCTATTTTACTTCGGCGACAACTATGGTATATGCATGAGGGTGCCCCAACCCATTTTCCCATTGCTGTGCAGCAATATTAACAGGATCAATAACTAAAATGAAGGGTTGGAAGGGGCAATGAAGTACCAATAAGATGACCACCACGTTCTCCAGAGTTAAATATTGTTGCAATAAACCATCACCCTGAACTGCTTGCAAACTTTCGACCATTAAAATCCTGGGTATTTCGTCCTAAGACCGGATTCACCAGTGGGTCCGTCGGTGTATTACCAATTTTCTGCAAAAATTGCCTATTTTACTTCGGCGATAACTATGGTATATGCATGATGGAACCCCACCCCATTTTTTCGTTGCAGTTCGGCAATATTTACACGATCAGTAACTAAAATAAGGGATTGGAAGAGGCAATGAAGTACCAGTAAGATGCTCACCACGTTCTCCAAAGTTAAATATTGTTGCAATTCACTGTAACCCTGAACTGCTTGCAAACTTTCGACGATTAAAATCCCGGGTATTTCGTCTTAACACCGGCGGTGGATTCACCAGTGAGTCTACCGGTGCATTACCAATTCTTCTGGAAAATTTGCCTATTTTACTTCAGTGAGAACTATGATATATGCATGATGGTGCCCCACCCCATTTTTCCATTGCTGTTCGGCAGTATTTACAGGATCAATAACTAAAATAAAGTATTGGAAGAGGAAATGAAGCACCAGTATGATTCCCACCACGTTTTCAAGAGTTAAATGTTGTTATAATTCACCATAACCCTGAACAAACTTTCTACCAATAAAATATCGGGTGTTTTGTCCTGACACCGGCGGTAGATTCATCAGTGGGTACGCCAGTGCCTTCTCCAGACACCGTTTTACATATTTTCTTTAACATAGTTTCTGATATTTGAATCCTCTTGACGTCGGAAACTATCGGTGAGATGTTTCTCAGATGGCTGTTTCTACATCACCGTTACAATATGTTTGACTTCTTTTTGTGGAGCACTCTTGAAATAGAAATAAACAAGTCTCCGATGACCACGCACGAAGAATCATTGATGAGCATTTTAAACGCTCGCAACCTTTTTTTAATCCAGAAAATCCAAGGTTCGAAGTGCTTTGACATAAGCGAAAACATACCCCGGAGTAGATGTTCCATCCGGTCACAACTTACTGCTTGGAAATCAGAAGCTAAAACCCAAAAAACTTAAACAGGGACACAATAACACACGAAGATACACACATTAATTAAAAATGAGTCCATCAAGAACGATATTACTGAACATCTAAATAATAAGATCGATGAAATAACTAAGCACATGACTGATGAAGAAATGAAATAGAATGATGTCAAGAGCATAATTAAAGATACTGCTAAAGAAAAACTTGGAACAAACACGAACAGAAAAAAATAAAAATGGATGACAAATGAAATCTTGGAGCTTATGGAAGAACATAGATAATACGCGAATAAAGATCAAACGAAATACAAAAATGCCTACTACGAGATTAGAAATAAAATAAAACTAGCAAAGGAAGATTGGTTGAATAAACAATGCGACGAAATAGCACTGTTAAACCGTCAGCACGATTTGTTTAATCTACACAAAAAACTGAAAGAAACTGCTGGCGTATGAAGAAAAACGGGTAGGGGGATTATTACGGACGACAATGGACTAGTCATTGTGGAAGCCGAGCATAAGGTTAAGAAATAACTTGCAGAAAAAGAAATAATAACAGGACCTCCTATCACAAAAGGAGAAGTAACAAATGCAATAAGAAATCTCAAAAAAGTAAAGGCCATAGGACCAAATGGAGTTTGTGGTGACTTGCTTAAATTAATACAAGAAGACCATTTAGATATCTAAACCGACATTTTTAATCATGTTTATGACATAGGAAATATTCCTATTGACGGGCTAGTTTCGTCCTTTATTCCTATCCCCAAAAAACCCACAACCAAAAAATGTGAGGATTATAGATTCATCAGTCTTACCCGAAAGTTGAACAAGACATTAGCAATACGCTATTTGGCTTCAGTAACGGCTTAGGCACAAGAGAGGCGCTATTTAGTTTAAATGTTTTAAATCAACAAAGTCGTGATGTAAATTGCGATGTATTTACCTGCTTTATTGATTTTGAAAAAGCTTATGACCGAGTAAATGATCAAAAAGTAATAGAAACACTAAAAGAGCATCAATTGGATGATAAAGATTTACGAACTATTTTCAATCTTTATTGGAAACAAGAATCATTTGTTCAAGTGGAGGAAAATAAATCACAAAAATTTCAAATTCCTCAGGGTGTTAGGCAGCGTTATGTGTTATTTCCATTACTCTTTAACATCTATTGAGAAAAACTATTTCGGGAAGCTCTTGAAGAGAAAAAAGACGGTATCTCTCTAAATGGGATTTTGGTTTTGATCAGACACATCACGTAACCAACGAAACGGTTCTGCAACACATGCGAAATGAGAGAGAAATCATGAAGACCATTAAAGGAAGGAAGTTAGCATACTTTGGACATATAATGGGTAACCAAAAATATGAACTCTTACAATTGGTTATGCAAGGCAAGATGGATGGTAAGAGAGGCCCCGGAAGACGACGAATTTCATGGCTACATAATTTGCGACAATGGACCGGAAAGACATCTGCTGAATTATTTAAAACCGCTGTCAATAAACTAATATGCACTGAGGATAGGACACAGGAAGAAGATGTAATTAAAAAAAAATTTTTCCTGTCAATACTGCTCATCCAATGAAAATTTTTCGATAAAAAAACTTGTAAATATATACGGTTATCTGATACAAATATCTATGTTGTCATAGCGTTGATGACATAAAAAAATCAGAAGCGATGTTGACAAGTGACGTCACTTTTATAACACTTATCTACTTTATAACCAGTCGTTATACTACTAAAGAACGTCATATTATAGTGTATTTTCTGGATATCCAGTATTATAAGGTAATATTAATATTTTGGTGTCAGTAAATTTAAAACTAAGAAGTTTTCACTTTGGAGGATTTTAGGCAGGGCATACAGAATATTAAATATAAATTAAAACAGATCTTTAAATATTACCATTTAGACAATAAAAGACTATACTTCGTTCTAATGTAAAGAAAGAAAACTACAATGTAATTGATTAAATATTTGTTTTTTGAGAAATAAAACTTTCTTAATACAGTACATGAGATTTAAATCTCAAAAAGTTGTTTATGATAGCCCTAATATCGATTGAATAAAAACTAGATAACTTAGTTGCTGCTAAGATAAAAGCAAAAGTAATGGATTTTAAATTTTTCCAATATCGTCTATCAAGCTATGAAATTAATCTTATATTATTATTTAGGTAAGTAAATATATTTCATATCCAACAAAATAACTTAATATTCTGTGAATTACATAACTCTGCAACAACCTGGCAGTAATACTCCTGTGTTTCTACTTGTAAGAAACTTCGCAGTAAACACTTCAAGGAATCATTCAAATATAGAGTTTCCTCGTATCAAATGTCGACTTGTATGACTGGGAAACCAAAAGCTCGCTGAAATGTGGTACATACATCATAAGTTAGGAAAGTTGCTTTTCACTCAATAGTTGAACAACGTTTTAGTTCTAAAGAACAAAAACAGATTTATTAAACATAATATTTGTATATAGATATAAAAGCAACAAAATAATTAACAATACTTGGAAAAATTATTAAGTTGAAGAATAATCATGGCTATAACAAATTATTTAAAAAAGTTATACCAAAAAGTTAAATAATAATTTTTGCTATAGCTCTGGCAATTAATTATTAACACGTATAGATAGTGGGAAAGGCACTATTTTAAGGAATATAATAGATTATTAAAAGGAAAAATACTTACGAGTGTGTTAGTTGGTCGAGATGCGTATGAAAAGAAAAATAGAGTAAAATTCGTAGAAAACAAACCACTTCCTAAACAGTCTTAAGGACAAAAGAAAACTTTTTCAAATATAATCACTATATATATATATATATATATATATATATATATATATATATATATGTACATAAATACATATGCCGTAGAAAAACAATACGCTTAAGGAATATTTTGAACCGTAAACTTTGAGTTAGAATTGAAGGTGAACAAAATAATTTTGCATTAATATAAAACCTTTAGAGTGAATCTGTACTATTCTCTACGTCTTTAAAGCACACTACATATAGATGTATTTTTTCAGGGAATGACTTATTCAAGCCTTTACGCTATGTGGGCTAAATGGATTCCTCCTTTAGAAAGAAGCAGAATAATATCAATAGCAACTTCTGGAATTTTTGTTGGAACCGTTTTTGCAATGACTTTTTATGCATATATTGCAAGTGTGGCGGGTTGGAGGAGTATATTTTGGGTATCTGGTAAGTTAAAAGTATAGTATTTCTGTAATATTTTTGCTCCTTAGAAATATTAAGCAACAATATCATTTGAACATTGTTGGTAAGCAATGCAATGTTTAATGTATATATATATATATATATATATATATATATATATATATATATATATATATATATATATATATATATATATATATATATATATAATAGAATCAAATTTTGACTAGGGGACGTAAAATTTGTCAATCCACATCATTCTCGTGTTAAAAAGTATGGAAAAACTCCGGGTCCGAAAGATGGCGACAGCGCTGTTTCGTCCTAATATGGGACTCGTCATGCCACCGCATTCGGTACAAACCATAATCTCGCCCTTGCATCCTATAAAGCTGAATTTAAAATCAAAAACAGCAAACAAGACGACAAAGGCGACATCTCGATGGTTCACTTGATAACACAAGAACCAAACAAATTAACAAAGTTTGTAAAAACCGCCATGTGGTGGCGCGATGGTGAATTAAAACAGAAATATGTACAATCGAGTACACGAAACTCAAACGATAGGGGTCGCATTATTCGGTACTGATAACTAGGCTTACCGCTAATTTTAGCAGCCAAAGCCACGTGTCGCACCCAACTATCCCCCTATTACTGCCCTCGATTCAAGAGTTTTAAGCTCGGGTGCATCAAACCCTGAGTAGCTCCGAGCAAATCTGAATAAAGCGGTAAAAGTATTAATTGGAACAGTAAATAACCTACAAATTATTTTCTTTCGGAATTTGTGTTTTTAATACACATAGCGAAACATATTGAAGACAAAAAGGTAAAAATATTATATTATTACTTATTAGTTTTGAATTTTGTCTGGTGTCATGGCATTTTCGACCATAAATATTTCGCAATTCGTTAAAAAAACTATGAAGGTAAGTTAGATATCTTGTGAAATAATCTTATTTTTGTGTCTCCATTTCATGTATAAAATGTTTTTTTAGCCAAAAATAGCATCTAAAAATGATAACTGATAGCTGTTAGGGCTTTATACACCAAATTTTTTTTTTGGTGCTTGAAGGGTAAGGGGAAAGCAGATCTGACAAGCGCCGAGGCATAATGCACTACTTGAATAAAGCGAGGGTTTCTTGCACCTGTACAGGTCCGAGCTGATCATGCTAATGAATCGAGGGCAGTATATGAAAGCACCGTTTTCGTGTTTCAAAGCCAAACAAGTAAATAACTTGTTTTTCGTGTACTCGATTGTATATATTTCTGTTTTAATTCACCGTCGCGTCACCACATGGCGGTTTTTAGAAACTATATTAAATTGTGTGGTTCTTGTGTTATCAAGTGAACCATCGAGATGTCGCCTTTGTCGTCTTGTTTGCTGTTTTTGATTTTAAACTCAGCATTATAGGATGCATGGGCGAGATGATGGTTTGTACCGAATACGGTGGTCTGACAAGTCCCATATTAGGACGAAACAGCGTTGTCGCCATCTTTCGGACCCGGAGTTCTTCTATAATTTGGAGTGCTCCGCACTCTTTAACACGAGAATGATGTGGATTGACAAATTTTACGTCCGCATAGCCAAGATTTTATTATATTTTATTTTAAAATTACACGGACAAAAACTTTTATATATATATATATATATATATATATATATATATATATATATATATATGTATATATATATATATATATATATATATATATATATATATATATATATTTATCTATTTATTTTTATTTACTGCAATTGTACATTACAAGATTACTCAGATAATACAGCAGTTAAAAAATATAACCAATTTACATGTAGAAAATTTAACAATAATAACAATAACAAACTCTTATAATCACAATAGAAAATCAGCAAACAAGATACTGTCCTCTTGAAGGACACAGAAGAACAGCAAAAATCAAAGTCACAAGACAGGAATATATGGTGGTGGTTCATAAGTCTATTATCTATCAGCGCGGCTACGATACAGCAAGATTCCATTTTGCTGCCTGGTTAGTCGCGCAGAGACACGAAAGTTAAGCAATGCCAGTGGCTCAGGGCAATCAACCACACCCGCAAATCATCTATGACTAAACATCATAGTAAGCTGAATTCTACGAGTCTCCCAGGAATCCAAGCCGAGCAATCTTAGCGCTGGTGGTACTACAGCTATGTTCGATCATTTCCTAACTTATAGAACAAGAAATTAACAAACTTGGATTGAACTCGCTCAATCCGTTTGGCATGAACCCTGTATAGAGGTGACCAGATCATGCAATAGTACTCCAAGTTACTTCTGATCAAGTCAAAATAAGCAGCCTTAAGGCTTGATTCTCACTATGGTGCCGCTTTCGATACGATATCGGTTTGCTGTCTGTTCGATAATTTTTTTTTAATTAGAAAAGGTTTACGATATCGAAATCGCCGCGAAACCAATAGTGTGAATAGATTCATTGTTTTTCTATGAATATTTTACCGGACCGAGAGCGTATCGAGATCGTATCTCGAGTGGCCCTATAGTGAGAATTTGGCTTAAGAATTTCAATGTCATTAATATCATGACATTGCTTCCTGACAAATCAACACATCTTAAAAGATGTTACGATCATGCTGTCGATGTGTGCAGTAAAACGTAACTCACTATCAAATATGACTCCCAAATCGTTAATAAGAGTTACTTTAGTGTGTTCAGTATCACCAATTCTATAAGCTGAAAGGATGGGTTTTTTCTTCCTAGGAAACAAAATCACCTGGCATTTCGATGTATTGAGAAATATTTCATTGTCTCTGCACCAGGAAACCAATTTGGAGATTTCATTCTGCGATATAGATCAATCTCTGAGACACGCCACTAAGCTGAAAATTTTTAACTCATCCGCAAAAGAAAAGTAGAAATATTCCTGGAAAATGTAGTTAAGGTCATTGATGAAAAGCAAGAACAGGACAGAGCTCAGATGGGACCCTTGCGGGACCCCAAAGTGCATCCTTATTTTCTCCGATAATCTACTGCAGAACTTGACGACTGCGTTCGACCAGTTAGATAGCTAGCAATCCAGAAAACTAACGGCGGTGCTGAAGTTTATTCAATAAAATGCTATGATTTACTGCATCAAATGCCTTTCTGAAGTCTAAGTAAATAGAGTCGATCTGCAAAGAAGGATCTAGGGCGGCACTTAAAAGGTTAAAATAAACTGTCAATTTAGTCTGACATGACTTTCCAGATTAAAATCCTTGCTGATGTTCCGAAATGACTCCACAGAACGCGAAAGAATTGTCATCCGTAACCAGCGACTCCAAGACCTTACCAAAGCACGACAAGCCAGATATAAGGCGGTAGTTAAGTATGTCAGAACGATCTCTACTTTTGAACAAAGGCGTTTCAAAAGGGGACTTCCGCACCGAAGGAAAAACCCCTAAATCTAGGGAACATTTGTATACTGCAGTCAGTGTTACAGACGGTATCACACAACCGATCCTCATGAATACTGGAGGAATTTCGTCAGGGCCAGGCCCCACGCCAATATCAAGGTCCATCAGTTTTGTGAATACAATAGTGCTGTCCACCAGCACAGTGCACATATTTATATTATTCAAAGGCAAGCGTTGTGCACAGTTCGCACTCTGACAATCACCACTGTCCATCACATATACTGACTGGAAAAATCTCGAAAAGACATCAGCAATCTCCTTCGGACCTTGACAACTTTTATTTAAATAGCTCATATGTTTCGGATAGCCAATTGTAGTTCGTTTGGAATTTAAATACCTCCAAAATGATTTCATATGTTGCCTATTGCTACATTGCAAGGAAGTAATAAAGGCTTGATGGACATTATTAATGGATATTTTAGCTTGTGCCCTTAAGTACTTAAAACTGTTTCTAAATTCTGTTTGAAAACCATCAGTTTTCCTCAGTTTACTAGAGACCTTATTCTTATCCTTAATCGATATAAAATAGTCGTATTAATTCCACTTCATTTTTAGGAGGTTTAGGTCTATTATGGTATCTATTCTGGGTAATTATGCAATCGGAGTCACCAGAAGAGGACAAAAAAATATCCAAAGAAGAACTAAAATATATACAAGATTCTTTAGAGACTGAAAACATTACACCGAAGCTTAAAGTACCTTGGAAATCAATTTTTTGTTCTAAAGCTGTATGGGCAATAAACATCGTATTATCTTGCGAAACTTGGGGGTATTATACCATGTTAACTATGCTACCCAAATACTTTAAAGGTATACTTTTTCTATTAAATTTTCAAAATTGGTAACAATATTATCTCTTTGTATTTATATGTGTGCACAAGCAGTTGTAGTGATAAAAATATAGTCTCTCTTAGTGCTGGTTCATATAATTTAGTAATAAAACTTTAAAAAACTAGTGACTGAAGAGCGTTAAAATGAAATACAGGCAATTAATAATTATTGCAACAAAGAATCTTTATCTTTTAGATGTTTTTAAATATGATCTATCCAAGTCAGGCATTCTATCAGCACTTCCATATATAGCAATGGCTCTAGTGATGCAGCTGAGTGGCCAAATAGCTGATCGAGTTATAATAAGTAAAAAAATGTCTCTAACCCGAGTAAGAAAGACTTTTATTTTGATTGGATTTTTAACTCAAGCTGTATTTTTAATGGGAGCTGCATTTTGCACCGATGCTTCCGGAACTGTTTTTTGTTTAGTAGTTGCTGTATCATTTGGTGCACTCGTACTTTCGGTTGTGACGTAAGTAATTAAAAGCCAACAAATTATATAGAATATAAATAAATAGTGCCAAAAAGTAAAGCACCACAAATTATCTACAAATATCCATAACAAAATATTGAATTACGGAAAAATAATATAGAATGCAAAATAACATTCTCATCGTGGATGTGGATTAATTTGCAATTGACATAATTATTTTTTAACAACAATCAAGAACCGAATCTACAGAGTAAGCTGAAGAGATAATTATTTTATTCTTCTTAACGTATCGTGTCCTATCGAACGTCGGCAATCATCAACGCTATCAGAACTCTGTCCACCTCTCGTCTAAAAAGCATCCTTTTGCTGGCTCCATACTATTGCCGTAAATTCTACAGCCAAGATGTTCTGCGACGACCTGAACCTGTTTTGCCATCAATTTTACCTTGCATAATAAGTTGAAGCACCTGGTATCTTGCATTACGTAAAATATATCCGAAAATATTCTAATTTTCTTTTTTTGATGGTGTGTATGATTTCTGTTTGTTTGTTCATTCGGTTTAGTACTTCTGCATTTCGGATTCTGTCCATCCACGAAATTCGCATCATACGCCGGTAAGTCCACATTTCGAAGGCCTCCAGTATCCTACACATGGCATCTGTAAGTGTCCATGTTTCAATTCCATACAAGAGTATACTGGAGACATACCATCTTATTATACGAGTCCTTAAGAGTAGACCAATATCACGACTGCATAGTGAGGTCTTCATTTTGATAAAGGCGCTTCGAACTTGTTCTATTCGGGGCCTTTTCTCTTATGTGTTGTCCCCCTTTTTATTGAGTGTTCATCCCAAATACTTATATTGTTGAACACGTTCTATGGGTTTTCGTCATATCCTAAATGACCGAACACATCTGTTTGCTTGCTTACTTCGAGCCAATTTGTCTTCTTGATGTTCAACTTAAGCCCCATCTCTCCACTCTTGTCTGCCACGCAGTTTAAAAGTTCTTGTAGGTCTTCCAATGTATTGGCGAGAAGTACAGTATCGTCTCCGTATCTAAGATTATTTATAACTGTACCGTTAATAATTAGGCCTTGGTGTTTTTCATATAGCGCCTCTTGAAAATTTTTTTCAGAATACAATTAAGAGAGGTGATAGTACACATCCCTGTCGAACTCCACGCATTATTTGTATCTTATGTGACATCTCTCCGTATACCATTATTTTTGCTTTCTGGTGAGATTACTCGTAACTATTATTCTTATATTTGCATCATCCAAATTCGGTTTTCTTAATATTTCAATTAGTTTTCCGTGTTAAACGATATCAAAAGCCTTCTCGTAGTCTATAAAATACGCGAGCATATCTACATATCTCTGCACCAACACCTGCATGCTGAACAAAGCCTCACGTGTACCCATCCCATTTCTGAAACCAAACTGTGTGTTGCTCATGTTCTCTTCGCATTTGCTGTATATACAGGGATGAGTGATTTTCAGGAATATCTTCCAAACATAATTCATAACACTGATTGTGCGATATTCATTACAGCATTTGGCGTTCCGGTTCTTTGTTTATTTTATTGCTAATAAATTATTATCAACTTAATTGCACCTGAAATTTTATTTTCTGATCTTCTATTATTCGAAAATTATTAGATTAAACCAAATAAAGAGAGTAAATCATTGAAGAAATGCCTAAAAATACTATCACATTTTTAGTGTCAACTGTCTAGATATCGCCCCGAGGTTTGCTGGAATTTTGTTTGGAATTAATAACACTTTTGGTACAGTTTCTGGAATACTAAGTCCTACGGTAGCTGGATATATTGTTTCAACGGAAGATCCCGTAAGTATTATTTAGAATAATCATAATAATGTCTGTTATGTTATGACCAAAAGAAGTTACAAGTCTGACTATGGAAGGTACTTCATGTACGGTATCCAATCAGGACAATGTCGATAATTTAACGTCTAACTACTGGTTGATTTCAGTACAGATGTCTCCGGAAACGGAGGAATTTTTGTTAGCTATCCAAGACCAGGTTATTTCGACGAAAAACTATCAGAAGTTCATCATCAAAGATCCCTCAATAGAAAACTATCGATACAGATGTGGCTGTCGAACATCAGAGACAGTCCAGCACATAACTGAAGGATGCCAAGTGTTTGCTGCAACGGAGTATAAGAAAAGAGATGACTCAGCCGCAAAGATACTCCACCAAGAGTTTGCAGATAAGTTAAGTCTATTGCAGGTACCAAACGGTTCTAACAAATCAAACAGCTGCTCATAATAGACCAGACATTATACTAACAGATAAAATTTCTAGGCGAACTACACTGATTGACAGTGCTATACCTAAAAACGACAACCTAAGATCGCCAAATACAGAGATCTGGAAGTGCAAATCCTCGGACAGTGAGCAATCGATTCCCATAATACTATTAATAACTGGAGTGATATCAAAGAACCTTCTGCAAAACATGACGAGACTGGGCCTTAGTGAGCATCTGTATAAACCGATTCAGAAAGCAGTTCCCCTTGCAACCGCGCAGACTGTCCCAAAGTTTGTGGGAAAGACAGCAGACCACGTCACCTAGGACTCAATAACATGGAAAGGGTCCCCACAAAGTTTCATACTTTTGGTGTCTTTGTATACGTGGAATGAATCAATAATCCCAGGAGGGAGTGCGAAGCCATTTGGCTTGTAAATTCTAAAATATAAATTGAACAAATATGATAATTAATGCACGTCGAGATCTAGCATAGCTACTTATCCAACCGTCGGTTTTCTTAAAATAAAGCTAAAATACATGTAAATTAAAAATAAATATAATCTATGATATAAAAATAATTGAAAAAAAATACCAAATCTAAAAACATCCATATTCACACTTCTGGACCTTCACGTGTATTGATCCAAAATATTACTACACCTGGACATGCGTACCAATGATAAATAATTTAACAGCTCTCTTGAAGATAGCGACATTCCTATGTGCTTCGACATCCTCAGGAAGGGAATTATAAATTTTGACCACATTGTATCTAGAAAATTTCAGAAAAAGAGCATTTTTATGCTTCGCGACAGTATTTGCATCAAATCCAATACAAATACACCATATAAAGAGGGTATATCTTCTACGACGAATGCGAACTTTTAAACGAAGAATATCGTCGAAAAAGGATCTTCACCAGTGGTCAGTTGTGTTGCTGAAGTTGGTGAAAAATGATGTCAAAAATATTTTTTGAGCATTTAGGGTACTTCAGATGAACCAAAGTGAATTCAGCCTTAAAGCGAATTAAAAGGGTGGCGACGACACGGAGTCATTTATTTTTAATATTTTAAATTAGAATTTTATTTTGTTTATATCCAACTCTGCAGGTTAGACTGAACGTTTTTTCTTAAATTATTTATTTCGATGCCACTTGACCACAAAAAGTTTGGACGTGAATCCACCCTTGGTGAGATTGAAATTTTATTTTTTCCATGCGATCCAAGACATTCTTTGTTTTTTCCCCCTCGATACATAATATACTATTTTTCGTATATTTTATAATTTATTGTCATTTTTTGGGTATGGCGGTAGTTTAGGGGTAATTTTACCCTCTTTATATCGTGTATTTGTATTAAATCCAATGCAAATATCTCTTTCATAATTCTTGTAATTTAAATGATGCAGTAATTTTTTTTTTGTTTCTATAAATATTTTTTGGCTTTTTTGACCGTAAGAGGTTGTTTTCACACCCTTAAGAGAGTGAATGTCAATAAAAGCGAACCATAAATATATGGCGATTTCTGTTCTATGCTCAGCTTAAATTATGACTCATGAATACATATCAAGACCTATAGAGGAATCAGAAAACTTCTACCAAAAACTGCAAGACTCTATAGAAAACATAAACAAGAATGAAAAAATAATAATATTCGGAGATCTAAATGCTCGAATAGGAGATGAAATCATTCCAGGCGTTAAACAGAAATACAGTGAACCTATAACTAACGAAAACGGAGAGCTCTTAATAGATTTCTGTGCTAGAAACGAAATGAGAATTACTAATACTTTTTTCCCACACAAAGATCAACATAAGTACACATTTATGAATACCAGAGGTCAAAAGTCAATGATTGACTTCATAATTACCAATAAAGGAATAATGCCAACACAAATACTTGACGTAAGGACCCTGACTTCCGCTAACCTGAGAACAGACCACAATCTCGTACTGTGCAGGTTAGTCTTGGAACGACCGCACAAAGTCCGAAAAGCACCAGTCTTTATCGAAAAGTACAACATAGAATCTCTAGAGTCGGATAGCACACGAAAACTGTATGAAAACAGACTAACAGGCAAACTGAAGGAGTTCGACTGTAACCCATATGACGTGGAGACCTGCTGGACAAAAATTAAAAATACCATACATCA
Organism: Diaprepes abbreviatus; assembly: GCA_034092305.1. Classification (NCBI taxonomy): domain Eukaryota; kingdom Metazoa; phylum Arthropoda; class Insecta; order Coleoptera; family Curculionidae; genus Diaprepes; species Diaprepes abbreviatus. The sequence continues at coordinate 2,653,578 of JASJET010000055.1, read as the reverse complement.
AGCGGCTGAAGAATCCATTGGAAAGAGAAAAATAAACATAAATTCAACAAACAACACCAAACCATGGTTTTGCCAGGAAGTAAAGGACCTCGCAGAATTAAAAAGAAGAAGCTACTTAACATACAAAAGCACACCAAACCAACAAAAACACGCAGAATATATAGAAACTAGAAACCGAGTCAATTCACGTATTAAGGCCATCAAAAGGGAACATTGGAATAAATTCACAAGCGATATGGATCATGATATACATGGCGCCCAAAGAAAGGTGTGGAAAATGTTAAAGAACAGAAAGAAGCCGGTGAATGAGTATGTTCAGAGTAAAGGAGTCGCAATAGAAACTTGGGAAGAATACTTTGGTACATTATATAACGCTGAAGAAATACAAGAAATAGAATACCGGACAGCATCAAACGCAACCGTCTCAGAGACGGAATCAAGAGAAAGACTAGGAAAGCTAAAGAACAGAAAAGCACCTGGGACAGATGGAATACCTAACGAACTATTAAAATATGGTGGCCCGGAACTTGTAACAAAACTTACCACTTTATTTAACAAAATCCTGAGTACAGCGAAAATTCCAAACGACTGGCACACGAGCATAACAATTCCTATATTAAAAAAGGGACAAAAGACATTGCCCGAAAATTACAGAGGAATAACTTTACTATGCACAACTATGAAACTGTTCACAGGAATAATAAAAGAGAAGCTAGAAAAGCTAATAGTTAATAGGGAAGAGCAACAAGGGTTCAGAAAAGGCAGATCAACTACGGACGCAATATTTATCATGAAACAAATTAAAGAAAAGGCCATAGAATATAACACACCAGCATTCGTCTGTTTCGTCGACCTCACTAAAGCATTCGACAAAGTCCAACTAGGCGACGTCATTCGAATGCTTATTGATAAACAAATACCCGCCAATATAGTAAAGACAATTTGCAATCTGAACACTGCCAATACAACACAAATTAAAACAGAACAACACACCTCAGGTAGCATACCAACGCCCGGAGGAATTAGACAGGGAGATAGTCTCAGCCCCTTCCTGTTTAACCTCATTATGGATAAAATCATAGAAGAAGTGGCAACATTAAACATCGGGTACAGAATAAATAACACACGTATCAGCTTGGTGGGCTATGCCGATGATACCGCAATCCTCGCAGAAACCGAAGACGATCTGCAGAGACAGCTCTTTAAATTATACCAAGTGGGACAACGACTTAATATGAATATCTCCATCGAAAAAACGAAAAGTATGACCATCAGTAAGGAACCCATTAGATGCAAACTAGTAATCCAGGACAGACCCATAGAGCAAGTGATGCAGTTCAAATACCTTGGCGTAAATATATCCAGCAGTCATGAACCTATAAAGGACATAAAATGCCAAGTCAACAAAGCCGCAGCAACCACAGGATGCCTAAGAGAATTTGTATGGAAGAATCAATATATGCGAATGGACAGCAAAATTAAGATCTATAAAACATGCATAAGACCCATAATGACATATGGAATAGAGACGAGAGAAGACACTAGTAAAACGAAAAGTATACTACGGGTGGCTGAAATGAGGGTAATGAGGATGATAGTCGGTAAAACCAGAAGAGATCGTGTAAGAAATATAGACGTCAGAGAACAATGCAAGATACAGGATATAGTAAGATGGGGAAGACAAAGAAGACGGGAATGGTATCACCACGTAAAAAGGATGTCCGAACACAGACTACCCCGCATAGTACTAGAGGGAAAACCAGCAGGAAACCGACCACCAGGAAGACCACCGAAAAGATGGAGAGATAGCTGGCAGTCCACATCACAGGAAATGATAGGGAGGCACGACCGGAATTAACAGATCAACAGATCTCATACAAGTAGAAGAAGAAGAAGAAGAAGAATACAATTTTTTTCAGATATTTTATATATTATTTCCTCTTTTCTTGCATGGGGGTAGTTTTACTCTGTTTAAGAGGTAAATTTAACAATTTTTTATGTCACTGGTATTTTTTTTTGGTATTATACATGACCTAAGCTATACAATGAGATAAGATAAATTTGTTTATTTTCCTTTATGGTCGAGATATTAGATTTTTAATGTCAAAACTTTTATTCAACTAGAATACATTGTGTAACTCAATTTCGTTAATTTTAATAATTAATTTCTCAAAATTGAAACAGCTGCTCATCTTGAAACTTTTCTTAGAGCATTATCTTATCATAAACTTTCAATTAGCATACATTTTGATTTCAAATACGAGGTTCACGAACTAGGCTCATTTTATAGTCACTCTTTGAGTTATCCAGAAATTTTACTGCCAAATATCTCAAACTTCCGGAATTTGTTACCGATCGAAGCTACTCATAGGTGTCTACCTTAACAGATAGTCCATAAATTCAAAATTTTATCAAATTATGTATAAAATATTATAATATTTAAGCTAATCATTTTCAGACACCAGAACAATGGCGAACCGTCTTTTATATCACTGTGGGTTTGTATTTATTTGGAGCAACTTGTTTTACAATATTTGGAACTGGAAAAGTTCAAGATTGGAGCACACAAGATGACAAAGACGACGATGTAAATAAAGAACAAAATGACAAAAATATAAAATAAGGAACAGATAAATATAAATTAATAAATTTTTAAAAAGTTTTGTTTTATTTTTAAAGGTTTTTTATCTTAAGTAAAATTTGAAAAACCTTTTACAATATCTAATCATTTGCTCCTTGACATTTTCGAGACTATAGATAAATAATATAATAAGAGGGGCATTAAAAAAGTTGTCCCCCTAAAAATAAAAAAAATGCTTCCGTTGGTGATTAAAATGGTCAACCATATACTTTTTTAAATTGTTTACGCCAGTTTTTTAAAAAACTTTAAGTCAGGTGGAGTCAAAGCTAAACCTCTGGTGGTCGAGCTCAAAAAAGTTACATTCGCTGAGGATGGGTTCAACATTAGATACTTGTGAGTTCGCGAATTGTTGTAAAGAAGGAGGATGTTCTTGTGACACAATCTAGAATGTTTATAACCACCTTCTGAAAGAAAGAGGCATTACATTCGACCCATATATATGTCTTTTTTATGTATGTACGTTGATTAGTCCGAAACGGCGACACCAATTTGAATAATTTTTTTTTGTTTAGGAAATTGCTGCGGACAAAAAAATTAATTTGTCGTACATAATGAATCTAAAATTAGTTTTTAATGAAATTTTTATAAAAAAAATTGAACCGACTTCTAAAAGTGCGCTAAAAAGTGAAAAATAAAAATAAATTTCTATATGAAATTGAAATTTTTGAAGTCGGCGCCAAACTAATACCTGACAAAATGTGATTCGCATAAACAGATTAACAATATTTTGTTTGTAATTGCTTCCTTATCATAATTTGTATATATTAGTAGTTATTTGTCTCATTTAGAAAGAACTTGGCGCCGACTTCAAAAATTTCAATTTTATATAGAAATTTATAGTTATTTTTCACTTTTTAGCGCACTTTTAGAAGTCGGTTCAATTTTTTTTATGAAAATTTTATTTTTCGACCTTTGGTTTTGAGATCATTATCATATCCATAAATTATTTGAACTAAATACTAATCAAGATTAGTGTACCACGCAATGATTTGAAGGTGGCAAAAAAGTACCCATTTTATCCAAAGTTGTAATCACCCTAAAATGAACCGCTAAAAATTCTTTGATTCTTAGAGTTCTACAAAAACCGGTGAAATTGTATCAAACAAATATTTAGTCTGTCATAGTAAATCCACTAATTTAAATTTTAAATTGGTAATATGGGCCCGAAAACCTTCCAATATCGATATTTAAAGAACTTGAAACGTAAATTTCTTAGCTCGATATATTTTATAGTGCATATTAAGTTTGTATACGCTCCAAAAACCCCGCAATATCAATTTTAGGCAAAATCTGAAAATTTTCACTCCCTCACTCTCTTGTCAACCTAATATTGTAAAAAATTAACTTCGTATTCGTAATACATGACCCCGAAAACACTCTAATACCAAATCTGATAAAATCCGAATAAAGTAAAAATTTCAGCTCACTATATTAGATCCGTCATATTGAATTTCAAAAAAATAATTTTAACGTCTTAATGTAATCTAAATCTAAACCCTTCAAAGCTCCCTAGTACCAATTTTAGAAGAAATCCAGAAATTAAAAATTTCTATACCGTCATATTACCTCTGACAAATTAGATTTTCTTAAAATAATTTTATATTTGCTATTGACATCCTTAAAAACGATTCAGTCCCACATTTGAACAAAATCGAAAAAAGGAACATTTTTAGTCCTCCATATTGAATCCTGAAAAAATACTATTAAATCCGTAACTTACACCCTCAAAAATCCCCTATATCAGTTTTGGGAAAAAACGAAAAATGTCAAATTTTTAGGATGCCATGTTGAATCCGCCACATTGAGTTCTTCAAAAAATATTTTAAATTCGCTATCAAAAATCCCCCAATTCTGATTTTAGACAAAATCGAGAGATGTAGAACCTTTAATCCGCCATCTTGGATCCGCCATATTTAATTTTTTTTAAATGATGTCAGATTCATAATGTGCGATTCCAAAAACTCCCCGATATCAATTTTGGAAAAAATCGGCCAAAAATTTTTTTTATCCCCCATATTGAATACGCCTTTTTGAATTTTTTAAAAATAATTTCAAATTCGTTATGTATGACCCCGAAAACTCCCCCATACAAATTTTGGAGAAAATCGAACAAAATTGATGTTTTTGTCCGCCATATTAGATCCGCCATATTGAATTTTTTTTAAATAGGTCTAGATTCGTCATGTGCGACCCCCAAAACTCCCCAGTACCAATTTGGAGGAAATGGGCAAAATTGATTTTTTTTACGCCATATTGGAACCGCCATAATGAATTCTATAAAAAATATTTTGGATTCGTTATGTGCGACCCCGAACACTCCCCCACACCAATTTTGTAGAAAATCGGACGAAATAATTTTTCTTGTCCGCCATATTGAATTTTTTTAAAATAATTTTAGATTCATTGGGTACAACTCCGAAAATTTTCCTATACCAATTTTGGAGAAAATCCGTCAAAAATTTTTTTGCCGCCATATTGTCAGCGCCATCTTGGATTTTACTGCACTAATTTCGTCCAAAAAAATATGGGACCACCGCAGCAACTTCCTGAATATAACGTAAAAAATTTCATTCAAATCGGTGCAGCCGTTCCGGAGTAATCGGTGTACATATATACAAAAAAAAACATACATACTCGACGAATTGAGAACCTTCTTCTTTTAGAAGTCGGTTAAAAATTCAAATTTACCAAGTCTCGATTTTGTTCAAAATTTGTTGCTGGGGATTGTTGGGTTTTGAGAGGTTTTCGAGGGGGAGACTAATAATATAAAAATATTTTTTTGAAATTCAGCATGGAGACTAACATGGTGAGTTGAAAACTTTACGTTATTCATATTTTTTTCAAAGTTTAATATAGCAGATACAATATGGGGGAACAAAAATTTATCATTTTTCCAATTTTGTCCAAATTGAAATTGGAGCATATATAACGGACGACAAATTTCTTCAAATTCAATATGTAGGATAAAATATATCGGACTAAAAATTTACATGAGGGTTTTGGGAGACTAGATTCCAAATCTAAAATTAATTTCTTGAGGTTGAAGCTAGCAGACTTACTAAATTTTTTTGAGTAAATCTAAAAGAGCAAACCATAATATTAAAAATAAAATTTCTTCATAAATATCCAAAAAATTATATTATTTTGTTACAGGCTTTGTGGCCTGTTGATTTTTCTGAGAAAAATTCTAGATCTGCCCCTGATATAAATCTTAGCAAATTCCCTATTTTTTATATTGTTTCATTTTATTTTATAAAGAAAAGCTTCTGAACAACGAATATAATTTTATTGGGACTTTATCTTATTTGCAACGAGTTTGCTGAGATTTGAATTATATTACATTAATAAAAATTATATTACATATATCTTCTCTCTTGTCAAATATTATAAAGTATGGGAAATAAGATGGATACATCGTAAATGAGTTTTAATTGCCTTTCAAAGCAATTTTCGATATCTTTGATTTATTTTCAGTATTCGATATCTTTATTTGGAGTTATAAAAGATATTAAAAAATTATCTCATTTCAAAATACACCAATAAGTTTAATAACTTAAAAATTAAGATTTCAGTAAGAAATAAATAAATTTATTTTTCTGTCGTGTTTAAATAGTTGCTAAAAGATATTTATTTTGCTTTTTTAGAGCTTCGTATCAAAATGTCTTATAAGAATAATTTTGACATCTTACTGGATGATCCAACTCCTCCGATAAATGCAATATAGGGTTTAAGTTGGCACTTCGACCTGGCCAAACAAGAACTTTGAATATATCACGTTTTATGAAATCCGGGTGGCATATTTTCTTTAGTGTATGGTATCGTATGGTATCATTTGACTTTTTAATATGTCATCGTCCAAAAATCGATCCATATTCCCTTCGACGCGAATTAAAGGTCCAACTTTATGACGAAAAAAACAACCCCAAATAAAGTTACCAGATCAAATAATGAAACTTCCAGTCAATGTCCCTGACTTTGCAATGAATTTCCTGACATTTTGTCTGAATTTTGTAGGTTGTATATGAAGGCAGTGAGATCATCAAAATATTTGCAATGTAAGCCAGGGGCGGGATATATATATATATATATATATATATATATATATATATATATATATATATATATATATATATATATATATATATATATATATATATATGAGAGACTTTCTTTGCCAAATCAATCACCCCTCCTACCCAAAATTTGACGCTACGTTGATAGTTTTATTTGAGCTCATTTTGAAGTTATAATATGTAGTTTTTTTTTGAACCGTGACATTTTTGAAAAAAGCAAGATAGCAGATCCAATATGGCGCTTCCAAAGAACAAACTTTTGAAAACGCGAAGAAAAACAATTTATATTGATTTTTGTAGTTGCAATATATTCCGTTTTAGGCCTCATTTCGTAAAATTTGGGTGCGTTGACCACAAATCTGGCGTCAGAATATCGAAATTCAAAATGGCGGATCCATTATGACAGCCAATAACCCCCGAAATGCATACTACAGCTATAAAAAAAGGTACAATGTACTTGAAATTTAGGTCGCGGGAGTTTATGACATCGCTGATTACGAATCTCGCATTAAAATATTGAAATTTAAAACGGCAGATCCAATATGGTGGCCGTTATCACTGAAATGTTTATTATTTCTATAAAGATTTTAAAAAATAAAGTACTGGTTAGTATTCTACAATAATAAAATTCAGAAGTAATCAAATTTGAGAAATATGTGAAAACCTTAAGAGTCCTAAACTGAAATTAAATTACAAAAATTCCTTAAGAGGTCCAACCCTATAAATTTAATTACGGAATAAAATTTTATAAAATTTGTTGAAATAAAAAGTTCTTAATTAAAGCTTAACTTCCAGATACGTAAAATAAATAAAATTAATAATTCTTCTTCTTAATAAGACTTTCACTCAACCCCTCTTTCTAATCCCGGTGAGCGAGAAGAAAGGTGAGTCAGCTGAAGCTTATAAACTGTACGGGAGGTTTGGTGGGACCTCCCCACAAAAACCATTAGTTGCGCTAAAAATAGTAATAAAAACAATAAAATTTCTAAACGGGGAAAGGACCTTAAAAATAATTATGAGAGATTCTACGCTATGGGGAAAATAGAGGTTTGATCCATAATTTGACATACGCCTTTTGGAACTTAGATTGTAGATACAGAAACCTGATTAACCCCTCGCAAGTTATTGTTATAAAAAGATAATAACATCGTATGAATACAACGAAATCACACAGGTAATAAACAAAGAAAAGAAAAGAAAATGAGAAAATGCGGAAACAGTATGTATTTCTATTCACAGCAAAAGAAAACATAAAAATTCAGATCTTTAAAAAATCTGCTACAATTCTACGTAGTTTGCAAGATGGTGATAAAAACATAAATTATGGAGAGCTGTGATCGTACCTCCGCTACAAACCTTGAAATCATTAACTAACTAACCGGAGAAGAAAAAATTACTTTTGGTTGAGGAATGGATGATAAGATACATTTTATATTCACTGTAATATCTCCGAAGTGTGAACATCATTTATGATAATCTGTAATTAGAAAGAGTATAAAAATTTGATTTTTCTTTGTTGACAATCCTGCGAAAGAGTGTTAACCTTTCATACACTTGGTTCAGGAACAGGGAAAATTCTTCTATTATAGAAACTACTTTTGGGAACACGAAAATGAAAAATAAAATTTACATATTATTTAAATATCTCAAAAGATCATTGAGTTACTTCATTCGCGGGTAAATTATTTCTCTTTTTCTTAAATGAAATATTAAAAGATTATCTGAGTAAAAACAACTCACTGCTACATAAGAAAAAACTTTTATCTCTATTTTACCCTTCTATATAGCCATAATAAAGATTTCGGTTACCAACGGCCGCCATATTGGATTCATCATATTACACATTCTGGTAGAAGATTCGTAACAAGCGATGTCGGAAACCCCCGTAACCGAACTTTCAAGTAGGTTGCACCCTTCTTTATAGTTACAATATCCCAATTAGGGGTTACTGATCGCCATATTGGATCCGCCATTTTGAATTTCGATATTCTGATTCCAGATTCGTACCCAAATACTACGAATTGAGCTCTAAAATGGATTATTTTGCCCTCACAAAATACTCTAGGAAATGTTTTTCTATGCGCTTTCAAAAGTTTGTTTTTTGGAAATGCCATATTGGATCCGACATATTTCAAAAATACCACGGATTAAAAGTAAAGCATGAGCTCACATAGAACTCGCTATATGTTTCGATGTTCAAATTTTGGACAAAGGGTTATCGATTTGGTAAAGAACGCCTTATATATATATATATATATATATATATATATATATATATATATATATATATATGAAGTAAATTGCGATCAGTAAATGCAAACTTCGTTCCAATCATATCCTTTCCGTGTTAAAGGTTGCACAGTCAGAATAAATTGCGTTAAAATACAATCCATCCCATTCTACCACCATCGAGATGATGGCCCACCTGTAACACCATACCGAGAAGAAGGTCAAAACTTACCCTCCCCGCCACAGTGATACAGCAGGGGTACATATTTCATCTCTACTAGAGTCATCAGGGTACCGACATGCACCTGTCTGTGCAAAGGACATATCGGAAGGAAGCATACAACACTGAACGCGGCTTCGCCGACCTCCCGCCGGATGCCGTATATATGTTTATACTGCCTTCACGGATTCCTTCGTGTGAGATGCAATAGCAGTGGATATATCCACATTATGCCGTTGTAGTGCTGAAATCACATTCAGCAAACATACAACTACATGCAACTCCGTGTATAAATGAAGTGAATTGCTATGTGATTTCAGCACTACAACGGCATAATGTGAATATATACGCTGCTATTGCATCTCACACGAAGGAATCCTAGAAAGTCGCATAAACATATATGCGACATCCAGCGGAAGGTCGGCGCAGCCGCGTTCAGTGTTGCATGCTTCCTTCCGATCTGTCCTTTGCACAGACAGGTGCATGTCGGTGCCCTGATGAGTTTAGTAGAGACGAAACCTGTACCTCTGCCGTATCACTGTGGCGAGGAGGGTAAGTTTTGACTTTCTTCTCGGTATGGTGGTACTGGTGGGCCATCATCTCGATGGTGGTGGAATGGGATGGATTGTGTTTTATCGCAATTTATTCAAACTGTGCAACTTTTAACACGGAAAGGATATGATTGGAACGAAGTTCGCATTTACTGATCGCAATTTACTTCATTTATACACGGAGTTGCATATAGTTGTATGTTTGCTGAATGTGATTTCAGCACTACAACGGCATAATGTGGATATATCCACTGCTATTGCATCTCACACGAAGGAATCCGTGAAAGCCGCATAAACACACAGATATATATATATATATATATATATATATATATATATATATATATATATATATATATATATATATATATATACTCGATGGGGTAAACGACAACAAATTTAAGTCTATTTTTCATACTGCTAGAAGTACCTTAATTTTTTTTTGCAATTTTGCCTCAGATCTGACTTTACGTTACTTGACAGCACATTTCCACAAAATTTTATTGCAAGAAATTGAAAACTTACGGAGTTAAAAGGCTGCGACATATAGACGGAGGTAAAAACAGTCAGACGTACAAATATGACGAAACTATAAGAGTTCCTACCCTGAAAAAAACTCAATTATTAGTTCTTGCAGACAAACAAGAGGTAAATATTCGCTAAACTATACCAGCCCGATCTTTACTTGGTCATCCTGTAGAATTCAATTTAAAATTTTATGCTCACTTGGTTTACTTACTGACAATGCAAATAAATATAAATTTGTATTATTCATTATCTTTAATTTGGTAGAAAAATTATGCTCACCAGGTTTATACAATTTTCTGGCTTACATACTGTGTAGTATAAGCGTGTTATTCAAATACGTATTTTTGTGACAATACGATTGTATATTTTTATTGTCTTTTATTGACATACAAATTAGATATAACAATATCCTAAAACGCTTGTAAAAATTCGTTGCCAGATATTGTTTAGTTCTACGTCAACTGCAGAAAAACTCAGTTATGTAAATCTAATATGAAAATATTAGAGAAAATAATTATAGTTATTGCAGTTTAAAAAATATTTCGTGATGGCGGCTCCTAATGAAATTGAACCAAATAAAACTAATATTAAAGAAAACCAAACCAAAATAAAGTATGTATTGATTTTTAATTTTTAATTCGTATTTACAAGTTATTAAAATTAGGACATAAAAGTATGGTTTTAGAAATTTAATATTATTATTATGTTATTATGTTAATTTTATTTTAAAAAATTGTTGCCATGAACTTTTCTCATTTTTTTTTTATATGTTACCACTTTCAAATTCATTAGTCAAGTAGCAAGTAGACCATAAAAATTAGAGTAGCTAGAGTCACCAGTTTTACTCGGACGCATTATGTGAATATTGTACATTATTAATACGAGTATAAAAAGTTGTCTGCTCATTTAAAATGCCACAAAATTAGGCTATTTTGTATTTAGCTGAGTAACTTTGTATTAATGCCGTTAAGGTATATTTCCTGAAACCCTGCATCCTCATTTATTGTTCCTATTTTTCTGCCAATAGTGCAGTCCTAGTAGCATTCTGAAATTTGTTTCATAACGTCAACTTATTCACCAGCTCTCCTAGAAATAATTACCCAAAAATGATACTATGAAATGCGTACCAAAGTACTACTATGTCGAATTTTACTGTATATGGAAAAAGACGTAATAAGAGTCACCAAAAGAAATCAGAGCATAGAGTCTGAAAAAACATCCTTTTATAACATTGCAAACTAAAAACTCTTATTTGTAATTTTTTCGTCTAGCCTCTAATTTTTAGTACTCGTATTTGAGGTCGCGAATCTTACGCTCGATATCTTGTAAAATTGATATTACTATACTCTCCTTAAACTACTAAATTTGTCCTTTAGTAACTCTTATTGGTTCACTCTTTAAATAAACTTCAAGTGTACTATCCTTAAACTACTAAATTTGTCCTTTAGTAACTCTTATTTGTTCACTCTTTGAATAAACTTCAAGTGTACTAAATTTGTCTTTCAGTAACTCTTATTGAGTCTCTCTCTAAATAAACTTCTACTGTCTCTAATTACGAATGAACGAAGAAGACGTAAACGGACGTTTTAGATCCGTTCATCCATTCTTCGATTTCTCCTTCTAGTTTGTAATATTTTCTAATTTTAAGTCCTTCAAAATTATGGATTTTCACGTTCCTCTTGGTCTTCCATGTTCTTTGGTATTTTCCATGACACTTTTTTATTATTCTTTTCAAACTATTCTAATATTTCCTCATCTATCGCTTCTATAATATTGTTTTGTGACTATATATCTCTGCGTTGATTCCCCTAAAAAGTTCTCTTCGCATTTGTATTTAGAACTCATATTTCGGATAAGTATAATACTATTGTTTCAAATCCTGCAAAACCAGAGATTTTTACGTTCCTTTTGGTCGTCCACGTTCTGCTTTGTTCTCTGATATTTTCCATGTCACTTTTTTATTATTCTTTTTAAACTATTGTAATATTTTCTCATCTATTGTTTCAAATCCTGCAAAACCAGAGATTTTTACGTTCCTTTTGGTCGTCCACGTTCTGCTTTGTTCTCTGATATTTTCCATGTAACTTTTTTATTATTCTTTTTAAACTATTGTAATATTTTCTCATCTATCGCTCCTATAATATTGTTTTCTGACTATATATCTCTGCGTGTTCCCATCCAAAAAATTTTTCTTCGCATTTCTCATTTAGAGCTCATATTTCGAATGAGTATAATACTATTGTTTCAAATCCTGCAAAACCAGAGATTTTTACGTTCCTTTTGGTCTTCCACTTTTTGTTTTGTCCTCTGATATTTTTCATGTCACTTTTTTATTATTCTTTTCAAACTATTGTAATATTTCCTCATCTATCGCTCCTATAATATTGTTTTCTGACGATATATCTATGCGTTTGTTCCCATCCGAAAAATTTCTCTTCGCAATTCTTATTTAGAACTCATATTTCGGATGAGTATAATACTGTTGTTTCAAATCCTGCGAAACCACAAATTTTCACATTCATTTTAGTCTTCCACGTTTTGTTCTGTCCTCTGTTATTTTCCAAGTCACTTTTTTATTATTCTTTTCAAACTATTGTAATATTTCCTCATCTATCGCTTCTATAATATTGTTTTCTGACGATATATCTATGCGTTTGTTCCCATCCGAAAAATTTCTCTTCGCAATTCTTATTTAGAACTCATATTTCGGATGAGTATAATACTATTGTTTCAAATCCTGCGAAACCACAGATTTTCACATTCATTTTAGTCTTCCACGTTCTGTTCTGTCCTCTGGTATTTTCCAAGTCACTTTTTTATTATTCTTTTCAAACTATTGTAATATTTCCTCATCTATCGCTCCTATAATATTGTTTTCTGACGATATATCTATGCGTTTGTTCCCATCCGAAAAATTTCTGTTCGCATTTCTTATTTAGAACTCATATTTCGGATGAGTATAATACTATTGTTTCAAATCCTGCGAAACCACAGATTTTCACATTCATTTTAGTCTTCCACGTTCTGTTCTGTCCTCTGGTATTTTCCAAGTCACTTTTTTATTATTCTTTTCAAACTATTGTAATATTTCCTCATCTATCGCTCCTATAATATTGTTTTCTGACGATATATCTATGCGTTTGTTCCCATCCGAAAAATTTCTCTTCGCATTTCTTATTTAGAACTCATATTTCGGATGAGTATAATACTATTGTTTCAAATCCTGCGAAACCACAGATTTTCACATTCATTTTAGTCTTCCACGTTCTGTTCTGTCCTCTGGTATTTTCCAAGTCACTTTTTTATTATTCTTTTCAAACTATTGTAATATTTCCTCATCTATCGCTCCTATAATATTGTTTTCTGACGATATATCTATGCGTTTGTTCCCATCCGAAAAATTTCTCTTCGCATTTCTTATTTAGAACTCATATTTCGGATGAGTATAATACTATTGTTTCAAATCCTGCGAAACCACAGATTTTCACATTCATTTTAGTCTTCCACGTTCTGTTCTGTCCTCTGGTATTTTCCAAGTCACTTTTTTATTATTCTTTTCAAACTATTGTAATATTTCCTCATCTATCGCTCCTATAATATTGTTTTCTGACTATATATCTGTGCGTTTGTTCCCATCCGAAAAATTTCTCTTCGCATTTCTTATTTAGAACTCATATTTCGGATGAGTATAATACTATTGTTTCAAATCCTGCGAAACCACAGATTTTCACATTCATTTTAGTCTTCCACGTTCTGTTCTGTCCTCTGGTATTTTCCAAGTCACTTTTTTATTATTCTTTTCAAACTATTGTAATATTTCCTCATCTATCGCTCCTATAATATTGTTTTCTGACGATATATCTATGCGTTTGTTCCCATCCGAAAAATTTCTCTTCGCATTTCTTATTTAGAACTCATATTTCGGATGAGTATAATACTATTGTTTCAAATCCTACGAAACCACAGATTTTCACATTCATTTTAGTCTTCCACGTTCTGTTCTGTCCTCTGGTATTTTCCAAGTCACTTTTTTATTATTCTTTTCAAACTATTGTAATATTTCCTCATCTATCGCTCCTATAATATTGTTTTCTGACGATATATCTATGCGTTTGTTCCCATCCGAAAAATTTCTCTTCGCATTTCTTATTTAGAATTCATATTTCGGATGAGTATAATACTATTGTTTCAAATCCTGCGAAACCACAGATTTTCACATTCATTTTAGTCTTCCACGTTCTGTTCTGTCCTCTGGTATTTTCCAAGTCACTTTTTTATTATTCTTTTCAAACTATTGTAATATTTCCTCATCTATCGCTCCTATAATATTGTTTTCTGACGATATATCTATGCGTTTGTTCCCATCCGAAAAATTTCTCTTCGCATTTCTTATTTAGAACTCATATTTCGGATGAGTATAATACTATTGTTTCAAATCCTGCGAAACCACAGATTTTCACATTCATTTTAGTCTTCCACGTTCTGTTCTGTCCTCTGGTATTTTCCAAGTCACTTTTTTATTATTCTTTTCAAACTATTGTAATATTTCCTCATCTATCGCTCCTATAATATTGTTTTCTGACGATATATCTATGCGTTTGTTCCCATCCGAAAAATTTCTCTTCGCATTTCTTATTTAGAACTCATATTTCGGATGAGTATAATACTATTGTTTCAAATCCTGCGAAACCACAGATTTTCACATTCATTTTAGTCTTCCACGTTCTGTTCTGTCCTCTGGTATTTTCCAAGTCACTTTTTTATTATTCTTTTCAAACTATTGTAATATTTCCTCACCTATCGCTCCTATAATATTGTTTTCTGACGATATATCTATGCGTTTGTTCCCTTCCGAAAAATTTCTCTTCGCATTTCTTATTTAGAACTCATATTTCGGATGAGTATAATACTATTGTTTCAAATCCTGCGAAACCACAGATTTTCACATTCATTTTAGTCTTCCACGTTCTGTTCTGTCCTCTGGTATTTTCCAAGTCACTTTTTTATTATTCTTTTCAAACTATTGTAATATTTCCTCATCTATCGCTTCTATAATATTGTTTTCTGACGATATATCTATGCGTTTGTTCCCATCCGAAAAATTTCTCTTCGCAATTCTTATTTAGAACTCATATTTCGGATGAGTATAATACTATTGTTTCAAATCCTGCGAAACCACAGATTTTCACATTCATTTTAGTCTTTCACGTTCTGTTCTGTCCTCTGGTATTTTCCAAGTCACTTTTTTATTATTCTTTTCAAACTATTGTAATATTTCCTCATCTATCGCTCCTATAATATTGTTTTCTGACGATATATCTATGCGTTTGTTCCCATCCGAAAAATTTCTCTTCGCATTTCTTATTTAGAACTCATATTTCGGATGAATATAATACTATTGTTTCAAATCCTGCGAAACCACAGATTTTCACATTCATTTTAGTCTTCCACGTTCTGTTCTGTCCTCTGGTATTTTCCAAGTCACTTTTTTATTATTCTTTTCAAACTATTGTAATATTTCCTCATCTATCGCTCCTATAATATTGTTTTCTGACGATATATCTATGCGTTTGTTCCCATCCGAAAAATTTCTCTTCGCATTTCTTATTTAGAACTAATATTTCGGATGAGTATAATACTATTGTTTCAAATCCTACGAAACCACAGATTTTCACATTCATTTTAGTCTTCCACGTTCTGTTCTGTCCTCTGGTATTTTCCAAGTCACTTTTTTATTATTCTTTTCAAACTATCGTAATATTTCCTCATCTATCGCTCCTATAATATTGTTTTCTGACGATATATCTATGCGTTTGTTCCCATCCGAAAAATTTCTCTTCGCATTTCTTATTTAGAATTCATATTTCGGATGAGTATAATACTATTGTTTCAAATCCTGCGAAACCACAGATTTTCACATTCATTTTAGTCTTCCACGTTCTGTTCTGTCCTCTGGTATTTTCCAAGTCACTTTTTTATTATTCTTTTCAAACTATTGTAATATTTCCTCATCTATCGCTCCTATAATATTGTTTTCTGACGATATATCTATGCGTTTGTTCCCATCCGAAAAATTTCTCTTCGCATTTCTTATTTAGAACTCATATTTCGGATGAGTATAATACTATTGTTTCAAATCCTGCGAAACCACAGATTTTCACATTCATTTTAGTCTTCCACGTTCTGTTCTGTCCTCTGGTATTTTCCAAGTCACTTTTTTATTATTCTTTTCAAACTATTGTAATATTTCCTCATCTATCGCTCCTATAATATTGTTTTCTGACGATATATCTATGCGTTTGTTCCCATCCGAAAAATTTCTCTTCGCATTTCTTATTTAGAACTCATATTTCGGATGAGTATAATACTATTGTTTCAAATCCTGCGAAACCACAGATTTTCACATTCATTTTAGTCTTCCACGTTCTGTTCTGTCCTCTGGTATTTTCCAAGTCACTTTTTTATTATTCTTTTCAAACTATTGTAATATTTCCTCATCTATCGCTCCTATAATATTGTTTTCTGACGATATATCTATGCGTTTGTTCCCATCCGAAAAATTTCTCTTCGCATTTCTTATTTAGAACTAATATTTCGGATGAGTATAATACTATTGTTTCAAATCCTGCAAAACCACAGATTTTCACGTTCATTTTAGTCTTCCACGTTCTGTTCTGTCCTCTGGTATTTTCCAAGTCACTTTTTTATTATTCTTTTCAAACTATTGTAATATTTCCTCATCAATCGCTTCTATAATATTGTTTTCTGACTATATATCTCTGTGTTGGTTCCCATCCAAAAAATTTCTCTTCGCATTTCTTATTTAGATGAATATAATACTATTGTTTCAAATCCTGCAAAACCATAGATTTTATCGTTTCTTTTTGGTCTCCCATGTTCTTCTGTCCTCTGGTATTTCCCATGTCACTTTTTTATTGTTCTTTTCAAACTACTGTCATATTTCCTCATCAATCGCTTCTATAATATTGTTTTCTGACTATATATCCCTGCGTTGATTCCCATCTAAAAAAATTCTCTTCGCGTTTTTTATTTAGAACTCATATTTCGGATGAGTATAATACTATTGTTTCAAATCCTGCAAAACCATAAATTTTTAAGTTCCTTTTGATCTTCCATGCTCTGTTCTGTCCTCTGGCATTTTCCATATCACTTTTTTATTATGCTTTTCAAACTATTGTAATATTTCCTCATCTATCGCTTCTATAATATTGTTTTTTGAGTCCATATCTCTGCGTTTGTTCCCATCCAAAAAATTTCTCTTCGCATTTCCTATTTAGAACTCATATTTCAGATGAGTATATACTATTGTTTCAAATCCTGCAAAACCATAGATTTTCATGTTCCTTTTAGTCTTCCACGCTCTGTTCTGTCCTCTTGTATTTTCCGTGTCACTTTTTTATTATTTTTTTCAAACTATTCTAATATTTCCTCATCGATCGCTTCTATAATATTGTTTTCTGACTATATACGTCGTTCGTTCCCATCCAAAAAATTTCTCTTCGCATTTCTTATTTAAAAGTAATACTTCGAATCAGTATAATACCATTGTTCTTTATGTTGTTTCGAATATTTTATGAACAGTTGCTCCAATCGCGGTAACTTTTCATATCAATCAGTCGATTTGCAAATTTTAGTTGTTATATTACCTTTTGTTATACTTATTGTATATTCTAGCTCCTATAAATATATGTCTGTTTTCATCCCTTTGAATCTTTGATCTCATTTTATTTTTGCAATTTCTTAAGTTTTTTGTATATGCCGTCATTTTCATTAATTCGTGTTTTTTTGTAATTATTCTCATATCTATGTAATGTGCTACCTCTATCAACAGAAAACAAAGTTTTTTAATAAAGAGTAATATAGTAAAAATGTCAAAGTCAGAGGACTGGTGGCGAGACCAAACCCACAATCCAAGCACGCGCACGACGCGCCCTCTTTCCAGAACCGGTTATATCGTTTGATAAAATTGACAGAATTATATCAACTGAAAGCATTTGAAAGTACATGAATTTTACTACTCGCAAATGGGTTTAGAAGGATAAAGAGATTATTTCAAGTATTCATTTTTTTGAAATATTTTATTTACTTCCGGAACGCCTATTGTTTCTATAGTCTATTATAGATTTTTCTTTTAACCGGTTATATGTTCTGCGGAAATAAATAGATATCTGCATACTGCATACTGCAAATAACCCCTTTGTCCCGTTTTTTTGGCTTCTAGATTTCGTTATCATTAAATATATCTCATTTTTAATACAAAAATGTATGACGTATGAACTCACCATTTTTTATAGATCGTCAAAAGATTTTCCATGGACTTTTACTTTTGCTCCTATTTGCTTTATTTACACAGATTTACCAACATTTAATTCAAGTAATCATAAAACAGAATCGGTAATAAAATTTTTAAACAAAAGAATTTATCTATATTACCTACTGAAATAAAAACAGTTTCATAACTGTCGAAACCTAAGTTATTGTAATAAAGATGTGTAATATTGTAACCGACTAATGCCTCAAGTACTAATGGAACTATTTACAAAGGTTTATATAAAATTTTATTTTTAGCCTAAAAGGCGACTGGAAGATTCTTATGATCATTGAGAAAAAATCAAATATTTATAAAATGAGTATAAAAACATTGTAAAAACTTCGATCCTTGATTTCCTTCCGACCGAACATCAAAAGAAAACAACAGTATCGACAATATTTCCAGCAGGTTTAAAAGAAAAACCTTTGAGAAACAGCAAATAGTAAATCAGTCCTGAAAATTTGAAAATGCCAGCTAAAAAAGGAAAAAGTAACAAGACTGTTAAATATATTTTTATCTCTCTTCTTAATAAAAACGAAAAAAAAATATTATAAAAAATTTGAACTTATATTATATATATATATATATATATATATATATATATATATATATATATATATATATATATTTATTTATTTATTTATTTATATATATTTATATATATATATATATATATATATATATATATATATATATATATTTATTTATTTATTTATTTATTTATTTATTTATTTATATATTTATATATATATATATATATATATATATATATATATATATATATATATATTTAAACTGCGGAGTTCGTAGTTGGTTTGGTTGCCGATGCCTAATAATGCGACCTCTATCCTTGAGGCAGCACGTTTCGTGCATCGAGTTTTGAATATTCCTTTTTTAATTTACCGTCGCGCCATCACATGGCGGTTCTATACAACATTGTTGGCTTGTGTTGCTCATGTGTTTTTGAGTGATCCATTGAGATGTCACCACTATGTCTGAAATACTATTTTTCAACGGTGAAATCTATTTTTGCGACACAGATGCAAGATAATGATTTGTACCGAACGCCTGATGCCACATACTAGGACGAAACAGCACTGTCATCATTTTTCGAACCCGGAGCTTTTCCATTATTTTGGAGATCTCTGCACTTTTTAACATAAAAATAATATTTGTCAACGGTCTTTATGTCCACATAGCCGAAAATTTCCTATTTTATTAGATATATATATATATATATATATATATATATATATATATATATATATATATATATATATATATATATATACATATATATATATATATATATATATATATATATATATACGCATTTCAGAGTATTGTTTTATATCATGTATGTCTTTTCAGTACAGAAGCTGGTCAACCATCATGGAAACTATGGAAAAAACGTAGATATATAGTATCTGCCATGGGATTTTGTGGATTTTTCAACGTCTATATATTAAGAGTTAATTTAAGTATAGCCATAGTTGCTATGACCCAGGACAGGTATATTAAAACAGAAAATGGATCGTTGGAAAATATTGTAAGTACCGCCAATATTTCAACATAATAAAAATAAGTACTATAATTTATGGTATTTTTATTTGAAGATGTTTTAATGATGGTTATTACCAACCAGATTTATTATTCTGTTTTTTTTTTAACTTTCAATGATAAACAATTTAATAACCTTAACGATTTCATTTAACAAACAGTAATAAAAACTCATAAAAAATACCTTTTAAAAAGTTGCGTTTTGTTTTTACTTATAATAATTGTAAACACAATTTTAAAATAACACACGAATTTAATTTAAATATTAAAATCACGAAAGGACATAAAACAATCAAATTTTTTAAAACTCTCTTCAGTGAAATAATTTACGATCTTTTTAAAAATTTGCAAAATAATTTCAAAACGTCTCTAAAAACTGGACTATAACAAATACTGAAAAACCTTGAAAAAACGAAAACAACAGCTCACTTAACTCTCTTATTCATTCAATCCACTATACTGTAAAAAGGAAATGCCTTAAATTTAAAGTAAATGTGATGTAAGCAAATTTCATAAAAGTTTCTTAAATGCATTAAATTTAATAATTTCTACATTGATCTAAATTAATTCCTTCCATTAAATTTAATGTAATCATACATTACATTTAAACTTTGATCATTCCTTTTAAGGTGATTATTTACATTAAATATACAGCCAGTGTTCATTGAATTTGAGATATGTTATCACATATTTAATGCACCAACATTAATATGAGGTCAAAAAATTCTGCTACCAGGCAAAGGCAGACATTTTCCCCAGAGCTAGTGTCCGCCATCTAGACCAGTTTCGAACTCATTAGTTCCCGTTAGTACAGGGCAGACATGTACACCTTACTATAAGCAAAAGTCCTTTAAGCAACCTATATCATACTGAACAAGAAGTTCAATACAGGTTGCGCCATCTCCCGGAATCTCATGCAATGTAGCATGAATATTAATGTAAATTCCTTTAATGTTAAGGTACATGTGAAATAATTCTAATGTGCAGAAGTTGAAATATCTTTTCAGTTACTTTATTGAATGGATGGAAACGGATGGGGAGGGGGGGAGACATCAGCAACATTCCCATTTTTAGTGTAAAGGGCAGGGTCGGATCTATTTCTCTGAATTTGAAGCTCTTGGAGAGGCGGAGGGCGATCTCAAGGAACAACATGTTGCCAACAAGGGGGCAGATGCCAGCAGCATACACATTCCGAGTATAAGAGGCAGAATCGGGTCTATTTTCCTGAACTCAAGGTTATCGCAAGAAAAACAAGTTATCAACGAGAGGGAGTGCCAGCAGCATACATATTCATAATATAAAAGGCAGAATCGGTTCTATTTTCCGGAACTCAAAGCTCTTGAGGGGGGAGGGGGCGATGGAAAGCATACACATTTCTATATTCTATTCAAGAACTAGAAATAATAATAAAGCTGCTACCGAAACCTCCAACGTACCTGCTCCAATGCCGCAGGTAACTGAGGACTGCCGTAAATCTAATTATATTTAATTATATTTAAATATTATAAGCTTTCATAAATTTACTGCGACAATAAAATTTCTGATAGTTCAAGTTCATTTCTGTCAGTGAGCAAAGTACACCTTACAGTGTGTCCTTAGTGATTTATCTTGTTTGTGCTTGTTTTTATATATTATTTGAGATTAGTGAGATATCCAAAAGATATGGCTTCCACCTTTATATTTATTCCAAAATCGTTAAACCAGGGCATTTTTCCTCAACGAAAAACTTATTACGATGAATGTTTATAATGCCTTAAGATATCAATATCTAGATAATAATGTTAAAAGCTCTGTTGAGATGTGTTCCAACATGAAAGGAGTTGGAAAATCTACTATTTACGACTGGAATTATTAGTACTCCCAAGCCACATTCGATCACATGCAGACGAAAAACTTCGTTGGAAGAAGAGATGAAAACTGCAATAAAAGGAGTTGTACATACATTTTATTATGAGAAGTAGATCTCAACCGTCGACAAAAAACTAAAATCAATGATGATTGCGATTTACCTGAAATTAAAGGAACTGAACTCTGGAAATTGCTCAAAGAAACTAATTTTTGCTGGGAAAAACCAGATAGAAAATCTGTACTTATAGATCGTCCGGAAAATGTCCGTTCGAGAAGGAAACATCTCTCTCAAGCAAAAGTTAAAGTGTTAGAAATAACAAAACTTACAAAGTTAGTAATTTAACTAAACTTTTAAAGATTTTTTGAATAAAGTTACTGCGGAAAATTGAGAAGCCTCCATATAATAAAAGAATGAAACAAAATGTGGAAACTCGATCATGGTCGGTGAGATAGAGGAACCAATTATAATTAATTTGAGCGAAGATAGCTTTACTGACTTTGATTAGGAATTAGATACGTAATATTTACCCGTGTAAACACAATTTATTATTTAAATTTTGTTTTTGTTGCATTTTATTGCTTAATGTCGTTTATATATATTTTTTATTTTTTTATATAGTTTTATTTTAGTGTATCTCACTCTTTAATTATATATATATATATATATATATATATATATATATATATATATATATATGTGTGTGTGTATTTAATTCCAGTTCGCCGTAAGTTTTTTATTATTGTATTTGTGTCTTTTTCTTACACGTGTAGAATTACCATGTTTATTTTTTTTTGGGGGGCTATCGGATTTCCATATAATAAAATATTAAGATGTCAGAGCAATAGAAATAAAAATAAGCAAGTCTAATTTTAAATATAACATATAAAAATTAATTACATTTGAATCCCGTTTTAGTGTTTAATTGTAATTCTGCAGATTGTTTAAAAAATAAATAAACTGAAACGTCAAATGTCCTAAAAGTGTTTTTAACTAATAATAAAATGACCGATAGCCCAAAAAATTTTTAACATACGGACGAATTTATTTTTTTTATATATATGTTTAACTTCTTGCATTTATGACAATGGGTATTTACATTATAAATTAAAATTATTTAAGACAATACGGCTACGTTTTTGTCTGAATGTGCCTAAAACGGTTTCTATGTCAAAACTAAAAATAAAAAATACACAGTTGTGATTTGTGTTAAATATGTCAAAATTGTCTACATTTTGTAATGTATGTGAATTATTAAGAAATCATAAGAAATAAAATAATGTTATAAAAACTTTTATTTTAAGTTTATTAACGAAATAATATTCTATTCCATAAATAATTAGTGATAAAATAAACCTCCTTCCGACGCCTATGACAAGGATTAAAATCCTTTTTAACACTTCACACTTCCAAATATATATTGTTATCTAACCCAAATAGTTCATTATTATAGACTGGTATTTTGATTATAAAATTTTTATTCCATTCCTATGAAAAATATATGTGTTGCCAAAGACACCAGACTAAAGAACGCAGGTAGTTTTCAAAGAAAAAAAGGGTAAAAAATGATTTATTACTCTCTCTAGTGCTTGAATAAACTATAGGATAAGAGGCAGAATCGGGTCTATTTTATTGAACTCAAACCTCTTGGGGGGAGGATCGATCGCCCCCGCCGCCCCCCCCTTGGATCCAAGCCTGTTTCAACCTTTAATTTACTTTTTTAATTTCATAAAGTTTTGTACAGACTTAGAGATCAAACGGACTTTAAATAAGTTTCTTATACTGAAGGTCCTGCGTCGATAATTCATTGAGTTCATATGTATATGTCCCTGTGAATAACAATAAATAATTATAATATTTATTTTAAATCTGCTGTGTAGTGTTATATTTAGTGTTTAAAATAATTGAATTAAGTGAACATTATTGATTTATAAAATTTAATGTTTTTTTTTTTATCTAATTAATACAAATAATAATAAAATTAGTATTTTCCAATTTTCTCCACATTTGGTGTAGGAGTTTTAAGGGACGCATATTATAAATCTGTAAAATATTTTTTTTTCAAAAATTGGTATTAAGTAGTTTTTGGGAGCTAATTATTTTCTTAAAATTCATGACCTATGGCGTATAAAATATATTGCCTAAAAAGTATACCTCCGTATTTCACCCAAAATTGGCATATGACTATTTTTAGGCTATATATTGCGAATTTAAACTTATTTTGTTCAAGTTAAATAAGGCGGATTAAAATTTTGCAATAAAATAAAAGTTAACTTCCCATATTATACAAAACAGTAATAATTTTAATTGCACTTTTAAGGGTCCTGAATTTAATTGGAGCAACGAACTACAAGGTCACATTCTAAGCTCTTTTTTTTATGGATATTTAGCTACACAATTTGCTGGAGGACTTATTGCCGCAAAGTTTGGTGGTAAATCTCTATTTGGCATAGGTGTAGCTGTGACAGCTGCACTAACTATAATTACTCCATGGTTAGTTATTGCTAATGTATATTTGCTAATTGCTGTGAGGGTAATCGAAGGGTTTTTTGAGGTAAGAAATTAAGCATACTTATACGTAATTTAAATATTAAATTATGGACAACGTGTTAGACTTATAATCAAAAGTTCATTGAATTGGTCATATGTTAACAACGGATTATTTACGCGATTTTCTTAGTGCAAAGATATTTTTTTAAATCTGTTATTTTATTGTATGGCATATACTTTTAACAATGTATAAAAAATTTTTAAAGGTAAATATTCAGTAGTATTTAAAACAGCAAATGTTCTCCCATAGGTTTTTAAAGCCAATGTTTTCGATAAGATCGGAAAGCGAAGAAAAATCTTCATCAAAATCTAATGTGGCATCTTCTGTGCTTGCTTATGAATACCTGTAACGGAACAAACCAACGATGAAGGTCTTAACTTGTGGTATATGCAAATACCGTTAAAATGTATTAAAACATTGAACTATTTTCCCATTATTAGGAAACCAAGGAATAATCAAGCAAAATCGCCATAATGAAATATATTGTTTGACAACATGTACTAAAAATTAATATAGCTACTGTTTTTCCTGATTGCAACAAGGAATTATTTAAATTCCAACAAAATGAATAAAATGGCAATCAGGTTTTTTTCCAGTGGTTATCTTATTATTCTTTTCGTTATAGAACCCTTTTGTATAAAAAATAAGATTAAGATGCTTCGATCTAGATCAATTCGGAGAAATTCACTCCTACAGGGTGTAAGCCAAAAGGAACCCGCGAGGTACCGAGGGAATGCAAGTTTCGTCTTTTTAGAAATAATAAACTTCAGTTACAATCTGGGATTCGTTAGAGTTGGTAGTCGGTTTTGAGAGTTTTTTCCTTAGAAAATTACGTATGGTGTTCAACCGCTGGTAATGAAGGTTTTGTTTTATTGTTTCATCTCTTTCTGGGAATTTAAGGGAATATCCTGTTTTTATTTCATTGAGTAGAAGGCAAATTTTGTACTTTCTGTTTAAATAATTTTAAATCACTATTTTTTCTCATGTTTTATTCTTTTCTCAGTTTATATTTTTAAAAGCTATTTATACATTTTATCTCCAAAATTGGGTTTTACATTTTTTGCTAATAGTACGGCCAACAAGAGCAATTATTTTTGTATTTTGATATTGTCATTAATTATTAATTTTAAGTTTCTCATTGTAAATAATTGCGTTTCCTATCTATTTTTGTCAATAGACTTAAGTGTTTTGAGAAACTGATTTTGTTTAATTTATTAAAAACTTTCACTCGATAAACTCAGGGACGCGCGGTTGTGAGAGCTTCAAAACAAAGGGCAAAATCTGACCAGCTAGATAGTAGCCGAGTCCTAAAGTCCTAAGTTATGATAGTGGTAAGCCTAAATAACCTGTAATTATTTAGTATTAAAACTGCAGGTGCCAAGAGGAACAACCAGACATTCAAAATTGCGTTTACACTGCGAAATTTATTTAAAGGTTTTTAGAATAGGTATTAATATGGGTCGGCAGTATGATTGTAGACGGAACAGCAAACGCTACCCAAAATATACCATTTGCAGGAGTCTAGGATCAAATGCTGTCATATACCAACAAAGAAGTTTGTTTTCTCACCTGTATTTCCATTGTTTGTTGTGGTCTGCACGACAGGGTTATCTTTTTTATGTGTTAATTTTGAAGTTTAACACAACCAAGAGGTTTGCCGTGAGGATCTCACCAAACCTCCCAACCGTTTTGAAATGTTGTGACCGTTTCATCTATCTTGTGTTCCACCGGGGCAAAAAGAGAAAGAGCGAAGCTCATAAATTCTGAAGAGAAAATTTATTTATTTCTAAATTCAATGAATTCTATATGCTACGCATCTTGGAAAGGAGCTATTCTCTGAACTTTGAAATTTGGTTCCAAGGCAATGTATTCTGAGATTTTACGGTTATTTAGTATGCTTACTTTTTCGGCAATTTCATAGTACTACGTTTTGATCGCAATTTGATTTATTCTAAATAACATTAACCTATTATTTATTCTTAGGTCTAGGTATTTACAATACGCACTAACCTAAGTTTAATCTATCCTACTTATATTAATTTTTACGCAATCGTTTTTCGACGGTAAATGCATTATCAATTTCGGATTAAATTTTTTCTACGTTATCACGTTTGGATGGTGTGTTTTCCTAAATACACTTCAACTTTCGTTCCTTTAATGACATTTAGGATAATAGAACTTTTTGTACTCGTGTCGGCGAACGCATGAGAGTATATCACCTGCCCGCAGATGCCGTATAATGAGCTTTGAAAATGGTGAATGAGGTCTCATGTAAACAGTCCTTATAGTCCTAAGAGGGACTCAACACACACGGAATACCCGAAAACCTTCCATATATATATATATATATATATATATATATATATATATATATATATATATATATATATATATATATATGTTTTCAATCCGTTCGTCAGTAAAAAAATTTCACGTTTCGCCAACATCTGAGCTGGCATTTTCAAATGATGCTTCCTGGACGGCCACTCGGCTTGAAATTCTTACATATATATATATATATATATATATATATATATATATATATATATATATATATATACATATATATATATATATATATATATATATATATATATATATAAATATGTAGATAAGTTTTTGTCCGTGTAATTTAAAATAAAATAGAATAAAATATTGGCGAAGCGGACGTGAAAATTTGTCAATCTACATGATTCTCGTATTAAAAAGTGCGGAGCACTCCACTCGATGGTCCACTTGATAATACAAGAACCATACAGATTAACAAAGTTTGTAAGAGAACCGTCATATGGTGGCGCGACGGTGAATTAAAACAGAAATATGTAAAATCGAGTACACGAAACGCGCTGCCTTTGTCGTCTTATTTGCCGTATTTTGATTATAAGTATGGCTTATACGATGCAAAGGCGAGATGATGGTTTGTACCGACTGCGGTGGCCTGACGAGTCCCATATTAGGACGAAACAGCGCTGTCGCCATCTGTCGGACCCGGAGTTATTCCATACTTTGGAGTGCTCCGCACTTTTTAATACGAGAATCATGTAGATTGACAAATTTTCACGTCCGCTTCGCCAATATTTTATTCTATTTTATTTTAAATTACACGGACAAAAACTTATCTACATATTTATTTACTTGTTTGGCTTTGAAACACGCTAAACGATGCTCTCATGGTGGGATCGTTTGGTGCGGCACGTGGCTTTGGCGGCTTAAATAGCGGTATGCTTGCTTGCCAGTACCGAAAAATGCGACCCCTATCTTTTGGGCAGCGCGTTTCGTGTACTCGATTTTACATATTTCTGTTTTAATTCACCGTCGCGCCACCATATGACGGTTCTCTTACAAACTTTGTTTTTTTTTTTTTTTTAAGTTTCAATGGCCTCTTGCTTTTCAGCATGCAGCCATAACTTTATTTATTAATCAATTTTCACAAATTATATATAAATTAAAATCAACTTATACCTAAGGACAATCACAAACACCCAAGCCTGAACCGGGAATCGAACCCGGCATCTAAGTGGTGCTATACCACTGCCATACCACTACACCACCCAGACGGGCACAAACTTTGTTAATCTGTATGGTTCTTGTATTATCAAGTGGACCATCGAGATGTCGCCTTTGTCGTCTTATTTGCCGTATTTTGATTATAAGTATGGCTTATACGATGCAAAGGCGAGATGATGGTTTGTACCGACTGCGGTGGCCTGACGAGTCCCATATTAGGACGAAACAGCGCTGTCGCCATCTGTCGGACCCGGAGTTATTCCATACTTTGGAGTGCTCCGCACTTTTTAATACGAGAATCATGTAGATTGACAAATTTTCACGTCCGCTTCGCCAATATATATATATATATATATATATATATATATATATATATGTAATCGAAGGTTTTCGGATATCCCGTGTATGTGCTAAGTCCCTCTCAGGACTGTAAGGCAGCTGACGTTTCGGTGAGATTTCACCCCTAAAAACAGGATAACAGTATTTTTACAGTAATCCTCGAACAAGGGTGAGAAGACAGTTATATATCAAAGTCTTGATATAAAGAACCAGTTTTCTCTAAAAGGATATGAAGTTACGACTTTCTTTCGCTAAAGATTTTTTCACATAAATATCTATTTTTTTATTTAATAGGGTGTTACGTATCCTTGTATTCACGCAGTATGGTCAAAGTGGGCACCGCCTTTAGAGCGAGCAAGATTAGCAACAATTTCTTTTTCCGGATGTTTCGTTGGAACAGTAGTAGCAATGCCTGGATGTGCATATTTAGCTGACATATTGGGATGGCAGAGTGTGTTTTACATTTGCGGTAATTATTTAAAATATGTTATTTTCTAAATGAATTATGACACATTTCTTCATTTTGGCATGCGACTGCATCAATAGATTTTCTAAGTAATAAAAGTTTGCTAGAGGAAGTTCTAAAGTAACAGTTTATTATGTCTCCACGAAAAGTGCAGAAAGTTTTAGCAAGTAAAGCTAATTAAAACTGACATACTTCTTATACCACAAAATGTGGTGGCATGTCAAGCCACATAAATGTTCTGAAGTTAGAAGAGATCACATTGAATATTACTAAAATTCATTTGATAATTGCATATAAAGTATTTCAAGTTTGAAAACTGAAAATCATAATTAAAGGATTCATTATTATAGGAGCGTCTGGAATCCTTTGGTTTATAGCTTGGGTAATTCTTATTCCTGCGTCACCAGAACTCGACAACAAAATTTCTGAAGAAGAACTTACTTATATTCAAGAATCCCTAAAAGCAGCTGCAAAAACAGCAGCGTACAGTAGTACGGTGCCGTGGAAAAAAATTTTTTCATCTATGGCAGTATGGGCAATAGTTGTATCACATTGTTGTGAAAACTGGGGATTTTATACTCTGCTAACTCAGTTACCGAAATATTTAAAAGGTTGGTAGTTTTTGTTTCAACTGTTTATCATATAGTGAGATGGAGAAAAAATAGTACAAGAGAATACATAAATGATTTTTTTTTCCAGATATTTACGACTATGATCTGGGTAAATCAGGATTTCTCTCTGCATTGCCCTATCTTGTAATGGCTATACTTATTCAATTTTCTGGTCAATGGGCGGATTGGTTTTTGGTCAAAGGAATACTGACAACTACACAAGTTAGAAAAATATTTAATTGCAGTGGATTTATATCTCAGACTATTTTTATGTTAGTAGCCGCATTTTGGTCGGACCGAATTGGATCGGTATTTTGTTTAACTATGGCTGTTGGATTGGGAGCCTTTGCTTGGTCAGGATTTAGGTAATAGGTCTTTCTCTCTCATAAAAAGAAACAGTTTCTATGGTAATTCCCTTTGGGCAGATTCCAAACAATATTTTTGCCAGAAATATATGGAATTTTATAATGCATAGTAATCTATATATATATATATATATATATATATATATATATATATATATATATATATATATATATATATATATATATTAATCTATATAGATTAATTAAGCTGGTTTGGGAGTGTCAGAGCGAACTTATAACTAACAAAATCATAATACAATATCAAGACATGGAGGAGGGAAACGATAATTCCGATGAGCTTGCAAAAAAGGGCTCATTGACTGAAAATATTAGGCTTAAGCTAGTCGAGGTGGATCAAAGAATAACATAAAATTGTCTGGATCATTAGACAGGGATTGAACCATAGTAATTATTTTATAGGAAAACCTAACCCAGAATTGATCAGAAAAGTAGTCCATGTGAGTAGAACTAACTAAGGGTAATTATAGGTATAACGGTAGGGCACATAACGGTCAAAGTTCATCTGCATAAAATATGTCTTTACCACGAGGGGGATAAAGCGTATCATATATTATTACGAGTTTCTAGATCAGAAAAGAAAGGAAGCTTTCCAGTATTCTTGGAACCAAATGAAATTCACATCCATCCCTTGGCTGACCTGTACAAATTGGCACAGGAGGCCAAGTTAACAGAGTAGGTGTAAATATCTAATATAGGTATAGTAGGTATGTTCTAGCTATTAGGAGAAATCCAGTTATTTAGAGTTTACATCAACATTACAGATTTTTCTTACTTACTGTCTTCGATTCAAGCGTTTTAAACTCGGGTGCATCAAACCCTGAGTTGTTCCGAACAAATCTGAATAGAGCGATTAAGCGTTAATTTACAGGGTAAATAACCTACAAATTAATTTTTTCGGCTTTAGTGTTTTTAATATGCATAGCAAAACATATTGGAGAAAAAAAAGGTAAAAATATTATTTTATTACTTATTAGTTTTGAATTTTGTCTGGTGTTAGAATACCGGCCTATTTCGTATATCGTTAAAAAAAACTATGAACGTAAGTCCGGTAGCTTGTGAATCAATCTTATTTTTCGTCTCTCTATTTCACATATAAAATGTTTTTTACCCAAAAATAACATCTAAAAATGACAGCTGCTAGGGCTAACACATCAAAAATTTTTAGTGGTGCTTGAGGGATAAGAGGAAAGCAGGCCTGACATGCTCCGAGACATAATGCACTATGTGAATAAAGCGAGCATTTCTTGCACCTGAATAGCTTTGAACTGCTCCGGCTATTGAATCGAGGGCAGCAACTGTTACATAAACACTTAGGTTATAGGTAACTTAACTGAAATCTGCTAGAAGTTGAAAAATATTTATCATAGCTTCGCAACTCTGTTATGTTGAACTATTATTATATTGAACGGATATGGATCTAACTATAGTTAAAAATAAAATATTTGAAAATATAGTTCTATAAGACAAATATAATGAATTTTTAACCACCCTTATATATAGCCAATTAATTATTTATTCATATATTTTTCGCTTTTCTATGTTCATGCTTTATCTACTAACTACTTACCTATCTTTATCACATACCCACGAATTATCATATAATTTTTTCTATTCTCTTATTGACTAGAGAAACATGTCCTAAAATTATATACCTGAACTATTTTAAACAACAAATACGAAATAAAGTGTCATGGAATTACAAAACACTCATAGAGTTTGAACTCGACGATGTATAAGATTATATGCCTCCTTTGCATGATGGTCAGTGATACAACAAACTGCAGTTCAAGGAAAGCAATAATAGAAATTGATGCTATTCAAATCTATGCCAACCGGTTCCTGAATAGGAACACTAAAAAGGTATATATAGATAGTATCAGACAGCCAAGCAGTCCCAAAAAGCTCTCCGGTCAAACATCTATGAATGTAAGTTGACTTCAGACTGTAAATAAGCTCTAAAGCCACTGGCAGAGAACAACAGGGTAACCCTGATGTGCCAGGGTACCAAGGAAATGAAAAAGCGACAGATTCGCAAAAGAAGGGGCAAAAACTCTTTTTCTCGGCCAGGAGTCTTTTTGTAGATTATCAAAAAGCCACATAAAAGAGGAATTCCGGAGCTGGGAACAAAATCAAATAAAATTAAAATGGAGCAATACGCCTGATCTCAGACAAGCTAAAAAATGTATATACCCATCGCCAAAGAAAACAAGAATGCTCTTCGAACTTTCAAAAAGGATTATTCGAGTAATAACGAATCTGTTCATAGGATAATACCCTCTGAGAAATCATCTCAAAAAAATAAAGCACTTACCCCCTAGAAAAGTAATAGATCCCGTGGAAAGTCTATATATTCCAAGCACATATTAAATTATGGTATCACGCAAAAAATTTTATACGTCAAGATGTTGTAGAGGGGCCAGAAATCCTTAACGATCCATTCTCAATCTACAATCTACATGGTAGGATATATAGGGTCCAAGGAGGCCTGATAATCGAAGACCGAATATCACCACTTTTATTCATTTCTTCATTTATTTTAATTTTTTTAGTGTCAATCATCTAGATCTTGCACCTCAACATGCAAGTATACTTATGGGTATCAGTAATACTTTTGCTACCATACCAGGAATTGTTAGTCCTACACTAACAGGATATATTGTCAAAAGTCCTCCAGTGAGTATAAAAAATTACTGATAAGAACTAATTATAATTGTATTTATTTATATTGTACATATTTAGGTAAGTCATTACAATCGATTGTTTTTTGGGCTCCATTAAAAAGAAAATAGCGAATGTTTTTTTTCTTAAAGATTTATTTTACCCATTTTGTGTATAGCATATCCAAAATAATTCTATGTTATAATAAGTGGATATTTCGATAATTTACAGTAATCGGATAATCCAAAAAAAAACAAGAATATGGACCGGCAATTGCATTAAACAAATTTCTCAAAACGATCCTTGAAAATTCCGACCAATAATTATTGCTAAAATTCCAGAAATGATGGTCCGTTCGGAAAAGGCTGTTACACGCGAAACTGTTTAGTAGACCCTCTGCTAAAATGTCCCTTATTTCAGAATAAAATACAGTCGTAAATAAAAGAATCGAAAAAAAGTTCTACTTAATGATGAAACGCATTACAACATTTTAAATTTTGATCAGTACAAAGTTTAATACCAAATACCACATTTAAAAATGGTAAACGCAGCGCTTTCCTTGGAATTGTTTCTCATGAAAAAGGGTGGATTGTTTAAACTTCATTAATGGCACCATGGATCAATTTATATATATTAATACAACGCAGATGTAATGCTACCTTATACAAAGTAGAAAGCGCCATTGGATAACGATTCAAAATACTCCTCACAGATTGTTCAAAAGTGGTTGCAGGAGAATAAAGTTTTGCATAAGCCAGTGCAATTCCCAGAACTTAACTTCATTGAAAATTGGGGAAAGAATTGGAACATCGTATCTGTACATAAAAGTTTTTTTTAAAAATATTGGGAAGTATTACGAAGATTATGAGAACAATAATTTCAATAATATTAGTTAGAAAGCACAAGCTTACAATTTTTTTATTCACAGGAACAACAGCACTTTGTTGTTGCATTGACCTTTGATTTTTGCCCAATAGTGTATATTTGGAAATTTACCACAAGGCCTTCCATCAAAACGTATACATCGAATCAGATCCCGCTCTTTCCTTAATTGTAATTAAAGCGAAAGATAATGTTTATTAGCAATATGATTTGAACTCAAAAATAAATATCCTCATTCTCATTTTAAATAAATTCTTAAAATCACTCAAAAATAATTACTAACAAAACACTGCTATTATTTTGTTCTTACTAAAGGCAGGTTGTTTGAAGATTATATATTATAAATATTTTCCTTCATATTTTTCACTATCTGAATGTAGGTAAATAATAATTTTTCCATATTGCAGTTTTTTATTTCATAGATTATATGTTTAGGATTTGTTTACGACATTAATTTAATTACATTTTATAACTGTATATCGATGACAGCACCGAATGAACGTGGATTAAAAAAATGGTAACAAAACAGAAAAAAATAAAACGCCGACATTTATACGATCATTGTATAGATAATAACATTTTTATTAAATGAGATAAAGTCCAGGCTAGTTTATTTTACTGATTTTCTGAAAATTTAGAACAATTTTTGGAAATTTATATTTGTAATATTATTCGAATAAAATTTTTATAAAAAAAATTGAACCGACTTCTAAAAAAGCGCTGAAAAGCGAAAAATAACATTATAAATTTATATACTCGTATGTAGTTAAAATTTTTGAATTATTACTTGAAAAAATATTACTAACAAAAAAAGTGCGAATAATAACTGACTATTTGTGATTGCTTTTTTACTATATCGCAGTTATTTGCTCCATTTAGCAAGAATTTGGCGCCTTTTTAAAAACTTTCAATTCCATGTAAAAATTTATATTGTTACTATTCGCTTTTTAGTACTTTTTTTGAAGCCGATTCAATATTTTTATGAAAATTTAATTTTTCAATTTTTAGTTCAGGTTAGTTCAGATTAGTTCGGCTGAACATGTTATGATATCCATAAATTATTTGAACTAAGTACTAAGCGAGATGTATAGTATACCTACTAATATTTCCAAGATCGCAAAGATTACCCATTTAGCCAAAGGTATTGTAAACCACACCAAATTGAGCAACAAAGAAAACTCTGATTCTTACAGTTCTTCAAATATCAGTTTTGAATAAAAGGGGACCAACCAAAAATTTAGTTCGTCATAGTAAATCCACTATCTTGACTTTTAACAAATTAATTTTAGATTCCTCATCTGTACACACAAAACCCTCCGATACCCTTTTTCAAAGAAGTCGAGATATTTAAATTATTTAGTCCGACATACTTAGAATTTCGGAAAAAATATTTTTTAAAGCTATAATCTACTCCTGCAAGAACATTCCAATGCCAATTTTAAACAAAATCCAAAAAATGTAAAATTTCTAGTCCCGCATATTTAATCTTATGAAATTAACTTTGGATTCGTAATCTACGACTCCAAGAACCCACCAATTTGGAGTAATGTAAAATTTACAGCCCACCATATTGGATCCGACATATTAGGTTCAAAAGATGTTATTTAAAACTCCTAATCTAATCTTAATCTACCCTCTCGACAACCTTTAGTACCTATTTTAAACCAAATGGGATGTTGAATTTTTAGATCGTCAGATTGAATTTTTCAAAAATTATTTTCAATTCGTACTTTTTACCTTTAAAAACCACCGGTACCAACATCCAAAGATCTAAACTTTTAAGTCCGTCATATTAAATTTTTAAAAAATAACTTTAAATTCATAATTTACACTCTCGGGAATCTCCAAATACCAATTTGGAACCAGATCGACAAATGTATGTATATATATAAGTAGTCTATGGGCCTCCAGTGGATGGGGAATGACCTTGAACCTGTTCAAGTAAATAGTACCGGCATCAAATGGACCGGTTCCAGCAGGTCGTGTTGTTATCATCTAATCCGATTTTGATCAGCTTTTGATCCGATTACCAGATTTTAATCAGCTTTTGAACAGCTCTATATATATATATATATATATATATATATATATATATATATATATATATATATATATATATATATATATATAGATCGAATTTAGACCCTCCTTCCTTTTCGAAGTCGGTTAAAAAAAGAGCAAAACTTAGGTCTATTATTTAATGTTTTGTAAATTTTATTTACCATTAATTTGATAACCTGCGTTTACACAGTATATAAGAATATATCTTACTATCTGTGAGATGTCTAAAATAAATTTCACTTCAAAGCTACACTCTAATTCGGTGTGAGCGTCAATATTCTTATAGTTCTTTAAGATGCATATATTTTCAAAATGAACGTTTAAAAAATATCTTTTATTTCAGACTGTGCAACAATGGCAAACAGTGTATTATATAGCTGCAGGAATATATTTGTTTGGCGCATTCTTTTATGGCACTTTTGCCTCAGGAGAACTTCAATCATGGGCAATAGAAAATGATAATACTAAAGATGATGTAAAGAAAGATTTAGGAAGTGAATTTGCAGTGCAAAATAAGGGATATGTAGAAGAAAATGAAGAATAGCTAAATAAAAGTTTCATTCAGTAAAAAAATGATTTATTTTTTAATTTAGATATTTATATTGGCCCCAATTTTCCTTATTTAAACTTATATATATATATATATATATATATATATATATATATATATATATATATATATATATATACATTATATCAAAATAATCAAAACTGAATAAACACCCAGCCTATCTCAATATTTGATCCTGTCAAATTAAAAACACTGGCGTGCCCGATCTCGGATCTAAATCCATTGGATTTTTGCATCTGGGGTTTCCTTAAATCTTTGGTTTATGCATCTCCTGTTGAAGACGTTGAAGACGTTGAAGATTTGAGAAATAGCGTTATTGCGTCTTGCGCAAGAATAAGAAATACTCCAGGATTATTTCAACGAATACGCTCTTCGATGGGACGATGATCGGATTCTTGCATTATGGCTGAGGGTGGTCATTTTCAACATTTGTTGTAATTTCCGTTATTAATATTTTGTTACTGTTGTTTAAATTCTGTTATTTGCATCTTGTTTTTATAAGAAACAAAAAAGTTTCACAATAAGATGGAAAAGCTACATACCTAGATGAAAATCTGAAAACACAAAAAGTTTTATAACTTCAAAAGAAATGGTCGCAGCGTAAAAATTCCAACGATATCTTAAAACTTAGGTACAAATCTTTAAAAAACCGTTACATTTATCTCCAAAACCCATAAACATAGGTATTAAACAATATCATAAAAAAGTAAAAAAATTTTGATATTTGTACTGTTTTAATTTCAAATGCAAATATTACAGAATACAAAAATCAAAACAGTTTGAAAGAGTATTGCTTCACCTTTATAATAAACGGTAGATCGTCCAATTTGGTCCATTTGGTCCAAAGTTAGAGACATTTTTGTAAAAAAAATATGTTTTTTTTTTTAAACGCCTATGTTTAAAAAACTAAACAAAATAGAAAAAGACGTGTTTTTGTGCAAAGAACATAGATATATATATATAGTTTTAAAAAAATTGGAGAAAAAAAATTTTTTCTTATTTTTTATGACTTAAAAAATTTCAAAATTGTAAAATTAATGAAAAAAATTATATGATATTTTGTTGAAGTTAAAGAAAAACACTTTTATTTAACAAAGGGGCCATTTTAATTCACATTTACATTTACTAGGTACTAAGCCTTTTAATGGAAACAAAAATAAATATCAGTCATCACTAACTAATCAGCGGTCAATATCAGAATTCAAAATTTAAACCAATAAATAATACAAACATAGAATTTTAACAAACAATTATAACGAAAAAAGTAAATATCAATTTGTTAGATAGTATAATAGTTACGTCTCAACATTTTTCTCATCTAAGTGGTAGCCTTTGCATTTAATTACAGCCTGGCAGATTCTTGGCATTCGCAAAATTAATTTTTTGAGTGTACCTGCCTTGATTTTTTTCCACTCGTCTTGTAAGATTTCCCATAAGTAAGAAACCGATTTCGTACGTTGCTGTTGAACAGCTGTTTAATTCATCTCATAATAATTCTATCGGGTTTAAATCTGGGCTCTGTAGTGGCCACTCCATCACTTTAAATTTCTTCTTTTTTTCAAGACTTTCCAAGTAACTGTTGCAGATATTTACAGTGTGTTTGGGATCGTTATCATCTTGTACAGTAAAAGGAGCTAGACGAGTACCAGACGGCAATACGTTCTTATGTAGAAATTTTTATAACCTTCCTTTTTCGAGATTCGTTCTACTTTTACAGGGTCATTAACACGGGATCCGGCTAAGCAACCCCAAACCATTACTGAGCCACCTCCATGTGTGATACTAGGAACCAAACAATCTTTCAAAAATTTTTCATTTGCTTTTCTAAGCACATACACTTTTCTTTTCGATTCAAAAATTGCAAATTTCGATTCGTCGCTAAAAGCACCTTTTTCTACTGAACAATGCTTCATTTTTTTTGTCATCTTGCCCATATTAATCTTTTTTTTTATATTTACTTAGCAACGGTTTTTTAGTAGCAAGTCGTCCAAAAATTCCATTTTCATGAAGTCTCGGACGTACCTATACTTTCAAATTATAATATATTAATTATAATTTTCAAATTTTTATTATTTTGCACAGTTATATCAGAAACACTGAAATGTTAATTACGTAAAGCAGTATGAACAATAAATCTGTCTTCTTTAATAGTTGTTTTCTTCAAATATTCTCTATTACGTCTACGATTAATAGAGCCAGTTTCCTTAATATATTTTCTAAGGTTGTAATCAACAGTAGGTCTACTTATATTCGACTTTTCTGCAATTTGCTTTTCTTTAACGTCAACAAAATGTCATTTTTTCATTAATTTTACAATTCTGAAATTTTTTGTGTCATAAAAAATAGGAAAAAATTTTTTTCCGATTTTTTTTAAAGTATATATCTATGTTCTTTGCATAAAAACATGTCTTTTTTCTATTTACACTTTTTTTATTTTGTATAGTTTTTTAAACATACGCGTTTCAAAAAAAAAAAACATATTTTCTTACAAAAATGTGTCTAACTTTGATCCAAATAGACCAAATTGGACGATCATTGTAAAGATGAAGCAATACTTTTTCAAACTGTCTTGGTTTTTGTATTCTGTAATATTTGCACTTGAAATTACAACAGTTCAAATATCATCAAAATTTTATGGGTTTTGGAGA
Organism: Diaprepes abbreviatus; assembly: GCA_034092305.1. Lineage (NCBI taxonomy): Eukaryota > Metazoa > Arthropoda > Insecta > Coleoptera > Curculionidae > Diaprepes > Diaprepes abbreviatus. Next base: position 2,614,918 of record JASJET010000055.1, on the reverse strand, counting down.
TAAATGTTATGGTTTTTTGAAGATTTATATCCAAGTTTTAAGATACCGTTGGAATTTTTACTTTCTTCTGAAGTGATAAAAGTGTATATTTATATGAACTTTAATGCCTAAAATTAGCTCAAGAATAACTCTTTAAAATCTTTCGCACTTATATGGAAACACCCTGTATGAGAAAGACATAGAAAGACTTATCGATAAGTAAACTCAATTTTTGACAAAAAATTATATTTTTATATATTAGACTTGATACTTTTCGAACCACCTGAAAATAGCAAACACAGGCGAAAATGATAATAAAACATTTTAATAACCGGTTATTTATTATTATTAATAAAATAAATTACATAACCTAATTAGGTTTGGTCCCATGTAGTTAATAAAATAAATAACCTATATCAGTTTTATCACAAAATATAAAATTATAATTAATTTTAAAAAATAAATTCATCATTATGTAAAAAATTGTGTTAAGTAAACATTCTCAACCACTGCCATACTAAGAACAATTACTAATTTTATTGCTTATTAACACTTTTTAAAAACATAGTTAGGATTACTTTCTTACGATTATAAATAAACTCGCAGTTTTAAGAATCAAAACTGTCGACGGGAATTTAAATTGGAAAAAGCAGAGTTAATTTGCTGCAGGAAATTATTATAGGAAGAGAAATAAGAAGCTTGTGTAATGCAGCTGTCTGTTAACTTAGTATTTCATACTGTTTTTTTTTAATTTATTATTTAGTACAAGAAAAACATACTTGGCAAGTAATATTTTAATAGGAACTTTGAAGGTACTAAATAAAAAGAGAGTCTTAAGATCCTGCGACAAAATCTGTGTACAAAAAAACAAAGGGCCAACAGGGTCGTAAATATACACAAAGTGGAATCAAAAATAATAAACATTTTAAAATATTTTTCAGGAAGTAATTTAAATACAAATTAGAATTAACACAAACATTTCACATTATACAAAAAAAAAATTTTAAGATGAACATTTTTTAGTAAAGCATTTGTTCTTAACATGACAGTTCTGTATAATATTAAATATAATTAATATTAGTGTAGAAAAACAAAATCCTTTTTCTGTATATTTGATATACATATATATAAAAATTCATACAAAGATGCAAGAACCTTCATAAAGACTGGCACTATAAAAATCGATAAAAATAACCCTGTGTTTTGGATTTTATGTTTAATTTTAAACATAGATGTAAATGATTTTATCAGAGTTTGATATTCTAGTTATTCGTATGGGTAGCTCAAACATGCATTCACGAGAAACTAAGCAAAGTTTCGAACACATAATAACTTTGCTTAAATTAAATGATAAATCCAAATCTGCCTTTCACAAAAGGCACTGGCATAGAAATTATTCGGATTTAAATTTATATATACACTTGTGCCTTTGCAACTGAATGAGAAAATTTGAAACGCTCAAATGTAAATGATAAACTGAAATGACACAAGAGATGTTAAAGTGCTATGTTATGGAAATTTTTCTTATTTTTAAAAGTATTACAAGTTAGTGGAGCAGAAGACCTCATATTTATTTAAACAATAAACTTTCACATCATCGATTAAAATATTTTGAGCAACCCATTCTTAAGATGTCATTCACCACTTGTTTGCGTCAACGATATTACAAGATTTTGTCAAAATAATTAAGAAAAAATGATTTTTAATTCGCTCCTTAAGGTAAGACATCAATTCTCTAATTCACTAATATTACCTAACTTTGAAAAAAGACATTTTTTTGTGCGCACCAGGCTCCATGTGAACCATATTTTAAATGTACATTCAATTTTTTTTGGGTGAACGACTCCAATTCTCTGATAAACTTGTGACAAACTTTATAGTTTTATCAATGTCAAACTAACCTATTAAAATTATATTACATGACATCGATCTCTAAGAATCTCTCTAAACTTTTTACTCCTCACTACCTTATAGTCACAATCATAAACATCAGGAATACTCATTTGAACAAGGTCATTATATACCATTTTTACAGTACTATTTTTATATAGACGTTTCTCGTATTCGATCAGTTGTTTAAAAAATCCACAGTTGGGTTTGATCCTTGGTCGCCGAGTTTTGACGTAGTTGTAGGCTTCTAGGAGGGTCAGCTGATGATACTTCATTAGATAGGCTATGCAGATGCTCGCCGATCGGCTAACTCCTGCTACACAGAAGACTAGCGTTCTACCGCCCAAGGAAGCTTCCTGAAAAAAAAATCGGATTTATTTTATAACCAACTTGTATCCAGAAAAAAAGAAAACTAATACTATAACGACAGATCATTTCATTTTACAGATGCAAGAAAAGGCGTTCCAGCCAAAACCAAATTTCTATTGGATTGAACCAGGCGCGGTTCTAAGGGAGGCTCGGTGGGGGCGATCGCCCCCCCCCTCCCCCACTCAAGAGCTTTGAGTTCAGGAAAATAGACCGGATTTTGCCCCTTATACTATAGTTTATTCAAGAACTAGAGAGAGTAATAAATTATTTTTTACCATCTTTTTCTTCGCAAACTACCTGTGTTCTTTAGTCCGGTGTCTTTGGCAAAATCTGTTAGACACATATATTTTTCATAGGAATGGGTAAGGAATTTTATAATCAAAAATACCGGTCTATAATAATGGACTATTTGGGTTGGATAACAATAGATATTTGAAAATGTTAAGTGTTAAAAAGGATTTTAATCCTCGTCATAGGCGTCGGAAGGAGATTTATTTTATCACCAAGTCTTTATGGCATAGAATATGATTTCGGTAATAAACTTAAAAAAGTTTTTATATTATTTTATTTCTTATGATTACTTAATCATTCATATACATTTCAAAATATAGATAATTTTGACATATTTAATACAAATTACAACTGTATTTTTATTATTTTTAATTTTGGCATAGAAACCGTTTTAGGTACGTTCAGACTAAAACGAAGCCTTATTCTTTCAAAAAATTCTAAGTTATAATTACAACAAAAACAAAAATTTAAATAATAAATTGTGTTTACTCTGGTATATATTACGTATCTAATTCGTAATCAAAGTCAGTGAAGCTATCTTTGCTCAAATTAATTATAATTGGTTCCTCTATCTCACCGATCATGAGATTGAGTTTCCACATTTTGCTTTATTCTTTTATTATATGGATTTTCCCAATTTTCCGCAGTAACTTTATTCCAAAAAAAAAACTCTCAAAAATTCAGTTAAATTATTAATTTTGTAAGTTGTGTTATTTCTAGCAACTCTACCTTTTACTTGAGAGAGATATTTCCTTCTCCAAAGGACTGTTTCCGGACGATTATAAGAACAGATTTCCTATCGGGTTTTTCCCAGTAAAAATTAAGTTTCCTGAGCAATTTCCAGAGCTCAGTTTTTTTTAATTTCAGGTAAATCCCGATCTTCATTGATTTTAGTTAGAATTTTGTCGGCGGTTGGGATCTGCTTCTCATAATAAAATGTATGTACAACTCCTTTTATTGGAGTTTTCATCTCTTCTTCCAACAAGGTTTTTCGTCTGCCTGTGATCTAGTGTGGCTTGGAAGTACTAACAATTCCAGTCGTTTTTTTCTCCTTCAGTATTCGGTACATGGTAGATTTTCCAACTCCTGTTATGTTGGAACACATCTCAACAGAGCTTTTAACATTATTATCTAGATATTGGTATCTTAAGGCATCATAAACATTCATTGTAATAAGTTTTTCGTTGAGGAAATAATGCCTTGGTTTAACGATTTTGGAATAAATATAGAGGTAGAACAACAAATCTTTTGGATATCTCACAAATCTCAAATAATATATAAAAACAAGCGCAAATAAGATAAATCACTATGGACACACTGTAAGGCGTACCTTGCTCACTGACAGAAATTAAATTGATCTATCAGAAATTTTATTGTTGCAATAAATTTATAAAAGCTTATAATATTTAAATATAATTAGATTTACGGTAGTCCTCAGTTACATGCGGGACTGGAGCAGGTACGTTTGAGGTTTCGGTAACAGTTTTATTATTCTTTCTAATTCTTGAATAGAGTATAGGAATGTGTATGCTTGCGATCGCCCCCCCCCCTTCCTCCCAAGAGCTTTGAGTGCAGGAAAATAGAACCGAGTCTGCCTTTTATATTATTATGTGTATGCTGCTGGCATTCCCCCTCGTTGACAACTTGTTTTCGTGCGATAGCCGCCCCTCAAAAGCTTGGAGTTTAGGAAAATAGACCCAATTCTGCCTCTTACACTAGGAATGTGTATGCTGCTTGCATCCCCCCCCCCTCTCCAAGAGCTTCAAATTCAGAAAAATAGACCCGACCCTGCCTTTTACGCTAGAAATGGGAATGTTTCCGGTGTTCCCCCCCCCCTCGCTCCCCGTCGACAACTTGCTTTCGCTTACCATACTGTACTTTCATGATATCACCGCCCCCCCCCCCAAAGAGAGAGGCTAGATCCGCCCCTGGATTGAACCGAACCTTATTATTTACATTTTATCGTGTCGCTTTCTATTCATATTTTATGTTTTGTATGTGAAATTATCATATATAAAAATAATAATAATACTGCGAACCAACCTAAACATTAACAGCCGGATTCACTAATATGGTTTAAATTTAAAATCGCTCTAAATTGACAGTAGAGGGCTTAAACTAACAAGAACAACAAGTCAAGCAAGTTTTAAACCCTGAAAATACAAGAATAAATAAATCATATACTTATTTTCGGGATACAACTATTTCCCTTACATATTTCAAGGCTTCATCGTAAGGTTCTTATCTTTAATATAATTATATAAGCGTTTATTTTTTGACATATGTAATATAAATTATGACAATATCATAAGCAAAACAAAACTGGCCGGCTATAAGATTTAAATTTCATGGCAACTAGATCAGGTTTAAATCTTAAATCTTCTTAGTGAATCTGGCTGTTAAAGTCTATTTAGTAACTTTTTTGGAATTATGAAATGGGACAGGATAAACAGAGAAAGCTTACAGAGTGTGTTAGAACAAATATTAATTATTTTATACTATTCAGCGTCAAGTATATTCTGCTTAAATAAGTAATTAAATAATCACTCTGTTGATAGATTGTTTCCGTGAGAATGGGATAGTATATATTTTTTTATTACCACCCAAGAAAGTCCAAAGGAAAAATAAATCAATTTTCGTACTTAAGCATAATCGTTTAAATGTTTCTTAAAAATATATAAACTCAGAATTTATGATTTCATAAACTAAAAGATGGAACCCTCCTTTAAGATTTGTCTACAAATCTGTCGAAGACATCCTACCCTGGTTATGTAAATAAAAATCGAAGAGATAAGGGCCGTTGGAGATTTTAACATATGGTTAAAATGTATTAAAATATTGAACGACTTGTCCATTATTAAGAAACAAAAGAAAGGTCAAATAAACTCACTATAATATAATATATCGTTTGATAATATGTACAAAGAATTTGTATAATAACTGTTTTTTCTATTTACAAGAAATAACAAGTTAGATGTTTACTGCCAAAACAGCTAAGAAGAGTGAATTGAATTGTTTTTTTTTACGGTAATATCGTATATCCTTTTCGTTTTAAAAAGACGTAAATTAGCTTGTTTTACTACTCTTTTACATAAAAAATAATATTAAGACACTCAGAGGCCAATTCGGGAATTAAGTATTGGGCGTAAAACGGCTGACGCCCTCTGGGACAAACAATTCGAACTATTACGGAAAGAAATTTACAGTTACAGGGATACATGGGGTGAAATGCGTACCCGCGGGATACCAGGGAATGCGAGTTGGGATTTTAAGAAATAATATGCTTTAATTACTGTCGGGAATTCGTTTACGACGGTCGGTAGCATTAAAAGAGTAGTATAATTAAGTGACGTGTATATCCGGGAATGAAGGTTTTCTTTGTTTTGTTTTGTTTTTCATTTAATTTGGGAAGTTAAAGAAATATCTTGTGTAATTTTATTCGAGAATTTAGCGACTTTAAAACTGTTTGATTAAGTAATATAAATAGCTGTTTTTATGAATTCTTTTTTTATATTTAATGTTTTAGAAAGCTATTTATACGTTTTATATTCTAAATTAGGTTTCACATTTTTACTAAAAGAATGGCTATTAAGAGCAGTTTTGTTAGTTACTTTGATATTGTTATTTGTTATTAGTTTAAGTTTCTCATTGTAAATAATTCGTGTTTCTATTTATTTTTGTAAATAGATTAAGTGTTTTGAGAAACTTGTTTTGTTTAATTTAATTAAAGAACCTTCCCGCCAATTAACTCGTGGACGCACTACTATGAGAGCTTCAAACGAGAGATATCATCTGACCAGCTAGTTAGCAGTCATGACTGAGTCTTGAAGTCCTGAGTTATGGTTTTGGTAAGCTTGAGTAACCTGTAGTTGTTTGAAACTAAAGTTGCAAGAGAGAAGAGGAACGTCCAGACTTTGATTCATCCATTGTCTTTGTTATAATTATTTGTAAGTATTTGAAATAGCTACAATATAGGACAGAGGTATGATTCTTGACAGAATGACCTTACGTTACCACAATATATCATTTGCAGAAGTCTACGATCAAATGTGGTCACAAGAGAAAAGTCAACACACTCCTGATAAAGACACACAAACATCTTCCTCGTGGGGCTAAAGAGCTAACAATACTACCAAGATACCACGAAGGAAGAGGATTGGTAAACATTGATAAGCCATTATATCAACGACTAACAAAGCTACGCACATATTTTGAAAGTATTCTGGGCTACACCGGGCAATATGCGAGGCAGACGATTCCACACCGCTGCGATTGAGGGACCATAAACCTCTCATCGCCCACCAGACCAAGAGAAGCTTCAAGCCTGGCTACAAAAACCCTTTCATGGACGACAACCAAATGAGATCAACTAGGAAAATGTCGACAAATTAACGTCAAACTAGTGGTTGGCGTCAGAGCACATGCTTTCTACTGAATATCCAAGATCAGGTCATCCTAACGAGAAGCTATCTGAAACACATAATTAAAAATAATCCAGCACGAAACAGGAGTATGCCAAGCATTTTTCACATCAGAGTACAGGAGTTGGCAACAGAAACTTAAACTCCTGCAGTTAGAGAAAGTGTCATACTATGAATACAACTTGGAGCTTACAATGGAGAACAACGAGTTCAAGCTATACTATCGAAATATGCCTGCAGATTATACTTAACCGATCAGCTCCCATTTTAGTAGATAAAACATCCAAGCGAGCAACACTAATAGAAGCCATTCCTAACAACACCCTTCTAAGTAACAAGCATAATGAGAAGATCGCCAAGTACTAAGACCTGTAAATGCAAATATTAAGGGATTGGGCCTTACATACTAACTATTTTACGGAACAAATTGTTTTAATATATCTGGATTTTGAGCAGCTCTTTTCTTGGAACTGTAAATTTTTTTTGTAAATATCTATAATGTTAGAACCTACTCCACTAATTTACCAGAGGTATATGGAAATAATATTTTTGTACCGGATTTGTACGATTTAATCATTTTATGCCTTTTTCTTATCATGTGTCAATAGTTGATCTAAATTATATATAGCCAGATGACAACGTCAACAACAGAATGACCAGCACGCGGACTCCGTAAGAGGATAGAAAAGAAATTTCTTTGCCATTTCTTTCTATTATGGAAAATCATTCAAAACTTACTCTGTAAGCACTTTCGGCAACGGTCGGGTCAATCCGAACAAGCAATCGTACGATAGAAATAGAAACAGTCTTTGGCTTGTTGCCGTTTTTCTATCTCTCTTAAAGCAATTTGAATGCTGTATAAGTTTGTCTCATTTTTTTTCTGGATTGCCTGTTTGAATTTGTGGTTATGTCGAATGTGAGATATATTTGTTTCCAAGAATAAAATATAAATATATATATATATATATATATATATATATATATATATATATATATATATATATATATATATATATATATATATATATATATATATATATATATATATATTCATAAATGTGTTTTTATATTTTATTTAGCTATAGATTTACACGTAATATACGAAAAAAAATCAAAATAGCAATAATTATTTTTATTTCTGTTTATTTATTAACGTTAAGAATCAGCACAATAATAAATTATTAGAGCTTATTTAAGAAAAAAATAAATAAATATATACATATCATATATACCAATTAAAAAGTGTTTAATTCTGTTTTACTGGGCCGCACAAACTTCTGACTGACACGGCTTTGCTAATTATCTACCTATAGTATTTTTATCTGTGGCTAAATGCCTGTTGAGCCATAGATATGTAACGTTCATTGCCAATGCTCCTCTGATAGGACCCTTGTGCAAAAAATCTTAATGCCCCCATAACTCTTGTAACAACAGAGACTTCATTTTTTCGGGATCCACTGTCCATAAGTGGTATAAGTTATTCTATTAGGTTTTGTACTAAATCTCTACCAAGACTAAAACATTTGCTAAATTCATCGTCAGATAAAGCAAAAACATTACTGTAATCTCGCAAATGTTTCTTCTTCAGTCTCGTAAATTCCCTGTCTTCTTCATCTTCAGCGTTTTGTACAAAAGACATAAATTATCAAATCCATATTTTCTAATAGGTAGTTTATTAAAAAAAAAAAGAGCTAGGAGTTAAATACTTTAGAATATAACATTCGAGATTTCACAATAAAAATTTTTTAGTCAGTTAACCTAAAAAATTACAAAGTAAATATATTCGGTATTTTTTTTTTTAATTATAAAGTCCCTAGAAAAGATAAATGTTTTTAGAGATGGTAGTTTGTGTTATTTCTATACGAGCAAGCCCGAAGTTTTAAGGAAAATATCATAGAGAGTAGGTTACGTTGATAGAAAGAAATTTTCTTTCTTCTCTATTTCTTTTCTGTTTCTATTTCTATCGTGTTACGGAGTTCGCGTGCTGCACTTGAATAAGACCTTCACATGAAAATGGACCTATACCTGATTAAAATCCGTACCTGAATGCAACGCCCACTATATTGTTACAAAGGAGTAGGAGAACTTTTTGATACGCCCATGTATAGAAATATTATTCTAATGGCCCCTGTAGAAATATTATACCGATGAATCATGCTATAGGCATATAAATAGGGATAGAATAAACGTAGTTTAGTTAGTGGTATTTGAATAATGAAGGAATTAAGAAGTAGTAATTAAATAGTTATGATTCAGCTGTAAAAAAGTGTTACGTATTTAGAAGTAAGTTAGTGAAAAGTGTTGGGTTTTATTCTGCGGATCCATTGAGTGATTTTAAAAAGATAAAATCGTAACAATATATGACTTTGTCTACGATATATGCCAAAGAAAAAAAATTAAGTTTCTGTTTGCTCTTGAGAAGAAATGTACTTAATAAAACTCTTTTATTTATTTATAAATATTAGATAATACAAATTCAATAAATAGAAAATTGCATTCGTTTTATTTTTAAAAAGATTTAATTTTTTTCAAGTGATATATTAAACATTTTATGCTTTTATCGAATTTATTTGTATTGTTGAACTTATTTTTCATAATACGAAAGTATAAAGGTCAAAATATTAATATTATTCATATAAAAATAATTAATAATTTCCCTCGTTCCTTAGTGCCTAAATGCATTAGTTGTTAACAGCACCGTTGAAGACGACACCATCGAATTAATGTCACAGCTATTTCCACCAATTGGAATGTAAATAACGTTTCTAATTTTTCGTGCTTTGTGTTTATTTTGTTGACATACGATAGGTATCGTTGGCAATACATTAATAAAATTGGAATGACAAGTTAGTTTTTCGCCGCTTCTTTAACAGTTTTCAATAAAAAAAATGTTATTTATTTTGATAAAGTCCCTTAGTGTTATTATTTTTTTTAAATCAAGAACGCCTCCGAAATGTTATTGTTTTCTTTACTAGTTTTCAGGAACGCGACATTATAACAAATTAATTTAACAAGCAATAAAATTTCATTGATGCACTGCCAAATTGAAACCACCTTATTAAAAATATTATAAATCATTTAAATCAGGTGAGGATTTAACATTGGCAACCATATCATAGAAGTGAGTCATCAAATAATTTGCAATAGTATTTTTGTCTGTCAAAAGAGTCGGGATTTTATATTTAAACATATATCATAAATTTAAAATTTTTGCTTGTAAATAATGTCATTATGATATATTTTGGCTAACATTGTAATATTGTTATATACATATCATTTTTAAAGCAGATTTTTACAAACGAAAAATATATTTAAAAAATGTCTTTAATTTTTTTTGTTCAGCTTTTTTTTATGATAAAAACTCCTAAACCTATTTTAAATTTTTCGTAGGCCCCTCCATTTTTTAAATAATAACGGTGAGTAATAATATAAACTCACGGATTGTGACCAATCGCAAAACTATTTCCATATTCTATTTTTATTAGGTCTCTTTTAAACTTAATGCCATGTCAAGTTTAGAAAGAAACATCACAGTTTTATAAAATCTATCGACCCCGCTATATTTCTAACTTTATTACACCTTGTCACATTTTTAATTGGAATAAGGTCATTGCAAGTTATTCAGCATTTAATAGTTTTAAAAATGAAAATTAAATTATGTATATCCCAAAATATCAGATATTTTTTTAAAAATGAAAATAATATCTGTAACAAATATTTCATGACATTTTACGACTTGATCGTTATAGGAAAAGTATAAGATCTGATGCATGTGTAATGGTTATTACTCACTCAAATGATTAGGAATATCATGTTTGGTTCATGTTGCGGAACATTGACGTTGAACGTCGAAATTTCTATCCCTTAACAAACTAAAATAATCACCTATTTAGCATTTTGAATCAACAAAATAATAATTTTAAAAGTTTATATCGATTATAAAAATTTAATATAGTTTTAAATAGTTTTATCGAAATCACCTTGTAAAAGTTTATTAAGCATTGCCAAAACGAAAGTACGCGTGTATACATTTTTAAAAACATAATTAGAGTGCCAAAACTTGAGTTTTATGACAATTAATCTGCCAAAATTCCATCAAATAAACAATTAAGCAAAGTAATTCATAACAATTCTCGTACCACCTGCAACATAAAGTTTGGTTTGTTTTTCGTTTAAAAATATCTAAAAAAATATTTTGTTTTGTTATATTATTAACTCACTGGTTATTACAATCAAAATGACGAGTCATTCATCGGAAAACGGGTTGAGAACGTCTGTTTTATATATCACACATCTTTTTAATGATCGATTATCTTCCCCCCCCCCTCCTCTCGGAGGGAGAAGGTCTTGACGCTTGATAATTAAAGAAAACTATGAGCACGATTTGGAGTTTTGACGTGTTCGTTTTGGCACGTGTTCTTTCAGCCCCCATTTCGATGATTGTTGGATGTTTCCTTGTCAAAACCCTTAGACTCACATCTCACCAATAATAATGCAGGAATATATATATATATATATATATATATATATATATATATATATATATATATATCTTGTGTTACCTAATCTAAATCTAAAGGAAAAGTAAATCAGTTATCATACTTAAACTCAGTTTTATTACTTTAACATAAACTAAAAAGATTGTACCCTCTTTTTATATTTATAAATAAATTTGTCGAAGAAATCCTGTCCTGGAATAAGTACCAAGGGTAGTTTAAACATGTGGTATCCGTACATACCGTTCATAAGCTTTTAGATATTGAACCATTTCCCTATTATTAGGAAACAAAACAATAATCAAATAAAATCACAATAATGCAATATGTTCGTTTTATTACATGTACAAAGAAGTCATATAACGAATATTTCTTCTATTCACAAGAAAGAGCGAGTCCAGGGAGGAAAGTTCGAGGGTGCTTTTGTAGAACCAATCAGCTTCAGTTACGATTCAAAATTCCTTAGAGGCGGTACGGTTTCAAAAACAGTTCTTAGAAAATTACTCGACGAGTATAATTAATGTTCAGAACATTCTTATTTTTGACTTTTTATTTATCTCGGGAAAATTAAGGGGAAATCCTGTTTTATTTCACTTGGGAAAAGAGCGACTTTAGTACTGTTTGTATAAGCGAGTTAAGTAGCTGTTTTTCGTGTTTTATTTTTTTCTTGATTCTATTTAAAAGTGTTATTTTCAAAATTGGGTTTGTTACATTTTTATTTATAGAATGGCCAACAGGATTACTTTGGAATTGTCAATCATTATTAATTATAAGTTTCTGATTGTAAATAATTTCGTTTTTTATTAATTTTTGTTAATAGACGTAAGTGTTTTGTGGAATTTATTTTGTTTAATTTTATAAAAAACTTCACGCGATTAAACTAGCCAGCGAACTGATGTGAAAACTTCTATACGAGAGACGAAAACTGACCAGCCAATAAGGTAAATCGCTTTAGGACTCGGTATCTCCGTTAAAGGGCACTTTAGGAATTATTTTTTATAATAAAGTAGGGTTATTTTGACTTCCCCTGTATGCTCCCGAGAGTAATGTTAATAATAATAACATTTATTTGTTTCCACAGTGTATGATATCATTTTAAAATTTTTACTAAATATTGTTTACGTCCTCTACATTTTTTCTTGATTTAAAAAAACCTAAAAGCTTGGAGGAGTAAAATTAATAATTAAACTTAGGATTTGTCATCAATTTCTGCTTCGATCGAGATGGAAATTAACCAATAAAAAATAGTAGTCATGTGATTCAAATTCAAAAGTGGGGTTATGTGTCAAAATATCAAAAAAAGTTTTTCTAGATGCAATTTTTAAATTATATGTAAAATTTCAGCTGTATAAGATAACTTAGATTTGTTGCCCATTTTTTGTAAATTGCACCACTGTTGCAAAGTAAAACTCAACGCAACCTACATAAAACTTTTTAGTTTTGAGAATGCTTCATCCCGGACATCTTTTCTTTAAAATAGCGGCATATTAAATGTGTGTTTTTCTAAAAAATTCAAATAGGACTAATAAGTACACAGTGTCATCAATAAAGTCTGCATTAGGTGGAAAATAAATTTTAAACGCGTTTAATTTTTATATTATGATTTTTTTATTAGAAAATTTGAGTCTTTTCAATTAAAGTATTTTCTTAATATTAATATGTGTGTATTATTTTTAGACACAAACTACGTTTTCAAAAATAGTTATTTTATGAAGTTACCTTATACAGGGTCAAAAACAAATAAACTTTGCATCATATATGACCAAATTTTAATAACCCTATTTGGATTTTGTAAAAAAAAACACACATTTAATATGGCGCTCCTTTAAACAAAATATGTCTGGGATGAAGCATTGTCAAAACTAAGAAGTTCAATGTAGGTTGCGTTGAGTCTTATTTTGCAACAGTGATGCAATTTACAAAAAATGAGCAAAAAATCTAAATTATCTTATACGGCTGCATATAGGCTAAAAATTGCATTTAGAAAAACTTTTTCTAATAACTTTTTTCGATATTTTGAGATATATCCCCACTTTTGAATTATTTTTGGAGAAAAATTAAAATTGGACAGATAATGCTATTCACGTAACTACTATTTTTTGGTAATTTTGATCTTGATCGAAACACAAATTATGCCAAAGTCAAATTTTGATTAAAGCTATTAACAAAAAAAAAATCTCATATGATAAGGATTTTACTGGTCACACTGTATACTTTTATCACATATGACTTGCTTTACTGTAAATACCCAAATTTTTAGATTTAATATTAAACAGGCTTATAAAAAAACAAAAATTTAACTACTATAAAAATCAAATTGAAAATAAAAAAAATAACATGAAAAAAATATACAAAATTATAGATGATGCCACAAATGCAAAAAAGAAAAATAACCTTCCTGATTTTAAAGTAGTTGATAACAATGAACAAGATTTTACTGATAATATCGTCATGGCTAACTTTTGTAATGATTACTTCATAAACATTGGCGTTGAGATGGAGAAAAAAATTGATATTCCACCAATCTCTTGCAATCTTGCGAGTAATGTAAACAATTCTATGTATTTATACGCAGTGACGGATAATGAACTTATTAAACAAATTCACTCATTAAAAAATAATAGCGCCCCAGGTAAGGATGGTATTAATGCTAAAACTATTAAATTTATACATTTAGAAATAATTAAACCTTTATCACATATCATTAATCTTATTTTTAATACAAATAAAATAACAGCTTATTTTAAACAGTGAATAGTATCTCCAGTTTATAAAACAGAACCCAAAAACAGGATAGAAAATTACCAGCCAATAAGCCTAATAAGGAACTTTGCTAAAATATTTAAGAAATGTCTAAAGGATCGACTCGTAAACTTATCGGGGAATCTGTTTGGCTTCTCAGAGGGAGTGTGTACTACTGACGCCATATATGGTCTAAGTTCTGAGATAATAGGTACATTAAATGTGGATAAGAAGGTCATTGCAGTGTTCATAGACTTAGCGAAGGCTTTTGATACCGTGTCCCGTGAAAAACTTCTGGAGATCCTGGAACTCTATGGAGTGCGGGGCAGGGTATTGGCAGTCTTTAAGAGTTATCTTTTTAACAGAGAGCAGTTTACAAAGGTCAATGGCTGCCTTAGTGTGCCGCGGAGAATTCGGATTGGTGTTCCACAGGGAACCATTTTGGGACCAATACTTTTCGTGACCTACATTAATTGTTTGTTGGGCATCAATATCAATGGTAAAATTTATTCTTATGCTGATGACTCGGCCATTCTGTTCTCTGGTGATACTTGGGATGAAGTAAGAGATAATGTAAACGAAGGTTTGATGATAATGAAACGCTGGTTGGATTTTCTAAAACTAACTTTAACATGGGGGTTATTATAGATCAATTTTTAAAATGGTCAGATCATACTGAATATTTAACAAATAAGATCCGTAAGCCCATTTATAAATTTTATTTGCTGAAGGAATTCTTAAGTAAAAAACTATTAATAGTTGTATACAAATCATTAGTTGAATCACTTTTGAGATATGGTTTGGTTGTGTGTGTGTGTGTGGGGGGGGTACTTATAAAGGTAACTTAAAGACACTTATTGTTGTACATAAATATATCTTAAAAATTATCTACAAAAAAAATAAAACCTACCCTTCACACTTACTATTTAATAAGAACACATGCAGCTTACATTGTTTATATGTACAATTAATATGTTTATATTACCAAAAATCGAATAATTTGAAGCATTTCATTAATCATAACTATTCAACCAGGGCAAACAGGTAAAAACTTGATTATACCTCGAAATAGATAAACTATTAATTTAAAATTTATTGACTATTTAGCCTACAATATTTTACCAGTAGAAATACGTAGTATTAAAAGATTAAACCTTTTTAACAGTAAGTGTAAATCATATAGGGTACAAAATTATCAAATCATCAAAACCATAGAAGAGGGCTAGTGGGAAAATTACCATATGGGAACTGAAATGTAAATCTTGTTTATACTATAAATTCAAGCAAATAATCATTGTATGTGTTTGAATAAATATATTAGTATGTAAGTGTGTATATAAGGTATATGGGTATTTCTGTGTTGCACATACAAATGCTCTTGCATTTAGGTGCATTATATAATAGGCTATACTAAATCATAAGCTACTATAACATATGAAAATGTATAATGTAATTTAAATTTTTTTTGTAATAATAAATGAAAAAAAAATGAAATCCATATACTTTTTTTTTGCCTTGCATTCTTAAATAAGGCCAGCATCAACTATAAATACAAACTAGCATTACAAAATAGAAACACACTAAATCAATTGTTTCAATTTAATTAATCCTGGATGTTTGTTTAGCCTCAAAACATGCAGGCCATTCACGATTGAAAATGTTTAGAAATTCCGTTTCCACTTTCCCGTGATTCATTTCTCTTTATTTCAGTTTATTTTTAAAATTCTAATAAACACGAAAATATTTAAGGAATTCCAACACAAGCCGAAAAATAGGACGGGGGTCGTAACTTTTCTCGCTCGGTTTGAAAAAAGAAAAACAATTTTTAAGAGCGGAGACACGTTTTATGATCTTTCTCGAGTTTATAGAAATGTCAGTAAAACGCAGACATGTATATGTATGCGTTTTAATGGGTATCATGTATAAATTGATATATACATGATACCCTAAAAGGTGTGCAAGACAAGAACCTCCTTAAAAAGCATTATCTCTAATGCGAAAATGACTAATATCAATTTATATTGAGAATATAATATATTCTTAAAGAAAACGTAAAATACAAAAAAAATATTATGTAAAAAAAACAGGATGTTCCATTTAAAAAATTTAAACTTGATATTGCACCTCCGTAATTAAAACTAAAATTAAAAATCTGACTAAAAGTACCTTAAGAAGGCCTTATTAGTTTTATCGTAGTTGCTTTGATAAATAAAAAATAAGACATCTTATAAAATGGGAAAATCTGAAAATCACCCTGTAAATTCAAAATCGATCGAGATAGATAGATTTAATTTAAAAAGTTGATGCTGGTAGCCGTTACTATGTGGTAGTTAATCATCTTCGGGAAATGTTTAAAAAGGAACTACTATGTTTTATACCACTAAATTTATTAAGAGAACAGTGACTGCAGTTTCAACTCACAGAGTCATTTTCAAACTGAATTACAAAGGTTGGCTAAGTATTCAATACAGAAACATGAGAAAATTTAACAATAAATAAAAACTACCTGAGAAATTACATTATTACATAGGGGAGGTACTAAATTTTGGGAACTAATTATTATTTGGCGACAACAAATAACGAGGAAAACCCAAGTTCTGTCTAGTCATTAAGCAAATTTACATTTTTATTTTTACTATGTTTATATATTTCTAAAGATTCAAGAATATTTAACTTTTGACCCTTTGTTGAACAATGTAATATGTCAGTGTTGCTTAAATTAGGAAAACTGTGACTGTGTTTTAAGCAATGGTTGGCAAAGCTCGAGTTTGTTTTTTGTAGTCTATATGATCGTTAGTGTTCTGAAACGCGAGTTTTAAAGCTTTTACCACTTTGTCCAATATACAAGCTATCACACTCTGAACATTTTAGCTTATAAACTCCTGAATTATCAAATTTATTAATTTTATCTTTAGCATTGTAAAGGATAGTGGACAGATTATGTTGAGATTTAAAGGCTACTTTTATGTTATGTTTGGAAAGAGTATTAGCTATGTTTTCTGATAGGGTACCACAGTATGACAAAGATATATAAGATGAACTAAATTTATCATTTTTTTATTTTGGAATATATTGAATTAAAAGCTAGTTGTTTAAAATTTTTAGAAAACCAACGTTTACAGGTAATACTATATCTAATGACTCTTTTCACCCCTTACAACACAAAATGGCTGCATACAATTCAATGATACATAGAGCATTCTCTTTGCCACTCTCTGAAGAAGATTTTCAAGAGGAACTAAATATCATTGAAAGGATTGCAATATCAAACAATTTCTCCCAACAAACCATAAAGAAATTAATAACTAAAAAATAAAAACAACTAGCTTTTAATTCAATATATCCTAAAATAAAAAATGATAAAGATAGTTCATCTTATATATCTTTGTCATACTGTGGCCCTATCAGAAAACATAGCTAATACTCTTTCCAAACATAACATAAAAGAAGCCTATAAATCTCCACATAATCTGTCCACTATTCTTTACAATGCTAAAGATAAAATTAATAAATTTGATAAATCAGGAGTTTATAAGTTAAAATGTTTAGAGTGTGATAGCTTGTATATTGAACAAAGTGGTAGAAGCTTTAAAACTCGCTTTTCAGAACACCACCGATCATACAGACTACAAAAAACAGACTCGAGCTTTGCCAACCACTGCTTAGAACACAGCCACAGTTTTCTTGATTTAAGCAACACTGACATATTGCATTATTCAACAAAAGGCCAAAAGTTAAATATTCTTGAATCTTTAGAAATATATAAACAGTAAAAATAAAAATGTAAATTTGCTTAATGACCAGACAGAACTTGGGTTTTCCCCGTTATTTGTTGTCGCCAAATAATAATTAGTTCCCAAAATTTAGTACTTCCCCTTTGTAATAATGTAATTTCTCAGGTAGTTTTTATTTATTGTTAAATTTTCTCATGTTTCTGTATTGAATACTTAGTCTACCTTTGTAATTCAGTTTTGAAAATGCCTCGTGAGATGAAACTGCAGTCACTGTTTTCTTAATAAATTTAGTAGTATAAAACTTAGTAGTTCCTTTTTAAACATTTCCCGTAAATTTAATTTGTTTCCGTCATTATAATATTCCCAAAAAAAAAGAGCTCAAGACTACTTTATCAGATTTTTAAAATCTTTTACGGTTTTTCAAATAGCCTATAAAAACTCCCAAAGCGATTCACTTTGTACTATCTCGGTGGCGTAGTATAGAGGGGCTAGAGGACACTGACGCCACATTTTATTGCATTGCATTGCATTTAACTAGATTTTTTTTGGATTTTTTTGTTGATAGAAAGTATTCCCTATCTGTAGGTGAGTATGATCATCTCATTCTTTTACAACCTTGGTGTTTTGTATGGATTTTCAAAGTCTAGTACGGATTTTCATACGCATTACCAGCTTTTCATTAGACACGCCCATTTTTAAAAATTTTTTTGTCAGTCTAGATTTAATCTCACAGATCAATTTTTTTACATATGGGAAATTTGTAATAGAATTCTGGAATCTCTTATCTGCAATTATAACTGAAGGGTTGCTAAAGATGTTTTAAATGATTAACGCACATTTGTTTTATTTTTGTAAGGAATTGATAATTTTTGAGGTTGACGTTAAAAATGATTTTCTCAATTAAATATATATATATATATATATATATATATATATATATATATATATATATATATATATATATATATATATATATATATTTATTATAATAAAACATTCAATAGTTTCAATATTTTTTATGATTTTCAATTAATAATAAATTTTTTTAAAGTAATAATGTTGCGTTTAATAATTAACTAACACTAGAATTCAGAACATGCATTTACAATTAAATTTTATTTTCTAGTTTTTTGGAATTTTAAATTTTTGAAAAAAAATAATTGAATGTTCTCAAATGTGAAGTTTAAATTTTCTTCGTTATAGAAAATTTTTCTCTATAATAATCATATTATCTTATAATGTAGAAGGGAGTGGGCAACAATTTTTTTATCAGGCCGGGTGCCAGGAAACTATTCTAAGCCTCTATACTATTTTGTAGAATTTTTTCAGATTTTTTAAAGTGACCATTAGAAAAATGCAGGAGCGAGGACACATTGCAAGCAACTTTGAGGTTTATTTTTCAAGAATTAGACCACTGTGTAAAAAATGTCCTATGATATGTTTACTTCAATCTAACTCAAACTGAAAACATGAATTCAAATGCATGAGATTAACCACGTCCAAACCATGCCCGAAAAGCTATACACCTCTAGCTGATCTAGGAGTATTCCGTTATTGACAAACGATTTTGTGTCCATCATTTAGCTGACGGTATTCCCTAATAGAAAGGGTAGCAGGAGAAAAATTATCCTCCCCAACTGTGACAAACATATGAACGGATGTATAAAGATGCACTTTCTACGAGTTCTTCAAAATATTTTGAAAGTCAATAAATTATTCAAAACCACTACTTTACTACCAATTCTATTAGATATTTAAAATTTCAACAAGCTCAACAAAATGAAAATTCCATCTTTTCACATTCGTATAAATAAAAATTAAATTTTAAGAAGAAGGGACACACAGAACATAGCAAATGTATTAGGTTGATTAAGAGAGATTTAGATTGATTGTAGATTGTAAACAAGTCATTTGAACTGTTGATGTCGGCACAATCAACTTTGCCAGGCATGTACTACAAATTATAAGTTAGAAGAACTATTAAAATAAAGAGTTTTTCTATAAGTTAAAACTCGGAATTTAAAATAAATAATGATTGAACAATAGATTCAAAATAAATAAGGACTCGAAAACAAAACAAAATTAAAAAAAAAAGATTAATAGAAACCAGAAGTAAATTTTCCGAAAAATTATTCGGTTTGTTTGTGTTTTCTTGCTTGCTCTTAAAATTTCAGTTTATCTCTTAATAAGTAAAAAATTTAAATTCGGCGTCATTTAATGCCCTTTTTTTTAGAAATACGATTCAGAATCATTTCTAGAAAATTGAAAGAAAATTATGGGACACGCAATATTAACTTGGTAAATTAAAACCAGGGCAGTCCAGATTCAAAGGTCAATTGTCCTTATTTAAAAAGACTATGTTTTTAAGTTAATGTGTCGTAGTTGGATACTGACCAAGACAACATTATAAAAATAATATGTGGGGTATAAGCATTTTTTGCGCAGTTTTGGAGAAGCCAAAACCAGAGAGGAGAGAAAATAGGTTCTACTTATATTGATATAGAAATTCCTATGTAGAAGAAATATTTGAAACATATTAAATAAAAGGAGATAAAATATAAAATAGTGTAAACAAACACAGTATCGCTAGGATAAAAATGCATCTATTGACTAATACAAAAATTTTAATATCTTGTTTCATAAGTATGCGGTTATTTGGCACGGTATTTTTGGAGATATGATTTAGTTTTTTTAAGAATTGAGAGAAAATATTTTTTTCTTTGAATTTACATTTTTTCTGCTATTTTAATCAAAAAAAATTAAGAAATAGATGACTTATCGGGAGATCAGAAAGTTGCAGTTCCCTCCGCTGTAGAGTTTAATATTATGTTTTTTAACCGACTTAAAAATAGGTGGATTTTCAATTTGATGTTTACACCGGATGTTCCATAAGCAATGGTACACAGGAACAATACATCTCTTACGTAAAAATATTGCGATTTAGATAAACTTGTTTTAATCGAATGGTTACTACTAAGCAAGATACAAGATGTCAAATAATAATTTCATTTTTATCATTAACAAAATTCACATATTTGTTGGTTGTAAAGGGCGCCACTTAAAATGTTGCATAAATTAAACATAACGAAGATATTTTTACATATATATATATATATATATATATATATATATATATATATATATATATATATATATATATATATATATATATATATATTGTTACAGCTTTGTTATTTCATAAACAAAACTATAAATAAATTTACTAAAATACCAACAATCAAGCCAATGCTCAACATAAATTAAACTCTTATTTTCATCAAGTAGTCTCTTTAATACATATAAAATAAAAGCTAAAAGTTTTTGTCACTGTCACACCAAAAACCGGTTTTGTAAAAAAAAAGTCAAGTGTGCCTAAAAATGTATCAAACACTCCACTTTTGCCACTTTCATCAAGGGTGTAGTTAGTTAATCTTTTGTTTTTTTTTTTTGGCGCTCTTGAGATTTTCTAAAAGCGTCAGTAGAGAGATTCTGGGCCAAGCCTTGGTTGTGCCAACTGGCATAAGCTCAGAGAAAGCAATATTTTGGCTGATTTTTCTACTGATACAGCACTACGTTTATCCCAGTAAACAGCTAAAACCATATTTAGTGTTTTAGGGCAACATTTGCCAGATTTTGGGGGATAAAGAAAGTTAAAGCTGTATTGGTTTACCCTTAAGTAAAGTGTAGTGAAAGTTATCACCTCTAAGAGGTCAACACCATATTTTTGAACTTTTGATACTTGTTACACCCATAAAGACAAACAGGTACATGTCACAATCAGGTTTTATTTAACCGGGATCTTCCTTTTCTATTTAACAACTGGAATTCCACGCCGGAGCCTGGCATAAAACACTCCATTGCTCCCAAAGAAGTTACAGGTTAGTGCTTGCTAAAAGGACTTAGACTCAATGATAAAACCACACTTTAGGTATTAGAACTATATATAATAAACTGTGCTATTATCTAATTTATCGTATGCTTTCATTTTCCCCCTGTGATTGGGAACTAATAATACTTTCTGCGTGCGATCACAGGACACTTTATAATTAATTTAAGTTAAACTACCTTGTAAACCGAAGGTATACGTATACACTAGGTAATTTAAAACATTATTTCACCCATTAGAAGTCCAGCACTTTTAATTTAGTTCCTAAATCGGCGTACTAGATAATTTGTTAGTGCAAAATACAACCGTACATAAAAAGTAAGGTGATTCAGTTTAGCCGATAGTAAAAATTAAAGCTAGACCTACATCTAAACCGACTTGGCGTATGGCGCAGATGACGTCATACTCGCAGTAGTGTTGTTCATTGTTTCTTTCTTTTTTTTTTGTTCTAATCCAAGTAGCAAATAGTCGCATATTTATTTAGATTAAATTAAAATTCACATAGTTTGTAAAATAGAATCCTTTTTTATTGTTATATATAGATATTAATTGTTTTTTGAATCGGTGTGTTTTATTTTGGGATCTAGTTGTTTCCTGTTTTCGATAACATCATCGCTTCTTCTTACCGACGGGCCTAAAACAGGTGGCGCTTTGAATTTATATAACCCCCCCTAATCTTCGACATGCTAGCCTAGGCACTGCCCTAAAAGAAGGAGCGATCAACACTAAAAAAATAATCACCTGTACAGAAGCATTAAATATTTAATTTTCATTCATTCGTTTTCATTTTAATTCTTTTTCTCTCCCGTGACGTAGCAATATATATATATATATATATATATATATATATATATATATATATATATATATATATATATATATATATATATATATATATATATATACAGGGTGATTCAAAAATCGATCACGAAACTTAAGGGGGTGATTCTACTTGACAAAATAAGGGTAGAGCTTCATATAATTTTTTTTCAAAATGTCATTCGTTTTCGAGTTACAAGCCGTCCAAGTTCAAGTTTTTATTTTTTGTTTTTTGAATTACTCGCTTACAAGAAAACCGATTTGACTAATATTTGAAAGATAGGCTAAGTCTTCTGCGCTTCATCATTTTAGTAACAATTCACATTGATTGTTTGCCGCTAGAGGGCACTTTACCAACATTGAAAATTGTTTTTTTGTCATAATTTTTTAGTGTTGACAGCTACAGTAGTTTTTGGCATAATTTCTGAAAGACTGATGCCAGGCCTTTAAAAAAGGTGTTCTTTATTTACATCGCTAAACCCAACGGTTTAGACGTAAATCACCCTTAAAAATTAAGTGGTAAATTTACTTTTCTCATTTCATTACCACCAGCTACCAGGTAAATAGCTATCAAAGTATACTAGAGCTGTCAGTTTAACATCAAATAAATTCGCTTTTTAAACTATTTAATTTATAATCTTAAAATAACTAATAATGGCTAATCAGTAAATATTCATATTATGGATTATTGCGATATACATTTAATTGATAAAAATTAATGAAACAGTACTAAACAAACTAAAAAAGATTCTCAAAATGTCCCCCATTTTCTTCCATACATTTCCTAACACTCTTCAAAAAATGTCGCCTAACTCAATGAAAAATTTCTGGTGTTTCTTTAATAATTTGGCACTTTTCGATTATCCTGAAGCGAAGATCCTCGACGTTGATTACTGGAATATCGTACACCAATTGTTTCAAATGACCCCAAAAGAAAAAATCCATAGGATTAAGGTCTGGTGACCTCGCTGCCCATGCCAATGGTCCACTTCGTCCTATCCATCGCTCAGGATACGTTGCATTCAAATACTGTTGGACACGTATACTAAAGTGGGGCGGAGCTCCGTCTTGGAGGATCCACATGTTGGCCCTTACTTCCAATGGCACATCTTCCAGATACAATGGGAGACGATTTTGGATAAAATCTAAGTATACGTCACCAGTTAATGGGCCATCAAAGAAATGAGGACCAATAAGGTAATCTCCTATTATCCCTGCCCACACATTTAGTGAAAATCTACGCTGATGTTTCGTTTCTACCACATTGTTTGGGTTCTCGTAAGCATATGTGTGGATGTTGTGTAGATTTGTTATGCCATCACGAGTGAAACCAGCTTCGTCAGTGAATAATATGACGCCAATTAATCGATTATCGTGTTCATACTTAGCTAGGATCTGATTGCACATTTCCAACCGTCTCGGCCGATCATCGTCATAAAGAGCCTGCACCTTTTTTGAATGAAACGGGTAGAGTTGTTCTTCTCTTAGTATCCTCCATGAACTAGCCTGACAGAGCCGCACTTCATTCCCAATTTTTCTAGTACTAATACCTGGATTATCTTCAATAATTTCAAGCACTCTTTCTTCTTGTTGCACGTTTCTAGCAGTTCTAGGTCTTCCCCTATTTCCATTATAACTTTTAAAGGAACCACATTCCGCAAGCCTCCTGTGCACACTGGAACATGTTTGAGCATGAGGGATATTTCTTTCCGGATAACTCTCCATATAATATCTTCTTGCCAACTCTGCATTACCATTTGCTTTTCCATAACAAAAATGGATATCACAATATTCGATATTTGAATATTGGTGATTAGCCATTATTAGTTATTTTAAGATTATAAATTAAATAGTTTAAAAAGCGAATTTATTTGATGTTAAACTGACAGCTCTAGTATACTTTGATAGCTATTTACCTGGTAGCTGGTGGTAATGAAATGAGAAAAGTAAATTTACCACTTAATTTTTAAGGGTGATTTACGTCTAAACCGTTGGGTTTAGCGATGTAAATAAAGAGCACCTTTTTTAAAGGCCTGGCATCAGTCTTTCAGAAATTATGCCAAAAACTACTGTAGCTGTCAACACTAAAAAATTATGACAAAAAAACAATTTTCAATGTAGGGAAAGTGCCCTCTAGCGGCAAACAATCAATGTGAATTGTTACTAAAATGATGAAGCGCAGAAGACTTAGCCTATCTTTCAAATATTAGTCAAATCGGTTTTCCTGTAAGCGAGTAATTCAAAAAACAAAAAATAAAAACTTGAACTTGGACTTGGACTCGAAAACGAATGACATTTTGAAAAAAAATTATATGAAGCTCTACCCTTATTTTGTCAAGTAGAATCACCCCCTTAAGTTTCGTGATCGATTTTTGAATCACCCTGTATATATATATATATATATATATATATATATATATATATATATATATATATATATATATATATATATATATATATATATATATATATATATATATATAATATGGGATTTTTTAGATTAATAGTTTTATTCGAAATTTGACTTTGGCAACAATTTCTGTTGCGATCGAGATTAAAATAAACCAAAAAAATAGTAATCACATGATTAGCATTATCTGTCAAAATTTTAATTTTTTTCCAAAAAAAATTCGAAAGTGAGGTTATATCGCAAAATATCGAAAAAAGTTATTTAAGTTAGTTAATTATACTTATTTTGCAACAGTGGTGCAATTTACAAAAAATGGGTATAAAATCTAAATTTTCTTATATACTTGAAATTTTGCATATGGGCTAAAAATTGCCTTTAGAAAAACGTTTTTTTTTTTTTAACTTTTTTCGGTATTTTGCGATATAACCTCACTTTCGAATTTTTTTTTGGAAAAAAATTTAAATTATCAGATAATGCTAATCACGTGGCTACTATTTTTTTGGTTAATTTTCATCTCGATCGGAACAGAAGTTGATGCTAAAGTCAAATTTCGAACAAAGCTATAAATAAAAAAATCCCATATGATGCGGACTGTACTGGTCAGAGGGGAACTAGTAACAATATGTTCACTATAAGTTTACATGTGGAGGTTAAACTTGGGCATAACTTTTGCAGGAGTGAAAAACATTTCTTTCCTTCCATGTTGGGTGTTCTTCCTGTTCCCTGTCTTATATAGAACAAACTTATGTGTATTAAATTCCTTACAACACGAATATATTTTTCAAATTTTCGATCCTCTTAATGCATTAAGGTTAATGATTTGTTTGTTCAAGTCAAAGATTTTTTAATTAGATATTTAAGTTTAAATTTAAAAATTAAGTGGCCGTCCTTAACTCAACCTTAGCCTCGATCTCCGAGTTTCATTGAAACAAACAGAAAGTGAAAACCACTGATTTTGCCAACACATATTTAACGGAGAATTGGTATATACATATTTTTAAATTTTACGTTTTAATATGAAACTCTCTATTAAAGAAATAACAAAAATTTAACTTTTTTAAATATTTATGAAAATGTAATTATTAATTTTTAGTTCATCAAAGCAGATATATTAAAGAAACGCCAGTCTAAGAAGGCTATTCTGCAGTTTTAATCTCTAAATGCTATCTCAGTTTGTTTTGGGAACAAAAGATTTATCACCACAATTTTTAATACGTCTATTTAGATCTAACATTAAGCATAAACGTCAGGAACTGTCTATTGAATCGAAAATCTAAATTAAAATTTCAGTTAAAAACAAATAAATCTATTCACCGCCATGTTCAAATAGTTGCCTATATTTATTCCTCTTTCAAGCAATTAAAGGAAAGAATATATACCAACAGTTATTCTGCCGATATGTCTAGGAATTTTTATTTTCTATAGACAGTTGTTTCATGCGAATGTTGCTCATGGTTCGATACAGCTCCATTGACGAGACCACCAGGTGATCGAAACGCATATGGAGAGAGATCTAATTCTTTTTTAATGGTTTTATTTATTATTGTAACTTATTTTCAATTAACGAATAATTGAAAAATAGTTTATAAGCAAATAATTACGTATTTTCAAAAAAATTAATTTGTTCATATTAGAATTACTTTCCAGACTACACTGCAACAGCAGCAATACAGTAGTTCTCTGTCTTGTAATATTTAATACTTCCTATTAGAAACGCAACTATATATTTCCTTGCTGCGATTAACACACTAAAGTAAAAACCAGATCGAAAAGGTACCTCCCCTCACCTTGTGTTCTGATGTAAAAATATGCATGTCCTTCTCTTTAACATTTGATGTCGTTTTTAAAATGTGTGGTATGTTATTTCTCTAACGCTACGAAGGTTAATGATATGTTTGTGTTACTTAAAAAAAAATTAATTGCATATTTGACTTTTGATCCGAAAATCATTTCGCATCTCGAATTCAACCTTTCAACGAACAGATGTATTTACGAATTAATATAAAATCATATATATATATATATATATATATATATATATATATATATATATATATATATATATATATATATATATAAATAAATATATATATATATATATATATATATATATATATATATATATATATATATATATATATATATATATATATATGATAATTGTAATAACTCAAACATAACTTGAAGCTGAATAAGACGTGTCGTACTGTATGAGTTTTGCTTCCTATTTTTAATCCCATAATTAATATAGTATGTTTATCTTACCTGTTCAATGAGATCCGCTGCGTCGTCAAAGTGCGTGGATATATTTGAATTCGATGAATCCATCACATTAACCTTATGATATTTTATATCTCCATCTAACGGAATATCTGGTAGTTCTGGTGCTGCACTTATAATACACGTGACATCCAAAGCTTCGATTATATGTGGAATGACAGTTGCTGCTGAAGTAAGAATTAGGTTTTCAGTCAAAATGGAAATGTTGCTGTTGTTCAAGATAATTTGTTCGGTTGACTGGCACCTCGAGAGGATTGAACTGAAATAAAATCGTCTCTAATGAACAAAATAGATTTTTGACAAGAAACTATTGATTTTATTATTTATTTATTTGTTCACAACTAAGCACAAGTCAAAGAGAAACATTTTATTACAAATTAAAATTTCAGTAAGGTATAAAGAAATCTTCACGACATTAGTCACTAGGATGGGAACAACCTAAAATGGATTGGTTCCAGCGAATCACAAGCTGATTAAAGTCTGATAATCGTTTCAAAATCTGATTTTTTGTTATTCCCATCCACAAGAGACCCGCTGACTACTCCCGACAGTAAAATTGGCTTATAAGTTTCCGAATTTTCTCTTTCAGGTCATTAGAAGAAAAAGATAGACAATTTATATCCTGCCAATACAACTCTGGTCCTCCTTCCATTCGCGTTTCGACTACCTAATGATCTCATCAGTGCTAAAATGAACCAAAATATTAACAGAAAACAACCGTTAATATAAAATTGAAATTCCGAGGTAAGTCGGTATAAACAGTCCAACGACATATATACATACATTGAAGTAGTGAGAAGCTTAAAATTTAATTTTAAACTTCTCACATTTTAAACATCTTACCAATGACAAATTAACAACATTAATAGAAGCTTTTTGATATGCATGCAGAATATTACGAGAGTTTGAAATATAAAAAACAGCAATTTAAACAAAAATTTTCTAAACAGTATAGAAAATCTATAAAACCATAATATACAAATCATATGGTAAGGTCTTCTGGTACTGGAGAAGTAATTTTTCATCTAATTATAGCTTATGACGCTTCGGAATACATAGTAAAGCTAGGCGATGATTGATTTGCAAGCTCTTGAGATTTTTCGAACATAAAGACTTACGTTTCCTCTTTATCTGATAGTGAGATTGTACATCGTTGGAAGCAAAAAAGTTCTCTTTATCGCTGCATTCAAGCTTGACATGTGGAGATGGAAGATCTTCCTTAAGGAAGTCAAGTTTCTCTCTCTTCCAATGTTTCAAGTAGATTTCATTGTAAACATGTGACCTGAATTATCACTATTAATAGGTTTATAATTCGAATATTTCGTGCTTACCTTATCATTCAGCGACTAGTTACAGACAACTAATGATATTTTATAAAAGTTGTACCGATTTAAAAGCATGGTACATCTTATAAGTAACGTTGTCTATCATGGGAACCGCTTCCATAAAATATTACAGCACTGCACTTTTTCTGGGTACCAGGGAAATGTGATCTTATTGTGGGGTTCCTGTATTGTGCACCTCTATGATTTAAGACCGTGTCTTCAACGTCTTATACAGTTTTTAACAAGGGTGGAATCTAAAATGTCAACATGTAAACAAATAGCTCTCAAAGAAGATGGATTAAATTTTTAATCGGCACACTGTACTTTCCCATACCCTCCTGGGGTCTGCTTTTAATATATTATTGGATTCTTGGAGTTCTTGAGTAAATATTTATGCTTTCTTTAAAGGAAATGCCCTTTATTTTCCGTTATATGTTTGATATTTTGTAACAAAAATCCTCCAACTAGACATAAATATTTCAGTATTTTTAAATTGCATATTCCCACGACACTGGATTTGTATTTGCACGAAATAAAATATTCTATATATTCTTTCCTTTTTCTCTACTTGAATGGAGAATAACATATACGAAACTATTTAAAAACGGCAGATAGATTTCATTTATTTCGTACTGAAATTTTAATTTTTAAAATTTTGCACTACTTCGATGAATGTATAGATGTCGTTTCGACTGGCGATATTTTTCAGTCATCTAAGTCGGCAGGTTTTTAATACCCTGCCGACATGTCTCGGAATTTATATTCTATATAGCAGTTGTTTCCTGACAATGTTGCTCTCATTTCGATACAGCTCCACTGACGAGACTATGTGGTCGAAACGCGTATGAAGAGAGGGTCAGATTTGTATTTGCAGGAAATAAACTGTTTCTATATATTATTTCCTTTTTCTCTGCTTGAAAAGAGAATAAAATATAGGCATGTGTAGATATGAGTTTCAAAACTTATTTGATATTCAGAGTATTTCTCTACTTTTATGAAACAGACCGGAAAGTAACAGATGGACAAAGAATTTCAAATGTTTAACATTGTTTTACTATTTTTAAAATCTAAAATTATAAGGAAATATATAAAAATCCTGACATTTTGTAGAAATATAAACATTTTTAACTTTTAGTAAAATGTAACAAATAAAATTACAATCGTAACCAAAAAAATATGTTGGAACACAATAAGTCAGAAAAGACCACTAAAACTCCATAAAATATAAGCTTTATTAAATACTTAATTCTTAGTTTTACAACATATTTTATTACAAGTTATTTGACATTTTAAGCTATTTTAATAAAAAAGATCCTTTGATTTGTCTTTATTTATTAAAAACAAGTCGGATTCCAAATTTTATTAGATTCGCAAATTAAATTTAAAAAAATATACATAGAAAATTTACATTTTTGAATGAAGCACACAAACAAATAGATTTAATAGTATTTACACATCAATATACAGGGTGTCTCCAAAAAGTCTGTACAATTTATCTTAGTCCAAAAGTTGATAGTTTTCGAAATACAGAGTGTCAAATTAATAACTTTTTAAAACTTTTTTGTAAATATTTATCTTAATACTAGCTTGATTTTCACTGAATTTGATACTTAAGGGTATTTTAAGATGAGAAATCACAATCTAATTAAAGCCGTGGTGTACATTGAGAGGGCGCCACCAGCACCACTTCAACTACATCTAAAACTCTTTCGTGCCTCGGTATATTAATTTTCTAATTAAATTTTTATTTTCCGACATTTCTTGTCCAAAAGAGTTATACCTAGCAGATGTGGCTTCAAGTTGCCGTTTCTGAAATAATCTTCTATTTTTGGCCGTTCTCGGTTACGATTGCTAGCATTTATCATGTATTTCACAGATTTTTTGATACAAAATGAAAATATAGGCTTGTATAATGACACTTATGCTTTCAAGATCATTTTACAAAATTGCATCCAAACGAGCTAAAAGTGTAGTAAATATTTAAAATAAAACCGCGCGTGTTAAGTCATTGCACTGTTGCCAGATGTCCAAATAATTAATATGGGGAAAAAAATATTCGGAAAAGTTTAAAATTAAAGAATGTTTTTAGAAAAAAATAGTGTACCAGGGCACTGTAGCACTACCCAATGAGCCACCACTGACTGAGCCCCCAACCATAGAAGTGTTCCGTCCATCTACTCAATAAATAAGCTTATAAATACATTTTATGTTAACTTCGAACTTTTTAATCAGGAGCCACTTCATCTGAATTGTGGTAATTCGTTTTTCAATTTATAACATATCATACACGAATTAAACAATAACTATATAAGATAAATATATTTTTTCTGGCCTATTTGATTTATTATTCTTTTAAAAATAAAAATATTTTTTCATGTTTTAAGTGAGAGATTCGGTCAATCATGAATTCCAATATACTTACTTGTTTGAAAAACAAATGATTACGAAAATTGGCAGTTTCGAAACAGAACATTCCTTACCTTTCCAAATTCACGCCAAAATATTTTCTGTTACGAAACAGAGTTTTCATAATAAAAAAAAGTTTATTTATAAGTCCATTGGAAAAATTTTTGTGTTTGTATTTCCTTGAAATTTAATTAATTACTTGGAATTTTTACATCTCTTCTAACAGATACTGTTAATCGAATTTAGACGTGTGAACAAAATGTTTTAATTAGGAAAAGACTATTAATCTTGTATGGATCAAAGCAAAATTCTGTCGACGGAGTAATTAGGAAGGGAAGTGTCATAAACTTATATTTCTTGTTTGACATTTTGTTAATTAATTAGGAAAATTATCTTTTTTACTTGTAAAAATCCATGTAACTTGAGTTTCGAGGTGTCCCTGAATAATTTATAAAAAAATCTTTTAATCATTAATAAAATAGTTTTTCATCGTCTTGATAGTTTAGCCAAGAAGAGTATTTCTATGCCAACAATTCTTATTACAACCACAGATTAATCAGATGCAATAGCTAAAGGGTCCAATTATCTTTACCTTGAAAAAAGTAAAAAAAAAAATATTAAATTTTATGAACCTAATCCCAAGAAAAATAAAAATAAATATTAACGGTTAAAGAAAATGAATATACAGTGCCTTCATTTCAAAACGAACCATCCTTAATAACTTTGTTAAATAGAAAAATTTAAAAAAAAAGAAAAAACACGTCAATTTAGATATACAGGGGGAAGTTTAATTTTGCATTTGTTAAAAGTCTGTCAATCACCTCCTCACCTCCAGCTAACCTCACTTTGATATGTCAAATGGGAACCCCCACCTTGTGACACATCATTGTAAGCAGCATAAAATTGTCTATCCAACCGTATAAAAAAAATTAAATCGGTTGACGTACAAGCGAACAGTGTGCAAAAATGTCTTGTAATAATGCATAATATATCGGCCTCGAACTTTAGTATGTCAAATGATTACCCTATAGTGTGATACATCATTTTAAAGGGCATACTATCTCCTATTTAGCCAATAGTAAGAAAAGATGTGTGGTAATAATAGACACCTTATCACATTAAACTTTATTATGTCAAATGGCTACTTCATAGAGTAAAATATTATTTTAAATTTAAAATAAATATTTTTTTAAAATAATAAACAGTTAAAATATTTGCGAGAAAAAAACTAAGCCTGTTTTAAAATTCATCGCAAAATTCATTGCAGTCTAATCAATCTAGTGTATTTATTTCAATGATATTTTTTGCGGTACCTGATAGGTACAAGAAATCACTGCAATAAATAAAATTTTTAAGATCTTTAAACACCAGTTGTTTATTATTGTTAAAATTGTCATTGTGACGCCTAGTTGAAACGTGAATATAAATGGTGTATACGCTAGCCGAAAGAATAGAAATAATTTTTCTCTATGGAGCTGAAGATCGGTGCGCTCGTAGAACCGCCAGAGCATTTAACGAGAGGCATCAAGACAAAAACGTGGGCCATAAATATGTACTCGAATTGGTACGAAAGTTTGAAGAAACGGGATCCGTTTGTAATAAAAAATCTATTGAGAAAAGGGTTGTAGATGAAGCATGCCAAATCGAGGTACTAGGACAGTTTGCAATAGATCCAACTTTATCCATCTCAAAGGTCGCAGATTTAACCAACATTTCTGCTGGCTCTGTGCATAAAGTTTTAAAACAAAATAAGTTTTTTCCCTACAAAATTCAAATTCTTCAAGAACTCGGAGAAGACGATTTTGATAGGAGAATTCAATTTTGCGAATTAATGTGCCAACGAATTGACGAGGACCCCCATTTACCTAAGAATATCTGCTTTAGTGATGAATCAACTTTTTTTCTAAATGGACTGGTTAACAGACATAACTGCAGATACTGGGATAATGAAAATCCGCACCTTTTCCGAGAAGGGCATACTCAATATCCCGAAAAAATTTACGTGTGGGCAGGAATTTATGGCAATGAAATCATCGGGCCATTTTTTTTGGAAGATAATTTAACTGGGCAAATTTATTTAAACCTTTTAGAAAACACAATATACCCTGCCATTGTGCAATCTTTAGAAAACCAAGTGGATGAAAATGCTGTTATGGTACTAAATGAAAATAATTTGCATTTCCAGCAAGATGGAGCTCCCCCGCACTACGCTTTGGCAATTCGAGAGTGGCTTGATGAACATTTTCCAGGGACGTGGATTGGCAGACGTGGTGCAATTGAATGGCCAGCACGGTCTCCAGACCTAACCCCTCTAGACTTTTTTCTTTGGGGGTATTTAAAAAGCAAGGTTTATAAAACCCCACCTGAAAATATTGACGATTTAAAAGATCGAATTGTTCGGGAATGTAGAGGAATTAGCAGAGAAACCCTTGCCAATGTTCGTGGGGAATTTCAAAATAGGCTTTTTTATTGTCTCGCTAATAACGGCGCAAATTTTGAACATTTAATAAAATAATTTTCTTCAACTGAATAAAACTGA
Source organism: Diaprepes abbreviatus (assembly GCA_034092305.1). NCBI lineage: Eukaryota > Metazoa > Arthropoda > Insecta > Coleoptera > Curculionidae > Diaprepes > Diaprepes abbreviatus. The sequence goes on along the minus strand of JASJET010000055.1, from coordinate 2,581,331 downwards.
ATAAACTGCTTATATTTAACACACATTTTTGCATCCTAATTGCCTATAACGTCTATTAACTTAATTTTTTTTGACATCATTGGATAGCAGATCGTACGTCCTTTAAAATGATGTATCACACTATAGGGTAATCATTTGACATACCAAAGTTCGAGGCCGATATATTATGCATTATTACAAGACATTTTTGCACACTGTTCGCTTGTACGTCAACCGATTTAATTTTTTTTATACGGTTTGATAGACAATTTTATGCTGCTTACAATGATGTGTCACAAGGTGGGGGTCCCCATTTGACATATCAAAGTGAGGTTAGCTGGAGGTGAGGAGGTGATTGACAGACTTTTAACAAATGCAAAATTAAACTTCCCCCTGTATATCTAAATTGACGTGTTTTTTCTTTCTTTTAAATTTTTCTATTTAACAAAGTTATTAAGGATGGTTCGTTTTGAAATGAAGGCACTGTATATATATATATATATATATATATATATATATATATATATATATATATATATATATATATATATATATATATATATATATATATATATCTGGCCATAAATTTAGTAGATGCAATTATCTAACTAATGTCTAGTTTAGGAATAAGCAAAGAAAATATTATTTTTGTTTGAGTTTTTATATTAGATATGTTTTTTTACTACGAAAATAAAGTCTTTTTATTTTTAATTTCTGCCAACTAACTTGGATGCGGAAAGAAATCTGATTTAGGCCTGAACACCTTCTGTCGCATCTGATTAATTTTGGTAAACTTATCAATGATCCATTAAACCAAAACACATATTGCAAAAATTTCTACAGTTGATTTTCGTTCGATCGCAAAAGCATCCTTATTAAAAAAAATATTATTAAAAGAAGTTATTTGAAATTAACTCTATCTTCTTTTGGGAATTTTAAAGGGGACAATCTTGCCTTCCAGTGTTTTATCATACAGTGTTGCAAAATTTATGAAGAAATATATATGCTTGTTTTTAATAATCAATAGAAAGTTGAAAAAGATGTGTTTTCAAATTGGCAATAAGTCCATATGGCGGCCATAAGAACAAAATAAGTTGATTATGGTTATTTTTGTAGATTGAACATAGAAATAGCTGAGTGATCAATAAAGGAAAAAATTGGATAACAGAAAAATTTTAATATTTTAAAGATTCTGCTGTTACACCACTGTTCATTTTAAAAGAATGGAATTTCCTTTCCAGAAGTGATCCTTTCATCTGCAAGACTGGCATTTCTAAAAATAAGATGAGTTGCTTCCAAACGACGGCGTTAAAATATTTTATTGGTGAAGGCATATAAGCAGTATGAATATAGAAATTCTAATGGATACATCTAAAATTGTAGCACAGGTAGGTATGCGTGAAATATTTAGCATGGAATTCCTGCCAAGACATAATTCAATACAATATATGAGAGTGTGAATTTATTGTTCATAATTACATACAATATAGCGATATAAAATGGTTTTTACTAATAATGATTTTGGACGAAACTAAACTGAACTAAGATAGATTGAACAGAGATAGAGAAGGAAATATAGATATCTTTTTAGTCGACTTTTTTTTATGTATGTACGTCGATTATTCGGAAATTAGTAAATGGGAATTTTCGGGGTTGCACGAATTTAAAATATTTTTTAAAAATTTGGCGGATCCCACATGGCAGACTGAAAATTTTACATGTTTCGATTTTATTTAAATTATTACTGAAGAGTTTCTGAGGGTGTAAATAACGAATTTAAAATTATGTTCAATAATTCAATATGGCAGATGCAATATGACGGTCAAAAATTATATATTTCTGGATTATGTCCAAAATTGATACTGGGGCTTTTTCGACGACGTAGTTTAAGAGTTTAAATTACATTTTTATGCTATTCATATTTCTAGGTTAAGAACAAATTTTTTACAATTTAATACAGCATATAGCACATGGGGGACTAAAGATTTTACGTTTTTCCGATTTAGCCCAAAATTGATAATGGGGGGTTCTTGGGACGCATAATATGTATCTTAAATTAATTTATTTATATTCAATATGTAGAATAAAAAATTTACATGTACAAAACTCCCTTAAATATCGAGAATGGGGTTTTTGGAAGCCTAGCTTATGGCAAACTAAATATTTATTTGCTACAATTTCATTCAATAACAATACAACTTTTGCAATAAAATTAGCAGTAATTATTTTCGAGATCAATTATCAAATTAGAATAAGAAATATATCCTTCTGAGGAAGGAAGAAGAAGAATATATATATATATATATATATATATATATATATATATATATATATATATATATATACAGAACCTCTTAAAAAAAGCGAACGTAACAAAAAGCGACGGACAACCCGTTTAGCCATGTTGAAGAAGTGAAATAATGCATACTGTTGTATCGTAGCTTGCTTCCTGTTTCCAGCAAAAATGGTGTCGCGCAAGGACTTTTCGCTGGTTTCGGGTCGTCAAAACACAGTGGGTCGAAAGCACGGATTTGATATTAAAAATAAAAATCGGATCCAACAATAGCAGACTGAAACTTTAAAATCATGAAAATAAATTCGAAAAACGTCTAATGTGGTTCAACGCTTTAAAAATAAAATAAAAAGAATAATTGTATTTCCATGAATAAAATATTGCGCTTGACTTCAAGGTACATTTTAAATATAATACTATAATAATAAATACATGGATATCGATAATCTTTAAAAATGCGAAAGTACTTTTTCCTGTGTGCTTAGGACTTCTTAACAAATACCAATGCAAATAATTTGTAAGTAATATAATATTTATTGATTAACATAAATGAATAAATAATACGACTGTAATAAAAATAATAAAAAGAACATTTTAATCATTGCCTTTTTTATTAACAACTCTTTTCTCATGTCCCAATACGTACGAATTATTATCCGAATCATTACGACGTCAAAAAACAGTGTAAGGATCCGTCGACGCCAAAAGTTTTGGAACAGATTCTCCATATTTTTTTCTCGAGACGATTTTCGGGCACAGTTTAGGTGATAGTTTCTTATCAACTTGTCCGTTGATTTTTGTGCATCTTTCGACTGTTTAGCTATCGGTAATATTACAAATGCTATGATGTCTGGTCAATGAAGTAAGTAATTTGTAGATTCCTGTTGGCATGTTGTACCAATATTATTCTTTGAAGAACAATCTTGTTGTTTGAAGTGTGTATTCCCTAATCTTCTCTATTGCAATTTAATGTCCGCTTCCAAGAGTTTACAAAATGACGCAAAACCGGAGGATCAGTTTTCGCTTTACTCTTGTTATAATAGCTGACTTATCACTATTCTCGAAGAAACGTCGAGCCGTGTTGTCATCTTTAGTGCTTCCTAACCCTTTCTTTGGCATGTTAACGAGAAGTCCTAATCTCTCTCCTTAAAGGCCTATTGGATGGTGGCCTTTGTCTGTGCTTTCACCTCTTTGTCTTTCTGCTTACGGGCTTGTCACTTCTGTGTGTCACGTTGATACGACAAATACAAGCAGCACTCGAAGAATCGAATACATGCGTGTAGAGTTAACAGTTGTAGCTTGAAATACTCTTTATTTACTGGAACACAGTATCAATGTTGTTGAACTGACATGTTGTTTGGCAGAGGTAACAACGTTGGACCGATTTCGTTCCAGCCACAGCATTCACCTAGGCGTCTATCATCGTCAAAGATAAGTGGTACTGTACTGAAGGTGGGGTGGCAAAGGGAACTCTTTTATATGGTGCAAGTTATTTAGTTCATAATTTTCTTTTTTCTTTAAAGACTTGTTCGGTTTCTATTGAGTTTCCGTGTTAACACCTGCTAATTGAAGTGGACAAGAGAGGTGAGGAATAATATTGTATCAGAAATAATCGGATCAGTAAATTTCAGAGCTCTAACATTAGCACTGAGACCTAATGCCATAGGTTGATAACTGGTGTATTAGAGCAAGAATGTTTTTGGGAGTTTAACAAGAACAGATGCACAAACAGACCTGTGTGGTTCCCAATTCAGTTGGGTATACACGAAATGAGCAAGCAGATCGTATAATTAAACCTATTATTTCTTTAGTTAAATCAAAGAAGTATTTTATAAATCTGTTTTAGAATTCCAGTGGAGAAAAAGAAATTTCCTATTTTTAAAACTAAATTTGATAAAAAATATTTTTATAATTCTGAAAAAAAAAATTAAATTTTCTGTCTCTTTTGTAAAACAGACTGTGAATTTTCTGCTGTCTCTAAGTACTTTTAAAATGTTTCTAAAATTTTGAATCACAGCCAACTCGGATATTCAAACAATTTATTGTACTTTATCAAACAATAAATAATTAGTTATATGTAACGCGTTAAACATGATGACATAAACTCATATATTATTTTAGAAAATCCTCATAAATATTCCGATCTGGTAAATGTTATACAATCGGCCTTAATCATATGTTGCAGTGTTATGTGAACGTCCTATTGATAGACGATATTTAAAGAATAAATATTGTAATGATATTAAGATATTTGTATTATATAAACTTGCCCTTAACTAGTGTGGTACTACATGCTACACCATAAAATACCAGGACGTGTTAGATTGTAGATTGTAGACTGCGAGTGGGTCGTTAAGGCTTTCTTTGCCTCTCTACAGCACTTCGTCTTATAAAATCTTTTGTTCATTATCCTGATTTAATCTAAGTCTGGGATATTTAGACCTTTCATAAAGTCTCTTATTGTTCTGGGAGATAAGTGCTTTGCTTGTTTAGGCGTCAAGGTGACAGCATATAGGAAGTCTTCAAAGAAACGTGCCATGCATTCACATAGCAGATGTTCTGCTGTTTCGGCTGCCTAATCACAGAAACGGTAAATATGAGCTATGTTCATTTTTTTGAGATGGTGTGTCAGAGGGCAGTGTCATGTGAAAATATTTCTTATTACTCAAAAATCCCTTTTAGGTATGTTAAGAAGATTTTTTGCATTTTTTGACGATGGATTTATGAATTTTTTCGCTTATCTGAGACCAGGCATCTTATTCCACCTTAATTTTGTTTTTGTTCCCAGCTCCGTAACTCCTTTTTTATGTGTTTTTTGGTAGTCCACAGAAAGGTTCCTGTCCAAGAAAAAGAGTTTTTGCCCCTTTATTGCTAGTCTCCTCGGTTCCTCGTTTCTCTTGATGCACTTGTGCCCTGTTACCCAAATCAGGGCTACCGTGTTATTCCTTACCAATTAATTTAGGTCTTACCTGCAGTCTCAAGTCAATTTAAACTCGTAGGTATTTGACCTGAGAGCTTTTAACGTTGCTTGGCTATCTGACAATATTTATCTTTTGGCCTTCTTAGTGTTTCTATGAAGACATTCGTCAGTGCAAATTTGGATTGCATGCACTTCTGCTTGAATGATGCTGCGTTCGCTTGATAACAGTCGAAATCATAGCGATATATTAATGTTTCATGCGGTTATTGTATTTATTTATGTCAATCAACTTAGTTAAAATATTAATAGTATTCATCTAAAAAAAAATAATAATATCCCTCGTCCTCCAGCGCCTCCGCCATATACATTAGTTCTTAGCATCACCGTTGGGGACGACACGATCAAATGAATGTCAGTCATTTCGATCAATTAGCACCTAAATAACGTCTCTAATTTTTCGTATTTTGTGATGTGGACGGCATTTCTGTATTTTCAACTCCTTCGTCCCACCTCTTTTATTTACAGTCAAAATCAATTCTATTTGGTCTTACTTTCTTTACACATAACAAATCACAGTACTTTGAACATCAAATAATAATATTAAAAAATCAGTTATGAGTTGGAGAAACGAAATCTTGTGGAAAAAAGATGACAAATTTCATTATAACCTTCTTAACAAAGACAATACTTGGTGAAAAATAGTAATTTTTCTCCTCGTCTGCCATGCTATTTGAAAATGATTCATCTCGGATGACCAATCTATTTTAGTGTAAGGATGTTGTCCACCGGCGTTTTATTTTCTTCTTATTTAACAATACAACCAAAATAACAAATACAGCAGTGGTCGTCATCAAACAATCGTCGTTCGAATTTATTGGATTTGGATTTTATTGCCTTGGTCGAATTTTATTCATAATTTAAAAAAATAAAAGCGACAACAACGAGGCATTCGTTCGATCTCGCCTTGCCTCGTTGCCGTTTGTGCTCAGATGGGTACGTGCTTTCAGACAATCTGCTACACTGGTATTTATTTATAGAGGCGCAAAACAAAGGAAATGAACGCTGTCTTGAGCGAGCAGAACAGGATTGGAGGCAAGTGCCGAGCTAGCCCCTATGCCGCAGAGTAGGGGTGGGTAATTATTATAGGCGCCACCGAGTTTTAGCCGGGTAAACTCGGAAAACCCCCACTTTGTTACTCGGGCCTAGCGTCTAACCTAACTCTATAACTTGCTGCTCAACATATCAAAAATAACCAAAAAAATAAAAATGATTAAATTTAATGAATACAAGAAGTGGTGGGATAACTGAAACTCATGGATGTTAAAAATAAAGAAATGTTTATATTAATACTAAATTTCTGATGATATGAGAAGTCCTAAATTGATGTTGATCCGGACTTCTTCGTGCTTCTATATCTCCCTAAGGGTGGACTGGATTATGTCCCTAAGGGTGGATATGATGTTTGTATCCCAAGGGGTGGATCTGATTTATATTCTTGACCCCAAAGGGGGGATAAGTTGTTGGTATCCCAAGGGGTGGACCCCGATTTTCTGGGGTCAGACTGATTCCTGAGATAATGCCAAATGCCGACAAAATCCCTGCTTCCAGGGCGTACCTCGATAACTTCCCGAAAAAAACTAAATCCACAAGTCATTAAAACGCTATCGAGGTACACAATATGAAATTTTCCATCGAAATCCGCAGGATGGCGGCAATAAATCAGGATGGAAATTTCACATGAAAAAAGTAGGATTGACAGTTAAATTCTCGCCACTTTGTAGAAAGCCCGAAACCTGCGCTGTATGTGCTTCTTTTTCCCTCAACATAGGGCGCGAGACAAAAGAGACCTTAAACAAGTAGCGATTCCACAAAAGAAATGACAGCTCAAAATAGTGGGCTCAAACGGCATGGCTAACTAATAAGTCGCGGACATTTCCGACTCAAAATTAAATAGGACTTCATAGTTGATTCCTAAAATACGAAATAAGAATTTTCCCTCAGCCATTAGCAACACGGTATTAATTATTCACCCAAATTTCCTCCCAAAATGCAACGGCCTAACAGAATGCAAATTTGCCTAAACGTCAACTGAAAAAGGTCACATAACCCCAACAAAAGGTAAACAAATCCTTGAAAATACTACAAATAAAAATTCGGAAAACTGTGGCCAAAATAGATGAATGGAACAATTTAATTTGAAATATTCAACCAAAATAAAAAGATATCTTATAGAAAAGGTAAATAATAACATTCTATTTAAATATAAACAACCCTAAACGGTGACGTAGAGTTGCCGACTTAAAAATTAAAGTTCTGAAAGCATTTCAGTCAGGCTGTATTTCTTATAGGCAAATCACTGAAAGATAAAGAAAATAATTAAGTTGAGAAGAAAATTTGCAAGGGAGTGAAATTTGGAATGGCTCGAAAAGCAATAAGACTCAAAAATGCAACAAATATTAGGTTGTTATATGAAGGAGAAAAGAGAAATGCTTAATAACAATGATATAGTGCTGCCTAAAACGTGAATATTAGCAAAAAGAAGGTAAAATGAACCAAATTAACCATAGTAAATTTAAGATAAATTGTTAACCGTGACAAATCAATAAAACATATTTTCTTATTTTCATGTAATATTTTCACCAAAGCTTCAGTTTATTGGCCTAGTATTTACCGAACAGGTAAGTCTTTGTAATTTCAACAACTTACTTTTTCAATTCACTCCTCTACTTTTGGCAAGCAGGCTAGTGAAATTCACGTGACTGAAGATACTAATAATTACGATGTTTTTCTTTAATTAAAAGTATCCGCTTCTTTATAGTTAATAAAAATTTTAATTCAGATGCCGATACGGCGTCATTGGCGCCAGCATAATTTATTTATTATATTGTTTTTGAGATCTCAGGCTATAATAAATAAAAATAAATTTTTGCGTTTTGACATACCAAGGTTGTACTTTTTAATAAATATAAAAAATAATATGTATACTGCTAGCAAAAATTTGAAAATTTTTGGTTTTTAATTTTTATCGCTCTTTTTGACATGTTTTTGAAAACCGATTAATTACTTGCAAAAAAGTTCTATAGCAAACATGTTTATGGCTACCTAGTCCAGCAAAAAAAATAATTAGGATAAAAAATTTTTAATATTCTGTATACTTTTTTCATTTTAACTCGTTTAGAAAAATGTGTTCAGTTTCTGCATAGCCAGTTATTAAAAAAAAAATAATTTACACCATACAAAATATCTTGTGAATATCTTGTTAACCTAACAAATAAAAATGTTTTTCCCAAGATGTCGTTTATGTACTTTCCTTACCAGTAATTTCATATAAGAAAACATGAAATGACATGTAGAGCTCGACCTGGTAATTTGATAATACGTCATTGACTACTAATTAGAAAAAAATATTTTATAGTCTTCAACTGTAACAAAAAGAAGTTACCTTGTATAAATCAGAATCAGCAACATCTTTGCATAAAAATTTGAAAATGAGATTAATATGTAAATAATAATTTAAGATCACTTTTAAATAAATTTAAAAATTAATTTAGATTTTGGCATAAAATAACTATTTTTATTCATTGCTGTATTCAGTTTTACAAATGGAATTTGGGCTTGTGGAGGTTAAGACACATAAAGAGAAACTTACAATTATACGAAATATATTTATAAAAATTCTCTTTAATAAGAATAAAATGTATCCCAGTAATCTGTTATGCCAAGAGAGTCATATATTGAAAAGTAATAAATGTTTTTTTCGAAATCCTTAATATCCAGTACAAAAATAAACATGGACTAGAAAAAAATAGATTAGGTACATTTTCCTATAAACAAACCAAACAAGCAAATCAAAACATTTATAACTAATAAAAAAATAGGCCAGATATCATCATCCTATAATTTAATCCCACATATTTAAACAAATATACCTGTAAATAAGGAGTACTAGAAAAAATATTCAGCTACCCACGATAAAACAGTCTAGTAATGGTCAATAGTGACATCCTTTTTCTACGATTATTTTGTATTCTATTAAGTGGTTTGTAACGAAAAATGAATTTCGGAAAATTAGAACATGACAGTGTCATCAATTTTTTAACAAAGGAACATAATTACACTAAAAATATTCGCGAACAGTTAGGGTATATGGGAACGACGCTTCATCATATTTAAAATAAAATATTGAACATAAGGATTCGATGAGGTCGTGAACCATTCGAAGATGACCCAAGAAGATCTTCAAACGGAACCAATCATGATGTTCACAGGAAAGTCGAAACAATGGTTATCTAAGATCGTATGTAAAAGTGTCTACTATTGTTAAATCATTAAACACATCTAAACCAAGCGTATTGACAATTATACATGACAAACTAGGCATAAAAAAAGTTTCAGCAACATAGATTTCAGGATTGTTGCCTCCCAAACAAAAACTGCAGAGGCAGCAAATTATTTCAAATCATTTCAAATCTTTGGACTTTTGCTCTAAAGTAGTGACAGTTGATGAGACTTGGGTAAAGTACTGGGGTCCAGAAACAAAATTAGTGTCCATGCAATGAGTCCATAGAATGTCATTCTTGTTGACAGCATACCAATAGGCAATAAAGTAACAGCAGTTACCAATACTCTAAAACATTAATATAAAATGCATTCGACGATAAAGTAAACTGACAACAAAGGGCAAGTTTAACACATCTGGGATGTAACTTCTTTGAGTTGGACTGTCCATCGAATGATCCAGATTTGGCTTCGTCTGATTTCTTTTGAAATTTTAAAAGTATCTCAGAGGAAATCATTTCGCAGACGATAAGGAGTTGAAAGAGGATAGTGTTGCTTATTTGGAAGGGCAACAGGATTTTTTTCCGATATCATAATGAAATCATGGAAGGACAAATGGCGCATAGAGACATGATCTGTCTCTCTTCAAATGCTTGGCATGTTCAACAACCATATGATGATGTAGTTCAGATAGTTTTTTATTGGAATAACCTATTCTTGAGTAGCTAATAAGACCCTTCGGTTTCTGAAAGCATTTGCCTTAACGTCAGTTAGTAGTTGAATGCTATTTTGTCGACATTTTTCTGGTGGACCTCATTTGGGTGTCGTCCATGAAAGAAGTCCTACAGACAAACTTGAAGCTTCTGTTGGTCTGGTTAACGATAAGAAGCCAGTTCATATTCCCACAGCCGTAGCGAAGGAAATATAAACGCAAGTTTGTTATTTGTTGTTTCAATTGCTTACCAATATCCACCAATCCTTTTCCTCCGTGGTGTCTTGGTAGCACTGTCCAACCGGTAGCACTACAAGGATGATGTTTGTTAACCTTTAGTGTTCTGATTTTTTTTCTGTAGACTATTTCATGTCCATCTCTATTTCACAACTCCAAAAGAGTAGCTGAAGCATATATGCATGCATGCATATATATTGAGTGCCTTAAATATATTTTCACTGTTTAGATTTTTTCAGCAGTCTCTGAATTTCATATTTCGCTGATCAATTATTTGTTATTTAAGTATACTAAATCTAGTTTAGGTTTTCTATTGTTATTATCGTCCATTTTAGCTGTTCCTTTTTAATAAATACCGACGAATATGTTTTAATGCAGATTCCAATATCTACTTTGTTAGAGAAGGTTGCAGAAAATGTATTTATATCCAGGATAAGTTTACAAATGATACTTTTGTAATTATTAGTAATGAAGACGTACGCTGAAAACGATTTTTCAAAAATGATTAAATAGTAAAATTTATCGGAAGATGTATTCTTTTCCACTGACACTCAAATAAAAATTACTACACCTACGAAATTTTTTTCAACTTTTGTCAGCACTGTATTTTTAAACATTCTTTTTAGTTTCGGTCGTATTGTTTTAATGGGGTTAAGAACCTTTTTATAAATATAAAAAATAATGTTTGACAATTCAAACTAATTTATATCTAAAAACCATGAAATTCACGTTGGTTATATAACAGCATATCCAGTATCAAATTATTTGCACACGACCACAGGCGACATTTTTTTAAATAGGTCAATTGAAGATAGATTTGTAAAAAAATTTGGATCATGACTAAGATTAAAGTATGTTAGAAATGTCCCCATCTGCAGGGGTTCGACTTATATAATTCGTGTTATCTTACAATTCTCGTTATCTGCGGTGTGATTTCCACGTTGATTATTCACAATTGAGGAACCTGAAACCCAGCTTCACAATTTGTGATTACTGTTTCATAACAGATGGTTTAAGTTTTATCTAAAGTTAACCGTAGGTTAAGTTTACCAGCAGGTGATTTTGTGGTCACTTGCTTAATCAAAAAAAAAATAACATCAAACCTCATTACTTACAAGGAAGGTACTTGAAGTGTCCGGCTCCGATTTTAATGAAACTTCAATATGTTATAGAGGGTACAAAAATAAGAGACACATGTTTTTTTTTATCTGCAGAGATTCATTTTAACGGGGTGAAAACCGTCGTCAAAATTCACCCCAACAAACAGTATTTTTGAAATATCTCCGGTTCTAAGTGAAATATATTTACACAACAAAATGAAAATTATTTGTTATTCAAAATGATGTTAAACTACGGTTGTCTCATCCCCAAGGATATCATCCCATATTTTTTATAAGAGTAAACCATCTATTCGTACTCGTAATTTAATTCTAAAAATTACGAAATTTAATATAATTGTTTGAAAATATTTTTTTCGCAAATATCATAAGTAACTTTAGTTGAAGGGTTTCGGGGTTTCTCAAAATAAACTGCTAAAAAAGGGTGAGCCACCCCCACATACTCTTTTTTCTTAAATTTCAAGTTCTAATTGAGATATCTTTACAAAACAAAATGAAAATTACTTGTTATTTGAAATAACGTTGAACTAAGGTATTTTCAACCCCAAGAATATCATCCATTATTTTTTAAAAGGGTACTCAAACACGTAATTTAATTCTAAAAATTACGAAGTTTAATAAAATCGTTTGCAAATATTTTTTCACGAATAGCAAAATTAGCTGAAGTTTACATCTTTCGAGGTTTTCAAAAATAAACTAGTAAAATAGGGTGTCACCCCCAAATACTTTTTATTTATATCTCAAGTTCTAATTAAGGTAACAGAAAACAAAATGAAAATTATTTGTTATTAAATGATATTAAACTATGGTATTTTCTCCCCAAGGATATTATCCTTTATTTTTTATTAGGGCAAGCCATATATTTTCACACGTAATTTAATTGGAAAAATTATAAAATTTAATGGAATTGTTTGAAAATATTTTTTTCGCAAATACCATAACTCACTTAAGGTGTCGTGTTTCGGGGTTTCTGAAAATAAACTAGTAAAAGAAGGAGAGCTACCCCCTCAAAATTAACAAAGAAAATGCACTTTTCATATAAGATACAACAAATAAACTAAAATTTGTAGCGTAATGTTATATACAGGGTGATTCAAAAATCGATCACGAAACTTAAGGGGGTGATTCCACTTGACAAAATAAGGGTAGAGCTTCATATAATTTTTTTTCAAAATGTCATTCGTTTTCGAATTACAAGCCGTCCAAGTTCAAGTTTTTATTTTTTGTTTTTTGAATTACTCGCTTACAGGAAAACCGATTTGACTAATATTTGAAAGATAGGCTAAGTCTTCTGCGCTTCATCATTTTAGTAACAATTCACATTGATTCCTTGCCGCTAGAGGGCACTTTACCTACATTGAAAATTGTTTTTTTGTCATAATTTTTTAGTGTTGACAGCTACAGTAGTTTTTGGCATAATTTCTGAAAGACTGATGCCAGGCCTTTAAAAAAGGTGCTCTTTATTTACATCGCTAAACCCAACGGTTTAGACGTAAATCACCCTTAAAAATTAAGTGGTAAATTTACTTTTCTCATTTCATTACCACCAGCTACCAGGTAAATAGCTATCAAAGTATACTAGAGCTGTCAGTTTAACATCAAATAAATTCGCTTTTTAAACTATTTAATTTATAATCTTAAAATAACTAATAATGGCTAATCAGTAAATATTCATATTATGGATTATTGCGATATACATTTAATTGATAAAAATTAATGAAACAGTACTAAACAAACTAAAAAAGATTCTCAAAATGTCCCCCATTTTCTTCAATACATTTCCTAACACTCTTCAAAAAATGTCGCCTAACTCGATGAAAAATTTCTGGTGTTTCTTTAATAATTTGGCACTTTTCGATTATCCTGAAGCGAAGATCCTCGACGTTGATTACTGGAATATCGTACACCAATTGTTTCAAATGACCCCAAAAGAAAAAATCCATAGGATTAAGGTCTGGTGACCTCGCTGCCCATGCCAATGGTCCACTTCGTCCTATCCATCGCTCAGGATACGTTGCATTCAAATACTGTCGGACACGTATACTAAGGTGGGGCGGAGCTCCGTCTTGGAGGATCCACATGTTGGCCCTTACTTCCAATGGCACATCTTCCAGATACAATGGGAGACGATTTTGGATAAAATCTAAGTCACCAGTTAATGGGCCATCAAAGAAATGAGGACCAATAAGGTAATCTCCTATTATCCCTGCCCACACATTTAGTGAAAATCTACGCTGATGTTTCGTTTCTACCACATTGTTTGGGTTCTCGTAAGCATATGTGTGGATGTTGTGTAGATTTGTTATGCCATCACGAGTGAAACCAGCTTCGTCAGTGAATAATATGACGCCAATTAATCGATTATCGTGTTCATACTTAGCTAGGATCTGATTGCACATTTCCAACCGTCTCGGCCGATCATCGTCATAAAGAGCCTGCACCTTTTTTGAATGAAACGGGTAGAGTTGTTCTTCTCTTAGTATCCTCCATGAACTAGCCTGACAGAGCCGCACTTCATTCCCAATTTTTCTAGTACTAATACCTGGATTATCTTCAATAATTTCAAGCACTCTTTCTTCTTGTTGCACGTTTCTAGCAGTTCTAGGTCTTCCCCTATTTCCATTATAACTTTTAAAGGAACCACATTCCGCAAGCCTCCTGTGCACACTGGAAAATGTTTGAGCATGAGGGATATTTCTTTCCGGATAACTCTCCATATAATATCTTCTTGCCAACTCTGCATTACCATTTGCTTTTCCATAACAAAAATGGATATCACAATATTCGATATTTGAATATTGGTGATTAGCCATTATTAGTTATTTTAAGATTATAAATTAAATAGTTTAAAAAGCGAATTTATTTGATGTTAAACTGACAGCTCTAGTATACTTTGATAGCTATTTACCTGGTAGCTGGTGGTAATTAAATGAGAAAAGTAAATTTACCACTTAATTTTTAAGGGTGATTTACGTCTAAACCGTTGGGTTTAGCGATGTAAATAAAGAGCACCTTTTTTAAAGGCCTGGCATCAGTCTTTCAGAAATTATGCCAAAAACTACTGTAGCTGTCAACACTAAAAAATTATGACAAAAAAACAATTTTCAATGTAGGTAAAGTGCCCTCTAGCGGCAAACAATCAATGTGAATTGTTACTAAAATGATGAAGCGCAGAAGACTTAGCCTATCTTTCAAATATTAGTCAAATCGGTTTTCCTGTAAGCGAGTAATTCAAAAAACAAAAAATAAAAACTTGAACTTGGACGGCTTGTAACTCGAAAACGAATGACATTTTGAAAAAAAAATTATATGAAGCTCTACCCTTATTTTGTCAAGTAGAATCACCCCCTTAAGTTTCGTGATCGATTTTTGAATCACCCTGTATAATATATATATATATATATATATATATATATATATATATATATATATATATATATATATATATATATATATATGGCAATTATTTTGACACACTTGCCAAGCTACTACTTCAAGATACAAAATAAATAACATACCTTTGAAAAAGTTCACTATGTAGAGCGAAACGTCAGAAGTATTGTAAATTTTGTCAACTTTAAATTTAATACAAGGAAATTTATACTCAAGAAAAAATTAAAGAAAAATATAAACAAAAGATTTAAGATTATATATAAATGAAAATCTAAAAGAAGAAAATAGTAATTTAAGTAAAGATAATATCGATGAATGTAGAAAAATTAAGCTTATTCAAGAGTATCAACGCAATTATCAACGAGGCACTCTAATAGTTATGTAACAGATACTAACAAATGTATTATTTGCTAGAAAACATCGTACAAAGAAAATTCTCAACTACATGAGATGGAATGCCGGGCTGAAAAATTATATACAGCTTCCCGATTATTTTTAAAGATCACATTTACAACAAATCTGTGTTAATTTTTTCACTAGAAAGAGTATTAACTTTGAAAATCAAATTTTACGTTCAATGCTTTATATCGTATGAAAGAAAATATATGAAAAATATTAAAACTTGAAAAGCTGACGCAAAACACCAACACATGTAAAAATAGATGTAATAACTGAAGTTCCTTATGCTACTGCATTGTTTATTTTATGATTAGATGTTTATAATTAATAAATAAAAATAGATATGTATTAAAATATGGTTTAAAGTATTAATGCAATGATCAGCGAAAGCAATAATGGATTATGTGCACTAGGTGAGCGTCTTTAAGTAGACTGGCATATATCTTTATATACGGCGGCACGTACGTTATAACTGATGTAACGCTCTTTGTTCGTAACGTTAAAAAACAATAAAAACATTATATTTTCGCATTGCGATTCATTCTTGCTTGTAATTTTTGGCTAGAAGTATTAATTGCTAAGCGCAGAATGCCATTTTTCTCATGTTTAACATTTCTTAACTCAAGAACTATGCGTCGGATGGAAAAAATACACATTTTGCTGAGAATCGGTCGAGGAACACGGAAATATTTTCCAAAAAAAAAAACAACTTTTTTGACTGATATTTAACATTTTTTTTGTTTATAACAAATTACCTGACCATTCTTTAAAAATTCACCCTCAATCTTCGTTCAAAATATATAAAAAACTATAGTGGAGCCATGTCTCTTCACTCCGGAGTTTTTGTTAACCGAATTTTTGTGTCTTAATTTAGTGCCGATTATACAAATAAAAATCTTTTTATTAGCGCTTTATTTTCGGCGCTCTTTTCAAGAAAATTTAAATTTTTTTTAAATTTTATTTTGAAGTCACTTAAGAAGGAAACTCTGTGGATTCAGATTTATGTAAATAGCTATATAAACTTGCAAATTATATAGTTTTTATTTAAACAAATCTTAAAACATTGTAAGTGTTACGAAAAAATACCCACTAGTTATAATTATGGGAATATTATTCAAATAAATAATTCCGCGAATTAAAATAGCACACCTATATATTATTTTCGTATGTATAGTCACGCATGGAATTATTATTTAGATAAACGAGGTAAGATAAAACACACAGATCAATACTGGGCGTAAGACCAGAAGGCTATATAATTAACGATAATATTCAATATACCACAATTTCATTCCTAAATTGTAATATAAAAAAATTGTTTCAATTATTTTCATCGAGATTTTTACATAATTTCCAATTATGTCAGATATGAAACCGTTGTTTTGAATAATAAAAAAAAAAATTGGCAAAAAGGGCAATATGTAAGACAAAAATAAAAAATATCTTTCTAATACCCAAAGCGTGTGCATATTTTAATTGACTTATAAAAAAAAAGAGAATCTTCATTTATTGTGGTTATTGCATACACTGTAATAAGGAAATGCATTAAATTTAATGTAATGTGCTGGAAGCAAATTTCATAAACGTTTATGAAATGCATTTAATGTAATTCATTAAATTTAATAATTTACATTAATCTAAATATTAATTTATTACATTAGATTTAATATAATCATACATTAAATTTAAAGTTTGATCATTACTTTTTATGGTGACTATGTACATTAAATGTACAGCCAGTGTTTATTGAATTTGAGATATGGTATCATATATTTAATGCAGCAAAATTAATATGAATTCAAAAAATTCTGTAACTACCAGGATATTTTTCTCAGAGGTAGTGTCCGCCATCTACACCGCTTTCGAGCTCATCTTCACCATAAGTCCTTTAAGCATCTTATATCATACTAAATAAAAAGTTTAATAGAAGTTTGGCCATCTTCCGGAATCTTATGCAATGTGTATTGAATAATAATATAAATTCCTGTAGTATTAGGATATATTTAAATTAATTTTAATGTACAGAAGTTGAAATATCTTTTCAGTTACTTTGTTGAAATTTAAGATACTATTTAATCAAATTTAATATACAACGGACTGATATTTGAATGAATTGCTTTAAATTCAAAGTAAATGTAAATAATTCACGATTTTTGGTACAAAATCAATAAATTTAATGTAGATTGGACATTAAATTTGCATTAAATTTAATTATTTTTTAACAGTGTATGTACAGAGTGTCTAATTTTCGATACTAGTGAACCTTTACTACTTTTTGTTAAACAAAAAGTGCAACAAACAAAATATTCCTAGGTCTCTCTGTTTTTAGGATGAGGACGAAATTGAAAATTTTCCATTTACAAGCCCCCTTGTAACTTAGTTAATATGCAAGTTAATGAAAAAGTAAAAACGGGTTATTGTAGAGTTTTTTACGTAAAATAAAACTGGCGTAATTAGATTTATTCCTAAGGTCATGAAATTTTGAGGTATGAAACTAATGCTGTTTTAAATAAAATACCCTGTATATTATTTGCCAGCTCGATTTTAGTTTTCTCAAGCATTCAAAACTGTAAAATATTTGATTTCATTGTAATAAATCCAAAATTTTTATTTTTTTTAATTCAAATTTAAATTCGCAGTAGGCTATGAATATTGAATACCTACCTTAATAATAATACTTTTGGTATAACGTTTCGAATATTATTTAGAACTTTAGTTTCAGTTTCTGAGATTCCCTGAAGATACTATGGTTTAAGAAAGACAGTTTATATTACTGCTGTAAATCTAAATTACTGGATATAAAAAAAAACAAGGCAAAAAATGCAAGTAGGCTGTGTCTGCTGCGGAAAACAAAAGCTTTATAATTCCCATCATAATTTGACGGGTGAAAATTTAATTAGCTTTGAAACAGTATGGTAAAAAGATTATTTGCTTAAAGTTTCAGTAGTCGATGGCTGTCCGAAATTATGAAAATTATGGCATGCTGGCAAAGAGCGGCAAATCCAGGATTTATTTCTGGTAGGGCACAAGTAGCAGACGGGTAAAAACGGTTATCCAAGATTATTTTTGGGGGGGGGGGGACACAAGGGGCTAAAGACAACAATAATATATATAAAATAATATAAAGGTTTATTAGTACGAAGAGGATAGAAAAATTAAATATTTAATAAAGATATGTTTCCTTTTTAACTGTCTCTGGGGGCACGTGCCTCCATGCCCCCCCTCCCCCTCCCCCCGAATGGCAAGTAATGAGATATATTTCCAGCAAGACAGGGCATCTAGTCACAACTCTTAGGTAGTGAGATCCTTTTAGTTGGCCCCCAGATCGCCTGATCTATTTATTCTGGATTTTTTCTTATATGGCTTTTTACAAATCGTGATTTATAGGGCTCGCTGCTTTTCAGTTTTTGGAAAACGAACCAGTTATTATTTTAAATGTCGTAAGAAAGAAACGTGTCAATTCTGTATAAGGGAAAATGGCAACCATTTTCAACTGTACTTAAAATAAAATGTTTTGTCTTGTGTTTCATTTGATTAATTTATCTGATTTGTTTTTACATAATAAGGTTAGACTGTCGTAATATCTCACCGTCGATTTCCGCCGCCAAGTTAGTTCAAATACAAGTTGCAAAATTGGTAAAGTACGATGACGTGTCTAGGAAAGGCGCCGGCGGACCCACTAAAAAATCTACTGCCGGTGACGGAGAACGAAACACCCAAATTTTTAGTGGTAAAGTTAAGTTTGTAAATCGTAGCAACGAACATACGTTTGCAACATGACATCCCAGGTGCAAACCGATTGCAGTCAGACTCGCTGCATAGAGTACTGTTTCTAGCACTGAACACACGACGAAATACTACGGGTTTGTCCAACATTCTCGGGCATCTGACTTTCAATGGAATTAGAATTAGGATGCAAATCTCCAATTCCCGGAACAGTAGATGGCCTTAGAGGAGAAGGTGTCATAATATCTCACCGTCCATTTCCGCCACCAAGGTTGTTCAAATACAAGTTCCAAAAATGGTAAAATAAGACGACGGGTGTCTGGGAAAGGCGCCGGCGGACCCACAGATGAATCCACCACCGGTGGACTGAAGACGAAACACCTAAACTTTTAGTGGTAAATTTAAATTTGTAAATCGTAGCAAGGGACCTACTTTTGCAATAAGACATTGTTTGTATTTTAGGATTGTATGAAGTCTAGAATAGAATAAAAACTACCTTCAACTCCTAAACTATATTATATTAAAAGGACTTTGATGACATATTTTCAATAATATTCAAGACATTGCACCAAAGGTATTATTACCAATAAGATATTCATAGCCTACTGCGAATTTAGGTCTAAATCTTCGAAAATTTATTTTACATTTTTGAAAAGCTTGAAAAAAATTAAATCGAACTGTAAAATAATATATAGTGTTCTATTTATTTGTTTTTTAATTCATAATTCCGTGCGATTAAAAAAAAATAAGTACGCCAGTGGATTTTAAGTAAAAAACTTTAGTAGTACAGTAGCCCGTTTTTATTTTTTCATTAACTTAGATATTAACTTTTACAAGGGGAGCTTGTAAATGGAATAATCAATTTCGCTCCATCTCCTAAAAACAAAGAGGGGTAGAACATGTTGCAACTTTTGTTTAATCAACAAGTAGCACAGGTTCGTGAAAATCGCAAGTTTCTTATCTTTAATAATAATAGAAAAATCCTGCAAAAATTAGACATCCTGTACATGTAATCAAATATCGTAGTAAATATATAAATTATCGATTTTATTTTTTCTGATGCTTTTTCAAAAGATAATAATAAGCGATAATTTACCACTGACATTGTTAGTTTTTAACCGAATGTTATTTTAAAATTTGAGATTTGGGACACTCTGTATATATCATATTTATTTGTGAATTAATATCTCGAGAACCACCTGGTCAGTTTGAATGAAACTTTAATTGCCGTCTTGCCTCACATCTGTTTTTTAAATATTGAAAGCATGTCTGTAAAATATAATTGCGTAAAATAGAAAAATGAAAGTATAAAGTTATGACATATCGACAGACGGACATGACGTAAATAATAAAAATGTTTCAAGTGAGTTTTATTTAATTTTTTAATTTGACAAAAACGTTTAACTTATTCCTCTGTATAAAGCTTTCGGTAGAAAAATTTGTCTTGATATTTTTTGATTTTACCAACAAAGTAAATTCATATGTTATAAATAGAATATCAGTATTTCAAAGGGAATATCCCTCAAAAACATAAAATACAGAATTTCTTAGGCGTTGAAAATGTCTCAACTTACCTTTGATTATTATCCTCATTCCAACTTTCATCTAAAATTTCTTGAACTGGATTTTCTTTGAAGTTTTCTTGACCGCTTTCTTTGGCACTCATAATTTCTTCTAAACTCATTCTTATATTCCCATAAATCAAAGACAGAGAATTTAGTCTGTTATAAAAATATACTACAAACAAATAAAATTCCGTATTTCCCAAAACCAAATTAATATGAGTTTTCAGTAATGATACAATGAAAAAATCGAATGTCCTCTAGTTGTCGATTCCTTTGTTTGATCAAATAAATAACAATTGACTATCGATTATTTCTTTTCCCACTTTAGCGCTAATACGATCGTAGCGAAACCACTGAAAACTCCACTGAAAATTCCCTTCTTCGCTGAAAGAGAGCCAAACAAAAACTGAGTCACGGAATCTCGTATTTACCTGAAGTTTTTAAATGTGAATAGGATAGAGCGGGACATGCGCGCATTCCAACGGGAAATATTCGTGTAAATAACATACCTCGCCCGAATTCCTTGCATTTTTTTGAGCTAAAATCGCTGAAATGTTGGAAACTTTTGACAGACAGTAGCGGCTCGCGCGATGTCAGTGGTTTTCAGGTCATTTTTGATCGTCTCGATTAATGAGAATAAATATATACTTTTAGATTTATGTTGTGTTTGTGTAGTTGTTCATTTATTTGTATCAGTTTTCAGGTAATGTTAAAGGTTGTTTATGGCCTCGATTCATGAGTATGGGTTATACAACATGCCAAAATTTCTCACAACCATAAATGAACTAATCAAGAGAGGCAAATAAATTTTGTTTTATATATATATATATATATATATATATATATATATATATATATATATATATATATATATATATATATATGTTAATGCGGATTTCACGGATTCCTCCGGGTGAGATGCAATAGCAGTGGATATATCCACATTATGCCGTTGTAGTGCTGAAATCACATTCAGCAAACATACAACTATATGCAGCTCCGCGTATGAATGAAGTAAAATGCGAACAGTAAATGCAAACTTCTCTCCATCATATCATTTCTGTGTTAGAGGTTGCACAGTTAGAATAAATTGTTATAAAACGCAATTTATCCTATTCCACCACCATCGAGATGATGGCCTACCTGTACCACCATACCGAGAAGAAAGTCAAAACTTACCCTCCCCGCCACAGTGATACGGCAGAGGTACATGTTTCGTCTCTACTAGACTCATCAGGGTACCGACATGCACCTGGCTGTGCAAAGGACAGATCGGAAGGAAGCATGTACATACTGAACGCGGCTTCTTCGACCTCCCGCCGGATGGCGTATATATGTTAATGCGGATTTCACGGATTCCTCCGGGTGAGATGCAATAGCAGTGGATATATCCACATTATGCCGTTGTAGTGCTGAAATCACATTCAGCAAACATACAACTATATGCAGCTCCGCGTATGAATGAAGTAAAATGCGAACAGTAAATGCAAACTTCTCTCCATCATATCATTTCTGTGTTAGAGGTTGCACAGTTAGAATAAATTGTTATAAAACGCAATTTATCCTATTCCACCACCATCGAGATGATGGCCTACCTGTACCACCATACCGAGAAGAAAGTCAAAACTTACCCTCCCCGCCACAGTGATACGGCAGAGGTACATGTTTCGTCTCTACTAGACTCATCAGGGTACCGACATGCACCTGGCTGTGCAAAGGACAGATCGGAAGGAAGCATGTACATACTGAACGCGGCTTCTTCGACCTCCCGCCGGATGGCGTATATATGTTAATGCGGATTTCACGGATTCCTCCGGGTGAGATGCAATAGCAGTGGATATATCCACATTATGCCGTTGTAGTGCTGAAATCACATTCAGCAAACATACAACTATATGCAGCTCCGCGTATGAATGAAGTAAAATGCGAACAGTAAATGCAAACTTCTCTCCATCATATCATTTCTGTGTTAGAGGTTGCGAAGTTAGAATAAATTGTTATAAAACGCAATTTATCCTATTCCACCACCATCGAGAGGATGGCCTACCTGTACCACCATACCGAGAAGAAAGTCAAAACTTACCCTCCCCGCCACAGTGATACGGCAGAGGTACATGTTTCGTCTCTACTAGACTCATCAGGGTACCGACATGCACCTGGCTGTGCAAAGAACAGATCGGAAGGAAGCATGCACATACTGAACGCGGCTTCTCCGACCTCCCGCCGGATGGCGTATATATTTTTTTTTTCAAACTGTGCAACCTCTCACAGGGAAAGGATATGGTTGGAACGAAGTTTGCATTTACAGTTCGCATTTTACTTCATTCATGCACGGAGCTGCATATAGTTGTACGTTTGCTGAATGTGATTTCAGCACTACAACGGCATAATGTGGATATATCCACTGTTATTGCATCTCACACAAAGGGATCCGTGAAAGCCGCATAAACATATATATATATATATATATATATATATATATATATATAATATAAAAATTATTATTATGTAAAATAATATACAGCGTCGTACTTTTTTCTGGGTCTATAAAATTTAAGAGGTCTCTTAGAAGTTTTTTGGCTGTAATAAATTGACGTCACAGAACCGCCCATAGGACATCACCATTTTCGTTCCCTACGTCCAAATGATGACCAAAAAATGATGTTTTCGAGACTTCACCATGCTACATAACTAAAAAAATATCTGAAATTCAATTTGCCTTAAGGTGAGTATAAATATGACGAGCAGAGAACTTAGAAGATTCCTTTGAATTTTGCCGATTTCTATTGATATCGAGAGCCCTCAGCGGCGGGTCTCTAAGAAGGTAATAATTGCATTTGGGTTATAAGAAGTCAATTTCTTTATAATTCTATTGTTTGCGAGAAGCTCGACTGAGACTCGCAGTGATCTAGTTTCTGTCGGTTTTTTGATGTGAACTCAAAGTATTTTTTTATCTAGTGGGAAGGGTTTATGACATTCAAATTTGACACGGTCTAAACCCAAGAACCATGATTCTCAACTTGACCAAAGCCGTGAAAGCTTTCGTTCTTTGATAGAATGGACATTAAATTTAAAGTTTATTTTTAACAGTGAACACAATTCTTTCACTTACCATGCGATAGGACAGTAAAATAAAATACAAACGATTGAGAACTATCGACAAATTTAGCCTATAAAATAAAAATGGTCGCTTTCGATAGGGTTAATTTATCAACAACTATCTCTCGTACATATTCCCAAGTTTTATCGCTAGAGTCTCGTCCTTAATATCCCTACATAAGCGTTTATTTGTTGACATATGTTATGTAATGTAAATTATGACAAAATCAGAAGCACAACAAATCTGGCCATGCTTATTAACACTATTAAAAATATTAATAAATAAATATATAATGGATATGATTGGAACGAAGTTTGCATTTACTGATCGCAATTTACTTCATTTATACACGGAGTTGCATGTAGTTGTACGTTTGCTGAATGTGATTTCAGCACTACAACGGCATAATGTGGATATATCCACTGCTATTGCATCTCACACGGAGAAATCCGTGAAAGCCGCATAAACATATATACGCCACCCGGCAGGAGGTCGGCGAAGCCGAGTTCAGTATTGCATGCTTCCTTCCGATCTGTCTTTTGCACAGACAGGTGCATGTCGGTACCCTGATGAGTCTAGTAGAGACGAAACATGTACATCTGCCGTATCACGGTGGTGGGGAGGGTAAGTTTTGACTTTCTTCTCGGTATGGTGGTGCAGGTGGGTCATTATCTCGATGGTGGTGGAAAGGGATGGATTGTGTTTTATCGAAATTTATTCAAACTATGCAACCTCTAACACGGAAAGGATATGATTGGAACGAAGTGTGCATTTACTGATCGCAATTTACGTCATTTATACACGGAGTTGCATATAGTTGTACGTTTGCTGTGCTAAACACAAACAGGTAAAAATCAGGTTGTTTTTGTTAACACCTATATATATATATATATATATATATATATATATATATATATATATATATATATATATATATATATATATATCACCTTCAAGTAAAAATAATTTTAAAAAATGGAAGAATGTTTTTACGCAGAGTATGCTGATATGCCTTCAATTTAAGGTGAAGCGCTGTCAAATTCTTCGAAGGCAAGAACACTTTATGCTGAAAGATTTCCAGCTCGAACATTGACAAGTCCAAAAACCTTTAAAAGGATTGATCGACGCCTAAGGGAAACAGGTAAAAGATGATTCGAAAATAATTATTAGAGTTAATAAATTAATTTTTTACATATTTTATTCAAGTTCATTTTTGCCGCGACGTGGCGGTGGGTGCCCTCCCAGGAAAGTACGCGACCCCCATGTAGAGGAACAACTTTTACAAGATATTGCTGACACCCATACCATATTGACAAAGTACACTCAGTGTCCGAATGATTATCCCGCAAGACTTCAATACTCCAATTGTTTTATACAGCAACATAACCTAAATCTAAATTTTAACAACCTTATTTTATTTACCGATGAGACCGATTATGATTTGCGTCATTGTTAAATTCCTTTTTTGATCGAAACTATATACTTCGTTTTACAAAAAACCTAGCTTGTACCTGGTAGCTATTTTCATATGAACTTTTACATAACAATAACACTTTTTTATAAACATGTTTACAAAACCCACGCTTCCAAGTATAATGTGATGAATGAACGATTAAAATTATTACGTACTTTTTAAAATAACAAACTATATACCAAGTGAAAAAAAAAATCAGCAAAAAAAATTTTTCAAAAGAAAATACCAGCAAACCACGCTCTTTATTAAATAACAGTAGTGAGGAAATGAATAGTCAAAAATTCTCAAACGGCAAAGCCAGTTTTAATTCATATAATAATTTGTCACCAGTTCGCAATGTTTTCTACCTTATACTATTTTACTATATGCGTGAAACAAAACAAATTATTCTAACATATATAAACATATATATATATATATATATATATATATATATATATATATATATATATATATATATATATATATATATATATGTATGTATGTATGTTAGAATAAGTTGTTTTGTTTCACGCATATATATATATATATATATATATATATATATATATATATATATATATATAAATATATATGCACTGGTGTTTTTCCGGTTTTCAATCCGTTCGTCAATAGAAAAATCTTCACGACGTTTCGCCAACATCTCAGCTGGCATTTTCAAGTGACGCTTCCTCGATGGCTGCTCGGCTTGGAATAAGCGTGCTGGTCCTGTGTCTGCCTTTTTATAGTTTGGCGCTTGCGCAGGTTATACCTTGATTCTGCCAGGTTGGTTTCGTCGCTTCCCTGGGTCTGGACCTCCTCTCGGCTCACTGTCCTATTTCTTTGATGTGCTGTTTTTGATTGAGTTTTAATTACAATTTTCCATGCATTTGAGATGTTTTGTGCATCATCTCTCTTGTTAAGGTTTTTAATATTTTCTATTTCGAGAGCTTTTCTGACGATGCGCGTTTTATAATGCTTTATGGGTGCGATTCTGTTTGGTTTCCTGGAAATTTATGGTATGTCCTGTCTCCTGATGATGTTGGAATAAAGCTGATGTCGTTTGCTTAATCTTTATGCTATTTTTATGTTCTTGGACGCTGGTGGAAATTCATCTGTTTGTTTGGCCGATGAATTCCTTGCAGTTTTAAAGATATTCTCAATTTACATATCTTATTCCAATTGATAATTGCTTTGTTCCTACATCAGTAGTGTCATCACCTAACACGGAAAAAGCTGTCGCGCGGTCAACTTCTGAAATAATTTCTAATTTAACTATGTCGGAACATGTCTGAATGAGTTCATTTTGAATCTGATGAGATATATGCGGACTATTTTTTCAACAAGATTCCAGATGGTCTTTTAGCACTGTATCACCAGATTCAACATAAATATAGCAAATCTGTAAAAACAGAGCTCGGTGATCAGTGCACATGCCTGGTACTGATTCTGATCTTCAAAAAATGAAAATTTAAATCCGGATTAAAAAGTTCATAGCTGGTGAAACGGTTTTTCCTTATAGCTGAAAAAGAAATAAAAACACAATTTTACCCTATAGCATTTTATTGTAGATCAGAATAAAGTGATCAATTAGTATCGAAAAACTGTCGTTTAATCGAAAGTCATAAACTCCAAAATCGCAAAAATTAACAAAACTAAGATTTGAACTCCGATTAATCAGAAGTTTTTGAAAGGCTGGATTTATAGAAAAACCCCAAACAATAACCAGCTGATCACTAAACCTATAAAGCAACTTACCTGCATTCATGATAACGTGAAAATATAGAGTAGTATGAAGTTTTAAGTACAGGGGTTTTTAAAAAAGGAACCAAAAGAACTCGCTGCCCCTGGATTTGTAATTTTAGGAGTTTCTATTTTTGCATCCCCCTAGATTTTTTTCTGCCGGCGCTCTCGTACTGTCCAGTATCCATTCAATCATAAACTTATTATAAAATCCCGGCAATATGACTATTTGTAGAAAAAGTATTAAAAATAATAAGTCGATTCAGCCCCCTTCTGTGTGATTATATTTGGAAGTATGTGAAAAGATTAAATGACATTCCTGGGAAATAGAAATAAAAAGGCGTCACATTTTCCTTGAAATTTGTCAACTCGATATCTTTCAAACTCATTTGTGTACCTTTTAATAGTTACACAAAAAGTATTTTTAAATGTCTTGTATATCTATAGTAACCAATCTTGACGTACTTACTTTACACCTCTATGACATCATAATAATAATAATAATATGTAAATTTGGCACCCACCATTTTTTTTTTATTTCAAGCCCGTAAATATTTAAAATTAGCTATTCTAAGACGTAATAAAAATTGTTTGTTTTTTGAAATTACTATTTTTAATGCCGGCGTCATGGCCACATAGAAAATAGATACGTTTTTTCGAGGGTTCAACATTTTTTTAATGTAGGAAGAGTATGCTTTTGACTCACGTACTGTCAGTAGAGATTATATAAAGTAAGACTATTTTTATCCAAATATTAAAATGAATAGGTACATTTTTTTGAAAAAAATAATGTTGTCCGTAGTGATGCCGCGAGACCATACGAGGCGAGAATGGAGGACTATCCCTCGCCCCGAATCAGCGTAATCCCGTCTCTTCTCAACATGAAATCACAGTCGAGGAACCTCTAATATCTACACGGTAAAAAGGAAATGCCTTAAATTTAAGGTAAATATGCTAAAAGCAAATTTCACAAACGTTTATCAAATCTGTAATAAACTATGTATATTAAATATACAGCCAGAATTCATTGAATTTAAGATATGTTATCACATATATTAAGCACCAACAATACGAGGTCAAAAAATTCTGCTACCAGGAAAAGGTGGAAATTTTTCCCATAGGTAATGTACCGTCATCTGAGCGGTTTCGAACTCATTGGTTTCCGTCAGTACCGGCAGACATGTACACCTCATCATATCATAAGAAAATTGAGTCTTTTAGCCAACTTATATCATACTAAATAGAAAGTTCAATACAAGTTGCGCAATCGCCCGGAATCTCAAGCAATGTACCATGAATATTAATCTAAATTCCTTGAATGTTAAGGTAAGTGTGACCAGGGGCGGATCCAGCCTCTCTCCTTGGGGGGGGGGGGGGCGGTGATATCATTCCTAATATAAAAGGCAGAATGGGTTCTATTTTTCTGAACTCAAAGCTCTTGGGAGGGGGGGGGGCGATCGCAAGTATATACATTCCTATACTCTATTCAAGAACTAGAAAGAGTAATAAAACTGTTACCGAAATCTCCAACGTACCTGCTCCAGTGCCGCAGGTAATTGAGGACTAGCGTAAATCTAATTATATTGCATTATATTTAAATATATTTTATAAATTTACTGCAACATAAAAATTCTGATAGTTTAATTTAATTTCTGTCAGTGAGCAAAGTACACCTTAGAGTTTGTTCTTAGTGATTTATCTTGTTTGCGCTTGTTTTTATATATTATTTGAGATTAGAGAGATACCCAAAAGATATGCCTTTCACCTCTACATTTATTCCAAAATCGTTAAACCAGAGCATTTTTTCCTGAATGAAAAACTTATTACGATGAATGTTTATGATGCCTTAAGATATCAATATCTAGATAATAATGTTAAAAGCTCTGTTGAGATATGTTCCAACATGACAGGAGTTGGAAAATCTACTATGTACCGAATACTGAAGGAGAAAAAACGACTGGAATTGTTAGTACTCCCAAGCCACATTCGATCACAGGCAGATGAAAAACATCGTTGGAAGAACAGATGAAAACTGCAATTAAAGGGGTTGTATATACATATTATTATGAGAAGCAGATCCTAACCGTCTACAAAAGTCTAACTTAAATCAATGAAGATCGCGATTTACCTGAAATTAAAAGAACTGATCTCTGGAAGTTGCTCAGAGAACTTAATTTTTGCTGAGAAAACCAGATAGAAAATTTGTTCCTATCGATCGTTCGGAAACTGTCCGTTGGAGAGGTAAATATATCTCTCAAGTAAAATTAGTAGCTTAACTAAACTTTTGAAAGATTTTTTTGAATAAAGTTACTGCGCAAAATTGGGAAAAATCCATATAATAAAAGAATAAAACAAAATGTGAGAACTCGATCTCATGATCGCTGAGATAGAGGAACCAATTATAATTAATTTAAGCGAAGATAGTTTCACTGACTTTGATTACGAGTTAGATACGTAATGTTTACCTTTTTGTATTTTTGACAATGGATATTTTGTAAGTATTTAAATTATAACTTCGAATTTTTTGGGAGAATAAGGCTATGTTTTAGTCCATTATTATAGACCGGTATTTTTGATTTTAAAATTTCTAACCCATTTCTATGAAAAATATATGTGTCTAACAGATTTTGCTAAAGACACCGGACTAAAGAACACAGGTAGTTTGCGAAGAGAAAAAGGGTAAAAAATTATTTATTACTCTCTCTAGTTTTTAAATAAACTGTAGTATAAGAAGAAAAATCGGGTTCATTTTCCTAAACTCAAAGCTCTTGGAAGGGGGGGCTCGCCCCCACCGCCCTCCCTGGATCCGCGCCTGCGTGTGACTTAATTTTAATGTACAGAAAGTTAAAATATCTTTTCAATAACTTTATTGAAATTTAAGATACCATTTAGGGGAAGAACGAGTAATGGGAGTCAGCGGGTAATGGTGGTCATGCATATATCTACAAAACAAAATATCCGAGACCGCGAATATACCCTCCCCGCCCCGCTCCATGCCCGTCCCCACTGTTTTGAACGTAACGCGCCAGTAGTCCCACGCATCTCTGAGTGACTGACGTGTTTTGTTTTCGCGCCACGCTGATGTAATTTTTTGTCGAAATGAAATTAAAAGGCAAGTATTTCATTTCATAGTGTATTTAAATGGTACTTATAACAGTATTTAGTCTACAATTCAAATTAGTGATGTGTAGTTTAGATTGCGATAATAGTTACGTTTTTTTTATATTTAATTTTTTTCTCAATAATCTAATTGTGGGTAATAAGAGTCGAGTGACCCCCATTGCCCACAAGTGATTACCACTACCCGCAAAGTAATGTGCCTCTAATTTTGATTGAGTAATTAATGATTTTGCGCTGTTTTTTTTTTTTCTAGATGCCAAAAATACGGGTCAGAAACACCGAAAAAGCTTCCTGGTCTTCTGAAAGCCTGAAAAAGCTATACAGCTTATCGATCAACAAGGTTTCTCTATTAGAAAAGCTTCGAAAACTATGGGTATTCCATTTTCAAGTCTACAGAAGAGATATAACAAAAATCAAATATGGCTCCTCATCTTGGACAATATACTGTCTTTACCCCTAAAGCAGAAGATGAAATAGCAAACAAGGTAAAAAATATGGCTAACATATTCTATGGATGTACCGCTAATCAGGTAAGAAAAGTGGCATTCAAATATGCTGAAAGATTAAATTTGAATCACAACTTCAACAATAATTCAAAAATAGCTGGACGTGATTGGTTGAATTCATTTATGTCCAGAAATAATATTTCTATTAGAAATCCAGAAGCAACAAGCATAAATAGAATCACAGCTTTTAATAAAGAGGAAGTACAGTTGATCTATAAGCATCTAGAAGAACTGATGGAAAAGCACAAATTTGTCCCTAAAAACATATAATTGTGATGAAACAGGGATTTCAACTGTACACACTCCGGGGAAAATATTAGCTACAAAAGGACAGAAGAGAGTGGGATATATCGCAAGTTGGGAGAGAGGAAAAAATATAACCTTGTTTTGTGCGATGAGCCCTACTGGGGGATTTATCCCCCCAATGTTATTTTTCCTAGAAAGAGGTTGACTCCACTACTTGAGAAGGATGGCCCGACAGGAGCACTTTATAAATGCTCAGAAAACGGTTAGATCAATGAAAATCTCTTTCTTGAATGGCTTTTGCACTTCAAGCCACACGCTAAGCCATCTATAGATGAACCCGTCCTTTTGGTACTAGATAACCATGTTAGCCATATTTCATTACCCATCTGTGAATATTGCTAAAGCAACTATATTCATATGCTGTCTATACCACCACCCAAGTCGCATATAATGCAGCCCCTGGATATCTCTTTCTATGGACCACTAAAAACATCTTACAAGAAAGAATGTGACTTATTTATGAAAAGCCATCTCGCTGAAAAGATAACTCCTTATGACGTAGCATCCTTAATAAGGAAAGGGTTTAATAATGTTGCATCTGTTAACAAAGGGGAATCTGGATTTAGAGCAACTGGCATTTTCCCAATAAATCCCGATGTATTTTCCGACGAAGACTTTGTTGCAATTTAATCTTCATATTCATTAGGTATGTAACGGTCCCCATGTCAAATTACAATATTTAATTTAATGTAGTTACTGTAATTTGAGAAATTTTAACATTTTCACAAACTGGGTAAAATAAATTAAAATGTATTTTTCATGAGAATACTAAGAAATTTTTTTCTAGAAAGTGGGGATGTGAACATCATCTGATCTTGATAGAAAGTCAAGTCTAAGCTGACTTAGTACTGTGAACAATTTCTGAAGTAACCGGAAACATATAACAAGGTAGCCTTAAGGAGGGCCATTCACTACCACATAGTCAACCCAATATTTGACAAATTAAATTAAAATATTAATAACAAATAAGATAATTTAAAAATAAATAGTTTGCAAAGCATTTATCATTGAAATAGAAAATATTATTAAAAAAATAATAACTAAATATGGACCTTCGTTTGGTTCATTTAAATCTGGTCATAATTAGTGTCTGATCTGGCAACGTGGTGTTTTTACTATTTATGTTTACAAAATAGTAAAAAGTTTACTCATAATATTTTGTAAGTCTCAAACGGAAACAACTACGTCAGAATATAGTGAATGCAAAAAAAAAAGAGGAAATTAGTATGTATATTCATATGATCAACCGAGTGGGAGAAATAAATTATATTATTGATGATCTGTGGTGTAAAAATTGTGATTTGCCAACATTTTTAAGGCATACATTTAAAGAGGAAATTTTTGGGTTGGTAAATATTTTTCATGTAAAATGCATAAAATGTAATAGTATAAATTTATTTCATACAATTAGTTATAAAGAAAATAATACACATCATAAATATTACATTAATTTCAGATTAGCTTTTGATAAGGATTAATTTGGTAAATATATATTTATATATCTCACAATAATTAATTTGGATTATTTCAAAATCTCAACGGGTCAAAATTTTCATATTGAATATATTCAAAGATCTGAAGTGCGCGCTCACGCAACGTTGCCAAACGTTTCCACTACATTTTAATGCAAGTTAATCTAAAAATTTCATTTCTTTTAATTCATATCACAGTAAACTCCACAGTAAGCTAAATATTTTATTGCAACAAAAGAAATCTGCATCTTTTAAAAGAAAGTGTCAAGATCCTGATTTTCTATAAGACTCTAAACAAATTTTTACATTTTTGAAAATTGATTTCTCAAAATTTTACATGACATAAACTATTATAAAAATAATTTATTTTTATTATGATCTAATATTGGACCTCCTTAATGTGCGTGATAGATCACGAGAGAATTTAAAAAAAATGAGAAAACCTCTTAAAACGAGAGCAAAAACTGCCTTGATCCAGAACCTTACTGCCAACTACCAAAAAGTTAAATAACGGAAGAGTTTTGAACATAAGAACAAAAATGAAATAAAGATGAAGTATGGTTGGTAACAAGCCTGATTAAAGACAAACGCGAAGAGATTTATAAATTTAACATCAAAGTAAGCAAAATATCTTTTTGAACTCTCTAAAATGAATCTTCGAATGGTAACAAGTCTCCTTAGGGTCAGAGGACACTCCCAATAAGCCAACAGAGAGACTACCATAAGAAATAGAGGAACATCTGCTCTGTGAGGAAATTGCTTTTTTTTAGAGATTATCTCGAAGGTTTATTTTAACTCCAGATGAAATACGAGATCTGCCCACACGGCCGGGATTCTATAACAAAAATAAGAAAAAATATTGCTCTTATTCCTAAATAAATAACAAAAATAAGTCAATAGCTGTCAAATTGACTAGTCTATAAACCAAATCGGTTGTCATCAGTATAACCGAATAAGACCCGAACTTACAAGCGATAGAGAAATAAATTTACATGTCTCTTTAGCATTTATCCTTATATTTGACGCCCGGATTTTTTTTCCTTTTCTATCATCGTTGTTTTATATTTTTCCAAAGGTAGCCTTAAAATTGGCCTTTTCTGATCATTATATTTATTTATAATTTTAGTTGTACATTTAAAAATAATTAGTATACTGAGGAAGAAATAGAAAATGCATCATCGAAAAGAATGAAGACCAAGTACATTTCCATTTAGCTACCACAGTAAAAACTAGACCAATTGTATTAAATTTATATTAAATTCAATTGAATATGGCTCAAAAAACTCCGGAAAAACGATATTAGTAACTGGATACGATATTTATATTATTAATTATATCAACAATAAATGAATGCATTTTTAAAACATATCTATTTATTTTTTAGGCAATTGGGAAGTGGAACTTGGGTGTAGTATAGGACCCTGTATTATCCTATTTTAAAGAAAAAGAAACACTTTGAAAAATAAACATATCTCCTACCAAATCTTTATGGTCTATCAATGTTTTTTAAGTTAATTATATCCGGTAAAAAACAACAGGAAAACGCCAATTAAATTTATAGTAGATGTTAGGTTCAAGAACAGTTTTCTTTACGTCAATATACTTAACTTTGTATTTTATTTGATTATTTAATTATTAAATAAAAAGTAGAAAAGCCGATCTTCAAATAGCGTATTTTAAATAAACAATTTATAGAAAGCCATTTGGCAGTATAATTAAAGAACATATGTTTTTGATGCATTTTCTAAAGTTTACCTAACAAAGATTAATTTATTTCCGCATGAAACACGCTTTGCTTTGTGAATTTACGATGCAGAGTCAGTGGCAGCACGGAAAGGAAATATTCCTATTTTTTAATATCAAATTATAGTTGCAAAAAAAATACAACATCTGGACCGTTGGCCTGATTGTATTATCGGAAATGATCAGCGAACAGCGACGTTATAATAAAACTACCACTCTTGTACAAAAGAGAATAACGTAGTATTGCCGAAGTATCCTAACATATTATCACCACATAGCATGAACAGAATTCCTCGGCTACCACCATCTGTATGTCCAGTCTAATTATATATTAAAATGTAATATTTTCAATTGTTTGAAGGCATCTATGCTACACACACCCCTGCTACTAGCAAATCTTTGATAATTTGGTGTGTCAAAAGTACTTCGTATAAATTTATTATTATTGTAAATAGAAAAAAATAGTATAGCCTTATATACATATATACATAACTACGCGGCGAGTACCAAAAAACACTAATCGTCAAGTATGGCATTTGATTTTCGCACACTTCACTCGGTTCGCTTACTTTCCACCAAGCGAAGAAGGATGTGAATGGCGTCGAGAATACAAAATTCATTTTTCATGGCATGTGACCTTGCCCCTGTTCAAGGCTAGGGCTCCTGGTTAGGCTGTTTCCCCATGAAAGTTTTAATATTACTTCCGTACATAAATAAACGAAACTTTTGAAAACACATATCTTTGTAATGTATGTAAAATATACAATCTCCAGTTTGGAAACTATCTGTGGAACTCCTGAATAATCGTGTATGTATCTCCAGAAGACCTGACTTCGCAGTGAACAGTAAATTGTATAAGACACGTATAATACTAATTAATACTTTAAAGAATACATGACACTGTCCAATATAGAGGAGACCGCCTACCCTAGGGGCACAGGGGCGGATCCAGCCTCTCTTTTTGGGGGGGGAGGGGTGATATCACAAACGTACAGTATAGCAATATATATATATATATATATATAATCATAAGTCGTCCGGAAACTCACCGTTGGAGAAGTAAATATCTATCTAAGTAAAAGGTAGGGTTGCAGAAATAACACAACTTACAAAATTTGTAATTTAACTGAACTTTTGAAAGATTTTTTTGAATAAAGTCACTGCGGAAAATTGGGAAAACTCCATATAATAAAAGAAAATAACAAAATGTGGAAACTCGATCTCATGATCAGTGAGATAGAGGAACCAATTATAATTAATTAGAGCGAAGATAGCCTCACTGACTTTGATAACGAATTTGTTAAGTAATGTTTACTAATGTAAACACAATTTATTATTTCAATTTTGTTTTTCTTGAATTTTATTGTTTAATGTTGTTTATATATATTTTTTTATTTTTTATATATTTTTATTTTAGTGTGTCCCACTCTTTAATTTTATATCTATTTAATTCCAATTAGCCGTAATTTTTTTGTTATTTTATTTTTGTATTTGTGTCTTTTCTTAAGCGTGTAAAATTAACATGCTTATTTTATTTTGTTGGGGCTATCGGATTTCCATATAATAAAGATATCAGTGCAATATTAATAAAAATAAGTAGGTCTAATTTTAACTGTAACGTAAAAAAATTAATTACATTTGAATCCCTTTTTAGTGTTTAATTGTAATTCTCCAGATGGTTTAAGAAATAAATAAACTGAAACGGCAAATATCCTAAAAATGTTTTTAATTAATAATAAAATGACCGATAGCCCCAAAGACATTTTACTATTATATGGACGAATTTATTTTTTTATATATGTTTAACTTCTTGTATTTTTGACAATGAGTATTTTGTGAGTATTTAAATTTCTAACCCATTCCTATGAAAAATATATGTGTCAAACAGATTTTGCCAAAGAAACCGGACTAAAGAACACAGGTAGTCTGCGAAGAAATAAGGGTAAAAAATTATTTATAACTCTCTCTAGTTCTTGAATAAACTATAATATAAGCGGCAAAATCGGGTCTATTTTCCTGAACTCAAAACTCTTGGGGGGGGAGGCGATCGCCCCCACCGCCCCCCCCCCCTTTGGATCCGCGCCTGCCTAGGCATAACCTGTTCTTGCAATAAACAGATGTTAGAATTGCAAGATAAAAACTATCCCTCCCTACAGCAGAACACGCAACCTCGAACAATCTTTCCAGTATCCACATTAGGTCTCTCTCTACAACAAGGGTTTTCCATATTAATCAGTCAATCCATCAACGGACCAGATTCTAAATATGGATGTAGGAAACATAATTGATGACAATATTTTATAAAGTAAACCCTTCCCTCATCATGAAAGCTGACGCCATTGCCAATAAATGTTTTCTCTTCATCGTTCAAAGTAAACTATATTCAACTCATAGTGTATGGAGTTGTCAGTTCGTCGTTCCACAATTTTCTACATTGTGTTTATGGCACATAAAGACAATATGAGCCCAAATTATTTTTAGTACTCGAGGAAGTCTAGCAGACGCAAATATGTTTTTAGTTTGCTACAAATTGTATACCGTCTTAAAAATATGTATATTTTTTTAAACCAGTAGGTTGCTAATTACCCTTATTACTCATATAGTCTCTAATTACCTAATTGTACATATTTAAAGTGTTAATCACCTTTGTTTTTTTGGCCAAACTTTTTAACCTGTCATCATATTGATGTTAAATAATGAATTTAGAAACTAGTCTATATCTACCAATTTAGCCTGCCAAATTATAAAACACATTTAGGTGGTTAATCTTGAAAGAATTGAAATATTCGAAATATATTTTTTAAATCTTTGCTAAAAGCAAATTTTACATTTTTTATGGCCCTAGCTGCACAGAAATTTAAAATCTTCTTCACATGATTTATTTTTCCAGTATGTGGTTTTAAGTTGACAGAAAACACGTGGTACAATATTTAGCACCACTATTCAAGAATGGAGGTTAATACAAAATAATAAAATATTAATAAATTTATGTACAACAGAAAACAAAAAGATTTTTGCTACAGCTATTGCCATAAACAACTTGGTAAACTTTTGATTCCTATAAGAAAAGGTTTTCAAAAAGCTCGCTTGACTATGCAAATTGAAAGGGATGCTTGACTGAAAAGAGTTTTGCTGACCAAGTTATGTTTTCTTCCGGAACTTGACTTGTAAAAGATCATCATCCTATTCGTCTGGCTCCCTCAAAACTACATTAACTGATAGTAAAAACTGTCCAGTTCCCAAACTCTTCATTATCGGATGTAACTATATTCTAGTCACATGAAATTTCGTATATTGTTTCTATTTCTTTAATAAATTGATTTGCACTCAATGGAATACTGTGGGTATGGATTTTTAGGATCCATGTTTGAACCTAAAACCAAAAACTTGCTACACCCTTGTTGTGAAGTGATTTATTTTTCTTTCTTCTTTAATACATTCTTGATAAAAAAAATAAAGTTTTTATTTATAATTTTCATATAAATCCCTGTATATAAAAAACGGAAAGATCCTTCAAAGGAACACTTAAATACCTGAAAACAATTCTGGACTCAGGACTGAGCTGGAATAATCATATAAAAGCTCGAACCAAGAAGACCTCATGTGCTTTTTGGGCTTGCAAACGAGTCTTTGGAAGCACATAGAGACTGACACCGAAAGTGCTATTTTGGACATACACTACAGTGGGCCTCTATTGTATAGAGGCCTAATTCAACAAAACACAAACAACGTCTTCAACTTGACAAAATTCAAAGGATAGCTTATATGGGAATAATAAATACGATGAGGACTGCCCACACTAGAGCTTTGGTGGTCTTAGTGTGTCTCGTGTTATCTACGGTATTTCGTGACTGAAACAGATG
Source organism: Diaprepes abbreviatus (assembly GCA_034092305.1). Lineage (NCBI taxonomy): Eukaryota > Metazoa > Arthropoda > Insecta > Coleoptera > Curculionidae > Diaprepes > Diaprepes abbreviatus. Next base: position 2,543,405 of record JASJET010000055.1, on the reverse strand, counting down.
TCTGTAAAAGCGTGATGGGGAGATATCCATCACTCCCCATGCAAACAGTGCTCTTTTTGAAACACAATCACTCTTTTAAGATACTTTTGTCAAACAAAGGGGGTTGGGAGGAGCAAAATTTTCCAAGAAATGGATCATGGTGTCTTACAGATGGATCTCGACAAGATGAAAGAGCTGGAGTCGCAGTGTTGAACAGGAGCACGGAAGTTGGAGAGTTCAAGTCTCTCGGACAACGTGCTACCATTTTTACAGCGGAAATTTATGCTATTCTGCAGTGTGGCCATCTCTGTGAGAAGGATATAAACAAGAATAAGATAATAAGCATATGCTCAGACAGAAGGGCTGCGATATTGGCACTGCAGTCTAGTGTCGGAACGTCCCGACTGGTGTATAAGTGCTAGCATGTAATAGTTTAACAAGGAACGGCTACACAGTCAGACTCGTGGGGGTCCCGGATCACTCGGATATACACGGGATTAAAACGGACCGTCTAGCAAAGATAAGGTCCGCGATTGAACCATATGGACCCCAATCGAATCTACCTGTTCCAATTACCGTTGATAAAAGGAAATTCAAATTGTTACTGGAACATAAATTTATTGAATCGTGGAGAGAGGATCCTGAAATTAAGTGCGCCAAGGAACATAAAGCTGAATCTAGCGCACACCTTACTAGGGAGCTTCTCTCTTTAGGAAGGAAAGAATTGCGAGTCGTGGTGGCACTGTCGATAGGAAATTATCGCCTGAGGGGGCATCTTCATAAGATTGTTGTAGATGACCCGATGTACAAAACTAAAAAGCCCAAGAGATTGATGTATCTCTAATTAATATCTATATCTGACCCGACGTGCAGATGGTGTCTGGAGGAGGATGAAACTGTTAACCATGCCCTCAGGGAGTGCCCGGCACTCAACGAACTGAGGCGGAGACACTTCGGTGGTACAATTTTGTCACCAGAAGCCGTTAGGCAAATTCAATTAACGAGACTGCTTGGATTCGCAAAGGCGATCGGCCTTAAACGACTTGCAGCCACTGTGAGACGTAAAGAGTCCAATGGGGCCTAGGCATCGATGATCAAGTATCACCACCTTTTACTCATTCATTTATATCGGAATACATGTGATACAGATATTGCATCAATGTGCAGCAGATAACAGGAATGTTTATTGTATGACCATATGTACCACAATGCAAATTTTTTATGGTACAATTTATGTAGAAAGGTGCAACAAAGAGTTAAACTAAATAATTCCTGATCTAAAAAGTTGAAACATTTTCAATTTAGGTATAAAAACACTATAATAAATCAAATCTATTGGATGCAATTAATAAAAATACCATAATTGATATTTTAAAAGTTTATTTTTAAAAAACCATATAAAAGTAATAATATACTGTAAATCAAGTAAAGAGTTGTACGAATTTAAATTCCTATAAAAACATATATAATGGTCCATTTAAAGCTAAAAAATATCATTTAGTATCTTACTTATGTACTGGCGTATCTTGAAGCAACAGGCATTGCTCTTGAACTTTTAAAGACAAATTACTCCTAAAATTTGCAAGGTTTGGTGAATCACCCAATTGCCCTCTTGATATCTTTGGTGTAAGAAGGGCACTGCATACACTCCGTGTGGAGTTATACATGTCAATAGCTTTGTGTATCCTTGGACTATCAATCTGATATTTTTGGCATTTAAAAACTAAACTTTTTGTAAGTGTGGACTTTCGCAAATCTCCAGATTTAAGGATTACTGGGGATCTAGCAGGGCCACTGCCAGTTGCTAAAGGACTTTTATTTTGTAGTCTTAATGAGCGCCTTTTTTTAGATGAGTTTTCTTTTTCTTCGTCATCTTCACTTTTTGAAGAACTTTCTTTGCTACTACCTTCTTCCAGTTTATTAACTAATGCAAGCATCCTTTTAAGGTTTTCTTCATGTTTTGCCTGCAGTTCCACAATTTCTTTAATTTTATTATTAGCTTCTTGGTTTATATCTTGATTTCTTCCAATGGTTCGTCGTAGTTCTGCAATAATTTCTTTTTGACTGAAATTTTCATTAGTCAAATTCTTTTTTTCACTATTTAAAAGCATTTTATTTTCAAATAAACTACAAACTGAAGAAACAGGGCTTTCATTTTTAATTACTGGAGTTTTGCATAATTGTTCTAGCTTTAAAAAGTTTTCATTTGAATCAAATGATTCTGGTGTCTTAATATCTTCTTCTTTGGTATTTGTGGAAAATTTGACTTGAGGTGTTATAGGTGATTGAAACTGATAAGGTTTTTTTATTGTCGGTTCTTCTATTTCCTCTAACTCTTCTGTTATAGGGACCATGTGTGAAGAATCAATAGGTTCAGTTTTCTATAACAAAACACACAGAACAATAAAATTCTGAAAGTCAATTGAGTAAATTCATAAAAAAATTTCACAAATACAGGGTTTGGAGATTGATCATCAAGAGTTCGATGGGCCAACAAGAAAAACAACTTTTATACAATCTGTTTTCTTCAACAAACCAAGGCTGGTAGAGTGCAAATTAATTATTTATTAGAAAGTTATATCATACCAGGAAAGATTTCAAAGTATATTTGCTATAAGAAAAACTGAATGCATTGAATGTCTATACATGTAGTTAAGTTAATATCATTAGACAATAAAGCTTTTTTAAAATTGAAATATTGCATTGACTCATTATTACATGAAAGATTTAAGTGGGAGTGAACAAATGTATAAAAAATTTCTTCATTTCTTGTATTTATTACTCACTTTTGTAACTGATAGTTTTGATTCAGTCTTGGAAGGTAAACTTTTTATTAAGCTTTTACGTACTCCTGTAGTCCTATTTTTAATCTCCTTAGTAGGCTCTTTTGTTTTTTCATTACTTCTAAGGGGAAATTTGAATAATTCTTTCCTTACACCATTCTCTGTTTTTCGATATTTGACCGGCTGAACAGAATGTGTATCTAAAAATAAAAAATAAATGTGTAAAGAATTTTAATTAAATGTGAACTTATTACCATTACATTTCCTGGAATTGCCCCATTCTTGGTTTTGTCTTTGGGTTCCGACATCAGAAAAATGTGCTGAAAAGTTAATTAAAAGTGATCAAATTACATATTTTTAGTTAATATGCCACATATAGGAAATCTATGATAAATAACTTCTCTAAAGAAAAAACTTCCTAAAAAAAACAATATTTTCATTCGAGTATAAAAAAAGATAACAAATCTTTTTAATAGGTGTGTAATTTATCAAAATATCATTTACATTCTTTTATTTCTAACATATTTTTTGAATATAGCTACAAACAGTACTATAAGAGAACAAATACCTGCAAAGTTTACTGGCACTGTCACATATTTTCCAGTCTCTGGATCAATTTCTGAAAAAATATTGAGCATTACTTTTGTATTACTTTTTCTATTATTTTAACAATGGAAAATATGTAAATCACAATAGGTCAAAAAAGTTTCTGCCATTCTTGGCTTCAAATTGCAGCATGTTTAATTCTGTTTAAAAGTAGAGCTAGTGATTTTCATCACTTATGCTCATTCTTAACTGGTAATTGCAGCATGTAAGGATTTACCTGTATTTTCTCAAACTAGTATTTCTATTTAAGTTTTAGGACAATCACTCTCCTTACAGGCTTAAGCCCCCCAAGTTCAATGAATGGCTTATTTAACAATATATTATAACCAGTAGTGTACACCTGACATTGTAATTCATTTACTAATTATTTAAAGGAAATACATTAAGCTATGATTAACTTTAACAACCAATTCAGTTCAATGAATTCTGTAGAAGTCTACACTGAAATATTGAGACAATTTGGCTTTCATTCAGCAACTCAAAACTAAATGACTGGTGATTGAGTTGGAGTTCCTTTTTATTTTATTACAATAATTTTGGTATTTTGTGTGTTTCAAGTAAATAATGAGTAAGGCTTTCAATTCAAAACCAAATCACTTGTAATTCAGTTGGAGTGACAACCTTTATATTTTATTACAATAATTTTGGTATTTTATGCGTTTACTTATTTGAAGTAAATAAAAAGGAAGAGTTTAAAATGATAACCAAATAAAAAATAAACAATTAATAATTGATTGTTATTCATTATAGAAATGTAAAATTAAAAAAAAACAATTAACATGAGCACTAGCCAAAAAGGTTAAGTAAATATAATGTATTAGACTAGAATTTACCAAATCCAGGCAAACCAGCAAATTTTTTCTTGGTGGAACTCATTTTCACTCAAATTTCTTAAATTTTTTATAATATATGTCGTTACCGGTTTTTAAAATAGACAACCTTCTGACAGATGAGCGCAAATATTGAAAACAAATTGAGGTTATGAATCCATAGTGATGGGCGGAATAAGGGTTTATTCAAACTCTAGATCAAAAAAACGATTGTAATTCAGGATATTATGGCCAGGTTTTGTAATTTAAAAATAGATAGGAGGACTATTCTTTTGAGTCATTATTACTTTCAGTTCTATCACTTGAAGTAATCATGATTACTTCGACCGAATGACAAGTAAATGCAGATTCGAAAGAACATGAAGTTATCAGTTTCACTTTGATCAGTGATAACTTATTCTGAAGAATACACCAGGGTTATAATAGGGCTATTCTTTTGAATCATTATCACTTTCAGTTCTGTTATTTGAAGCAATCATGATCACTTCGACCTAATGACAGCTAAATTCATATTCAAAAGAACATGAAGTTATCGGTTTCACTTTGATCAATTGATAATTACTCTAAAGACTACAGCCAATGTTTTGGATTTATCAACTAAATAAATTTGAAATCTAGGTACACGACTTTTCTTTTGAAAATTTCTTTAGAACCCTCTACTTCGAGGTGGTAGAAAACGATATTGGCCTTAATTTTCCGAAATTTTTCCAGAAAATATAAAAAAACACTTTTTACTTTAAATTTTGCTACATCCACAAATTTTACATGCTTCTATATTATACAGGGTATAACATAAAGGTTGGGATTAAATTAAACAGTGGATTCTTTAATAAAAAATAAAAATATTTCCAATATGTAGTTTTATTCTACGAATATTCGTTTTTAGGTTAGAGGGTGTTAAAAAAATTTTAAAAAATTCGTTTTAGTGTAATAACTTTCGAACGCTAGAAGATAATGGAACGAAATTTTGGAGTTTAATTTGACACTGCCCTAGTAACAGTAAAACAATTGACTTTGTAGTTTACTCAGTGGCGTGCGTACGAATATTACTGTAGGGTTTAAAAAAAGGTGTACGCTACTGGTATTTTTTTTAAATCAATTCCTCCAATTTGATTTTTTCTTTTAAACAAAATTTTCCTCTTACGTTTTCTTTGTATCTCTCGTCATTTTTCCGTAATTAAACATGTAAATACCATTTTTTCCATTGCATACACAAAAAATGTAGAAAGTACAATCATTATCCAGTATGCTATGACCATGATGTTTATTTTTGTTTTCAGATAAAATGTCATTGTCAGTTAAGAGGCTCGTTTCAGACAATTTGGTGGAAAGCTGGTCCTTAAATATTGACACGAAGCTGACTTTACCTTCAAGAACATCAGGAAATCATACTTCTCTCACTAATTATAGTAACCGGTTGAGTATTGTATCATATTTGTAAAAAAATCTTTGTAAATAAGATTTCAAAAAAATTGGTAAAAACCGAAAAAACTGGAATTTCACCCCTTGAAGGTAACAAAAGAAAAAAATTAACACGTGTCATCGAACTAGAGAAAACCCTTGTGTGCCAAATTTGGAAAAGTTTGGTAAAAATTAAAATAAATTATAATTTCACCCCAACTCTTATTTTTCATCCTTTGGAGATATAATATCAATAAAATAACTCCGGAAATCGATTGAGCTACTCAAAAAACTTCTATACACCAAATATCGTATGATTCCGTATATTATTCGAAGCTACCAGTTTTGACACAAACAAAGAATAAAACCGTACCAGTGTATATCGGTTAAAAGATTTAGGACTCGATCTAGTTGCTATGAAATTTAAATCTTATAGTAGGCCAGTTTTGTTTTCCTTATGATATTGTCATAATTTATATTACATATGTCAATAAATAAACGTTTATGTTCGGATATTAAGAATAAGAACCTTGCGATAAAACTTTGAAATATATAAGAGAAACATTTGCATCCTAAAAGTAAATAAAGTTCTCTATCTTTGCCGGTTGAGTAATGAAACAAAGTGCTTGACTTATTGTTGCTCTTGTCAGTTTAAGCCCTCTGCTGTCAATTTAAGGTGATTTTAAATTTAAACTATGTTAGTGAATCCGCATGTAAATATTTTATTTACAATGTGCGAAAATCAGTTGTACAACGATCTTGTTGAAAGTACGATTTTTTTTGAATAAAGTAATATTAAAATTATTTTTATCCAAGAGCACAACTATCGTAACCTAAAAATATATCTAATCATGTCAGAAACTATGACACTTGTCAAGGCTAAGCATAGCTATACGGCTGGGAATTCCAAGCCGCCCTATTCATTCTTTCAATCTTTTCTGCACGTCTCCCTTCACTTTCCATGCATACTTTGTAAAATCTGATCATGGATTTTGAAAATATAACTCTCCAAGTATCAGATGTCGCTGGACTTGTTTCTTAATTATTATAAACAAAAGAACTAAGATTTTTTGAAAAAAAAATCGTAGCTCGGCTCCTATTGGTCCAAAATAATATTCTTGAAGACAACTATTCAAATTTTCAAAAAGTCCGCATATCGATAGTAATTTTATCTTTGGTATATCGACACTTAATCACCATCCTTACGTTGAATGAATCACCATTTGACAAGTCGCTTCATGTCGAAAATTCAATTGTCAAAACTGGAATTCCGAGTTTCAAGTAAAGATTTTTGCATGTTTGTAATCTGTTTTTAGTTTATTTTAAGTTATTTTGTATTTATTTATAAATGTGTCTTCACAATGGCGTACGTAAATGTCAAAGATTGGTCTGTGGAGCAAGTTATGTATTGGCTAAAAGGTGTGAAAATTTGTGTATACCATCTTTATGACATTAATTACTCCCTGATATTTTGGTAATTAATAAATAAAATCTTTAATTTTTAGGCCTAGACAATGTTATATTACAGTATCAAGCATCTTTTTTAAATAATGGTGTAACAGGACACCAGTTATTAAATTTAAGGGCTGATGATCTTGATAATTTAGGTGTCAAGAAGTTAGGGCATCAGGAGATTATTTTGGAAGCTGTAGAACATCTAAGAAATTTTGTAAGTATATATTATCACAATACTGATTTTTCTAAACAAATTCTCTTTAAAATTATTGACGGTGTTAAAATTTCTTTGATTTTAGCAAGCTTTCATATTGGTTTTCAGATATTAACGATTAGTTACAGTGTAAATTTTGTAAATGAGTAGAATAACAAATAAATCAGATGTAAGATTCTCTTGTCCCTTAAGTAGTTTTTTTCTGAAATTTCAAGCAGATTTTTGTTCTAATCAAAAATATAGATTTAACTTTTTTTAATGGCCAAAATTTCTAAGATTTATTTTTATAGTTTATATTCTAAAATACTTATAGTTCGTTTTGGTTAAGAACTTCATTATTTTGCTAAGTTTTATTTTACACTAAGTACTTCATGGCTTTCAGCATTATGAACTTGACAAAGAAAACTTGCAAATGCTTGCCCTTAAACTATCTTGTGCTGCCAACTCTCTCTACAAAGAACTCTTACTTGTTGATGAAAAAAGTGATTTTGTCAAAACTCAAGTTATGTCTGATGTTCATAATATAGTAGCTGCTATAAAACCTTTAGTATTGTGGTTAGATAGGTAAGTATAGATAAAAAAATAAACATATATATATATATATATATATATATATATATATATATATATATATATAACTTAAGATACAAGGCCGTGGAAATTGCACTGGCATAATTTAGCAACTTTGACCTTTTTTTGTGTTGAAAACACTTCCTGCATATTAATTTTGCCCTTTATTCATCTTTGTTATGGCCAAGCTTACTTCAGCTTCTGTCGACTACCTAAATTGATCCTTTCGATTTATGTGTTTTAGTGAAATGGATTTCAAAATTATCTTACACATATTGTTATCTATCAAAAAGAAATTTCCAAATAATGTGATTGTGTGTTGTGTGGATACCTTATAAAATTTCTTAGATTTTTTTTAAAGTGACATTACAAGGCATGTATTTTGCTTCCATGATATTGTAACATTCTGTCAAGATATTTTTATTAGTATAGTGTCATGAAATTTACTTTCTCTTATATTATAGCTTTCGAACAAAAGAAAATCAGTAAGGAATTGAGAAAAAAATGCTGCTGCATAAAACTTACACCTTCTGATATATATTACTTACAGAATACACAAACATATTGTTTTCTAACCTAAATTTTGAGTTTCATACACAATAGAAATTATTTCTTAAATTGATAGAACAAAGGGTATTTTTCCATCTTGGTATAAAAAAGTGTATGACAATGCATCTGTTTAAAATAACCCGTGGAATGACAAAGAAAAATGTATTTCACAACAAAAGAAAATTTACTGTTCTAAAGTGTTTAAAATCATGTTACGATAGTTAGTATATAATCAAAATACCTCAACCTGTGTCAATTTATCAGTTCATAAGTTAATAAGTTATTAACAGGTTGTACACCGAAGAAATCAAGAAATAGACGGATTTTGTATTTCAGTGTATATTCTCAAACTATTACAATCGGCCAAGCGCTTTCGCTCTAATATAGACCATCCTCAGGGCTCAGTCCTTGTCAAAGGGCACACCTTAACCCTGCCAGTTTGAGAACAGTCTCCAGTCGCGAACGTAGCCTCCACACAGAACAAGATGTATACAATTAAAACCTTTTAGAAACTTTTAAAATTAAAATTAAAACTAGAACATTCAACACACTGCGCACATTGACATTATAAAAACAATAAACCTTTTTAAAAATGTGGAGGCTACGTTCGCGACTGGAGACTGTTCTCAAACTGGCAGGGTTAAGGTGTGCCCTTTGACAAGGTCTGAGCTCTGAGGATGGTCTAAATTAGAACGAAAGCGCTTGGCCGATTGTAATAGTTTGAGAATATACACTGAAATACAAAATCCATCTATTTCTTAATTTATCAGTTCCCTTTTCTGATCTTCCCTTTGTTCAGTTTTTTACACACCGATGCAAATAGTTAATGTAAAAGTTCTAGTCAAAGAAATAGGTAGAAGTTAAAAACCTAAATTGCCTAGAAGAAAGAATAGCTTGATTATCAATTGAAATATTAATATTATTTTCAATATTTTAGGTCACCTTTTACTGGCGATAAAGATTACATAGACAATAAAAGAGATTTGTTAAATCTAAGTTTTGATATGGCCTACATAGCCCATAGGGGTATTTTTTCTGAAAACCCTGTACTTACAATTAAGAAGATTTGTGAACAACTTGCCAATATCGCTGACCATATTATACAGGTAATTTAAACTTTTTTATTTATATTTTATTAATTAATGATGGATTGTTGATAGCATAATTTATTATCATATGACTAATTTCCTTAAACAATTCTTATTCTTCCTAATTCTACTTAATGTCATACTTTTTAACTAAGTTCTAAAAGAAGGAGGTTCTAAATTCGACAGCTATGTATTTTTTTTCATGTATGAATATCGATTTATATTATTTTTTTTTTATTTTAGGATATTTGTGATCCAATGATATTACAACCAGCTTCTTTAGATTTAGCAACCTTGAAGAAAAAGGAACAGGACTTAGGATTTTATATTATGCCAAATTATCACCCTATTCACCAGATTGTTGATATTAAATTTGGTTCACCTGCTCATGGTAGTTCTAAAATCCAGGAAGGTATGAGAGGAACAATGCTGCCTTGATGCATATGTGTACCTTATCAATTATCTCTTCAATAACACTGAGTTTTTTAATTTCACAAAACTGTTCATATCTAGCACAAAAATATTGAAAAATTGGCCTAGTAAGAGTTTGTTATTGCTAATGAAAATGAGCATTTTTTTTTCAAATTTCTTAACTTTTTGAAAATATTTAATACCTGTGATGTATCCTAAAAGTTGCTCATACGCTCTGTCGCTTTCTTAAATGCTAAATTTTTATCAAAACTTTCGGATCTGTTTTTTACAATAATCTAATTTTAAGGTGATGAAATAGTACAAGTAAATTATCAAACAGTGGTTGGTTGGCAAGCTAAAAAAGTTATGCTTCTTCTACAAGAGGTATCACCAGAAATAGTTTTAACCTTAAAAAAGCGACCAAGACATTCAAAAGTGTATGGACAAATTTATATGAAGCCTTACAGGTTGCCCAGTAGAAAAAGGGGCAATGAGAATTGGTCAAAATGGAACGATAATTTGCCGTCGCCCCGATTGTTGCCTATCATGGACTTGCCTCCTATTACTATTACAAAGTAAGTAGCAAACTATGTATTTATATACTTGTAGTAACTGTTTTATCGCGTATAGCTTCATTATTTTATATAAAACTAAATATTATTAAGTGCAAATTTTGTAAAAATATGGAATAGTCTCTCGTAGCAAACAAGTTGACGTCCCAATTTAAATTTCAGTTTATTTGCTTGTTATGGATATCATTAAATTCTAACTCTTGAATTTTTTGTAGATCTGAAGAAGAAATCAATAATGTTGAGGCTGAATTAAGTAGTAGTGATAGTGAACCTCCTGACAGTCCTTTAGAAGATAATTTTAGAATGTATCCGGTAAAGCCCAGGCCAATTTTACAGAGGAGAAATACAATAACTGGAACGACGCCTACCAATAAACGTCCTTCTACGTCTATCGAACAGGTAGGGTTTATTTATTTATGTACTTATTCTTCCACAACTTAAAATCTAACTACTAAGGTACAAATTTACAATAGAATGATAAAAACACCCAAACAACATCTAGAATTGAAATATAAATACATTAAAATTACTGTTCAGTATTTAAGAAATTTTCAATAATATCATTAGTCTATCTCATACTAAAACTAGACAAATTAACAATGTCATTGCCGGTTCCAAGAAGCGCATTAACTAAGAACTCTCTAATTTAAGAAAGCATTAAGATGTTTAATCACCTTCTAAATGACATAACAAATTTATGAACACTGGTAGAATTTAAAAAGTCGGTGTCAACTTTTTTTAAGAAGAAAGCTTATTACAGCTTGACCTAAAACTTCTCTATATCATTGGAATGTGATATATATATATATATATATATATATATATATATATATATATATATATATATATTAGTGCTCTGTTACTTTTATATATTTTCTTTGTTTATAGTTATAATAATAATAATAATGATTATACCTCATCAATTAAACAAACAAACACTGTTATAAACTTATCAAATTAGTCAGATATCAAAATGTCCACATACATAAAATGTTAAAATGGTGACAAAATATAAAGAACATCAACAATACTATATATGAACAAGTCAAAAATAAAACAAACAAAATGTAAACAACACAAGTTAAACAATCAGCCTGCTAATTTTACTACTTACTTACTTAATTAAACTCAGTGTTAAAATTGATAAACTAATTAAGACGACGTTAAATTTTTACTAAAACAGTAACATAATGTAGAATTATACACCTTAAATAGAGTTATCAAAGAATTCTTGAAGTGAATAGTGTGATCATTGAAATAAAAATTCCACCTACAACGTACAAGTTTTCAATGCTGGGACAGTCCTCGGGGGAAAGTTCAAAATTTTCATACCCTAATTAATATATGTACATATATGACAATGCTGAAAAGTCGCCAATCTAGGAAAGGGCTAATGGAGTAGACCTCGAGATTTGGTATCATGTTGATGTACCTCGTCAATTCTTTCATAGTCACTTATATGCTCCTTAATAAGAAGAAACACCTGATAAATGAACAAAGATATAACTGTAAGAATTTTGTTAGTGATAAACACAGGGCGGCAAGGCTATTCTTTGATTGCAATGTTAAACATAACACCTAGAATCGTCTTTTACCATACTAGAACATCCGTTACTTAGCTCGTGGAGCCCAAGAACCTTAAACCATATATTAAATGACTTTAAACAAGGCCACACATAAACAGTTCTAAGAGTTTCGGATATGGTTTCTTTGATTGTTCTAATAATAAATTAGGTCGTACTAAGCTTTTTACAGACCATGTTAATATGTTTTGCCCATGTTAGTTTTTTATGAATAAAAACGGCTTTTGCAATATAGTTTTTTATTGTTTTGATATGGTTGTTCTTTTAAGGGCGTGAAACCATATTAGAAGGCTCATTCTTACGCTTTTTTTTCTGAGTTTGTTTGAAGAGGAATAAATAATTAGAACTAATTGAAATTAATAGGTCATTTTATTAATATTTTAAACTATATCTTAGAATTTTTTCAAGTGTTTATCGTTGAAAATCGCAAATTTATAGCTGCTGTTCATAGAGGTCGTCAGAGTCCCCCTTTTCGTGCATTGTGCAGGTCGCAAATTTGAAAGCAACCAATGAAATTTTTTAAAATTATTTACATGTTTTTTTTTATCAGTTGAATTATATTCTAGCAAAAAATTTGAAAAATTGAAAAAATGAGAAGCGTTTGAAAGAAAATTAAATTTTCACATTTTTTCCTTTTTTTTTCAGGAAAAAAAAATACTCCACATTAGTATGTTCTTTCAAAATTTAGTTCAATTGATAAATAACTTAATAAGGAATAATACACACTTTGATTTTTGAAAATCGGTCAAGAATTCACCGAGGTACAGTGCACGGAAATTGAAAAAAAGGATTTCGAGAAAAACGCGATTAAAAAAAAATAATACCGAAAACTAGAAATTCAAGTAATTAATCGTATGAAGTGTTTACGTTTCAATCTGTGATTCCAGCACCATACAGTAATCCCCAGATGTGTACAAGGGTGTAGATTAAAATTAAATTAAGAGTTTTAAATTATTTTTTGAAAATTTTGCGTTATTACATGTTTTCAAGACTGAAATTAGGGGATCTTCGAAATCGTAATTTACATGTTCCCGATTTTGTTTAAATTGATATTGGGGAGTCTTAGGGGCGTACATTATGGATTTTAAATTAATTTTTTCGAACCCAATCTGCAGGTTAAAATATTTGCGACTAAAAAATTTACATGTTTCAAGTTCTTTCAGTATTAGTTTAAAATTAATCTTTAGAAAATTTCAATCGATTTTTAAAAAGCAATAAACTATATAAATTTTTATATAAAATTGATATTTTCAAAGACGGCGCCAAATTATTACTGAATGAAACAATAAACTGCTAACAAGAGATACATACAAACTATGGTAAGAAAGCATTTACAAATAAAGTATTTCTCAATCTTTTTATGTGAATCATATTTTCTCAGGTATTAATTTGGTGCCGACTTTATAATTTCAATTTCGTTTAAAAATTTAGATTGTTATTTTTAAAGGCGGACAGACAAACGTTTGGAAATTTTATACTAACCAACCAGCGGATGTATATTATTGAAATTACAACTAAATTAAATTCCGCATTTGCTGTTTATTGAACTAAACAGTAAAATCATTCAATGAAACTATTGAGAAAAAATTTACTTAACAATTTAATAGTTGATAAGAAAAATCATTTAAAGTGCTTGTCTAAAGAATGGCTATCAAACTTAAATTTATAACATAAGTCTCCCTCACATCCTGTGAAGATAAGAAAAGATCGGTCAGAGGCGTACACGGATTTTTTTTTCGATAGGAATTTAGCATTAAAATTTGATCGTGTATTTATTGGGTATTAACTGGGTAACGAACTTTCGACAAATTTTATATTAGGAGTAAATTTCGGTGTTATGTTTTCGACATAAAACGAATTGTACGGGTTCATATTTTTCTTATACTTTCATTGGGCAATCTAAAGAATACAACATATAAACTTATTTTGACCTGCTGTTGGGCAGCTATAAATCTGTTTTCTATTGGAAGAACTGATACATACTAAATAGATTTAATATAGTTAATGGAAAATTTAAGTACTTTTAGTACGGACAAATGCGAGTATTGTATATATAGAATATTTTTTATTTTTCACAAACATATGAGAGTTTTATGAATAAATTAAAGAAAAAACTAAAAAAAAATAAAGGGTGAACACATGTGCTGTTAGTAGGACCCTGGTAGTGGATTTTTTTCTCAGTCAGGGTATAGCCTAGGGAAAAAATTCGCAAAAGTGTTTGAAAAAAACTTTATTTTTTACCACAATTTGAAGTTAAAAGAAATAATAAAATTGAACTCAATATCCAATCAAAAAAAATCCAATGCTACACTAAGGATAATATTATTAAGAATATATGGTATAAATTTCATAAAGATCTCGAGATATTGTGAAAAAAGTAGTTTCCAGAAAAACACTAAAGAAAAAAGTGCCTCTTTAGCGTTTTAGATTCAGATATTTCTTTATGTTACTCTCAATTTGCGATCCCTGGACCATAGATGAGGTGTTTCACAGATGCTACGATGTTCTCTAACTCTTTTTGATTGGCCCTTCTTAACTTTCTGACCTCTGGTTTCTTGCTGGGCTCTCAGGTTGGCTGTCGTTATCTTAAGTTTACTGTAAATGCAGTTTCAATAATTTTTGCGCCACTGAAGTGTACTTTTGCCGCCATAGACCAAAAAACAGCGTTGAAGTTTTCATTGTTACTTTGCGTATATCGGTTTAAATGTTTATTGAACAACAAAGTATCTCTGTGGAATTAATCGATTTTATATCTGATGTTGGTGTAATATTGGATAGTCAGTTAATAGGGAATGAAATTAGTGGGGTTTGTTACACGGAATCTGTCTGATTTCAACGATATTATTTGTCTTAAAAATGTTTATTGCAGTGTTGTGCGTTCTGTACTGAAGTATGCCTCACCAATATGGTCATCTTTCGACAATGTACATAAATTGAAGCTAGAAAGGGTGCAGACGCGCTTTTTAAGATTAGGTATTCCTAAAGAAAATATCAACTACCCTCATTTACTACTTCAATTAAATTTGAAACCTTTTGAACATCGCAGAGAATACATAGATATATAGATTCTCCAAAATTATTAACGCAGATTGGCTTCAATGTGCCTCACAAAAATAGTCGATGAGTTGAAGTATTCTCTGTGAAGACTCAGAACCAACTACTCCACTTATGCCCCACTAAATAGCATGTGCATTTCAGCCAATAAGTTATCCCGTGATCACGTTGATCTGGACACCTTTAACATGTTTTTAAAGCAATATCTATAGTGTAAATTTTAACTTCTCACTGTTCTTCTTGTGGTTTTAAATTGTGGGCGTACTGTAGTTTAATGGATACTTTGGATTTGTTTGTTTATTGTTTGGTATTTTTGATCTGTCGGGAGGCTTGTTTATGAATTACAAAGTGTTGTAAATTTTAAATTGGTTTAACGGTTAATAAAACATTTATTTATTTATTTATTTGTGTTTATAAAAGCCCAAAGTTCCAGAGGCATTCGTTTTTAATATGGACACTCCGTATCTTGGCCTAACGGACACTTTGTCATTTTTATAACTGATTTAATTAACAAATTGGAAAGAAAATTATTTTCATGTAACAAGTGGTGATCTGTACCCTACCGCATTACAAAGCAAACTAATTCTACAATATTGAATACTCACCGTTTCTAAAGGAGTCTCAACTTTGTGTACCTGAGTTATTTTTAACTACAAAAATTTTATGAAAATATAAAAAGTCTACTCAACAATACCTTGTAAACTTGAACCTGTCCGGGCAACACCTGAGAAACCAGTCTATTATCGCGATCATTTCACATTACTATATCGAGGGAAAACGTTTAAAATATTCTATGTTTTTTGAAAAACTCTGGGAGACCTACTTAAAATAAACTGAGCAGAGAAAGATGTATAAGGCGGCTTTTTAACCAAAGTAAAAATTCTGCTCCAATTTTCATTTTACAAAACTAACAGTTTTACTTAAAAACAGATCCAAGCATTATGGAGACCGAACAGTTTTTTCTATTGCAAAAAGTTTTATAAAAATTTTATATTTTAACGATACAGTCCTGATTTTTTTTGTAAATAAAATTATTTAAAAAAAAATGTGTTTAAAAGTTTTCATTGTACGTATAAAAATTACTTAAAGATATATTATTACATATTTTCTATAAAAGATTGAGGAAACTGCAACAAGGGTTTAGTGTACGACCCACGCCCGCGTACGCGCCTGAGATCAGTTGTGTCTCTGCATTTATCTGTTCGTAACACTTATTTAATCAGTTATTTGAGTTAATGTATTCCGAGTTTTTGCAGTTTTAGTCATTATTTACTGTTAAAAGTGATTATGTTTAAGCCTAAATTAAAATATCCTTGAGGATTTGTTTATGTGTGGTCTTGTGCCAATGTAATAATGGATTAGATTAAAAGTGTGTGTTCGTTGAGTATTTTTTATGTATACAGTTTAATAAAAAAGTATTTCTAGTTTTTTATATATAATTTAGTGTTTGCTAAAAGTTATTTAAAATTTGGAAATCTTGAAAGTTACGTTTATAACAAAATAATCCACCTGTTAAAATTTGGAGATACATTTATAGTGTTGTAACAATGGATTTAAAAGTGCGATTGATGAAAGCAACCTTCAGTAATTGCAATATTTTCTCTACATTTGTTCCCTATAAGGTTCATGATTTTTGGACAAAATTATTCGTGGTTTTTCATGATGTTAAACTTAGCAATAAATAAATAAATAAATATTTTTTTTTGGGTAATTTGATTTAAATATTAGATAAAAGAGCTAAAAATTTTAAATGAAATAAATATTGGATTTAAGACAATTGAATTTAAATTTAAAGAATCATTTCAAAATTATATACAGGGTGTAAAAAATTGTATAACAGACACTACAAACTTTTTATTCATCTCCCACTGTCAACCCTGCTTTTTGTTGTAGTACTGGGATTTCATTCAATCGAGGACAAATACTAACCACGCAGCAAGTTCTTACCATATAGATAAGAGTAAATTTGATGAGGATTCTCCTTTTTTAAGAGATAAAAGTGCTTCCTGCAACGTTGGTCTCGATTCTAGCCCGAGACCGACCACCGTCATCGGTATATCGCATAGCCATAGGAAAAAAAGCTTTAAAGAGAGCTTTAAAGGAAAAGATAAGGAGAATGAAAAAACAGATAAAGCGAGTGCTAAAAAGAAAGTAAATTTTGACGATAGTAGAGACGAAATGAAAAGTAAAACCGGAAATGAAATTAAAATCGAAAATAAGGTAGACTTGCTGGACATAAAGGTACAAGAAACAAACTTAAATGATGAAAAAAGCGTTAGTGTCAATAGTTTATCAAGTTTAACGAACGAGAGTATAAGTTTTATAGATGAAGGAAAAGATCTGACGGACCGAAGTAGCATGGTTTCTGATTTGGTAAAGGAAACGTCCAAAACCGGAAGTTTCCCTAAAGAAGCTGTTGATAACGATAAACAAAATAACAAAAATGCTTTACTAGTTAAAGATCCAATTCTTGCCGAAATCAATGTGCATAATATGATTAAAAAATTTGACGAACCGAAAATGGTTTCGTCTCCCAAACCGAGAATAATGCCTAGGAATCAGGGAAAAAAACTCCCCGAAGTGCCACAGAAATCCGAGAATCAGAAGCCCATTGTACCGCCTAGAAGTGCCACAACTAAACTGAGAGGAAGGTTGGACAAGAGTCATAGTACGCCTGCTTATGATTTGACAGGTAAGGTGTAATTTCTTTCTTAATTTCATTTTTTTATCTGATTGTCTTTGTTTTTTTTATTCACTATATTATGTGATGCCGAGAGTCTTGTGTTTCTGTGGGAGAGGATTATGACTCTGATTTTGTAGAGCATTTGTATCGTGTTTAAAAAATGAAGGAGTCTGATTCAGAAAGGCCATAACACTATTCTGACTCATGTTCTCCTACCAGTACCCTGAACCACTATGATAAAAAATAGTTTTATTTACAATGCTAAAAAGCTGTACGATTACCTTATCTGAGAACGTAATAAATACCTTTAAGACAGTTAAAAGAAAAACAAAAAAAAAACTTATTAATAGGGCAGACTCTAAAGTCGATGAATATTTTGAAGATAGACGAAAATTTTATTGTGTCCATTTAGTTACTTCTTCTTTTTCTAATGATTGTCGAACGGACCAGTCTTTTCTCTTGTAATGAAGTACGTTTGCGTGACTGCCCCATTCACATAAAAACCAGCAAAACTTGGTGTAGCATAGATGCAACCCAAGTAAAAGTACAATTATCTTTAATTCGCCACATTTCCGCCATTGGTGCTCATCGTATTTTATACTTGTCAATAGGTACATCACATTGTCGTATGATTCTTTCATGTGAACAGCATGTCCAACAGGAATAGACAGTAAAATATTTCCCATATGGAATAGTACTGCTTTTAAACTCAATGTGGAACTGTCTATAAACAATCTCCATTCCTCCGGCTTGTGGTTTATGTTTAAAGCCGCCAATAAATCGCTAACATTGCAAAAATCCAAGTTCTTTTCCATGTTAAAAAATCGTCTTAAGCTTTTATGGCGTTTACCTTCGAACATACCCCTGTAGAAGTAACATAACGTCAGAACTAGAGCCCGGTTGTTTGAACGCTGAATAACGTAATAATATTTTAATTTATATTTGAAAAAGTGTTGATAAAACAGTAGATATTTAATTTCTTGGTACAGACATACCGATTTTATGCTATCCTTTTCTAATTGCATTATTTAAACGAGTATCATCGGTACGTCAATTCTGAAAACAAAGTATGAATATATGGTTGCCTAAATTATTATTATTGTTATTTTCAATATGTAAACAATATCAAACAATATTTACCGATAAAAATAAGTTTTTAAATCATCTTTTTGTTAATATTAGTTGTAAACTTCGCATTTATAGTAATTTCTAACACTTAAAAACACCGAAAAAAATCACGACAAGCAATTAAACTGAAAGACAAGATAAGTAAATATGTTCTGTTAAATATCAAAAAAGCGTCTCCCGCACCGACCATAAACAGCCTTCAAACAAATCTATTATTCTTTAAATGTAGGGTATGATCGAAGGCGTTGACGAAAACCATACTGAATCATCGTCTTTTAATAAGTTCCACTGCTGCAATCTTGATCCTAGTAACTCTGCTTTACTTTTTGGTTGTTCTAAGTCTCTCATAAGATCGTTTAATTCTGATTGGGTTATTTTGTGTAATTGACGATATAACGGGCATACACACTTTCGAGACATCTTGCAATCTTAACTATTCGGTTCGACTCACTAACTTTGACTGATTAACCCGTCCGTTTTGTAGCTACTTATATTCCCAAATACGGCTTGTACATTTTTAGAGAGCATTCGAGAATTTTCTATTCAATTCCATAATTTTCGCAATAGTAGCGTTTGCCATTTGTTATATGCAGGGACTGTTCAGTAGAAAGCAGATATAAAAGTCGATATATATATATATACAGGGTGTCCAAGATAAGGATCCTAAGCATGGGGATCTCGGAAACAGTTGGAGATACGAGGTCGGTTAAATTAGAGAAAAGTTGCGCAATTTAGTGCTAAATTAAACGCAGTTAAAAAAATTTAAAAATTTCAAACAGTTCCGGAGATTTCCGGAAAAAAAACGAAATTTGGCAAAATCGTTTTTAATTTTTGCAGGCTTTATTTAAAGAGATATCAGAAAATAAAAGGTAGATTCTCATTGCCACTTTCTATTTTTTATAATTTGGTCTAAACAAAATTTAAATCTGACGTTTCATTTCTGAGATACCATCATGAACTTTCATTTTTTATATGGAACAAAAAAAAGTATTCCATGTATTTGATAGCATTTTTTATTACAAATTCAACGGTGTATCACCCTTGCATATCGAATACGTAGTTCAAGTACTTTCCATAAGAGCTCCGTGAGAGCGAGAGAGAAAGGTATATCAGTTTTATAAAAGCCAATGAACTACACACTTGATATGCAAGTGTGATACACCGTTGAATTTGTAATAAAAAATGCTATCAAATACATGGGATACTTTTTTTTGTTCCATATAAAAAATGAAAGTTCATGATGGTATCTCAGAAACGAAACGTCGGATTTAAATTTTGTTTAGACCAAATTATAAAAAATAAAAAGTGGCAATGAGAATCTACCTTTTATTTTCGGATATCTCTTTAAATAAAGCCTGCAAAAATTAAAAACGATTTTGCCAAATTTCGTTTTTTTCCGGAAATCTCCGGAAGTGTTTGAAATTTTTAAATTTTTTTAACTGCGTTTAATTTAGCACTAAATTGCGCAACTTTTCTCTAATTTAACCAACCTCGTATCTCCAACTGTTTCCGAGATCCCCATGCTTAGGATCCTTATCTTGGACACCCTGTATATATATATATATATATATATATATATATATATATATATATATATATATATATATATATATATATATATATATGGGTTTACATGACTATCTCCCTATTTTTAAACAATGAAGGGTTGGAACTTTTTATATGGAGATCTCCCTTGCGGTGTTGCCAAGCTAAAATTTCCTTAACTTGGGGGGGGGGGTATATTTGGTAACATCGCACCCCTCTATTGTAACAATACAAATATACCATGTGCATTCTTGCGATTACATTGTAATATACAGGGACACATGACATCACGTATCTCTAAAACTTGAAATAATATTAAAAAGATAAGTTTAGTTTCTGTCTTAGCACACCAAAAATGGTAAGGTTTAGTCGATTTTATTTTAGATACATTTTGACTGTTGTACAGTGTTATTTATGTATGATTTGTTTACATTATTCATTGCTTTTACTTTTGTATTATATGAACTCTACTTGGTTATATCATTTGACACATAGTTTTGTTTATAAGAAGTTTGTACCCTTTTGACAATAAAGCATGTTTTGAATTTTGAATTTGATACGGTACTGAATCATAGTTACCTTATCACTAGCAGCCCCAAACGTGGAAATATTTTTAAAAAACATTTTTATGACTTTTTTCTCCATCTTTTTATAGATGATGATCCACCACAATTGGAGTCGGTTCCCATAAAAGTAGAACGGTCCCATTTAGACAAACTGCCGGATGTTGTTCCGAAAATACCCGAAACCATTACAGAAGCATCACCCACGTCGAAAGAATCAACAAATTTTTTATTTAAAGGAGCCGATAATACTCCATCCGTACCGCTTGTAGAAGCGTGCAATAGAGTTATTACTGAAGAAATTGTTATAGAGACAGAGCATAATAAAGCTCCATGCCTAGAAAAAGAAAAAGATGAAATAATACAAGTTAATGATGCTCCAAGTAGTATTCCTGAAATTATCACCCCAGAGGTAGTAGAATCTTTAGAAAAATTGGATATCACTGTAAATCCTTCCATAACAAATACTAAAGATATGACTCTTGATGATTTACCACCCAAACCACCACCAAGAAAATCTCTGGATGCTCCAAAGCCTGTCTATCCCGCCGACAGTCCAAAACCTATTGTAAATTTACCTGATACTCCAAAAAGTATCCAGTCAGCTTCAATAAAGAAATCTTTTGATTTTCCTGAGGTTACCGTTGATCCTAAGAAAATGGGTAGTATCCAGAGTATAAGGTCTGTAGATTCGGAAGATTACTTAATCCCTATACAAGTGAAACAGTCGTACGAATATCAGAATAAGAGTTTTGGAAAACAGTTTCTTGAACCTAAATCATCCTCGACGCCTGTGGGAAAATATAGAATGGATTATAGCGAAACAGAAGGTGGAAGTATATTTAAAAGTAGTACTAGTTATGATGTGCACAAAAGTTCTAGTGAAAATAAGGTGTCTCCTACTAATAGCATTGTGAAGGCGATGATTTCCAATAAAGGAAAATTAGGGAAGAAGAAAAACAATTTAATTGCAAGTAAGTGTAAACATTTTTCTTTTCGTAATTACTCATTTGGGCATATGTTTTTATTTTTTCATTCTAAAAATATATGATAACAACCCTGTGGGAAAAATTGGAAAAAAAATCAAAATATATGAAGGTGTTGACCGTTATTTAGGATTAAATCTTGTTGTACACCCCCAATATACATGTATTCACTTTTCGTTAGATTTACCTTATTCCTCAATAATATTTCTTATCATGTTTCGAGGTCATCGTAGTCTTGGGCCAGTACTTCCTGGTCACTATGAAGCATAAAGTATATGAGATTTTATCATTTAAGAGTATTTCCATATTACTGCCTTTTCTTTTCCATGATTTCAATGCTTATTCTCAATATATTTTAAAGAGAGTAGATGAAAGGCAACATCTTTTATTGATTTTAAACCTGTTAGAGACTGTGACTCCCATTTTAATTCTAGCTTTAATATTTTCATATAATCTTTTTACAGCTCTTATTAAGGTTACGTTAATATTTGTTAGTTAAAGTACTTGCCACAGCTTGTCTTGTGGTACACAGTCATAAGCTTTTTTCAGATCAACATACAGCAAATGTATTTCCTGATTAAAAGCTGTTTTTCCTCTATAACTTGAGAGGTACAAAAGAGGTGATCAATTGTAGGTCTGTCTGTTCTGAAACCTGCTTGTTCCTGTACCTCCATATTATAATGTTCCTGTTCAATTTTGTTTTTCAAAATCTTTCCATATAGTCTACTCAGGATACTAGTGACCTAATTGTTGTTGTCATCTCTGTTTAATTTTTTTATGAATAGTGGTTGTTAGTAAGATTTTCCATTTCCTAGATACCTCCATTCTGTTTAGGCAATTCTGAAATAGACCTGTGAGATATTGACATACCTTTCTGGTTCCGTTTTTTACCAGTTCCGCTGATATGCTCCCAGGTCCAGAGGCTTTCCCTTTTTTTTTTAAGTATTTGGAAGCATTTGTTATTCTTGTGGATACTATTTTATTTATATTTTGTGATTCCTGCTGTTGTAGAATTCGGCTCTATTTTCAGTTAACAGTCCAGCAAAATATTGCTATCACGCGTTGAGCTGGTAATTAATATAGTATGCTCAATTAAGACTGGCTAGTGGTTATATTTCCACAATTATCTATGCTACGATTTTAGGTTAAAAAATTTATTAACCAAAAAAATTCCATTGAAAATATTTCTAGACTCTTAATATTACTGTTATGTTTTGTGTTTTGATTTTGGAATGTGCAGAAACCATCTGTTTTAGTTTGATTTTATAAAAAAAGCTTAACATAATTTTTTCCCATATGATGCAGCATTTCTGCTGGTCGATGTATAATGTTGTTAAAAAATTCTAGTAAATTTTTATTAAATAAATTTGATATTTAGTGTTTATTTTCATGCAGGGACGTGATTTCAAAATAACATTTTCTTCATAGTGCTTGAATTCAGTTCATTTATTTTACCATTTTTAACGCTATATTTTAGAAAGAAGAAAAGTCACTGTAAATGATCTTAGTCCAGCTGACATTCAAGGTTACTTGTATCAAAGATTAAGAAGCAGGCATACTCAAAACGTTCATTGGGAAAAAAGATGGTTTGTCCTATTAGGAAGTTGTTTGTATGGTTATAGAAATAAAGAAGACCCGAGGGCGTCGTGCTTAATTTTTCTTTCAGATTATACAGTTGCACTTGCCAGTGAGGTAAGTTTATAAAATAATGTTAAACTCCTAAAATACAAATTTAATTCCTTAAATATAAAATTATATGAAGTGAGGTTACATAAAAGCAACATCCATAGACATATAAAGATATAGACCTATAAAAGCTCGTTGGCTCTCGCTTAAAAAGAGACACAACGAAATAGGCCTGTAGTATTTCCCTTTCTATTTGGCCTATAGAAAGAGCGGTACTAATGACTTATCTTTCTCTGTCTCTAAGCAAAAGATATTGCGCTTCTATAGGACCCGCAGCCTATATATATATATATATATATATATATATATATATATATATATATATATATATATATATATATATATATATATATATATATATATATGTTTATGGCATCATCTTATAATAATTGTTTTTCACAAGGCTCTGTATTGGACCCAAGTTTATTTCTGTTATATATCAACAACATACCCGCATATTGCCCGGAGGGTAGAGTGGTGCTATTTACGAATGATATTGCTGTATTTGAGAGGGCCAATGATTGGCAGAACGTTCAGCGTAAATCGAATGAAGCAAACAGGCTTAGTATGAATGAAACTAAGATCCATTGCGTCCGCAACATTTCTGTCAAATATTTGGGGGTTTACATTGACCCCAAATTGACTTGGGAGGAGCAGTGCATCCAGTTGACCAGGAAACTGAGACGGATTACTTTTGTCTTGAGAAATCTCAAGAACAGCGTTTCCGGTGCAGTTTTAATGAATCCTTATTTTGCATATTTCCACATGTACATTTCATATGCCATGTTTTGTTGGTGGTCATTCTTCAAAGGTTTTTGCAGTTGGGTTTTAGAGATTGTTGCAGAACGTCATTTATTTCTCTAAAAATACTGTGCTATGTATGTATTTATTGTGTAGCCTGTTATATATAAAAAGGAACTCTGAAAAGTACCCACTATCACTCATATATTACAAAAAAAAAATAACTTATCATTAAATATTCCCGTACTGCAAGGGCCAGGGATGTACAAAATCATTTTGGTATAAAATGCTTTAATATCCTCCCTGATCTGCTAAGGTTACTTCCATTTTCATAGTTTAAATGCACTTTCTCTGACTACTTATGACGAATGGCCTTTTACAGCTTTGACGAGATAATCATGAATATATAAATTCTTTATTTAGTCATAAACTAATCTATAATTACACACATATCTTAACAACTAAATTCATATTTTAAAATTAAAAACAACAATCAAACCACGTCAAGCTTTTCAGAACAATGTCATACTAAAATAAACTGACACAAATTAAAAAAAAAAAACAGAAAGTTCATGTCCCTCAAGGACAGACCCTATTAACAAAATACTGCTTCAGACACTGCTTAAACTTATTTAGAGATTTTAAACATTTAATATTTGTGGGCAATTGATTAAAACTGTTTAAACCCTTAAAAAATACAGAGGTTTGTGTTTGTCTGTTTAATACTGGAGGAATATAAAAGTCATCCTTCGATCTAGTGTCATATGCATGTATATTTCTATTATAATTAATATGATTTTGTAAATATGTAAGAGAACTACCCGATCTGATTTTAAAAATAAAGATCAATGTTTGATAGTGAAAGAAGTCCTCCACCGACAACCATTGCATTTCTCTCAACATGTAGTTAATTGATGTTCTTCTTGTACATGAGAGTATAACTCTCATGGCTCTATTTTGCAATTTTTGAAATCTTGCCTTTTCATTTTGATCAAGAAGGAACAAAATTGTGGAGCAATAAACAAAGTGCGGCAATACCAGAGTGTTAAACAGGATTGTTTTAGGCTACCTTGTCAAAAAATTAGAACATCTTTGAAGATAGTTAATTTTATAAGAAATTATTTTTATTAAGTTATTCGCATGTTCTATAAATTTAAGTTGTCTATCTATGATTACTCCTAAATATTTAAACTTTTCCACCATTTCAATTGTTTCATTGCCTCTTTTAATAATAGGATCTCCACGAGAAAAAGTTCTGTAATGATTCTCATTGCAGATTTTCATAAATTTGGTTTTTTCCACATTTATTTTTAATTGATCACAGGAACACCACCAATATAAATTTGAATGAATAAAGATTGATTGATTTTAAATTTTCAGGTTAAGTCCCGATCGAACGCTTTTAAAGTGTACCACACTGGAACAGTATTTTATTTTTCTGCAGAAGACCCCGATACACTTCAATTGTGGCTTGATTTAATTCGCACCGCCTGTCTTCATCACGACACGGTGTCAAAGAGTAACGATGGAAGCCTGTATTCGGAAACCGACGATTCCGATACCGAGAAACCTAAAGTGAATCGAACTGAGAAAACGGATTCTTTAAAAAAATTCGGGTCTTTGAAAAAGTTTAGTCTAAAGAAGCCACCGGCTGACGCTACACATACAGGAAGTACCAGTTTGGATAGGAAATGGTTTTTTAATAAATCAAGTAGTAGTAGCAGTAGTAGTAATGCGAAAAATAGCAACGTGCCTGTTCCGACGGCTCAGTTTAGATCTTACAGGTAAAAATAACTCTACTGAAATATAATCGATATGTTTATTAATTCATAATTTGTTATTCGTCGTTTTACTTTTTATAAAATACAATTACTAGTAGGGAACTGGCAACACTGACGTTGTTAGGTGCCATCTGACATATACATTGTAAAATTTAACGTTGTAGACGATGTACATACTTGGAAAGTTTTGACATATAGACACTATTTATCTTGTTTACAGTAACTTCAAAATTTCATCTCGGCCAAAAATTTAATTCACTCGTGAATATTTTATTGCTATTAATTTATGCAACTTTCGACGTGGTTTATTTCAACAAGCATTGATGAACTTTATATGGCGATGAGGTATTTAGGTAAACCACTGTGTATCGCTGGTTTCGTGAAGTCAATCGTGACCATCGTTCGTTCACGGACGAGCCTCGTGAAGGTCGTCCAAAAACTAATACCAGATCATCATGTTCTTTACCGTGAGATTGAGGCCCCTAGGCATTAGGGATATTAGTGTATATAATATATTGCATGAACATTTCGCCACGAAGAAGCCATGTTCGAGTTGGATCCTGTAAAAAGGTTGAGACTTCGTGATTGACTTGTCATCTCTAGACACCTCCCGCGTGATGTTGCCAGACTGTTCACATTTTCCCTGGAAAAACGTAAATTTGGCAACTCACGCTCCGGTATATTACAAATTACTTTTTAAAATAATGTGATTAAAATACTCATTCATTTTGGCTGAAAAAATCATAATTCAAAAATCTTTCGTGTTAGGAAGTTTTTACATTACATTTTCGCATTTCGACATCAAAAATTAACCAAAGATTACCTTTTACATTACAGTCGCAAATTAGCTCTCAAGTAAAGACTGTAAACTTTATTAAAGAATTTAATTAAAAAAGAAGATTCAGAAAGTTGATTCACAATCTACTGTTTTTATTGGTTACATACGGTCCTAGAACAATCCAGAAAGCTGGTAAATTCTAGTCCATGATTCATAGTCTTTGTATGAGAAATATAACCAGAGTAAAATTAATTAAACAAAAAACTTTAAGATTAAACGCATCATTTACATATGATCTAAATTCAGTTCTAATTTTTTTACAGAAAAATAAGAAATGAACCGACACACGCAAGCGTACGTACAGGCAACTTTACATCACACGTTCCTATGTTTGGTCCTTCAAATTTAACCCAAGCCCAAAATATCAGTGTGCCCAATCTCACAGTAGAACACATCGTTCGGACTCCCATTATAGATTCGTCAAAAAACAAACCGAAACCTATGAATTATGTGCATGCCAGCAATCCTAGTTTGTGTAATGTGAGTGAAGCTGGTACTAGTAGTAAAAATAGTAGTTCAAAGGAAAAACATGAGTATAAAGGGGGACATGACAATTTGGCTGGTTTTGTAACGTTGGAAGAACTAATGAATAGACAAACCGAGGAGAATATGAAAAACCCACATAACGAGTTTGAGCAGATGCAAATTAATCTGCATATGATTAAACCTGATGTAGTTTATGGTAAGCTTTATTTAAGTACTGGCTAAGCCTAGAACTAGAATTATATTTTAATGCAGTGTGCAAAGTTGAAATTTTAATTACTTACTTTTTTTTAAAACCTTCAGAGTGCCTGTTCTCATTCTCGAGAGAACGATCATCTTGATAGAAAATGGACGTGATTCTCATGAAAACCGTATTCTGTCATGAGAACCATGCCTACTTCCTATCAAGATGATGCTTGTCTCAGAGTGGGTCCACACGATAAAAAAAATCGGCGTAAGCGTAGCGTAATAAGACATATGTCAAATTTCAAGCATTGTGATTTTTTAAATTTAAAAAAAAGACAAAGACCAAAGATGTCCCGCCTAAATCCGCTTTTTCCAAGGTCAATACGCAAAATAATGTTTAACTTTTCAGCGGACTACTGTAAATATGGCGGAAACTGTTTCTTTTTAATATTTTGTGTGAACACAACCTATTTTTTTTCTTCAGAAGTTTGTTGTTTTATTTATTCATTTTTTTTTATTTTGCGAGTTTTGAGATAATGGATATTTATGAAATATATTAAAGTGTTTTAATTTATTAAAAATGCTTGTTACCGAAGATCATTACTGTTTATAACAATTGCAATAATACATTTGTTCGTTATGTAAATTAAAGCTTATGAAATAAAGGCCGTTATATAATACAATTTCTATTCAACGACAATCTCTGATATCGAGGCGCTAATACACAGACGTGCCCTTAGCTATGGTTACCAGATCAAATAAGGAGATTTCCTGACAATATCCCTAACTTTTCAGTAAATATCCGGACTGAATGTTGTATATGGTATGTTAAGGCAGTGAGATTTTCAGAATATTTGCAATCGAAACATCAAATGCGAATATCGAGCGAATGTTTTCATTAATGGGAGCGTAGTGGAGTAAGGAGAGAAATAGGCTCTCTATATTGTTATAAGCTTTGCTTTTCGCTGCCACCAATGTTATAACTTTGTTGATTCTGCTTTTGGTTTATCACTGGTTTCGACGACTTTAAATAAATCTTCTAATATTGCTGTTAATATTTTATTAAAATGTTCACTAAATCATGAGGTAACAACAGTTTTTCTTCTTACTTACTAATTTAATGTCACTATTGTAGTTTTTTTAATTTTAGTTCCCCTCGTCTCTATGTTCATGTCCTAGTTATATTCTATTTCTGTATCTAAATTATTATTTTACAGTCATAGGCGTACTAAAAATATAACATAACTATTTATTTACATGATTACTGAAATGAAAAAGTGTGTATTTAAGGGACGATGACAATATGAACATAGCTAAAGGGCTCTGTAAAAAGTAAAGTTTAGAGTTTCTGAGATTAAGGCATGCTTTTGTTTGAGTCTATTAGAATATAAATTTACTTAAGATATAACTTCTTAAGAGAGTATTAAATATTAGACTATAATTATCTATTAATCCATAAGAGTAACTTAAAAATATTTATATATAGTAATTTAATAATTAATAATTTGTAGTAATAGTTGGTTAACGACAATATCTTCTATTAAGGTTCTACTCTAGACACAATTTAACTTAAAGAACATATCATGTGAAAAACGTCATGAAATGGTTATAAAAGACCAGCAATTGCCAAAAGAAACATCAAGCAATAAAAAATTCGAAACTTTATTAATATACTAAAATAATTCACTTATTTTGTTAACGTTTAATTAATTTATTTTTTCTTACTAGAATGATTAATAAATTTTTTTTTATCACACACATATTTTCCTCTTTTAATTTCAAACAAATACTGACAATTGCAGGTTTTTCCTGTTTCCCTAAAGGGGGCTAAAATTTCAAACATGTCAGGAAAATTCCTTTCGTCTGGTAACCCTACCCTTAGCAAACTTTATATTATTCTATTATAAACAATCAAAAAGTAAACAAATAACATTGATGGAAATTCAATAACAGAAATCCAGTTAGTGTCATATGTAATGTATTCTTCTAAAAACTACAAACAATTGTAATTATTAAAACGATTACACTGTTATATTGAAATTCTCGTCTCTTTGGCAACTTTTTATCAGGTAGAAGTGGTAAACTTTTTTAAAGAATCAGGATCATTTTCTCACATTTCTTGAATTAAATTATTAGTATGTTTAAGCCTTTCTCCAATGTTTTCCTCAAATACAGACCGGACCCAGTAGCGACGACTTTCCTGTTTTTTTAATATAGAATATATCAATATTCTCCTTACATTTTGTAACTGCCGCAATTAATGCTTTATTTTGCTTCATTTAAATTTTTAGATAAAATATAAACAAAAATCCTGATAAAAGTTAGGTTAAGACAATAAACCATACCCCTTATGACCGCGTAACGGAATCTCCCGTGTGGACGAGACATTTTAAACACAAAAGCGCGTAATACGGCTTCGCTCAAATTTTTCTTGTCGTGTGGACTTACCCTCAAGAACGAGAATAGTTACCCAGACCATTTACGTAATGTTACGTTTTTAGGTGAAGTACCAATAAGATCCAAACCCAAGACTTCTACCTCTGACGAACATCCAGAAGTATTTTCAACTCCACTTTTGACTCGATCATCATCACATTCCGACAAACATGAAGCAAGTAGTTCTTGCTTCGGAAAGCGATTGGGTTCGTTAAAGAAAAATCAGAAAGGCGATAGTCCAGAAGGGAAAATGGCAACTTATCCCAAGATGGTGAAAGGACTTGAAAGCAAATCAAATAGAAGTTTGCCCAGGATGCTTAAGATGCAAGATGTTACGAGGTATTGTGTTATTGTTTATAATTCAGAAGAAATATAAATTTTACATTTGTTTTTCATATGTGAAGGTCATAAATTTTGATATAAATTTAAACTTTATATAGAAGCTGTCCATTTAGTACTATATCGAATTGTCGAAAAATTGGATATTAATGAGGTTAAAGGGGGTACATATGAAGTTGTGTGATGTTATGTTGGCAAAAAACTGTTGCATAAGGTTTGCTGAATGCGCTGGCGATTTGTCGCTGTGAAGAAAGTAGTCGCCACTTTGCCAAAACGGCTGTGAAAACTGTTTTTTTTTGTTTCCGGATCATAATCATATGCTCACGATTCCTCACCGGTAATTCATCATTACTGACCATTTCCATGTTGTCCCGAGCGACTTCGAAGTAAATCATTTTCTGCTCTGCTATGATCAGTTTTCGAATAAATTTCGAACACACGCGAGCCATTTCCAAATTCTTCATTAAAATTATCGAAACACAAGTTTTTGGAATGCCAAGGTCATTCTGTAATTCACAAACAGTCAAACGACGACTTTCTACAGCCCAAGTCGAACACGCTCGACATTTTCCGGTATTATTATAATCAAAGGTTGGCCAGAACGTGGATCACGGTCAATAGAAGTGTTACCATCTTTGAACCGCTTGTACCATTCTTTTATGTGTGTTTTGTCCGTACACTTGTTCACAAAGGCTTTCTGCATTATTTCTGTAGTTTTCGCACAATTTTGTTCCCATCTGTCCCTCATTTTCAGTGATAACAAATTCCGACGAACGTAAAAAAATCACACTATATGCGCTAACTAACACGGCCAGTTGTAGCTGCGGTAATCGGAGAGTTCGTGAGGGTTCATTGCTTACGTTAGTCCCTACAGAGGTTACACAAACGTCATGGCGCCAAGTTATAAACGCAGGTCGGATACTTTTGGGACACTACCCGTATATCCACATTAGGTTAACAATGTTTAGCTAGAAAATTCAAATATTGTGAAGATTAATATCAATAGTCTTAATTTGATTTTAGGGAATGTGAAGAATATACTCTGTCAAATCTACACTTTGCTTCTGACAAAAATTTGTCTAAAAACTTTAGAAAAAAGTCCTATGAAATGATATATTGTCCTGAAACAGTAAACGAAATCCAGTTTGCCCAAAACCGTATTTTGGACGACACAATGGCTCAGGAAACTCCAAGAAAGTCGGGGAAAGTTAAGCGACAAACGAGTTTTGGTTCTTCGGAGAAAAAGAGTTCAAAGTCCTTGCCTGGATTTACGAGTAGAGTTGGGGACTCTTCAAGGTAAGATTTCTTCACATCTATAAATTTTATTACTAGTTTTAATTTATGAAAGTCCTTGAAACGGGTTGAACAAAAATTATTTTGGTTTAAAGCTGGGAAAGAAATATTTTGGACACAAAAATATACGATGTGGATTCTGTAAGATCTCATAAGTCGATCGAAGATATTTTTTAGTAAGGTATTATGAGTTTGCAAAGGCTTTCTGTATAAAAGACAGGATGTAAAAAAATCGATTTTTCTTAAATATCTTGGAAATTGTATATTGGTGGACGCTAAAATGGATAAAAAAGACATTTTTTTTCCTAGGGCGTACGTGACAGCATAATTTAAAACGGCATTTCACAACCTCTTTTTTTGTGATCCGAATATGCATACCTATTTTAATTCCAACTACATTTTCAATATATCTCTAAAAGTAGAAAAAAACTCCCACCTTTAGTTACACGGCGCTTCTCTAAGGGGGCGCGCTGTAAACGTTTAGAATCTTTTATCTAAAATATTTTTAAAGAAAAACATAACACGCCAGTGTTTTCTTAAATTGGTATTATTGTTCTTAAACGTTGATCATTTTTACAGGAAAAGTGTATCCTAGAAATTTTTTGGCTGTCAAACATTTTTCGAGTCATAAATTAATTACACAGACCTATAAATTTAGGGACCTCGTTTACTAAAATTAATTATCACGTCAAGATTTTTCAGTATTCTAACCTAAAAGTGACAAAATGGCGATTTTTGTGCATATTAGAGTTTGCATATCTCAAAAAACAGAGGGATAGAACATATGTTCTTTCTACGGAAATCATTCCTAGAAAGAACTACAAAAAGAGCCAGACATATAACCTGAATATATAGTCACAGAATGTTTAAATCCTTTTCAAGATATTTAAGAAAAGCTTTTTAAAAATGATTATTTCACTGTTTATTTCGCCGCTTCTTCTCAAATGTCAGCCTCACTTTCCCGCCTGTTTCTACAGACGAGGCTATGACGATCTAGTACAGGCGGTATACCCTTAGATTAAGGATAAAGAAAATGTCATTCCCCAAACGTCGTCGAAGGTAACTTGAACCTACGATGACTACAAAAGGGCAAGTTTCATCACCAGAGGATGCTAAGAATGTCTTGGCTTGACATGACGAAAGCCAAGAAACGAATTAAAACTTGGAATACTGAGTCTTGTTATGGCTGAAAATGAAAAGAATGAATATTGAAATCTTTGGTATAGTTGAGGCATATGGCCTGATAGTGGAACATGTAGGAAAAATGGAAAAGCGTTTTATTATTCCGGAAACAATAACTCAGATCATTGTAGGCTTTATTGAATCCATAGAGATGGGTACAATAAGGATAGGTCGATAATTAGGGATGCCGTAGCATGTTGAGACATTGTTCAGGAATCAACGTACAAATACCTCTATGAGTAATATTGAAAATATGAGTGGTCAAAAAATTCTTGAGCTTGAAGTCAGATACGCTATAAACTGTATGAAGAATGGTAAAACTCCAGGTCATGACGATATATATGCAGAAGTTTGAAAGCAAGTCGATATTAAACGACTTACATATTTGTTTAACGTGATATGCTACTCTGGGCAAACCCCAATGGATTGGTTAAAGTCTACGTTTATTGCCATTTCAAAGAAAACAAACCACAAAAACTGCGAAGACTACTCAGAAGCTTGATCAGCTACTCGCTTCATCAAGTAATTCATTTAAGAGTATGCGAAAATTGTCAAAATATAAGTGGCGATAGACCATTTAGCTTTATTAAGGGGTTAGGTACTAAAGAAGCTTTCTTCTTAATAAAATTACTTGTGCAAAAATAATTAAAGGCAAGATATTTTCATCTGCTTTATTGACTGCCAGAAAGCTTTTGACAACATAACTACTGGAGATCGGTATAGATCATAAAGATATTAGAATAATAAAAGAACTGGCTGATATCCGTATTAATAGCGATCTGCCTTTGGATACTGATACTGAAAGAAATTCGGCAGGGTGTGTACTGACACCTATTACGTTGAGACAATATTTCAGTTAGTTTTAAAAAATGAAACACCAGAGATCAAAGTCAGTGGTATCCCAATAAACAATATTTGCTATGCAGATAATACTGATGGTGATTAGTAGACATCAGTACATCATCCCTCTTAATATCAACGGGGAAAATATTGAACGTGTCGCAAAGTTCGTGTATCTTATGCGCTACCCTAAATGAAATGTGGGAATGTGATAAAGAAGTGAAGGGAAGAATAGGCTGTACAAAAACAACCTTCTTTAAACATAACAATCTCCTTGTATACACCCGAATATGGGTAATTCAGTATATGTGGCCTATTGTACTGTACGGTGTTGGTACTTGGTCACTTAAAGCTAAGATGTAAAATCGGATCGAAACTAATGGACCCTATAAAACAACGAAGAGTTCATATCTAGGGTATATACTAAGAGGACCTCGCTACTCTGTACCAAAGCTAATACTGCAGGGAAAAATTAATGGCAGACAGGGGTTAGATCGGAAATAACACTCTTAGACAGGCTGAGGAAGACACTCTAGTTATAGTGTAACCATGAATTGGGACTATCACAAATTGTACGTAAATTTGTTCAACTCAGTCAACTCGCTCGTTTACTAGTATATCTATGTTACTTTATTAATTAAGTACATTTTATATATTGTTGAGTGCTTTTACACAGTTCACAGTTGATTTAGAAAGAATGTATTTTTTAGGGGAAAGTTAAAATCAGCAATACAGTATACACCAATTTCTTTACCTATGAGCTCTGACGGTAAATCAACACCGACGTTCGCTTTCGAGTTAAATCTAGACGAAAAACATTCAAAGAGTACCGGAAAATTAACCAAAATCTTTAGCGGAAAATCTGAAAAAAAGGAGAAAACTTTTTTGGGATCTCCCAAGCTGCACAGGGCTATATTTAGAAAGCAACATTCAGGACCTGATGGTGGATGGTCGTCAAGTCCAGCACAGGTATATATACTATTACAAAGTGATATAAAAGAATTTTTAACTCTAAAAGATGAATGATATGGTTTTAAGTTAGAATAGTAGGGGTGTCACTTTGACTCAACAATTTTGTACGAATCTGAACATGAAATATTTCGTTATTTTTGATTTAGTGAATTTTTTAATGGCTCCTAGGTATGTAGTTATGATAATATACCGTTGAGCTTGAACTGCCCCCCAAAATTTTACCTTTATCAACATCAAAGTCACATTTGATACTATGATCTTCATGTTCTTCATACTAGTCATTGTAGCCCTAAATATCTGATTTCTTCTTATTTTTCCACTTATTACAACTTTGGCTAAGCTTGATTTTACAACTGTATCGGCCACTTTCTTACTATATTTATCAATAAGGGTTGTAACGCCAAAAAGTGAGATGAATCCTCGCTTTTTTCACGTACCGTCTCCAGAAACAGTCAAGTGAGTTGGATCTGTATTAGACTCAGATTCTGATAATAATTCTTGTTCTTCTTTTACAGTTTTTGATATTATTTTCTTGTATATATATTCTGCGGCCCGAAGTAAATTATCAAGGCAACCGTATTAAGTACTGATTGATACACTTTAGCAGATATCCATAATACTGCAAAATATATTTATTCCTTTCCTTCCTACTCCCAATAGTCCCATTGCTGTTACAATCCGGAGATTTATTTCAAAAGCTTTATTTACAGAGATGATTGAATATATCGGACATCTTCACAACTGCACCGTAATGCATTTTTAATTTCTAAACAACGCGGTGTCGTTTGAGAAAATTAATTTTTTTGTTTACATGTAGCACATAAAACTAATGATGAGAGCGTCGCAAAACAGAAAAAAATCCAAGACTACAGTAGGCAAAATTATTTTCAATAATAACCTCTGCATCTCTCGATTTCTTCAGTTTTGCTGCAGATGCAATAGTAAAACTTTTATCTTTTTCTTTGTCTATCTGCATGCAAATTACTTCCGTGTGAACTTTTTTTTTATCCATTTTACACTCAAAAATTTGATTTAACACTTCAAATACTTTATTTCAGAATTATGCACAGAGTACGTGTCTACCTTGCTTGGAGATTGAAAATAAACTGAACTGTACACTAAATATGAAATGCGTATTCTAACAAAATAATTTACAATGACCTTAAGGGGACTCGGTCCTCAGGTAGGCGGGCAAGATCTGCCGTATATTGTTTAATTCGCTCCGAGGGGCCGGTTTAGTTTCCATGTCACAAAAGATGCTGTCACTCCGAAAATAGTTCGAATTTTGAAAAATCCTCTTAAAGACATATTTTTAAAGGTCTAAACTTTAAAAATACGAAAAAAAAATCGATTTTTCCAAGTTTCTAGACTAGAATACCCCCTTAATAAAAATATATGAAATTAATGGGGATCAATCTATGAAAACAACGTCATTGGAAGTTACGTTAACTAAATATATAAATATTAAAAATTGTATTCCAGTTTTTGACAGTGGCATCCTTGCTTTGTTGATATTGTGTTCTGTTCTTACAAAAACAAATTATAAATATAGCTGTATAATTAATAAAACTGAATTATTCATGGTTTTCAAATGTAAATAAATTTTAAAGCAGAGTCCGACTTTCGGATTTCTCCAAAGTGTAGTTATTAGTATGAATTTTAAACGATTGTTAAACAATTAACGAAAGAATTTCTTTAGTCAATATGTCTATCGCCAAGTTCACCCTCGCTGGAACAATCCCCACAAATACCAACACATCAATTCCCAATGCCCAGACCTCATGCAGATTACCCAGGTCTAGAATATCCTCCCGTATTTGAACCGGAGACATATTCTTTAGCCGACCCGCAGAGCAGTTTAAACTTAATAAGAAGCAAGCAGAAAAAGGAGAACAAAGAGAACGTTGAACAGAGTAATACTGGTAATTAATAAATTAAGGAATATAAAATATTTTTGCCATAGTACAATTATTTTAGAAACGTTTCTCTAGACGCTTTACAATGCGAGGTAAGAATAAGTATGCCTGCGTTGCTAAGGATGTTAATCCAAAATAATTTTAAATTATATTAGACGAATAAATGATCCCAGCTTTGATTAAAAAGTTGTATTTTCTATTTAAAATTATTATAATTGAGAAAATAAGCAAGAATCTCTGGCGCACATTTTAAATCGGCAATATTTTATAATCTAAGAAACTTTCTTTAAAATCCTTGTATTTAAAGCTTTAAATATTATTAAAAATATATCTCTAGAAAGCTACTTAGCGCCTGTAGGCATGCGCCTTAGCATTTATAGTAAAGAAATACAAAAAATGTTCCTTTAAAATAATGAAAAGTTTACTGTTATATCTTGTAAGTCGGAAATCCGTTAAAGTTAATTTTCTCAGTGTCTAAAAAAGTAAATAACATCTATACGTAGAAAATTCATATTGAACAACTATTTGTTATATATATATATATATATATATATATATATATATATATATATATATATATATATATATATATATATAAAATTAGAGTCGGTCGAAAATTCCCAGGAGGTGCTTACTGCGCGTGCCCCTTGCTGAAAGTTGGGAAAATTGGCGCGAAACTTAAGACCGCATTATTTTAATAAGCATAGGGACGATTATCTGGTCATACCTAACCACAAAACGCTAAAAATCGTGATTTCAGCGACATTAAACAAAGGCAAGGGTTCTATGTACTGTACTAAGAGGTTTTTGGGGTCATTGAATTCAAATGCAATGTCAATTTACAAAAATTCAAAATGACGAATCCAAGATTGGGGCTGTGTACGTAAAAACTATTAAATGTTAGCCACAAAAAAATATTAAAATGTCAATTATAATCAATCTGTCCCGACCTAGGAGTTAAGTGATATAATCTAGAAGATAACTGCTAGAACTTAATCCAAAAAAGCCAAAACCGTTCTCCCAGAGGCATAAAACAAAGTCAACGACACTATATATTCTACAAAAGAGTTTCTGGTATAGCTGAATTCAAATACGGTGTCTGTTTTCAAAAATTCTAGATGGCAACTCCAAAATGGTGGATATGCAGGTGGAAATTATCAAGTTATAAATACCTGAACTTTTGAACCTTATATCACATAACCGTATAACCCTAAGCTGTTAAACTATAAAACCTTAAGCCCTTGAACTTTAAACCCTGAATACCTAAGATATTGCCTTATATACAATTAAACCGTAAACCATCAACCCCCAAATCCTTAGACACTAAGGTTAATGTTCAAGAGCTTAAGAGTTTTGGGTTATAAGGTTTACGTTTAACCTTAGGATTAAAGTTAGGTTCAAGAGTTTTGGGTTTTAGAGTTCGTGGTTCAAGGATTCAATTACTTAGGTTTATTGAGTTAAAGTTCGAAAGTTCAAAGCTCAAGGATTTCGTAGCTAAGAGTTGAAGATCAAGGGTTTAAGGGTTAAAGAGTTCCGTGTTTAAGAGCCTAGTGATTAATTATGTTTATTAGTTGACAATTTTCACTTGCATGTAACTATATCGAGACAGATTGATTTTTATTGACATTTCAATATCCCTTTGTAGCTAACATTTAATAGTTTTTACGTACACAGCCTTAATTTTGAATCCGCCATCTTGAATTTATGAAAATGAACTTCGGATTTGAATACAGCCACTCCAAAAAACTCTTAGTAGGGTATATAGAAGCCTTGCCTTTGTTATAAGCCAGTGAAATCACTCCCTTATAATAATTCAAACAATGCGGTCGTCAGTTCGTAACAATTACCAACTTTTTGCAGGGGGCGCTCGCAACAAGCGCCTCCTGGAAATTTTCGACCTATCCTAATATATATATATATATATATATATATATATATATATATATATATATATATATATATAATATTATGGTATACAATTTTTTACTATATGTTCAATTTTTATCAAGATATTAGTATCTAAAGTGTATTAGCATAACATAGCGTGTAAAAAAATGGCTTCTACATTTTTATTCTGATTTTTCAAGCTTTATGCAGGAGACCATCTTCCGATCGTATCTGAAGTAAATCAAAAAGTTGACTAGGAGTGTTTTACTTTAGAAAAATATCAACACTCCGTTATTAATTAACCTATTAAATTTGGCTTTGACGGGATGAGATTCTATAAACTTTAAAAGATGTCCGACTGAGCCTGTATAAAAATGTATGTAGTTTTAGATTAGAAGAGTTACTTAATCTTCAGTTTCAAAAAGTTCAAGTCGTAAGTTAAGAAAAAAATTACAATTTATCACTTTGCAATATATAATTGGTGCGATACTAAAATCGAGTTTCAAAAAATAAAATAACTACATTATCTAAGAGCATTTGTAAAGGGGGAAAGAACTTGATTAATTTTTTGTCCTTTTATAATAACTTCCCGTCCGGTTTAAGGGGTATTAGAATTCAATGTTCTTGGAGACTTTAACAGGATGA
Source organism: Diaprepes abbreviatus (assembly GCA_034092305.1). Classification (NCBI taxonomy): domain Eukaryota; kingdom Metazoa; phylum Arthropoda; class Insecta; order Coleoptera; family Curculionidae; genus Diaprepes; species Diaprepes abbreviatus. The sequence continues at coordinate 2,504,180 of JASJET010000055.1, read as the reverse complement.
ATTAATCGTGAAAAATTATTATTTTGTTTGGTAGCCGATAAACTTTTTTTTTGTAACTATACATGTTGCATTTTTCACCACTACAAATTGTAGATCAGATAATAATGCGAAATAATAATATAATTTAATATAACAAAGTGCGCAACAATCTGGAAAACATTAAAAACTTCGAAAAGGCGAGGAATTCTTACATAATAATAAGCTTATGTTACATTTCAATATGTTTAAGTCGCTGGCTGCCTTGAAAATGATCTCAGAACTATCGATGTTTAATACTGTTTTTGGAGAAAACTCACTGCGTTTTGCTCAATTTAATTTTTCGACTTAAATCGTTTGGCATTGAGATTTTGAGATTCCCAACCCACATGCTTGCTTTCTAACCAAGATACGATGATTTTAGAGCACCATAGCCCCAATAACGTGGTCCTCGTCAATTGATGTTGATGGCCGTTCAGGATATGGATACTCTTCGACGGCTTCACAGTCGTCCGTATACACCTTATGCCTCACAAAAACTCTTGCACGTGAAATGCAATCTCCCGGGGAGGCTTTAGTTTACATTTCCAACTTTTGCGTAAAGCTAAATTCTTTATTTGAATGATTTCGGCATGGTAGAGGTCGCCACGAAGCACAAACAACGTCCAACCAAAACCACTGTAACTGTTTGCTAATGTGTAATAGCGCCTTAAAATTTGACATGATTGTCATTTAAAGTTGTACCAACTTTAAAAAATGATATATGCGTTTCTATATACGCGTGAGGTTTAAATACAAAAGTTTCGTTTATTTCCGAACAGAGGGTAAGTCGTAAATAAGCAGTGGCGGAAGGTGGGTATTAGAACAGAGGAGGCTAAATATGACGTGAGTAATGTAACCTCTGCTCTGTCAAAAAACTATAGTTTTTGCAAGCAATGCATGTAAATGGTGGTAAAGAGTGTGATTAGTTTAGTAAGTAGTTAAGAAAGAGTCTAAAAAAGCCTAATTTATTGTCCAGCAAGACCTACAGAAGGTGGCAGTTTAATCTTGCCAGGAAGGATTAAAAGGGAATTTAGATAAGGAAATATTGGTATAAGGAATCGATAGATACTTTATTTACAAAATATATTTATAAAATGAGTCCTTTAACAAAATATTTGATGAATACATAATTTATAAAAGTGGGAAAGCGTGGTTTGTTTTGGCAACAAAAAGAAACATTTAGCCAATTACAAAATTTAAATAAAAACAAACTATAGGAATTTTACATTTCTAAGTTGTTTTTTGTCAAAACCAGTAGAAAGAATTTTGATCTAATAACATGTTGTTAGCATCTATAACGCAGTATATACAAATATTTAAACAAAAGATATACATATTTAGTAATTAACAATAAAATATCTCTATATAAAACAGGTTTTCAGTTCTTGTAAATTTTAAGGGCTTATTCTACTTTACAAATGAGAGCATCGTGTACTCGGTTTGAATCGAAAAAAATACACTTGACAATTTTGGCTGAATCCTATTAACCAATCTCATTTGTCGTACCAAGTTAAATAGAAACCACGGTTTTGGCGAATGACGGGCAATTTTAGAGTCATTAAATTACACCCTGGTTTCCCTACACTTTTCACAATATAGGATTTAGTTTCCATATTTAATGAGCAAAAGTTATTACTTACTACACTATTTAATTTCCTCCTCTGTGCTTATTTTATTTTACTTATTTGTAAGGACACTCATAGCTTAAAAAACAAAATACTACCAAACAAGCTTAACTTCAAAAACACAAAACCCGAAAACCGGCAGAAATTAATTACATTTCAACACAAACTTAAAAAAGAACCACTCGCTAGGATATCAACCTGCAGCTGCTAATTGAACAATGGATGATATCCTTGGACGGACGATGATTTGCAAATTCAGCTGATCGTTTCCGATGTTGTCGGAAAAGGAGGCTACCTTTTCTTGACATCTAAAAATCTTCGGTGTTTATGAATGCTATTGGGACGTCGTAGCGCCATTTAAAATGTTATTTAAAAGATTTAAAAGTTTAAGTAACGAAATTGTGAGAAAGCGTAGCTACCCTTGCATACGTATAGCGTAATTATCGTATAAAATGTAACTTATTAATAGACTAGTAGAGTAGGGGTGATGGCATTAGATTTTATTGTAATTATGAAATTTTTATTCTCGCTTTAGGACTCAATTTCAAAAAAATAAAGTAGCTATTGTTTTAGATAAGATTTTATTATTATAAAATCTCAAAAATGTATGGGGAGATTTAGCCTTTCTTGCCTCCTCTGAGGAGCCGTCACTGTAAATAAGTTTACTAGAGTAGGTCCAAGTGTTATAATATTTTATGCTTTAAGGATATGTGTACGAGATAAATTATCGATGCACGCATTTTTATTTCCAGCCTTTTTTGCTTGTTTATTTGCCATGTTTTTTAAAATTCTCCTTCAGTATCTTCTTTCGAATTCACATACTTAAGCTAACCGACTTTAACCCTATCCTAAGAGAAATATAAATCCAAAGATACCTGAATACTTCATGAGAAACCGGAAAAAGTCAGGAAATTCCAAAATGATTTTTTAAGGGGCATATTGTTAATTAATTTATTTTATGTGCATAGTTGATCTGGAAAAATAGGTTCTCTTTTTGAGAAAAAAATACAATAGATTTTTTTTTGCGGAAATTTTCGAAAACTTATCGAACATCCTGTAAAACCTCTTAAACCAAAATTTCATTAAAGTAAAATATGAGTTATGTATTCAGTAGTTTGTTTTCCTGGTAATGTGGTTATTTTAAATATTTTCTAAAATGGGTATAAATGGCATTAATCCATTTGCTTATTTAGGAAAAGAGGACAAAAGGCGAAATTTAACTCGTGGATGTCTGTGTAAAACGTCATTTATCATTTAAGGCTTTTAAATGCTTAAAATATACCTGCAAGCAGAATTTTTTATTGAACTTTTTGAAACTTTATAGCATTTTTCATTTTCTTTTATCATAGATTGGTTAATTTTTTTTAAAATAAGTTTGTTTTGCCTTAATTTGTACTGTACATTCCGGTTTAATTGTAAAATGTAATTTTTTGATCGTATGGGTTTGCTTAATTTTATTAAGTGATTATTGTTATAAAATTTAAACTTACTGCTGAAAGATTTAAGGTGATTCGGAATCAATTTTTTTTTTTTCTGTTTTAATATTTTTTTTTCAAAAATTGTAGAAAATGGAACCATATTACATAATTTTTTTTTCAGGGTTTATGTACAAAACAACCAAATTGTATCAAAGCAATAACCTGTTCGTTTTTACTTTTCTAATACTGATAGACTTTTAGGATGACCATGTTTTTATTATTAACATGTACAAATATGAAACGCTCATGACAGATCGGAAATCAATGCCGACATCTCAGTGACACGAAGCAAATTGCTTTAACAATACACTTATTATAGATACGATGATGTAAGTATAGTATTATTTCTGCATCCTATCCTAAATTCAAATTCAAATTCAAAATAAGTTTTATTGTCAAAAAAGTTTAGGAAAATTAAATAACCTAATATTTTAGAGGAGAGATTATCAGCACATTATTCCATAATAAGCTTATCCAGAGAGTACTCTTTTTTACAATATTTTGAAATGCCCGCGCAGACTCGTATTTTTTATTAGCACTGGTAAGTAGTTAAATATTTTTATGCCTTCATAGATTAATAACTTCTTAACGAGATTAAATGTTGGTATTGGTAGTAGTTAATTCTGATACTGGCGGTCGTTCAGTCTCTAAAATAAAGATAGAGTCAGTATTTTTTTACTTAAGAACAACGGTCTGTATGAATATTTCTGTCCTGTCCCGTAAACAAAACTGAGAGCTCTCTTCTGTATAACAAACAGTGTATTCAAAATATCTGAACCGGACTTTCCCAGAATGCTATACCATATTTAAGGCGGCACTCGATCAATGGATGGTACACCATCTGACAGTATAACAGACAAGAGAAATGACGTGATTCCCAAACCTTAGCTCACTGTCAATTATATCCCTCAGAAATCTCGAATATTGCTCACTACCTATATTTATCCCTCATTGCAACCCGATCCACTTCACATCGAAAAACGAGAAGCTTGGTTTTACTTATGTTACAGGACAAAATGTTTGAATCGCACCATACTTTGACAAAATCCTCTGCTATCGTTGTCTTCAGATCAGATGAGTTTTCTTCGTTCCATAATATAGAAGTGCCCCTTATATTCATCATAGCCAGATCTTTAGTATACAGGAAAAAAGTAATTGGCTCTAGCACGGACTCAGGGGGACAGCTAACGTGATCTCATTGTACTCCGAAAATTTACTCCAGATGCAGTCCCTTTGCTTCTCCCACCAAGATAAAACCGAAATCAATGCAATGTAATCCTCTTGAAGTTATAGCGCTCGAGCTTAGTTACAAGAAGTCAGTGCAGAAATTCCCACTCTATTGGTCTAGCTCTATAAACTCCCCAGTGATTGAATTATCGCTTCAATTTGTGTTCTTGTTAATTACAAATCCATTCATAGGGGATGTTCTTTTGTTTTAGGAAAGATAGAAACCTATTATTTACTAATTTTTACACAACTTTGGACAGAGTTCATAAGAGGGAAATGCGACCATAGTTTGATGGGTCGTCGATAGTACCACTCTTATATAGTCCCAGGTAATAAGGGAAAACATCAGAAGTCCATAAATAGTTAACTGCGTTAACCAAAGCCTGTAGTGCATTATCTGGCAGATTTACAAATAAATTTCAAGATATTCCGTCATCACTTAATGATTTCTTTTTGGTTTAATTGAGTTTATGACGCTTACAAGCTCCGCAAAATCGGTCTGAAGAAAGTTAAGAGAATCACGTATAGCAACACTCGATAAATACTTTTCTTCTGGGGAATTTAGATTGCCAGCCAGCTTGACAGCTGTACTACAATATTGACTATTCAGATTATCGGGTGATAACTTTAAGTCAGTTCGCCGGCCATCATCCGAAGAACTTTTGTGCCGAATATCGTTCACAGTTTGTCAGCTCTTCCTCTGTATGTTTTATCCGTTTTGTAGCCTTAACCAATCATCTGTAAATTCATCGATATCTAAAAATACAAATGAAAGGAGGGATTATCTGGATTTTTCTTAATGTAATGTAGTGAGCGAAGGTCCGAGGATGAAAATTTCAAACCCATCATCGTCCATGGTTTTTTAAGTTTTGCCTTTATCTCCATAATCCGAATCGGAAAATGTACTAACTAAAGTATTATGAAAACATTCAAGGGGTCAACGCAAACTATGAATTTAGTTAGGAAGGCAAGAAAGATGTATCGAGGGAAATTTGTCTTCTATTGTACATGGAAAAACAGAATACCCGGGTCTACTTTTTAAATTCTTTTGGCATTAGGCTTTTGTATCATATGGTCGTCCATATTTTTATTAGTCCTTTTTTATAACAAAATTGTTCTTGTTTCTCTATGTTCGTGTAAATTCGTAAGACTGTATGTAAAGGTATCGAAAATGGAAATATCTTGTGATAAGAAGATATTATATTAAACTATATATGTGGTGAATATTAGAAGGAAAAAATTTTACATATTTTTATTGTAAATTAAACGATATTTTAGGTTACGGTGGATTTATTATAGTTTTATAAGCGTTAAGTTATTCAGATATAAACAAGATGGAATTTTTAAAAGTAGACAATTCTATAACTAAAAAATGTACACCTTTATGATAAAAACTCTGGTATAGTTTATAGAATTAGAATTTTTTCGTTAAAAATAACTTAAAACAAAATCTGCCTGTCGTTTTCATTAAGTTGTGTATTTTAGACTCATAGAATTGCTTCTATTATTAAATCCAATCTCTATATTGCAGAAATAATTAATATTTGGCACTCAATTTTTTTTCGTAATTTAAAAACTCCTAGGTTCTACAATATTTGTTAAAATCAATGAGTATTGAGATTAAGCCGTGTCTAATTGGAACTATTTTCATTGGCTGTTACAAAATATATCTTCAATTATATGTATTACATTTTTCGTTGCACTTGATAATAAAAAACGAAATTAACTTGTCAGATATTATCGTTAACGTTTATTATTATTACTTTGTTTAGTTTTTGTTAGGACTGTTATTACTGATCATTTTTTGTATAATATTTTACATTATATATGACATGGTGAAAAAAGACGATGATTTAAAACAGTTTCATTCAGAATACAACCTTTGACTAAATGACTAGTTATGTAGTCAGCTTTTTATGTGATTTCGTTAAACATAACCTCAAAGGTTGGCCTTGACACGGATCGGCTGTTGTCGACTGTATTTTGTTTCATTATTCATTTTAAAATTTGTTTTGTGAGAAATCACGTGATATAGTAAAACAGTTAACATTTTAAGTCATGTTATATTACACCAGATCAAAAAGAATATCATCCGTTGACAAACGAGCCCTTGGGAAATATAAGGTAACGGAAATGTTTCATATAATTCTGCATATTCCTAAATTTTAAATCTAATATAGCCTCTAGCGTCATGTCATGTACGTACTGTATTTTGCAAAGAATGTTCTGTATAACGGGCCTTTAATAAATTTTATTTTATATATTGTAATTGTCTAGAAATTATTACCTATTTGTTATACAGTATTATAAGATTAAGATTTTTATTTAAAGAAGCTGTATATTATATTTTTAAATCATCTTATACTCGAATTATTTGATAATTAAATTGCCTGTTTATAGTCTATGTGATAGTGCCAAAATAGGACTAGAAATATAATGCAATTTTAAATAAATTTAATGTTTTATTTTTTATCGTTTAAAGGGAGTACAATGCGAAGTAACGGTATGTTATTTAGGCAATTTTCTAGGACATAGTAGTTAGTAGGTGCCCATATAATTTCGTAATGTTCGTCCGTCTGTATGTCACGACTTTTAATTTCATAATTTTTATGTTTTTGCGATCAAAATTTTGCATACCGGGTATACCGAATTAAGTGCGTACTATTGCTAACTTTTTTATTATCATAGATACAAAGTCGGTCAAGTTAGCAAAGTAGTAACATTTTTTTCTGCTGATTAAGATGATAAAAGAAGTAAAACAATTTAACATAGCGGTTCTGAATAAATGATGAAAATGCATTTTTTTTAACAGAACCCTATATTTTTTGTCGTTACGTTTTCAAATCTTCTACAGAAAAAAAAAGTTCATATGCAATATTGGCCTAAAATTGAAAATGACCCAAGCATACTTATCTTTTAGGTAAGTTAGCTGTGTATTTTTGAAATTAAAATTTCATTAAATACGTCTGCTGTCTAGAAGTGCAAGAATTTTATGTAATTTTACATATTGAATGTGGTTTTAGATCTTTGATTTTAAATATTATAAAATGATGTTCAAGCATTTAGGAAAATACGATATGTTAGAAGCATATCTAGTGCGTAGAAAAAATCAAATTCATATGTGGAAATTTAAACCAATTTTGTTATGACCGTATTAGAGGATAAACATTTACAGCCCGATTCACTAAGAACGATTTTTTTATTCTTTTGTTTTCAAAATTCAAAACATGTTTGACTTATTATACTTGTCAATTTAAACTGTTAATTTAGACTGGTTTTAGAGTTAGACAATGTTAGTGAATTAGGGGGTTAGTGTTTAGAATAAACCTTATTTTTTAACAAGACGGATGTCCTACTCACTCTACATTGCGAGTAACAAACTGGTTTAATATTGATTGCCAGGATAATTGGATAGGGTGTTTTGGGCCAATGGCCTGGGCTGCTCGGTAGCCTGGTGGGAAATCCTGTCAACACATTAAAAATATGATTATACATTGTAAATAATATATCTTCCTCTTTGCGATAAATACAGGGTTATTCACCCTAAACGGCTCGGAATATTGCGGCCAAAATACGTGACTTTCAAAAAGTTTTACTTTTGGGATAGATGGAGGTTTAATATAGTTACCATTTAAAATTATTTTCATATGATACAGGGTGCCCCAAAAGTGTCAAAGTTGTGTTTTTTTTTTAATGGAACTCCCTGTATATTATTGCATTTTTGGATTATACGATCAAAATAGTTAAGTCTTCGCGTTTTCACAGAATACACCAACTAATCGTTTTCTGCACCATTTTGTGTTTTTTGAATAGATGTTCTAATGTATCTAGTTGCCTATGATATTTGGAAATGACAGGTGATTTACAACTATAAGAATAATAATCAGGAATATCTTACAAATGTTCAGAAACTCGGAACGCGATTTATAGTCGTACAACAGGCTATAACACCAATAATGGTAATAACCTATTGACGATAACACAAAACAGAAGTAAAATATTTATACTAGATGTTCGAAATGTCCACCATCCATTTACAAACACTTACATATTCTTTTTTTGAAACCACCGCCAACTCGGGATAACATTTGCGGGGTTACAGTTTGAAAAGCGTCGCTTATGCGTATTTTCATATTTCGTAGTGTTGTCGGGGGCGCATTGTAGACAATTCCTTCTATGTATCCCCATAAAAAGAAATCTGGTGGAGTTAAGTCCGGAGATCTCGGGGGCCAATTTTGAAATCCGTCTCTACCAATCCACCTGTTTCGAAAGTTGACATTTGAAAATTGCCGAACCTCACGATGATAATGAGAAGGAGTTCCATCCAGTTGAAGCCACATAGTTGTTCTAAATTTAAAAGGACATCTTCTAATAACACTGGAAGTTGGTGTAAAAGAAAATCGCGAAATATCACACCATTTAAAGGCCCTTCAAAGAAGTTGCGTCCTATTAAATATGGACCCAGTATTTCTCCCCACACATTAACCGACTACCTATTCTGATTTCTCATAACTCTGTATTCATGAAACCATTATTATGAAAAGTACATTCATCACTAAACAACACATTAGCAAAAAAGTATTCATTTCCTGCCACTTTATCTAATACTCGCACGCAGAATTCAGGTCGGTTATCAAAATCATTTCCGTGAAGGTCTTGACAAAGCTGGATTTTATAAGGATGAAATCTGTATTTCTTAAGAATCTTTGAAACACTTACTTGGCTAATATTAGTATTTTCGATCACTAAACCAAGTACAGTAATGCCATAGGCAACTAGATACAATAGAACATCTATTCAAAAGACACAAAATGGTTCAGAAAACGATCATTTGGCGTATTCTGTGAAAACGCGAAGACTTAGCTATGGAACACCCTTATACCATTCAATAAGTATTTAAAAAGTACATTTTCTGGTAAGTTAAAAAGTATACCGGTCTATTTAAATTAATCAAGTTATAGCCACTTAAAGTTCTTATTTGATTAGTTTTAATTTTTGGACATCCTGTATAATATAGCAAGTTTATTATAATTGGGATATAAAATATGATTTATTGTTACACTTCACTGTAAATTTCGAGTACATAACTGAAATACTTTTTAAGTATTTGAAACATGAAAATTAGGTTAGATTTTGTCAAAATTCAAATTATTGAAAAACCTTATTAAAATAGGCATTTATTTTGATCGGAGAATCCAAAAATGCAATAATATACCGGGGGTTCCATTTTAAAAAACACAACTTTGGTACATTCGGAGCTTTTGAGACACCCTGTATAATTAGAAAATAATTTTAGAAAGTAACTATATTAGACCCCCATATATCCCAAAAGTAAAACTTTTTGAAAGTCGTGTATTTTGGCCGCAATATTCCGTGCCGTACAGAGTGAATAACCCTGTATATTAATCTTAAAGTTCTTATTTCTATATCGAACCCTATGATATAATCGAATCTAAATTACTTCTCTCCATGTTGTGATGAATATTGTACCTAATCTCCATTTATAAATCTTTAAAACCTGTTAAAAAAAAACAAATTTTAGGGATTTTTCATAACGAAAGTTAATTAATCTTATCAAACTTACCTTGCCTTCTAAACATATTCTAATTAAATTAAAATTAAGTTACTTCATCTTGTGTTTCCACCTTTGGCCTTGACTTCTTAGGCATTTAATTGAAATTTCAACCCACTTTGATGCCAACATATTAAAAGCAAAGACCTGCCAAATTACTTTATTGAAAACATGCTTTTTAAACGAAAGATAATCAGAAAATTGCTTTAAATACAATAGCTTCATTTAACCCTGAATGGAGCATAGCAACCGTCCTGCAGAGTTTTGTGGAATTTTAATTAAAGGTTATATAGAGCAGGTAATCTTTTGATCATTAAGACTTTTTTAAATAAACAATATTAAAACATAATAATTCTAGGATGGTAAAATTTTTATATTACGTAGTGTATTGATCCTTTTAAGTATAAAAGTCAAATCTTCCCGATTTAGCCAAATTGGAATTTATATACAGGGTGACCGGGAAAAAGTGGGAAATCTCCAGGACATGAAAAAATACGTAAAAGGAATACTACAAGTTCATATAAACTTTTTTTGTATAGGCCTCGTTTTTGGAGATGCGAGCTCCTAAAGAGCTACAACGGAATCAAGTTTTTTACACAATTATTGAACCACTATATTTCAATTTTTTTTTTAATATGATGTATATCAGGTAAGACGCTTCAAATTACTATCTAAGAAAGTGTTGTGAATTAATATTAATAATAATAGTATATTAACGGATCAAATAAATACAATCCATTTCGAAAATAAAAAATACAAACACTATTTAAAACAGAATCAGAATTAACAAACTTACAAATCTAAACATGCATTAAAGTGCTTCAAAAGACTAGTATTGACAATTGACAATATTAACTAGTTTTTCAAGAATTGTAAAATTTTTAATTTAAGGACATTAACTGGCAAATGAAAAATATCAATCTCGGTAGGAACTGAATTCATTTCCCAACACATTCGGAAAATAGGACTGTTAATGTCATAATTCGTTCGGTGATATATCACCTCAAACAAATTGTGCACTCTAAAAGCTCTTTGAGGAACCGATAATCCAATATTATTGAATAGTTCAGGACAATCAATACAAGAGTTAACAATCTTGTAAAGTAGTACGAGGTCAAGATATATGCGTCTCACACACAATGGTAGTAACCTCAAAGCATTGGCAGTATTATCATATACAGACCGCTCCTGCTGCATTCCCTGTTTAAAGGCAATGAAACTTATAAACTTTCTTTATACTCTTTCTACTTTTTTTTGTATGTAAAATAATGAGGTGACCAAATTTGGGACGCATGTTCTAAGATTGATCGAACTACAGAGCAGTATATCACTTTAAAACAGTCTACACTGTTAAAATTTGTAAGCATTCTCTTCACAAACCCGAGCAACTTCAAACCCCTGTTCACAATATTATCAATATGTGTGTCGAAGCAAAGGGCCCGATCAAATGTAACACCCAGATCTTTCACACATTCAACGCGATTAATCATGTTATTATCAAGAAAGTAATTAAAAGTTATCCAATCCCTTTTACGATAAAAACTTATAATGGAGCATTTATTAAGATTGAGGTGCATAAAATTTAACTTACACCATTCAGAGAATCGAGCTAGATCCTGCTGAATGCCCTCGCAATCGTTGCTACTCCCAACAACCGGAAATCATCTGTTTAAAAAATATGTCTACTGAAAGTTATGATGTCCTCAATATCGTTAATAAAACAGTTAAAAAGGAGCGGAGCGAGGTGATCACCCTGAGGAACACTAGAGGTAACACATATATCAGATGATTCACAGTTATTAATTTTTACTCGCTGTACTCTACCAGACAGGTAACTATTTATCCATTGTAGAAATGATCCATGGATGTCCAAGCCTTCCAGCTTGTAAATTAGAAGTTGATGGTTAACCTTGTCGAAAGCCTTGGAGAAATCAGTGTAAATAGCATCCACTTGACACCTCCCCTCCAAAGCCTTCACCAAGTACTGCTGATAAACAAGCAGATAAGTAGTAGTCGATCGACCTGCCATAAAGCCATGCTGTGAAGTTGCTAAAAAGAGGACACACCTTTTGGTAAACAATATCCTCAAAAATCTTACTAAATAGTGAAAATTTCGAAATTCCACTATAATTTTCGACGTTAGCTCTGTCTCCATTCTTATGGATTGGCGTAATGTAAGTAGTTTTCCGTACGTTTGGGAAAGCACCCGTTGATAAAGAGATATTAAAAATATAAAAAAATTAGTCACAGCTGCAGAGACGGATTAGCTGTGACACTCATGACCCCATTTTTTACTTCCTGTATGATAAGAACTTTAGACAACGTTTCTCACATACCTTTAAGTATTGATTAAAAATTAACTTATTTTCATTATGTCGCTAATCCTCACCGTTTTCGAAAAAACGCTATTAATCCCCTAACTTCTGTCGGGTTGAATATGAAAAAGAGGAATTTTCCCCTGTCACCATAGTTTAAATAAAAAGTTAAACTAACTGCTTAGTTAAAAACTTCGTAAGAGGATTCATCATGAGTTCCGTGAAGTCTCAATTCTCCGTAGAAGTTCCTCCCTACTATCGACCGGAATGGAATACACCAAGGTTTTGAAGTGTCCCCACAGGTAAAAATTCAACGGCGTTAGGCCGGGAGATCGAGAAGGCCAGGCAATAAATAGGTCCTCCTCTACCTATCCGACGGTTTGGATAGACGTTATTCAGGTGCTCCCGCACAGCAACGCTGAAATGAAGTGGTACCCAATAGTGCATGTAGTACATGTTTCGACGGGTTTCAAGTGGAAAGTGCTCTATTAAATCATGAAAAGCGTTCTGGAGGAACTCCAAATAAAGTTCTCCATTCAGGCTTATGTACTGTTCTTCCTCAACCATCATTATAGTTCTTTTCCCAAATTTTCCTAAAATTAGGAAGAAATTTAATAACATTACTTTATTAAATGGAATTCTTCCGTTCTCCTTTAGACGTTGGTCGTCAACTCGTTGAAATGTTTTCTGATCTGGAAGAGTACGATTAGGATATCTGTTGTAATATAATCTCTCGACTTCCAAAGCATTGCCAGATGCAAGACCATATATCAGATGCATATGCGTACTCAATAAACGTGTATTCCAAACACTTTGAAATTCTACAATAAATCGACTTCGTAAACAAGTTACTATTGCAAATATTTGTTCAAATTATTATACTTTTTTGATAATCGTACGAACCTTTCTTGGTAAATAAATTATATAGAAAAAAATTACAAAAATAATAATTATCTAATGAAGCATATGACAGGCAACCGTAAAAAAATTCTTGATTTTGTTTCGAGAAGTGGCCTCCATTTTGTTAATTTTGAAAATTTTACGATTTCCAAATTTTTTTCTTGATGTTTATGACCCATGTGACCTCAATCAAAAGAGAAAATTAAACTATGTCTAGTAGTCTTAAATTCTGAATAAAACAATGGATATGTTTTTCGTCACTGCAAATCTCAATTTTAAAATCTCGATAATTTCGTTGAAAATAATTCTTTCTTCGAAAAATGCCCGCTATTTTGTAAATTTTTGGTTTTCAAAAAAACTCATGTGACCTTAATCAACAGAGAAAACTGAATTAAGTCGTTTAAAAAAATACTTTTAATTTTTCTTCACTGCAAAAGTTCTAAGCCCAACTTTAAAATATCTCTCTTGAAAGTAAGCTCTATGAAGGCAACACTCCAAAAGGTCTATTGCCCCGTCCTTTGTTAATGTGGTTTGATCTTATAATGTTGGATCCTTAGAAAGATTAGTTTTGATTATTGACTAAAATGTGGTTGTTGGACTTGCATTGTCTTTATTTTTATTTATTTTTACGACGTTTCGATTAGTTTGTATCTCAAATCATTATCAAATATAAACTGAATGTTTTGTCTTAAGACTACGAGCTTATATAGGGACTGTGTCCATTGAAACGCAAAGTTTCGCTTCACTGTACACACCTCAATGATTTGATGTTACAAAGTAGTGATTGCCAAAGATTAGGTATCTCAACACTCGGTTTACTAAAGATTCCATTATTGTTTTTAATGTAAGCTGCTTCTATAAATTTTTTTTTTTCATGTTGGGTTCCATATATATTGCCGCAGCCTCAGACCATTTTATATGGTATTGTTTATCCCAGGCGTGTTCTGCAATACCTGATCTCGACGTTTCCCCTTTTAGTATATGAGCTTTATGTTCCTTAATTATAACTTCTAGTGGTCGTTTGGTTTCTCTAATATACATTTCACCACATTCACATGGAACTTTGTTTGTTTTTGTTAAATGAGGTCTAAGTGTATTTCCTGATTTAAAGGATGTTTTTATATTATAACTACTGACAATTCGTCTTATTTTCTCTGAAGTTCCCTTAATGTACGGAATTGTGCAGAAGGAATGTGTTTCTTGCTGTCCAGTGGTCGTTGTTTTAAATTTATTTATGACATGGTCAATTAGTTTTAAAGGATAATCCTTCTGTTGTAAATCGGATTTAATATTTGCCATCTCTTTTTCCAGTGAATCGGCATTATTGCATATAGATATAGCGCGATTATAGAGTTTGCGTATAATTCCCCGTTTGGTAAAACAGAATGATTAGAAGTATTATTAAGATATTGTCCAGTATGCGTTGGCTTTCTGTATAGTGAACTTTTAATAGTTTGGTTTGATCGGTTCACCATGACATCTAGGAAGGGCAATTGATCATTTACCTCTTTTTCCATGGTAAACTTAATTGTAGGTCGAATGTTATTTAGATGTTTCAAGAAATCATTAAGTTCTTGATCATTGCCCTTCCATACGATGAAGGTATCATCGACATGTCTCAACCAGACTTTCGGTTTTACTGTTGCCGTTTTTATGGCATGAGTTTCGAATCATTCCATATATATATATATATATATATATATATATATATATATATATATATATATATATTGGCGATGACTGGAGAGAGTGAAGAACCCATCAGAAGCCCGTCATCCCGAGCGTAGAACTTTATTTGAAAGTAAGCACTACGCAGGAAACACTCTAAAAGGTCCATCACCCCGTCCAGTGGTAACGTGGTTCGATCTGATAAAGTAGTATCATTTGAAAGTCTAGTTTTGATTAAGTCTAGTGATTCCCCTAATGGTACATTAATATACAGACTTTCCACATCAAAGCTTATTAGCTTGTCGTCTGGCTCTAGATTAATGCTACTAATAATGTTCACGAAATGTGTAGAATTTTTAACGTATGTGTTTGTCTTACCTTCTAAAGGTTGTATGATTTTTAAAAGAAACTTCCCCAGTGCCTTTGTTGGGGATCCTTTAGAGCTGGTTATTGGTCTCAATGGTATCTTCGATTTTTTGATCGTACGTTACGATGTCCATTATCACCGTTGCATTTCCCTTGTCCGCTGATAAAATCTTTATGGATTCATCCTTACGAAGTTTTTTTAAGGCCGATGCTTCAAGCTTGGAGAGATTTTGAACTAGAATTTTCTTGTCTTCTAAAATTGATTTTATTTCCCACTCAAACTCGTTAGAATGGTTTTTGTTGATTTGTATTGATTCTACAGAGCTTATGATCTCTAAAACAGGCATGCTTTTAAGTGTTACTGCGAAATTAAGCCTCTTGCTTAATAGTTGTTTTTCTGCTGTTGAAAGTATTGTTGAACATAAGTTTATTATGGTTTTTCTTGAAGTTATCAGGTAGAGTCGGTTGTTGATGTGATTTTAGTTTTTCTAGTTTATTTCTGTGTTTCCTCGCCATATTTTCTTTCAACTTGTTGCATATGTTATCTATTTTATGGAAAATTGGCTTATGATTATCTAACAAAGTTTCGACTTTGATTTCTTAGTGGCGTTGCGTAGCTTCCTCCAGAAGAAGGGCTTTTCGCCATCGATAATAATTTATTTGTGTTCTTAGTAATGCTTTACTAGCTTTGTCCAGAATACGGCGTGCTTTATTACCTGGTATTGGTGATTTCAATCTGAAACCACTAGGAATGACATTGTTGTTTCGTGTTTGTAGTAAAAAAGAAGAGTGGGCTTCCTCCTTGGCAAGTTTGATCCTAATTTTCTCGTAGGCTTTGGTTTTGTTTTGTCGCTGATCCTGGGTCCGTACCCATAGATAAAATATTTATAGATCCGCAAAGTTTAATCCCAAAAACCTTCGAACATACCCCTGTAGAAGTAGCATAACGTCAGAACTAGGGCCCGGTTGTTTGAACGCTGAATAACCTAATAATATTTTTATTTATATTTGAAAAAGTGTTGATAAACAGCAGATATTTAATTTCTTGGTACAGACATACCAATTTTATGCTATCCTTTTCTAATTGCATTATTTAAACGAGTATCATCGGTACGTCCTTCGAACATACCCCTGGGTACGTCAAGTCTGAAAACAAAGTATGAATATATGGTTGCCTAAATTTTTATTATTGTTATGTTCAATATGTAAACAATCTAACAATATTTACCGATAAAAATAAGTTTTTAAATCCTCTTTTTGTTAATATTAATTGTAAACTTCGCATTTATAGTAATTTCTAACACTTAAAAACACCGAGAAAAGTCACGACAAGCAATTAAACTGAAAGACAAGATAAGTAAATATGTTTATGCCTGTCAAACATCAAAAAAGCGTCTCCCCCACCGACCATAAACAGCCTTCAGACAAATCTATTGTTGTTTAAATCTAGAGTATGATCGAAGCCAAAAACGGTAAATTTACGACAATAAAATGTAAACATCGTAGATCAGATGTCGGCATGCGCACTACAAAATGATCAGGTAACCATCGACAGGACCGAACTTCGAAAATCTATTTAGTTAATTCAATTAGTCATAAATGGTGTCTAAATCAAGCAAGTTATCAAAGTTGAGTCACATCATATGGGCACAAATAATATCTGAAGCAGAAGGGAATAATCCGGTGTGTGTCTACCGATGGGAGTTAGTTTAGTCATTTCTTATACTGTGAAAGTAAAATTGTGAAGAAAATATATCTTACTATATCTCTAATCTATTGTTTCCATCTGTGTGCGTTAACTTTCTTGTTGTAGGGTGGGAGTGAATAATTAATATTTTTAAGGTCCGGCAATTTATTCTCTAATTATGAAAAAATAAAGACCTCCCTTTCCTTATCTTTTTTTTTAAGAAAATATTGATACCTTATCGCATTAATTTTTTCGACAAAATTATGAAAATGTTATTTGAAATAAAATAAGTGAACAAGGTCATTGCTGGGGGTGAATAAAAAAAATATACCAAAAAAAGAAATTCACATTTGTCTAACTTATTTCGTAATATTTTGCTTTTGTTAACATATTTATGAATTTCTAATTTGACGATTTCAAAGTGGGGATTGCCATGACAACATGAATCATGACAATTTCATAAAATGAGTACGGACATAACTAATCTGAATTTACTTCCAAAACCAGTATTAATAATGAACAAGGCTTTTTAACGTCATGTCCTCAATCTTCAGACATACAAAATAATAAATCATAGAATGGCTGCAGAACAAAAAAAAAACATTTGAGCTAGGTGGAAACATCGGTTAAATATAAGGTGGATGAAGTTATGCAAGAATATGGACATTGTGCAAATTAGCAACTGGAAAAAAGCCGTTGGCAATTTGAAAAAATAATTCAAACAGACCTTAGAAATTATAGAGCCAATAGCAGATTCTGGCTAAAATATAAACCTTGTACTGAAATATTTTATGTATATAACAAAATAATAATGCATTATAGTTATTGTAAGTTATATATGTATGTTTTAAAATATTCCAACTTCATTTTGAGGATGTATGTTTTTATTTATGTAAGTAATGTAATAGATGTAGAAATTGTACCATTTCTTGACATATTGATGAATGTACTTTTTTCATATGATAGAATAAACTATTCTATTGTTTGGTGCGAATTTTTAGATTTTTTTTAAAGAATTGATTGCTTAAAAGTTCAGTTTATCTTTTGGTAATCATTTGGAAAGTGCTAAAAATATATCATACTAGATGTTTTGGAAATTTAATGTTATAAGAAAACACTATAAATCCAAAAACGTTGTAAAACAACACTATTTTTTACCCTATAGAGAAAAAGGAAAATAAAACAAATAAAATATGTACACATTCCATTATATTAAATAAAAACACAAAAACAAATAAAATAAATCACCTAAAAGGCTATAAATCTGTTTAAATCGCACGCAATTCACAAAGCAAAAATAAACATAAAAATTGCGTTGAGCCGATACTGTGCTATTTACGGATGGCGCTACGAAACAAGGGATCGATAATAGGAAGTCGCTTATGCGCATGCCCTGATCTGATCAACGTCCAAAAATATGACTGGCGCTCGATGTGCAGAAACGTATTTTTTCGCCCATGGGTTGCCATTTTTTGACTTTAGCAGCCGACAAGAGTAGGGGTCCATAGTAGAGGTCAGTGTCCGTACCGGGTTTCTAACGTTTGTTTGAAGGTTGTAGACAATGTTGAAGATTGACTAAAATATATAGTTTTGATTATGTTTAGTTATTCTCTTAATAGCACATTAGTATAGAAATTTTCCATATTAAAATTTGACGGACTCTGGCTACTAATAATTCGTAAAATGTGTAGAATTTTTGACATATGAAGACCTCTTTAAAGACTGTACTATTGCACTTCTCGGGAATCCTCTGAAGCTGGTTATAGGTCTTAATGGTACATTGATTTTGTGAATTTTTGGGAGTCGTTAAAGATGTGGTGACTTACTAGAGTGTGTCATGAGTATCGCTGCTTTTAAGCTTCCTCTCTGAGAAGGTTCAATTTTTTTTGCAAAAATTTTTATTCATAATTAATTTTTAACTGATAACTGAAATTTTATTGTTTCTCCAAGAAGTTTAATTTTATAAAAGATTTGTTTAAATAGTTCAAAATAATTGTTCTCTAAAATTGAAACAAAGACTATTGAAGTTAGAAATATTAAATTTTCAACGACATAAGTTTTTTTTTGATAAAATAAGATACTGCCCACTTTGTTTCTAAAAATATGCCACACCTCTAGTCTCTATTAGGTGAAGCAGAGGCTTTGATATGTTAATAGGTGAGTGGGTATCGTTCAATTTGAATAGTAAGTTCCTTATAAATTTTCTGTTCCAAAAATAAATTATCTAGTAACTAAAATTAATTGAAGTCAGTGTTTTAGGTGACTTCGTAACAGACACTATACCAAGTTTTTAACTAATAGAAGATTTTTCTTTAGTACAGGTAAACTTTTTTGTATTTCACATCTAATAGCAGATATTAAAAAATAAAATGCCACTCTTGAAAGTTGTTGATTTGTTGAATGTACTGTTATTTTTTGCTGTCGCGAATTTCTAGTTTTTTCTTATTCTGTGTATTTTTTGTTTTATTTAAGTTAGAAGGCAAATTTGGGAGTTATTTGTCTTCTGTTGTCTGGAAAGCAATAGGAATAATGGAAAGACAGAGAGAAATAACATAGATAGGGCTGATATGACCAAATTTTATGTCTTTTAAGGGTTCTTCTTATGTTAGAACAGTGACGGATTTTCCTTTGGGTTGCGCAAGCCCCAAAAAAATTGCAAATTAAAATAAAACATACTAATAATAATAAGTACAAATATTTTTTTAATTTCTACTGATAATTTAATTATTAAATTTAAATCAGTTTTTTTTTATTTTGAATATACGCGAACAGCAGTCAATTATTGAAATAATCTAATTACTTCGCCTAAATATCACTAATAATCGTGCGAAACTCATGCCATAGAAACGGCAACAGTAAAACCGTAAGTCTGATTGAGGTATGTTGAGGATACCTTCATCGTATGGAAGGGAAGTGATCAAAAACTTAATGATTTCTTGAAACATCTAAATACCATTCGACCTACAATTAAGTTTACCATGGAAAAAAATATAAATTATCAATTGCCCTTCCCAGATAGCCTAGTAACCGTTCAAATGAAACTATTAAAATTTCAGTATACAGAAAGCCATCATATACTGGACAATATCTTAATCATAGTTTTAATAATTCTCTTGCAGCAAAACGGGGAGTTATACGCAACCTTTATAATCGCGCTATATCTATATGCAAGAATGCCGTTTCATTGGAAAAAGAAGTAGCAAATATTAAAACCGATTTATAACAGAATGGTTATCCTTTAAAACTAATTGACGATGTAATAAATAACTTTAGAACAACGAACACTGGACAGCAAGAAACACATTCGTTCTTCATAATTTCGTACATTAAGGGAACTTCGGAGAAAATAAGACGAATTGCCAGTAATTATAATATAAAAACAGCCTTTAAATCAGGAAATATCCTTAGAGCTCATTTAACAAAAACAAAACCAAAAAGTACCGATAAGAAAGAATGTGTTTACAAAGTTCCATGTGAATGTGGTGAAATGTATAATGGAGAAACCAAACGACCACTAAAAGTTAGAATTAAGGAACATAAAACTCATACACAAAAAGGGGAAACGTCGAGATCAGGTATTGCAGAACACGCTTGGGATAAACAACACCATATAAAATGGTCTTAGGCTGCGGCAATATATATGGAACCCAACATGAAAAAAAGAAAATTTATAGAAGCAGCTTACATTAAAAACAGTAATGGAATTTTCAGTACTAAGTACCATACCCGATAGAGAAAAAGTTTTTATCCTAGGAGACTTCAACTCAAGAATAGGTAACGAACCCATTCCGGGAGTAATGCAGAGATATAATGAGGTAACACTAAATGACAACGGGGAACAACTCATACAACTGTGCGCCCAAAACGAGATGAGAATAAATAACACCTTCTTTCCACATAAGTGGCAATATAAACGGACATGGGGAAACACCCGAGAACAAGAATCAACCATAGACTACATAATAACGAACAGAAAAGTGTTACCCCACCAAATACTCGATGTCAGAACTCTGAATTCGTCAGACCTGGGAAAAGACGACCACCGACTAGTATTATGTAAATACCGGTCCCAACAAAGTATAAACAGAACGCACAAACAGAAACATACCTTTATTAAATACAATACCGAATCATTCGCTAACGATAGCATAAAAGTATTGTATCAGCAGAGACTCTCGGAGAAAATAAAAGCTAATACAATCCTAGAAAATGACGGAGTGGAAAAAGCCTGGGAAAAACTGAAAAGAAATATACAAGAGAGCGCCAGGGAGGCTATCGGAGCACGAACAAGCGAAGCAATACAAAACCATGGTTCACAGAAGAGGTGAAAATACTAGCAAAAGAAAAACGATAAGCATTTACAAAATACCGACAGCACAAAACAACAAACCATTTCGAAGAGTACAAAACGGTGAGAAACAGAATCAACAGTCAAATAGCTCAACTAAAGAAAGAATACTGGGAAAAGTATTCAAAAGACATGGAACACGACCTATATGGAGGACAAAAGAAAATATGGAACATGCTGAGGAACAGAAGAAAAACCAATCAATGAATACGTTCAACTAAGTCCAATCGACAGCCAACAATGGGTCAGCCATTTTAAGGACTTACTCCAGGCACCAGCTACAGAAAACAACGTAGACGAAAACCAACAAGAAACAACAGAACTAACAGATGTTAACATCAGTGAAGCAGAGATGCACCTGACAATTAAGAAATTAAAAAACCGAAAATCACCCGGTACCGACCAAATTACGAATGAGATGCTAAAGTACGGAGGCCCCAATCTTGTCACAGAGCTCACTGTTCTATTTCAAAAAATACTCCGCACAACGTCAGTACCCAACGAATGGCGGAAAAGCCTCACAATTCCGATCCACAAAAGAGGATCAAAGAAACAACCCGAAAACTACAGGAGAATCAGCCTACGGAACAGTTCAGCCAAATTGTTAACCAAAATACTGTCATAACGGATCGTAGGCAAGTTAGGGGCGTGCGAAGAACAGCAGGGCTTCCGGAATAACCGCTCTACTATCGACGGTATATTTATTATCAGACAGCTGGTTGAAAAATCTATCGAATACGATAAACCGCTGTTCATTTGTTTTGTGGACTTTACACAAGCGTTCGACCGAGTCAAACTGGAACACATAACAGAATTACTGCGAAGAAAACAAGTAGATGAAGCAATCATACGCACAATATACGATCTGAATTCCAAAAACACCATGGTAATTAAAACAAATAACACTCTAACAGAGGAAATCCCTCTATCCATAGGAATAAGACAGGGTGATAGCCTAAGTCCAACACTTTTCAATGTAATCATGGACGAAATCATTGATGAGGTAAAAAGCACAAATATTGCGTACCCAATGGGACACAACACCGTTCAGATTATATGCTTTGCAGACGATGTTGCCTTGACAGCAGATAGCGAGGACAACTTACAAAGAATGCTTTTCCATCTCAATCGAACAGCCAAACAGTATAATATGAAGATATCTGTGGAGAAAACCAAAGCAATGGTAATAGCAAAAGAACCGGTAAGATGCAAACTAATGGTTGATGACAAACATATCGAACAGGTTGGGAAGTTTAAATACCTAGGAGCACATACAACAAGTAACAGGGCATTAACGGAAGAAGTACGCACACAAGCCAACAAAGCGGCCATGATATCAGGCCAACTAAGAGACATAATCTGGAACAATAAACATATGACGGTTGAGAGCAAAGCAAGAATTTACAAGGTCTGTGTAAGACCGATACTGACCTACGGCGTAGAAACAAGAAATGAAACCACAAAGACAAAACAAATTATGAGAACCACAGAAATGAAAACGCTGAGAATGATCACGGGAACAAGTTTAAGAGATAGAATAATAAACGCAAAAATACGCGAGGACAGCGGAGTGGGGGATGTTGTGAAGTGGGTTCAAAACCGTCGTAGGCAGTGGAGAGATCACGTGGAACGAATGGACGATGACAGACTAGCAAAAACCGTGATGAGAGAGAAACCAAATACCAAACGGCCGCCTGGACGGCCCCCCAAAAGATGGAGAGACAGCTGGATTTCGACCTCAAACGAGGATCGATGAGGCATTGTATAGATAACAGATCTTGGTTCTGCCTAGAAAGATAAGAAGAAGTAAACCGAGTGTTGAGATACCTAATCTTTGGCAACCACTACTTTGTAACATCAAATCTTTGAGGTGTGTACAGTGAAGCGAAACTTTGCGTTTCAATGGACATAGTCCCTATATAAGCTCGGAGTCTTAAGACAAAACATTCAATTTGTTCTTGAAAACGATTAGAGATACAACCTAATCGAAACGTCGTAAAAATAAATAAAAATAAAGACAATACAAAATATTATTTCTTTAGTCCGAACTGCAGCTTTTCCCACTCGTTTTTTGAAGGAAGAGTCTTTCTGTAGCCAGTGGAAGGGTAATTTCCACAGAGAAATTTTATTTGCATTAAATATTTTTCAAACTCCAAATTCCTGCGCTTTTAGAAAATTAAAGCCAGTAGATACAACTAGAGTGAACTCGCGATAGCCATTTAAACTAGAAACCACCATTTGTTTCTAAATGCAAGTTAGACAGATAACATTCTCCAACCAATTATTAGTATCAAATTAATTCGTAATAATGTATATTTTTATTTTAAATGGCCAATTAAAATTCCATAATTTACAATTATGTAAAAACTTTTTAAAATAATAATTAATGCGATAAAATACACTGATTAAGTCAAAAGTTCAAGCTGGAAATGATTTATATTTTGTTGTCATTTAATAAATCATTTAAATGTTCTTTTCTATAAATAAACTAAGTGCCGCAAGAGACAAATGCTTTTTTTTCAAACTTAGTTTATTTTTAGTCTCGGAAACAAGATAGTTATCATTTTTAAGAAATTTTCATGTTTAAAAAAATTACATTTGAAAGTTCGTCAAAAAAACAGTGAAATTTTTGGCTTAAAATTTTTTGTGCTCTGTGTAACACTATGTAAGCATTAAATAATACTTATATACTTAGTTTTTAAGTAATTTGTTACAATTGAACATTATTCTACAGCTCATTTAAACATTTATGTGAATAACGGTCTTATTCAAAAAATTTAACACACCCTGTCCTCGTTTTTTTTTTTTAAATTTCAGCGCAATTTATTTTTGTCTGATATTTTTGCTTTCGAAGCCGACGATCAAAAAAGTTTTATTTTAACTGGGGCTTTAAAGTCCGGCAATTTATGCTTGGTCAAATTAAACTCCCAAAATTATCTCATACCGTTAGGGCGTTACCTTACATAGAACATGTTTTAAAAAATTTACAATACTTCACCCCAAAAACACCCTCCTCGAGCATGACCCAAAACGTTTCATCTTAACCAAACGCCCCATATTGAAACATTTTTTAGCAAATTTCAGTTATATATAGATCATCATCATTTCACGAGTCTTGCTTCTTACGCTTTGATGCAAAGCGACATCTTTTCATGCACTAAAAAGTGCAAGAAAGATACCACGACCATGTTTTATAATTAATTCTCACTTAAAAATGGAGGCACAACCGACATTTTCAAGGAAATCCGTATCACCTGATAACGACCGTAATGCGACGATTTATCTTTTTACTTGACTTATTTTTTTTTAACAAAATAACTGATTTCAAGTAACAAAAGAATTAGAAATACAAAAATCAGAAAATTAAAAATTGCAAAATTAAAAGCTCTTTATTATATTTTTATTAAAGAACTTTTAATCCAAAATTACAGTTTTTAATATACAATTTTAAAATCATAATCTACGGTCTCAAACACTTCTTCGCCATATTCGAGTCGCCATTGTGAATTTTTAAAAATCATCAAGATATACAGTGTGACCAGTGAAGTCCGCATCATATGGGATTTTTTTTTATTAATAGCTTTATTCGAAATTTTACCTTGGCACCACAGTAGTCATGTGATTAGCATTATCTGTCAAATTTAATTTTTTTTTCCAAAAAGAATTCAAAAGTGGGATTATATTCCAAATATCGAAAAAAGTTACAAGAAAAAGTTTTTCTTAATGCAATTTTTCACTCATATACACAGTTTCAGCTGTATAAGATAATTTAGATTTTTTTGCTCATTTTTTGTAAATTTCACAACTGTTGCAAAATAACACTCAACACAACCAACATAAAACTTCTTAGTTTTGACAGTGCTTTATTCCAGACATATTTTATTTAAAGTAGCGCTATATTAAATGTGTGTTTTTCTACAAAATCCAAATTAAAATGTAAGCGCATGTTTGTAAAAGTTTGTGTCTAAATGTAATACATATTAATATTAAGAAAATAGTTTAATTGAAAAGACTCAAATTTTCTAATAAAAAAATGGCAATATAAATTCAAAATAAAGGATTCGCAATCAACAACCCCAAAAACCCCCTTATAACAAATTTTGTACAAATCGGTTGATTTTCAAAAATGTCCACCATCTTGGATCCGCCATCTTGAAATTTGCAAACCTGACCTCGAATTCGTGATCAGCAATCCCCAGAATCCTCATATACCAAATTCGGTGCAAATCCGTTGACTTTCAAAAAATACGTCCGCCATCTTAGATCCGCCATATTGAACTTGAGGATTTTGAAAATTTTTTGAGATTCCTTACCGGCAACCTCAAAAACTTCCATATACCAAATCAGTTGATTTTCAAAAATTTGGCCACAATATTGGATTCGGCATATTGGATTTTGTCAACCTACTACGCCAGCTTTTTAGGGGCGTCCATCAGCTAAAATTCAAAAATAACCCTACCGATTTACGAATTTTTATTTTTGCAAGCTTTTTTTGTTAGACACTCGATTTTTCTCCGGTTTCCGGCCGCCATATTGGATTTTTTAAAGGCGCACTCAGCATATGAAAGTAGACACTCTTATATATATATATATATATATATATATATATATATATATATAAATATATATATATATATATATATATATATATATATATATATATATATATATATATATATATATATATTTATATATATACAGGGTGTCCGGTAAGTACCCCCTAACTTCTCAATAGCATACAGGAGAGGTCAAAATAACTCTACCTTTTCATGGAAAAAAAATCCTAAAGTGCCCTTTAATAGAGATACAGAGCCCTGAATGGATACCCAGTGATTTACCTTATCGGCTCTAAGTTTTGAACCAACTTGTATAAATTAATGAAATTTTAATATTTTATAGAGATCATAAAGACTCATTAAATCATACTACAGTAGATGTTTTAGATCATCAGAGAAGTTAGAAACGGACTTGCAGCCACACTCGTTGGACTTAATTTTTGACAGATGTCATTTTACAGAGCTGAAAACTCTTAGTTTATTTCGATAAAACTGGCAGTTTTCGAGATAAATCGGTTTTTATGTGAAACACTCACACTGTTGCTATACACAAATAGGTAAAAATCAATTGTTATTGTTAACACGAGACCTTCACGTAGAGCAACAAATTTTACAAGATATTGCTGACAACCCTTCAAAGAGCATAAGAAAGTTCGCGAGACAAAACAATATTACACAATGGATTATCCCCAGGAAACGGAGTGTCAAAAAAACTCAAATACTGCCTGCGATCTAATTGCAGAAATGGGTAGGGAAAGGTAGTAGAAATGACGTCTTATCTCGTGTCTTAACAAATTTTGGTTGGAACATTGTTTTTTTTTAACAAATAGGTCGATAAATGATTTTTCCCCGGTTTTTTGGATCTTACGGAAAATCTAAGGGATTTAGAGAAAAATGTTCCACAGACGAATTGTACGTCTTGAAAATATCTTCAACATGAAATCATTCAATTGAGGTTAATTTATATACAATCAACCCTTCAGGAGATCGCTAAACTGAGGGTACGTGCTGAACGCCAGATAAGGTAAGTTGGAGCGGGTAACCGAATCTCACCGTGTAAAAGTGAGAGCGCGTCTTCAAATCGGCGCGCGCTTGAAAGATTGGCAATATCTCCGCTTCTAAATAACGTAGAGCTTTCATTCTTTGATTTATTTTGGGGTAGCTCATCGAAAAAATAATATTGGGCACATGTTCAACCTTCTCGGACCACCCCCCACCCATTCGAAAATTACACTTTTTACATTTAAAATTTTTTTACTCGTTTTACATGTTTTTTCATTGAAAACAATTATGCACCTTATTATATATATATATATATATATATATATATATATATATATATATATATATATATATATATATATATATTTACTTTTATTCGCCCCCCTCCTACCCCCCAAAAACTGTATTTTTCAAGATTTCGCATTTTTTGCTTCTATTACATATGTATGAACAAGCAATAATAATATTTTTGGAGGAAGGAGGGGGCCGAATATAATTGTTCATAAAGGAAATATATATATATATATATATATATATATATATATATATATATATATATATATATATATATATATATATATATATAATAAGGTATGTAATTGTTTTCAATGAAAAAAACATGTAAAACGAGTAAACAAAAATTTTAATGTAAAAAATGCAATTTTTTTTTTTGGGGGGGGGGGTGGTCCGAGATGGTTGAACATGTTCCCAATATTATTTTTTCGATGAGCTACCACAAAAACATCAAAAAATGAAAGCTCTACGATATTTAGAAGCGGATATATTGCTAATTTTTCAAGTGCTCGCCGATTTGAAGACGCGCTCTCACTGTGTACTCGGTGAGATTCGGTTACCCCCTCCAACTTACTTTATCTGGCGCCCAGCACGTACCCTCAGGTTAGCGATCTCCTGAAGGGTTGATTGTGTATAAATTAACCTCAATTGAATGATTTCATATACTTTAGGCTCTTATTAATGAACTGTAAAAAATTCAGCAATATAAATAAACAATCGCTCTGTGATTTTTGGAAAAAAAAATTGCTAACTCGGCTCCTATTGGTCGTAGAGACTTTTTTTTTCAAAATTCGTGTTCTTCTACCAGCTTTCCAATGATATGCTTCATTAACAAATCGGACAAAAAATGCGGTTGTTAATTAATTTATTTATAAGCGAAAAACTACCTATAACTTTATGACGATTTTGCATAAACAAAATATGAAAAATATCCTTTTCTTTTTACTACATGATAGCTTAAATCTTTATGAAGAGAATGAGCACTGACAGAACTCTGTAGCAGTTTCCTAGACGACGGTCAGCCAATCAAAAACAGTAACTTTTTTCGTTTTTCTGAAAACCAATTGCAATTTTATAAAAACTATTGGATCAACAGTTTCCAACTTTCGCACACTTTTTAAGCACTTTAAAACTCATATTCTGGTAAAAGTTGAAAACAATTCAATAAATATTAAGAAACTTATAAACAATTAAAAAATAAGCCATTTTTAATGTTTAATTTGCAATAACTTTTTTGTTTACAGACCGATTTGGACAAACAAAAACTCATTTTGAAGATATTTTCAAGACATAGAATTCGTCTCTGGAACATTTTTCTCTAAATCCCTTAGATTTTCCGTAAAATCCAAAAAACCGGGGAAAAATTATTTTTCGATCTATTTGTTAAAAAAAAAACAATGTTCCAACCAAAATTTGTTGAGAAACGAGATGAGACGTCATTTCTACTACCTTCCCCTATCCATTTCTGCAGTCAGATTGCAGGCAGTATTTGAGGCATTTTTACCTCCCAAAAATCGCTTCGTTTCCTGGCTGTAGGCTGCTATGTCTCCGGATGATTATCCCGCAAGACTTCAATGCTCCAACTGGTTTATAAAGTAACATACAAAATCTAAATTTTTCTAATCTTATTTTGATTACCGATAAGGCCGGTTTTACAAGGGATGGCATAATAAACTCACACCATTTACATTTTTGGCTGATGCAAACCCGTACGCTATAATTCAAAACAAACACCAACAAAGGATTATTATAAATGTGTGGAACTAATGAGCATAGTATGAGAATAATATTTATCAACTGTCTTAGTCCGCATAGCCGAGAATTTCTTATTTTTTATTAACTTCTCTGTTTATTGTTATATTTGTTGGTTTAAAACATACACAACAGCTCTCTTAGGGAGATCGTTGGTGCGATACTGAACTTCAACTGTGGAATTCATGGTTAGTTTGGTTATCGATGCCGAAATATTGCGACCTCTATCCCTAGAGTAGCAAGTTCGTGTATCGAGTTTTGATATATTTCTTTTTTAATTTACCGTTGCGCCACCACATGGCGGTTTTATACAACATAGTTGATTTGTGTTATTCTTATGTTATTGAGTGAGCCATCGAGATGTTGCCACTGTGTCTTATTTACTATTTTTCAACTGTGAAGTCATTTTAGATGACAAAAATACGAGATGATGGTTTGTACCGAATGCAATGGCCTGGCGAGTCCCAACTTAGACATAACAGCGCTGTCCTAATTTTTCGGACCCGGATTTTTTCTATGTTCTTTGGAGATCTCCGCACTTTTTAGCATGTGAATAATATTTATTCACGGTCTTAGTCCGCATAGCTTCATTTTATTTTAAAATTACACGGACCTTAACTTTATATATATATATATATATATATATATATATATATATATATATATATATATATATATATATATATATATATATATATACCGGGTGTCAACGAATCTATTAGACTAGTCATAATTTCTAGAGAATTATGTGTATCAAAATGAGAATTGATACAGGTAAATGGTATGTGAAGGGGAGAGTTTTCGCATATTTTCCACTTTCCGGCCACTTCCGGTTTCACCAGAAATGGCCCCAGTTTTGAATTTTTAAATGGAACACCCTGCATATTTTAACATTTTTGGATTTCTGAGATAATTCTAGATCAGAATGTGACATTTTAAAAACTTTTTACGTCTACTTCATTTTTTTAGAGCCACTTTTAAAATTGCATCTAGGTGGCCATGATCGGACGCAAACTAATCTAAGGGCCTCAGGTGATGTCAAAAAAAATACAATCGCAAAGTTTTAGTTACTAGTATGAAAGACAGGAATAAGACAAGTTGACAAAATACGTTTTCATTTCTAACTATTAATTTTCAAATGGCGACCCCTTTTTGACAACTACTTTTCGAAAAAAGCATTCTTTGACGAATCTAACGGTACTAATTTATTTGCGATTGGATTAGACATAAGAACAGAAATTAAATATTATTAAGCAAAATACTGGATAATTTATTTACTTATGACAAGTGCGCCATGGACAGCCATGATTCATAATAATTTGCAACTGTTTTTATCAAGTCTTCTTTGGAAAACAGAGCACTCACTTAAGTAGATAATGACAGTGACATATGCTCTAAGAACAGACGTAAAAGTTTCTTAATTTTCGTTAAGTTTAGTTTAAATTTTCGTTAAAATAATGTATACTCAAAGTGAAAAAGTGGATATGTTATTAATATTTGGAGAGTGTCATAGAAATTCAAGGAATGTTGCCGAGTTGTATGCTCATAGATATCCGAATCAACAACATCTAGCCCATCAGTATTTTCCGTATGTCGAGACTCGTTTTAGGCAAATAGGAAATCAAGAGGCGGAACAGAGGTTTATCATAAATGAAGAGACTGAAATTAACGTACTTGCTATGGTTGAGGTTGATAAAACAGTTTCGTTAAGAAAACTTAGTCAAGAACTGCCGATAAGTTATGAATCAGCAAGAAAAATTCTGAAAAAGCATGGATATTGAGCATTTAAATATCAGTTACATCAACATTTGTATACTGAGAATGGCGATAGACGGGTAGTGTTTTGTGATTGGCTGCTTCAAAATAATAGAGTTAACCCAAATTTTATCGATTTTATTCTATTTTCCGACGAATCCCGATTTACAAATAATGGTATCTTCAATAAGCAAAATACTCGGTACTGGACCCAACAAAATCAACATGAAATGAGAGAGGGCAATTTTCAAGAAAGATTTGGCGTCAGTGTCTGGGCTGGTATCGTTGGAAAC
The DNA here is from genome assembly GCA_034092305.1 of Diaprepes abbreviatus. Taxonomy (NCBI): domain Eukaryota; kingdom Metazoa; phylum Arthropoda; class Insecta; order Coleoptera; family Curculionidae; genus Diaprepes; species Diaprepes abbreviatus. The sequence goes on along the minus strand of JASJET010000055.1, from coordinate 2,473,324 downwards.
AGAATAATTGGGCCAATATTGTTTCAAGGTCAGTTAACAGGGGTTAGATACTTAGGTTTTCTTCAAAATGAAATCGAAAATCATCTCAATGATATACCTTTAGCAGTTTTACAGCGAATTTACTTTCAACAAGATGGAGCACCGCCCCACAATACTAGAGAAGTTCTTAATTATTTAATAGAGCATTTTAATAATCGAATTATTGCAACCAATGGTCCGGTACGGTGGCCAGCACGCTCACCGGATCTTACTGTGCTCGATTTCTATATCTGGGGATATGTTAAAGAAAGGGTTTACTATGGAGCAGCCCCAGCTACTCTTGAAATATTAGAAAAAAGAATTTTACGGGCATTTAGAAGTATAACGCCCCAAATGCTACAAAACGTGTTGAGAGAAACAATTTAACGAGCTGAAATGTGTCGTGAAAAAGTAGGAATGCACTTTGAACATTTACTACACTAAACTTTTTAACAAATTCAGCTACTGTACTTTCAAATATTTTAAGTGCGTCGTCTAAGTTATTAGTTTATTTTGTTAGTTTTTTGTTAATTTTGTTAAATTTTTAATCCAATTCCTGTCTTTCATACTAGTCACTAAAACTTTGCGATTGTATTTTATTGACATCACCTAAGGCCGTTAGATTAGTTTGCGTCCGATCATGGCCACCTAGATGCAATTTTAAAAGTGACTCTAAAAAAATGAAGTAGACGTAAAAAGTTTTTAAAATGTCACATTCTGATCTAGAATTGTCCCAGAAATCCAAAGATGTTAGAATATACAGGGTGTTCTATTTAAGAATTCAAAACCGGGGCAATTTCCTGTGAAACCGGAAGTGACCGGAAAGTGGAAAATATGCGAAAACTCTCCTCTCCACATAACATTTACCTGTACCAATTCTCATTTTGATACACATAATACTCTATGTTAATGTTAAATATATATATATATATATATATATATATATATATATATATATATATATATATATATATATATATACTTAACATTAGTTATTAGTAATAATTAATGTTATCAATAGGGTTGTACGATGCATTATGAGAAAACCAAAGATCATTTAGAAAAGGACAAATTATTTAAAACAGTTTACCGATATTTAGAAATACTTAAAAAAGTAAAATTTGAAGATGTGGTTAAATATTTGTATGAACCAACTGATCCATCGAGCCTTGGAATCATAAGATTTTTATTTGGTAAGTAACTACTACTTTATCATTTGTATTTCTTAAAAAATTATCGCTTATATTATATGACGTAATTTGAGACTAGATATCTAGTTACTTTTTTAAAACTAAGCTCCTTTTATTGCAATCCCGTATTTCACAGTTATATATATTTTTTTTTATTAATAATAACGTTTTAAAATAAATATTACTCCCATATAAAAAGATTAAATGCAGTGAGTTGCACAATACCATAAACAAACGACCAATTAATGTAAAGTTAATGTAAACGAGCAACCGGACGCCAACAAATTTAAACATACCACTGACGATCAGTAATTTTTTTGCGTTTGATTTTAAATTTCTAGAGATAATAGTGTCTAAATTAGAAATCCCTGACCACACGTGGTAATGAACGAAAATAAAAGACGCGCTTTTTAAGTTTCACATATAGGCGTCTCCGAGGATCGGCGCGTCACTTGTCTTTCTTCTCGAATGTCGACTTTACATAACGCTCCATAATAGTCTCCAGTACAGCGACCTGACATTTTGCTAACTCATGTAAATGCCATATGCTATAGACTACATAATAACGAACAGAAAATTGTTACCCCAGCAAATACTCGATATCAGAACTGGGAAAAGACGACCACCGACTAGTATTATGTAAATACCGGTTCCAACAAAGTATAAACAGAACGCACAAACAGAAACATACTTTTATTAAATACAATACCGAATCATTCGCTAACGATAGCACAAAAGTATTGTATCAGCAGAGACTCTCGGAGAAAATAAAAGCTAATACAATCCTAGAAAATGACGGAGTGTAGAAAGCCTGGGAAAAACTGTAAAGAAATATACAAGAGAGAGCCAGGGAGGCAATCGGAACACGAACAGTTAGCACGAACAAGCGAAGCAATACAAAACCATGGTTCACAGAAGAGGTGAAAATACTAGCAAAAGAAAAACTACAAGCATTTACAAAATACCGACAGAACAAAACAGCAAACCATTTCGAAGAGTACAAAACGGTGAGAAACAGAATCAATAGTCAAATAGCTCAACTAAAGAAAGAATACTGGGAAAAGTATTCAAAAGGCATGGAACACGACCTATATGGAGGACAAAAGAAAATATGGAACATGCTGAGGAACAGAAAAAACCAATCAATGCATACGTTCAACTAAGTCCAATCGACAGCCAACAATGGGTCAGCCATTTTAAGGACTTACTCCAGGCACCAGCTACAGAAAACAACGTAGACGAATACCAACAAGAAACCACAGAACTAACAGATGTTAACATCAGTGAAGCAGAGATGCACCTGACAATTAAGAAATTAAAAAACAAAAAATCACCTGGTACCGACAAAATTACGAATGAGATGCTAAAGTATGGAGGCCCCAGCCTTGTCACAGAGCTCACTGTTTTATTCCAAAAAATACTCCACACAACGTCAGTACCCAACGAATGGAGGAAAAGCATCACAATCCCGATCCACAAAAGAGGATCAAAGAAACAACCCGAAAACTATAGGGGAATCAGCCTACTGAACAGTTCAGCCAAATTGTTAACCAAAATACTATCACAACGGATTGTAGACAAGTTAGGGGCGTGCGAAGAATAGCAGGGCTTCCCGATTAACCACTCTACTATCGACGGTATATTTATTATCAGACAGCTGGTTGAAAAATCTATCGAATACGATAAACCGCTGTTCATTTGTTTTGTGGACTTTACACAAACGTTCGACCGAGTCAAACTGGAACACATAACAGAACTACTGCGAAGAAAACAAGTAGACGAAGCAATCATACGCACAATATATGAACTGAATTCCAAAAACACCATGGTAATTAAAACAAATAACACTCTAACAGAGGAAATCCCACTATCCATAGGAATAAGACAGGGTGATAGCCTAAGTCCAACACTTTTCAATGTAATCATGGACGAAATCATTGATGAGGTAAAAAGCACAAATATTGGGTACCCAATGGGACACAAACAAATATTGGGTACCCAATGGGACACAACACCGTTCAGATTATATGCTTTGCAGACGATGTTGCCTTGACAGCAGATAGCGAGGACAACTTACAAAGAATGCTTTTTCGTCTCAATGGAATATGAAGATATCTCTGGAGAAAACCAAAGCAATGGTAATAGCAAAAGAACCGGTAAGGTGCAAACTAAGGTTGATGACAAACATATCGAACAGGTTGGGAAGTTTAAATACCTGAGAGCACATATAGCAAGTAACAGGACAGTAACGGAAGAAGACAAATTATGAGAACCACAGAAATGAAAACGCTGAGAATGGTCATGGGAACAAGTTTAAGAGATAGAATAAGAAACACAAAAATACGCGAGGACAGCGGAGTGGGAGATGTTGTAAAGTGGGTTCGAAACCGTCGTAGGCAGTGGAGAGATCATGTGGAACGAATGGACGATGACAGACTAGCAAAAACCGTGATGAGAGAAAAACCAAACACCAAACGGCCGCCTGGACGGCCCCCCAAAAGATGGAGAATCAGCTGGATTTCGACCTCAAACGAGGATCGATGAGACATTGTGTAGATAACAGAACTTGGTTCTACCTAGAAGAAGAAGAAGAAGAAGAAGAAGAAGAAGAAGAAGATGTAAATGCCAAACTTCGTGAGAGCCTTTCTTATGACGAGTCCGACAAACTTTTTCTCTAGCAAAAATTTTCAGCGACGGGGTCTTTCGGAACTATCAATTCGCGAAATTGTCATTTTGACGGTGTATTACAATGCGATACATGTAAGTTTCTTTTTCATTGTAATAGACAGATTTTATGATAAAATCGAAGAAAAAATGCTTGTCCGACAAAAATCATAGGGCGTGCGTGGGGTCCGACACCCTTAATATGTCGATATGACGTCATTATGATTCTCGATACATGTAAGTCTGATTTTTGCAACAGTGTTTAATTAATACGTGTAAAACACAGTGGTCAATTTGTCCGACAAAAATCATGGGGCGTACGTGGGGTCCGCCACCCTCAATATGTCAATATAGCTTCATTATATTTCCTGATACATGTATGTCCGACAAAAATACACATGACATATGAGTGAATTTTGGAGGAAAATTTAGCACTGTCCGACAAAAATATCAAGTTTAACCGTCAGTCCGACAAAAAAACACATAAAAAAATTATTACAAAATCATATACTTCTTATTCCACATGTATAGCTAAATAAGCTGTAGATATTGTGAAAAATGTAAGAAACACATATACTTAATTGGATAATTTTTGTTTATACAATCAGTATATGTTGTCAATATAGAGTAATTTCCATCGAAAAAGCTGAAAAATGAGAAATAATATATTTTTTTTTATCAATACGTATTTTTTCAGCACTCCGTGCTCTTCCTGCACGTCGTACTGAAAAATTTTATACGAAACTCGTGTGAAAGTATTTTTCTAGACGAGTGTGATTGTCACTCTCGTCTAGGAAAATAATTGAACACTCGTTACGTAATGTACTATTTCAAAATGGGGAAATGTAGACCTTTAATAATTTTCCAGTTTTCTGTAAAATTTTTAAACTTTTCAAATTATTATTTACATTGAAAAATATTACTTTAATATGTGGGATTAATTATTTGTACTAATACGTTATCAAATAAGAAAATGTCCGTCAACAAGTATTTTTGAATAATAAAAAATATTGTATTAGATGTAAAAATATAATAATTTATATAATTATTCAACAATAGAAGAGTAAAAACATGAATATTTAACCGCGTTTTCCATATTTATTTATTAACAAATGAATATTATAACTATTTTAAAAAATATATAATGCAAAAAAATGTGTAGTAATATTGATCACTTATTAGTCTTCCATACAGGCATTGTCATTATCAGTCAAATTATCGCCAAATTCTGCAATAAAATTTAAAAATACATTTATACAGTAAAAGATATTGATCCTTTATGTAAAATATTGATAGAATATCTGTAGCTTTAGCAATTTCAGATGCAAAAAATTTTTAATCCGAGTCATATTCATCACTAATATCGTCTTTCACGCAAGCATCGTCACTATCACTATCGTCATCAAAAATCTACATTCTACCGTACCTTCTTAAGAATTTTGCCACGAAAATTTGAATAAATAAAGTTTCAGATTATAAAATGTTTCAGAACTTAAAAATAAGAAAGATATTAATAATTTGCTCACAATTATTGACTTATTTGACGCAAGGAAATTAATTTTTTAATTATTTTCTATTAATTATTTCTAACTTACTTATTTCATTTTGGAGCAATTTATTGTAAGTAATAACATCAATAATGAATTTTTAAACGCATCTGAATTAACAAACAAAACACGACATTGCATTCAGAAATTTGTTATTAAGAAATGAATTGTTAATAAAAAAAATATTTTTTCGCTAAAAAAAATATATTTTCATATTCTTTAGGGCAATTTTCAGCAAAAAAATATCTGTTGTTAATTTTTCGTTTGACGTATTGTTTTGAGTAAAACATTGATGAACATTTGAAAAATGAAATTTTTCGTCAATTTTGATCTTGAATAACTTTTGTAACAATAAATATTCTTGAATTCACATACCAGTAAATGATTGTTCAAGTTAAGAACTACAAACTGAGATTAATTGTAATACGAAAATATAATGGTTTTATTGTTTTTTGGCGTTGTAAACAAATAACTTTTCAGTATTCATTATCTATGCGTTGCTGTGAGAAAGAACGCCTACAAGCAGGCTTCCACTTACCTTTATTGATTTTTTTACAATTTTTTATTTCATCTTGGAGCAGTTGCGATTTATAACATCCCTAGTTATAAAATTCTGAAAATTATCGAATTCTTATCAATTTTTCAACGCAATAAGCTGAATTAATACATGAAATACGACAGACAAAAATGGAAGTGTTCGATTGAAATTTTTGAGAAACGTTTTTTTAATTTATTATTGATTTGCCCTACGATTCTTGTCGGACAAATATTTTTTTGTTATAAATACTTCATTACGAAACGAAAAAAGTAAAAATGGGACTTACATGTATTAGGAAACATAATGACGTCATATTGACATATTGAGGGTGGCAGACCCCAAGTACGCCCCATGATTTTTGTGGGACAAGTTGACCACTGTGTTTTAGACGTATTAATTAAACACTGTTGCAAAAATCAAACTTTATATATATATATATATATATATATATATATATATATATATATATATATATATATATATATATATATATATATATATATATATATCTCGAGAATTATAATGACGTCATATCGACATATTAAGGGTGTCGGACCCCACGCACGCCCTATGATTTTTGTCGGACTAACATTTTTTCGTCGATTTTATCATAAAATCTGTCTATTACAATGAAAAAGAAACTTACATGTATCGCATTGTAATTTCGCGAATTGACAGCTCCGAAAGGCCCCGTCGCCGAAAATTTTTCCAGAGGAAAAGTTTCTCGGACTCGTCATAGGGAAAGCGCTCACGAAGTTGGGCATTTACATGAGTTAGCAAAATGTCAGGTCGCTGTACTGGGGACTATAAATAAGCCTTCAGATAGCATCTAAAATCTATGCCTATTTTGCTAGTTAGCAACCGTCAACAAACTAATACAATTATGATATTTAGACCAGTGCGGATCTGTAAAAATTCATCATTATTTGGCTGTTGTAAGGAGCACGCTAATTTTTCCTCTAAACCCTCCATAATAACGTATATAATAATTACTATATGTTCGCTCTCAAAAAGTTGTGGAAAATTTATTAATTTGTGAAAATGGGTAAAAAAATATTAAAAACGCGTTTTTTCTCTTTTTCTTTCTTATAAATTTGAAAACATTCATTTTGAAGGAAAGCTGAAGAGAGAAAAAAATTTCGTAATTAAATTTACTACAAAACAGGGTTGGTTTGAAATCTCAAAATTAATTATAGGTGGTTTGTTTGAAGGTTGTAAACAGTGTTGAAAATTCAATAAAATATGGTTGTCGGATTTGTATTGTCTTTATTTTAGTTTATTTTTACGACGTATCTATTAGGTTGTATCTCTAATCGTTAACAAGTATAAACTCAATGTTTTGTCTTAAGGCTACGAGCTTATGTAGGGAGTGTGTTCACTGAAGTGCACAGTTTCGCTTCACTGTACCACACCTCAATGATTTTATGTTACGAAGTAGTCGTCGCCAAATATTAGGTAACTGAACACTGGGTATACTAAAGATTCCATTATTATTTTTAATGTAAGCTGCTTCTATAAATTTCCTTTTTTTAATGTTGGATTCCATATATATTGCCGCGGCTTCAGACCTTTTCATATGGTGTTGTTTTTCCCAGGAGTGTTCTGCAATACCTGATCTCGACATTTCTTCTTTTTGAGTATGAGTTTTATGTTCCTTAATTCGAACTTCTAGTGGTCGTTTGGTTTCTCTAATATACATTTCACCACACTCACATGGAACTTTGTAAACACATTCTTTCTTATCGGTAGTTTTTGGTTTTGTTTTTGTTAAATGAGCTCTAAGTGTATTTTCTGATTTAAAGGCTGTTTTTATATTAACTGCTGGTAATTCGTTATTTTTTCCGAGGTTCCTTTAATGTACGGAATTTTGAAGAAGGAATGTGTTTCTTGCTGTCCCGTAGTCGTTGTTCTAAAGTTATTTATAACATCGTCAATTAATTTTAAAGGATAATCATTCTGTTGTAAATCGGATTTAATGTTTACTATCTCTTTTTCCAATTAATAGGCATTACTGCATATAGATATATCGCGATTATAGAGGTTGTGCATAATTCCCCGCTTACATTGTAAATAATAATGGAATCTTCAGTAAACCCAGTGTTGAGATACATAATCTTTGGCAACCATTACTTCGTAATATAAAATCATTGAGGTGTGTACAGTGAAGCGAAACTGTGCGCTTTTTAGTTTAGAGATACAACCTAATCGAAACGTCGTAAAAATAAATAAAAATAAAGACAATGCAAGTCCGACAACTACATTTTAGTCAATTCAGTTTATACTTGATAACGATCAGAGATACAACTTAATCGAAACGTCGTAAAAATAAACAAAATAGAAATAATTGTAAAGGAAAAGCCGAAAAAAGTTGTTTATAATCTGTTTTTTTTTCTATCACTAACATTTCTCTGAGAACCTTCATATTTGGGCAAAAAGAACTTTATAGTATGATAAAAAAAATATGCAAAATTTCATTAAAATCGGTTCGATAGTTTTTGCACAATAATTTTGCAATTCAATCTTTATCTAAAAAAACTGGAAAATTTTTCGAATTTGATTGTGTCTTAAACATGAAACTTACATACATGAATTTTTTTTTACATATACAAGAGATCTCATATTTTCAAATATTTTTTCAAAAATTAAAATCGGATAATTAGGGCCATTTCAGGAATTGTCTAAGGTTATCGGCAGTTTTTTTGCTTATAAATGAGTAAGCGGAAAGGCGATTCTTTTGAAAAAAAAAAAGTTCTGTCAATTGGTTTCCGAGATACAAGCTGTCAAAGTTGATAGGTGTTTATGGTGAAGCACTCTAGAACTGATTCTTGAACCATTAACTTCGTCTTTCCGAGTACTTGGTACAAAAATGTTGACATGTTTACGTTATCGGCAAGAACATTTCACAAAATCCTTTTCATATGCAATTTTCTAGGTTTATTAATGGTAATAGATATTGTTGAAGAACGAGGTGGATCAGAAATAGACATAAGATGGGGAAATCCAGAAGATTGCCATTTCCCTCTTTTTTCAATTTTGGAACCCTTATCATATCCTTTTATGTGTTTAGCGTATGGTATTATGTGGGTAGGTAAGTAGAGTATTATTTTTTTGTAGAACTGTATACGTATTTTGACATTTAGGCATTAATATTTACCCTAAACTTTGTGTATATCTTCATTTGACCTCATTTGGGTCAATTAGGATTTCTACATTGTTGTAAAATGATTCAAAAATTAGTACAATCGACATGAGCAAAAACACTTATTTAATTTAATAATAAGTGTCAATTTTCACTGACTTCAAAGTAATCATTGGTAATCGAGCCAATAGTTAGTTGTGTGACACTTTTACGTAACAGGGTTTCTCGTTGTTTAATCCACAATTTTTATAATAATTGCTTTAGTAAATCTGAGTAACAAATTGCGATTTGGCCGAGGCGGTTTATGTCAAAGAATAAGACAAGAGTGAACCAATAGGGAAAAATCTGGATTGATCTTGATGTAATGGAACAAACATTGATTATGATTAATCTTCATAAATATTATTTAACATAAAGTACATTTCACCAAAAGGAGAAATTTAATAATCCGTATGTAAGTGGATTTCAATCATGGGAACTGAGAAAGAATATATTTTATATTACCACCCAAAGTCTGTTATTCATAAAGGAAAAAATAAATCAATTATCAAGCTTAGCCGATTTTATTACCTTTGAATGGTTTAAAAGTTTTCCTAAAAAAATTTAAACCCATTCCTTTAATATTTTTAAATAAGTCCGTTGGAGAAGGGTAATCAACATGTGATATCGGAAAACACTGATAGAATGATTTTAACTTGAACAATTTTTTCATTATCAGGAAATAATAGAGTAATCAAATAAAATCGCTATAATGCAATATATTCGTTTGATTACATATACAAAGAATTCGTATAATGATTGTTCTTATTCAAAAAGAAAGAAATATTTAGATACTTCTAAAATGGTTAAAAGGGAGAATAAGTTTTTTTTTTCAGTTATTATCGTCTTTTAGTTATAGAAAAACGTAGAATACTCTTATTAACCCTTTTGTTTAATATATTATTAATCAAATCGAGAATTAATTATATGGCTGATACTCTCTACGAATAAAAGATCGAAACATTCGGGAATGGAGTCAGGGCAAGACAGGTAAAAACGAGAATCGCGGCAAAGAGTCCGTGGGAGGAATGTTTGGTGATGGTTTTTGAAAAGTTATAACGTTAGTTACGCCCCCAGGGGGCTAGGAGGGTTTTTCCCTCTCTAGTACGGGTGTGACGATCCCGGGGCCCCAGTCACGTCTTGTCCTTGTCCTGTGCCGTTATTCTATGTCTCCAAAGCAATCTCAACGTGTTAGAAATCATACGGAGGAGATGAATGGCTTTGCTTAGTGAGTCTCAAACGGTTCCTGTCAGACACCGGGCTACATTTGGCAGTAGTATAGCCTTGCCATGGCATCCAGGCTCTGCTGTGGTCGACCGATAATGTCCTAGGATACTCGTGGGATTCATATGTCACGTTTAGAAAAAAATTTTTGAAATTTTCCACCCCTTAGTGGGCCCTTCAAAAGGCCCAGAATTGAGTCGCCTCAGGATGTTATATTAGAGAATTTTGACAAATTTTTCATTGTCAAAAGGCTTCATGATTCTTTTAAAGAAGCTTCTCCTTTTATTTTGCATAAAGCTTTACAATCTTATTTTGGTTCCTTATCTGACACAAAAAAATTAAGTAATGGAACACTTCTTATTGAAGTAAGTAATGAAAGACAATCTTCAAAAGCAATCAATTTAATTTTGGATAATCTTAAAGATCAAGGAGTCATTGCTGTTTCTCGAATTCTCTCTAAAGACAAAACTCCCTCCTCCTCTCTAATTCTTACTTTTAAATCTCACTCTCTCCCTTCCCGAGTTAAAGCGGGATGGTATTCTCTCAGGGTCCGCCATTATATCCCCAACCCTATGCGTTGCTTCTCGTGCCAAAAGTTTGGACATACTGCAGGACGCTGCCCAAATTCTTCAACATGCCCCTCGTGTGGTCACCCCGACCACCCAGAAAATCCATGCTCTAATCCCTCAGTATGCTCAAATTGTAAAGAAGCCCTCTTCCATTGATCTCTCCATCTGCTCTCCTTAACACAGAACCAAGCTTTACGCTTATTGACTGGTGCATTTCGTACCACCCCAATAGTCAGTCTTCAGTGCCTTACTAACACTCCTCCTTTATATCTCCGACGTTCCTCTCTTCTTATAAAATACGTCATATCTGTCAAATCTAGGCCATTCCTTTTGGATCATGATAAAATCCTTAATCCTTCTGATTTCCCGGTTATCTCAAATGTCACATTGGGTGCCAATGATAGAGCCTCTGCGTTTACAGCCTCCCATAACATATCCATTCCCAATACCATCCCCGTCCTCCCTCAGATCTTCTCCCCCTGGGATTTTCCCCCCTTTGAAATCAATTTTGATCTTCTGCAGTATGATAAGAACAATAATTTACCTTCCATCATCAAACAACACTTCCTTAGCCTAATTAACTCAAAGTTCAAAACTTTCAAACTATCGTTTCCCGATGGTTCCAAATCGGATCAAGATGTAGGCTCAGCCGCCGTAACCAGCTTTTCATGCAACAAAACAAGGTTAAATCCCCTTTCATCCATTTTTTCAACTGAGTTGTTTGCCATCAAGCAATGCATCAGAGAACCAATTAAACACTCCTCCACCCCCAACCATCTAATCATTTCTGATTCCCTCAGCTGCCTCAGATCGATCCAAGCCATCAACACATCCCACCCTCTCATGAATCAAATTCTCGACCTTCTTAAAATGGGATCTCAACGTAATCTGTACATAGCTTTCATGTGGGCTCCGAGCCACATCGGCATAGATGGGAATGAATTGGCCGACACTCAAGCTAAATCTGCAATCCTTGAAGGCACCCTTTTCCTCTCTTTACTCAACCCTAAAGAATTCAATAGACACATTGATAACATCATTCGTAACATTGTGCAGGTTCATTGGAAATCTCTAGAAAACCCCCAATAAACTCTTTCACATTAAAAGAAACTTCTCAGAGACATATCATTTTCCCCAACTGTCCAGAAGGGAAAATGTCGTATGGAAGAGAATCGCTATTGGACACTGCAGAATGACTCATTCCTTCCTTCTTAAAAACGAGGATCCCCTCAATGTCTGTCCTGTCGTTTCCCCTATCTATAAAACATATAATATCCGACTGTCCCTCATACAGAAATGCTAGAGTGAGGTAACTTACCTCTAATAATTTTGCGACAGTTATGTCTTTTAATCTAACTAAGGCCAAACGCTTACTTTGTTTCTTGAGGCATATTGGTCTTTATAATAAAATTTAAATGCAACCAACAATTTTTATAGAAGGCGCTAAATGGTCTGAGATACTGACGCGCCTTTAACCATTAAATTAACTAACTAACTAACTAACTAACGTCAGTTACGGTTTGCTGAACCCGGATCTAGGGGCTGCATTTTATGAGAGTGTAGTGGTAGAAACAGAAAATTGATATTGCGTTTCCAATATTCGTAGACGGGAAGAGAAACGTGGCTAGCATGGCTATCTAGTATGGACAGGACGGGCTCATCAGCAGATGGCTTAGCGTCATTCAAGAAAGAGATTCTCGTTGATCCAACCGTTATCTGAGCATTTGTAAAGAGCTCCTATTGGTCCGTCCTTCTAGAGTAGTGGAGTCAAAGTTTTCCGAGGAAAAAAACATTGGTGGGATGAATCTGCCTACAGAGCTCATTACACACACCAAGGTAATGTTTTTTCCTATCTCTAAACTTGTGATCTATCCAATATTTTTCTGCTCTTTTGTAATTAGTATTTTTCCAGAGGTTTCCACAGCTAAACTTTCTGTTTTGTTGCAATTATAGATGTTTTTGGGAACAAATCTATGCTTTTCCATCAGTTCTCCTAGTCGTTTATAAAACAACTTCATCTCAGTTTTATCAAAAACTGTGATTCTGTTTATGACTCACTGTTTGGTCATAGCCCGCTTTGAGTGTTGTAGGGTCTGTCAAAGTTGTAAGTTCTAGGCATGGTGTCACTGCTCATTTCTAGTAATGAGTTCATTATCACGCCTTTGATGTTGGTGTGTCCGGGGGCAGATCCAGTCCATCAGACGTTGTTTCTGTTCAGCCTGTAAGCCCCCCTTCTCGCCTCAGTCCTGATTATTATACTGAGGGGAGAAAGGTTTAGTAGAGTTTCCATGGCTGCTGTTAAGGTGCTTTTCATGGCACCCGTGATGCATAGGCAGGACAGTCTTTAGAGTTTGGAGAGCTCCAGAGTGGCTCATCTGATGTTTTTTTTCCACTATACTACCGAGTCATAGGGTATCATGAGTCTTACCACCGCAGTGTACAGTCAGTGTACAATGTGTGATTTTATGTTGCTTAATACGCTGTACAGCATTTTCCAGACTATCAGAAGATCAAATAGCCTTTTCGATAATTCTGACATTAAAAAAAAATATATCAGCATAAATCATTTAGATAATTAATTCTACATGAACTTTACTTTGCGGGTAATATTGATCCAGGAGTCACCTGACTGTCATCAGTCACAACCAAAGTAATGAGAAAAAAGTAAAAAATTAGAAATATATAAATTACTATCGCAATCTAAGTTCCATATGGATATTTTCAATAATTAAATACACGTAAAAGTCTCGATTAGAAACATTAAGAAATTCGACAGATATCTTTTATTTTAGTCCGATGAAAATTTACATCGGCGAGACGCAAAAACACTGTTGTCACTCAGAAACGCAGGCGGCTACTGGCGCGAGTCGTTCGAAATGATGGCGGGGGGTATAAAGCGGAGCGGACAGGTCATTTACGCCAATTTCGAATGTGTAGTTTTGTATATGTGTGGGTGACCACCACTGCCTGCTGACTCCCATTACCCGCTCCTCCCCTATATGAAATACTAGAAATATTTTGACGCTGTCTATATACTGTCGAGAGTTTGACATCTTCTTACCGAACACCCTGTATATAATACTATATACATCTCTACTACCCCTAAAAATATATTTATGTATAAAAAATATCTTTAATCTCATCTTTACTTATTTCCTTTTAGGAGCTGTAGGAATAACGTTAGGTTTCCAATTTAGACTGAGCACTTTTTTATTTCTTATTCCTTATTGGTATATTTTATTACTCGATAAAACTTTTTGGAATAACCACAGTTATTTATATGGTATCGTTGCCATTTTGCTTATGGGTTCTTCGGCTAACCATTTCTTGTAAGTAGAATTTAGAATCTCTTTTCCTATTTTTTTTTTTCATTAAAAATTCTACAAAAGGAGCATCAGAATCCGATTGCTACATTTTCTCAGTTACTGGGTAAAATATATAATATTTGTAAGGTTCAAAAACATATTTCTTTAGAATATATGCGAAATAACAAAATTATAATTTGCAGTTCTCTGGATGCCGTATTTAACAAAAATATAAGGGACAAACCAATACCATACTGGAATTATTTCATTTTAAAATATCAATTTTTCATGTTGTACTTTTTGGCAGGCTTAAAAAAAACCGATTCTGAATGGTTGGAAGGATATTCTCTGACGCCTCTAGGAGAACACTGGGTATTTTATCCCTTCAGGTAAAATCATTAAAACGATAATAAATTGAATTTATTTAGAGCAAAATTAAAGGTAGTATAAGCCAAACTATCAAGAAATTAAGTTTTTATATTTCAATAATGTGTGTCTTTAGTTTCAGGAGATTTCTCAATGTCTAAATATATAATATATTTTTGTTACATAATAAAATATAATAATAATCCTGAATTACCCAAAAATTTTTTATAGAATTATTTTGTCTACAGAACAAATTGATTATCTGGTAGTGCACTGGTTTGGATTTCTTCTGGATTTAACAGTTGGTTTTTGGATGTTAATGGAGTTTAGTAGACCTGTTGCTATGGTATTTTGCGCTTTGTTTCATCTGATGAATTCCAGGTTATTTAGTATAGGTGAAGATTACTAGTTTATACGTTTGAGTTGTTACTGTTTGAAAATTGGTTTAACAGTTACGTTTATTTTGAATAATAGTTTAATTTGTTCTAATTGAAAATGTTATTATTTCAGGAATGTTCCCTTATGTCTGTTTGGTGACCATGCCATTATTTTGTAAAGAAAATTGGCCAAGAAAAATTTGGAAAAATATAATTACTCAAGTTCAGATTAAAAAGGAGAAAAGGAATAAGCAATATAAGATAGAACCTCAAAATGAATTAATTAACTTTAAAGAAAATCAATTACAATCCAAAGTAAAGTTCAGACAAAAATTTGTTGTGTCTCTTTTGCTCACTCATATGGGACTACAAGTATTTTTACCCTACTCTCATTTTATTACAAAGGTAACTGAAAACATGGTGGACACGTTCACAGGTATCGAGTGATTAAGTAAGAATCACCGAGATAATAATGTATTGCTTAATTTTTCAATAATTGACTTAGCAAAACTATTCACACGAAACAGTAGTAAATTAATAGTTGTATATTGTGAAGACTAAAACCTACTCTATCTATTATTTCAACATGTTGCTGGTAATAACTGATATCAGACAGACAGGAAGCTTATTTTCAATTGTCTTAAATTAAAACAAATATATTTTTATATTCAGTTGTATTTCAGGAACTTTCTGTTATTATTTGGCGCGTGACAGCTCCGGGAAATAATAAGTTCAATTACCTCTAATCGAATCGTCCTTTAACTATGATAATTAGTGTAATGTCTTCCTAAATAATATTTAAACAATTCCTTTTGTTTCATTGTTAGGGAGACAATTTTTTAGTGCCCTTTGTAGAATATTGTTACAACAACTGAAAGAAACTTATTGATACGACCTCTTATATATTCCGACGCGATAAGTCATAGGAATAGAGTATCGATGCGTCATATATATAGATAGATCTCAACTTTTATGCTCTAGATTTTTATAGGAATTTCCATAGGTATATAAATAGAGATAGGATAAACGTAGTAGAGTTAGTCTTATAGTTGTATAGTTAAGAGTTGAGCGGTGGTATTTGAATAGTAGTAATAAAATTGTGCTTTAGCTGTATTGATAAGTAATTAATATAAGTATTGGAAGTCTTAGTGAAAGGAGTTGTGTTTTAACTTTGCGAACACAGTGAGCGATTTTAAAGAGACAAAATCGTAAAAATTGGTGTCAGAAGTGAGGATTATCACCGGGTGTCCAGAAAATTTTATTGGAAATTAGAGAAGATAGAGAAAAACGGATTTCAACCTTGGATATGTTATCAAGTAAGAAAATAAGATTAATTTTCTATAAAGTTCTAGAACTTTCTATTTGAAAACTAAAAGAGATAGCGATAAACGGACTTCACCATCGAATTTGTCATTGAGAAAGAAGCTTAGAACCGAATTTTCGACGAGGGTCTAGAAAATGCTATTTGGAATCTAAAAGAGAAAGCGAAAAATGGACTTCGACATTTGCAATTTGACATTAAGAAAGTAAATACTAGACAGCAAACAGCCGAAATGGAGCAAACAAATAAAACTTTGGCTGATTTTAAGGAAAGTATTGAACAACATCGCCTTAAAGACAAACAAAAAGAAGAACAACGTCGTCTAAAAGAGAAACAAGAATAAGAAGATCGGCGCCAAAAAGAAAAGCAAGAAGAAGTCGATCGCCTCCAAAAAGAAAAGAAGTAAGATGTAGATCGCCGCCAAAAAGAAAAGCAAGAAGAAGATCGTCGCCAGAAAGAAAAACAAGAAAAACAACAATGTCGTCTAAAAGAAAAGCAAGAAGAAGAGGACCGTCTCCTAAAAGAAAAACAGGAGGAAGAAGCACGTCGCCAAAAAGAAAAACAAGAAGAAGAAGAAAAACGCATGTTAAAAATAAAGATAAACTTTACAAATAGATACGAGAAGTCATTGTACAAGAACAGCAAAAATTCGATCAAGATGTACAAGGACAAACAAAAAAAAAGTTTAAGAAAGAGATAGGGGAAGTGCGACAAAAGTGAAAGAAATGGTAGACGAGATAGAAGCAAAAGTACTTCAAGAAGTAAATAGTATAGAATCAGCTGTCCGACAAGATACAGGAAAAGTGCGACAAAACATTGGAGAAGTGCGACAAGACCTAGAAGTGCGACAAGAAATAAAAGAAGTCGTAGACGGGATAGAATCTAAAATGAAGAGCCTTCAGAAAGAAGTCAATAAAATAAAGAAGTATGGCCCTTCTGATAAAGTGATAGCCACCGGACAGAACATTAAACCTCCAACTTACGATAGTCAGACATCTTGGATAATATACAGGCGACAATTTGAAGCTGCCGCTACGGCAAATAACTGGAATTACGAAGAGATGCCTACTGCATTAATAATCGTACTCCGTGGACCAGCACTGGAGTTGTTGCTAACCATTCGTATAACCCAACAGAAAGACTATAGAATCCTTAGTGCTGCGCAGGAAAGAGGATTTGGAGATCAACATCGACGCCAGTTATATCAGTCACAGCTAACGTCAAGACATCAGAGAAATGGAGAAAATTTACAAGAGTATGAAACTAATGTCTGACGCCTTGTGCGTCTGGCTTACTTAGGAGCTACGGAAGAATTCTGAGAAGAGCTTGGATCCAGTATTTTATTGATGGGATCAGGGATCAAGAAGTGCAGCGTATGTTGCGCATAAGTAAATTTAATTATTATAGTGAAGCGTTGGATAGGGCTTTAGAAATTGAAGCAGCTTATAATGTGTCAAGGCTAAAAATAAGAGCCGTTGTCATGGAGGAAAACAAGGATTCGTCGAACCAAACAACGAAGGAAATGTTATCTCAAATAATTTAAGAAACTGGACACAATAAGTGATACTTCACGTTGTAGAATAAATCAGGAAGAACTGAACACAATAGATGATATTTCACGCTATAGCAGAAATCAGATCGAGTGCTACAGATGTGGACCGACCGGACACACGAGAAGGGAAGAATTAAGAAAGCATAGAAAGTGTTACAGATGTGAACGGCCTGGACACATGAGATGAGACTGTTAAGTGCAATTAAGTTCTAGCTTACCATCCAAAGACCTCATAGAAGAAAACCAGGAAAAACTGCAGCAGTCCAATTCTAAAATCAAATGTAGCATGAGTGCTTCATGTTATGGCCGAAACCAAATCCAATACTACAAATATGGACGAACTGGATACATGAAAAGGGACTGTCGGATGGAATTAAGAGACCAGATAAAGCGCTTCAGATGTGGTCAAACTAGACACATGAGATGGAAATGTCAGGTGCATTTAAGGTCTAGTTCACCATCCAGAGATCGCACAGAAGAGAACAAGGAAAAATTGCAACAGTACAATTTTAACATCAAATATATATAGACCAGGAAAACTGCATAATAACGCAGATATCATTTCAAGACCATCTAAGGAAGAATACAAGCACTGCAGAAAAATAGAAGAAAGAGAAGAATTTTCTATTCCGAGAGTCACTTGTGACGTTGATTTAAAGTGGAGAACAGCTCAGATGAGAAACGATCAACTTCAACTTAAAGGAAAAGTCAATGCTACTCCTATTATCATAACTGTTGATACTGGTGCTGCAGTATCTCTGATAAAGTCAAGCTTAGTTGTTAAATCAAGAATCTAGGAAAGTAATGTTGGGTACTGTAACTGGAGCAGCAGCTGATGTGATTGGAGAAATGCAAGTTGAGCTTCAACTTGGAAATCTAAAATTAAACCATTTGGTGTTAGCTGCTAACAACATAGAAGATGAGTTTATATAGGGAATGGACCTGATTCGTCAAGATGGATTCTCCTTCGACAATAAGCTTAACATTCTAAAGATTGGCACCAAAGAATTTATTCCGTCCCAGACCCGTGATAGCGAACCAATCAGAAGCATTACTGAATAAATAACCAGAACAAGGGAAATGCGGAGAAACTCATTTATGGAAGACTGGACGATAGTTCTGGAAGCAACGTCGGATTAGATCAACATTCTAACAAACCCTGTAAATATCTAGTCCCGAAGGAATTAATCAATTTATATAACATCATGGCAAACTCGGCAGGGTTCCAGCAAGGTAACAGAATTTGGTTGTGGAATCCACAGAGAAAGAAGAGCAAATCACCTAAGTTGATGGCATCGTGGGAAGGACCATATATTGTTCTGAGAAAATCAATGACGTTGTTTATAGAAGTCAACGAAGTTCTAAGACCAAAATGAAAGTACAGGTTGAAGCCATATCAGGAAGATCTGCATGCTGATCGCGACGACCCGAATTAGGAGAGGGATAATGTTACGAACAACTGAAAGAAATTTATCTTTATTATAATGTGCGGAAAGGAATAAGTCTATCGATATGTCATATTTCCAGATAGATCTCAACGTTTATGTTCTAGATTTATATAGAAATTTCCATAGGAATATAAATAGAGATAGGATAAAAATAGTTGTATAGTTAAGAGTTGAATAGTGGAATTTGAATAGTAGTAATAAGATTGTGCTTTAGCTGTGTAGATAAGTAATTAATATAACTATTGGAAGTCTTAGTGAAAGGTTTTGTGTTTTAATTTTGCGAACCCAGTTATCGATTTTAAAGAGACAAAATCGTAACAATATAAATTATTAAAAATGCGTAACATATCCTATTTGAAAAAGTAAAATTGGATTGACGCAACATTTGGGTATACCCCGTACATATCTTTTTTAATTCCAAAATTAAGAAAGAGGTAGTTTTGACATTTCCTGTATAAAAATTGTTCTATTGCAGAAGGTCACCATTAAATATTTGTAGAGGTGTCATTAATTCTAAGGAGAGATATAATCTGACGTTGTCGTTCTACTGAATTTGTTTACTTTCTTTTATTTCGACCCGGATACGCCTAAGTAGGGCAATTTTACGACAGTATCAAAACAAATTTCATTGGATTGTCTTTTTCTTTTGGAATTTCTATTTTATATGCAAGTTCGATATAAGCAATAAAGCCTGGTGGTGAATTTTAAGAAAAATATATGTAGCTGAGGCAGCGAATAAATTTCTGAGTTAAATTATAATTTTTAAAGTTGGAACAGCCTAATACTAGAAAAATATATATTGCGAGACGCATGGAATTACCTAATATCTTTGATTCTGTTAGATAATATTAAAAAATTTTGAATTGAAAATAAATAGTGCTTTATTCTAACAACTTTTATAGATTAATAATTGTCGTTAGTTGCGTTAACAGGGATCCGTCAAATCTATGTCGCGCTATCGTACTATGGCTGGTATTACCCAAAGATGTTAGAGGGGTATGGGAAACTACAAAAATATACTAAATTCCAAAAAAATTATCCCAACATGCAGAAAATAAATGTCATAAATTGACATCAAGTGGCTATCTGGAGTCAGCGCAGAAGGACATTTGATAGTAAATTTGTTGTATGAGGTTGGCGATATGAGAATCAGAAAACCAGAGCAGGATTTGCGAAAATGGCGTTCGGCGTCCCGACCTATTCTTTATGTTTAATGTGGTCGTTTGTCATCGCCCTCGACGCTTAAAATTCTCTTGATTTTTTATTTTGCCGTGCAGTGAATTAATTAAATTTAGGAATTTATATTTGTGTATATTATCAAAATATTTGTGCAAACTTTTTATTTATAACAATGCATCAATGTATGGTATTATTTTGTAAATCCTGTTAATTCATTATTTTCGGTAAATACATTTTTTATATTTTTTGGTAATTATTTATATTATGGTAAATCTGGGAAAACGCCGTTTTTTGGAAAAAATTCCAAACTTACCCCCTATTTCGAGGTCTTAAAACACTATTTTTCCTCAGTTTCCGGAATATGCAAAAAACGCCGAGCGTCACTTCCCAAACACTTCACATTTCTAAACATATTTATTTCCAATGGTACTAGTTAAAATATTATAAATGTAATATATTTCAACTATTTTTGTACACATTTTAGCGAATAAATTTGCAAAAACTTGCATTTTCAACGAAAAACCAAAAATACGTTCCGGAAATGCAATCGACCATCATATTCGGAAAACGACTAATATTTGTTTGACACGTTGCCAGATGTAAAATACTTTCGTAGTATAAACTATAAAATTTGTTCATCTCAGTCAACAACATAGTTTAATATTTGTAATGTTCTGTACAGTCTCAGAGTAAAATTAATTTTAACCAGTTAGTTGAGGTTTAGTTTGAGTTTGATTAAAATGGTAAAACTGAAACTAATCTGAACAAACCTAAATTGACCTAGACTTATATTTTCGTAATATAAACTATAAAATTTTTCCATTAGAATTAACATAATTTAATTTTTGTAATATATGAAAAAGGGTAAAATTAATCTTAACCACCGAAAATTTTAGGTCAGATTTGATTAGTTCTGGTTTAGCTTAGTTTTGGTGAGTATAAGAAACTAGAACTAACCTGAACTAACCTAGATTTAATAATTAAAAGTGGTATTGTCCAGCAGAGATCACGTAAAGGCTGTGAAAGAAAAATATATATGTGAATTTCATAGTAATTGTACTTGCAATCGGGCAACAGCGCTATTTTTTCGGATTTTAGGAACGAATCGCACCAATATTTAATGGCTGAAGCCATTTTGTCTGATTTGTTTTTTGATAATTTTCTTGATATTTCTGACAAAAATGTGTAGAACTTGTGGTTGTAATAAAATTTTAACGATTTAATACAAAAAAATTGAACCTAAAGTGAAAAATGTTTTTCACTGTTTTCCGCAAAAATGAAGAAAAATTATGTAAAACAAAGGTTAGAATTGTGTTCTACGACCTCAAGATAGGGGAATTTATCCAAATTTTTTCAAAGAAACGTCGTTTTCCTAGATTTCCCATATTGCAAATTTTTACCTAGGGAATTATGTTTAAATCTATTTTATGTCAGTATTTATTTTATTAATTATTTAATAATTAATTCTAAATTGTAATTTGCCAATATAATATCGTACTTAAAAGTTGCTCAACTCCAGTCCTGTCCCCTGACCTGCTGCGCAAGTACAATATAGCCCCTTTACATGCCGGACCGAGTTTATTTTAGGATATTCCCCTTCCTTTTACCTCCTCTAACTTCCTTGGTATTACTTGAAAAATCATGCAGAAATAGAAGCAGAATTACGAGTTAGTAGGAAACTTTTGTATGTGTTTTTAAGTCTGTCGAAATTGAATCTGAATTAAAAATTTTTAAAAATTCAAAATTGCAAATTTTAAGTCATGCTAATTTTGCTAAAATATAAAAAAAAAACTTAATAAAACAACAAGTTGTGCTCATATGTTTTACTATTATACCCAAAAAATTTTGCTAAAAATTGTTAATTGAAATTCATCGATTACCCAAACGTTTTAGCTTTTCCCTGTTAGTAAAATTTTAGGGTAATAATAATTGGACGAACGGTCTATATGGTTATTCATGGGATATGATGGTTCATTCATGGGATACAGTTTTGGTTGTAGTAAAAATAGTAGATAATGAATCGGGAAATGAGTATTTTATTAATTCTCAAGCCTGGAACTATAATAATCGATGGAGTCAGCACGCCGATATGTGTTTACAATATGCTCATTGTATCAGAAGAAATTTAGAAAACATCATGCCAGGTAAATATAGTTTATTTTCTCGCAAAACGTCAGAACATGTAAACTTTATTTTTTAATTCTCTTAATGATTGAAAATTTTATATGAAAAAAATTATCAAAAAAATTACATTTACCCCTAAAAAATAAACCCATATGAGTAGAAATTACACAGGTGACTAAGTGACTTAAGGTTTGATTCATTAAAAATTAATAATTAGTTTCCCAAATATTAAAGAAAATGCATTTTAGGGGAAAAATCATCCTCTTATACAGATGACTAACCCCACGAAAAAATCCAAAACGGAAAAATCTGGAAATCGTGGGGGCCATCTCACTAGCTCATTGGTGCCTATCTATCTTTGAGGAAAGTTATTGTCCAGAAATGGTCTTAACAGCCCAGAATTGTGGCCCGGGGCATCGTCTTCTTGAAGATAAATGAAATTGGGATGGGCCAATGAAACGTTTTCAAGCAATTTCTAAATACCATTGATAAAACGTTACTCAGCGCTCATCACCTGCACTATTTTAAATTTATATGGATGATACTTATATTTTTTCAAAATTCTTTCAGCGTCAGATTTTGCTACACCAACTTCTTCCTCTATTTTTCAATAGGACGATGAAGTTTGACTAAAATGTGGTCGGACTTGCATTGTCTTTATTTTTATTTTTACGACGTTTCGATTAGGTTGTATCTCTAATCGTTATCAAGTTTGTTGAATGTTTTGTCTTAGACTACCAGCTTATACAAGGACTGTGTCCATTGAAACGCAACGTTTCGCTTCACTGTACACACCTCAATGATTTGATGTTACAAAGTAGTGGTTGCCAAAGATTAGGTATCTCAACACTCGGTTTACTGAAGATTCATTCCATTATTGTTTTTAATGTATGCTGCTTCTATAAATTTTCTATTTTTCATATTGGGTTCCATATATATTGCTGCAGCCTCAGACCATTTTATATGGTGTTGTTTATCCCAGGAGTATTCTCCAATACCTGATCTCAATGTTCACGAAATGTGTAGAATTTTTAACATGTGTGTTTGTCTTACCTTCTAAAGGTTGTATGATTTTTAAGAGAAACTTCGCCAGTGCATTTGTTGGGGATCCTCTGGAGCTGGTTATTAGCCTCAATGGTATGTTCGTTTTATGAATTTTTGGAAGTCCGTAAAGATGTAGGGGCTTACTGTAGTGTGGTGTGAGCGCCGATCGTAGGTTTTCAGGTATATTCTTTTGGTATTTCCTGAGTGTTCTGTAGAATTTTGACTCTATGGATTTTGTGGGGTCACGGGCTAATTGTCTATATTTTCCTTTTTCCAGGATATCTCCGATTTTTTGGTCGTAGGTTACGATGTCCATTATCACTGTTGCATTTCACTTGTCCGCTGGTAAAATCTTTATGGATTCATGCTTACGAAGTTCTTTTAAGGCTGATGCTTCTAGTTTGGAGAGATTTTGAACTTTTTTTTTGTCTTCCAAAGTTAATTTTATTTTCCACCTAAACTCGTCGGAATGGTTTTTGTCTACTTGTATAGATTCTACAGAGCTTATGATATCTAAAACGGGCATGCTTTTTGGTGTTACTGCGAAATTAAGCCCCTTGCTTAGTAGTTGTTCTTCTGCTGTTGAAAGTATTCTTGAAGATAAGTTTATGATGGTTTTTCTTGAAGTTGTTTCAGGTGGAGTCGGTTGTTGATGTGATTTTAGTTTCTCTAGTTTATTTCGGTGTTTCCTTGCCATATTTTCTTTCAATTTGTTGCATATTTTATCTATTTTATTGGAAAATGGCTCATGATCATTTGACAAAGTTTCAGCTCCCCAAAGTGTCGAAATTGGGATATCCCGTACTATGCGAAGTAGTAGATATCTGTTGGACTTCCATTGTCTTTATTTTTGTTGAATATCACGACGTTTCGGCTAGTAGTTATCTCTAGCCGTTTTTAAATGAAACTAAATAAATACCTTAGCTACATGACTATTTATACTAAAATCAGTCATGCCTGCTATGGCAAAATCCCATTTTTTTATGCTGCATTTAGTTTTCATTTACAATTACTAACAAGTGGTTTCCACACTTCTCTTATATCTAAAGATGGTTTACTAAAACAACTCGGGTTCTGATGTATGACCGCGGCTTCTTTGAATTTCCGTTTTCTCCAATGTTGTTCTCGGTGTAGTATTTTAGCTTCAGACCATTTTATGTGGTGTCCATGAGTCCAAGCAAGATTGGCGGCACCAGATTTTTCTATTTCTCCTCGAGATGTGCATTTTTGGTGTTCTATGATCCTTACGTCAAGAGGTTTCTTTGTTTCGCCAATGTAGGAATTGCCACAATCACATGGTATCTGATATACATAGTTCTTCATGTCTCTTTGAGTTGTTGATTTGACCCTAGTGAGCCGACTTCTCAAAGAGTTATTTGAATTGAAAACGACGTTGATTTTATATCGTTTTCCTATCCTTCTAACTTTTTCTGAAATGCCTTTAACATAATGGTTTTGGTTCTTCATTCGTTGTCGATATTGTCCTATTTCTGCGTTGTTCAAGAAATTTATCCACTATATACTGGGTATCTGTTGGCTGTCAGATCATTTTTAATGTAATCTATCTCTTTTATCAAATTCTCGTTGGAGTTGCAGAGAGTTAAGGCTCTATCTACGAGATTTCTTATATTTTTTTTGTTTGGTGTTGTTACAGTGATTAGATGAATAATTAAGGTATTGTCCTGTGTGCGTGGCTTTTCTGTGAACCGAAGTTCGAATTTGTTTGCCGTTTCTTTCAACCAAGACATCTAAAAATGGTAATTTATTTTCTACTTTTTTCTCCATGGTGAGTTTAATAGTTGGGCTGAAAAAGAAAGTTTCGAAGTTCTTCGTCGTTTCCACTTCAAATAATAAAAGTATCGTCTACGTATCTGAGCCATAACTTTGGTTTCTTAGTAGTGGATTCAATTGCAAACGTCTCGAACCATTCCATGAAAATATTTGCGACCACCGGTGAGAGTGAAGCTCCCATCGGTAATCCATCATCCTGGATGTAGAATTTTTCCTTTTCTTGAAAATAGGAATTAGTTAAACAACTTTCCAACAAGTCCATAATGGCGTGCGGTGGTAAAGATGTTCTTTCTGCTAAGGTTTGGTCTTCTTCAAGTTTCTTTCTTATGATTTTTAGTGAGTCCTTAACTGGAACGTTGGTGTATAGACTTTCCACGTCAAAGCTACTGAAATGGTCTTCCGGTTGTACTTCTATTTCACATCTGTGATTAAAGGAAGAATTTATCGCGTTCTTAAGAAATATGAATGGTTGCACTTCTATTTCACGTATAATTTCTACGAAATGTTGCGAGTTCTTAATCCAGGACGATGTCCAACAGATATCTACTACTTCGCAAAAAACATCATTGTCTATGACCTTCAAACAAACATCCCTTACTATAACATATCACAAAATCAGAAAAATTGGTGAGGTACACCTCAAAAACCTTTCTGGTGATTTTTTTTTCGATTTTATGAGATTTTTTATTTGTGGTTTGCCATTTTTAATTCATCGTTTTGAATTTTGAGTAATCTAATATCGAATTTAAGATTTAAAATCAGAAAAAAAATAATAAAATAATTCAGAATCAAATTGAGAAACTGGCTCTGAGAAATCGATCATTTTAAGCAAACATTTATTCAAATACAACAAATTCCGATCTCTGAACTGATTCCAAAATTCTTTACTCTATTGATTGAGAATATAACTAACTTCTTGAAATTTATCACCTGCAGAATATTTTATACTATTTTATTTTTATCCTTGCTCGTTTTATCCCAACAACTTATTTTCAGAAAACCGTAAAAATGAAAAACTATCAAAAAACATATCAATCTTCATCGACGTTTGGTGCTCGTTGAATAAAAGATTCCAGCAACGCATGTACAACCCCAATTACGATCTAATGAAAGCTAACTGGTCTCTTTTCCGGCCCGTTGAATGGCTGATGCCAGTATTGTCGGAATATAATGATTTTCGAAGACAAATGGACGAAATCAGTACTCACGTGCACTCTTGGAATAACGAGAGTAATGTGATGTTTGTTGCAGATTTTCCAGGTAAATATACAAGTAAGAAGCGCTGCAGACTTGATTGAAATTTTTTGATATTTGACATTCGTTATGATGTTATTGTATTTTATTAATTTTCGATTTTCAATATAGGGTGATTCTCTGGGAAATTTACCGATCGATTGTGGGAAAACTATAATTAGGAAGAATGAGAAAATTTGATAATGTACTAACGTGCATGGGGGACAGCCTGCTAAAATATTTTCAAAATGGCGGCACTTCCAGTTATACCGGAAGGGGATGTCAACTTGCTTATTTTAAATGAAACACCCTATATATTATTGCATTTTTGATTTCCACGTAAAATTCTAGACTTACTTCATGTAAAATGTTTATACTTAAGCCTCAGCGTTTTGGACATATTTAAATTTTTATGTCAAAAATGACGTTTGCGGACCAAAACCTAACTAAAAATTTTTCCTATAAAGAAGTCTTTATTATTTAATTTGGGTTAGTTTTCTTGTAGACGAAGATCGACCTTAGTAGTTTTTTACGATATTTTGAAAATTATTGGTACAGGGTGGTCCATAAAATCATTAAAACTCATGTTCGAGAATGTTCGAAGAAATAAGAAATAAGTTGCCCCGGCATGATTATTATTATTGAATGTCAAATGTCAAGGAATAGTAACAGTTCTGTAGGGTTCGATTGTTTTATTTTCGCCACGCCTCGCCGTCATGGCCAACTAAGAACAAAACTTAAAAGCCGTATAGCATTTTTACAATAAAAAATGCTGAATTGCCAATATTTTGAAAACTACAAATTTTTGTAATAGACAACCTTATACCAATTTACCCTTATTTTTAATACTTAATATGATAAAATTATAAAAATAGGTACGTTCTATTTGAAAAAATTGACTTTTGACGATTTTTGACCACTCTGTACTAAAAATTTTCGAAATTTCATAAAAATACTACTAAAGTCGATCTTCGTTTTCAAGAAAACTAACCCAAATTAAATAATAAAGAATTCTTTATAGGAAAAATTTTTAGTTAAATTTTGGTTCGCAAATTTAAATATGTCCAAACGTGTAGAATATTATACATGAAATACGTCTACACTTATAAGTAGAAATCAAAAATGCAATAATATATAGGGTGTTTCATTTAAAATAAGCAAGTTGACATCTGCTTCCGGTATAACAAAAAAATTGTTTGTTTTTAAATTTGGTTATTGTTATTTCTCTACGTCGGTGTATTTTTTTTATTTTGCTACTAAAAGTCGTTTTATTAGCCGCCATGACTACGAACAAAGGTAGTTTTTTATAGAATTCTCTTGAAAGGAAAAACTTAAAGTAAAAGAATCAGAACGGCTATTGCTTGACTTAAAAACTGAAAGGTTCACATGAATGGATGAATGTTTTTAGCTTTCCTATGGTTCGTAGGATAAACATAAAATACAGTTAAATTTTTGTTGCCGTGACTATAGGTAAGGGAATTAAAAAAGCACGCTAAGTATGTATTTAAATGTTTGTATGTAAAACTACATGGAATAATTAATAATACTTTTTGAAATAATAAAAAAAAATTGCATCGAGCGGGGAGCGAACCCTCAGCTCTCGATACACTAGTAAAGCGCTTACACAGTTGCATCACGTCAAGTGATTTGAGAGTATTTCTAAAATAGTATCACACTTATCAGCGTCTAACGCATTCGACTTTAAAAAAATTTTCACAAAAATTAAATGACCTTAGTCCGTATAATTCTTAAGTTACATTAAAATCCGTGATGACAAGGTCGCGACTACTCTTGTCAGAGCGCAATTTTGGCTTGACTAGATAATCAGTTTTTGGTCACAAAAGCCATACATAACCTTAAATAAATGTTCGTAGAGGCATAATCGTAAGTCTTCACGTATCAACAGGTTAAAAAGATTTCCTACTAAGTTCGCAACATACTTGTATGAACATTTACTCAATCCTAATTCAACTTCTTTAACTTAAACTCATAACAGCAAATTCCATCAGCTTCGATCCTGGATGTACACATCGTTAATTTTAGAAATATTTATACGAAAATTCATGATCTGAGCAGTTGGACTCATTGAAGATGAATATGACTTTGCGAGATAATCATCTTTAGTTCCTAAGAGGCATACAATACGATCTCAATCACAATGAACCAATGTTTGTCCACTGCTAGATGACAGCCTTCCTAGTGTTGTTCCAACGCAGCATATTCTGTGTCACTTGTTGCCAGTTTACTCCAGCTTTTATCTCATTTTAAGGTTTTCAGGACATTATCAATACATAACCCATAAAAATGGCGACAGGTACATATTTATATGCCATCATGCATCAACTAGTTGAAAGTTTCTCTTCACATTGGCGACATAAATATTTATTGGGTTCTGTTCCTCATCAGACAGGTGAGTGAGGCCAAAAAATTCGAATGAATAATCTCATGCTTCTCAAAACAAATTACTGGAAAACAGCAGTATATTGCGAATGCGGCAGGAGACCCTATCAACTTGTTAATACGTGAAGATTTTCGATTATGTTTCTGCGAACATTTATAAAGTTAAATATGACTCTTTTAACCTAAAAGTTAAGTCAGACATGTGTTGAGCTACCTCAAAATATTCCGAGTAAGATATTTCATGAAAATATTTGCTTTAGTAATTGGGTTCAAACTAAATTTACATTTACATATTTTGAGGTTAAGGGTTTGTACTTTAAAAGAAAATTTTTGGAGGTTATGGATGACGCTTCTCTAGTTTGCCTCAGCAGCAAACACGAACTGTGCGGCGCCTTGCGGAATTTACTTAAAACGACCCTGCCATATTATCAATCATAAAGGATTTCCACACAGATTGATTAAACTAAATAATATTCGTAATAAATATTATCTAATTAAAAACAAATTAATGTAATCAAAATGGCATTAAATTCCCTTTCATTTATTAGGACGCTTTAATGCTTTTGCTCATTTATTAAAATGGTCATTATTCATAAATCGATTATAGCTATACGATAAGCCCTTTTACATTGACAGCATCATGTCCGATGTGGATGATAAATAAATAGAGATTGCCTCTATAAATTTTAACGATTGCCTTTTGATTACAAATTAATTCGTAATTAATAGTTTCATTTAGGATATTTTGAGATCCAATATATATTTCAGATATGTTTCTGGAAAATTATATTGGTGAAGAGCTCGACAACGTGTCGTTAACGATCCTAGCAGGAAAAGTTATTTATGAAATAGAGAACGAAGTAACTATGCAATCAATTGGAGTAAAAATGGAGTCTGGAGATTCAATTTCAGTACCAGAAGGGTAATAATATTTGTTCAATAAAAAGCATCAGACTATACTTTATTAATTTTTAGATATTACCATAAAATACACACCATAAGCACTACACCATCCTGTTACATGTACACATTTTCAAAAAAAGCTTCTCAAGATGATAAGGAACGAAAGCTCAATGTTAAAATGTACTCACCATTTCCATTAATTGAAGATATTTCGTTAAGGAATGAGTACTTACTGAGAATGATGGGTTTGGTATGGAATTCTACATCACACCTACTTTTTGGAACACCACTCGAAAAACCTAAGATAAATTATGATAGATGAAATTGATATTACTTTTCTCTGTTCAATAGTCAAGTTTATTTTTAGATAATATAAATATATTTTGAAAACAGGCTAAGAATTTTCTTTAAGGGTCCTAAATCAATAAAATACAGTTTACATTACACATACATTATTTACCTGAAGATAGGATTACAAAAAAAATTATAGGAAAAGGCTTGCGGACAAAAAGTTTGAAATTTTAAATGATCTAGTTGAAAAATTATTTCATACACCTTAATAATAGTAGGATGAGATTAAAATTAGATACACTGTAAAAAGGAAATTCATTAAATTTAAGGTAAATGTACTGGATGCAAATTTAATAACCCCTTTCTTAAATTCAATTAATATAATGCATTAAATTTAGTAATTTTTACATTCATCTACATTAATGTATTCCATTAAATTTAATGTAATTATACATTAAATTTAAAGTTTGATCATTAAGGTTTAAGGTGACTACGTAAATTAAATATATAGCCAGTGTTCATTGAATTTGAGTTATGTTATCACATGTTTAATGCACTAGCATTAATATGAATTCATAATTCTGACACTACTAGGAAAAGGTGGACATTTTTCCCATAAGTAGGGTGCCGCCATCTAGAACAGTTTCTAATTCATTGGTTTCCGTCAGTGCTGGCAAACCTGTACACGTCATCAAAAAAAAAATAAGCCCTTTAAGCAACTTATACTAAATAATACACAATACAAGTTGCGCCATCTTCCGAAATCTCATGCAATGTACCATGTAAATTCCTTTAGTGTAAAGATACATGTGAATTAATTTTAATGTATAGAAAGTTGAAATATCTTTTCAGTTACTTTATTGAAATTTAAGGTAACATTCAATCAAATTTAATGTATAACGAATTGATATTTAAATAAATTTACTTTAAACTCAAAGTAAATGTAGATTATTCACCATTTAAAGTACAAAATCATTAAATTTAATGTAGAATGTACATTAAATTTGCATTGAATTTAAGGCTATTTTTAACAGTGTAATATTAAACTATTTGACATCCATTTGTGAGAATTTAGTAAAATTCTTTAAGAAATGATTTCATTTTGTGTGTGTGAAAACAAACAGGGTAATACAAATACAATATTATCATTTATATGTACTTAAAAAATAGAGGATATTCTATAATTTCATGCCAATATCTCAGTGTGTGAGATATAGGAAGTTGGTTTTTTTTCTAATCGGTTTTGCCTCGATAGGTCTAAGACCGCTTTGGATATTTTGTACTACTATCACTCTGTATATTTTCCATTTTTTTAGTAATCAATATATGAACTGAAACCAAATACTGAGATGTACAATGTAACTGAAAAAAGGATTTCTAATACAAATACTGTTTAGTTTCATTGTTTTCTCAAATTTTCTCATATTTTAGGAACCCTTAAAAATAAGTCTATTTGACTTGATTTGGGTTTTAAACTTCCGGTCAGGCGCGAATACAAGGGGGGCGGGGGGGGGGGGGGCGGGGGGGGGGGGTTATTTTATCACTAAGTATTTATGGCATAGAATATTATTTCGATAATAAACTTAATTAACATAAAAAGTTTTTATAATATTATTTTATTTCTTATGATTCCTTAATAATTCACATACATTACAAAATCTAGATAATTTTGACATATTTAAGACCAATCACAACTGTATTTTTATTATTTTTAATTTTGGCATAGAATCCGTTTTAGGCACATTCAGACTAAAACGTAGCCTTATTTTGTCAAAAAATTAAGTTATAATTTAAATACTTACAAAATGCTCATTTTCAAAAATACAAGAAGTTAAACATATATAAAATAATAAATTCGTTCATATAATATTAAAACTTTTTTGAGGCTATCGGTCATTTTATTATTAATTAAAAACACTTTTAGGATATTTGACGTTTCAGTTTATTTATTTCTTAAACCATCTGCAGAATTACAATTAAACACAAAAAAGGAATTCAAATGTAAAATTTTTTTATATGTTATAGTTATAATTATACCTACTTATTTTTATTTCTATTGCACTGACATCTTAATTTAATTTACTTTATTATATGGAAATCCGATAGTTCCAAAAAAATAAAATAAATGTATTAATTTTACACGCTTAAGATAAAGACACAAATACAATAATAAAATAATTAAAAAATTACGGCCAATTGGAATTAAATATATATAAAATTAAAGAGTGGGACACACAAAAATAAAAATATATAAAAAAATATGTAAATAACATTAAACAATAAAATACAACAAAATCAAAAATTTAAATCATAAATTGTGTTTACACTGGTAAACCTTATGTATCTAATTCGTAATCAACGTCAGTGAAGCTATCTTCGCTCAAATTAATTATAATTGGTTCCTCTATCTCACCGATCATGAGATCGAGTTTCCACGTTTTGTTCTATTCTTTTACAATATGGATTTTTCACAATTTTCCGCAGTAACTTTAATACAAAAAAAACTTTCAAAAGTTCAATTAACTTACTAATTTTGTAAGTTGTGTTATTTCTAGCAAGTCCACCTTTTACTTAAGAGAGATATTTCCTTCTCCAACGGACATTTTCCGGACGATCGATAAGAGCAGATTTCCTATCTGGTTTTTCCCAGCAAAAATTAAGTTCTCTGAGCAATTTCCAGAGCTCAGTTCTTTTAATATGAGGTAAATCCCGATCTTCATTGATTTTAGTTAGAATTTTGTCGGCAATTGGGATCTGCTTCTCATAATTAAATGTATGTACAACTGGAACACATCTCAACAGAGCTTTTAACATTATTATCTAGATATTGATATCTTAAAGCATTATAAATATTCATCGTAATAAGTTTTTCGTTGAGGAAAAAATGCCTTGGTTTAACGATTTTGGAATAAATATAGTGGTATCCTAGTAATCTCAAATAATATTAAAAAAAGCGCAAATAGGATAAATCACTAAGGACACACTGTAAGGTGTACTTTGCTTACTGACAGAAATAAAATGAACTATCAGAAATTATATTGTTGCAGTAAATTTATAAAAGCTTATAATATTTAAATATAATTAGATTTATGGTAGTTTTTACTTAATTGCGGCACTGGAGCAGGTGCGTTGGAGGTTTCGGTAACAGTTTTATTACTCTCTCTAGTTCTTCAATAGAGTATAGGAATCTGATTGCTTGCGATCGCCCCCCCCCCCTCTCCCAAGAGCTCAGAGTTCAGGAAAATAGAACCGATTCTGCTTTTTATATTAGGAATGTGTTTGCTACTGGAACTCCCCCCCCCCCGTTGACAATTTGTTTTTCTTGCGATAGCCGCCGCCCAAGAGCTTTGAGTTTAGGAAAATAGATCCGATACTACAAATGTGTATGTCGCTGGCATCCCCCCCTTCTCCAATAGCTTAAAATTCAGAAAAATAGACTCGACCCTGCCTTTTACACAAGAAATGGGAATGTTCCTGGTGTCTCCTCCCCCGTAGACAACTTGCTTTCGCTTGCCATACTGTACTTTTTTGATATCACCCCTTCCCCCCTCCAAAGAGAGAGGCTGGATCTGCCCCTGCTTCCGGTCATAATTTTTAAGTTTCATCTCCTTTCCTACCTTCTGATAAAAAAAGCAACATTTATCACATAAGATATTAGTTTTTAAACTATTTATTATATCATAGCAAGGGACTCGGTACTATAAAAAATAATTAAACTAATATAAATCAGGTTGGAATTTTATAGTTCCTTTCCTAATGTAGTAGGTCGGGCGAATCTATTTTTCTGAATTCGAAAGTCGTGGGTGGAGGCAATTGTCCCCACTGCCTCCCCCTAATGAAGAATGCAGAGCGAAACAATTTTTCTGAATTCGAAGCTCGTGGGGGAGGCAATCGCCTCCAATGCGCCCCCTGGATCCGCGCATGCGCAGCCGCGTGCCTTACACGATACTCCTACGTTAACCTGGATTGTTTATAATTCAAGTTAGCCTCCATATTAGTGCCTGTAATTTTTCATACACTTAATTTCTTTCATTTACCAAAATTAGGCAAAGTTACAGATAAAAAGCTGACCATATTTTATCCACAAACTCCTGTCAGCTATTATTATCCTGAGGCCCTCGTAGTTTCCACATAGCTGTCTGTAATTAGGATGTTGACTATTATTGGGAAAGTGTTTATAAGTATCTACCGTAATCCGAAATAACTAAAATTATTTTTTAAACGCAACTAATACTTTAAAAATCATAAATTTTAAATTCCGTTTCAAATTTCCCTCCAAAACGTCAATACTTGTTACTTGACCGTTGTTACGTCACACTGGTAAACTGACAAGGATGTATAAATTTTTTTCGTATTTTTGTGATAATAGATGCGTTCTAAGTTATTTTAAGTATTGTGAGGTGCCTCAGTGTACAATTACTACAATTAAAACACCTGAAAACTTATTTATTCACGTGCGTTCCACGTGCGTAATATAATAGGAAAATGTGGCTTCAGCTAGCCCGGCACTACTCGTTATATTTTAGTTTTGAGCTTATAAATACCTATGATTACTATAATGTATTCATTATCGGTTCCGGAAATAACAATCCTTGGTAAATTACTTACATAGAAGTCCTCACATTTCTAAATTCCGCAGATCAAAAGTTACTGTTTGCTGCGAAGAAATTGGCCACCATAAAACAATCAATTCTCGACAAATTCGGACTATTTACCTTAATAAATTCACTTTCCATCATGGGAAAACTTCTTAGAATCGTTTTCAAAAGGGGTAGTAAGCAAATTTCGAAGAAATTACATGAGAATAACTATAAAATATTTACAAGGCAACGTAACCCTTGACAGCGATCACGAATGTGACATAAAACCAAAATATTTATATGTCAAGTTCATGACAGCGATGACGTTGGCTGTATTCTTTAGAGTAATTATCAAGTGATCAAAGTGAACAAAGTGAAACTGATAATTTCACGTTCTTTTGAATATGCATTTACTTGTCATTGGGTCGAAGTGATCATGATTACTTCAAGAGAGAGAACTGAAAGTAAAAATGAATCAAAAAAATAACCGTATCAGGACGGAGGGCCAGCGATGACGTTAGTATGGAGTGACATCATTCACTTAGATTGGTGTTCGTTGTCACGTGACTTGAAGGAAATTTAATTAAATTTTTATTTTTAAATAAAAATAAAATTCCTTAAAAATAAAGAAAAATATTCCGTTTCGCGGCAAAATTATATTTTTATTTGAATACAGTCAACATCCCACTTACGACTTCCACAAATAACCGATGTTTGGACAAGTTTTCCTGTGGTCAGCTTATCCTATTTTTTAAAGGATAAATTTTCTACTTTACATTCCAACCCTCCTCTTAAGTCTCCTGGTTAGTATCTGGGAGTTTTGTTCCTCTTTTAGTTAAAACATTTAGTCTTTTTTGACAGAAAATTGTTATAGAAGGTTATTATACACTAAAAATCCACTAGCTCTTAGACTATAATTTTAGTCACAAAGGTCGATAAGAGCCAATATACTTTTATTAAACACTTTTACATAACAAAGATACGTAACAAATGTGGATATTTATCCTTTATCAGCAAATTTATTGCATTTACTGTTTAGATTCTGATCGTTTTGTGACATATAAGGTTAAATAAATTTAAACACTAAATACAGGTTCGAAATTTTATTAAAAAAATTATACTTATATACATAAAAATAAATTTTAAGAAACAGTACCTATATACAAGAGTATTTTCATAAAACAAATAAACAACGGCTTCCAATTTGAATGTTTTATATTTACAATATTTACTTATTCCAACATCTTTTTAAAAACATACATTCCGACAAAATGTAAAAAAGGTAACTGAAATAACAGGTATATATATTTCTTTAAAATTAAATTTAATATATAAACGAAGAAAAGATTCGAACTTAAATGACGGTTCACTTAAAACAGTTAGAGTAACCAATTATCATTACTGTGATGATCATCAGACCTACAATGAGTTCTTACATACATATATTAATCTAAAAACTCAACAAAAATGTATGAACATATCTGTAACTGTCTTAAATAAACTGGTTTGTCTTTTCTTATTTTATTTCAATAAATGAACGACTTGATGAAAGTATATAATGTTATACAAATGAAATTAATGTTTAAATACTAGTATAAAATAATGCATAATACCAAGTAATGTAATTCTCATATATATCTCATATATATATATATATATATATATATATATATATATATATATATATATATGTTATATCAGTTCTCAGCGAGTAACGAGACGAACCGCACTTGAGAATGCCAAATGAGATTTTGGCGAAACGCCGTGAAAAGTATTTTTTGAACGAACGGATTGAAACCCGGAATAACCAAACTATATATATATATATATATATATATATATATATATATATATATATATATATATATATATATATATATATATATATATATATATATATATATATATATATATATATATATATATATATATATATATATATATATATATGTATGCGGCTTTCACGGATTCCTCCGTGTGAGATGCAATAGCAGTGGTTATATCCACATTATGCCGTTGTAGTGCTGAAATCACATTCAGCAAACGTACAACTATATCGGTGTGGTGGTACAGGTAGGCCACCGTCTCGGTGGGGGTAGAACAGGATGAATTGTGTTTTTTTAGCAATTTATTCAAACTGTGCAACCTCTAACGTGGAAAGGATATGATGGAACGAAGTTTGCATTCACTGTATGCATTTTACTTCATATATATATATATATATATATATATATATATATATATATATATATATATATATATATATATATATATAATATCGGATTTTTTTTATTAATAGATCTATTCGAAATTTGACTTTGACATCATTTTCTGCTTCGATCGAGATGAAAATTAACCAAAAAAATAGTAGTCATATAATCAGCATTATCTGTCAAATTTTAATTTTTTTCCAAAAAAAAATTAAAAGTGGGGTTATATCTCAAAATACTGAAAAAAGTTTTTAGAAAATTTTTTCTAAATGAAATTTTTAGCCCATATGCAAAATTTCAGCTGTATAGTTTAGATTTTTTGCCCATTTTTAGTAAATTGCACCACTATTGCAAAATAAGACTCAACGCAACCTACACAAAACTTCTTAGTTTTGACAATGCTTCATCCCAGACATATTTTGTTTAAAGTGGAACCATTTTAAATGTGCGTTTTTCTATTCAAAATCCAAATAGAGCTATTAAAATTTGGTCACATGTGATGCAAAGTTTATTTCTTTTTGACCCTGTATAAGGTAACTTCATAAAATAACTATTCTTGAAAACGCAGCTTGTGTCTAAAAGTAATACACATTATAATTAAGACAAACAAGTACACCGTGTCATCAATAAAGTCTGCATTAGGTGGAAAAAAAATTATAATGCGCTTAATTTTTATATTATGATTTTTTTATTAGAAAATTTGGGTCTTTTCAATTAACCTATTTTCTCAATATGAACGTGTATTACTTTTAGACACAAACTACGTTTTCAAAAATAGTTATTTAATGAGGTAACTTACCTCATACAGGGTCAAAAACAAATAAACTTGGCATCACATGTGACCAAATTTTAATAGCCCTATTTGGATTTTGTAAAAAAACACACATTTAAAATGGCGCTACTTTAAACAAAATATGTCTGGGATGAAGCATTGTCAGAACTAAGAAGTTTTATGTAGGTTGCGTTGATTCTTATTTTGCAACAGTGGTGCAATTTACAAAAAATGGGCAAGAAATATAAATTATCTTATAGAGCTGAAATTTTGTTAAATTGAATATGGCGCCAATAAGGGTCAAAAATCGCTAAAATTTCCAGAATATTCATACAATTATCCACAGAAAAATTGTATTTCGCTCAATATAGCTAATTGTAGCATTTTCGAGGCTAATAATCAACATTCTATGTTATAGTCAAATTACAAAATTTTAAAATAGCTCCCATAAGGGTCAAAAATCGCTGAAATTCACGGAAAATCTATTATATAACTGCATTTTTAAAGTTTGAAATATTTGCATAAAATTCTGCGGGTCTATCGATATTTTACGGAATGGGGATTTTAAATAGACAGTTGTTTTATGGATATTTTGCCTCGGTTCATTACAGCTCCACTGATAAGATCATTAGGTGGTCGAAGCTAGTATGGAGAGAGAACCAAAGTGGAATTCGCAGAGAATGAACTGTCTGCCCTCTTTTTAATGAGCTTAAGGGAAAAAACAACTTTATATATATATATATATATATATATATATATATATATATATATATATATATATATATATATATATATATATATATATGTATGTATTCTTGGGAGTTAAGTTCTTTTTTTTTTGGTTCATAAACCTTCATCAGAACTGGTTTGGAATTAATGGAAATATGGTTCTTTTATTAAGTTTAACAATTTTTTTTTATCTTCACTTACATTGTAAAATATTTTTTGAAGATAGCACATGTGTCATAAAACATGTTGCCGTATAATATCTAACTTCAAAACCAATTATTTAACAAGATATAAAAAAACCAAACAATTTAAAAAATAACACAAAAAATCTTAAAGTATTAAAGCCTGACAAAATTAATAAAACAATCTATATATAATCAAGAAACTGGTATAAATACTGACAGAAAAACGCGGTTGGCCAAGAAAAACAACTCAGAGACTCGACAACAAGATTTGTGCCAATCGATTCAAATTCGGGCCAAAGATTCGTGCCGAGATCCATGAATATTTAGATTCATCTCTTTCTTTGACCACAGTCAACTTCAAGAAAAAGGTATGATCGTAGGTATAGCCGTCAGAAAAACACTTCTTTGACCGACAAACAAACAGAAGAGGTTAGATTTTGCTAGAGAGCATGTTCACTGGACCATTGGACCAAGTGGAAATCCGTTTTGTGGAGTGACGAGTCGGAGTTTGAGCTTCTTGGTACAAACATTAGTGCATTTTGTCTACTGTAAAATACGGTGATGTGTTGGTGATGGTTTGGATCTGCTTCAATCATGCAAGCATTCGCAAACGCGCTTCCATCTGATACTGAATTGAAAGGTCGCAATTTCATCTTCCAACAAGATAGCGACACTAAACACACTTCTCGCTATTGTGTGTTTCAAATAAAAAATGACCATCTCAATCTCACTATTTGAACCCCACTCAGATGCTGTGAAATGAACTTAACCGGCGCGTGCAAGATTTAAAACCACAAAGCCTTATTAGTCTCTGGGATTGTTTGAAAGACTCGTGAGACAACATACAACCTCAAACATTCCAAAACTTGTTGAAAGAATGCCAGAAACCTGAGCCAAAATCATGAAAGCAAGAGGTGGTTATTTTCAAGAAAATCGGTTAAACTATTATTTTCATATCTTCGCTGTTCGAATGAACCTATGCGAATAAAGTGAGTAAAAAGTGTTTTGTCTCATCTCAAGGTATATTCAAATTTCTGGTCGCAAAGGATAGATCGGAAGGAAGCATGCAAATACTGAATGCGGCTTCTCCGACCTCCCGCCGGATGGCGTATATATGTTTATGCGGATTTCACGGATTCCTCCGTGTGAGATGCAATAGCAATGCACAGCCAGGTGCATGTCGGTACCCTGATGAGTCTAGTAGAGACGAAACATGTATCTCTGCCGTATCACTGTGGCGGGGAGGGTAAGTTTTGACTTTCTTCTCGATATGGTGGAATAGGATAAATTGCGTTTTATAACAATTTATTCTAACTGTGCAACCTCTAACACAAAAAGGATATGATGGAGAGAAGTTTGCATTTACTGTTCGTATTTTACTTCATATATATATATATATATATATATATATATATATATATATATATATATATATATATATATATATATATATATATATATATAAATTGTATTAATAGAAAAATAGCTAATTCTTACAAACTTAATTTTATCACTGAACAGTGTCAACTCACTGGTTTAGTGACACTGGGTTGTATGAATTAATTTTAATTATATTTATTAAAGTGGATACTTAAAGTAAAATAAAAAACATAAAACTTACCATAAAGTATAAAGTTGCATGTAACCCACTGCAAATGTTTCTTACGACCACGCACAACTTACTTAACGATTACATATCTAATGGTATTTTTTAAAATTGAATATAAAGTTACAATTTCAAATCACACAAGTAAGAAAAATATAATACAGTATTATAATAAATACAGGATGTTTAACTGGAGGTTTTAATAGGAAATTACGTGAAATCATTTTCTTCAATACAGCAATTAATTCAAAAGCTTTAGTTGAACAATCCTGTATAGATAAACTCCTGTACAAAATGAACGCAATTGCAAAAATTTGCTTTATATTGATGGTCAACAATTAACTTTTTATAATACTTACTGTTGATCTGATTTTATTGAATCCTTTTGGCGTTTTCAAGCTAATTCCCTAACATCCGTGAGGTACAATGGTGAGGCAAATCAAGACGAACGAATTCTATGTTTATTTATTTAAATTAAAACTTGCTCACCACAGATTGGATAATTTAAATCTTTTTCTTTTGCGTATAATTTTAAACAGGAATTTATTTTAATTTTTATTACCCAGCCGAGCCCCATCTTCTGTCCCTATTAAAATAGTGATTTGGAAAGGAAATAAAATAACTCCAAAAAATTTTATATCTTGTTCCACCCAAATGATATGCATTTCTAAAAATATAAAAACTTTTCAAAATGATCTTGCTACTGATTTCTCGTTACATTCAACTTGTCTAAGAGTTTTTACTGTGGGTAGAAAACATTACTATCAAAATGGCAAAGTTCAAGTCTCTCATGACGTTTTAATGAAGAGAAAACGATGTCACTCTACTTTCGTTTGTGAAGAGTGACTTTATCAAAGTTTATTGAAGTTGAAAATTGACTCTCAAGGTCAAATTCAAATTATTTTGACTACTTAGGGAAGACGTTTATGAAAGAGCAAGGTTTTGAGAGAGCTGAACTAAAGTAAGACAAGCCACGCCAGTAGATTACATTGAAAAATTTAGGATAAGAAAAATTGGTTGGGTTTGCTCTGCGTTTTTTATAAAAAATGTCTTTAAACCAAAACCATTTTACTATATTATTTTGTAAATATTAAGACTTAAAGTGAAAATATTTTCAAAGAGTAGGAAGGCCAAGTCTTATGAAAAGTTTTATCCATAGGTTTGCCATTATAGAACATTTAATATTTTTACAAATATGATTGAAAAAGGTATTTTGAACACAGTGAGAAAAGTATCAAATGAAGTACTTTTAATTTACATCGATAAATCTGTTTTTCCTTGAAAGAATGAAATTCATGTGTGTTCGAAAGTAGTAGATAATGTTGAAGATTCGCTTTATTTTTGTTCGTTTGTACAATCATTAGATAGGGTTGTACTCTAGTCATTACCAAGTATAAACTAAAGTTTTGTCTTAAGGTTAAGAGCTTATATAGGGACTATATCCATTAAAGCGCAAAGTTTCGCTTCATTGTGCATGCCTTAGTTTATTTCACGGTACATAGCAGTGATTGCCACAAATTGGGTTTACTGAAGGTTCTGTACATAAGCTCGGTACATAAATTTTCTCTTTTTCCTCTTTGTTTCTATATATACAGCCAGTGGCGAATCCAGGATTTGTTTCGGGGGGAGGGGGGGGGGGGGCACAAGGGGCTACACACAACAATAACTGTAAGAAAGAAACTTGCAATATTAATATATAGGTTAATTAATAACATGTTTTCTTTTTAACCGTCTCTTGGGGGGCAGGTGCCCTCGTGACCCCCCTCCCACCCTAAATCCGCCCTTGTATACAGCTGCAGCTGAATAAAATGTGTTTTTTTATTATCAACAATGGGATGGAATAGGTTTATGGATTATAAGTAAAATTTATCAGTTAACTACTATATATAGTTACTAATACCAGTATTTTTCTCAAAAACTAGGATAGTATGAAGCTATATCCTGTGTTTAAATTAATTTTTCGATTGAGCAAGCAAAGAAATCAAGAGGGTTTAGGTCTGGAGATCTCGACGGCCATTCAATAGGCCCCCTTCTTCCAATTCACCCCTTTGCAAAAACATCATTAAGAAAAGCGCTAACTTCTGCTGCAAGCAGATATTTTGGTGGGGCAAATCTGCATAATCTTCTTCAGTAACTTTGACAAATGTGACAAAGTAACAGGTCATTGAATCAGCTATGCCGGTAATTATTTATTGTATTTAATTGTCCAGAAATACCAGTCATATTTGGGTATAAGAAAAAATGTTCAGAATTTTGAAAAATTGGGGTCACTAGGTATTTAATAAATCGAAGTTGATTATAGCACAGTTTCCTTCGATCCATCCAGTATGATTTAATATATTAGAAAAAATTCGTACCAAAAACAAAGTCGACGATCTGTCAAAAAACTCAGCGTTTTTTAAATAACACATGCTGACAAAATTTGACTGATTTGTAGTAACAGAAGCTTTAGTATACTTCGAAGGATTTTGGTGCGATGAATATGAATCTGGCTTCAGAATTGGTCTATCACGTCAGGTTTTTGAGATGTCCTAATCTAAAATAAGTGCAAAAACACTGTTTTTTGACATATTTGAGGTTATGTCAAGTGACAAGGTATTTTTTTCACAAAAGTAGCAGGAATACCTGAAAGTATGATCATTCCTTTTTAAAATAAATTTTCAGATGTCTAAATATGTTTTTTTTTTACCGAGATATGCTAATTTATATATTGCGTCTCACTAATCTACTCGAATGCATGCCAAAAACATAATACAAGTTGCCTCTGTGAGTGTACTTTTTTAAATTCTGTTATTTTGATAAAAATAACTGTATATACCTTCTAGAGGTCGCCTGACGAATTTTAAAAATTTTAAATGGCGGATCCAATATGGCGGTCGAAAATTTCAAAAAAGGTTTTAATTTTAGTGAAAATTTGTATAAATAGGTATTCTCGAGATTCCTGACGGCGAATCTACGCTCAGATTTTGAAAATATAAATAACAGAAATTTAACAGTTATATTGGATCTCTTGTTTCAGTCTTTTAACATGTTGTTCTGCTCTATCGATGGCCTACGTCAAAAAGAAGAGTTTTTATTAAAAATAAAACGATGACTATCATAAATTGTCTTTAAAGTTTAAAACTTTTTGAAATATTTGTCCGCCATATTGGATTCGTCATTTAGAATCAGCGATCCTTTAAATACCTGTTTTTTGCAGTTTTAGGTTAGGGTATCTCAAAAACTTGACATGATGGAGCAATTCTGTAGCCAGATACACTAAAGTTTCTGTTGACTTGACCCATGTTGGACTGTGTAATGAATTTATTCCGGACTTCATTGTATATTCTAGTGAATATGGTTTATTGAATAATTCATTTACTTACGCCAATTAATCTATAGCAGGCCCTACATAACATTTTAAGAAGGACAGAACATATGGTCAGGCTATGTATTTTTCGACAATGCCCGTAGGAGTAAGAACACAAGATTAAGCTTATAAAAACTTTTTTTTAATATCACAACTACTAGGATCTGACTCCATAATCACAACCATTTACATAGTAACAATTAATAAGATATAGAAATATTAGGCCAGAGTAGAATAAATATGTATCTAAGAAAATAAGTTATCTTGGAAGCCGACATTTACTGTT
The DNA here is from genome assembly GCA_034092305.1 of Diaprepes abbreviatus. Classification (NCBI taxonomy): domain Eukaryota; kingdom Metazoa; phylum Arthropoda; class Insecta; order Coleoptera; family Curculionidae; genus Diaprepes; species Diaprepes abbreviatus. The sequence goes on along the minus strand of JASJET010000055.1, from coordinate 2,429,345 downwards.
AAATGCAGATGAGAAGGTATACTATAAATTTTGTTTTTAAAATTATAAAAAAATAAATATTACTAAGATGCTGGACAGAAGAACTACTACACTGGTCGACTGCCTGAAAAAATACCAGATATTTCGATGGTAGCAAGTAAACTTCGAAAGAGAAACAACGATTTTTCTCAAAGAAATTTCATAAAAATGCTATTTCCCTAAGAAATAGATATTTGTCGTGTTAGTGGTTGAAGTGGCACTTTATTTTGCCCGAAGGGTAATTCGCAGCGCTGTCGAACAAAATAAAAATATTTTGCATCAGTACATTATATAATATTTTTTATAAAAGTACATTTGTAGAATTCCTAGATATATGACACTATTTATTGGTAGCAAATAAATATATATTGAGCATCTTTTAAAGCCTCTGTGACGTGAAATTTAGTGATAGCTCTAATCTTTTCCGCAAGCAATATTTCAAACAGATTTCGCTTATTTATTTTATATCTTTACATAGGCCAGCGGAATTAGCATCTGAAAAAAAAATTTATTGTTATTAGACTTTTAGACCAGGCCTTATCTGTAAAATATGGGGGTTTCGTGGATGTGAACTGAAACATGGAGATTTTTGCATGAGAGCCTTCAGAATAACCTGAATAACGATAAATTTGATAAGCGTACTTTCAGAAAGTTGGGCAATATTGTTTTTATTAATAAAAATATAAAATTAACGAAAAAAAAACTTTTTTTTTTCAACTTTTCTCTCGTGTAACTTTGAAGGTTTTAGAGGAAAGTTGAAGAGAAAAAAAAGTTTCGTAATTAAATTTGCCATAAGATAGAGTTAGTTGGAAATCTCAAAATATATTTCGCTTATTGCAAAATAGCAATAATTAAAAAAAAGTAAAAAAGCAGGTTTTTAATCAAATTGAAAAAAATTAGGTTTTAAATTACTTTTTTCGTAAAATACAGATAAAAATAAAATAGCTATTCTTTATAAATTATCTTCAAAAAGTTCAATAAAGCACTCTTAACAATAAATAATATATTTCAAACTACTCTATACACATGTCTGTCTAAACGCCACACCAGAATTTTTCAGATCTTCTGACAGTAAAATAATCTAATTGACGAATTTGTCATATTCAGTGGGGTTCATTATGGTTGGAAGATTATGCATATCCTGCATATATACTTCCAAAGATTTGGCATAAAGAAAATGACCACTGACATTTAAATATGGCAACATTCTACGGAAAATATTTATATGTAATTCCCAGTTACCATTCCTTTCGGCAAAAATGAATTGTTTCATAATATTCACCTATACGAAAAAATCAAGAAAAATATTTGATTAATAAGTAAATATGATCGTGAAAACGATATTAATTCAAATTAAAAAACTTGTTTCCAAATTGAATTTATTTGCATGTTAATTATACATACCATGTCGTGCACATTTATAAAATACAATTTTTGGTAACACGATAACCAGTATCTTTTCACAAATAGGGGTACATAATAACTACAGACTAACTCTCTTTAATGCCTATTCTATATCTTTAGAAAGCCAGTTTGAGCAGATGTTTCTTACTCCCGCCCCACTACTTTCATGTTAACGGTTACATTTTAAAGCATCATGTTCCCATCTTCAAAAATATTATATCTTCAAATATTTGTAGAAATATTATATTACTTATAACTTAAAAACTATTAAGTTTTCATATATGATTTATGTAAAATAATTATTTTATCTTAATCTGTATTTTACGAATAAAATAATTTAAAACCAAAATTTTTTTCTATTTGTTTAAACAATTTTGATAATTAAAGTAAATATATATCGTTATAGGATGCTTAATTATATTAATAAACAAAGATTCGCTTGGAAAATCGATAGGGTGCAGTATGCTGTAAGTATGATGCATTTGTTTAAAACAAAATGAATGCATGATGGGCACATGGCATTATGATATTTGAGTTCCATTATTCGCGGTACATCGGTTTAAAAAAAAAATTATTAAAATCGCCATTAGATGCCGAGAGAATGAAAATTTTTTTCAGATACGTATTTTGAGTCTTCGATTCAATTTTAAAATCAGAGCTCCTCACTCTTTTTTTTTTCATTTTTCACGCGCGTGAGCGATATTCTTTTTATTAAAGTTTCCCATAACAAAAACATTTGTATCAAAAGAGAGCTCGGCAAGACAAAGTTTTTGGTTAAAGAATCAGGTCAGTATTGTTTATAGATTCACCGTAACAGGCTGTCAACTTTGATAGTTTGTATCTCGGAAACCAATTGACGGATTTGAGTTTTTTTTTTTCATGAAAAGAAGCGTCTTTCGAAGTACTTTAAAACCATGTATTGCAAAAAAAAATCCAATGAAAATCCGTCGAGATAATCTATTTGTTTATAAGCAAAAATATCAACAATGTCTTTAAACAATTCCTGAAGGCGTCCAAATCATCCGATTTTGATTCTGAAAAAAGCGTTTGAAAACTTCAGTTCCCTACTATATGTCAAAAATAAATTTAAATACATTAACGTGATATTTTGGACTCAGACAAACTTGAAAAATGGTCAATTTTTGTAAACGAGATCGGATTGCAAAATTATTGTGGAAAAACTATTGATTCGATCCTAATGAATTTTAGAGCGTTATTTTATCATGGCATTAAGTTTTCTTTGCTCTAATATGAAGGTTCTCAGAGAAATTTAAATGATCAAAAAAATTGATTAAAAACCTGCTTTTTTATCTTTTTTTTTTAATTATTGCTATTTTGCAATAAGGGAAATATATTTTGAGATTTCCGATCAACCCTATCTTATGGCAAATTTAATTACGAAACTTTTCTTCCTTTTCAACTTTCCTTGAAAATGAATACCTTCAAAGTTACACAAGAGAAAATTAAAAAAAAAAAGGTTTTTTTGTCGTTAATTTATATTTTTATTAATGCTGCCCAACTTTTTGAAAGCACGCATATCAAAATTATTGTTATTCACGTTATTCTGAAGGCTCTTACGCAAAAATCCCCATGTTCCATTTCACATCCACCTAAAAACCGATAAGCCCTTGTCTACTTTTATCACGTAAGAAATCTTCAGAATGATAATAGTAATTATGTAGTATCTTATGACTCATTATCTTTTTTAGGGAAAATTTTTTATTTAACAATTAACATGTGAAAAATCAGTTCAAGTTCTAGGAAAAACTGTTATTTTTCAGTAAAAAAAGTTTCAAAAAAAAAGTTGAGCTTTAAAAATACCTACAAAATGAGGTAAGACCCATCCAAATCGGATAATTTGTTTGTTAGTTAAAAAAAAACCTGCTAAAATGGCTGTTTTTTCAAATGTTAATAAACAATGGAAGAAATATTGCATTAACTTTATACTACACCGAAAGGAGTCTCTTGTTGCATACAACAAGTATGCAAAATTTCAAGTTAAAATATTTAATAGTTTTTTGCACAGTGAATTTATTTATATCATTTTCTGTTTTTTTTGATTGTTTATTCTCAGCGATCTCGAGATCCTACAGTGATTCGCGAGTGCGCAAATTAAAGCTCGAGATTTATACTAACAATAACAAAAAAAAAAGACAAATTAATTGTTGATTTCAAATTGTTGAAACACATAAACAAAGTGGTGGTTGATTTTCTCGTTATAAACAAATAGAATAACTCTTCGACAATTGTTGATATCGAAATGCCGATAAGTGGACGTGATAGGTGAGATTTTGGAGCATATTTCGAAAAAAAAAAAAAAAATTCTGTACGACCACTAGAAGTTGAGATAGAATTTTTCTTTCAAACAATCGCTGCTGCGTTGTTTATTATTAAGAGATTATTTAAGTAGGAACTCATAGGGAGATAGTTAAACTATTGTATGCAGCAGTTTTCAACTCAAATATATCAAAATTGTTGATGTAGCAATAGTTTAAAGTTGCACCTACTCCAAGAGTCAGAAAGTTAGTAGTGGGGGGAGGGGGCGTTCTTTTAGCCTGTAATGCGCGGAACAAAACGTGACTCGGACGCTTCACATTCGTTTCGCCGGAAAAATCTGAATTATCACGGCAAATATTGGTCATAGAATCTTTATTTTTTTTTTAATTTGTAGTTTCTCGACGAGATATGAACAATGGATGATATGTTTTGTAATCAAATTATTATTAAACATTGCAACAAATTGTTGTATGTGTTTTTCAAATTGCGAAAAATTTTTTACTGTGATCAACAGTATACTGCTAATTAGGAATATTAAAAATCAGAATGTACCATTAATATTTATGAAGTTAAAGCATGAAATAAATTGAGACTGTCATTTGCCGCCAAATTATTGATTGTACAAGAAAAACACATGTTAACTTTTTTGTTTATTTTATTGAACGAACATTTTTCACATACAAAATTTTTTGTTACCATACATATTTTTTGCTTAAATCTATACAAAATATTTATTCCGTTCTCCGTTCCTTAGATATCGATGAGCACTCATTTTCGAAACCCTTATCGGTTTCATTATTATCATTACAATTATCATCAACATTATCACTCTCTCGTCATCATCATTATTACTTTAATCATCATCACTTTCATCATTGGCATAATCAACATCATCATTATTATCATAATCATAATTATTTTCTCCCCTATTACTTTCATCGTCTTTGACAGTAATATTACAATAATTTTCGATTGGATAATCGCTCACAATATAATCATCAAAGATAGTTTATTCTGCATCTCGAAAAATAATAATGCTATCAACAAATGTTGCTATTTGTTTCACGCTATATCTCAATAATTATTAATGGTACAATAAAAATCAATCTAATTTTTAATATTCCTAATTAATAGTATACTGTTGACCACTGTAACAATTTTTTCGCAATTTGAAAAGTACGTAAGTGCGGTAAAATTATAATTATGCATAAAATGTATAAAAGTGCAACAATTTGTTTATTGCTATGTTTAACAATAATTTGTCTATAAAAACATATCATCAATTGTTCGAATTTGAAGTGTCCGAGTCACGTTTTTTTTCGCGCGCTGCAGGCTGAAAGAATGTCCCTCTCCACTGCTCACTTTCTGACTCTCGGAATAGGTGCAACTTTAAACTATTGCTACATCAACAATTTTGAAATAATTGAGTTAAAGACTGCTGCATACAATAGTTTAGCGATCTCCCTATGAGTGCCTACTTAAATAATCGCTTAATGTTAATAAATAACTTCGCAGTGATTTTTTGAAAAAAAAACTCTATCTCAGTTTCTAGTGGTCGTACACAATTTTTTTTTCAAAATGTGCGTCAAAATCTGAGCTATCGCGTCCACTTATCGGCATTTCGATACCAACAATTGTCGAAAAGTTATTCTATTTATTTACAACGAAAAAACGAACCCCAATTTTGCTTATCTGTTTCAATACTTTAAGCTCAACAATTCATTTCGTTCTTTTTTGTTATTTTTATTATAAGCCTGTAACTTTCATTTGCATACCCGCAGACCGCTGTACGACCTCTAGATCGCTGAGAATAAACAATAAAAAAAACATAAAAAGTTATAAACAAATTCACTGTGCAAAAAACTATTAAACATTTTTAATTAAAATTTTGTATGTTGTATGCAACAAGAGGCTTCTTTAGTTACAGTATAAAGTTAATGCAGTATATTTTTCTATTGTTTATAAATAATTGAAAAAACAGCCATTTTAGCAGGTTTTTTTGCAATAACTAACGAACAAATTATCCGATTCGGGTGGGCCTTAGCTCATTTTGTAGGTATTCTCAATGCGCACAACTTTTATGTGAAACTTTTTTACTGAAAAACAATAGCTTTTCCTATAATTTGAAAAAAATGTTTTTTCACATCTTAATTGTTGAATAAAAAATTTTCCCCAAAAAAGAAAATGAGACATAAGATACTACATAATTATTATTATCATTCTGAAGGTTTCTACGTAACAAAAAGTCTACTAAAAATAATTTTCAAAATCACCTCGTATGAGGATAACTCCGCCGGCCTATTACGACGATATTAAAATGTTGAGGCGGAATGCTTTAAATGCAAATTATATAAGTAAATAACTCTTAAGTCTGGCGTCAAAAAATGACACTTTTGATAACTTTTAATGCTATCTGTAGGAAAAATCATTAATAGAAATCTCACCAGAGGTAAATTTATATATCTTTAAATTTCTAAATTGGTAAGTTATAAAAATATTTTAGGAAAAACAAACATGTTTGCACTTTAGTTTATTTTTTATGCAGCGAAAATTTTTAAAAAGATACAAACTCGTGTGTTTAAGATTTCAAAAACTGTAGATAAAAGTGAAAATTCTGAAGATAAATTTGAGTCTTCTTAGAAAGTACTGTTAATTTTAGCTATTTTGATTACAGAGGTAGGAAAAACTTGTATTTTTGTCGACCAGTGTCATTAAAATTTGAGTATTAAGAGAAATATAATCTAAAAATAGCCAGAATTTTGACCAATAATAACAATACTAAATCACTTATAACTTTAAATGAAAGATGCATTTTCTTTCCTATACAACAGCATTGTATTTTTAATTACCTCTAAAATTAGTTAAACTAGATTATTATTCTATTTAATACGGAAAATGAAGTAATTAATATACTGGTAATATCAGTTCTTTTACTAGTGCTTAGTATCTCAGGCAATATCTTGCAGAAAAATATACAAAATTGACAGTAATACCTCCTTAACACATCCATCAACAAAAAAATAAATAAATATTGTACTACTAATTCTTCTCTGAAATTGTTCCTAATACAGAATTATTCATAGATTGGGAGACAGCCAAGGGGTTTAGAGTTATATTTGTGGGAGGTTTACTAGTTTTACCCTCCAAGAAATACGTTTCCATAGAGCCTTTTCCTTTAACTTCTATAGTTCCTCTACATGTAAATGCGTAACCTTTTGTGCTTAAAATCTGATAGACTTCTTTGGTTACCTATAACAAATTGATAAAATTAGAATTAATATTTTGCTTAGAGGAAAATTTAATTTACAGTTCCTTAACAAATCCCTGTGATACGTTTACCGTAAAAAAGAATTTTACGATTACATTTTCAGAATCTTGAAATTTCGAATATTTTGACAGATTTTCAGTATGAAATGAGAACCTCAGAAACTAATATTTAGATATGTCGAAAAAGTAGCACACAACCTTATTTTTAAGTTATTAAGAAATATTTTAAAGGAAAGATGGTTTGTCATAATTGAATAAAAAAATAAGTACAATAAAAACTTTTAAAGTTAACTAAAAAATGTATTCACTTTTAATCTCAAGATTGCTTCCAGAAAATCACTTGCCAGTTGCAAAGTTTTGACCCTCCCGTTCAAGTGTGTCACGACTGAAAGCGTTTGTCACCTAAATTATTCACGTCTGTTTTAGGGTATGTATTTAGCGATTGGAATGGTCAGAAAGGAGAATCAGTATTACTAGAAAAGGATTTGAAAATTTACTTCATGCAGAGAAGATGCTGGAAGAACAACATATGGAGTCGATTAAGTCAAGTCCAACTAAATTTACGGAAAACAAAAATAATACATAAAGAAGCTAGCTTAGCTACATCTTGAAGAACTGAAATATCTCAGTTTATCTGAAGATGAGAGTGTTATACACGGAGCTGCATATAGTTGTATGTTTGCTGAATGTGATTTCAGCAGTACAACGGCATAATGTTGATATATCTACTGCTATTGCATCTCACACGGAGGAATCCGTGAAAGCCGCATACACACACACATGTATATATATATATATATATATATATATATATATATATATATATATATATATATATATATATATATATATATTAACGACAGGTGCTTAAAAGAAGAAGCGCAAGAAGCAGAAGAAAGAGAAGAAGAAAAAGAAAAAGAAGACGTTGTAAAAGCTAGAGAGTAAAACGTTCACATTTACAAACAAGAAAGTTAACCTACATTTTATAAAATTAAAACAAGATAACTTAAGAAGGAGCTAAGACGTCATTGAGATATTTTTTTTCAATTGTAAACCCCATTTTTTACTTCGGGATCAGAAAGGACACAATTTTTTAATACAACAAATTTTGGTGTTATTTAAATTAAATGTTCAAACTGGGCCCTCAGTGGTACGAGATATTTGGAGTTTCTTCAAAAGAACTCATTCCTGCATTAATCCAGACTCGCAAGAACCCGATATGTCCAGCATGTTCTTTTTTTCAACCAGATGGAGCGCGGATCCACTATGCTGCCCCTATTCGTGCTTATTAGGATGAGATTTTTCCGAATCGTTGGACAGGCAGAAAAGGGACAATTGAGTGGCCAGCCAGATCACCAGATCTGACTCCTCTCGATTATTTCTTGTAGGGGATACTTAAAAACTAAAGTATACCTGACCCAGCCTGACAATTTAGAAGTCTTAGAAGAATGAATATGTCAAGAAATACGAAACATAACCGCGGATGTCATCGACAACGTTCACAAAGAATTTATTTATTGACTTGGCTATTGTCAGATTGTTAACGGGGTCCAGTTTGAACATCTAATTTAGATGGTACCAAAACTTTTTTTATATTTTAAAGTTTTACAGCAATTTTTCTTGATAATTTCCTTACGTAAACAAATCGAATGTACCTTATCGTAGGTAATAAATATGTCCTTGCTGTTTCTGATATAAAAAATAGGGTTTACCATTAAAAAAAAATATCGATGACGTCGTAGCTCCTTCCTGCGTTACCCTGTATATTTTGATATTAGGCAAAAAAAGCTCTAAACTAAAACTAAATTTCAACGGGTCCGAGCGTTTTTCCAAACAGGTACCTATTTCGTTTATATTAAATGTATCCGCTACTAGATATACTTTCAAAGAATACACTAATATAATATTCATATTTTTTATTACCTGTATTTTGTCACAAACTCCTGTACTATCCATTCTAGAAGCTACGTTCACAGCGTTTCCCCAAATATCATACTGCGGTTTTCTAGCGCCGATAACTCCAGCCACCACAGGACCTACATTGATTCCAATTCTAATTCTAAAATTATTAAAGGAGTGTTCGTTTACTTCTTGCAGTTGCTCCTTGAGTCGCAGAGCATAGTCCGCCATCGCGGTCACGTGACGGTAGTCTTGCATGTCGCACGTGTTTTGAGTAAGACCTAAAATGACAAAAAATTAGGAGAACAATTTAGTATAAGTTTTATAATATAAATTATCCACTCTTAAATTCAAGCACAAGCTCAATAAAGCCTTATTATCATAAGAACATATAATCTCATTGACAAAACATCAATTTAATAATTACAAGTAAAATTTTAAAAAACATACTATAAGGAAGATAATATACTGGAATTTAATTTCTAATACAAATGCGATAAAAAACATGGAAAAATAAAATAATTCTCAAGCTTAACATTGTCCTATTCGTTAAGAAGGCCTTTTAACTTAACGTTTCTAAATTTTAGTTTATTAACGAGTTTTCTACTTTACACTGGAAGCTGATTGAAAAATCTTTTTACTTCAACTGAAACTGCAAGTTAAAGTCGGAATAGGAAGACCAGCGACATTATAGCTATCAAATATACAGAATTTTCCTGGATTTCCTGTTGATACATGGAATGAATTAGGCAGGCTGTTTCCAGAAAGAAATGCATACTAAAGTTAAAATCTTTCGCTGAATAAAAAAGGTCTACAGGACTCCCCATGTTAGATACGAAACACAAGACATAGGACACTCTTTTGTAACAAAAAAACCATGTTGAATGGATATTCTTGACAAAATCCACAAAAACAAAGACCATACCATAGCCGCGATTTTATCAATGCAAAATATATGTTCCTCTAAACAATTTTATAATTAACTCCAAAATGTAATATTAAAATTTCAATCTCTTATCCACAAATAAACCCAAAAACTTATTGGGAATGGGATTCGATAAAATCTGGGACTGAAAGACTAATACATCATTTGGCATTTAAAGAAAATAATATTTGTTTTAGAAACATTTAAGGTAAATAAGGTTGTCCCACAACATTTCTGGATTTTCACTAAATCACTGTTAATAATTCTACTCAACTCATAGGAATGCTACAAAATTGTCGTGTCATCGGTAATTTTTCCTGCTACATCTGTATGTTTGAAACTGTAACGTCTTTATCTGGATGAGTGGAATCGTACCCAGCATTGCTTTCTTCACAATCGATATCATGCCGTACTTGGTTTAACTCCGACCGGGTAGAGGTGCATCATAGTAAACAAAAATGTCAAGAGCGGTGGCTAAGGATTTTAGCCCAAACGGTGTATATTTTTAAAAATTTAGTGATTATAACGGTTTTTAGCTGTCATACATAAAAAAAAATTCTCGTAAATATAACTAGGGTTGTTCATTTCGATTTTCTGTCTTCCTCTTCGAGTACAGAAAAATAAATTATTTCTAAAATTAAACCAACATTTGTATTTGTTTTATAATTTTTAACATATTTTGTTATCTAAAATATAATAGTAACACAAAATATCCCGTTTATATTTTTATAAAAATATGAAGGTTAACACGTTTATCTACTCCAGATGCAGTAAAAGTAGTAAATTACTAAAACATTTAGTTATTTTCTCTCCTTATATTTAACATTTAATACATAACCTCACCTCACACTAATGGGATCTTTACTTTGTCGTTCTATAGTAACGACTTCTTCTTCAAGTGCCTTCTCCATTGCGGAGGTTGGCAATCATAATAGCTATTTTAATTTTTGAGGCAGTTGCTCTAAATAGTTGCTTTGAACTGCATCCAAACCATTCCCTTAGGTTTTTTAGCCATGAAATTCGTCGTCATCCTACGCCTCTTCTGCCACTTATTTTGCCTTGGATTATGAGCCGTAAGATGCTGTACTTTTCTCCCCGCATAATGTGTCCGAAATATTGCAGTTTTCTCTCTTTTACTGTTATCTCTACTTCCTTTTCTTTCCCCATTCTTCTCAACACTTCGGCGTTCGTAACTCGATCCACCCACGAAATCCTCTGAGTTCTTCTATAGGTCCACATTTCAAAAGAGCTAAGTCTTCTCATTGCCTCTCGATTCAGTGTCCATGCTTCCATTCCATAATATAGAACACTATATACGTAACATTTGGTAAGTCGTATTTTCAGGGTAACGTTAGATCTTTGCTGCAGATAACCTTTTTCATTCTAATAAAGTTGGCACGTGCTTTCTCGATTCTGGTTTTTATTTCGACGGTATAGTTATTATTTTCTGTTATTAGGGTTCCCAAGTAAGTGTATTTCTTAACTCTTTCTATGTGCTGGCCTCCTACCATTAGGGTTTCATTATTATTGGTGTTGTTTTTACTAATTATCATGAACTTGGTCTTTTTTGTGTTAAGAGAGAGTCCATATTTTCCACTAACTCTTAATATTTTATTCAATATTTTTTCTAGGTCTTCCAAACTATCAGCTATTATTACGGTGTCATCTGCATACCTAATATTGTTGATTAAAACTCCGTTCACTTTTATCCCTGCTGTTTCAGATTCAAGACTCTCCAATATGACCTCTTCAGAATAAGCGTTAAATAGTAAAGGTGACAATATACACCCTTGTCTGACTCCCCTTTGTATTTCCACATCTCCGGATATTTCCTGTCCAATTTTTACTGTCGCTCGCTGATTATAATACAGATTTGATATCAACCTTAAATCTCTTTCATCCAAATTTTTGCTTCTGAGAATCTCTATCAGTTTGTCATGTTTGACCCTATCAAAAGCTTTGTTGTAATCTATGAAGCAGACATAGAGGTCCTGATTGATATCCAAGCATCTTTGAGTAAGCACATTAAAAGCAAATAATGCTTCTCTTGTACCCACCCCGTTCCGGAAGCCAAACTGTGTGTCACCAATATCCAGCTCCAATTTGGAATGTATTCTAGCGTGTACAATTTTTAAAAGGGTTTTCAAAATATGTGACATGAAACTGATTGTTCGATAGTCACTGCAATCTTTTGAATTTGCTTTCTTTGGTAAACATATGAATATTGATGTTAACATTTCTCGGGGGATGGTTCCTGTGGTACAAATTGTATTAAATAATCTCACCAATAAATCCAAATTCTTGTCATTGATCAGCTTCAACAACTCACCTGGCATTTCATCTGGACCAACAGCTTTATTAGTTTTTATCGATCTTAATGCATAAATGACCTGTGCTTTAGTAATTTCAGGCCCCATGTCACCGCTCAGACTGTTTATAGAAGAATTTTCGTGTCTTTGATCTTCAAATAGTTTTTCTATGTATTCTTTATAGTAACGACTATAAAATATTATTAAACACATTTTATGTACTTTCTCAATAACGTTGTGATATTTTTATTATATTAAGACGTAAAATAGTTTAGACACTTTGTGCCGCTATTTAATATTGTAGTGTTTAGTGTTTGTAACTATAAACTCTGGATACTTTGAACGTTTTAGACTATTGTTATTATATTGTAATAAAAACACTTCATAGTGCCGGTTTTTCTACTTCACTAGTGTGTTAAAAAGCTCTAGGCGATCTGACAAACTACTGTACGTATTTCCAAAGCACAAATTTTCATCACTAGCAGTAAAATATTTAAATTACAGACAGATAAAATAAAGTCTTAGCGCAGAAAAAAAACACTAATGTAATAAATGAAAAAGAAACGCAGGTAAATCGAATTAGTGGTTTTCGAACATTATAAAATGTAGGATATATTAAATAAATATTTTATATACCTGTTCTATAAAAATATTAATTGCCCGTTGTTCCTTTTCCTTATATATATATATATATATATATATATATATATATATATATATATATATATATATATATATATATATATACAATGAATTAGAAAAAATCATTATTTTTGATCATATCGGTTTTATTTCATGATCAGTTTAGTTTTTGTTGATTATTTTAATCCGGTATTAAAATCTGATTTCATATTTAAAATTTCACATAAAATAACGAACCCCATAATAAACATTTAAATTCCTCATTAAATAACCGTATACAAACCGGATATAAAATTATCGATATGTCTATACATTCGACAAATTTCTTGTTAAATAACGGAAAAAGAAGATAGTAGAATGGGCCACTCTCATCCTGTTACAGTTTCCAAAAAAAGTCAATAGTTTGATGCATTTGTTAGATTTTGACATAAAGATATATACATACCGTTTGGACCATACTTACATTACTGTACAAGTTTGTCCCATAGTTTAGAGACATTGTTCATAGACTATGAATACTTTCTTTAATCTATTTTCGAGGAAAAAATTAGTGTTAACTCTCTGTCTAAGGTGCCGTTTTTGATATTTAGTTATTTCAGATCTACTGTTATTCAGTCTCAGTATGTGTTGTAGTCCTCACCCATAGTTAAAGATATAACAAAAATTAAAATACCCTCATTTTGTAAAGTTTTTCTAGATTTTATGAATATTAAGAATTAAAATCACTGCTCAGATACAGTGCTCATAAGTATAACAACAATATTTGTTTAGGGTGCCAGCATTCCATTATCCCATAGAATACTATAGATAGAGAAACAGAGAAGCACTGCACTGTCCAAATACTACACAAATGGCATTGCGGAAGTAATATTAATTATATCGTGTATGTTTTTATATTAATTTAAAATCCATTTATCGCTGTTATAATATTTAATTCCGTTTCGCTTCCGATGCATAATGAATTTCAAAGTGAATAAAGTGTTTTTATAACTAAAATAATATCTGTAAATGAAAATTAAACAAATCTACATTTAAGCTTTATTAATCACAATCGATTGTTTCTCTTCTTTATTTATTAATTTAAATATATATTCGGTCTTTATTACAATTCAAACCGATTTAAATTAATCCACATCATTTATTCAACTAGATTTTGTCAGTTTACAACAAAACAAGGAATAATTGAAATTCTCTGATATAATACATAATGTATATTTTGGTTTTATGCTTGTTTTTGTTATTCCAATATAGAAAAATCAGCTTTTAAACCAACAATGGCATTAATTGATTTGTTAATTTACAAAAGGGATAAAAAAAATGGTACCGTGAATTAATAATTTGATTTATTAGAGTTTTCAATAAATCTCTATTATTAATACACACTTTTTCTGTTTTTGTGTCTTACCTGAATTGAAACAATGTAGATTTTATTTTAATTTTCTTTTTGTATTTCATAAATTAGTGGATATGACTTAACTATACTAATTATATATTATATTAACTATATTAACTTCCTTTGAATTTCGCCGGTTCGATTGAAGACGAACGCATCAGGCTTATTTGTCATGAAATACTGTCAAAGGAAATTTTAAAAGCGTCTGGGCGATGGGAACCCACAAAGGCCAAGTGATAAATAAAAATATATTAATGTTTGTAGATAATAATGTTTATAAGTATTCATAAATTTTGGTAATATGAAATTGACTGCGTTTTCGCACCAAATGTGTTTTATCACCGATACTGCAATTTGTTATTCAGTGAGTTTCATAGCAGATTTTGAGGAAATAATTTCGGTAAAAAAATATGGCCAGGTTCAAAATAAATTCTTTTTTTAAATTGAACTTATTGACGACGAAGGATAAACGGCAGCTTTGTGAGTTTTATGCAGTGCAATTTTATTGTCATCAAGTTTATTGAATAAAAAACGAAACCTTTGATGATAATGCACTACATATTTGCAGACAGTACAAGAATTTTACCAAATCTCGCCTTTAGATTTTGAATATTTGTTAAATAAAATAGGACCAGTCATTTCCAAAACAGAAATATATTTTTGGCAGCCCATTCCCACTCAACAGGCAATCTCGAAATTTTCTTCTCGCTGGCCACAGTAATTTTTCTGAGGCAATTTCATCCTACTGATCCACCTTCTTTTCTTTTATTAAATCTTTGGCGTTAACTTACAAATTTTGGAATTATTTTCACCTTTTCGCTAAATTCAATATATTTTCTTTGGACCACTTCATATTCACTTAGCAATAACTTTTAATCAACGCCAAGTGCTAAATAAGTTTCATTTAATTAACAAAAAAATAAATAATATTGTACCGTCAGTCTTGCTGCAAAGTAACTTTTTTCGAAAGAGAGTGCCATAAACTCGTCTCACTAAATACAAAATTCCTTTGAGTTCGTACCAAAAAACCGACAGAAAAGGGATCGCTGCGAGTCTCTGTCGCGCTGCGAGCAAACAATAGAAATGTGGTAAAAATAACTTTATGTATTCCAAACTCATTTATTACCTTCTTTGAGGCCTGCCGCCAAAGGCGCTCGACATCAATAGAAGTAGGCAAAATTCAAAGGAGTCTCGCTGCAAGTTCGCGGTTGGTTTGTCATATTTATACGCATTTTTAGACAGTGAATCAGGCTAATAAGGACAATAGGACATGCATTCGATGTTTTTCTCTTTTAAATAATAAAATGTTAGACGTGCTGTGTGAGAGCTGGCATTTTTATGATGAAGAATAATATGAAGTTTTCGCTTGTTTCTCCTGATTATGTCAATGACTTTTGGTAAACCAAATTATTGTATACTCTTCAAAGTCAGTTGTTCTTCGATTATCCAAAGAAATGATTGTTATATCTCCATTTCAACCAATGAAACAAGCGAACATTTTCTTAGAAGCGCTGAGTGAATGAAAACTTTTGGGGCATTGGGTACATCTTGGAATACCCAAACAGTAGATTATTGCTTAGTTTGCGATTTATACGTCACATGTTGCGATGTTATATACGGATTTTGCAGCTTCTCGGTTTAATTTTTTGAGCATTTCCTTACAACAATTTATAGGAGCCCTTTTTTGAGCTTCAGTCAAATTATACCAAACAGATTTTTTAACAATTAAATTTTCATGCAAAATGGCATATAAGACAGTCATCGATAAGAATAAATATGCATGTATCTCACGGTAAGTCACAGGCAGATCTTCTTCAATCATAGGGTGCGCGTTTTGAAACAGAAGAAGATACTTTTCCAGTAAAAGACATTAGAGGAATGTCGCTTAGCAAAGTCGTTACCTGTTCTGTAAGCTGGATGATGGGCTGAGACACTAAGAAGTTTTGACTTGACTAAATAAAATTTATTATATGACATATCCTCTTGTGGGGTTGATAATCTTCTTTCGAGCATCTCCTCGGGTGTCGAATTGGGAAATGAAAAACCCTGGATAGAGAAAAACTAGCGAAGACTGCACTTCAGGTCAGAAGAGGCTTCAAATGACGTTTCACTTTTGGTTAAGAGCCAATGAAACTGAAAATTAAAACTTTAAATCCTTCAAAAAGCAACGGAAAACCACCGAATTACTCTCCTAAGAAAACCAAAGGCAAGTTGGAAACGCATCAGAAAAATTATCGATGAAATAAAAAGTAAGTTATTTTATTAAATATAAAAATATCACAAAATGGTTGTATTCAAAAATATGAATTATTAAATAACATTTTTATATATGTTTTCATAAACTTCACTTAGGTATTTAAAATTTAGCATTTATTAGGTTGATTTGCGGGTAGCGGGTGTCATTCTTTACAAGGGTTCTAATAGAGGATAGTTTACTACAGGGATTGGCGACCCTGCCTCTACGCTAGCTACAGGCTTTCTCCGAGCTTCTATTCCCGGAGGCAGTTAGGTCATCAAAAACTTTCCTATCTATCTCTACCTTTATCCTAATCCCTTACATGGAGCACCAGCTACGTTAGCCCCCAAATATGACTTCATTGGTCAAAATCCTGCGATAGGGAAAGGAAAGAAAACCACTTCATTAACTCTCTCCAGGAAAACTATGTTACATAATAGTGAACAGTAATATACAACTTATTCTTTAAGGTCAAATAGAGGGCAAACGATACGTGAGAGGCTGCGGAACATCAGGCAATCGACGGGTATCAATAACTTTGACGAACTGTCAAGCAGCCAAGGAAAGATTACTAACAATGAAATATTCATCGACGCACCTTAGGTGTATGGTACTCTAGTAAGAAGAAAGGTTGATATTCTGGACGAATATACAGGCATACCTGGATTTATTTCCTGAATATTCATAAGTACGAATTTAGATATATCCAAAAGATCTTATTTTTATGTCACCAAAAAATAACTTAAAAGAACAGAAGCAGCAGATTATTACGATTATAGTGAGTAAGATGGAGTAAGAAGAGGACTGTTATCATTTACCTTGCTTTCTATTTAAATTTTATGTTTTACATATTAGTGCTTAAAAGTTGTACATTATTGAAATTAGAAAGTGTATTACCATATTATAGACTTTCAGAAAAGTATGGGCATGGCGACCCTATGACTTCTAGCTGGTTACGGAATTCCCTTTTTTGATAGAACTTTTGCTAAATGTCAGTACTATTTTTCTCAAAGCAGTCCTAAATTTGTAGAGTGAAAGTACAGTTAAAACTGTTGTAGTTAAAAATTTCCTTAAATATATCTTGACAACTTTGCCTTCTCGTAAGATCGAACATGATTCTCATTGCCTCAGGGCATAATTCCATATTGTAGATGAAAATGAAAAGATCAAATATACGAACACCTTAGAATATATTGACTACAAACAAATATGTTAGGTATTAACAAGCAGAAGGGAACTTCTTGCATACATTATCAATATGTATTGACCAAGCCTAGCGACTATTTATCGATATGAAGTCCTATTAATTTGACATACTATGAAAAATGTATAGTGATACCTTCACCATCAAGTCCTAAGACGAAAATTGAATATTCAAGAACCATATTGCCCTATAACAAATGCCTCTTTAAAATCGCTCACTGGGCCCGCAGAATAAAACAAAGCACTTCTCTTTAAATTGCTTCCAATACTATATTAAATACTTTTTAACATTGCTAAATCACAACTATCTAATTACTACTTCTTAATATCTTCACTATTCAAATATAACTATACAATTCCATTAAGATTCTTATCCTATCCCTATTGATATATCTCTAGAATTTGCTATACACATACACATACAGTGAAGGTAAAAGTCACGGTTGCTGCCTTATCATTATTAATAAATATAAAGTATAGATTCTCAGTAAGTGCCTTCACTTTGCAATGATCCGATACTATGGGCTAATAAAACAAGCTATTTTGTAATTATTAAATTAATTACTGTATAAAACAGTACATTTATTTTTTACTTTTTAGTGGAACATTTTGATGTCGGTTCATATTTAAAAATTTTAATATTTGACATTTTCTGAGGCGTATAATCATCCTTGTTATTTAATTTGACTTACCTGATGCTGCCATATAGGTAGCTCCAGTGCTCTTAATTTTCTCGATGTATTTAAATTGATCTTCAGATAAAATTTCATCAAAATCAGCTATAATTTCATTTAAAAGTCTTAAACATTCTACGCCCTCGTTGTTGCCCTCTAGTTCTACATAAAATTCGGAAAAGTTTGGAATTGAAGCAAACATAATACAGACGAAGTCGCACTGCTCGTGGTACAATTCCTGGAAACAAGAAAACTTAAATAATATTAAAAATGTTTTAGTAGAAAACTATGATTATACTTTCATATATTTTAGTTACATCTTATTAGTGGTTTCCCATGAAATCTAAACCTGGTTAATTGAACAATCTCATTTTTTTTCACAGCCGAGGAAAGTATGACACACATTGTTTAATAATCTGTTTTCAGCTTAAACCAGATTAATACTATATAGTCTTACCTGCCAGATAATTCGGTGATTATTAATACTATATCTGTAGGTAAATAGTTTTATTATTAATTGTTTTAACAATACGTCCTAAAAATTTTTATTTTTACAAAACATGTTTAAATATTTTTTTTATAGCCATTTCTACAAAATAACGGTACCTTAGCGATGACGTAGCCCATTTTTATTTCTTATGTACTATCGTCTGCTCACTGTTATTGTGGAAAAGTTTTGTAACTATATTTTTATATTTATTTTTAACTTAGAAAAACTGCATTTCCAAGTGTTGCAAATGCTTTAAAATAAAGGGAAACATCGGCAAAGGAAAAAATTGTTTTTCTCCAATTTATGATTCAAATCTAAACTATATAATAAATTCTTTGGAAAAATTTAAGTAAATCATACAAAATAATAATCAGATGTTTTTTTTACGATTAATTTAGCAACACCTTAACGGATATAAATAATGAAACTGCACATTTTAACTGAAATTAATGATATGGTATTTATCCTAAAAACTTAATAAAAAGTGACATACATAGCTAATTTACATAATGAAATGAAACATTATAATTATGATTGATATTTATATGTGTGTAATTTCCACTAAGAATAATTTGGAATTATGAATCAATTTTATTACTGGAAATTATCTGCAGTGACTTCAAATACTCATCAGTTAATTTGAATGTGTAAATATTTTTGTATATTTCATTTTGGAGAATACTTTTTCACACATATAATTAGTACCAAAAGCTGAATAAAAGCCACGAGCAAATTTATGCAATGACATTTAATTATTTTTCTTTAAAAACATCTGCAAATCAATAATTTCTAACAAGACTTTCTAATTAAATAATTTTGAGAATGTTTAATGATGTTTTATATTATATTCTTTGAGGACTGATATTCTTTCATTGTAAATTATACACACTGCCTTAATACTTGACTCATCAAATATTGATATCCCTATTGCTCTTTAAATGTTCTGCACTCACTATCTATCTTTTGTTTCTTTTCCAGATTTATACAAATTCACACAAAAGGAATTTCGAATTAAAATAATATTAAGAGCAAGAGTTCTGAGTAAATAAAATTTACCGAATTTATCTTTAAGACATTTTTAACTAAATTTAACACCCACAATTAAACACACTGTATTATTACCTAGAAGCTATAGTCATAAAACACTCTAGCTGTACTATATTTCGTTCTTCAGATCACACTTGTCACTTTACATTCAAACTTTGTAGCTGTCCGACCCTCGGTTGTCTCCTGTATTTGTATCACGCGTCTTCGGTGCGTAGAACATATTTCAAAACTTTCGAAAGACAAACGATCACGCAGTAGAACTTTTCAAAACATGCCCTAGCTTCGCTATTCACTACAAGATAACGTTGTATATTTCGACTAACCAAACATAATTGACATTTTTGCGAAATTCCACCGCTTTGTAGCTTTGGAATGTCCTGCACTTAACCTCTCTACTCTTGGCAATATGCCACTATTACATATTTAGCATGATCGTAAATAGTCGTAACAATACGTAAAGCATTGTACTTGCATAGGATATCTCTGACGCAATAGAATGTCTTGGAAACTTAACCGTAAAAATCAACCGAAAATGTGAACGGATCTGAGTCCACCCCCGCGTCCTGTGCTATGGATATCTCACTCGCTGACTAGTCCCAATATAAAAATTGGACCGTGATTCAAGACTACAGTATGCTGATATGATGAACTGGCCAGGTTTTGGTCCTTGGGACTTTGTAGAGGAGTAAGTGTGGACCTTGGACTAAAAAGTTTGGATAAGATCCGCTATTGCACTTTAATCTCTTTTAAGGCTCCTTAACTTTTACTTCAAAATATAATATTTCGTTTTCCATGCGACTAGATTGCAAATATAACTGTCAAACCAACTATATAAACTAGAAGTATATTTTCTATTGTTTAACTTTCCATACGCTATTCAATATTGTATCCTATTCAAAATTTCCCAAACCCACGGCGAGACAGATTTCTCACAGACGCTCGTGTTTAATTATATTGTTCGTGCTTATAATATTACAATTAGTTTCAAAATTGGGATACATTAAATCATTATAATTCTGTAATATTTGCAATATCTGGTAAAATGGATTTCTCTCTACTGTTCTGCTTCGCCTCAGGTAATAATTTACGGTTGATTGACTGTTTTGCAAATAGAATAATTGGGGTAAATTAGAGTCCTGGGTAAATCAATAGCTTTAAAGCAGCGACATTATTACTAATTTGGCCGATCTATATTTGGTATCATGTCGAATGTCATATTTTGAATAATTTTTTTTATTAATAATCTCAAGCCACGACAATAATCAAAAGATTTTCTAACAGAATTTTATCCTATATAATGAATTTATTATTGTATATTTACTAACAATATAAATAAATTGTAAAATACACGAAATTAGGCCACCCTGCACAGAGAGTCTTTATATGAGGAATCAAATTTCAATAACAGATGACGCAAAACACAGTAGCGGATTCAGGGGTATGACGCGAATGCATGCGGCGTGTACGACCATAAAAATAGAATTGCATTGCATTGGTTCAAACCACTTGAATGACATATGACAAACTATCCAGAGAAAAATCTTTGACAGAAACATTTTACTTAATCAAAATGAACACTTGAGTTTTTTTAATAAAGAACGAAATCTTTCACGGCTTTGGTCAAGTTGAAAATGATGGTTCTGGGATTTAGATCGTGTCAATTTAGAATTATTATCCGACGTTTTGCCTACGATTGCATGAGGCATCTTCAAGAACGAGATTAGAACACTGAATGACTATCGGGGCCCGGTATTTATACCCGACTGGTGCTCAGCGAACCGTGATCCAGCGTTACAATCGATTTCCACGTGTGATGTAGACTGTAACCCGTATCTCTATTATTGTTATTTGGATATGTACAAATTTCGATTGATTCTCTAATTTTACGTTTAAAGAAACCAGACACTGATGCTAGCACCTTATTTTCTTTTACATTAAAAGTGTGACCTGAGCAATGCTGGTGTTCAGCTACTGCAGATTGTACATAGACTCCACCCTACTAGAATTAATTAAAGCATTCTGATTTCCACTTATTTCACTTTTCAAGGAACTTTCTATGAGCCGACTTAGGGGGCGGCCATGGGATCTCCGCTATCACCTGTGGTAGCTAACATCTTCATAGAAGCTTTTGAAGAAACTGCCTCGTCTTCAGCTCCTCTAAAAATTTTGGTGCAGATATGCAGATTATACGTTCGTAGTTTAGCCGCATACCTCCATAATATCCTGAATCATCTAAATAAACAATACCCTAGCATAAAATTCACTATGGAAACTGAATAAAATGTTGCCCTTTCCTTTCTTGGTGTAACAGTGCAAAGGAAAGAGAATAGCAAATTAGGACATTTTGTGTACAGAAAACCAACTCAGATAAATCGGTATCTCAACGCAATGTCACACCATCATTCTTTTGCAAAAACAATCCGTCATAAACTCTTTAGTACATATAGTACTTTTAATATGTGATGAACAATCACTGAAATCAGAAACAGAAAAACTGGCTAATGTTCTGAGAGGCGCCGGATACTGCCCTGAAGATACAAGACGTTCTATTAATAAATATAAAAACCCAACTCCTAAACAAAATGTCATAAATAAACCTCCTATGGACAATCTTGTCTTACCTTACATACACGGAACCACTGACAAGATTGCCATATTGTTCCGAAAATGAAACATACGGACAATTTTCAATACATGTAAGAAAGTCTTTAAAGGACGCAATTCCATTTCAAACAGAAGACGTTTACAAGATACCTTGCTCTTGTGGTAAAGTGTATGTAGGTGAAACAGGACGGTCTATATCCACTAGGCTTAAGGAACATGAAAGATGTATAAAAACGAAACAAATTGTACAATCTGCAGTAGCTGAACACCAGCATTGCTCAGGTCACTCTTTTAATGTAAAAGAAACTAAGGTGCCTAGCATCAGTACCTGGTTTCCTTAAACGTAAAATTATAGAATCAATCGAAATTTGTAAATATCCAAATAATATTAATAGAGATGCTGGTTACAGTTCACATCACACGTAGAAATCGATTGTAAAGCTGGATCATGGATCGTTGAGCACTAGTTGGTTATAAATACCGGGCTGTTGCTCCTCGATAGACATTCAGTGTTCTAATCTCGTGAAGCAAAGATCTCGGAAGATGCCTTGAGCAATCATTCGCGAAACGTTGGATAATAATTCCAATTTGACACGGTCTAAACCATGATTTTCAAGTAGAGTTTTTTTTTTATTTAGGAGACACTGTATTTAAAGTGGAAATAAAATATTAGCGGCTCTATTAAATGGTTCGGCAGTAAGCGTGTGATGCCTGGCACTCAAAATTCATTAATAAAACGAAAACGATCATTTTAGATCCATAAACCTGACGCAGGCATATTTAAAGTTCAATTAATTTTTCAGAGATCGTATACTGACGTTAATTTCCGGAATATCGACCTCACTGAGAAAATATCAACAATATATCTATTGTTAGGGTTATATTGTAACACAGTATAAAACTTTTCTAGGCATATTCAGGCGACAATTCTCGATAAGTAAAATACTTCTAGGAGATAAAATAATATATAAAGTGCGGTTACTATATGATATTCTGACAAGTATGCTGCTCAAGATGGCACATAGCAAAAAAATTCTTGAAATATGTACATGTATATAAGCCTATTATAGAACAGAATATAGGTTTTTAAAATCTCTACAACTTTTATTTGAAACTTTTTTTTTCCAGAATGCGTTCCTTGGTTTGTAGATTCAAAAAAACTTGTTTTGGTCAACTTTGAGCACCTCCCCTCTTGACTACATTTTATGTAGGGTTTGTTCTTCCATTGTTGCAACATCTCTCGGTAGGTCTCATCCATCTCGGAATTTACATCAAAAACAGCAAAACCGATGGCTTAGACTAGAACCATAAACTTAAACATTTTATGGAGGTTCATGGGCCGGATAATATATATGAATATTTAAAAATATGTCGAAGAAATTGTACATTTGTTAAATATGAAAACCGTTAAGGATTAAGTCATTAGAGGCTTATACATATGAACATATTTCAGGAATTTCTTTGCCTAGACGCCATTTTGAGCTTCATATTTGTTAGAGTATTCCATAGTAACTGCATTTAATGTATTATTTGATTTTTCACAAATTTTTCCTTGTCGCTGAACATGCATAAAATTTTTTTTATCCCGTTTTACAATATAACCTCCATATTGATGATATTTTATCAAAGAGGTCGATTTTTCTAAAGTTAATATTAGTATACCATTTTTGCTTTAAACCACCTAGAATGTTTTTAAACTGAAAAAGGTTTTCATCATAAGGAAATATAAAAATAATCAAATAAAATCGCTATAATGCAACATATTCGTTTGATTACATGTACAAAAAATCCGTATAATGATTGTTTTTTCTGTTCAAAAAAGAACGATTTAAATATCCGCAAAATAGCTAATAAGAGTGAATAGTTTTTTTTTTCAGTTACTATTGATTTATTTTAGTTATGGAGCGACGTAGAATAGAATATGAGATTGTTTTATTGAGTTGTGCCTAACAGATAGAGAACCTTTGTTCCTAGTTTGGGAATTTGAAAGTGGTGGAGGAGGTTAACGCTATCGGACTGACGCCACAGCACCGTAATTTTGCAGACGACAACCAGTTATAAGAGGATATTGGTTTTTATTGATTTTGAATCATTTTTCCAATGAAATAAAATATAAAAAATGATTTATTATCAAGGAATAACCTTTTTTATTGTCCCTTGCAGTATTGTTGTAAATTGTTTACAATTATGCTCGGTTGAACAAAGCACGCGGTCAATTTAATTGTAATGGAATCTTATGCATTTTTTGTCATAGTCTAATTATCCAGTTACTTTATTACTTGCTAAAATTCCCCACCGCCAGTTAAATTAAAATTTAAAAAATTTATTGCGCCTATAGCACACACATATTTCTGCTTTAGGCTGTTGAAAGCCATTAATGAACGCTAGCGTTATATTATTTTATTATTACCACAAAATTTAATAATGTACATGTTTCATCCCATACGTTTATATTATTTTGCCGAAAGGGTTTCGCTGTATTTCGGAAGTAATAAACCTTCAAGCACACAGTGATACTGAATTTCTCTTTATTTTTGTTTTAAATTTTCGTACTTATCTTCGCGTAACGGAAGGTTTGAACTTTTATAGGAAATACCAATGGCCAATTTAATTTAAAGTTTTTTTTTTATATTGAACGTGAAAACCAATTTATGCTTTACTAGTAGCTACCCGTCGTGGTTTCGCTCGCTCATTCGATGAGGGTATAATTTGAATAGATAGATATTTCATGAACACGACTTTTTTAAAAGAAATTTTTAAATAGAAAACATAATAAAAAGTTGATGCTGGTAGCCGTTACTACGTGGTAGTTAATCATCTTCGGGAAATGTTTAAAAGGAACTACTATGTTTTATACTCATCCAAGAAATCTTACAGGGACGAAATATAAATCCAATAGTTACTTCTGAAATCTTGTCCTCTTTCGAACTTTGCCTATCACAAACCTATTTCTAGTTTAATAACAAATTTTATTTACAAAATTCAGGCCTAGCAATGGGTTCTCCTCTTAGCCCTCTCCTAGCAGACATTTTCATGTCAAACTTAGAAAACAAAATCCTTAATTCCCCTTTAAGCAAAAACCATGTTCAATTTTGGTACAGATATGTAGATGTGTGCATGTTTTAAAGGCACTACTAGACAGCTTCAAAAATTCTTACAATTCATTAATAATTGCCATCCAAAAATTCAGTTTACTTTGGAAACTGAAAATAACCATAAAATAAATTTTCTTGATCTCACCATATCTCACCTCAATAATCAGTGTAAATTAAAAATTTTTAGAAAACCAACGTTTACAGGTAATACTATATCTAATGATTCTTTTCACCCCTTACAACACAAAATGGCTGCATACAATTCAATGATACATAGAGCATTCTCTTTGCCTCTCTCTGAAGAAGATCTTCAAGAGGAACTAAATATCATTGAAAGGATTGCAGTATCAAACAATTACTCGCAACAAACCATAAAGAAATTAATAACTAAAAAACAAAAACAACTAGCTTTTAATTCAATATATCCTAAAATAAAAAATGATAAAGATAGTTCATCTGATATATCTTTGTCATACTGTGGTACCCTATCAGAAAACATAGCTAATACTCTTTCCAAATATAATATAAAAGTAGCCTTTAAATCTCAACACAATCTGTCCACTATCCTTTACAATGCTAAAGATAAAATTAATAAATTTGATAAATCAGGAGTTTATAAGTTAAAATGTTCAGAGTGTGATAGCTTGTATATTGGACAAAGTGGTAGAAGCTTTAAAACTCGCTTTTCAGAACACCACCGATCATATAGACTACAAAAAACAGACTCGAGCTTTGCCAACCATTGCTTAGAACACAGCCACAGTTTTCCTGATTTGGGCAACACTGACATATTGCGTTATTCAACAAAGGGCCAAAAGTTAAATATTCTTAAATCTTTAGAAATATATAAACATAGTAAAAATAAAAATGTAAATTTGCTTAATGATCAGACAGAACTTGGGTTTTTCCCGTTATTTGTTGTCACCAAATAATAATTAGTTCCCAAAATTTAGAACCTCCCCTTTGTAATAATGAAATATCTCAGGTAGTTCTTATTTATTGTTAAATTTTCTCATGTTTCTGTATTGAATACTTAGTCTACCTTTGTAATTCAGTTTGAAAATGACTCTGTGAGTTGAAACTGCAGTCACTGTTTTCTTAATAAATTTAGTGGTATAAAACATAGTAGTTTCTTTTAAACATTTCCCGAAGAAAACATAATATTTTATTGGGTGTTCGGATAATGCACCAGAATACTTGGACAGGTAGTAAAAATTTAATGGAGCATTCACGAGCTGTTTTTTAGAGAAAACACAAATATCTCAAAAAGAACTTGAAAATTTTCTTGTGTTTTGAAGATCCAGGGTTCAAAAGTTGACAATTTTTATAATGCGCTGTAAAGTTCTTATTTAAAAAGATATTAAAACATTTTAAACGACTTATTTTTATAATATTTTAAGCGTAATCTAAAGGTGTAATCGCAATTTTAAAACGAGATGTAGTTAAAAAGTTATTTATCTCAATTAAGTTATTTTAAATACAACACGCTATATATTTTTAGATAATAAGGTAGAGCTTTTATAATATATTTAGAACAATATACCACACTTTAGGTTAAAATGAAAAAGCAAGCTGGATTTTGCAATTTTTTCATTAAAAATCGTAGTAAGCCATGAAAAAATAAAGTAAGGTGTTATGATACTTGTTATTTAAACTTAACGATATATTTTCATAAAATTTAAATTTGTCATGAAAAACAAAAAAAAAACAATTGTTTGAAGATAAGCCATTTAAGCTAATAACGATGTTTATTTCGTCAAGTTCTGCTTCCATTATAATTATTAAAAATGAAAATTACGAGAAGTATGATATGGTGTATGCGCAGGCGCGGTTACAAGGAAGGGCGGTGGGGTTGATTGCCCTCTCCAAGAGCTTTGAGTTCAGAAAAATAGACCCGATTGTGCCTATTATACTAGAAATATGTATGCTGTTGGCATCTTCCCCGCCGTCGACAACTTGTTTTTTCCTTGCAATCGCCCCCCCCCCCCCAAAGAGCTTTGAGTCCAGGAAAATAGACCCGATTTTGCTTATTATACTAGAAATATGTATGCTGCTAGCATTTCTCTTCCCGTCGACAACTTGTTTTTTCTTGCCATCACCCCCACAAGAACATCAAATTAAGAAAAATAAACCTAATTTTGCTTCTTATACTAGGAATATGAATGCTGCTGGCATCTTCCCCCGTCAACAACCTGTTTTTTCTTGCGATTCCCCCCCCCCCTCCCCGAGAGCTTGGAATTCAGAAAAATAGCCCCGACCCAGCCTTTTATTTTGTGATATCACCGCCCCCCCCCCCTCCAAAGAGAGAAGCTAAATCCGCCCTTGTGTGTGCGTATATGAAAAGGAAGAAAACCCAAGAAAATGCCCTTAATCCATATTTTCAACGTTCTCCAGATAAATGTCAACCTTTTAAAGATAATTTTAAAAGGCAAAGAAAAATTTGAAAGATTTTGGAAGTTTTAATAAACCGAAGCCACACGAATATTTTAAAGCAAATGATGAAATAAATGTTGTTGAATATGTGGCAGCCCAAACTCAGGTAACAGTGTCATAAATCATTATCTACACAGGCAAAAAGTGAAAATAATTTCACAGCCGGATTCACTAACATGGTTTAACTTTAAAACCATCCTAAATTGACAGCAGAGGGCTTACACTGCAAGAACAACAATAAACCAAGCAAGTTTTTAACCCTAAAAGTATAAGCATAAGAATGATTTTGTTTTATTACTGAACCGGCAAAAATGGAGAGCTTTATTTATTTTCGGGATACAACTATTTCTCTTACATATTTCAAGGCTTTATTGCCAGGTTCTCATCGTTAATATCCCTATAAGATTTAAATTTCATGGCAACTAGATCGGGTTTAAGTCTTAAATCTTTTTAGTAAATCTGGCTTTATTATTTTAAAGTTATACGAATTGAAAATATATTTTTAGCAAGGAAAGCCTAGATGTTGGCTTGTTCATATCCTTAGCGCAGTAAGATCTGTAAGAAAACGTTGTCAAGTGTATAGACAATAATGGGATCCTTTTTCAGTTTTTTCCTGGCTAGATTTTCTAAAAAAAATATAACTTGTTATTTAGAACAAATTATGTTCTAATGTTCATGTTTTTTAAATACTATTTTGTCATTATCTTGTGTTGTGATTAAATAAATATTAAGCGTATCTGTAAAGTTTAAATATAAGTATCATAACACCTTCTTTTGTTTTTAATGAAAAAATCGTAAATTCGAGTCTGCCTTTTCATTATGTCCTAGTATGTGGTATATTGTTATAAATATAATTAAAAACTCTACCTTATCATCTAAAAATATATAGGGTGTATCATTTAAAATGATCAAATTGGAATGAATAATTTCTTAAACACACTTCGTATTAAAGTTGTGATTACACCGTTAGATTACGCTTAAAATATAAAAATAAGTCGTTTAAAATCCTTAGTACCTTTTCAAATAAGAACATTACAAGACATTATAAAAATTGTCAACTTTTGAAATTCACCCTGTATCTTCAAAACAAAAGAAAATTTTTAGGTTCTGTTTGCGACATTTTTAGTTTCCCTAGAAAACGCCTTGTGAATGCTACATTAGTTTTTTGCACACTTTAACAATTAACGAGAAACTCCATAAAAGGATGGAATTTGGGATAATCTGCGTATAGAAGTAAAACCAAAATAATGAAAAGAATTATCAAACAGTATGCTTAACTAGAATGCTAATAGAAGAACTGGGGGAATACTGGGTGAAAATATAAGAATATATAAAAAAAGTTAATCGCGGACGTAAACCAGATTATGACATATATTACAAGATAAGAATATTTAAAACCAACATGCAGTTGAAAATATTGAAGCAGTGTATGATCCCGGTCCTGATAAATGGTGCTGAAACACGTGCACTCATCCAGAAAACCATGAACAAGGTAGAAGCAATCCAATACCAGATGGAGGGAGACATATTCAATATAAGATTAATAGATAATAAATTAATCGAATGTATAAGACAAAGAGAGAATATGTAGAACAAACAATATTAAAAGCAAAATGGCGTTGAGCGGGTTACATTGCAAGGACGGGCAGAACAAGATGGCTAAGAACAACAACAAAATGGTATTAAAAAATTTCTAAATGTTACAGTGATTTCCCGTAAAACTGGGAGCGACATTCAATGAATCTATATGTTAATAATTCAAAGATCACCCATGTAACTGGCATATGATATGACACTATCCTCAACTAAACCAAGTGTAACATTTTTAAGATGGCAATAGTGACCCTCGAGACCCTATAAGTATATTTTCATGTTTTACCCAAGAGTTTATAGTCAATAGTGCTTTCAACACTAGAGGTAATACTTCTTAATGGATTTGATACTGATATCTCAAAAATAATATTTGGCATTGGCGAGAGGTGAATTTTTTAAGCTAAAAGGAACTAGGAATGTATTTTTACTTATCATTTTAGAACTTTTAAACTTTCAGTAGCTCATACAAGTTTTAATATGAATTTAATTGTAAAATGGATTTCAAGGAAAAATTCCTCGAACACGAAATAATCTCAAACTTAGTAGTTAACAAAGCCCAACTATTTTCGAAAACACTATACTTTCTAATTCGAAACTTCACCGTAGACTGTCTTAAAGTTCTTTGTAAAATTAACTTTAAAGTTTCTATCCTCAAGTTATAAATTTAGCGACGCTTACTTGTTTTACATAGACAAGATTTAAATTAATATATGAACAAGCATAAATAAGATATGCAGCTGGAATATCTTGCTTGGTTGACGAAAGTTTACTGGTATTTAAATAAACTGCAATGATACGCAGTGAGGCGAAAAATGTCTGTTGTGAATCTAAAAACCCACCACAGGATGCTGAAGATACAGCGTATGTGTGAAATATGCACCGCAATGGTCAAATATCTAAAAAAAAAAGAGAAAGTTTAAATACAAAAGTTTTAGGAAATTGAATGGTTCATTTTATGATAATCTTGACTTTGACATCGGCCATAACCTTTAGTATCAGATTCTGAACTTAGATGATAGACAGAAAGTTAGAAAGATGGATCGTTTGTATTTTTTAACTGCTTTATTAACGATATTGAGGACATCATAACTTTCAGTAGATGTCTTCTTTATGCAGATGATTTAAAGATATTTCGGGTTGTCAGGAGTAGCAACGAATGCGAAGGCATTCAACAGGATCTTGCTCGGTTCTCTGAATGGTGTAAGTTAAATTTTATGCACCTCAATGCTAATAAATGCTCCATTATAAGTTTTTATCGTAAAAGGGATTGGATAACTTTTGATTACTTTCTTGATAATAACATGATTAATCGTGTTGAATGTGTGAAGGACCTGGGTGTTACATTTGACCGGGCCCTTTGCTTCGACACACATATTGATAATATTGTGAACAGGGGTTTGAAGTTGCTCGGGTTTGTGAATTGAATGCTTACAGATTTTAATAGTGTAGACTGTTTTAAAGTGATATACTGCTCTGTAGTTCGATCAATCTTAGAATATGCGTCCCAAGTTTGGTCACCTAATTATTTTACATATAAAGAAAAAGTAGAAAGAGTACAAAGAAAGTTTTTCAGTTTCATTGCATTTAAACAGGGAATGCAGCAGAAGAGGTCTGTATATGATGATACTGCCGATGCTTTGAGGTTGTTACCATTGTGTGTGAGACGCATATATCTTTACCTCGTTCTACTTTATAAGATTGTTAACTCTTGTATTGATTCTCTCGAACTACTCAATAATATTGGATTATCAGTTCCTCAAAGAGCTTTTAGAGCGCACAATTTGTTTGATGTGATATATCACCGAACGAATTATGGCATTAACAGTCCCATTTCTCGAATGTGTAGGGAAATGAATTCAGTTCCTACCGAGATTGACATTTTTCATTTGCCAATTAATGTCTTCAAATTAAAAATTTTACAATTCTTGAAAAACTAGTTAATATTGTCAATTGTCAATCCTAGTCTTTTGAAGCACTTTGATGTATGTTTAGATTTGTAGTTTTTTTTTTATTATTTCTGACTGTTTTAAATAACGATATTTGTAAGTTTTTTAATTCTGACTGTTTTAAATAGTGTTTGTATTTTTTATTTTTGAAATGGATTGTAGTTATTTGATCCGTTAATATACTATTATTATTATTATTAATATATGAAAGAAATTCATTTTTTTTTTGGGGAATTTTGGAAATCTCTAAAAAATCTAGTAGGTAGTGGGCCACCTAGGGTGGGAACAACGATATTGGGAAAGTTATTCTATATTTGGAATATAATTCATTTTAAAACTTTCAGGGGCTTTTGTCGATGTGCTGCCGAAATTTATTAGAAATTATAGCAGTAAAGCCCAAAAAATCATTGAATTTCGACATTTCGTTCATATTTTGTTAGTTTTGTTGTTTAAATGAAAACACCTTTTTTAAGGCAAAAATATTTAACAGGCAAAATAGCCTAATTAGCAGTATACATAACATTGCGATGGCTCTTCAATTACCCGGGAAAAAACTGTTGGAAGAGCCATTGTGAATTTTTTCTGAGAAATAACTTGAGTTGTGGTGACTTTAGTAGTAAAAAGTAACAAACATTGGCATTGTGGCTTATAAGTGATCGATCAGTTATTGGTCATAATGGATAACCAAAGTAAATGTTGGTCATTGTCAGTAACGGGTTATTAGTTGTCAACTATCGTAATTTTTTGTACACAATTGTTTGCCCAGATAAATTTTATTTCGAACTTTAAGCAAGGTACATCGTCATAATTTTCGATATTGGTTGTTTGAAGCAAATACACAGAAATCTTAAGCATCTTTTTATTGATGGAGATTTGGATGCTTAATAATACTTCTCACAGACTGATCTTGATATGACTTTCAGAGTTCAAAGATCTCTTGGTCTTATATGAAGATTTGCGGCCTTTCCTATTTCCGGGATTAAAAGTATGTATTCCCATTTTAATAAATCAACTTGACCTCGAAATAACTCTTATGGCCTTTGCCAATCAAATTCAAGGTCATCACAACTTTTATCTGAAACATTTGATCTTGAAATGAGCTTTGAGTTGCTCATAGTCATATCTGTAGGTAAAATTTGCCGCTCTTTTTATTTCCAGGATCGAAATTATGCTTTTACATCAACTCAAGACAACAGAACATTTGACCCTCAAACGATCTTTAGATGTGATTTGACCCCATATGTTAATTTGATCCTATATGTTAATAGTTATATATTATTATATAATTGATTATGTATTTTTTATACAGGGTGTCCTGTAAGTATATAATACTCTCGACAGTGTACAGAATACGTCAAAGTTTATTTGGGAGGGGTTCATTAGGTATTATTTGACTGGGCCATCTAGAAGATATACCCTTACAAGTTGGAATTTAGATTGTGGTTTATGCCCGATAGTGCTCCGCCACAGTAGTAGTTGTTAGATGAGTAGTAGTAGATTTTTTTTTGGGTGGGGAATCTTGAAGGACTTGTTTATTCAATGCCAACAAACACCAGAGACGAGTTGCTTGGAATAATAATCCAGTATTGCAATTCTATTTGAAATGTTCATGGAACGTTATTTCAAGTAAAGCAAGAAAAAAATCGCAAGATAAGAAAGTGTATTGAAGTGCAAAGAGTCCATTTTGAACATCTGTTTAATTAAAAACAAAAAAAATATACTTAATGTCTTGCACTATTTTGAGACAATTGGAGCACCCCACCAAAGTAAAATTTACGGCGATTATTAATCAAAATTTTTATTTGCAAACTCTGAAATTGTAAATACATCAGTCGTATAAAGATCAGTCTATATATTGCCCAAAAACGTAGTTTTTTCACTATATTAGGTACTTGAAAACGTCATAAAAGTTCGTGAAACTGAATGAATACTGGAATAAAAGAAAACAACGGAAATACTCCTAAAGAATGATAAAAATTCATTACATTGTTCCCTCCTTCGCTATGAATAATATTGTGGAGGCTTTACTGACTTTATTATTGAATTAAAAAGCTAGCAGTATTTATTTTCAGTCATTGGTATATATATATATATATATATATATATATATATATATATATATATATATATATATATATATATATATACAGGGTGATTCAAAAATCGATCACGAAACTTAAGGGGGTGATTCTACTTGACAAAATAAGGGTAGAGCTTCATATAATTTTTTTTCAAAATGTCATTCGTTTTCGAGTTACAAGCCGTCCAAGTTCAAGTTTTTATTTTTTGTTTTTTGAATTACTCGCTTACAGGAAAACCGATTTGACTAATATTTGAAAGATAGGCTAAGTCTTCTGCGCTTCATCATTTTAGTAACAATTCACATTGATTGTTTGCCGCTAGAGGGCACTTTACCTACATTGAAAATTGTTTTTTTGTCATAATTTTTTAGTGTTGACAGCTACAGTAGTTTTTGGCATAATTTCTGAAAGACTGATGCCAGGCCTTTAAAAAAGGTGCTCTTTATTTACATCGCTAAACCCAACGGTTTAGACGTAAATCACCCTTAAAAATTAAGTGGTAAATTTACTTTTCTCATTTCATTACCACCAGCTACCAGGTAAATAGCTATCAAAGTATACTAGAGCTGTCAGTTTAACATCAAATAAATTCGCTTTTTAAACTATTTAATTTATAATCTTAAAATAACTAATAATGGCTAATCAGTAAATATTCATATTATGGATTATTGCGATATACATTTAATTGATAAAAATTAATGAAACAGTACTAAACAAACTAAAAAAGATTCTCAAAATGTGTTGTCCCCCATTTTCTTCCATACATTTCCTAACACTCTTCAAAAAATGTCGCCTAACTCGATGAAAAATTTCTGGTGTTTCTTTAATAATTTGGCACTTTTCGATTATCCTGAAGCGAAGATCCTCGACGTTGATTACTGGAATATCGTACACCAATTGTTTCAAATGACCCCAAAAGAAAAAATCCATAGGATTAAGGTCTGGTGACCTCGCTGCCCATGCCAATGGTCCACTTCGTCCTATCCATCGCTCAGGATACGTTGCATTCAAATACTGTCGGACACGTATACTAAAGTGGGGCGGAGCTCCGTCTTGGAGGATCCACATGTTGGCCCTTACTTCCAATGGCACATCTTCCAGATACAATGGGAGACGATTTTGGATAAAATCTAAGTATACGTCACCAGTTAATGGGCCATCAAAGAAATGAGGACCAATAAGGTAATCTCCTATTATCCCTGCCCACACATTTAGTGAAAATCTACGCTGATGTTTCGTTTCTACCACATTGTTTGGGTTCTCGTAAGCATATGTGTGGATGTTGTGTAGATTAGTTATGCCATCACGAGTGAAACCAGCTTCGTCAGTGAATAATATGACGCCAATTAATCGATTATCGTGTTCATACTTAGCTAGGATCTGATTGCACATTTCCAACCGTCTCGGCCGATCATCGTCATAAAGAGCCTGCACCTTTTTTGAATGAAACGGGTAGAGTTGTTCTTCTCTTAGTATCCTCCATGAACTAGCCTGACAGAGTCGCACTTCATTCCCAATTTTTCTAGTACTAATACCTGGATTATCTTCAATAATTTCAAGCACTCTTTCTTCTTGTTGCACGTTTCTAGCAGTTCTAGGTCTTCCCCTATTTCCATTATAACTTTTAAAGGAATCACATTCCGCAAGCCTCCTGTGCACACTGGAAAATGTTTGAGCATGAGGGATATTTCTTTCCGGATAACTCTCCATATAATATCTTCTTGCCAACTCTGCATTACCATTTGCTTTTCCATAACAAAAATGGATATCACAATATTCGATATTTGAATATTGGTGATTAGCCATTATTAGTTATTTTAAGATTATAAATTAAATAGTTTAAAAAGCGAATTTATTTGATGTTAAACTGACAGCTCTAGTATACTTTGATAGCTATTTACCTGGTAGCTGGTGGTAATGAAATGAGAAAAGTAAATTTACCACTTAATTTTTAAGGGTGATTTACGTCTAAACCGTTGGGTTTAGCGATGTAAATAAAGAGCACCTTTTTTAAAGGCCTGGCATCAGTCTTTCAGAAATTATGCCAAAAACTACTGTAGCTGTCAACACTAAAAAATTATGACAAAAAAACAATTTTCAATGTAGGTAAAGTGCCCTCTAGCGGCAAACAATCAATGTGAATTGTTACTAAAATGATGAAGCGCAGAAGACTTAGCCTATCTTTCAAATATTAGTCAAATCGGTTTTCCTGTAAGCGAGTAATTCAAAAAACAAAAAATAAAAACTTGAACTTGGACGGCTTGTAACTCGAAAACGAATGACATTTTGAAAAAAAATTATATGAAGCTCTACCCTTATTTTGTCAAGTAGAATCACCCCTTAAGTTTCGTGATCGATTTTTGAATCACCCTGTATATATATATATATATATATATATATATATATATATATATATATATATATATATATATATATATATATATATATATATATATATATATATATATATATATATATGTAGACACCTTTTCTCAGGTGTGATAAGTTTTTGATTATGAAAAAGTCAAACAAAAATGGACAGAAATAATTACTTAATGCATTTATGTGGTAATTGCAGATAGTAGAATAGATATTAGTATGTAAGAATTTACATTTGAATCATGTTTTTAAAGGACATAATATGCCAATAATTGTGTAATAGCATGACAAAATTAGTGGGAAAAGGTTGAACATTAATGAATATAAATTAATAATTATAAACATATTTGACTCAGAAAGACATGAATCTTATAAACTAATAAATAAGTGTTATTTTGATTAAGGAGTAAAGTGTTATTGTCCAGAAATAGCGACTGAAAAATGAATTTTAAAACAATATAGTGAAATCCACAAAAATGAAACTCTGAATCACACATTTATAAAAAGTGACGGAGGGGAGCACTGGACATATTTTTTCCTACAAAGACGGTAGTGCAGAAAGAACCTATGGTAAACATAGTAACACTATCGAATTTCATATCTATCACACTGCCATTCATGTGTGATCATACGTGTAGCAACGAGGCCAGTGTTGTTTTCATTCTAATTATTATTCTAGTTATTTAAAAAGACCTGCTAGCCTCGGTTTCCTAAAAGAAGAAAATGTAATCATAAAGATTCTTTCATTTCCTTATAGCCCATTAGTTAGGAAAAATAAATCTGAAATAGAAAGTCGATATCCCTTTTAAATTAAAATTCATTTTAAAAATGTTCAGGCGTTTTCAGTGAGTTGGCCTTTATGTTATAAAAGGTTTGCTATGTATATAACATCAAAGTTATAAGAACGATTATTCGTAATTGGCTATAATTAATCTTATTAAGACATTTCTTACTAATTAGAATGTTTTTTCTTTAATTTAGTCGCTTGTTTAGAAAACGCAATAATCATCTAAAAGGAGGCGATGATTTATGACGAAATAATACAAAGGAGCAAATTTATAGACTCTGTAAAATCTTACAATTTTTACCATTAAGTCTGAACGAAAATAGATATCGATTTCCGATTTTCAGATTTATTTATCTTAACTAATGAGTTAAGTCGTTTTTTTTTTTAAAGCGTACTCTTAAGTATTAAATAGCATGAAATACCTGTATATATTTGCCGTGAGAAAAAAGAAAGTTGGCAACGAGATATTACGTCAACACAAAGATAAAATCTACTTTCACACAATAATGGGAAAAAATTTATGTTAGGTTTCTTCAGTGAAAAAGCTCCCCAATTTTACCTTTTTTTTTTATCTTTTCTTATAACAATCCTAAATCTCTTAAAAATGATATTTTTTAAAGATATAAAAACATCGCGTTAAAAACGTCTACTTACGTCATTATTCTTGTCGGTGTTTAGGAAATGCTCTGCCACATGAACGGGTAAAATGTTGGCCAATAATTTTCGGTTGTATGCTTCTAAATGTTCCATATCTTCCTTTTCCTCTGCAAAAAAGAATAAATAAAAATAATTTATTAAAATTGCATTTACCGTTCTTTGTTATGAAGACTTTTATTTTCGTTTCATCCTGGAAGACAAGACGATTGGGGGAAATATTCTTTTATATTTTGCGTGGTTACAAAAAATATTCATAAATAACCAATAAAAAATAAATAAATTTATATTTTAAGTCTTATTTTAATGTAAACGAAACCCTATTAATTTATTATCTGTATATGTGTAGTAGTTCTTGGTTAGTGAAAGATAGCACAAATGTAACCATATACAGGGGGATTGCGGCTATATCGGTATATCGATGAAAAATTTATTAGGCATAGTGTTAATGAGGTTAAAGGAGGAATATTTTAAAAACAGTTTAGCTTGTACAGGATGTTCTTAAACTAAAATAATGCATAATGGTGTTTGA
The DNA here is from genome assembly GCA_034092305.1 of Diaprepes abbreviatus. Classification (NCBI taxonomy): domain Eukaryota; kingdom Metazoa; phylum Arthropoda; class Insecta; order Coleoptera; family Curculionidae; genus Diaprepes; species Diaprepes abbreviatus. The sequence continues at coordinate 2,391,457 of JASJET010000055.1, read as the reverse complement.
TACGTAATCTGTAATTAAAACATACTAACTTAACACTATAATACTACAAAACAAATCTTAACATACAGAGTCGAAATCCTTAGGTTCATATATTATTTAAAAAATAACGCTAGAAAATATTCTTGAATCTACTCATTGGTACAATATCCCCTGGAAAATGGTTATAAATTTTAACACATGCATATGAAGCTAATCTCTTAAAAGCTGCGGTTTGATGTTGTTGAACAAGTAAGTTATTGCCATGTCGTGTCAAATAATCATGATTAGTGGAGTCCACTTCAAAAGCACTCTGATCATTTTTGATACACAAACAGCATTTGAAAGTATACACATCGAATAAGTGCATCTTTTTAAAGTTGAAAATTAATCTCATAGTAATATAGGTTTTTGGATTTTATGAATCAAGAAGACTTTATTGATCCCAACAGCACCGTCTTATACCATAATATTCGCACAAAGCGAAAAATATAAAAATATAATATTTCATAAATGCACGTTTTCAAAATCAATAATTTCCTCATTCTAAATTAAAACAAAACCAAATCGCGTAGCCTTTAATAATTTTATAACCTTCCAATTATGAAATATTAAGTTTATTTACTGGTCGTCGATTATGCAAATTCGTTAAGTCAACAAGGTCATATTCGTGTCATGATGAAGGTTTGTAAAGGATGCGATTTGTTGACCTTATGGAAAAAAGAGGCATGATAAAAGGACGGACATGCTTAAGATCAAAGTCAATCAGTAAGTTACTCAAAAAGTTGGTGAGCCCATGTGAGGCCAATTACGAACTAGTCCCAAGCGAGTCTCCAGTCAATATCAGGTCGATAATGAATGAACCCAGTAGCAACTACGTGTATAGTGCTGAAAATGAGTATGATGACAATGTATGTAGAAATCTATTTTTTTTTGTACAACCCAATATGTTTGGAATAAATGTAAACTTTTGAATAAATCGTTTTTTTTTTAATAAAACAAAGTCGAGGAGGGAGTCTAGTCATACCCCAAACTGGGTGTCTCTGTCTGAATCATAAGGGAGCTGTAACAGTGCAAAGTAAGCCTTATTAAGTCTATACAAGCATGATCAATGTGATTATTCCAAGCCATTCCCTGATCAATTATCAGCCCTAAACATCAACTTTGTTACTATTAAGCAAGACACGATCAAAGTGATTATTTGCAGCTATTCTCTGATTCATTACCAGCCCTAAAAATCGAGCCTTGTCACCATTAAGCAAGACTACGTCGCGAGGAAATTTTCTGCGAAATATGACAATAGCCCTATTAGTAAAGAAATCATAAATCAATCAGTGTCAACCAAAACTTACTAAAACGATCAGATGACAACTTGTCAACTGCTTCTGGACGATCTGATTGGCTCTGACTAGTTTTTGAGCTATTTTCAGTTTTATTGGAGTTTAAAATTAATCTGTTTTCTGTAGTTCTTCTTCTTCTTCTTCTTCTTTCTCAGCTCATTGACGTCCACTCCTGGGACATAAGCCTCTCCGATGGTCCTCCACTGGGATCTGTCTCTCGCCTTTTGGAGCCAGTCTTTTCCAGCAAACTGTCTTATATCATCTACCCATCTGCGTTGTGGTCTACCACGATTTCGGTTCGTTTCTCGTGGTCGCCATTGCAGTAATTTACTCGTCCACCTATCGGGCTGTTGTCTAGCTATGTGCCTCGCCCATTGCCACTTTAGTCGTGATATGCGTTCAGTGACGTCAACTACTTTGGTTCTTGATCTTATTACTTGATTTCGTATTTTATCCCGTAACGAGATTCCTAACATTTGTCTCTCTATGGCGCGTTGAGTGACTCGGAGCCTATTTGCGTTTTGTTTGGTTAGTGTTATCGTTTCCTTGCTGTAAGTAGCAACAGGCAAGACACACGTGTTATACACTTTCCGTTTAAGGTTGATTGGTGTGTTTCTATCTGTTAATAAGTACTGCAACTTTCCAAAGGCAGCCCGCGTCGGCCCTATTCTCCTTATTATTTCCGCCGTTTGATTTTCTTTGCCCAGTTTGATGACGTGGCCTAAATAGATGTACTCTTGGACATTTCTCTATGATTTCATTTTAAATCTCTTTTTCTGTACACTATGTGCTAATTTTCCTACACGTCAACTCTATAGTATCTTGAAGCTTGTCAAAAGTCGACTCTGAAAGGGCTATGAATGTATAATCCTCATTGTTAATTGGAAGACTTTTCAGTACATGTAATGGTAAGATTAAAGAATCCAGAATCGAGCCCTGCGAGACCCCAAGATCAACACTATACTCAGAGGCGCAGTTGTTAACACGTATAAATATTTTACGATCGGTAAGAAAAGAGATAATTCAGTCAAGTACAGTACCGCGTATATCCATAATAAAGAATTTATTTTTAGCCAAATCAACATTGATAGATTCAAACACTTTTGAAAAACTAAAGAAAACCCATTTTTCTATAAAGTCACAAATTCCACTGCCGCATTTTTCGTAGATCTTGCAGTTCTAAAGCCATGCTGATAATTATTTAAAACATTATAAAAATCTAAGAATGCGAAGATCCTAATATACATAAGTTTTTCTAAAAGTTTTTAAATATTACTCAACATATACAGATCGGTATTAATCACAGAATTTTGCCTCATTTTTTTAATACTGCAACGTACCAGTTTTCAGCATATCAGAAAACTTTCCAGTAAGAAATGATAGGTTAGTAAAGGAGGTGTGTGACTTCGATATCGCAATTTATACCTTTAAAACACGCACAAGTTCTTCATCTGGGCCGCTGCTATTTCTTGAACTGAGATCAACCAAAACAACCTCATATGGAGTAACAGGGTTCCAATACATGGTATGTGGTAATATTTTACTTGATATAATATATGTATAAATGATCACTGATATTATTTTTGACACTTTGTGAAAAATATATTCTAAATATATTTGCTATTTTCGTATAACACTGTGATCATTACTTGATATGCCCAACCTTTAACTGATTTCAGTCCATACTTGTTTAGTTTTGTTGGAAGAATCATTGATTTTGATGCGTAGGTACTGGCGTTTAGTTACATTAACTATTTTCCTGTGATTTTTGTGCAGTTGTACAGTTTTTTAAGGCTTTAACATATTTAGTTTCTCTATACATAACGTAAGATCATCTCTTGCAGCCAGATGCACTAAGAAGCTTTAAGACTTAAACCCAATCTAGTCGATCAGTTTTGATTGTCCTGTTATATTGTTATAGTTTATATTCCATATGTCAATAAATAAATGCTTATATAGGGATATTAAGCGATAATGCCTTCAGACAGGTAAGAGGAATAGTTGTATCCCAAAAATAAATCTTCTTCTTCTTCCTCTTGTTATAGGCTTACAGCCGGTTTTTTCCAACTCAATCATTATGTGTTGATGTTAAAATCCAGGACTCTCTCTATCTTTTAGGTGGTCTACTGGTTTCCGGTGTTCCATTTCGGGCGATTCTCGCTATCCTATTTTGCGCCATTCTTCCTACGTGCTCATTCCAGGCTCTTCTGCGCTTCCGTCCCCATCTTCTATATCCTGCATTCCATGTTCCTCGCGTATTGTTGAATTGCGTATGTGATCTCTTAATGTGTATCCCGATATTCTTCTTAGTACTTTCATTTCGGCAGTTCTTAGAATTGATTTTGTTTTTGTGTTGTCAGCTCTCGTCTCTATTGCGTACGTCATTATCGGTCGAATACAGGTCTTGTAGATTTTTGTTTTTGCGTCCTTGCTCATGTATGTGTTGTGGCATATTATATCCGCCAGGCTTCCTGAGATTCTATTTGCCTTGTTTACTTGGTTTCTTACTTCTCCTGTTCTGTCTTGGTTTGCTGATATCTCAACTCCTAAGTAATTAAAGGTCATGAGTTGTTCTATTGGTTTGTCATCCACTACTAGTTTGCATCTTAAGGGCACTTTGCTTATTACAATTGACTTAGTTTTATCGATGGATATTTTCATGTTGAATTGCTTACTTATGGTGTGAAATGCAAATAGAAGTCTTTGGAGATCGTTTTCATTTTCCGAGACTATGACGGCGTCATCAGCGTAACATATTATTGTTATTTCCCCGGTATTCATTCTGTTCCCTGGTGCCGCGCTCTTTTGACGTTCTCAATTATTTGGTCCATTACTATGTTAAACAGTAATGGACTCAGAGAGTCCCCCTGTCGTATGCCCGACGGTATCGGTACATCCTTAGTTAGGTTGCCGCTTACTGAGATTTGTGTTGTGGTGTTGGAGTTTAGCTGTTCAACTATGTTAATTAAATTGTTTGGGATGCCCTTAATTTGCATTATTTGCAAATATTCCCTATTTTTGCTGGTTCACCAATGAAAGACAATCATTTTTATATGCTTGTATTTTTAGGGTTGTTTGACTTATTGTTGCTCTTATCAGTTTAAATCCTCTGCTGCCAATTTAGAACAGTTTAAAAGGTAGACCAGGTTAGTGAATTAGGAGGTTTAGGTCTTCGTTAAACAACAGCCACCCTCTGTATTTTTAGATGTAGATTCCCACAGGACAACATTTATTATATATTTACACGAACAGGTCCAAAATCTCAGAAAGTTTCCATGAACATCCACACACTACTTAGACTTTTATATTATGTGGTGCTGTCAAAAAGATCACAGTAGAAAATTAATATGTCAAAGAATATAGCCAAATAACAGATAAGTATATTTTCGGCCCATGAAGTAATGTAATCAGACTTGATTGTGTTCAAATAATCAATTGCCGAAATTGATGTTACATTAGTTTACATGGTTGATAAATTCAAAGGCATTAAATAAGTCGCCAGAACAAGATAGTCATTCTTCCGCACGATAAAATGTCAAGTTTAGGATACTGTTCTGTTACCAGTAATGAAGGATTTGTTAGAAAGATCTCTATAGGAAAAGGATAATACTGGGAACACATATCCTTTTTGCTGCTTTAACGTCTAAAATTATATCCGAAATAAACATCGGTGATAAAATTTTTATTAGTCCATTCACTAAAGTAACACGCTAAGCTTTCCCGGACATAAATTGCGGTCCCACCATAAATTTTGATATCCTGACAATTATTCGAGGCTAATTTATAACCGTTAATGTTAATAAATAAAATTTGATCTTTTCGAGTCCAGTGTTCGCAGAGACACATAACATCTAAATTGTAAATCTTAGTAATAATTTTTAAAGAAGCAGTTTTAAAACTTAAAGGCAGGATATTGGCCGACAAGTCCATCATCAAATCGCTATCTAAAAAAAGGCTGCCATCCTTTTTCTTTATTAATTTTTTATCCGAAGTAATAAATGTACCACCGAAAATCTCGAACAAAGTAGGAGAAGACGCCACCTGCTAGTCTTTTCTAAATTTAAGAAGCTCGACTATTCTTCTTATCTTATCTTATTGTCTTAGTAAGAGACAACTTATCTTAACCTACCAATTTAGCAACATATTGTGTTGAAGCAACAGTTTTATCTGTTAAAACCTACCCTTGATTTTTTTTTGTATTCAGATAATGTTTGACCAACTTTGTTATCTGGTTTTATTACTATTGTAACTTTCAGTATTTGAACATCTTTATTAATTTTAAGAGATTAAGACTTTCAATTTTAAGAATTCTTGTTTCCTGAACTTTAAATTTTTATAAAGGCTGTGTAATAAATTTTGCATAATTTGGATATTGTTTACCTTGTAATATTTTATCATTTGATTACACTCATAACAGTGTGACCAGTAAACTCCGCATTATATGGATTTGTTTATTAACAGCTTTATTCGAAATTTGACTCAGGCAACAGTTTCTGCTTCGATTACCCAAAAAAATAATAGTCACGTGGTTAGCATTATCTGTCAAATTTTAATTTTCTTCCAAAAAAAAATTCAAAAGTGAAGTTATATCTGATAATATTGAAAAATGTCATTAGAAACAGTTTTTCTAAATGTAGTTTTAGCCCATATGCAAAATTTCAGCTGTATAAGATAATTTAGATATTTTTTGCCCATTTTTTTGTAAATTGCGTCACTGTTGCAAAATAAGACTCAACGCGACCTATATAAAACTTCTTAGTTTTGACGATTCTTCATTCCAGACATATTTTGTTTAAAGTAGCGCCATACTAAATGTGTGTTTTTCTACAAAATCCAAATAAGGCTATCAAAATTTGGTCACATGTGATGCAAAATTTATTTGTTTTTGACACTGTATAAGGCAACCGCATAAAATAACTATTTTTGAAAGTTTGTGTCTAAAAGTAATACAAGTTAATATTAAGAAAATAGTTTAATTAAAAAGACTAAAATATACTCTGTTTTAACATAGTTAGAAACAAAGCACTATCTCAGAATGCAAGAATGCCAGGAAATGTGAAATCTAATACAAGCGGCTCCATCTCCCAGCATTCCACGCAGTTTGAATATATAATCTCGTAAAGATCTGTATATATACCAAAAGTGGATGATATACTTGCAGTTGGGTGTATAAAATACAATTATATAAGAGAAACTTAGTTCTCAACAAACTGAAAAAACGTTTGTTTGAAGGTTGTAGACAATGTTGAAGATTGACTAAAATATGGTTGGACTTGCATTGTCTTTATTTTTATTTTTTACGACGTTTCTGAATATTATACAGTTTATACTTGATAACGATTAGAGATTCAACCTAATCGAAACGTCGTAAAAAATAAAAATAAAGACAATGCAAGTCCGACCACATTTTAGTCAAACTGAAAAAACCTTATATTATAAAGACAAACTTACTCTGTTCTAACACAGTTAGACACAAAGCACTATCTCAGATTGCAAGAATGCCAGCAAAGGGTTCCTATGGTGTATCTAACTGTGTTAGTACAGAGTACGTTTGTCCTTATAATATAAGGTTTTTTTCAGTTGTTTGAGAATTAAGTTTCTCTTATATAATTGTATTTTATACATCCAACTGCAAGTATATTATCCACTTTTGGTATATATACAGATCTCTACGAGATTATATATTCAGACTGCGTGGAATGCTGAGAGATGGCGCCGCTTGTATTAGATTTCATATTTTGTCTAATATAAGTTGCTTAAAGGATTTACTTTTCCGACGCTGAGGTGCGCTGGCCTATTCTGTACTGACGAGAACTAACAAGTTCGAAACCGGTCTACAGATGGCGGTGCACCACCATAGGAAAGGCTTTCACCCTTTCCTGGTATTCTTGCAATCTGAGATAGTGCTTTATCTCTAACTGTGTTAGAACAGAGTACGTTTGTCCTTATAGTATAAGGTTTTTTCAGTTGGTTGAGAACTAAGTTTCTTTATATAATTGTAGACTAAAATTTTCTAATAAAAAATCATAATTTAAAAATTAAACGCATTTAAAATTTATTTTCCAACTAATACAGACTTTACTGATGACAATGTGTACTTGTTTGTCTTAATTATAATATTACTTACATAAACTAAGTTTTCAAAAGTAGTTATTTTATGAAGTTACCTTAAACAAAAAAAAGAAAAACAAATAAACTTTGCATCACATGTGACCAAATTTTAATAGCCTTATTTGGATTTTGTAGAAAAATACACATTTAGTACGGCGCTACTTTAAACAAAATATATCTGAGATGAAGCATTGTCAAAATAAAGAAATTTTACGTAAGTTGCGTTGAGTCTTATTTTGCAACAGTGGTACAATTTCGGAAAAATGGCCAAAAAATTTTGCATATGAGCTAAAAATTGCATTTATAAAAACTTATTCCAATATTTTTTTTTTGATATTTTGAGACATAACCCCACTTTTGAATTTTTTTTTGGAAAAAAAAATTAAAATTTGACAGATAAGCTAATCATGTGACTACTATTTTTTTGGTTAATTTTCATCTCGATCGAAACAGAAATTGATGCTAAAGTCAAATTTCGAATAAAGCTATAAATAAAAAAAAATCCCATATGACGCGGACTTTATTGGTCACACTGTATATTTATTGTTAATAAATTGTTTCTTCCTAGCCCCGCATTTTCTAGATTTAGATATAGCTTTTTTATCAATAATTCTTAGGACCCGCAAATAATAATGCCCTTCACACGATTCAAAAGTTTATTGCGTTAGAGATAAAGTTGGAATAAATAACCACAAATGTGTTAATTAAAATATAATTTTAAAGGTAATGCCACAATGTAAAGGGAATTGTAGAGAGTCACGTTTATTTTGCCAATAAATTTATTAAGAATAATCCGTTTATTCCAACATGGAACTGTTACTACTATTAAATTAGTTTTTGATGATACATATGCAACAACACAAAGTAAACAACTGTGTAAAAGCATCAAAATGCACCCCCTAGGGGCCTAATAACTAATTACTTTTATTATCTCGACGTTGTTTATTGTTTGTGCGATTTATAAATAATCCGAATAAATATAATAATGCATAATGAAGTGATTAATTAGCGACTGTATTAAATTTCAAATGATGATAATAGGATTGTTTTTGTGTAATTGCTTATTCCATTACGGGGTCTAATAAAATGGGAGTTCTAAAGGCATTTGTACAAATTTAGAATATTACATCATAATGAGTATATTTCAAAAATGCGTTAACTGGCAAGAATAACCATAAAAATCAGACCATATTAGCATGTTTTATTCAATTCAAAGTAAGGAGATTTCACTGAAACGAATACCTGCCTTCCTTAATTAATTCCCGGGATCTTAAGTGCGGGCATAGCATTGACTGATAATTGCTAGTACTTTCAGAAGGTAGCACTTTAATAGAACGATCGTAATGAAAAATAGCTTCCATTGTTGAGCTTTTGGGTGTACATGGGGACTGACACCTAAAGTGCTATTTTGGATATACATTATGGTGATCCGCCCCATGATAACGTACGCCGCTATTGCATGGTGGTGTAGTACAACAAAGTGCAAGCACATTCTTCAACTTGATAAAGCTCAGAGAATGACTTGTGTGGGAATATGAGTGCGATGAAGACTGCTCCCATCAGGGCTCTGGAAGTCCTGGTGAACCTGCCTCCTCTTCACTTATACATAGAGAACGAGGCCCTGAAGATTGTTTATCATCTCGGTTGACTCGGACATCTTGGAATTGGAACGGGCGGCTACTCAGGTGTCTAGAAAAGCGTGGTGGAGAGGTGTTCATCACTCGCCAAGCGGACAGATTATATGAGGCTGCTTTTAAAACCAAACCTTTCCCTGGAGATATTTCTGTCAAGTAGAGAGGATTGGGAGGGAGAACAAAATCTTCTGAAAAATAGATCTTGGTGGTATACTGATGGATCTCGACAAGATGAAAAAGCTGAAGCCGGAGTATTCAGCAGGAGCACAGGAGTCAGAGACTACTACCCTCTTGGACAATTTATGCTATTCTGCAGTGTGTCCATCTCTGTGAGAGAAACATAGACAGGAATAGAGTAATAAATATATGCTCAGACAGTAAGGCTGCGATATTGGCACTGGAATCCAGTATCGTAACTTAACGACTGGTGTCTGAGTGCAAGGATGTACTAAATGGTATGACAAGTAAATGCTGCACAGTCGTATGGGTCCCGGGTCACTCGGGCATACGCGGGAATGAGGAAGCAGACCGTCTGGCACAGTTGGGTTCGGTGACTGAACCGTATCGATCCCAACCAATATTACCCGCCCCAATTACTATTGGTAAAAGGGAATTAAAATCGTTGCCGGAAAGCAAATTTATTGAATCATAGAGAAGAGCTCCTGGAATGCGGTGTGCTAAGGAACATATAACTGGGCCTAGTACACGGCGTACTAAGGAGATTCCTTCCTTGGGAAGGAAAGAGCTGGGAATTGTGGTGGGATTGTTGACAGGACATTGTCACCTCATAAAATCAGTGTCGAAGACGACCCGACGTGCAGATGGTGTTTGGAGGAGGATGAAACTGTTGACCATATCCTCAGAGAGTGTCCAGCACTCAACGGACTGAGACAGAGATATTTTCTAGATACAATTTTGTTACCGGAAGCAGTTAGGCAAGTTCAACTAACGAGGCTGCTTGGATTCGCAAATGCGATTGGCCTCGAATAACTTGCAGCTATAGTGTTATGAAAAGGGCTCAATGGAGACCTAGGCATCAATGATCTAGTAACACCACCCCTTTTTCATTCATTTCATTCATTCATCTTTCACGGTTGGATATTTTATGAAAATTCCCGACAAAACAACGTCTGCAGTTTCACACTGATTAAAGGATACATCAATATACGCTACAGGCATACAGTGACATAAGAAATATTGCCACTGTTCCTTAAAAATGTAACAAATTTATTTATTATTGGATCACTTTCGTAACCCTAGAAGTCTAAACAATTTCACCTAATTTAATACCGATTTAATGCCGCTTTGGCACTAAGCCGATTTTATTTGCATACATAAGCACTCCAAGATTTCCATTTAGGTCTTATTGAACTGAAATTGGTACAATTGGAGCATTTATCCGTTATTAGGTTTGTGTTTTTACGCCGGAAAAGAAGGACCAAATTAGAGAATACAGTAATAAAGGGTGCAGGAACGTGGTGATGTATGCAATATTACCATAATTGCTTAAGAAATAAAATAAATCAAACGTTTTTCTTTTCAATCTATTTTACTGAATTTAAAAACCTCTTTGGTAATAGGGATTTAATTTGCATTCATAAGTAGCCTAAGACATCCATTAATGCCAGATTGAACTGAGATTGCGGCAATCGAAGTAATTGCCTATCAGTGGCGGATTTTTCTAAGGTTTGCAGGTTTGTGCAACTCCAAAAAGAAATTGTAAATTAAAGAAAAACATACTAATAAATCTAACTAGAAATATATTTTTATAAATTTATACTGATAATTTAATGATTAAATTTAAATCAATTTTTTACCTAGGTTATACGCGAACAGCAGTCAATTATTGAAATAATTTAATTTACTTCATCTAAATATCATTAATAATTTGTCTGTATTACAGTATTATGCTTGTAAACGTTATCGCTATTCTGGTGTGCAATTTTAAGGCAATCCAAGCTAGTCCATTGAAGAGTATATGGAGTTGTCTATCTAAGGCTTGGAGATTAATTTCGTCTTATAAGCTTCATGTAGGTTGGAAGTCGACTCGTAAACCTGTGTTTAGTTTGCCCCACAAAATATCCCTCGACTAGAAAAATTTCTCTTATGCAACCTACTTTTGCTTCCAGTCGCGTGTGGCGCTGCCAGTACCAAGTAAAGGTTTCTTCTTGAAGCAGCAGTTAAACCGTTACTTTGGTTCAGGTTAGAATACAATCGTGGTGTCTACTGTGCCGGTATTTCTATGCGTGATGTCTACTGTACCTGTGTTTTAATTTTTGTGAAAGTGGCTATGTTTTTACTTTGATCAAGATATTTTGTTACGTTTTAAAGATGTTAAAAATGTTTGACGAAAAAAAAACATCCAAAATTAAGTGCTCTGTCCCAAACTGTGCAGACAAATACAATGGCCAAATTCGATTTTCGAATTTCAAGGATTCCGTGTTAAGAAGGAATCTCTTGTAAGAGATTCTAGAAAAGCAGTTAAAAATAACGCAGTTCCTGCTCTGTATCTTCCTGCATGTGTAAGTAAAACCAAGTAAGAGCTTTTTTATTTTCTAGAAAACAAGCAATTATAAAAAAAAACTATGAACATGGTGCTTACGTGCATTGTTATGTTTATCAATTAAATTTGGTAATGTTACACGTTGCATCTGCCAATAAAAATGTCCAAATATTTTTTTCCATATTACAAGGGATTTGTTCTTTTTTCTCATATAGTTCTTAAAGAACCGCAATACTAGATCAAATTGTTAACAAACGCTTACCTCGTTCGGCCCCAACAAGATGCAATTTTAATTCTAGATTTGTTTGTATCGTATTCGAATATAAAGACAGCATTCTAGAAACAATGGAAAAACTCTTAGATGACAGTAGATCCATTAATACCACGAACCAATCATCAAAGTATGTCAAAATTCTTAAGAGCAAGAGTTTTCTTTCATGGTTAAACTTATTTTACAAAATAATGCCTCCAGTTGATTTATTATTTGGTAAGTTTCAAATAAGACAAATTGACGCTGTTATCGCAAATAAAAACATATTATCATTTGAATCAAAATTAACAGAAATTAGAAATAACCTCAAAAGAAGTTGAGCCATCTCCATCTACTTCAAAATGACATAAGCTCGATGATTTTAGGAAGTTTCTCGGGAATTTTGTTTTGACTGCCATATTTTTATACACTGCTTTGTTTCATACTAACTCACTTTTTAAAGGCTTTTATTTTTTTATCCACCAGTGCCTACGACAAGTTTTATACATATCTATGGTTTTAATGTAGGGAAACCTGTTGAACCTCGGCACTATGTGTTCCTAGGCCAATTCGCTCGTTTCAAATATTCCCGCGCCATTAAATTCTGTTGTTTATGGTATTCGGTACATCACTACTGACTATCCAAAGTGAAGTTAGTCGTTTACCATCATTAAGCCAGTGTTTGGTGTTATCGAAGTGAAAACTTTTTTGCCGAAAAAAGTAAGTATACTTAATATATTTTGAAGTCTGATACTTTTATATATTTTGTAGTAGTTGCTTAACTTTTATATGTGATCGGTTCTTTGATTTAACAAGTGTTGAAACAATAATGAACTTACGAGATATGTAACCTAAAAATATTTGAAATGCACCGTTTTCTACAACAAAGTAGTAGTGTTGTACTTCGGTTACTGTCGATCAGTTGTACCTTGGTCGGTGGCCTAGGGTCTGTTATACCTTGGCCTTATATACCATTTTTTTGAAACGTTTAAGCACATGTAAGAATGAAATAAACATTTCTGATGTTTTAGTGGTGGATACTCAAATAATTGACCTCCCAAAATATCCAAATACGGTTTGTGTACAGTACGTTAAATTACAATAAAAAATTATATTTCTAAAAAATTTTCCTAAGTACAACAGGTTCCCCTATCATTGGAATTGTAACCGCTACTTTTTTAATGCACCAGCCGCCACTGTTGCCCATTATTAGGTCTTGCAAGGTCTAATTCTGTTCTTAATGTTGTTATTTAAAGGGGTAAAATTTTAAAATGAAAAATTCTAAACGAAAAATCAATGATTCAACTTTCATGATTTTCCTATAAGGTATTTGAAACTTAACATTCACATAAGTTGGAGAGTGCGTTAATAAGAGTCGTAGGAATACAGGATAGTCATCTCTGCAATGTTGCCATATTTTCTTAAAAATATAATAAATTACATTTTTATAAAACATCCCTTGTATAGGCTTTAACGCTTTACCGAATTTAAAAGCAACTTCATTTGAATTTGAGAATAATCTGATTTTATTTGCATATATAAGACACCACAAAATCTACATTAAGCGCTTATTGAACTGAGATTGTGACAATCGGAGCAATTAAGCCGTTATTAGGTCTTCTAAATCTGTTCTTATCAACATGCATGTCGTTGTATATAGGGGTAAATTTTTGATATTTAAATGGAGGTCATATACGAGGGTACCTGTTTCTGTTTTATTTTTTTTTGGAGTTTATCGAGTCATGAGCGTTGAGTATTCATGCCTTTGTACTTTCCACGTTTCCTCCTGTAGCATACGACGGGTGAGATTTTGCAAACTTCTGTTAATCTTGATGAGTTCTTTGGTCTCCTTATTGTCTCTTTCACTAGTTTGAAGCGTTGTTTCAAGTTTAGCTCGAAGTACTTTATAATCAAAGCCACAGCCTGTACTTGTTTTAAAGCCTGGTATTGATATTTTCCAACTGTTCTTAATAAGAATGTGATCTATTTGGCTTTTGTATCTTCCGTTTGGTGATGTTAATGTAAAAAGTCTTCCGAGGATGTTTTTTTAAACATAGTGTTTGTTACAGCCATATCATCGTATATTGCAAATTATATGAACCGTTCAGCTCCTGTGTTTTGTTTTCTCACTTCATGATTACTCGGGATATCTCTAAAAAGTTTACCGTTAAGTTTTCCCTCCTTTGTATTCCAATCTTTCATGATCAACGAATTGATTGAAATTACTTTTTCTTTAAGGGTATAGGGTATTCTCTATTGTGAATTATATAGGCTGTCCGGGAAAATGTGGGAAATTTCCCCGATATGACAAAAAAAAAAACACCTGAAAGGAATATACAAGGTCATATAAAATTTTTTCATATAGGCCTCCTCCTCGGAGATATGGGCTCCCATAGAGCTGCAATGGAATCAAGTTTTTTTCCCATGATTTTTAAACCGCCGGGTATATTTTGATTTTTTTTAATATAATATATACGAGATAAGATCCTTCAACTTACTATCCAAAAAAGCGTTGTGAATTACTCACAGCTGCAGGGACAGACTAACTGTGATACTCGTGACCCCATTTTTTACGCCCTGTATGATAAGAACTTTGGACAACGCTTTTTTACATACCTTTAACTATTGACTAAAAATTAAATACTCTTCATTCATGTCGCTAATCTTAACCTTTTTCGAAAATAAGTCATTTTATTAACACTGCTAGTCTCCTATCTTCTGTCGGGGTGAATATAAAAACGAGGAATTTTCCCCTGTAACCATAGTTTCAATAAAAAGTTAAACTAACTGCTTAGTTAAAAACTTCTTAAGAGAGTTCAACATGGGCTCTGTGAACTCTGATACACTCGCAGGCACGACGAATTGATGCCTGCTGTACCCGTCACATTAATTCAGCATTGTTCCTTATTTGATCACAACGAAACATGATTCACCATAGAAATTCCTCCCTACTATCGCTCGAGCGGAATATATAACGTTTTTGAGGTGTCCCCACAGTTAAAAATCCAACAACGTTAGATAGGGAAATCGAGGAGGCCAGGCAATAAGTCCTTCTGTACCTATCCAACGGTGTAGATAGACCTCATTTAGATGCTTTGGCACAGCAATTGGTGTCAAGCAGTCAGTGCTCTACTAAATCGTGAAAAGCGTTCTGGAGAAACTCCAAATAAAGTTCTCCATTCAGTCATACCGGCAATACGAATGGTCCAATCACAAAATTGCCAATGACTTCTGCCCAGACACTAATTGAATGGAACTGATGTTGATGATGCGAAGCAATAGTTGCATGAAGACTTTCATCAGCCCATACATTTGAGTTGTGTAAATTTATGATGCCATTTTTGGAAAACCCTGCTTCATCTGTGAAAAGAATAGTGCTAATGAAGGTTATATTATTTCTTTTCTTATTCAATAGCCAGGTTGCAAATTTTATTCTACGGGGAAAATCTTCAGGAATCAGTGCATGCACTTTTCTCAAGTGATATGGATATAACAGCTGTTCTTGTAGAACTTCATGTACTATTGTTTTCGACGTATTAAATTTTTTCCTAAAATTTGGAAAAAATTTAATATTATCTTATTAAATGGAAGCGCCTACCATTCTTCCTTAGACGTTGGTTAACTCGTTGAAACGTTTTTTGATCTGGAAAAATACGATTAGGATATCTGTCGTGTTATAATCTCCTGACTTCCAAAGCATTGCAAGACCATAAATTAGATGCATATCTGCATACTCAATAAACGTGTTTTCCATAGTTCGAATTATTTCACAATTAATTTCATCATGAAATCCAAATATCAGTAAGTTAATATTCAAGTAAAGAATCAATCTGTCAGCGATGTGAAAACTCCAAACTGCAGGATATTTATTTCTTTCGAACCCAGCCACGTTGCCAATAAAATAAAATGCACATTTTTTGCGAGGTAAACTGTAATTTTGGATCGGATTTTTTGTTCATAAGGTTGAAGGTTGAATATTATAGATAGGAACAAAGATGAATCTTTTATCGACATTTGTCAAATACATAACGTAAATAAAATGCACTTTTTTCCAAAACGGTTAGGATTAGCGACATGAATGAAGAGTACTAGTCCGCTCCTGCAGCTGTAAGTATTTCACAACACTTTCTTGCATAGTAATTTGAAAGGTTTTATCTGGTATACATCATATTAAAAAAGCTTAAATATACCTGGTGGTTCAATAATTATGCGTAAAACTTTATTCTATTGCAGCTCTTTGGGTGCCCCATCTCCGAAGAGGAGGCCTATAGGAAAATAGTTTATATGAACTTGTTGTATTTCTTTCAAGGGTTTTTTCCATATCCGGGAGATTTCTCACATTTTCCCGAACACCCTGTGAGCCATAATTTAAATCGATGTGTTAGCCAAATTCTTGTCTTTTCTCGGTAAGTTGTTGCTGGAAAAAAAGAAAATCCACTTTGCTGCCTATTAATACATTTTCTGCAATTATTTGTGCCCAATTACTAATTATTTTTGTATATAATTTGTATTCTGCATCAAGAAGACCTTTAATTCGATAATAGCTACATTTATTTTTACCGACTTTCTTGTGAATAGGTTGGATGATGCTGAGATTCCAGCTTCACGATATCTTTGCTCTGTTCCAGCACTTGTTAAATACGTGCAGTAACCTATGTATGAGTAAAAATCCTTTATATGTGTATCGTACTGTACTGACCTACAGCTTTTTTGTTTTTACATTTTTTGCGTTAAGCTCTTTTTAAGTCATAGTGTCAACATTGCCTTTATATCACTCATTCTAGTTATAATGTTAAAACATCAAAAATAGATCTAGATTTTTATATACCATTTCTGTTAGTTTTAGAAGACTTTCGGATATTATGGTGAATTCTAGATCTTTTTTATGAATGTTCCCTGCCTAAAATAATCAAAAGATATTTAGAAAATAATGATGTGATATATTAAATTTAGATAAAATAAATTAGAAACTAGAAATACAAATTTAAACTTTCCACAACATTACAAAGTAAGTAAAATATTGATATCTGTCTTCGAGAGAATCTGACGAGGGATTACAGGAGCAGGACCGTTCTCAGTTTCTCCGACGGTCAGGCAGCGCTAAAAACACTTGCATGTCATCAGAAAATCTAAATAGGGACTGGAGTTGTCTTCAAAATCTTAATGCGTTGGCAAAACATAAAAAGGTCACTCTTGGGTAGACACAAAGGTATCTTAGGCAGTAAAAAGGAGAATCAACTTACTTGATAAGGGTTTGTTACCAAGTCTATCTGACCGAAATCTTTATTTGGTGTCAATAAAGGTGCAATTAGTGGGTGTTTATACATCAAATCATGCGGAAAATCTAGCCGCGATGTCCTATGCTGAAGCTGACAACAGACTAGGTTGATGATAGGATTGGTAACAGGCCACTGTAGCATAAGGAATCATCTACACATAGTAGGAATTTATATTGACGAAAGCGCATATAGACTATATGACGAAGGGAGCAAAACAGCGGTAAATGTGTTCGAATGCAAAGTTTTGATTTACTGGAGACACTTTCAACTAATGAACAGGCTCCCAAACCTGATTAAGATAATCAACCAATTCATATAGAATAGATATAACTAACGGTAAAATAAATCATTAGGTTGCCTTGGAAGTGTTGTTCAACCCTAGTCTATAATATATCATTTAATCAATTAATGTACATCAGAAGTTATTTAGGAAGAAAAAAACTAATTTTCATTTTTTTTCGGTATAATGGATGTTAACAAAACAATAGAAATTAAAACTTTAATAATAATTTCAGTCATCTAAAGCTTATAATTTTGCGTCATTTAAGTACCAATTAAAATAATCTCAGCTTGTTATATATCCCATATTTCCTTTACGACTGCCCAATAAATTATCATAACCCGCAATTTTATAACTCCTATTTTGTTAATGGCACATAATTGGATTCACCATAAAACATACCCCGTAATTTAAGTTTTAAGGGAGTCTTTAAAGGATCAAAGCAAGTGTTGATAATCATAACAGGGTTATTCTCGAACAAATACGTATGGTTTGTAAGAAGTAAAGATTTAAAAAATTCAAATCGTTTACGAAATTATGCCATATAAAAATTATTACTAGGCACCTTAAATAAGGTAGACAATCTGAAACAGTCAAGAGTATTTTCCGAATATTTTTCTTCTTCTTCCTTCATATTCTTTTAGGTGTTCCCGTTCTGTGCCACTCGATACCAATTCAGTCCCGCTGTCCCTTTGATATAATCGTATCATCGTTGTTGTAGTCTGACTGTATTTTTCTTACTTTCCCATGGTCATGATCTTACCATTTTCCGCTCCAATTGTTTGTGTTTCTGGCAATATGCAATTTCATTTTAGAGTGCACATTCGTTTACTATGTCCTCGTCTAGAGCTTTGTTTCTCAGTTTTGTGACCTTAAAATGTTATTCCTAGCATGCTTCTTTCGATTGATCTTTCCTGCACTTTCAATTTGTTTGGACATAATCCATGTTTTGGTTGGAGTTGAAGGTGCGTTTTATTTCTTTATATGCAGCAGTGCGAAACTTAAAACTAAGATTTATAAATCTTAATTTTTGAGTTTCGTATTATTCCGGTGAATGTATAGATGTCGTTCGACTAGCGATATTTTTCAGTCTAACATTGAAGAGTCGGCAGATTTTAATATCCTGTCGACATGTCTTGGATTTTATATTTTATAGAGAGAATTGTTCTCTGCGAATGTTGCTCTGAGTTCGCTCCGGTTCCACTGAGACCATAAGATGGCCAAAACGCGTATAGAGATAACAAGAGTTGTATTTCCAGGAAGTAAATGTTTGTATATATTCCTTCCTCTATCTGCTTGAAAGGGAAATACATAAAATAGACAGATACTAGAATATGTTTAGTTAAGTGCAAAATTTATCCAGTAAAAGTCGAAGCTAGACTAGATATAGGTTCAATTATTTACTGATTATATTTATTTATATTTCAATATTTGTATATAAGGTTTACCATAAATGTAAAAAGCTTTATCTTTGTGTTAAAAAAAATAATAAAAGTTATTTTGTTTCGATTTTTCTTTAAATTCCTTTGCGATAAAAATAATAATTGATACAATTTTATTCCTTAACAGAAAATTAATTCCAGATCAAGTCATGTGTTCGTTTTGTGTTCACTGAAGTTTCAATAATCCGAAGTATGACATGTTTAAAAGCGTAAGAGAGCGTCTAGTTTGAAATAATTAAATTATTGACGTTTCACAGATATCTAATTAAGAACAGAAGAACTGTCGGGTTTTTGAACTTCTGTCAATATTTGTATATTAATTATTTTAATACTAAATGCTTTAAAAGCTGGGTCAATTTTGAAATACACTGATAACGAATCAGTTGTATCTTCAAAAGTATATAATAACGGTTATTATAGTTTTATAATGTTCTTATGATATATCATAATATGATTAAAAGTTCGCGAGAATTTATTCGCAGGTAAAAAGACACCATGCCTTCTTATTAGCATACCAAACAGTGACTGGACGATTTTAAACAAATTCATGAACATATTTTTTAAAGAAAAAAAAGTTATGTGACAATAGAACCGGGAGATACAAATCAATACCTTAAAGTACTGATATAAACAACATCGATATTCGATACTTTGAATCGATATTTACTCAAATTGCAATACGTAGTTATCGATTCACGTAAATGTATATTGTATCCTTCCCTTGTAATGAGATCCGATTCCACAACGACTATCAATTATGTTGGTCGAACGGTCAAATATTTATTGCAGTGAATTTGCCTAGGGCCTATGGAATATCGGATATTGAAAATTCCTTGCATTAGCTATTATTGGTTCGCTCCGAGGGTTTAATCTCCCAGTACCTCTTTTTCCGGAGGCTTGCCCTATCCACCACCTAGGGAGGCGCTCGATGCGGGACTGGTAAACCCGACACGAGTCTGTCTGTGTCAATGTCTGCGTGTGTCTATTTTACAAACAGATATAGTCTGAAAATATTTAGTTACCCATTTATATAGTGCCTAAGGTGTTAACATGGGTTCAGTGGGTTTTGCTGTAAAGATTGCCCTGTATGCCTCTCTTTTAAACGTATCCCCTATTCAATCGTAAGAAGTTTCTGTGAAATGCCTCTCCGCTTTAATGTGAAAATCATTTTTCAAGTGTAGCTTAGAACCATTAGTTATATAATATTTTGTTTACTCTTCTAATCTTCTTTTCATTACTGGAACCAATAGCTGAATCATGTTTATTTATTTATTCATTTATCTTTTGGCATAAGGATCTCCTTTCAATTTTTATTCACTACGTTTATATCGACAGTTCCGAGCGCGCTTGAAGTCGAGCGCCTTCTACAAGCGGCTTAGAAATAACGAATTAAACGATCGAGATTATACTTGAAGCTCGCTTAGATTTGTTAAGTCAAGCCTGAAACGATTTAGGGTTCACTTGACCCAAGCGCAGTCCAAGTGCGAAATAAACACCTTAAGCGCGCTTGAAATCAGCTGTTTACTTCTGAATGATTACGTCATGCGTCAAATGGGCGTTAGTATATTATTTTCAATTATTTTTAATGTTTAAAAACACTTAAGTTGAAGGCTAAATGCAGAATAAAACATTCTACTCCTCACAATAGTCAACAGTTAGTTTTTAAATAAGAAAAGTATCAAAACATGGTGTTATTTTGAGGTTAGGTACAGACAAGACATCAACCTTTTGCGAAAATGACTTGGAACCAAGGTCAAGTAATGTTTAAGTTTGTGAAATATATGCCTAGATTTCAAGTAAGATATGAGGCGGCTTCGGTTTGAAGCTGGCTCGAGAAATGTCGATTTAAACGAAGTCATTGTCACAGAAGTTTCGCTTCGAACGGTCGTGTCATGGCGGCTGGATATTTTTTTATAATGAACAAATACTTTAAAAACTTTTTATAGACAGAGCAAATAATTTGTTGTATTAATTGAAAATGTTTATTTCTTCTTCAACGAAACAATGTTTCCGGGAATCTTATAGTACATTACGGTCAAGATTTTGTAGTATCATGTATCATGCGGATGATGCGGTCCTATTCGCAGATAACGAAGACGACCTCCAGAGATTGACACACCTATTTAACGTATCAACTAAGAAGTACAATATGCAGATGTCGACGAATAAAACAAAGTGTATGGTAATTTCCAAGGAACCAAGAAGATGTAAGCTACAGATAGAAAATACCATAATTGAACAAGTCATGAACTTTAAATACCTAGGCACTGACACAACAAGCTGTCCTAACTTTACTGGAGAAGTACTGTCACAAAATACAAGAGCCCTACAAGTGGCAGGATGCTTAAGAGATGTTATATTTCGAAACAGATACATGAGAATAGAGGGAAAAACAAAAATATATAAGACCATGATACGACCAATTCTAACTTATGCCACGAAAACAAGAGCAGACACTAAGAAGACAAAGCAGAAAATGAGAACCACCGAAATGAAAGTACTGAGATCAATGCTGAATCAGAGATAGGCTGACAAATACCTTAATCAGAGAAAAATGTAATATGCAGGACGTGGTCAAATGGACAAAAGAAAGAAAAAGAGGATGGAAAGAACACGTTGAGAGAATGAGTGAAGAGAGACTAGCCAAAGTTTGTATGTATGGACGACCAAGAGGAAGAAGATTACCAGGACGACCACCAAAGAGATGGGCCCAGAGCTGGTTCTCTTCATCAGCAGAATAAGGCGGGTGTAGATAGAATGACAAACAGGGATATCCCTAGTCAACGTAGAAGAAGAAGAAGAAGAAGATGTATTTTCACTAAGCAGCGCGAATGATTCATATTTAAAGTATATCATGGTAATTTCCCTCTCGCAAGTACTATAATTTATGGAAATTTTCTTTCCGTGAAATAAAATTTTTAATTGTATTAAAAATAAAAAATTGGTATGTCAAAACTTTGGAACAGATGTATATTCAATATTTTTTAAAGCATTTTTTGTGAAAATAACGAGTATTCTGGTCCCACATCGAATGTCTTCGCGGGTGGTGGTTAGGGGCACTCCTCCAAAAAAGGAGGTACTGAGGAATTAAACCTTCGGGGCGAACCAAAATTAGCTAATGCAAGGAATCTTCATTAATTGCTATTCCAATAACGTACCTTCGAGTCAAAAGCCAATCTAATTTACGATCCGCCATTTTGAATGTTGTAAATTGGACTTCGGAATCGTAATTACCGACTCGAAAAACCCCTATATACCAAATTTGACATTAATATATTGATTTTTCCAAAATTCGTCCGCCATATTAGATCCACCATATTGGATCCGCCATTTTGAATTCTGCAAATTTGACTTCATATTGGACCTCGAAAACTCCCATATATGAAACTTGCTTAAACCGCTTAATACTATGTATTTTTGAAAAATATTAATTTCTTAAGATTTTTTTAAGGTTAGAAAAAAAAATGAGATTAGCCATCTTAATTCTGACGGTGGAATCGGATTCAGCGAGTAAAAATACCATAGAGTGTTTTCTTGTGGTTAAAACATTTTCTTTTTCTAATCGTTTCAAAGCATTTTTTGTGAAAATAACGTTCTTTTTTGTGAGGTGTCTCAACAGAACCGCCATTTTGAGATTATTTTTGATGCTTTTTAAAAAAACACCAGACGGCATCAACAACTACAAATATACAGATACATTTTAATGAATATAAGCAACTGTATTTATGAACGAACTCACAAAAAAATATCATTAGTGTGGAAAGAAAGATTAACTTCACGAACTGGCTCACTGTACTATTACATTTTATTCAATATAGTTTAATGCAGATTATTTATAGAATAACGCACAATTTAAATTTTGATAAAGCGATTAAAATTAAGCCAGAAATTCATTTTCAATTAAACAAAACTGCTGCACTACATACACAGCAGTACGAGTAAGCGAGATAGCGAATTATAGATGTACAGTTTTTCTATGAGTGCGAGAAAGGGAGAGAATAAAGAGAAGAGAAAGGTAAGAGCACTGAGGTAGACTCAAGGACGTGAATGCGTGTCCCTCTCTCTTTACAGTTTTAGGCGCATTACGTAGCAGTTTTGTTTATCTAATCCTC
This sequence comes from Diaprepes abbreviatus, assembly GCA_034092305.1. NCBI lineage: Eukaryota > Metazoa > Arthropoda > Insecta > Coleoptera > Curculionidae > Diaprepes > Diaprepes abbreviatus. Next base: position 2,368,530 of record JASJET010000055.1, on the reverse strand, counting down.
AATTTTTTGCTTAATTTTTAGAATTATTCAAAAATTTAAGGTTCATTTCATCTTGTAAATAATGTCTGATTAGGATATATTGAATAAAAACTGTCTAAGATTGAACATATTAAAGTTTAAAGAGTTTTGCAGATTCGCTAAACAAATATTATTATTCGTTTTTGATATAAAACTGCAATTAGAGCAAGAATATGGATAATTTTTTTTGCAGGATCTATGATGAATCACTCCATCAACTTATATAAATTTAATGACCGAATACCGAGCAATAATACTTTTTGTTATTTGATAAAAAATAACAATGAAATATTATACATATTTTATTTATTATTTTGAGCGTTATTGCAAATTACTGGCTGCTGAAATAATAATGACATATTAAAATATCAATAATACTTATATTCCTGAGGATTTTCCAAATTTCAAAATAAAAATATCAGCACTCAATCAGCTTAAATATGACTTTTCACAAAATGCGCTTTTACTTATTTGCTACGTCATGAAGTTTTTACCTGTCGCACGTCATTTTCTAAATGAGTTATAGAGACTGGTGCAAACTTGCATACTTACTGATGCACACATTAGGCACAAACTATTCCTTGATCCATCTGTACGAAAAGAAAGTGAAAATTTGGATACTTTATTTTTCACCTAATGACCATACCTCCCCGGCAAGCGATCCCAATGTACGATTGCACTATTATTTTATAGTTCTTAAATTGAGGCTTAATGATAATTGAACATCAAGATATTTACAAGGTTTAACGACTTTCTCTAAATTTTATGATTGATACTTAATATATGTATTCTCTTTAATAATATCATGAAATTTTGAAAGAAAGTTACAAAATAGATGGTTTAGTAATAATTTAAAATTGAAAGACATTTGAAAGCTGAAAGCTCCAATTAAATTTTCATGTTTCTGTCAATCTTAGGTTTTAATATGAATTAAACCATTACTGCTAGACATTTCTCTAGCAATTACTTAAATTTATAATTGAAACGAAACCTTTGACTAATTTAAATTGAAAACTGCACCGTAACAGAATTATGTAGAACCATTCATTTTATGATATGAAGAACGCTGGATTCAAGTGATGTTTTTGGAATTGTAAGAAATGTGAAATGGCAATTTGTAGAAAATAGTCTTTTGGAAATAATATATTTAACGGACATTCGTATGGTTACAAATTATTTACATTTTTAAAATTACGATTACTCCGTGGAAATTAGATCGAAAAAGAACTGTTTTGTTAACAAAAATGTAACATTGTTTTTTTTTTGTAGAGAATTACAAAACCTATGGATTTTCCGCTTTCCTAATTAAGATACAATGCTCAATTTTAATGGAAATTGTTTGTATTGTTTTATATTTGGAAGATCTATTAAAAATTTTTTTTTTCAATCATGAGTCGAGAAATTTTGCAAAAACCAATTTTTGCACCAAAAAAATTGCGATAACTTTTCACCGAATGGGGATAAAATTTTTTTAATGCGTGCATTGGATTTAGACGATCCGATCTCAAAAAAAGAAAAATTAATTTTGGATGAAAAAAACGTTTTTTTTTTCAAAAATTCATAATGGCGTGGCAAAAGAATATTAAGGGCTCAAATTTGCAGAAGATGCTTTTTAATACTTGTACTTTACCTGTGAATTTTTTGGATCCAAGAAATACACTTCCATACAGGCGCGGATCCAAGGGGGGGGGCGGTGGGGGCGATCGCCCCCCCCCCCCCCAAGAGCTTGGAGTTCAGGAAAATAGACCCGATTTTGCCTCTTATACTATAGTTTATTCAAGAACTAGGGAGAGTTTTTCATTTTTTACTTTTTTTTTTCGCAAACTGCCTATGTTCTTTAGTCCGGTGTCTTTGGCAAAATCTGTTAGAGACACATATATTTTTCATAGAAATGGGTTAGAAATTTTATAATCAAAAATACTGGTCTATAATAATGGACTATTTGGGTTGGATAGCAATAGATATTTGGATGTGTGAAGTGTTAAAAAGGATTTTAATCCTTGTCATAGGCATCGGAAGGCGTCAAAAGGAGGTCTATTTTATCACTAAATATTTATGGCATAGCATAATATTATTTTATTTCTTATGATTTTTAATAATTCACATATATTAGAAAATATAAACAATTTTGACATATCTAACACAAATCACAACTGTAGTTTTATTATTTTTAATTTTGGCATAGAAACCGTTTTAGGCACATTCAGACTAAAACGTAGCCTTTTTCTCTCAAAAAATTCCAAGTTATAATTTAAATACTTACAAAATACCCATTATCAAAAATACATGAAGTTAAACATATATAAAAAAATAAATTCGTCAATATAATATTAAAATTTTTTTGGGGCTATCGGTCATTTCATTATTAATTAAAAACATTTTTGGAATATTTGACGTTCCAGTTTATTTATTTCTTAAACCATCTGCAGAATTACAATTAAACACTAAAAAGGGATTCAAATGTCATTCATTTTTATATGTTACAGAAAATTTAAATAATAAATTGTGTTAACGCTGGTAAACATTACTTATCTTATTCGTTATCAAAGTCAGTGAAGCTATCTTCGCTCAAATTAATTATAATTGATTCCTGTCTCACCGCTCATGAGATCGAGTTTCCACATTTTTTTTATTTTTTTATTATATGGATTTTTTGCAATTGTCTGCAGTAACTTTATTCAAAAAAATCTTTCAAAAGTCCAGTTAAATTATTAATTTTTTAAGTTGTGTTATTTCCAGCAACTCTACCTTTTATTTAAAAGAGATATTTCCTTCACAAACAGACATTTTCCGGACGATCTATAAGAACAGATTTCCTATCTGGCTTTTCCCAACAAAAATTAAGTTCTCTAAGCAATTTCCAGAGCTCAGTTCTTTTAATTTCAGGCAAATTCCGATCTTCATTGATTTTAGTTAGAATTTTGTCGACGCTTGGGATCTGCTTCTCATAATAAAATGTATGTACAACTCCTTTTATTACAGTTTACATCTCTTCTTTCAACGAGGTTTTTCGTCTGCCTGTGATCGAATGTAGCTTGGGATTACTAACAAATCCAGTCGTTTTTTCTCCGTCAGTGTTCGGTACATGATAGATTTTTGAACTCATGTTATATTGGAACACATCTCAACAGAGCTTTTAACATTATTATCTAGATATTAATATCTTAAGGTATCATAAACATTCATCGTAATAAGTTTTTCATTGAGGAAAAAATGCCCTCCATCTTTTGGGTATCTCACTAATCTTAAATAATAAATAAAAACAAGCACAAACAAAATAAATCACTAAGGACACACTGTAAGGTGTACTTTGCTCACTGACAGAAATTAAATTGAATTATCAGAAATTTTATTGTTGCAGTAAATTTATAAAAGCTTATAAAATTTAAATATAATTAAATTTACGGCAGTTCTCAGTTACCGGTGGCACTGAAGCAGGTACGTTGGAGGTTTCGATAACAGTTTTATTACTCTCTCTAGTTCTTGAATAGAGTATAGGAATGTATGCTTGTGATCACCCTTCCCCTTCCCAAGGGCTTTGAGTTCAGGAACATAGAACCGAGTCTGCCTTTTATATAAGAAATGTTTATGCTGCCGGCAACCCCCCCCCCCCCTCGTTGACAACTTGTTTTTTTTTTTGCGATAGCACCTCCCAGGAGCTTTGAATTCAGGAAAATAGACCCGATTCTGCCTCTTATACGAAGAATGTGTATGTTGATCGCATCTTCCCACCCCCTGTCGGAAACTTGTTTTTTCTTGTGATCGCCCACCCTCTCCAAGAGCTTCAAATTAAAAAAAAAAGTAGCCCCGTCCCTGCCTTTTACACTAGAAATGGGAATATTGCTGGTGCCCCCCCCCCTGGGGACAACTTGCTTTCGCTTGCCATACTGTACTTTTGTGATATCACCGCCCCGCCCCCCAAGGAGAGAGGCTGGATCCGCCCCTGCTTCCATACGATCTGGAAAACTATTTTTTTTTTAAATTTATATGAGTAACAATTTGTTTAGTCATATTAATTTGTTTATTAACAAAATTTTTACAAAAAATTATAGAGAAAATCATACAAATATTCAATTATATATTACATATTATACTGTTTTTTTTCCTTTATATTATTATTACCTAATAGTTTATTAACAAGATTTTTACGAAAAGCAAATTATATAATACATTAATAGTTTATTAACAAAACTATGATCTTTAATTTTATAAGTTTATATTAGGACAAATTAATATCATTATGATTTTTTCTATAATTTTTTGTAAAAATTTTGTTAATAAACTGTTAGATAATAATAATATAAAAGAAAAAAACAGTAGAATATGTAATATATAATTGAATATTTGTATGGTTTTCTATATAATTTTTTGTAAAAATTTTGTTAAAAAACAAATTAATAATTAATATGACTAAACAGATTGTTACTATCATATAAATTAACAAAATAACATCAATATTATAAATATTACTTGTGATGCATAAGTTTCCTTGAAGCGCCAATGAATAATGCGCCTGAACTATGGCCACCCGCCGACAGAGACCTGTAGCAACTATTTTCGATTAGATTCGGCCCAATTTTCGAAGGTTCACAGATTGTATGGAAGTGTATTTCTTGAGTCCAAAAAATTCACAGGTAAAGTACAAGTATTAAAAAGCATCTTCTGCAAATTTGAGCTCTTAATATTCATTTGCCGCGCCATTATGAATTTTTGAAAAAAAAAAACGTTTTTTCATCAAAAATTAATTTTTTTTTTAAGATCGGAAATGATACATCCAAATTCAATGCACGCATTAAAAAAATTTTACCTCCATCCGGTGGAAAGTTATCGCAATTTTTTTGGTGCAAAAATTGTTTTGTTTAAATTTCTCGGCCCACGACTGAAAAATTTTTTTTTTGATAGATCTTCAAAATATAAAACAATGTAAACAATTTCCATTAAAATTGAGCATTGTATCTTAATTAGGAAAGCGGAAAATTGAGGTTGAATTTTCAACTTTGATATTGAATTTCTTGGAAAATAAATAACTCACAGATTCCGGGTTTGACATACTTTTTTAGAATGATAATATCTATATTTTCCTGGAATTTTAAATCGGTATTTTGTTAATAGATGTCTTTAAAAAAAAAAAAAAAACCAAAACCGTAAATTTTGTCGAAAAAAAAATATCTTGATAACTAGTGGCGCCACCTATAACTTATAAATAGGTCTTTTAATTCTCTACAACTTTTGTTTGAAACGTTTTTCGATACAATTTTTGTTTTTCGAGATAAACTCAAAAAACCGAAAATCATCATAATTTTTGGTCCCTCATTTTTTTTGCACAAGTCTTTCAGAGTTACCATCGAGATATGTTTTAGAGGAAGTCGAAATGAACACATTCCAGCAAAAAAAACTAATGTTACATTTTTGTTACTGACGAAAGTCTATTTTCCATGGAGTATATAGACAATATTAAAGTCTATACTGATTAAATAAAATTTTTCATTATACCAAAACATATATTTCGATGAAACAAGAACAACAGGAAACAAGAATGCATTCCTAATTTTTCATTAAATATTATATTATTATATAATTATTATTATAGAAATGTTACTTTCTTCACACGCAAACGAAACCAAAAGGATGATGAGCTTTAAGCGTATAAAAATCTGCTTTCGAAATAAACTTTGTTTCGGGAAAAACCTTATTTCACCCTACATACCTTTCATTTTGTATAAAACACGCGAAAAATACATTAAAAGTTTGAAAGTGTGCTTGTTGGGAAATTTTTAATCAAAAAAAAGTTTTTTTATATCTATATGGTCAATAGTCCGTCCGAAACCAATAAAGTTATTAACCTATATTTAAATATAAATACTTTTTCGAGTATGAGTAATTTATGGTATTCACTGATCATGTTAAAACAACGGTAAGTGATTTTCAATTGCTTACCAATTAGGGGGCGATATGCAAGTACGTTTTTATTTAAAAAATAATAAAACTTTTGTTGTAGAAGTAACAGCTTCACTTCATAGTAATCCATGTGTTAGGTATGGGAATCGGGTCTGAGAAATTTATATACTTTGCTAGATAAGCTTTGTATTATATTATAATCCACCAAATCTTTAAATAGTGAATTTTTGTATTACTTTGATTATTAACTATGCAAGTTCAAGAAGAATCATCAGTAGTGGGAATTTTGATTAATAACTGGCCCCCTATCGTTTTCATACGAAAATGAAAAATGTTATCCTCCGTTCTACATGTGTCATTTATTAGCACAAATATAATGGCCACTTTTATATTCAAACTTCAGCAGGAAATTTTTCTATATAAAAAAAACGGCTGATGTGGAATCAAGGATAGAAAATTTGAACTATGAACTTTATTATTCAATAATAGTATAGATTTAAGCAGGAGGTATTTAGCACATAAACTTCTTTGAAACCTTAGTTTTTCATTTCTTTATATAAAATAGAATACCATAGCTTTTTTCTCAACATTTTCTTAATGTTTCTTTCTGCACCACATTTCCAGTTTTTCCATTTTCATACTTCTTTATTATACATATTTATATATTATTACAATACATCAGAATTATTTATATGTACATATATACATTTTATTTGCGAATACTGACAGCCGGCAGCAGCTGCCATGTCAACGGGATTTCAAGCGCGGAATGGCAGCCGTTCTTTTGCTAAGGGTGGTGTATTGCAATTTAAATTTATTATGTTTACGAATCTTACGGTGGGATTTTAAACCGTCCTTGAGATTTGGTTTGTCAATAGGCTAGAAGAGGTTTGATCGAGTTACTATGAAGATTTATACCAACGGTTGGATTCAGGGGAAAAATGGGAAAAAATTTCCAAGAGGGGAGGAGAACCGTCATCCATCGCAGATGGTTATGGAGGTTAAGTAAATAACATTAACATAGACCATTTTACACATCCCCCAGAACGAAGGCTATATATGGGCCTTAATTTGTCAGAGGGTGGAGGGGTGGCTGCCATATTGCACTATATTGTGAAAATTCTGTGGAAGTGCAGGGAATCATACTATTATATGTTATGTATTATTTATTTATTATTGTAATAAGGAGATAAGTAATTAACTGCATTCAGACGCTTTATAGGTAAGTATTCTAATTTCTATTTTGGGTTAGTGTTTATTTATGTTTGTTCGTTGCTGCTTTATTATTGCTTTAATATATTTTTATTGTGCATCTTCTAAATATATAGGGAGTTTGTAATATAATGTTATGTTTGACGCTTCTTTAACGTTAGAATACTAAATTTATACTATTATATAAAGTAAAAGGGGATTTTGGTTTGTTACAGATAACAGAAAAATAAACTTATCCAACTAGAACTAAATTTTAACCAGTGTTTCTTAACATAACTGGAAAGCTTTAAAACTATATTTTATTTCGAAAAATTGATATCTCACTTTTATATAAAGAGTAAACGGATGTTCGTATGTTCGCAAAAGTCTCAAAAACTATCAAATCAGTGATTACCAAATTTTAACTTTATGAATATCCCAAAGGGAAGTTATATAAAGGTGAAAAAATATTTATTGGAGAGATAAGCAAACAATAATAAACTCAAGCTATACCTTTTCATTCCGGCCGTTAGTTCTGATGGCTCTTTCTGAGACTGGGAGATTTTGGCGCAATTTTGAGGAAACAGTTTTGATAAATTTTTGAGGATAACGAAAGTAAGAAGAAATTGCTGAGGAAATCTTGAAGAAAACAGTCAACACTTTCATTCATTGAGTAATTGAGCTTTTTTTGGTATGATGATATTTTCATAATTTTTTATCTGTAACATTTTATTAAGTAGAATAAATGGTTTTGTGAGATAAATTGTTTAATGTTGCAATACAGAGGTTAAAGCACCAAACGAAAACAAGTGTTCGTCATGGCTGATAGTTTGTTTCGAGCTCAAATTTTCTTGTACTATATTAGTTTTTAATTGTCGATTGGTTAAAAGCTTACGGGGATAGTATCATTGTGGGGAAAACCAAAATTCAACTTGAGGAAGTATTCTTTATCTGGCAACTTCCACAGTTAAGTTAGCTCGTGTAGATTTAAAATATCGGCCAATCATTTTTTCTCGCATAGTTTGGCTGCTTTTATATAAGTGCGGTAAGCAGTACCGAATTTATTTACCGTTCGCTGAAGAATAAAAAATTAAATAAATAACAATTAATACAATGAAAATTGAACAAATTATTTAGAATGACCGAAAAACGAAATTTCTTAAATAACATACCGTGGGAACATTTCAGTTCGTGCTTCGCCCAAGTGGCACTGTGAGCCCTTCGTGCCTTATTTAGAATCTTAAAGTACAGGTACTGTAACTATTTTGTATTCGTACGCAATGGGCCAAATATTGGAATCTTTTTGGTAAGCCTAATATTTATCTTTTTTCGGGAATATTTAACAGAGCAAACAGTTGTTATTTTCACTATAATATAAATATAAAAAAACATACAAAGAACATTATTAAAAATTATGAAAATTTTCTATTTTAAAATACGACAGTAAAAATAAATAATTTTGGTTTTTGGCCGCAACGCCGGCTTTCTAATGATTTAAAAATGATAAAGGCGTTAATACATGCAAATAAAACCGTATTAACGCCAAAATAGAATTTGATGGTCGTGTTTTCATTTAAACGAATCATTTTATAATTTAAATGCTTTTGCAGGATACTTTTTCAGTTGAAACCGAAAAATTTTGTTTAAAAATGGTAATATAAAAACATACTATCTTGTTTATAGTTCTTTTTATGAAATCCAGGAAAAGTAACAGATGTTTAAATTAAAAAGAATGATGTTCAATATGGTGTTTACGCTTATGTAGGTAAAAAATTTATTTCAAGAGATACTCTAAAATAAATTAATTTTAAAATTGAAAACAAAATCATAACATACAGTGTTTTTCTTTAAGTTAAAAATACATGTAAAACTTAGTTTAATGAAAAAAAGTTACACTCTATAAAAAGTTCTGCTGGTGTAAAACGTAAAAATCTACTAAATTTAATAATCATATATGGGATATATCACAAAAGGACCATGCACAAAATCAAAATAAAGTTCAAAAGGCATTGTTTCAGTTGGACTATCGTATGAACATTGACGACCTGTATCGATTGCTAAGGGTATTATCTATTTCAAATATCCTGCATACTGAATAATTTGATTTTTATTGATAATATACTAATAAATATAATCAGGTTATTTAAGGTGTGATTCTCCGCAATTCTAGAAATGAAGTATCAAAAACTTTTAATCATTGTCCGTATTCGATTAAAAATAATCCATCTCTTGTCAGGTTCATTAAAGAAATAGAAGTACACTTTCAAGCTTCCATTCGATATTATTTATAGATAGGTGGTTGCCTCCGATACAAAGCTAAAAGTATTGATCTAGGAGCTACAACTGTTATGTTCAAGTTTGGTGATTTCGCGTTTATTTATTTATTCAAATTCTGTTAAATTTAAAGTTTGTTTGACTGCCATAGACAACAATGTTTCCTCCGAAGTAGTAGATATCTGTTAGACTTCCATTGTCCTTATTATTATTTTTTTTTGTCGAGTTCCACGACGTTTCGGCTAGTAGTTATCTCTAGTCGTTTTTAAGTGAAACTAAATAAATTCCTAAGCTACAGTACTATTTATACTAAAAGTAAATGCGTGCTACGCCAAAGTCATATTTATGCTACAATTAGTTTTAATTTACAACAATCAAGAAGTGGTTTCCACACTTCTCGTATGTCTAAAGATGGTTTACTAAAGCAATTCGGGTTCTGATGTATAACCGCGGCTTCCCTGAATTTTTCTTTTCTTCAGTGTTGTTCTCTGTGTAGAATTTTAGCTTCAGACCATTTTATGTGGTCTTCGTGAGTCCAGGCATGGTTGACGACGCCAGATTTTTCTGTTTCTCCTTTTTGATGTTCTTTGATCCTTACGTCAAGGGGTATCTTTGTTTCATCAATGTAGGAGTTGCCACATTCACATGGTATCTGATATACACAGTTCTTCATGTCCCTTTGAGTTATTGGTTTGACCTTAGTCAGCCGACTTCTCAGAGAGTTACTTGAATTGAAAACAACGGAGATTTTTTATATTGTTTCCCTATTCTTCTAACTTTTTCCGAAATGCCTCTAACATAGGGGATGTTCAATATTGGTTTTCGTTATTCGTTCGTTGTCGATATTGTCCTATTTCTGCGTTGTTCCAGAAATTGTATCCACCAGATATACTGGATATCCGTTAGTTGTCAGGCCATTTTTAATGTGATCTATCTCTTTCTTTTTTCCGGGTTGGACTGCTGACTGTGTATTATTCTCTGGCATACATTCATCTGTCAAACAATGTCATGTCTTGGGGAAGAGGGTGTGAGGTGAATACAGTGTTGCAGATATGTAGGTGACACGTTCGTAGTTTGTCCGCATGGTACAGATAAACTCCATAATTTCCTGGATCATCTAAATCAACAACACCCTAGCATAAAATTCACTATGGAAACGGAATCAAATGATGCCCTTCCCTTTCTTGATGTACTAGTATAAAGGAAAGAGAATGACAAATTAGGACATTCTGTGTACACAAAACCAACACATACCAATCGATATCTCAATGCAACATCACACCATCATCCTTCTCAAAAACAATCCGTCATAAACTCTTTGGTACATAGAGAGCACTTTCAATATGGAACGAACAGTCACTGAAATCAGAAACAGAAAAATTGACTAATGCTCTGAGAGGCAACGGATATTGCGCTGAAGATATAAGACGTTCTATTAATAAATATAAAGATCCAACTCCTCAACCAAATGCCATAAATGAACCTCCTATGGACAGTGTTGTCTTGTTGTCTTACCTTACATACCCGGAACCACCGACAAGATTGCCAGATTGCTCCGAAAACCAAACATACGGACAATTTTCAATACATGTAAGGAAACTGGACAATGTTTGAGGTCTCCAAAGGACGCAATTCCATTTTAAACAGAAGGCGTTTACAAGATACCGTGGTCTTGTGGTAAAGTGTATGGAGGTGAAGCAGGACGGTCTATAGCCACTAGGCTTAAAGAACATGAAATATGTATAAAAAAGAAATAACTTGTACAATCTGCAGTAGCTAAACACCAGTATTGCTCAGGTCACACTTTTAATGTAAAAGAAACTAAGGTGCTAGCATCAGTACCTGGTTTTTTTAAACGTAAAATTAGAGAATCAATGGAAATATGTAAACATCCAAATAATATTAATTGAGATGTGGGTTACAGTCTGCATCACACGTGGGAATCGATTGTAACGCTGGATCATGGTCGCTGAACACCAGTCGAGTATAAATACCGGGCTGTTCCTCCTCGATAGTAATTCAGTGTTCTAATCTGGTGGAGTAAAGATCCCTGAAGATGTCTCGTGCAATCGTAGGCAAAACGTCGGACAATAATTCCAATTTGACACGGTCTAAACCCAAGAACCATGATTTTCAAAGACAATGAAAGTCCAACAGATATCTACTACTTCACTGTTTTAGTTATAATTTTTGTATAGTGTATTATGCTAAACGGCCTATTAAAAAAACTTTGCATTAATTTAACCATTATATAAAACATCACGATAAATAAACTCGAATCTTTACCAGCGTTCGGGTGTTCAAAAGTCATTCTCAGATTTTATAGCTGGAACAAAACCGTGCAATAAAACCATTGTAACAAATTAAACCTTAACAGGATGTAACTTATGTAACCGATTACCTGTCGCTTGTAATTTCCACACAAAATCCAGTCGGTACGTGGCCTCGGTTTGTTGTCCATGAAGTATTAACGCAATCACGAATCCGGCTAGGATTACAATGTTCATGTAGTGTTGGGTCAGAGTATCATCCTGGCTGAAACATTAAACGGATATTAGGATTTTCGTTACGTTAGGAGGAGCTATACGTGGTGAGTTAACGATTAGAAAATGTGAGTTTAAGCTTAGTTTTACCCTAGAAATTATTATCTGACTTATCTTAAGCTAATTCAAGGGATCGTACGAATTTAAAGGAGCTATAAATAAATTCAATTTTCCGTATAATTTATGGCTCACACCATATTTATATGTTGTTTCCATTTATATTGAAGAAGCTATTTTAGTTCTCAACCATCTGAAAAAACCCTATATTATAAGGGCAGACGTACTCTGTTCCAACATGGTTAGAGACAAAGCACTATCTCAGATTACAAGGAGTTACCATGAAAGGATGGAAGTCTCTACCATTTATATACCTAACTGCAACTCTATTGTAACCATGGTATCTAAATCTTTACTAGATTAAATATTCAGATTGCGTGGAGTGGTAGGAGATGGCCCTGCTTGTATTAGACTTTATATTTTGTCCCATATAGTTTGCTTAAAGAATTCGCCCATCCAATGTTTAATATATTAATAGTAAAATACTTTTTTCACTAAATTTCAACTATATTGAACAATGTTACATGATATGTTTCGCTATACTATAGCTTTATCAAATATAATGCGCTTACAAAACTTGGTTAATTTATATAAAGTATGTATAAAAGGAGGAGGAGTTAAAAATTTTATTTACCTGTTGATCGTAACAGAATGTACATTTAAGGCCTTAAAATATATTTAATACAGGTGATCTATTCAAATCTACTTGGTTATTGAATAACAAGTCGAAATCATTATGTTTGTTTATTTCTAAACATTCGAGAAGGTTTAGTTTATAATCTTTATTTTCGATATGAATTATTTCGAAATTACCATTGAAATGATATGTATTGTGTAAAAATCTAATTAAAAAACAGGATATTTTAAATGCATTTAAATTTTGCTTAGAACAAAATTATTTTGAATTTAACAACACTCTGGATTCCAGCAAAGAAGGTGTTATAATGGGAAATTCGCTCAGCCCACTATTAGTAGAAATATTTATGGATTTTTTAAAATGTGAGATTTCAAAACACCCGATATTTAATAAATCTATATTGGCATAGATATGTGGATGGCATTTTAACATGTAACCATGTGCCATTTCATCGGCACAGATAAGTAGTTAGTCAACTTTTTAGACTATATAAATAAGTCACACTATTACAAATTAACCTAAATAGTAGAAATTTGTTTAAGACGCTCAACACGTATGCTTGCTCTGCACTTAGCTACTCTTTTGGAATTGTAAAATGGAGCAGGACGAACATCAAAAACCTGCAGAGAAAAATAAGAACACTCTTAACAAAAGCAAATATCACCCTCGGAGTGCTATTGAACGTACCATACTTCCAAGACATCAAGGACGAAGAGGATTGGTATATAGTAGTAAACAGGTCGACCAATAAGACAAAGTTATGTTCATATTTCCACAGGTTAGCGGACTCTTCCACACTACATCGGGCAATATGTGAGGTAGACGATTCAACGCCGCTACAGCTGAGGGAACAGGATATTGCTTCTCACCACCAAACAGACCAAGAGAAGGTTGATTTCAGGACAGATGTCTCCGGAAACGTTAGCTATCCAAAACTAGGTTATTCCTACGAAGAACTATTGGAAGTTCATCATCAGAGATCCCTCAATAGAAAATGATCAATGTAGATATGGCTGTCGAACATCAGAGACAATCCAACACATAACTGGAGGATGCCAAGCGTTTGCCGCAAGTATAAGGAATGACACGACTTAGCCGCTAAGATACTCCATCAAGAGTTAGCAGATAAGTTAAACCTATTGCAGGTAGGATAAGTGCCATATTAAAAATACAATCCGGAGTCTATTCTGTAGAACAACCAGTTCAAGTTATATTGGGAACGAACGGTTCTGACGGATCAGTCAGTTGCTCATAATTGAACAGACATTATACAAACAGATAAAATTTCTACGCAAACTACACTAATTGACATTGCTGTACCTAACAACAACAACTTAAGGTCAAAATACAACGAGAAGATCTTGAAATACAGAGATCTGAAGGTGCAAATCCGAAGACAATGAGGAATGAACAGCCCCCAAATGATTCCCATAATTTTATTAACAACTGGAGTAGCACCACAGAACCTCCTGCAGAACATCAAAGGATTCGGCCTTAGTGAGCATCAGTATAAGCCGATTCAGGAAGCAGTTCTCCTTGCAACCGTGGGAAACGTCTGAATGTTCGTAAGAAATACAGTAGACCACGTCACCTAGAACCCGATAAGATGGAAAGGATTCCCACATAGCTTCATACTTTTGGTATCTTTGTACACCTGGTATGACTCAATATTCCCTGGAGGGAGTGCAAGCTGTTTGGCTTGAAATCACTAATAAAAGTCATACTAATATCAATGTTACCACAGAAACAGAAGAGAATAATACAATTAATTCTCTAGACCTTACTATTAAAAGATAAAATAACAAATACGTTTTTTCAGTTTACTATAAACCTTTTCATATAGACACAGTAATACACAATATGTCACCTCATTCCATTCAACACAAATTAGCAGCATTCCATAGCAAAAATAGGTTAATATCATTACCCTTAGAACAAGAAAGTTACAACAAAGAACTGAATATTATTAAACAAATGGCAATTAAAAATGGTTATAAACCAAACATAACAGATAAAATATTAAAGAAAAAACTGTTTAAAAACTCCATAAATATGGTCTATACCTAAAAAATACAAACTTATTACGTACATAAGACCAAGTCATTAAGTAAAAAAAACAAAACAAATATAAAAAAAAGCATATAAAACTAACAATTTCGTAGGTAAATTTATAAAAAATAACAAAAGTAGAATACTAAAAAATAGTAAATCAGGTGTTTATAAATTAAATTGTACGGATTGCCCAAAAACATACATAGGCCAGACCGGCAGAGGTTTTGGTACCGGAATTAAGGAACACTATAATAGTTTTATTAGAGGAAATCTCAACTCTAACTGTACCGATCACATTTTACAAAACAAACACCATTCGCCATTTTAATGATAATTTGGAAATAACACATATCGAAAATAAAGGTTATAAACTGAACCTTCTCGACAAATAAACAGACTTAAAGATTCCGACTTGTTACTCAACGATCAAGGAGTTTTGAATAGATCGCCTTTATTAAAGAAATTTTAGGACCTTAAATGCACCCTCTTTTACAACCAACAGGTAAATATAATTTTTAACTCTTTCCATCTTTCTATACAAACTTTTTCGAACTTTATATAAATTAACCAATATAGTGGAAATTTAGTGAAAAAAAATGTTTTACTATTAATGTATTAGTTATGGATTTCTACTAAGTATCAGCCCAAACAATCCATTTAGGCACGCTAGCCTACCCTGTACTGACGACAGCCAATAAATTCGAAACCGGCCTGTAGATAGTAGTGCATTGTCACGGGAGAGGCTTCCACTTTTTTTCTGGTATTTCCTCGTAATCTGAGATAGTGATTCATCTCTAACTGTGTTAGGACAGAGGACATCTATCCTTATAGTAATAATAGTTATACACCCAAATACCAGTATATTGTGTCCACTGTTGGTATATTTTGTTAGTTTATTAGCGAAATATATAAAATACCTATGCCCATTGCGGGAATTATTAAAATAAAACGTTGCTAACGACAACATTTGTGAAGAAACAAGTCTGGCAATCTAAAGCAGATGTCCAAATTTCAAGGGACGGCATATAGGCAACATCTCCTAGAATACAAAGACGCAGCGCTTATTTAGAACGTCATCATTCAGCGGCCATTAAAGCAACATTTTTATCTGCTTTTTATTGAATTTATGTATTATTATTAAAGTTACTTATGATGATAGTCATGTCAATATTCGAAACTATATTTAAGTAAATTATGTGTTTACAAATTTCTCAACATAGATGATAAAACCTTTAACATAATGATTTGAAAAAGACTACTTCATTTAAAATATTCTATTGTTGTTTTCTTAGATGAATATATGAAGATCAATATTAATATAAATTGTATAAAATAATACTTAAAATCAAACAACAAAATCCTAAAGATTAATCTTTGTATATTAAAAACTCTTATTTAAGGATATATTTCAACATGAGATTAGCCAAACATGATCTTTAATAAAAAATTACTGAGTATTCTTTGAAATAAATTATATAAAACAATACTTATTTCAATGACAGGATCTCAGTGATATTGTTGTCTATATCATGTTCTTCGATATAAGTATTTTTTAGTAGTTCGTCAACTTTATTAGACCAGTCTCCGTTACTATCCTGTTTGTCACGTTCATATATCTTTGTCGTAATTTTGTAAGCCCACAATCACAAATGGATTACAAATTTTCAGTTCCAATTTTACATTTCGCCTTTCCAAGCTAGATGAATACAATGCTTTTAAATTTAAAAAGAAGCCACATTTTAGTAACATGTTGTATTTTAAGTCATGCATTTTTAAAAGCCACAAAATATGCAAGCTCTTTTAGCCAGTAAAAATATTGGGATATAGCTATAAATGTTTGATCATGTTTTGAGTTTACTCAGTTATTGAAAATACACCGAACAATCAATATTCTTAGGTAAACTTCGTTATTCATTCAAACTACTCGATCAAAAAGAATTTTTTATTTATTAACTTGTACATTTACTGGTTGTCCATATACCATATATACTTATTTCGCAATTATTGTTGATTTGAATAGCGCATGTAATAAAATACTTCAGAGTACGTTCATTCCGAAAAAGAGTTTTGAAATTTTTTTCATGGTAAATCACTCTTCATCTAAACTCAACGTTTTAAACGAATTATTAATTGCTTTAAAGTGTGTTAAAAGTTTTCTTTTTCAATGTTCTTTCCAAAATCGAATTTCAACCATATTTTTAAGATTTTCTTCTCTGCTTTTTTGATGCATTTTTGATATATATTTTTTTAGAGAACTAGAAAATTTACTTGGTACACTGTGTTCGTTTCATCTTAGTAATGTTGGGAAATTAAATGTGGCAAAAATACCCAAAACATTGTTTTCCAGCTTAAATATTTATATTATTACTGAATAAATAATTTGTTGCAGTACATAAGAATAATTTCATTTCGTCCTCCTCTCTTAAGACATTAGTTTTTAATGCCTGTAGAATTGTAGTAGGTATGTGTTATCGACTACTTTACCCCAGTAATAAACATGTACCAAAAGATCTCTCATTTTCAAGGTTTTTTATTCTTAGAAATATGCTTATACGACATATTATAGGAGTTGTTCCAAGACTGTATTATGGGATTAATAAAAAAAAAGAATATCTAAAAGAACGGTTTAGGCTCTCGATGAGTCACCTCAACGAGAAATTTCGTTTCAACACGTAGTTCCTATTTAGAGTAGTTATTGGTTTAGGCGGTTGTAAAAATTGTTTTTATAACTACATGATGATTTTTATTTTTGTTTGTCCTCATATAGGACTCTATTTAAATATTTTTAGTCTATATCAAATATTTAGGTTTTATAGTCCAGATTTCTTGAGAACGAGAAAAAAGCGAATTGAAGGAATGAAGATAGAGCCTTCCATTTTAAAGCAGATACCAGGCTGCATTGATCAAAAATAAACAAAAACATTTGTGGATTTTTTTAAATTAAAGTAGGTATATCAAAACTACATTGCGAACCCAGGAACGTAGGTAAAAAATCATTAGTCTTTTCATAAAAAACTGCTTAATAAATCATGTGGAGTTGCCTTTTACAATTTTTATATATGACTAGATATAAACAGTTCTTTATCTGTATAACCATTTATATTTTATTCTCTTAACATAACGCGATTAATAACATGTTTTATTGCCTAAAAGACTAAATTGTAGTGTTTTTTAGGGCCCAGATTACCCATTCCCATGTGCTCAATAAATCAGGACGAAGAAAGTTACCTAACAAAAAGCTTTTTATGGAGGAACAATTTACGCACTTACTTTACTTTATTGGACTCTATTACTCCAAATGTGTCTCAATCTTTTAGTGTATATAAGAATAAAACTTTTTATGGACCCCTAAAGTGTTTGTGGATATGATATTAGACAAGAATATATATATATATATATATATATATATATATATATATATATATATATCATAGTTTAAATAAAGTAGAGTGTAAACATATTTAACAGTCCATTTGGAAATTAAAATATACATCGGAATCGCTTCGCTTGTGTTTAATCTTTGACCATCAAAACACGATATTTCACTTCGGTTATTAAATCAAATTTATTACTTTAATGTCATACGAACTATTAATAGTAAATCCAGGCTCAACTTCCATGTTTGGATAATTTGGATAAGAGCAAGCTTGCTCTACCAAATTAATAACTTTAACTTTTTGGAAACCTAGTTAAGTATATTCTAAGAACTCCTCTAAATAATGTATGTCACTAAAGTAACGTTTATGGTAGTTTTTGTGAATTAAAGTACAAAACATCACATCAGGTGTGCCACAGGGTTCTCATCTAGCTCCACTCCTCTTTAATTTGTATATTAATGACATACGTAATTTTGTTATTGATTCGAAATTTTTATTATATGGCGATGATCTTGAAATTTATAGAGTGTCCTATTTGGTTTTCATATTACATAACTTATATTGATCAAATTGAAAAAGTTCAGAAAAGATTTTTGAGGTTTGTAGGCTATAGGTAGGATATTTTAAGTAAGGATATTGTTTACGAGATATTGCAATTCCTAAGACTTCCCTATTTACAGAATAGAAGAAGGTCCATTCCATAGAACAAATTATGGTGTTCCGTCTGCTGTCACTAGATGTTGCATTAACGCTAACAATGTGGCTAGAGAGACTGACATCAATTTATTTTTTGATGGGTTATGGTCTTTTAAGGGAAATGTCAAATAATATCTATTTTAGCATTCTCATTAGAATATATAAAATTATGTACAGGCTTAAGTAATTATATACTGTTTTACTTTTAATTTTTAATTTCATTATAACCTCACCAATACTGATTGACGAGAGTGGTGTGTACTTTGATTTGTATTATTTTAAGTGATTTTACTGTTTTTTATGTATTATTAATTATTTTTAAAATGACTGGTCTGTTAATATACATTATTATTATTACTAAAACATTTTTGGTTTCAGACCGGACCAATAAATTTTAATAAAACCAAGTACAAAAGTGATATTTTTGTGACTGTTTAGAAATAAGACACAATCGTTATAATTTGTTCTTATCGTGGTAAAATAAGGGGTTGAATATCAAAAGACATGTCCAAGTGGTCACCGTGTTACATTCACTAAATGTAGAAAAATGGTATATATTTGTAGTTTCTCCTTTTAATTGGCTTTTAAATAAAAACAGGGAAATCGAGAACAAACAGTAAGTTTCGGAAACTGAGCAAAAGGATTATGATTCTGTTTACAAAAAGTATTGTTTAATAAATTAGGTTGGATTAGTAAAATTTAAAGTAGCATATCTGCAGAGTATCTCAAATTCTATACCTTTATTGGGTTTTTCATTAACTGTTAAAGTTAGGGAAAAACTAATGTAGCATTCAAGGCTGTTTTTTTTAGGGAAGCTAACAATGCTACAACTTAAAAACTTAAAAATTTTCTTTTATTTTGAAGATACATAGTAAAATTCTAAAATTGGCAATTTTTATAATGCCCTGTAACGTTCTTATTTTCTGTTTGAGGCATCTTTAGTTGCCCTCAAAAACAGATCGTGACTGCTACAATAGTTTTTTGTCAACTTTAGTAGTTAACAGAAAATTGTAATTAAGAAATTACACTCATCATTTTGATTGATCTTAGCAAATTTTAAATTTAATAAACTGATACATTACTTATACATAGTTAAAAATACAACCGGATTCCCTAAGAAGATGAAGACTTAAGGCCAGATATACCTAGTTGTCGTGGCAATAAAATCCTTAAAGTAGGCAATGAATCAATTGAAATGGTGGAAAAGTTTAAATATTTAGGAGTAATCATAGATAGACAACTTAAATTTAAAGAACATGCGAATAACTTAATAAAAATAATCTTTTATAAAATTTGCTATATTTAAAGATGTTCTAATTTTTTGACAAGGTGGACTAAAACAATCCTGTTTTACACTCTGGTATTGCCACACTGTTTATTGCTCCACAATTTTGTTCCTTCTTAATCAAAATGAAAAGGCAAGATTTCAAAAATTGCAAAATAGAGTCATGAGAGTTATATTCTCAGGTATAAGAACATCAATTAACTACATGTTGAGGGAAATACAATGGTTGTCTCTGGAGGACTTCTTTCAATATCAAACATTGATCTTTATTTTTAAAATCAGATCGGGTAGTTCTCCTACATATTTACAAAATCATATTAATTATAATAGAAATATACATGCATATGACACTAGATCGAAGGAAGACTTTTATATTCCTCCAGTATTAAAGAAACAAACACAAACCTCTGTATTCTTTAAGGCTCTAAACAGTTTTAATCAATTGCCCACAAATATTAAATGTTTAAAATCTTTAAATAAGTTTAAGCGTTGTCTGAAGCAGTATTTTTTAAATAGGGTCAATCCTTGAGACATGAACTTTCTTTGTTTGTTTTTTTTTTAGATTTGTGTCAGTTTAGTTTAGTGTGTCATTTCTGCAAAGCTTGACGATGTTTGATTGTTGTTTGTAATTTTAAAATATGAATTTAGTTGTTACGATTTATGTTTAATTATATTAGTCTATGACTAAATAAAGGATTTATATAGTTGACCAATTTTGTTTCGTTTATGATATTGTTATAATCTGTATTACATGTCAACAAATACGCGTATACACAAACAAGGATAAAAACCTGGTGACCTAATCTTGATATTGATAACAGGAATAGTTATCTCCCAAAAGTAAACAAAACTTTCCAATTTTGCTAGTTTAGTAACGAAGAGAATTATTGTTCATTCGTTGCCAATTTAAACCCTCCATTCTCAAGACCAGTTTTAAGGATAGACTATGTTAATGAATTAGAGGGCTGGTGTTACAAAGTGTTTTTTTTTTGGTTGGGACAAAATATCATACTTTTCAAACTCTATTAACCTCATTATTATGCATTCCATAATAAACACAATATCTGATTTCAAAGCATAAATTTCAATTAAGACTACATGAGAAACTTGATAATCAATTAGCATATCAGAACCAATTATTACAAATTAGCTTTAATTGATTATTGACGTAACATGTCTAGCCAACGTGTTAATACAACAAATATTAGGATAATCATTGATTTGATTTGGTAAGTGGGAAGTTATTATATTAAATTTAGCCAAGACTATAAGGAAAGATAATTAAATATCTTCCTAAAATTAATCTCTTGTTTAGCTTGAGTAAAAGCGATTTCTAACTTTAAAGCGGGTCCAAACTGGTAGCGTATTTTGTTTTAATCACGAAACAGAAAACTATTCCTTTTACGCATTCTCAGGGTTTTTTTTACTTAATATAACATCATCAAACAAAGTGGAGATCGGCAGGGCACAATGCACAATACGAAAATAGTCGGTGGAACAACAAAACAATCAAATGGAGACTTTGGTTAGGGAAAAAAAGACAGGACCCCCGATGATGCGATGGAGCGATGATGTTAAACTGATAGCTGGTTTTAACTGGAGCAGATTGATCCAAGATAGAACATGGTGGAAAGAAATTGGACAGACCAATATTCTAAAAGGGACAAGAATCTAATTTAATTCAATTTATTTAGAATATTTATTTTTCTCAAAATTGTTTTGGGATTACATGAGAATAAAGTTGTTAATATTTTAATTGTAATATGTTTTAAAGTAACCACATCTATTTTTCTATTGGATTCGCAAAGTAGGTACCTTTTAGTTCATCATCGTCATCATCACACAGCCTGTAGCGTCCACTGCTAAACATAGGCTTCCCTCAATCGTTTCCAATGTTCCCGATCTTGTGCTGATTGAATCCAGTTTGTTGCGATTATCTTGATATCATCAGTCCACCATGTTGGAGGTCTGCCCCTACTTCTAAATGTCTGGAACCTAGGACGCCACTCTATAATGCATTTAGTCCACTTAGCGTCTTTCATTCTCGCCACATGTCCGGCCCAGTTCCATTTCATATGTGTTATATTTTCTATAGCATCCTTGATCCCTGTTCTAGTTCTAATAATTACATTTGGAACTTTATCTCTCAGTGTTATTCCCAACATCGACCTCTCCATGGCTCGCTGAGTCACTCTAATTTTTTCGCAACTTTTCTTAGTGAGTGTTAAAGTTTCTGCACCGTACATGAGCACAGGGAGCACACACTGTTCATAAATCTTTCTTTTCAAGCAAATCGGTATATTGTTTTTAAATACGTCCTTTCTCAGCTTGCCGAACGCCGCCCATGCTAGTGTTATGCGTCTTTGAATTTCGCAGGTCTGGTTATCTCGGTTTATTCTCAGTTCATGGCCCAAATATTTATAAGATGTTACATACTCGATTTCAGATTCGTTTAGGGATATGTTGCTACTTGGAACTAAGGTTGTCATACATTGAGTTTTCGTACGGTTAATTTTTAGACCTTCCACATTTGCGCCTAGTGTCCTTAGTAATTCTTGGGTTCTTCAAGGTTGTCAGAAATTAACACGATATCGTCAGCAAAGCGTAGGTGGTTTAATCGTTCACCATTTATATTGACTCCCATGTTCCCTCAACCTATTTTTCTAAACATGTATTCTAGCAGCATTGTAAATAGTTTTGGTGAGATGTTATCACCTTGTCGTACGCCACGTTCCATTCTAAATGTAGATGTTATTTTGGAATGGACTTTCACACTTGCTGTTGCGCTATTATATATGTTCTTAATTAAAGCTGCATATCTGTGGTCGACTCTACAATCAGCTAGTGCAGCAAATATTTTGTTTTGGCTCGCTGAATCGAACGCTTTCTCGTAGTCCACAAATATTAAGACCAGTGGTTTGTTGTACGCCACTGTTTTTTCTGAGCGTTTTCATAACTAACACGTGGTCGTTTGTACCATGTACTCCACTGTTTTTTCTATGAGCGTTTTCATAACTAACAAGTGGTCGTTTGTACCATAACCGGATCTGAAACCTGCTTGTTCTCTAGGTTGGTAGAAATCTAATTTGGGAGTCAATCGTCTTGTTATTATTTTTATAAATAGTTTGTACATGCGGGAGAGGAGACTGATTGGACCGTAGTTTTTTAGATCGGTGGGATCGCCTCTCTTATGCATGATTATCATTATGGCATTGTTCCATGAAGTTGGGATTTGTCCGGTCTCTAAACATCTAGTAAATAGGACTTTGAGAGCATTTATTAATTTTTCCCCTCCTGCTTTAATACTTTCAATAACAATGCCATCTTCTCCTGGGGCTCTGTTGTTTTTCATTTCTTGTAAAGCCACTTTAATTTCTGATGATGAAATTTCTGCTATATCTTCTGAGCCTTGATTGCAGACATTTGGAATGTTTGTTAGGTCATTGTCAATGGTGTACTTTTTGTATAACGCGCTGTAGAAATCTTCCACTATTTGGAGTATTTTTTCTCTATCTGTTGTAATTGTACCTGCTGCATCGCGGAGTTTATGAATTTCTTTTGTTCCTTCTGCCAGGTTTCTTCTAAGTACTTTTAAGCTTTTATTCTACTCAATTACATCGGATATGGCTTCCGATTTGTATTTTCGTATATCTCTTCTTATAAGCCTTGATATTTCTCTGCTAATTTGCCTATATTCTCCTGAGTTATTCTGTTCCATTTTTCTTTGTCTTTCAATAAGCTCTTTTGTGTGTTGACTTAATTTGTTAGATTTTTTTTTTGTTTATTACAATACTTTTCTACGGCGTTTTTTAGGATGTTTTCTATTTGGTTATTTGTTTCCTCCAGGTCTATGGTTTCCAAAGTTTGGAGTACGTTTTCAACATATTCTGTGTTTTTAGTTACACAGCCTTTATTATTTTTATTATTTTTCCCGAGAAAAAATTTAAAATTTACACCTTTTTGTAGCCTCTCTATATTTTTATTTATATTATTCTATTTTGTGGATACTATTTTATTTGGATCTCTTCTTCTGCTTAAATAATCGTCAGCAAGGTAAATAAAAACTTGTGTTTCATAATAGAATAAATTGTGACCCACTTTTTATACCCGTAAGAGACCTATTATCCAATTTGTAAGTAGAAGACAGACCACAGGACAAAGATTTCAATCAACATGTTAATAAAATACATTCCAGCTTGTGCGAGGCGTTTTAAATTCCAAAATAATTTATCACCAAAGACACCAACCTTTAACAAATCTTGTTACAATTTTATCTACAGCGTAAAAACAAACAAAAATGTGTAATAAATCATATTTATAAAACATAATTCTAGATTTTGCTAAATCACTCTTTCCTAATTTTTTAGCTAAATAATTTAATGCAAACTATATGCGAAATTATTTATTAATTAATAACAATGAATATTACCACTAGGCTATTGTGGTATTATTTATTTAATTATAAAAATAAAATTTACCTGAATTTTTGTAAACATGTACTCCTGAATATCAAATCCGCTTCTTTGGAGTATGTCACGTAAACAGCGAGAAAACCTGCCACTCCACCTAACAGGATGATTGTCTTCAGGAGAGAAATGAGAATTTGGTAGACAGCGCACGCAATCATTGATATTAGCACGAGAAGTAAAAGGTTCTGAAAAAAAATAAAATATTATAATGAAGCCGACTGCCTTGACTTGTAATGATATATCTTATTTAACTAATTTTAAAAATACTGAATTTTTCTTAGATATATTTCTCGTAGAGACCTATATTAAAATTCATTTGTCATATTTTTCTACATGTTTAAAGTTGCAATTAACAAAAATAGTAGTAACAGTGACGGTTACCTCACAGTATCGGAGCAAAATGATGGCTTAATTAAGGGTGGAAAAATAGGAGACTTGTTGTTATATATCGAGACGAAACCGGCATGTGGTGACACCTTTCACTGTTTTGTTGAGTTAAACCTTACGGGGCACGCGAGTGGACTCTCATTTCGTTGACGAATTTTTCTGCCATTTATTTTAAAACCCGTCACTGTATCTTTAAGCACCACTGCGTATCTTTCGGTCACAGCATCTTCGATAAATAGTCTTTAAGTGACTGTTGGTTAGTAAGTTTGTTTGGGCTATTTTTGCATATGTAGACTGTAAATCCGCGTGTGAGCATTTGCTTTATAATATTTGGTTTCTATTTTCCGTTATTTTCTATACTCATAACAAAAGATAAGTTTTATCTTCAATTTTTTTAAATTATATTTATTTAAATTCAAAATTTAAACATTTAAAATTGATTTTGCAATTCCTAACAGATGGCGTGCTCTTGGGAAAAAGAACAGGTCCGTTTGAAGCAGCTTCTAATGCAATGTTTGAAAGAAGATAATGTGGAACCAGTTATTCAGTATGATGACCATGAAGAGCCTGGAGAAGAGGACAACTTAGAAAGGCAGGATTTACGTAGTGACACAGAGCAAGAAATTTTGAATTCAGAAGAAGTGAATCTAGAGAAACAGTCCATGTTTTTTGGAAAAGATGTCAGAACAGAATGGGAGAAACATGTTTCAAACAGAAATGTGAAAACTAGTGCAACAAATTTAACCAAACATCTTCTAGGAGCAAAAGGAGCTGCAAAAAATTAAAAAACTGAAATTGAAATTTGGAAGTGTTTTTTCCAAATGAATTGCTTAACTTGATTGTTCTATATACAAATAAATACATTCAGTCACCTAGGGCAAGACGCGAAAGATACATACGTATTGAAAATTCAAGCCCTTATTGCACTGATGTATTTAGCTGGGGTATTAAAATCAAGTCGTCTAAATGTAGATGAGATGTGGAACAAGAATGGTACAAGAGTGGAACTATTTATACAGACCATGTCTCAGTGTAGATTTAGATTCCTTTTGGAACATTTGATTTGGTAACCC
Organism: Diaprepes abbreviatus; assembly: GCA_034092305.1. NCBI lineage: Eukaryota > Metazoa > Arthropoda > Insecta > Coleoptera > Curculionidae > Diaprepes > Diaprepes abbreviatus. Next base: position 2,342,573 of record JASJET010000055.1, on the reverse strand, counting down.
GAGAGGAAAGAAAGCGAATGAATAAGCTAGGCGTCATTAGAGAAGTATTTGAGAGAGTAATTAATAATTTTAAAACAGTCTACATACCATTCGAATTTGTAACAACTGACGAAAAGTTAGAACGTTTCCGAGGGCGATGTAGTTTTAGGCAATATATTCTTAATAAATCTAATAAATACGGGATAAAAATATTTGCTATGGCCGATTCTAAGACGTTCTATACTAGTAATATGGAAGTTTACGTAAGCGAACAACCTAATGGGCCATTTAACTGCAGTAGTACAAACTGGTTTACCAATATGGACTTAGTGAATTCCCTTCACAGAGATTTTAAGCTGATTATTTTGGGTACTGTGAGAAGAAATAAGAAAGAATTATCTCTACACTTGTCTGTTTCAGTAGGCCTTCCAGTCTCATCAAGTATGTTTGCCTTTCGAAAAAATTCTACATTCGTTTCTTATATACCAAAAAGAAACAAAAATGTATTGGTTTCATCAAGTATGCGTTGTGATGACAAAATAGATAATAATATAAATAAACCAGATATGATTATGGATCAGGGGCGGATCCAAGGGGGGGGGGAGCGGTTGCCCCGCCCCAAGAACCTTGAGTTTAGGAAAACAGACCCGATTCTGCTTAGTATACTACGAAATATGTACTTATGTTGTCATCTTGCCCCCCGTCGACAAATTGTTTTTTCTTGCGATCGCAACACCAAGAGCTTCGAATTCAGAAAAATAGACCCGATTCGGCCTTTTATTTACTAGGAATATGTATGCTGCTGGCATCTCCCCCTCGTCGAAAACCTGTTTTTCCTTGCACTCGCTCCCTCCTCCCTAAAAGCTTCGAATTTAAAAAAATAGACCCAATTCTGCCTCTTATACTAGGAATATGTCTGCTGCTGACGTCTCTCCCCTCCATCCAGGACTTGGTTTCGCTAGCCATACTGTACTATTGTGATATCACAGCCCACAGCCCCCCCCCCCCCCAAAGAGAGAGGCTATATGCACCTTTGTTATGGACTATAATGCGACTAAGGAAGGAGCTTGCAACACGAGGAGATGACCCATAGTCATTTTATTCTATACTTAATGAGTCTGGTATAAAATTATTCACTATGTTTTCTACGAATAACTACTTATCAACGAAGAAAAGTCGGCGCACGAGTTCTTAATCTCAAAAATAAGCTCAAGCGCCGAATGGTTAAAGATCTTCTCGTGCGATAAAGTAAAATGTGTCACTTCAAAAATTGAAGAATTTGCATCAAAAAACATAAATTAACTTTCATAGTGTTCTCTATAATATAGAAGTTGGATATTTGGTGAATTATTTTTCATTTTTAAGTTAAAAAGACAAACATAAAAATAAAAGTAAAATAAACTAAAAGTAGTACTAGTAAACTTGGGAAATATATTCCTTAAGCAATTTTAAAATGTTTATACTTTAAATCCCTTTTGTTATGGTTTGGTTTGGTTGTTTTTTCCTCTCCCCTGGAGTGTTGTTATTAATCAATTAATTGGTTTTGTATAGAAATTAAAATAAAATTTTAAAACTGATTATCTTATAGGTAAAAATTTTTACATTGAAATGTCAAAGGTCAATTAAAATTGTTAAACCTGCAATGCGGATTGGAAATTTCCAATTAATTGCAAATTGAAGTAATATTGTATTATCGCTTAACCATTATTAATTTCATTTATATAATTTTATTGAGTAAAAGTGTTTTTCTACGGCTAATATATAGGGTATGTAGAAAGAACGTCAGGAAACTTAAGGAGGTGATTTTGTGTGGTAAAAAAAGGTAGTAAGGTGTTTAAAAAATGTCAAAATCTCAATGGTTTCCTGGTTATAGGTAAATAAAATAAAAAAAATTTTAATCACCTAATTATTAAGCTTTCAATGGATCAGGTTGATATTTCGCCTGGATGCTAAGCCTAATGAATAATCTCACTTATAGGTAAAACGGTTCCCCTAATTTACCACCAGAAGACACTTTACCTAGATATCAAAGTTAATTTCTGCTATAACTTTTTAATTTAAAAAGTATGATCAAAATAGGGATGTTATTTTTAAAATATTGAAAAATGCATCAAATAATGTATTTACTTTACATATATAAATCTTACAATTTGGGTGAAAATCGATATCAAAAAATTTTGTGCAGAAAAAAGTAAAAAAAATTATTGTTTAATAATTAATAATAAGCTATCTATTTTTATACATTTTCTAACAGCTTAAAAAGAATATTTTTAGATTTTTACGACGTTTCGATTAGGTTGTATCGTTATCATTATCAAGTATAAACTGAATTTTTTGCCTTAATGTTACGAATTTATATAGGGACTGTACACACCTCAATGATTTTATGTAACAGAGTAGTGGTTGCCATATAGAATGGTTAGAAACTCATGTCATAGCAACAGCAACAATGAAACCGAAAGTCTGGTTAAGATATGTCGATGATACCTTCATCGTATGGAAGAGAAATTATAAAAAACTTAATGGTTTATTGAAACATCTAAATACCATTCTACCTACAATTAAGTTTATCATGAAAAAAGAGGTAAATGATCAATTGCCCTTCCTAGATGTCATGATGAACCGTTGAAACGGAACTATTTAAACTTCAGTGCACTGAAGGCCAACACATACATGACAATATTTTATTCACAGTTCTAATCATTCTATTATAACAAAAGGGGGAATTATATGCAACCTCTATATCCGCACTATATCTATATCTAATAATGCCGGTTCATTGGAAAAAAAGGTAGCAAATATTAATTTTTTTTTACAACATAATGGTTATGCTTAAAAATTAAATGACGATGTTATAAATAATTTAGAACAACGATCACTGGACAGCAAGAAATACATTCCTTCTTCATAATTCGGTATATTAAGGGATCCCCGGTGTTATGATATAAAAACAGCCTTTAAATTAGGAAATACACTTAAAGCTCATTTAACAAAAACAAAATCAAAAACTATTGATAAGAAATAATGTGTTTACAAAGTTTCATGTAAGTGTGGTGAAATGTATATTGGAGAAACCAAAGGACCACTAGAAGTTAGAATTAAGGAACATAAAACTCATACACAAAAAGGGGAAACGTCGAGATCAGGTATTGCAGAACATGCCTAGGATAAGCACCACCAAATAGTCTAAAGCTGCGGTAATATGTATGGAACCAAACACGAAAGAAAATTTATAGAAGCAGCTAATATTAAAAATAATGGAATCTTTAGTAAACCCAGTGTTGAGATACCAAATCTATGGCAAACTGAATTACTGAGGTGTGTACAATGAAGCGAGACTTTGCGCCTCAATGGAGACAGTCCCTATATGGGTTCGTAACATTAAGACAAAACATTCAGTTAATACTAGATGATGATTAGAGGTACAACCTAATCGAAATGTAAAAATAAACAAAAATAAAGACAATGCAGGTCCGAGAACCACATTTTAGTCAATCTTCAATATTCTATACTATTGGTATAGTTCTAATTTGTTCACAACCAATTAATATCCTAAATAGTAAATTCTCTGAAGTTTTGTGTCCTAGACATTTAAAAAATCCCTCGCAAAAAAGTCCATCGGATTATCAAAATAAGGATCTTTCATAGATAGTGAAAAATGCATTAGATAATATAATCCTACATCATAGTGCAATAGGAACACCTAGATATGTGTAAATAATTCTGGCAGCAGAAAGAATTTAACACACTTTAGAACAAGATCCAGGTACTAGTACCAGATATATTGCAGTTACAGGAAGAGTAAGAAAAGCTACTGCATTGTAAGTCCTTTATGAAAATCTTTTATGTCCATTTCATGTCTCAAAGATTCAAACTCTCTGCGATCGTGACAAGATGTTATGCTTATATGTTAAATAATATTGATATAAATTTCATTAATATAGTATTATTTTCTGACCAAGCTTGTAAATTTGCAGAGTCCACAATACTCAGCTGTTTCAAAATCACATGCTTACATTGCAAAAGGTCATCAGAGAAGATTTACGTTAAATAATTGGGCCGGGATTCTGGGTGTTGGTGTTGTAGGACTACACTTTTTTGGTGGAGTGTGAAATGACATTTATATAAATTTTTACAAAATTATTCCCAGGACTTTTTGGAAGATGTTTCCCTTCAACTAAGAGTAAGTTCAAAACTGATATTTCCAAATCGAAAAAAATTTTTAGGACCTAAATGCAACAGCTACAATTTTCTTCAGAGTTTTTTTTATACATTTAAGTAAGGGTTTAGGCCTCTAAAATAAAAAATAAAAACGGTTTTTTTTTTGCATTAGCCTGCTGAAGATAAGTTATCTTTCAGATTTTCGGAAATAGGCCTATGGTTCTTTTTAATCAATCTGGGTATTTCAAAATAAAAATCTGAGGTATTTTAGACAAACAAAATGCTTTTTTAGAATTATTCTAGACGGGTAAAAAGTTATAAAAATTGTAAAAGGTTGAAAACTTCGAGTTTGCTTTTTAAGGGGGTCTATAACTAAATTTTGCAAAAATGTTTAAAAAAAAAAAAGCAACAATTTCTCAGTTACTTTTTATCGTATAGACTTCTACAGGACCTCATTTTAAAGGATGTAGTGCCAGCTTTCTTTTTCATGAAGCAATACCTATACTTAACTTTACTTGAAAAAACGTTGGAAGGAAAGAATTTTAAAAAATGCCTTTTTTTGTCTATATTTAATTTGGTTTTCGGGTGTATTTTTGGACTTCATGAACTACTATTTCGATAGGAAATTTTATTACCAACAACTTTTCTACAGACATGTACTTACGGAAAAACCATAGTTTCCGGGTAAAACTCAAAAAACTAAAAAGTGGACAAATTCAACCTAATCTCAAAAACGCACCCCTTAATTTGGTAACACGTTGTGATTCTGTCATATTTTGAGGTCAACTGAACGTATGCAACAATGAAAACACTTTAAAGTTTTGGTTCCTTTCTCAAATACATATTCAATAACCTAATAGTTGTTAATTAATTTCCTTTTCAAATATTCATTTTATTATATGTTATCATATTTTTTCAAACTATTGAAAAATTGCACAAATATGTCCAATAAAAATAATTAGATCTTAGACTCCGAGGGGTACGTGCTTTAACGTATTTTATGCTGTATCCTTGAAATAACTGACTTTTTTATATTCAGCTTCTTAAGTAAAGCGAAAGTGAGAAGAGAGGGGGTATTGGGGAGCGGTTTAGGCAGGCTAATACATTACGCTCCACTAATTTATTTACTGTTTGGTACGAGTGCCTTTTTTTAATACTACAATAACATATATTTTTTACAACTCGAACAAAAATTTAAAAATTAATGGCAAATAAAAGACAGCACAATAAGATTAAAAGTTTATAAGTCAATATAAGGTGAATTCAAGGGAATATATCAGAAGTATTTTATCACATTCAAATACCTTTTCGAACTCTATCGACCCTTAAAATTTGCTTTTTGGATTAGGAAATAAAAATAATAAATTTTCTTCTTAAAAAGTTCTTAACGTCAAATTCGGAGCGTTCGGAATTAATTTTCTTTATTCCTTGTTTTCTTTTCAAGTCTGGAAAATTATATAAATATTTAAATGAGCGTCACTGTTTAAGGGATTTACTTTTTGAATTAAAAAAAATCGCCTAAATTATAATAATGTCTTACGTTTAGGGGAGAATGGTCCAAAGTGATTCCAGTAGGTAAACTGATACATCCTTATTATTTCAAATACGACCCTATAACTTTATTTGATTATTGTACTTTAGTTAAGTTTTTAGAGTTTTGTTAAGAAAAATAAATGCGGAAAAGAAATCAACTTTGATCGGTTGACGTTTTTGCAAGCATTAGAAATCGCAAAAAGTATTTCTAACATGTATTATGTTATTAACAAATATTAGTTTTTTTGTACGTATTAGTACGCTCTAAGCTATATCCAAAATGGATGATTTATGGGGTATTGGGTTATTATGGTTTCGCGGTTCGCTAGGACTAATTTTTCTACTAACTAAATGAACCTATCGCCCAGGCATTGCCATCTCAATAATTTCCCATTTCGGATACGCCGTGAAACGTATTAGTATGTCCTGAGTGAAAACTGACATTTCCTGTAATCTATGTATTCTTTTTATAATTAAAAAATATAACTTGACTGTAATTTTAATTATTGTGCGACCATAAATATTACAGAAATTAAAGTGGAAATAAAATATAATAATTATAAATTTTTACAATCAAAGTATTGACAAAATAAATTTAAAATACGTTTATATAATTGTTTTTAAACCTAGGGAAAAAAATTAGGTACTTGCGCCAAAGTAACTCTTGAAAACTGGCGCCGTCAGCTCTAGTTATGCCACTGGATTTTAGCAGCAGAAGAAATGAATTCAGAAAAACCTAATTTATTTAAAAACATTCGGCTGGCAGCAAACACTGTGGCTCAAAGAGTAGATGATATTATAGAAATATATTAACTAAATTTTCTGCTAAGAATCGACCCTTAGATTATTTCTCTTAGACTTTTATTTTATAAGAAAATAAAACACCTGATATACTTTAAAAATACATATAAAAAATTTGATTTTTTTAACCTTTAATATTAGTGATCACCCTTTATATTGAGAAACAATGCGAACACTGTACACTTACAAACTACTTCTTTTAGAGCTAAAGTGGGCACTTGAATACTTACGTCAACTAAATAATAGGGTTTACAGTCTTTATTTTCATTGTCATTGATTATCGGTGAGTTCAACACGATGTTTGTACAGTTGTTCTCGATTGAAGTGGAGTTTAAACAGTGGATTTCTTCTGGAAGAGACAGCTGAAAAAAATACTTTTTTATAAGAGATTAGTGTCACAAAAATGTTTTTCTTTTATTTGAAAACAAATAATAATGGGGGAATGTAATCTTCTTAAATGTTATACCGATCGAAAATAATTAAAAAAAGATAATTAAAAACAAACAAACCTTGATAAGGTCCTTTAAATTGGATTATATGTAATATAGTATTTCAAATGATTATTTTTTATGTTGTTTTGTTTAAATGGTATTTTTACAAAGGACGTTTTAGGTTTAGTATTAACATGATTCCCAAAATAGCACAGATAATTTTTGCAGGCATTCTGTAATAAACATAAGACAAAGAAACCCTTCTATCTTTTATTCATAGTAAATGTCAAGTTTACTTTGCTGTAAGCCACATCGGTTGTTATTGGTTCAACCGAATAACCTTCGAATCTAAAATAACGGACGAGGAAAGTTTATACGTCACTTCCAAATTTATTTAAGTATTCGATATCTTGCAAATATGTTTTGTTTTTCAATAAACGTTACATTTATTGTATTTTTTAGAGTAAATTTAAGATTTACTTGAAGCAATTTTAGAGGTATAAAGGCAAGAATTAACAATTTATTTCCTAGATAGTCTATTTATCCAATTGTACACTGACCGCCAGAAAGTATATGGGAAAAATTTTTATCTTTCAATTTAATAAATTTATTTTTTCTTAAAAAAGTTCTGGATATCCCCAAACCAGAATAACGTCCATCAAATCTGGTGAAGTTTTATGGCATACGAGAGAGGGCCACAAATGTTAAATTGCACTAAGAGTAATTTTTAATTTTTGAAAATATTTTTATAAAGAATATATAAAATTATAAAATTTTGCTCACTCTTGGCAAAAAATATGATTTAATCATTTTCTCTGGATTATCCTGTATAAAATAGTACATCGCAACCATATAGTATGCAAATACTATTTTATGTCGACTACATTAGAGAAAATCGTAAATATTGTATCAGATTATTCAGTTTCAGAAATATTATGGTCTTTGGAAATATTAACCCAAAAACATTAGATATTTTTGCTGCACACAGTATTTTATTTTTGAGAAATCAAAAGAATTTAATCTAATTGGAATTTGAAAATACACTTATCCTTAAGCCATCTTTCAAATGGTATACTTGATCCTTAAACTACAATTTTTTAAATTCAGGTTTTAACCGAGATCGTCATAAAAAAATCAAAAATAATTTTTTTTTTTTGGATTTTATTTGTCACTAAAATAAAGCTCTGTAATGGAACAAATATTAATTATTTTACACCGTCCAATGTGAACTATACTCCGTTAAAATGAATAATTAAATAATCACTCTGTGAATAGATATCCCGTGGGAATAGGGTAGTTATATTTTTTTATCACTATCCACGAAAGTCTAAAGGAAAAATAAATCAGTTATCGAGCTTAACTTTTATTATCTTTGTCGTTTAAATATTTTCTTAAAAATATATAAACTCAGTCAATTTATGAAGACATAAAACTAAGAGACCCTTTCTAAGATTTGGCTATAAATCTATCGAAATAATCCTACTCTGATTATGTAAGTAAAACCAGACGTGTGAAGGGTAGTTTTTAACATATGGTATATGAAATACCGTTAAAATGTATTAAAATATTGAACGATTTTCCCATTATTAGGAAACAAAAGAATAATCAAATAAACTCATTATACTGTAATATAGCGTTTGACCTGTGAAAGGAGGTATGTAGCGTCTGTTTTTCCTGATTGCAAGAAAGAATGCTTTAAATACCAGCAATAGGAATAAAAGGGCACTCAGGTTTTTTCACAGACGTTATATTATCTTATTCCTTTAGTTATAGAAAGAAATAGAATAGTTTTATTAATTGTGTTTATATAAAAATTATTATTAAGACGCTCCGAGGCAAATTCGGGAATCAAGCATCTGATATAGAATAGCTAACGCCCTCAGCATGTAACGATCGAAACCTTCGAACTTTAAGGGAAAGAAATTGACGTTTACCGGGTTCCATCGGGTAATATGGGTACAAACGGAAAACAGAGGGGTGTCGAGGGGTGTAAGACTCGAAGACACTCTTTTAAGGAATAGTAAAAGTCAGTTATAATTTGAATGTCGCTAGAACGGTACCGTGAGTACCAGTGCCGTAGAATAATTACGTCACGGGTATAATCGTCGGGAAAGAAGGTTATCTTTGTTTTGATTTAATTTGGGAAATTAAGGGAATATCGTGTGTTATTTTAGTGGGACATTTCGCAATTTTCATACGGTTCGATTAAGTAATATAAATAGCTGTTTTTTCGCCTTTTATTTCTTTTTTTTTGTTTAATATTTTATTAAGCTATTTATACGTGTTTTTTCAAAATTGGGTTTTACGTTTTTGGTTAAAATAATGGCCGAGAAGAGCAATTATGTTAGTTTTTTCGTAATTGTTATTAGTTTTAAGTTTCTCACTGTAAATAGTTCTTTTTCTATTTATTTTTGTTAAATAGATTTAAGTGTTTTGAGAAACTTGTTTCATTCAATTTTAATAAAACCTTCATGCGAATTAACTTGCGGGCGCGCTGCTGCGAGACCTACAAAACAAGAGATGTCTTCTGACCAACAAATTAGCAACCTTTCCTGAGTCCTGAAGTTCTGAGTCATGGTTGTGGTAAGCTTTAATAACCGTAGTGTTTGGTACTAAAGCTGCAAGGGAGAAGTTGAACGACCAGACTTCCGGAGTGTCTTTATTACTGTGAAATTTAATTGTAGGTTATTAAAATAGTTACTAATTAGTATGGGGCAAAAAATGATTATAGATAAAATGTTTAACGCTACCTCAATATGTCATTAGCAGAAGTTTGTAATCAAATTCTATCACAGCTCCATATAATTTTGGACAAAAATCGAAAAAAACATGTATTTTTCATTTATAATCCATATAAATTTACCTTCATATCTAAATCTGAAGCATAAATAATAATAACAATAAAATGTAATATCGTTTTCATGATCAATATAGCCAAGATCAAATTAGCCATGATAACAAGTGAAAAAAAGAAATTGAATAGATGCCATTTATTTGGTTGTATTGACCAAATAGAAGCTGAAAAGTTGTCTTAAGAGAAAAAAATTTAAATAATTTTAATTCATAGAGACAATTATCCCAGTTTCCGTGAGACAGCAGATATTTTTAACAATAGACATAATAAAAATATTCACGATTCCACTGTACTGAGAATTGTAAATAAATATGAACAGAGTGGATCGGTGGAAAATAAACACAAGATTCCCCATAGAAAAACTATGACTACCGAAGAAACTGGTTTAAACATTATGTTATCAGTAAGTGAAATTCCTACGATGCCTTTGTTTGAACGAGAAGAAGAAGTGGACGTTTCAGAGAAGTCGATTAGAAGAATTCTTAAAAAAAAATAGGCACCTACTATACAAGCCCAAATTTATCCATACGTTTCAAGAAAGGGTTCCCAGAATTGCATTCCCAAAACCTTAGCTTTATAATTCAGTGTAAATTAAAACCAGCATTTGGTGTGATATATTAAATACTCAAATAGTGGGGCCATATTTATTTCGGGAAAATTTAAATGCTGCTAGATATTTAGAATTTCTGCGCCTTTAAATTTAAGAGAAAATCTTCATTTTAAACAACATGGTGCTTCTTTCTATCTACAACACTTTACAAGTATGGGAATGGCTAAGTCAACAATTTCCCAACACATCGATCGAACGACCTTCAGGAAGGTACTAAATTCTGAAAGCTGATTTATTTCGCGATAACAAATGACGGGGAAAACCCAGTTCTGTCTGCTCATTAAGCAAATTTACTTTTTTATTTTTGTTATATTTGTATTTGTATATTTTTATTATTTTTAGGTTGAGAGCAAAGCAAGAATTTACAAGGTCTGTGTAAGACTGATACTGGCCTACGGCGCAGAAACAAGAAATGAAACAATAAAGACAAAACAAATCATGAGAACCACAGAAATGAAAACGCTGAGAATGATAACGGGAACAAGTTTCAGAGATAGAGTAAGAAACGCAAAAATACGCGAGGACAGTGGAGTGGGGGATGTTGTGAAGTGGGTTCGAAACCATCGTAGGCAGTGGAGAGATCACGTGGAACGAATGGACGATGACAAACTAGCAAAAACCGTGATGAGAGAGAAACCAAACACCAAACGGCCGCCCCCTCAAAAGATGGAGAGACAGCTGGATTTCGACCTCAAACGAGGATCGATGAGGCATTGTGTAGATAACAGAACTTGGTTCTACCTAGAAGAAGAAGAAGAAGAAGAAGATATTTTTAATGATTTGAGAATATTTCATTTTTAGCTCTCTGAGGAATAATGTAAGGTCTCAGCGTTGCTTAAATTAGGAAAATTCTAGTTATGTTCTAAACAATGATTGGCACAGCTGGAATCTGTTTTTTGTAGCTTATATGATTTGTAGTGCTCTGAAAATGAGCTTTAAAACTTCTGCCACTTTGTCCGATGTACAAGCTATCACACTAAGCATTTTTGAACCACTGATTTATTAAATTTATTATTTTTATCTTCAGCATTGTAGAGAATTGAAGGCTACTTTTATGCTGTGTTTCGATAGAGTATTGGCTACCCCAATATATAGGGTGGATCGTTTTGGATGTTTTTATAGGCTATGTGGGAAACTGTAAAAGATTTTAAAAATCTGATAAAGTAGTCCAAACCTCTTTTTTTGAGAAAATTATAATGGCGAAAACAAATTACTGCTATCGCGATCGGTTTCGGATTTACAGAGCCATTTTCGAATTTTCCCATTTTCTAACTACGATAAAACTAATAAGGCATTCTTAAGGTATTCTATAAAATCCAGTGGCGTAGCCAGATTTTCAATTTTAATTACTGAAGTATACTATCAAATTTTAATTTTTTAAATTGAACACCCTGTATTGTTTACATCATTTCTTTGCATCTTGAATTATCTTTAAAAATATATTATATTGTTAAGATAAATTGACAAATATACTAAAACATATTTTTTATTTTTTTATTAAGCTCACAGACTAGCTCATAAGAGATGACGGCTCAGGGGAGCCAAGTTGTTCATGTCTGTGTCAACATATTTTAAAAAATCACATACAATAAACAAATGAAAAATACACTAAACAAAACTCAAAAAGGCAAAAATCTCAATAAACAATTAAAGCTCCACTGATGAGATCATGAGGTGATAGAAACGCGTATGGAGAGAGGAACAGAGCGATATTTGCAGGAAATAAACTCTTTGTATATATATTTTTCATATTCTCTGCCTGAAAGGAAAATTTATATATATATATATATATATATATATATATATATATATATATATATATATATATATATATATATATATAACAAACTATTTAAATACGGCAGAAGATTTCTTTATTTCTTACTGAAATTTTGATTTTTTAAAAATTTCACATTACTCCAATGATTCATAGATGTCGTTCGACTGGCGATATTTTTCAGTCGGACATCGAGGTCGATGGCAGTTGCAGTATCCTGTCGACGTACCTTGAAATTTTTATTTCTTATATCAGTTATTTCCTGCTAATGTTGCTCCGGTCCGATACAGCTCCACTAACGAGATCATGAGGTGATCGAAACGCATGTGGAGAGAGGACCAGAGCGATATTTGCAGGAAATAAACTGTTTGTGTATATATTTTTCATATTCTCTACCTGAAAGGAGAATTTACATATATAACAAACTAAGTAATTCTTTTATTTATCTATAGTCACAGTCTACTATTTTAAAACATAATATACAATATGTTATATTCATCGAACTTAAAAAGTGTTCTTACCAGTGATCGATGCAAATTATTTAAGTATTTAGATATTCTTTTTAATCGAGATCAGTTAGAATATTTATTATGTTATATATTATAGGTTAAGAACCTGTGATTTAAAAATGAACTGAATGATTTTATATCATATCAATATAGCTTCGTTAATAGACGAATATTTATATTAACAATATAATATATTATTAAAGATAATACAAGATGCAAAGAAATGATGTAAAAAAATACAGGGTGTTCAATTTAAAAAATTTAAATTTGATATTATACCTCAGTAATTAAAACTAAGATTGAAAATCTGACTACGCCACTGGATTCTACAGAAAAAGTACCTTAAGAATGTCTTATTAGTTTTATCATAGTTGCTTTGATAAATAAAATATTATACATTTTAGAAAATGAAAAAATTCGAACATCGCCCTATAAATCCGAAACCGATCGCGATAGCCGTAATTAGTCTTCAACGTTATAATTTTCTCAAAAAAAGAGTTCGGGACTACTCTACCAGATTTTTAAAATCTTTTGCGGTTTACCAGATAGTCTATAAAAACATCCTGTACACAATCTGGCATATGTACCATATTTTTATAACAATTATACCCCGTTGCTAGAACTCAGTATAATTCCAATTTCGCAAAATTCAGTTTTTGTAAAATACTTCATAAAATACAAAACAACGAACGAATTAAAATCAAATTTCATATACAAGTGAAAAAAGGTCGTCACTATTGAACGTTACTAGCTAATGCACAGTCAATTGTTTCTACCAAGGCTATCAAGATATTTTTCCTAGTATCCCTCGTAAAATTGTATTTGAAGTTATTGTAACATAATGTTTCAATTAAAAGCTGGTTCATAAAGGAAAATTATTCTTAATAAAATATTAATATTTAGGATGTTTTGTTCATTAATGTTTCTGGGTTTAGGTTTTAAGGGATTTAAGGGTTCATCCGTTTTAAGTTAATAAATTTAGTATTTATAGTTTCATGTTTACATGCTATGAACTCAGCCGTTCAGAATTTATTCCATACTCTAAGATCGCTCCATTAGTAAGTTTTAGGGAAAATCTGTTTATGTATATACATTAACTGGTAGATTTATAGTTTCAGTTATGTAGTGAAGAAACTAATAAAAAAAATGATGATAGAATTTAATAATTCGCATTGAACTTGAACTGACTTGAAGTTCCTAGTAGCTGAAGCGCGATACAGCTGTGACGTATTTAATTACGTAAATTAAATGTAGCAGCTAAAATTATTTAGGCGCTTTACCTTAGCACTTAAGAACTTTAATATTCCCATAACAGCAATCCGCAAAACTAAGCACGTTCGTCCAAAGGTCCTACTACTGTGTTAAGAGCAAACGGCATTCTGAAGTGAACTGGAGGCTCACTGGATTACTTAATAAATAATTTCGTTGCCTAAGAATGGGGTAATAGTTTTAAAAGCGAGTATAAAATATTAAGAAAATAGGAATTATTATAATAACAGAGGCCGAAAACCAAAGAGAACAAACATGATTTTAAATTAATATACGTGTACGGGGTGTCCCATTTTCGACAGTTTTTTACATAGCGTTCAGTGGTGTAGTCAGTTTTTTTCTAACAAGTTTAGTTTTTGAGATATTAACCAAACTTATGATTTTCTAAATAGAACACCCTGTATATTATTTTAGATATTGATTAAGTATAATTTAGGCTTTTCAAAAATATATAATGTGTTTATTTTATTTTGAAAAACAAGGTCAGAATTCGATATTTTCAATAATTTACTTTATTTATAACAGTAGGTTATCGCAAATTTAGAAGAAACAAAAGGAAGATGTCCAAAACTTCACAGTTTTTCCAGATCGTTATTATTTATGAAATATTTTTGTTACGTAGGCATTTTTATTTTACTTTTTATTTATTTTGTATTTACAATGGCCGTTTATGATAATTATGAAAAGTATAACATTTTAGTATGTTTTATACAAAGCAATGAAAGTCCCCAAAGAGCTTCTGAATTATATTTCAATAGATAATGTATTTAAAGCGTTATCATTAGGATAACTTCTCATATCTGGCGATCGTTTTTGTTCATGTTAGGTATCCAGAAAGAAGGCAACCCTTTCCAGACGTATTTGCTCGTTTAAAAAGAAATCTAGTTGAACACGGATCTTCTATTCAGCCGCGTCCCAAAACATACGTCAAAGAAGACAGGAAGAGAAAAGAAATAAATGTATTATTTTGCGCAGCAGCAACAACTTCATCATCGTGTACAAAAATAGAGAAAGAAGTTGGTGTAGCAAAATCTGACGCTGAAAGGATTTTGAAAAAATATAAATACCATCCATATAAATTTAAAATAGTGCAACATTTAAACCCCGGAGATGATGAGCGCCGAGTAACAATATGTTAATAGTATTTAGAACAAATCCGCACCAATGAATCTTTCGGCAAATTTGTCATCTGGTCTGACGAATGTTATTTTTCAAGTCATCACAACACGAGGCATTGACCTGCAGAAAATCATCATATAATTTTCAAAAGGGCACAACAAGGGCGCTTCGGGGTTGGTATCTCGTGTTTTATTTTGGGCCGACGCATGGCCTACAGGACGTATGAAAGGGTTCTAACAGCAAGTAGATACCTGGAAATCCTTGAGAAAATTATTCCAACATTTCTTGAAAATGTTCCATTGGTCCATTTCAGTTTCATTTATCTTCAACAAGACGCTGCCCCGAGCCTCAACTCTGGGCTGTAAACGATAGTGAGATGGTCCCATCACCTCCCGATGTTTCGATTTTTAATTTCTTTTTGGGGTTTTATGCAAAACCAAGTGTATAAGACACGACATGAATCTCCGCCGGAACTTCGTGAGGCAGTTGGTTTGGCCTTACAAATTTTTGATAATAGACCTATACTTACTTACTTACTTCATGGCGTTACAACCCTGGGTGGGTTTTAGCCGACTTTACGACATGCCTCCATTCATTTCGATCTCTCGCAACCTCCATCCAGTGTTCGATGCCCATACTTTTGAGATCTTTTGTTATATTATCTCTCCACCGGAGTCGGGGGTCGTCCCAGTGGCCTTCTACCAGTCGGTGCTTCCTCCCAAGCTAGTCTTATTATTCTGTCGTCAGGAAGCCTTCTAATATGTCCTGCCCACTGGAGTCTTCTGGCCTTTATTTCTTTTACTACATCTGTATCTGGAAATAGTTTTTCTAGTTCCTTGTTAGTTCTTGTTCTGTATTGTCCTGTCATTTCATCTATCGTTGTTCCCGAGATTTTCCTCAAGATTTTTCTTTCAAAGACTCGTAGTCTCTCTTCGTTCGCTACCGTTAGCGTCCATATTTCGCAACCATATATAACTATCGATCTTATAACTATTTTGTATAGGTCCGTCTTTGTTCGTCTTGTGAGGTGTTTCGATTTCATCAGATCTTGCAGTGCGTACAGGCATCTATTCTATTCTATTGTTTATTTCCTGTGATCCGTTGTTATCTTCGCATATTGTTGTTGCTAGGTATTTAAATTCTTTGACTCGTTCAAAGTTATATGATGTTTTGACCTATTCTGTCTCTGTTTTGGCCATTCCGACTCATGAACATGTACTTAGTTTTGTCTTCGTTGATTTGAAGTCTCATCTTCTTTGATTCCCTTTCGAACCGTATTAGTTTCTTTCATTTTTATTCTACTAATACCAATCATAACGACATCATCTGCAAATGCCAATAGTAGATTTGGTCCATCTTGATGGAATATAGATAATAGACCTATGATTCTTTTAAATGCAATTAGAAGAGTAACAGACTGTGCCGATTTGCATTCGAGAAAACGGCCGTCATTTTGAAAACCATTTAAAAAAAACTCATGGTTGTTTTTAGTTTCAGTATTTCTTATGGATTTTGTTACATTAGTTTTACGAAATAATGTTGTTCTTGTTTCTTTGCAATCAAATTTCAATATTCGGATTTTATAATAATCGTGTTGTTTAAAGTAAAAAATGTAATAATAATTAAGTACGAGGTTTGTCCCAAAAGTATCGAGCCTACCTTCATATCTCCGCATTGATGTTATTCTTTATCATCCCTTGAGTGACATCCTTCAAAGTCGTCCCCATTTAATTGAATAACACGTTCTCAGCGGTGTGTCCACTTCCTGAAACAGTCTTGGAAGTCAGTTTTCGGAATTGCCTTCAGTGCATTCGTCGCATTAGTTTCAACCGTCTCTTTGTCATCCAACCGGTGTCCTTTGAGTGGCATTTTTAATCTGGGAAAGAGCCAAAACTCGCAGGAAGCTACATCGGGACTGTACGGATGCTGGCGAAGCTGTAGGACTTGGTGCTTTGTTAAATATTGCTGCACAAGGTTCGATGAATGCGCTGGCGCATTGTCGTTGTGAAGCAGCCAATCACCTTTTGTCCAAAGCTGAGGCCCTGTTCTTCTGACTGCGTCATGCAATCTTTTCAATACTTCATCGTAGTATTCTTTAGTGGTTGTGTGACCTCTTGGAGCATATTCGTGGTGCACAACACCTTCATAATCAAAGAAAACAGTCAACATTGTTTTCACTTTGCTCCGACTTTGACGTGCTTTTTTTGGTCTTGGCGATTCAGAATGCTTCCACTGTAAAAATTGTCGCTTTGTTTCTCTAAATGCCTTATTCATTATATTAATTGTTTCCGAGCAAGTTTTTCCAAGATTAAAGCAAAACTTGATGCAAATTAGTTTTTTTCGATCATGATTTACAATAACACAATGCGACCAACGAAAAAAAGACACAGTAAACAAACGCACACCGTTTCCGAACTAAGACGTCCAGTCGGTAACTGCGCACACCAACGAGTTCGTGAAGACTTATTGGTGACGCCCAGGCCCCACAGAGGTCGCTCGGAAGTTTTGACGCGGAGATCTGAATGCAGGCTCGATACTTTTGGGACAAACCTCGTAATCACAATTGAAAATATAGAAAAACATTAAAATTAACTTTTAAAGTATCTAATCCTTGATATAATTATTTTTGTCAGAATTTTGCATTTGCTTCTTATAAATTGGCCATGGCCTACTGTTACAAATAAAGTAAATTATTGAAAATATCGAATTCTGACTTTGTTTTTCAAAATAAAATAAACGTATTATATATTTTTGAAAACCATAAATTATATTTAATCAATATGTAAAATAATATACAGGGGTCCTATTTAAAAAATCATCAAAGTTTGGTTAATATTTCAAAAACTTCATTTTTTAGAAAAAGATTGACTGAGCCACTGAACTCTATGTAAAGAACTCTGTAAAAATCATTTTCTGCCTTCTTGATAAATTAACCCATAACGGAAATACCAATTGTGCCCAAAAAACAAAGATTTTCAAAATCACCCTTTAAATTAGAAACTAAGAGGGCCATGACAAATTTGACACTAAAGTGAAAACTGCAACACGATATCTTTGATAATAACTCCAATACCCCCTAAAAGTGTCAAAAATGGAACGCCCCGTACATAACTCAATATTCATAACTGTACTTACCGCTTGTAATAGAACTAATGTGTAAATGCATATGGCCATAAAGAAACAAAAAATTTGTGCGACGTTTCGGTTTTTGTGGATTAATCTTGAAACGGTGAATACTTTTTTCTGTACGTGCTAAAACAAAAAAAAATAATGTTATGACAAAAGAAGGAATGCATCAAAAAAGGATATAACTAAATACACACCCTAGATACACCACAGTACGAGCATGAGATAAAAACATTCTAGCCTAACAATACAAAAACTATGATATAACTTTACAGTATTTTCAATTTAATCTCACTGTCGTCAGTGCTCCAGAGCTTCGATCCTTTCTTTTTGGGCGTTTTCGATCCATACTTTTTTCAACAAGGGATTTTTGGGGTTGGAGAAGATGTTGAAGTTTGAAGAGACCAAGTCAGGTGAATAGGTGGCATACAACTTCTGTTAATAATTTTTCATCCTCACCATGACATCCTTGTGGTTTAAAGCGTTTAGAGGAAAGCCAGAACTGGCTGTTTTTCTCTGTTCGGTATTATTTGTTCTTCTTTCCTATATAATCGATTGACAAGATTCTTTTAGTGTCTCAAAAAATAGTGGCAATGACTTTCCTTGCACCTTTTGCGTTATGGGTTCTTACTTGCCTGTTCACTGTCTCAATTAGTGCTTGGTTTCCGGAGTATAATTTTAGATTCAAGGTTCATCCACAGCCACAAACTACCGCAAAAAAGTCTGTTGAATTGTACTTGCAGAGAGCCAAATAATGTTTCTATAAAATGATGCGTTGCAGTTTCTGGTCCAGAGTTTGCAAACGTGGCATTCACCTTATTTTTCATTTATTTCCATCAATTTCAGTCGGCAATCATTCATAATACTATTGAAGATTTTTTGGAAGACATCTTCGGTTACTGTGGATTTTGATCTTCCAGGACGCCAAACATCTTGAGTAGTTATGTGATCATATTTAGAGTTTATAACCCATGACTTTACAGCAGTAAATAATAGTGTAGCGTCTAACTTTGCCTTAATATCTGTAAACCTTTGATAATACATTTTTAATCACCTTTCGCATTTTGATGTTCATAATTGGAAAACAACAAAACTTGAAAACTTTATAATTATTGCAGAATAAATTCAGGTAGTACTTCCGAAAGGTGATAGTTAGACTGACGTGCCACCTCTTGGATGGTAAGTGTCAATTTGATCCTGAAAAATTTGAAAACTTAGC
Source organism: Diaprepes abbreviatus (assembly GCA_034092305.1). NCBI lineage: Eukaryota > Metazoa > Arthropoda > Insecta > Coleoptera > Curculionidae > Diaprepes > Diaprepes abbreviatus. The sequence goes on along the minus strand of JASJET010000055.1, from coordinate 2,323,185 downwards.
ACACGAAACATATAATGCACTGTGCAAATGGGTAAAACAATAACTTCTGATATTTTGACAATGGTCAAGAGCGAACTCAGAAATAGTAGTAAGAAAAAGTGGAAGAGTCTCAGTGATATAAATCATGTTTCTAATCTCAAAGAGATCCAAAGGCACGATGAACAGTACATCAAAATATAAAGCAAGGTAAAATCACAAACCAGTATAAATAATGCATCTTACATCGTAAGTAAATAATTATCGTTCGATTAATTCAAGCATGAATAAATAATGCAGTCATACTTTCATTATCTTACAGATTATCTGAACCAAAAATCTTTTCCAATAAATTAATAATTGGATATAATTTTAACTACTCATAATCTACTATATTATTTTTAGTACAGTCTCGAAATGGCTTTAGAAAAAGCTTGATGCAATTGCAAAGCAGGACTAGCAAGATCTTGCAAACACGGTGCTTCAGTCTTATATTTCATAAATAGCAACATTCAAAACCAATCAAGAGGGGCAAAAACCAAACGATCTATACGTATATAAAAGCAGAGTAAGAAGAGAGAAACATCATCTTGAAGCACCTCGTTGTTAAAAGTAAATTGTAAATTTAATATTTATAAACAGGAACTAACGAAAGACTAGGTGAAATTTTACGTTATGAACTTTCAAGTCTATGTGGATAAAATTAGAAGTATCGCATCTACATGCAAAGGAGTTATTCGAGGAGTATAATTATTTAGAATATTTTAATTTGTAACGCAGACTCTCTGAATACGCTCTCGATCACTGGCAAAAAAAAAGTTATTATTTTATGTATTTTTGTAGTACATCAAAGGTTTTGTGTGCTAAGTTTTCAAATTTTTCTCGATCAAGTTGATACTTAGCAGCTACGAGATGGCGCATTTGTCTATGTGTACCCGACTAATAATCAAAATGGTATGGTGAGCGCCAACTCTAGAGGAGGCCGGAACCTTTTGATTCCATTCCGTAGAATATAAAAATGAGAAAAAAGTATATTAAGTAAATTTATTTAAGCTATTCAAAACCTAAAAAGGATCAAAATGGTCGAAAATTGAATATTCTTTGTGTATAATGACTTTTGGAAATTTATTAAAAGTCATCTCAAAAAAAAAAAAAAACGAAAAATTTAGTAAGTCAACCAAATAATGTCGTATTTTTTCAAATTCTTACATAAGCAACATTGTTACTAATAATGAATGTGTTCAAGTTCGAAACATCTCCTGGGGCAGTTGTTCCCATAATCGAATAAAAAGTTTTTCAAGTTAGTTAAGGCTTTAGGTGAGAAAAAGAATTCTGGGTTGATATTAGATGTTCACCATTATCATGTTTTTACTGCATTCCGAACAAAGAAATAATATTTTTTTTTTTTGGAATTGTATTGCTGAACGGTGTACATAGTGAAAGTAAAGTTATAATTTCTTTTCATTGCATTGAACCTGCTAAAAAGTTATATAAATTTCTGGATTTCCAAATACTATTGATTAAGTATTAGTATATTCTTTCATCGTTAATTCCTTTCAAGCATTTATTTTTAGAAATTGTAATGGAAAATGACCTGGCTCGTCCTGTACTTACCCTAGTATCAATGTTGTCCATATAAACAACAATTGGAATTATAATTAAAAATAATACTACAGGAACTGAACATAGAAGCGCAGTATCGTTGCTGAAACAAAAAAAACTAAAATTAATATTTCAAGGAAATTTTGTGTAGTTTTTTTATTCTCATAAAATATTTTAAATTAAAAAGTTCTTAAGAATTGATACCATATACTATACTATACTATTATATATATATATATATATATATATATATATATATATATATATATATATATATATATATATATATATGTTATATCGTAGGTTTTCACGGATGTTGGAATGAACGGTTTGGTTATTCCTGGTTTCAATCTGTTCGTTCAAGAAATCGTTTTCACAACGTTTCGCCAAAATCTCATTTGGCATTTTCAGCTGAGGTTCGTCTCGTTACTCGCTGAGAACCCTGTTGAGTTTCGAGTTTTGTTTAGCTGGCTCGTTTTCTGATTGGACAAGCGGCTTCGCAGGCTCCTCCGATCTGCCGAGTGCGATATATTTGATTCTTGTATGCTGTTCTCTCGTGTATTGGTTAATTTTTGTCGTTTTGTTTCATTACTTTTTATTAAAGTTTTCCATGTAGTTTGAATATGTAAAGCATTGTCTCGTTTATTCAACTGTCCCACTTTTTCGATTTTTAGGTCTTCTCTTAGGACGCGCATCTTCACACACAGGACAAACAAACAGGCGCTTATCAGCAAGAATTCAAGAATATAAAAATAGTCTCAAAAACAAACAAACAACCTCAACATCACCAAACAACCGGTCATACTACCGATTTCGAAAAAGCAAAAGAAATAGCACCAGTACAGAACTACAAGGTACGCGTCATAAGAGAAGCCCCAGAAATCGAAAAAGCGGGGCAGTTGAATAAACGAGATGATGCTTTACATAGTCCAACTACATGGAAAACATTAATAAAAAATTAAGAAACAAAACAACAAAAATCAATCAATACACGAGAGAACAGCATACAAGAATCAAATATATCGCACTCAACAGAGGGGAGGAACCTGCAAAGCCGCTCGTCCAATTAGAAAACGAGCCAGCTAAACAAAACTCGAAATCCAACAGAGGCCACCATCAATTCTCAGCGAGTAACGAGACGAATCGCACTTGAAAATGCCATATAAGATTTTGGCGATTCTTCCGTGTGAGATGCAATAGCAGTGGATACATCCACATTATGCCGTTGTTGTGCTGAAATCACATAGACCGAGCTGCATATAGTTGTACGTTTGCTGAATGTAATTTCAGCACTACAACGGCATAATGTGGATATATCCACTGCTATTGCATCTCACACGGAGGAATCCGTGAAAGCCGCATAAACATGTATACGCCATCCGGCGGGAGGTCGGCGAAGCCGCGTTCAGTATTTGCATGCTTCCTTTCGGCCTGTCCTTTGCGCAGCCAGGTACATGTTGGTACCCTGATGAGTCTAATAGAGACCAAACATGTACCTCTGCCGTATCACTGTGGCGGGGAGGGTGAGTTTTGACTTTCTTCTCGGTATGGTGGTACAGGTGGGCCATCATCTCGATGGTGGTGGAATAGGATAAATTATGCTCCTTAGCAATTTGTTCAATCTGTGCAACCTCTAGCACGGAAAGGATATGGTTGGAACGAGGTTTGCATTTACTGTCCGCTTTTTACTTCATTCATAGACGGAGCTGCATATAGTTGTACGTTTGCTGAATGTGATTTCAGCACTACAACAGCATAATGTGGATGTATCCACTGCTATTGCATTTCACACGGAAATCCGTGAAAGCCGCTTATATATATATATATATATATATATATATATATATATATATATATATATATATATATATATATATATATATATATATATATATGTATATGTATATTAATTAAGCGAGGGAAAAACAAAGCCGATATTCTATTTGTATATAAGACAAAAGAATCACTTTCCCTTCAGCGATTTTTCATTAACAGATTTCAAAACATTCCCATTTTTTTACTACATGATACTTTAAGTCTTTACAAAGGGAATGAGCCTAAGAAGAGTGTTGTATCTGTTGCTAAGATAAATATATAACCATTTAAGAATTGTCATTTTTAACGAATTTGGGATAAATAAATACAATTTTTCAAAAACTAGAATAAACAGAATATGGATAAAACTCGAAAAATTCGATTTTTCGGCCTAATTGCTTGAAAAAAGCAATGACGCAAAAAAACTTTTATCGTTACTTTCAAAATGAGAAGCCTTTTCTAGTAGCTTTCCCAAGACATTTCAGCAATAAAATTGCAGGTTCTAATTTTTCTTTTTTTAGGTCTTTTTCAACTCCGTTTCTTGGCCCAGTATGTTTAAAACTAAAGAAAGAAAATCAAGTTGAAGATTCCACTGCAACCATGGCGAAGTAGGTCCGTCTTATGTAGATGATCGATGAAGTTTAGTAAATATCAAAAACTTATCTTTGTGTATTTGAACTTTCCATCGCATTTTTATCGAAACGACTTTTCTATACATAGCCGGAAACATAACTCTAGCTACAGTTGTCCAATTTCAAGTTTTTTAAAATGAAAATTTTCATGCCAGTAGGTAAGGTAGTACGTAGCCTTTTTTAATTTTCAAAATTAGTATTCTTGAGGTTTCAAATATAAAGTATAGGTAAGAAGTTTGCAAAAATAAAATTTTTTGTTTTGTACACCCGCAGTTTTTCTTAAGTGTTTTCGGAAAAAAGCTACGTACAACGAAAATTATGTTTAAATAGCTTCAAAAAAATCTTCTTTGGTCAACTATTCTCGAATAAAAGATCCTAGGGTTGGACCACTATTATATAAAGGGTGTTTTTTATAGAGGTATAGAACTTTAAGTTGGCAACACTTTTTTAACTGGCGGCCATTTTGTCAGCGGTCAAGTGATTTATGTTTTGTTTGGTTTGGCATTTCAACATGAATAGACTGACGCCTGAACAACGCTTCCAAATTGTGCAAATTTATTTTGAAAATCATGGTTCTGTTCGAAATACGTATCGCGCACTACGTCCATTTTATGGTCAACATAATCGTCCATCAGAGCAATTAATTCGATTAACTATGGAACGTTTTCGCACCACGTTTACTCTAAATGATAATACGCATCCACAGAGACGTTGTACAGTGCGTACAGAAGTCATTGCTGCTGTAGAGCGTAGCGTAGAGGAAGACCCGAATCAGTCTATCCGCGATCGTGCCCAGGAATTGGATATGTGTCCATTCACTTTATGGAAGATTTTGAGGAAATATCTTGGTTTGCGTGCTTACAAAATCCAACTCGTGCAAGAATTGAAGCCACACGATCACCTAACAAGGCATAGATACGGTGAATGGGCCCAAAACAAGATTGCCGTTGATCCCGATTTTCATAAGCGAATTTTGTTTAGCGATGAAGCTCAATTTTGTTTGAATGGATACGTCAATAAACAAAACTGCCGTATTTGGAGTGATGATAATTCTCAAGTGTATGTTGAGACACCGTTACATCCAGAAAAACTGACTGTTTGGGGTGATTTATGGGCTGGTGGAATCATTGGTCCGTACTTTTTTAAAAACGATGCTGGTCAGAACGTTACAGTCAATGGTGACCGCTATAGAGCCATGATTACTGACTTTTTCGTTCATCAATTGAACAACCATGATTTGCAGGAGCTCGTGCCATAATTGATTTATTGAAGGAAATGTTTGGTAACCGCATAGTTTCACGTTTCGGACCCATGAATTGGCCTCCAAGATCGTGCGACTTAACGCCGCTAGACTATTTTCTGTGGGGATATGTGAAGTCGCTAGTCTACGCCGATAAGCCCGAAACGATTGATCACTTGGAGGACAATATTCGCCGCGTTATTGCCGATATACGGCCACAAATGTTGGAAAAACTCATCGAAAATTGGACCTCCAGATTAGACTACGTCCGAGCCAGCCGTGGTGGTCATATGCCAGAAGTCATATTTAAATTATAATGCCAGAAGGTTATCTTTCGAATAAAGTAAATTTCATGTCAATTTAAAAAATTCATCTTTGTTTTATTCCATTTAAAAGTTCTATACCTCTATAAAAAACACCCTTTACATCGGCTCATATAAAATTTAATTACCATGTTGACTTTTGATTTTTTTCAATAAAAACTTAATATATATAAGTATAATGTATGCTTAATAACATTCCTTTTTCATAGATCTTAAATAGATAATTTAGTTACCAAAAAAAGAATCGAGGAATAGGATCTTTTACAGTGATATTTCATCTAAAATCGTTGAAAAATTTAATAGGCGGAATAATAATCGGATTAAGGATGATAAATTTCAAAAATAGTTTATTTTATACATGGTATCCTAATAAAGCGTGGCGAATAATTTTCATTTGTTTTTAATCTATCGACCTATTTTTTTTCCCAAAATTGGAATCTCATTAACTTCTCGCTTCAACCTTCGAATTTTATAAATTTTATATTGATGAAAAATTTGATAGTTGAATTTTTAATGAAGGCGAAGGGGATAACATTTTGGAAATAATTTAATTTCTCCATGCTATCCCAAAAATGCGTGTAGCAAATTTTTTAACTCATGACTTACATTTTTGTTATCGAAATTAGAATCCCATTAAACTCCCCTTTTTAATTCTTTTTCTGGCTTTATAATGCAACGTTGCTAAATTATTAAATATTAGATCTGCGGTATTGTATCTCATACAGGAATTCTCAATTAAGGGGTTATTTAGACAGTACGATTTCCTCTGTGTTAGTTTAAACTATTTTTTCGGTTGATCCAACTCTAAGACAGTCAATGATCACTCTAACTATTTACATTAACTACTTGAAAGCTATGCAAAAAAATATTCAAATTATTTCCAAAAAGTTTTAGGAATAAATCAGTGGAAATGAAAACATCCATTTATTTAAAACAAACCCTTTTCTGATTTTATTTTTGTCAACCGAAGCAATCCAAAACCCGCCCTAGACCTTTATTTTAAGGGTAGAATGTTTATGAAGCATAAAATTAAATAATCGAATTTACTGCTTTGAGACCGATTACCTGTCTATCTACAGGTTAAGGGTCATAACGAAACAAAGAATAGAGGGTCTTTTTTAATGATTTCGATTTGATATACGGGATACCCCGAACGTAAGAATAATAGTCTTTAAGCCTTTATCGTAAATTTTATGAAAAAATAATGTTTAAACCAACCTACATAGGCATTCGAGGTTTACGATAAACGTTTTATCTGTTATTCAGAAAATATTTTTTAGAAGAGTCCAATTCCGTAAATTTTCAAAGACTTGTATTCAACAATGTCTTATCGGAAAACATCTATGGAACAACTAATTGGAACCAGTCTAGTATTCTAAAGTAGAGAAAGAAGGAACTAAATAAGGTGTCCCATAAGTAATAGTAGACAGGACAATAGGATACATTTGACGTAAAAATACTCATATTTAAACAAATTTATCTTAATTCAATAGTTCATAGTAACTAAGATACGGAGCTTCAAAGTTAAGATTTTGTGTTTGAGTCTGTTAAATAACTTTAGAAAAAATTGAAATATTTCAACAAAATTTGAAGATCGGGGGTTTCTTGAGAGAGGAAATTCATTACTATTAATATTTTTGTTGTTAGTTGTAGAAAGCGCCATTTATATATACTGTATAAATATGATGCTTTGACATGTGTGAATGTTAAGACTAATTTGGGGGAATTTTAAAAATAACACTCTGTGGCTGACTGTATTATCAATAAAAAATGAAATTTTTGCCTGGATTGCTGGCAATTCGGAAATAACTGCAAGGGATATCTTTACAGACATTGCAGAAAGTAAGCTACCCATCTTACGAATCCTTTATATTGTAAAACACTATCCGTAATATTCTACATTTATTTAAAATCTGCTGAAAGTTCATTATCCAGTAATATGATCATCCAATTTTTTTAATAAATTATTATTTCTCTTAATGGGTTGCGGTCAATATCTTTATAGGAATTTAAGTAAAATTAAAACATTTTTGTCCTTTCACTAACGTTTCGATTTATTTTATTTAACCGATCTTCAGAATATTTTTTTAACTGAAAAGGAACAAGTTAAATTTTCATTTTCTTATCTTAAAGGATATTTACTGTGAACAACTTATTTAACTAAAACTAACTATTTAAACTAATATTTGTTACTCTTTTTTGGTGTAATTTTTATATTCTTCTTCTTCTGCCTAATATATTACTCTTAGCAGACTAAAATTAAAGTTTAACAAGGTTTTTTTTTATTAAAAAAGAGTCTGTAACATTTGCAATTTCGTGCCATAATAAGGTGGTCATAAATATTTCCGGGGTCACTCGTGTCAGTTCTGAAATTCATGATATTGGGTGTTTTTTAATGGATCATTTCTTTTATGGGACTTTTCTTGTAATTACTTTCTTTGTCAATTATTTCGACATTATTAAAATTGAAGTTATGTAGATTTTCAAGTTTTGCTAGTGTTGCCGTTGAATACTAGATTTATCATTTTGGGTCCTAGCAAAACATGCAATTAAAAATCTACATAACCTATAATTTTCATTTTTACAACCTACAAGATAAACGTTTGGAAATTTTCTCTGAAAAAATTTTAAAAAGTCATCAAATAAAATTAACATATTAATGAAAGACGATATACCGAACAAGATGAATACAAACTGGATAAAAAGTTTAACCCGTATCAGAATATATAAACAAACACTGTCATTAAGACCAAAATTATCTTTTTTCATACTAAGAAACCAATTTCCGTGGTAAAATATTTTATCAAATATTGAAAATACTATTGAATCCCCCAGTTATGAAAATAGAGAAATAATACGAAGTAAAGTATGCAACACTCCTACAAACTACAAAATAAACTCTTTAAGGCAAAAAATCAGTAACCAAATCACACATTGAATAACAGAAATAAAGCAATTTTTAAAGTATATTCCCAATTTTAATATTTTAAATGCGGATAACAAAGCTGTAATTATGGATAAAGATGTAAAACCTGTTATACGACGGATCAACATACAAAAAAGAAAATCACAATGCAACCAAAAAGGTGCAAATCAAAATAAAGAATCTAATACATTAATGGTTTAAAAGCAATTTAATTTTTAAAACAATTAAAGAATAAGCTAAATTGTTATAATAGTCACGCCCCACATATACAGGCGCGGATCTAAGGGGGTATCGCTTGACGAGAGGAAAATAGACCCCATTCTACCTCTTATACTAGGAATGTGTATGCTGCTTACATCTCTCCCCTGTTGACAAATTGTTTATTCTTCCCCCAAGAACTTTGAGTTCAGAAAAATAAACCCGGCCCTGCCTTTTACACTACAAATGGGAATTTTGTTGTCGTCTCCCCCTTTTTGACAACTTGCTTTCGCTTGCCATACTGAACTTTTGTGATATCACCGCCTCCCCCCCCCCCAAAGAGAGAGGCTGAATCCGCCCCTGCACATATATATGGTCTACCAAAACTATATAAATCAGATACTTCTCTTCGTCCAATTGTTAGCAATATACGATTACCCACTTAAAATTGTTAAGTAATTTTTTTGGTAAAAGTGAATTCTACGTCAAAAATTCTTGGAATTTTTTGTGGATATATAAAAATAAGATATGTACTTCCTCGAGACCACATACAAGATTCTTGGATGTAGTATCAATATGTACAAATATTTCTATTAATTTAGTCATACAAGGCAATGAAAACAAATAAATGACACCGTTAACAAAAAAATATTTTATAGAAGCCACTAAGCTATGTCCAACACAAACATATTTTCAGTTAGAAGACAAATTCTATTCCCAAATTTATGGCGTTTCTATAAGATCGCCGGTTTCCCGCCATTATAGCAATTTTAGTAATAGAACATATAGTTACCTAAATTCTTTTTTAAAAGATATGGAGATTATTGTATATTTTGTATACCGAAAGACAATATTCAATATACTCTAAAAAAATTAAATAATATTCACGAAAACATTATATTTATTTGTAAAAATGGAAACAATTAATTCATAAATTTTCAGTTACGATTAAGATGGCAATATAAAAATAAATTAGTTTACAAAGCAAAGTTGGTCTTAAAGATGTTTAAATTATAACTCTACTACTCCTAAAAAACACAAATGTTGTAAGAGCATTAGCAGATATAGCAAATAAGTTCTTTCATCCATATTTCAGACCTAAAAAAGTAAAAACCATAATAGCGAATAAAAACAACTACCGCAGAAAATTTTTCGAACCGATAATAAAAAATAGAATACAAAAACATTATAATAATAAGCAGCAAGTTTCCTGAGGAAAGTTCCAACTTAAATCTGTAACAGAAATTAAAATTTTTAGATGACTAGATGTCGCATTTCAAACCGTTTTCCCGATATCGTCTTATATTACTTTAAAATCTTTACCCTATATAAAATTGCAACACCCTTTTAACCCCAATGGGTAAATTAAAAAGATAGAAATACTAATCAGTCATATTTAATCAAGATATTTGAAAGATACAGGCGCAGATACCTTGCACGTATATCAAAATATTTTTTCATATTGTCAAAAAAGATTTGAAAATTTTTACTTATTATTTGAAAATATACATTTTAGAAGCTCAAAAGGACAAAAAAGAAGTGGCTAATTTAACTCTCAAAATTATCTCTAAGATTGCGAGTTAAAAATTTCGTATTTGACTTCTTTGATAGTGTCAAATTTCTGCTGCGTCAAATTTTAGCTTACTTCTCGCAAGTCTTTGAAAAACATTAATGAGAGCTTAGATATGATGTTGATATTATTTTCACGTTGTCAAAAAATTCGAATATTTTTACTTTTTAATTGAGATATACATTTTAGAAGCTCACGTGGACAAAAAAGGAGTGGTTAATTTCACTCTATATATTGCGAGATAAAAATTTTGCATTTGACTTTTCTGACAGTGTCAAATTTCTGCTACTTTAAATTTTAACTTACTTCTCGCAAGTCTTTAAAAAACATCGGTGAGAGCTCAGATATATAAAAGTTGACAATATTTTCACATATTGTCAAAAAAATCGAATATTTTTACTTACTAGTTGAAAATATACATTTTTGAAGCTCACATGGACAAAAAAGAAGTAGCTAATTTAACTCCCAAAATTATCTCTAAAATTGCGAGTTAAACATTTCGTATTTAACTTCTCTGATAGTGTCAAATTTCTGCTGCGTCAAATTTTAGCTAACTTCTCGCAAGTCTGAAAAATATCAATGAGAGCTCAGATATGGATGTTGTTTCCAACTCTTCATTTTCAACCTTTTTTGCGGCAATCCCTTTCAGGTTGTTTAAACAAGGGTTATGGAAGTCGTTTCCTTAGTTGTTGAAATTACGTCGAACAGACAAACAAAGTTTACACCTTTAATATATTTGTTAAGAATTGTCTAATAACTAAGTTTTTCGTTTGTTACCAAGTAACCATCTTATAAACAATTAAAATTTCAGTAAGAAATCAAGCAATCTTTCTGCCGTATTTAAATAGTTTGTTATATATATATAATTCTCCTTTCAGGCAAAGAATATGAAAAATATATTTCTTACTGCAATTTTGATTGTTTAAAAATTTCACTTTACTCCGTTGATTCATAGATGTCGTTCGACTGGCGATATTTTTCAGTTTGACATCAAAGTTGGTAGACGGTAGGTATAATATCCTGCCGACACACCTTGAAATTTATGGTTCATGTATCAGTTATTTCCTGCTAATGTTGCTCTTGGTCCGATACAGCTCCATTGACGAGATCATGAGGTGATCGAAACGCGTATGGAGAGAGGACCAGAGTGATATTTACAGGAAATGAACTGTTTGTACACCTATTTTTTATATTCTCTGCCTGAAAGGAGAATTACATATATAGCAAACTAGTTAAATACGGCAGAAAGATTTCTTTATTTCTTACTGAAATTTTGATTGTTTACAAATTTCACTTTACTCCGTTGATTCATAGATGTCGTTCAACTGGCAATATTTTTCAGTCTGACATCGAAGTTGGTATACGGCAGGTGTAATATCCTGCCGACATACCTTGAAATTTATGGTTCATATATCAGTTATTTCCTGCTAATGTTGCTCTCGGTCCGATACAGCTCCACTGACGAGATCATGAGGTGATCGAAACGCGTATGGAGAGAGGGCCAGAGCTATATTTGCAGGAAATAAACTGTTTGTACATATATTTTTCATATTCTCTGCCTGAAAGGAGAATTACATATATAACAAAGTAACCATCTTGTCGAGACAAAAAAGTAATTTCATATCTTTTGGCATCTCCAGTTTTAGTCGTTATAAATATTAGAAAAAAAAAACAAATAATTATTTTAAAAAGGTTTAAAATCTAAAATTTGCAAGATGTAAAATCTCTTGAAAATGCACATTTTAATATAAGAAAATGGGACATTTTTCAAGAACGTTTTCGTATGAATGGAAAACTAAAAGTCCGTATTTTTACAAGAGTTTTAGAATGGAAAGAACGCATTGGCATGAATATTCTTTTGAGGTATGGAGTTTCTGAAAGGTTTCCTTTCTAACAACTTTTTTCACGGTAATTTGATATTAACGTCAAAGAAAAAAGTTTTAGGGCAATTTAACCTGAAATTGTGTTGTACAGGTATTGTATAACATGAAAAATATTTTTATTTATGATAAAAGAGATTGAAATTGAGAAATGATGTTGCATTTATTGAAAAATCAGGGTAGTGTAGTTGTGATTACATTATTTTCTGGTTGATTGCCTCCAATATTTCGCGAGTAACGTGTCTTCGAAAGATGTTCTGAAATTTATGCGAATTGATTTTGGATTTATACTTCTTACTGTTTCGAATAAAAATTAAAGTGCACTATTTCTAATATTATTTTAAATATTAATGCAAACATATATTTTTTGAGTGCTACGTCCTTTTGTTCTTGCTGTTGTCTACCGAACCGAATTAACCTCGCTGGCGCAGAGTTTAGTCTTTGCAGTTACAAGGGCTCTTGACGAGGACTAACACCTTGTTTATGGGCATTGATGATCCGCACTTCTGCTAGTAACGGCTCTGTTATCAAAAAAGCGGTTTTTGTATATTCGCTAGATAATATTTGATGATCCTTCAACATTTTGAATAGATGGTCTACTCTGGTATGATTGGAATGTTTAAATTCGATCTAACAAGAATCAAAAGGTTCACTATCTGAATGATATTTATAGATGAAACTTTAATTATTTGTTATTAATAATAAATTTGTAATGTGTACTTACATTTTAAATATAGCTATCTGCACTAATATTATAGCTGCAAAACAAAATGTCGAGCAGATAAAGTACAAAGTGAGCATTCGATCCCTCTCTAAGACATACTGAAACAAAAAGAAAATATTTATTAAATAAAGCGTGTGTGTGAGACGAAAAGGAAAACTATTTCTAAAAAATGGTAAAATAAGGAAAATTTTATGTTGTTTTTAAAGAACAATTAGAGATATCTTAAAGATGCGAAGCGCGTGTGTAAACTGTGTTGTTTAATGTACAGTGTTCGTTGAAAAGTATGCGCAGAAGTGAAATAAGTACTTGAGTGATATCTCTCTTGCTTCACTTAAAATAGTTAGTAAAATATGTTCCTCAAAAACAATTAATTTTTTTCTTTTAAAATATTTGTTAGTTATATCTTGTTCTTTTTCGGATTCCATGCGCTTTGCCGCACGCCGATGTATTTCATGTATATACTATAACTAAGTTTAAAGAAGGTTATTTTTGCACAATCAATTCTTGCCTTCACTTCAGTACATTTTCACGAGCCAGGATACGCAAATTTTGCGCTATATATTCAATATTTTCTTCATTGATGCTAAGAGGAGTATTGTTTTGATACAATTAATATTTAAAATGAACCGTACTTGTTGAGTTTCTTTCAAATTCAAGTTCAAAAAAACGTTTATTAAATATAAATAAATTACAATTAACACAATAATCAACGAAATTATAAACAACGTTTAGAAATAAAAAATCATTGAAGCACTTTTCTGCTTGTGTGTGATATAATATTAAATAAAGTTTATTACAATATATAAGTATTATTACAGCGTCATTATCTAGTGAAAAGTCCTTAGTCAGGCAAAAATGTCACAATTTCAGAATATGTCACAACTAAGAGTTAACGTCATAGTCAGGGAATAAAGTCAAAATCATTTAAGTTTAATAAAAATTTTGTCAACAAATACGAAGCCAAAACGTGCAATTCAAAACAGTATCTAATTTCAATTATCTTAAGTATCTTAAATCCACCTCCTGACTGGATCTCCCTGTTCTAAAACCAAACTGAGACTCAGACAAGATCTTATACTTCTCCAGAAACTCAACAATCCTCTTTTTTTAAAAATTTTTTCAACAATTTTTGAAAAGATCGATTTTTGATTGAGGATCTATAAGACTGTGGTATTATCTGCATAACGAATATTGTTTATTGGGATGCCATTTACTTTGATACCTCGAATACTAATGGAAATATTATCTCCAGGTAAATATTAAACAGAACAGGTAACACAGTACACAATCTTGCCGGACTCCTTTCAGTAAGCCGAAGGTTTCTATTGAATGTTAGCCATCCTTTTGATTTACAAGCCAAACGGCTTCGCACTCTCTCCAGGGATTATTGCTACATATCAGGTATACAAAAATACTAGAAGTATGAAGCTCTATGGGAACCCTTTCCATGTTATCGGGTCCTAGGTGGCGTGGTCCTACAAACTTTCAGATGATCCGCGCGGTTGCAAGGAAAACTGCTTCCTGCACAGGTATATACAGATGTTCACTAAGGCCCAGTCCCTTGATGTCCTGCAGGAGGTTCTTTGGTATCACTCCAGTTGTTGATAGTATTATGGGAATCGTGTGGACGCTGTCCATTGCCCACTGTCTGCGGATTTACACCTCCAGATCACTGTATTTGGCTATCTTCTCATTGTATTTTGGTTTTAGGTTGTTGTTATTAGGTATAGCAATGTAGTTCGCTTAGAAATTTTATCTGTTAGTATAGTCTGGTCTATAATGAGCAACTGTTTAATCTGTTAGACCGTTCGGTCCCAATATAACTTGAACTCATTGTTTTCAAGAATAGGCTCCGGATTGTATTTGTAGTAAGGCACTTTTCCTACCTGTAATAGTTTTAACTTATCTGCTAATTCTTGGTGGAGTATCTTAGCGGCTGAGTCGTGTCTTTCCTTAAACTCGGTTGCCGCAAACGCTTGACATCTTCCAGTTATATGCTGGATTGTCTCTGATGTTCGACAGCCTTATCTACATTGGTCGTTTTATATTGAGGGACCTCTGATGAAGAACTTCTGATAGTTTTTCGTCAGAATAACCTGGTCTTGGATGGCTAATAAGAAACCCTCGGTTTTCGGAAACATGTGTCCTGAAATCAACCAGTAGTTCGACGCTGAGTTGTCGACACTGTCATGGATGACCTCATTTGGATGCCGTCCATGAAGTGGTTTCTGTAGCCAGGCTCAGAACTTCTCTTGGTCTGTTCGGTAGTTCTCTTATTATTCTTTTATTTTCCATGGTTCGTTTTTTTTTGTTTCGGTTGACCAAAAACAATTTTAGCAGGCACTTGAATATTGGTTTTTAGGGTAATCCTGGCCTTATCAACTGAATTTTCTTGAATAGAGTTATTTTATTAAGTGGCTTTAAATTTAGTTATATTTTGTTTGTATTTAACTGAAAAATAAAATATGTTTTGTTTTTCAGAAAGTCATGAAGACGGCGAGGGCGACGAAGATCACATAGAACTGGACAGAGACCAGTTTTATATAAAATATATAAAAAATTGTAATATCTCCGGTCACCCAAAAAACAAATAGTAGCTTAATTATTTTCCACTTTTATATCTTTCTCCTTGAAAATATATCTTACTTTAATTTGTTTGTATTGTCATATTATTAATAATTACTGCCAAGTTTGATAAATTGTCTCACTCGCACTCCTTGATCTGTATAACGCTATATATCTTTCTCCCTCTTTCGCACTCCAACACCTTTTCGCGGTAAAGCAGCGACCTTTATAATTGTCTGGCTTTGGGCAAAATGTCTTTAAATATTATATTTAAACGATTCAATTTATTTTCGCCTTTATAGTGCTCACTTTTGAACTTGTTTGGCAGGTACTCGCGACTGGCTGATTTTTCAGGCAATTTTTTTCTACAACCTACTCTATTTAATCTAAAACATATCCAAATGCCAACCTTACACCTTCAAGTTTAAAAATAACATTTTCTTTACATTTTCAAAAATTCGGGAGGTGGGATAGTGATTAGGTGAGGTCTACCAGACCAACATTGTTTGTTTTATCCGACTTTAAGAAGGCCTTATAAAAATTTCCAGCCTTATACCCACACCGGTACACCAAAGGTTCAGTAGCTCTTAGATTAGATCTTTTGTTAATCAATTTGTTTGCATAAAATATTTTCTTATCCATTGTGAGGAGACTTCCAAGTGCAGTTTATAGAAAATTTTCATTACGACAGAATTGAGTTAGAGTTTTACCTCGTTTTCTAACTTCAATTCCCCCGATATACTTTCTGTATACTGCTATCGTCTTTTGCGTTGAAGCACCATATTGATATCTTAAGGTTTTAATGACTGATCAGCTTCTGTTTCTGACGTGGTCACTATAGGTGCATATACCAGTACTATGTCGATGTCAATCGGTCTGATATTTCATCCCCGATCTAAAGGTATACCGCTTGCAATCGATCATTAGAGCCTGGTCTGTGGAAATAGAGTAGACCACAACATTTGACATTTACTATACAAATAATTTAAATATATTTGTTCAATTTAAAACTCAAAAAGATAACTATATAAACGTAAAATAAAATTATCTGAGTAAACTAAAAAAATAAATAAGTAATGAATAATATAAATTGTTCTAAAAAATTCGCTGGCAAAATATTTTTTTAATCTAAAATTAGTCGAAATTTATATTAAAAACGTATACATTTCAACCAAAGAATTATTTCTTTAAAACGAGTATTTCCTCTCAAAGAAATGTGTGTTTTTATTTCCCTCTTTTTAAATTCCATGTATCAATAGCTTTATATCTAAAAGCGTACGTTGGAAATAAATATGGATTAATGTATTCATAATTTATGAATATGTAATAACATACTTCTTTTAGACTTAACAGTAAAGAAAAAATATATCCAGTAACTTAAAATTTCCTCAAATTTTAATTCTGCACAATGTAATATAATGCATATATAGTGAAAATAAAAAATATATTTTTGCGTTACCAGAGTTTTTTGAAGCACCTTCTTTATTAAATGTATAACTTTTACGATAATGCTTCCCCTTTGTCTCTTTTAAAGACGAAAATATGTTTAATATATTTATTAATAAATCACCCAGGCACATCTCAAATTTTCAGGTTTTATTGAAGCTAACGTGGGAAGCGATAAAATTATTTTCACTCCTTAAAAGTACTTAAAAAATGACTCAATTAAGACAGTATTTATAAGATTCCAGCAAAATCCTTTGACAATGGAGTTTTTGAAACAGAGACAAGCCATGAATAATTTTTCGGTCACAGGGTAATTTATAAGCAAGTGACAGTTTTATCCCAGTTTTTATCATTTTCTGTCAACATTATAATTTTTTAAAAGCTTTGTGGTGTTATTTTTCTCAAGTGAATCTTGCCGGAGCGACTTTTAAATTATAATTTCAAAAACCGAGGAAATAACTTGTTTTTTTTTTAGTAGAAAATTATAGACATATTTCATATATAACCTCCTATACCTAAGTCTAACTGTTTTTGACACATTTTAAATTTTATGTGAAAAATGGCGTTTGCAGGCCTAAACATAATTATCAAGTTCTTCTATATGAACGCCTTTATTACTTAATTGGTATTGTTTTCCTTCTAGAAAAGGATCTTTAGTGTTGATATTTTGATAATACATAAATACAGGATGATCAAAAGTGACATTAAATATAAACTTGAAAAAATTGTGAAAAGTCAATTTTTTCAAAGGTATACCCCCTATTTTTATAATGTTAATTTAGCATTAAAAATAAGGATGGCTTTGTATAGGGTCGTTGCAGTTTTGGAATTGGTAATTAAACATTTTTGTATTGTAAAAATGTTAAACGGTTTACCTACACAGGGAAAAAAATGATTTTAATAAATGTACAGCGTTGGAATACAAAAATGTTAAATTGCCAATATCTCAAAACTACAAATTTTTCAAATAGGCAACCTTCAAAGTCACCCTTATTTTTAATGTTAAATAAGATAACATTATAAAAATAGGGGGTTAACTTTTAAAAAAATTGACTTTTAACGACTTTTTCAAGTTAATATTTAATATTAGTTTTTGGTCACTAGGTGTTTATTTATTATCGAATATCAACACTACATTAAAGTAGATCCCCTTCAAGAAAGAAACCAACCTCAATTAAATAATAAAGGCTTTTATATGGCGAAAATTGATAGTTACGTTTATGTCTCTAAACGCCCTTTTTTAATATAAAATTTAAAATATGTCAAAAACAGTTACACTTAGATATAGGACAGTGTATAATTTTGCGTAGGATCTAAAAATCACATAACATATAGGGTGTTCTATCTAAAATAAACAAGACGGCATCAACTTTTGGTATAACTGGAAACACCACTATCTTGAGAATGTTATATATATATATATATATATATATATATATATATATATATATATATATATATATACAACTGCTCTTCCTAGATACAAACCGAAACACACAAACAGATATTTGCAAGCAGATTCCCACCACCACCCGGCAAAATTTTTTGCGGTAGCCAAAATCCTAGCACATCGGTTACTGACGCCAACAGATGGAGAAAACAAAAATAATGAAATCAACGTGATCAAGGAAGCCCTAACAGATAACGGGTATATAGATAAGACCAGCCATAAAAAAGAAGCTCAGAGAACCGAACAAAAAAAGCAGTCTTACCCTACGTCAAAGGTACCATAGATAAAATTAGCAAAATTCTAAAAAGACACAATATTTGCACAGTTTTTAACACAGACCGAAAAATAACATTTTACCATCAGCGAAAGACAAAATTCCACTCGAAAATCAAGGAGTCTATGAAATCCTATACGGAGAATGTAACCTCTCATACATCGAACGAATCAACAGAAAAATCAACGCGGTCAGAAAAAAGAAACCACTTCCTTACTTGCCCAACTTGCCAACAACACAGGACATAAAATAGATTTTAACAACACCAAAATACTGGCCTACAGTAACCAGCTATCCACAACAATCATAAAAGAAGCTCTAGAAATAGAGAAGAGACCAAAAAACTTTAACAACCAAGATGATAACCAAAGGCTACCAAACACTTGGATAAATATATTAGATTTTGGAGTAAAATCAAAAATTACCCCTAAAAACAACCCTACTGAAAATACAGGAAAACGTCACGAAATACAAGAAACAGATGGTTCCGTCACATGCAGCCAAACATGCATCCTAAATGGTCAAAACCAGCCAATCACAACGCGCAATGAGCATACAAAACTAGGTTCTCATATTGTAAATATATAAAATGAATACATATTTCATAGATCGAAAATCTACCGGATACAACAAAAATCTCGACGGAAGAGCGAGTAAAACCGTTATAATTCCATTTTGAAATTTTTCCCATAAGAAAAGCATTTGGAAGGCGTGGCTTAGACATGCTACATGCTGATTGGTTACTTTTAACGAAGTTTGACCCAACTTAACCCAGTTAGGAAAAACTATAAAAAGCATGATATTCAGCAGCAAAATCAGTATGACTTTTGGCTATACGAAGAAAAACTTGGAAATCAACAGTTATGAAGAACCAAGACAAATAGTTTTGAAAAACCAAGACCAGCTGTTTTCAAGAGAGAAAAAGAGGCCAGAATTTCGGTCAAAAACTGCTGTTCTCACAGCAATCCACTTTTGAAGCGAAATTCCCTGCGAGACTTGACAAATTCAAGCAAATAGAGACGATTTTTTGGATTTTCAAGCCTAGACCTTACCCACAACCGCGACGATCTTTCAGAAGTCAGCAGACACCTTCCAGATCGTCTAGAAGAGTCAATAGAAACCTAAACTCAATTTTTCGGAATCTTTGGGCGTTTAGTAGCTATCACTTGCACCTCGATAGCAAAAAATCAGAGATTCAAGAAGAATATAAAACGAAACGCAACTTTCCGGATTCTGAGGATTCCCTGTGTATAAAACAGAGTGTCTAAGGCAGAAGTATCTGCTTACGAACTTCTGATGTAAGTTTCAGAACTATCAGACCCTCAGACACTATAGTTTGAAGGCCGCGCGATATTCGGCATCACGTACCTGAACTAAGGTTGCGATATCGGACCACTGGTATAAAGCTCGCGTATTTGTTTCTATATCATTTTGAGTTTCCCATACTCACTGGACATAACCCAGGGCTTACAAAAGCCGTGAAAAACCTTTTTTCAAATTAAGAAGATCAAAACAGCTTTTGGCATTCTCAAAACGCGCATAAAATTCACAAAAACAATCCCCAAAAATCCCGAGTTTCAAACAAAGTACGTGAATCCGGAAAAGACAACAAAAATTTTCGGAAACTTCTCGCAAAATTGAACTAAACTTGCGATATCTTTTCCACAACGAAAGTCCAACAATACGTATTTTTGATTTGACTTTCTCGGAAAACAAGCTCTGATAAACACACTCATAGACTTTTCAAGTTGCAGCGCAAAAAGCTAATTTTTTTCCAAATCAAACTAGTATACCCTGATTCAATTTTTGCACACAGACACGTAGAGCTATCCTCGCTCACCTTCTATACGCGTCCTTTGTACTAAATGAATCCATTTTTATATTTTGGCAAATAAAAACAAATTTCTTTTTTTCAAATTTAAGCGCATGCCTCAAAGACAAACAATGCCCGAATTAAACATCAAGAAAGTTGAGGGGGCTTGGCATTAAGCTGGGTCGGAAGGTTATAGTGGGTCCTCTACGGCACCGTCTGCGCGATGCCCTTCCTTTCACGCTCAAACACTTCTTCAATTCGACAACCCCGATACGCACGACGTTTCGCTCCGCAGACACGTCAACCAGGACCAAATCGAACACGCACGCGTTTCGACGTTGCGCCAACGATTCAACCAACCCTCCCTCATAGCTTCTTGCGACCTTTTATCCTTGGGTTACGACCTTTGGATAAGAGATTCCAATCGACAGCGTTTCCGGGACAGCGATTAAATTACAATCAGCCGTATACAACGTACCTGGACTCAAGTTCGGAAAGCTCCATCGTCGACATACCTGAACAATTCTCTAACCCAAGCTTCGAAATCTCCAGAAGGTTCGAAGATGAACGGTTCCTTGAAAGCCATGGCTATGGTGCAAATGGAATTCAAACCGACGAAACCGTGCACCAGCTACGACGAGGGCGGTCTGTAGACCGACACCCGGAACGCACAAGCATTAATCGGTCTCCAGCCTGCAAACCACGTCGCTTTGAAAAAGATGAATGAGATTTCATGGAAACGGCAGCATTTCTCTAGCCACGTACCTGGATCTTCACAACTTACATGCAAACCCAGAAGTTGGACTGGAGGCATTTCTTGTGATATACATACTTAAGTGTGTTTTAATCCTTCCGCATGTCAACATCATTGTTAGTCTAATGATCATATAACAAAACTTATGTATGAAGTTATCTATCTTTTTACACATTTATTATTGAATTTAACTTTGTCAGGCGATGTAAACATTCTAAGCCGATCTTTATGACCTATACCGACACTCCTTTCAACTCAAGATAGCAGTCTTTTGGCAACATTTCTGATCGCGTGACGTTGACATTTTTCCAGAAACGACTTCATTACGAAGTAAATAAAGAATCGATTATTTTAACGATACTCTGCATTAAAGTAATTAATCATAAAGTATAAAAAATTCAAAACAACTCATCTTGACTTAAGTTGAACTGACAACTAATTCAGCCTTTTAAGGAACTTTATTTAATTTAAAAGTACCCCTTTTATCACATCAAAAACAGAACATAAACCGCATGATAATAATTTATATTTTATAAAAGAGCCCGAGGAAAAGGTAGTAAAGTCTCGGTTTTTAAATTATTTACACCCTTGCCAAATTAAAAAGGGAAAGATTTATTTGAACAGTAATGAATTCTATTTTAACACAAAGCACCGTATTGTTCTTTTTTAATAACGTTTTTGATTGGGATATATTTAGGTACGTTGGTGGTTAGTTTAATTAATTTTGAACCATTATATTGCATTAGCTTGGTTTAAGTGGGTATTATCTTTTAAAGGAAGCTGTAAAATTATATTTTTATTGCTTGAAAGTTATAAAAGGAGCACTAAAAAGTTAAAAACTTTACCACTCTAAGAACTAATCAAGGCAAAGGATAAATATAAAGGAACTCGAATTTAGACTGATAAAACAGGAATTGCATAAGCTGTAACAAATGAATGAATAAGAATTATGATATGAGATTTTTGATGTTTGACTGCTTCGGGTGATACTATTGCATCTCCGAAATGTCGCTTCCGTGCATACTTTCTGAGAATATGATCAACAGTTTAATCCTCCTCTAGGCACCAGCTGCATACTTGGTCATCTGTAACCTCACAGGTGATGTTCCATCAACAATTTCACCACCATCTTCAGTTCTCTCCTCTTTAGAAAAAGAAACTCCTAGTAAGTAATCTATTAGGTCCGCCTATATGTTTTCTGATACATCTTTTTCCAGTGGCTTCCCTTCAGCAGTCAATAAATTTGCCTTCCAATAATGCTTTAGATGTCTCTTACCAACAGTAATAGGAACAGGTATAATAGGTTGTGGCCTGTATGGGTCTACTGCAGACGTTTCCGTGTATAGCCAAGTAAGTCGGGATCTACCAATACTCCCTAGAAGACAAGACCACAGTGCATAACTGCAAGTGAACAGTAACGTTAGATAATTTAGATTGACTTTTTAACCCCCTAAGAATACATTGACTTCTTCTTTTTCATCTGCCTATCAACACTAATGAATGTTAAAAATCATGATTATTGAGTTTAGACCGTGTCAAATTGGAATTATTATCAGACGTTTCGCCTACGACTGCACGAGGCATCTTCAGGGATCTTTACTCCACGAGAGTAGAACGCTGAAGACCATCGAGGAGCAGCAAACCGATATTTATACCCGGCTGGTGCTCAGCGAACCGTGATCCAGCGTTACAATCGATTTCCACGTGTGATGTAGACTGTAACCTGCATCTCTATTAATATTATTTAGGTTTTTACAAATCTCGATTGATTCTCTAATTTTACGTTTAAAGAAACCAGACACTGATGCTAGCTAGCACCTTAGTTTCTTTTACATTAAAATGTGACCTGAACAATGCTGGTGTTCAACTACTGCATATTGTACAATTTGTTTCTTTTTTATACATCTCTCATGTTCCTAGTAGATATAGACCGTGCTGTTTCACCTACATACACTTTGCCACAAGAGCAAGGTATCTTATAAATGCCTTCTGTTTGAAATGAAATTGCGTCCTTTAGAGATTTCAAACATTTTCCAATTTTCTTACATGTGTTGAAAATTGTCCAAATGTTTGATTTTCGGAGCAATCTGGTATCTTGTCGGTGGTTCTGTGTATGTAAGGTAAGACAACACTGTCCATAGGAGGCACATTTATGACATTTTGTTGAGGAGTCGGGTGTTTATATTTATTAATAGAACATCTTATATCTTCATCACAATATCCGTTGCCTCTCAGAGCATTAGTGAGTTTTTCGGTGCCTGATTTCAGTGACTGTTTGTCACATATTGAAAATGCTGTATGTACCAAAGAGTTTATAATGGGTTGTTATTGAGAAAGACGAGAATGTGGTGTTGCATTGAGATATCCATTTGTATGTGTTGGTTTCCTGTACACAGAATGTCCTAATTTGCCATTATCTTTCCTTTGTATTAGTACATCAAGAAAGGGAAGGGCACCATTGCATTCAGTTTCCGTAGTGAATTTTATGCTAGGGTGTTGCTGATTTAGATGGTTCAGGAAATTATGGAGATTATTTATGCCATGCGGTCAAATTACGAACGTATTATCCATATCTGCACCAAAATTTAGGTCTTAGAAGAGCAGAAGACAAGGCTTTTTTTACGAAAGCTTCCATGAAGATGATAGCGGAAATCCAAAGGCCGCTTCCGAAGTCTGCTCGTAGAAAGTTCCTTGAAAAGTGAAATAAGTGGAAATCAGACATGCTTTAATTAATTCTAGTAGGATGGAGTTCACATTATGGTTTTGTAATATGGCCGATATTATGGAAACTGAATCATCTATACGAACATTTGTGCACAGGGATTCTACATCAAAACTGACCAATATGTCTTCGGGCTCTTATTGCAGGGTTTTTAATCTTTGGACAAAGTGTTCAGAGTTTTTAAAAAAGGATTCCGTTTTTTCTGTAAAATGATGTAAAAATTTGGCCATATATTTACCTATTTTGTAGGTTGGTGAGTCTATTGCGTTGACAACTGGACGTAGAGGTACATTTTCTTTGGGAATTTTAGGCAGTCCATAGAAGTGTGGAATCTTGGAGCTGGTTGGTTTAACGGCTTTCATGTCTTCTGGAGTGAGGTTGGAGGCATTAATTAGAGATGTGAAGTTCCTTTAGATTTTGTTTGTTGGATCCGTCGGAATGATTTTTTAAGTATTGTCGTCCAAGAGCTGGTTTATTTTTTCCGTATATTTGTCCTTATCTATAACAACAGTTGCATTTTCTTTGTCAGCTGGGAGAACTAAGATGGTGTTGTTCTCGTTCAGTTTTTTAATAGCTTTCCTATCCGCCGATGTAATATTTGATTTAGGAGGCTGTGAGTGTTTTATGATCTTCGCTGTTTCGTATTGAATCGTGTCTGCATGCTCTAGAGCTAATTTTCTAATGGAAGCTTCGACACTAGAAATTATTTCTTCCACTGATATAGAGTGATTGCGAAGATCTGTCATTTAGATAAAATAGTTTTCTCTGCTTCGGTAAGTTGTATACTTGACAAATTGACGACTGTGTTCATTGCTGCTCAAAAGTCCTTCGAATTTTCTTTTTGAATTGTTAACGGAATCTTTCTGCTTGGGCGTAGGTGATTTTATCGAGTGTTGCAAATTTTTCCTGTTCCACTATTGAATGTTAGCGATCACACTTCCATAAGCTTCACCGTCCGCTGCTGTGTGTATCATATCTCCGATGGTTCTTAAACCTGTCCATCTCTCAAGTTTCCTAACCAGGAGATTTGCTTCCTTCCCACTTCTCTTTTTCTTTCAGTTTTGCCCTCGACTATTGCCTGTAGCAGTAGATATTTTGGGTTTCTCTTTAGGGGTCCAAAGTATTACAAATTAAGTGACATGTTGCAACCTAACGTCTTGTAAGATTGGGCAAGTTCTTCAACTAGATTTTTGTAGTTCTCCGATTTATTGTTACCTAGGAAGTTACTACATAGATTTTTGAAGGCAACTCATGCTCTATTTTCATTTCTCGAAAGTATAGTTTCAAAATTTTATACTTATTGTTTGTGACTACTGATGTGCTCCAAGAAAGTTATTGATCAAATCAACCGCCTCACGTGACAGAGCGATAAAATACAAGACAGAGCTAAGAATTGAGTGATTTAGGTATTATGAATTGTTAACTTGTCGTTATGTGCGGCAGTTATTATGCCATCGGTAATTTTAAGCATCGGAGTTATGCACCTGTGATCGGCTCTGAACTGGAATAATATTGTTTACTCTGATGTTGTATTCTCATTGCTTTTTCTAAAATTTTCGAAAGTCTTGGCAGTATACTAATAGATCGAAGATTATTAAAGGATGTCGGGTTACTAATCTTTGGTATTGGTATCACTAGCGCGTTTTTCCAGCATTTTGGGAATAGGGAATTTGTTAAACAGTAATTAATAATATGCATTATTACTGGAAGTAATATAACTTCTGCAATTTTAAATTTTTTTGAAAATATGTTCCTTGAAAGATCAGGGAAAAATAAAATGCAAAAATAATCAATTTTTTGACTTCCAGTAATATAAGTTTAATTAAATTAATAGCAAATTCTTTGGTCCATTATCTTAGACGAAGAATGGAGAAAAGATTTGTTTTTAATGCAGCAATAATAATAAATGGTTATAATAACATATCTTACTTGTAAAATCGACACAAAATAACAAATAACAGAAAATTTTTACCTTATTTTCCTTAATAGGATCCCTAAAATTAAGTAATAACGTTCGACAGTGTTCTGTCCTAAGCCTATCAATACTTCTGGCATCAATAGCTTTCATCAGGTACTCGTTTACTTCATCCTCTGGATTTTTCTCTCTTGATTCCACTTGATCACTGAATGGCCTGTTTTAAAGAGATAAAAGAGAAATGTTACGAGGTTAATAAAAAAATTATTAAATATTTTATTGCATTTTTTAAAGAGAGAGAATTTTATTTAATATATGTAAAAAAATGTTAAAAAAATATTTTACATGTGAAAAAATGATACAAATTATTCGCAATCCGATGCTTCTTTTATAATTTATCAAGACATTTTTACAAATGGATTATTACAATTAGTCTAATATCCCAGTGGGTTCATGTGGTCGATGCAAGGACATAGCTCCACCAAAGTTTTTTTATATATATATATATATATATATTTGGATCTCCTGATTAAGAATATCGAGGATGGATTTCCGAAAAATGGTGAGGTAATTTGTTATAAACGAAAAAATTGTTAATAATTAACATTTTGTCTACACAGTTTGGGACAGAGCATTTAATTCTGGATGTTTTTTTTTTTCTCGCGAAACATTTTTTAAAGTAATTTTAAAATGTATCAAAATATCTTAATCAAAGTAAAAACACAGTCACTTTTACAAAAATTAAAATATCGGTACAGTAGGTATCACGAATAGAAATACTGGCACAGTAGACACCACGGTTGTATTCTAACCTGAACTAAAGGAATGGTTTAACTGGTGCTTGAAGAAGGAACCTTTACTTAGCACATACACATGTTTAATCATCTAGGTGCTATTATTATGTTCTTATAAATATGTTATGTTGTATGTTATAGAAAAATCTGATGAGTATGTGAAAACAAATTAATTGAATAATGGAAATGAATTAAATAAAGATTAAATTAAATAAATTAAAATTAAATTAAACAACTCAAGAGAAAATTAAAAAATTTCCTTATTTCTGGTGTATTTATTCTTTGGATGTGTACAAGCGTGTATTCACTACAAGATGTAGTGTGCTAGTTTGTTCTACATGTCTTCTGTAACACGTGTTCATATTGTATTTTGTTATTTTTTTGATTTGGTTGTTAATTAGTTTGGTTATTTTAGTTTGTTTGATAAGATTTTATAATTGTGACTATTCCTATATAATTTGTTATTGTAGTACGAGAAGACGAATAAATAAATAAAAATGAAATAAATAAATAAATAAAATAAAATAAACCTGATACTGGCAGCGTCACGCGCGATTGAAACAAAAAGTTCAAATACTGGTCCAATGGGTTGCATAAGAGAAATTTTTCTAGTAGAGGAATATTTTGTGGGGCAAAGTAAGCACAGGTTTGCAAGTCGACTTGCAACCTACATTAAACTTTTGAGATGAAATTAATCTTCACGTTTTCGATAGGCAACCCTATATACGCTCCAGTGGATTAGTTTGGATTGCATTAAAATTGCAAACCAACAACATTTCCAGGCGTAATACTGTAACACAGACAAATTAATGATATTAAGGCGAAGTAAGTTTAATTATTTCAATAACTGACTACCGTTTGCGTATAATCTAGGTAAAAAATTGATTTGAATTTAATCATTAAATTATCAGTAGATATTAGAAAAATATTTGTACTTATATTTATTAGTATGTTTTATTTCAATTTACAATTTTTTTGGGGATTGCGCAAACCTGCAAACCTAACGAAAAACCGCCACTGCTCAGATAGTATTTTTCATTATTGCGTCTGAAGTTATGATTCTTTTCGCTCCCCCTTTTTAGACTGGAATTGAGATTAACGAGATCTCTAAATTTCCCACAAATACTTTATCTTATATATGTTTATGATCTAAAACCTTTGAAAACTTGGTGCTAAACGGACGAAAAATATATATTTGGAAGAAAATATTATTAAGATTACCAATTGGCAATAAAAACTCATTTTTAACAATGATGTTGTCTCCTTACTTTGAAGAATGTCCATGTTGAGATCCATGACCCATAATTCTCATTTCTTTGGCCACGTTTCCATTCATGGGATGGCACTGATAAGAAGTTGTACCCTGTAAAAAAGATAATAGTAGTAAATATGACCTTTTTAAATAATCTCTCCTTTCAAGCTTGGTCCGGTTAGATAAAGCCTCAAGATAACAAAAAGAATGAATATACGAAAAAGTCCGAGAAGTTGAATAGCCATGTTTATAAAGGGTTCCCTATACATTTAGACAAACCCCTCTGGCTTGCCTGTAAGTGTGTGATCATACAGGCCGGTGGGTATATACAACAGAACTGTATACTATAGCGTTTTATAGGTATCATAAAATAGAATATGGAAGATGAATGGCGCAGTTCTATTTTGTAATATGCAAGCTCCTGCCAGCCAGCGTAATTATACTAGTACGTAAATGCCAGACAAAGAGGTTTGCCTGTATGTGAGGCTTATAAGGCAGAGTTTTACTTTTCGCCTTAATTTTGTGTGTGTTCTGAAAATGCGGACTGTTAGAATATTTTTATATTTAAAGTATAAAAAAATTAGCATGTCTTAAGGGAGAAAGGAATATGATTATACAATTTCTCAAATCAAGGTGAACTACAGTTCCAAACTAACTTATCTTAGATTCATGGTGTTTGATTTGAGGTCTTCTTAGTGTTTCTACTTGTCGGCGCAAATTCAAATTATATGCATTTCTGCTTTGAAGGTAGTAGAGGTGTTTTCTAGGGGTTCTGTAAGTCTCAAATCTCGGAGTGATAATTCCACTCCAACCCTCTTCTCAATTCTGAATTCATCAGTGAATGAATGCCTCTCTAGTCGAGGTCATTCTTTTTGTTCTCTTCGTAGCAGTCGGTTACTACATCATTCTTGTAAACATGAAGGCTATTGGTTTTGATATGTATATGTATCTATCTACGTAGAGTTGGGGTTTGTACACTGCGACCTGGTAGAGCTATTGTGTCCCCCTACTGCTGCCCAGTCGTAAGAGTCACCTTATCAACTAGAGCAGGACCTCCAGTCCTATTTCCTTCAGGAACCTTAGGATGTTGGACGGCTTCAAGTTGGGTAGCTCTCCTTCTTCGATTTGGTGTGTTCCCGAGAATCATATCCTAGGGTTTTGTAGAGCGCTACACTCTGAAAGGATATAAATGTAGGTACCAGTCCGAGTTTGGAAATGGCATCTCGGCCCCTTTCCTCGCGAGCCTGTTTACTATTTCATTCCCTTCTATCCCGGTCTGTCCCAGTACTTACATGAGGGTGACTTTATTATTCTAACTCAAATCATTTAATTCCACTAGGCGTTTCGAGACCATCTTGGAGCTGATAACTTGAGAGCTTAGCGCACTGATGGCTGCTTGACTATCCGACATGATAATAATCTCTTGGTCGTGATAGTTTTTGTGTTTGTTAAATTGAATACATATCCTGATGGCGTGTATTTCTGTCTGGAAAATGGTTGATGACTTACCCAAGCTTTCGTAGTGTCTGGTGTCGGGTCCATACAATCCTATTACAGTTCCCTTCGTTGTTTTAGGAGCCATCTGTATAACATATAATGAATTTCTTGCTGAATTTTCCAATGATGTTTCTGTCTCATTCGCTCTGGTGACTTAACTTTGTGCTTTGTTTTTCACAAAGTTGAATTTCTTTTTCATTTTATCTTGGGGCATGTTCCAGATTTGTTGATTTCAGGATAAGAGATTAGGCCTTCGTTTTATGACCTCAACCCTCATTATCCTATAAATCGTCTTCTTCTCTAGAAGTATATGTAGAGGTGTGAGGCTTAGATTACTTCCATGGCAATCGTTGGGCCGGTTTTGATATGGATTATCTTACAATTTTATCCAAAAACTTCATATGTGGAACAAAATTTTCAGGTTTGATGTTTTCTGTTTGGAATAGCCTAAGGGTATTCATTGCTGTTTCTCTCACTACAGTCAAATGCAGTGAAGGAAGGATCATTATTGCTTGTTGGCATAGTTCTTGTGATTTATAGATGTGTTAATATATGTATTTTCTTTGAGCTGTTGTTTGTTGCATTCTTGGGTACCATACTAAGGAGACATATGTGATTATGGCTTTAATAATCGTTTCGTGTGGTCATAAGATCATTTTCGATTTCAAGCCCCAGGTTTTTAAGGAATGTGCAGTTTACCATAATGGTCTTTTGTTGAATCGTTTTAATTAATATAGTTATTCTAGGTCAATTTCTGATCTATTATTACTCCAAGATACTTAACTTCTTTAGAAAAGCTAAGTATTGTTCCATTTAACACTGGAATAGTACAAGACGTTCCGCCGTCTTCAAATTTCTGGTTTTTATAACTTTCTCGCCAGAGATTTTTTAGCTCTTTCATTCTTATTTCCTTTTTTATCCCCACTTTCTAGCTTTTTCTCCGCCTTTCCCCTTTTTTTGAGTATTCAATTTTAGTACAAATTTTGGGAGTTTTTCCTCATTTATCCTTTGTAGTTTCACTATATCGTGTGTTATTTCCATGATTCCTCTAACTCTATCATTTGTTTTCTTTCTTGGACTTTTTGTCACTGGTTTCCAATATTCCATTTCAGTAGCTTTCAGTTTTTTATTTTTTGTGCCATACTTCATTAATTGTTTTTTTTTGTTTTTGATATATGTGGGTCTCATCATATGCAATTCATCAATGCTTATTGCTCATCTTCCATATGTTATCATCACTTTTACAGCATTTTTACTTATGGGAAAAAATGTGACATTAATTTTCGATTTGTTATTACCTTTATTTTTATCATTTACCCATTTTCAAAATTTCTTTTTTCTTAGTTTTATTAGTAGCCAATGATATTTATTAAAAAAATAACACAACTTTAAAGTTTTCGAAGAAACAAATAAAAATTTTAGAATGGAGATAGTTTGCTGAAGAGATCATATCCCTCAACACTTATTTTCTGCAACAAATAATATGGATGAAAATAATTAAGTCATATAAATAGTAGTTTTAGATCGAAATGCCTCAATTATTTAATTTTGAATTCATAATTTTGCCTCCGAGAACACCTGTTCATAAATAAAATTATAGATTAGTTTTTATTTATTAAATAATAATTGGGTTTATTAAGTATATCCATGTACATAAAATTATATCAGTAACACACTCTTCTAAATCCAATAAACGATTTATAGAATCCATTACGTTACTATTTCCACTGTAATTACATTACTGTACTAGTAATTCAGGATAATTGGTGAAAATCCACCTACAGGCACAACGACCATGTCCCTGTAAATAAAATTTCTTTTAAAATTAAAAATTTATTACATTACAAAGTTTTTAAATCAAATAGTAGATCTGTAAACTTATTGGCTCATTGAGAGACGTCCTCACTGAAGAAACATACAGCTGTAAGTGGGTTTTGTTGTATATCACCAAACAAAACAAAATTTTCAAATATAGATAATTATGTTAGATATTAGTTTTGATTTCATAAAACCTATAAAATAGAGAGCAACAGTTGTTAGATTTTCCTTTATGATAGTTACCCCTCGATAAGATGGCGCCACAATAAGAAACGTGTCGATGTTGTGATCCTTGAGGTAAGAATTCCTTTCTCCGCCATTTCCTGGCTCCACTACATAGTCACTTCCTAGACATTTAAGGGTCTCCTGGGTAATGTGGACTCTTCTGTAACAATTTATATTATTTAGTTAATTGACAATATATAATAGCTAAAGTTAAATTAAGCGCATCTTTGGCAGAAAAGTATAACTTAAATAAGATGGTAATTTATAAAAATTAGAGTGATATTATACTTAGAGAGGTAGTGGCAATTTAGGTGTACAATTTGTTCATCGTTATCAGTAATAAGTAATAATGTTTTTAAGAATGCGAATCAAAAAATTATAGTTACGAGCTTTAGGCAATTTTTTTTAAAATATTTTTTCTTCTTAAAAAGTTTTGAAATCTAAAAGATTTTTGTAGTTAATGGCATTTATTTCCAAAAAGTTACGAAATCTGCGCCTGAACGATTTTCACTATGTTCCCCTTGTTGAAACGATGGGGAACTTTTAATATACTAAATTGTATAATTTTTAAGAAATTAATTCTAAGATAATTGTCTGGCATACAATTTAAAATTTTAATATTACATTTTAAAAAAGCTACATTTACAGAAAACGTCACGAGAAAAATCAACCTTTTGAAAGTTACAACCAGATAAAATATCTTAACTTTGATAAAACTAAGTTTATTTACCTATTTTACAACTGGACGATTGTGGTTGGTTGTCCTTGATTGTGACTTATTCTTAAATTATGAAATAAGAACAATGCATTTTTATTCTGTAGTGTGTGTTAGTTTAGTGAAAATTCTTAATATTGGTTGTTAATTTTAAAATAATAAACTGACCATAAATATCAGAGATCACCTTATATATTATAATAAATAAAAATAAAATTACCATGATAAAATCTATCAACTAATATTTATTAGCTTTGCGAGATACTCAACTGGATGAAATTAATTAAAACCAACAGTAATTAAATCGTCGCATTATTAATATAACATATTATTAATACATTATAATTTGATGAAATTTATTTAATCATTATATTAATTAAGTTTATAATTAGTTAACAGATAATAAACCAACAGGGATTATTTTAAAATTTACAGAGCTCTTTCGTCTATCTACATTTAAATTGCTGCAGGGTATTTTGTCGGACTAAACTCAAAAACAAACTTAGTTTTCTTCAAGACGTCTGGTTTGTCTGAAGTTTAGAATTGATACTTTTAAATAGAAGAACAAAACTTTGTAAATTTACTACAATCTTTTAAGATACCAACTTTAAACTAATAAAGGAAAAACAAAATTTTTTTTTCTTAAAGAAACTGTTATGGTGTGGAAACGTTGCTATGCAAAAATAACTCGTTTCCCTGCTAATCCACTATAATGTAAGGAAAATGAAGAAAAAAACATTTGAAATATTTTAGAGCTGCATAATTTTTTTTCTTTTAGAGCCATGTCGAAGAAAAGAAATTCCTTGGATTGCTGATATTTAATAATTAGGCATCAAAATATTTGCAGGTGTAACATTCTGCTGACATATCGGGGAATGGAGATTTTAAATAGGCCGTTGGTTTATGTGAACTTTGCTCTTGATTTAATACAGCTTCACTATTAAGATTAGATGGAATTCGCAGAAATTAAACGCATTCAACTACCGTAGAAATTCTTCACAACCCCATCGAAACCACTTTAACCAATATTTTACTTTAAAATAGGTCTCTTCCTTTATGCGGCAATCCTTCGTTTGTGATTTATATATATATATATATATATATATATATATATATATATATATGCAAACTTCCTTCCAACCATATCCTTTCCGTGTTAAAGGTTGCACAGTTTGAACAAATTGGTAAGGAATACAATTTATCTTATTCCACCACCATCAAGATGAGGGCCTACCTGTACCACCATACCGAGAAAAAAGTTAAAACTTACTCTTCCCGCCACAGTGATACGGCAGAGATACATGTTTCGTCTCTACTAGACTCATCAGGGTACCGACATGCACCTGGCTGTGCAAAGAGCAGATCGGAAGGAAGCATGCAAATACTGAACGCGGTTTCGCCGACCTCCCGCCGGATGGAGTATATGTGTTTATGCGGCTTTCACGGATTCCTCCGTGTGAGATGCAATAGCAGTGGATATATCAACATTATGCCGTTGTAGTGCTGAAATCGCATTCAGCAAACGTACAACTATATGCATCTCTGTTATGAATGAAGTAAAATGCGAACAGTAAATGCAAACTTCGTTCCAACCATATCCTTTCCGTGTTAGAGGTTACACAGCTTGAACAAATTGCTAAGGAACACAATTTATCCTATTCCATCACCATCGAGACATGTCGGTACCCTGATGAGTCTAGTAGAGACGAAACATGTACCTCTGCCGTATCACTGTGACGGGAAGGGTAAGTTTTGAATTCCTTCTCGGTATGGTGGTACAGGTAGGCCATCATCTCGATGGTGGTGGAATAGAATAAATTGTGTTCCTTAGCAATTTGTTCAAACTGTGCAACCTCGAACACGGAAAGGATATGGTTGGAACGAAATCTGCATTTACTGTTCGCATTTTACTTCATTCATATGCGGAGCTGCATATAGTTATACGTTTGCTGAATGTGATTTCAGCACTACAACGACATAATATGGATATATCCACTGCTATTGCATCTCACACGGAGAAATTCGTCAAAGCCGCTTAAACATATATATATATATATATATATATATATATATATATATATATATATATATATATATATATATATATATATATATATATATATTATTGTGGAACTAACATCTTACCACCACTTTCCGGCAAAACTTGACTTAAATAGGATTTCAAGTTTGTGGAAAGTGCAATAAGGATGCCTGGGAAATATATCGGTGGATCCCAGTGGTGAGTCCACTACCGATATCGGGACGAAACATCCTATCATTTTGACGGTGGTTGAAAATTAAATCGCTTAGTTATATGTCCTTACCACCAGGGGCATTGCTAAATGCGACATGGCGCCCGAGCGGGGACGGCGGCCGACAAGGGTCTAAACTGCCGTTGGCTTTCATTAAGCCTGACCCGACACTTTAAAGACCACCTAGGTCGTCCGTTCCACATTTCCCTTATCAGGCCTGTGCTTTCTTACGGCTTGGACTTTCTATGACAGTCAAAATCGGAAAGCAAATGCCTTAGGCGGGGCATATTGTGGAACTAACATCTTATCAGCACTTTCCAGCAAAACTTGACTTAAATAGGAGTCAAAATTTGTGGAAAGTGCAATAAGGATGTCTGGGAAAGATAACGGTGGATCACACTGATGAGTCCACCACCGATATCGGGACGATATATCCTATCATTTTGACGGTAATCGAAAATTAGATCGCTTAGTTATATGTCCTTAACACCAGGGCCATTGCTAAATGCGACAATATATATATATATATATATATATATATATATATATATATATATATATATATATATATATATATATATGAATAAAAAAAATATTTATTCAAGAAGCTTATATTAAAAATAATAAAAACAAACTCAGTATTGAAATATCTAATCTTTGGCAACCACGAACTTATAAAATCATTGATGTGTATACTGCAAAGAATGTCCGTCAATCGTCTTTTGGTCAATAAAAGATTGACAGCCCTACGCAGTGCGAATATACTAGAAAAAATATATTATGTCGCTTAGGGATTAAAACTTATTACTCCGTTCTTCACTTGTTTGGTAAGTAAATAAAAATTTCATTAGGCTTTAACAACTTTGTTGTGTTTGCTCAAATAACCTAATTAATTTAACTCAAATTAATAACATGTAGTAAATATCTGCAGATGGCAGCTGCCTAAAACTAAATAATATTGTTGATTATGTAGCAAATACACGTCAGCCCATGTCAAGTAGTCATTTGAAATGTAAATAATATAAACGGTTGGATTAACTAAAATTGAAGTTAAAATTTATATCCCTTAATCAAGTGAAATTGAAATAGCAATAATAAGTTATAAAGATATATATATATATATATATATATATATATATATATATATATATATATATATGAAGTAAAATACGAACAGTAAATGCAAACTTCTCTCCATCATATCCTTTCTGTGTTAGAGGTTGCACAGTTAGAATAAATTGTTATCAAAAGCAATTTATTCTATTTCACCACCATCGAGATGATGGCCTACCTGTACCACCATACCGAGAAGAAAGTCAAAACTTACCCTCCCCGCCACAGTGATACGGCAGAGGTACATGTTTCGTCTCTATTAGACTCATCAGGGTACCGACATGCACCTGACTGTGCAAAGGATAGATCGGAAGGAAGCATGCAAATACTGAACGCGGCTTCTCCGACCTCCCGCCGGATGGCGTATATATGTTTATGCGGATTTCACGGATTCCTCCGTGGGAGATGCAATAGCAGTGGATATATCCACATTATGCCGTTGTAGTGCTGAAATCACATTCAGCAAACGTACAACTATATGCAGCTCCGCGTATGAATGAAGTAAAATACGAACAGTAAATGCAAACTTCTCTCCATCATATCCTTTCTGTGTTAGAGGTTGCACAGTTAGAATAAATTGTTATCAAAAGCAATTTATCCTATTTCACCACCATCGAGATGATGGCCTACCTGTACCACCATACCGAGAAGAAAGTCAAAACTTACCCTCCCCGCCACAGTGATACGGCAGAGGTACATGTTTCGTCTCTATTAGACTCATCAGGGTACCGACATGCACCTGACTGTGCAAAGGATAGATCGGAAGGAAGCATGCAAATACTGAACGCGGCTTCTCCGACCTCCCGCCGGATGGCGTATATATGTTTATGCGGATTTCACGGATTCCTCCGTGGGAGATGCAATAGCAGTGGATATATCCACATTATGCCGTTGTAGTGCTGAAATCACATTCAGCAAACGTACAACTATATGCAGCTCCGCGTATGAATGAAGTAAAATACGAACAGTAAATGCAAACTTCTCTCCATCATATCCTTTCTGTGTTAGAGGTTGCACAGTTAGAATAAATTGTTATCAAAAGCAATTTATCCTATTTCACCACCATCGAGATGATGGCCTACCTGTACCACCATACCGAGAAGAAAGTCAAAACTTACCCTCCCCGCCACAGTGATACGGCAGAGGTACATGTTTCGTCTCTATTAGACTCATCAGGGTACCGACATGCACCTGACTGTGCAAAGGATAGATCGGAAGGAAGCATGCAAATACTGAACGCGGCTTCTCCGACCTCCCGCATAAACATATATACGCCATCCGGCGGGAGGTCGGAGAAGCCGCGTTCAGTATTTGCATGCTTCCTTCCGATCTATCCTTTGCACAGTCAGGTGCATGTCGGTACCCTGATGAGTCTAATAGAGACGAAACATGTACCTCTGCCGTATCACTGTGGCGGGGAGGGTAAGTTTTGACTTTCTTCTCGGTATGGTGGTACAGGTAGGCCATCATCTCGATGGTGGTGAAATAGGATAAATTGCTTTTGATAACAATTTATTCTAACTGTGCAACCTCTAACACAGAAAGGATATGATGGAGAGAAGTTTGCATTTACTGTTCGTATTTTACTTCATTCATACGCGGAGCTGCATATAGTTGTACGTTTGCTGAATGTGATTTCAGCACTACAACGGCATAATGTGGATATATCCACTGCTATTGCATCTCCCACGGAGGAATCCGTGAAATCCGCATAAACATATATACGCCATCCGGCGGGAGGTCGGAGAAGCCGCGTTCAGTATTTGCATGTTTCCTTCCGATCTATCCTTTGCACAGTCAGGTGCATGTCGGTACCCTGATGAGTCTAATAGAGACGAAACATGTACCTCTGCCGTATCACTGTGGCGGGGAGGGTAAGTTTTGACTTTCTTCTCGGTATGGTGGTACAGGTAGGCCATCATCTCGATGGTGGTGAAATAGGATAAATTGCTTTTGATAACAATTTATTCTAACTGTGCAACCTCTAACACAGAAAGGATATGATGGAGAGAAGTTTGCATTTACTGTTCGTATTTTACTTCATTCATACGCGGAGCTGCATATAGTTGTACGTTTGCTGAATGTGATTTCAGCACTACAACGGCATAATGTGGATATATCCACTGCTATTGCATCTCCCACGGAGGAATCCGTGAAATCCGCATAAACATATATATATATATATATATATATATATATATATATATATATATATATATATAATGTTTATTAAATCCGACTGTGAGGAGTCGGATTGTAAATAAACATTATTCCCATATTAAAAAGTGCGGAGACCTCCAGGACAATTGAGAAACCCTTGGTCCGAAAAATGACGACAGCGTTTCGTCTTCATTTGGGACTCATCAGACTACTGCATCCGGTACTGGGCAATGTGTCCATAAAAAAAAACTAACTAAATTGTTTATTTATTATTGAAAAAAAGTGTTATTCAGAGCACATATATGTGAATGTATATATTTATTTATTTATATATATATATATATATATATATATATATATATATATATATATATATATATGCTTCTTATTTCTTTCTTATAATGGTTGGGCGCCAGGCACAAATACCTATATCTGAGTATAATTGATTTGTACCAATTTTTTTTTTGATTGTTTAAAGTAAAATTACATGTAATAAGACACTAGTCATTTTTAACCTTCAGACTTAATACACAACGTTGCCAGATTTAATAATCTTAAATCCAACAAAAGAGAAACAGTGCACATTAAATAATATGGAACATTTTAATTAGGAATAGATAAGGTTATTTATAAATATTCTATAAAACTATACCACCTAATATATTTGTATTATTTTAATAAAGTTTATACTTGTGATTATGGATCACCTGAGAAAGGGCAAATTGACATCGATGTTTTTAAACACCTGATCATGAAAAACGGGGTACATTCAGAAATACAGCACATGTGTATTTGTGTAGTTTTCTTTTTAATTAAAATAAAAAAAAAATTGGTACAAATCAATTATACTCAGGTATAGTTATTTGTGTCTGGCGCCCAACAATTATAAAAAAAAAATAAGAAGATATATATATATATATATATATATATATATATATATATATGCTGTCTATAAATTTCTTTTTTCTAGTAATAAATAAACAATTTAGTTAATTTTTTTTACGGACACATAGCCTAGTCGTGAAGACGACAAATCACCGCAATATGCCACAATATATATATATATATATATATATATATATATATATATATATATAT
Organism: Diaprepes abbreviatus; assembly: GCA_034092305.1. NCBI lineage: Eukaryota > Metazoa > Arthropoda > Insecta > Coleoptera > Curculionidae > Diaprepes > Diaprepes abbreviatus. The sequence goes on along the minus strand of JASJET010000055.1, from coordinate 2,284,436 downwards.
ATATATATATATATATATAACCAACCAACTTTCTGCGACCGCGTATAAAGCACGCTGTACGTTGAATATCTTTCAGTTGATCTACAACCATCAAGCACAGATGCCAAATGAGATTTTGGCGAAACGTCTACAAACTTCAACAGGAAACCACACGAACGAACGGATGTATTCCCGGATTAATACATGTTCCCATCCGTGAAACACTACGCAACAATATATATATATATATATATATATATATATATATATATATATATATATATATATATATACATATATATATATATATATACATATATATTGAAATTTGTAATTAGCTTGTCGTAATACTTCAGAAAAATGTTGGTGCATAAGATTATATTGAAAAGCCAACGAAATTCCTTCTGACTCGCCGACTGTTTCAAACTCCGTAACATCAGAACATTTCGAAATTATATTTACTGAAAAACTATTTAAATTAGGTAATTTAATTTATGCGAAAGAACTGCAATATTACCTCCTCCATTTTTATTTACTTTACACGGCAACTAAGTACTAAGAAAATTAAATTTGACTTTTTTCTACCTCACGCTAATTCAAATGTCCGTCCATTTGCAATAAGTCTGTTTTCAGAGCACAGGTGGCACTAATTAGAATACTCGGAGAAAATTAACCCGGAAATGTAATTAGCAAATTAACAAAATTGGTAAATTCTAGCCAAGATTAATGCTGCAAGAGGCGAATAATTACTTTCTCTCTAGTTGGTATCTTAGAAAAATAGGAAAACTGTTCTAAGTAAAAATATATTATGTTTGGAATTAGTTATTCAGACTAAGCATCGTCTTTTTTCGTTTTGTTATTTTTTAATAGACTTCAAAAAAAAAGGAGACGTTCTTCTGGTCAGGGCCGGATGATCCCGCCTCTTTCTCTTGTGGAGGGAGGTATCAGCAATATAACGTGAGGAAAGGAAAGATCGACAATACTCTCACTCCATATATATATATATATATATATATATATATATATATATATATATATATATATATATATATATATATATATGACAGTAAAGTATGACAAGCGAAAAGTGAATTGTTAACGGAAAGGGGGGGCAGCGACATTTTCATTCTTAATGTATAAGACCAGCGAGTCTATTTTTTCTAAATTCGAAGAAATTTGGGGGAGGGGGGACTGTGACAGCATTTGATCGTAGACTCCTGGCAACGGTAAATTTTGCCAGAGTTTGACAGTTTCGCTTACGATTCACTGCTGTCCCATATTAGTACCTGTTCTAAAATCCTATAAATAAAAATCACAGTGACAAAGACACTCTGGAAGTTTGGTCGTTGCTCTTACCTCTTGCACTTTTAGTATTAAATAAATATAGGTTATTTAGAGTTTACGACTACCAAAACTCAGGAATTTAGGGCTTGGGTTAACGTTGCTATCTAGCTGGTCGGAGCTCGCCTCTTGTATTGATGCTGTTTATCAGAACGCCCGCGAGTTTAATCGCGTCAAGATTTTTACATAATTAAACAAAACAAGTTTCTCAAAACACTTAAATCTATTAACAAAAATAAGAGAAACTTAAAATAAATATTGATTAACAATTAAACATAACTGAAATTTTTGCTTCAGTGGACAGTTCCTTTATTTAAAAAAATGTAACAACCCAATTTTGAAGATTATGCGTATAAATATCTTTCTAAAAAAATATTACTTAAAAAACTGAATCCGAATGGGTGACTTGAACCTACTCCTTTTACGAGTGTTAACTTGTACAGCCGAACGCCTTACCAACTGAGCTATTTGCACCTTAATAATATAAACTTCATATTTAGGTGTGCGCTTGGTGGGGTACATATTAGTTAGCTAATCGCTTACAGTTAGAGAGAGATAGCTGCTAACAACTTAATTCTCTCTTTCTCTTGAATTATACATGGCTCCGTACGCTTGCATTTTGGTTCCAGGTATGTTAATTTCGATAGACAAACGACATGAGAGGTGTTTTTTCAAACTTCCGGATTACATAGTAGGTTGTATTGTTCTAAGAAGTTACACTCTCGAAGGATAGGTTAAACTTGGATAGCTTTGTATATGGTGTTATTGTAGTTTCCTTTAGTTTATATTAATAAGAAAATCTTTTTGAAGGCGGAAATCTCTTTAATAATCCATTGTGTGGCCATAAATTTTATTTCTGGACAATACCAATGTACCTAAAGTCTCATTATCTGTCATTATCTTCGAGAAAAATAGTCAAAAGATTTTGAGTTTGCTTGTCGAAATATCACCTATGTTAGTTTATCCTGTAGAATTGTCAAAACACTTGAATAATATACATTTTCAAAAAACGATCTTCGAAATCCCTTGTTTTAGGCTTTCCTGCAAATAGCAGGATTAGTTGTGGCTGAAGGCCCTTCACTTATTGGATTTTCTTCAGTGGGGTCACGGCTCGTTCGAAATTGTTTTGACCACTATTTTACTTTCAATGTTTCATTAGCAAATATTTTCAAGACAATTATTTCATTTGTTAAAAATTTCATGACACTGCATGTTCCTATCTCGTAAAATTAATTTTTCGTCGTAAATCACTTCATAAAATACCGAATAATGTGCGCGGATCCCGTAAAAATATTTTCACCGTAAGTTCATTGTTAAAAGATTGAAAATTGAATACAAACCACCCGTCTTTGTATCTCTTTTTGTGCTATCCCCTTTTTCATCTTATTACGACGAAATTTCTTCTTCGTTCACTCTCCTTTAAATGCTTTTTTTTTTTAAATTCGAGGAACATTATTATAAAACCTAAACATTTCAAAGAATAATTGACATTAAAAGGTATGATGTGAATTCTTTTCTTTTATTTAATTTGATTGCAAAAATTAACACTAAAAAGAAAAAATATAATAATGATTGTTTCATATTGCAACTAATTCATTAATGGTGGATTTATTATTTGCTTAAAACTTTTTTAATGGATGTGTCAAATGTAAAATTTCTATTCTTATATTTTCAAAAAAAAAAGATTTTTTTTATAGATATATTGTTTATATTTTAAACGTTTCTCCAGGTCAATAATCGAATTTTTACAGGAGGTATAACAATTTAAAGTGAAAGAGGCAGAGACAAGCCCTACATCTCAGGTATTATCCGGACAAGTGCAAGCGGACAAAAAGTTGTAATACGAATTCTCAAATATATTATTGGGAACTAGAAGCCAGAAAGCAAAAATGGAAGAACAACTTCAAGCTATTGAAAGACGATATTCAACAAGAATTAAAGACAAGCCAAGAAGGTATGACGAAAAATCTAGACGGTATGAAACAAGAATTAAAGACAAGCCAAGATGATATAAAACAAGAACTTAAAAAAGTCAAGAAGACATGAAGCACATGGAACAAGAAATGCAACAGAAGATTAGCAAAATTAAAGAAGACGTATATGGTGAAGTGACGGGAACCAGAAACAGATGCAACAACTACATCTACAAATTAGAGAAGACGTATTTGACGAAGTACAACATGAGATGACAGGAATCCACAAACAGGTGCAGCAATTACATTTGTAAATAGAGAAGGTAGCCAGTACAGGTATAATAAAGGTAGATGGTGTTCCTGCAACTAGTGTGATGAAGCCACCTACTTTTGACGGCAAGGTTCCTTGGCTTACCTATGTCCGTCAGTTCGAAGCCGCCGCCACCGGCAATAACTGGAGTTTACCCGAAAAGGCACGTGCTCTTGTTCTAGCACTACGAGGTGAAGCTATGGAGGTTCTACGAAACATTACCGAAGAAAAACAGAATGATTACGAGTTCATTGTTAGTTTTCTGAAGATGCGCTATGGGGAAGCTCACCTCCAAGAAGTTTATAAAGCCCAACTCCAAGGAAGAAGACAAAAATATAACGAAAGTCTTCAAGAATATGAGGCGGATATCATGAGGTTAATAATTTTGAACTACCCTACATACCCAGAAGAAATAAAACAAGAGTTAGCAGTGAATAGTTTTATTGAAGGTTTACGCGACCCAGAAACAAGTCAGACACTAAGAATGGTCAGACTGAAGAGAATTTCCGAGGCTCTTGCTTATGCTCTTCAGTTTGAAATAGCCAAACAGACATCAAGGAACCAAGAATGAATCATAAGAGGAGTCGATGTTCCCCGAGATTACCGCAAGATCAACGAGAAAACTTTCATGAGGCTGATGAGGGAGTTGCTAGAATTTTTGAATGAAGTGAAATCACAAGATTACAAAAATACAATCTTTCGTAGCAGAAATAGGATTCGTTGTTGGAAGTGTGGTCAAGAGGGACATCTACAAAGCCAGTGTACTCGCAATACTGTTCCTGACAGAGGCTCTGATGGCTATCGGCTTCATATTGCTAATAAAGGTGATGATGTTCAAAGAAGCGACTTGGAGAAAATCTTTGCTCCTTATGGTGAACTTAAGGAAGTCTGGTTAAGTAATAGTGTTCCCTGTTTTGGATTTGCTGTTTACAAAGATAAAAGAAATGCTGCAGTTGCTGTCAAGGCTTGCGATGGAGTTGAAGTATGCGGTTGTCGCATTAGAGTAACTTATGCCAGACAGAGAAGAAGGGATCAGGGTCGCCAGTACCATTCAAATACCAGGCGTTGTTACCAGTGCGGAGACAAAAATCACTTTTACAGGGATTGCCCGGAAATTACTGTTGGTGGAGACGATAGAAGAAAGGACCATTCTGGAAGACATAGGAGTACTCGCGGCGACCGAGGAGAACGTGACGAGAGGGACCGTGAGCGCGAAAGGGGCTACGGAAAAAGAACGTTCTACAGGACATCCTCGAGAAGGTACGTTGAGGGGGACCGCGACGGTGAAAGAGACTCCGGAAGAACGTCTTCTAAGCCATTCTTGGAAAGGTACAGAGAGGACTACAAATAAAAAGCGACAGAATGAAGATTGGTTATGACCTCAAGGCCAATACTGGTGGATTCATGGTTGGTGAAAGAGTTTGGTTGTACAATCAGAAAAGAACCAAAGGGCGTTCACCAAAGCTTCAAAAGTCATGGGAAGGTCCGTACAACGTAGTGACTCGACTAAACGATCTAGTGTACCGAATTCAGAAAAGCCCTCATGAGAAGATGAAAGTCGTGCATCTGGACAGATTGGCCCATTATCGAGATCAAGATGGTTGCTCGGGACGATCAAGGCTTGAAAGGGGGGCAATGTTACGAACTTTATAGCGTTGTACATTTCATAATATTAGTTTGTGTTCGTAGTTTGTAGGGTTTTAGGTATATTTTCTAATGTAACGAACTTTGTAGCATTTTATATTTCATAGTATTAGTTTGTTTGTAGTTCGTAGGGTTTTAGGTATATTTTCTACGAGTTCATAATGTATTTAAGTAATTTTACCTTTGTTAATTTCCTTAGGAGACGACTATGAAAGAAGGTCTGGAACTTTTTAGAGAATTCGATTTCCTTATTTTTAACATGGAACGCCTATGATGGAAGGTCTAGAAATCGCCGGATTATTCCTTTTTCTTATTTTGATTACCCCATGTAGTATGGAAATCCTTCTAGAGAATTAGGGAATCTTCCGGTATCAACCAAAAGTGTATATAAAGGGTCCAGATCGACTTTCTTGGTCACTATACGCAAGTTGAATGAATTTGACAAGTGGCAAAAGTAAGGTTGACAATAAAAAGTGATTAAAATAATACAGTGTGTGTAGTTTGTTTGAAGACCGGCCGTCCGGAACAATATTATTATTTTTGATCTTTTAAATAGATCCGTTCTAATTTATAGCTCATGTGCAAAAGCGAATAGACACCAATTTGACAAAAGTAAAAAAAAAAATAATAAAGGTCTAGGTGGTGGAGGGATGTTGACAGCCAAGCATATCGAAGAGGTAACAGTTTATTACAGTAAATTGAAAAAAAAAATAAAAAAATACGATATTGGTGACTTTTTAAGAATATAAACAAATAATGAAAATCTTAACATTGTGAGTTGGTTTATGGCTACAAAAATATACTCCAATGGTCCAAGAGTTGTTGAGATTGCATCTTATATTACAGCTATATTCAATGATAGGTATATTAGTACAGTTATATGTTGGAACCTGAATCTTTTTGCGGAACTAGCAACGGCACAATACAGGAAGAACTAAAAAAAAGAAAGATAATGGGAGACCTAATTATTGAACATATCTACAAGGAATGAGACAAGCTAAAATACTTGTAGGAAACTATGACGTATTGGCCTAAGTAAAAACAAATTCAAAATTCTAATATATATTCTGATACCGCATTTTCACCAGGCCTATGTAAACTTGATTGAAATAATCGCAGCTGTCAATACTGTCATCCACCGGAATATCTGATCAATCAGAAAATCCAAGTAAAATTTAAATCCTGGAATTTGAATTAATTTATTTAACCAATTATATCGTTGCATTCTAGCTCAAAAATTGCAACCCTTGTTTCCCATCTCGCGAAGCCGCGATTGTTATGTCGTAGTTGGGAAAATTTTTTCAACAATATATTTGTGTTGTTATAAGAAAATATTAATTTAGATACTTACTGGGAGATTTTAGTGGTTGGGGCTATGCCTAATAAATTATAAGAGTAGTAATGTTTATAAGAGCTATAACAACAATTTACCAATCTTTAAAATAAATTCACTATTTTTTATTCGCATGGTAATTATATTTATAGAATAAAAAAACGTAAAAATTATGTGGCACATCCACTACTTTTCCACCATTATGCTATATAATTAATTCATCTTTATTTTTTAATTGTTTTAGGTATTTATATATTGACTTTTGTACCTGATTTGTGATATTTATTCATTTTGTTAACGTATTATATAATTCTTCTTTTGTTTCATGTTAAATGTTGCCTGAAGTCCACCATGATCTAAGGACCTGCACCTGAATAAGTCCTCGATCTAATGAAGATGTTTACCTGTACCTTGATTGCGACATCCACTATGCCAAAGAATTCAAGTCCCTTTTTGTTTTTAAAGATATTTTATTTTTTCCCCATAGTTATTTAAATTTTATTTTGTATTATTATTTATGTTATTATATAGGAAAATATTTTTCCTACAGGCGACTACAAATTATTATTATATTTTTAAAGAACTTTTCTTTTTATTTTGCTAAATACATATGCTTTTAAATGTGGAGATTTGAGACAATTAGTGCAAAGTTGTGAAAATTAGTTGCTTTGCTCTGGCTTTTTTGAGTTTCTGTATTTAGGATCAACGCTGCATATATTAGTAATAAACTGTAGACCTTATATAATTATTCTGTTTTTTTTTCTTTAATATGAAAAAATATATCCCCGAAAATTTATATTTTTGTTTTCTGTTATTATTTATAGGTAACCTAAAAAGCTTATATTAATTATATATATTTGTTGTTTTTTTGGGAAAAATTATTTTTTGTTTCAAGTATATTTTTGAAAATATTATTTAATTTTGTTGTATTTATATATGATATTAAATGTGGACATTTGAGGAATTTAGGGCAGAGTTGTGAAATACTTGGCTTTGCTCTGATTGTATTTACGACTCAACATTTCATATAATACGATTTTTTTATTTAAAGGAATTTAGTTTTTCATTTTGCAAGAGACATATATTATTTTTTATAAGTTATTAAGAAAACCTAATAAGTTATTTTTTGCTTTATGTTTTTACCAAACCTAGATTGAAATTATTATTTCTTTGTTCATATACTACCATCGTTATAAAGAATATTGTGTATTTGTATATAGACATATTTTGTATATGTAACAAAACATACTTGTTGAAATTTATAGAACTCTCGTACCGATTTGTTTCGAATGTATATTTTTTGTTTTTTTTTTCTGTTCAACATATCACATTTTCTCAATAAATTTTATAAAACATATCCTAATCTTTACAAATATATTATGGTATGATAATGTTTACATTTTCAAACTATCAGTTTCAACAATTTAAATAGTTTTAATACATATTAAGATGGTTTTGATTTTCTTAATATAACTTCAAAATGCAATATAACGAAACAAGAATATATGAAATCAAAAACAATTCAAGAGAGAGTTTGTTAAAACGTACATAGCAAAAATATTTTGTTTATAATAATTGAAATGTTAATTTTTGCAAGTTTTGACCAATTCATCAGGACTGTTATTTATAAATATTCAGAAAATATAAATCTAATAAAAAACTGTTTTGTGTTATTTTCGTGAATAGGTAATTTTCTATGCGATATATTAATATTTTGACGTTTTATGTTTTTGTTGTATTTATTTCTGTTGATATACTTTTTTAATACGACAAAAGTAAAAACTTTGAAAGATTAATATTCCTTAATAAATAAATAATAATTTCCCTCGTGCGCATTAGTTATAGCACCACCGTTGGGGCTGACACCATCGATTTTTACGTCACAGCCGTTTCGACCAATTAGCAGGTACATAACATTTCTTATATTTCGTGTTTTGTGACTGTCACCTGAGGACGCACCTTAATAAACTTGGACTTGCAGAGAGAGAAGAATATATTTTGGGTCCACATCTCCACATACATATAGATAGACACATATATAAAGAGAGCATAATATTTTCTAATTTTGTTTCTATTTGTTGACCGTGTAGTTATTAATTAGTTTTTACTTTTTTGGGTTTCGGTCATATTATTACTTTATAAAAGAATTAACACATGTTTTTTCTGACGTTTCGGTTTATTTTATTGATTAAACCATCTTCAGAGAATTACTGTAAATATGAAAAGGAATATGTAAATTTATGCTATATAAACTGAAAATTTTACTTTCTAGCCTAATGTTAACAGGTGGTTCACTTGAAAAACTTACATTTTACTATTTTACTACTTTAAGAGCACTCCATACCAGAGCAAAACGCGGCGGCATCTCTAAGTTAGCATAATTTAAAACCTGATTTAAAAAAATTTTTTAGAGGGTGTTTAAGAATTCTAATTTGTGGGTTGATCACTTATTTTTTGTTTTAAAAATAAAAAAACAATTTTTTTCGATTTTTTACAATGTAAAATTAAAAACGGTATCATCCCACAGACATAACATAAAAATATAAAATATTGCTGTTATTCAACTCCCTCTTCTATTTGTCATTAAATAGTAAAATGACGCCCCCTGTTTTCTAAGAATTTTATAGATAAATCTATCCATCCCTTATAGTAGGTCCTTTTCGCACAAGAACGTTTGACCGAGAGACGGGAAGTATTTAGACGCCGAACACGGTACAGTGGTGTGCTGATAATTTATTGTTTGTACATTTCGTTATTTACTTGCAGTGTTTGTGGAAGCAGGTTATATCGATTTATTTTTATTTTTTTAATTTTTGATTGTGTTATTATTTGGTGAAAGAAATTTATATTATGGGCCACTACAGGCAAAGAGAGAGAAAACCCCAAAAAAAACATGTTGCCATGTCTACACGAAGAATTAACAAAAGACTGGCTAAGTTGAGGTAAGTGTGTTACAATTAAAAATTACGATATTGCTATAGAATATATAAAAATATTAAATAATCTATAGTGAGTTTGTCTTAATAATACCTCTATACTCGAAATATTTTCAATTGAGAAAAATTACCAAAATCTATTTTACACAGCTATTATAAATATAATTACATGTTCCATTTGATTCAATATTAAACAAGTTATAAACTGAAAAACGGGATAAACTAAATACTGTTCATTCCCAATTTAAAATAATTTAGATATAGGTGTGAAAAGCACAAGATCTTAGTAAGATATAATCCCTAAAAAAAATTAGGAATATACGAGGTAATAGAAAAATAAAATCCTTAAAAAATTTGGTACATTAACAAGGTACTTTTTTATTTAGAAATATAGAAAATAGTAAAAAAAGTAATCCCTTAAAAAAATTTGTTCATTTCTAAAGTTGAGAACACGGTCATATCGGCCCGTGAACGCGAAAACGCAAACGCGGGTACAGGCTGATTTTCGATATTCAACCATAAATATTGTAAAAATATCAAAAAAAGAAACTTGTTTATTTAACAATATAGAAGATAATAGAAAAATAAAGCCCTTAAAAACATTTGGTTCTTTCCTAAAGTTAGAAAACGTTCATGTTGGCCTACAAACGTGAAAACGAACACTATATAATATTTTAACCTATAATAATCTTAGGTAAAATATATTTACAGTTTGTCTAAAACGTACGTTACCAGGTAGAAAAACCTTTCATTTTGTAAATAATATTTGTAGTTTCTATACAATTAGTAATTATTAGGATTTTCAGAAAACAGGTAACAAATTAGAGTTGTGTTGGATTTTTCCCTACTGTGATACTCAAATGAATATAATAGTTTTAAGAAGCCCATATCTTTTTGTTGCCGATCTTAAAGGGTACCTTTTATGACTGGTACCTTTACACCACCGACCCTAAAAATTATCGTTTATGGTACATATATTGTGATTGTCCAGGAAAAAGATTTATCACCAATATAAATAAGTTCTGAGTACCACTGATCTCGAAAACATCTTAATGAAATTGTATAATTATATAATTAGGCAAAAACAAAAACACTTTTTTTCATATTTTTAAAATATTTATTGATAAATTTCGAAAAAACAGCCTGTTCACATGTTAGCGATTTTGGGTTCGCGGATAAATTTGACTGTGTTCCGAATGAAGTAAACGAACTTTTCTTAACAATTTTGTTTTTATATTATCTTTTATTTTCCGAAATAAAAAAGACATGTTTTTTTCTTATTTTCCAGCTATTTAATAATTATTCCCGAAATTAGCTTATACGTAGTTCGTGAGTAATGCATTCGCGGTTTAATATGGTGGTGTTCTGGATGTTAGAAATATACCAATTTCTTTTAAAATTTTTTGAAATTTTTATTGCTAAATTTCGAAAATCGGTCTATGTATTATTGAATCCTGATATTAGTTTATATATAGTTTGTCAATCATGCGTTCGCGGGACGATATGGCAGTGTTCCATGCTTTAAAATTGGCGGAAATTTTTGGGGGGATTATATTTTACTTATACTCTTAATATTCCGACATAAAAAAAAACATCCGCTTTTTCCTTATTTTAGAAATATTTATTAATTTATCCCAAAATTAGTTCATCTAATGTTCGGCATTTTCGTGTTCGCGGGTCAACGTAACGGTGTTATGGACATTACAAATGAATCTAATTTTTTTAACTTTATTTTTGTATTATCTTCTATATTTCTAAACACAAAAAGTTATTTTTTTCTTATTTTCACTATATTTATTAATAAGTATCGAAAATCAACCTCCTCCCGAGTTTGCGTTTTCGCGTTGGCAATCCAGTATCGCAGTTCCCAGTGCTTTCAGTTTAACTCACTTTTTAAGGGACTATATTTTAGTAATATCTTTGATATTTACAAATGAAAAATAGGTGTTTTTTTATATTTCTTAAATAACTGTTAATTAACCCTGAAATTAGCTTATACTTGGTTCATCATTAACGCGTTCTTAGGTCAATATTGCGGTGTTTTGGATAGTGGAAACGAACCAACATTTTTTAGTTGTGTTATTTTTTTTATTATTTTTTATATTTTGAAATAAAAAGAGAGGATTAAGCTGTTCGACAAATATTTCATATAACTGATGTCTACAGGTTTTTGTGACGCAGCGACTCTGTGACTTCATCGATGCAAACTTCAGTTACATAGTTAAACTTCCTTTTTTTAATTCTACCACTTTACTATCTCTTTTTTTTTAGTATCTCTGTACTGTAAAAAATAGTCAAAAACTTCTTAATTTTGATAAAATTTTGTATATACATAGGTAGAGCACCAAAAAATATGATGGTCTGTAACTTGTAACTGCCCAAAACGGTGGGAGTAACTTTAAATGCTTTTTCACCATCTTAAACCGTTTATGAAGAGCTATAAAAATTATTTTCTGTCATTTTTCGATGCTCTATCTTTGTATAATCATCTATCAAAATCGGAGACAGTTCCGTAACTTTCTTAAATTTTTTATCCTGTGTTTCACATGAATTTAATTTTTTGATCCTTACAAAAGAACATGATAATAAAAATAGATTTTATTCGAATTTAACTTTAACTGGACAAACTAAGGTGTCAAAATTTCACACAGATAGATGTAGACACAAACTGATTTTTTTTGTGATATCAGGCCCGTAGTAGGCCAAAAGATAAACCTAATCCAAAAAATACTTGTCCGAAGCCGAAATGGAACTTCCCGCTTCGGGTTAGAATTTGCTCTAAACCGCAATTTTTTATTATTTTAATAGCAAATTAGAACAATTTTCAAAAGATGCAATAACATTCGGACTATATCAATTCTAACTTCTTATCAAATTGCTCTGAAACAATTATCTAGGTGTAGCAAAAAAATATTTAGTTATGTTGAAAACTGCAAGGAAAAATAATTTTAGCAACATTACTTTATTCAGTCAAGAAAAAAAATAGATTCATAAGATAAAGATATATTTTCAAAATAATTCTTCACAATTCATTTCATTTTTTCATACATCCTTTATTTTAACTCACACTGGATCTACTAATTTTTCGAATTACATGTTATCTATTAAATTATATAATTTTAAGAAATAAATGTAGTGGTATTATTGCTTTTTTTATAGATCACTAGCCAAAGCAAAAGAGTCAGAAGCTACTTCACAAAAAGAAAATGTGACGCCGAAAATTGTCGATACCAGTCCTTCCCCGCAACCTGGATGTAGTTTTTGGAACAAAGACAATTATAATAAGGACATCGAGAATATTGTTGTAAAAAGCGATAGCCGTAAGTATGATCTTTCCGGGAGAAGGATATTTGATGTCAAACATTTGTTTAATCAAATCCTTAATAGCGAAGCTCATAAACCATTTGATTGCAATAGTACTTTTATGGAAGTTATATCAGAAAATAGAAGAGGCCTTAATTCCACATTCGTCCTAAAATGTAAAATGTGCGGAATTATGCAAAATTTTTCAACTGAAAGCGTAGAAGATTCTGACAGCATAGAAATCAACACAGCTTTAACTCTGGCAGCAGTATCAACTGGAATTGGTTATTCAAGTTTAAACGAAATAGCTGCAGCTATTAATTTGCCTATGATGAGCGAAAAAACATATTTTGAACGTCATAACCAAGCTAGCGAAATTAACCGCAAAACAGCTTGGTCTGTAATGGAAGAATCTGCTAAAGAAGAGTCCCAAATAGCTATTGAATTAGGTGAAGTTAACAAAGACGGAATACCTTATATTACGGTAGTTACAGATGGAGCTTGGTCTAAACGCTCTTACAATGTAAACTATGATGCTTTATCTGGTGTTGGAAGTATAATAAACTTAATACTGTATTTTTGTAAAGTATACTAAAAGTCTTTTATTTCTCCTTAATACTATTTTTTTTTAATTCCTTCAAACTTCAACTGACGTATGTAGAATATAGTGTGCACGGCATCAAGCCAGATTAAGGCATAGGCTATATAGTCGCCACCAAATGTTAATCCAGCCTTGCACGTAATATATTTGGATAAAGTAATAAAAAGAAATGGTAATGGTGAAAGAGGAAATATTAGGAATGTTTTCATAAATTTGATCTTCTAAAAGTGGGCTGCAACTAGAGATGTCGGTAGTTGAAATAAATTTTTTTTTTATTATTTTTCAGTAAGTAATTACTGGGATAAAATAATTGTAATTAGTAATTGATTTTTATAAATCTCAAACTATTTAATTACTATAAAAGTAATGAAAATTCTTAGAAATAATTAAACTGCTTCAAAAGATAGCGGCTGACAACAAAGGGTCCGTGAGCTAATGAGCAGTTTAAGGTAAACTGTTTGTTATTTGTAACTGATGGCTTTTTGGAAGTGTAATTGCTAAATGTAGTTCAACTCTTTGTAAAAGTAATTGGAATAGGCCTGGAACATAATCAATCTCACAGGTAATCCGTACTCTAAGTAAATGCCTAAATGATTTTTTAAATGGAAATATGATTTCATATTACACGAATATTCATTTGGCTGCTTCCGCGAAGCTACTTATTTGAAACAGTAATTCTATATTTATTTTTTTAACAATTTTGCGTCAAGGCTTATACAGCCCCAAAATGTAAAAATCTGATTTTTCAGATATCTTTCTGAAATTTCAGAATATTTCTCTTTTATAAAATATATCTAGATATAATTATTAACTTAACCCAATAGAAAAGGTAGTTTTGGTTCAACATTTTTGACCATTTTGTATGTTGCAAAATATTTTTAATAGATGTTGTTTTACAAAAAATCGACCTAAAAAGTTACAATTTCAAATTAAATTCTCAAATCTACAAAACCTTTAATAAAATCCACCGTCTTTAAATAAAACTTGGTATAACTTTTGAAATAAAATAAGTAAATAACACTATAAGTACAATAATTGACGGCACCTCTGTTTAGGAATTTATTTTCACATGAAAGGGCGAGATCTGATAAAAACCGGTAATGTACTCGAGGACGGCGCTATGACGACGTAAAGCCAAAATTTTAGGACGTGGAGAAATCGAACACTCCGATTGCGATGACTCACCGTACTACTGTTTGCTCTTAATACAATATAATTAAACACTTCTTATTTAATATAAATATAAATATAAAAAACTATTATTTTTTGATGCATTTTTTTTTCACATCTGGTTTGTTGTGCTTTTGACAGAGTACTACCAAAGGGTTTGAAAGTTTCTGGACCATCTGCAATTTTATTGCCCTATTAGATTCGTATATACATTACTCAGGTCATTTGTGTCCGTTCTGAAATTCATTGTACCGGGTGTTCTTTTAATGTGGATCATTTCTTTAATTGTTCTTTTTTTGTAATTAATTTCTTTGTCTAAAATCTCCACGTTGTTAAAATCGATGTTGTGCATGTTATCAATTGCATGTTTGGCTAAGGCGGTTTTATTATCGTTATTGTGATGTCTAATGCTGTATTTGTGATTTTGTATTCTATTTTTTAAATACTGTTTGGTTTGACCGACATATGTTTGGTTGCAATCTAAGCAATTGATCTTGTAAATGACATTTGTTTGTTCGTCTTTAGGGATATCAGGTTTAAGTTTTGTGTAAAGATTTTTGAAATTATTCGAAGGTTTTTCAGCTATTTGGATATCATATGGTTTTAGCACTTTTTTAATGGGATTAGTAATTTCTGGTATATACGGCAATGATATGTATTTTTGGGTTGAAGGAACATTGCTTTTTGTTGGCTGATTGTTGTTATAGATTTTATCTACTCGGCTTTTTATTACGGGTTCAATAAATTTCTTTGGGTAATTGTTTTTCGCTAAAGTGTCTTTAACTTTTTTTAAATTTTTTTAAATTTTTTTTAAATTTAGGCCGCAAAATTTAAAAAAAGTTAAAGACACTTTAGCGAAAAACAATTACCCAAAGAAATTTATTGAACCCATAATAAAAAGCCGAGTAGATAAAATCTATAACAACAATCAGCCAACAAAAAACAATGTTCCTTCAACCCAAAAATACATATCATTGCCGTATATACCAGAAATTACTAATCCCATTAAAAAAGTGCTAAAACCATATGATATCCAAATAGATGAAAAACCTTCGAATAATTTCAAAAACCTTTACACAAAACTTAAACCTGATATCCCTAAAGACGAACAAACATGTCATTTACAAGATCAATTGCTTAGATTGCAACCAAACATATGTCGGTCAAACCAAACAGTATTTAAAAAATAGAATACAAAATAACAAATACAGCATTAGACATCACAATAACGATAATAAAACCGCCTTAGCCAAATATGCAATTGATACATTGCACAACATCGATTTTAACAACGTGGAGATTTTAGACAAAAAAATTAATTACAAAAAAAGAACAATTAAAGAAATGATCCATTAAAAGAACACCCGGTACAATGAATTTCAGAACGGACACAAATGACCTGAGTAATGTATATACGAATCTAATAGGGCAATAAAATTGCAGATGGTCCAGAAACTTTCAAACCCTTTGGTAGTACTCTGTCAAAAGCACAACAAACCAGATGTGAAAAAAAAATGCATCAAAAAATGATAGTTTTTTATATTTATATTTATATTAAATAAGAAGTGTTTAATTAAATTGTATAAAAGTAGTAAAATAGTTAAATGTAAGTTTTTCAAGTGAACCACCTGTTAACATTAGGTAAGAAAGTAAAATTTTCAGTTTATATAGCATAAATTTACATATTCCTTTTCATATTTACAGTAATTCTCTGAAGATGGTTTAATCAATAAAATAAACCGAAACGTCAGAAAAAACATGTGTTAATTCTTTTATAAAGTAATAATATGACCGAAACCCAAAAAAGTAAAAACTAATATTTTCTAATTATAGAAAATTTAAAAATAAATAAATATGGCCTATTTGAGAAAATTAAAAAAAAATAGATAATTTACAAATGATAAATATCTATGTATTTGCCGTTTTTTTTTCTAGATAGTTTCCGAATTAATAAAACGTAAAATTTAATTTCATTTGATAAATTATGTAATTAGTCTAATGTTATTTATTTTAAATTGCTTCAGCTTCATGCTTGTAAAAAATTCAAAATATTCTTGTCTAGTTGCATTCCAACCATTCTTGAACGAATACTTGGATAAGTCAGGTGGCAGTAATTAAAACACTCGTAAAGGATTAGCCGAGAAATATAATTGGCAAATTAACTAAGTCGGTAATTTGGAACGAACTGAATGCTCTAAAAGGATGCAAACAAAATTAAGACGAAGATAATTACTTTTAGGTGAAAATTCTCAATCCAGAAAGCTTAACAAATGGTTTAAAAAGTTAAGTAATATAAAAATTTGTTTTAGTTACAGAAAAAAAAATGATTATTTCTTGCATCCAATCACCGTTCTTTAAATTATCAAAATATCTAAGTAATTGCTTGTCTAAAATTACATGTAAAAATAACTATTATACAGGGTGTCCAGTAAGTACCTCCTAATTTCTTGGGAGCATACACGGAAGGTCAAAATAATCCTACCTTGTCATAGAAAAAAATTCCTAAAGGGCCCCTTAACGGAGATACAGAGCCGTAAAGGGGTACCTGTATAATTTAATGACATTTTAATATTTTATAGATGCCATAAAGACCCATTAAATCATTGTACAGTGAAGGTTTTAAATCATCAGAGAAGTCTGGAATGGACTGGCAGCCACACTTTTTGGACCTAATTTTTGACAGGTATTATTTTACAGAGCTGAAAACTGATTTTTTAAATACGTTGGTCATTTATGAAGAAGCATTGTCTTCAAAAGCAAGAAGATGTTATGCTGAAAGATTTCCAGCTCAGACACTGTCAAGTCCAGAAACCTTTCAAAGGGTTGATCGGGATTCAATTAACTTACAATATTATTAAAATGCAAAAGTAGTGTAAACGTTTAAATATTATTTTGGCACATCTTCAATACGGGCTCCACATACTTCAGTACATTTTCTTATTATTTGAATATTTTCCCGCTACACTGCAAATAATATTCCGGCATAATTACGGACTTCGTTAGAATGTTGTGCTATTCTCGCTAGTATTTACTGGTGTTGAAAAAACTAGTTCTTTTACATGTTCCCAGCAGTAAAAGTTTAAGAGATTTAGGTCTGGAGACCTTAGTGGCTATAAAACAAGCCTACCTCGACCTATCTATCGAGGGCCAAAAATGTTTTTTAAAAATAATTTCAGAATCGTTATGTGCTACCCCAAAAACTCCTCCATAACTATTTTTATACAAAATCAGAAAAAATTAATTTTTTTTTGTCGGCCATATTGGATCCGGCACATTGAATTTTTTAAAAATAATTTCAGATTCGTTATTTGCGATCCTGAAAACTTCTCTATACCAATTTTGAAAAAAATCAGCGCAATCTTAGATTTTTCTGCACCAATTTCATACAAAATAATTTGGGACTACTCCAGTAACCTCCTGAATATAACGTGAAACAAATCATTCAATTAAGTGCCCCCGTTCCAGAGTAATCGATGTACATATATAAAAAATACATAGCGGTGGAATTGAGACGCTCGTTCTTTTAGAAGTCGGTTTAAAATACGTTACTAACTCTCCTCCTATCATAGAAACAATACATTTGTTTAATTATTCTTTATATTGTATGACAAAAAATACTAAGGAAGTTTGGGATTTTAATCCTGCAAATATTCACAAGTCCTAATTATGTTCATAAAATCTATTATAAAGCAAGTTGTAGTATCAAAAGCACTTCCTTTATGCCAAGTTTAATTCCACTTTAGTGTTAGTTAAACTTAAATTACCAGCCGGTATCCTGATCTCATTTGCATCACAGGATACCCCGAGGGATGCTGTGTACGTTGCATAACGAAATTTTCATAATGAAGTATCAAAGTAAAAAGGAAGTATGAAAAATCTAAGTATCGGCTACATTTATAAATAAAATTCAATTTTTGTTGAAGAAATAAGCCTGTTCTTTACATTAACTCAGAAAATTAATATGTGCAGTTACAGGACAATTATAATTTAAATGGGCGTCAAGCACTCTTTCAAAAGAAAAAAAAAACTTTTAAACTTTGACGATTTCAATTTATACGGTCTTAAATTAGTGATACTGCGAAACAAGAATTTCTTAATATGTAGCTAAACATTTAATATCATATTATTATTGTGTAAAATAGTTACAGATTCAAGAAATAATATATTAAAATTACGAAAATATAAATGCCGATTCCTTAAAATCTAAAGATCTCAATATTGTCTCATTTTTAAAGATCTTTAAACTTCGGATAATTGCTTACCTATGAAAATTTATTAATAAAGCTCTTATATATAACTCAAACCCCTTTCTACAATATGGGCAGCAAGTCTCGGGACTTTTTGAACCATCTTATACGATCATTAAAGGGATCGATGATTTCAACCCCAATATTAGATCATTAATATTTCCATTGAGTACATTTTGATACACGAGATCATATTGATAACATTCTAGTACCTTGTGATACCCAATAGGGTACGATATCCAATATAGAAGTACTATTTACTAGCGTGAAAGTACAAAGGTCAGAATATTATCTACGTAAATATATGCTTTAATACAATAATTGTGAATATCGAGATATGTTTCAGAGAATTATCAGTCCCAATTATTTACTGAAGACACAAATAAAGCCACGATAGTTGTCGTAAACCAGGTCGATAGCTGAACCTCGGAATGAATATTCGAAAACTATATATATATATATATATATATATATATATATATATATATATATATATATACATACATATATATATATATATATATATATATATATATATATATATATGTATATATATATATATATATATATATATATATATATATATATATATATATATATATATATTTATTTTCTTGTTTCTTGAACCATAGATTATATCATTTTTTTTTTATTTTGTCTTTTCTTGGGTTTAGGTTCTATATTTAATAAATACATAAAAACTGTTTGACGTTTCGCCTTTTATTCAAGGCATTTTCAAAATGTTTGCCTCCTTGACATTTTGCTGTTTTATTTCTGAATAAAAAACAGCAAAATGTCAAGGAGGCAAACATTTTGAAAATGCCTTGAATAAAAGGCGAAACGTCAAACAGTTTTTATGTATTTATTAAATATAGAACCTAAACCCAAGAAAAGACAAAATAAAAAAAAAATGATATATATATATATATATATATATATATATATATATATATATATATATATATATATATATGGGCTATATCGTAAGTTTCCACGGAAATGGTGGAATGAATGGTTTGGTTATTCCAGATTTCAATCTGTTCGTTCAAAAAATTGTTTTCACAATGTTTCCCCAAAATCTCTTTTGGCATTTTCAAGTGCGGTTCGTCTCGTTACTAGCTGAGAACTGGTAGTTTTCTCTGTTGTCCTTCGAGACAGACCCAAGAGAAGACCATAACAAAAACTAAAGACCGAGATCAAACAAGGAACAAAGTCATAATCCCATACATAAAAGGAATAATTGGAAGAATCTTAAGAAAATACAACATACAGTCCATATTCAAACCACAAAAAACAATACCCAACATCCTAGGAAATTCCAAAGATAAGAGCAACCTTAAAAATCATGGCTTTTACAGTATTCCATGTGCAGATTGCCATCAAATATACATAGGACAAACAAACAGATGCATATCAGCAAGAATTCAAGAACATAAAAATAGTCTCGAAAATAAAGATACAACCTCAGCTCTATTTCAATATCACCAAACAACAGGACATATCATCGATTTCGAAAAAATAAAAGAAGTAGCACCAATACTAAACTACAGGGTCCTCGTCATGAGGTTCTAGAAATAGAAAAAGCGGGAAAGCTGAATAAACGGGACGATGCTTTAAATGTTCCTACATATGGAAAACAGTAATAAAAAATTAAGAAACAAAACAACAAAAATAAACCAATACACGAAAGAACAACATACAAGAATCAAATATTTCGTACTCGACAGAGGGGAGAAGCCTGCGAAGCCGCTCGTCCAGTCAGAAAGTGAACCAGCTAATAAAAACGGGAAAGACAACAGAGAAAACCATCTGTGCTCAGTGATTAACGAGACGAACCGCACATGAAATTGCCAAATGAGATTTTGGCGAAAATTCGTGAAAATGATTTTTCGAACGAACGGATTGAAACTTGGAATTACAGGTTAAAGTTTCCCGCAGACCATTTGCATTGCTGTTTGGAATGGTACCAATTTTATATTATGCAGGTAGCACCCAAATTTAAGAATTTCAAATGTCCAACACACTAATGAAACTGTATCTGTTTAGAAAGTGCAGACGTACAGACCTACTCTGTGGTCCGTTTGGTATTCGTGTAAATCTTCGTTAAATTGTAATTTTCAAGATCTCTCCATATTTCCGCCAAATTGAGAAGATGGAGTATGTTTTAATTAAAACTTCAAGCAACTTTTAAAAAAACTTCAGTTGACCAAAAGTTTATTAATATATATCTAGCAAAGACACTTTTCCTTGTTATCCGAAAATTTATTGGTGAAAAAAAATTCACTAGCTTTAATATTCCTAATCTTTATTGGAAAATGAGAAATTATAAATTTAATTTATTGTCATGTGTAACTTCTATGTGTATTTTTCAAACTTTTACGAAGTCCATCGATAACGTCTTTTACAAACTCATCTTTCATTTTTAGTAGATCTAGATTTTATATTATCCCTATAATATATTTTTCGGCACGTGAATCATTTAATTTTCAATTTGTTACTTAGACGGCCCTTTTTTATCCTTTTCATTTTTTTATCCAAGGGTAGAATACAATATATTATGTGTCATCCTTCGCATGACCTGACTATTAATTTATAATCTTACATTAAATTTTAAAGTGAAATTTTTGCAAATATTTCTGTTGTCATTTATAGAAAAGAAATTGAAGTGTATTTTCTCAAAAGGGTCTACTGTTTGCCAAATATATATAATATATCAAAAAAGTCAAAGTAAAAAATGAGTTCGATTCTCCAAGATTACATATTTTGTTGACATAGCAAAATATATTAACTTATATTCTTAATAAACCATAAATTTATATTAATAAGATTATTATAGAACTGTTATACATATAATAAATTATCCAAGAAAAGCAAGTCAATCAGTCAACATAAAACGAGGATAATATGAGAAATAAATAAGAAGTAAGAAGATAAATGAATCAAAAAATTAAAATGTAAATAAAACTATTGATTGATCCAATATAAGTGCAAACACATGAACTGGGATGATAGTGGAGTAAACGTAGACGTTGCTTGTATATATGTGCAAATAAATGCATTAGAATGATCGAGGAGTAAATTTAGACAGCGAAATACTGGAAAGTCTGAATGACTAAAAACAAATATATCAAAAACAAATAGTGACAACTTGATATTGAAAGAAAATATCTAGATCGATAATGAGCGCTTGCAAGAAACCACATCCTTCAAATATTTGCATCATGAAATACGTGTCAGTAGGTATAATCAGAGCTGCGAACTCAAACGAAGAATAGGATTGACATGGGACGTTTTTGCAAAACAAATATTCATGGTAGAACTGCCACATTATTTTAAGAAAAAAAGTGACCTTCCAGTTATAACTTATGGTACATTAACATTAACTAACGAAACAGAAAATAAAAACCAAGTAGCTCTGCGAGCGATGAAGCGATCGCTGTTGAAATTTCAATTAGGGAGCATATACCTAACAAAAAAATGCGTAGAAGAACCAAAATAATTGACGTCATAGACACACTCAAGTGAAACTGGGCGGGACATGTAGCAACATTAAAATAAAATTGGAGGACGAAATGAATTCTTGATTGGAGACCGAGATCTGAAGCATCTAGAAACGGAGAATGTCTACCCACCCAATAGACGGATGACCTGAAAACGTCTCAGAACAAATTGGATCTCGGCATTCCGGGACAGACCTCTGTGGAATCATTTAAGGGAGTCCTATGTTCAGCAATGCTAATAATGATGATGTTCTATTTTAATTGTTGTATGTATGTGTGTAGAGTTGGAGGTCTGTACACTGTGATCTGGTAGATCTATTGTGCCCCCTTACGGCTGTCCAGTTCTAAGAGTTACCTTATCAATTAGAGCAGGTTCTCTAGTCCTATTTCCTTCAGGAACCTCAGGATGTTGGACGGCTTCAAGGTGGGTAGCTCCCCTTCTTCGATTTGTTGTGCTTCCAAGAACCGCATCCTAGGGTTTTCTAGAGTGGTTCACTCCTTAAGGATATGAATAGAGGTTTCATCTTCTTCTTCACAAAATCTGCTTTCTTCTCTTTCCACTAGTCAGAGTTTCTTGAGGTGCCCCTCAGGTGGCAAAGCCCCGTTAGAATCCCTGTCAGAACTCTGGCTTGGCTTTTACTCAAGTTTACGCATTCTTTGAATCTCTTCTGGTCGTAGTTCCTCAGAAGTATCTTCGCTTGTCTCAATCCTTGTAGCTCGGTCCAATAATTAGATCTCCTGCTTTCTTCTTCTATCGTTAGTTTTTCCAGCATTGCGCTGCTACTTATTCCACAGAAAAGCTCTGACCCCAGAAAAGGTATCACAGCCTCCTTCCTCGCAAGCTTGTCTACTATTTCACTTCCCTCTATGTCTCGGTACCCACATGAGAGTGACTTTATTATTTTTACTCAAATAATTCAGTTCCTCTAGGTATTCCCAGAACATCTTGGAACTGATAACTTGAGAGCTCAGCGCACTGATGGCTGCTTGACTATCCGTCATGATGATAATCTCTTGCCCGGAAAGTTTTTGCTCCTTGTTAAATTGAATATACATCCTACTGGCATGTCATTCTGCCTGAAAAATACTTGGTGACTTACCCAAGCTTTCGTAGTGTATGGTGCCGGGTCCACACACTCCTACTCCAGTTCCCTCCGCTGTTTTGGGGTCATATGTATACCATATAGTGGATTTCTTGCTGAGTTTTTCATTGAATATCTTTTTCATTTCATCTTGGGGCATATCTCAGATTTATTGATTTCTGGATGAGAGATTGGACCTTCGTTTTATGACCTCATCTCTCATCATGCTATAAATCATCCTCTTCGCCATGTTCTCTGGAAATATATGTGGAGGTGTGAGGAACACTTCCACGGCGGCCATGATCTCACTATTGCAGTGCACATCCACTGCAGGATTTTTGGGTTTGTACCCCATCTTTTTCTCGCAAAGGTTCTACAGACCATCAAGGCTTTTGTAGCTTTGATGATTACTTCTTTTTCATGCTTATTCCAGAGAGGTTTGTTATCTAGGATCAGATATTTGACCAATGACATCCACTCAATAACATTCTCATCCATTTTGATGGTCTTCAGATTCAGGTTTATCTTCCTGGTTAAAGCTACTAGAGTGATTTTAGTGAGATTGACGTTTAGTCCCATCATCTGGCACCATGCTCTAATATATTCAAGCCCTCTTTGAACTATGTCACATAGGGTATTTTCGAATTTACCTCTTGCGATCACTACTACGTCATCGGCATAGCCTTGACAAAATATGCCAAGGTCAGTCAGATCACAGAGGAGCTCGTCTACAATTTGACTCCACATAAGTGGAGAGACTACTCCCCCCTGAGGGCATCCTCTGGTGGTATAGAGGGCGATAATGTCTTGTCCTATCTCTGTCTCTGCTATTCTAATGGAGAGAAGTTGTGCTATACATTTGGATGTCGTTCTGTCACTTCCCTCTTTTGACTGCCTCATGTGAAGTATTGTCAAAAGGAGGCACGTATTACAGTTTTCTTCCTGTTAAATTTTTCTTGGATCTCATCTGTTAGTTGTATCAGTGCGGTTTCTGTAGACCTATCCGCTTGATACGCATGTTAATAAGGATGCAGTGGCGCCCGTTTAAACTATATAGAAACGATAAAACAAAATTTTGCTTCGAGCGGGGATCCCAGTATGTGTATTAGTTTGGCGTCGATTTCAAAAATTTCAATTTCATATAAAAAATTTTTTATAAAAATTTTATATTCTCTATATTGAATTTAAGGATATTAACTTAAGATCCGAATATTCGAGAAAGAATGTAGCTGCAACTAGACGGTGCTTTTGCGCACTTCCAAGTTAACTTTACAAATGAGTTAGATACTCAATATCTTAATAGGTGGATAGGGCGTGGAGGAACACAATACTGGCCAGCAAGGTCTCCGGATCTAGCAAGTCCAGATTTTTTCTTATGAGGATAAATTAAAAATATTGTAGGTAAACAGTCATTTCAAAAAAGATTTCGCTTATGCATTGAGAGACAAGGATATCAGTTTGGGTATTTGTTAAAACATGAGTTTCTTAAATTTTTTAAATTAAGTTTCTTATCTTTTTAATAGAGTATGTATTTGTTGCTAACCTAATTATGACTATAAAATACCAACAGCAGTACATTACATGATTACAAAATTACATTGATATCAAATGATATTGAAATTTTTTTGGTAATGTAAAGTATTTGATCGAAATTATGAAGTTAGATAATAATTTTAGTTTAAAAATAATTTTGTACAAAATAAGAGTTTTTCGTACCTAAAACTCCAATTAATATTAATGCATTAAATATATGAAAAAATCGTTTATACAAACTGCACACTAATTAAAGTATTTTTATTTCGAGGCACGTTTTATTCGGCTTCCCTAAAAATTTCAAATTCAAATTGAACCCGACCCACTTTCACGGAAAATAACCATAAATTTTAAAAACGTGCATTTTATAAAATGCAACAGTATCACCAAAATTAAAATGATAATAAATTTAGTAATGAAAATAAGATTATGCTAATGAAATGAAATATATAAAGATTAAATTACAAAGAGAAGGATTAGAGACCTCTATGGATTGCAAAATAATATATATAGTTTTTTATTAATCTGGCGGTATATTTAGTTGGTGGTTCGATTTTTTCCTTACATAATTTAAAAATTAAGTCCAGTAAAGTGATTTATAGCGAAATAAGTGGGTATAAACATATCTATTCAATAAAGAAAATTTCCAAAATATGGAATTTCATTTTATTTTTTTGACAAAAAGAAAAAAAATTTCACAAATTAAAGATTTTTAATGGTAAAATTACCATTAAAAAATCAGTTATATATTTTCGCTTGACGTAGTATCAGTGTTATAATTTTAATATTAATTAACATTATTAAAATAATACAACGATTATAATAACAAAATGGTACTCGTTCATAGAATAGATACCCAAATAGAATCTTTTGGCCAAGAATATGAAAGACCTTAATTTACTTGCAAAAGTCACAAATGACGATCCTTCAAAATCATGGAGTGAATATAATCAAAAAAATAAAATGTTTTTTAAGAGAAATAGATTATTCTAGAATCCAAAAAAGTGTACATGTGTTTGCCGTTTCGCAAAAATCATTTTCAACGAAATTATCGATGCTTTAAAGTTGAGATTAGTGCTCTTGCAGTTTTATTCAAAATTTTATATCTTGATGTCTAATCTACTCAATTTAATTTTCTATTTTGAGGGATGTTACACGAATTAAAAACTTCAATGTTTACTGTTTGTATCAAACTGGACTTTGTCTGCATCCTCAGAATCTCTTATCAGTCTTAGTTTTCTTTTTTTTTTTGATTTCCTTTCTTCTTGTCATTTTATTCTGTCCGTTGGACAATTTGTTTTTTTTTTCTTTTGTTCTTACTTGTCACTATCAAATTATTTTTATATTGTGAACACGTTGATACTAATATCACGGCAGTTTTTCTGTTCTTATTAGATATCTTACTGTTTTTATTGCCACTAGACTTATAAGGAAATAGTAGAACTAGGCGGCTGCGTTCAAGTCCGGAAGTTATGTGTTGTTTAGTATCTAAGCCCGGAAACTGAAGTTTTAGTTGAAGTGAAATTATTATGTTCAGATGCGGAATTTGAAGGTCCAAGATCTCGTCCTGTTTCAGATGAAGGGCTGGAGACTGATGTTTGAATCAAATTGTTACGATCGGAGTAAAAGATTAAAGATCTAGGTAAATACTGAGGTGATCTGGTATTGGTAGCTGATGGTCTCCTCTTAGAGGGAGGTGTTTTGTTGAAGTAACATTTGTACAATCATCTTTTATAGCATCTTGTTCCACAGGAATACATTACTGAATAAGTTTTGATTTAATTGCCAGGGTCCTGAAAGCCGTAATTCATTTGCTATAATATCGCCTGTGTGTACTTCAACGTATGCTTTACGAGAGTTATGATTTCTGATCAAGATTCATATTTCTCCACTGTAGTAGACTTTTAACGGTCTGATAAAGGTATTGTCTAATCACTAGGGCTTGTAGATTATGTGTGGAGTTATGAATACAATTTCTACGTTATTTTCTCTTGCCAAATCTATTACGCGAAAGGTATCTAAATTCGCCATACTGGGGCCTATCCTTCAACTGAAGAATGTGAGTGAATGGTCACATGCCGTGAAAAATCACGTGTATTCTCGACGTAGTCGTCATTCACAGCCCTCTTCGTCTGGTGGAAAGTAAATAAATTGTGAAGGGAGATGCCGATGTGTGCAAAAATTACCTGTCGAACTTAACTATTAGTATTTTTTGGAAGTTGCCGCATAATTAGGTATATAAAGGGTGGTGTTTTAGCTAAATTATTTTTCTAAATTTTAACTTAATGGCATAAGAAATTATCAAAGATTGCTGAGTAACAGAGATGAGTGTAGCGCAACAGTCTTCGAATAGTTAAAACATTATATTTTAACATAAAATATCTTCCAGTATAATAAAGATCAGGGTACTTTTTTACACATTCGATTATTATTTTTTTGTTTTTCCGTACAGAAGTAACGTATGAAATTTTTTTATCCTAATACTCGCTGAGATCTGAGTTCATATATATATATATATATATATATATATATATATATATATATATATATATATATATATATATATATATATATATATATATTGCACTCTATAACACAACAGCAACATACACAAAACAATGTTGTATAAACCGCTATTTGTTCATATATATATATATATATATATATATATATATATATATATATATATATATATATATATATATATTGCACTCTATAACACAAGAGCAACATACACAAAACAATCTTGTATAAACCGCTATGTGGTGGCGCAACGGTAAAAATAGAAATTTATCAATATCGATGCAAGAAGCATGCTGCACCAAAGGACAGAGGTCGCCCTATTAGGCACTGGCATCCAAACTTACCGAGGGTTTTGCAGTCAAGAAAGGATTGCACCAACGGTCTCTCTCTGAGTGCACAGTGTGTTTTTAAGGCGACAAAAATACATGACAAGTTAAATTTTTAAAACTAAAATAGGAAATTTTGGTTTTGCGGACACGGATTCTCAGTAAACGTTATTCTTAAAATAATAAAAGATACCGCTGTCGTACATTCTCTGCTTTTTTCTAGGACTGAAAAAATTAGCTGGGTGCGACCACCGAATAATGGATTGTCCGGGCCGAATGATCTGATGAATCACATTTTGGAGATTTTATTTTTACACTAGAAGTTGTAATATATTTAAGGATATAATACTGTAATAAATTGCTATTTAACCAATTTCGGTAACTTGATTAGACCGAACTTTTCCTTTGAATATTTTATAACGTAAAAACAAAAAATCTAATAAACCTGCAATTCTTCAGCGATATTTTACATGAATAAATTCAATTTTATATTAAATTTTTGTAGCGTGTGTTTTCAACTATTCTCTCAGCACAAAAGTTCTAGATTCATTTAAATAAACCTGATTTTAAACCTAAAAATATTAAATGATTTGTGCTTTATTAAATTAACACTTACCCCGGTATGCCTCCACTTTCCATATAATTGGCCAAAGTGACATCATTTGACCAAACGTCAAACTGCCATTTTCTAAGACCTAATACACCACAATGAACTCTGCCGGTATGAATTCCAACTCGCATGTTAACATTTACGTTCATCACGCCACGTACTAATCTAAAACAGAAAAATAAGAAGTTAAACCAGGAAAAATAAAATGATCATTTTCTAAATATATTTGGAAAAATCGAGGGCACTTTCTACAGAATTGAATTTTTCCTTTAAAAGATTCCTTGCTAAAAAAATATATATTCAATGAACTCAAAGGGTTTTTCCCTTAAAATTTTATGAATACTATTCATAAATATCCATTAAGAAAAATGGGTTCTCGACTGTTATCGTATTTTCAGCGATTGTAAATGAAATTTTATTAGTTAAGGTACAAAAAAAAATCATAAAAAATTGAATCGACTTCGAAATAGGCGCTAAGAATGCGAAATATAACAATATAAAATTTTATTAAATATGTATTACTTTTGCTGACCGTGTTAGTTAAAACAACTATTATTTATTTTAATGGGTTGCGGTCAAAATCTTTAGAGGAAATTAAGTGAAACTCACCATTTTATCTTTTCATTAAACCGAAATTTTAGTGAAAAGACAAAAATGCTTAGTTTCACTCAAGTTCCTCTAAATATTTTGACCGCAACCCAGCTGCTTATACGCTGGTTTCGTACATCTGATATTTTTTAGAAACATCGGGTATCAAGAGTACCAGAAGCGACGACATGATTCCTGTCTACAGGGGTCCTTCGATGAATAGCTGACCCTTTGACGACTAAGGTTTTCTTCCTTATTTTATGCCCTAGGGGGTTGGGACTTCGTAGTTGGAGGGATCATCCCTAGAAGCCTTCATACAGTGTTGCTAGATTGTACACAATATCCCTAGGTATGCTACAACTTATATATCGCACAGGTACATCATATCTGCTTAGTAAATAATTAAAACATGTTGAGATTTTGCTACCAGATACGACAAATTATAGGTCAGTGTAAAGTTGAAATTAAAGAACGAAAGCTTTCACGGATTTGGTCAAGTTAAAAATCATGGTTCTTGGGTTTAGACCGTGTCAAATTAGAATAATTATCCGACGTTTCGCCTACGATTGCACGATACATCTTCAGGGATCTTTACTCCACGAGATTAGATCACTGAATTACTAATGAGGAGCAACCGTCCGATTGTACAATTTGTTTCTTTTTTATACATCTTTGTAAATATATTTGTTGTGGAGTCTGATCTCCATGGTAGGGCTATAGTGTCTCAGAGGATTAAAATGAAGAGGGGCGTCCCTCAAGGATCAATACTTGGACCTCTTTTGTATATTCTTTACACAAATGATTTACCCGAAATCTCTGGAGAGCAGACTGTACTATATGCTGATGATACATCGCTTATATTCAGTGAAAGCACGGCGGAGTTGCTATCGATGAAGGTTCAATCTGTGATGGACACTCTCGATGGGTACTTTCGGTCCAACAGCCTGTCGCTAAATGTTTCCAAGACACAGTGCATTATGTTTGGTAACAGATTGAATAATCAATTTACAGTAACGTTTAAGGATACAACAATAACATCAGTTGAGAGCGCTGTTGTTTTGGGACTAAATGTCGATATAAGGTTGGACTGGGGGGCGCACATCGAGAGAATTGTCACTAGAATATCTCAGTATTGTTTCGCATTAAGAATTATTTCGGAGAGAGTTGGAACCGATGCAGCTCTGTCAGCTTACCATGCATTTGTACAGTCCAGACTCAGATATGGTTTGATATTTTGGGGCAATTCCTGTGATATCAATAGAATTTTGATTCTGCAAAAAAGATGTTTCCGATGTATTTTTGCAATGAAACAACAAGACAGTTGTAGAACTATGTTTATTAGTAACAATATTTTGACAGTTATAGGTATGTACATTTTGGATTCGGTGATGTTTATTGTTGATAACAGGGAACTTTTTGAAGGTGCATCTATTAAACATGACTACATTACTAGAAATAAAACAAATCTGCTTTCTGATAAATATAACTTTAGTTTTTTGCAGAAAAATGTCGAGTTTTCTATAATAAAAGTTTTTAATTCTTTACCTGAAAATGTACATTTACTACCGAGAAATAGATTAAAGTGTGTCCTGAAAATCTTTTTATGTAAAAAAGCCTTCTATACATTGAAGGAGTTTTATGAGTGTGATAAAGGCAGTATTGTCTCGAATTAGAATTTTTGTTATTGGCTGTATTATTAAATTTTAAATGTATGTAAGTGTACTTGTTATTTAATTTTTGTATATTGCACTTTATCTTGAGTTTTAGTTGTTCTGTTTTTACTATATTAACTTGATAGAATTATTCAAGAAATATATTTAAAACTGCATAATTATTGTTGAGGTTTTTTCTTTTTCATTTTTTTTTCTTTTTTTTATTTACAGCTGAGAGTGAACTATAATTTTTATTATGATGTTTATTACAGTAATGATATTTTTTGACATTGTTTCCATGCCCTTATGGGTTTTTTGTAAGTAATACTTATTGGAATGAATAAAGACTTATCTATCTATCTATCTATTCATGTTCCTTAAAGCTAGTGGATATAGACCGTCCTGTTTCACCTAGATACGCTTTACCACAAGAGCAAGGTATCTTGTAAACGCCTTCTGTTTGAAATGGAATTGCGTCCTTTGGAGACTTCAAACATTGTCCAACTTTCTTACATGTGTTGAAAATTGTCTGATTCTCTAGATGTAAGATAAGATAACACTGTCCAGGTTCATTTATGACATTTTGTTTAGGAGTTGGGTTTTTATATTTATTAATAGAACGTCTTATATCTTCAGCGCAATATCCGTTGTCTCTCAGAGCATTAGTCAGTTTTTCTATTTCCGATTTCAGTAATTGTTCATCACATATTAAAAGTGCTCTATTCACCAAAGAGTTTATGACGGATTGTTTTTGAGAAGGATGATGGTGTGACGTTGCATTCAGATATCGATTTGTATGTGTTGGTTTTCTGTGCACAGAATGTCCTAATTTGCCATTTTCTTTCCTCTAAACTAGTACATCAAGAAAGGGAAGGGCACCATTTGATTTAGTTTCCATAATCTATGCGGCCTATGCGGCCAAACTATCAACGTATTATCTACATATCTGCAGCAAAGTTCAGGTTTTAGAGTAGCAGAAGACAAGGCGTTTTCTTCGAAAGCTTCCATGAAGATATTGGCTACCACAGGTGATAGCGGAGATCCCATGGCCGCTCCGGAAGTCTGCTCGTAGAAAGTTAATTGAAAAGTAAAATAGGTGGAAATCAGACATGCTTTAATGAGTTCTAGTAGGGAGAAAGTTGGACAATGTTTGAAGTCTCCAATTCCATTTCAAACAGAAGAAGTTCACAAGATACCATGCTCTTGTGGTAAAATATATGTAGGTGAAACAGGACGGTCTATATCTACTAGACTTATGGAACATGGAAGATGTATGAAAAAGAAACAAATTGTACAATTTGCAGTAGCTGAATACCACCATTGCTCAGATTACACTTTTAATGTAAAATATGTGTGAACTGATGCTAGCATCCTGGTTTTGCATCAGTGCCTCATTTCTTTAAACGTAAAATTAGAGAATCAATTGAAATTTGAAAATATCCAAATAATATCAGTAGGGATGCAGGTTACAGTCTACATTACACGTCGAAATCGATTGTAACGCTGGATCACGGTTCGTTGAGCACCAGTCGTGTATAAACACCGGGCTGTTGCTCCTCGATAGTCATTCAGTGTTATAATCGTGTGAAGTGAAGATCCCTGAGGATGCCTAGTGCAATCGTAGGCGAAACATCGGATAATAATTTCAATTTAAAATGGTCTAAACCCAAGAACCATGATTTTCGATGGTAATTATTTTTTCAAATGATAAAAAAAAAATTTGCATCGAGCTATGATTGAACCTTCAGCTCTCGAAGCAACGGTAAAGCGCTTATCCAGTTGCGCCACGGCAGCTGATGTGAAAGAGCTTCTAAGTATATCGCACTTGTCAGCGTATAACGCGTTTAACTTTAAAATTTCTTTCACAACAATCAAATGAGCGATGGCACGAACACTTTTAGGGATTTCTTTAGATGACCTTAGTCGGTATAATTCTTAAGTCTCATTAAAATTGGTGATGACAAGGTTGCAACCTCTCTTTGTAAGATAAATTGAGCTAGATCCTTATATTTAAGCCTCAGAAATTTGCACTAGCATATGTATAGACCCTTTTGAGATACCCTGTAGTTAAACGCAAACATTTTTTTTAGTATATGTATATTTATTCAGTTCTTGATTGTTAAACACAACGTTATTTAATGATGAATAAAAAAAATTATTATATACGCGCGCTTTTAAAAATGTTATATTGTTTACAAAATTACGCTACTTTGTTTCTATTAGACCTTCATTCTTGTTGGGAAATAATAATCCAGGTAGGTATACGTATCATATCAATCTTTCCTTAATTAAGGCCCCCAGGTTATCCGCGTTTACTTTTATTTTCTCTTCGGGTAATTTTAGCGAATTGTAACAAAGCAGAAAATTTCTTTTGGGAAAACTTTTATTCCCTTTAAAGGATTGTTGTTTTTCTTTTCCAATATTACCTACATCCCATAGGTAATTTATTACATACGTCTTTATATTGATTGATATTTATACCTGAAAATAATAATCTAACAGGAATAACTGGTTATTATTTTTAGTTTACCGTTGAAGTAAAAAGTCGAAACCTCCTTTTATTTGTTTAATGTATATTTATTGAAAAACATACTTGCAGTAGTTGACAAAAATCAATGACGCTATTTTACAGAAGAAAGTATCATTTTAATAACTTTTTTCCCATAAAACTATTTTATCTTGCAGACTAAAAAAAGAGGATAGCTCCTGGTTACCGTTGTAACGTTGGTTTCAATAGTTAGTAAATTCCATTGTTGTAATCTAGACCTTAATATTTCAGAATGTTCTTTGGACAAGTGGAGGTCCCGAACTAGATCATTTAATTCAAATTATTCAATTAAATCGGGTGCTTTTCCTTCACTTTCGGGAAAATAAGAATCGTCTTTTTCTGATACATTATCAGGTTCTGCCTTATTGTGACATTTCTAAATCTTCCCCCCATTTTGCCGGGGGCGCTAGAACTGGTAAATCTTTTCCATGAAGTACCGGTTTTATTGCTGAGGGAATATCTAGATATTCAATATTATTTTTCTTCGATACCTCCAAAATACTTATAAAAAGCTACTTTGGTCATTTTGTTAATTATCTGCGATTTCAGAGTAAACTTACCACACATGTAGCAAAAACTATTAGCGGGGTTAACACAGCCACTTTTCTATACTTTAGACATTTTTGTACTGTCATGTACGTCGGTTTGGAGATGTGATATTACGTTTATAGGCGTCAATTAACTTTATTCAATACAAAGATAACACTAATATAACGCGCTTACTATTGGCTTGTTCGCACAATTCGCTTCTCTAAGACTGACCACTACTTGTGCTAAACCAATACTGACGATACGACTGCCGGCCAGCTGCTTTTATAGCTGTTTCGTACTTCTGGTATTTTCTAGAAACATCGGGTATCGGAAGTTCGAAAAGCGATGGCGTACTACTCATATAAGTAGTATATACAGGGTCCATCTATAAGTAGATTCAGCTACGAGGCAGAATCAAATTTGGAATTATATGGGTTTAAATAGGTACTTTCATTATTTTAAGACCTGAAGGGTTGAGACTTCGTGGTTATTTGTAATTTCTAGACACCCTTTGGGGTGTTGTCAGATTGTGCACAATTTCCCTAACTTATGGGAAACGTAAATTTGGCAATCTCGCGTTCCAGCATATTACAAATAATTTTTTAAAACAATGTAATTAAAATACTTATTCATTTTTGCTAAAAAAATCATAACTCAAAAAATCTTACGTGTTTTTACCATCATTTTCGCATTAAGAGACCAAAAATTAACCAAAGACACCTATTATATGACAGTCGCAAATTGGCTGTAAAGTAGTGTTATTTTTATTTATACAAGGTACTATTGGAAAGTAGGAGAGCCAAAAATATAATTACTTTAACTGGGGCTGTAGCATTTTCGTATTCTTGCGCATTAATGCTACAATATTTTGTTTTGATTTTGATTTTCTATTTACAAGTTGTCATTTAATGTTACGAAGCACTGGTTCATTGCGTGCGAAAGCCAGACCACTATTTTATTCCGGACGTATCCTTATGATGGTAGGTTGTTGCTCGATCACGTGCCAAAATTGGAGAGAGAATAAATTAGACTTCTGGGATTCATGACATTAGGCCAGGGTTGTCAGACCTAGGGAAATTCTTCTAGATCTAGGGAATTTTGTGACATATAAGGAAAAAGGGAATTATATTTCTATTTTAGGGAAATTTTGAAAAAGATACAATTTTTATAATTATTATATAAAAACTATTAAATAATGTTTCTTTTTACGCGTTGACATACAAAGCAGCTTACAAATTTTGAATGCAGTTGTATATGTATTAAGAAATTTCGGTGATTTCCCATGCTACCTGGCTTTTAGTCGGTAAACTACTGGGGAAATCCCGACCGCTTTATGTATTATCATAAAAGAAATATACCAAGAATTCCTATCCAGTGCTATAATTTTGACACTCCTAAATGGTACGCCAGATTGGTACGCCGTCTTATTCATAAAAAGCAATTTACACTATTATCAAAGATTAGATATCAGTATTTTAATGTGATATACATGTTTTTGTGAGAAACAAGTATAAAAGATTTAAATTTTCAGATTTATGTTGAAAACGTAGCAATACTGCATATCCCTTCCTACTGACTAAGAGGGGTAAGCTCCATCTTTTTATCGATTTAAATGCAAAGTTGCCGCAGCATAGCGAAGTTTTACTGAAAGGTTTGATCATTACAACGTTCCCTTTGTAAACCTACACAAATATAATAAACCAAGGGGAAAAAAAACTTGTACCCGTAGTTTAGACCAACTATCCAATACGGCAACACTGCATATACATCATTCTTTGCCGTTTTACTACTTATAGTAAAAATTACCTTTTATCAATGACCGACTTTTAATACTTAGCGCTTCCAATCCTCCCATAAGAATGAGCCGTATTACTATAATTTGTCAATGGTATTCTGCAATTTTGGTAAAAAAATACGCAACGTTGCCGGACACATTGTGTGGGATTTTGCATACCAAAAGTTTGTTAAAGTCAAGCACTTGTTTTAATTTCTGTACTAGACCGAAAATGGTTAAGATATTTAAATCAGAAATTTTGTATCGAGAGAACAAAAATCCACCATACATTTAAAAAAGTGCTATGTTTATTTTTTTGAGAATAGGTTAGTGATTGGGTATATCAAATACACACTTTTACATTTTTTAAGGTTTAAATTTATTATTTGTAGATAAATAAACTTAAAAAATAAATCAAAAATTATTAAAACTACAATTCACTAACGGGCGTAAATGCGAGCAATCACATTGCGGCGATGTTACATGTAGAGCGTCAATTCGTTAATTTCAAATACCTCGCCGAATACATGAAATATGGATGGGGTAAAGAAGAGAGAACATAAATTATTTTAACCATTTCAGCTTTGGAAAATTTTATTTGACAGTATTTTGATACAAAATTGGCAGTAGGAAGACAAGATTTTGATTTAAGAAAAGAATAACATAATAAATATGACTTTTAAATCATGGCCAACAAGAAAAACTGAAAATATTGTTTTTAAAACGTTTAATAAAATTTAAAATACGCCAACACTAATCAAAATTGACATAGTGGCGTCTTAAAAATGATATGTAAAAATCTTTATATGAACCTATAGAAATACATTTGAAAAAACGTGTTAAATTAATTCAGAATTTTTTTAAGTTTGCATGCCTGCAAAATTCATCCTGTACAAAATATTCGTTACGCTATGGATCTAGAAAATTTTCCTAACCTTTATCTATAACAGTTATAAATGTTTTTGTTCTCATTAATGCTGGTTAGAAAATATTACAAATTTTATATCGCCATGTTTTTTTAAACATTTATAATTTTTTTCTCATTAATTTGAGAATACCACAAACAAATGTAAAACTAATCCCCGATTGTTTAGAGAATTTTGTGGGGATTTGGATTCCTCATCTAAAAAAATATATTTTTTGCTCCCCCACTTTTCCATATCACCTTGTATAACTATATAAATAATTTTGAAGTATAAACATATTCATATTCAACAACGTTTAAGCTACTTTTAAGGTACTTTAATGTTTTTTCTTTGTTAAAGAAGTAAAAAAGTACTCAGAACGACCTATAATTGTATATACATAGTAAAACGAATATAACAGTGATTTTTTGTTTCCTTATGTTGGAAAAATTTGCTAAAATATTTCACACTCCTTTAATGGTTCACCGTTACTAAATCTTGTTAAAAACACACTTGACATTTATCCTTAAAACTATAAACGGTTTTATTACGGGCGAGGGTGGAGTTATCTTTGACAGATTTTTGAATATTTATGTGGGTACACCGGCTTATTGGTATTAATTCTCCATAAATTGTGGACGTTTATGTTCCTTGATAAAAAATAGATGCCACAAAAGTGATAAAACAGACTATACCCTAAAGTTTGATAATTGATTTATTTTTGCTTTGTGTGAAATGTTCTTAGGACTCACACAAAGTATAGGTTTTCTAAATTTGCAAGGTCGAAATATATACAGTGTGACTAGTAAGTTCCTCAGTTGAGTGAAAAGTACGTAAAAATAGTAAGACAAATTCTTACAAAAGGAACCATACTCAACATCTTTCCTTACATTCTGTACCGTTTAAACTTCATGCAAATGCTGTTAAAATTAGAACTATCGATTATACAAAATAAAACGACTAAAACTGAACGGAATTAATGTACAGGATTGTGATAAAGAAAAGGATCATTTTTTCATATTGACACCGCTTGAAAATCATCTTCAGGGATCTTTACTCCACGAGATTAGAACACTGAATTACTATCGAGGAGCAACAGCCCGGTATTTATACCCAATTGGTGCTCAACAAACCGTGATCCAGCGTTACAATCGATTTCCAAGTGAGATGTAGACTGTAATCAGCATCTCTATTAATATTACTTGGATATTTACAAATTTCAATTGACTCTCTAATTTTATGTGTAAAGAAACCAGGCACTGATGCTAGCACCTTAGTTTCTTTTACAGTAAATGAAATGAAATGAAATAATTTTTTTAGCCATAAAACTGATACTACAGCATTGGTTTCGTCTACAGTATACAATTAAATAAAAAATATATACATAGCATACCTTAAAGCTAGAAAAAACAAGAAACAGTTATATTAGTTAGTATCATTAGATACTTGTTATGATATAACAAAATGTAAAATAACTTAATCTAATATTTAATAATAAAAACCATAGATTAAAATCCTAAAACAACTAACGGGAAAGAAAAAAATAAAACGATAAGAACACAATCCGTAGCACTGGTCAGCGAAGGACGCAACGAAATAATCACTCAATACACAGTAAAAGAGTCAGTACATCCTACAGGCTCAAGTATTCGTTAAAAGAATAAAATGACCCCTGAACAAGAATTTTTTTTATTTCTGCTTTGAATTTATTAACGTTTGATATGTTTTTTAATTTTGCAGGTAATTTGTTAAACAAAATAATGAAATTATAAATTGGGGATTTCTCAAAGAATGCCGTTCTATGTTTAGGTATGCTAAGAATGTCACTATTTCGTGTATCATATCTGTGACCCTGGCCAAGAGTTTTAAACTCTGAGTAATTTTGTTTTAGATATAAAACGCATTTTAGAATATAAATAGAGTAAAAAGGCAAAATGCTGTTTTCCTTAAAAATGGGTCTACACGAATCCGTCGGCTTAAGACCAAATATCAACCTCAGTATTCTTTTCTGGGCCAGAAATACTCTATTCACCTCACACCCTCTTCCCCAAGACATGACATTGCTTGACAGATGACTGCATGCCAAAGAATAATACACAGTCAGCAATCCAGCCCGGTCTAGAGATGACCTCATCTGCAAAATAGCAAAGAAGGCAGAATTCAATTTTTTACAAACATGTTCGATATGGGAAAAGAAATGTACCGACTCATCAAGCCACGTGCCTAAAGATTTAGTATAAGCTGAGGTTTCAATATTATACGTTTCTTTATCCTCTACCAGCAATAGTTTTGTTAATATTGAAATTTATATATAAAGTCTTTGTTGGGTTAAGTATTAACTGATTACGCTGACACCAAATCTCCAGCTCCTCACATACCCCTCCCACTGTACGCAACAGCTCCTCTGGGGCATCCGCAGATATAGCTATCGTGGTATCATCAGCAAACATAACCAACTTTCCTACTGATGAATCTAGGTAGGTCGTTAACATAAATCATAAACAAGAGCGGCCCCAAAACTGACCCCTGCGGCACACCCAAGGCGACTTTTTTGCAATCTGATTTACTTTTTTGGTATCGAACAAATATATCCCCAACAAACATATACGAGTTGATGAGTTTTAGGATATTTCCTCTTATACCCGAAGCAAAGAGCTTTCTCAATAAGAACTCCTTACTCACAGTATCAAACGCACTTGTTAAGTCAAACATTAGACACATCACATACTTGCCCCTGTCGAGCTCTGCATATACAAAATTAAGTAAATCACAGCATGCTGTCTCGATGGATTTATTCTGTCTGAAACCATGTTGGCAAGGAGTAATAATTGAATTCTGGTTAAAAAAATTTATCAAATTTACGTATATTATTTTTTCGAAAACTTTAGAAAATACACTCAGTATAGATATTTGCCTGTAATTGGCCGGGTTGTGAGGATCATCCTTTTTATATATTAGCGTAACTACCGCCTGCTTTAGTATTTGAGGGAAAATGTCCTCTGAAAGTGATCTGTTTATTAAATATGTGAAGGGAAGTGCGACAGATTCTGAAATTAATTTTAAAATTTGAGGACTTATACTATCGGAACCCGAGGAGCGTTTGTTCTTTAACGAATTAATAGTCGATACTATCCTTTCCTGAACCACCGCAAAAACTACTATTGTTTGAGGAATTGATTCTAAAGGTGTGACCTGAGCAATGTTGGTGTTCAGCTACTGCAGATTGTACAATTTGTTGCTTTTTTATACATGTTTCATGTTTCTTAAACCTAGTGGATATAGACCGTCCTGTTTCACCAAGATACTCTTTACCACAAGAGCAAGGTATCTTATAAATGCCTTTTGTTTAAAATGGAATTCCGTGTTTTGGAGACTTTAAACATTGTCCAACACATACAACAAGTTAACGTCTGCATAATTTTAAAATTAAAATACCTCATTAACAATTCCGTATAAAATATAAGTTAGCTTTTTTTATGGGACACCTTATACCGAATCCCTTTGAGCAAATTGGGAAAACTTCCTATTTACAAAGGCTTGATTTATATAGTTTTTTCTTTTGTCGTATATTTAAAACTTGACGAGGCTTTGCTTTCTACAACGCCGTGAATGATAAACTTTTTAACAAAATTTATCGGTGATGACAACCCAAATATGCCGTAAGAGAAAATTTGGCGCTTGAAAACTTTATAAATTAAATTCTTCATTTTTTTATATTATAAAAGACTCAAACTTCCGTGTTGAAACGGATATGACAGGACATGATTAATATCAAGTTATAGAAGTAGATTTGCGTTTATCCATCCTTAAATTGATTAATGTTGTATTGACACAGTCTGATTAAAGCCATGTTATTATTTTACAAATTAAAAAAGACTGTCAGGAACGTTAAACGACAAGACAAATCATGGATTGTAGAATGACTGTATGGGTCTCTTATAATTATTTTCTGGAAAATGAAACTATTTTTGTCGTTAGTTGCTATATAATTTTTGCTAATAAAAAATAACGAATTTATTTCATTTAATGTGAATTCTAGTGGCGTGTTTATCATAACAGCTCGAAAAATACAACTTCCCATTGAATATATACCGGGTGTCAACGAATCTATTAGACAAGTCATAATTTCTAGAGTATTATGTGTATCAAAATGAGAATTAGTACAGGTAAATGGTATGTGAAGGGGAGAGTTTTCGCATATTTTTCACTTTCCGGCCACTTCCGGTTTCACCGGAAATGGCCCCGGTTTTGAATTTTTAAATGGAACACCCTGTATATTTTAACATTTTTGGATTTCTGACACAATTCTAGATTAGAATGTGATATTTTAAAAACTTTTTACGTCTACTTCATTTTTTTAGAGCCACTTTTAAAATTGCATCTAGGTGGCCATGATCGGACGCAAACTAATCTAACGGCCTTAGGTGATGCCAAAAAAATACAATCGCAAAGTTTTAGTGACTAGTATGAAAGACAGGAATTGGATTAAAAATTTAACAAAATTAACAAAAAACTAACAAAATAAACTAATAACTTAGACGACGCACTTAAAATATTTGAAAGTACAGTAGCTGAATTTGTTAAAAAGTTTAGTGTAGTAAATGTTCAAAGTGCATTCCTTCTTTTTCACGACACATTTCAGCTCGTTCAATTGTTTCTCTCAACACGTTTTGTAGCATTTGGGGCGTTATACTTCTAAATGCATGTAAAATTCTTTCTTCTAATATTTCAAGAGTAGCTGGGGCTGCTCCATAGTAAACCCTTTCTTTAACATATCCCCAGACAAAGAAATCGAGCACAGTAAGATCCGGTGAGCGGGCTGGCCACCGTACCGGACCATTGGTTGCAATAATTCGATTATTAAAATGCTCTATTATATAATTAAGAACTTCTCTAGTATTGTGAGGCGGTGCTCCATCTTGTTGAAAGTAAATTCGCCGTAAAACTGCTAAAGGTATATCATTGAGATGATTTTCGATTTCATTTTGAAGAAAACCTAAGTATCTAACCCCTGTTAACTGACCTTGAAACAATATTGGCCCAATTATTCTGTTTCCAACGATACAAGCCCAGACATTGACGCCAAATCTTTCTTGAAAATTGCCCTCTCTCATTTCATGTTGATTTTGTTGGGTCCAGTACCGAGTATTTTGCTTATTGAACATACCATTATTTGTAAATCGGGATTCGTCGGAAAATAGAATAAAATCGATAAAATTTGGGTTAACTCTATGATTTTGAAGCAGCCAATCACAAAACACTACCCGTCTATCGCCATCCTCAGTATACAAATGTTGATGTAACTGATATTTAAATGCTCGATATCCATGCTTTTTCAGTATTTTTCTTGCTGATTCATAACTTATCTGCAGTTCTTGACTAATTTTTCTTAACGAAACTGTTTTATCAACCTCAACCATAGCAAGTACGTTAATCTCAGTCTCTTCATTTATGATAAACCTCTGTTCCGCCTCTTGATTTCCTATTTGCCTAAAACGAGTCTCGACATACGGAAAATACTGATGGGCTGGATGTTGCCGATTCGGATATCTATGAGCATACAACTCGGCAGCATTCCTTGAATTTCTATGACACTCTCCAAATATTAATAACATATCCACTTTTTCACTTTGAGTATACATTATTTTAACGAAAATTTAAACTAAACTTAACGAAAATTAAGAAACTTTTACGTCTGTTCTTAGAGCGTATGTCACTGTCATTATCTACTTAAGTGAGTGCTTTGTTTTCCAAAGAAGACTTGATAAAAACAGTTGCAATTTATTATGCATCA
Source organism: Diaprepes abbreviatus (assembly GCA_034092305.1). Taxonomy (NCBI): domain Eukaryota; kingdom Metazoa; phylum Arthropoda; class Insecta; order Coleoptera; family Curculionidae; genus Diaprepes; species Diaprepes abbreviatus. The sequence goes on along the minus strand of JASJET010000055.1, from coordinate 2,242,293 downwards.
TGGCTGTCCATGACGTACTTGTCATAAGTAAATAAATTATCCAGTATTTTGCTTAATAATATTTCATTTCTGTTCTTAGGTCTAATCCAATGGCAAATAAATTAGAAACACCCGGTATATATATATATATATATATATATATATATATATATATATATATATATATATATATATATATATATATATATATAACAACTAGTTATAAGGGCCACAATTTATTTTAAAGCAATTGCAGTAAATAAAACGTCATATTCCAAAAAAACAAAAAAATCAAATGTGGTCTACCACATACAATGCAAAGATTGTCTATTGAATTATATCGACCAAACTAGTCAGTATCTGGAAAATAGTCTAAATGGACATAGATATGATAAAAAATATTATAGCCCGAAAAAACATGAAATGAGACACAAACGCATTATTGATTATGAAAATACAAAAGTTTTAAAAACTGAAATCCACAAAGGACAACGAGAATTTTATGAAATCACAATAAAACAATGCGAATGCCGTAAATGATAAAACATACATTAATAAGCTAAATCAAATTTATTTCAATATATCAAGTTAAATCAATACAATTGAAATTCTAAAATATACATAACAATAAATAAGAATAATTTCCCTTAATCAGTTTTTCGAAATTAGATCAAGATCATTTTTGTCGAGTAATTGCAGTTAGAGTTAAAAATGGAGTATCCACTTTCCCATTGTGACTTTTTTTTAATATTTCATAATTTATAGATATATACAATACAGTGCATTTCCGAATAATAGGTACTAAATCTGTACATAAAAACAAAATCCCTATTATTAATGGTAAGTTATTGTTTCATATATAATAACATTAACAAGGTGCATTTTTGTAGGGGCCTTAAAAGCAAACAGTTGAAAAAGAATTGGCCAGTAGTAATATTATATTTACAATAAGTATGACTACTTCATATATATACATATATATATATATATATATATATATATATATATATATATATATATAAAGAATTAAAGGATACTCCTTTTGACCAAAACGAGCTTTCTTTAAAATTAAGGTCGGTTTTTAATCTCTTTATCTACTTGGGATCATTTATTTACTTTGTTTTACTTGGCTTAAGTCCTTTTAACCCTTTTAGCTTAGATCTTTATATTAAATTTGTTAAGCTTGTTGCTTTATCTATTTTTGGCGAATTTTAGATCTTAACCCTCTTTTTATATCATTATATACAAAAACAGACCAAAATTGACGGGCATGAATACAGAAATACCCATAGAATTATTTTCTGAAGGGAAAATATATCTACTTAAGGAAAGTTACTTGTTTCTCTTTGTTTATATATAATTTAATATATCTTTATAAACAATCTAGGAAATCATATAACGTTAAGCTGACCTAATTTCATGAATTATGAAAACAAATGCGAACATTTGAATAGGTGTAATAATGAGACTTAAAAACTATTATCAGGATAGTTACACTGATTATTATTATTTTTTCTATCAGAGCTCAGACTCCCGTTTTCGTCCTCAAATAACCAATAATAATATAATATATAATCATAATAATTCAGGGTATTGCATTTAAAAAAATGCTTAAAATTAATATTGAATATCCTCAAATTAAATCTAAATATTGTTCTATTGTGAGATAAAAATACAAAACAATGTTACTGGTATTAAGATTTTAGTGAAATTTTGATTTCAGAAAAAATATTTAAAACTTTTTTATTTTTTCAAGTATTTTACGAAAAACAAACTGTGATTGAATGAGATTCCAACTTTGATTAAAAAAAGTTTAGGTCATTACATTCAAAGGAAAAAAATGGGATATTCGATTTTAGGACACCGAAGCTTCTTTTAGAGTGTGCCCCCTTTAACTTCATTAAGATTTCGATTCAACGATCTAGCCGCAATTAAATACTGTATTACTAAGTAGACACCCTGTATTGTTAATATCGACTTGAATGAATGAATGAAAAAGGAAGTAGTGACACTAGATCATCGATGCCTAGGCCTCTATTGGGCCTTTTACATCCCACTATAAATGCAGGTGATTCGAGGCTGATCGCCTTTGCGAATCCAAGCAGCCTCATTAGTTGAACTTGCCTAACTGCTTGCGGTATCTCCGAAATATTTCTGTCCGAGTCCGTTGAGTACTGGGCATTCTCTGAGGATATGATCAACAGTTTCATCCTCCTCCAAACACCATCTGCACATCGGGTCGTCTTCGACACCGATTCTATGAAGATGGTCCCTGAGGTGACAATGTCCTGTCAACAATCCCACCACAATTCGCAGCTCTTTCCTTCCCAAGGAGAGAAGCTTCTTAGTACGCCCTGCACTAGGCCCAGTTATATGTTCCTTAGCACACCTCATTCACGATTCAATAAATTTGCTTTGCAGCAACGATTTTAATTCCCTTTAGCCAATAGCAATTGGGATAGGTAATATTGGTTGGAGTCAATACGGTTCAGTCGCCGAACCCAACTTTGCCAGACGATCTGCTTCCTCATTCCCGCATATGCCCGAGTGACCCGGGACCCATATGAGTCTGATTGTGCAACCTTTCATTGTCATACCATTTAGTACGTCCTTGCATTCAGACACTAGTCGTGAAGTTACGACACTGGACTTCAGTGCCAATATTGCACCCTTACTGTGTGAGCTTATATTTATTACCCTTTTCCTGCCAACATCCCTCTCACAGAGATGGACACACTGCAAAATAGCATAAATTTCCACTATAAAGATTGTCGCACATTGTCCGAGAGGATAGTACTCTATGACTCATGTGCTCTTGCCGAATACTGCGGCTTCAGCTCTTTCATCTTGTCGAGATCCATCAATATACTACCAGGATCTATTTTTCGGAAGGTTTTGCTCTCCCATCCAATCTTCTCTACTTGGCAGAAATATCTCCAGGGAGAGGTTGAGTTTATGAAAGGGCGTCATGTAATCTATCCGCATGGGTAGTGATGGACACCCCTCCACCGTACTTTCCCAGACACCTGAGTTGCCGTCCGTTCCAAATCCAAGATGTCCTAGACATGAGACCATAAACATACTTCTGGGCCTCGTTCTCTATGTATAAGGGAAGAGGAGGAAGGTTCGCCAGGACTGCAAGAGCCCTGGTAGGAGCAGTCCTCATCGCACTCAATATTCCCATACAAGCCATTCTTTGAACTTTGTCAAGTTGAAGAATGTGTTTGCGCTTTGTAGTACTACGCCACCATCCAATAGCGGCGTACGTAATCATGGAGTGGATCACCATAGTAAATATCCAAAATAGCACTTTAGGTGTCAGTCCCCATGTACACCCAAAGGCTCATTTACAAGCCCAGAAAGCACATATAGCTTTCTTGGTTCGAGCCTCAATATGATCATTCCAGCTCAGTCGTGAGTCCAGAATTACTACCAGGTATTTAACTGTCTCCTTAAATTGAGGAGTCCTTTCTACCAATGTAATTGTGGGAAGTCTCCCCATTTCCCTCTTTTTTTGTAAAGAGTACCACCTCGGCCTAGTCCGGGTTTGTTCCGAGCCCTTCTCTGTGGCACTACCGTTCCGCGATCCGGAGGGATCGCATCATTGGCCCCTCCAGGTCCCGGATATCGCGACCAGGGCACAAAATGATCAGGTCATCAGATAGGCCAGTGTATAAAAACCGACATCATTCAGTTCACTCAACAGGCTGTCCACAACAAGGCTCCATAGCAAAAGCGATAGCACTCCTTCCTGTGGACAGCCCCTATTTGACAGTTACATTGTTAAGCTCAGCATATGTTATTCTCTGAGTTAACATTGCTCTGATCCATGCGACTACTGTCGGTTCAGAGCCTCTTCGTTTATATTTCCTTTTTATGACCGGAAAATCAATAATCTATACTTTAAGTCCTGGGTAAAAATTAGTTATTCTTTGTTCAAGAGTAATTTTTAAGGAAACTGTTGTAGATAAAGACACTAGGTATAAGGTATTTAATTTAGAAAAAAAAAACGTAAAAGAAAATTAAAAATATTAATATTTAAATAATAATGCTGTACACTCTGTATAAAAAAAACAAATATTTTATTATTTAAAAAGAATGTAATCCCAGCTTAAACTTCAACCTCACAAATTTTTACAAAAAATAAAAAACCTTAAGGTAGTTTTAAAATCTACGTGGATAACTGATTTCGGCCTAAAAAATATTTAAAATTTCAATAATTTGGCAACTTTGCGTTTTAAGGCAAGAAATGGTTGAAAAGACGGTTCAGTGAATTCTCAACTTCGACAAAAAATGTTGATGTCTTATTTAAATAAAAAAAATAAAAATCATGTGTTACGTTTTTTGAGACACACTGTATTGTAAGTTTAGTCATTTTTAAAATGTATTTCCTTTAACGCACTAACATTCCACCAATTTTTTCATCGATTTAACGATATAGCGCAATCCAATACCGGAGTATTAAATGGATATCTTCTAGTTTTAAGTAGCTAAGCTGATCAAAACGTCGTACAAAAAAAAAACAAGCCCTCCAGTGTTGTCTACTACCAACAAATCAAATGATAGTAAACCATAAAATAAAGCGCCAGTGTTAGGAGCAAAATTTGTCTCCTTGGTTGCGGAAAGAACAGTATAAATTCTAAACTCTTGTAACACAAATCTACTTACGCGATTGCATCAATCATGTCTAGACCCATCTCAACGGTGCAGTGAGCGTGATCGGGTCGTGCTTCGGGCAGACCCGACACACAGTAGTAACAGTCGCCGAGGAGTTTGATTCGTAAACAGTGGTGTTCAGCTGCCAGTTTGTCGAATCTAAAATAAAAGAATAGAAGAAAAATTATTTAAATTCTGAAACTGATATTAAAAAAGGGGGCCTGGAAAACAAATGCTGTATTTTAATTTGCATTGTGACGTTCTCATATGGTTTCGAATACTTATTATATTGACTAATGTAAGTTTTTAAACTGGCATAGAAAATATTTTAAAAGAAGAAAAAATCAGATAATTTGTCTTGAAAATAATTATAATAACGGGCATAACAGTGATAAAATCAACAAGTAGATAATTTTCAGTATAATAAAATATTAGGCACACATTAATATTAACATAAAAAATGAATTATGAGAAATCTCTAAACATTTTCAACATATCCTCCAAGATTATTAACATATTTAAAATATTTTCTTTAATTTTACACCATAGAGTCTCAAATAAAATCTCTGTGGTTTTGGTTACGCAATATTACTGTGCGTCCAACTAATAAAAAACCCCCACAAAAAAAGATCTAATGGACTCAAATCTGGGCTATTGGCGGCTACCTTTCAAACCAAAAGTTATATCGGTTGCCAAATCAGATTATTATATTGCTAAACTGGGATATTTTCCAAATGAGCTTCTACATTATATTCAACTAAATTTAGATATCACTCATTTAAATTTCCATTTGACATAATTGGCACAATAGTTTTATTTGCCAACATGCCACACCAAATGCGAATTTGAATTGAAGCTAAAAGAAATAGAACAGTTGTTGCCAAAATAAAGTTACAAAAATTATTTGAGCAAATGTTCAAATTGACGCCCTTGAACTTCCAAACATTTTTCGCACCTAAGCAGGAACTTTTCATGGGTAGCTCTTCTTATTGACTTATTAAGTTTTTCAAATGCTATTCTGGCGCGCTGCATGCAATCTTCCATAGTGGTTAAGGCGGTGTTGTATACTTTATTTTTGATTGTCCCCCAAATAAAAATATTTAGTACTGTTAGGTCGTGGAAGCGAGGTGAGCAAAGATGTGGCTCATTCTTGGCTATCCATTGATCATAAAACAAGTTTTGCAGATGATTGTTAACTAAATGACTATTATGTAGAGGCGCCCCATCATATTGATAAAGAGATTTCTATGACTAGCCAGCGGCAAGTTATCTAAATAGTTCACTTCCAAATTTTTCAAGATGTCGAAGTAGCAGTTACCTATAAATTAAAAAACGTATTTTGTATCTTGAAATCTTCAAAAATGGCTAACTTACCATTCAGATTATCTTGGTAGAATTCTAAGACGACGACGCCGTCATTTTTTATAGCACAATACACGTAAAACTCCAAGACTATTGCAAATTTAATTTTCTAAACAGATGTACGTCTGAGTCGCTCCAATAGTAAGAATTGCGTCGATTAAACAATCCATTTATTGTGAATGTGGCTTCGTCCGACCAAATAATATTATTCAAAAAACCAGCATTTTCTTTTGACCGAAGTAAAATATATTGACAGAACTCTACTCTTCACGGAAAATCAGTGCCTTTTAAATGTTGTACTGTAGAATATACATAGGGATGAAAATTATGTTTCCATAAAATCCTTAAAACTGATGTTTGAGATAATCCAGACTCTTAATGCTACTTGCCTTGTAGATATTGTGGAATATGCGGCAAAATATCTTAAAATTGTAGTTTCAATATTTTTATTATTAACAACTGGTTTATTTCTATTTCTTTTTGCTTTTATGGATCCAAAGTTCTTGAAGTTTTCTATAATCCTTTTAACAGTTGGTGGTGTTGGTTTCTGTTTCTGCGGATATCGGATCGCGAATGTATCGCATGTTCTATCACAATCTCCATGAATAATAAATAAGTTTAAATAATCTTCCTGTGTGTAATTTAATCGCCCTAGCATGATTATTATTAATCAATGTCTAATGACAAGAAAAAGTAACTATTCTGTTAGATTCGATTGTTTTATTTTCGCCACGCCTCGCCGTCATGGCCAACTAATAACAAAATGTAAAAGTGGTATAGTTGTTGAATGTTGAATTTTCAATATTTTGAAAACTAAAAATTTTTCGAATATATAACTTTTACAAAGTTACCGTTATTTTTAATGCTTAATATGATAAAATTATAAAAATAGGTGCTTTCTATTTGAAAAAATTGACTTTTGACGATTTTTTAAATATAATTTAACCTACATAGTTTGTTTTTTAAAATTGTAAATATGTTTGTGATGAATGTTTTTAATGATATAAAAAATATTTTTAGGAAGATCAATAAATAAAAAAAACTAACTGTTAGGATATTAAAAATTTATTGACTTTTTCGGCAGAGAAATTGTAACAGGAATTTTCTTACTATATTCTAATTATATACACTTAAATAAATAATGAAGCTATAAGTTTATTTCCATGTCTAGCCTATGTTGAAGGGATTTTCTCCAAATATTTTTCAAAGCAACTTTTGGGATACTTTATTTTGTTTATGAAGTTTGTTTCAGAGATAAAATTTTGATTTGTTGCTCCCCTGGCATTTTCGCTAAAATATATTTTCATAAAGTTCGTTCTGAAAGTTCTCTAGAAGTTTAAGCCTTTACCTGTCATTACTACAGTAAAATTTTTAATCTCAGTCAACAACTGTGGAGTGACATCACGGACCTGTTACTGGAAAATTAAAAAGGTACGTAAAGGCTTTGTAGTTATACTGATAAGTTTTTGTAAGTGACGTGACAAGAAGAAAAAAATACAATTACTTTTTTTTTGGCTTTAATTTATTTTGGGTTTACATTAGATACTATTTCGTAGTGTTAAAAATAATGGTTCGACTAAGTTTAAGAACCGGATGGTGTTAGATAAAGGGAATACGTGTTTGAATAATTTAGTTACGACAACAGTATATATATATATATATATATATATATATATATATATATATATATATATATATATATATATATATACTGTTGTCATAACTAAATTATTCAAACACATTTTGTATCATAGGTTTTCACAGATAGTGGAGTGTGCACTGGTGTTTTTCCGTTTGTCAGTAGAAAAATCTTCATGACGTTTCGCCAACATTTCAGTTGGCGTTCTCATTTGGCATCTTCAGTGCTTGCGGGGTTGTAGATGAACTGATGAAATTTGATGTGTAGTATTCTTTACACGCGGTCGTAGATCATACTTATTGGTAGGTGTTCGCTTTGGTCTCTTCTCGAGCGCCGGTGGTGGTGTCAGTCTAGCCTCCGGCACCGTACTGGTACAATGGCCTTGCTTAAAGACAGTTTTCCAGGTAGAATGAAGATTAACTGCATCGTCTCTCTTATTCAGAGTGCCAATTTTTTTAATTTTAAAAGGATCATCTTTAAGACACCCAAAGGACATAATCGATTTGGAAAATCAAGGCGTATATAAGAATGCATGCGACACCTACCTTAAAACACGCAAAGACCGGACGAACAAAAGAATATCGGTAAGGCTAAGACATAAACAAACAACATCAGCCTTTTCTCAACATCAGCTTAAGACATAGAACACTACAAGGCAAGAATTTTAAAAAAGACTTGTTTGGTGAGGTTGAAATAAAGCTGAGATTGTCTGTTTGTTTTTGACGCTATTTTTCTGTTCTTGAATTCTTGCTGATATGTACCTGTTTGTTTGTCCTATATATATTTGATGGCAATCTATACATGGAATGCTGTAAATGCCATGATTTTTAAGGTTGATCTTATCTTTGGGATTTCCCAGGATGTTGGCTATTGTTTTTTGTGGTTTAAACAACCGGAAACAGCATCGATTTTGAAAAAGCAAAAGAAATAGCACCAGTACAGAACTACAAGGTACGGCTCATAAGAGAGGCCCTAGAAATTGAAAAAGAGAGACAGCTGAATAAACGACACGATATTATACATTTTCCAACTACACGGATAACATTAATAATCAAAAAACACGAGTATACGAAAGACCAGTTACAAGAATCAAATATATCGCACTCGGCAGAGGGGAGAAGCCTGCGAAGCCGCTTGTCCAATCAGAAAGCGAGCCAGCTAAACAAAACTCGAAATTCATCAGAGGCCACCATCAATTCTCAGCGAGTAACGAGATGAATCGCACTTGAAAATGCCAAATGAGACTTTGGCGAAACGTCGTGAGAACGAGTTTTTGAATGAACAGATTGATACCCGGAATAACCAAACCATTCATTCCACCATCCGTGAAAACTTACGATATAACATGTATAAGCTCTCCCGTATAAAACATGTGTTGCGTACATGTTATTGTTTTTGTGTTTTGTTTGAATGCTTGCTTATACATTCGACAGTAGATGTAATATTTTGGAATATATTTACGGACCCACATGGTAAACATATAAATTATTCATGTACATTATTTTTTGATTGGGTTCAAATGGTAATATATACAATTTTTTTCTTTGTGATACAAAATGCAATGTTTTTATTGTCTGTATTGAATTTGAATCGATAGAAAATAGCACTAAAGGTATAAAAACTGACAAAAAAATTGTTTATTGCATTGATTTGTTTTAAACAATTCTTGAACTAATTTAAAAGAAATGCAGGTCATAATTCTACATATTGTAAACTAGTTAAATAAGTAAAACTAATGTTTCTTGTTAAATTTTACAAAACTCACTGATAGATCATTTACAATTTTTTTTTATAAGGGAGACCTCAATATTATGTTAAAATATTTTTTGGTAGCGTTTTCAAAATGGTGTATCCTAAAGTTGATACATTTATCGTTTTTGTTTGTTTCTGTGATTTAACATTTTAAAAGAAATCAATTCCAAAATGCTACCACTGACAAAAAGCAGGGTATATGTAACTTGTTCTTTTCACACACACACACAGAGATATTAAAAATCCGTAAGATAATGGTTTCTATTTCTGCTATTTTTTTCCCTTAACTTATATTTTTAATTTATATTTGGTCTTTAAGAGGTAAGTGAACCATTTCGATATAATTTCATATATCTAACAACTTACTGAGGTGACAGTAAACAAGAGAAAAAATCAAACTAGTGATATTTCAAACTTTTTCTAATAAGAATTAAACAAATCTGGAAGTAGAATCTTGAAATGGCCATATTGTTTCACAAAGCGCGCGTATAAATATAGAAACGTAATAACACGTAACAACTTCCTGCTTCAGAACTTTTTAATAAATTACTTTCAAATTATATCTTTCGCTTTAGAGTTTCTCGGAATTTAAGGATTACTTATTCTTTCAGAAATCGATTTTTAAATAAAGCAACGTATTTATTAGGAAAGGAGAATTCTGTAAAAATGACAATTTTTAAAGAGTGGTTTATTTGATTTGTGTTAGGGATTTTTTTGTAATTCCATCACTGTAATTTTTTTATACCTGTGATAAACTAGTGAAAGGGTACATAACCACCCAGCAGTTTCAACTGTCATAATCAGCCGATATAGTAGACCTGAGTGATTACCGATCGCAAATAAAAGTCAATTCGTTGAACCATTTTTTCGTATATGTACCAGAATTTTGTTTGCAAAAAATGTTTTTGTGAAAAGAAAAAAAAAAGTTACTTTTTCTTATAGCAAAACTAGTTTAAAAGGGTTTCGGATTATTTTTGTTAGTTTAGTCACCTTTTTTATTCAGTTGGTTTGTTCCGCAAAATCTAAAAATCTGTCAAATATCTTTTATTTTTTGGGTTAAATACAGAAGACGATGAAGACCGAAAAAACTATAATCGATATAAATATATAGTGAAAAAAGAAATTAAAAAACAAAAAACAAAACATGGAAAACCAAATGTGCTGAAATTAACTCAATGGTGGGAGGATCTAGGTCTAGAGAAGCTTGGCGAACTATAAACAGTTTTAAAAGAAACACAAACGAAAGAGGAAAAATAAATCCCATAAAGATAGAACAGTGGAAAGACTACTATAATAATCTACTGGAAGACCAACGTGGAGAGTATTTACACACGCAACTAGATTAAGATGAAATAGGAGTTAACGAAGTAGATACTATTAAATTAATAGAAATAAAAGCAGCATTACAAAAAGTGAAGAATAATAAAGCACTAGTACCAGAGAATTTACCTATCGATTTAATTAAACATGTCACCACAAGAACGTATGAGCTGCTTTGTGTACTTTTTAATAAGGGCCTGGCAGGGGAAATAATTCCAAGGGATTGGAGGAGCTCTTACAGAAATTCCATTTATAAAAAGAGAAACAGGAACGGCTGCAGTAATTATCGGGTATTAGTATTACATCGCCCATTGGAAAGATTTACGAAAGAGTCCTAACAGCTCGAATAGAAGAGGAAGCCACGGAAATGGAAGAATAAGGGGGATTTTGACCTGGATGATCTTGCGTGGACAATATATTTACAATAAAATGACTGGCAGAAAAGAGACTAGGAAGAGGAATGGAGCTTCACGCTACTTTCATAGATCTTCGTAAGGCATTTGACTACGTTCCTTTGCAGAAATTATGGATCGCAATGAAAGAAGCAGGCATAAACAGTTTATATATAAACGCCGTAAAAACACTATGTAGAGAAAACCAAGCGGTTGTTAAGGTCGGAAATCAAACTTCTGAGGCTTTCTCACAAACAAAATGGGTTAAACAGTGCTACTGCCTCTCTATAACCCTGTTTAAAATTTATTTCTGCAGCGCTTTAAAACAGTAGATACGAAAATGTAGCCTCATGGAAATATGGATAGAGGACACTCAGTTTTATACAATCCTCTTTGCAGATGATCAGGTAGTTCTCGCGGAAGACCAGCAAGACATGACTTCCATAATAAATAAACTCATAGGACAAGACATTACATTGAAACAGAAAGCAGAATAATAAAAAAACGTTAGATAATACCTAGGAGTTACAACAGATGAAGACAGAAAAGATATTTTTAAGAAAATAGGCAAAGACAAAACTATGATTAAAACACTACATCTAATCTTGTGAAGTAAGAACCTAACAAAGAAAACAAAAAGAATGATATATCAGGCTATGATTCAGCCAGTACTGACGTATTGGTAAGAAGTGTGGGTTACAGATAAAAATATGTCACAAAAACTTCTTTCAACAGAAATGATATACTGGAGAAGATATTCCGGTTTAACTTCACTTGATCATGTAAGAAATGAGAGAAAGAATGGAAGTAATAAATACGATAATGGACGATATAACTCAAAAATGGTTAAAATGGTATGGACACCTGCAAAGAATGAATGGTTGTAGGAGAACGGCATCATGAATTCAGTGTCTTCGTTCGCCGACTTCGAAGAATCGAAGTACGTTTCCTTGTTCTATTAAATTTTTTTCAAAATTTAGCAGCTGTAAGGCACAAAGTATCGTTTTTGTTTAGACATGTTAAATGTATCTACAGAGCATGAATTTACTTGGTATTTTGTGATAATATTAATTTTACAGCAATTTTTCTTAATTCATAGTCGGTCATCTTGACACGAATCCATGAAAACTCTCTTAAAAACCTGTTACTGGTCTGAATTACCTGTTTTCTTTATCTAAACTATCTATTGCTAAAGCATTCTAGTAACCCAATACTGTATTGAGAGTTATAATGCATAGCTTCATGTTTTTAGCACACTCCAGGGTAAACGTATCTAAAATGTACTTGCTATGGTGTAATCTATAAATTCCTTAGTTGATAAAATGCTTATCTGAGGGAACTTGGCAGATAAAGACTTTAAGAACCACCACTGGGGCCAAAGCCTTATGAAAAATAATACTCGAGTTTCAACCAACCTTATCACGGGGACCATAGGTGAGTCTTAGTTTTTATGTTTTACCTTCGGCTTTTTTAATCTGTAGAATTTTGAATCCACCTGCTAGTCTGTTCCGAGTTAAGGATTTTGAGTATTCCTCATCTCTTATCGTATCTCTGCAGAAGACAAATGTCTTAAAATAGTTTTAATAACATATTATCTTGAAGAAACACGCTTTATCGGATTTATCTTACTATATCTTTCATCTGCAGGTGTCTCTTTATTATAAACATACCATTGTTCGTGATCTTTGGCTCAAGTGTAACCAACTTTCTTAATCTTCTAATTACTATTGTAACTCTCTTATATTATCGTATCACTATTGTAACTTGCTTATTTTATCTTGGCAATATTGTAATCTTTAAGTTCTGAATCTTCTTATTGATTTTTAAAAGTTATAGAAAGCAAACTTTGCAAACAGAATTATTTATGTTTTGTTTTTAATACCTGTTAAGAAATTTTAACTTCAAATTTTGACTACATAGATTTGTGTTATAGTTTTTGATTTAAGGGTACTAAAGTTTTAGTATGTTATTTTAATGTGTACAATCATTTTTAATACAACACCTTCTCCTCTTCTTCGGGTGCCATGTGCTATGCCGCACGTCGGCGATCATTTGTTCATCTCATGATCACATTATAACTAGAGTGCCCTCCTCAGCCTGTCTAAATATGGTTGCGGCGTCTGATATACCACACCAGTTTCTTATATTATGGAGCCAAGAGTGTTATTTACGACCTGGCCCCCGTCTGTCCTCAATTTTTCCCTGTAGTATTAGCCTTGGTATGGAGTAGTGAAGTCCTCTTAGTATATGCCCAAGATATGACACTTTTCGTTGTTTTACAGTGCCCATTAGTTGTCTTTCTATGCCAGCTCCTCGTAGAACTTCATCATTCGTTATGTGAGCAGTCCAGGGGATACGCAGTAGTCGGCGGAGTGTCCACAATTCAAAAGCTTCGATCCGATTCAGCCTCTCAGCCTTAAGTGACCAAGTTTCAGCACCATATAGTAGAATAGGCCATACATAACATTAAACCACACGTATTCGAGTATATAGTGGCATATTTCTGTGAATCAGAAGATTCTTAAGTTTAAAAAAAGTTGTCGGACTCCCTTCAGTATATTAAAGGTCTCTGTTGACAGATCGCCATCAATATGGATCTCAGCTAACTGTTACCAAAAAAGTTCTCTTATTATTCTAATATCTTTATCATCTATACCGATCTCCTGTAATCTCTCCAACAGCGGCTCGTGCTTTACGTTATCAAAAGCTTTCTGATAGTCAATAAAGCAGATGAAAACATCTTGCCTTTGGTCATAGCAATTTTGCACAAGTAATTTCATTGTGAAGAGATCTTCTCTAGTATCAAGTCCCTTAATAAAGCCAAACTGTGTGTCGCCACTCATATCCTCACCCTTTCTGTATATTCTTGAATGGACTACTCGAAGGAATGTTTTAAGAGCATGGCTCATCAAGCTTATGAGTCTGTAGTCTTCGCAGTTCTTGGGGTTTGTTTTCTTTGGAATAACAATAAACGTAGACTTTAACCAATCCACTGGGATTGGCCGAGAGTCATATATCACGTTAAAGAGATATGTAAGTTGTTTAATATCGACTTGCAACTTACAACACCTATTGTTATTAAATTGTTAAAATAATATCATTCACACAGAACTAAACTTGTGTTAGGAATAAAGTTTGAATTAATAACCACAAGTTCTGTTTATTAAAAACAAAAAACGCAACAATTAATCATTCCATCAATCTGAGCAGACAAGAAATACGAGGTCGATTCAATTATAGAAAAGTTACTAAAACTATTTAACATAAGAAATTTTGGAAATAGAAATAAAGCACCTTAATCGATCATCAAGCTATGTTAGGAAAAAATTTAATTTACACATCAAAAGATGATTCGATAAACAATAATTTTTATGTTGTTAATTTCTTTATATAATTGTAATTTATTTAAAATATAAATATTCTATTTTAAATAATCCTAAAAACAATACCTTGGCTATTTGTGTGTTGGAATGAAAGAGTGTAGTATTTTAATATTATATATCATACCCGGATCGTGACTAAATGTACTGGTTCACTAGGTCAAGCGGTGGATGGAAGTAAAAATGATTACATTACTTTCAAAGAAACATAACTGAATTTTTGCGGGTTATGTGTAATAAATAAGTAAGTTCTTATTGACTCTGTATAATATTCTTAGGTAGTTCCCTGTAAGGGATATTGCATTTTGGTCATATTTGTGGAATAACTTATCATAATAATTAATCCTGGCTTCCTTAAGTGCTCCTAATACTATATACACCGGAATCTCGTGAACAGGCCACGGAAAATTAATTTGTGGTCAAGCCGATGTTATATTTCATAAGTTATGAGGGTTAGGTCAGAAAGGGATGGGTAAAATTCCCTTAACGAAAATTTACTAAGGGCTAAGGTAAATTTTACCATTACAGGTGGCATTATTGTTATAGTAAAGGTAATGAAAATAAAACGATATCAAATTTGAGGACTATCTATCTACAGCAGATTTCGAAATTTCATTATATACAGTGCTTTCGTAAAGTAGCGGATAAATTCAATATAAAATAAATGGTTACTTGTTTGGAAAAGCGCTAGGACCCGTCGAATTTTTGTGTTTAGTTTACCGTTTTTTTTTGCGTGATACGGAAATATACAGGATAACTCAAAAAGGAGTTAAGACGTCATCGATATTTTTTTTTTTAATTGTAAAATCATTTTTTATTTCAGAGTCAGAAAGGTCATATTTTTTACATACTACAAAGTAAATATTGATGTTGATTACGTAAGAAAAATGTCAAGAGAAACTACTGTAAAACTTTAAAATAACACATTATATGGAGTTAAATTTGTGCCAATACATCATACTGTCCATGCTCATGCCACGAGAACGGTGTTTCAAAATGGAAGGGATTTCAGATCACAGCTTAGTATATACTGAACTAAAATTTAATAAGCCTCGTCGTTCAATAACTTTTCGAACATATCGCGTTTATACACACTTTAATTACAATGATTTTCTGAATGATTTGCATGCTGTTAATTGGAATGTGATTTATGATATGCAGAGAGTGGATGACATGGTTTCGTTTTTAAACGAGAATGTTAGATCGGTATTTGATGTTCACGCGCTTATCAAAAGATCGCGCTTTACAAAGGCACCTGCTCCATGGTTGCCGGAAAACCTCAAATTTATGATAAAACTGGGTAAAAAAGCTCTATCGAAGTTTTAAAAAAACAAAGACAGATGATGCTTGGAATGAATATAGGGATCTTCGCAATTACATTACGATGGCTGTCCGAAATGAAAAAAAGACGTACCTACAACAGAAGTATAGGGTGGATCCAGGAACTTTTTGGCGTACTTTGAAGAGACTTAATATTGGCACATCAACTGGATCGTCGCTTTCAAATGTGGGTTCCCCTTCGGATTATAATGATCATTTCCTCAACAGTATTCCTTTGACAGATATAACATCTAACAATAGGTTTTTGGATGAGTACAGGAATACGCATTTCGGGGATGTAACCGATGCTTTTGTTTTTACCGGAGTTGACAATAACCGCGTGAATGAAGTTATCTTTAAGATAAAGTCAAATGCTCTGGGAGCTGATGAGATAGACTGTAAGATGCTATTGTTGATCACCCCTTGTCTCACTTCATATTTAACTTTCATAATTAATAAGTGCCTTTCTACTTCTTCCTTTCCACTACAGTGGAAATGTGCTAATGTTTTACCAATTCCTAAGGTTTCTAATCCCACTACCATTTCTGAGTTTCGTCCTATTAGTATTTAACCGACATTGTCTAAGGTACACGAGAGGATTGTCTATGATCAGATAAGCAAATTTGTGAATTCGAGAGGCATTTTGCCATCTACACAGTAGGGATTTCGCCCTTCACATAGTACAACTACTGCACTTCTTAAAGTGAGCGGTGATGTGTTTGGTGCAAGTGATAGCAGTTTGACGACATTTCTTATATTACTGGATTTTAGTAGGGCCTTCGACATTTTAGATCATACGATGTTTTTTTGCAAAACTGGGATACATTGGCTTGGAGAGGAGTGCAATGGAGTGGTTTAGAAGTCATCTTGGAGATAGAAACCAAAGAGTGTGCATTGGTAATGAGAGGTCTGAATTTGTGACTTTCAATAAGGGTGTACCACAGGGCAGCATTCTTGTGCCGTTGTTATTTTCACTGTATACAGCTGATTTCTGTAAATTTATAAAAACTTGTCATTCTCACCAATACGCTGACGTGCAAGTTTACTGCTCGTTTAATTTAGTCGGCATGGCACAAGCGGCACAGCAGATTAATGATGATTTACAGATCATTTTGGAGATATTCAGGGGTCATGGACTGTGTCTGAACGGTTAGAAGTTGAAACTTCTTCTTTTTGGTTCGCACAGCTAACAAATTGTGAAGAGTAATATTTATAAAATCAAAATTGGTGATACAATGTTGACGCCGTCGGACTCTGCCAAGACACTGGGGTAATGTTAGACGTACAACTTCGCTTTGAGGCACATACCTCGAATTTTTTGCAAAGGTGTTATTATAAGCTAAACATTCTTTAATGCATAAAGATGTCTCAACAACTGAAATAAAGTTGAGACTCTGTGACTCTTTGATATTGTCTTTGATGTCATACTGTGACGTTGTATATTGGCCAGCACATTAAGTGAGAGGAATAGTCTCCAGGGACTTCAGAATGCCTGCCTTAGGTTTTGCTACAGTATGAGAAAGTTCGATCATGTGACACCTTTATTTCGGGCATCCCGATGGTTTAATTTAGCAAACCTTGTTCATAGGATTGTGTTGACTGTGTGTTCTTATCTATCTAATAAATTAATTCGTGGCAGTGATATTCATAGGAGACAAACACGTTATGGTTCCAGGTTCATTGTCGTAGCCCTTAAGAATGTCGCTAGCTTCAAAAGAGTTGTTAAATTATTTATTATTGGTACGCGTGGTCGGGTGCGGTGATGTTCTGGATCACTTGCACGTAAAAGCCCAAAAGTGTGAACATGAATGTTTTAGAATTTACATTTTTATTTTTTCTCAAATAATTCTGTATCTTAGATTATATTTACTTTTAGTTTACCTTAGATTTAATTTAAGAAAACAGACGGTTAGGTGAGTATCTATGCTAGATCTCGCCGTCCATTATTGTATTTGTTAAGTTTATATTTTTGATGCTAATAAAAAGACATTATTATTATTATTCAATACTCTGAGAACGTTGGACAGAGTCCTAGCGCAAACCCCATAGAATATATATAGGACATCCATAAAATACCTCTAGCTTAATTGCCGAGTTAAATATTATGTTTACAGGAAGAATGGAATCGAATTTAGCAAGAAACCATCCAAGATATTTTTCGCAACCTCCCTAGAAGTTGCTACAGTTACAAGAAGAAATTCTAAATAGCAAACATTCATTACGTAACCTTAACGTAATATTATGGCTGTATTATTTTGAGTAATTATCAATTGATCAAAGTGAACAAAGTGAAACTGATAACTTCATCTTCTTTTGAATATGCATTTACTTGTCATTGGGCTGAAGTGATCGTGATTACTTCAAGTGATAGAAGTGAAAGTGATAATGACTCAAAAAAATAGCCCTTATATTGTTGTTCTTGTTGCTCATTTTTATTATACGTTAGATTCAAAACCTACTTATTTCAATGATTTTTCCAAGAATTCGATGTAAAGCTGAAAAATTCAATTTATTTGATAAATAATATATTCAAACACTTCAATGTATTAGAGTGCATTAAAAATTATTGTTAGTCCGAAACTGAGTTTAACCTCTGCCAAAATTTAGTAAGTTAAAATATAATTACGACGAAGTTTGGTCAAAGAAGATAATAGCTTTTCAGTTGCATCTAGACTAAAAAGATAAAAAATTAGATTTACTGATGCAAACAAAGAGCATAGGAAAGGGCTTTCAGGTCGCAGAATTCAATTTTGATGCCTACTTTTAAAATGAAGGACTAAAAATAGAAAAATAGAAAATTTCGAGCACTGGTTCTCCTGGGTATGTGGATTAGGAAGCTTGTATTTAAGGTAACTGAGAAGGCTCGTTCGTCTATTGTCTCAGTCAAGTGGGGATTGCTACTCCTCAACTATGTGAGTTAAGCAGTTGGGGTAGGTGGCTATCGAGGAGGTTTGCTCTACTCGGTTGTCTATGGTCTTGATTTTTGGTATTTTATGTACAAGTTTTTTCAATTTTTCTCTATAGACTGGATGAAGTATCTCCTAGTGTTCCGAAAGTTATATTAACGCACTTTCTCTATTCCATTTCTTCGAAAAAATAGGAGATTACATCCCTGCAACTTTCTCAGTGAAGTGTGGTTCGTTGTCTTCAGTGTATGTGGGTTTGGTACCTTGATTTGTTTCTATAGGTGGCTCTTTCCGCTTGCTTTTCTGTTATTTTAGTTAGATGAAACTTAATGCTTTCAGGGGGTGCGGACTGAGAAGCTTGTCCGTATGGTGTCTTGTTAGATAGGACTTGCTGCCTAGTGTGTATTTGTAAACTTGATTTTATGGCTAATGAGACGACTAGTTCAATAAGTTTTCAGTTGTGTTGGTGAGGTGGCACGCGCAGCTCCAGAGATTGTGGTTAAATTTGGGTTATAAAACTTGTAGAGAGTTGAGAGCTTGCTGCGCTCATTTGCCTGTTGTATTGGTTGTGTGGTTCTCACTTTACCCCAGCAAATATATTTTTCAATGTTTTTGGGTCCAATCAAAAAAAATTAACCCACCTTGGCCAAATTTGGTCTCCATGAACTCATTTTCATGTGCTAATGCTTGTGAGATTTATTGCTCGAAATTCAAAAAAATAAAATAAATAAATAAATGGGCGATATGTAATTTGCGATGTCGTCAGATTTACTAAATAATAGACAATGAATGATTTTGTTTGTTATAGGGTTAAAATAATGTTAGTTAACTTTAATTGTCACTGTAAACAGTGTGCAATCTAATGCTGAAAGCTTAAAAAACTAGAAAAATGTTTTATTATTATAATTAGTACTCGTCTATTATTATTTAAAAATGCATAACAATATCGTTCTTATGCCAAATACTAAAAAACACATTTTTCCTGTAACTTGTCAATTATTCTTGTCGATAAAATTTAAAATTAATTAAATTCTTTTCAGAATCATCAGCATTCCGGAAATTAAACTTTCGGCGTAATATTTGACCTTATTATGTAATAAAATGATTAGTTGTTTCGGTGAGATAAGGAACGTTTAGTTGCAAAAGTTAATAATTTATTATTTATTAAAAATTGCTTTCATGAAATCATGTCCAGTTGGAAAATTTTAAAAAAGGAAAGATTAAGAGATTTAAAATATTTAATTTTTTGTTAACAGCTTTTGCGACCTTGCTTGCCTCGAGAACTGCTATATTATACTGGAACAAAATGTTAAAATTAAAAAGAAGACGGCGATAATGAATAAAAAAACACTACAAGATATAATTGAAATTCATGGTTCTAGGGTTTAGACCTATCTAATTAGAATTTTTTATCCGACATTTCGTCTACGATTGCACGAAGCATCTTCAGGGATCTTTACTCCACGAAATTAGAACACTGAATGAAAATGAAAATTCCAATTTGACATGGTCTAAACCCAAGAACCATGATTTTCAACTTGACAAAAGCCGCGAAAGTTTTCGTTCTTCACTATGCGATATAGTTCCTCATTGATTGACACAAAATAAAAATAAGTCCCAAACAGGTATTCATATCCCTTTTTTTTTCATAAAAAGTGTAGTATTTATTTGAATTAAGAGAGAAAAAATGTATTTCATTCTAGTATAACAAATTCGTTATTTTTATTTTTCTTGTTGTTTATAGGTTCCGAATAACTTAAATGAACTGTCTATAGAATATATTTGCACAGACAGTAAATACATTAAGCATTCTTTACAAATATATGTAACACAATTTTATTAGCTTACTTCATATCTTATTCTTTGTCTGTCATCATACCAAATATTTTTATACTAAGTCACAGTTAACAATTATTTGTTAAATTTTGTTAATTTAGACCTTCCCCAAAAAACTATCCCAAAGTGAAGATTAGTTATTGATTATAGAAAATAAAACGAACGCACTATGGACGATAAATATCAATTACCTAATATCTCCGATATATTAGACCAGTGTGGCAAATACAGATTCCGATAATATTTCAAAGTATAATGTAACATTTTATCAGAACTTTAAAATGAAGAATGCCTAATTTATCTTGATGATATAATTATTTTTAGCCCGTTATTCCAAGAAGATATTGAACCTTTAAAAAAGTATTTGACAGATTAAGAAATGCAAATTTTAAAATCCAGCTAAATAAAACAAAATTCCAATGCATGAGATTTAATTTTTTAGGAAACGTCACAACCGAACCTTGATAAAAATAAGTTTAGCACCAGGTTGAGTTTTAAACTTGAATGGCATAGAAATAGTACTGAAAAACCAAATGGAAACTCCATTAAATGCTATTCACAGAGGGAGGGAATAAGAGTATGTGGACCTTCGAAAGCTTGGGCAAATCAGCAAGTATTTTTTAAGCGAAACTAGACACACTAGGTCAAATATACGGTTACCTTTCCACGGATAGGCGGACACACTGGAGTAGAAGGAAATGAAATAGCGGACTTATTCACAAAACAGGGGCTAAAACACTAGTTCTTCTCTGAATCTTTTTGCAGAATGATCAATAGCGGGAAAAACTAAAAATATAGGAAAGGAGTAGGAAATCCAATTATTGAAGAAAAGAGACAAGTAAAGTTACTTCTGGGGAATTATGACCAGAAGAAGTTCAATAAGCGTAGTGACCTAAGTAAAATCAAACTTAGAATCCCAATAAGAGTCTAATAGGACACTGCCACCTCCTGGCAATTTAATCTTATAATCTGTATTGTCTTTTTTATTCTATAATTTAGTGACTGCATCTTGTCTCCTTGTCGGAAAGATTTAAAATTTTTTGGTATAATATTCCTTTTTTTTTGACTGATTTTTTTTATCATAAATATTAATTTTATTTTGCAATTCTTTAAGTAAAGTAAAGTTCAAGAATTTTCTCCATTTTAGCAAACCTGTACCATTTATTTTTATCAAGTTTCTCATCCTAAAGGTACTGACTTCAAGGAATGAAGTTCTCAATTGCATCGTTACAATTTTAATTTATGCATGTATTCTGATTACTGCACGACTACCATCGATTTGAATGATATTTCTTGTGATATCTTCAGGAAGTTGTTGTGGTCTGAGGTGGCCTTATATAGGCCCTTGTAATAATATTATTATGTGATTTCCTCCAAAATTCTTATAGAGAAGTTTTTAGAGTTGCAGATGTAAAAATTATCTATTTTTCGGAGATAAAGATACTTCCCGCTATATTAAAACTAGGCTATTTTTGAATCAAATTTGACTGGACTATAAGAATATTTGAAGTAACAAGTTCATCGTTTTTACAGTAATTTTTTTTATCGCGACTTATTTTCTGTATTTATTTTAGAACTTTATCTAAAAGTAAATTGTAATATAACATAAAAAGTGGATTTTAGTTTCAAAGTGTTTACATTTCTAAAAGCCCTACGGCTATTATAAGCTAGTTTTAAAGTAAACATTTAGCAAAATCTAAAACTTACCGAGCAAAGAGTTCGTTGAGAATCCGGACAAGCTCCTCGGCGGTGCACTGGTCGGAGAGAGTTGTGAAACCGCATATATCAGCAAACAAAATGCTAAAATAGAAGATAATATTATTCAAGAGGTCTGTTTTCGAATATTTCAAACTAGGTTTATAAAAAGTTTTTTGTCAAGATATAGCTCACGATAAAAGTATTGTTCTTAAAAATGTATATAATATATATACGGTGTCCAAAGAGTTCCAGTCAAACTGAATATCTAAGAAATTAAAGGGTTTGGAAGAAAACTTCAAATGCAAAAGTTGTAAGATTTATTCCTGGTTACCTTCTTGTGACTTTCACTCTACCTATTACCTCAACGGCCAACGTAATTGTACGGTGAAGTTATCTTTTTTTAAACAAAAGCATTTATTCCAGAGGTGTAGCGTAGGTTTCTGTCACCCGGGCAGATACAACAGCTGTCGCCCTCTCTATTCTACTATTAGAAATAATTTAAATAAAAAAAAAATTAAGCTGTAAATTTGAGAACTTGTTTTTGACTTTAAAAATCTGTACAAATAAGGACATTTTCGTATATATGCCAAAACTCATTTATAAAAATGATAAGGGACTCGCTCTATCAACGAAAATATTAAAATAAATTCTAGTCTAAATAAAATCTTTATTCCGAAATTTGCCGTTCGGGACCAATGCCCCAATGTTAAGCTATTTGAACTATTTTTATTGTCGAAATAAAAATGGAAAAAATTACGTATCCAATCACATAAACTACTTATAGATTTTAATTGCATAACAGAAGTCATTTAAAATCAATACACTTTTCTATACAAAGAATGCAGGGTCGGCTGCATAATTCAGAAGTTCAAGGGTATAATAAAAAACTGGGGATGTGAATGGTTCCCTACATTGTTTTGTATCCGCAGTTTTTCTTAAACCCCTTAGTTTCTAAATAATTCTGCCAACTGTGCATTCTTTGCATGGATATTTCACCTTTAAATGATATCTAGATATAATTAAAACCTCTAAGTAATTTATACCGTTGGATTAGCAATTTCTTTCAATTTTTATGAAGAATGAGTATTTTTATTTAAAAAATAAAAACAATCTGACTTCGAAATAACTTTGAAGGACATAGTCAAGGTACAAGCCAAGGTCCTTAGGTGTTAATTAGGAAAAAATTCCCACAATTTTTGTATTTGAACACCGTATAAAAATGAGATTTCAATAACTGCTAGTTTAACGATAAAAAATGAACATACATATTAACTCTAATGTTACAGATAGTTTAAAAGTACGATGTGTTTATTTCACGCCGGAATTCAATTGAAATTAAACGTTAAAAAAATCATTTGTGGTTCTGATAATGATTTCAACCTTTCGTACCCGTATATCAAAATGTCAAAGATTAATGAAAAATATTTAAAAATTTTATAATTTGACAATATCGCATTTTAAGGCAAAACAATTTTAGGGAGGAAAGAGAGAATTTATTAAGACTCCAGCTTTGACATAAAAATGTAGGTTGTTACTTAAAAAAATATGCGTCATTCTTTTTTGGGACACTGTGTATAAGCTAAGCTATTTTTAAGATTATTTAACTCCATAACCATTTCACCCGTAAAATTTTTCACCGATTTATCGACGTAGCTATAATCGAACACCGGAGTATTAAATGGACAACCTGTATGATAATATATTACAATTGGTGAAGAGATCCTAAAGGTGCGCCAACTTTTGAGCTTTTACCTATGATGTTATATGAACTAATTCCTGCTCTGCAATTGTCTACGTGGGAAGCACTAATTTGCACGATTAACACACACTCTGCATGGCAATTTTCCTGTTTATCCAGCGATGTGTGTCGACTGCCGAATGCACAATAATGCCTAATATGCACTCTATTAGTTTCTATATTTACCTTTCCACTTCCGCTTATAAATTGAGACGCCAACACAGCAATCTGCATCCATCAGTATTATTGCGGCTACACTGATTTCAATAGAATTTTTTGTGTTAGGTTTAAGGAGCCTCGTAAAATTTAGGCTGAAATTGGTTCAGTAAAATTCAACATGGTGCTTATATATCACGAATAGAAATTAATATTGTCAGATTGATTTTCAAAATTAAATACGGCGTGCTGAAAAATTTACATTTTCCGAATTCTTCCAAAAAAGTGGTATAAGGACTTTTATTTAAATTATTATCATTTAAAATACAAAATAAAAGTAATACTAAGTTTATTTATTATTTCGAAGATGAGACTGCTAACTGTGTTGTCTGGTGCAAATTCGGCTACAACACTGCTAAATCGTGTAGTGGTATGTAAGTACTGGTTATACATCCATGCTCATAAAGTAAAAACTGAAGGTTATTGAAAATTCATGGACAGGCAGCCCAAGAGGTAAATAAGGAAATAAAAAGCCCTGAGTTCTTAGATTGGGTGAAATAATTCCTTCATTGGAACGTTCAGAACTGTTAAAATTTCCTATCTACAGGCTTACTTCAGTAAGTTGATTTAGTTGTTTTAAGAAGGAAAAATAAGGTCAATGAGAATAGCTTCGGCCTCATAGCAAAGATATATGAGTGCAGAACGTTCCTTCGTTCAAGCGTGTCCAAAATGTAAAAGAGATGACAGCTCAAATAAAAATTACGCTATGATCCTGAATAACAACAGTCGGCTGAAATAAATTTGTTAAAGAGACCAACTCATATTAATATTCTGGGCCCAAAATGAAATAGATAACCCATAAGTTATTTTTAAAATAAAAAATACATTTCCCGCCGGCTATAACCGCAGACTAAGTGAAGAATAAGTTTTCTACCAAATACAGGGTTGAAAGGAAAAAAATTCTCCTCTCTCAAAAATTATCGATTTCTTAATAGTTTGAGGACGTTGCAGACTAGATATTGCCCTGAAGCCAAGATGATGACGCAAATTATGAAATAGAAATTTACAAAATCCCAAAAAAGGGTAACTTAACAAACTTGCTAGATAGTGTATTGATGAGAAGTTTATAATGTCAGTAAACACAGAGAAAAAAGCATTGAAATGGGTAAAAATTAAATTAGGAAATGGGCAAAATTAATGATGTTATTAAGTTATAATAATATCAAAACAGCTTCAAATGGGATAATACCAAAAGCAACACGTTTAAAAACAACTTTTATCAAATTCAATAGTGACAGGAAATCTAACTAAAAAAACAATATTATAAATAAAGCAAAATCCTCGTAACTCATCAACAAAATTTTAAGAATACTACTATAGGAAAGGATGAAAGAAAGAATTACCCTCGAGTAGTAGGCAAGAAAACCGATATTTATCTGGAAAAGGTAACAGAAAGTTCAACAACAATAAAAATAAATACAATCACCCACATTCTAGTAAATGTCAAGCAAAACAACATAAATAGGGGTCAAATAGTGATAATAAAATGTAACATAAAATCGTTATTTTGTGGTGTAAGAATGTAGCCAAAATACAGGAGGATAACTAAAGCTGAGGAAGAAATTGACAAGAAACTATAGCTACAGGGATTTGTAGTAAAACCAAAAATGCAACTAACCAACAAGTGGTATATTTTTTTTCAAGAATTTATGAGATGTACTTAAAGAAAAGGATATTGTATTTGTCCATAAAGTGAGTATTTGCTAAAAGAAAAAAGGTAATTGAATTAGCTATAGTAAACTTAAATTAAAATATGAATCGTGAAGAATATCGTTACGGAACAAGTGGCGCAAGTACTTTCAAGTTAATGGATATTATGTAGGCTAGTGCACAATAAACGCATTTAATTCTTAAATATTGATAAAATAATACAAGTAGAGGTAAACTTTAAGGATTTTGGATACAGTTTATCTACTTCTGTCATATCACAGAACCTTATCGCCTTCAAAGCCAAAACGGGTTTAAATTATATATACGCTAAAGCTTTATACTAATAATATGTTATTTTCGAAAGAGATACTGTTTACTCAATGCAAGGACTTACGTACTTTTCAATGTAAATTTTGAGTTCAAAGGAATATATATTTCTATCTGTGTACACGAGAGAAAATAAAACAAAACGGTGTACGTTCCATATAATCTGGCAAAACTAGAACTGAGGTCGAATAAGAAACTAGATGCTGTTTGTGCTGAGAGTGTTAGATGAGTTTCCGTGTAGTATTTCAAACCTGAATTGGATGTAATTTAAAACTAACGAGAGCACTTAGGTGACTTATATTCTATATTAAATATTGTATTTATGAATATTGAAGGTTAACAGAATGAGTAAATTTAAATATATACAAAGAACAAAACTACTAATTCAAAATATTTACGAGAACGGGATGAAAAATTTACGTTACCTGATGCGCAATTTTGATTATGTTAGCTCGAAACGTGATCTGTCTTTAATATTAACCGAACGTTTTATAGACCTGCTCTCTGTTGTTTTTATTTTACAATTTGATTAAATTTTTAAGTTTTGCTCTTGTATTGGGGGACAGCAACAAAACTTGATTCTGAAACAACAGCAGAAGGAAATAAATCACTGTGAGAAATACAAGTATCTCGGAATACATATAACCAACGACGGCAAACTTGACGAAGAAATCAAGCATAGAAACAACCAGGGACGATAAGCTATTAGACAGTTGAACAACATATTGTGGGATAAAACAATATCCAAAGAAAAAAAAACACAAAATCTTTAATAGTATTGTTAAAAGCATTGTCACCTATGGAAGTGAAGTATGGCCATTGAAAGAAAGAACTCTAAGAACACTGGAAGCTACAGAAATGGATTATTGGAGAAGAGCGGGTGGAAAATCCAGAATGGACAGAGTCATAAATGAAAGAATCCAAGAAGTTATGGGCGTTAAACACAAGATAACAGAAGATATTAAAATCAACAAAATTAGATGGTACGGACATGTTCAACGAATGGACGATACTAGACTTCCAAAAAAAGTTTTAAATTGGGCACCACAGGGAAGAAGAAAGAGAGGTAGTAGACCCAGACTAAGATGGAGAGAAGGAGTGGATAAAGATATAAGAATAAGAGGAATGGATGAAAACCTATGGACAAACCGAGATCAATGGAGACTGGAAATCAGAAGACAGCGTAGAACGTTATAAACTGATGTTATATATATATATATATATATATATATATATATATATATATATATATATATATATATATATATATATATATATATATATATATATATATATATCAGAACAAATTAAAATGAGCTTGTTTAGTGGGCATGTATGAAATTAATAAAAAGATTTACACATACTCATCATAAAACTTTTTCCCAAAACATTGTTTTCCAAAAGGAAATTCAAGATAACACAAAAAATCCTTTTTGGATCCACTTAATTTTGAATTTAAATTGAAGATATTTTTACTTCTTTTAACTTATACCTACAATATATACTGAACGTTTTGTTTGAAAAAAGTAAACAAAAGAAATCTCGAAATTGATGTTAAAAATCATATTGTAAATTTTTGATCATAAATAATTTTTTTTTTTGATATATGTTCAATCTATACTCATAAATTTAATAAATATTTTTGTTTTTTGATTTTTTTTTATTTCGGACAGTTATAATGGATACTAATGTCATACCAGGAAGAAGGAATTTTTGGAGACATCTTCGGAGATAAACATCCAACGGTTGATATATTTGAAATAAATAGTGGAAACTACTAAAATATTAAGTTTCTTTGTGAAAAATTTAACACCAGAACCAATTATTATAGGAAAAATTTCTCCTACATTAATACACGTATTTGCAAGATATATAACAGCCATTATTTTCATCTTTATAGACCGATAGAAATTTATGAAATTTTATTATTGACCTCTAGAATTTCAAAACGTTATGAACAGTTTATGCAAGACAATTCTTTATTGTGGTTATTCATGTTTTTTAAATCAAAAAAGAAGTCTAATGACGCTAAGTTTAGTAAGACGAGTAAATAGAGTAGTAATTTAAATCCAAACTAACTAATTGTGGACATTATATAAGAAGTACGGTGGTATATTATTTATCGAGGATAGTTCTGCAAAGAGATTGTAATCAAGTGAAATTCAAAACATATTTATATTTATTCATCAGTTGGTATTAAAAGTAAAAACTAGCTTTAAAAAAAAATATTATCCGTAATATCAGAATGCATGTTTTGTTAAAAAAAACTTCATTAAAAAATTAATACTAAATATAAACCATTTTTTAAAAAGAACAATGGTTTTTATCAATTCGATTTTTTGGGTTTAATATTTTTTTGATAACATATTCTTTTTAAATGAGTTTTTTTTTTGGAAGTTGCTATAAATATTTAAATTTATTACTGAGCTTTAAATAATTAGTTATCCTAGTTGGTAAGAGAGGGCGTTACTATCTAAGCTGATAAAATAGGGTTTTATATTAGGTGTTATATTAAGCAAATTCAATACACACTTCTGCGACCGAGATTGCCCAATTTACCAAGAGATGGTCTTGTGTGTCGATTCAAATATATCGTTGCGACATTTCTTGTTGTGGGTTGCCGACGCTATAGGCTTCGTTGAGTGTACCATCGCATGCAAACGTCGTGTATTATAGACGGTGTCCCTGATCAACGCTGGGGTTTCCGCGATCGCATAAAACGTTGTTTAGCATCGCCGCCTGGACCTTATCGTCGCGCCATTAATAATGTCATTTAAACTTACTCTCGCCCTACAGTTCCGTTTGTTGATTGTTGGGGTTTTGTATCTTTGCTTGGTAAGTTAGATAATTAGTTCAGGTTAGTTTTAGGCCATGATGTAAAGTATGGAATACTGGATACAGGATGTTATATTTAGAACCGTTTGTTTTATTACCTAATCCATTTCAGAAAATAGTAATTGACAGCTGGCAGCTAATGACTTACATGGCTTGTCATTACTCTACTCTAATGTTGCCCGGTGTAAGTGGACTCCTTATGGATAGGCAAATCAGCTGTTGGATAATTTGACCGATAGCTAGCTAAACCGTGGGATATCTCGGTTGATTCTTAAATGTTTTAACTGATGGCTGTCTGAGGGACAGATATATAGCTACTGACAATTTTCTGTCTTATAGTAAGACCTTCGCGAATTTTTACGACGAAAGGACGTTACAAACATTAAAGCCCGCTTGGGAACCAGTGACGAAATCTAGCAAGCAATCAATTAGCGAAACTACATTGTGTGAACTGAGCTTCAGCAACAGTTAAATATAGGTTAATCGTTTATAAAATTTTGTTAATCTGGACCAGGACACTTTTTTGTTCTTATCATTTTGCTTTTGGCGGGCACACCTTTCGTTGCTTCTGAATTGAAATAGTCTATGACGGTATTATTTCTAATTTTAAAATTTCTCCCAGTAGAATATAGCAAGCCCCTAGCCAAGCAAAGTCACAAAATTAAATTTTGACGGGAGAGCCTTTTGTCGCAACTGTAAGATAAAATAATCTGTAATATATAATATACGTTTGTAGTGGCAATTAAAGGACGTAAAAAATATATCTAAAACCAGATCACGTATTAAAAACTCGTTATTTCTAGAAAAATTATTACACTCACCCATTGCCCTATTCTAAAATAACTTTTCGCCGTTTCGGTAATTTTAGTGCTGAACTAGTTCGACTAATTAGCACAAGTTCAACCCTAGTTTGTAGGATTACGTTTAATGTAATGTAAATATAATAATTCAACAGACTGTCCAGCCTTCTCAATTACCAGCAACAAGTTGTGATCACTTTCGTGCGTTTAAACCGTAATTGTGTGTATACAATGATTAACAACAATAAGTTTTAATTTTTCGCAGAACGAGTTAAACCACACGCGACATGACAAGTTGAATAATTTACTTTTTTATATCATTCGGGATTTAAACCTCTTATACAGGGTGTCTGGGAAAATGTGGGAAATATTCCGGATATGAAAAAAAAAACACATGAAAGGAAAACTACAACTTTAAATAAACTTTTTCGTATAGGCCTCCTCTTCGGAGATATTGGCTCCCAAAGAGCTGCAATGGAAACAAGTTTTTTACACATATTTATTGAACCACCAGGTATATTTTTAATATGATATATACCAAGTAAGATGACTATCCAAGAAAGTGTTGTGAACTATTCACAGTTGCAAAGACGAACTAGCTGTGACACTCATGACCAGTGGCGGATTCAGCCTCTCTCTTTGGGGGAGGGGGGGGGGGGGGCGGTGGGCGGTGATATCACAAAAGTACAGTATGGCAAGCGAAACCAAGTTGTCAACGGGAGGGAGACACCAGCAACATTCCCATTTCTAGTGTAAAAGGCAGGGTCGGGTTTATTTTTCCGAATTTGAAGCTCTTGGCGATCACAAGAAAAAACAAGTTGTCAACGGAGGGGTGGGGTAGGGGGGGAGTACCAGCAGCACACACATTCCCAATATAAAAGGCAGAATCGGTTCTATTTTCCTGAACTCAAAGCTTTTGGGAAGGGGAGGGGCGATCTCAAGCATACACATTCCTATAATCTATTCAAGAACTAGAGAGAGTAATAAAACTGTTACCGAAACCTCAAACGTACCTGCTCCAGTGTCGCACTAAAATTTCTGATAGTTCAATTTAATTTCTGTCAGTGAGCAAAGTACACCTCACAGTGTGTTCTTAGTGATTTATCTTGTTTGTGTTTGTTTTCATATATTATTTGAGATAAGTGAGATACCCAAAAGATATAGCTTCCACATCTATATTTATTCCAAAATTGTTAAACCAGGGTATTTTTTCCTCAACGAAAAACTTATTACGATGAATGTTTATGATGCCTTAAGATATCAATATCTAGATAATAATGTTAAAACTCTGTTAAGATGTGTTCCAACAAGAGAGGAGTTGGAAAATCTACTATGTACCAAATACTGAATGAGAAAAAAACAACTGGAATTGTTAGTACTTCCAAGCCACATTCGATCACAGGCAGAGGAAAAACCTCGTTGGAAGAAGAGATGTAAACTGCAATAAAAGGAGTTGTAAATACATTTTATTATGAGAAGCAGATCCCAACCGTCGACAAAATTCTAACTAAAATCAATGAAGATACGGATTTACCTGAAATTAAAAGAACTGAGCTCTGGAAATTGCTCAGAGAACTTAATTTTTGCTGGGAAAAACCAGATAGGAAATCTGTTCTTATAGATCGTCCGGAAAATGTCCGTTGGAGAAGAAAATATTTCTCTTAAGTTAAAGGTAGAGTTGCTAGAAATAACACAACTTACAAAATTAGTACTTTAATTGAACTTTTGAATGATTTTTTTGAATAAAGTTAATGCAGAAAATTGGGAAAAATCCATATAATAAAAGAATAAAAGTAAATGTGGAAACACGATCTCATTGGTGAGATAGAGGAACCAATTATAATTAATTTGAGCTTCACAGACTTTGATTACGAATTAGATACGTAATGTTTACCTGCGTAAACACAATTTATTATTTCAATTTTCTGTAACATATAAGGATGAATTACATTTGAATCCCTTTTTAGTGTTTGTAATTCTGCAGATGATTTAAGAAATAAATAAACTGAAACATCAAATGTCCTAAAAATGTTTTTAGTTAATAATAAAATGACCGATAGCCCCAAAAAAAATTTAATATTACATAGACGAATTTATTTTTTTATATATGTTTAACTTCTTGTATTTTTGACAATCGGTATTTTGCAAGTATTTAAATTATAACTTAGAATTTTTTGAGAGAAAAAGGCTACGTTTTTGTATGAATGTGCCCAAAATGGTTTCTATGCCAAAATTAAAAATAACAAAAATACAGTTGTGATTTCTGTTGTCTGATATCAAAGTTGTCTATATTTTCTAATGTATGTGAATTATTAAGAAATCATAATAAATAAAATAATATAAAAACTTTTTATTTTAAGTTTATTACCGAAATAATGTTCTATGCCAAAAATGCTTAGTGATAAATCTCCTTCCGACGCCTATGACAAGGATTAAAATCCTTTTTAACACTTCACACATCCAAATATCTATTGTTATCCAACCCAAATAGTCCATTATTGCAGAACGGTATTTTTGATTATAAAATTTCTAACCCATTCCTAAAAGAACACAGGTAGTTTGCGAAGAAAAAAAAAGGGTAAAAATGATTTTTTACTCTCTCTAGTTCTTGAATAAACTATAGCATAAGAGGCAAAATCGGGTCTATTTTCCTGAACTAGCGATCGCTCCCACCGCCCCCCCTTGGATCCGCGCCTGCTCATGACCCCATTTTTTACGCCCTATATGATAGTAACTTTGAATAACATTTTTTACGTCCCTTTAACTATTCTACATTTTCCAACATAGCGAGTCTCATATTATTTTAGGTAATTTTGGATTTTCTATTGTTCCGGTAACTGAATATGTATGATACATATATATATATATATATATATATATATATATATATATATATATATATATATATATATATATACAGATTTTTTTAATAAAAAAATTTTTTTTTTCATCCGAATGTGTGTAGTTCTCCCTAGACGATACTTATAATTTTTGTTGGCCTAATAAATTCGAAAATGTTTACGTTTATAATCAAAGAGATTTTATGTATAAACAGAGATAGGCACCGAGAAGGAAATCCCTGTCCAAAATTCCGACCTGTTAATATTTAATGTCTCGCGAGTATTTGTGTAGTTTTTGTCATAGCCATGTGATAATCTGCCTAATAGCTAAGTCCATGCTGTTTGTAATAAAGTTGCTTTTACCTTAAAGTTCTTGGCATGTATGTTAATAGAAGATAATGTTTTTCAAATAAATAGCTAGAATTCGTTCTATTAGAACTTTTCCAGATTAACTGCACAACCCGACAACGTCCCTTTATTACTGTGTTGTAACGTATGATAATTTGCAGTTCTTTTTTTACTTTTACTGAGTTTATTTTGATTTGAATCCATTTTAAGTGGTATTTTAAAGATAACGTTTATTTCTTTATATTTTGACAACCGACAACAATGCCTCACAGTTCGGGAATATCGGCAATGAAATGTTTTGATAATTATTTCGACTAAGTGAAATCTTGAAAAAGTTTCGAGATCGTAGAATACGATTCTAGCCTTAGTGTTCCACTATTTTGTGTCTTTATTAATTATTAAAAATGCATATGCATATTTCTTTGCAGATAAAAATCATAGAAGAAAATATGTATCAGTCTCCCACCCCCGACTTTTTTAAAAAGAAGTTTAGAACTTTGTATAAACTTAGGTACAACCGACTGGTTATTTTGGAACCAAACGAAAATATATTTCAACTTTATATGAACTTTATTTGAATTGAGTAATTTTAAGTTCATAAAATTCAAATGAAATCATAAAGTGGTATTTTATATAAACCAAAATAAACTGAAAAGAAGACTTATGGGCCTGGGGATGAAGGGTTTTGCCACTTTATTTCACCATTTTGACATTTTTAGACCCTTATCTCTTTATTAACTCCCATAATACCGGTTTACTTTGCAAGTCATAAAAAATATTACCCGAAACAAAATAAATGCGGATACAATTTCGGTGTAAGTATCCGTAAAAACAAGGAAAACGTATCCTCTTTCTACAAAATGGATCATATTTTACTCTTTCCGGGTTTGTCATAAAATTCCATATACGTTAATACTGCGCTAGAATGGAAGGTCTTGTTAAAATTCTAGACATTTGGCAAACAGAATTTATTATTATGTGAAAATTTAAATAATAAGTTATAATGGAGGTTTAAAAAGGTCAAAAGTGTAGTATTTTTTATAGCTGTCCTGATACCCAAGTCATAAATTGTCTGGGATAAAGGATATGCTGGGTTGTTATGAAAAATTAGCGATTCGCCAAAGTTGTATTTTATTGATTTTCCTTTACATTAACACAATATTATATATATATATATATATATATATATATATATATATATATATATATATATATATAACCTCTAAAATATATTCAATTTTCCAACCATAAGATTTATCAAACTGTTGAGAAATTTATATCTTAACCGCATTATAGCTAATTTGAACCTTTTTGGTGCTGAATAAAAACTATATCGTACACAATATTTTCTGTTGTTAATATGAAATTTTTCTTTATTTTATACCTCTAATTGTAGTAGCGTACTACTTCAATAATTATAACCTTAATTGCAATTAGATTCCTAACTAAAATAAATGAATGAATGTAGGTATCGGGTGGCCCATAGAAAAAACTGTCAACTATATCTCAAAAATCATTAATAACATTCTAGGGTAGTTTTGAGACATTTTCAATAAATTTTTAGGGACTTCGCAATATCCGCATGAAAAAGCGGTTAAAATTTTCCATTAAGCGGTTAAAATTTTCGATATGCTGTTTATTCCGTCTCTAACTGTCATGATTAATTGATGGAAATATTATATGAAATACTCTCAAACGTCGTTATGTTATGTGATGTCCCAAGAGATAATATCGTGTCACAGAATGTCCAGCTTCCAACAACATTAATTTCTATGAATTCTGATTTGTTTAATAACACTTGTCTTGTTATGTTATATCATTTCGTGTCACAGGACGCTATAGCAGTTACTTGCTTATTGCGATATATCCTATTTCGATGTAAGTCATAGTGTTACTAATTAGCGAATGACTCAAGTCATGTCGTATTGTAAGCCATCACACTATGTCACAGTGAATCATAGTATTCACTTTATGTCATATCTCGTCACGTAACCATCACTTGTGATAATCTGTTATTTTATTTTTTGCCATGTAAACTCACATTACTTGCTTGAATAGTAACAGGTTAATGAAGTGGATTAGGTTTTTTCCATTCTATAAAAAAATCCGCTCTTTTATCGTAGCAATAATAAATGGGAAGGATTAAATGATATACGTGCTACAAAATGCAAAACAGCACTTTTTGATGTTACTACTACTCAATAATCAAATTGAAGGCGCCATCTGTAGCTTAAAATTGATCAAATGTTAACAAAGGCTTAGTGTCTACAGATAGACTATTGCTTCTGGTGCTTCTTCTTCTTCGGATGCATATTCATTAATGGATGTTCCATTGCTTCTCTATATCGGGCGGTGTGGATCAGTGTTTGTACATCACGTAACCCTGTCCATTGTCTTATGTTCCGAAGCCAAGACATCTTCTTCCTCCCCATTCCCCTTCTGCCCTCAATCTTGTCCTCAATCATCAACTGTAAGAACCCATATTTTTCGTTTCGCATAATATGTCCCAGATAGGCTGTTTTTCTTTTCTTGACTACTTCGAATAGTTCACGCTCTCTTCCTACACGCCCCAGAACTTCCTCATTTGTTTCCTTCTCCGTCCATGAGATTTTAAGAATTCTGCGATACAACCACATCTCGAAGGCTTCCAGTTTATTGATATTACTCGTTTTTAGGGTCCAACCCTCCACACCATAAAGAAGCACCATATGTAGCATTTCACAAACCTCACCCTCAAGTCAATATTGAATTCTGAGCAGGTAAGCACATTTTTAAGCTTCAGGAAACTGCTCAACACGGCTTTTTATTTATCTGTCCGATGTCCAATCCTCACAAAGCCATGTTCCCAGGTATTTGAACTTGTCCACTCTTTCAATGGGCGCTGCATCAAATGTTATTCCGGAGTTTGTAAATGCATCGAAGTTTCTGGAGATGATC
The DNA here is from genome assembly GCA_034092305.1 of Diaprepes abbreviatus. NCBI lineage: Eukaryota > Metazoa > Arthropoda > Insecta > Coleoptera > Curculionidae > Diaprepes > Diaprepes abbreviatus. The sequence goes on along the minus strand of JASJET010000055.1, from coordinate 2,206,362 downwards.
ATAAACTTTGTTTTCCTAGTATTGATGTTCAGACCCATGGATGCACAGTGTTGTCCAACTATATTTACTATTTGTTGTAGATCATCTATATTTTCGGCTATCAGGACCGTGTCATCGGCATAACGAATGTTGTTGATCCATACACCATTCACTCTAATGCCCTTTTTTACATCTTCTAAGGCCTCTCGGAAAATTGTCTCCGAATATAGATTAAATAGGAGCGGAGATAGTATGCACCTCTGTCTCACTTCCCTCTCAATTTGTACAGTATTGGACATATCATTTTCAATTTTTACCTGTGCATTCTGGTTCCAATACAAATTTTGGATGCATCGGATGTCCTTTTGATCGATGTCGAGCCTCTCGAGGAGTTGTATTAACTTTTGATGTTAAACAGGATCGAAAGCCTTCTCATAATCTATGAAACATAGGCATACATCTTTTCTTTGGTCATAGCAATTTTGTACCAGTACCTGTGTTGCGACTATCGCCTCCCTTGTACCTAATCCCCGTCTAAATCCAAACTGGGAGTCGCACACATTTCTTGTATATTCTTTGGCGTATTATTTTTAAGAAAAGCTTTAATGTATGACACATTAGACTGATTAGTCTGTGATCTTCGCATCTTTTTGCATTGGGTTTCTTTGGTAACGGGATAAAAGTAGAACATAGCCATTGTTTGGGGTAGAGACCCATATTGTAGATGATGTTAAAACCTTATGTAATGCCGCAACACCTCTTTCATCTAGGAGTTTGAGTATCTCTGACGGGATTTTGTCTGGTCCAGCTGCTGTGTTGTATTTTAAGTTATGGATAGCTTTTTCAATCTCTTCTTTTGTAACTGATGGGCCAGTCAAACTATCACTTAAATTAGTCTCTCTTGGTGGTCTGTTGTCTTGAAAAAGTTCTCCGATGTATTCCTCCCAGATGTCAACTTTTTTTTTGCTTTCGAGGACTATCTTGTTGTTCTGGTCTACTGTTCTGGTTATCCAAATAAAACTCGAGATACGTGTTCTTAACTATAAAGTTTAATTAAAAAAAATACTATGCCTGAAACAGGAAAAACAATAAAGTTAAAGTTACATTATGTGTCAGCGACAACTGCAATTTCCTTCAAATTGTATTGGTATTGCGAAATAACATAATTAAAACGGATTCATGATAAATTTACTTTAATGACTTTTTTACAAATTTAAACAATTTTGTTACTTACCTGTATTGTGACACTGGTTCTAAGGCTACAGTAACCAAAAGATATTTTGTCTTTGTAGTAATCGTACTACCTCTGTTTGTAGAGAGGAGGGGGCGGCAAATTTCTTCTTTTTCCCCGGACGGCAGAAATCTACGCTACGCCACTGCTATCCAGTCCATAATAAAAGATATTCAATTAGCAGCTCATTTTGATAGAAATGCTTAGTGTTTCTTTTATCTGACTACGGGTTTTTCTGTAAAGTCATATATTTCGATAAGACAACTGCACACATATCCATAAGAAGTAACTCTTTCAACTGCATTTTAAAATTATTTGTAGCAATGTTTTGAAGTTTGGAAACTGCCATCCATTTTGTTTTCTGAACACTTACTTTAATTTTCTTACTAAACTATGTTTTATTATTGCCGATAAGTTATTTAGAACAGCTTACCCAAGATTATTGATAATAATTCCATTCCCTATGTTTAACACCCTCTAATTTTCCTTCAATGCTTGACAAAGTATCACTTCTGACTACAGGTTTAAACACATAATACTCATCCTTGTCCTATACTTTGCATTATATTTGCTTTCTACCAAACCCGTTACGGAAATCAAGCTGAATGTTACTGATTCACATCTTTTTAAAGCCTACCGTGCATTTTGAAATAATTTTAAATTCATCAGACTTATCGTTCCAAAGTTTTTACAGTTTTTAGCCTGTGGCTTTTTAGGTTACAAAATAAAAGTTGATTTCAACAAGTACTATGGCCTTCGACCGGATTAATCGATCAGTTAAAAATAGGCATTTCATCCGGCCTTGGAGCTTAGATGACATTAGGACCTGCTCCACCTTAACTTTATATATATCTGAACCTTTTGCGAGAGAGAGAGAGAGAGTGTATCTGGCTTCTGCTGTCCGATCTACCTATGTATCAAATCATATTTTGCTTCCAACTTGGTTATTTCCTAGTATGGATTCTCCAATTCTTCTTCTGTCTTGGTTTTTATATGTAATTATATTTATCGTTGACTTTCAAGATGTTTAACTAAGTAGGGAGCTGGCTTTTACTTGATGGAAACCCATATTCAACGATGAATAAAAGACGAATATTTGTCAAATTTCCACTATATTTAACTAAAAAACTTGACGCGTCTCGCTAACATTGCAGCTTCATCAGAATTTCTATTTCAAATGACAAAATATCTGGTTACTTGAAAGACTTATACCTAGATTTACAATAATGAATAAGTGCAATACCCTAATTTACATTTTATTACCTATTATTTAAATTGTTGGGAAATCCACACTGGTTTTTGTTAAAAGATATTTAGCAGGGGTGAGGTGTTGATATCTGTTTGGTCATTTAAAAGATTACCTGTGTTCTTTAATCGATTTATTTCTATGGCTTCTAAGAAATTTAGTTTATAATCTTTCCTTTCTACATGGAGAATTTCAAAATTATCATCTAATTGATGATTTTGTTCTATTAAATGATTTGCGTATGAAGAACTGTTTCTATTGTGTAAAAAATTATTTTTGTGTTCTTGAATCCTTTTTTTAAACGATCTGCCTGTTTGGCCTATATATACTTTTGGGCCACTTTCGAAACATTAGGAGTACAAACTGAAATTGCATTGAAAGATTATCCTAACCACTTATCAATTAAATATCAGAGCGCAGAAATAATTAAATCCGAATTTTTAAAAAACAATATTCAGGAAAATAAGGAAGAACAAACCCTAAAGACGATAATTCAAAAAACAAAACAAAATAATATCTGCTTGGTAAAAATAATATTTTTGTTTTGTTATAAAAAAAGGCAAGTACTGTATATTAATAAATAAAATAATAAAAGAGAAATGCAAATAATGAAATTTTACTCCTTCTTGAAATTTTGTTTATCTTAGATAACTGAATAAATTTAATTTGCATTTCTTGCTCGTTTAAAACTTTAAAAAGTTTATTTTTAAAATTTTAATTAAGTTCATTGTATTTTCGAATAGATAATTCATTTCCGCAGTTACCTTTTAACGTTTAATTAAAATATTGTTTTACTAGTCTTATATTAAGCAATCCAAAATTTATTCAAAGATTAATTTCGCATTCCTCTACTGTTTAGAAAGCAATTTTCAAATTTTTTAGATCATTTTTGAATATTCCTACCGTAATTAATCGAAAACAGCAACTTTGCTTCAATCCGCTGTTGGCGCAAATTTATGATAATGATGGAGTGTTAATAGGTTACGTGTAGAGTTAAAAATGACGTTAGTTTAACCATAATATTGGTGATATTGTAATATTGTTATTAAAGTCAACTAACCTCTTTTAGATTGCATTAACTTCAAAGATATGCCGTTAAGTTTCGCAGTGGCAGTATTTCGCAAAAATAGTAATGTTTAAGCTTTACGAAAATAATATTAATTAAATTATAGCTACTTAATTGGAGATTTAAAAAATACATATCTATCTAGCCACGAAACAAACAACTAACTCTGTTTCCATGAAAATATTTCCAAAAATGGAATACCTTCAGACCCAATCAATCCACGTTTGCACGTAAGTGGAAACAATAGTTCTTGAGATCGTTATTTGAAAGTGTTTAGTATTTCTAAACTTTCATATCGCGGCTGCTGATATGAAGTATGTGAAATATGTTGTATTGATGAGCAGTCAAATCTTCATCGCTTTATTTCTACAACCCACCAAAAAAGCCCATTCTGGAACGAACCAAATAAAAAATATATTCTATTAAAAATATGGTTTTCGGTTTGTATATTTTCAAGATCAAAACACCGAATTTTCAAAAGTCTATTCACACCATCGAAAAGCTGACAAAAATTTTTTAGTTTAGTTACACATGGTATGATTTTGCGCTAGGGCATCACACTAGAAGAGTTAACGTAAATGTCATATGAGCTTAATTAGTTAATTTTGCTGAAGAGACATCATCATTTTAATCAAATAAAATTTCTTTTAGACTGCTATTGTAAAGGGTTATGATTCGTGACCTTGAACCCAACGTTTCCACTGATACTTTAAAATAATATCGTCTCTGAGATGGAGGAAAAACCTCTTCATTTAGAATTAGTTTATTTTATGATTCAATTTTAAATTCTAGTATATTAATTTAAAAGAGTTTAAGGTGTTTTATTTTCGCAATAAAAAGGCTTTGGCCATGGTTTACGCACAGTTTAAAAATGGGAATACTGGAGATTAGAGAGATTTGTAAAAGCTTTGCTGTCCCACAACCAAATTTTAAAAAAAAAAATTAAATCTCCTTAATCCTCTGACCCTTTGTATTTTTTTTGCGTTAGTCGAGGACGTACGAACTGGCAATTTAATGAATTATTCTTCTAATAAAAACTAAATCGACTTCAAAAAATTCCACTAAATAAAATTTTTATAAAAAAAAATCACGGGACTTCTTGAAAAGCGTTAAAAAGCGAAAATAACAATATAAATTTATATATGAAATTGAAATTTTTTAAATCGGCGCCAAACTAATACCGACAAAATGTGATTCGCTTTCTTACTATAGTTTGTATATATCTCGTGTTAGTAGTTGTTCTATTTATAAATAATTTGAAAATATATTAATAACGTAAAATGTTTAACCCACCATATAGGATTCGCCGTATCGAATTTCAAAAAAAAAAAAATTTTAACCTCCTTATATCTACACCATCTTTGGACAAAATCCGGAAATATAACATTTTTATTCCGTCATATTGAATCTGACACATTAAATTTTCTTAAAATAATTTTAAATCCGCTATTGACATCCTCAAAAATGTCACAGTAACAATCTTGAATAAAATGGAAAAATTTAATATTTTTAATTTTGGAGAAAATGTGAAAAGTTATTTTTTTGTCCACCATATTGAATCCGTTAGAAATGAATTAGAAGACACCACAGATGGCGATAGAGTGAATGGTGAGCTAATAAACAACATCAGATATGCCGACGATACTGCCTTACTCGCTAAAAGCTTAAAAGGGAGACAAGAACTTGTTAACAAGTGAACAGTACGGTCTGGAACTAAATATTAAAAAGACAAAGTATGTGGTTATAAGTCCTCTGATCAACACGGTGTGCTATATTGTAAAAACGAAGCTATCAACAGAGTGGGCAGTTTTACTTACATTGGTTGTAACATCAACGTGAGATCACTCCAGAGAAATAAAGTGTAGAATAGAAAAGGCCAGAGAAATGTTTACACCAATGAAGCACTTTCTTTGTTGTCGAGATCTCAGCATGACCCTCAAAAAGTGAATGACCGAATGCTATATTTTTTTAATATTACTCTATGGTAGATTTACTGAGGAATTCCAAGGATTTCCTGTGCTGATAGGGTCATCAACGAAGAGGTCCTCAGAAGGATGAATTGCCAACTGGTTCTTATGCGTACCATAAAACAACGAAAAATGAGAAACCCTGACAAATACAACTGTTACAACTCTTCCTGCAAGGTAAAGTGGAAGGAAGGAGTTGACCGGGCAGAAGGAGAATCTTCTGACTTGCTAACTTACGGAAGTGATTTGGCGTGACTTCCATTGAACTGTTCCACGCTGCAGTCAATAAAGTGCGCATAACAATGATGACAGAAACAGATTTCTTTTTGTTTATATTTTTTAATTCTAAGAATCCTCAAGAATACGTCTGCAAATGAGTTTTTAAAAATTCGTTAAATTAAGGGAGTTATAGGGCTTTGAAGTTTGAAGCGCACAGAGTGGCGAACGCGCGTAGCCAATTATGCGCCGACCCTTGACCCATCTGAACAAGGGGCTCCATTTTAAATCTGTAACAGGTTTTATTGTGACATCTGAAATATTCTTCGTGCCATTATAATAGTATTCGAGTCTATGGAACTGTACGGTCCAGACATAGCAGATTAAGCGTAAGTACATTTGTTACAGTGGAATTTTACTTACAAAAACTATAACCCGTTTTCCTGGCAACTTCGTCTTTCAAGTCGGCGATCACGATAACTCCAAGTATACTGAATCGATTTACTTGAAACTTTTATGGTATTTTCAGTATACCTTCATATAGTTTTTATTTTCTTTTTTAAGTAAACATTTACTTTCAAAACATCATCTACAAATCGCATGTTTTTCTTTTGCACGCTCTGGGATAGGCAGTTTCTTTGTTTTTTAAATAAACTGAACATATTTTGTATGGAAAGGTTGTACAAATATATGAAAAAAAACTCTTAATATGTTTCACCTATTCCCTAAAAAAAATTCTGAATTTACGCTTCAAAAACGGCTGTTACTACGGAACATCTCCTTAAACAGTCTACAGACCTCAATTTTTGTTGTATTTGAACGTAAGCTTAAAATGTAGATAATCGTATTGTCAATCGATCCCTCAGAGCCGAACTTAAAATATTCTTAAATACATATTTATTGCATTAATACATATCATATATAATAGAAAATTTTCGTTTGTGTAGACGTAGATTGTTAATAAACATTAATTTTGTATTAAAAAATGTGGAGAACTCCAAGGCAATGGGGAAGTTCCGGGTCCAGAAAATGACAATAGCGCTGTCTTGTCTGTACCTGGGACCCATCAGCCATTTCATGCCTGGGGTAACTAATCAGCTAAACTCAATTACGGGAACAATTTTAATAATTTTCTACCTCAGAATCTTAAATGATGGTCCATATAAATTAAGGTAAAAAATCTACGCCTTCTTTAGTTGTTTCAGAAAGGAAAAGTAAAAGTCAAAGCAAAATGGCCTAGGTTTTATATCAAAGACATTTGTGTGCGTGCAACACTTCCTTCTCCCGGCGCGTTCAAAATTTTTGACACGTTTGTTAGTAAGGACAGGTCAAAAATATCACTAGACAACAACAGTCACCAGAAATAAATATATTAAATAGGTCAATTCGTTAATCATTAACTTTTTCGGTTAAAAATTAAATAAGTAACCGATTACGTCTTTTTAAATGAAAGAAATATATTTCCTGACAGCATGTATCCAAAAAAAAAATTCCCAATTTTGTTTTTATATTAATTTCTAAGAAAACTTTCCTACCGAATTCAGTTATTTTTTCCCTCTACATGATAGCCATATTATTTCTTTTGTATTTTGACGTTTCTTTTCTTCTAAACTCTGCTTTTATAAAAGACGTGTTGTTAATTCGTAGGGTCCGCTTGTTTACACCACACGAGATAAAGCTTTAACGTGGTGTACAATTTCAATTTGTCTTGGTCTTAAAAGCAACTTTAACCCATTTATTATGGTCTTCGCTTGAATATCTTGTAACGTATTTTAAAAATGTCGACCTACGAGATATTGTAAAAGTTATTCCGTAATATTTTTTTAAAAATAGTTTATTATTTTCGATGGCTTAGGCCGATTTTCCAAACTTATGGGTAATAGGTAGAAACCGAGTTTATATTTATATTTAGTACGTTACACTAGACACAAAATACTCAAAAAATTATCAAGAAGCGACAAAAAATTTCAAAAAGTGCTATTAGCGTATTAATTAATACCTTTTAATAAATTTGTAAGGAAAAAACTCAAATTGGTAATCTTAATATGATTTTAATTAATAGGCAAAATCTGAGAACTTTAGATCAGAAGTATATAAAATTCTAGCTGCTAAAGCTTCCATATTGTTGCTCCACCCAGTATTACCGTAATTTCTTAACATTAATAAATGACCATGACGTCTTCATTTGTTTGTATCTTAATGCACGATATAAATCACAGAGAAAATGTCTCAGAAAATGTTTTATTTTAAAATACAAGTACGTTGAGATCTTTAAGAGATAGGAAAGATTTAAATTTTACTACCTCTAAAATACATTTTGTATACATAAAGCCAGATGAAAAGTTTTTTTTCAGTTCTTCTGCAAAAACACTATTAGCAGTAAATCTATTTTATCCACGTACATTTACGCTGTCGGAGATAAAATGAAAATACGACGTTGCATTTCAATTTATCTTAGTCTAGGAGTATTTATTTACTGTTGACTGCACTGAAAATATCTCAAAAATTGTTTGTCTGAAAGAATGCTATAAAAATTTGAATAATGTTCTGGCTAGATGTGCAGACAAGCGCTTTTTATGTTTGTAGTGATAATCATTGTTTAAAATAATATATTGGCAATATTAATTCATTAATGATTGTTTATTGAGGTATTAAACAAGGTGAAGAAAGAAAAAGACGAAGAAAATAAAAAATCTAAGAGAAATTAGAGACATAACACAACGATACTACATCACATATACAACACAAAAGAAAACCTACCAGAAGGGATTCTAAGATGACTGGAAGCGAAGATAAACACATCACATTTGTAAAACAGAAATAAAGTATGAAAGAAATGAATGACAGGTGGCTCGGAAAGAATGGAATAAAAATCGAAATATATAAGAACACGAGGAGAAATCATAACCAATGTAATGTATGATGTAATGTATGTATGAACAAAATACAACATAAAAAGAGGCACGAATAATGTAAGAATACTTTTGTTTAAGAGAGGAGATAAAGCCGAACTCAAAATTTATCACTATACAGTGTGTCCCACGACGAATTTCCGCGATCAATTTCGCGGAACATAGAATTTGGAAAATTTTTAAAAGGTGGCACTTGAGGAAATTAAATCCCTCTTACTTATTTTAAATGGAAGACCGTGTATATTATTTCATCGAAGATCTTCGGTAAATAAAAGGTTTTTTAATTATTACTGGTTAATCACAAAATAATTAATTTCATGCTGTGTATTAACGTTGAGGTTTTTAGGACTCCCAGAAATATTTCATTGGACCCCGTGTAGCATGTTTCGTTAAATATCAAAAAAAGCACATTAGTAGGCAATTACACAAAAATAATCCAATTAGCATTATTCGAAATCTATTATAATCGTTAACTAATTCACTTTTATATATTTTTCTTGTTGCATTATTAAATATTTTCGGATTACACAGGACAATGAATTGAAAAAAAAATTGACCAGGAAAAAATTATTTTTAATCAAAAGAGGGGGAGTTAAACTATTTTTTACAAGTAGGTTGCGAGAACAACAAAATGAACGATCATTAGGTCGAGTCGAGAGGTACACAAGCACTTCTTGTTAACCCTTTACGCTTAGAGAACTAAACTGCTCTAATTAAGCGAGATCTGTGAAATCGCTTCAACACTATATCTACTCTTATAGCGAAGTTACTAAAGTTTTGGGCACGAGTATGTTCGCCGGGATTTAATTTATTTATTATACATCTGAAAAATCTGATTCTTGCAGGAAAATATTTAGATTTGCTGCTATATGCCGGGAAATGCGATTTTCCGACGGTTTTCAGAGCATCCGTCCATAGTAATCTGGCGCAGTATACAGCAGTATTATATGCGTGATCACCCCACGCCGTCACTCGTCGGCATAGTGGGAGCTCGGACCGCCTATTTAAGCTCGAGCTGACCATTACTTTGCTGAATAGTTGTGTGTCAGCAACTGGAGAGTAAGGATGGGCCAGGGTAGCGTCGTAAGTATAAAGAAGAAAGAAGAGAGAAGCTACGCAGTCCATACAGGGTAATTCCATGTGGGATAGCATCGGTTCGCGCAACGAAGGGTATTTAGTGTTCATCAATGACCCTACAGTTCCAATTAACGACAGGTTAAGAAGACAGTTGAGGCGCTAAATCCCTCAATGAAAAAAGGAGATAGTTGAGATGCAAATCCCTCAACAAGAGGACAGTTGAGATGCAAAATCCAGAATGAAAAAAAAAAGCAAGAAGCGCGCGACCGTGATACAAATCTGATGGGAATCCTCTTCAACGGATTGTATCATTGGTGACTGGGATAAAATTCCAGGGGAATATAGTTCCAACACTTCATCTAACATACGAGCGATGAATCATGAAGTTGAAAAGACAACTTACATTGAAAGCGAAATGTAAGAAAGTGCAGCAATGGATGCACCTAGAGCGGAAACAACAAGTAGTGATGACCGGAGGTTTAGAAAAGCTACGGCGCGGAAACCAACGGACACTCATAGTGCGCTTCTGTAGACTGTAGCTTCACTATAGTAAACAGAAGTAAGTTCGTGGGGACCTTCAGTCCGGGGGGGATTTTAGCCGGTAGGCATCCGGCATTACCTTCACACTTTGTGTTGGTGTCTATGCAAGATTTCTCCTCCTCGAAAAAAAAAAAGAAATTGCTGAGAACTGCACTCTCCACCCAGGTCAACAGTCCAATGTAGGTGAGGCTAGGCTTGTTTGTAAATAGTGTTACACCATCCACTACCTTCTTTACGTCCTACCCTGCTAATGGCCAGCATTGTCGAGGACCCTTGTAAGTAAGGGCAATCTTGTGTCATCCTACCGTCACTGCCGAGGAGTCTTATAAGTACCGGCAGTGTCGGTTCATTTCCTACCGCTATTGGTCAACATTATCGAGGACCCTTGTGTAAGTACGGGAAATGTTCCATCCTACTGATGCTGTTAAGGACCCTACAAGTATGGGTAGCGTCGGTTCCTTTCTTTCCTTTACTACCGTCACCTTTACACACACGCACTGCATGCTGTCAGTTTTGCTTTGTTACCGTATTGACCAGGAATGTTTTTTACGGCCGGGTGCCCTCCGATGTTCGTTGATAAGGGCGCTTAACAACTCCCGCCCCGACGTTTATCGAGCCGCCCACCGCCGATCGATGACGGGTTACTGTTAGATATATTGCGTGTACCGCCGTCGGTTGAATTTTTATTACGAGGCGCCTTGAACAGCATCCGCGGATTTCAGACATGAAACGCCGAGAATTTAAGCACGAGCCGTCGTGGGTAGTCGCAATCGTGTAGTATGAGGTAAAGTGAATGATACCGTCGGGTTACCGTCATCCGCGTCATACAAGTACGAGCTACCGTGAAGAACTCTCCTAACATACTCTTGTCCTCCAGACCGTCTAATTGTTCATTTTATAGTACATCTTAGGTTGTAAGTTAGTTTTAAGCCATATCTTTATAAAAGTATGGGATACAGGATGTTTTAAAACAGTTTGTTTCATTACCTAGTTTCCATCTTTAACATTTCAGGTAACAGTTGGCAACCGGCAGCCAGCACTAATATGCGCAATTGACCCCTGGCTTGCCACTGTCACAAGCGTCCCGGTGCATAAGTGGGCCCTCGACCACATTAATCCCGAGGGTGGTACTCGAGAACTGAGCACAGGGTGGATGTTTTGACCATCGGGTAATCAAACTGTTCAGAGACCAGGGATGTCCTGATTGTAAGTAGATACCGCCAAACCGATATCCTTGCGCTGAGCATTTGATCGATGACTGTCTGCACGATAAATATCCACTGACCAAAGTTCCGCTGCCGTAAACAAAGTAGATCAGTACAGTACGACTTGCTCCCTTATGAAAAACACGTCACACCCTTCTCCACGTCAGTGCACCAAGCGGCACTACGACCAATGTTAAAAATAAAATCAATATTTGCCAGTCTCTCTTTTTGCACGACAGCAACTTTTAGAAATATACGTTTATAAAAACAAGAACAATAAAATAAATTTATATTTTTACAACAGTATATGAAAGTAATTAGTTTTTTGGCCCCCTGGGGATGCATGTATGTGCCTTTACACAGTTTACACTATATACTCGAGCTGTCATTTTTGTACTCAAATACTTCAAGAATGAAAAAGGGAGAAGAGAGGGCGTAGTAGGAAACGATTTTGGGAAGCTAATACATTACTCCGCATTAAATAATTTACTTCTTTGCTAATATTAACTTTTTACATAATAATATCAAAAAAATATATAATCACTTTTCTAGAAACTACTTATCCGAATATGGTCATAAAATTTGAAATAGTTAAAATAATTTAGATTGTAAAACTATATGTATAAATAGATGGAATACGGGTAAGTTATTAGTTAACAATAATAAATATATAAGATTAATTGTTCAAATTATGATGCCATATATATAGGTCAAAGTGGTAGAAGTATAAAAAATAGACTTAAAGAATATAGAACCGCAATTTTAAATAATAGAAAAAATTCAGGAACGTTCTTACACTGTGTAAGTCATAAACGTTTCATAGATTTAAATAACATTACACTACTCCGTTCTGAAGATAAAAATTGAACATTAAACTTACTAGAGCAACTCGAAATAAAAAAAAAAATCTTTAAAAAATAATCCACAGCTAGCTACGAATGACTAACAAAATGCCAACGCCAATTATAGATAAATATTTTTCGCCGTCTTTCCTAGATTTACAGTAATAAAATTAGATTCTTAAGAATAGACAATAAAATATTGGGTATATATAAATGTAACAAAAACATCTTAACTTTGGTATTAATTGTATTCTTGAAAAAGCCCTCACATGATCAAACGTAAATATAGTTTAGCCCTATTAAACTATTCAGACATGAAAAAGCAAATTGTGTTTTATTTACAAGTATTTAAAAAATGTTCCATAAGGAACTGACTGCAGAATCAACACAGTATATAAACAAGGAAAATCGAATTGAATCAGATTCACACGGTATTGTATACGAGAAATTGGGATACATACTAAAAAATAAAAGTTATCCTTAAGATTTAAAAACCAACTTATTTTTTTAATGCTCTTTCCCAGTACATTTGGGAAAACCAATACGAATAAAATAGCAATAACACAAAAATCGATAGAAAGATAAATCTTAAACATCAAACTTTTAGATAGAAAACTAAATCAATGGAAACAAAATATTGTAAATGTCAAGGACGTATCGATCAAAAATGGAAATTGGTTGCTCATAGTGCAAAATATAAAGATGAAATGTGGAACGAGATTATATAAAAACTGGAGGCTTTTTTTAAGATCCATTAGACAAACGACTTTATTTTTTAGTTCGACGTTTTATCTCCTCAATTTTAATATGAAGATCTTTATTATTTAATACGCGCTAAATCTTTTCATTTTTTAAAAGCTCTTGAAGTTCTGAATATAAATTTGATTTCATATATGAGAATTAAGTAAGTAACAATACATATAAGGATGAATGAATTAAAACAAAATTTAGCACAATGTTGCTTAATTATATACAGAATTGCTCAAAAAAAATTTTCAAATTGAATGCTCTATTTTCAACTTGAGCGATTGATTCTACATAAAACTATATGTTAAGTTATTCTGTATTGTAAATTTTTCAATGTTTGCCTTAGCATTAAAAGATATAAAAACAGTCTAGTTTAAATACGTCTTGGGTAATCAGTTGATATTCCTCAAGTATTCTACTTGTCAATAGGTTTAGATCTGCTGATTTCGATCTGTGTACTTTCCCTTTGAAATGACCATATCAGAAATACTACAGTCAAGTAGGGTTAAGTCTGGAAATCTAGCTGATCATTTTGTGGTGCTTCTTTTTTCTATTCATCGGTTAGGAAAAGTATATGTCCTTATCGCTAATCTAAAGTGGGATGAAGCTTCATCTTGGTGATACGAAATATTTGGTAGCATAACATGCTTAATGGCTGCAATATATTGAGATATATGTTGGAGGTTACGTAATTCGTAACAATAAGTTATACTAGTGTCGTAATTACAGCTCATATTTTGAATTTTTGAGGATATTGTGTTATAAACAAACAATTGTGGGAAACTACAGCAGAATATCGACAAGTTATAAGCTAAATAGTTTGTAGCCATGCTCGCAACCAAACTAGCAGAAAATCTGCTTATATACAACAGAAATTCTTTTAAGAATAATGATTGGATTGGCAGAGTAAGCCGTTAAAACAAACATTTAAATTTAGTCGGGCTGAGAGATGAAACCACATTCAGATTCTGTAACGAGGAAGAGGAAAGGGCAGACCGCATCATGTGCTAATGCGTTTTTTTTTTTAATTGCGCTTCGAAACAATGGGACAACCAGAGCAGAAGCATCTCCTCACCATCAGAAAACCTGGTAAAAACCTTGGAAGATTTTTAATAATACCTGGCAAAATAGTATTCTAAACATAGGAATACGGATACGATTAGGGTTTTAACATAAACAAAATTCTAAATAAAGATTTTGTATGCAGTTATGTGGGCTTTTATTACAAGATAGATATATGCTGTCGCGGACCTATTTATCAAATCTTTTGAGATTTGTAATCTCATCATATAGAGTTTTTAAATATTTTAAAAGGTGTAGTCAGGATGAACCAGGAATAAATCTGGACATTCGTCTTGTTTCTCTTGCACTCGTAACGAGAAATCGATTTACCATTACATTTTTCATTTGTGAGTGTTTTGTGGAATAAAAATGGCACAGTTTTATGAAAACAATGAACTAGTGGACGTAGTATTAACTTACGGGGAGTGCCAACAAAATGCAGCATGTTGTTTGTACACGGAGAGATTTCCTTTACGAAACCGCCCGTCTTCGCGGATGTTTGTAAATTTAGTTATAAAACTTCACGATACCGAGTATTTAAAGAAACAACAAGGAAATCACTCTGGAAGACCTCTTGCACGCGAAATGGTGGAGACCGAGGAGGAAATTTTAGAAAATGTCGAAAATGACCCAACAACGAGCAGTAAGTCCATAGCAGGTGAAACAGAAGTTACTCATAGTAAAGTGTGGAAAACTTTACGACACGAACAACTTTGCCCGTAACATTCAACGAGTACAAGCAGTGCAACCAGAAGATTATCCTAGGAGAGTTGAATTTTGTTACTGGCTTTTATATGAGTACAACATACATGATAATTTTTACCAAATTTATTTTGGCTACCGATAGCGTAGTAAATGGCATTCTTATAGGGCCTCACTTTTTTCCAAATCGTCTGACAAGTGAAAATTATTTAGACTTTCTTCAAAACAATCTGTCACAATTATTAGAAGATGTTCCTTTAAAAGTCAGACAAAATATATGTCTTCTTCATGACAGAGCTCAGTCACATTTCACACGAGAAGTTCACGAATATTTAAATAATGTTTTTCCTTATAGATGGATAGGGCGAAATGAACTCATTTCTTGACCTGCACGTTCTCCGGATCTAAATCCTTGCGATTTTTTCTGTGGGGTTATGTAAAACAGTTAGTTTATAATGATGGGGAAGTGAATACTCTAGAGGAACTACAACAGCGCATTGAAAATGCTTGTGATGTTAACTGTAAAGACCAGGATTTGATTTTTGACTGGTATAGTCACTCATGGATACGCTGAGTAAGACACTGCATTTTTGTAGAACAAGATGTAATCGTACAGTGAAGTAAATAAAGTTTTTACAATGCAGTGGTTAAAAATATCATGAAATAAAGGTTTGTATTACAGTTTCTAAATTTTTTAAATAATTGTTTATAATTTCTTTATTTGTCAACTTTGATATAAACGATTTTTGGTGACAATGCTTATGTATGTATGTATGTATGTATGTATATATATATATATATATATATATATATATATATATATATATATATAGGAAGGTATTATATACGAAAAATTACCGAAATATTGATGAAAACCGGGATAGAATTGATTCCAGGACTTCTGTATTGTGTAGCAATATGTACTTTAATTTCTAATTGGTTATATTAAATGTTTTTTTATTACTTTTCACAAATTCAGAATCAAACTCGTATATCAAGCTAAGTAAAGTGACTGTACTTAAACTCACCTTACATTTTCATGTCTTTGGATGTAGATTTTATGAAACTGTTCCTCTCTTGGTTGTCCAGCAATATCTGCTTTCATTTCCATAGCGACATGCCTTGGAAGAACTGACAATAGAAGCCTCTCCTGAAAACAATTAACAATGCTTTCAAGTTGTTAAATATGGTGAAAGTGTGAAATTTTAAGCTTTAAATAACATTGTTATTTAAAACGAAACTACTTGGATACTTTAAAGAAGTATTGTATATATATATATATATATATATATATATATATATATATATATATATATATATATATATATATATATATATATATGTTTATGTGGCTTTCACGGATTCCTCCGTGTGAGATGCAACAGCAGTGGATATATCCACATTATGCCGTTGTAGTGCTGAAATCACATTCAGCAAACGTAAAACTATATGCAGCTCTGTGCATGAATGAAGTAAAATGCGAACAGTAAATGCAAACTTCGTTCCAACCAAATCCTTTCCGTGTTAGAGGTTGCACAGTTTGAACAAATTGCTAAGGAAAAACAATTTATCCTATTCTACCACCATCGAGATGGTGGCCTACCTGTGGCGGGGAGGGTAAGTTTTCTTTTCGGTATGGTGGTACAGGTAGCCCACCAGCTCGATAGTGGTGGAATAGGATAAATTCACACACAAATGCCGAGTGCGCCTTTGAAAAATCAAATATGGCGGCCGGAAACCGCAGAAAAATTGAGTGTCTAGCAAAGAAAGCTGATAAAAATAAAAATTCGCACCGATCGGATCGGTGGTGTGGTAGGTTGACAAAATGTAATATGGCGGATCTAAGATGACGGTCAAAAATGAAATATAGTGGCCAAATTTTTTTAAATCAACCTATTTGTACCAAATCTAGTATACAAGGGTTTTTAGGGTCGTTAATGACGAATATGAAAATTCCAAAATTTTTAAGGTCAATTCGGCGGATCTAAAATGAAGGGCGTATTTTTAAAAAATCAACTGATTTGCATCAAATATGGTATATGGAGGCTTTAGGGGTTGGTGATCATGAATCCGAGGCCAGATTTGCCAAATTCAAGATGGCAGATCCAACATGGCGGACGACATTTTTGAAAATCAACCGATTTGTACAAAATTTGTTATACGGGGGTTTTTGGGACCGCTAATCACGAATTCGAGGTCAGATTTTTAAAATTCAAGACAGTGGACCTAATATGGCGGACACTCCATAACCCAATCCCCTATATTATGTCCTCCTCAATCTTGGATTTTAAAAATCTCGGATTCGTAATCAACGACCCCAAAAACCTCTGTATACCAAATTTGGTGCAAATCGATTGATTTTCAAAATGCGGTCACCATATTGAACTTTTGACAACCTAGAATATTGGATTTTGTCAGCCTATCTCAACCTACCACACCAGCTTTTTAGGGGCGTCCATCAGCTACAATTTAAGCCAAAAACGACTCGATTGGTTGTGAATTTTTATTTTTAGAAGATTTTTTTGTTAAACACTCGATTTTTCTCCGGCCGCCATATTGGATTTTGCTTCTAATTATATATATATATATATATATATATATATATATATATATATATATATATATATATAAATCTCGCAATCTCGATTTTCTTTGATCAGATTGCCTGTAATCCTAGAGATGGCGCTGCTTGTTTCGAACTTTTTATTTAGTATAATATAGGTTGCTTAAAGGATTCACTTTTCTTGTGGTTAGATGTACTTGCTTACCCTGTACCAACGAGAACTAGTTCCTTACAATATGAATTCCTAACTAAAACAAAGTCCACCTATTTTTATAGTATAAACCTTATTCAGTAGGTTTCTTTTATCTATTCATGTATTTATATATACCAGCTGCATATGAATTATTTCATCATTCACTTTTGTTATATTCAAAGGGATTTCTCTGTGCAGATTGCACGGTAAGTGGATAAATAGCGTAGATGCATGTTGAAATGAAGTATTATTTTTATTTCGCCATATATCCAAAATAAATCTCATTAAACAGAATTAACAATATAAATTTCTATTTTTTTAAGAACTTCCATAATACACACTTTGCCCAGACCGAATGGTCCGTATACTTACTGTCATTTTCAAAATTTCGATATATCAACTCGCACTTCTAACACTGTATAAAGTTTTTTTTTAAATTTTTTTATGGAGCTCATGTTTAGAATTATTTTATATATTGTTCTTCAACTACCATTAAAAAAGTTCAATTTTATACCGCTGACATAACCGAAAACTTATTTTAAATTAATCATTGCTTTGCGAATACCTAGTTGGTAAAAATAAATTTTACCTTTAGAGTTATATTTCAAAAACGCTAAGTTTCATAACGATTCCAATTAAAGTTGTATTAAAAAGGATTACGACCCGTCGGGAACTTTTAAATTAAAAACTGTAAAAATACGAATACACAAGCTAGATCGTTTAATAACGACTTATCATTTTTATTATATATATATATATATATATATATATATATATATATATATATATATATATATATATATATATATATATATATATATATAAAGGTGAAGTTTCGAAATCCATAGGTTTTTAGAGTTTCTGGTTGTCTATTTTTTTTAAACGTATTTCGTCAGCAATAGGCTAGAATTTTTAACTTAAATCTTAAAATTTAATTTATCATAAAATCTACCAAATTTTAAATTTTTCTTTTGCGAAAAAATTTAATATTCATTTTCCGATAACTTTTAATTATAAATTCAATTTTAACTTTAAAATATATATCAAATATTACTTAGAAACTAACAGGGGTACAAGAACCAACATTGTAATTAATGTTGAATTTGTCTTTAAAAACTTTTCCATATTCCATTTCAATATTCTTATGATTGTTTGCCATGTTGTATTGACATATGTCGTGTATCTATAACTTCAGGCTTTGTTCTATAAAACAAACATGAACAGTAAAGATAAAATTGAATAAATTTCCTAAAATCATTTCCCAATCATCCTGAACTACACATTAACGAAAATATCATTACGGCCATTTAAAGCCAAGTCTTAATATTATAATATATGATATTGCTCTTTCCTTATTAAATACAAATATTCTTAATTTATAAAAGTATGATATACATGTTATCAAGTTACGAGTGAATGGGACAGAAACACCATTGAAAAACTCAGCAAGAAATCCACTATATGGTATACAGATGGCTCCAAAACAACGGAGGGAACTGAAGAAGGAGTGTATGGACCCGGCAACAGACACTTTGAAAGCTTAGGTAAGTAAACAAGCATTTTCCCGGCAGAAATATATGCCATTAGGATATGTATTCAGTTTAACAAGGATAAAAACTCTCACGGCTAAGAGATTATCATCATGACGGATTGTCAAGCAGCTATCAGTGCGCTGAGCTCTAGAGTTATCAGTTCCAAGATGGTCTGGGAATGCCTAGAGGAACTAAAGATAGAAGACGAACGCAGGGGATCCACTTATTGGACGGAACTGCAAGGATTGAGACAAGTGATAATACTTCTGGGGAACTACGACTAGAAGAGATTCAAAGGATTCATAGGTTTGAGTAAAAACCAGCTCCAAGTTCTGACAGGGGTCTAGACGGGGCATTGCCACCTGAAGGGATACCTCAAGAAACTCGGACTGGTAAAAAGAGAAGAATGCAGATTCTGTGAGAAGGAGGACGAAACCTCTATTCATATTCTTGCAGAGTGCAGTATTCCAGAAAACCCTAGGATGTGGTTCTTGGGAGCACACTAAATCAAAGAAGAGGAGCTACCCACCTTGAAGTCGTCCAAAATCCTGAGATTTCTGAGGGAAATAGGACTGGAGGACCTGCTCTAACCAATAAGGTAACTCTTACGAATGGGCGTCCGTAGAAGGGCACAATAGATTTACCAGGTCGCAGTGTCCAGACCCCCCAACTCTACGCATATACCTACACATGTTCTCAAGTTAAGCGGACATGTCGGTTTTAAATATGCAAGAAGGTATAAAATAATTTTATGAGTGGTATCCGAAAGTGGTAAATTTTGAAAATATTTTTATTTCGTAAATATATACAGTTGGCTGCAGATCATTTTGTCAAATTATCTCTCACTATATATCACTTGGTAATAGCAGAACAGTTTTCCGGTAAGTAACGTGATTTTGTGATTAAATCGTACTACAAAAACAATATCTGTGTACTTTTCATGCAGTTAGATATCAGAATTCATTTCCTAATTCCTCGATTTGGAAGAGTTCTTTTGGTACATGCCATAATGCTCTGAATACGTATGCTTGAACAAATGGGTTCAACTAATAATCTCAAACATAAGAAACCAAAGAAAAGGATAAAAATCCTGGAGAAAATTGATCGCATTAGAGCATCTGTAGAATACAGTACAAAAAAACGTTTAGTTCGAAGAAGAGCTCAGACGTTGGGCATTTTCCAGATTTTACACAAGGCGCATTTCCATTTACTTGGCTATATTAATAAACAAAATTCCTATTTTTGGAGTGCAAAGAATCAACAGGAGCTCCACGAAAAATAATTCAAGAGCCGAAGATAATAATACTATATGCGATATCATTAATGGGAATTACCGGTCTCTAGATGAAAATGAAATTGTAATTATGGCCAATTCTGTATGCTCTACGGGCATGATTAAAAAAGTTTTTGAGTCAGCAGTTGAACAAGTATTCACAAAGCAATTAAAGGTAGTTCCAGCAAGATGCTGCTACTTCACACATTAAGAGAGCGTTATTAAATTCCCTATAAATATAGGTCGCTAGACCTAACGTCTTGAGATTAGTTACTACACTGGTATTTAAAAAGGCGCGAGACCTCGGAAAGAGGCTTAAGATGAGATACTTTAACCAGAGGAGAGCTGAAGGCTAGTAGTCGCACCAGGAAGCAAAGTGCTGAGTTAACTCCTACGCATAGTAGGGGTGGGAAAAATTTAAGGGCGCCACTGCATCTGAGATAAGTCGAATACAGAGACCTTCCACCATGTTGTCTACTCAACTCTTGAAAATAAAAAAAAAATCAAACGTAATATCAAATGCAACAAGCTTGTGGGTCAATAAAGTTCTATAATTAAAATTTAAATCGTTGAAGAAAACAGATAATCTTCAAACTACACTGTTCTTCTGCAGGGTAACAAATACACTGAGGGTGGATTGCGGTGTATTCACCGGTAGGGTGGACTGGCCCGGTAAGGAGGACCCGATGTTTTTTGGGGTCTAGACTGATTCCTTCGTTGATACGTGCAAACTGCCCAAAATACCTGACTCTAGGTCTATCCCGATAAAAAAAAACATAACTGCCAACCTGGCAAAAGATACGGTACTCCAAATCACAAGAAAATTACGAGGATAATTTTCGACTTTCCAGTAGTTATTTTTAAATTCAAGAAATATATATTAATAAATAAATAGGAGATTTCAGCAACCCAATATACATTTAATTCCATTCAAATCTAGATATAAATGGCAGAGAAAAAAACCAGATCTATCTAAATACAAAAAAGGTAGCAGTAATGTGTAATTACCTTTACCAACCTACGAAGAAGTCCAAAAAGCCATAACTAAGTTTAAAAATAACAAGGCGCCTGGAAGTGACAATATTCCCGCCGAATGCCTAAAATATGGTGGAGAGGCCCTCTATGGAATCACTCACCATCTGATAGAAGCTATATGGCTCACAGAAGAAATACCAAATGAATGGAAAGAAGGGGTCATCGTCCCCATACATAAGAAGGGTGACAAGATGAAATGTGCCAACTATCGAAGCATAACTCTGCTTAATACGGCCTATAAAGTACTCGCAGTTGTACTCTTAAGAAAACTTAAACCCTATGCAGAGGAAACCATAGGAGACTATCAATGTGGTTTTAGGGGCGGTCGCTCCACCGTAGATCAAATATTTACCATTAGACAGTTAATGGAAAAATGCTGGGAATTCAATCGACACCTGCATCAACTATTTGTGGATTTTAGACAGGCGTACGACACCATCCATAGGGTTAAACTGTGGCAAGCAATGGAGGAACTTGGCTTCTCAAAGAAATTAATGAGACTAACCCAGGTGTGTGTTGGAGGCTCAAAAAGCAAAGTGAGAATTGGACAAGACCTTTCAGAGGTGTTCAATATAAAGGACGGTCTCAAGCAGAGTGACGCTATATCCCCGTTGCTTTTTAATGTAGCTCTAGAATACGTCAGCAGAAAGGCGAAAATCCAACCGCCAATAGCGATGTTTTATCATAACGGTCCCAACTTACTTTTGGCTTTTGCAGATGATATAGACATTGTGGGAAACAGCACGCTGGATGTCAAGACGACCTTCAATAACTTCGAAAAAAGTGCTAGTAGCATAGGGCTTAAAATTAACGAAGAGAAAACTAAATATCTGTATTCCACTAGAAACAACCAATACAGAGACAGACTAGGCCAAAACATCACAATGGGGGGCTATAACTTTGAATGCGTCAAAGAGTTCAAATATCTGGGAACGATGCTTACTGAAAACACTGACGGAACGACAGAAATTAACTGTAGAATCCAAGCAGGTAATAGGTGCCTATACGCAGTACATGACCTCCTAAAATCCAAGTTAACAACAAGACGTACCAAGATAAGCATATACAAAACAATAATAAGACCTGTAGTGATGTATGGGTGTGAAGCCTGGACATTAACGGTAACAAATGAAGAACGGCTCCGAGTCTTCGAAAGAAGAATTCTTAGAAAAATATATGGCCCAACAGTGAATGCAACAACAGGACGATACAGAATCCGTACCAATAAAGAACTGGAGGATCTATATGGAGACACTAATATTGTACGAGAAATAAAATCTAAGCGACTGCAGTGGGCCGGACACGTAAGGAGACTACCAGATAGTCGCACAAACTCGCGTGGGAGGAAGTACCAGTAGGGAAAAGACCACTGGGACGCCCTCGCCTCCAATGGAAAGACAATATTGCCAAAGATCTAAAGGCAATGAATATTGATAATCCGCTAGATGCCATGGCAGACAGGCAGCAATGGAGGAGTATTGTGAAGTCGGCAAAGATCCACCCAGGGTTGTAAACCATGGAGTATGTAAGTAAGTAAGTAATGTGTCTAAAAAAAAGTTCGGAGTTTCTAAATTAATATAATTCTTAAAATTAGTTTTTTGAAATTATTTTCTAAAACAAAATAGAAATTTTTGAACTTTTTTGATTTAAGATGAATCTGTGATATCCTAAAACAGTGAGGTTCAAACATATTAATTGAAAGTTAGTTAAAGATAAATTTTAGATGTGACAATAAGCCCTAATAAGTCATTCATCTATATTATTTTTCCTCCTAATAACTAGTAATTTCATAGTCAATAAAGTTATTTTTAAATATAAAAGAAATAAATGCATGACATCCATAAATTTTTAAAACTTTACGATTTTTGGCACAAAGGGTAAAAACGGATAGAGAATATTACTTTATCAGACTTAAATAAGGGTAAGCTTATAATAAATGCATGTGGTTCACAAATTTCAACTAAATAACGCTCTAAATACACCCACAGGAATCTTGTGCTATTTTTAATATGAAAAAGTTTAATGAATAACATTCAAAATAAGCAAATTTGTAGGTTTACAATACTAAAGCAATTTATAATAATTATCAGCATACTGAAATGAACAGATTGTGAAGTTAAAATTGATTTCTTGAAGTAACAATAAGCACAATAACTGATATCTAGGCAGGGTTAATAATTTGGCATGAAGCAATACTGGATTCCCCTTTATACTGTATTCTATTGTTTTAACCCTTTAGACCCTTCTTGTATAGGCAATAATTATCGAAATTGTACGATCCCAATAAATACCATAGGTTATTTTAAGTAAACAATATTTGCAAAAGGTCGAGTATGATAATAATAATAATAATCAAGCGTTTGTAACAAGAATAAATTTTCAAAACAAAAATATCCTTTTTAGTCTTTGGCCATGTTATGTTATGAACTTGAATATAAAACTAATAGCATTTTGGGTTCCAATATATACATGTTATGTTCTTTTTTTATGTATGATTAGACCTACACTGTGGTTGCCAAAATTGAGGATGCTGACTATGTCAATTTTGATCTTTAAGTTACACTGTTAATAAATAATATTCTTGTTCTAATTAGAAATATGGAAAGAAAAACCATTTTATCCAAGAAAGTTTAGCAAGTCTTACATTTAAATACCAAATATAGTTGGATGAAAATTGTAGTGATACAGACTGGTATTTTGTAGTACGAAATAGGTCCTATATTTTCAACGAAAAACATTTTGACGACCGATATTTACGTGGATATTTTGCTGGAGATTCGGTCGCTTTATGTAAATTTCGAGATACCAGGATAATGGTCCCGACATAAGAGTCGAAAGTGAAGAGTTTTATGGTATATCCTATGAATCGTCGATGTGAAGTCATTATTCCGGTAAATAATACACAATCAAGTATTAAACTTTAGTTTTTTTAATGGAAATATTTTTTTGATGACATACTTGAATACAAAAAAAACACTGCTATTATTATGATCATGCGTAATTTTAAATTTTATTATTATTTTTTAATATTTTGTAGTTCACAACGAAAAACACTTTAATTAGTTTGCAATCAAAATTAGAATCTCCCTGTATTCAAATAAACACGATGAAATAAACATATTTAAATATTTAGACCCAGTTTAGCTTCCTGTTCAACTCACTGTAAAAAATTTGATTAATTCTGAAGTATATTTGACATTTTAGAAATATTTTTCTTTTTGTTGGAAGCATTGTTGTATTAGAACTTCAAGAAGTCATAGAAAGCGTTTGCGCAAAGTAAACTTGCCAGCTTTTTGTATCCATTTTTACCGGCCTCTAAAAAAAAGTAAATTCTAAATTCAACGGGTATTTATTTTTTTATGTATGTACGCAGATTACTCTGGAACAATAGCATCAATTTGAATTAATTTTTTTGCATTATGTTTAGAAAATAGCAGCAACGGATGTACTCCAAGACTGATACTAAATCACGCACACATACATATATATATATATATATATATATATATATATATATATATATATATATATATGTATAATTTTTCCTTTATTTTGTCTTTTCTTGGGTTTAGGTTCCATATTTAACAAAAATGCAAAACAATTGACGTTTCGCCCTTTATCCAGTAATAGAGTAACAAAATGTCAAGGAAGAAAAAATTTTGAAAATGCCTTTGTTTTACATTTTTGTTAAATATAGAACCTAAACCCAAGAAAAGGCAAAATAAAGGAAAAAATGATATAATCTATGGTTCAAGAATCAAGAATATATATATATATATATATATATATATATATATATATATATATATATATTATTTGTTTGTTTTTCTTGGGACTATGGTCAGTTAAAAATGAAATGAAAATAAAATGGTAGTGTTGTACTTTCTATATTTTACATTTTTTATAATATTAACGTTTCGGTAATTTTTTTATCTTCGTCAGAATGTGCAGTATGTATCTAAAAAACAAAGTATTTTGTTGACTTAACTATTAAATTATTTGCATATTGTGTATTTACCTTGAACAATGATTCAGGAACAACACTTTACTCACGTGTATAAATTAATTTAAAATTATATTCTATTGAGGATTTCACTTTTGTAAATTTGCAGAGGTTAAGATGACCACGTATGTCATCTTGAAGTTAAAGTGATACTGAAAGGAATAGATGGTGTTTTTTTGTAAGTAATGAGGGTGGTCTTGGCTATTGATGGTTTAAGGGGTCTTTCAGATACTAAGCAACTTGGCAAAATATATAATAACCTTATAAAATAACAACGAAAAAAATATAATTCAAAAACTAAAAACGCATTGCATTTTCGGACTAGACCCCTTAAACCATCAATAGCGAAGACAATCCTCATTATTTACAAAAAAAATACCATCTGTTCCTTTCAGTATCACTTTAACTTCAAGATGACACACGTGATCATCTTGACCTCTGTGAATTTCCAAAGGTTAAATACTCAATAGAATATAATTTTAAATTAATTTATACACGTGAGTGTGTTGTTCCTGAATCATTGTTCAAGGTTAATACACAGTATATAAATAATTTAATAGTTATATTAAATATTATATTAACATAATATAAATATTAATACTTTGCTTTTTAGATACACACTGTACATTCTGACGAAGATAAAAAAATACCGAAACGTTAATGCTTTAAAAAATGTAAAATGTAGAAAGTACAACACCACCATTACATTTTGATTTCATTTTAACGGACCATAATCTCACGAAAAACAAACAAATAAAAAATATTTTATTAAAAGCCCAAGAAAAAAATAAAAAATACCTCGTACATATCGGGAAAAGTATATATATATATATATATATATATATATATATATATATATATATATATATATATATATATATATATATGTAAATACTAAAAATATATAATTAAAACTGAATAAAATAAGGAGTACTTATAAAATAATAAAACAGGGTAATGGAAAACAGAAATAATTTTGGCCGAAGTTCACCCTTCAAATTCTGTGGAGACAACCCATTTCAGAAGGATACTTCAAAATAATTTAATTTTTAACGAAGACATTCAAATTTACTTAAGTATATATATTATAATGCAAATTTGAAAACGGTATATTTAAAAACAATTCGAAAAATTACCATTAAATATTATTTAATGAGATTCAATTCAAAGCGGATAGAGAAGTTTCAAAAATTCTACTTATTTATCTAAAATCAGCTCTACAAATTAACTATTAATATAATTAAATACTGCAGGCAGAATGGCTTTTTAAACTATTTAATTTATTACAAAATTTAAGACTAAGTTGTAGTGTGTAGTTTAAAAATTTAAAGTTGGCTTGTTCTGGGTTATTATATATACATAGCGTTCGTAGACGCCGTGAGTTTTGAAAATGGTGAATGAGATTTCACCAAAACGTCAGGTGCCTTACAATTCTGAGGGACGGAATGCCCAAAAACTTTCGATTACATACATACATACATACATATATATATATATATATATATATATATATATATATATATATATATATATATATATATATATATATATATATATATATGTGAGGTAGCTTCGTGACTGGACTAGTTAAGAAAAAGCCAACTAAACCAAAAGGTTTAAGGCACTCTTGTGGGGCTGCAGTCAAAAGGATGGTTGGCCAGAAAAGAAAACTCTTTTTTGTTAGTCTAGCTTTCGACAAATTTTATTCCCTTCCTCAGGACATCTACAAAAAAGAAAATAACCTTCCTTAATTCTATTACTATGATTAAAAAGGTCCTAAAGTGAGTATGTATAAAAAGCCAGGTCTTGTTCAACAGATAGTCATTATCACTTAACAATAAGATCACATAACATGAAAAAATTGTTTTAAAAGGCAGAACTAATTTGATTAATTCAGAAAATAATTTTTAAAAAAACACGTGGACGTCGTTGAAATGCCATTTTAATATGGGAATGAAAATGATTTTTGACACGGGCTTTCACGTTTTAATAGGTACAGTTTACACCGTCCAAGAACAAATAATCGTTCTGGGAACGGAAGTAACTGTTCTTGAAAAATATTGTGTTATTTAGCGAAAAGATAACGAAAAATGAAAATTATGACTAGAAACTGTAATAACAAACAAAGCAAAATGCTATTTTAATGTCAAGAACGGCAACCTACACATCCAGTTGGACAATGTGATAGTAACATTCAGAATAGTAGTTAAAAAATATCTGACTGAGAACATTGAAAAGTAGGGCACCGATTTTCATCTCTTTCTAATTGTAATACTAACTACTTGTTCATAGAAAGTGGTTCGTTGTTTATGTGAACCATTTCTAGTAAGATTCTCTTATGGAAATTACTATCTTTTGCTAGGATTTTCGGCCTCTTAAAGTTCATTAAATGACTCTTATTTAGTACATGCTCTGCAAGAGTACAGGAAACCCCTCCTCTGTTACAATCGCTTTTATGTGAACTTATTCTACCTGAAAGATTTCTAGATGTATGGCCTATATAAACTTGGTCACAATTTAGGCACGGGATTTTATAGATAATGTTCCAGTTTTATTTCAGTGAGATAGATGTTTTAGTTCTAGAATAAATTAACGCGATTGTTTTAATTTGTTTAGTTGCAATTTTAATAGAGGTTATATTTTGGAAAACCTGTCTCAGCCTGGGAGTTAAATTTTTAGTGTAGGGAAGCGACATGTAGAAAAACTGCTCAACCTCGTTGTTGTTTGCACCTGGTTGTGATAATTGAGTAGGTTGTGTATGTATCAAAGAGGGTTGGCTTACTCTTTAAAAAATGTCCTCTGGTAAGTCATATTGTATGCTGTATAAAAATTTATTGATCATAGAAAGTGGATATGAATTCTGTAAGAAAATTGTTTTAAGTAGTTGCAAGCTGTCATTTCTAAATTTTAATACAATAAGTTTAATTGCTCCCCTTTTCATTCCCAGTATGAGGTTGGTTTTCATTTTCGAATTGTGGTAAGATTCTCTCTTCTCTCTTTGTCAACCTCTGTCCATCCACTCCTGGATGTAGGTCTCTCTCAATTGTTTCCATCTTTCTTTATTCTTCGCCAATCTCATCCACTGTTTGCCCGCCACTTTCCTTATGTCATCTACCCATCTTTTTTGAGGTCTTCCCGTGCTTCTTGTTGTCTCCCTCGGTCTCCATTCCAGGATTCTTCGTGTCCATCTGTTGTCCTCATATCGGGCTATGTGAACAGCCCATCGCCTGCAACCTTCTCCACGATGTTTTTGACTCTCGTTCTGCGTCTTATCTCGGTGTTTGTAATCCTGTCTCTTAATGATATTCCAAGCATGTTTCTTTTCATCGCTCTTTGGACTGTTTCTAATTTTTTAGCGAACTTTCTGGTGAGGGACATGGTCTTTAATCCAGACTTACACACCGGTAATATGCATGTGTCGTATACTTTTCTTTTTAGATTTATGGGAATTGAATTATTTTTCAGGACATATGCAAGTTTACCGAAAGCGGCCCATGTCAGCTGTGTTCTTTTTTTTTATTTCAGCATCCTGGTTTGATTTCCCTAGTCTGATGTCATGACTCAAGTATACATAGTGTTCTATCCTCTGGTTCTGTATTGTTATGTTTGCCTGTTCGTGGCTGGTACCACGAACAGGTGGTAAGATTGGAAGTTTGTAAATCTGTTCGAGCACATAGGCTTTCTGTACCAACCGGTTTTTAGAAGGTTGGTTTCTGTGCGTCTTATCAACATGTCAAGGAATGGTATGCGTTATGATGAGTCTTCCATCTTGGCAGTGAATTGAAGATGGAAATTGTATGAGTTGAACATCTCCAAGGTTTCATCTATTTTATGTGCAGGAAGGGCCAAAAAGAGATCATCAACGGACCTCTATACAAAAGGATTATAAAAAGAAGATATTTTAAGCAGTTTTCGATAAGATCATCTAAGACATAATTGACTAATATTGGTAATAATTCACTCGCCATAGGGGTTCCAGAGATCTGCTTGTAGTATGAGTTTTCAAATACAAAATAGTTAGAATCAAAAATCTTTTCATGTTATGTGATCTTATTGTTAAGTGATAATGACTGTATCTGTTGAACGAGACCTGGCTTTTTGTACATACTCACTTTGGTAGGTCTTTTTCTTTCATTCATAGTAATAGAATTAAGGAAGGTTATTTTCTCTTTTGTAGAAGTCCTGATGAAGGGAATAAAATTTCTCGAAAGCTAGACTAGCAAAAAAGAGTTTTCTTTTCTGGCCAACCATCCTTTTGACTGCAGCCCCACAAGAGTGCCTTAAACCTCTTGATTTAGTTGGATTTTTGTTTGTATATCTATATCTATATCTATATATGTATAATTTGATTTTGCGTAATAATAGGGCTATTTTTTCAAGTTTTTATAACCTTTAATCGATATTTGTTTGTAGGATCATGTTTCGTTTGAATAATATTATTATCTTTGATTAATGTATTGATTTTATCGCTATATCCTATATTTGTTAGAATCGTAAAAGTATTACCTTTGTTTGCTCTGCAAAGAATTAAATCGTTATGTGATTATGTTTTTATTTCAAATTTTTTATAGTTGTTATTTCACCTTTATTATTATTTGAAATAATAATGTTATTGAACACCCGAAAAATAACCCACATCTAGATAAAGATAATATTGATGAATATAAAAAGTTAAGTTTAGTCAATAATTAATATCAACGCAATTATCAACGGGGTCCTCTAATAGTTATGTGATAGATATTCACAAATATTTTATTTGCGAACAAATATCGCACAAAGGAAACTCTCAACTACATGAAATAGATCATGAAACCGTGCTGAAAACTTTTATATAGATTCCTGATTATTTAAAGATTACATTTAAAACAAAACTGTGTGAATTTTTTTGACCAAAGGACTTAATAGTCGATTTTGACAACGTTCTCCAATTTTATAAAATTGAAATTTTTATCCAGCATCCTCAAAAACATGAAAATCGGCCATAATTAGTGACTAAACCGAACTTTAGGGGTCGTTGCCGCTTGTTTAAAATTATCATATCAAGAATGAATGATACCAAAAGTTTTATTATATATATATATATATATATATATATATATATATATATATATATATATATATATATATATATATATATTCTTCTTCTTCTTCATGTACCTTCTCCATTTCGGAGGTTGGTTATCATCATTGCTATTCTGACCTTGGAAGCTGCGGCCTTGAATAGATCAGATGACTTGACGTTGGACCATTCTCGCAAATTCCTAAGCCAGGATATTCTTCTTCTTCCAACAGATCTTTTTCCCACAATCTTTCCCTGGATTATGAGTTGCAGAATCTTATACCTTGGACCTCTCATGATGTGGCCGAGATATTGCAATTTTCTCTTTTTTACTTCATATAGGATCTCTACGTCCTTCTTCATTCTTCTCAGAACCTCCAAGTTGGTCACATGTTCTGTCCATGATATTCGCAGCATCCTACGGTAGGTCCACATCTCGAAGGCTTCTAGTTTCTGCTCGCAATTAAAGTTGAGGATCCAAGCTTCTAAACCATACAATAGGACTGGGAATACATAACATTTAAGCATCCGAATTCTTAGGTCCAGGCTCAGATCGCGACTACAGAGCAGCTTATTGATCTTCACAAAGGATGCACGGGCCTTCTCAATGCGAATCTTTATTTCTGAACAATAGTCCACGGAACAGTTGACACTTGTACCCAAATAGTCATATCTCTCGACTCTTTCCAACTTTTCGCCTTCGACATACAGATGTTCATTGGGTACTTCAGTTTTGGTGACAATCATGTATTTGGTCTTCTTAACATTAAGTGTCAGACCATATTCTCGACTAGTTGTGGTGACACTATTCAACATATTCTGAAGGTCTTGCATGTTTTCGGCGAGAAGTACTGTGTCGTCCGCGTAGCGCAAATTGTTCAGTGGAATGCCGTTAACTCGTATTCCACCGGTGTCATTTTCGAGGGCTTTGGCGAAGATTTCCTCTGAGTAGGGGTTAAAAAGGAGTGGCGAGAGAACACATCCTTGTCTCACTCCTCGCTTGATCTCCACTGCATTTGTTAGTTCAGATTGGACGCGGACAGACGCACTTTGGTTTAGGTACAGTTTTACAATTATTTGTATATCTCTTGTGTCAAGGTTTTTTCGTTTCAGCGCTTCTATTAGTTGTTTATGTCTCACTTTATCAAATGCTTTATTATAATCAATAAAACAAGGGTATACATTTTGGTTGACATCGAGACACCGCTGCATCAAGACATTGTAGGCGAACAAGGCCTCCCTAGTGCCACATCCGTATATATCCGTATATATATATATATATATATATATATATATATATATATATATATATATATATATATATATATATATATTCTATAACCGTCTGTTGCATTGTACAAATACCTATTTTTATTTTAAAATTTTTTTTTCAAATCAAACGTATCTTAAAAAAATAAACGTTTCGTTTTCTAAATTCGATTGACGTCGACTCCACATAAAGGACACTCTAATGACGCCTGAAGGGTAGATTTTAATGGGGTTATAATATTGAAAGGGGTTTCATTCAGTATAAGCTGTATCCTAAAATAATAATAATAAGCTATGGTAACTGTAACCAAGCAAGTGAAAGGTTATTTCAAAGTTCTATTATTAGTTTTGAACATTATAGTTAATTTAATAAACGCCTAAACCAAACGTGTTCAATATATAAGTCTAATCTGTCTGTTTAAACGCGAGTAGAGTGGACTGTTTTAGTCCGAAGGTTATTTTATATTCATAGTATATAAGAGATTTTAAATTTTAATGACATCCCTTTTTAACAGGGTTAATAATATTATTTAATTTGAAGACCTCGGTGCGAGTTGTATACGAGGCGCGGGTATAAAATAACGAGACTGATGCTTCTACAGAACAACTGCGCATGCGCCAAAGGCAAACAACTGACAGCTGTGTAGTGTCGAGCCTACTCTTTCGAATGTGGTGCCTTCCGTCTCTGTAGACAAATCGGTCTGGTCGTAGCATTTGATTGTATAAGAACTATTTTTTTGTTTTGACGAAAAAATAATAAGTGTAATAGTAGAGCAACGAATTGTCTTGAAATTTCACATGAAACTTGGGAGAAACTGTCACTGAAACTTATTTCTTATTAAAAGAAATGTATGCCAATGAACGTGGAATAACAAGTCGTGGGTTTTCCGTCAAGACAATGCACTGACTCACTCTGCATTGTTGGTCAATATTATAGTGTTAGACCATCTGCCTTATTGGCCTAACCCTCCACAATACGACTTTTATCTGTTCCTCAAAGTTAAATCTTCATAAAAAGACCAATATTTTAGTCCGTTGAAGCTGTAAAAGAAAAAGGGGCACGCATCTTGAGGGATATCACAGAAGACTTCCAGCACTGTTCTGAACAATGGAGAATTCGCATGGAGCGTTGTAAGGATAGATAAGGGGTATATATTGAAGGCAATAATAACTAGAAATGAAAAAAATATAATATAAAGTGTTTTACATTAATAGTCTCGTTATTTTATAGCCACACTTTTTATAGAAATCAAGTCAGATGCATGAAATAATAATGTCAGGGAAGTCATCCCTGGAGATTCCCTCATGCGGTGTTGTCAAGTTGTGCAAAATTTCCGTAACTGGGAGAAAACGTATATTTGGCAATGCCGCACTCTTCTATTGATATAACAATACAAATATACTACGTGCATTCTTGCGGTTACACTGTTAATATATGACATAGACATGAAATCACGTGAAACTTTAACTAATATTAAAAAGATAAGTTTAGGTTCGATTTTAGTACATCAAAAATGATAAGATTAGTCGATTTTATTTTAGATTTTGGCGGTTGTCATGTTATTTGATGCTGCTGAAAGTTACTATTAGAAGGGAGGCAACAAAATTTAATTAAATTCAAAGCAACTTAATTGGGTACATGGCTGATAAGTAAAAATTTTATTGAGTAACTTTTTATTCTTTCTTTAACCGGTCCTCGACCTCCTTTGGACATAGACTTCTCCTAATTCTCGCCATCGGTCTCCGTTTTATGCTCGTTTCCAGTTTAATCTACCACCCCATCTTAACTGCCATCCTCTGTATCCTAGCCATGTTCCCAATTTTGAATCGTGCTCTTTCATATATTGGCTAAATATATATAATAGATCTGTCCTTACTTCCCTTGGCTCTCTTCTTCAACAAAATAATCTTGTGTCTAATAAATTTCTCCTGTGTGCAATTATTTAATTTTGTGTGTATTGTTGACAGGTAGATATTTATAAGGATACAATTCTTTTTATTCTTAAAATTTATGACAATTGAAAATGAAATTTTACAAATCAAAAATAATTGTATATTGTAGCCGTTAAATTTGATAATATAACCAACAAAAACATATTATTATTATTATTATGAATTGTTTATGATAACAAAAGAATACCTAATATTGGATTTTATTTTATGTGGAACATTTCATTGTATTGATAAATGCCTGTTTACAAACTTAATTTCAAAAGGCATTTTATAATTTTTTTTTATTTGCAAACTGTGCTTATGCAAATACAAAGCCTATAAAGCATTTGACAACACAAAGCCGTTTACATTAAGTAAAATGAATCGTGTTTAGCCATTCAGTTTCGAACTTTTTGACACGTTGGACGTTTTTGTTCAACACGTGCCTTGATTTTCCTTTCAAGTAAATATTTTGCATGCATTAAGAAACGTTTTGTATCAACTTGTGCGCCATTTCAAGAGTGTTAACGGGTCTTCTTTTCTCTTATTCATTTAAATGCGAAGTTAAATTTGTACATTCAATAAGAATAACCATTTCTTGTAGATTTTGGGTTGCTGAAGTCGAATTCGGCCTCATAATTACTTCATCACATCAGGATTTTGTAAATATCCTAACATAAATTGCGAAAAACGCGATTTTGGTCTATATTTGAAGTTATGTATCATCACGAGATCTTACTCTCTCAAATGCAGTTGACTTTGTATAAATATAAATTTTTTTCTTTTTCGAGATATTTAATTTTGAAAATTTCAAATTGTGTGAATTTTCCCACTTTTGAAAACCTTCGCCTTTCGTGAGCGATAAGCTTTTAAGCAACAATTCTGATCAACTAAGAATTTTTTAGGCTATCAAAGCATCGCTTAATCCAAATTTATTATTCGTTGTGCCAAATAAATTTGTTTAAACAATTTGTCTAAACAAATTATTGCAAAATTCATTCTTTTTCAAATAAATGCTTCTATTGCATTTTATAAAAATAAATAAGTTTAAAGGAGCAACAGAAATAATATCACAATAGCAGTCCCAGACCAATAATAATACTGAATAGGAACGTAAAAACTAGGTATACCTCATACTCAGATCACATGAATGCGACACACAATATACAATAGTCCTAGGTATCCTTAAACGAAAGTATACACTATGACTATTCGTCAATCGGAAACAGGACAAACAATTAGACAGTTGACAAGCTTATATAAAAAATAAAACTGAATGTAAATTAAGTCTCGTTTCAAGATTTTGCAAACTAAATTTATCCAGCAACAGTCGATTTTCCATGCCGACCGGTGAATATATTTCCTCAGTTGTTAACCATAAATACTTCATAAACTTTCGCTGCACGTTCTCCATAGCCAGAACATATTTATTATAAACTGGAGCCCAAACAAGTAAACAGTATTCAAGTTTACTTCTTACTAGTGCTATAAATAATAATTTTAGGCTTTCAAGATCCTTAAATGATCTACAGTTTCCAACAGTTAAACCCAGCTCTTGATTAGTTTCAGATACTACTCCGTTATAATGAAGGTAAAGCTAAGTTTAGAATCCAACACAATACCCAAATCCTTAGCTGCATCAAGTCTTTTAAGTAAGTCATTATTTATTTGATAACTATATAAAATTGGAGAGATATAGACATTACTGAACATATGCTCACATTCAATAATAATTGATTACTCACACACCACTTCAGGACTGCACTAATACTATTTTGTAATCTATCACAATCCTCCTCCGACCGAACTTGGACGTACATTTTTAAATTGTCAGCTAACAGCTGGAATTCAACATCAATTGATTCAGCGATATTGTTTATAAACATTAAAAACAAAATAGGCTTAAAGTTTGAGCCTTGAGGAACTACCGAAGAGCCCGTAAAACACTGTGATTTAAAGCCATATTAAGTAATCAGAATCAAACTGAAGCTCATCTTAGATTAGTAGATGTTGGCCTCCCTCTCAAAAAGCCATGTTGTAACATCTCAAAGATCTTTGAAAAACCACATATCAGAGAAACAGGCCCGTCATTTTCCACTTTGGTCCTATTTTTCTCTTAAATACATATATATTTTAGCTATTTTCCATCTCTCGGGATACACCAGCTGCTTAAGAGAGGCATTACAATTTTACATAGAAGAGCAATCAAAACATTTATAGTGTCTTTACAAGAAAATTTGAAGAAAATTTGGCCCGCTCGACATTTTAGGTTTAAGTCCTTTCGTAATTTTTATTATATCCTGTTCTGAAAATACGTTCTTTCATTGTCGAGATATTAGATTTTTAATGTCAAAATTTTATTCAACTGAAACACATTATGCAACTCAATTTCGTCAACTCTGATAATTAATATCTCAAAATAAAAACGGATACTCATCTTGAAACTTCTCTTAGAGCATTATCTTATCATAAATTTTCAATTAGCACACATTTTGGTTTCAAATACGAGGTCTACGAAATAGGCTAATTTTGCGCTTACTATGCCTTTTTTATTTTCTTGACAAATAATGCATCAATAAACGTTAAAAAAAAAACATCTTTTTCGGATTTGCTCATATTGCTACCCTCAAGAACTTGGCTGTTTCGAATATAAAACTCAATAATGAGCGTGAAAGAAAGTACAGGCAATAGCGTCATTACCAAGTTGCAAACTGATTAGTTATTAGCTCGCGAAGACAATGCGATCATAATTGTTCTAATTGCTGAATGTCAGCTTAAAAATACTGTCCAACTCATTTACTAATTACAAGATGTGTATAATATACTGTAATTATTATGCAGAAGAGACATACATCAACCCCCCTATTAGCAAACATAGTTAAAATTACTGAAGTTCCTCATGCTAATAAATTGTATGTTTTAGGAATAGATACTTAAAACAAATAAATAAATGTAGTTCATTTTACAGAAAAACAATTTTTTAATTATTAACAAATTTTTTGTTTATTACAAAGTACCTGACCATTGCATCCGCTATGAAAATCCACTGGGCTCTGGGACTATTAAAATTCAGATCAAAAAAATTAACGAACCTGATGGCGAGATTTGTTGTTTTTGCGAAAACGCAGCAGGAACAGCTCTATGAGTGTATGGAATTTTTTGCAGAAGCACTAAAACGTCACATTAACGCTTAATGAAATTTACATTTCTGGAAACCAACAGATTTCGAGAAAAGGCTAAGTATTTATTAGATAAAAGTAGCACACAAAAATCTTAAGCCAAGTGCCCATCTATCAAGACACAGACACGACAAATAGGCGACACAGAAATGAAATTAGCATGTCTGATGGTGTCGTGTTGCACTAGTATGCGCGACCTAATTTAAAAGCCGTGCGAGTCACTGAACAGATTTGTTGTAAGTGTCGCGTCGTTGTCTTGTCTTTGTTTGATAAGTGGGCGCTCTCCCTTTTATAGGCGGAATTGGTATGAGAGGCTAAACTGCGCAATTAATCCCCATTCTTTTTTTAAATTGTTAAATGGCTTTATTCACCATATTTTTGAACATAAGCTTCTCTGATTCTGTTTTGTAGAATTATTCTCTACAACAAACTGACTACGTTTCTAATCATCTATTCAGCGCAAAGATGATCTCTCTCTCTCTTTCACTGCCTTTCGTATGATCTCCTCTTCGTCCATCTTAATATCTCGCTACATTTCCAGCAAAATTCCGTTTAAGTTCTGCCACTGCCTTGCTCACATCTTTTAGTTTTATGATGTCCCTTATACGCTCTTTTCAATGTAATAAATAAATTCCCAACATTTATTACTTCTACCTCTTTGAGTTGTTCGTAGTACTCCCATTGATTGTTTTGTGTGATAATCCAGGTTTGAGCAACGTCATTAAAAATTGGTCGAACAGGCAAAAGTGACGATGTATAGGAATACCTTTAATTTTGAATCTACATTATTTAGTATCGCCAAATAGTTCCAGGCTCATCGCTCTATTTCTAATGTCCCATTCCCCTTACAAAATTGATACTGCAAGACATATATTCCTTGACTCATTTTCTATTGACGGATTTTCGATATGTGAGGGCCTTCTTTACAGATGACCTTCGTTTTTATTATGTTCATATACACTCTCATTATAGTTGACTTTCTATACTTTGATTAAAATTTATTCCAAATCATCTTTATTTTCAGAGAACAAGACAATGTCTTCTGCATAACTCAAATGATCTTTAAGTTCTTCTCAAACATCGCCATTAATCTCGTTGAAGATATTCCCAATGCTAACCTAAACCCAATGGACCTTGAATGTAGAACACCACTAAATCAGTTTTCCTTCAGGGAAACTACATTTAATAACGTACGGGATACGATTAATCATATTAATAATAAAAATAGCCGAATTCTTGGAAGGGAATAATTGCTGAACACTATGCTGTGTATATTAGATCTTGTATCATACATACTGGAATCATTCCGCCGAATACAATATAGTTCAGTCGTTCTGTGCGATCTTAGTAAAGCTTTTGACTGTGAAGACCATGGTATCCTGCAAAAACTTGCAAAACACAACTTCTTTTTCAACAGTATGGTAATATCTTTGTTAATTTTTAAAAGATTAAATGATCACCATTTATGTAAATTCAAAGAAAACTTATTTCTATTTTTTTATATACTACAGGGTTAGTGCAAAAAGAATCTTATTTTTGTTGATTATTATTCGCGTTTTTTTACAGGTTATGTTATAACTCTTGCACGAGATTTACTATCAATAATTTGTAAGGGACTTAAATATTAAAATAATGTCCTTCAGATAACTCGGAACTTTCTTATGTTAGGGATAAAGTTGGAATTAATAACAACCCTGTATATTTTTATTTAAAATAAATTCAAAATGAAAATTATTACGACTACATGCTAAATGTTAAACATGTTACCTGCTGCTGATTTTCCCTTTGTATTTTCAGGCGTGCTTCGATGCACTGTCTCGTTTCTAAAAAAGCTTTCCGTTGAGCTACCTCTCTGGGATAATGAGTACAAATTCCAGCCATATTCGCACAAAGCAGTATTATAAAGTTACTGATAATCTGGAATAAGAAAAATAAGTATAGATAAAAATAGTATAGCGTTAGAAAAAAAAAACAATGAAGAAGTAATAAAATAAAATTTAATGACACTAGTGAAACTAGTGATAGCAACATTTTAATAAATAACTTTTAAGATATACAAGAGACATAAATTTTGCTTTGTTAAATAGTTCAAGCATCGACATCATTCGGTGGAAGTGACCATCAACCGACTGTCTTGAGGTATGCATAGATAATGAAGATATCATATGATAGCGAAATGTGAACGACGAGGGTGTGTTCTTTGATCATCTCTGTTCAATATCTGTGGAATTTTTGGAATGGGGTCAATTTACGATTCACCAAAGGTAAAATTTAAGTAGTTGACATTGCAAGCAAGTAATTGTTCAAACTGTTTATAAGTCTTGAGGCCGAGTTTGGAGTTCAGACTATGGGTTGGTCTGAAAAGTAATGTCAGTGATTTAATTGTGGAATGACTATACATCGCGGAGCACTCGCTTTGGTTCGGATCACTGGAGGAGCAATTCAGCTGATGAACGTGTAGTCGCTCAGTTATCTCCAATCAGAAAGAGTAAGGACATGCTTTCCGTGAAACCTGTTTTCGTCTTTCGTGCGAGCTGGATTGCCATTAAGTTTGTACGAAACTCGGCAAGTTCAGAGCGGAACTTTTTCTTAAAATTAAGACGATCTTTCATGATGATTGTTTGTCGGAACGTCAAGTCTACTCATGGTATAAGGCCTTTTTAGAAGGCCGTGAAGAGGTCAATGATGAAGCCCGCGCTGAATGGCTATCAACGATCACCACCGAAGAAAATGTGGCGCGTGTAGCGTGTGTGGGAACTTTTCAACTCCGACAATCCTTTAAGTGTTCGTTTAGTGGCACATATATTAAACATTCCAAATAATACCGTTCCTAAGATTGTGAAGAACAATGTGCAGATGCGAAAATTGTGTGCGAAACTAGTGCCCAAAGTGGTAACGAGCCATCAAAAATGGCGCCGAGTTGAAACGTGTTTGAATGCGACCTTGAGACAAAAAGGAAAAGTAACTTTTCACCCCCTCTCCCCACGGGGGTTAGAATAAGCAAGTCAAAAAGCGAGTTCATGCTAATGGTGTTTTTTTGATATCAGGGGGCTCAATCACCCGTTAATGCTAAACTATACGTGGATGTGTTTAAGTGACTCAAATGAAGGATTCATAGCGTCCAGTCTGACATCACAGATGATTGGCAACTTTACCATGACAATATGCCAGCTCACACCGCCTTCCTCGTGTCCCGCATTCAAACCAATTTAAAGGCGCCAATGATTCTCCAGCCATCCCAGAGTCCTGACGTGGCTTCTTCAAATTTATTTTTGATTATGCGCTTGTTAAAAGAGGCTTGAACCAATACTCTAAAGAACATTTCAGGAGGATGCCTACCGTGATGCCTTCGATACTTGAAATCTCGCTGAAAACGATGTAGGAGCTGTCTTCAAAATAATGTGACTGGCATTACTTCTCGGAAGAACCCTGTAAGTCTACACAATAAAATGATGTTTAAGATATGAAATTGAGCAAAGGTATTTAGGACATCGAAAGAAGTTTAAAGCCATTTAAATGAAAGCCGAAGTAACAAGTACGAGAAAAAGAAAGAATGGATGGAAAAATAATGAATCTAGCCTGGATTTCAAGGCTCTTATAAAAATGACCAATCTGTTCCAACTGTATTGGTTATTTTCAATAATGAATGATACGTTTCATTGTTAACCAGAGGGGCTTATAGACTGTAAAGTATCCAAAATGCAACCAATAATAATTTCCCTCTTCTATTTATTAGCATATGCTAGAATTTTAATGCATCTCAGAATGATTTTTCTGAAGGATTTATAATTTATTATTGATTCTGTTTTAGGAATTTTGTTAGTTTGTTAGTCGATCTTGTAATTTCTCATTATCACTTTTTTGACATATTTTTATCAACACTTACATTTGAAAAGTCCCTTAAATATCCTACGTAAATCAGTAATAAAAGTTCAGTCACAACTAATATCGTTCCAGATAAAACAGCATCTTTTAGTCGATTTGGCATCAGTGCGTAAGTTAAGTATGTCGATATTACAGCAAACGCTGTACCAATCAAGGGTCTTTGGCTACCGAAGAAGAACGCTATACAGATCTAAAACAAAAAAAATCGCATAGATAATATGAAAACAAAAAAAAACTGTTTCAGATCTTCACTTTTTGTTGTTATTTCAAATTAGATTTTAAATAGGCAGGACATGTTTCGTAGCACTGCTACTATGTCAGATGTCAAATTGGCAATGACAAACAAAGCTGTTTAAAAGTTAAGGTTTACAAATTTAAGTAGTTATACCATGATGTGGGAAAACCAAAGGAATTCGTATTTTTAAATTAATTTAACAATGGTCAATTACACAGGGAAAAGTTGATGACTATTTGACCAAACTATTTTATTTTTATATAATTTGACGCCCTGAATCCAAATCTGAGGTCCACTAAGCTCTATTACGTCAGATTCAAGGTTATTTAAAGGCCCAACGGAGTAAAATTCACTAAATAAATGTAAAGAAGTAGATATGTAGGTTCTTGTTTAATCCCCCAAAGTCAGCCAGTGGCCATTTCAGCGACATTTCAAGGTCAAACTGAGAAAAATCTACTAAATAAATCTGTTAAAAAAGATATGTACACTTTTGGGAGTGCTGAGTCTGAATTTGTGGTTTGTTAAATACCTCAAGGTTAACCACAGGTCATTTCAAGGTCAAATTAAAAAAATCCACCAAATAAATCTGTAAAAAATGAAAATCCGCGTGCAGCTAAATCAATATCTGTTACACAACAGACAGGCAAGCGGATTGCGTTTTTGAGTCAAAACTCAAACTCCCAAAACCTCGTACCCCGCGCGCAGCTACATGGATGTTCAGTACAAATAGGCATGCGAACGGAGCGAGTTTTCAAGATGAAACCCAAACTTTTAAAACCACATACCCCACAGGCAGCTAGATCGATATCCGTTACATAACAGCTAGGCGAGCGAAATGAGTTTATATAACGCAAACCCCAACTTCTCATACATGCTGTGCCTGGATTAGATCATTTTCGGAGAATTTAGAGTCTATTTCATACACTCATAAATCCTTGCTGTCTGCCGCGTATCGGGCATTGATCTCGCTATGTGTGGAATATGGGAGTGTTAGGAGAGCTTATGCTTTGGCATATTTATAAAAAATGGGTCCGCTCGCCTATCTGCTGTGTAATGGCCATCGGTCTAGCTGCACGTGGAGTGTGTTGTTTTGGGAGCTTGGGTCTCGCCATAAAAATTCGATTCGCTCGCCTGTCTACTGTGTAATGGATATCAATCTAGCTCTGCATGGGTTATGTGAATTTGGGAGCTTGGGTTTTGGATTACTATTTGATGATAACTAACTCCGCTTGTATATCTGCTGTGTAACGGACATCAATC
The DNA here is from genome assembly GCA_034092305.1 of Diaprepes abbreviatus. Lineage (NCBI taxonomy): Eukaryota > Metazoa > Arthropoda > Insecta > Coleoptera > Curculionidae > Diaprepes > Diaprepes abbreviatus. Next base: position 2,164,152 of record JASJET010000055.1, on the reverse strand, counting down.
TAGCTGTGCATGGGGTACGAGGTTTTGGAAGCTCATAAACTGAATCCACTTTCTTGTCTGTCATGTAACGGATATCGATCTAGCTGCGCGTGGGTTCTCATTTTTCACAGAATTGTTCAGTGGATTTTTTTTATAATTCAACCTTGAAATGATCTTTGGTTAACCTTGAAGTATTAAACAAAACACGAATTCAGTTAGCGCCCTCAAGTCTACATATCTTCTTTGATAGATCTATTTAGCAGATTTTTCTCAATTTGACCTTGAAGTGACGCTGAAATAACCTCTAGCCAACCTTGAGGGATTAAAAAAAACATGAATTTTGATTCAGTGATCCTGAGAACCTACATACCTTTTTTTCAGATTTATTTAATGACTTTTTCTCAATTTTCCCTTGAAATGACCTTTGGCTGACCTTGGGAGATTAAACAAACCACGAATTTGGATTCAGTGATCTTAAAAACCTACATGTCTTTTTTTAAAGATTTATTTAATGGATTTTTCTCAATTTTACCTTGAAATAACTCTGAAATGACCTCTGGCTGCCCTTGGGGACTTAAACAAACCACGAATTGAAATTCAGCAACCTCAAAAACCTAACATTTCTTTCAGATTTTTTTAACGCTTTTTTTCCCAATTTGACCTTATAATGACCTTACAATGACCTCTGGTTGATCTTAAGGGATTAAATAAACCACATATTCGGATCTAGTTCTTCAGATTTATTTAGCGAATTTTACTCAATTTGACCTTGAAATGACCTTGAACCTGACGTGATAGCGGTAAGCAGACCTCATATTTGGATTCAGGGTGTCTAATTACATAAGAATGAGATAGTCTGGTCAGATAGGCATTTGCTTTTTTTTTGTAAACCTGTGTTATTAACATTTAATTGGTCATTCAAAATGTTATCTGTATTTTTAAATGTGTTAATCTCCAATAAATTCAATTTTTTCTTTTTATTTTTAGTATGTAGTGTTTTGAAGTTTTCATCAAAGCCGTGGTTTCAAGATAAAGGATTATGTGTACACTGAATTTATTTTTTTTGTGCAAATAACTTCTTTTATGCCCTTTAATTCTAAAATTACAGGTATGATCTTTTTGACCTCGTTTTTTTTTTTAAATAAATCACATTTTAATTTATAAACGCATTTTTGCCCTTTGCAGGTTTCATCTTTTTTATTTTTAATATATTTGCCGAGATTATTATTTGTAATCACTTAAATAAGAAATAGGTATAAAATATCTTTTCATTAAAAAAAACGTCTAAGTTCCGCTTTCTGATGTTGCTATATAAAGCGAGAATTACCTATTACATGGTCGTGGTTTCGAGAACTTTGCAATTTTCCGCTGAGATTAAAATAACACAGCATCACATTTCCTTTCATGTTTGTGTTAGAAAGTTTTGATTTTAAGTTTAAAATATGAAATAAGTTTTGAAATTAAATTGTATATACCATTTTTAACATATATTTTTTCTAGAAAAAGAATTGAAGTAAATGTTCACAATAATACGTTAAAATATCAATAAACTAGAGGTAAAAATTCAGTTGTTTTTCTATTAACAAAAATCATAAAATGATTTTAGATTACATTTATTAAACTATCCTCTTTCTAGTATTGGTGCCGGCCGACAGAAAGTGAAATTTATTAATACAATCTTGTAACTTCTTTTGTGGCTGAATTATGTCGTGTCCATCACACTTTTCATCTATAAAAATTTTTGAATGAAGGCCGTTTCCTCTCTCAATTTTTTGAAAGACGTAAATTTAGCGTTGCCTGAAAAATTTATACAAAATCAATGAAAAGCGAGAGTGAAATATTGTCGAAGAAAAATTTTGGAATATTAAGGCTGTCTACCAACTTAACCGTGAAAAAAATTGACTTGAAAAAATTTAATGATACGCACCTGATTTTTTCAGGATACGTCAAGAAAAATATGTAGAATCACACTGTAACATTGTTCGACAAAAAAAAACTATTTTCCAGTCCGATGCGTGGAAATCGTTTGTCCACGAAGATCCAAAATTTATTAATACTTATCGGACAAGAACAAAGTGAAGTACTTAACATGTAGTACAAGTGTCCGATAAATATATCAAGACCAATCTACTGTCGGGAAAAAAATGGGACGCCGAAAGTATGTTTGAATTTTGGATTATACAGTATATTTCAGCAAGATGCTGGGTGGTTTAGTTTATTTTTATCCTTTGGCATGTTGTATATTAAAAAGCAACGTTAATTTATTTTTATTTTCGACTATTTCTTATAAAAATCTTAATATATTTATTACGGCATTAAAATCAGTGATTGTAATTTCCAGAAAACTGTACACTCATTTATATATATATATATATATATATATATATATATATATATATATATATATATATATATATATATATATTATATTCATCCTCTAAATAGTGAATCATATGAAATTAGTATAATTGTGTTTTGTGAAAAATATAAATAATTTTTTTTTAAAGTAAAAAGAAATTACAAAAGATATTTATAAAAAATAATTTCGCTTCTTTATTTATTCCTCATTATCATTTTCATCAATGTCTTCAATATCTGCATCCGTATCGCTGGAAAAGTCATGTACCTCGCCATCCTCGGTTTCAGTTTCAGAATCCGAAACTTTTTTCAAAATCGTGATACATTTAAATTGAAAGATATATATTTTACTTAAAATTCAACAGACTTTAGAACCCATAAGGGGAAACGTGTGCATTGTCAAGAAAAAGTAATTTTTGAATTTTTTTTTTCAAATGGTTCATTTTCTTAGTTTTTAAAACTTGTCCTAGATTTTGATAATAGAAAACGAAATTATATATCAGAAACTTTGAGAAAGCATACTATCAAAACAGCATTAGCAGCATTTTTTTTTGATTTTTTAATGAAATTCATATGAATCATTAAATTAACAAAAATTTAATGCAGAGTAACAATAATAATTATGAATTATGAGGTATATGTAAAATTAATATGAATTATTCGTACCTATAATATTTGAAGATATTTCTTCAAATGAAGGGCTTTGAGGCAGTTCAGTAGAACGTTACACCATACATTGCTTATATATATATATATATATATATATATATATATATATATATATATATATATATATATATATATATATATATGGTTCTTTTACATTGTTGTGTGTGTGTAATAATTTTGATTGATGATTTTTTTATATTGAACAACTTTTTTCTTCAGCAAAAACAATTATTTACGGCGAAATCGCGAAAATTCGTGTAAGAACGTTTAGCTTATCTATTTTTACATGAAATACTGATATTTTGAATAATGTTTTAAACAAAAGTTATGTGTTTTTTAATTGAAATAAAGTGTAATTTATTTACCCTTACGATCAACTTTGCAAAATGGACATAATTTTCATATCAATATCAAAACGTAAGGTGATATGCAACCAAGGAAAGAATATTGACTTTTCAAGAAATCGATAATTTCTACGTGTCAGACTGGAAAATCGGTAAATATTTTTAGTCGGTCAACTCAATAATCAAATTTAATATGTTTTATTAGGCGACCCTAAAAAAATTAGCAGTGTATTCAAAAGTAAGGTGCATATTCATTTACAAACGCCCGCATACCAAACATCCCTAAATAATAAAATACGAAAAATGTTTCTTTTTATTACAGGCTTAGGGTCATCTTTTTCTGTCGGACAAATTATTTTTTACTTTCTATACTTCATTTAAAAACAAAAAATCGCAAAAAGAAAATTATATTAATAAATTTTGGGTACTCGTGAGACCGACAATTTTCACGCGTCGGACTGGAAAATAGGAAATTGTCGGACAATGTTACAGTGTGATTCTACATATTTACGATTAAATTAGTAAACATCCTTAATGTCCCAAAATTTTTGTTCGACAATCTTTTACTCGCACTTTTCATTGATTTCTCTTTCGATTAATTTTGTTCAAAAATTATATGTATAAATTTTTCAAGCAATGCCAAATTTACGTCTTTCAAAAAATTGGGAGAGGAAACAGCCCTTATTCAAGAATTTTTATAGAGGGAAAGTGAGGGAGACTCGACATAATTAAGCCCAAGAAGAAGTTACAAGAGCGTATTAATAAATTTCATTTTCTCGGCCGGTATCTACGCTATTAGGCGAAACATCCTTCCAAAGATTTATGAAAAATATCTCCAGGTCAAATTACCCCAATTTATGACATATAATTGATGTCATCATCAGAAGATCCCCTTGCAGCAATTAGATATAATTTTCTAGGATTCCATGTTAAGGACAGCACAATTTAGTATGTTTTTGCTGGCAGATATCGAAATTCTTATACCAACAATTAATAGTGACTGCCTTGGAGTTCCTGAAATTCCGCTTATCAATAATAGACACGCTGTAGTATTTAATTAATTTTTTTGTGAATCGAAACAAATTGATAGTTTAGTGTATAAAAATGGTCATATTTAAGACCTGCAAAATGCTTATACCTACAGATAAACTAGAAGAGAATAAAGAACTAAAATATGATTATGGACTTAATCTTATGATTAGGACATCGGGGGTTAAGCAAGAAATTTTAGGACGAGTTGAAGAATATCCAAGTCTGAGCACCAGACATTTAGGTTCCGTACTTAGTTTCTAAATAGTTTTTAAATAAACCGATACTCGAATTTGGCACAAGTTGACACATACACAAAATGAGGTCATATTTGTTGTTGGGCAGCTGGGGTCGAGTTCAGAATTGGCTCATTACGTCAGATTTTTGAGATATTTGAGGTCATGTACTCGAAAAATGTGTTTTTTTGGCCACTTTTGAAGTTACGTGCACAAAAGAACTTTTTTAGTCTTTTTTTAGTTTCATCATTTAATACTACTCTTTCCCTTCAAAATTAGCTATTGAGTGGTCATTTCTCTTGCAAAGTTACCGCCATTTTAATAGTAGCAGGTTTTTAGATACCAATATCGTTTTGCTGTATTTGTCGACGTTTCGACTTCTAGGAGATCATCCTCAGAACTATACAGCGTACAAAATAAAAATTAAAATATTTCTAGTAATATGCTGGATAATTTAATTATATTTATAAATTGGGGGAAAACGGGTACAGAATAAATAAAATATCAATTTGTTTTTTTTTGTACTTACCTGTAAAGTTACAAAAGTTAATAATATAAAATAGGAGATTATAATTAGGTATACTTCATTCATCGCAGGCTTTGACACAACCGTGAGTAGAACTGAAACAAAAAACAAACTATAAATTAAAGATACTTGTTTGGGTTTATTCTAAAATTGTAGAAATGATATACAGTGTGACCAATAAAGTCCGCATCAGTCTGGGATGAAGCATTGTCGAAACCAAGAAGTTTTATATAGGTTGCGTTGAGTCTTATTTTGCAACAGTGGTGCAATATACAAAAAATGGGCAAAAAATCTAAATTATCTTATACAGCTAAAATTTTGCATATGGGCTAAAAATTGTATTAAAAAAAAATTTTTCTAATAATTTTTTTTCGATATTTTGAAATATAATCCCAGTTTTGAATTTTTTGGTCAATTTTCATTTCAAGCTAAGCAGAAATTGTTGCCAAAGTCAAATTTCGAATAAAGCTATTAATAAAAAAAATCCCATATGATGCAGTCTTTACTGGTCACACTGTATATCTCAAAACCTAAAAGTACAATTTTAATATTGAATTATACTAAAACTAAGGACGAATCCTTGTCCACACGAAAAAGGAGAAACAATATCTTATATACAGGATGAGTCAACGATTGGATGAAGTAGGTTTGTGCCTTTTCGGTGAAATTAACAAAGAAACTATATTTAGTGTTTGATACAGTTTATTTTTACGCGGATTTTAAAAATATTTAGGACTCTACAGGGTGAGCCAAAAAACTAGGACAGAATAAAGTTGTATTTTTTTAAATAGAACACCTTATATACGAATCGTATTTTCGATTTAGCTTATAATTTTAAATCTTTTTTATTAAGGGTTTACTATAACAAAACTTTATAGTTTCTGAGATAATTAAGTTTAAAGAAAAAAAGTCACATTTTCAAGCATCAATTCAATCCTAAATAACCTTTTCAATTTTGTGACAAATATATTCAAATTTGGAATTTAGCAAGGCCAAGGACAAGTTAACATAATTTTTACCTAATATTTGCAATAAAAGCTACAGGGTGTTGAACACATCGGCTCAAATTTGAACAAGTTTAAATGAATAAATATCTTTTTTTTTTTAAATGGTACACCCTGTATATTTTCATGTTATTTAATAGAGTATTAAAAACCCTAAAAGTTTTGTTCAATATATCTTATACCTATTTATAATAGTTTTTGAGATATTTCAGTTTTTCTTATTTTCCATACTTTTTTACAGAAATAGTCTTCATTATCATAGTAGCCATGGCAAAAACAATGTAAAAGAACATTTTTCTGTGTGTCAAATTTATAACCGCAATAGCTTCTTTTGGTTTTTATGTAGTGTAGTTTGGTTTTTTTTGCATTCATCTTATATTGTAAAATGAATTTTCCAAAGAATGAGTTAATAGATATGATTTATACAATAGGTGAGGCTCAAAAAAATTGCCTTCTTGCTCAAAGAATTTACAAAATGAAGTATGCTGATCGACGCCAGCCTAATACCCATACTTTTCAAAACTTAATGCAAAGATTTGATTCTTCTGGTACTGTTGATTATCTAAAACGTAAAGTGGTCAACAAACCAGTAACTAATGAAGAAAAAGAACTACAAGTATTGTTAAATGTTCAGGAAAATCCTTATATTGGTAGCCGTCAGTTAGCAGCATTATGTGAAACATCACAATCCACCGCTAATCGTACTACCAAGAAATATAGGTATCATCCATATCACATGGAATTACACCAAGAATTGCATGGACAGGATTTTGAAAGTCGTGTAAACTTTTGTCGTACAACAATAAATGCGGAGATTCAATTAAATCCAAATTTATTATGCAAGGTAATGTTTAGTGATGAAGCTACTTTAAGAAGTAACGGTGCCGTAAATAGACGCAACATGCATTATTATGCCACAGAAAACCCATTTTGGATTAGAGAGGTGCAACATCAAAACCACTGGTCATTAAATGTTTGGTGTGGTATTCATCATAATCGAATTATTGGACCCCACTTTTTTAATGAACCACTAAATGGCCATAGTTACCTGAACTTTCTACAAGAAGAACTACCCCAACTGCTTCAAGGTCTCGATAGGGATGAGCTCGACAGAATGTGGTTCCAGCACGATGGTGCGCCTCCGCATTACCATCGTGAAGTTCGTGCGTTTTTGGACCAACGATATCCGCAAAAATGGATTGGACGTGGGGGTTTCATTGAGTGGCCACCAAGGTCTTGCAACATCACCCCATTAGATTTCTTTCTATGGGGTTATATTAAAAATAAGGTGTATGTTAATCCACCAACAACAGTGGAAGATATGCTAAACAGGATTAGGGATACCTGTAGAACAATAACGCCACTAATTTTGTCCAGGGTCCGAGAAAATCTACAAAAAAGACTAAATTTGTGCATTGCACAAGAGGGTCGTCGAACACTTATTAAAAAGAAATAATTAATCTCAGTATTTAATAGGTAATTTTTTTGTTTCAATTTAGTATAAAAATAAATATGTATTAGCCTTGTCGTTATTGTTGTGTTAATTTTTTCACATTATGTTTAATTAAACTATTGCCGTTGTAATATAACGAATAATGTATTTCATCATATTTAACCACATTCTGTTTGTTTCTGTAGTTTCTTTATATTATTTTACATGGCTACTATGATAATGAAGACTATTTCTGTAAAAAAGTATGGAAAATAAGAAAAACTGAAATATCTCAAAAACTATTATAAATAGGTATAGGATATATTGAACAAAACTTTTGGGGTTTTTATTACTCTATTAAATAACATGAAAATATACAGGGTGTACCATTTAAAAAAAAAGATATTTATTCATTTAAACTTGTTCAAATTTGAGCCGATGTGTTCAACACCCTGTAGCTTTTATTGCAAATATTAGGTAAAAATTATGTTAACTTATCCTTGGCCTTGCTAAATTCCAAATTTGAATATATTTGTCACAAAATTGAAAACGTTATTTAGGATTGAATTGATGCTTGAAAATGTGACTTTTTTTCTTTAAACTTAATTATCTCAGAAACTATAAAGTTTTGTTATAGTAAACCCTTAATAAAAAAGATTTAAAATTATAAGCTAAATCGAAAATACGATTCGTATATAGGGTGTTCTATTTAAAAAAATACAACTTTATGCTGTCCTAGTTTTTTGGCTCACCCTGTAGAGTCCTAAATATTTTTAAAATCTGCGTAAAAATAAACTGTATCAAACAATAAATATAGTTTCTTTGTTAATTTCACCGAAAAGGTACAAACCTATTTCATCCAATCGTTGACTCACCCTGTACGTGATAATGCGCAGCACTAACTCAAACAACTTTCTGGAGCACATTAATTACCGGGAAGTCACCTCATGAGACAGCTAGTAAAAAGATTACTGAGTCTGATAAAGGAAACAAACTTATCTAACTAGACTTAGTATAACAAGGCCCACAATCAGTTTGTTTAGGATGGGCTGTGAAGGCAGCACAAATCTGAGATGGTTATACGGTATAGAAATACTAATTATAATTAATGGTGAATATTTATAAGAGTATAAACAAACACATTTTAAAATTACTGTAAATTATGTAGCATTATTAAAAATGAAACGTCAACAGTCCAACCATTTTTAATTTACTGACCGACATATGTTAATATGTCTATTAAAGAATTAGTCATGAAATTTTGGAAAAATATAGGGTAAATCGTCATTTGATAAATTTATAGATTGATCCAATTTAGGTTTTACAAGATAGCCCATAACAATGTGTAAAACTCAATTTCTTGATTCATCGATATTCACATTTTAAAAGTTCTAAGTGTTATATTTGAAGTTTATAAAAATTTTCCAACATTCACATATAAAGGGTGTTTTTTATAGAGGTATAGAACTTTTAAATGGAATAAAACAGAGATGAATTTTTTAAATTGACATGAAATTTACTTTATTCGAAAGATAGCCTTCTGGCATTATAATTTAAATATGACTTCTGGCATATGACCGCCACGGCTGGCTTGGACGTAGTCTAATCTGGAGGTCCAATTTTCGATGACTTTTTCCAACATTTGTGGCCGTATATCGGCAATAACGCAGCGAATGTTGTCCTCCAAGTGATCAATCGTTTCGGGCTTATCGGCGTAGACTAGCGACTTCACATATCCCCATAGAATATAGTCTAGCGGCGTTAAGTCGCACGATCTTGGAGGCCAATTCACGGGTCCGAAACGTGAAACTATGCTGTTACCAAACGTTTCCTTCAATAAATCAATTGTGGCACGAGCTGTGTGACATGTTGCGCCGTCTTGTTGAAACCACAGCTCCTGCACATTATGGTTGTTCAATTGATGAACGAAAAAGTCAGTAATCATGGCTCTATAGCGGTCACCATTGACTGTAACGTTCTGACCACCATCGTTTTTAAAGAAGTACGGACCAATGATTCCACCAGCCCATAAAGCACACCAAACAGTCAGTTTTTAAGGATGTAACGGTGTCTCAACATACACTTGAGGATTATCATCACTACAAATACGGCAGTTTTGTTTATTGACGTATCCATTCAAACAAAAGTGAGCTTCATCGCTAAACAAAATTCGCTTATGAAAATCGGGATCAACGACAATCTTGTTTTGGGCCCATTCACCGAATCTACGCCTTGCTAGGTGATCGTGTGGCTTCAATTCTTGCACGAGTTGGATTTTGTAAGCACGCAAACCAAGATCTTTCCGCAAAATCTTCCATAAGGTAAATGGACACATATCCAATTCCTGTGCATGATGGCGGATATACTGATTCTGGTCTTCTTCTACGCTACGCTCTACCGCAGCAATGACTTATTCTGTACGGACTGTACGACATCTCTGTGGATGCGTATTATCATTTAGAGTAAACGTGGTGCGAAAACGTTCCATAGTTAATCGAATTAATTGCTCTGATGGACGATTATGTTGACCGTAAAATGGACGTAGTGCGCTATACGTATTTCGAACAGAACCATGATTTTCAAAATAAATTTGCACAATTTGGAAGCGTTGTTCAGGCGTCAGTCTATTCATGTTGAAATGCCAAACCAAACTAAACATAAATCACTTGACAGCTGACAAAATGGCCGCCAATTAAAAAAGTGTTGCCAACTTAAAGTTTTATACCTGTATAAAAAACACCCTTTATAACTAAAATACAAAAGTAATAGTTGTTTACCTACATATTTTAATATGATCTGTGAATGTAATGCAAACATTTCTTTAAATAACAATTTCTAGAAAAATTTACACTCCTGTTTTTGAATATTAATTGAGTTTAGAATTTTGAACGGAATTTAAATTTCGCATTTTTAACATTTTAATTACGTCTTTCTGGATCTTGCCAGGGCATTTGACACGGTGCCTCATGATTAATTTTTGGAGGTTTTAAACGTCTATGGTGTTAGGGGTTCTGTGTTGATTATCTTTGAGAGTTACTTAAGAAATAGAAAACAAATTTTAAAAATTAATAATATGTACAGTATCCCTTTAGACATCAGAATCAGGGAGAGTATTGGGACCGATTTTGTTTATAGTTTATATAAACTCACTAACAAGCATGTGCTTGGAGCATCGTTCTCTAATTTCTTTGATAAAATCTCCATAGGTTCTTAGTGTGTAGGTTTGTTTAGTATGTAGGTATTTCTATTGATTAGTATTATTATTCATTCTTTATGTTTTTCTTTTTATGGTTGTTTTTTTTTTGACATTACTATGATATTATTGATTTTGTGCACATACAGGTATTATGTTACCTAGACGCATAATTATTTAATATTGAGATCTTAAATATGTTTAGATTAGACCATCATCTATTTGAAGACTGTACTGAAACTGTTCGTAATATATTATTATTATAATTTACAAGCCAAATGGCCTCGCACTCCCTCCAGGGACTATTGAGTCATACCAGGTATACAGAGATACCCTTTTATAAATGCAGAATTTAAATAAAACTATACTGAGCTTCTCCAAATGTGTCAAGTATCTGGGAGTAATAATAGACAAAAACTAATCTGGAAGAGCGAGATCCTCGAAAGAGCGGCATGTTAGACATGTTGGAAAAGCATTATACTATTCTGCACCTCCCTATAATTAAAAGAAGGACGATAATAACTAAAAAAAAAACTATTCACTTTCATATTATGGAAATATTTAAATATTTATTTTCTTTTTCGAATAAGAAAAACAGTCATTATACGCAGGGTGTCAAATTTTCGATGATTTTATGGATTATCTCAGTTATTAGTAAAAATAGAGGGATAAGATTTTCGTGGCCGGGATTGACTGTTTACTTGATTTGTACTGTGTAAGGGCTACGCTGGCGTTGGAGACTGTTCTCCAAATGGCAAGGTTGAGGTGTGTCCTTTGAAGAGTGGTTGGTGAGTACTGAGAAAGCTTATTTACTGACCATATTCTCTTGTTTCTAGGGTCTGAGCCCTGAGGATGGTCTAAGTAAGGCCGAAAGCGCTTGGCCGATAATTCAAAATATACACTGAAATACACAACAATTCCTCTCCTTTTCTTGATTTCTTCGGTGTACAACCTGTTAATAACTTACTAATTTTCCGGGCAGCTGGATTGGGGGGAAGATGGCCACCTAGGTCTCCCAATTTGTCGATTTTGGACTTCTTCTTGTGGAGATACTTCAATACTAAAATTTATACTGACCATTACCAAGCCATGATGGATTTACGAAATGGGACTCAAAAGGCCTTTAGAGAGTTTTAATGTTTCAAATACATTGTAGAAAAAAAAATTAATGGTGAAACATATTTAAGGGCATAATTGGGAACAGAAATAATATTTTTAAACATTTTTTTTAGTTTGACGTAATCCACAACTGTTCGTTTTTATAAATATATTATATTAAGATTCCGAAAATATTCTTAGCCCTTTTGTATGTGTTAATATAATATTGATACCAGTAATAGATTTTCTTCTTCTTCTTCTTCTTCTAGGTAGAACCAAGTTCTGTTATCTACACAATGCCTCATCGATCCTCGTTTGAGGTCGAAATCCAGGGGGGCCGTCCAGGCGGCCGTTTGGTGTTTGGTTTCTCTTCCATCACGGTTTTTGCAAGTCTATCATCGTCCACTCGTTCCACGTGATCTCTCCACTGCCTACGACAGTTTCAAACCCACTTCACAACATCCTCCACTCCGCTGTCCTCGCGTATTTTTGCGTTTCTTATTCTATCTCTTAAACTTGTTCCAGTGATCATTCTCAGCGTTTTCATTTCTGTGGTTCTCATAATTTGTTTTGTCTTTGTTGTTTCATTTCTTGTTTCTGCACCGTAGGTCAGTATCGGTCTTACACAGACCTTGTAGATTCTTGCTTTGCTCTCAACCGTCATATGTTTATTGTTCCAGATTATGTCTCTTAGTTGGCCTGATATCATGGCCGCTTTGTTGGCTTGTGTGCGTACTTCTTCCGTTACTGCCCTGTTACTTGTTATATGTGCTCCCAGGTATTAAAATTCCCAACCTGTTCGATATGTTTGTCATCAACCATTAGTTTGCATCTTACCGGTTCTTTTGCTATTGCCATTGCTTTGGTTTTCTCCACAGATATTTTCATATTATACTGTTTGACTGTTCGATTGAGATGGAAAAGCATTCTTTGTAAGTTGTCCTCGCTATCTGCTGTCAAGGCAACATCGTCTGCAAAACATATAATCTGAACGGTGTTGTGTCCCATTGGGTACCCAATATTTGTGCTTTTTACCTCATCAATGATTTCGTCCATGATTACATTGAAAAGTGTTGGACTTAGGCTATCACCCTGTCTTATTCATATGGATAGTGGGATTTCCTCTGTTAGAGTGTTATTTGTTTTAATTACCATGGTGTTTTTAGAATTCAGTTCGTATATTGTGCGTATGATTGCTTCGTCTACTTGTTTTCTTCGCAGTAGTTCTGTAATGTGTTCCAGCTTAACTCGGTCGAACGCTTGTGTAAAGTCCACAAAACAAATGAACAGCGGTTTATCGTATTCGATAGATTTTTCAACCAGCTGTCTGATAATAAATATACCGTCGTAGTAGAGCGGTTATTCCGGAAGCCCTGCTGTTCTTCGCACACCCCTAACTTGTCTACGATCCGTTGTGACAGTATTTTGGTTAATAATTTGGCTGAACTGTTCAGTAGGCTGATTCCCCTGTAGTTTCCGGGTTGTTTCTTTGATCCTCTTTTGTGGATCGGAATTGTGATGCTTTTCCGCCATTCGTTGAGTACTGACGTTGTGCGGAGTATTTTTTGAAATAGAACAGTGAGCTCTGTGACAAGGCTGGGACCTCCGTACTTGAGCATCTCATTCGTAATTTGATCGGTACCAGGTGATTTTCTGTTTTTTAATTTCTTAATTGTCAGGTGCATCTCTGCTTCACTGATGTTAACATCTGTTAGTTCTGCGCTTTCTTGTTGGTTTTCGTCTATGTTGTTTTCTGTAGCTGGTGCCTGGAGTAAGTCCTTAAAATGGCTGACCCATTGTTGGCTATCGTTTGGACTTAGTTGAACGTATTCATTGATTGTTTTTTTTCTGTTCCTCAGCATGTTCCATATTTTCTTTTGTCCTCCATATAGGTCGTGTTCCATGTCTTTTGAATACTTTTCCCAGTATTCTTTCTTCAGTTGAGGTATTTGATTGTTGATAATAGATTTTTGTTTCCTTAAATACCCGTCATAGCCTTCTAACAGGACTTGATAATTTTTCTAAAAAACGTAAATTTAAGACTCAATACTACTTATAAATGTAGAAAGTTATATATTTTTGAAAAATTTGTAACAAACTAAATTATATTATTCAAAAATATGGAGGGTGTCCCATTTAAAAAAAAAAGGCAAGTTTGATTTATTTCTCCGGAATTGTTGAACCCATAAAAAACTGACTATTCTCGGTTATGCAACCAAATATATACTTCTTCATATACAAAAAGTAGCTACGCTACTTCTTAAGCTTAAGACATACTTCCATATATGGATATCCAAATGGAATGCGCCATCAAGAGAGACCACGAGACCTAGAACCCCGCTCTACCTTACTACTTACTGAATCCTATATGAAAAACCCTAATAGTTTTATTTTTTAGCTTTGCGATAAGTTGCAAGATAATCGAGAAGGGTGTCTCAAAATGCATAATTTTCAGAGTCACTCTGTATCTCCAAAATTAAGAGATTTATAAAAATTCTGTTAGTGGCATCGTTCGTTTCTTAAACAAGTACCACAATGCCACGAAAACCATATGCTTCTATTTTTACTAACAAGGGAGATAACCCGTAAAACCATCGAAAATTGGATAACCTGGACATGTGTTCAAACGAATATATTGCATTATAGCGATTTTATTTAAATATTAATTTCTTTCCTGATAATGGGAAAATTGTTCAATTTAAAAACATTCTAAGTGCTTTAGGTCATATCATCAGGCGCGGATCCAAGGGGGGGGCGGTAGGGGCGATCGCCCCCGCCCCCAAAGCTTTGAGTTCAGAAAAATAGACCCGATTTTGCCTCTTATACTATAGTTTATTCAAGAACTAGAGAGAGAAATAAACCATTTTTTTTACCCTTTTTTTTCTTCGCTAACTACCTGTGTTTTTTAGTTCGGTGTCTTTAGCAAAATCAGTTAGACACATATATTTTTCATAGGAATGGGTTAAAGTACTGGTCTATAATAATAGACTATTCGGGTGTTTACGCTGGAAAACATTTTCCGGACGATCTATAAGAACAGATTTCCTATCTGGTTTTTCCCAGCAAAATTAAGTTCTCTGAGCAATTTCCAGAGCTCAGTTCTTTTAATTTCAGATAAATCCCGATCTTCATTGATTTTACTTAGAATTATGTCGACGGTTGGGATCTGCTTCTCATAATGAAATGTATGCACAATTCCTATTATTGCAGTTTACATCTCTTCTTCCAACGAGTCTTTTCGTCTGCCTGTGATCGAATGTGGTTTGGGAGTAGTAACAATTCCAGTGTTTTTTTTCTCCTTCAGTATTCGGTACATAGTAGATTTTTTTAACTCCTGTCATGTTGAAACGCATCTCAACAGAGTTTTTAACATTATTATCTAGATAGTGATATCTTAAGCATCATAAACATTCATCGTAATAAGTTTTTCGTTGAGGAAAAAATGACCTGGTTTAACGATTTTGGAATACATAAAGATGTGGAAGCCATATCTTTTGGGTATCTCACTATCCCAAATAATATATAAAAACAAGCACAAACAATATAAATCACTAAGGACACACTGTCAGGTGTACTTTGCCCACTGACAGAAATTAAATTGAACTATCAGAAATTTTATTATTGCAGCAAATTTATAAAAGCTTCTAATATTTAAATATAATTAGATTTACGGCAGTCCGATGGAGGTTTCGGTAACAGTTTTATTACTCTCTCTATTTCTTGACTAGAGTATAGGAATGTGTACGTTTGCGATCGCCCCTCCCCTTCCCTAGAGTTTTGAATTCAGGAATATAGAACCGATTCTACCTTTTATATTAGGAATGTGTTTGCTGCTGGCACTCCCCCCCGTTGACAATTTATTTTTCTTGTCATCGCCCTCCACCTCTCCAAGAGCTCCAAATTCAGAAAAATAGATCCGAGCCTGCATTTAACACTAGAAATGGGAATTTGCTGGTGTCCCCCCCCCCCCCCCGTCGACAACTTGCTTTCGCTTGCCATACTGTACTTTTGTGATATCACCCCCCCCCCCCAAAGAGAGTGGCTGGATCCGCCTCTGCATATCATGCTAAATCCATCTTTGATTTAATCTTTAGGGTTGTCATATTTGACAAGGGCAACATTTCTTCGACATGTTTTTTAAATATTTATATAAGCTAAGCAGGTTATGAATCCCCCATAAAATGTTTAACCTTATCGCTCCAGAAAAATAGATAAACGACCCAGTACCAAACATGGAAAAAGGCAAATTTTCGATTTAATTCAGTTTTAAACGTTCATCCCGTACATTTTTACTCAATTACGGTGTCCTCAGTCAAAATTCGTAAATATAATTTGCCTCATAACAATATTAGTAAATTATAAGATGTTCTACTTAACTATTTCTTTTTTTAAAATACTATAAAACCCTCGAATAATATAATTCTAGCAAAAAATTGAATAACTAAAGAAGCTCCCCGAAACTAGAATATCGGCCCGGGTAGTATTATCTTCAAAGTTACCAAGTCAGCTATTTTCCATTGTGAATAGCGTCACAAACAGAAATGTTCTTGTAAATTGGTGTGGCATTACGTCGTAACTCTTTTAAATCGCCTTAAAGGCTTCTCAAGTCTATGTTGTTGGCTATAAATCTACTTAATATCTTTAGTTGTCAGCTTGTCTTTTATAGTTCAGAGAACAGTTTAAGAGGAAGTTGGGACAAGTTATTTTAAGGTGTGGAAAACTAGGAAAACAAAACTTGTTATCGATATTATAAAATGCAATATTGTTTCGTAAATATTGAAAATAATATGTTTGACAGGAATTGCACAGTCGCGCAAAAAGAAAAAAATTTCATGTTCCAGAAACTAGATCAACGCATTTTATATTTCCGAGATATCTAAAACTGAATCTGTCCTCAGAATTATTTATCACGTCAAAATTTTTTCTACCTTCAGGAAAGAGTGTGAAAATTTTTTAAATTCAAATATTTTGAAATGTGAGTGACTTTCTTCCAAAAAAAGTTTAAAGATCAGAAAATTTAATGACGGCTAGCGTATTACCCCTAGTGTATCTGGAAATATTCCCTACATTTTTAGTCCTAATAACTACTACCGTTAGGCGGTTGAGTACTTCATAAATTAGTTTCTCTCTCTCTTGAGTTTTCCCGTCTGCTTATGTTGTGAATCGTCTACTGAATATCTAGATAATTTTTCTACACCTCTCCAACCCTTTATTGAAAACAATATTTAAAAAATCCGTAACTACGTTTCGTGCTGTCTATTGTGTGATTACAGAAATCTTTAACTTTTTGGACCCCAGAAACCACCCACTTAGGATGGAGGTTGAACACAATATTATTTATCTTCTTTAGATCCGTGTAAACATCTTTGTTGTAGAGATTTAAGGTATATATGTTGTGAGTTGTCTACTAAGTATCTAGAAAAAAAACACTTTCTAACCCCTCAGTAAAAACTACCCTTTTGGGGATGAATCTGTTTATCCGTTATTTTAATCACTGTGAGGACTTTGTCAACGCACCGTCGAATACATTACGGCTTCATTCTTACACCCTAACGCCTCCTGCTGGCTTCGTTACCTCAGCATCCACTGAAACATCAGACTTTTTTCTGATCAAAGAACCCATGTATTTCAGACCTTATTATTGACAAAAGAGCGAAACATTGTGAAGTACTACTTAAAATTTTCATTAAAGGTTTCATTATTTCTTTTCATTAACTAACGATTTTTATGTAGATCATGTAGTTAAACAGACTTTGAAGAAATAGGGTGAAGCCGTGATGGCTTTCTATGCAAGAACATACGAATACCTATGGCAGTGACAGACATGAAGTATATAAGATAAAAACTTTAACTTTAGAAAATAGCGGTGGCATTTTCCAGGATACTCAATCCGTCATACTTTTTCTATTTTTAAATATTTAGTTAATGTAAATGTCCAAATAAAAAAAATATATATGTAGAAATAAAAACTCTATTTAAACAGCAAAATTATATTTAATTTCTACATGTGAGTTAATCCGCACAGTTCTTATAAAGACGTTATGTGATCAGTAATACGGTAATTTAAAAACTTATACTATAATTTTTCGGGTCTCTGAGTGTTTTGGCTCAACGGGCCGAAATACCAAATGATTAGACTTTTTGGGGATTTCAGGAGAGACAGCCCTGTTCACTACCTTCATTTTATTCTGTAGATAATATATAATCACTTTCTCAAGTTTCTTGATGTTGTTCTCGAACATTCAGTATTTTGATTTATATGATGTATTTGTTTAACGCAGGTAAGCGCGCGTATTTTGAGGTAAATTTTAAAAAATATATTTTATACTTACCACCATAAACGGCAATACAACAGGCTGAAGTACACATAAGTACAACTAAATAATCTAAACGTCGTGAGTCTTCATAAATGGAGTGGGATTCCTCTTCTCGTGGAAGTACAAAATCTACTACTCCCAACAATAAAAAACCAATGCAGAGTAACAGCAGGAGAGTGATCAGATTTGTCATATTGCTTTGGTTCATTTTAAGAAAATATCTTTGGTATAACATTTCTACCTGAAACAAAAATAATTTTAGTTAGATTTTACGACAATAATAGTTTTTGCCTCAAAAAGAAATTGAAGCAAAACCAAGCAAGTGAAATTCCTAGGTCAGTTCTATGACCGTTAGATTGCCATTTCCGTTACTTTTGCAAATCAACCTTTGATACCGTTGCATCTAACGATAGTTTCAACAGTAGAAAAATATGAATATATATATATATATATATATATATATATATATATACATATACATATATACATATACATACATATATATATATATATATATATATATATATATATATATATATATATATATATATATATATATATATATATATATATATATACAGGGTGATTCAAAAATCGATCACGAAACTTAAGGGGGTGATTCTACTTGACAAAATAAGGGTAGAGCTTCATATATTTTTTTTTCAAAATGTCATTCGTTTTCGAGTTACAAGCCATCAAAGTTCAAGTTTTTATTTTTTGTTTTTTGAATTACTCGCTTACAGGAAAACCGATTTGACTAATATTTGAAAGATAGGCTAAGTCTTCTGCGCTTCATCATTTTAGTAACAATTCACATTGATTGTTTGCCGCTAGAGGGCACTTTACCTACATTGAAAATTGTTTTTTTGTCATAATTTTTTAGTGTTGACAGCTACAGTAGTTTTTGGCATAATTTCTGAAAGACTGATGCCAGGCCTTTAAAAAAGATGCTCTTTATTTACATCGCTAAACCCAACGGTTTAGACGTAAATCACCTTTAAAAATTAAGTGGTAAATTTACTTTTCTCATTTCATTACCACCAGCTAACAGGTAAATAGCTATCAAAGTATACTAGAGCTGTCAGTTTAACATCAAATAAATTCGCTTTTTAAACTATTTAATTTATAATCTTAAAATAACTAATAATGGCTAATCAGTAAATATTCATATTATGGATTATTGCGATATACATTTAATTGATAAAAATTAATGAAACAGTAATAAACAAACTAAAAAAGATTCTCAAAATGTCCCCCGTTTTCTTCAATACATTTCCTAACACTCTTCAAAAAATGTCGCCTAACTCGATGAAAAATTCCTGGTGTTTCTTTAATAATTTGGCACTTTTCGATTATCCTGAAGCGAAGATCCTCGACGTTGATTACTGGAATATCGTACACCAATTGTTTCAAATGACCCCAAAAGAAAAAATCCATAGGATTAAGGTCTGGTGACCTCGCTGCCCATGCCAATGGTCCACTTCGTCCTATCCATCGCTCAGGATACGTTGCATTCAAATACTGTCGGACACGTATACTAAAGTGGGGCGGAGCTCCGTCTTGGAGGATCCACATGTTGGCCCTTACTTCCAATGGCACATCTTCCAGATACAATGGGAGACGATTCTGGATAAAATCTAAGTATACGTCACCAGTTAATGGGCCATCAAAGAAATGAGGACCAATAAGGTAATCTCCTATTATCCCTGCCCACACATTTAGTGAAAATCTACGCTGATGTTTCGTTTCTACCACATTGTTTGGGTTCTCGTAAGCATATGTGTGGATGTTGTGTAGATTTGTTATGCTATCACGAGTGAAACCAGCTTCGTTAGTGAATAATATGACGCCAATTAATCGATTATCGTGTTCATACTTAGCTAGGATCTGATTGCACATTTCCAACCGTCTCGGCCGATCATCGTCATAAAGAGCCTGCACCTTTTTTGAATGAAACGGGTAGAGTTGTTCTTCTCTTAGTATCCTCCATGAACTAGCCTGACAGAGCCGCACTTCATTCCCAATTTTTCTAGTACTAATACCTGGATTATCTTCAATAATTTCAAGCACTCTTTCTTCTTGTTGCACGTTTCTAGCAGTTCTAGGTCGTTCCCTATTTCCATTATAACTTTTAAAGGAACCACATTCCGCAAGCCTCCTGTGCACACTGGAAAATGTTTGAGCATGAGGGATATTTCTTTCCGGATAACTCTCCATATAATATCTTCTTGCCAACTCTGCATTACCATTTGCTTTTCCATAACAAAAATGGATATCACAATATTCGATATTTGAATATTGGTGATTAGCCATTATTAGTTATTTTAAGATTATAAATTAAATAGTTTAAAAAGCGAATTTATTTGATGTTAAACTGACAGCTCTAGTATACTTTGATAGCTATTTACCTGGTAGCTGGTGGTAATGAAATGAGAAAAGTAAATTTACCACTTAATTTTTAAGGGTGATTTACGTCTAAACCGTTGGGTTTAGCGATGTAAATAAAGAGCACCTTTTTTAAAGGCCTGGCATCAGTCTTTCAGAAATTATGCCAAAAACTACTGTAGCTGTCAACACTAAAAAATTATGACAAAAAAACAATTTTCAATGTAGGTAAAGTGCCCTCTAGCGGCAAACAATCAATGTGAATTGTTACTAAAATGATGAAGCGCAGAAGACTTAGCCTATCTTTCAAATATTAGTCAAATCGGTTTTCCTGTAAGCGAGTAATTCAAAAAACAAAAAATAAAAACTTGAACTTGGACGGCTTGTAACTCGAAAACGAATGACATTTTGAAAAAAAATTATATGAAGCTCTACCCTTATTTTGTCAAGTAGAATCACCCCCTTAAGTTTCGTGATCGATTTTTGAATCACCCTGTATATACATATATATATATATATATATATATATATATATATATATATATATATATATATATATATATATATATTTAGAGCGTAACATCAAATACCCATTTTTCTAAAATCAGTATGAAATGCGAAAACTGCAACAATGCACTATTTAGTTTTTTCTAAACACATTTTTTAAATTATTTTTCTTTAAATTTGTTTTAAAAATTTTTCTTTTTCTCTATTAATTATTTGGACGCCTGGCAACAGAATAAGATATTTGCAACTATAATCAGCAACATTGGAAATAATATATATATATATATATATATATATATATATATATATATATATATATATATATATATATATATATATATATATAATTAGGCACTGCGGAAAGACGAATACCTAACAGGGCATATATGTATAATATTTTCTGTATGTGCAGGGTCTCCAATTTTCTATGGTTTAAACCATATAAATATAACATGATGTAAAATTTATATCCTGATGATGTACAGCGCCGAATATAGTTTTGTAATTGATATTTACAAAGAATAAACAAAAAAAAATTAATACAGCCAAACAGAAACGACCAAATACTGGGTTTTGGTCAACACGTAATATTTCCACGGGGACGCCAAGGCAGGTTTATCTTCATTGTTTCATGTTTACGAGGCGTCAGACAGGGCTGCATCCTATCTCCACTGCTTTTTAATATATATTCAGATAAAATATTTAAACAGGCTCCTCAAGGACAACGAATGGGAGTAAAAATCAATGGAGAATATATAAAGACAATACGATATGCTGACGACACTGTTATCCTAAGCGACAAACTACAAGACCTGCAACATCTATTAGACTGTGTTAACAGTGAGGGTCAAGAAATGGGACTCAACATAAATATCAAAAAGACAAAATTTATGATCTTTAGTAAACAACCTCATCTTAACGCTTCAATACAAATAGAAGGAAAAAGTATAGACAGGGTGACTCATTTTAAATATCTAGGATGTTATATCACCGAAAATCTAAACCCAGATAAAGAGATAAGGTGTAGAATAGACTGCTAGAGCAACTTTTCAAAAAATGAAACCACTTTTCTGCAATGATAACCTCAACCTAAAACTACGACAGAGAATGATAAGATCATACGTCTGGCCAGTGTTACTATATGGGGCAGAGATCTGGACAATTAAGGCTGCCACGATTAATCGGTTGGAGACTCTCGAAATGTGGTTACACCGGCGAATGCTGAGAATACCTTGGACAGCTGGGCAGACCAACGAAATGGTACTCAATAGGGCCGACACAACTCGTCTACTATTAAACACTGTGAAGTGTAGAAAAATCCCTTATCTTGGACATATATTCAGAGGGGAGCGATATAGAATTCTTCAATTAATCATGATGGGTAAAGTAGAGGGACGTAGAGGGGTAGGAAGGAGACAGGCTTCCTGGTTGAGGAATGTTCGTGAATGGACAGGTATACGTAGCGCGGGGGAACTGTTCCAGCTAGCGCAGGACCGTGAAAGACTTGCCAATGTAATTGCCAACGTTAGGGGGACCTGATATGGCACTTGAAGAAGAAGTTTAATGTTTTATACTTGGAACAAAAATCGTATATGTTACATATAAAGGCAGCCTTACCACAAATAAATATTTACAAATACTGCAACCCATTGTTCCGGAAATAAGAGAAGCCCTTAATGCTACTGAACAATCTGTACCTGCAACAAGACGAAGTTTCCGCTCACAATGCGCAAATTGTAAGGGCCTATCTGGATACTATTTTTTCGGGCCGATGGATTGAGACCAATGGACCTATAAGATGGTCAATAGGTTTTTGGAGTCTCAAAAATAAAATTTATACCGTCCAGTACCAAACCATGGCTGATGTAAGAAATTCAAAACGCGTTTAGAGAATTACAGGTGCGGTCTTTTATAATTTCAAATGCACTGAAGAAAATAAAAATTAAGAATAAAGAACACTAGGTGTTTTTTGTTTCGAAGTTCATGTTTGTTTATTCTGATTCTAAAAAAAAAATATTTTAAATATATTTATTGTCTGTCTATTGAGGTATTTACATAATATTTATTTTTTACAAAGATTTCTTTTTATTTTATTACTAAAAGTTAGTTTATTAGCCGGTATGACTACAAAAAAGGTCGTTAAAAAAACTCTGCTAGCGCTCTCTCATTAGAAAGAATGTGTATTATTTGGACATGATGAAACATGGTCAAAGAGAAACAGGTCATCATATTCATATGTAAGATATAATAAAGACTCTTGAAATATCTAAGGTTCGCATGAATAATGTTTTAAATTTTTCTGTGCTTGGTAAGATAAACGTACAACACCATTAAATTCTTACCGTGACTATAAGTAAAGAAATCGTTGTTATAAAGGTGCTCTATTTTAGACCTCATATTGGCACTACCTGGCAAGACAAGCACGAGCCGTCACTGTAATCAAATTATGTACTCTGATCACCTTGTAAAATATGTATTGCATTTGCTAATTGTCGCAAGATTATACAATACTGATTTAAATATTTCATTTTAGAATTTAGTTCATTATGTTGAATCTGGGTTATCTAAAGTATGTTCGAGGAATTGTCACATAGTATAAAGGACCCCCACACCTTATGAAAATGCGGTTATGGCCGATATGTTCCAAAAGCCTCGATATGGTGGATAACTCGAAAATCTTGAATGAAAAAAGGACACCAAAGTACGAAGGGTTCCGGTTATTTTCCCCAACTATCCGAAAGTAATCTCGAATTTGACCTTGAACATCATTACAAGAGCTCATTTCTTCAAATGGAAACCTAAAATTTTTGATCCCGGAAATAGAAGAGAGGGAATGACCTCTAAAGGAAATCTCAATGTCAAAAATTTGAAAATGTTAGAAAATGAAAAAAAAATTCGAAATACAAGCAAAAAAATGCAAGTGTTCACCTGTGTTAATTTTAGTTATGTTATTTTATGTTAGGTTAAGTTTTGTTGTAAATGCTGAATTTCAAATTCTACTCTAAAAGTAATATGCAACAAAATACCCTTTCAAATGAGTCATCAATGGAAAAGAATCTTTTTGTTACAAGGGCTATTGATTTATGAGAATAATTGTGTTTACGGGATCCAGATTAGTGGGCTCCTGCTAAGCAGCTTTTTCGCTTTTTATCTCCATTTTAATTCTTCAGCAAAAGTTTTCTGCAGACCTTCAGTTTTCGTCGAAGTATACATTCTTAATGTTATTTTAATAAGTAAATCCAATAAGCTTGCACATGCCTTTTTTTGTAATATGGGACACTAAATTTGGTCATGTTAATATAGAAATTATAGCTGGAAATTCTGTGGATTTTCCTTAGATACAATTTACATGTTGAAAATCTCAAAAAACCACATTCATATCAATATAGCCTTTTTGTAAGGTACTATAAACGAAATAATTTATGGAAATCAGCCTTAAAACCTAGAGAAAAACGAGAGCAGAATCTGAATATATATTCACTTTTAGGTTAAAATATCTTAAAATCCTGATGTGAAAGCTAATTCTGATAAACTGATTTGGATTCACCTACCAAATTACATAGAGAATGACCCTTGTCATGAAAAAAGGTTGCCGTTGTATGTCTTTGTTATCAATAATAGTTATTTTACCGCTCTAATTGAAAAATCAATTGCCTTTTAGAAGTAGTTTTATTAATAAAAGTTCTTTAAATAAATTGCCTACAGCTTTGTGTGACATTTCTCGGGGTCACGGAAAATTTCATCCCTAAAAATGAGGTATATATGTTATATTCTAGGACCGTAGTTAAGCTTACTTAAAGTGTTATAATTTAATAATTTTATTTAATCGATCTCCATTCGACCACCGACAAGATTGCCAGATTGCTCCGAAAATCAAACATTCGGACAATTCTCAACACATGTAAGAAACTTGAAAAATGTTTGAAGTTATCAAAGGACACAATACCACTACAAATAGGAGATGTTTATAAGATACCTTGCACTTGTTAAATTCTATGTAGATAAAACAAGACGATCTATATGCACTAGGCTTAAGAAACATACAAGATGTATTAAAAAAAAAGCAAATTATACAATCTGCAATAGCTGAACACCAGCATTGTTCAAGTTACACCTTTAATGTAAAAGAAACTAATATGCTAGCCTCAGTGTCTGGATTATGAAACGTAAAATTAGAGATTCAATCGAAATTTGTAAATATCCAAATAATATTAATAGAGGTACAGGTTACAGCTTACATCATACGTGAAAGTCGATTGTAACGCTGCATCATGTTGTGCTGAGGACTTCTTCTTCTTTCTCAGCCCACTGACGTCCACTCGTGGACAAAAGCCTCTCCGATGGTCCTCCACTGGGATCTGTTTCTCGCCTTCTGGAGCCAGTCTTTTCCAGCAAACCGTCTTATATCATCTACCCATCTGCGTTGTGGCCTGCCACGATTTCGGTTCCTTTCTCGCGGTCGCCATTACAGTAATTCACTCGTACACCTATTGGGCTGTTGTCTAGTTATGTGCCCCGCCCATTGCCACTTTAGTCGTGATATGCGTTCAATGACGTCAACTACTTTGATTCTTGATCTTATCACTTGATTTTGTATTTTATTCCGTAACGAGATTCCTAACATTTGGCTCTCCATGGAGCGTTGAGTGACTCGGAGCCTATTTGCGTTTTGTTTGGCGAGTGTTATCGTTTCCATACTGTAAGTAGCAACAGGCAAGACACACGTATTATACACTTTCCGTTTAAGGTTGATTGGTGTGTTTCTATCTCTTAATACGTACTGCAACATTCCAAAGGCAGCCCATGTCAGCCCTATTCTCCTTGTTATTTCCGCCGTTTGATTTTCTTTGCCCAGTTTCATGACGTGGCCTAAATAGCTGTACTCTTGGACATTCTCTATGATTTCATTTTGAATCTCTATTTGTACATTTGCGTCAGGGCTCATTAACTTAGTTTTCACCAAGTTCATCTTAAGTCCCACTTTTCTCGCCTCTTCATTGAAATTTTGAAGCATTTGTTTTAGCTCTTCTGGGATGCTAGACATGACAACAACATCGTCGGCCAAACGAAGATGACAAAGATAAGAACCGTCGACCCTCAAACCTTTCTCATCCCAAATTAGTTTTTTAAAGACATCTTCCAAAGCTAGCGTAAATAGTTTCAGAGAGATGACGTCTCCCTGACGCACACCTTTCATAACGTTTATTTTTTCGGTTTTTGTGTCTTCGTCGATTTTAACCTGTATAGTTGCGTTTTTATATATGTTCTGTATGATAGTAGTATATCTGGAGTCAATTATAGCATTATTAAGTGATTTCAAGATCGCCCATGTTTGTATAGAGTCAAAGGCCTTGTGAAAATCTACAAATGCCAGGTGAAAAGGAATGTTATATTCCTTGTTTTTTTCTAGAACTAGTAGGGTATAAATACCGGGTTGTTGGTCCTCGATGATCATTCAATGTTTTCGGAGAGTAAAGATCCTTGATGATGCCTCGTAAGCGAAACGCCGGATAATAATTCCATTTTGACACGGCCTAAATCCAAGAACTATAATTTTCTCTCTTCAAGTAGGCAGGCTTCAAAACCAAAATTATCCAGCTGTAGGTTTATGATTATCATATGTCTGAAGAAACTGTGGCCAAAACGAAATTAATTCTATTTCAGCTGGTTATCGCCTGCAAATTAACATCCTCTGAGGTGTATCTAAAAATTTTTGATTAAAAAGAAGGAAGATGGAGTCAATTCTAGGCTAGACAGTTAGGAGTCCTAATATATATATATATATATATATATATATATATATATATATATATATATATATATATATATATATATATAATAGAAAAGTTAGTGGGGGTCTTATATGGCTATGGTTTGAAGAAAAACCCTTTTTCTGTTAGTCAAGCTTTCAAGTATTTATTATGCTCTTTATCAGGATAATCTACAATTAATATGTTAATTAACATTAAATTAACTAATTACATTTTAAAGTAAACTCACCAATGTGTATTTAAGTTGAAAACAGGAAAAAAACCTTACTTAATAGAAAATTAAAAAATTAATAGTTAATAAATATACGTTACATTTTTGCTTAACAAAATGGAGGTGAGATATGACAAGTTAAGGAATTTGGTTTTTTAGATTTACATCTTTTTTATATTTATTAGTTTTATGCATATGTAATTTTTTTATTATAGCCAAAGAAAATTTCTATAAAAAGAAATGTGAGGAAATAGAGCATCTACAGATGAAACATGACATTTTTAATATACATAAAAAAGTGAAAGAACTTACGGGCACACAAAAACGCAAACAACCCAACACATTATATAACACAAACGGAACAATAATAACAGAACTGGAAGAAAAATTGGAGGTATGGAAGAACTATGTTAATGAACTTTTTACAGATGAAAGACATGAACCTAATCTAAACAGCATACAAGAGGATGAAGGCCCAGGTATAACCAAAGAGGAAGTAATGTATGCACTAAGAAGAATGAGGGATGGAAAGGCTCCGGGTCCAGACGAACTACCGATGGAAGTCCTCTCATAGAGGAAGAGTCGATTTATGCATTGGTGGAGCTTTTTAATCATATCTACAAAACAGGAATAATACCACAGGAATGGCTTTTATCCACATTTGTAACTATTCCAAAAAAGGGAAAAGCAAAACAATGCACCGACTATCGCACAATAAGCCTGATGAATCACATACTGAAAACATTTCTAAAAGTTATACACACTAAAATACATAAAAAACTGGAAATAGATATTAGCGATACCCAATTTGGATTTCGAAATGGACTCGGAACGAGAGAAGCGTTATTTGCACTGAATGTCATGTCTCAAAGATGCCTTGATATAAATCAGGATGTATATATGTGCTTCATAGACTACAATAAGGCCTTTGACAAAGTGAGACATGATCACCTTATCAGTCTATTGACGGAAAAGAACCTCGATAAAAGAGACATCAGAATTATATCGAATATTTATTACAGAATTATTATATCAGAAAGCAGTAGTGCGAGTGGAGCATGAGACGACTGAAGAAGTCGAAATAAAAAGAGGAGTGAGACAAGGGTGTATACTTTCACCGACCTTGTTCAATCTTTACTCTGAGGACATAATGAATAGAGCACTTCTTGACCAATTCGTTGGTATTAAAATAAATGGAATTTTAATAAACAACCTCAGATACGCCGATGACACAGTACTTATCGCAGAAACACTCGAGGATCTCCAGACCTTAGTCAATAGAGTAGCAACAGTCAGTGAAGAATATGGACTGTCACTAAACATAAGAAAAACAAAATGCATGTTAATATCCAAATCAACCCAAAATGTCCCAGATATACGCATACAGGGTCAAAATATAGAACACGTCAGAAAATACAACTATTTAGGCACCGTCATCAATGAAAACAACGATAGCTCTGAAGAAATCAAAATCCGGATAGAGAAAGCAAGAGCCGTATTCACGAAAATGAAGAGAGTGTTCTGTGGCAGAGACCTGAGTCTTGAATTAAAGGTTCGTCTGGCAAGATGTTATGTACTGTCAGTTTTGTTTTATGGAATGGAGGCATGGACGCTTAAAAAGATCGATATTAACAAGTTGGAAGCCTTTGAATTGTGGATGTACCGCAGAATGTTAAGAATATCATGGATGGAGAAAATCACAAACGCTGAAGTATTGAGGAGAATGAATAAAGAAAACGAGGTCATACTTACAATTAAAAAACGAAAATTACAATACCTGGGACACGTTACGAGAGGAGAAAGATATCAACTAATGAGAACTATTATGCAGGGAAAAATTATGGGAAAGAGATCTGTAGGAAGAAGACGAAACTCTTGGTTAAAAAATCTAAGAGAATGGTATAATTGCAGCAATAACCAGCTGTTTAGGTCAGCAGTCTCGAAAATACGTATAGCTCTGATGATCGCCAACCTTCGGAACGAAGACGGCACCTTAAGAAGAAGAATTTTTTTATATTTTTTCTTAACTAGTCAGTCGCGACTACTTTTATTTTAAATATATATATATATATATATATATATATATATATATATATATATATATATATATATATATATATATCTTTCATTTTTTACACTCGAATTCCTCTGATCTATATAATAAGTGACGTAATGGAGACAAATTTTGCTACGATAACTGCGCAATTAAATTACCTCGTAATTATTTCTAAGACTTGGCAAGCATCATGATAACAAATGAATATTTACTGGATTTGGACATTTTCGCTTGTCTTGGGTAAATGAGTTAGGTGGTTGGACAAATTTGAGTGTTATGCTCGCTGCGCAGAAATGTCTGCGAGTTTGGTCACGTGGAATTGATGAAATATGCTCAAAAAATAAACAACTAGAAACTCTAATTACTAAATCCAAAACGCCACCCTTTATTGTTTTCGGTTACGTATTCGTATTTTTACAGTTCACAGTTTTTAATTCAAAAGTCCTTGACGGGTCGTAATCCTTCTTGATACAACCTTAATTGAAAATGCTAAGAAACGTCGCATTGGTTAAATATAATTCTAAATGTAAAATTTATTTTTACCAACTTAGGATTTGCCGAGCAATGTTTAAATTAAAATAAGTTTTCAGTGATGTCAGCGCTACTAAATAGGGTTTTTTATCATAATAAAAGAACGTCATATGAAATAATTCTAAACATCATTTCTATAAAAAATTTGAAACAACTTTACACAGAGTTTTTAAAAGTAGTTTCCAAGGCTTCATAATACAAGATATAAATATATAAATTTATAATAATAACATATATAAGAAAAAATTACTTGTCAAAAAACAACAACGCAATTAAAAATACGAAAAGATAAGCATTTTAACTTACAGAGAAAGCAGTCCATGACACAAACGAAATAAAAAGTTCGATAATGATGTTATAGTTTAGTTATTTTATCTCAATGTTTTTTACATGGTTAAAAGAAGGACATAATATATTTATATTTATTATACAACAATGGAAGTCAAATCGTATAAGGAAAGAAAAACATAATTACCGGAATTACAAATATATAAAAATATATTTATATACATAATACAATATACAATAACCATAACAGAAAAAGAAGAAATTAAAAACACAACCAGAAAAAAAAACGCCAAAAACAACTTGTGCAACATGAAATTGCCTAAATTTTAAAAAAGTTTAAATTATAGAAAAGGGGAATTTAATATATATAGAAAACGAAAAACTGTCCAGTATATATGGGAAATTTAGCGACTATAGTAAAATAAGATGTACTTCACATCCTTACGGGTATTAATAGAGTGATAGCTGTAGTTCGTTGAATGCTGACAACTTTTGTGTTGTCAAAACCGAAAGCGTGCCCTTTTCACAACTATGAATTACTAAAGCTATAGGGTTTACGATATTTTGATTCTGAAAGTCCCTCTTGTGTTCAGATAAATGTGTTTTAATGTAACAAGTTTGTCCTATGTTACATGATTTACATGAAATTCTATATAACACCCCGGGAAGTCTTTAGAAGTCGCCTTTCGCTTAATAAACGAATATTTTTTAATTGTGTTTTCACTCTAATTTTCTGTATTAAATTCTCTTGTTAAACTCTCAAACAGGTCTTTAACATATTGAACCTTACAGTATTTTTTGGTTGTATGATTGGTGTGTTAGTTCCTTATTTGTTTAGTATTCTTTTAATTAAGGGAGTGGGGTAATTATTCTGACGTAATTAGACTTAGAACAATGGTTGAAATGATAATCGGAGATTTTTTCGAGAAAGTTATCTTATGGTACTAATGAAGAGAGTACCATTCATATTAAGTATTCTATAAAGAGTAAATATTAACCTCTAGTAGCAAAAATTAATAATTCAAAGAATTTTAACTTCCTTGTTTTTGGGAATGGCAGTTAAAATATCATTTACATATATTTTAAAGAAAGGCATGGGGAGTTCGAGATTCCAGAGTGCCAAGGCAATGTTCCTGTAATTCTGACATTACTCTATCAGCATATACCGAAAACATGCAGTTACTTATACCCATCCCGAAAGTCTATTTATAAAATTAATCATAACAATTAAAATGGCTCGAATCGACACAAAAAGAAAACGGTACCAAAAAATCATCCAATGTGTATTTCTGAATCATATTTCAACTTTTTAATGATATTCTTAGTTAAATCAAAGGATATATTAGTAGAGAGCGATACTGTCTCTAATGGCACACCTAATTTAAAGCAGTTTTTGAAATATTTTTCATCTTCTTAAAAAGCACAATCAAACAACTGACATTTTTGGAAAAATTTCGTTAATATATTTCAAGTGCTATGGGCCGATTTTATCAATTATACCATGGTAACTAAATTACCTAGTAATTTGTTGTTCTTAATTTATATGATGGTAGTTGGATTTTAGGTTATCTTCTAGGAAAAGATGTTAGTGTTGTTAAACATATTTAAACTTTAGTATAAGTAGTTAATCCTTGAGAGTTACTTTTGTCAGATTTTGTAATAATCACTTCTGGGTGATTTTTAATTGAATAAGATTGTGAATAAATCAATGAAACAAAGGTGGCGATACTCAATCTTCGATACCTAGATCTAGTTAGGCCTCTTACATCGCACGATAGCGGCAGGACATTCAAGACCTATCGCCTTTGCGAATTCAAGCAGCCTCGTTTATTGAACTGTTTTCGTTAAAAAAATTGTATCTCCGAAATATCTCTTTCGCTCCTTTGAACTCTCTGAAGACATCATCAACAGTTTCATCCTCCTCTAGACATCATCTGCTCGTCGGGTCATCCGCGATACCAATCTTAGGAAGATGGCCCTTCAGGTGACAATGTTCTATCAAGAGTCCCACTGCAATTTGCAGCTCTTTCGTTCCTAAAGGGAGAAGCTCCCTAGTAGACCGTGCGCTAGGTCCACTTATACGTTCCTTGGCACACGTCATTTCAAGAGCTCCTCTACACGATGATCTTTGATTAATTGTTTTTTTTTAACTTTCATATTACAACTTACGAATATTTGTACTATTCTTCGTCAGTTTAATTGACTTCCTAAAATTAGATAAGATATTAATTGCCCCGTTACGTTTTTCAATCTTTCTATCATCATTTTCTATATATGCCAAAATATCTTCAATATCAATCAAAAACTTTTCCCAACTCCGGGAGATAGCTCTGCTTGTATCGAACTTTTTATTATATTTAATATAAGTTGCTTAAAAGATTAATTTTTCTGGTAGTTAGGAGTACTTGCCTATCCTATACGGACGATAACTAGTGAATTTGAAGCCGGTCTGCAGGTGGTGGTACACTGCCAATGTCAGAGATTTTCATCTTTTTTTGATAGTTCGTTGCAACCTCAATTTCAAAATTAACTCATACTTTTTTATCTAATTCATAGGAACAACATAACTTTATGGTTCAACTTTTGTCTAATAGTGCGTATTCTGCAAAATTTAATTCTAATCCCTATATTTAAGTTTATGAGCTTGACTTCAACGGGCTCAAGTAGAGAAAATAACTAAATAGCCTTTTTGAGAATCAATATTAACATTGCCTTTAAGAAATGATTTAAAAAGCTCATAAATATGTTTCAAATTAACTTCTACGATTCTGCGAAAACGCGGGAATATATTTTCTTTTAAGAGAAAAGTAAGGTAAGTGATTAATGGTATTTAAGATTAGAAATATTTGTCTGGCAATCTACTCACTTTAAAAAAAACGTAAATAATTTAACAAAATAGATTGGATATTTTCACAGTGCTTTTACCCCCCAGTTTTAATAAAATAGTTTAATTTATCGCTAAATTATGTTGCACCCCAAAAAAGTAAACGAAAAAAGTTTTTGATGTTTTTTTAAGAGCTGCCGAGTTAACGAAATAATAAATATTATATGTTAAAATGACCATTTAAATCCCTTATGTTTTTAGTGAAAGTTTTAACAACTCCCCAGTCGATTTCTATGGATGTTCATGTTATAAAAATTTCTTTTTCCAATAAATTTCCAATTTGTAATATATGTCACCTTCAAAATGTTGAGGATTCAATATTTAAATTCACCCACCAGTATATACCGACTAAATCAGTGGCTCCTAACCTTTTTTTTAACCACGATGATATATTTTATTATGAATGATTAATTTGATGATTAGGATAAGAATAACGCATAACAACAAATCGGAGGTAATTTTTCCTCAAATATTTCACACGGTGATATATTTCAAGAAGAAGAGAAAGTCGCAGCTCAAAAAACTCATCCTGTACTTCATTGGGAATGTCATCCAAAGATATGGGTTTCATACCAGTGCATCTTATTGTTCAGAGAACTCCGGGAAATAAAGTTGAATTTCAAATGCAAGAACTTGAAGCTGATTAGTAATTTTCTCTTTTAGATTAGCTATAATTTTGGTCTCAGATTCTTCAGTTTTAGAGTAAAAGTATACTTTACGGTGCCAGTTTTGCACCTTTAATTTGAACGTCTGGACATTACTTCTGAAATGAATAATGCACATTTCCTTACTAATCAGTTTCAAATTTATCTTGTTTAGCTGATCTAAAGTATACATGTCGCATTATTAAACTGTATTATAAACTTATGTTTTCTATTCATTTCTAAAAAGTGTTTTTCCGGAGACAAATGAATGATGCGATCGCTGCGCACTACCCAGTTAGCTTGCCTTACGCCCCAGTCACATTTCGACACACATAAAGAGAAGCAAGCAAGCATAATTAAATTACACAGGTTTACAAAAAAAAAGTGGATGCCTATTTAACCAGACGGTTTTATTCTTATGTAATTAGTTTTTAGTTTAAGATCATTTCAAGGTCAAATTGAGTAAAATTCGCTAAATAAATCTGAAGAAGTAGATACCTACATTTTTGAGGTTGCTGAATCTGAATTCGTGGTTTGTTTAATCCCCAAGTTTAGCTAGAGGTCATTTCAGGGCCATTTTAAGGTCAAATTAAAAAAAAAACCCTAAATATAACTGTAAAAAAGAGAACACACGCACAGCTAGATCGGTATCCGTTACACAACAGACAGGCAAAGGCAAGCTCCCAAAACCACATATCCCACGCAGGCACCTGAAAGGATAAAGTTTTCAAGACATCAATCTAGCTGTGCGTGGAATGCGAGGTTTTGGAAGCTTGAGTTTCGGCTCAAAAACTTGATCCGCTTGCCTGTGTGCTAGGTAACGGATATTGATCTAGCTGTGCGTAGATTCTGTTCTTTTACAAATTTATTTAGTGGATTTTTTTTCAATTTGGCCTTAAAATGGACTTGAAATGACCTCTGGTTAACCATAGCGCCCTCAAAAGTCTATCTATCTTCTTTTACAGATCTAGATTTTCCTCAATTTTGCCTTGAAATGACGCCGAAATGGCCTTTGGCTGATCTTGAGGGATTAAACAAACCACGAATTTGGATTTAGCGATCTTAAGAACGTACGTATTTACTTCCTTAGATTTACTTAGTGAATTTTACTCCATTTGACCTTGAATTGGATGTGATAGAGGTTAGCAGGCCTCAAATGTGGATTCAAGGCGTCTAATTACACGAGAATAAAACGGTCTGGTTAAATAGGCATCCACTTTTTTTTTGCAAACCTGTGTTATTAACATTTTATCGTCCATATTAAATTATTAATTTAATTTTGATTTCTAAAATCGACTGCTTTACATAAAAGCCAATGCGACTATCCTTGGAATCGCGACTCACTGATTGAGAACCACTATATTAAATAGATTACAAACGAATAACAGGCAAATCTTAATTATAATTTTTCTTGCATTTTTTCCTTAAAAAAAATTCAAATGTGGAACTTCTACAGCGAATTTCTGCTTCCTAGGTTTTTTACACCAATTTAAAAACCTTTTAATAGTCGATTTAAATATAAACTGATATTTAATTCCTTATTTTATTATGTTATTTCATTGCCAGTTTTAAAACTGCAAAAAAATCTATTCTGTTTTACATCTTATTATATGTCACAAATTATCTCGTCACATTTTTACGAGGCAGAGATTTTTCTTGAAATGAAATTTTAATATTAATATTAAAGAAGACAAATATTTTCCTATGAGGGAAATTTTCAAGTTTTTTTTTCAGTTTTTTGTATCGTTTGTTTGAATATACAATTTTCTTTCTATGGAATTTGGGTAACGTTCCGTAATTTTTTTACCATAGCTACAAATTTGTAATATGCAAAATAATTTTTTTTTCAGAAATGTTAAAAGGAATAATTATTTCACAGCTCCTTTTTGACAAACGAAAATTCAAGAACACAAATTGCCTCGTCAGTATGAAGTTAATTTACGCGGTTTCGTTTTTTTGTGGCGTTACTTCAATTCAAATTAGAAAATAGCATTTCTTAGAATCTGTTATACCTTCATATTTCTTTAAATAGTTCAAGAAATTTCCTTGAAGAATTCAAAGTAGAATACTTTTCACCTCAATAAAAAAGCAAAAAAACTTATAAAAAAAATTTTGGCATTCATATTTTTCATCGATTTTGACCTCAGTTTTGCAACGGTGCTATCCATTTCCGAAAATTTATCCACTGTGAATTAAAAATGGTAATTTTTATTATGTGTTTTAAATCGATGGTTGATATCACTGATAAAAAAAAAATTTTCTTATTTTTTCGTCATATTACGAGATGAAGAGCGGGCAACGTTGCCGGTTTCATAAGATCACACTATAAGTACCTCCTTAGTTTTCTTAGTTCAGTAGTTAACAACTTCTCTCGTACAGTTCATAATAGAATAACATGTTACCTAAGCTCACACAATGTGCTCCATTTTGAAAAATCCACAAAATATTTCCCAAATATCGCTGGAGAAAAATGTTCATTATAAATGTTGTAGGCTTCCATCAGTTTGGACTCTGTCCTTGAGACCGACCTCCAAGATCATTTTAAAGTCGTTTGTTTCAACATGAGAACCCCATATTATATTGTAGAAATGGAAATTAAGGAAGATTTTACGTCTCTATTTGGAAAAAAAAAACCTTAACCTTGAAGATCAGCCTAAAAGCGAAGGCCACTCTTGGATATCACCCTTCGAACCCTATAATTTTGGGAAATACTTGGATGAGTTTTTTAAAAGGGGACATTGGTAAGCGTAATCGCGAGCCAGAATTTCCTGCAGCCAGTAGAAGTAAACTGTTAAAAATAACCTTAAATTTAATGCAAATTTAATGTCCAATCTACCTTAAATTTAATTAGTTTTTACTTTTTTGGGTTTCGGTCATATTATTACTTTATGAAAAAATTAACACATGTTTTTTTCTGACGTTTCGGTTTATTTTATTGATTAAACCATCTTAATTCTCTGAAGATGGTTTAATCAATAAAATAAACCGAAACGTCAGAAAAAAACGTGTTAATTTTTTCATAAAGTAATAATATAACCGAAACCCAAAAAAGTAAAAACTAATTAATAACTACACGGTCAACAAATAGAAACAAAATTAAATTTAATGATTCTTTTACCAAAAATCGTGAATAATTTATATTTATTTTGAATTTAAAGCAATTCATTCAAATATCAGTTCGTGTACATTAAATGTGATTAAATGATATCTCAAATTTCAGGAAAGTAACTGAAAAGATATTTCAACTTCTGCACATTAAAATTAATTCACATATACCCAAATACTAAAGGAATTTACATTATTACTCAATATACATTGCATGAGCTTCCGGGAGATGGGGCAGCTTGTATTGAACTTTTTGTTTAGTATGATATAAATTGCTTAAAGGACTCAATTTTCTTATGATGAGGTGCACATGTCTGCTCCGTACTGACGGGAACCAATGAGTTCGAAACAGGTCTAGATGGCGGACACTACTTATGGGAAAAATGTCTAACTTTTTCTGGTAGTTTCAGAATTTTTTGAACTCGTATTAATGTTCGTGCATTAAATATGTGATAATATACCTTAAATTCAATGAACACTGGCTTTATATTTAATGTACATAGTCACCTTAAAAAGTAAAAAATGAAACTTTAAATTTAATGTAAGATTACATTAAATTTAATGAAATAAATTAATTTAGATTAATCTAAATTATTAAATTTATTGCATTATATTAAATGCATTTAATAAACACTTGTGAAATTTGCTTCTTGCACATTTACATTTTTACAGTGTATTTTAAGCTTGGAATCGTCCTAATCGATGAATATTTTGACTATTTTTTGAGGTTAGGTAATTGCAGCTCGTAAATTAGACAGTATAGGGACGCAGTGTTGCCAAGTAGGAGTGCTTTATGCTTGGAGTTGTGCGACGATCAAAATTTGTCTTGCAGGTATGGGATTTTGCTAAAATTATCGTTTCGTGTTTTTGTCTTTATTTTAGAATATTCTTGTTTGTGATTATGTAACATAGTGATAAAATATGGACAAGTGGAAGAACTTTAAGCTTGGGACCATCCAAATTGTTAAAGATTTGAGTTGTGGGTACGGATTTTTGCAAATATTTTGATTTTCGTCTTCTTCCTTTACATTTTTTGAGATAAGAAAATTTCGATTAGTAATTATGCAGTATAGTGACGGAGTATGAACAGAAGGAGCACTTTAAGCTTGGAATTGTTCAAATTGGTCAAAATTTAACTTGCAGGTCTATCATTTTTTGATATAAGGAAATTTCGGTTAATATTTTTTTCCAATAATCTATTTTTTATTCGCCACGCGACGTTTCGAAATGAACCTGAATGGATTTATTTTAAAAGATTCTTATATCCACTGTTAGTTTTAGTCATAATTATTTATCAACTTTTTTTCATTATAAATATGAAATAAAAATATATCTTACTTGTTCATTTTTAAACTGATGAGTACTGCAAAGTTTTCTTAGAAGCCGTGAAAGTTTTCCAAAAAAGCCAGGCATCTCTTTTTTAGATGCCGTCGAGACCAACAGCTCGGCTTCGACTTCGTGGCTTTCGGGGTCCGGAGAATTTGGCGCCGACCCATTTTCCCGGTTTGGAGGTGATTTCGTAATACTGCCAACCTAAAACAGATAAAAAAAATAAATAATAATCGATACACTCGAACAATGGTTTTTGAAATATAATTGGAACATGACTTTAATTTTTTACTTTTCTAAAATTTAATTCAAATAATATAGTATGGTCCTGTCAAAAAACAGTAAGTATTTCAAGAAATGAGAAAAAAATAAGGGAACCTAAAGAGAAATGGAATCAAGGACAATATGAAAACACTGAAAGACTTCATCAGCTGCATCTTTAACTTCCATAGAGAGGCAAAAGAAATAATTGGAGCGATCAAAGCAACTGAATTGACAATAATAAGTAATAGTCAAGGAACTAGAGAAAACTTGGAATAATTACACGGAAATTGTTCAGGTATTATCGTACAAATACCCTCATGAAAAACACTGAAAATGAGTAGTCCAAAAATTCTTCAGTCTGAATTCAGATACGTAATAAACTGTATAAAGAATTGTAAAAGTCGAGGTCACGACGATATTGTAAGTTTTAAAGTAACTCGATATTAAATAACTTACATATCTCTTTAACCTGATATACGATTCTGAGCAAGTCTCAATGGATTGGTTAATGTCTACGTTTGTTGTCATTCCAAAGAAAACAAACCTCAAAAACTGTGAAGAATACAGACTCATAAGCTTGATAAGCCACGCGCTAAAAACGGTCCTTCGAGTCATTTATTCAAGAATATACAGAAATTATGAAGATATGAGAGGCGACACACAAAATTGCAAAAATGCTATGACCAAATACAAAATCATTTCAACTGCTTTAATGACTACTAGAAAGCTTTTGATAATGTAAAGCACAAACCGCTGATGTGATGAAGAACTGAATTGGCTTTGTCAAAGCAACCTTCTTTCTCTCGTAGGTGCCCCTGTACACTCGAAAAGTGTAATTCAATAATATATATATCCTCTTGCACTGTAAAGTGTTGAAACTTGATCACTTAAAGCTAAGACGTGGGTCGGATTAAAGTTTTTGAATTGTGAACCTCAGTCGATTGCTGCGTATTTCCAGGACTGCTCACATAACAAAAGATGAATTTCTATGTCGAGCTGGCATAGAAGGGCACTTAATGAATACTGTAAAAGAACCAGATCTCCTATATTTAGGATATATATTGAGAAGACCTCACTACTCCATACCAAAGCTAATACTTCAGAGAAAAATTAAAAAGAGGTAAAAGCCAGGTCAAGAATCACACTCTTGGCTCTGCAATATAAGAAACTGGTGTAATACATCGGACGCTGTAACAATATTTAGGCAGACTGAGAAGGACACTCAAGTTATAGTGTCACTATGAATTGGACGAGAGATTGCGGACGTGCGGCATAGCATATGGCACCCGAAGACGAGAAGAAGTATTTTTAATTAATTTTAAAATGCTTTCAAGAACTCTACATTACTCATTATAAATTACAGAGAAACACAAATATTATTTGTCAATATATTTAAGTAAATTTTAATTTTGATTATTTTATTATTAGAAGTCGGTAGTCAACACAAGGACTTGTACATTTTATATTTATAAAATAATCTTATCATAGATATTTTAATCGTGAAAACGTTGTAATTTCCAAAGAAACACATTAATCAGCATTGTTTTACAAGCTACAGCAACCAAGAAATTATAGGCTTCGAAGCGAAGCACGCGAAAAGTTAATTGAGCAGGATAATTTCAAGACAGAAATCAAATTGACTAAGAAGTTATGTTTATGTCCAAAATTGTTATGGGTGGTTTTTGAGGGCGAACTTAAAATTATATTCTTGAAGTTCATAATGATGGATAAAATCCAATATGGCTTGGTAGACATTTTACATTTTCCGAATTCTCCGATAACACAGCACGATGTGAAATTTGTACATTGAATAGGTATAGTCATTTCTTGTAGATTTTGGGTCGGTGAATTCGAATCTTGCCTGAGAATTGCTCCACCAGAACGAGTTTTTAAAATATCCTAACCTAAGAGTATAAAAAAACGCGATTATGGCTTATATTTGAGGTTATGTATCATCGCGGTATTTTTTTTTCTCAAAAAATTATATATAGCATCTTAAAGTTAATCTTATTCTTTCAGTTTAAGGAAAGTGTTGCACCTCCCTGTGCTGTTGCGTGTTTTTTTTATATTGGTTGGCTTAACAAACACGCAACAGCTCTCTTAGGGAGATCGTTGGTGCGGCACTTTACTTAAACTGCGGAATTCGTGGTTGGTTTGGTTGCCGATGCCAAATAATGCGACATCTATCCTTGGAGTAGCAGGTTCCGTGTATCGAGTTTTGATATTTTCCTTTTTAATTTATATGTATACAACATTGTTGGTTTTTGTTGCTCTTGCGTTATTGAGTGATTCATCGAGATGTCGCCACTGTGTCTAATTTACTATTTTTTCAACTGTGAAATCTGTTTATAAGACACAGATGCGCAATGAGGCTTTGTACCGGACGCAATGACCTTATGAGTCCCATACTAGGACGAAACAGTGCTGTTGTCATTTTTCGGACCCGGAGCTTTTCCATGATCTTGGAAATCTCCGCACCTTTTAACATCAACGGTCTTTATATCCGCATAGCCGAGAAATTTCTATTTTTTTCAAATTACACAAATAAAAACTTTTCTCTTTATATATATATATATATATATATATATATATATATATATATATATAATATCCCTAAATATATCCATTAATCGGAGCTTCTTCCAACTGGGAACTCTTTAAGCAACGAAAAACTTGTTACAAAATACATACTGCTCTGAAGTAGAGCACGCAAAAAATAAGTTAACAAGAATGTTTGAAAACAAACCAAACTTAAATTGACTAAAAGTTTATGTTTACTCGATGCCTAGAAGCATAATAAAACAATACATCATTTTCTTGGAATAATTTCATTTTCCACCAAATATAGACAGTGTGGTACAAAAAAATATTATTTCTTCCAAGTTTTATATCCTCTTACTAGTATTTTGGTAATGGCGCCGACCTCAAATAGATAAATCTACGATTATTGTTTAACTGCAATACTGCACAGTTGTTAATTTATTTTTTCTTTTTTAGTGCAATTTTTTGAAGTGAGTTTAATTTACGAAATTTTCAATTTTCATTATTGTTTAAAATCGTAGGTATACTACTGCTACACAAATGGATGAAACACTTTGTTTTGTAGAGGAAAATAAATGAATCAAAAGAAGACACAGAGACACGTACACATAAACAAATAATTTTTAGTTTTTAATCTCCTTGCCATAAACCTAGCGTGAAAATATTTTTAGAAGATTCATGTGAGGACTTTCTTCTACATAGTAAAAATTGAATCAAAACATCTCACATACACCTAAAGTTATGCGGAAAAAGTTTACAAGCCAACAAATTTTTTCATTTTGTAACTCCCTGCAATAAACCTACTTCGAAAATATTTTGATAGGATTGCACTGAGAGAACCCCCTTACAACACTTACAAACATCCAAATATCTCACTTCTATCAGTCTATATAATAGATACATATATTTATTTATTTATTTATACTAGTTGCCCGTATATCACTTTATCATTTACTATTTCGTATAGACCTCGTAAGAGATAACTCTGTGCTTGGAATTCCGAGATTTAGCTATATTGAGGTGTCCTTGCCTATCTTGCACTGACGAGAACCAATGATTTCTAAACCTGTATGCAGGTGGCGCTACATTCCCAATAGGTGAGATTCCCAGCTTCTTCTGGTAGTTTCTTGCAATCTGAAGTAGCGCTTTTTGACTTCTAATATATAATAACATATAAATTTACAATAATATTTGTATAGCTTACCCTACGATTAAATTGAATTGTTTTGAAAATATTGACAATTGAAAGTAAGAATATAAACCCTTTTAAACGAAAAATGAGAAAAAAATAACTGAAATTAAGAACTATATAACTAAATATTCAAATTGTTTCTCTGCAGCCATGTAACAGTGTATAAGTCTATCTGAAACTGGGAAGGTAAGTTCCGCATGTTGATGACGAATATCATGTACTTCATTTAAAATTGTTTTAAAAAAAAGTCCTATAATTCAGTTTCCAGTGATAGGTGCCCAAACATTTAATTTCTAAGAACAATATCTATAGTGTTCCAATCAGAATTATGGTCAAGTTAATACCGGAAGTTGAGCTTATTGATGAAATCATTAAGACAAAATGTGGCTTCATAAAAAAATAAGAAGATATGGTTTACGAAATAAGGTTGTAGGTTTAAAATATCAATTATTTCTCGACCAAATTACATATGTCTATTGGGATCGTCTTCTGGTGATTCCTGAAGCAACGTTACTTTATAAGAGTTCATTTTAATTTCTTTGAGGGTTCTACTAATGTATCTTTTCATTTTATCGTATACAAAAGCAACTTTTGGTATGAAAGTCCGTGGGTCCTTTTACAGAGTAAGTATAATATCCAAGAATTTATCACCATTGTTTAATTTCGGACGTCTCTGGCAAGTTTTTTATATTACTCATAGGTTCAAAATTATGGAATATTCTAACGGATGTTGCTTTGGAAAGGAGCTCATATTCGAGAAAAGATTGATCTATCCTCATATATAGAGACATATGTTCGTGTTCTTTATTTAGGTAAATATTAGTTAATACCACTAATCAGAAACTAATGTCAGGGAAAAGTCAAATAGGCTGCCAAAACCTATTCAGGTCAATATCTACTAAACAAGGAATTTGAAATTTAGGTATTGGAAATTTTTAAGAAAGATGATGGAAAAACAATAACTCCATATAATAAAGTAGGAATATGCAGTGTGTTTAATTTAAAAAATTAATTTACATCTCATCAAATGGGCAAAATTTTGGAGAACACTCTGTATGAGGTAATTGCTTGGGCACTATATTAGATCTTTAATGGTACTTCTATCTTTCTCAATTTCAATTTTCACTACTATAATTGTTGTATATTGAATGATAGATTATACGGGACCCTTTTTTTTCCAAAATTTGGTGAATTTTTTGAAAAAGGTGGCAACTTCGAAACAAAATTCAAAATCAGATATACTATCATATGGATTTCTCGGGAGAATCCAAATCTGTAAAGATATACAGAGTATTCCATTAAAAAAAAACGGTTTTTTAGCGCTATGCTGCCATGAAACACCATGCATAATTTAAAATATTTTTAGATTATAGAAATTTTCATATTATACAACTTATATTAAAACATTTCCCAAATATTTGAAAAATATGGGAGTTATGGTACTTTGTGACACTATTATGTCACCCTGTATATATATATATATATATATATATATATATATATATATATATATATATATATCATCGTACCACCAGATTTTCCGATTTCTTTTTTTAAATGACTTCCTATCTCGAGTACAGAAGAATGTGAAATAGTTGTTCTACGAAGATAAATAAAAAAGAATATGTGCCCGGAAACATGACCTCAAAAACATGAATAATTGTAAATATAAATCTCCAAAAATTCTTTTTATTATTCGCTTTTCGATGCTGTGAGAAATATTTCTGGAATTTTGCCACACAAACAATTGTTTAAAACATGAAAAGCCGTTCGTTACGTTAGTCTGGCTCTAGAAATCATGGAGTTGAGTGCTGAATTTATTACCACTACATTTGCATGTTGAAAGCAAAAAGTTGGGAATTTATTTCTGAATATGTTGTTCGATGCTGAAGTTGGAAAAAGAGAAGTTTAAATTTAGGATGTTATTTTTGGTTACAATAGAGATATCGTTACGAATGTTTCCAATAGCGATATGTATACAGGGTGAGTCAACGATTGGATGAAGTAGGTTTGTGCCTTTTCGGTGAAATTAACAAAGAAACTATATTTATTGTTTGATACAGTTTATTTTTACGCACATTTTAAAAATATTTAGGATTCTACAGGGTGAGCCAAAAAACTAGGACAGCATAAAGTTGTATTTTTTTAAATAGAACACCCTATATACGAATCGTATTTTCGATTTAGCTTATAATTTTAAATCTTTTTTATTAAGGGTTTACTATAACAAAACTTTATAGTTTCTGAGATAATTAAGTTTAAAGAAAAAAAGTCACATTTTCAAGCATCAATTCAATCCTAAATAACGTTTTCAATTTTGTGAGAAATATATTCAAATTTGGAATTTAGCAAGGCCAAGGACAAGTAAACATAATTTTTACCTAATATTTGCAATAAAAGCTACAGGGTGTTGAACACATCAGCTCAAATTTGAACAAGTTGACACCCTGTATATTTTCATGTTATTTAATAGAGTAATAAAAACCCTAAAAGTTTTGTTCAATATATCCTATACCTATTTATAATAGTTTTTGAGATATTTCAGTTTTTCTTATTTTCCATACTTTTTTACAGAAATAGTCTTCATTATCATAGTAGCCATGGCAAAAACAATGTAAAAGAACATTTTTCTGTGTGTCAAATTTATAACCGCAATCGCTTCTTTTGGTTTTTATGTAGTTTAGTTTGGTTTTTTTTGCATTCATCTTATATTGTAAAATGAATTTTCCAAAGAATGAGTTAATGGATATAATTTATACAATAGGAGAGGCTCAAAAAAATTGCCTTCTTGCTCAAAGAATTTACAAAATGAAATATCCTGATCGACGCCAGCCTAATACCCATACTTTTCAAAACTTAATGCAAAGATTTGATTTTTCTGGTACTGTTGATTATCCAAAACGTAAAGTGGTCAACAAACCAGTAACTAATGAAGAAAAAGAACTACAAGTATTGTTAAATGTTCAGGAAAATCCTTATATTGGTAGCCGTCAGTTAGCAGCATTATGTGAAACATCACAATCCACC
This sequence comes from Diaprepes abbreviatus, assembly GCA_034092305.1. Classification (NCBI taxonomy): domain Eukaryota; kingdom Metazoa; phylum Arthropoda; class Insecta; order Coleoptera; family Curculionidae; genus Diaprepes; species Diaprepes abbreviatus. The sequence continues at coordinate 2,119,232 of JASJET010000055.1, read as the reverse complement.
GCTAATCGTACTACCAAGAAATATAGGTATCATCCATATCACATGGAATTACACCAAGAATTGCATGGACAGGATTTTGAAAGTCGTGTAAACTTTTGTCATACAAATAAATGCGGAGATTCAATTAAATCCAAATTTATTATGCAAGGTAATGTTTAGTGATGAAGCTACTTTAGAAGTAACGGTGCCGTAAATAGACGCAACATGCATTATTATGCCACAGAAAACCCATTTTGGATTAGAGAGGTGCAACATCAAAACCACTGGTCATTAAATGTTTGGTGTGGTATTCATCATAATCGAATTATTGGACCACACTTTTTTAATGAACCACTAAATGGCCATAGTTACCTGAACTTTCTATAAGAAGAACTACCCCAACTGCTTCAAGGTCTCGATAGGGATGAGCTCGACAGTATGTGGTTCCAGCACGATGGTGCGCCTCCGCATTACCATCGTGAAGTTCGTGCGTTTTTGGACCAACGATATCCGCAAAAATGGATTGGACGTGGGGGTTTCATTGAGTGGCCACCAAGGTCTTGCGACATCACCCCATTAGATTTCTTCCTATGGGGTTATATTAAAAATAAGGTGTATGTTAATCCACCAACAACAGTGGAAGATATGCGAAACAGGATGAGGGATACCTGTAGAACAATAACGCCACTAATTTTGTCCAGGGTCCGAGAAAATTTGCAAAAAAGACTAAATTTGTGCATTGCACAAGAGGGTTATATTGCAAATATTAGGTAAAAATTATGTTAACTTGTCCTTGGCCTTGCTAAATTTCAAATTTGAATATATTTGTCACAAAATTGAAAACGTTATTTAGGATTGAATTGATGCTTGAAAATGTGACTTTTTTTCTTTAAACTTAATTATCTCAGAAACTATAAAGTTTTGTTATAGTAAACCCTTAATAAAAAAGATTTAAAATTATAAGCTAAATCGAAAATACGATTCGTATATAGAGTGTTCTATTTAAAAAAATACAATTTTATGCTGTCCTTTTTGGCTCACCCTGTAGAGTCCTAAATATTTTTAAAATCTGCGTAAAAATAAACTGTATCAAACAATAAATATAGTTTCTTTGTTAATTTCACCGAAAAGGCACAAACCTACTTCATCCAATCGTTGACTCACCCTGTACAACATTTATTATACGTTTACATTTTTAAATAAACTGAAAATAATTTTTATAATTATTTTAGGTAAAATTAAAACCATTAATTATTAGTTTCAATCGCAAGAGGGCAGCCGTTTCTTATATTGGTGGCTACAATTGTTGTAATATAAATATCTCGCATCCTAAGTATTCATAGATTTGGAATTTTTTTCAATAATCGTGCTGACCAGTATTATCCGCTAGTAAAATTAGAACATAGTTAGTTTTTTTCTAGGCGGACAATAACGGTCATGATAACCAGTATTACCTGGTTAAGTTTTTTGGTCATTTTAGTGTTTGGTTTTATTTCATAATGTCCAAAATACGAAGCAAAGCACGTTCAAAGGGGTCGTGGAGTCAAGGTCAACTAAATAAAGCTTTTAAACTGGTGGATGAAGTGAAACCGATTAAAGAAACAGCTCGATGTACTAGCGTACCGTTTTCAACTCCTCAAGAAAGACTAATATAAATAAATAAATAAATATTCCACAGCTGGGGAGAAATCTAGTGTTCACAAAGGAACAAGACGATAAAGTGGCTATACAAATCAAGTTTTCGGCAAATATATTTTATGGCTTTACTTCGCCAGAGATTAAAAAAATGGAAAAGGAATATGCAGTTAACAATAACATTAAACATAATTTTAATTCAGCTCTTCAATTAGCTGACAGATTGGCTTAAAGGATTCATAATACAAAACCATTTGTCCATCAGAAAAGCTGGAGGTACAAGCTTGAATAGAGTCACTGCCTTTGACAAGAGTGAAGATGATATATTTTTCAAGCTTCTTATAGACCTCATGGAGAAGTATAAGTTTCTTCCAAGGAATTTATATAATGTAAACGAGATTGGAATTTCCTCGGTGCAAGGTTCTGGAAAAGGTATGACTGAGAAAGGACAAGGAAGACCGTCGCAGCTGTGTGTGCTGTAAATACAGTGTACGTTCCTCTGATATTAATTTATCCAAGTCAGAGGCATTCATCTGTATTAGAAGCCTATGGGTCATGATATTTTTTTATCTGAAAACACCTTTTTTATAGGTATATCTGTGAGTATAAATTTGAAATTACATAATTTAAATAATGATCTTTTTTTTTTAAAGTTAGAAATATATTTTTATTGAAGAACTAATTTAACTACATGCTAAATGTAATGGAATCCATAAACATTCAAAAAGAAAATTCTTATCAGAAAAGCTGGAGGTACTAGCTTGAATAGAGTCACTGCCTTTGAGAAAAGTGAAATTGATATATTTTTCATGCTTCTTATAGGTCTCATAGAAAAGTATAAGTTTCTTCCAAGGAACATATATAATGTAGATGATATTGGAATCTCATCAGTGTAAGATCCTGGAAAATTTATGACTGAGAAAGGACAAGGAAGACCGTCACAGCTGTGTGTGCTGTAAATGCTACTGCAGTGTACTTTTTTTATAGGAACATCTGTGAGAATAATTTTTTATTTACATAATTTAAATAATAACATTTTATAGAAAGTTAGAAATATATATTTATTGGAAAATTAATTTAACTACTGGCTAAATGTAATGGAGCCCATAAACATTCAAAAAGAACTAGTGGCCAAATAAATATGGAACTTTACTAATTTAACACAAAACTCAGCAAAAAATCATTTTATTATTATTTGTTTACTTTAAAAATTATGTTGGTAAATTGAGAAAAACAAACCTTTTTAATTTATATGCTCTTTGGAAAGATTTGCGACGAAAGATAATCTTGATATGTGTGCTTCCACCCAAAATCTACTATAACTTTCATATTTTCTTGTTGTGTTGATATAATTATACACGATATAAACTTTGTGGGAAGAGAAAAACATTTCAGTAAGAGTTAGCTTGATATTATTTGACTTTTCCTCTTCTTTTTCCTTATTAACTTGATAGAAGGTCTGGTCAAATTAATATGACCCTAAAATTACATACAGGGTTTTTTTTATATTTAGCACTATATCTCGAGGCTTTGTTGTAAACGATGGAAAAAACTTTAAATACGAAAATTGTAGTATTTTTTCCATATTATCTTTAAGATTTGTTTACAAAGCAGTGACGCATTGTAAAGTTGAGAAAGAAAAAAAAGTTTGAATTATTAATAAACTGATATAAAAAAAACGAGGAGGCCTGGAAAACAAATGTTTTATTTTAATTTTTATTGTGACGTTTCAATATGGTTTCGAATATATATTATATTGACATATTATATTGACTAATACACATTTTAACATGGAGTAGTTAGAAGAAGAAAAATATCAGAAAATTTTCCTTCAAAATAATTATAATAACAGGAGTTATAGTAATAAGATCAATAAGTAGATTTTTTTCAGTATAAAAAATATTGGGCACCCAATAATTTTTTTCATTTTCAACATATCGTTCACCATTATTACCACATTTAAAAATATTTCTCTCATTTTATGATTAATAGAGCCTGAAATAAAATTTCTGGTGGTTGTGGTTAAACAGTATTACGGTGCGTCCAATTTTTCCCTTTAATATATCTATGTTTTTAGGTTTTTCATCATAAATTTCATTTTTAACCCCCCCTCCCCCACATACAAAAAGGTCTAATGGATTCAAATCTGGGCTATTGACTAGCCACTCAATTGTCATGCCTTTCGATTCAAAAGTTCTATCGGTTATTAAGGTACTCAGTAACTGGCATTACAGTGTGCGGCGCTGCGCCATCTTTTTGCCAAATCAGATTATTGTATTGCTGAACTAATATATTCTCTAAATTATCTTCTACATTATTTTCAATTAGATTCAAATATCGCTAACCATTTAAATTTCCATTTAAACTAATCGGCCCATTATTCTTATTGGCCAACATGCCATTCGAAATGTGAAGTGATTGCCGACCCTGTATTTTTACGACCGGTATTTTGAGGGGGTCTATTAAACATACCAGACGTCGTGAAGGTGGTCTGGAAAAATAATTTTTTTTATAAACTCCTCATCTTGTCCAATATGACGTACCATTTCTAGGCAATATGCAACCGCTGCATCATTTTTTCTTCAGTTAAATTATGCACTGGCATAAATTTATATGGATAATATGTATTAAAAACTGTAGTATGGTGTAAATTTTATACCAAGATATTGAAATATGATGCGGCATTGGGAATAGATCATTTCGGATGTTCTAAAAATCTCATCAACTAATAATAATACATTTTACAATACTAGAGTGCAAAACTACCTTAAAAATAGAGTAAAATATTTATATCATCTTCTTAATTTCTAATGACGATTCTGATTATTCGCCTAAGACTTATCTTACCTATCTTGCTATTCTAGTAGATGGTACGACCAGGATATATATTACTATATTCATGTTATACTCTGGATATATTTCTATTATTCGAATAAAAAAGACAAATTTTTAGACGTCTTTCTTCTTCCGAATAGCCCATGTCAAAACGTATGTTAGTCACTATAATATGCCAGTATAATAAGTATTCGAAACCATATTAAAACCTCCAAAAGAGAATTAAATTCCTCCTGTTTCAATAAAATAGATATTTATTGATGCTTGTCAAGAGGCGTGTTCCATTTACATTATAAAATTCACGAAACATGCTATCAGACAGCGAGACGCAAACGTTTGTGTGACATTCAGACTGACGAACGAACATTAGGAAACTACAAAAGTTCCTACGGAATCCAAAAGATAGTTGGATTCCTCCTGTTCCAATAAAATACACATTTATTGATGCTTATTCAGATACGTGAGCTCTTGTAAGCACTTGAATGCAATCGAACTATTATTAAAAATGTCATATAATAACAACCTATTTTTAAAACCACCATTACCGATTCAAAATAAAATTCAGACTTTTTAAATTGTATAATGGTGCACAATTTTGATTGCATAGCTTCTACGAGTTCAGCATACATAGCGATCAAAATAGAGTAATTTATTTTATACGACTTTATCAGAAAAATATCTTTAAATCCGTTTAAAGAGTAGTTTCTCTGCAGCATAGCACGCTATTTTCGCATAAAATTATTCGAACAACAACCCGGAAAGCAGCTGTAAACAATGGAGTTGTCCTAAATATTTTCAGTCCGTATCCAAACTCGTCCAGATATAACGAATATTTATATTTTTGTGAGAATCTACATAGCCTAATTACATAAAAGTTAAATTATATACTTGTAAAAAATAGGATCATGTTTCATAACTGCTTCATTATAAGGCTCTGAATAAATGTCATATATATATATATATATATATATATATATATATATATATATATATACCTTATTAGGACTTGCTACTATTATATAATTAACCGTGTGGAATATAGTCAACAAAATATCAATCTATCTAAAAACTGGTCCACGTCTATAGTATCCTCATTATTGTCTTATTCTTTCATTTACAAATCTCTGTGATTTTACATATTTTAAGTTAAATAATATTAAGTCATTTGGAAGTTATGTAGGGCGGCAGCAAGTCCGATATTATCAATTATAGACCTAGATATAATTTATCATTGTCCGAGAACATTCTACAAGCAATTGACACTGATGATTTCTTTTTGAATGTAAAAAATTTGCATGATTTCTTTCGTGGTCATCCAAATTTGATTCCATATATTCAGGCTATTTTTGACCCTTATGATGATTACAATGGTGTGGAAGCCGTGTACGTCGACTTATCTAAAGCTTATGATAAGTTCAATGACGAAATCATTTTCAAAAAATTGCCGCACTTTGTTACTTTTGATAGTTTTCTCATTGGGGACAGTGAATGTGAACCATTCAAATATCACATTTGGTATCTCTTATGTTTTTAAACTTTATTGATGATATTAAATTTTCATTTTTTTTATTAAGTGTCTCGATATTGCAGGATTGTGCCTTACAACAATAAATCTAAGTGTATACGTTTTCCCTGATAAAAAACGAATTTTTAATTGAACTAAATTATAAATAACTTTCCTCTAGTTGATCAAGTATTTTTTAATCAATATGTTGAACATATTGTCGATAAAGCTTATTGTAATTTGGATTTCATCCGAAGATTTTTTGAATATTTTCGAAAACCTAGGTCTTTAATACTTATCCAAAATGCACTTTGTATATATTTTTTTATTTAGAAGAAGAAAGAAAGTTTCTTTTTCATTTGAGATGGATCCAGTGGGATATGAACTTAAGTTTTAAAAATTACGATTTACTAAAGTTATGTTTTCAAAAAATATTATGTATGTTATATTTCTACAGAAAACTTTTGACAGGAAAAATTGATTATAGGTTTATTTTAGAAGAATATTTTTCTTTATCCAATATTTAATTCACATTCATCTTGTGTACAGCTATTCTATATATTAGGACTCAGAACACACTGATAAAAAAAATCTACACTGTGTTTGCGGACAAATATTGATATAGTTTTTTAGTCATATATATATATATATATATATATATATATATATATATATATATATATATATATATATATATATAGGGAATTTTTATTATCGTGGGGAACTAAGCTGTGATAGTCTTAGATTTTTAATTATTTATTTCCATTACTTAATTTTAGATTACTAGTGCACCAATTAAATTTTATTTACTCAAAAGCTTCCCGTAAATCCAAATACAATGTATTGTGTTAGATTGAATTATAATAAATCAACAAACAACAAACATGTATAGTTGTCATGTCCTCCTGTTAATTCGATTTCAATTAAATGATTGCTTTGTGAATGGCTAGTTAACAAAATAACAAATATTGTTCTTGAAAAAAAAAACAAAATTTCTCTCCTAATGGATGGCTAAAGATTATATCGATAAGTTATCTGTTTAACGAAGCCTGGAACAACTTGCTGTAAAAGAGTTGAGAGCTGTTTTCCTTCAGTTTAATTTTGATCGATTTGTTGAGTTATTTTTAGAGATCTGGTGTATTTTTATTAAATAAAATATAGAAGATGGTGAAATATTGATAATCTTATAAAAATAAGTTTGTTAGTGCTTTGGGATTTCTAAATTGACGTACGTCCCTCGCTTTTGTTGTTATTCTAATCGTTTTTTGACAAATATGCTCAGTTGGTTTATGTGATACCATAGGTAAGACAAATTTGAGCTTGTGTAAAATTTCTGAAAAAGATAATCTATCGGGCGCCTCCCTACGCGTGGGTTACGTTCTCCAGATATGGACGATATCGGAGAAATAAAATATCCCGGAGAACAAGAACTGGCACAAAAACAACAATGCCTGTACCCAGGTTGCAAACAACATCTAGCCTAAACTAAGTGGCCGAAATTCAAGGAATGGCATGAAAGAAAGCTATCACCGTCATTACGCTTTCCAAGTCGAAGAACTCCGTAATTTGACTAAAAAAACATGACGTCGACATAATTATGGGAGATTGAAAACATTGTTGGATTTGACAGTATGGGAGTTAGAAACGAGAAATATGATCGGCTTCAACGGTTCTATCAAGAAGAAAACAAAAATTATAAACACCTAGTTCCAGCTTCACCCTCGCCGGTTATATACTTGGAAAGCCCCATCATACCAGAAAATGTAATACACAATCAAGTGAATCATATCCTTATTAATAGAGGATTCAGCTGAACGGTCAAAAGTGCTTGCACGTATCTGAAAGCAGATGTGCCTTCTTGTACTACTAGTAGCAACTATGAAAATAGCGTTTTCAAGAGCGAAAAAGATAGCTACACAACGACGGAGAGCAAAAGAAAAAATAAGATACCCAGCAATAACATACAAATCCAAACAATAACAACAAATACTGAATCGTGGGCTAAGATAATGTAACTTACCACAAATGTCATGCAAAATAAACTGGGATATAGATCAGAAGACAAGAAAGAAAGGTAGATGATGGAAGAAATTTTATTGTTTAATGGCTGCCGAAAACACAAAAACGAAGCATTCAAAGTTTGCTAAGATCTAAAATCAGAATAGCAAAAAACGAATGGCTTAAACGTGGAACCCCTGAAATATATAGAAAGAATAAACCAGGCGTAGAAGTCAACCAGGATAATTAAATAGTTCTTGACAGCAGAGAAAGGATTATATGTGGAAAAAATATATAGATGCATTGTTTTATGATGAAGTTAATAGGGATAATTGTTGGACTGGCTCTTCAATCACCAAAGAGGAGATAGAAAAAGCTAAACAAAACTAAAAAAAAAAAATAGTGAGATACCATCTGAGACATGGAAGTTTCTAGATAAAAAGAGACCTGCATCATAATACTTCATAAAATATTTAACATGATCTAACGTGAAATGTGAAAGAGACATAAGCGATTCACTGTTTGGATTAAGATAGGGTCATGGTACGAGAGGAGCGATAGTTGAGACATAAGTGCTTCTCTAGAACGTCACGATTAGAGAAAAGACGTGTACTTATGCTTAATAGACTCTGAGAAAGCATTCAATCGAGTACAACGCCATAAACCAATGGAATGTCGCAGAAAACTTGATACAGATCAAAACGATATCCGAAGTATTGAAATCTTATCCTGTGTTAAACCGCGCAGGTAAAATCAGACAATAATATGTCCAATTCGATAAAAAATAAAAGAGGGGTGCGACAAAGATGAGTGCTGTCCCATCTCCTATTCAATCTTTATTCGGAAACAATTTTTGAAGAGACTCTAGCAGATGTTCAAGTGGGAATTAAAATTAATGGAATGTGGATTAACAATATCCGTTATGCAGACGACGCAGCCAATACATGAATACCCAAGAAACAAAATTTATGATTGTCTCAAAAAACCCGAAATTATTTCAAAACAGACACCTCAAAAGGAAGTAAAATGTATGGAACAAGTACGACAGGATTTTATAAAATTCGGAAGAGTGTTTATATGTTCGGACGCTGACCTGGAATTAAGACAGGTTCATAAAATGTAAGTACTTCTTTAAGGTGTAAAGGGTTGGACACTGAAAGCAAGTGTAATCAATAGATTGGAGGATTTCACGATGTGAATATATCGAACAGTCCTTAAAATACCATGGGCAGCGAGAATAATAAACGAGGAATTTCATGCGTATGTTGGGTGAACTATACAACATCATGAAGAGAAGAATGACGGTGTATTTGAGGTACATTATGCGAAATAAAAAATACCGACTCTTACGCTGATACCACACCACGAGAAACAGAGAAACTATAAAAAATTTAATAACAAACATGCATTAGTGGATATGCATTGGAAAAAGAAAAAGAACAATAGCAACTTGGAAATAAAAACATGGACATCATAATATTAAAGAGGGCGAGAGCATGAAGTTACACCTTTAAATATGATGATGTTCTTATATGTTCGCTCGCCTCGATTGTTCGCTTAGATATTTCTACAATCGCAGAAAACGTATGTCTTAAAAGAAGAAGACGAAATAAAACTATTTCCGCCTTTATATTGTTTCCTATATATTTTTTCTAATAATAATATAAGCATTTGCACCGAAAAGCCAGATTTTATATTTCATTATTACATTTTGACATAAAATTTAAAAAAAAATCCTGGATAGGTTCTTTTACCTATAAACTGGATATCGTAACGTTACAATATATCTAAAACATCTGTTTTCAAGCGTGTCCGACGCTTCTTTCATTGCAGTTGGATATTATTGTTTTTCTTTCTGTATTAAGTGAAAAATCTTAATACATTACAAGTTTATATAGTGTTTAAATACTTTTAAGATGCCATATAGATATTCTGTGCCCGGTTATACGGGAAAGTGCCTAAACATCCCGAGGGTATCGTTTTCCAAAAAATAATAAACGAAAGATAAAAAAGATTTATGACCAGTGACAGTAGCCGAGAGTATGTAATTTTACAAACAAGTATTTTATATGGTAGATATTCCAACAAGATCCCAAAATAAGTGACATGGTTTCTTAAAATTAAATATATCAAGATTTAATGAATAAATACCAAGTAAATTTGTCAATTGTCATCAAAAAAACTTATCAAAAACTATAATATATGGGAAAAGCAGATACAAAAAGCTTAAAGAAATAGAGAAATTCGATTTCGTAAAGTATTAAAGAAAGCAGAAGCGATATTTTAATACCTAAATAGCTTATAAGAAGCTTTTAAAGCATTTAATAATTTCTATAAAACGTTTAGTTTAGGGGAAGGGTGGTTTACCATCAATGACAAAATTTATGAGACTCTCTTTCAGATCAGATTGAATATACTCCAAGGTCTTCTATTACATGGGATATTCAAATAAATAATATTTGAGAAATAAGTACATATTTATAGGGATAAATAGTAAATGTACAAGGTAATATCCAAAAAAAAGTTCTTTTGTCCTGTACTTTGGATGAATTATGAAGTTTGCTTGAGACTATTGATTGTTTGAATGTATTTTCAATAACTAAGCTAAACTCGAAACCTGATCAAATATTTATATCAATATCTCGAAAAAAAGTTTGCATGTTTAGCGGCCCTTAAAATAATGCATTACGTAGAATATATCATGCTACTAAAATTTGGCTTCTCTTCAAATTTAATATTTTGGAAAGGCAAAAATATTCCTTATGACTGAATGTGATAAAAAGGAGAGTACTACAGACTGTCCTCATGAAATTGACGTAATACTTAAAAATAACTATGTTGAAGAATGATTGGATGACCTAAAACCATAAATGCAATTTCCTTATTTGACCGAATATTGCTGTCAATTTGCTTTAAAGAAATTAAAATGCAGATATTGCAAAAATGCGCTGATTTGCGATAGAAAATTCATTGTTGAAGATAATTTTTATAACATAACTAGATTAAAGACAGCCGCAATGAAATATTCTTGATATCCTGTAGTTGAACTATTTCAACTTAGCCGAATTGCCCCCATTTTTCGAGAAATCGATAGCGGCAATTCGTTGTGATACACATTGTATTTTATTCCAGAAAATACTTCGAGACTATGCAAATAAATTCTTAAACATTTTTGACTAAACTCATATTATAGTTTTTCTCATACGTTGTTGACCTTATTAAAACATAATTTACTTAAATATTAGTTTAAAATATTTAAATAACCCTCAAGTAAATTTGAAAGTTAAACATCTAACAAAAAGTACTGAATAATGTGTGGATATAATGTATACCGAATGATAACGTCACAAACCAGCGCTTTGTCTTTGTATTCTAGGAGTTATTGGTTCATTTTCGTTGACTTTTCCTAGTGAACTCTCGTAAATAGGATAATAACAACAGGACAATTTAGTACTTAAGTAGAGCTCATAGGAATACGAGGTTCAAGGACACTGTGGTAACTTAATAGTGTAAGCTAGTTAAAACAAAATTATTTGTTGGAGAAGTTTGGACGTATACCATCCATTAATCATATTCAAATAGAAATGGTCTTTTTAGAGCCCATTTATGGTAAAATATTGTATTTTTTAAAATTTTAAGGTGTTAGGTTAATAACTCAAGGAACAAAAAGAGCAAGAGTTTTATGTACAGTCATTTTTTAATTAAAGTGGTATCATTAAAAATGAGGTTAAAAACAAAAAGGAAATTTATGCACGCGGGAAAATTAATATTTTTACTTCTAAATGGCAAAAAATGTATTTTAAATTTAGATTTTTTTGAAAGAAATATAATGAATTAACATTAAAGTTGTAATGGGAAGGTTTAATTTAATTTTTTATGGAATTTTCTTTGATTATAAAAAAAGCGATTATACGCCGTATAAAAGACTAAATATATTTTACGGAATGTGCAGTGGTTTTTTTAATGAACATTTTTGAAGTAATGTATAAAAACAGAATTTTTGCTTGTTAATACTTCAATTTTTATCAGAGTATTGCTCTACATGTTTAGGACTTTCACAAGAGTACTTGCACTATACTAAAGTTAAGAAGAGTTTAGTTTGACTCAATCTACCTAGTATTATGGTTTCTAACTAAATGTTTATTATTAGGGCCTAGGTGTATTTTCTAAGGTTAACTAGAATTCAGTTATAATTTCTTGCCAACATAGCTTCTGAACGAACAAATCCATCGAAATGGCATGCTGTGATTTACTTAATTTTATATATATAGAGCTCGACAAGGGCAAGTATGTGATGTGTCTAATGTTTGACTTTACAAAGGCCTTTGATACTGTGAGTAAAGAGTTATTATTGAGAAAATTATTTGCTTCGGGTATAAGAGGATATATCCTAAATCTTATTGACTAGTATATGTCTGATTTAAGTATCTTTGTCCGATACTAGAAAAGTAAACCAGAACACAAAAAGTCGCGTTAGGTGTACCGTAGGGGTCGATTTTGGGACCTTTCTTGTTTATGGTATATGTTAATGACCTACCTAGAATCATCAGGAGAGGAAAATTAGTTATGCATGCTGATGATTCCACGATAATTATATTCGCAGATGTCCCAGAGGAGCTGTTGCGTGCGTCTGGAACTGTGTGTGAGGAGTTGGAGATTTGGAGTCAGTGTAATCAGTTGATATTGAACCTGACAAAGACTGTATATGTATATTTCAATATAAAAAACCATTGTTTGTAGGGGACAATGTAACTTATAATACTAAAACCTCAGTTAATGCTAAATTTTTAGGCACATGACTCGATGAGTCGCTACATCTCCTTCACTATATTAAACATGTTGCAAATGAAATCATCTCTAGACTAAGCTAGGCTGCTGACTGTGCATTATTCTTTGGCATATAGTAATCTGTCAAGTAATGTCATATCTTGGGGAAGGAGGTGGGAGGTGAATAGTGTGTTTCTGGCTCAGAAGCAAATATTGAAGTTGATATTCGGTCTTAAATCGATAGATTGGCATAGGACTATTTTTAAAGAAAACAGCATTTTGACTTTTTATTCTATATAAATTGCTAAATGTTATACAAAATTATTTACAGTTTTTGACTCTTGGCCAGGGTTACAGATATAGTACACGAAATTGTGACATTCTTGGTATACCTAGACATAGAACGGCATTTTTTGATAGATCCCAAATTTAAAATTTCATTGTTTTGTTTAATAAATTGCCCGCAAAATTGGAAGCCATATTAAACAATAATAAGTTCAAAACAGAAATAAAATCATTTCTTATTCATTTTATACTTTTAATGAATACTTAAGTCTGTAGGGTTTACTAACACTTTTGGTGTGTATTGAGTGATTCTCTCATTGTATCATTCAGTGACCAGTGCTGTTATTGTTTCTTTTCCTTGTTTATTGCTTTAGGATTCCGATTTTCAGCTTATTTAATTTCAAAATATTAGATTATATAGACTGTCCGTCAATCACTTTTTCCATGTCTACGCGAAAACAAGTAGAATTTCAAAGTTGTGTATTTCAGTAAGGAATCATCGCATGACAATTCTGAAAAAAAAAAACATTTAAAAGCTCTTTGCGAGTACTTGCACATGGCATAAAGTGTAAGTCGATTTTTAATTTTTTAAAGGTTTTTATCAAGAATAAGAAAAAAAAAATTTCGACTTTATTAAATTCAACGCCATTTTTGTAGAAAAGTTTGTGAGAAAATTCTGATTAAACAGTTTTTTTAGAGTTTTCCAAGAGGTTTAAATGACTTTTTTAAAGTTTGATCTAAGTGCATTTTTGACCAAAATACGAAAAAAAAAGACTTTTTTTCAATATTTTTTATAACTGAACTAGATAGAGAAAAACCTCAAAGAGAAAAAATGCCTGTTTTTACATGTAGAATGATCTCTATTAGTTCCGAAATTTTTCCGCAAATTTCGTTTTTTAATTTTTTTTTTGATTTTTTATTTTTTTTTTAAATAAAAACGATAATATGCTGTTTACGACTGTTTAGTCAGTATGATACCAACGCGTAATTTTCGGACAATTTTTCAAAAGTTTTTACATGAAAAAATATTCAATTTATTCCTTTTATTATGTGTAGTTTAGTTGTAAACAGTTAATTCTATAATAAATAATTAAAAATTGGAAATCACGTAAAGAAACCAATGTATTTTGGTCAAAAATGCACTTAGAGCAAACGTTAAAAAAGTAATTTAAACCTCTTAGAAAACTCTAAATAATTATTTGATCAAAATTTTCTCACAATCTTTTCTACAAAGATGGCGTTGAATTTAATAAAATCGAAAAAAAAAATTAATTTTTTATTCTTGATCAAAACCTTTAAAAAATTAAAAATCGACTTACATTTTATGTCATCTGCAAGTACTTACAAAGAGCTTTTAAATGCTTTTTTTCAGAATTCTCATGCGATGATTCCTTACTGAAATACAGAACTTTGAATTTCTACTTATTTTCGCGTAGACATGGAAAAAGTGATTGACGGGCAGTGTGTATGTTACATATTACAAGAAGTAGTATATTGTGATACCAACTAAATACCATTGTCTTTTGTTTTTTCTAGTTTTAACGTATATTATTTATATCTATTTCACTTTATTGTATATTATTGATGAAACCTATACTGAAATATCAGTCTTAACTCTAACATGTGTAATTATTTTAACGGATTTAGTCACCAATTCGCTAATAAATAATAAAATTAAAAATAAAATAAAAGATGTTGTATCTGAATGCATTAAACAGAATTATTTCCAATTTAACAATGAATTCTAATGACAAGAAGGAGGTCAGATCTCCCCGTGGGTTCTCCAATCTCTCCTTTACTATCAGAAATCTTGAATGGCTAATTTTAAGCAAATTATCTTTATTTCTAAAAACAACCTCTTAAACATGTTTTTATTGGACAAGATATGTAGATGATGTTTTTTTTTTGTATTTGGAATGACACAGAAAGAAATTTAGACCAGTTTCTGGTCTGCAAGAAAGATAAGATGGAAAATATATAGTCGATAAAAGTTCATTCTTTGTATAAAAAATGAGTTTTACTTCACACTACGAAACTGAAATTACTCTTCTTCTGATAAAATTATCTCCATTCCAGGCTTTAATACATACGATTAGTTGCCTTTCTATTAAGCAAAGAAAGCTTTATACGGAACTCTGTTGTTTCGGGACTAAGAGTGGTGAGCATATAGGGGGAGTTGCCCCTAAAATATCTCAGTTTTTGTATTAAGAAATATATCAAAGAGAGTTGGAATCGATGCAGCCCTATCAGTTTATCGTGCTTTTTATAATATTATTTTATTTCTTATGATTTCTTAATAATTCACATACATTACAAAATGTAGATAATTTTGACATTTTTAGCACAAATCACAACTGTATTTTTATTATTTTTAATTTTGACATAGAAACCGTTTTAGGTACATTCAGACTAAAACGTAGCCTTTTTCTCTCAAAAAATTTTAAGTTATAATACAAATACTTACAAAATACCCATTGTCAAAAATATAAGAAGTTAAACATATCTAAAAAAATTAATTCGTCCATATAATATTACATTTTTTGGGGCTATCGGTCATTTTATTATTAATTAAAAACATTTTTAGGACATTTGACCTTTCAGTTTATTTATTTTTTAAACCATCTACAAAATTACAATTAAACACTAAAAAGGGCCTTAAATGTAATTAATTTTTATATGTTACAGAAAATTTAAATAATAAATTGTGTTTACGCTGGTAAACATTAAGTACCTAATTCGTCATTAAAGTTAGTGAACCTATCTTCGCTGAAATTAATTATAATTGGTTCCTCTATCTCATTGCACATTTTCTTTTATTCTTTTATTTTTTCCCAATTTTCTGCAGTAACTTTATCCAAAAAAATTTTTCAAAACTTCAGTTAAATTACTAATTTTGTAACTTTTATTTCTAGCAACTCTACCTTTGACTTGAGAGAGATTTCCTTCTCCAACTGACATTTTTCGGACGATCTATAAGAACAGATTTCCTATCTGGTTTTTCCTAGCAAAAATTACATTCCCTGAGCAATTTCCAGAGATCAATTCTTTTAATTTCAGGTAAATCGCGATCTTCATTGATTTTAGTTAGAATTTAGTCGACCGTTGGGATTTGCTTCTCATAATAAAATGTATGTACAACTCCTTTTATTGCAGTTTTCACCTTTTCTTCTAACGAGGTTTTTCGTCTGCCTGTGATCGAATGTGGAATGGGAGTACTAACAATTCCAGTCGTTTTCTTCCCCTTCAGTATTCGGTACATAGATTTTCCAACTCCTATCATGATGGAATACATCTCAACAGAGCTTTTAACATTATTATCTAGATATTGATATCTTAAGGCATCATAAACATTCATCGTAATAAGTTTTTCGTTGAGAAAAAAATGCCATGGTTTAACGATTTTGGAATAAATATAGATATGGAAACCATATCTTTTGAGCATCTCACTAATCTCAGATATTAT
This sequence comes from Diaprepes abbreviatus, assembly GCA_034092305.1. NCBI lineage: Eukaryota > Metazoa > Arthropoda > Insecta > Coleoptera > Curculionidae > Diaprepes > Diaprepes abbreviatus. The sequence continues at coordinate 2,102,766 of JASJET010000055.1, read as the reverse complement.
ATAAAAACAAGCACAAACAAGATAGATCAATAAGGACACACTGTAAGGTGTACTTTGCTTACTGACAGAAATCAAATTGAACTATCAAAAATTTTACGGTTGCAGTAAATTTATAAAATCTTATAATATTTAAATATAATTAGATTTACGGCAGTCCTCAGTTACCTGCAGCACTGGAGCAGGTACGTTGGAGGTTTCGGTAACAGTTTTATTACTCTCTCTAGTTCTTGAATACAATATGGGAATGGGTATACTTGCGATCGCCCCTCCCCTTCCCAAGAGCTTCGAGTACAGGAAAATAGAACCCATTCTGCCTTTTCTATTAGGTATGTGTATGCTGCTGGCACTCCCCTCCCCCCTCCCCCGTTGACAATTTATTTTTCTTGCGATAGCTTCCCCCCTCCAACACCTTTGAGTTCAGAAAAATAGACCCGATTCTGCCTCTTATACGAGGAATGTGTATGCTGCTCGCATCCTCCCCCCTATCGGCAACTTGTTGTTGTTTCTGGTGATCGCCTCCCCTCCACCTCTCCTAGAGCTTCAAATTCAGAAAAATAGACCCGACCCTGTCTAGTGTAAACACTAGAAATGGGAATGTTGCTGGTGTCCCCCCCCCCCGGCGACAAAATGCTTCGCTAACCATACTGTGCTTTCGTGATATCACCCCCCCCCAAAAGATAGTTTGGATCCATATATAAAGGGTAAATCTGTACATTCGGTCGAGAAGCTTTGAGCCTATAAAGCTATAAGCAACTATGCAGTTTAAGGGCAAATCTGACTTCGAATTCATAAGTAGCACCGCTGAAAATTTGTTTTATAACAACATTTAAATAATATTATTTGATTATTTGGGGTAGTGTCATTTTAAATAAGCTAATTTGAATTTTAAACAACGCCACAAGCCCGAAAATTCATTTCGTTCATTCAGAACTACCTTGACATTTAATTCTGGTTGTTTCCTCAGAAAAGTACATACCGCAAAGAATTAATAGTTTACTTTATGGGGTTGCAGCAGGGGCGGATCCAGCCTCTCTCTTTTTTTTTGGGGGGGGGGGGGCGGTGATATCACAAAAGTACAGTATGACAAGAAAAACAAGTTGTCAACGGGGGGGGGGGGTGTAAGCATCATACTCATTCCTAATATAAAAGGCAAAATGGGTTCTATTTTCCTGAACACAAAGCTTTTGGAAGGGGGGGGGGTGATCACAAGCATACAGACTCCTATACTCTATTCAAGAACTAGAGAGAGTAATAAAACTGTTACCGAAACCTCTAACGTACCTGCTCCCGTGCCGCAGTAACTGAGACCTGCCGTAAATCTAATTATATTTCATTATATTTAAATATATTTTATAAATTTACTGCAACATAGAATTTCTGATAGTTTAATTTAATTTCTATCAGTGAGCAAAGTACAACTTACAGTTTTTTCTTAGTGATTTTTCTTGTTTGCGCTTCTTTTTATATATTATTTGAGATTAGTGAGATACCCAAAAGATATGGCTTTCACCTCTATATTTATTCCAAAATCGTTAAACCAGAGATATCTAGATAATAATGTTAAAAGCTCTGTTGAGATATGTTCCAACATGACAGGAGTTGGAAAATCTACTATGTACCGAATACTAAAGGAGAAAAAACGACTGGAATTGTTAGTACTCCCAAGCCACATTCGATCACAGGCAAACGAAAAACCTCGTTGGAAGAAGAGATGAAAACTGCAATTAGAGGGGTTGTATATACATTTTATTATGAGAAGCAGATCCCAACCATCTACAAAATTCTAACTAAAATCATTGAAGATCGCGATTTACCTGAAATTAAAAGAACTGATCTCTGGAAATTGCTCAGAGAACTTAATTTTTGCTGAAAAAACCAGATAGAAAATCTGTTCTTATAAATCGTCCGGAAACTGTCCGTTGGAGACGTAAATATCTCTCTCAAGTAAAAGGTAGAGTTGCTAGAAATAACACAATTAATAAAATTAGTAATTTAACTAAACTTTTGAAAGATTTTTTTGAATAAAGTTACTGCGGAAAATTGGGAAAAATCCATATAATAAAAGGATAAAACAAAATGTGAGAACTCGATCTCATAATCGGTGAGATAGAGGACCAATTATAATTAATTTTAGCGAAGATAGTTTCACTGACTTTGATTAGGAATTAGACACGTACAGCCAGATTCACTAATATAGAACAGTTTTAAAATTTAAATCGAAATATTTAGACATCCCACAGACTTAAAATTTAAACCTTATTCACTAACAATTTCGAATTAAAGGCACTTTTAAGTTTAAATCCTTACTTAAACTCGATTCACTAAGATGGCATTAGCCCTAAACCAAGTTTTTTATTCTTATACCCCCCTTAAACCCCCTAAAATCTTATTCACTAAGCTTATTTCGATCCCTATCGTGTTTAAAATAAATCCACCAATAAACACGTGTTTAAATTTAAAGCGCACCACTGTTTTCGATTTTCCGATTCACTAAAAAGAGTTTAAAGTCAAGTTAACCTACAAATGTTAAATTTAGAACGAAAATTTAATCCTAGCTGATACGCGAGTTTAAGGAATTTTATAAAGCATTATTTTTTCATTAAACTTAAATAAAGTGCAAAGGCATTTGAAAATATTTTTATTATTGATAAAAAAACAGATTTAAATATGCGCCTCTTCGGTTACTGTGTACGAACGGGTATTTTTTTTCCGACCCCGACAAATTGGTTCGCCAGCATCTTGTTTATTTATATCCATGTGTGTGATGCTTTATATTGGGCACAACAGGTGTGTTTGATGAAATTTTTGCATAGTTTATTGTATATTTCTATGCGATTTATCACATCATGAAGAACTAATGGGGGCCCCAAAATATTCAGTAGAAGAAAAAACCTCCGAGGTTAAGGCACTTCAGATATTCTATTGACCTGTTAAATATGTGATGAGCATTTAATGTGGTAATTTCCTTTATAAGGTAAAGTTGGCATTAAGATAAATGGTACATGTACTTATTTTAAATATAATGGATCTCCTCAACAAGAAATATTTGAATAGTACATCTTGCGATGGAAAGGGTTACCTCTTATAGTAGAAGTTTTAGCATGTTTCAGATTCTTGCCTAATAAAAGTGCTCCGAAACCTTTAGGAGATACATTTTATATTAGTTGGTCAAGAGGTAGCAGAATTATTAGAAGTTTGTATTCTATAAACCATCGTGATTGAAGTACAATAAATAAAACAAGGTTAGTATGATTAGTATTAATGTTATTAAGCCCATTTAGTGTTTAATATGTAAAAAAATATATTAATTCTGCTTTTTATAAACTAATTGAGGTGATAAAATATAGTGTAATGATAACCGACCAAATTGTTCATAAATATTAACAAATTTATGATTTTTTTTAGGATTTTATAGAATATCAGAACTTACCAATGTAATTAGATGTATTGATGGTACCCATATTCATATGAAAAAGCCACAGGTGAGTGTAAATGATTGGAAATATATTAAAAGTAAAATGAAATGCTGTAAAACCAGATACCTACAAACACCTCTAGGATCTTCAATATTCCAAAGTTTGAAAACAATGTTTTCGAAGCCTGATGCTTTTAACTTTTTCATTAAACTACTTCATATATGGACTTCTTATAAATGGAAAAGGCATTCCTTTATGCTTGTTGGAAATATACAAAATTGTGCTTATGTTAATGTCCTATTGACGTTAACTAAATAGACTATCTTTTTTTTTTGTTAAATAGAAATAGTTACATGAAAGTACTATAATTATTCTAAATTTATATCTTAGGATTTTAATTTCAAAATTTGTATTTTGTTTTAGAACATTTTTTTATAAAATTATGGTACTTTTCCCTGAAAGAATTTTCATGTCTTCCCAAAATTATGGTAACAATTTTTTCAACAAGCAAAAGTTGATACTAGATACATACAAACATACATACACCTATACATGTGATGCATTTCTTCCTTATTGTGCCTAAACTGTTCGAGCAATTTGAAAAAAGGATTGTCATGTTTTCTATAACCTGAAGTGAACAAATTTGCAGATAACAATTTTTTTACGTTTGTAAAACGTAATTTCATTTTAGGTGATTCTGGAGATATCTTTGTGAAAGTAGAGCATTAACACAATTAGAATAAGAAATTCAGTGAAAGAAGCATGGTAACTTGTAAATTTAAGTTTAGATGTTTGGATATAAGTGGTGGAAGTCTTCAATACTCTGTGGAAAAAATACTTATATTTACTTAGGTAAATATTCAAATGGTACAGAATGTTAAATTAGTATTGTTTTAGGTTATTATGATTATTCTATTAATTTATTGTTACTAGTAATTATAAAAATAAATAAAAACCCTTTTCACGCAAGTAACCAAGTGAAATGAAATCATTTATTACATAAATAAGCCTGGTGTGCTTAGTAATAGGTAAATAACAAACTACTTCAAAAAATATTTTATTAAATATATTCAATATAATGCTCCTTAAAAAAGAAAACATATATCAAAACATAATATGGCACATGATAAAATAAACAATAAATATGAACAACAAACAATAAATAAATACAACATTATAGTTATTACCTAATAAACAAATATTTGTTAGAAAATATATTTATACCTATAATTTCCTAACTGTTTAACTCATTTTTTTTAGGCTAGAAATATCATAATAGCTGCAGCTACTCTCCATATGAGGTTTTTTGAGAGAAGAATCATCGTTAATGAAGAATAATTACAGAGACTATTTCATGTTATTTGGGGGTCTTAATACCAGTGTCTAAGCCAAAATATATTATCTTCAGTATATTCATTTTATATCTGTAAAGGCTTGAAAGTCCTGGAAACACATTCAATCAAAATGAAAATAACTATTACTTTTCACTTATTACTTAAAGTCTTATTTTGATTTAGAAATACAGTTGTTCTTACATGAAAACACAAAAAAAATGTTGCTTGCTATTTCAATTTTGTTATCTGATTATCAGTTATGTTTTTGTGACCTAAAGTAGCAAATAAATTAAAAATCATATTTTTGCACACTCATTAAATTTTTTTTTCAATTTTAGTACTATTTAAAAATATTTGATAATAACATTCAGATTTATACATTAACTATTTTATCCAGTTTAATGAAAAATGAACAAGGAGGGGATGTATTTCATAGAGTGTTGTCTGTTCCAGGCGAATTAATTAATTAGTTCATCATGTTCTAGTTACAACTGTCACAAATTCCTATTTTGCTTAAAAACAATATTTTTTTAACTTTAATGCAGTTCATGGTATATCTTGGACACAATTTTTGAAATTCAAATCCCCATGTGTAACAACTTAATTGATAAATATACTAATTTATTTCTTTTTATAGCACAAAACCAAAGTGTTAACCACAAAAGAAGAGTAATTTCTGTAAAGAAGGTTTTTCTGTGGTATATTTACTTGTTTAACTGGATATTCTGTTATATATAGTAATATTTCTTAGAAGGTTTAGAGTGACTAAAAGGCAGTTGTAGGGCTTACATTCTCTTTATGTATGCTTGTTTATAGGGTGCTCCGAGTAGGTTGTATTTGTAATTGTTTGAATGACAACAACAACTTTAAAACAACAAAACAACAACTTTAAAAATTTACAAAGAAATAAAAATAAATACTATGTAAGACCTACAACTACCTTTTAGCCAATGTAGCAACATTATCAAATACATACTTTCATGACTCGAAGAATGAATATTTAGTTTTATCAATGATATAAAAGAAATTACATAACCACAGCTATTCTTATGGTACATTACAAAATTGTCATTGTATTTAATCCAATTTTGAATAAATTATTTTAGTTTTAATTGAATTTACCAATTTGGTAATTTTAAGAATAGAAATGTATTAACGTTGATAAAATATATTATTGAAATGAAACGGAAGATCTATTATGATATAAAAAAAATGTAATAAGAGAATCTTAAACCACTATAATAAAAAGTAAGATAATTAACTGGTCTGTCTTTTTATTTCCATAAGTGAAGCTGCTAGGCTTTCTAGAGCATCTGAATTTCTTTCAAATGTAGATGTTTGAATTTCACATAGAACTATCTGGCGTTCCTGATTACACAGAATTGCTCTATTAATTTGTAACAGCTTTAAGTCCTGATCATATACAGGCAACCTAAAGAAAAAATAAATAGTAAGTAAATTAGTTTTTCCTTTATTATATTATATGTTACTTACAGGAGGTTTAATCCCATGAAATTTCAGGAAGACCCCCTATTTCTAATACTCCTGGAATTCTCTTGACTGCAGTTTTACCTATTATTTCAAGTATTACATTGTCTCTGGGATGATGGTTAGATAAATCAGGTAGCCCTACTACTGTTGCCTTACAGCTCATTTTTATGCCATATCTAATAATAAATCAAGAAAATAAAAAAGTTACAATTATTCAGAAATGATTAACAAGTTTAGGTTTAGCAAACACTTTAGAATAAGATACATTTGAATATCGCCCTATTATATTATCAAACCCAGTAGTTTATGCGATTCCTTAGAAATATTTTAATTCAATTTGAATATAAAACTGAAATAAAGTGCGAAAATTGTATTATTCCACTATAAATGATGAAGAAATCTTCAAAAGTATTTCGTGCACTGGTATTATATTGTGCATGTTTTTAGTAATTAAATGTGTGTGCTATTTTTTTTACTTGTAATTCTCTTCAGCAGAAAAGTACTATTACTTACATTTCAATTTTACATATAATTTTTCCATTATCCTTTTATTTCATTAAGGGAACGATTCTGTTTCCTTACACTATTCACAGAGTTCTGGATCTCCCGACACGCATATTCCCTTCTTGATGGAGTAATATTTGGAGATAATTTACGAAATAGTATATTTTTACGTAAATTTTTCCGTTTTTCGGGAGCTTTAAGAAAGAATTTAAATATGAAACTAACCTTAATTTAGAACTTGTTCTAAATTGTTACTGAATTAAGTTTAAATTTTAAACAGTTGGTGGGTTTAAAAAAGATTTAAATGTATGGGTTAAATTTTAAGCTTGTTAACGGCTTTAAAAGCAATATACAATGCAGACGAAAGGGTCAGATAGAAAAAATGTATACAGGGTGTAGCTAAATATATAATTTATTTGTAGAAAATAAAAAAATATCAAAAGAAATGAATAAATTATACTTGCTGTTGCAAAAGGTATAATATATTTGATTTTGTTAAATTGAGGTGGATGGTGTCACAGTAAATGATGTTTAAAAAACATACACCAAAATACATATGGAGATTCGTTATTCTAAAATAACAGGACTAGATTCTATTAATATGGGTGTGCCATGGTATCATTATTCAAAAACAGGATTATGAAAATTTCAAAGATATATTGTGTTTAATCTTAATTTAATAACTGCCTACAGGTAGGCAGTATAAATTATATGATGTTAGAAGACATTTTTTTTTCCGAAGTGGATTTAGTTTTTTCCCATTAGAAGAAGCATGCATATGGTAGTAGTACGCCATAGTTTTTGTATAATTTTTATAGTATTTTTCAGATAGTTTCTTTTTACTAAATAAAATATCGCTCTTCGATGTTCTAGCCAATTTCGGGAAAAATCACATCAATTAATAGGCCAACTCGCATCCCTACTAAGCAAAAGTTAGTCGGCACATAGACATATTGGTTGAAAGTAATATGTATATTTTTATATTCTGTACGGTTCCTAAAACAGTGTTGTTTACTACTAATCCCACCACACTGAATTCACTTCCCTTCAGAACAATTTCTAAGCTCCACCGGTTTCTCCGACAGATTCAAAGTTTTCATAAATGGTTTAAGGGCCTACTGCCACCGTCACGCGAAATCTTAGTGTAACTGTTTCAATAAATATAAAACAATATACATATTAAATTACAAATATAAAATTTATATATTTTTACTGCTACTTTATAGTAACAGTTTTTAAACACACATTTAGTTAATTAAATACGAAAATCGTTTTAGTTCCCTACTTCTCAGAAAGTTCCAAGCCTCCCACTTCTTTTGCTTAATAATACACTAAGAATTTATTAGTTTAACTCAATCACAAACAGTGAAAAAAGTTAATAATGGCACGCAGATCGTCATAGGACATTTCTATGTAAAATACTGAACAAATCATTTTTCTCTTGAAAGGTAGTCTGTATATTGGCAAAATTTGAAATCGTTAGAAATTAACAAATCTATTCTAGCAATGTCATAAGTGTAAAAACACTATGCTATTTTGTCTTTTAATTCTTTAACGCCATTTAAGTTTTTGTAAATTATCTCCCCTACAGTTCATACAACAGTCAGCTTGTCTCAATAATTTATTTTACCAAGACTAATACATTTCTGTACTTAGAAAAGAGGAAAAGGATTAATTAGACTGAAATTAAATAAACAGTATATTCAAAATAAGCCTAAATACAATGAAAACTTTCATAATGTATCAAAAACATAGTTGTGGCTATGTAATTTGCTTTATATAATTGCTGCCCATTTGGTCTAAAAAGACTGAATATTCATACTACAAGAAAATAAACCAAATGTTTGGCGATGTTTTGCTCCATTTACTAAAAGATAGTTGTCAAACTTGCATTGTATTTATTTTGGTTTGTTTCCATTAGGCTGTATTTATAATCCTTGTCAGGCCAAGAATTAGGGATACAACCTGCTCAAAGTGTTTTCAAAACAAACAAAAAGATAATGCAAGTTCAACAACTACTTTTAAGACAGTCTACAACTTTCTAACAAATGTTACTAGATATTACAGAATATTCAATCTGAAAATAAATATACAAGGGAAACTACAGAAAACCTTATACACAACAATTTACAGAAATTACTAAATATTTAAAAAACGTTAATTCTACTACAGTAAAAGTACGAATTTCTTCCAGTCTTCTTTTTGTGATCAACACTTTGGTTTTCAGCTGCAAAAAAGAAACAAGAATTAGCATATTTATTCATAAAACAGTTACATAAGGGGGCTTACATTTATAAAAATAGAAAAGGCAAATCTAAATTATTCAATCCTTCCAAAAGGCACTCAATAAAATACTCTCCTGGACTTATGATGGTCTGTATATGAATCCCCCAGCAGCTCACAGGTCATAACCAACCTAAAACAAAGTGGAGATCAGTAAACAAATTATAACGAAAATTTTCAAATGATAAAAGGGCATCAGTTCTACTTTAGATACTTCAGTCAGGAATTAGCTTCATTTTTGAGAGAAGACAAAATAATTGTGTTGTAACAAGGGTTATAAATTTTAGTTCAATGTTCAGTATTTCACATGGAAATTGTACAGAACTACCATTTTCTTACTTCTGTCTATAGAAAAGCTAAAAATGTTTCTAATATTCTAAAGAACTTAAAATACTTTTGTTTCTTAAAGCTTTTTGTCCATTTAATGTTAAACATCATTGTCAATTTCAAATTCATTTCTAAGAAGCTTGATTTTTGATATATCCATATTATTCCTTACTACATTCTACAACCAGACCAGATATTCCACTTTATACTGTTATTACAATGACACATTTTTTTACAACTTAGCATTTGCTATACAAAATACCTACCATCTTAAGTAAAATATCTGTCAAAAGTTTTCCTTCTCAGATGTATTCCTTCAATGTTATTGTCTGTTCAGGTGTATCATTATCATTTTGAACTTTTCTCTGCAGTTCTTCTTCATAAAAAAAAGATTCATCTCTCAAACATCTATTTTGGAGCACAGCAGCAGCAATGATGATACCTCTAGCCTAAAAATATAAAATGAGTATTAATCTAGTCATGGAAATAATAGCCAGTGGAGACGTGTACAGGGTTCTAGTTTATTGTTGATAGAATTTATATAAATGTAAGGTGACTTAAAATCTTTAGGAGGCAAGAAATGACGGCCGCAGTAAGGTCGCGAAAATATGTTTTTTACTTCTAAAAACTAAAGTGAGCTTTCTAGAAAAAAAAATTCTATTGCAAAATTGATGGCAAGTGAAAGGTCTTTTCATTTAAGCCAACAGTTTTTTTCAAGTCGACTATTAATTGCAAAAATAACTTGTATGGCATTTAAGTCACTTTAAAAGGAAGCCATCAAAAAGCTCAATCCATTTTTTTAATATATATATATATAAGTTGATCACGTGGTCTGTCACTGAGATATCTTAATTTCTTGACAAAAAGTTCATTATTAATTATAAATAATAAGAGACAGTCTTTATTGAAGAAAAAATAGTGCCTATGGATAATATTAGCATTTCAAAATCTAAGCTACTGTGTCATAATTGTTTTAAAGAAAGCTGTAATAATTTAAAAAGGAAATATTTAACTCAACTCCTATTGGTCATAAGAAACTCATTTCTTTTAAAAAATGTGTGCACTGAAACCAGCTTTTCCTATATTGAAGTTGGAAATCGATATGATCGACGGACGACGCTGTAGCTCTACTCTAATTTCTTTATAAACAAAAGGTACCCTATTTTTCAAAGCAAAAAATGGAGAGTGATATGTGAACTTTTCGAATTGTTTTTATTACCACTTAAAAGTAGAGGTCTTGAAGAGTAGATTTTATTTGATTGAACTAAAAAATATTTTTAAAAACAAAAACATTCAATTTGCATATGACCTGTTTTTAAAAACAAATTAATGTATCTCAGCAACAAAGCAACCTACTAACTCATAAAAATGATTAGATTCGGCATTGGGAAGGCTTTCTTTTAAAATAATTAACACAGTAAAAAACTTATATTTGCAATAGATAACTGATATGCAATAAGTGACCGTTTTTGCCTTGTTTTTAGACTTTTTGGCAATAAACAATGAATGCGACAGAAGTGGACACAATTTATTGCCTACTAGAAATTTGGTGATTTCTAGAACATATATAAGTTGTACTAACTATAAACTACAAGCCTATACACTTCCCGATCTGTCTTTATTTATAACACAAAATCAACCTTTTTTTTCTCAACACACAATATTGTCTATTATGGATTATATACACATGAACACTTTAGAAAGTTATTAAGGAAATTATTATAAAAGGAAAAACTTTGAAATTAATGTTTTTTGACAAAGTAAATAATTACAATTATTAATGCCAGAAAGATATATAAAATACTGTTATTGATTTGAAAGGGATTTTTATTTCTTTTAAACTTATGAATTTACTCGCTTCTTATTAAAACAATGAACAAACATATTTAAAATTTTCTATTATCATATATCTAGCTAAATAAACATAAAAGAGAAATACCTTTTCCACACAATTTTGCAAGCTTCACCATTTATGTCGAAACATCTAAAACAAGATTTGCAAATTCCAATGCTTCCTTCCATTGAATTTCTTGTTCTAATATGCGCTAAACTGTATTGTTCTTGTGCATTTTCTGAATTCCTAAATGGAGTTAAGAGTCATTTTTCACAAAAATATCCAGAATGGCCTAAAATGAAATTACATTTTATAATTTAATTACAATATTAAAAACTGTTATCTGGACTTTTTGCTTTGCAAATATAAATCAAACGTCTATATATATATATATATATATATATATATATATATATATATATATATATATATATATATATATATATATATTTATATATACATATATATATTTATAATTGTAATAAAATAAATAAAATAATTGTAAATAAAAAATGTTTAATACTGGATTAGCATAAAAAGTAGTAATATAAAATAAAAATTTCATCTTCAAAATTATGTTACATTTTTCCCACAATAAAAAATGAAGTAGGAAACAGTTCATCAGAAGCGAAACTTCATTCAGATCACTATTTGACTAGTTAATTTTAACAAATAACCATATATAAATAGAGCAATAAAGAATTTTCATAGATAAACAGAAAATAAGAGAGAATAGTGAGCAAGTTTAAGAATTTGCTTAGAAGTACTTAAAGTCATTGAAAAATTCTTCTAGCATTCTATGGGCCTGAAAAAACTTTTAAGCCTTGAGGGTATTTTCTAACCGCTTGCAAACTATTATTTACCTTATTTCTAATTATGAAGCACTTATATAAAGCAGTCTAATGATGAAGTTAAATAAAAAAGGCTTCATCAATAACACTGCTTTCAAACTCTAATTTACTTGAAGCCCTAGAGAGTTTAAATTCACCTGTTTTTATGTATAATCAAAATTATTAACACTGACCTGTGGCTTTTTAAGACGAATATAGGTACCATCAATACATCCAATTATCTTGGGAAATTGTGGGAGTCTATTAATTCCTAAAAAAAGTGCATAATTCAGTTAATATTTATGAAAAATTTAGTCAATTTTCGAAGAACAAAACCTTTCACAGCTTTGGTCAGGTTGAAAATCAAGCCTCGTGCGATCGTAGGCGAAACGTCAGATAATAATCCCAATTTCACACGGTCTAAACCCAAGAATCATGATTTTCAACTTAGTCACTTATCGTTACATTGTAATTTATTAATTCAATTACCTTATTATGGGGGTAACAAAGCAGAATTTGTGACTTTTCTACATACTAAATACCAAATTGACTTAATAAAATTAATATTATTTGTACTGACCTTGTTTTATTTCCTGTAAAATTACCGTATGAAATGCTGGTCAGAGAAATTTAAGGGGTTAATCGTATCTCTGAACAGCCTTGGCCTCGGTAGTCTCCTCTCTTGTTGAATATTTTAGGGCTCCCTTGGCTATTCATGGTCTTCTCCTCTTCTTACTTCCTGCTGCTCGTCTTCTTCGTCAAACAAAAGCAATGATAATGGCAAATGAGCCATTTTAGCCGGTAAATCACACACAAAAATAAACAAATTGCATAAAATGCGCCTGTTGTCTTGTCAACAAGTGCTTATAAATAACTGCGATGCGCCATGCCGATTTGCCGGGAAGAGATACCGAAGAAACACGATCTTAGAACGAAGTAACTGAAGGGGCGCAATATTTAAGTCTGGTCTTTTAATTAATTATAAACACTTTTTTTAGGGCTTTCCATTTTATTTAATTTTGGTGAAAAATAATGGGTTATACGATTTCCAAAAACCCCAGCACGAGAAAGTTAGTTTAAAATCACTTATTTCAGGTTATATTTTCGATTTTAATTTGACATTTGTCACGTCAAATTAAACTATTTTTAGTGAATCGGAAAGTTTTAAGACTTTAAATACGGGTGTTAATTTTTAAGGCGCATACAGGGAATAAATCACTTAGTGCATAAGGTTTAAGAGGGTTTTAAATTTAAACCTAGGTTTAAAATTTTAAAACTTCTTAGTGCATCTGCCTGGTAATGTTTACTAGTGTAAACACAATTTATTATTTAAATTTTTGTTTTTGTTGTATTTTATTGTTTAATGTTGTTTATATGTTTTTTTTTATTTTTTTATATATTTTTATTTTAGTGTGTCTCACTCTTTAATTTTATATATATTTAATTCTAATTAGCCGTAAGTTCTTTATTATTTTATTATTGTGTTTGTGTCTTTTTCTTAAGTGTGTAGAATTAACATGTTTATCTTATTTTTTTGAGGCTATCGTATTTCCATATATAAAAGTAAATTAAATTAAGATATCAGTTCAATAGAAATAAAAATAAGTATGTCTAATTTTAATTACAACATAAACAAAAAGTAATTACATTAGAATCCCTTTTTATTGTTTAATTGTAATTCTGCAGATGGTTTAAGAAATAAATAAACTGAAACGTCAAATACCCTAAAAATGTTTTTAATTAATAATAAAACGACCGATAGCCCCAAAAATATTTTATTATTATATGGACGAATTTATTTTTTTTATATATGTTTAAGTTTTTGTATTTTTGACAATGGATATTTTGTAAGTATTTAAATTATAACTTTGAATTTTTTGAGAGAATAATCCTACGTTTTAGTCTATTATTATAGACCGCTATTTTTGATTATAAAACTTCTAACCCATTCCTATGAAAAATATATGTGTCTAACAAATTTTGCTAAAAATACCGGACTAAAGAACACAGGTAGTTTGCAAAGAGAAAAAGGGTAAAAAATGATTTATTACTCTCTCTAGTTCTTGAATAAACTATAGTATAAGAGGAAAAATCGGGTCCATTTTTCTAAACTCAAAGCTCTTGCCCCCCCTTGGATCCGCGCCTGTGCAGGATATTTTTTGAAACTAGGTTACAGGGCTCCAAAATTAGGTGATATTCACTTATGTTAACAGGATTTTTCGGTTTTAAAGTTTTGATTATTATTATTGTATAGTTTTTAGACGTTAGGTTGTGAAGCTCTGGGGTTCCAAAACGTCGATGAAGAAATTAAGCAGTTTAAAAGCAAACTTGACTTCGAATTTATAAGTAGCAGCCCTGAAAATGCATTTTATAATACCATTTAGGTAATATTTCTTGATTATTTGGGGTAGTCGCTTTATTGCAAGCGCCATGTTGGATCCGTATATACAAATAATGTAAGCCTGAAACGAATTTTCTAGGGTGTCCAGTTGACGTGGAATGCCACATATATATTATTTGTATGTAATGAAAAACAACTTTTTAAAATTTCAATTTTATTAAAAAATATGTTTCAATATTAGGAAAACTGTACTAAAGGAGGCGGGGTAGTTGTAAGTAATCTAAGGATCTTATACTGCTCTTTCTTTAATTCCTAGTAGTTTTACAATATCAAAAAATTTAATAAAATACAAAAACAAAAGTTTTTTTATTAGTTTTTTTCCCACTTTTTATTTCAAAAACCTAAGCAAATAATATGTTTACTAAACAAATAAATATAACTATCTAGTAAAATAATAACTTGCAGTTAAATGTAAATCCTTGAAAACAAGTAGGATATTTGAGATGTTAAATATTTACTTGGTATATTTTAGGGTCTAATTCTCTTTATAAATTCAACCAAATGGGGTAACCGAACATTGTTTGAATAATATCAGCATATAGTTTAGGTTTGTGTTTACCTTGTGGCATATTTTTTTCTCAAAAACAAATAATATATTTTTATTTATTTCAAGTGTTTACTATGACAATTCAGCCCAATAATAACAACTACAATACTTTAGGTTTGTGTGGTTTAATAATATTACAGTAATATTATTTATCAACCCGTTTAATGAATATATCTTGTAACCTAATCCCAAGAGTTATTTTAATTTGTCCTGTGTGTTCAATTTCCTCAAATATATATTGTCCTTTCTTGTTTTAGTCAAGAAATACCTAAAGTTTTTGAATGCTAGGGTGATTCTATCCTTTCCATTAATTACGCTGTTCTGCATGAAAATCCTTCGCGCCAAACTAATGTGTTATTTCGATAATTTCTACTTATGTAAGCTTTACACTGACTTGTAAATAGTATCACGTAGCACATCAGCAACATGTTTTGATTGATTGCAAAGCAGATGTAAGGATGAACCTATGCGATATATAAGTTGTTATAGCATACCGTTGTGCGACGTTGCCCAATGTACTTTTTCTGTAAATTTAGGGGAATTGTGAACAATAAACCCCATGTAATTCCCAATTTCCACACTCCGTAGTGGTCGAACAGTCAGCTACTTATCGAAGAGCCCCTATATATAAGGTGTCGCTTCTGGTACTCTCGATACTCGATGTTTTTAGAACACACCAGATGTATATAAGCAACCAGCTGGTCGTTGGAGGATCAGTATTGAATATACGAGCGAAGTGCAAAGAACTAGTCTTCGATCATACCCTAGATTTAAACAATAATAGATCTGTTTGAAGGCTGTTTATGGTCGGTGAGAGAGGCGCTTTTTTGATGTTTGACAGACATAAACATGTTTACTTATCCTTTCTTTCAGTTTAATGACTTGTCGTGACTTTTTTCGGTGTTTTTAAGTGTTATAAATTACTATAAATGCGAAGTTTACAATTAATATTAACAAACAGAGGATTTAAAAACTTATTTTTATTGGTAAATATTGTTTACCTATTGAAAATAACAATAATAATAATCTATGCAACCATATATTCATACTTTATGTATTTAGAATTGACGTACCGATTATCATATTGTCACGCCCAGTTTTGAGGTGTGACTAGGGACGTAGCATTTAGGAATTTGTTCTTCAGAGATTACACTCAAAATAAACTATTTACTTCGGATTATATAAAAAAAAGTTTAATTAAAAATAAGCGACATTAACATTTTGGACAAGAACAGATCAAAAATTAAGTTTTCTGAGCCATTTCCAAAGGTCGGTTCTTTTAATTTCAGGTATATCCCGATATTCATTGATTTTAGTTAGAATTTTGTCGACGGTTGGGATCTGCTTCTCATAATAAAATGTATGCATAACTCCTTTTATTGCAGTTTTCATCTCTTTTCAACGAGGTTTTTCGTCTGCCTGTGATAAAATGTGGCTTGGGAGTACTAACAATTCCAGTCGTTTTTTTTCTCCTTCAGTATTTGGTACATAGTAGATTTTCCAACTCTTGTCATGTTGGAACACATCTCAACAGAGATTTTTGCATTATTACCTAGATATTGATATCTTGAGGCATCATTCATGGTAATAAGTTTTTCGTTGAGGAAAAAATGCCTTGCGATTTTGGAATAAACATAAAGGTGGAAGCCATATCTTTTGGGTATCTTACTAATCTCAAATAATATATAAAAACAAGTGCAAACAAGATAAATCACTAAGAACACATTGTAAGGTGTACTTCGCTCACTATCAGAAATTTTACTGTTGTAGTAAATTTATAAAAGCTTATAATATTTAAATATAATTAGATTTACCGCAGTCCTCAGTTACCTGCGGCACTGGAGCAGGTACGTTAGAGGTTTCGGTAACAGTTTTATTACTCTCTTTAGTTCTTGAATAGAGTATAGGAATATGTATGCTTGCGATTGCCCCCCCCCCTCCCCCCCTCAGTTCAGGAAAATAGAACCGATTTTGTCTTTTATAATAGGAATGTGTATGTTGCTGGCTCTTCTCTCCCTCCCGTTGACAATTTGTTTTTCTTACGATAGCCGCCTCCCAAGAGCTTTGAGTTCAGGAAAATAGACCCGATTCTGCCTCATATTAAGAATGGGTATGTTGCTGGCATCCCAGTCTCCAAGAGCTTCAAATTCAGAAAAATAGACCTGATCCTGCCTTTTCCACTAGAAATGGGAATGTTTCCGATGTCTCCCCCCCGTCGACAACGTGCTTTCGCTTGCCATACTATACTTTTGTGATATCACCGCCCCCTCCCAAAGAGAGAGACTGGATCCGCCTTTGTTTCCACATCTACTGTATTTTCCAGATTTGGCCCCTAGCGACTATTATCAGTTCGCAAATATTTAAAAAATGCTCGCCAGAAAGAGACATGGCTCCAATGAAGAGATGATCACCGAAACTGAAGAGTATGTTGAAGGGTTGGACAAATCTTTCTATAAGAAAGGCACAAAAATGTTAAAGCGAATGATGGGAGACTATGTTGATGAATAAAGTCGAATTTTGCCAGAAAATTGTGTTTTTATTTGTTAGGCTAGGGACTTTTTGAACCACCAATTAATATGATGTTCTTGAATTCCGAAGAACTACATATTAGTAAACTCCAGAGTTCAAGTCCAAATTTATAGGAAATAAATGTAGATATCTATTTACGATGATCGCGCTTCTTTTACTGCCAACATTATATTTACCTTTCTAAGTGGTATAAATTGACATTGGGTATAACTTTGGAAATGGTTAAAATAAAATGGTTATGCTGATAAAAAGTTTTTTCGTACGTAATTTACAATGTACACAAAATTTATCCGATAAATAATAAATGAGGAAACGTCTCTCGTTTCTCATAACATGTTTACTCGTATTTAATTGTTTTGGTCACTTTAGTCCTTTTGAAATCCCAAATGCTCTCCCGTTTGTTTCATATTTTGTTTCATCTCTCTTGAGATCTTTTTCTCATTATAAATTTAGCAAACAAAGAGTGTGTAGGGTCCCATTGATGTTTGCTCAAGTTTAACGTGTATATTGTGAAACGCTTTGTCCCGTTTTCGGAGTTTCTTTTTATTTACTTTCTTTCGAAACTTTTTTTTTGATAAAAAATTTTGTTTTAGAGTTGTGTTGTCTTTTATAAAACTTCTTTAAAGCGGGGTCTAATCTGTAGAATGAAAAATGAAATATGCCATAGCATGGTCTAAAATTTTAAATAAGATCTTTATCATTCCAGAATGATAAATTTCTTTTCTGTTCGCTATCAATCAAACTAAGTAGTTCTTGTTTAGTATTTTATAAAGTAACGTATAAAATTTTTATACTAGATAATGTTCAGAAATAAACTACCACTATTACTGCGTAGTATCAGTTTTAATGAATTAAAATAACTTCTCACAGAAAAATGTTTGCCTCTTTAATAAAGAACGAAAGCTTTCACGGCTTTGGTCAAGTTAAAAATCATGGTTCTTGGATTTAGACCGTGTCAGATTGGAATTATTGTCCGACGTTTCGCCTACAATTGCACGAGACATCTTGAGGGATCTTTACTCTACGAGATTAGAACACTGAACGACTGTCGACGAGCAACAGCTCGGTATTTATACCTGACTGTTACTCAGCGAACCGTGGTCTAGCGTTACAATCGATTTCCACGTATGATGTACACTGTAATCTGCATTTCTATTAATATTATTTGAATATTTACAAATTTTGATTTTTTTCCCTAATTTTACGTCTAAAGAAACCAAACACCGATGCTAGCACCTTAGTTTATTTTACATGAAAAGTGTGACCTGAGCAATGCTGGTGTTCAGCTACTGCTGATTGTACAATTTGTTTCATTTTTATACACCTTTCACATTCCTTAAGCCTAGTGGATATAGACCATCCTATTTCACCTATATACACTTTACCATAAGGGCAACGTATCTTGTAAACGCATTCTGTTTGAAATGGAATTGCGTCCTTTGGAGACTTACAACACTGTCCAATCTTCTTACATGTGTTGAAAATTATTCGAATGTTTGATTTTCAGCGCAATCTGGCAATCTTGTCGGTGGTTCCGTATATGTAAGGTAAGACAACATTGTCCATAGGAGGTACATTTATAATATTTTTTTGAGGAGTTGGGTTTTTATATTTATTAATAGAACGTCATATATCTTCGGCGTTGGCTCTCAAAGCATTAGTCAGTTTTTCTGTTTCTGATTTCAGTGATTGTTCGTCACATATGTACCAAAGAGTTTATGGTGGATTGTTTTTGAGAAAGATGATGGTGTGACGGGATATCGATTTGTACGTATTGGTTTTCTGTACATAGAATGTTCTTCCTAATTTGCCATTCTCTTTCCTTTGTACTAGTACATCAAGAAAGGGAAGGGCACCATTCGATTCAGTATCCATAGTGAATTTTATGCTAGAATGTTGTTGATTTAGATGATTCAGGAAATTAGGGAGGTTATCTGCGCCATGCGGCCAAACTACGAACGTATCATATACATATCTGCAAAAAAATATAGGTTTTAGAGGAGCAGAAGACAAGGCATTTTCTTCGAAAGCTTCCATTTAGACGTTAGCTATCACAGGTGATAGCGGAGATCCCATGGCCGCTCCCGAAGTCTGCTCGTAGAAACTTCCTTGAAAAGTAAAATAAGTAGAAATCAGAAATGCTTTAATTAAATCTAGTAGGGTGGAGTCCATATTATTTCGCAATATGTCCGATATTATGGAAACTGAATCATCTATAGGAACATTTGTGTACAAAGATTCTACATCAAAACTGAACACTAGGTCTCTGGGCTCTAATTGGATGGTTTTTAATCTTTGGACAAAGAGTCTAGAATTTTTACCAAAGTATTCGGTTGTTCTTGTAGATGGATGTAAAAGTTTGGCCAGATATTTACCTATTTTGTAGGTTGGTGAGTCTATTGCCCTGACGATTGGACGTAGAGGTACATTTTCTTTATGTATTTTAGGCAGTCCATGGAATCTGGGAGCTGCTTGGTTTAACGGTTTTCTTTTCTTCTGGAGTAAGAATGGAGGCGTTATTTAGAGATGTGAGGTTCCTTTCGATTTTGTTTGTTTTTTTTTTCAGTATATTTGTCCTTATCCATAACAACAGTTGTATTTCCTTCGTCAGCTGGGAGAACTAAGATCATGTTGTTCTCGTTCAGTTTTTTAATAGCCTTCCTTTCCGCTGACATAATATTTGATTTAGGAGGCTGTGAGTGTTTTATGATCTTTGCTGTTTCGTATCGAATTGTGTCTGCATGCTCTGGAGGTAATTTTCTAATGGATGCTTTGACACTAGAAATTATTTCTAACACTAGTATGCACCTTGGAGTGATGGTGAAGTTCTGTCTTTTGGATAAGATAGTTTTCTCTGCTTCGGTAAGTTGTATACTTGACAAATTGACAACTGTGTTCATTGATGCGCTTGCCGGATTATTGTAATTTTCTCAGGCATGTTATCAGTAGTATTTATACCAACGAGATGTGCTCAGATTTAAATTTGTGAGTTTTAAAAATTTTTGATGAATAGTTTGAGCTTAACAGGAACTTTAAAAAATTTATGGTGAATAATCGTAAAATATTAATTTTCACAAACGAAAAATATTTAAACTATCTAAAGTAAAAATATCTTTTCATCCGTACAACTAACTCAAAATTACTTAACATTAATTTTCGCTAATGAGTCAGTCATATAACATTCTATATTTATGGACTACTTAGATTTATACCCTTTAACTTTTATTTTAAAGAATGTTATTAGATCTTTTACAACCCTCAATTTCCTTTATGCTTAATGAAAAGGTACTTTATATAACTTCGAAATTTGAAAACTTATTTTTCAACGCTATTTAAAATCCCCCCATTAGAGATATTAATTAAATTATCCAAAATACCGAATTAATCTCTATCAAAAAATCAATGAGTTGCTTGTGATTTATTGTGAAACTTTGACATGTAATTAACAATATTTTTAAAGTGTTGTTGTATTCATAATTATTGAAAAGATTAACAGAGTATCTCTTGACGTATTAAAAAATATTAACAATAATGATTGTAAACTGAAAATCTACTAACTTTTAATAATTTTTTAATACCATTTGTTAAATAATTTATTTTGTTTCAGACCACTGTAACTATGAACTACTATAAGTGAATGGATCCCAACAATAGTGTGACGTCGCGAGTTAAGTTCACTTCTCTTTTATTTATATATTTTCGAAAAATATTTTTTATAAAAAATATAGGTTAGTAGTGACCTTGAAAATGACGCTGACCGTGTTCTTCAAGGTTATTTGAAGGTCAACTTTAGAATTTTAAATAGGACTTTCCCATTTTGATCCCTGAAATGAAAAGGGCGGAAAATTTTACCATCGGATATGACCTTGACCTTAAGCCGAATGTCAAATATCAAAGTCATTAAAGATTAAAACAAAAAAGATCGCAGTATTTCGTAAAATGTTTGGTACAAAAGTTGTTAGGTAGCACGGGGGCTAAGTGGTCACTATCACTTGAAAATAACCTCGACCTTAAACTTCAAGGTCATTTGAAGCTCAATTTCAAAATTTGAAAAGGTAATTTGAACAGCGCAAAATATCGGATATTTTAGAAAATCAACTTCCACTTTTGCTTGAAGACGTACGCTTAAATGTAAAGCAACAAATATGGTTTCAACACGATGGATATCCAGCGCATTATTCCCAATAAGCTTGTTACGTGTTGGATCGCAAATTTAATTGACGGTGGATTGGTAGAGGAAGTCCAGTAAAGTGGCCCGCAAGATCACCAAACTTTATGTCTCAATGTTTTTGTTTATGGTAAAGCTGCAAATCAAAGATGCCAAAATAAGACGTGACATGCTCCGCAGTTGTGTGCAATGTTTTAAAGTGCTGGTCAATAAGTGTTTTGACGCTGAAAGTAACCATTTTGAGCACTTATTGAAATAAATTGCTATGAAACCTTAAACGTAAACATACAAAATGATAGGGGACAAGAGGACTCATAGAAAACAAGTACCCCGATGGTGAAAGGCGAGGGAACTCATCTAAAAACAAGCACCTCGATGGTGAGAGGCGAGAGGACTCACCGAAAACCAGCACCCCGATGGCGAAAGGCTAGGGGACTACGTTAACCAAGCACCCCGAAGAGAACAAGAACTACTACGACCACGTCGTTGTTCCTGGGTAGTGCTAAAAGTAGTTAACCATGCACATAGTTGTACTAAGTACAATTTTTACTAACAATTCTTAATGAATGAATTCTTTTAAATAGCCCGGAAGATCGAGATCAAGGTAATATTACAGCAACTTTGCAATCTTACAAATTTAGTATGAATCATTTAATAAAATAATGACGTTGAAGATCTTCATTTGGCATTAAAATGACCTTGATATTAGATCTTAACCTTGAAGTCAAGGTCCTATTTGATGATGAAATTACAGTGAAATTAATCGGTCTTTCAATTTCCGGGGGTTAAATTGGGATTCTCCTTTTCAAATTTTGAAATTGAGTTTCAAATGACTCTTGAAAGTCAAGGTAAATGTTATTTTCAAGGTCATTATCCTATAGCCCTAGTGTCACTTAACAACCTTTGTACGAAAAATTTCACGAAATTCTGTCATTTTTTGTTTCGACCTTGAAATGACCTTGATGTTTGCCCTTCACCTTGAGGTAAATGTCATGTTCGATGGCGATATTTTTTACCCTTTCCATTCCCGGGGTCGAAATTTGGAGGTCCCATTTAAAATTCCAAAGTTGACCTTCAAATAACTTGAAGGGTAAGATCAAGGTCATTTGCAAGGGCACTTTTAGTTAGCCCCCTTAGTACCCTATAATTTTTGTATGACATATTTTTCGAAAAAATTTGAACCCACCGAGATATTCCATTGTCTGAAGGTAAACGCCGCACCCTGTATGTATGTATGTATGTATATGTATATATATATATATGTGTGTGTGTGTGTGTGTATATATATATATATATATATATATATATATATATATATATATATATATATATATATATATATATATACATACATATATACCCAAGTAGGTATTTTCTTAAGCGGCAATGACGGGTTATTGATTCTGTCACCAACTAAATTTGTAATCTGGCTTGAAATCGGATATCGCAGCTTAGTTTGCAGGATGATTTGATCATAGTTTGCTGTGCGGTTCCAGTGATTCAGGTTTTGATGTTTTACCACCTGGAGTTCCAGTCATGAGTATCGTTTGATAATGCCATACGGATTCTGCTTGAATAAATAAGATAGCAGATCTTGGTCTTGCAAATTGGTCAATTGTTTCCTATTTCCAAAACAAGCTTTATGTGTATTACTAGGTTATTAAGATTTTGAATATATCTCCAGGTCTATTTAGATTTCACCTGGCGCAAGTGCGTCTAACAGCCGAGTATTGTGAGGAAGGTCCCGATTCTACAACCTCTCCCTAGACTCCCTTGTAGATAGGTATCATACTATGACTATGCTTTTGTATTAAATAAAACACTATTTCGCTAAAAGGAATCAAATAGTTTATCGATCATATGGCAATATATGCTTCCATGTCTTTCTTTAACAAAGGATTAAATAAACAGAGCACTATAATGAATGCTTCTCATAGAATGCAGTAAATAGAACTATCCTGTCCAGCGCAATAATGCGAGATTTAAATATAATCATTTTACTCAAAAAAATTGCTTAACTAATTTTATTTTTTACATTTTAAGGTTTGCGAGAATTAAAATATATTCACTTCCTAATTTAATACGAGCAAGAATCGAGTTCAGACCACCATTTCATTTAATTTTATTTGTAAATAGAATAAATCGATAGTTATTAAATTCGATTGAATAAACGACATACTAATATGATTCGGGGAATATTATTGTACAATTTGCTGATCCGTAAAATACGTCACAATACCCCTGTCGTATTGTAAATAGACCTGACAGGTTTTGACCGAATCATGCAAATTGGTAATCAAATATTGGAACTGGATTAATTTATACCCGGGAGTGGATGACACATATTTATTGTAGAATTGGATTTATTATCTGGGCATATTAAATAACAGTTTATTTTCCAGGAATATGCGAATATATGCTAAATTTTGTTACGTTTGTAGTGATAAAATTAGATGTTAAAGGTAATGTTATAATAGATTATTAAATTAATCAAAGTGAAACTCGTATACCGGTCATTATTTTATTTATTTCATTCTCCATGGAAGAAATACTTACCAGCAGGGATATAAGTCTAAGCGTGAGAATCCGTTATGCTAGATGGTGCACACTTTATACTAGAGAAACGTGAACGTTGAAAGTCTCGTCAGTGGATAAACTGGGAGAAATTAAAATGCGGACCTATTGTAGAATGCTGAGGAGACCATGAACTGGCGAAGTGACAAACGATAAGATACTCAGAAGAAAGAGGAAAGATCGGGAAATAGCATAAAGAGAAAAAAAAGCCACATACTTCGGACACCTAATAAGAAATGTCAATACCAATTAATATCATCGGCACACAAAAAAAAGTGGTCTGATCTCGGTAGCCCACCATAGTATTTTCATGTATTTTGACACGCTGAATTTGAATATGGAATCCGTTTGATCCTAACACCCACCGTCTTTCCGCAAATCACGAAAAAAAAAACAGAAAAAGCGGAAAATTGCTTACTTCATATTTTACCGTCATGAATGTCGTGATAAACAAAAGGAATGATACATGGATGCGAAGGACGAATATATAAACTCCTTATAAGTTGGCAACTTGGCTTATGGTGAGTAAGGCGCTACAAGAAGAATTCTAAAAATATGGCTGACACATCATAGGAAAAATTGGTTACGATGCAGGGATTCGTATGCCCAGTATCGGCGGCTGGTCAGGGTGAGCAAGCGACCGCAGCTCCTTATCAGCAGGCAACTTGGCTGATAATATGAAGCTACAAGAAGAACTAAAGCACCTGCCAGACATGAATGCTGTCGCGACAGAAGCATGTTCTGTTACGTTTGCAGAAACTATGAAGTAAGCAAATTACGTAGAAAAATGAGCGATACATGAAAAAATATATATCGTGAATGTGATGAAAGTGTAATATCTAATCAAGATGATACGCGTGCTCCGGATAGCATTTTCTGCTCTTGTTACAACAATCTCAGACGATGGAATGAAAAAAAAAACAACAAAGTTTTAAGATACATTTCACCGACTATATGGTCAGAACCTCAATCACAAGAGAACTGTTACTTTTGCAATTCAATAGTAGAATAATTCAATGCGAAGACCAAATCAGAAATATCTTATTCGATAGTGTCTTCTGTTGTACCAGCAAAAACTCATTTATAGTCCAATATTGAAGGTTTGGATACCAGCGCTGCAATGAATGACGCTTCAACAAGTGTTGAAGAAACAGATAGAGAAGTGACGGAAGACAGTAAAGAAGAAACTGGAAGTGGTTGGGACCAAGAAGATAAAGTTGAGGAACATCTGCCAAAAGGGAAGAGAAATAAACCTGTAAGACTATTTGATCAGGAAAGTTTGAGTGATGTCATCAGGAACATGGATCTACCTAAAGATGTATCCGAATATATGTCTGCAGAGTTGAAAAGCCATGGGATGCTAAAACAAGGAACAAACTCGACGTTCTACAGGAATCGAGAGGAACCATACCGCCAATACTTCAATAAAGATGAAGCGGGATCTTTGGTGTATTGTACAAACGTTTGCGGTGTGATGAATGAGATGAAAAAAGATTGTTATATTCTTGAAGACTGGAGGCTCAAGGCAGTACTGCTGCACAATGGAAATTATTACGCAAATATACCAATAGCTCACTCAACACGATTGAGACAAAGTTATGAAAATATCAAACATGTATTACAGAAAATTCGATACTATGAGCATGGATGGCAAGTTTGTAGTGATTTGAAAATCGTAGCGATCATCCTAGGTCAACAATGAGGATATACAAAGTATCCCTGCTTCTTGTATTTATAGGACAGCAGAGATTGCGCAAATCATTACGAGAAAAAAGTTTGGCAAGCAAGAGCAGGACTTGAACCAGGAAATAACAATGTACTGAAACAGCCTTTAATTGAACCATCAAAAGTATTACTTCCGCCTCTTCATATAAAACTTGGATGTATGAAACAATTTGTCAAGTCTTTAGATAAGGAAGGAAAATGGCTTAGTTTTCGAGATGTTTCTCGAAACTTTTTGAGAAGTAACAAAAGAGATAAATATGCAGCTATTGCAGTAACCTTGGTAAACAATTTTAGGTGTTTAGGATATTTGATGAGTCTTAAACTCCATTTCTCGGATTATCATATGAGCTATTTTCCTGAAAACTTAGGCGACTACAGCGAAGAGCAAGGCGAGCGTTTCCATCAAGATATGAAAGAAGTTGAAGGAAGGTGGCATGGAAAATGGGACGTAAATATGATGTCAGACTACTGTTGGCTACTGAAGAGAGATACTGAAGATGACAGTAATTCGAAAAGAGAACGTTATAAACGAAAGAAAGAATAATAAGTTTACTGAAATATAACCCATAGCAGCTCGATTAGAAAACTCGACTATTACAAAAAAAAAAAAAAGACTAAGACTAACTTAAAGAACGATTGATGGATATAATGACATGACAATTTTTCGCGAGATTGCAGTTTTAAGTCAAATCCTTCTACAGCTTAGAAATATATATGGAAGCATTTAATGAATCTTGTTGTTACCTTCTGGATTTTCCGCTTTTTCAGCTATTTTTCGTGATTTGGGAAAAACTGGGGGTGATGAGATTAAACGGGCTCCGTACTCGCATTCAGCGATACACAATACATGAAAATAATATGGTGAGGTACTGAGATCAGACCACTTTTTTTTTGTGTGCCGGTGATAATTATAGATATAAAAACAGAAGGCAAATATAAAGTAGGCTGAAAATAAAGATCTTGGTTTAAAAATATAAAGAAATGAACGCGTCTGAGACATATTGGAGATTTAGTGTATATGATAGCAGGTCGGGAAGCCTGTGGAAAAGTGATCGACAACATCCAATAGAAGTGGATAGGATGAACGCCACCTTTTTGAAAATTGAAGAAAGTTAATTAGACACCAAGATATTGTAAAATTAGTGCAAGGCCAGCGCACAGTATCTCTAATATCTTGTAATTAAA
Source organism: Diaprepes abbreviatus (assembly GCA_034092305.1). Taxonomy (NCBI): domain Eukaryota; kingdom Metazoa; phylum Arthropoda; class Insecta; order Coleoptera; family Curculionidae; genus Diaprepes; species Diaprepes abbreviatus. The sequence goes on along the minus strand of JASJET010000055.1, from coordinate 2,075,618 downwards.
CTGAATTTTGCATTAACCGTGAAATCCATTTTGAAGGTTTTTTTCATTTAGTATCAATTGATATCAGTTAAAGTTACGTGGATCACCACAAAGAAATTAAGAAAATTTTCTTAAAAAAATTAAACTACATTTGTTTATAAGCCTCTTAAGTGAACTTTAAGTTGTACAGGGTGTCTCAAAAGAAAGTTCTCATTTAAAAAATCGATTTAAAAAAAAGTCAGGACTTTATTGAAAAAATGTTTATTACATATTAAAATACATTGTTTGGGAATTTATTTTTTAAAAATGATATCGTCCAAATGTAATCCATTGCGCTCACGGCATTCATTTAATTGAGCACTAAAATTGCCCATGACGGCTCGGCAGGTATTCTCCGTGATGTCTGCCATTTCGTTGCGGATATTTTCTTTTAATTGTGCCAGGGAAGTCGGTTTGTTGGCGTAAACTTTTGATTTGACATAACCCCATAGGAAAAAGTCCATAGGTGATAAATCAGGACTGCGTGGAGGCCAACTTATGTCACTTTTCTTTGAGATCAATTTGCCAGGAAAAATTTCACGCACTCGTGGCAAAGACATGTTGGACGTGTGTGAAGTTGCTCCGTCTTGCTGGAACCATGTTCTTTGGTTATAGCCAGGAAAATTTTGCAGTTCAGGCACGAAGAAGTCGTCTAACATCTCCACATACCGCTCTGAAGTCACTGTTACTGTGCGTTCCCTTTCATCTTCAAAAAAGTACGGGCCGATAATTCCTCGCGCCGACATCGCAGCCCATACAGTCACTTTCGACGAATGTAGAGGTTTCTGATGTTTGTGTTTTGGATTGTTTGCACTCCAATAGCGGCAATTTTGCTTGTTTACATGTTACATTAAGATGAAAATGGGCTTCATCCGAAAAGAAGATGTTGGTAAACGTTGAAAAGCGTTCAGTCATCTGGTTTACGAAGTCAAGCCTCTGACCAGCATCCTGAGGCTTCAATTCTTGCACCAACTGAATTTTATAGGGGTTCAGCTTTAAATCTTTGTGTAAAATGTGGAATAATGATGACTTATGCACATTTAAAGCAACAGCACGCTTACGAATCGAAACGTTTGGGTCGTTACGAACAGACTGAGTAACACTCTCTACGTTTTCGACCGTTCTCGAAGACCTCGGACGCCCGGATTTTGGTTTATCTAGTGTTAAACCGGTCTCTTCAAACTTCTGGACCCATTTTCCAATAAGCCGAGCGCTTGGCGCATCATTTAAATGACGAATATGTCGAAAATTGCAGAATTTTCTACGCGCTACAGTCGCCGAATTACCGTTTTTGTAAAACTCACGTACGCACAAAGCACGGTCCGCTCCCGAGAAACGCTCCATAGCGACTAAATTCCCAAGAGCCAGGCTACCGATTGACATACCCCCCGCGCCGCTCGGAATAGTTGCGTTCACGCAATAAGCAAAACAAATGTGTACTTTCTTTTGAGACACCCTGCATAATCTACTTCACATCTATATAAATCAATGAATATTTGTATGGAGAAGGTTTCACTCGTTCCTAATACTTATAAAATTTCCAAACGTACACGCCACTGAAATCAGTTCCCTCTTTTTTCTGATACCCCACTATGTTCTATTGTTATTTAATACGTCACTGCTATCAATTTTGGACTTAGTCCAAAAGACATATAAACCTGAGAAACATTTTAAGAAATATTACAAGTCATTCCGCGCTGTAAAGGCAACTGTACTAATGAGAACATTAGGGAGTTGAAATGAATCAACGGAAGCAATAATGGAGGCAAGTTAAAAAATATTGCCTGTTAATGGTAACACAACAGGGTTTATTTAGATAATATTCCGTAAGATTTTTTTATGTATGTATGTACTATTCATTAAGAAACTCTTTTCATTTCTATGTTTAACTTACCGCAATAAGACTAGATGATAAACTCCCTTTTTCTTTGGAACCGAAGTGTTCGATAACCTGCCAATTGCTCTTTCTAACATTCTCCCCTCCACCACTGTAAAAAGGACTTGTGTTTGCTGTTGATGAGGGAGTTGAAAGAGGTGTTGTTGTTCCGGTGCCTAAAAAAAAATTAAAATTGGTATATATCCATATGTTGTGTTTACTGGAGAAGATATCTCGCAAAAATATAGAAGGTCGCCTATTAGCGTTGAAGTAATGCCACCGCTGATATCCCTGCATTATACTTTGATACATTATTTAGATCTTGTGTAGCAGTACACTAAGATCTCAAATAATTAAAAAAATATTTTAATATCTTGTGATATTTATTAATTATTTTAAAATAAATATTAATTTAAAACATCTAATTACAGGTAATTTTAAAGAAAAATATTAACTTCTGCGACTCTTATCTTCTTTCTTATCCGTTATACTTATAATCAGTAAATACTTAAATTACCCAAATATTTTAAAAGGCCTGTGTAAATAGCATTAGGCATTAAATAATTCACAGGCTTGTAAAATTTAAACCAGATTTTTCTTTCTTTGTATCTGAAGACCTGACTGTTCCCTATCATTAGATATATTTTAATTTGAACAGCCTCCCTATTTTTATAAACTTAAAAAAAAGAGTTATAAAACTTCGTCATTTTGACAACAGCAAACTTCTAAAAGTACCCACTTGAAACAACTTTTTACATATTTCATTTAAAAAAATGCTGAGACCCATTAATAATTATGGTCAACAAACTCCTCCAAGGAAAGAAAACATCTTTTATACAAGGCAATATTTAAAAGAGTTGTATTGTATGGATGTGAAACATGGCAGATAAATAAAACTTTAGAACGGCTGATTGGCTCTTGAAATAGACTTTTGGCGAAGATCTGCCGGAAAGTCAAGGATAGAACGGATAACCAACGAGAGAATTAGAGAGATTAAGAAAACTATTCTCGATGAAATCGAACGTCAGCTGGTATGGTATGGACATGTGGAGAGAATGGCGGACGAACGTCAAATCCTAAAATAGACACTGTTTAGGTTTCATTACTTTTTAGTTCAATTTTACTCGCGTTTACACGTGACACATTTTACTGGCCCTCGCGCATTTGGACAAATGTAAAAAGGGACAGAGTAGTAGTACCATAGTCGTGTAGTACTAGTCATTGTTGTTGTGTAGTACTCGACGTCTTGCACGTCCCTCGCCTTATCGAAAAGATTTATCGTTTGTCTCACAAACATATTAACTCTCGCCTCATAAACGACTCCAAAATACAGTGACAGTGTCCCCGATTCCTGGTTCCTGTATGATGAAGCTTGGGATTATTCTGGTGGCCACCAAGAAGAATTTAATGAAGTGATGTCGACTACAAGGTAGGCCATTTTAGTATTTGTGTCACGCTGTCGCTGTATTTGGTATTTGCTCATTATTTGTATAATTTCTCATCTCCGCAACCAACCTAAATACAGTCCACTAATTACTCTTTGTCTCAACCCCCTACAGACACCAAATGAAAAAATAAAAAGAGAAAGACCAAAAGTTACCTGGATTAAGGGCATTAACCGAGCCATGTCCGAAAGAAACTTACTTCCAGGGGATTGGGAAGACCGAAAACAATGGAGACTGGGAACCGGAAGGCGTAGAACGCTATGAAACCGGATATATATATATATATATATATATATATATATATATATATATATATATATATATATATATATATATATATATATATATAAGCTATAAAACTTTGTCATTTTGACAACAGCAAACTTCTAAAAATACCCACTTGAAACAACTTTTTACATATTTCATTTAAAAAAAATGCTGAGACACATTAATAATTGTTGCCTGGGGGACATCAGTTAATGCCAATTTGACATGTCACTTCTATTACCCCCACTTGCAACAACTTTCAAATTTTAAACGGTCCCATACCATGTATGGTGTTTAGTTGAAAAGGTGATTTAATAGCAATCCATTGCCGTATCTAGTTTTATATTAAACCAAATTTTAAACAGAGAATATTTCGCAAATTCCGATTTTTTTTTAACGAAGTGGGTTTTACGATTTGCGATAGCTTTTATAAATTTAAATTTTTCGGGCCATAATAGGCAGTTTGACAAAAATATTGTTGTTATAAAAACGGTTAAGTATAAGTATTGTTCTATGGCAGTAGAAAAGATCAGGTATCACTCCTATGAAAATTATTGATACACAGGCGCAAAGCATAGAAATTGTTAGTAATTAATGACGAAATAACAAAAACACACGGGTTACTGCTCGTGAATTTAATGAGAGATATCTAGGCAAGTTTATAGGGTATAAGTGTGTGATGAAATTGGTTCCGAGATTCATTGAAACTGGATCTATTGCCAACAAGAAACATGTAAGACAAAGACCAGTACATAATAGGACTTGAAATTGCTGATATCCCATTTTTTAATCTTACAAATTTACAGAAGTACAGGAATTAAGAGAAGGGGGTCAAGAGTGATGTCTACAATTTTACATGTGAAATAATTTTAAAAAATCCAAATTTATCAAAATCTATCATATTCTCTCTCTAAATGGCCATATCGATAGGTGAAAAGGCAAATTTTGGAGTGATATAAACTTAATTTTAATAAGCGAATTCGATGCTCAGCATCTGAAAAAATATATAAGCTCGACTTGTTATGAAAGAAGGTCCCACACAGACTCGAATCTGTAGCATCCTGTATATTTGGTGTCCAAACATGGTTAATAAATCTAAAACAATTTTCAAATAGAATTTTAGAAAAATAAAAATATGTTTTTAACCAAAATGTTGTTAGCTCCAAAACTGAATTTAATTAGTACTAATTTTTTAGAATATGCAGCTTAAAAGGTTTTATACCTTTCGGATAAAAACTATATATATTTAGAAATGTAGGGTTGTTAGGATGGTTGATATAAAATTATATTTTTTATTTCAAATTTAACAGCAATTAAATGTATTTATAGGGATGATTTTTTCAACACAATGCTTTTCTTCCTTACTCTTATTAAAATGCATTTGTTATATGTGTACCTTGTTAACGATTAGATAATTAAAAAAAAACCTAATTAAATAGTTTTACCATAAAAATCCTTAGAGAATATGTCAGAAAAAAAAAGCACGTGTAGTTATCAACGTCAGCAAATTATATTATAATTTATCTGATATGAAAACGTAAAATAGTTCATTATCTGCATGCAATGTGTTAACAAATTATTCCAACATAAACCAGTGGATAATTACATATTCCCTAAAGTAAATTTAAACTAGTTATAACTTTTTGATTTACACGTATTAATTTACATTGTCATGAGTTTAGTGTAGCAGTTGTACTATCTGCGTATCTGCCAATTGTAAAGTTAGCTAATTAATTTATGCAATCTAATTAATTTACTGGTATTGGTTAAAAATCACCGAAAACAAATCGTAAACTAATGAAAACGAACCCACGAAGCTGAATAGTATATGTAAGTTATGATTTGTTACGTTTAAATATTAATCAAATCTTAGATGAACATTTAGTTAAATATATTTGGTACAAATTAAAAAAAATAATACGTTTTTCATTAAATTCTGGCTTTGTCAAAATGGCTACCCTTATTCCTAATTATTTGTTCACAAATTTTACTCATTTTTTTGATTAATTTACCAAAGTATTCGGAGCCCAGTGACTTTCATTCCCTTCGCAAATATTCGCACAACTGTGTTGAGCTCGATGGACAACGATTCTTCACTGTTCGGTCAAGTTTATCCCATACTAACTCAATAGGAGAAAAATCTGGCAATTGTGATGGCCAATTCATAATTTGCAGAAATTTTTCGTCTCGTTTTTGCTCTAGGAATTCCTGACATAATTTAGATAAATGTTTAGGGTCATTGTCTTGTTGAAAAACAAAACTTCAGCCAATCAGATATTCTTGAGGTATTTTCAGATAGCCTTCTTTAGTCAGTTTTCTGTTAATTTGGATCATATGAGGCATATTATTATCAAAGCATCCCCAAATCATCACCCTACCACCACTGTAGGCGATTGATCGATTGTTTTCGTTTTTTAGAAATAAAATAGTACTCTTTCGATATTAGAAATTTTTATTTCTTTAATTTGGTGTAGCTGAATGACTCGTCCCATACGCCAGTACATCGGTGGGAGGCTTTCATCCATTATCAAAACCATCGAGCCGATTTTTAATGAGTCTTCTGGAGCTGATTGCCACTTGGAGCGTTGCTGTAGATTTAACAGGTAGTCATGTGACCATCTCTTCCAAAAAACTTGAAATATTTGCTGGAGCGCTTCAAAATGGTTTAAGCGATTCTGGGGCAGTTCGGTTGAGCCGCGTTGAGGTATGGATAAAAGTGGTTCACCGATCAAAAAATGACCGGGGGTTAGACAGGTTAAATCTAATGGGTCGTTTGACATAGGAGCACGTGGATAGTTCTTCGAACGTTGTACGATTTTTTCCGATAATTCTATTTAGATGATATTTAGCGCGTTTCACCGCAGCTTCCCACAAACCACAATGATACCACCACTATAAAATTCCAACTAATTCCATTTTTTAATAAATAATCTGCTAAGCCAGGATCCTTAAGTAAATTAGGAATATTTTTAAGAATTGTTTTTAACTCATTATTTGCACCTGTAAAATTAGTGCCGTTATCACTAAAAATAGTTTTACATAATCCACTACGGAATATGAACCTTTTCAAAGCATTAAGAAAAGCATCACTACTCAAATCACCAATTGCCTCCAAGTGTACGGCCTTAGTTGTGAAACATATAAATATATAAAGGTATGCCTTAATTATGGAGTGGTTGCGAAGTTTTCCATCCTTAATGTTAAAAGGTCCCTCGAAATCAACTCCGGTTACATAGAATGGTCGATACTGTTTAACCCGATCAGCAGGTAAATTACCCATTTTGCGAATCATTATTTTCGGATTGACTTTAATACAAGTTATGCATTTTTTAAGAATACTACACATTGTCCGGTGGCCGTGACTTATCCAGTATTTTTCGCGCAAAGAAGCTAAAATAGATAAAATACCAGCATAAAGATTTTTATGATGCTCATTTAAAATGATAAGACGGGTTAACGGATGTTTAGCTGATAGAATAATTTGATGTTTATTATCGTACGATAAGTCAGCTTTTTCCAATCTTCCACCAATGCGCAATAAACCATCAAGTCGGAGAATTGGATATAATGATTTTAGATTTGAATTTTTAGAAAAATAATTTGCCTTGTGAACATCAGGAAACATTTCCGTCTGTGCTATTTTACAAAGAATTTTCATTGCGTTTTCAATCTCATATACCGTTAAATTTCCGTGTATTCTACTATTCCTTTTTTTACAGTTATGAGAAAATCTTAAACAGTATGCTGTTACTCGTAATAAGCGAAATAATGATGAAAATTTATGAAAACGTTTTAATTCGTTTTCTACTGTAGTCGTTAATACCACTGTATTGTTTTTTTATTTCTGAAAGTTCTATATTTATTTCAGGAATTTTAGGAAATGATGAATTATTACTATCTTTAAGCCAATCTGGGCCAGTTCACCACAGATCTGAATTTCTGTTACTTTAACACCGCATGATACCAAATCCGCAGTGTTTTCGCTAGTAGATACATATCCCCATTGTGATATTGCGGTTTGATTTTGAATATTAGCTAAACGATTGGCAACAAATGTTTTCAGTTTACTGGGAGATAACGCAAGCCAACTTAAAACTATAGTGCTACCAGTCCAGAAATATACCCTTTCTATCTTTAAGTTAAGAGACTGTTGACCTTTTCATATACATTGACTGCCATTAAAGCACTACAAAGCTCTAGTCTAGGTATTGAAATCGTTTTGAGAGGCGCTACACGCGATTTAGAACACAGTAATTTGGTAAAACAAATGTAATTTTTTGTAATGATCTATTATATATGCAAATACCATATGCAACCTTTGACGCATCACAAAAACAATGCAATTCTACAAGTTTTGAGTTTTCAATTAACGCATGCCGTTTTATTTTAATGTTACTAAGATATGGCAATTCCTTTATTAAATTTAACCATTTGTTACAAACCTCAGCTGGAATAGAATCATCCTAACCTGTTTTAACTGCCATAAAGTTTGAATAAGTAACGTACAACATATTATAATAGGATATACTAAGCCTAATGGATCAAAAATACTCGAAATGGCTGATAGTATACTTCGCTTAGTTATCGTATTATTTATGTTATGAATAATTTTTACCGTGTATGTTAATATATCCATTTTCGCACGCCAAACAAGTCTAAAGTATTTTTAATCTCGTTTCCATGTACATAATACTTATCATTATTTTCAAAATTTGCTTCACCTATGACCTCAATCTTATCTGAAACCCACTTTCTAAGACTAAAACCAAATGCACTTAATATTTCGCTAACTTCATTTATTAAAGTTATTGCTTTCGATATACTGTTTTTTCCAGTTATTAAATCATCCAGGTAAAAATCGCCGAGAATTACCTTGCTAGATTCCGGATATTTATCACGATTTTCGATGGCCGTTTATTGAAGAGCCCTAGACGCAGGCGCCGTACCATACGCTACTGTTAACTGATAATGCGATATTTCATCATCAAACCTAGTCCGCCATACTATGCGCTGTAAATCCCTTTGATCCTCAGAGATTTTTACCTGGCGATACATTTTAGCAACGTCTGCCGTTATTACAATATTATGTTGACGAAACTTGATTAAAATTGAAAATAACTCCTCTTGAATTGATGGACCAATCATAAGAATATTATTTAAAGAAACACCAGTACTTGAAGGACAAGAACCGTCAAACAAGACACGCAAAGCCGTAGTTGTGCTTTAATCGTTTATAACTCCGTGATGTGGTAGATAAAATAAATTTTTTCCGTCGTTTTTAACGTTCACGTTTTCTAATTTGACTTTTCTCATATGCCAAAGCCTTTCATATTCATTCATAAATTCAGAATATTGCTGTTTAAATTCTGTATTTTTCTGAAATTTCCATTCAATCGATTTTAGTCGCTTCATAGCTGATTCTAACGATTCTCCTATCTGTTCTTCATTTTCACGAATAGGTAAACTCAATACAAATTGTTCCGTAGTATCACGCTTTAATGTTTCAATAAATCTTTTTTCGCATTCTATTTCCTCCGATGTATAAAATATTTTAGGCGAATATTTTTTAATATTCCAAAATTTTTCTAATTGTTGCTCGATATTACCAAATTAAGAAAAACTAGAATTGGTACGTTTAATATTACGACTTATCGGTAACGAACCAGATATTACCCAACCAAAGTGGGTATCTTGTAATATAGGCAAGTTTGAACCTAACTGCTTTTGCTCTGGTCGTAAAATATCATAAAAAATGTTTATCCCTAATAAAATATCCACTAATCTTGATGTATTAAAATTATTATCAGGAAAAATAATATTATTAGGCAAATCTTAAACTGATTTTTTGAAAGAAAATGATGGTAAATTTTCTGTTATTTCATTGACTATTAAAAAAAAATTTGCTTCTTTGTTATATTTATCATCACACGATTTTATTTTAGTATAAATTGGACTTGAAATTGTAGAAGAAGCGGTTCCTATACCTATTACAGGAATTTTAATGTTAGACGGCAATATTTTTAAGTTTTTCCGCTAAGTTTTTACTGATAAAATTCGACTGAGAGCCACTGTCTAGCAATGCTCTACATTGAAGCCAATGCTGATCACTATCTTGAATTAAAACGTTTGCTGTTGAGAGTAAAATTTCCGTCTGTTGATTACTGCTATGATTCACTACCAATCCCGATGTTTGAACATTGAACACTTGAATCAATATGAAATAGTGTTATGTTTTTTAGAACAAACCTTACAACCCTGTGCAATGCACCGATTCAATGCATGATTAGCACGCAAACAATTTAACAAAGTTTTAATTTTTTAACCGCTCTGATTATTTCTGTTACAGTCAGATCAGTTAATTTTTTGCAATGATAAATATAATGTTTTTCCTTACAAAATATGGATTCCAAATTAAAACCCTTATTAATTTGAACAGGATATGACTAATATTTATTCCCTATTTTATCAAACTTATTTTGATTCCTGATTGTTTTATTAGACACACTCTGTGAATTAATATTATCTTTTTTGTCAATTTTAAGATGTACCTCAGACGTTTCTAATAGCTTGCAACGATCAGATAAAAATTTTAACAACAAATGAATGTCAGGTTTCAATATTTTTTTTGTTTATTACATACTATTCCCACTGTATGGTTGTTTTAAAATCTAATTTACTTGTTAGAAGATAGATTAATATAGTTGACCAAGAATATACTGGTTCGTTTAGTAGGTTAAGAGCCCTAAAACGTTTTTGAAATTCATCGAATAAATTTCTAAGGCTATATTTATCCTTGGAAACAACTGGTAATTCGAATAATGCCTTGACATGGTTTTTAATTGTCAAATTTGTATTTTCATACCTTTCGTTAAGCATACTCCATGCTATATCATAGTTATCTGCTGTGACTTGAATTGAATCCAAAATTTTAACTGCATCACCTTTGAGAGAACTCAATAAGTAATAAAAGTTTCTAATTTTATCAATTGTTTGATCATTGTGAGCTAATGTTTGAAAAAGATTTCGAAATTGAGTCCATTTGTCATAATGCCCATAAAATTTTTCTAATTCGATAGCTGGAAAGCCTTTGCTAACATTCGAAACACAATTAGAAGTTAAATTAGGATTAGTTGAAGGACTTGTATTTTGCAGCTGATCCTTTTCTTTCGATTTATTCTCATAATACTGCCTAATGATTGTAACAGCACTACCCGTTACTTCCAAATATGAATCTTCAAACATATCTCGCTCATCTGATTATAATTCACCCTTATCTAATAACTACAATTTTGACTGTACTTCATTAAAATCCCTCATTAGGTTGCTCTCTATGCTACGTAAACGTAACTCCAAATTTGCAACTTTGTCTTCGGTAAAATTCTTAACAAATATCCCAAATCTTGTTAAGACCACTTTGATTTGCTCTCTGTTTTCGAGAACTTGCTCAATTCTTTTCTTGCTTTGATAACTGTTCTCGTTGCTCCCCATCTTGGGTACTTTCTGATTTTTTTGTCATCCATACTAAACAAATGACCTCGTATTTTACGACTGAATATCTATTAACTAAATTTTTAGTAAGCTATTCACACGATGCACAAGCTTAAGCGTTGAATTAAAAGAGAATAACCACTGGAAATAGGAAAAAAAAAGGAACGGACTTACTGTTTTCCAATTTTTTCTTCGATTATCACTCAATGGCAGCTTTTTCCCTTTCGCTCCGGTCGATGCGATTATTTGATTCAATTGTTCTATTGATTTCTCACGTTTTTTCTTGTAAACCACAGGTTATTTTTACCATTCGGCTGAAGGACCATAATATGTAGGCGATTGATCGATTGTTTTCGTTTTTTAGAAATAAAATAGTACTCTTTCGATATTAGAAAACTTATTTTTATTTCTTTAATTTACAAAACGTAACTTATTCGTTATGAGTTCAAACAAGTTCTTACTAGTTCTAAGAAAGTCTACTAGAGGCGACTCCGTCACAGACCGCAGATCAAGACGTCCATACGAGGGCGGTTTCTAAAGTTCTAACAATCACCATGCGTAACAGTCTGCACAGTACACGTAATTGAAGCCCGTTCGTCTTTTGATCGGCGCACAAAAACCAGTCCATTAGATCCAAAAATCTGAAATTTGGACTTATCTGTCCAAAGGACTTTTTCGCAGACTTCTTCTGTTCAGTTTTTAGGTGTTTTAGTCCACTCCACTTTATTTTTTTAAGAATATTCTTCTCAGCCCAGCAAACAGTAAACGTATTTTTATAATTGTAATTGAAACTAGTTTTTCTCGTGTTTTATTTAAAGTAGCAGCAATTTGAGGCACGATTAAACATTGATTTCGTTTCGATAATATAACGAACTTATCTTCTTGCTTTGTTGTAGATTTGGGACGTCCGGATTTCTTTCGGTCTTGATTTTCTCCAGTAGCGGCTTTTCGTTTAAGAGTATAATGTACTCCTTCACATAAAACGCCAACCTTTTCTGCAATGTGGCGTATAGAATTATTATCCGCTGTACAAGAGAAATCTGTTTCATTTTTGCCATTTTATGGGCTTATCAACTGTTGTAATTAACACGTAGCCATCACAAATAACACTGAACTCTAAACTAATAGATTTGAAAATATATACCCATATTTAAAACATTAGACTCTGCAATACAAGAACAATAACTAAAGCCGCAAATTCTAAGAAATCTAGAACTGGCAGTGTAGCAACCTTTGTGGTCATAAAACACGTGGGTCGGTCTTTTTCCAAAATACGAGACAATTGACAAGAAATTAGTAATTTTGTTGTTTGGTATTCAAGTGTAAAATGTTTCGATTCCGCGCCATAATTAGAATTTAGTTATTTTCATTTTTACAGTTCACAATTGGTACTTGTGCAATTAGTAAGTGCAGTATTTAGAACCATTTGTGAATAACTTTCGATTTTCGTGTGATAAGTTCCTTATATATCTACAGAATAAGGTGGTCCTTTGCAGTTATCAAAATACCAACCAATTATTGTTATAGGTACTGTCATAAAAATAGTAAACTCCAATAACAACATGTTTATTTATAGATTTATTGCAGTATTTTTTTTATGTCGACTAAAAATAGGGTGTGTCCAAACTTTTGAACGGTAGTGTTTGTGCATTTATTTAATAAAGCAGTTGTTTAGTTTTCAGTTGCCAATTTAAAATATTCTGAAAAGTTTTCTGTCTAACTGATTTTTTGAAGTATTGCTTTAGTGTAAGGCTTCGAACATACCCCTGTAGAAGTAGCATAACGTCAGAACTAGGGCCCGGTTGTTTGAACGCTGAATAACGTAATAATATTTTTATTTATATTTCAAAAAGTGTTGATAAACAGTAGATATTTAATTTCTTGGTACAGACATGCCGATTTTATGCTATCCTTTTCTAATTGCATTATTTAAACGAGTATCATCGGTACGTCCTTCGAACATACCCCTGGGTATGTCAATTCTGAAAACAAAGTATGAATATATGGTTGCCTAAATTTTTATTATTGTTATTTTTCAATATGTAAACAATATTTACCGATAAAAATAAGTTTTTAAATCCTCTTTTTGTTAATATTAATTGTAAACTTCGCATTTATAGTAATTTCTAACACTTAAAAACACCGAAAAAACTCACGACAAGCAATTAAACTGAAAGACAAGATAAGTAAATATGTTTATGTTTGTCAAACATCAAAAAAGCGTCTCCCCCACCGACCATAAATAGCCTTCAGACAAATCCATTGTTGTTTATATCTAGAGTATGATCGAAGGTGTAAGGACTTCAAAATTTCAAACATTCATCTGCAGAGCCTTATCTCAAGTATCTGTAGACTTTCTGTTATCTGAGCTTTTCGTCTATGCTCCAACACCGCACATAAATTCTAATCACTCTAGGAAACCCATTTCAACAGACAATTTTTAATTGCAAAATATTGAAAACGACTTTCAATTTATCTCAATCCTTATTTTTATCATTTATTGTGATTTACACCAATATTCATTCCCTACTTGCTTAGGCTGTTCCTGCATTAAATCAATATTGCAAAATAAGCAGTCTTTTTGATTAAACTTGTCAGTTGCCGCCATCGGGCTCCGTACAGGAGTGCTCTCTCAATTTTTTATTCATAATGCTACCATAAATATCTGTGAAAATTTCAGTTCTCTTATGAATTTTAACTCACATGTCAGAGAAATACGTAAACGTACAAGAAATGAATATTAAAATTGGCGACACATTTATTTCTGTGACATTTATTTGATAAAATAAGTGAAAATAGAGGATAATAAAAATTAATTATATAAAAGTGTTTAGGAACCAACAAGCTACTAGCTAATAATGGTTACTAGCTAACTTTCTATGAAGTTCAACTATTTAGGTTAATACTGGATTACTTAGCGTTAAATATTTGTATTTCTGAACTTTCACCTATCACAAATTTATAATACTGTAACGGACTTGCTTATTTTTATTACACAATGTAACATGAAAATCCTTAGAGAAGATTCGGGAATCTTCTGGTATCGATAAAACGAATATATAAAGGGTCTCGATTGGCTTTCGTGTACAGTTTATTTTGAGACGTCGTTGAGTAAGTTAAATTGTTTGACAAGTTGTCAGATTTGTAAAAATAAAAGGTTAGAAAAACCTTTCAGTGTGTATAAAGATCGGCCGTCCGGAACAATACACTTACACCGAGTTCTTACGATAAAATTAATAATGATGCTATTGAAATATAACTGAAGACTAGGAGCTATTTAACGATAAACAAATATGAATAAAAAATGAATATCATATATAAAGTAGTTATGAGATTAATTAAAATCATGTTTATCTTACCCTAATAGGTTGTGTAAAAAAATAACAGTAATGAGAATAATTATTTATTTAATTCAATAGCATCTATAAATTTATCCCATCTCAGGCACTATTTATAATTACAAAATGTAGATAATAATTCTGAAAGAAAGCTATATATAATATCATAACATTAGAGTAAACATATTAGTACAAACAGGTAAAATTTATTTCAAATTGTATTTGTAATTTGTGTTTTATTATATTATTAAGAAGAATTACGGTCCCTCAGGAAATCCTGATATGGATAAAAGTTCTTTTGGAATTAGGACAGTTTATCTCGGGGTGGGTATAAGAGAAGCATTATTTGCTTTTAATGTGCTTACTCAAAGATGCTTAGATATCAATCAGGACCTCTATGCCTGCTTCATAGATTACAACAAAGTTTTTGATAGGGTCAAACATGACAAACTGATAGAGATTCTCAGAAGCAAAAATTTGGATGAAAGGGATTTAAGGTTGATGACGCTTATTCTGAAGAAGTCATATTGGAAAGTCTTGAATCTGAAACAGCAGGGATAAAAGTAAACGGAGTTTTAATCAACAATATTAGGTATGCAGATGACACCGTAATAATAGCTGATAGTTTGAAAGACCTAGATAAAATAATGAATAAAATATTAAAAGAGAATATGGACTCTCTCTTAACACAAAAAAGACCAAGTTCATGATAATTAGTAAAAACAACACCAATAATAATGAAACCCTAATGGTAGGAGGCCAGCACATGGAAAGAGTTAAGAAGTACACTTACTTGGGAACCCTAATAACAGAAAATAATGACTATACCATCGAAATAAAAACCAGAATCGAGAAAGCATGTGCCAACTTTATTAGAATGAAAAAGGTTACCTGCAGCAAAGATCTAACGTTAGCCCTGAAAATACGACTGACTAAATGTTACGTATATAGTGTTCTATATTATGGAATGGAAGCATGGACACTGAATCGAGAGGCAATGAGAAGACTTAACTCTTTTGAAATGTGGACCTATAGAAGAATTTAGAGGATTTCGTGGGTGGATCGAGTTACGAACGCCGAAGTGTTGAGAAGAATGAGGAAAGAAAGGGAAGTCGAGATAACAGTAAAACAGAGAAAACTGCAATATTTCGGACACATTATACGAGGAGAAAAGTTCAGCATCTTACGGCTCATAATCCAAGGCAAAATAAGTGGCAGAAGAGGCGTGGGACGATGACGAATTTCATGGTTAAAAAACCTAAGGGCAGTTCAAAACAACTATTTAGAGCAACTGCCTCAAAAATTAAAATAGCTAATATGATTGCCAACCTCCGCAATGAAGATGACACTTGAAGAAAAAGATCTCAATATACACCACACTAATACAACAATGTTATTATTTACATAGATATATAAGGCTTCCGGTAAGTATATATCAAAGACTTGATATTACGAAAGAAGTCAGAAACGATTTCGTCAGGCTCAAAATTGTGATAGGTGTCAGTTTTCAGATTTAATCTAGATTTTTTTTAGATATTTTAGACAATCATATAAAAAGGTACTAACCATTTATTTTTAAAAAATTACTGTTTCCGAGAAAAAACAATCTGTTAGCGTCCAAGAAGAGCAAGAAACCCTCAGTTAAGAACTCATGGACGAGATTGCTGATAATCTTGCTCACAGCGTAGGAAAGCTCTTAGCTTAAATATTCCCAACAATATGAGTTGTCCATGAAACTTTCCAAGAACAGTTGCTTCATCCTCTCCTTGATTAAAAGGTACACCATTGTTTCTTATCATAATAAAAGTTTAAAGAAATCCACATTTTAGTAGAACGCTTTTACATATTTGATATAAGGAAAATCCTCATGCAGTAATACAGACTAGGCACTAACAAAGATATATGGTTAAAATTTTGGAGGGGATCGTTGGGAAATATTTGACAGGGCCTTCCATTCTAGAAGCAAGGTGAATTAACCAGTGCAATCTCTATTTAAATATTCTTAATCCGTTAGATTACTTTTTTTTTTGAGGGGGAATCTTGAAGGACTTGTTTATTCAACGCCAGTAAACGGCAAGAAAAGTTATTTCCGCAGAATCTGTACATCTGTTGAGCAGTCGATTATAAACACTTGCTTAATTAAACCCAAAAAGTTCTACTTAATGCTTTACGCGATTTAAAGTTTCAGTTAAGCTTCATCTCTTTTTGTTACGATTATATCTGTTTATTTAATGAGCCTCAATTATCCATCTTTGGCCATAGGCATCCCCTTGTTTTCTCCATTGTTCTCTATCTTGAGTGGTTTGTACCCATCTTTGTCCGGCTTGCTTTTTAAGTTGTCTGTCCATCTCATTTACGGTCTTCCTCTTCTTCGTTTGTGCTGCTAGGTCTCCATTCTATCCCCTTGTTTTCTCCATTGTTCTCTATCTTGAGTGGTTTGTACCTATCTTTGTCCGGCTTGCTTTTTCAAGTCGTCTGTCCATTTCATTTACGGTCTTCCTCTTCTTCGTTTGTGCTGCTAGGTCTCCATTCTAGGAATATTTTGTTCCATCTATTGTCTTTCTGTCTTAATGTATGACCGGCAAATTTCAACTTACGCTTGGCTACTTCTGTCGAGACATCGCTTACTTTTGTCTCGCATCCATGTGTTCTTCTTTTTATCTATAACTCTGATACCTAGCATTTGTCTCTCCATTGCTCTTTGTGTTTTGGCAATTCTATCTATATTCTCTTCGGAAAATGTCCATGTTTGGGATCCATATGTTAAGACAGGTAGTATGCATTGATTGAACACTATAATTCTTAGATACTGCGGATATTTCTTGTTTCTTAGGATGTATGAAAGTTTACCAAATGATATCAAGGATAGTCTGGCTCTTTTTTTATTTCTTCAGTTTGATTGCCTTTATTTAGTTTTGTTATTTGACCTAGATATCTATACTCTGACACTTCCTCCAATTTCCTTTGTGCGACCCTTATAACCATTTCTTCAGCTTGATTTGTCATGACTTTCGATTTGTCATAGTTCATTTTTAATCCTATTTTTGACAATTCGTTGTCCAATTCTTCGATCATATTTGGAAATTCATCTTTCTTATCTGTTATCAAAGCTATATCATCCGCGTATCATAGGTGATACAATAGCTCTCCGTTTATGTTAATCCCATAATTGTCCCATTGCAATTTTTTAAAGACATCCTCTAGAGCTTGCTTTGATAGTTTCGGTGACACTGAATTCCCTTTGCCTAACTCCTCGTTCTATTTTTATTGGTTTAGTGCTGTATTCTTCCATTATTTTGACAGTGATCTTTGCATTGTTATATAAGTTTGTTACTAATTTAAAAAAAAATATTGTTTAACGTTTCCAAAGTTCTTCGATTTGATAAGTTTCGATTAGGAATTTTTAGGCATGAATTCTTCTCGCATGTAGAGATGCATGATGCTAATTTATTAAGTCCATTGGTTTCTAACTATAAGTTTTAATAATTAAGTAAATGTGTGCTACGTCAAGGGAGAGAAAAAGAATTAAAATGAAAATTAAATATTGAATGCTTCGGTACAGGTGGTTATTTTTTCGGTGTTGATCGCTCCTTCTTTTAGGGCAGTGCCTAGGCTAGCATGCCGGAGATTAAGGGGGGGGGGGTTATATAAATTCAAAGCGCCGCCTGTTTTAGGCCCGTCGGTAAGAAGAAACGATGATGTTAACGAAAACAGGAAACAACTAGATCCAAAAATAAAACACCCCGATTTCAAAAACAGTTAAAATCTATATTTAATAATAAAAAAAAAGGATTCTGAATTACAGTTTATGTGAATTTCATCTTAAAAATAAAGAAATATGTGACTATTTGCTAAATAATAACTACAAAAAAACCATGGAAAGGAACAATGAATAATACTATAAAATTATTTCGTTATCCGCGCCAAACGCAAAGTCAGTTAGATCTAGGTCAGGCCTTAATTTTCACTATCGGCTGAACTGAATTACCTTACTTTTTATGTAAAGTTGTATTTTGCACTAATAAATTATCTAGTACGCCGATTTAGGAACTAAATTAAAAGTGCTGGACTTCTAATCGGTGAAATAAGGTTTTAAATTACCTAGTGTATACGTATACCTTCGGTTTACAAGGTAGTTTAACTTAAATTAAATATAAAGTGTCCTGTGATCGCACGCAGAAAGTCTTATTAGTTCCCAATCACAGGGGGAAAATGAAAGCATACGATAAATTAGGTAATATCACAGTTTATAATATATAGTTATAATACCTGAAGTGTGGTTTTATCATTGAGTCTAAGTCCTTTCAGCAAGAACTAACCTGTAACTTCTTTGGGAGCAATGGAGTGTTTTATGCCAGGCTCCGGCATGGAATTCCAGTTGTTAAATAGAAAAAGAAGATCCCGGTTTAATAAAATCTGATTGTGGCATGTACCTGTTTGTCTTTACGGGTGTAACAAGTACCAAAAATAACAAATATGGTGTTAACTTCCTAACTACACTTTACTTAAGGGCAAAAGAATACAGTTTTAACTTTCATCTCCCAAAATCTGGCAAATGTTGCCCTAAAACACTAAATCTGGTTTTAGCTGTTCACTGGGATAAACGTATTGCTGTATAATTCGAGAAATCAGCCAAAATATTGCTTTCTGAGCTTATGCCAGTTTTCTCAACCAAGGCTTGGCTCAGAATCTCTCTACTGACGCTTTTAGAAATCTCAAGAGCGCCAAGAAAAAAACAAAAGATTAACTAACTACACCCTTGATGAAAGTGGCAAAAGTGAAGTGTTTGATACATTTCTAGGCACACTTGATTTTTTACAAAACCGGTCTTTGGTGTGACAGTGACAAAAACTTTTAGCTTTTATTTTATATGTATTAAAGAGACTACTTGATGAAAATAAGAGTTTAATTTATGGTGAGTATTGGCTTGATTGTTGGTATTTTGGTAAAGTTATTTATAGTTGTGTTCATAAAGCAGCAAAACTGTAACATGTGTAAGAGTAGATAATGATTGATTTCATTTAGTTGTAATAATTTAATTAGTTGATAACAAAGAGCTTAATAAACTTTATATTTCCGAAATTACTGCTATTACTAGAGTAAGCATGATTCGGATTTTTTAGTTTATTCTTTCAAAATAAATGTAGAATACCTTTTTTATATAATTATCCAAAGTATTTAAAAAAAATTAATATTATACAAATTCTTATTTCTAAACATAACTCCCGACCTTAAATGTAAGTAAATTGATTATATATTTTCAAAATCTATATTCTGCGAAAAAAAACTCTGATAAAA
The DNA here is from genome assembly GCA_034092305.1 of Diaprepes abbreviatus. Classification (NCBI taxonomy): domain Eukaryota; kingdom Metazoa; phylum Arthropoda; class Insecta; order Coleoptera; family Curculionidae; genus Diaprepes; species Diaprepes abbreviatus. The sequence goes on along the minus strand of JASJET010000055.1, from coordinate 2,055,888 downwards.
ATCTTTTTTCATGTTACAAATGTTTGATTTGAAACTTACCACTTTCATTTGAAGATTCTGAGAAGAGTTTTGGATGCTGTTTCAAACTAGTCCATCGACGCGCGATGCCCCTTTTTATAGTTGAGTTATCCTGAAACAAAAATAAAATACCGTAATTATCATATAAAATCCAAATTATTATATATAAATTTTTGTTACAGTTTAGACCGCAAAAAGTGCGATGATATCATTTTTTTTAAGTAATAATTGTAAATTTTGTTTAATTTAGTATTCTGGGTTATTATGCCTTACATTTATCTTATTACTATTATAGAGATATGTTTTCAAAGTTAAAAAGTTTTTCATGTTTCTTTTTTGTTTAAAATTATTTTGCAAAATGATGCAGAATCATGAATTATATTTTTACTCTGGATATTTATTGACGAAATAAATGCGATGTTATTTGTTGTAACAAATATGTCACTCAAATCAACTATAAATAAAGAAAGATATTTGTGCATTTCAGTATATGTATTTTTATCAGATGATAAAAATACACTGAAATATACAAATATTTATTTTATTCAAGTACAGGACCAAAATGGGAGATTTAGTTTGAACTTGAACAGCTTATCACCAAATAATATCGTGGACTACATTAAGATCATAAAGAAGTTCCTTTTATAAAATTCATATAGGGTGTTTCAAAAAACATGGGTCAAAGCTAATATGGAGATGCTTCACATAAAAATAGAACCAATAGTTTATATGAACATGTGTTCGCTGAGGCCTACGTACCCAGATACAGCAACAAGTTCTAAATCATGCTGGAAATAATCCACCTATTGGCACCAGAAACCTTACCCAAGACCTTAAAAATATTTCGACTTCTTTAATTTTAAAATAGCTTGTTTAAAGGTTGTAGACAATGTTGAAGATTGACTAAAATGTGGTTGTCGGACTTTATTTTTATTTATTTTTATGACGTTTCGATTAGGTTGTATCTCTAATCGTTATCAAGTATAAACTGAATGTTTTGTCTTAAGACTACGAGCTTATATAGAGACTGTATCCACTGAAGCGCAAAGTTTCGCTTCACTGTACACACCTCAACGATTTGATGTTACAAAGTAGTGGTTGCCAAAGATTAGGTATCTCAACACTCGGTTTATTGAAGATTACATTATTGTTTTTAATGTAAGCTGCTTCTAGAATTTTTTTTTTTCATGTTGGGTTCCATATATATTGCCGCAGCCTCAGACCATTTTATATGGTATTGTTTATCCCAGGTGTGTTCTGCAATACCTGATCTCGACGTTTCCCCTTTTTGTGTATGAGTTTTACGTTCCTTAATTCTAACTTCTGGTGGTCGTTTGGTTTCTCCAATATACATTTCACCACACTCACATGGAACTTTATAAACACATTCTTTCTTATCGGTAGTTTTTGGTTTTGTTTTTGTTAAATGAGCTCTAAGTGTATTTCCTAATTTAAAGGCTGTTTTTAAATTATAACTACTGGCAATTCATCTTATTTTCTCCAAAGTTCCCTTAATGTAAAGAATTGTGAAGAAGGAATGTGTTTCTTGCTGTCCAGTGTTCGTTGTTCTACAGTTATTTATAATATCGTCAATTAGTTTCAATGTATAACCATTCTGTTGTAAATCGGATTTAATATTTGCTACCTCTCTTTCCAATGAATCGACATTATTGCATATAGATATAGCGCGATTATAGAGGTTGCGTATAATTCCCCATTTTGTTACAACAGAATGATTGGAACTATGATTAAGATATTGTCCAGTATGTGTTGGCTTTCTGTATACTGAAGTTTTAATAGTTTCGTTTGAGCGATTCACCATGACGTCTAGGAAAGGGATCATTTACCTCTTTTTCCGTGGTAAACTTAATTGTAGGTCGAATGTTATTTAGATGTTTTAAGAAATCATTAAGTTCTTGGTCTTTGCCCTTCCATACGATGAAGATATCATCGACATATCTCAATCAGACTTTCGGTTTTACTGTTGCCGTTTCTATGGCATGAGTTTCGAACCATTCCATATATATATATATATATATATATATATATATATATATATATATATTGGCGACGACAGGAGAGAGTGAAGAACCTATCGGAAGCCCGTCATCCTGAGCGTAGAACCTGTCCTTTACTTGAAATTAAGCACCACGCAGGCAACACTCCAAAAGCCTTTAAATCAGGAAATACACTTAGAGCTCATTTAACAAAAACAAAACCAAAAAGTACCGAAAAGAATGTATTTATAAAGTTCCAAGTGAGTGTGGTGTATGTATATTAGAGAAACCAAACGACCACTAGAAGTTAGAATTAAGGAACATAAACTCATACACAAAAAGGGAAAACGTCGAGATCAGGTATTGCAGAACACGTCTGGGATAAACAACACCATATTAAATGGTCTGAGGCTGTGGCAATATATATGGAACCCAACATGAAAAAAAGAAAATTTATAGAAGCAGCTTACAATAAAAACAATAATGGAACCTTCAGTAAACCGAGTGTTGAGATACCTAATCTTTGGCAACCACTACTTTGTAACATCAAATCATTGAGGTGTGTACACTGAAGCGAAACTTTGCGCTTCAGTGCACACAATCCTTGTATAAGCTCGTAGTCTTAAGACAAAACATTCAGTTTATACTTGATAACGTTTAAGATAGCTTCATGAGTAACAACTTTACCCGTCATTACACTCGCGTGCAGGAGCTCCTTCTAGAGACTTTGCTCCTCATTTACAGTTTTGTCGACGGCTTTTACAGCAAATTAGGAATAATTTTCATTTTCTGAGGTCTATTCTTTTTACTGATGAAGCGTGCTTTACCCGAAAAGGTGTCATTAATTTTCATTATCTTCATACATGATCTGATGAAAATCCTAGCTTATTGTGAGTCAGTAATACACAGTATCAATTTTGAACCAATATTTGGGCGGGAATTATTGAAAACCAATTAACTGGTTCTATAATTCTACCAAATCAAGATTCTTAACTACATATTCTCCAAAATGACTTAACTTGCCATTAAATATCAGAAACCATTTGTTGTTGTTCCAACATAATGGTCTTTCGGTACATTTTGTCGCAAGTTAGTTAAATCAAGCTTATAAAACTGACTAGATTAGTCTAGAAAGACTCATTTTATAGCCGCCATGGACCCCGCTATGACGCCATTGGATTTCTACTTGTGGGAATATGCGAAATAAATTGTCGATACAACTGCAGTGACCACAAGGCACACGAATGCCTTCGATATTATTAGGTAGATGAAAGACTTTTTTAGAGAGTAAGTGGAACCCTTAGAAGAAGATTGAATATTTGTATTCGAACAAGAAGTGGTTACTTCAATCATTTTCTGTAATTGTAATTTTTTTAGCAATGTACTGAGCTTTAATATAATTGGATTTATTTATTTCCCAAACGTCAAAATCGAGGAAATACTAAAAGGTACATTTTGAAAGGCATTTAATATGGTTTACAAAAATGACGTCAAAAAAGGAGAGTTAGTGGTGCACAAATTTCTACTCAATAAAAATAGTGTGTTAACCTTTAGGTAAGTTCCTGGAGTAGTTATAATTCAATTTTTATATCCGAAATATTCTCCTTCATAAATATATTACGGGCACCATATATTTTTTCCAACCTATTTTAAGCTATTTTCACAAAAAATTAAGATAATTTTAAATCTTTAATACCCTTTATTTTGGTAACGAAGCATCGCGAGCCCATGCACATAGAAACTTCTGGGTCTATTTTAAATGAAGCATCTTTATGTAAGCGTTGACTCATATTTTTTGAAATGTCTTGTATATTTGTAAACTGTAAGTATTTAGATTAATTGTCCACTCTCTTCTAACTATTTAATAGATAAATTTTAGCATTCGAAGCAAAAATATACCTTGTAATAAGTAACGTCAACTTTAAAGTGCAATAGGTCCAGGGGATTATTTAATTAATAAATAAATTTCATTAAAATCTAGCTTATTCCATATATTTAGCTTTTTATATTCTTATTGTCAGCATTACGTGACTATTTAAAATTTTATTTTTACATTTGATGGTTCAGAGGAAACATTTATCAATGAAAATTTAATGCTCTTGCGTCTCCCCTTACAGTTTATTGTACCCTTTTAATATTTTACTAAACAGTTGAATTTACTGAGTTAACTTTTACAGTATGTATACTTAAAAATTTACTAAGCCAGTTTATAAATGCTTTATCAACAGCTCTCTCAAATCTCCGATTTTAATAAGGCTTATTATTTCTGCAAATAGCGTCCTGCTCGAAGTAATTCTTACTACATGTATTTAAAACTTGCTTCTTAGTCTTTAGCTACTTGGATAACTCTTCCAGTTATCAATTTAAAACTTCTAATGTAAATTTTAAACATTTGAGGTCTCTCAATTAACATGCAGAATTGAAAATAACAATTTTCGCTTATTTTACCAAAATATTAAAAATTGTTGAAGAGTATGTTATCCTTTGTTTCGTACGCAGTAAGCAGGTTAATTTTTAAAATAAACGTACCTAACTTAATTAAAAAAGCCTAGAGGTGCATTCAAAACAATTTTCTTTTATCGTGAGTTCTAATTAACTCAGTTAGTGGTAATATGGATGGAAAGACCTGTACGTTTCAAATTCCGAATGTATTTTACCTACCACTTGTTTGCGTAGAAATACAAGCATGTATGTCAATCAGACTCAATTAACGTTAAAGTTTTAATCTGTGATGTTTTGGTGAAACATTTGCTGTGACATATTCAGTTGATTATATAAGGAAGTAATATATTTAATTATTAATATATGTGATCATTTACTTTTCATCAAATAATTTAACTAAATAAGGTAATAAAGGGTGTTTTTTTATAGAGGTATAGAACTTTTAAATGGAATAAAATAAAGATGAATTTTTTAAATTGACATGAAATTTACTTTATTCGAAAGATAACCTTCTGGCATTATAATTTAAATATGACTTCTGGCATATGACCGCCACGGCTGGCTCGGACGTAGTCTAATCTGGAGGTCCAATTTTCGATGACTTTTTTCAACATTTGTGGCCGTATATCGGCAATAACGCCGCGAATGTTGTCCTCCAAGTGATCAATCGTTTCGGGCTTATCGGCGTAGACTAGCGACTTCACATATCCCCACAGAAAATAGTCTAGCGGCGTTAAGTCGCACGATCTTGGAGGCCAATTCACGGGTCCAAAACGTGAAACCATGGGGTTACCAAACGTTTCCTTTAATAAATCAATTGTGGCACGAGCTGTGTGACATGTTGCGCCGTCTTGTTGAATCCACAGCTCCTACATATCATGGTTGTTCAATTGATGAACGAAAAAGTCAGTAATCATGGCTCTGTAGCGGTAACCATTGACTGTAACGTTCTGACCAGCATGGTTTTTAAAGAAGTACGGACCAATGATTCCACCAGCCCATAAAGCACACCAAACAGTCAGTTTTTCTGGATGAAACGGTGTCTCAACATACACTTGAGGATTATCATCACTCCAAATACGGCAGTTTTGTTTATTGACGTATCCATTCAAACAAAAGTGAGCTTCATTGCTAAACAAAATTCGCTTATGAAAATCGGGATCAACGGCAATCTTGTTTTGGGCCCATTCATCGAATCTACGCCTTGCTAGATGATCGTGTGGCTTCAATTCTTGCACGAGTTGGATTTTGTAAGCCCGCAAACCAAGATCTTTCCACAAAATCTTCCATAAAGTGAATGGACACATATCCAATTCCTGTGCACGATGGCGGATAGACTGATTCGGGTCTTCCTCTACGCTACGCTCTACAGCAGCAATGACTTCTTCTGTACGCACTGTACGACGTCTCTGTGGATGCGTATTATCATTTAGAGTAAACGTGGTACGAAAACGTTCCATAGTTAATCGAATTAATTGCTCTGATGGACGATTATGTTGACCGTAAAATGGACGTAGTGCGCGATACGTATTTCGAACAGCACCATGATTTTCAAAATAAATTTGCACAATTTGGAAGCGTTGTTCAGGCGTCAGTCTATTCATGTTGAAATGCCAAACCAAACTAAACAGAAATCACTTGACAGCTGACAAAATGACCGCCAGTTAAAAAAGTATTGCCAACTTAAAGTTCTATACCTCTATAAAAAAACACCCTTTATAACTGCTACTATACTTTATCGATTATCCGAATTATTATTTTGTAGATAATTTTAGATATACAAATAAAATAAACTTCTGCTTATAATGATTAAAATTGTATTGTAGAAAAGAAGATATTTAAATAAAAATATGCATACAATTACCCATTTTTGAGATGGTATCTCATACAATTACCTATTTTTGAGATGGTATCTCAGATGACATATGTTATGTCGGATATTCTCATGGATGTGATGTGTAATCGAAGGTTTTCGGGCATTCCGTGTATGTGCTGTGAGGCAGCTGACGTTTTGGTGAAATCTCACTGTCATCTCGTAGATGCCATACAGTGAGCTTTGAAAATGATGAATGAAATTTCATCAAAACGTCAGCTGCCTTACGGTCCTGAGAGGGACTCAGCACATACACCTGATGTCCGAAAACCTTCGATTACATATATATATATATATATATATATATATATATATATATATATATATATATATATATATATATATATATATATATATATATATGCATATTTAAGTAAATTAAGTATATATATTTATATTTTTATTTTCTTGAATCGCTATTTAGATATTTTCTTTTTTCTTGGGTTTTGAGTTCGATCAGAAGAGTACGAGATTAATTTATTTTCTTATAGATGTTTTATCGTTTTTCTGTCACCAACGTTTCGACCTTATTATTGGTCTTCATCAGTGTGTTATCTACAAACAATTTTCGAAATAGTCAGCAGTTAGTATACATGAATTTAATCCTTTAAGAACATTTTAACTGAAGTTTATTTAAAAAAAAAATCTTAATACTCATTTATTTTTATTACGTTTCCCTAAATTGAAGAAGCAAACTTTTAGAAATCAATATCAAGCGTACACAATGTGCTGCATTTACCTTAATTTACCTTCGCCTTACTAAGTACAATGAACTTAACTAAATATTTTTCAAGGAAACTCTCAGTTTCATTATTAAAAGGCGAAACGTGTTTAGGAATACAAATGTCTAGCATTAAAAAGCTATCAAAAAAAGATTACTAGGAATTGTTAAGAAGATAAGTTTGCATTTATAAAATTGTTTGAAGGTAAGTGTCAAGACAATAAATGTAACGTAGTAATAATAATAATATTAATAAAATATTAATAGTAAGACGAGGGGTAGTATAAAAGTTTTCTATCGAAAAATTAAACAAAAGATTATTTTTTGTTTCTTTTGTTCTTCTCCCTTAACTACAACGCATTTGCACCATTTATTTGATAATTATTTTTTTCCAACAGAATAAAAACAATTGCTGATGGCTTTCAAAATAGGCATCTATATCCTCTTTAAACTGGTTATCTTTCACAAAATGACGCCTTCTAAAGTGTTTTTTTTTTATTTCTGAACCAAGGAATTCAAATGGAACCAAATCTAAACCACACGATAGGTTAAACGTTGATTGATTTGTGAACTAACACATTGTGGCAAACATCAGTATTGTCATTCAAGTGCTACCTGTCTGAAGGCCGTCCATTTCTTGGGTCACCTTTAATGTATTTGTATCCCACAGACACTGTTTCGACCATATACGGCCATCATGGATATTTTTCTGTGGTAAAAATTTATTTACACTGCGATGTTACAATTCAAGGTTAGTTTGTTGTTACAAAACACTTCATAAAAGACAAAATAATATATAAATTGAAGTAAAATTTGACATGCAACTAGAAAAAGGTTATCCTTATTAAATGCTAATCAATGAAAGATCAGTTATTTTAATTGTGGCTAGATTAATATTTTTCTAGTACTCCCCTTAATAATTAATGTTAGCATAGTGGGGTGAGTTTGTGGGCTTGCCAAATATAACCAGGAATCAGAAAAATTGTATTAATTTTCAAAATAATTTAACGTTTGCCTAATCGTTGTATCTGAAACTTACTTTCCAATTTTCTTACAATATTATGCCCCAGTTGTTATAAAACCTTTTCTTAATTACGTATTAGCAATGTTTTGATATTTCTTACTGTTCATGAATTAAACTTGTTTGAACTTGGCAAACGTGAATTTAAAATTGCATATAATAAAATATAATTATGTTTGTTCTAATTATCAGTTGAAACTGTCACCAATTATGGCTTAGTAAAGTTAAGAGAGTTCGAACTGACTGTTAATGAATTGGTCGTATCTGAAATTGACCGACATATATTTAAAATTGGCTTTGTTAAGGTCTATCTGTTTGACTATGGACAGTTTATTTTAATATGATACATTAAAAGTGTGATGGTGAGTTACTGAAAAATAAATTTAAAAAATTTTGTAATTGATCTTTTGCTGGATTATAGGATTATTAGAATGTTTTTGAATTATACCGGAAAACTCAAAGAAATATTTTAAAAATACGTACAAGTTGGTAATTTTTTGGCAATATGAGGCGTATTATTATCATGAGTTAGATAAAAAACATATATAAGCCATCCGACGAGAGGTATATATATATATATATATATATATATATATATATATATATATATATATATATATCATTTTTCTTTTATTTCGTCTTTTTCTTGGGTTTAGGTTCTATATTTAATAAATACATAAAAACTGTTTGACGTTTCGCCCTTTATTCAAGGCATTTTCAAAATATTTGCTACCTAAAAATATATAATTAAAATTCATCACATAAAAACATATTTACAATTTTCGAAAAACAAACAAGACACTTAAATAATAGTTAAAACTTTAAAATCTCTTAAAAATACTTAATTTTACCGGTACGCACCTTGACATTTTGCTGTTTTGTTTCTGAATAAAATTTAAATTTTGCATCGTTTACTGAGGATACATGGAATGCGAATGTGTTTTATTTTTTTAATATTTTTTATATTTTACAATGCATAAAAAAACAAATATGGTATATGTTTGGTTTTATGTTTAAGAGGATATTTCATTTTTGATTCTTATTTGATTGGATCGAATACTTAATGTTTAAATTAGGTTTGCGTAAATGTGGCTCAAATTTCCCATATCTGTTCTGTCGTTAACCGTGTTTTTATCTTTTTTAATTTCAATCATTTCTTTTATCTGTAATTTTTGGTAATTCATATCTTTGTTTTTTATAATGGTACTGTTATAATCAAAAGTGTGTTTTTCGTCCTGTGTGTGTTTGTTTAACGCTGTTGAGGCGTTTTTTGTATATTTATGGCCGACCAAAAATACTGCAAAAAGTAAAAGAGACACTAATGAATAATAATTTCAACGAAAAGACTATCACCAAAATAATTGATAAACGAACATATAAGTTCTATAATAACGTAAAAACAAAAAACATAGAACATAAACAACAAAAATATGTGGCATTACCGTACACTAGTGAGATGTCAGAAAAAATAAAATACATTTTAAAAAAGCATGATATCATCGTATGCCACAGGTCACATAATAAATTAAATACATTGTTCACAAATTTAAAAAGTAAAACTCCTCTAATGAATAAATCAAATATAATATATTCGATCCCTTGCTCAAATTGTCCCAAAAAATATATAGGCATGACGAGCCAATTGCTAAAGAACAGATTGAATGGCCATAAATATACAAAAAACGCCTCAACAGCGTTAAACAAACACACACAGGACGAAAAACACACTTTTGATTATAACAGTACCATTATAAAAAACAAAGATATGAATTACCAAAAATTACAGATAAAAGAAATGATTGAAATTAAAAAAGATAAAAACACGGTTAACGACAGAACAGATATGGGAAATTTGAGCCACATTTACGCAAACCTAATTTAAACATTAAGTATTCGATCCAATCAAATAAGAATCAAAAATGAAATATCCTCTTAAACATAAAACCAAACATATACCATATTTGTTTTTTTATGCATTGTAAAATATAAAAAATATTAAAAAAATAAAACACATTCGCATTCCATGTATCCTCAGTAAACGATGCAAAATTTAAATTTTATTCAGAAACAAAACAGCAAAATGTCAAGGTGCGTACCGGTAAAATTAAGTATTTTTAAGAGATTTTAAAGTTTTAACTATTATTTAAGTGTCTTGTTTGTTTTTCGAAAATTGTAAATATGTTTTTATGTGATGAATTTTAATTATATATTTTTAGGTAGCAAATATTTTGAAAATGCCTTGAATAAAGGGCGAAACGTCAAACAGTTTTTATGTATTTATTAAATATAGAACCTAAACCCAAGAAAAAGACGAAATAAAAGAAAAATGATATAATCTATGGTTCAAGAAACAAGAAAATAAATATATATATATATATATATATATATATATATATATATATATATATATATATATATGTTATGTCGGATGTTATGTTTTCGGGTATCCCGTGTGTGTGCAGAGTGCTCAGGACTGTAAGGTAGTTGACGTTTAGGTAAAAGTTCATTCATCATTTTCAAAACTCACTGTACAGCGTCTGTGGACGAATTAACGCTTGCGACTCTGATGCTGTCTGCCCCATGTGTACGTGGGACGCGTTCGTTGCTTGGATGATTCTGGTCAATCAGGTTGCGAGCCTTGCTGGGTGTCATTGCCTTGTTGCCAGTGTTTTGAGTGGTGTTGCCAAGTTGTGATCCATTTCTTTACTACCTACGACTTGTTGATGTTTCGTAAGCCGGTTTTTCCAAGTATTAGGCAATCGCTGGCTATCATCTCTGCTATTTAAGTTGTTGGGCCTCTTTGCAATTTCATTTTTGTTCCTAAGAAGTCTATCCTATGTCCTGTGTTTAATTAAAAGTATCAAGGCAGAAGAAATTGTTTATTGCTTGACAGAGTTTATATGCTAGTCTCTTCTGGCGCTTATTTTACAGTTAGTTTGGCATATGTAAGATGAACTGCATTCTCCGCAAGGAATTTCGTACACTTCCTGTTTTTCTAGAGGATTTTTTTATTAAAAGTTGGCAAGAGATCCTTTATTTTACGGTCTGTAGTGAAAATGGTTTCAATGTTGTGTCTTTTGAGAATTTTTGCCATTTTGTTTGTGGTACCTTTGACATAATGAAGAAACGCTTTAGAGCTCTTCTCTTGGTTTTCGCGATTTATCGGTGCCAAGTGTTTGTTTTTTAGAACGTTGTATATATGTCCTTTTTTATAACCATTTTTTGTTAGGGCGTCTTGAGGTAGCACAGACAAAATCGCAAGAATTCTCAAGATACACAACATTGAAACAATTTTCACCACAGATCGTGAAGTAAATGATCTTCTACCAACTCATAAAGAAAAAATCCCTCTAGAAATTTAGAAAGTGTACGAAATTCCGTGTGGAGAATGCAGTATAATACAGGGTGTCTCAAAAGAAAGTTCACATTTAAAAAATCGATTTAAAAAAAAGTCAGGACTTTAATGAAAAAATCTTTATTACATATTAAAATACATTGTTTGGGAATTTATTTTTTAAAAATGATCTCGTCCAAATGTAATCCGTTGCGCTCACGGCATTCATTTAATCGAGCACTAAAATTGCCCATGACGGCTCGGCAGGTATCCTCCGTGATGTCTGCCATTTCGTTGCGGATATTTTCTTTTAATTGTGCCAGGGAAGTCGGTTTGTTGGCGTAAACTTTTGATTTGACATAACCCCATAGGAAAAAGTCCATAGATGATAAATCAGGACAGCGTTGGGGACAACTTATGTCACCTTTCTTTGAGATCAATTTGCCAGGAAAAATTTCACGCACTCGTGGCAGAGACATGTTGGACGTGTGTGATGTTGCTTCGTTTTGCTCGAACCATGTTCTTTGGTTATAGCCAGGAAAATTTTGCAGTTCAGGCACGAAGAAGTCGTCTAACATCTCCACATACCGCTCTGAAGTCACTGTTACTGTGCGTTCCCTTTCATCTTCAAAAAAGTACGGGCAGATAATTCCTCGTGCCGACATCGCAGCCGATACAGTCACTTTCGGCGAATGTAGAGGTTTCTGATGTTTGTGTTTTGGATTGTTTGCACTTCAGTAGCGGCAATTTTGCTTGTTTACATGACCATTAAGATGAAAATGGGCTTCATCCGAAAAGAAGATGTTGGTAAAAGTTGAAAAGCGTTCAGTCATCTGGTTTACGAAGTCAAGCCTCTGACCAGCATCCTAAGGCTTCAATTCTTGCACCAACTGAATTTTATAGGGGTTCAGCTTTAAATCTTTGTGTAAAATGCGGAATAATGATGACTTATGCACATTTAAAGCAACAGCACGCTTACGAATCGAAACGTTTGGGTCGTCACGAACAGACTGAGTAACACTCTCTACGTTTTCGACCGTTCTCGAAGACCTCGGACGCCCGGATTTTGGTTTATCTAGTGTTGAACCGGTCTCTTCAAACTTCTGGACCCATTTTCCAATAAGCCGAGCGCTTGGCGCATCATTTAAGTGACGAATATGTCGAAAATTGCAGAATTTTCTACGCGCTACAGTCGCCGAATTACCGTTTTTGTAAAACTCACGTACGCACAAAGCACGGTCCGCTCCCGAGAAACGCTCCATAGCGACTAAATTCCCAAGAGCCAGGCTACCGATTGACATATCCCCGCGCCGCTCGGAATAGTTGCGTTCACGCAATAAGCAAAACAAATGTGTACTTTCTTTTGAGACACCTTATATAAGAAACTTGAAAAACTCTTCTTTTATTCAAGAATTCTTTTTTCAGATTTATATCACCCTGTATATGTTTCCCATCCCCGTGGCTAAAAATGTATTCTATGATTTACGCTAATTGAAATAATTTGTAAATCCTGTAGCAGGACCCAGTAGAGTATTAGTTTAAACTCTCTCGATTAGAGTTTTGAAATTTAATGAATGTGGGGGAGATCGTTTTCGTCAAAATTATATTACCTTTAAGACCCTTAAATCTTAACCCTTAATTAAGTACGTTTAAGATTTCACGTAACTCTATCTTCTGAAGTATATCTATATACTGAAAGTCAAAGAATTTTATAACCTGTTATTTTTGGAAGAAAATGATAATGTTTATTGTAAACGAACATTGATCACTGGAGTATCAGCATCTTTATATGACAGCGAGCTTTAAGAGTGACATATACAAGCAGAGATGTAAATCAGTGTGAATACAGTGTGTCCCACAACGAAATACCCCAACTGATTTATCAGAAAACAGTTTACTAAATTCGATAGGGCAATTCAGCTTAAATATTTTCAAGAGGTGTCACTTCCAGTTGTACCGAAAATTGACGCCTTCTTTTTTATTTTAAATGCAATACCCTATATGTTATTTCATTTTTAGATTTTACGTAAAATTGTAGACATATTTCAGGTATAATGTCCTATACTTAAGTCTATCTGTTTTTGATATATTTTAAATTTTATGTCAAAAATAGCGCTTGCAGGTCTAAACATAATAATAAATTTCTCCTATATGAAAGAAAGTCTTTATTATCTAATTGGGGTTTATTTTCTTCTAGAGGGTATTTACTTTAATGGACTGTGTTGATATTTTGACAATAAATAAATACAGAGTGATCAAAAACCAATATTAAATATTAATTTGAAAACAACGTGAAAAGGCAATTTTTTTAAACCTAAACCCACTTTTTTATATTGTTATCTTATTTTGCATTAAAAATAAAAGTGACTTTGAATAAGATTGTTTATTTGAAAAATTGTTAGTTTTTGAAACATTGGCAATTTAACATTGTATTATTATAAAAACGATACATAGTTGCATCTCGAGCTGGGAAATCCAAAATGAATGTCCTATACTGGTGAGTAATCTGGAAAAACACTTATATATATATATATATATATATATATATATATATATATATATATATATATATATATATATATATATAGGACCCTCTTTATAACGCCTCACCTAAATCCATAACTCGAGCCTTAAAGGGAAAGTAAATAGAGTCTCATTCAACAAGATGGATTTAATCAATGCTAAAACTCAGAATCATCACTGCATATATGAGCAATGGAGCGAGAACAATTGCCACAGTCAAAAAATGTCACAAAAGGGGTGCGTTATTGCCTCTGCTGTAGTCTCTGAGCATAGATAGCTTACTGGGCTAACTCAATGGTACAGCAGAGTTATGTTGATTACCAGGTTGTCACTATTAGACATCAGAATGATGAAACTATTACAAGCAAAATGCTTTAAACCAAATTAGTGACTGGTGAACAGAGCAGGAACTACATGTTAATATTTACAACATGGCCCTGGTGCTATTCATAAGGCGAGGAAAACCTAAACATTACTGTTTCAACCAAAAATGAAAAAATACTGAGCTTTTTCAAAAAGATTAAAGATCTGGGAGAAATAATAATCCAAAAAATGATCGGAAACGTTGAAAAAATCCTCAAAAAGGCAATAACAGCAAGCTGCATATGCCACAAAATTTTTGGAAAGACCTAGGGTTTGAGACCGAAAATGGTCTTATAGTCATGTAAAACGCTCATCAACACCGTGGTCATATATACCTCCTTAGCATGGTGGCCAAAGACACAACAACTAGCAGCTTAAAGAAAGCTGTAAAAATACAGAGGTTAGCATATGTGGGAGTCAAAAGAGCTATGCCATCACTCTCCACAGCGACATTAAAGACAATGTTAACAGCTGAGATCGAGGCAGCAGCAATAAAAACCCTTAAGCAGAGAATTTCAAACCTGTAAACTTTGTTAGACATATGGAGTTTCTTGATTTAATTCCAACAGAAAATATATCAAAACCTACAAACTTTATGGCTTTAACATGACTTATGAAAGAGCAACTGACTGCTACCAAGCGAGGGACTACCTCGATTAAAGAAGGATTCATTAGTGTGATTTACTGGTAGGTCGAAAGTGAAAGAAAAAGTTGAAGTGGAAGTATCAGAAACAGGCTATGGGATTGCTAAATCTCTAAGAAACATCCCCACAATTTGCCAAGCAGAAATGTATTTATTTCAAATCAATGCCGATGAATGTCCCAGTAGAATCATTAGGAAGTCCAAAATATACATACAGTCCCATAGCCGACGAGTACTAAAAACTCTCAGGTCACACACCTATGACTTTAATATAACATGCCTGCAGGCAATCCTTAACGCAACTAACACCAAACTACAGGGTAATCCTGCTGTGAGTGTCAGAGTACGAAGGAATCAAAGAAAATAAGGAGGCGTTTAAGAAGGGTTTTTTTGGAATGGAACCCTTCTGTGAATTACCAAAAAGCCACATAAAATAGAAGCTCCAGAACTGGAAACAAAATCAAATAAAATTTAGATGGAATAATATGGTTCCTCTCAAACAAGCGAAATAAGTTCCAGATCCATCGCTACAGAATACAACAATGCGTCTCGATCTGTCATAAGGGAGATCAGAAAAATAACAATTCTTTTATTCGCTTATATTAACGATAAAAATGAAATTTATTTTTTATTTTTTACATTTATGTGTTGGGAAAAGACCAATTAGTCACGTTTCGCAAGAATTACTTCTTTCATTATACATACATTCAATCGAAGTTTTCCAATATCATAAAAGTAATTTTTTCAACTTCATAAAAAGCTATTCGAAAGGCACACAAATCAGAAAACTTAACAAGATTTTTTTTTCTAAATCCTGTAAGGAAAATGTTAACTTTATCTTCTTGACAAATCTTTGTCATTTCCTCTAAATCTTGAACATTCAGGTAAAGTTTCAGTCGTCAAAGAAGATACCACTTATAAAAATGGGTCCGAACAAGAAAGCCTATTGGAAAAATTTATTTATTTTCTTCCCATTTTTATAGTAGCTATTTAGTTTAGAACTTCAAATGAGATTTTGTTTGTACCTATATCAAAAAGTTAATATAGAAACTAAGTAATTTTGACATTACGATCTATCTATATAGGGTGGTGTATCACATTTTCGTGGGTTTATATAAAGATAACAAAAACATTTTTAATAAGGGATATGTAGGTTTATTAGGATAAGGTTTTAACATTATTATGATGTGTACCGAGTGGATTAAAAAAAGTTTAATTGTATATTATGGCATATTTCGACAGCGCGAACTAAATAAGGGCAAGTTACTCTTGTTTCGTATACCTAAGTCATTTTTGAGATAGATAGATAGATTACATTCTGTTTACAAAATTCAAGTACATTATAAAGAGGTACATTTTTTTCCTGTAGTGAATAAGCTACACACATACATACATACATACATATATATATATATATATATATATATATATATATATATATATACATATATATATATATATATATATATATATATATATATATATATACAATAAAATAGAATAAAATATTGGCAAAGCGGACGTGAAAATTTGTCAATCTACATGATTCTCGTGTTAAAAAGTGCGGAGCACTCCAAAATATGGAAAAACTCCGAATCCGACAGATGGCGACAGCGCTGTTTCGTCCTAATATGGGACTCGTCAGGCCACCGCAGTCGGTACAAACCATCATCTTGCCTTTGCATCGTATAAAGCTGAATTTATAATCAAAACACAGCAAATAAGACGACAAAGGCGACATCTCGATGGTCCACTTGATAATACAAGAACCACACAGATTAACAAAGTTTGTAAAAGAACCGTCATATGGTGGCGCGACGGTGAATTAAAACAGAAATATGTAAAATCGAGTACACGAAACGCGCTGCCCAAAGAATAGGGGTCGCATTTTTCGGTACTGGCAAGCAAGCCTACCGCTTATTTTAGCAGCCAAAGCCACGTGCCGCACCAGGACGAAACAGCGCTGTCGCCATCTGTCGGACTCGGAGTTTTTCCATATTTTGGAGTGCTCCGCACTTTTTAACACGAGAGTCATGTAGATTGACAAATTTTCACGTCCGCTTCGCCAATATTTTATTCTATTTTATTTTAAATTAAAAAACAAAAATATTTGATACATCCTGTTAGTCATTATATAATTTATTATTTTCTCCTATTAAATGAATATTTTTATGTGTAACGATTTTTTACGTTACTACTTAATTTCACTTCAAAAATTCCATATCTTTCTGACTCAGAAATCTTTTGTTTGTAGTATCTATTTCTCCCAATCACTGTAATTGTAAGGAGTCTCTCCGTTTAACGCAATTGTTCTTTAAATGGTTCTTGAACAATCCATTTTTGATGCCTATTTTAAGCTACTAGCTTTCTTATGATGAAAGAAGGATTATCAGCAAACTCATCCCAAATAAATTATTTTTTCTTTAAAATGACAGGATATCTTTTTTTTGTAATTGCCTAAAGTATCTTATGAAACGAGTTTTAGCTCGAAAACGGAATCTGTGAAAATTTTGGGCCAACAAGTTGAGAAGCGAGAAAATGTTAATAATTGAATTAGTTAATTATAATTTTATAATGTAACATTTTTTTGAACGTACGATCCCATATATTTGCGTAAGTGAATCAATGTAATGTTGTATATAAATCAGTCTTAATTTGTACTTAAAACTTATATAAAATTCTAAAGTAAAAAGTTTTAAAAGATATTGTTATTGGATTATATTTTCTTCCTCCAATAAATATTGAATTTACTGGATGTTTAAACTTCAAGATGGATAAAGAATAATCCTATGAATAAAACTTTTTTAAAAGTCTTTTTTTATATAACAGATATTTTAAATTTTTTTCCAGCTAAAGGAAATTACTTGGTTATCGATGATTTGCGAAATGTATAAAAACAGTGGCGGTATGTCAAATATTTTGTGAAGTAATAATTCAGGTTGTTCATTGAATTGTATCTGAGGAAAAATCATGAAGAATATAAAAATTAAACAAGGAGAGAAATACGTTTTTCGGATTGTTTTCTCTAAATCTTAAATTGGAAAAAAAAAATATTTCACCAAAATCATACTTAAGCTTTGGCAATGGTGCAATTTGAGACAAGTGAACACCATTGCACAAACCCACAAGCTAGTGTAATGGTGTAACCCTAGCTCCCTTGTTTTCCATAAAAGTTATATCATATAAAAATTTCTGCAGTCTAAAAATATCAATTATATCTTTGCATATTTAGATTCTCTCAAGAACTATTCATATACAATGTGACCAATAAAGTCGGCATCATATGGGATTTTTTTTTCGAAATTTGACTTTGGCAGCAATTTCTGCTTCGAGTTGAAAATTAACCATAAAAATAGTGGTCACGTGATCTATCAAATTATAATTTTTTTCCAAAAAAATTCAAAAGTGGAGTTATATCTCAAAATATTGAAAAAAGTTATTAGAAAAAGTTTTTCTAAATGCAATTTTTAGTCCATATTCAAATTTCAGCTGTAAAAGATAATAGATTTTTTGCCCGTTTTTTGTAAATTGCACCACTGTTGCAAAATAAGACCCGACGTAACCTACATAAAACTTCTTAAATTTGACAAAGCTGTATTCCAGAGATATTTTGTTTAAAGTATCGCCATATTAAATGTGTGTTTTTCTACAAAATCCAAATAGGGCTATTAAAATTTGGTTACATGTGATGTAAACTATAAAATTTAAACTTTAAAATTGCATTTTTTTATAAAAATAAGTTAAACTAATACTCTTTATTAGCAACAGTGATAAATATTTCCTTGACGTTTACTTCTTTTGTTTAATACTCATGTATATCAATAGTTTAACGTATTTTTGTATATAATTAATAAAAATTAATTCACCAGAAAACTAGCGCTGATAGGTATAGACAAACTTTAATAAAATTATAGGGAAACAATAACTTTACATTATAAAGTAGTTATATACAGTGTGTTCCATTTAAATAATTCAAGAAAAATTAATTTACATTTTATCAAATGAGCAAAATTTTGGCAAACACCCTGTTTAAGATAATTACTTAGGCACCATATAAGACCTTTAATAGTACATTTATATTTTTCAATGTCAATTTTGTACACTATAACTGCTGTAGATTGAAAGATATAGTAGATTATAAAGGAGCATATTATTTTTTCAAAATGTGGCGAATTTTTTAAAAAAAGATGGCAATTTCGCAACAAAATTCAAAACCAGATATGCTATCATATGAATAATTCTTGAGGGAATACAAATATATAAAAATATATAGGGTATCCCATTAAGAAAAAAACACTTATTTTTAGCGCCACGCTGTCATAAAACGCTATGAAAAATTGAAAATATATGTAGATTGTAGAAATTTGCATATTATACAACTTTTCTTAAAATATTTTTTCAAATTTTTGAAAAATAAGGGAGATAGGGCATTTTGTCACACTATTCTCTGTATGTAACCAGCGGTTTTGATTTCAAAACTTTTGGTTGATTTTCTAGACTTTTTTGATTAAAACAATATAAATTTATGAAATTTTATATAATGTAGAAGATTGCATATGCGGGAAATTTGTGAACGTAACATAATTTTAAAGATTGAGCGAAAAAAATTTAACTAAAAGTAAAAAGTGTTTTTCTGTGTTTTTTCGAAAAGTAAGGAAAAATTTGGAAAAACAAGGCTGGAATTGTATTATACGACCTTGAAATAAAGAGTAAGAAAAATAATTTTCCGAAAAAAAATGTCTAGATTTCACTTACACTAAATAAATACCGAAGATTTATAGAAAAATGTATTTAACAACTCATTCGGACAGTTATACTCATCATATGACATCACATAATTTCACGTATACAAAGCAACTATTACCCCTTAGCTCTCACTTAGAATCCTTATCGTACTCTGATAATACTTCTTTTTACCCGTTTTTGGTTACGCCACTTAAAAATATTTCAAAATCACCGCTCCCTTATGAAATTTAGCATCTATATTTACTGTGGATCGGAGATTAAAATTCAAAATGGATAAAAAATCTGACTCAGCAATTATAACTTTTAAAAACATCATTTTCCGTAAAAAGTTAAAATTCCTTCTTATTTTTCCGTTCAGCTATTTATCAGTGGTTTCTTGAATATTTTATGAGAAGAATATCTGTAGAATCGTTCTCGATTGAGATAAAATCGTAAAGTTTTGTCACACAAGACTTTACGAAATTAAAATTGTAAAGCAGTATTGATTTTTCGTACGTGACTGATTGCCAAATACTTATTTAAAGAAAAATATTTGAACAAACATTTTTGTTATAAAGGTTTATAAAGTTGAAATAATGAAATTGTCTTGTATATTCAGAAAAAAAATAAAGCTGAATTAACATTATATATTTTATTAAGGAGTAGCATTCGATTGCGTTACACATAGCATTCTTCTAAAAAAACTACCATTCTACAATTTTCAGGCTGATGCCATTTAACTACTTAATTCATATCTATCGGATCGTGATCAGTATGTTCACTTTGGGCAGTGTAATTCTAAAAAACAATCCCTAAGGTATGGTGTACCTCAAGGGTCGGTATTAGGTCCCATCTTATTCCTCATCTATATAAATGACCATACTGTAAGGGCAAGGGAGTCAATACTGTTTTGTTTGCTGACGACACAACGTTTTATATAAGTTATCACCCCTCAGAGATTGACAGTCTTGATTACAAAACTTCAGAGAGAGAACTATTTCAATGGTTTTGAGCCAACCGCCTATCCTTGAACAACTCCAAATCACAAAGTATTAACTTTACTCTAAGGAATAACAATGAAATTGTACAGTCCTTTCTATCTCAATCAATCAAAATATCAAATTTCTGGGAGTACACCTAGATGCAAGATTAACCTGGGAACAACACCTTGTTAATCTCTCAAAAAAACTATCCCAACAACTGTTCCTGTTCAGGAGTCTTGTACGGGTAACTTCCAAAGAAACTCTTCTGACAGCATATCACAGTAACTTTCATTCTCTTTTGGCTTATGCTATTCTTTCCTGGGGTCATTCTTGTCATACTGATAAGGCGTTTGGACAACAAAGAAAATACATTCGTATTATCTCTGGGCTTGGTAATAGAGAAGACTGTCGAAATTCGTTTAAGAATTTAAAAATTTTAACTTTACCTTGTGTGTACATTACGCAGTGTTTGTTGTACGTTAAACAAAATCTTGATCTATACAGATCACACGAAGATATTCACAACTATCCAACAAGAAGCAACAACAATCTTGTACCAGACTTTGGCCGGCTTGAGAGATCCAGAAATGGTTCAAGATATTTGGCAATAAAGTTATACAACTGCGTGCCAGCTAGAGTTAAAGCTCTTAACTTCTATCAGTACAAAAAACATATCAAGAGCTACCTTGTGCTGAACGCGTTTTTTTCGTTCGAGGAGTATTTCGCATCTAATTTTAATCTGTAGTATTGTCTTTGCCTGTTGTCAGCTTCTCTTAGCTTTTTTTACCAAGACTTTCTTCTTACTATACTATTTGTATGTTATTACTAATAAATTATATTATCTTATCTTACCTTAATG
Source organism: Diaprepes abbreviatus (assembly GCA_034092305.1). NCBI lineage: Eukaryota > Metazoa > Arthropoda > Insecta > Coleoptera > Curculionidae > Diaprepes > Diaprepes abbreviatus. The sequence continues at coordinate 2,034,386 of JASJET010000055.1, read as the reverse complement.
AACGAAAACTAAATTATATGAGGTGTGTTGTAGCTACTTTTAGCCCTCCTTAATATTTTTATGTATTTTTATGTCTTTTTGTCACAGAGAATCGATTTTTCACGGGTACAAGTTCCAAAACCTATGAGTTTTTTTTTGTTATTAGCAATTTAAATGTTTAAATGTCTATAAACAATTTTCTCGGCTATTTAAGGGTATTTTACTCAGCCTAATCGGATGTAGTCTTCACTGGAAACATCCCGAATTTTTAATTCTTAAAAAATATTAATAAAAAAAAAGTTATGTACAAATTAGTGTAAATATATTGCAAAATAGGATATCGCCCTAAGTAAATTGATCATAACTCAGCTTCTAGAAGTCCAATTGAAACCTAGAAAGGCTTAAGTTGAAGAAAATTGTTGTGACTTTTGAATGAACTTTGCTAAATATTTTAATAATTATTAATAACAAGGTTACAATAGTTTAAATTTGTAATTTTCACCAGGAAGTAACTAATCTCACTGGCATCGTAAATTCATTTGCGAAATTATTCCTCTATTATTTCTATTACTTATGTACCTACTTCCATTCATGGTTGCAATTTTTACCCTATCTCATTATCTAAAATAACGCCTAAAGACGTTGAGAAAGCCTGTAAAATTCACAAGGGGGTCCTGATTCCATTCCTTCGTTTATCGAAAGGGATTGTGCTTGGTCGTTTGCTGAACCTATGTCTGTAATTTTTAATTTATGCATTTAGAAATGTATTTTTCCTGACCTATGGAAGGAATTTAAAATCTGTCCAGTTTTTAAAAAGGATGATGAAATCAGAGTCGCAAATTATCGCCTCATAGCAATAATGTGCAATTTTGCAAAGGTATTTGAGCGGGTTCTTCAGGAGCAAATATATTTTTACATAGCGCCTCTTATGGTCGATCAGCAGCCAGGTTTTGACTCTGGAATGTCAACTGTGACTAATCTTTGTACTATTGTCTCAGAGCATATTGATTCTGGCACTGAGGTTGATGTCGTTTACACAGATTTTTCCAAAGCGTTTGATCGACTTTAGCACGGTGTTTACTATCCAAATTGGGGGCTTTGGTTTTAATTGACAATCCTGTTAGATTTTTTGAAAACTATCTATTAAATCGCTCTCACTATGTTGAATACCGTGGTCATAGATCTAGTAATTTTCTAGTAATGTCGGGTGTTCCTCAAGGATCTGTTTTGGGTTCCTTACTTTTTAACGTTTTTATTAACGATACCACATGTGGGTTGAATAAAGATATTCCAGAACATACGAAATCCTGGCGATTGCTTGAACCTTAAACTGGATTTCATGAAATTAACTTATGGTGTCTAAAAAACAAACTGCCACTGATCGTAGACAAGTGCAATGTAATGTCATTCTTAAAATGTAAAATGCCTCTGCTGCATGATTATGGAATTAACAGTGCTTTTTCAAGGCGAGTTAACTACATTAAGGATCTAGGAGTCATATTTGACTGCAAACTCACCTTTGTCAATCATATTAATGATATAGTATCGAGATCTTACCGAACGCTGGGCTTTCTAGTGAGATCTAGTCATGCATTTCAGTCACTCCAGGTCATAAGCACGTTATTTTATTCTCTTGTACGAAGCAAATTTGAATATGTGTTATGTTTATAGAGCTATTTACGATACTTGGCTGCTGGATCGCTTTTTGAGATTCAGATTCTCGCGCTTTTTCAAAAGCTATTAATTAGTCACCCTTATTTTGGTCACATATAATCATGCTTCATTTTCACTTATGCACAATAAACGAACAAATTGAACATTTTTAAATTAATAACAATCATGACATACTTCATAGCGAAAATATCTTTTGGAAATATTAGACATTTTAAATTCTATTATTTTATAGT